>CM048667.1:3907339-8707339 GCA_026401315.1 Dysphania ambrosioides
TGTTTGGTGTTGATCTTGAGCAATTGAACTTGGTAATAAGAATTTTATTTTTTTTGATATGTAGTTGAACAAAACTTTCTTCATCTATAGTGAGGATGCTCATATATTATCTAGTAACTTCCAAGTACCACTATTAATTGTGGTGCCTTTACTCACCAGCTTATTTCCTCACCAGCTTAAGGCATGGACTGTCATCAATATGACTATCGTAAAACCTTCTCTGAAGGAAAATTTAACATGGATTTCATGTAAATGACACATAGAAGTCAATGGAGCCTTATAACAATATTTTTGAGTTTATAAGTTTAAATCTATCATTAATGTTTTAATTTCATTTTGTTATACTCGTTTGATGTCTCCTCTTATTTTGTTAGCTTCTCATACTAATGATTATGACTTGTGTGGACCGTTTATGCTAAGTATCTAAAGTTTCTGCACTGTAGAAGCTGAAGCAGATGGTTTTAAGCAACACAGATTTGTTATCATTTCCTCCCATGCACACTAGGGATTGTTCTCAGGTATGTTGACCTGCATTTCTTTGGTTCTGGTCATCTCTACCCTCAATTATGATACTAAAATGTTATGGGAACATATAGGTCCAACGACTGGCTGCAATTTATCATTTAAGGAGTGGATGCATTGGTGTTGGCAAGAAAAGGTTATGACCTGATTACTTAGATTTTAGAAGAGTTATTGCTTTTCCTGATAATTTTATATTTTAGCTGCATGTTAAGCTTTTACCAGTGTGAAGTCTGAAACATCTGCTATTGTGCTATCAAGCTATCATGAATTTACAAGCTGAGGAGCCTATACTGCATAGTAGAGGAGAAAGAACACTTGGATTTGGGAACACTAGCCTTTTGATATGCACTGATCTCCATTTTCATGTACGAGGTGGCAACTTTCTCACAGTGCTGCAAAGATATATGTCATACTTTGTTGGATATGCTATCAAGAATCCTGTTAAAGCATATCCTTGAGATCTTTGTTTCACTGATATTGACTTTTTTGGCTGTATGCGCTCCCCTTAATTTGTTAAATGGATTATTCACTATGGTTTACATACATGATTAGTTTGTTTGTTTTTTGTTGACATGGCCTTGTGGAGGGATTTTGTTGGAACCTTTTACAGTTTCCATCTCAGTTAATTTGCTGGCTTAGTAATGTGTTTGTAAAATTTGGGGTGAGATGAAGTACATGGACCTACTAGAAGAGCTGCTGCAAGTGTGCGTTCTGTTAATATTGAATGAAAAGAATGTTGGGGTTTATTTTGTTATGAACTTGGTATACTTTGATTTTCTATAGCCTTAACACACTTTCGTTTTAACTACGTTTGTAACTGTTAGTCGAACACAGCACCTCTATGCCGTCTGCGAGTGATGAAATTCGTCTGAAGAAGGTAGGTTTATCATGATTTTAATTTCTGGTTTCCACATAGTTTTCACATTCTTACTCTTGAAGTGGTGCACTTTGAATCGACAGTTGATTGGACCCAACAAGGATGATGCTGATTTCCCAGTGGTTGATACACCTCAAAGTGCCTGTTCCCATGGCCATTGTGGGCCTGCTCGCAATAAACTATCCAAAAACTTGTCTGACCAACAAGACAGCAGTGGTTGCAAGAGTGGGAAGATAAGGAATAGCGTAAAGCCCGGAGCATACAATCAATCTGTGTCATTTGTCCCAAGTGGTGTAATTCAGTCGGAGGTCGAATGACAACCCTAATCAAGAAGTCAAAGCTATAGACAGTTCTTCTTCGATGTTTGGTTCATTTGAAGTTCACACCAAGGGTTTTGGTTCGAAGATGATGGCTAAGATGGGATATGTTGAAGGGGAAGGTTTGAAGAAAGATGGCAAAGGAATGGCATCGCCCATTGAGGTGATTCAACGACCTAAATCTCTGGGGTTGGGAATGGCATTTGTCGAAAGCAGCTGTGAAACTGTGCATGTTGCTAAACGAAGTGGTGGATCAATCAGTGGAACTATGGGTGTTGCTAGAAGTGGTGGTGAAATTGCATTTGCACGTGTTGCTAGAGGTGGTGGATCAGCCAGGAATTCTACGCCTAATATTGGTGCTTTTGAGAAGCATACTAAAGGGTTTGGCTCGAAGATGATGGCAAAGATGGGATTTGTTGAAGGAATGGGTTTGGGCAGAGATTCTCAAGGAATAGTTACCCCATTTACAGCTATTAGGCGCCCCAAAGCCAGAGGTTTGGCAATAACTTGTGTACAAATGCCTATTACAAGGTTGTAGGATGATCTCAATGGCATAGGTTGAGGTCAACACAGACAAAACAGTTTCAATTACTCTATAGTGAATTACCTTAGGTTCATCCTCTGCTGTTAGATGACTGTGTAAATGGATCAGTTATTCAGTTGATAGTTTACAGATTATTATGATGTTGGGTGTATTCAAGTTCTTAGTCTTTGCGATAAATAAAATTGGCTCATATGTGTTATAGGCTTATAGCATGATGGAGGAATCCTAGTAATAGGTAGATATAGTTCCTACTTGTTCTGAGAGCCTCGTAAAATGGCGGAAACCCATCAACTTCACAAATTAATACAATTTTCTCCCTTACAAAGCATGAGAGAATAAATGAGATTTCTGTCATATAACTTGCTTATTCATAATTTTTCGCAATAGAAGTTAGAAAACAACCATTACAAGACCAAATCTATTCTGCATTAATTAGACACTTCTTTAGTTCTTTAACACATCCTGTTCTTATTTTGTCCCATTATCTCCAATTGATCAAACTACGTAAAAAATAATTAAGATAAGCGAGTCTTAGACATTTGTTCCCAACGAACATGAAAGCAGTTGTGTCCTGAATTCTGATAGACTGATATACCAACTGATTTCAGGTCTTTAGTCTTTTACGGTTTTACCTTGTAATCTACAAAACATATGGAAAAAATTTAAATCTCCGATAGTCGTACAGACTACAGAGTATCTTTACGGCTTTACTCATTTCGCATGCTTAGGTGACACAGGTTCTGCAACGGTAAGGAAGAAGGCGATCATATTCATATACCTGAAACTTCCCAGATGAGCAGAACCTTGAAAATGGCACCCCAATCAGCACCATATCTATCTCATCTTCTCCCAAAAGCCTCATATTCCACCAAACCCTAATCTTGACCATCACCTTCGTCGCCTACGCCTCACTCCATGCTTCTCGCAAGCCCCCCAACATCGTTGAATCAGTGCTCGAATCCGAAATCTCCATATTTGGGACCAACCCACTTCAAGATTCGAGCTTTTTTGGAAAGGGTTGGCCCCCTTTGATGGAACTGATGGAACTCATCGGTTGGGTGAGCTTGATCTAGCTTTCTTATGTTCTTATGCAAGTGGAATGTTCTTTTCTGGCCACATTGCAGACACAACTGATCTTAAGCTGTTCCTTTCATTAGGGATGTCGCCGAGTGGTGTCTTTACTGTGGCTTTTGAGTTGGGTATTGGTTTGGTATTCACTCTTTCTTGTGTTTTGTCATTGTTCAGATACATTGTTGTATTTCTCAGTCTACTGGATGGTGTAAATTGTGAGTTCAGAGACTACAATGCACCAAAAAATCTGATCGTATTCATGCGTTCCAATGCCTTTTATAGAAAATACAGAAAGAAAGGAAATCAAACTGAAATACAGAAAAATAGGAGTATTACTCCACTAACTCAACTAATTCCACTAACAGTGAACAACTAGGAAATGATCTATACTATCCTTGAAGAATAGGTCAACGTACTCAACAGATGGCCTTCTATTGTTGCTGTGGTGGGTAACTGGTTTGGTAAATCTAAGAGAGGTCTCATCATGGGTATTTGGAACTCCCACACTTCTGTTGGCAATATTATTGGTTCCATTGTCGCGTCTTTTATGTTAAAACATGGCTGGGGTTGGTCCTTCTTTTGGCCTGGATTTTTTGTGTTCTTGATTGGGGTTGTTGTGTTCTTTTTTATTGTTGTGAGCCCTGAGATCATTGGCTTGTCTCTTCCAAGTGAAATTGAGATGAACCCGAAAAGGTTGCTGATCATGGAGATGCTGAACAGTTGGTTCTCCTCCATTCCAAGGATTCTAGTTCTTTGGGAGAAGTTAAGCCTTTTGAACTGAAGGAAATCAACTCAGCGGATGCAATTGGGTTCTTTGAAGCTTGGAAACTGCCAGGGGTTGCATCTTTTGCTTTCTGCCTGTTCTTTTCCAAGCTTGTGGCCTACACTTTTCTCTATTGGCTACCATTCTACATAAGGCACACAGGTATTTTTATATTGGAGTTGCTAGTTCTGATGTTTATTAGTGCAGCGTATGGGAATATTCGATTTTGATATGGGTTTTGTCCTTTGGCATTGTGATGGAAATGAAGCGATATCTGATGTGCGCTTATCTCATGAAACTGCTAGATTGTTGTCAACAATATTTGATTTTGGCGGTGTTCTTGGAGGTATTTTGACTAGTTTGGTTTCTGTCAGCAATCACTTCTGTTTTGTTTCTTCTGCTGTCAGTTCCAGCGCTTGCTCTGTACCGTGTTTATGGGAGCAGTTCGATGTTCACCAACAACATATTGATGTTTCTTACAGGGTTACTTGTCAATGAACCTTATGCTCTCATAACAACAGCTGTGGCTGCTGATATTGGAACTCAGACTGCAATTAGTGGGAATTCTCATACATTGGCTACAGTCACAGCAATAATAGATGGAACTGGTTCTGTTGGAGCAGCAATTGGTCCAGTACTAGTTGGTTATATTTCCACTAGTGTTTGTAATAATGTATTTGCAATGCTAATTGCTCCAATCCTAACAGCTACACTTTCTTTAGTTCCTACTGTGAGGTCTGAGTTAAATGAGAGGAAATCTAGAACCCAAATAAATGGAATAGCTCATCAATGATATATTCATATGTATGCTTTCTTGTTGTATATCGTAAGGTGACTTTCACTTCACATCAGATCAGCAAACATGGGGCATTTTTTAACAGTCTATGATTGCATCGATCAAATAGCAAACAAGAATTTATCAAGAATTTCATTCCGAAGTGTTGCAGATTCCATATTGATTACAGGTACGTAAATTTTGGCTCTTTTAACATGAGACAATTTCCTATTCATTGTATTTCTTGAATATAGCTCTAGCCATGTGGAACATAACTGTATACCCTAGAATCTCTAAATCTGCTATTTGTATCATATTCATTGATTAAAAACTTATTGATAGATTTGGAGCTGCATGACCATTCATTATAGCTCGTTATTCTTGTAGATCTTCATACAGATGTATTGAATTATATCTTTAGGTATTAATAAAGATATCTCTTGATTGTTATGAGCTTGTGATAGTTTCAGCATTTCACTTCAATCACAAAGTGTGTACTCCATGTTTTTGTCACAAAGGATATGCATCTTCTTTAGACTGAAATAATTTTCTGCACAGGCGAAGCTTAAATACTGTGAATTCCTGGTAAACGATACTGGCTTGATGTTCAAGTATTGTTGCATTATTATTGTTGTAGAGCACTCTGTCTCTTAAAAGTGATACATCTTGAAATTGAGTTTGTGGTAGTGCATTCACAAGATATGGATAGAGTCTAAGATGAAAGCTTTCAACAAGCAATTGTTACATGAAATTTGGAAGCTTCACTCTGAAAACGGTAATTGCTTTCAAATTTCACACATATTTGATTGTTTTGAACCCATTAAGGTAACATCTTCATATGTTCCCATGGGACTTAAAAGGATGCCAGTAGTCTGACTGGATAGTTGGCATCATCTCTTTCAACTCTTAAATTCCCATCCAACTAAAATGCCTTCTTTCCTTGCATGAACTTCTTCTCGAGCCTTTCAAGACCAACTATTATACCATTAATGTTTCCATACCTCATTTTATGACCTTAAGAGACATCAACGATCGCCGGTTAAGTTTTGAATTTTTTGACTAAAATACCCCTGTATTATAACCTTCAAATTTGAGACAATTTTAACTTTTTCAGATTCAATAAAGTAAAGTCCAGGGTTCCTTCCCTATGGGCTCCATGGGGTTTTAGGAAGCTTTATGTGTGGTTGGAACCATCTCTTTTAGCTTTCAATTACAAATCATTCAATTGCCAAAGTATCTTTCACTAGAGCCGATAACTTTTTCTTGGGCTTTAGAGACAAACTAGTAGACTACGTAAAGTTCTAAACAACCTTTTATGACCTCATGAGGGATCTCATTCAACCAATTAAGTTTCGAGGTTTTTTCCCAAAATGTCTTTGAAAATTAGTAATATAGCCTTCTGAACATTTTCGACTTTTTGGATTAGTTAGATTACTACTTGATATGCTTTCTAGAGCCAAAAAGGATCCTAGAAGTTGGATTTGATGGTTCGAATCGTTTCTTTTAACTCTTTAATACACATCAAACAAAAAATGTCTCCTATGATTGCATACACTTATTCCAAGCCTTTAGAGACGGACTAGTAGGCCATAAATGCTTCCAAACAACCTTTTTAGATCCATGAGAAACATTCCCATGTTTTGATTTTTTTTTTCTTCCTAAAACTGCTCCAAATTCTTGGAATATATCTTTTAAATTTGGAATAATTTTTATTTTTGTGAAAGTAGTATGGTAACTCCTAAAGGTACATCCCATGTGTCTCAGGGAGCCCTTGGAGTTGTTCTAAGTGGTTGAAATATTCCCTTTTAACTCTAAACTACCTTAGTACATGTACAACCAATTGTGTAATCTTTAGAGGGGTCCCAACTTGTTCTTGGACATCTGGAGACTAACTAGTTGTTCTTGAATGGTTCCAAGCGGTATTTAATGACCGAAGAGATAACTTATTCTAGGTTGAATTTCAAATCATTTTTTTTAACAAAAATCTCTTTGAAAACGTGTATTTTATTTTTCAAACTAGTTTTTGAGATTCTTATATTGCACAAGTTGTTTGATTTTTTCTCGATACATGTGCATATTTCAATATGATCTTAGGAAGAATTCAATACATGTTTTTTCTATTTCGAAAACTTTGTTGAAAAATATCTCAAAAACCCTTTAAAATTCGATCCATTTGCATAGTTCTAAACCCAATGAAAGCATATCTTAATATTGTTAGGGGGTCTCATAGGGTCAAAGTAGGTTCCACGAATGACTTGAACCATCTACTATAACACTAGAACACCTATTTCAACCAATTTTCAAAATCTTAGAATTGAGTCTTTAACTCATTTTAAGGGCCTTTATATATCGTAAATAAAATGTTGAATTGTTCCAAACGTTTTCATATGACAAAATTTAATACTGTTTATAAATTTCAAAAAAAGTTTTGAAATTTAATATTAGTATTGAAATTTCAATTAAAGTTTTAAAATATCAAAATCAATACCTTCAAAATTTGAACATTGTTTATAAATTTGGAGCCAATGAGAGAACATAAAAATATGCTTACCATGTATATTTTATGTTTAAATTAAAAGTATTGAATGGTTCAAAACATCCTCAAATGACTCTAAGAAGCATCTAAGACCTTTAATGCATTTTTTAATTATTAATTTTTTTTTTGTAAAAGTTCTCGAAAACAGTGCACTGTCCTTCAAAATTAGATCATTTTGGACAATTTCGAATCTGGTAAGAGAACACATTGATATACTTACCATAAGTCTTATTGCCTTATATCGATGAGTATTTTAAACTTTTTACTTTAATTCTAAACATCTATTCGAACTGATATCCAAAGTCTAACAAATTGATCTAAACTAATTAGCATTTGAAAATCGAATACAACTTATTAAATGGTTCTAAATACCCACGTACGACCTGAAGAAGCATTCCTTTTTTTCAATTTCAACAATTATACAAAAATATGTAGAAAAATTCGATTATTTTAGACAATCCCATACCCGGTGAGAAAAACATTGTTATGATTACCATTAATCTTATAAGGTTATATTAGCCGCTTGGACTGATTAAAACTATCTACTTTGATTCTAAACATGTAATTCAATCGATATCCAAAATATCCTATAATTGGATCTTAAACTCGATTTAGGGCCTTCAGATACCAAAATGAAGTATCAAACCTCTTCACATGATTTTAAGAAGTATCAAGTACCTTGAATTTGCTCTTTGGTATTTTGAGACTTACTAGTAGGCCGCTAATGGTTCTAAACTATCTTTTTGCCGATTTAAGTTTCAAAAAAAAAATTCCTCCAAAAAACGAGCATTATAACCTTCAAATTTTAAATAATTTCAAACTTCTAGAGATATGCTTCCAAGGGCCTTAAAAAGATCTTTGGAGGCCAATTCTATAGTTGAAATAGCCTCGACAACCCTTAAATTCCCAACCATCCATTTTAGAAAAATTTCCTATCTTAGCGTGAGCTAATTCTCCATATAAGTGGAACATATTTGTAAGTCAAAGCACAAGTTTTAATGCAGGAATTTTAACAAATTTTCCCAGTCATCTAGGCGATCTAGCAAAGAGCGCAGTAAATACGAAATATAAATTTTCAGACAATTTCAAATAGATTCGCAAGTCCTTAATCATTGGGCGTTTGTTCAGAAATGCAAGGAAAATCATATGAATGCCCTTCAAATTGGTATTCTTGGTACTTCTGTGCCAGAAATAACAAAAATTCAAGGGGATACTTGAGATGCCACTGTCTTTAGCACAAGACCAGATGATACAAAGTTCATTTTGCTTGCTGATTCTAAGTATAATTGTAGTCAGACAACAAAAGCTTTACCCTCCATGTCCAAAGAGTGAGAGATATGAGTATATGACATGACTTTGCAAGAATATAATGCTAACATATTTCACCCCCATCACTCAATTTAAGTAATGGCATCTTGCATCTTAACAACTTCAATCATAAATATCATTATTGCTTCAGAAAAATTGAACTTCATGTGTGCCTATTTTTTTCGGATGGAATGAATAGTTAACATGTAGAATATCACTATTCAGCTAACTCACCATCAAGAATGATTATGTACAGACTTCACGAATAAAGTTGGGAGCATGCAGTGCTGCTCGATAAATCAGACCAACTTTTTTTTACTGGTTGTGAGATTTCTTAAGAAACATTAGTTTTTCTAACCTTCCAGTATATTCCTAAGGTTCTGAAGCCCCTCAGCGGAAATGCTTCTTCTGACCCTCATCCTTTGTTGCACAATTGCTGGAGGTGGATCCAAGTGAAAGCTTACAATTAGAACAGTCAAATTATCCATCGCATCCCGCTTGATAGCTTCCTCTACCACTTCTCTGCAGCACAACTTCACATCATTATGCCTTTGTAGACGCCTTCGAACAAAATCCACTGCATTTTGGTTGCTAAAAACTTCCCATATACCATCACTTCCAATGATCAAAAATTCGTCTTCTTTGTTCAATGTCAAAAGTTTAAGTTCGGGTTCAGCACTCAGAGGTCCACCCTTTTTATCATTGTGCTTCATTCCCTCGATATGCCAATCTCCAAGAGCCCTTGTCACACCTAATTCCCCATTTAGATATCCATTTTCAACATATCCTCCCAACGATTCTACCCTCATCAATTCATTTCTACAGCAAGGTCTGTGATCTTTAGACATCTCCAAAGCCACTCCACGTCGAGAAAGAACTGCTCGGCTATCTCCAGCATTTGCTACAAGTAAAGATCTGACCAAAATGTCACATTATTCAACACACGAAAAATGAGAGAGCTATATGAAACACTCTACATAAGCTACTACTACAGACGAATACCACCAAACATGGGGTTTGGCCTAGGGAGTTCAGAAGCGTATTATCTCAGTATGATCTTAGTTCCATCCATATAGCATTCAGCATGTGAAGTGTAAACATTTATATCCATGTGATTTCTCCTAGTTACAGTTACAGTTTCAATCATTATATCATTAGCATTTTTCAAGCTTTACACATATTAGCCATATAGATTACTAAAATAATGGAAAACTGAGCATGGAATGCTTAAACAAGAAGCACACTATTAGGCATTTATGACCAAATCACATTCAGCATGCAAATATAAGTGACAAGCTAGAGTAACCACCTCCCAAAGATCATTGCAGTGAGGGCAGTAGTTCCAGAAGATAGGGAAGACCCAACAGGGCATGATTTAGCAAATGCTGCATCAGTCTTAATGAATGACCTAGTGACCACTTTCTCCAGCTCTAACGGGAAATCGGCATCTTCTACTATTACTCTTGGGAGATTGTCACGGACAAACTGTGCAGCAGCTTTTCCTCCATGACCATCAAATACCTGTCCATGGAAATGTCTTGTTACACTCTTATTCACTGCTCTATAAAATGCAACACAAACCATAAGAAAACATAGTCAGCACGCCATTTCTACTCTAACAACTTTGTCTGATGTACACGTTCCTATAGATTTAGGAGAACTACGGAAAGATAATTCCACGACAGTTCCTAGTTTTACTCGAAGTAAAATATGAATGTCTCCGGAAGATAAACCAGGGTACTTACCCCGTAAAAAGAAACAGCTTCATCTTCAACTAGTTTGCTGCCCATATTGTCAGCTAGATCAGCTATACATACATGTGTATCTTCCATGTAATCACGCCCTCCGATATCTGACCACTCTCCTGATCGAAGGTTTGGAAGGAAGTCGGGTGACAAATTTGGATTCCCATCTACAACAATTGTTGTTTCTTCATTAATGCTTTGTAACTGAAAAAGAAAATTGCAAACGAAAGGACATTAGCAAATCGGAGAGGGTTAAGGCAGGAGTGGAAATCACAAAGAACCAGTATTACATTAATCATAATACACAACAGTAGGGGAGCAGGGAGTACGGAGCACACAATTAAGTGAAATGAAAGCATTATCTAAATGATGTAATTCTATCATATTTATGCTCTATAATAAAACATAGGAGTATAGCTTAACACCAAATTTCTGAAATATCCTCTCAATAGCTTGGACAATTCAAAGGTGGAGCTACCAAGCAAATCATATTTTACTATGGCTTTTCCGTCTTGATAATTACATCCTACAACTTGTAAAGGAGTAAAACCCTTAAATATCCCCAATTTTCATCCACATACAATACATAGCCTAACTTGAAGTCCTAACCAAATTTTCTCAATGATCACATTTCAGAGAAATTTTGTGCAGAATAGCCCTGCAGGTCAATGAGCAGCTGAACAACCAATTCAATTATGTCTACAAACATTAAGAATCTAGTTCAAACTAGATCATGAAGCTCAAGATCAATAACAGAACAAATTTATCTAGACCAACCCAGTTAAATTCAAACTATTGAAACTTGGAATTGAATTGCATACACCCAAATCGATTGCATACACCCAAATCGACAGAAAAAAAAAATCAAGAACATACCAAATTAGTGGATTTCCAAAAAGAGGAAATTAGACCCACCAATTATTGATGCTTTCCTTCAAAAAGAAGCAAGCTTTCTATTCATTCTAAAGGTCACAAACAAAAAAAGAATACAAGAAGAAGAAGAAAACACATACACACAACACACACACTCGCACACATCCTAATCTGATAAGTAATGCAAGTATTGAATTTGGAAGCTTACAGGAGAAGGAATGGGGGTAGGAGTGGTTGAATTGTCCATCTGGTTATTCAAGGAATTGTTGGAGGTGAGTTGATTAATATGAGAAAGATTGGAGCTTTTGTGTAAAGAATGGAAATCAGTTGACTCCAAGTCTTGCAAACACATTATTATAAGATGACAGCGGTGTTATGGGTATATCTGCTCCTTACAAGTTGTGTGGGTTTCTGGTGATCCCAAAAGCAGCAGACACTCTCTAGTCTCTACTACTCACAAGAGAGAGAGAGGGAGAAAATGTGGGGAAATGATATCCTTTAAAGGGTATCTCAGCTCAGCTCTTCATTCAGCTGAGAAGATTCTCAGCATATAATAGATAATCTTTTTTCTGGGATATCTGAAATGAAAGTTTAACAGAGTTTGGTAGGTGAGTTTAGCAATGTTGATCGCTAAATAACGTCAGTGATATACATTATATCTTCTTTATGATTTTACCCTTATATATTATATACTTAATCTAACCTTATTTAAACATGTGTAATAATTATTTAACGTTTTAGTTTACTAACCTAATTTAATAATTTAATTTACTAATCTAGTTTAACCTATTTACTAACCTAATTTAATAATTTAATTTACTAATTTAATTTAACCTATTTACTAATGTTTAAATGTAATGACCTAATTTAAACCATTTATTCACCTAATTGTACTCTTTTCTTTTCATATCTCTTATAAACCTATTTTTTCACTCTTTCAATACTTTTCCTTCATTCACTCACTCAAACTCTCTCAAACACCTATTTCTCTCATAAGAAACCTCTTTCATAAAACCAAATTTTCTCTTCACAAATTCATCATGTCAAGAGCGGGTAAAGAACCAAGTCGAAACTTGAGTGTAAAAATAAGTAGAGTTGCGGGTAAAGCTCTAAGAGGATTAACGGGTTCTTCATCGTCAAAAGTATGTATTAATTTGTTTTTTTTAGCAATTTATGGTTTCTTATGTGTATTATTTTGATTTCGAACTAATTTGAAGTTATTTGTATGTATTTTAATGGAGTATAATGATTTATAGTAATAGCTTGTTTGTTCCGCCATTGTTGATTTCGTTGAATCTGGTCGATTTGTGTTTGAGGAAGAAGATGAAAAACAATATATATATATAAATAATTAGAAATTCTACCTAGGTAAAACCGCCCAAAATAGACGGTTCTCCCATGGTAGAACCGTGTATTTTATACGGTTCCACCATGGATTAACCGTATAAAATAGACGGTTCTACCATGGTATTTCACACGGTTCTAACATTATTCGTGCCCATAAAAACGTCCAACATGGACGTTTCTCTTGTCCCAAACTAACGTCCAAATTGAACGTTTGTGCTTCCCTACAGAACGTCCAAAATGAACGTTTCTATAGCACTAGAAACCGTCCACATTGGACGTTGATTAGGCCACCAAGAAATGTCCAAATTGGACGTTTACCAAACCTCAAAGTATGGACGTTTGATTCATCCAATAGTTAGTAATTAGTTAATAATTATTTAATATTTAATTAGTTAATAACACTGCGTATTTATTAATAATAATATTCATAATTTATTATATTAATGACATTATTGTTTGTTAATAATAATATGTATAATTAGTTTACTGTATTTTACATGTTTGTATATATTAATAATAATAATTACGTCTGTATTAGTTAAATTTTGTTTAAATGTTAATAGTTAAATTATGTTTATATTAAATTAGTATTAATTTGTATTTGTTAATTACTTATTATTTATCATTAACATAATGGACTAGGTACCTGAAATCCATGATGAGGGTGATTCAGGTCCGAGACATCCCCGATCCTGTGGTATCTCAGCTTCTGCACGTAGGGAGAGAGAGGGTGTACGGTTGCAGCAGTTATAAATATTGAAAGTAATCACCGAAAACTCAAAGTAAAATTAACTGATATTGAGTGGTAAAAGTGAAAATACATTTAGCGTATATAAATATAAACAAAGGGCAAAATTGGCATTTCATGTACAAAATATGGGCGATAGCTGGAGATTCACGGGCGATGTTTAATAACGCCCTTAGTAATTTGCTTTTAGAAATTTAAGAGAGATACTCGGAGAATTATTCTTTTTTTTTTTTAAGTTCAATATGTGGCTGATTATTGGTATTTTTAGTACAAAAAATCTTCAAAAGTTATCCATCATAGACAAAAATTATATTGATAAAGATTGAAATATATAGTGTTGAAGAGTAACTTTTGTTACATTAAGCGGTAATTTTTATTATAAAGAGCTAAATATGTTGTGTTGAAGCCTTAAAAGATAACTTTTGTTATAATAAGAAATAACTTTTATTGGAATACAATAACCTTATTAAATCTTGTGTATATAAGATCTTTTATTCTTGATATTATGTTATGTAGTAAGAATAAGCAAAATCAACGTCTTAAAGTTGACCTTTATCTACTCTTTGCTAAAAATTATGTTATGCTACATGAATAGATGAAATCAAATTATACTTAATGCACATATAATTCATCTAGTTACACAATTTATTCATACGAATAGAAATGAATTTTATAATTAAAAGTTGAATATAGCGTATTGACTTACCTAACAGAAGTGATCAAATTTAATATGACAGTATAGGAAAAGGAAAGTAATTAAATAAAATCGTGTCAAAAGAAAGGTTGAGTAATGGGAAAAAATTTCAAAATTGAAAAAACCCTCGAAAATAATTAAGTGGCCTATAATCTTACATACCTTATATATGTTGAGGTTGCTTATTTGTCAGCCATCTTTGTCTGTACATTGAATATTTTTATTATGAGTAATATTGCGGATCCTTTCTTTTTTGTATTGGGCTTCTTATCATTAAAGCGTGTATACAAACTTGTCCTTTAGAACAGTGCAATATACTAATTATTGGGGCGCTACAACTGCTATTGTACATTTGTACTCTGGGAGGGTACAAAATTCTCATTAAATTGTCCCCACTATGATTTGATTCAACCATCTCGTGCCTGTATTATGCAAGCTTTTACGGACTACGAAACTAACACGGACTATGTCAATTATTTGCTTTTTTCGATATAACTATAATATCTATAAATATGTATTTTAAAAAAATATAAAATTTACATATTAAAAAAATATATTTTAAGGCGAACTAACAAGATCCGGTATTAATATGTTATAACTTATATATATATCAACGAAAAGTCATATTTAACTTTCTCACTCCTTATATAAAATATTTTAAATAGGACAAAAAATAGATAAAATATATATATTATTATACTTTCTTTTTATGTGTCTATTAG
This sequence comes from Dysphania ambrosioides, assembly GCA_026401315.1. Classification (NCBI taxonomy): domain Eukaryota; kingdom Viridiplantae; phylum Streptophyta; class Magnoliopsida; order Caryophyllales; family Amaranthaceae; genus Dysphania; species Dysphania ambrosioides. The sequence goes on from CM048667.1 coordinate 3,922,182, forward strand.
GCATGAAACATGATTTTGCCTTTTCTATTCTTCTGGAGTGTCATGGAACTTCTATGAATTTGCATACGGAATATTTGATTATGTGTCGTACCTAATTTCTTGCCAATTTTTAAATTAAGAGACTGATTCAAAAGTCAGTTTTAAAATGATACAAAAAGAAGGATACATTTTTCTCACAAAAAAAAAAAAAGAAGATAGCAGCTACATGCATACATAAACTAAAGAAATGATACTAATATAGTTGAATTAGTCCGTCATATGGAAACTGTGATTTTCTAAATTTAGAAGAGGCACCCATCCCAACTTTAACCGAAATTTGGATATGATATTATCTTGATATGCTTGTATTAAGATTATCTATTTATTATAAAATACTTTAATACTTATATATATATATATATATATATATATATATATATATATATATATATATATATATATAAATGTTCCGTTTATTATAAAATGATCTATTTTCAAGGTTAGTACTTTGTATCTTGATATTACAGTATGCAGGAGCCAATCATTCTAACCAACTTTCTGTACTCCAAAATAACTCATGGAGAATATAAAAAGAAATTATGTTGCACCTTCATTAAGATGATTAGAGGATTACAAATAAGGTAAAAGTGTACAGTATATGTTTTCAAATGGCAAATGCAATCCATTATAATTTTTTGATGTAAAGAGAGACACAAGCAGCAAGAAAACAACTAATATAGAGAAAGTTTAGTATCAAATTTTAAATATCGCCCTTTAATACTTTAACCAACTAGATTAGTTGATATCGTAATAATTCATTAGCCCGAATACCCAAGTTTTAAAGTTTGGCCAAATGTGGAGGGTATTAGACTCTAGCCACTAACCGATACAGAGTTAATATAACAATTAAGCGCCACAAAAGTTGAAAATGAGTTCCATCCAATAGTATAAAAAAAGACAACTGTTGTTATGGTGGAAACAACACCGACGTCGTCCACTTTATACCCCTCCTTTCAGTGTGAAATTCCTTCGTTTTGCATTGATGCTATGGAAAACTCTATCTTTCGAGGCCTAAAATATCTGTTTTCATACAATAGTTTCATTACTCCCAAGTCTCGCACTATCATGCATTCATAAAGAGCAGGCTTAACATCAAAAGCTGATGTCAAATGATGCTGCTCCCTCTTCTTCATAATACTTTTGATTAGTATGACTTCCAAAATTTTATGCAAGTAGTTTTATCCACCGCTTATTAGGTATAATACTATATGATATAAATTCAATATGTTAACTTTATTGGCAAAAAGGTGCAATTTACACTAATGGGTCCAGCACTCTCATGCACTTGTGGGTTTGTAAAAATTTCAACGTGAACCACGAGTATGAGTGTCCACATTTGTACATCTTATATTCAATTCCAATTATTGCAGTGATTCCGCTCTATCAATACTTTTACTCATGCCAAAATCATACTAACCAATGATGTGTATAATAATTTATTGCTAATATATTTAATCTAATCTGATTTTAAAAGGAACTTCAGAAGAGTATGAGTGTTGTAAGAAAAAGAAATCGACCAAAATGACCGAATTTCGAAAGTTTGTATATACTATTTTAAAGATATTTTCAAGCAAGTTTCAAAATTGAAATAATTAGATATTTCTTAGGTCGTAGGAAGAAAATAGTACATTTCATTACTTTATATTCGGTTTTCAAAGACTCTTAAAATAAGTTTAGGACCCTATTATAAAAGCTTTTGAAATCACTTGAAATGGGTATTTAGAATCAAAGTATATGCTTCCAATCACTTGTAGGGTCTTATATGACCCTATAAAATCCATGATAAGTATAACATGATGTTCTCTCACAGAATTCAAAATTGTAAAAAATGTTATGTATCTGAAGTTATTTTTATAGTAATGAATTCTTTATAAAGTCGTGTGAGGAGGTTTGGAATATTCCAATACTTAAAGGGTTTTCAAAAATCATAAACATATTCAAGCTCAAGCAACTTCTGATAATATGATTAAAATACTGGATGGGTTCCTATGTTTTTTAACTGCAATTTGGTGAGTACAGTTATTATAAAAGAAATATAGATGCCTTTGACCAGTACTACAACAAAACAAATGTATATTTTCGTAGTGAGAGGACCCAAGTGGTGGAAAATAAATTTGTGGCTTTCGATTACAAGAGCACTAAAGCAATCTGCATGGGATGGGTCAGAAGAGAGGAGAAATGACGATGATGGATGTGGATAAGCGCCACCCATATCGTGCCCAAACAACAATTGGTAAGCTGTAGTTGATGGCTGAGCCAATACCAACTTTCCTGATCCAACTCTTTTGTCCGCAATTATCATTATATCAAAAGCCTCGTAAGATTAGCGAAATGTCTATTGGAAGTGGTATTACTCAACAACTAAATGTACTCCAAGTCAAGTCACTTCCAACTTTGGAAACAACCATAATGGTTTAAGCAATCTAATTGATATCAACTTGATAATTTGAATTAGAGAATTCCAATTTTTCAACACTGCTAACACCAAGTAGCTTAATCAAATCACTTGTTCGATAGAGTAATGACAACAAGTATTGTTAATAGCAAAATTTCAGTAGTGATTCAGGTTAAGGGTTGTCTGATTCAGTACAAGAACCATGCACATTGATCAGAAGGCTAATATTTCAAGCACAACAGCGGCAGCAAATGAGATACCAGTAACAAAACAATAAGGGGAAATTTTCTGCATTCCACAGTTTATCATCTAGTTCAGAAGTTGCTGAAGTTGAGTGAATGTAATTCCAGTCATGACTCATGAAGTCGTGATATTGCCAAAACGTACAGCAGGCCCACTAAAACCAAACATAAGCTGATTACAAGTTTATAACAGAGAAACATAGTGTCTACTAATCATGGAAATGATTTTTAAGTATCAAAATTCCCGCCCATTACCAAGCTCCAAGACAGATCCTAGCTACATCATAAATCTATTCAAAAAACACCTTAAAGTCCTGTGAAAGCCTTCTTTCCACCGGCAGCAGCTCCAGCAGGAATCACCTTCAACACATTGAACCTCACTGTCTTTGAGATAGGCCTGCACGATTATGAGATTTATTAAGGAAAGCTAAATACTCTCATCTGTTAATATATATGCACTTACTAAAGAAACATGCTCCAAGAAACACTGACCTGCATTGACCAATGATAACATGGTCTCCTTCCTTGACACGGAAACATGGTGAAACATGAGCAGGAATGTTTGAATGCCTTTTCTCATACCTGAAGACAATAACAACATCAAAAATTAGCTAGCTAGACTTGTTTTCTAAAAGGCCTTTAAAACATCCAAAAAGAAAATTTAGCGAAATCTTGCCTTTGGTACTTCTTGATGTAATGAAGGTAGTTACGGCGAACAATGATGGTCCTCTGCATCTTAGCACTGTGGCATGTACCAGCTAGAATACGACCCCTGATTGATACAGAACCAGTGAAGGGGCATTTTTTGTCTATGTATGTTCCTGATATCAAACAATAGTAAAACTTTTATATTAGAATAAAAAATCAACAATAGACAATGGTAATCACAGAACAAAAGAAATATAACAATACATATGTATTGGTCCCCTAATTACAAATATTTGCAAAGTAACAATAGGCTATGAATAGCATGCTGAGGGCTGATCAACTTCATAAACTGAATCCATAGGCCAAGGTGATAATTATCACTAGATGCACAATGAATGAGCTTTTCAAATAGTTTTAGGCTTAAAAATAAAGAAAAACAAAATCTTGAACATAGGCTTAACCACACAATAGCAGTAAAGTTACATTACACGGAGGCACTCAGGCACTAAATTTTAGGGGCTCTAAAGAGCTGAAAAAGTATGAGAGCAGAATTGATGTCTTCACAATATAGAGAGAAATGAAATGGATTTGTCTGTTATATTCAGGAAAGGATTACTCAAGAACATGTATGAATGTCTGATGACAAAGAATACAGGTTCACAAGATAGGTATATTTATTTCCTGCCCAAGTTCCCATCATCCCAAACAATTATCTACTCATCAGCTTGTGGTGCTATCTCACTTTTCTTCCAAACTCACTTAACACCATAAAACATATCCACATCAAGCTAAAGGAAATAATCAAAGCGACCTATGTTGATTTCTCCAATACAACTTTATCTCTCTTCTTACAAGAATATTGTCCCAAAGGACGAGTAACGTACATTGCTCAAGGCCAAAAACTTTTATCACGTCTTATAACTTTTGTATGTTACCAAAATAAATATTCTAGTTAAAGGCTCCTTCAAAATACAAAAGATCCCATAGTGTATACTTATAATACTAATTTTTTTCTGCTGACTTGGTATCAGTTGATAAATCAGTGATTTTATTCTTGGGGGTGGGAGATGGTTACTCAAGGGAACTTGAACTTTTTTTGTCCTAAAATAATAGGAAACGACTCAAGGATTCAAAATCTAAATACATGCAAAAACAGCACTACTTGGTCTACAATGAAGAATTTTCATCTTTACAATCATATAGAAAATCTTATCATTTTAAAAAAGAGTTAGCTGCAAGTTCTTAAAACAGGAAAACAGATACTCATTAGATATTGAGGTAAAGAATAGCTTCTTCTCTACAGATTTTAACATCTCCCAAATTGATGCAAACAATTTAAACTTTCTCCAAAAACTTGAATATTCTCACACAAACAGTTAACAATATATTCTTCCCAAGGCTAGCATACCTATTTTCATTCCAGACAATTCTAACAAATTCCAATTAAACTTAATCCATTGCAAATTTGAGACATCTTTTTCAATTAGAAAAATAGATCCTTATCACAACTAAAAAGCATTGAGTGCAGTGCATAAACATACATTTTGTGCTAAATGAGGAGTGACCCTATATCTAGTTGGGATCTCCCTATTAAGTTAAACAAACAGAGGAACTTACGAAGAAATTAGCAAATCTTATTTTCTTTGTAGTCCTAAACCAACATTAAATGTAACATAAGTCATGTTCCATGTACTTAAGTTCAAAACAGACAACATCCTACAAATATAAGATCTCAAAACACAATCTGTTGTGAGGTTCTTAATAGACAGCCACAAGCAAGTTAAAAACATAGTTATCTTCCCAAATTTCAATACCGAGCACACCTTGTCTTCAAGTTGTACTCAATCTACTAATTCAATGAAATAACAAAGATCTCATCATCCCAAATGAAGGTTTTGCCAAGAATGTTCTACTCATCTATGAATGAAAGAGATTATGAACAAGACCAACATCAATAAAATTTTCTTTATTTAATCCACCCCAGAACTCTTACCAAAACATGTAACCCAAATTTGGGAAATGCTACATTCATAGAGATTCTCCCTTTCACAGTTGACCCACATAACACAGTCAAACTTACTTCACAGTGGTAACCACTCACAAGAATTACAACTCTCAAAAAAGTTTCTGGAGAAAGTGAAACAGCATTAAACCTCCATTAAGAAACCAAGAACTAACAAAAAACATAAACTTTAAACCAATGGACAGCCATACTCAAATAGAGAAAACAATTCCTTAAAAAAAACAATTCATCAAAAAGTTTCTAGTCATTATCCATAAAGTCCAAATGAAGTTTACCATCTCATAATCTATCCAATTAGATCCCAAAAAAACCAGAAATAATGAAAATCCAATGAAAAATAAATAACCCAATATAATAAAGAATAAAGATACAATGATAAAAACAAAGACCTTCAATGGCATCTCGGGGAGTCTTAAAACCCAAACCAATGCTCTTCCAGAAACGATTGCCGCCTTTCCCGGGACGCTTTCCTTTACCGGTCTTCTTCGAGCTGCGATTATTTCACAACTTCTGAATTCACTTTTCACTCCCAATCTTAAAACCACAACAACAAAACAATACATATAATTTTAAAAAAAAATACCTGAGAAACACCTTAGGCTGCTTCAAGAACGCCTTCTCAGTCTGCCAAAAATCACAACAAAAATATTATTATTAGTATTGTTATTGTTATCAAAACGTAGTAAGGTAAATGGGATTCTAACCTGCTCCGCCATGGTTGAGTGGTTTCCAGATGCGATTCACAGGGTACCTATTCGGAGGCGCCGTGGAGGGGAGAGAGAGGGACTTGTAAAAGAAGAAGGAAGATGAAGGAGGAGCAGCTGCTTAAACCCTAAGTTGTGATGCTACTCAGTTTTAACGTATGTCATCTTGGGCCTTTGGGCTTCTTTTGTTCGGTTCAAATAAGCCCATCATCTTAAGATACTGGACCAATTTTCTGTAACTTTGTTTTTCTCACTTTTTATTACCCAACAAAAAAATAATAACAGGTTTAAAAAATAAAAAAAAAAATTTGCATTTTCAAAATGGCTGTTTTGATGAGGAGAATGAAGCTGTTTCGTCTTTTATAACGTAGTTTTGACAAAATGACGAGGTGAGTTTTAAATAAATTTATTTATTTTTGAATTGGGTTGGGATATTTTTATTACGATATTTGATTTCTCAATGAATTGTTGTTGAATTTGACGTTTCATTTTGATTTCGAACTTTAGTGTTTCTTATTATTCTTCATCGTAGAATTCTACAATGGTTTTTTTGTTATGTAAATAATTCTATCTAGTTCAGTAATAAGTTCTATTGACTGTACCTTTATTATACATATTGTTCTCTTGCATTTTCTTTTAGGATTTGATTACTTATAAATATGCCAAAGGTGTTTTATTGCCGAGGAGAGTTGTTCTTTTGTTTGTTGTTTTATTGCCGATGAGAGTTGTTCTTTTGTCAGTAATAACATCTAATGCTACATTGCATGCAAAAATATCATCGACATCGATTTGATTTTTGTTCCATATAATTCCAGACATTATATAATTTGTTGAAATTTCTTCATTATCAGGTACCTGAATTTCTTCTTATATCATGTCTAAAGTCTCTTCTAAAAGCTCTTCGAAAATTTTTTCTTCACGTTGACCGTCATCAATCATTGCTCCTTTTCTTTTCTGAGGATTCTTATCTTTGGAACCTATTAGTCTTCCACGTTTTTGACGTGGCTTAGACTCATTAGCAAATTTATTTTCCAAGACATTTATTTTAAATGGAGCATTTACAGCTGGAATATATGATTTAGTAACTTTTTTGGGGTCAGCAAACGAGTCTGGCAATTGATTTGCTAAACTTTGTAAATGAATATCTTTTGAACTTCCAGTTCACATTGTTTGGTTTGAGGATCAAGATAGGTAAATGATAATTCATTCCATTTAATATTCTTTTCCAGTACTCTTTTTTCCCCTAATGTTGGAAAAAGTGATTCGTTAAAATTACAATCTACAAAACGAGCCGTAAATAAATCCCTTGTTGTAGGCTCAAGGTATTTAATTATTGATGGGGATTCAAATCCTACATATATCTTCAACCTCCTTTGAGGATCCATCTAAGAGCGTTGTGGTGGAGCTATTGGGATATAAATCTCACATCCAAAACTTCTTAGATGGAAAATATTTGGTTCTTGACCATAAACTAATTGTAATGGGGAGAACTTGTGATAACTGGTTGGCCTAATGCGAATTGGTATTGCTGCATGTAATATGGCATGTCCCCATGCATAATTTAGGAGATTGGATTTCATAAGCAATGGTCTAGCAATTAACTGAAGACATTTAATTAATGACTCTGCCAAACCGTTTTGTGTATGAACTCAACATTTATCCCAATTGACATGCAATAATCACTGAAAGCTTAAGAAGTAAATTCATCAATATTATGAAGACGAATAGTCTTCATAGGAGTATTTGGAAAATGTGCCCATAACTTAAAATCAATTGGGCAAGTAATCTCGTAAACGTCATGTTACAAGTTGATAACAATGACACATATGACCATCTAGCAGATGCATCGATTAAAACCATAAAATATCTAAATGGTCCACGTAGGGAATGTATGGACCAACAAATATCTCCTTGTATATGTTCCATAAAAGTAATTGATTCAAAATAAATTTATCTTAGCTGGAGATGGGCGAATTATCAACTTGCCTTTCGAGCAAACAACACATGGAAAATTGTTATGAAGAATCTGTTGGCTCTTCAAAGAATGTCCACATGAATTCTCAATTATTTTTCTCATCATTATTGAACTGGGATGGCCTAATCGGTCATATCAAACAACAAAGTTATCAGTAAACTTCAGGTTTAATATAGCATGAGTTTCAATAACATTAATTTTTGTGTAGTACAAACCAGTGGATAATGTAGGGAGTTTCTCCAAAACATGTTTTGTGCCTTAAGTTATACTTGTGATTTGAAGGAATTCATTATTTTCTTCATTTATTGTCTCAATATGATAACCAGTATTATGAATATCCTTAAAACTCAATAAATTTTATTTGAGACAATGGAGAGTATAAGACATAAATTATTTTAATTTTAGTTCCCCAAGGAAATTTTATATCGGCTCTTTCGGAGCCTTCAATGATATTTGTACTACCTGATATGGTACTCATATTAATTCTTTTCATCATCAAATAAGAGAAATATTTTTTATTTTTAAGTATTGTATGAGTAGTTGCACTGTCAACAAGACATAATTCTTCATCATTCATAACAAATTGAACTTGAGTAGTATCCATGTTCTTCATGAAATAAAATACATGTCAAAAATTAAGCATAAAATTAATGATGATAAAATAATAAATAAATAAAACACCCAAATAGTTCATCAATTCATAAAGCATAAAAAATCCTTATTACAACCATAGAAATTAACATAAGTAAACCACTAGGTTAAGTCTAATACTTAAAGCTGACACAAATTGATATCAATTTAATTATTCCCTTCCGGGGTAGTGAAGAAATCAGCAACTTCAAAATGGGTTGTATTGCTAAAATCAAAATTATTCCTTTTCGGGGAAATAAGGAAATCGAAAACTTCTGAATGATTTGCATTGCCAAAATCAATATCACTTTTACTATCATCAAGAACAAGGTTTGCCTCAACTTTCTTTCCTTTCTTCAATGATGCTTGGTAAAGTTCAACAAGATGCTTTGGAGTTCTAAAAACCCGAGACCAATGGTCTTTTACTCCACAATGATAACATATATTGGCATTACTTCTCTCTTTATCAACTTTATCATCCCTACGTTCCCACTTCTGGTGGGAATGTGAGTTTTTGAAATGTCCTCCACGGCCTCTACCATATCCATGCCCACGACTGCGCCATCGGCCATGACCGTGACCTCTACTTCGACCACCACTATTGGAATGGTCTCTATTTTTCGTTTCTTTCCCGTTATGGGTTGTCACATTCTCTTCAGGGAATGGAGTAGAGATAGTAGGACGTGATTCATGATTTTTCATTAATAGCTCATCATTTTTCTTAGCCACAAAAAGACAAGATGTTAATTGAGAATATTTTTGAAATCCTTTTTCTCTATATTGTGTCTGTAGGACAATATTATTTGCATGGAAAGTGGAGTATGTCTTTTACAATCATTTCTACATCAGTAATATTTTCTCTACATAATTTCAATTGAGAAGTTATTTTAAACATAGCTTAGTTATATTCACTTATAGATTTAAAATCTTGCAATCTTAAATTCAACCAATCATAACAAGCTCTAGGGAGTATCATTATTTTTGGATGGTCATACATTTCCTTTAGATTACTCTAAAGGATTTGTGGGTCTTTCAAAGTTAAATATTCATTTTTTAGCCCTTCATGTAGATGATGACGAAGGAATATTATGGCTTTAACCTTATCTCGAGGTGTTGTCTTATTCGCCTCTTTGATTGTTTCACCAAGCCCTTTAACATCTAGGTGTATTTCAGAATCTAGGTGTATTTCAGCATCTAACACTTATGATAAATAATTCTTTTTAGTAATATCAAGGGCCACGAATTCAAGCTTGGCAAGGTTCGACATATTTCACTATAAAATAATATTAGATAAGTATATATAAATAGTATCCAAAAGTATATAGTAAACATTATTAGCCAAATTAACAACAGGATAGTGAATATGATTATAAAAAATTATAGCAATTATATTTAATACTTTAAATTATAATTATGCATAAATATTACATAAGCATACATGTAGGCATATAACAGAACATGTATATATAAATTTAATAAGGAGTATAAAAACACAAATTATACATATCTTAGTTATATAAGACATCACAAAAAGTAAATAAAACCCTATAAAGAACACTAAAAAAAGACTATACACACAATAGAGTTAAAAAAAACAAACGCTAAACACTATACATAATGCATGTGTGTTAGTTGTGAACTAATGCTATACAAAATGCATGTGCGATGGAGTTTGACGTAAATGTATGTTGTCATATAGAAATGGAAGAAAATCAACAATGTTAATGATGATGTCTTATGCAGAACCATAAATTTATCAAGGTTAATCAATTATGGCTTGGACGAACTAAATTGTAACTATAAATTATTAGCATAAGATCAAAGACATATTTATTACAATCATCATCATTGTAGAGCGCTATTATGCAATAAAATAACAAAAAATATCTAGTTAAGACTTTGCAAATAACAAAGCATCATGTTATTACACATAGACTAATATGCTCATCCATTATGACTTACAAATTTTTATGTAATATTATTATAATCGTTATGAGCGAATATCATACTTACATGATGATATGCAATTCTCAGTAAATATTTAGTAACCCTACTCAGTTGGCTAGCAATGGTGCTGATAACATATTATAAAATAAGAGAAAAGGAGAATATTAGACAGAGATGTAGATGGTAAATCCTTGTTCTAATATATTCCACCATTTCAATTTGACCATCGATACATATATATACATGATATGAACAATATAACCTATATGAACAATAAAAAGTCCATTCATGAAGGTTACAATGTGAACTAATGTCATATAGGGGTTACAAGGAAGTTACAAAGATATTCATATTATTGAGGAAGTTACAAACAATAATGGACATACACAATTATTATTTTATAACATATTGCTTGTAGTCTATAATTATTGTCATGAACTTTTAATTCAATTGTACTAATCTCTTTATCGTAATGTTCTAAAAGCATTGTATAATATATAGTAATGTTCTAAAAGCTTTGTATAAATATATAATTATACATAATATACTAGCTTATGGTTCAAAAGTTATAATTCAATTGTTCTAAATATAAAGCCCTTTGTTTGATTGTTAATATTATATGTATTTATTCTAGATAACTGGTTTAATGTTCTAAAGTTATGTACAGTTGTTCGTATTTGGTATCATATTGTTCAAAATATTTGATAAGTTGTTCTAAACTTATACTTCGTTTGTTCTTAGGATTTTTTTTGTTCAACTATTAAAATTGTTTAGCTTATTGGTAATACATGATTTATTCTTCTGATGTGTGTTTTTCTCAATTCTTATGATGTATGCTAATAAGAAAAATAATGCTTTGAATGAAGTTATTCCAAACAAGAGAATGGGTATTATAAAATATGTTATATTGTAGTTCTTACGAGAACAATAGAACAATAGGACGAACCATTGATATAATATACGTTAACTATTGTTCTAAAAATTTAGTGCTGATTAAGTATAAGTCAAATGCGACATTCTAAGAAAACAATTATTGACAAGTAACACAATTATCAAATGTTCAAGAGCACAAGCACTACAAAACATTTAATAAGAAGAGAAACATACTTAGGTACTTCCGTAATGAAAACACTTCCCTTCGATTATCCCCAACATTTCAAAATGGTGCTTAGAAAAAGATTATATGATTTTCGTCATTGTGAAACGTAACCAATGTGAAGTACTCAGACATCTGTATTTTATCTCCCTATTGATGCCAAGTTTAGAGTAAATATGTTTTTCATATATTGATTATTGTACAATTATATATATATATATATATATATATATATATATATATATATATATATATACACACACACACACACACTAGGAGTTCAATGGGCTTAGGAAATTAATGATACAAATATACACAATATATTATCTAACCCTAGCTATATAACCCTAGCCGTATTAAGTACCATTGAAAAACGCTGCCTTAGTGGTGAAAATTACAATATTGATTAGCAAAAGTATGGTAATAATCAAACTAATTACAAATCAATTTCTGAATACATTTTACATTTCCGAAAACTAATTAATACCTTGACGTTTTCTGGAGCAATTGAGACTGATATATATACGTAAAAGTATTTCAGATATCTATTTCACCGATAGTCTTTGGTAAGATTGGCAATTGCATGTCACACAGGAAGAGTAGACCAAACCGGTAAGGTAGTACGGACTACGGAGTACCAAACTTTCCATCATAGCTGCTTTATGAACAACTAATAAATAAAATAAGCTTCCTATGAATTTCCAAGAGTTATGTTAGAAGAAGTGATATTTTTCAGTTTCCTGTTGATGTGCTAAGTATTCAACAATACATTTCCGGCATATCCGTGACCCAAACTTCAGAGTACTGTGCTTTGTGATAGATAATACTTTAAAGTTGTTTATTTTATCAAAACAAAGATGCAAATATTGTACAAGATTGTTCAAAAAACATTGACGAGGATAACAAAAGAATAGATCAAATCCAGGATCACCTATGTTGCCCACTCTAGCATAATCTTAGACAATCCTTGAATACCCAAGATAATTATTCAAGGCTTTGAAAATTAGTCACACATAAAAACAATGGCAGATTGGCATTGCACTCAAAAATCAAAATGTAAAAATGCACCTACACATCTAAAAGCAAGAAGATCAAATCCTCACATATAGAGTTTAATACAAACTACACAAAATTGCTATGAGTTGCTCAATATGAATTCTCCATCTCGAACCATTAAACGCTTAAGGAGACCAAATTATGTTGATTTGCCCCAAAAAGATAGATTTAGAAGTGAAAGATGTATATCTGTATAATCTGTGCATTGCATGTACAGTAGTACCCAATGAGAAAATTGTAAATAAGAAAAATGGGATAAAAAAAAAAAAACCTCTCTTCGGATGCCTTGATTCTTCAAAGGCTACGACCAAAAATAAAATCAGCACAGTTTAGCAAATTTTTGTTTGCCTTCATGAAGTCTATATAGCTTCAAGAGACTTGACTATGAATCCATGTTTTTGAGTACTGGCTCGACGATGCTGATGCCTTCACTCTAGCTCTACACATCTTAGCACTCGCAGATTTTATTTAGTTTAACAGGTCATTCCAACTGCTTCAAGAAAAGGTTACGAGAAAATATGATTAGGTCATGTTAGCTGATGATTAAGCGTACTGTCATACTGTGAAGCAGGCTTCAAATTCTACAGAGTAACCAAACTCAAAGTACAATCTCATTCTCAAAGTACAATCTTCATTGAGTATGCAATGATCATATAAAGTAATCAAGAAATGTAAATCAACTACACGAAGGAAAATCTAAACTACATAAACAAGCTTATAAGATTTGTACTAAAGTCACCTTTTGGCGCTTCAGAATTGGACCAAGCTTAGCATCAGCTTCCTCTCGTGACCGTGATGTCCCAACTTCACAATCCTCAGCCTGCAATACATCAATGATTACTAACAACAATCAACGGTAGGAAGAACCAAAAAAACAAGAATGCTCACAGCAGTTGAAGAAGTGGAGCCATCTCCGTAATGAGAAGCATCTCCCTCAGAGACTGCAACATTTTCTGCCATACCAGAGTCCTGTGAAATAAATGGCATAATCTGTCGTAGCATCCTTGACAAGAATATTCCATCCTCAGTAGCCATCGGTTCTGCTTCCTGTGATGCTGCACTGCTGGTCCTTCCCTGCTCCGTAACAGATTCAGTGCCAACACCATGTGAAGTAATGTTCTCTACTTGGAATTCCCTGCCAGGGAAGAGTCCTCTAAGAAATTGAATACCGGGAGGGATCTGCCCTTCAGAAGTCTGATCAATAGGAATTCCTCCTGCAGAAAAAATGGTGATATCAATGATGCGAGATGTAACCAACTCCCTTTGTCCGGGGCTGGAAGCTGGAGCCCTCCCAGTACCTGTTCAAAGAACATAAACATGCTCCACCTCAACTAAAATTCCAAAAAAAAAAAAAAAAAGCCAATGAACTACAATACAATATCACAATAACCATAAACAGAATCCTCCAAGTCATACCTGATTGAATCCAAATTGCATATAATTCAATTGCATATCATTGAGAGAATGAACAAGCAGCTAAATCTCATATGCATACCACATGAAGTTAAAGGTGATATTATTCATCCTGCAAGAGCTTCAATAACACTAACTGTATACATTTAAGTTTTCAACAAATTAATGGTCAAAATTAACTATATTTTGTAACGAGTTAAAAGGCAGTATAAGTCCGTACTTAAAGATTCCAAGCCCCATTTAGAGTTTCATACTCGTTCAAGAATCCTAATTCCTCATATTGCAGTAAGCCGCAATAAATGGTCGCAAATGCGCCATAATTCAGTATATTCACTATTAGCTGGGGATAGAGTGCTAGTGTCAACCTCTTTTTACAACTTCAGGCTGATATTAAAACTTGTTACGAATTCAGTTACAAGCTTCGGGCCTCAAAGTTCCTCTTTCTTTTGATCCCATTCATGATGAGAACTGAAGTACAACATATTTGTAGCCTAAGGTAGAAAAGCAGGTCAATAATCATATAGCCTCTAGCATCGTTGCATTAAGCTTGGGCCATGCAAAGCCATAGAACCCCCCCCCCCCCCCCCCCCCACACACACACACACACACACACAAACAACAGTGGCACTTAGAGAATATGCAAGGGGGCCTTGGTTTATCGTGAGCATCATTAAAAAAGGAAGAGTCTACAAGAAAAACATTAAAAAATAGATAGAGGAGTCCCCTTGCGTGTGCTTGAGAATTTCTGAACCTGCCTCTCACCTCTACCCCACCCTAGCAAAGAAGACTTCTCAGATAACAGTTTATCTCCTAAAGTCAAGTAGTTTTATACTTTCTTCAATGTAATGCAAGTTCAAACAATACTAGCAGAGTGTAAAAATTTAAAGCCAAAGTATTGAGTAAATAAACAAGTACTAGATTAAGTACCATTTCCATTAGGACCTCCAATATTTTGCCGCAAAGCTGCAGATTCAGGGCTGCTGTGTAACTGTGTCTGGCTGCCGCTAGAGATCTGTTCATCAGATACTTGATTTCCTGTTCTGCTGCTCAAGTTCCCTGAAGATACGCTTGGATACCTTCCAAGAACAGGATGTAATAACCCTAACAAACCACTAGAAGGGTCTTGTGTTGAGCGATTCAGGCCAGGAATTGCAGCCATCATTGTCCTGAAAGGTAATATATGAATAGCAGGTCCACTATTTGAAGATGGGGTGCCTGAGGTCTCAGTAGATGATTGATTGATCAGCACCTCTCCACTACCATTGGTCGTAGAATTCCTTTGAGAAGATTGCCGAGATCTAGCAGGTTCAGTTTGATGAGTTGATGAACCTACAGACAACATGAAAATTTAATTAGTATTCCGTAGTTCAGAAAGATGCAGTGCAGGAAATATAAAGAAATGTGACAAACCTCTTCTTATTTGAATATCAATACGTCTAGGAATAAAACCTCCACCAATACCATTAATCACACCAGAGCCAGATTGTAACGTTCCAGAAAGAGGGGTACCAAATCTTGCTCCAGGCTGGAATGGGAGTGGCTGTCAAAAGTTTTCCAGTCACCAAAATGACAAAAGAGCACAGAAATCTGAGGGTGATCCAAGAAGTACCTGAACCATAAGTGGATTAGGCCCAGTTGAAGAAATAAAAACTGCAGGGCCAGCATTGACAACAGCTTCTGACTGCAAACACGTATAAATCAAGAGAAAACATTCAATAGTGGCACAAACAGGCTTATAAAATCTGAAGAAGATAGGAGGGGATGTAACCCACAGGTGATCTGCCAAGTCTCAGTGTCGAGACTGTACGACCAAGCTCAAGAAAATAAGCACCCACATTCTGCAGAAGAATCCCATTTCTCAATGCACCAGATTGAGCAGAGACCCTCGCCACTGGATCTGTCAAATTCTCCTGATTTTCGAGCTGCCTTCCTAGATGCTGCAGGCCAAGTTGAACACTTTGCATGATTAACCAAAGTCAACAAAGTAAAAGATTTTAAACATCACAAACTTTTAGCAACTGTGAGAATGACATTTGTTACTCAAACTGATCACAGTTGCAGTTGAATATGATATATAAAGACATTTCTTGATAAAGTGGTTTCTAAGAGCATACTAGCAAACGTTCTTCTACTTGATCATTGAGCATCTGCCTTGTAGCAGACAACAATCCTACCAACAACGCTGAAGATGGAAGAACTTGCCCACTCTCAGATTGTGCCAAGGAACTGGATCCATCTTCATTCTCAGGATGAAAAACCCCTCTGGCAGTATCACTGACCCTTCCTGTTAGGATAATTGGTAAAATATATAAATGAGCTAATCTCACAATAAAATGATGAAATCAAATTTTGAAAAAAATTAGTTAACAAAGAAATGAAAGCCAACCACTGTCCGTGAACTCCTGTCTCAAATGGCTTAAGTATTGTGATAAGGTGGCAAGAGCATCAGTAATTACCTTAAGCACCCAAGAAACATAGTGAGTTTATACAATTAAAAAAAAAAACAGTCCCATATCAAGTAAGAAGAACAAAAAGGTCAACAACATAAGAAAAAACCTCACCAACTAGTCTACAACAACAGCGGAAACTAGTATGAATGACACTATAGGCTAGGCCTCAGTGCTCTAGGTGTATACAATCTTAACTCAAGTCAAATGTAAAAATAGACAGAAAATTTGCATAATTACCGGGGCCTGTAGGGACCCAAATGGAAAACCAGCAGGGATTCCAAAAGTATTATGCAGCCTAGATCTATCATTGGAGCTTCTCATCCCAGATTGCTCGGGGTGAGTGTGGGTGGCACCTGCACTTCCATCCAGATAAGAAGTCTCTCCAGGTCTATCACCAACATGATCCTGCATTAAGAAAGCCTTGAGTTATAAACCAGGATAATGCAAAATTCTAGTGCGCTCTCTGTCCCAATATGTTAGAAAAATTTGCTATTCTTGACTAATATGTATCAAAGTCATGGCTATCTTAAGCTATCCAATTATCAAACTAACTTGAAAATTTTTAATAAAAAAGTGGATTTTAAGAGGGAATGTTAAGTACGAGATAGCACAAATAAATATTACTTTTGCATTCACTTTGAAATGGCTTAAGTAGCATCAGTTAATAAAAGACAGTGCATTAACTCATGTTCCCTTTGTTTTACTCCAAATTTGTTGCCAGAATAATAAGATGGAGGGAATAATAGAAAGAAAGAAACATATAACTGTGGAACCAGGGGCTCTACATTACTCTTCCCTTTCTTTGATAACGGTAAAAACAGCCACACCTCATGCTTTGACGTAGTTTCTATTAATTCAGAAACACATTGCTATTGAATACGTATAATTCTGCCATAGATGTTTTACTTTTTTAATAGGATTTGAATCTTATAATCAGCAACTCTCACCCTAATACCAGTTCCTTCATTGCCATTTCCAGGATTTGCAATGCCAAAAGAACCAAGAGCAGCAGATATGATCTAAACAAAGACAAAAAAATTATTAGGAGCAAAAAAGGTCAGACAGCATATATAATGAAAGCATAACTTCCAAGTCTTGAATAAAGCACAGCCTCCCTCACCTGATTGACATCTAAAAGTACACTATCACGTCGTCCATGCAAATTGAAAGTTTCAACAACAATACTGGGAGGAACTTGATAATATTGATCACGATTACCACCAGAAGGCTGATCAGCAGCTGAAATATAAATTAAAACAAAATATTCTCTCAGTGAAGAAACACAAGTCAAACAAGGTGTGTGTTGCGCATGAATCTACACAAAAGGAAGGAATTGCCAATCTTGGTATGCTAAACAAGAATCTGTAGAAGATTCAATTGGTTGACTCTCTTCAGCAACTGTTGATGCCAGGGGCAGTACAGTTGATGAAGGAGGTTACAGAATACAAACCATAGGGTGGGGAGCTGAAATAAACAGTTCTCATGAAAAAAATAATAAAGTATATCATGATATCAACAATTACCAATGCCAAAACAGTATTATTATTGATGCCAGGAAACAATAACTAGGATAACCATAAATTGTAGACCATCTCCAATGAGTCATAATAATTTAAAATATTCTGGCTTACTAATTACAACAGAATAAAAGGCTAATTAAACAGTTCGAACTATTTTATTTAAGGTGAATACAAAAGGTTGTTGTCTATTGGTTTAAGGATTGTGCAGCACAGGATTAAAACCTCAATAAGTGGCACTGGGAGGATGTTAATGTTGATGTAAACATTGATGTTGAAGCTGTCAATAGCGTGGGTCCTGTTGGCATATTGCAGCTAAACCTTCACATCCCTCCACCCTAAAGGAGAAAAATAAAACAATGAGGACATATATACACTCAACCTGGATCAACAGGTAAGCTCCCAGATGATGATGCAGTTGGTTCTCGAACTACCATGTGCAAAGTATGACCATCTTCCACATCTAGCTTATGTTAAGTGAACTTGATTATGAGATCTTTTAAGCAGAAGAAAATAAATTTATACACTCTGCAGTCCCTCAAAGTCTCACTCTTAGTCAGATGTCCTAAAGTAGACACAATCACTTCCTTTTCATATCAGCATTTTCAAAACATCCTGCATCAAAGATTAGTATATGTTCTGAAGTATGAGACAACCACAAATTTCTAAAGAGATGTACAACATTGCACCATAAATTCACAATCAAATGGTAAAACTTATAAGTTTCACAGGATAAAAAATGCAAAAGACTATGCATACAAGAAATCCGAGAGAACAATTTGCTCACAATTTGTAACCTGGACATCCTTACGGAAATTAGTATTACTCTTGTGGCCAATATAAACACGATACAACCAAGTAAATACAGCAATTATTGTACGTCACAAATCCGCACATTACCAAAAGATCTTCGTTTAAATGAGATGAAGGATCATGCCTGGAAGAGGTACATGGCTTCATAACAAGAAAAATTGCTACCCAAATCTGAACACGACTCTAAAAGGCATAGCCATTCTAAAACCCATTACCACTCACATCACATTCACCTTTCTGCTTAACAAATAAAGAGAATCACTAGCTATTGAGATAGAAATAAGACTGCATTCTAACATAACTAGATAACATAGTTTGTTGATCAATTCCTGCTTTATTCCTTTCAGCTACTTTAAAGGTCGTAAACTTGACTAGTAAAATTAAACCCATATATCAGTACGTCAGAATTCATCCTCCACACAAGTCAAATACAGTCCAGAAGCTGGAAGCATGCAAGAGAATTCATCCTAGATTACTAACAATTATAGATACTGTTGGCCAACACAAGTACTGCAGACCACATAAGAACTCCAGAACACACAAAATCAAGTGCAAGAGCACAATCACAATAATCACAATAAAAGGCACGTCAACTTTATACAGAAAACATATATGATAAAGGATACTGTAAGCAGACAGCAACTGGTCATCTTTAAGAACCTTTCCTCGACATATCAGGCGTTGGTGCTCCATTACAACACCAGTCACAGAAGCAATACGTTCTTTCAGAGCAGGTACAGGCATCTGACGAACATAAGCAAAAAAAAAAAAATAATAGTAAAACATAAAGGACCAGAGTAACTTAAGAATGCATTCAAAATAAATTGATAAAAAGAGGAGCAGTAAAAAGTGGGTTACCTGTTTATCCACCTGCAAGGTATATGTTTGAGAATTCATTGTTTTTATTTTGATCTCTATGCTGGTCCCAGAAATATCAGAATCATCAAGCCTTGACACCACATTAGCACTGTGTACCATCTTTGAGAAACTGCAACAAACTGACAAGTAGGTTGAAAATAAATGAGAAAAACTTCCTCTAATTCCTCTCTATTTAAGCAAAAAGTATTGACAAACTAGATACACAAGACAACACACAAATGAACCTACATGCAAAAATTTTCATAACCACACTCAAAACCAATACTTAATAATTTCCAATGCAACTCCATTGAGCTCATTGGCATATACACCACTCTATATGATGGTCATTTCCTTTAATTTAGTAAACAACTAAACACCAATACTAGAATAGCAGACTGACTTTGGGATAACTTCGACAATACAAACCTCGAGAATGTTTCATTACACCCTAGGGGAAATATTTCTGTATTATGCAGCAGTAATTACCATATAATATAACTGAAACTGAGAGTCCATAGTAGAAACAAACAAAAAATAAGAAAAGCCTTCTGAATGATCCTGCAGTTAAACCCTTTTTCATGTTTATTGGTGTACATTAGTAATCATGTACCGAGTCGCGAATTGAATCAAGTACAAGTACATCCAACTCTGATATCCCTTCTCTTTGAATTTGAATCAAAATAAGTTCTAGCAGTCAATAAAGAACATGATCATCGATTCTCACGCAACAAAAAAAGAACAGAGATCATCCAAATGTAAACCACGAAAATTGAACTCTGAAACTGACTATACCATCATAAAAGTCCCACCAACAACCCCAATTCGGCTCCCAATACTAATACCACTCCACATCAAACCAATGCTACATGAATTCAAAATTATCCAAATTTAGGGCTTTCGTAATCATCAAAATCAAAACCCAGAAAAAGAAAAATCAAGAAGCCACAAAAATTGACAACTAAAACCCGAAATGATAAAATCTTGAACCTCAAGTAGAACAGTGACAATTGAAGGAATGAATATTACCAACAGCAACCAAAAAAAGAAGAGAAAAACAGTAATAAAGATTGAAGAGCAGGAAAAAAAAAAAGTAAGAACCTCGGACGATAAGTGAAGAGTGAGTGTAAACTGGGATTCTTACAGCAGCCTGCAATAGAGGATATCCCTTCGCAGAAACGCTTGTCTGGCGTAAGCGTGGCAAACTCAAGAAAGCTGATCAACAAAACCATGCCCTTCCTTTCCCGTTCTTTGTTTCATTATCAATAAAGGATGTTAATGGGAATGGAGAATAATGGAATTGTTAGGGAGAGAACAGAGAAGGGATTTAAAACAAGGTTTTATTTCTAATGTTTGGTTAATCAATTTAAGTGGTGAAGGCAAATAAAATATTATTTATTTTTTCTAAATTATCCCATTTTTCATTTTAAATTGTCCCGAAACAATGTTCAATTTCCTTATATATTTCTATCGTAGGTTACCTCTCAAAAAACTTTCCACTAAGGCTTAGAAATTTACTTTTTCGAATTTAGAATAATATTTGAGAAACGGAGATATTATTTCTTTTATTAAGTGTTTTACTTTTAATTTCGTTCTTCATGTTAAATATCTTATAATTTTTATAATCAATATAAGAATATTTTCCATCCAACCAAAAAAGTTATTATTTATTATTTGACGGTAATCATGTAATTTTCTCATCACTATTAATTTGTCCCCGAGAATGTCATTTTAAAAAAAAAAAAAAATGTTACCGCTATGGTATTTTGATTTGACTTGCTTATAATGGCATCGTTTAAAATAGTATACAACATAGAAACGGTACAAGTAACAAGCCTATGACTCAAGGCGAGTACAGTGGCACCAGCGAACTGGCAACTTCATCTTGCAATCTCCACATAATGTTATTACAAAAGTAAGACATTGATATTTTATACAGAAGACTATACAATTGCGACAATGGACAATTACATAACATTGCAATAGTGAGGATCATGATATTGTTCTAAGGATGACAAATTGACAACCACAAAGTATGGGCCATAAACAAGGGTTGACATGGGCTTAATTACTAAGTAGTAAGTAGTAACATTCCCAAAAACTCACAAATAATTTAGATGGGTATTAGTCCTAACACGTATGACGTACCTTCCCCTTTCATCCACAAATCACGGTCCACCATAACCTTCAGGCTAATTGGGCCACGATGCATTAGTCCAACATAAAACACGTGAGCCCACATGCGATACACTTAGAGCGACGACTCAAACATTGCAATTAATATGGTGGACCCGACATGAAAGCCCCCTGCATACCAATTGTTCTCTTCTCAACTGCTTTTATTAAAAGCCCAACTACGGCCCCCCCTTTCCCTTCCCTTCCCTAGTTTCTAAGCTCCTAACTCCTAAGCATCCATTTTTTTGGACCCCACATTTCATTTTTATCAACCCCAACATGTTTATTAAAGCACAAACACATCGTATTCATACTTTCAACTTGATAATTATAGCCCTTTTTTTTTTATTTTTTTATAAATCATTTAGTCCCATGCTCGATCATATACTATCCCGTATGTTTAATGAGTTGGATGGAAGAAGCATACCTCTTTCAAATTATTTGGTAGTGTAGAGGATTTAATAATATGGAGGAATGAGTTGTGAATGTTCGGAATTAGGGTGAATATGATATTTCAAGGAGTTGAGAATGAGATAGAACCCCTTAAGTATGTAATTTCATTCCTAAAATACTTAACTAAACTAGTCCGATTAAGGTATGTATTCAAAATACATTCCAAAATATTGAACCAAACACCCCTAATAAAGAGAAAGGAGCCCCGATCAAGTGGTTAGAATGAAACTTTCTTCTCAAACTTGATATCTTTATGAATACTCCCTCCATCCCTATAAGAAAGTCTTATTCTACTATTTGAAGTCAAAGTTCGAAAAATTTGACTATAAATTTGCATCATGTTATAAGAAATAAGATATTCAAGTAAAATCTTATTGGATGCATCTCAATGTAAATTTTTAAAATATCAATTTTTAAAATTTCAAATATTTAAAGTCATGTCTTAAAAACCGTTTTAGAGAGAGAGAGGGGTATCTCGAATTCAAATTTATCAAGGCTAGAGGAGTTGGGTAAACAAATTACTCTAGTTAAAGATTTAACTAGACGTTGTAGATTATGAAGTGCATGGACTATACATATATACACCCCATCAAAAAAAGATAAAGAAAATCTATAACCAAGTGGCTGACACTTGAGAGGACCCATATAGTTATTCTTTGAAAAGACAAGAGTTTATCAAGCTTTTGGTTCCATTATTTTAATGGCAAACTAACAGCAGCTTTTTATTCAGGAGATACCTTTTCATGTACTTTACATCATTTACATAAGTTGTGAAAAGCCAAAGCAGTCTTAAAAAAATATATATATAAAAAAAAGGCCTAAGCAGGCCCCGGAATTAAAGTGCTTAATTATGACTTAATCATCTCTTTCCCTCCAAAAAAGGTAATTATATACAATAATATCAATCCTAAGCTAAAACCCTAGAAAGACTGCAGCATTTCTGTAATGCTGTTGCTCTCTTTCCCACTTATTATTCTCCCTGCTCTTTTTGTGGTCTACATACCCACTATGCTATTGCTAGCTTAGCTATCTCCCTCTATCATTTCCTTCTTCTCCCATGCATATTCCTTATATTTCTCCATGAGTTTTGGAGAAAATTATATAAAATATATGGATTTCTACCTAATTGTGGATTGGAGGTTTTCTCTTTGCTGGGGAGTAATCCATTACAGTCATGTCCATTGCATTCTCATATTCTGGAGGAGCGATCTCCTTTTGCTTATCAAGATCAAACGCCGTTGATGGATTATGTTGAATTGATGATGATGATGATAATGTTTGAACTTTGCCATCATCCCTTTTGATGCCCATCTTTTTCGCACCGTTGTTCAAATTCTGTAGATTTATGTAGCACAATTACAATCATGTTCATGATTATGATCATTAATTAAAAAAAGTGTCATTTTATGTATTCAACTCGAAAATCCCCTCTTTTATTTTGAATTTTTTAATTATAATTTAAATTTATACATTGGAACACAAAAAATTCCTAATTTATGTCTGATATACATTTACGTAATTTTATTTATATATTTGAGGTTATAATGTCCATACCTAATATGAGTTTTTCTTTATTCTTATATTTTTTATATTTCTATATCTAATATAACAAAATATATATCTGATAGAACAATAACTATCTCATATAACAATATATAAATATATCAGGTATAAATTAGAAAAGCCTAGTTGAAACACTCTTAGTTCTAGTTTATACGCATCATAAATTACGTAGTGCATGTAACGTTTGTTTTAGTTAGCTAGCATTGGTTGATTTTAACTTCGTGGGATATGCTGCAAAATATGTACTAGTACTTAATATTTTAGGAGTTAAATTAGTAACCAACCTCTTGGATAGGTTTAGCAGAGGAAATTGGGATGGTAGTTGAGGTAATTAATTTTCTATTCTTTCCTGCAAAAAATAGATAAAAATGAACCTACTTAAATAAATAGATCAATGTTTAGTAAAAATTATGAGTAACCAATAGTAAAAAAAAACAAATATATGCTACTACTTCAAAAAGAATGCTACTGCTTCAAGCCTTCCTTGAAGAGTCGGAGTTAAATGTAATGTCATGATGGGCTAACTAGCCAGCTCTAAAATTATATAATGTGATCTTAATCCAAGATTAGGCCTAATATTAAACTCCTAAAAACAAAAGCTTTTTTGAGGAAAATTATAATTTGATGTATATATCTAAATAATAATCTAGTGGTGCCTAGGGATATGTCTGTAAGGTCCACGGTAATCTTCATGAATCCATGGAAACCAATGATGATGATGATTAGACTCCTTGATGACTCTTCTCTTCAATGTACCTTTTGATGAACAATGATCTTCATCATCTTTACATCTTACTTCAATCCATATCTCCCTTTTATCAGCAATATGATTCTTATCATCCAACATCTTCACAGCATCCCCATACTCCTGCAAACATTGACACAGACAAGTAGACGACGAGCAATTGTTTAGATATTTTACATTTTTTTAATTAATTACAGTAATTAACCAAGTTAAAAAAAAAGAGAAATTTCTAATTTATACCTTAAATAAATTATATCAGAGGATATTTTCGTAATATTATTTCTATATTTGAGACCATAATGTCTATATTTTATATGAGTTTTTTTGTATTTTTATATTTGATATAACAATAATTATATAATACTAACTATATATGATATAACAAAATATATATATATATATATATATATATATATATATATATATATATTCTGATATATTTATATTAGGCATAAATTAGAAAAGTTTCGAAAAAAATTTACAAAATTTGTTTTACTGAATTTTAGAAGAATATAATTCATTCTCAGATGAAAGTGTGAAAAATTTAAACAGCACAAAAGGCTTAAGAGATTAATTAAATACTAACCAAGTTGGTAGGTTGAGAAAAAGCAAATCTCATGGAAAATTTAGCAAGGCGAGCACCTACAGAAAATTGCAACAATTCACAACTAAATCAGGACTGATAAAACTTAATATTAATCCAAAAAGAAGAAAGAAACAGCATCATATAATATAGCTGGAAATAATACTGTTATAAGATATGATGCAATATTATTAGAGACAGCAATATAATATATATAAACATACCATAAGCTCCACATAGCAGAAGATGAAAGAAAAGAAAGACGATCAATGACGAAGAAGGCCTCATGATTTAAGCTAATTTTAAGAAGATAACTATCAGTACAGTATATGTACGTATGTGACAATATAAATATTCGAGGATTTTGTATGCTAATAGTATAAACAAGAAGAAATGAGGAAGCTAATGCACAAGTGCAAGTGGTTCTGCTCGATCTTTCTCTATTTACGGGTCGAGAGATGAGGAGATTTGCAGGATGTTGAGTGATATAAGGCTTATTGATGGGAGTTGGAATGGAATATGAGAGAAAAGCCTACTTAAATATATGTCCAAACCAAGACTGGAGGGTCCATCTTGGTTTTGTCAACATAGACATGGCAAATGGGGCTGTTTTTTTGTTCACTTCCCCTTCCTTTTCATGTTTCCTTTTCTTTTTGTTTTTGCCTTTTCATTAAATTTTAAGTGACTGCTAACTCTCTTATTGACTGCCTTTCTGCTCTCACTCCACCATTTATCGTTACATAATGTAATACGACAAGAACTGTATTGTATAAACACGGGACATAATGAAATTATTGCATTCCCTAGTAAAAGTGACTCATTCATATAACAAAAGTTACCCTCAACACAACATATGTCAATCTTTATCAACTTTAAGGTAGTAGCTTTTGTTATATTGATGAGCCACTTTTTATTAGGAATACAGTAATTTTATTATGTATCATGTGTATACAATATTTTGTGATAATTGTAACATCTACCGATTATGGAAGATGTGTTTTTACGGAATTTTTTTGTTACACTCTTCCTTTACAGAGGGATTATTGTCTCTGTTATCATACATATATTTGTAAGGCTAGTTTAAGATTCTTTTGACTAAATGTTAAATTAAACTAACGGATAATGAAGTAAAGGGTCTGTTTATCGTGACTATTATCTTCTTCGCACTATGTTTATAAGTATCTCCTGCCTTTTACTTGTAGAATCACACCACCGTTTTTTATACACGGATCATGTGCTATTGCTAGGAAATGAGCCAATTTCTACGATTTTAGTAATGTCATTTTTCTTATGGATTCAGTTACTCTGATTAGTATGTTGCGAGATAACCTATCAAAATAATAGTGAAAACATGGCATACCCTACATCACATCATAGAGCTTGGAAAGAACTTTCTATCCTGCACTGTCGTCAGAGAACAGGTGCAAAGAGCGCATGACATAGCAAACACATGCAGAAAAATGCCCTACCCCTATTCTGCTTCTTAATTTGTGTTTTTTCTTTTTTTAGATGTCCAAAAAAGGTGCCTAATGAAGGCTATTTATCACTTCGATCAAAATACACACGTAATAATAGAGAAGTATGATTAAGCTATAAATATTAGAATATTAATAAAACCATGATTAAGAAAGGCAAAACTTTTAAACCAGTGAATTAATAATACTTGATATATACTAGTAATCATTTTGGATGATTACTTAAAGTTTTAAAAAGTAGTATTCAATAGCTAGACATTATTATCTTCTCTGGCTCAATTTGAATTAAAAAATATTGAAAGGTCAAACGTTTGGTTGCTCATAAATACATTCCTTATATGGTTTGTCAGTTGGGATATTTATACATGATGTCCACAATTATTAGAGACTATGCTTAAAGTATAGCATGCATGATGGTGAGTTAGAGGTTGGTATACGCTAGCGAGTATTGAGATTTGAGATCAAAGGAGAGTAAACCTACAAATACAATAATATCCTTTTCATCTTTCAGGTTCCTAGTGATAAGTTGTGTTCCACTTTCATTGGGTGAATTGAAGCAGCCAGGGAGAAAGGGAATAGGTAAGGGGGGACACTTCAATTGACCCTCATTTGCTTGTTGATATAACCTAAATGTTCGACCTTAGTTGTTTTCAAGCAAGTTACTGCTTATAGTGACTCCACTTAAAATCTTCATTAGATAGATAATTAATTTTAATTTTATTGCTCATGGGAGCATATCATAATGTATAAAATTATAAAAAATTTACTTTTATGAGGAGTGAATTAATAAAATCTTATATATTATTATTTAGAATATATAATGTAAAATCAATCCAATTCATTCATTTTAAACAATATTTCTCTCTTTAAAATTGATTCCTGAATTTAGTTTTCTTATCAAATACAAACTTCTATCAATTTCATTTTCGCTATCAAACTATTTCAATATATTCTAAACTTTACATCAAAGTGAAAAAGAAAAACTACCTATTAAAAATCAAATTTAGGGTTTCTTTCACCCTCTCTTCCCCCTTGGTGTATGTGAAATATTTAAATCAGTGTACTTTTTCTTGAAGTTTAACAATAGTTGTATTGAAATTTAGATGTCATGTGCAAAGTTTTTTGTGTTTATGTTATGAAATTTGTGATTACGCTGATCTCTATCTTCTTTTTATCAAAATTGATCATGAAATAGTGTATATGTTGAATTTGTGTGAATTATGTGTTGCATATTATGTATTTGATTGTACTTTTTTGATTGAATTTATGGAGGTGCAAATTGTTGGAGAATTTTAGTTGTGCATTGGTGTAATGGTGTTAATGATATAGTGCGGATTTCTTGCTTGCGATTGATGTACAATGGTTGTTCACATGGATAAACCTTATGATACTTCTTCAAGAGAGTCTTTACGATAAGGTATTGCCTTAACATTCCTTATAATATGCTTTATAAGGTTGGTTTCGGTGTTTGGCTATCACATTCTACAGACTTGGTGTGTGACTAATATTTTGTATCTATAGAGGATATATAGGTAGTGTAATTTGCATACTTTGAATAACGGTTTCTTATGAATAATGACTGTAAATTATCCTCTATTTATGGATGTCTACATACTCTCTTTTGCCAAGACACATAATGACATAATGATGGTCTATTTATGGTCTAAGTTATTAGCAACCTAAAAATATTTTATGCTTATACATCCCATACCATATCCACTATCTTCTTTCTCAATAAACAAGTTGCCATCTTCATGATTTTTTTTTTTTTTTTTTTACATTATTCTTCCATTGGTATAATATATCTAAATTGTTCATTTTTTAATCAATAATTCGAGTGATTTGTGCCAAATAATAATTTCAGCTTTTTTTTTTTACTTCAAACTAATTGCTATAGTTGATCACATACATTTAGGTAGATAGAGTTGTTAACAATGTCATAAATTTCTTTGTTTCTTTATTTGTAATTCTATTATGCACAAATGTTTTGTATGTTAGGTATAGCATGCGACTGTTGATGATGCTCCTAATCTTAAATGGTATGTGAAGTATAGGCTGGGTGCTGGGTAGAATAAGCTCAACAACTAAGGTTTGATCGATAATTCTCCAGGTTAGTTCAATTCGATCTACAATGTGAATCCTATATTTTCATTTCATGGTTTATTATGTCAAAGACTTAAAAGGTCTAGCCAATTTTTTATACTCAATATTATGATAGTCTTTTGTTACTCTTAACAAAAAAGTTTGATGTAAATTTTAGTAGTTAATTAAATTTATCATATTAATTTATTAGTTTCACAAACACCTATATATACTATTCCTTGTATAATTGTAAATTCATGTAATTTCATGCCTCCTTTATTAATTTTATAATAGTATAAGAAATCCGTATATTAATAAAGGTACATACTAGTTTTAATTATGCAAAAAACATTCTTATATATTACAAAATATCAACTCAGCAAGATCTTGTTATGAGGAAAACATTAACTCTGGAAGATTTTGTCGATTGATCGATCAGCAGAAATGATCTAGTGCACAATCCGTAGCTTGCGATAGGGCAATGTGTATTTAGTATGGTGATCGATCAAAAGGCCCACAGGCCACAGTCACGTTACATGGGGGTTGGAGGATAGAGCTGTGTTCTTTCATGCTTCCACGTTTCCTTCATTGGACTCTACTTTCATCAAATGTGCTACATGCAATGGCTAGTCATTCCAAATTTCCATGGACATAGTTTGGCTTCTATGTTTCCATCCTTCATATGTTACGTTGGTGGCCGCCCTTTTATTATGCAAGTGTATACACGCTGACTCTTTGTTCTTCTTGGAAAATAAAGTTATGCACAATTTTCACCATTTTCGTGTAGCCCTATTGTTTTACCTTCATTTTGTTTTTTAAAGTTGTATCTTTAAAAAATGAAATTATACTATTTGTAAATGAAGTTATACTTATAGAATATGAAGTTGTAATATTAGAAAAATAAAGTTGTGCATTATTTCACCAATTTTGTTGTTTTTCCTTCATTTTTTAAGTTTTATTCTTTAGATATAAAATTGTATTGTAAAAGACATGAAGTTGCATTATTAGAAAATGAAATGATTGCTAAATAAGCTAAGCTAGGCTACTATATGTCTATATATCCATGCTGATAGAAATTTAACCGTCGAAATGCACAATGAATAATATTTTGTATGAATGATTCATATATAGCTTCTTACTGAACATGAACATGAACATGAATATGGATGCAAATAACAAAAAAATATAAGCATATTGCGAAAATCATTTGCAGCACATTTTCTCCTTATAGGAAGCATTAATTAGTTTTTTTTAAAAGGCGATGCATATGTTGAGCAAAAAATCCCAACTGATAATACGAAAATTGTATAGTAGCACACAACACACATACTTGTACTTCCTGAGTTTCTCCTATGATTTGTCTCTTTAGCTTTCTTTCATCAGTTCAATGTCTAATCAATTGAGTTGATGCATACCCCCACCAAAGAACCGTTACTCATCAATCTTGTGGGTAAAATTTTATGTACTTATAACCCCTTCCAACTCTCTAATTTTTTGCTTTGGAATTAAAATTTAAAAATTTTGGTCAGAAATTTTAAATATATTATAATAAAAAATATATTTAAGTGAGATCTTGTTGGATTTATCTCAATTAAATTTTTTAGAATATCAAGTTTTAACAAATTTTTTCTTATGAATTTGGAAATAAAAGTGTTTTAAGTCGTGTTTTGAACACCGTAAAAAATCAAATGGGGCAAACAATTAGGGACGGAGGGAGTATATATAATACAAGTAATTAATATGTGATTGACATGTATATCCTATTGGGACATTCAAAACCTTACCTATTCCAACTACATAGATAAATCATCAAAATAAGAAAATTATCTTACATTGGC
Organism: Dysphania ambrosioides; assembly: GCA_026401315.1. NCBI lineage: Eukaryota > Viridiplantae > Streptophyta > Magnoliopsida > Caryophyllales > Amaranthaceae > Dysphania > Dysphania ambrosioides. Next base: position 3,952,902 of record CM048667.1, read on the forward strand.
TATAAAACCAAAACATGCTCATCAATTAATAAGAACCCTACCGAATATTTGTCATCAATTGGGAAGATTGATTAGACAATACCCACCACCCTTTCTCCCCTCCCTTTATTTCATTTTTATTTTGGGATAAATGACAAGATTCGTTCATATACTAGTACATAAATTAGAAAGATTTTGATTATCTGATCTATGTAGGTGTAATTTAATTTTCTTTTATTTTTCTCCGTAAGTTTGTATTTCTGATGTAAAAAAAAATAAGAATTGAGAAAAATAAGGGCAACCTAAGTTGTTGAAATTATTAGAGCATTTAACCATAAATTTTGGATACAATCCAAATAGCTAGCGCAAGTAGACTTCAAATTAGGACATATTGTTTGATATTGGTTCCTAGTCAATTGGAGATAAGAAGTACGTCTTTCAAAACAAAGCTAAGTATATAGTTGTCCAGCTCAATCAGGTCCCTTGTGTCACAAACTGTATGGTATCTTCATGGCTTGGTATTAATACGTAAATCAGAGGACTGTAGTTTGTCCCAAAAGTTGCCAACCATAGAGGAAAACTCCACATATTGTTGTACGGATCGGAACAGATTATGTATGGCCTCCAATTGCCTTAATCAAAACCACACATTAGTTTCTGGAAAATCTTCAGCTTCCCCAACAAGCAAGGTCCCTCGTAGAAATACCATAGTATATTTTATCTTTGTTTATTATTCTCTTCTCTCCATAACTCGAAGACATGCAAACCCTTTTGAAAGATCAAAAACCATCTTTTACCAAAAGATCTATGTTTTATAATTACAACATTGAATCTAAAAGGAAATCATCGTGTCTTTTGGAAGACTCTTGGTGCTTGAGGCGTAAGAAAAGAAGTTCCATGCCTCATCCCCTCATGTTTTAATATGTAATTTAGAATGTAATAGTTTAAATTTTCTTAGATTATGTATAAATTTTGTTTAATCTATGTAAGTTTATGAGATGTCCAAAAAAAAATTTATTTCAAAGTTTTTTTTGCTACAATACTCTTATTAGTTATCGGGGTTTGTTTTTACATCAATACTCTTAGCAATTGCTTGCCCTTCTTAAAATTAAGAAACCATTCTTTAAGCAACGGCAAGAGCATAAGCTCAATACACAAATTTCTTAGACGGCATCGATACAAAAATTTCTGACAAAACATGAACAACACTCACCCCGTAAACAAAAATTTCTACCTTATACTTGATATAAATATATCTAGAGATATTTTGTAATTTTATTTCTATATCTGATATTATAATGTATATAACTGATATACATTTTTCTGTATTTTATATCTTCTTTATTTCTATATATGATATAACAATACCCATATTTGGGATTTCAATATCTTTATATAATTTAAATCATATATGAATTAGGAAAGCCTCCACCAATAAATAATATATATGGAGAGGATCTGGTATACGTGCTTAGGCACCGAAGATAAGAGTTCAAACGTATGCCATTCCTCAATAACTAGCTACTCCTTGAGAAAATGTAGAACAATAGTTGAAACACCTAAAAATGTGACCTAAAAAGTGTAAGTCCAAACGTTTATTGTTGTTGCATTTATGATTTTGGTTGTTATTTAAAGTAGGTTGTAATATATGTAATTTATATTATGTAGACTTGTTGTTTTTTTAAATGTACGTAGAATATTGAGTTTAAGTAACTTGTTTATTTGCTATTTCAAGCAAGTGAATCAACACAATTTTTAGTATGTTTTTATTCATAGGAAGGCACACAAAAACTACATCCATTTCATGCATACTATGTGATAGGCACATAAGATTAAGTTAAGGAAGGGCAGTTGTCACTTGAGGTTTTTCTTTATTTGTAAACCATTCATTACTTAAAAAGGTTCATACAAAATTAAGCTAGGGGGTGAGGATTTTCGATCCCTAGCTAGTTACATACTTAGCCTATTACATTCACACCAATATCCTCTCTTGCTTGTAGAAAAGATAAGCTTAATCAAAGATAACATTAGCAAAAGATAGGATTTAGTTAGCATATAGAAAAGATAAGTAGGAGAAGAGTTCTAAGTTGCTTGAATATGTAATACATGCTACTATAAATACATATGTAATCCGAAGATTAAAATCAATGAAAATAAGTTCTTCCTATCAATCTATAAACCATAGGCTATAAATCTTCTTGGTATCAGAGCCGGCTTTTTTTGAGAGAGTTTTAGCCAATATCATCATTTACCAAGCCTTACCTGTGAGGATGAGTGAACCACCGAAAAACCCGAGTGAACCCACCATAGCTATGACTCAACTATTGGAACTTCTAGATAAGCTAAACAACAATAGGAGTCAAGAATCTAGTGGTGGGCCTCTCACCATCTCGGAAAAACTGAGTACCCAGAACTACTCAAAGTGGTCTAGGTTAATGTTGATGGCGATCGAAGGGAGGAGGAGGCTCAACCACATTATGGTCATCCCACCATCACCTGACACCGAAAAGCATACCAAATGGGCCTAGAAAGATGCGGCGGTCAAGACATGGATCGTGGAAAATATAGAGTCAGATCTCGTCAATCAGTTCTTAGACTTCTCAACAACAAAATAACCGTGGGAAGGTATTGAAACGTTGTACAATAGTGGGAGAGACGGCTTACAAATTTTTGATCTCACCATGAAATCAAATACACTCAAGCAAGGCCATGATACAATCACAACATATTACGGAAAACTCATAACAATTTGGAAAGAAATAGACCGAAGAATGCCAAACCCCATGAAATGTTCAGAAGATATAACAATTCACAACAAATTAACCCAACAAACTCGCCTATACCAGTTCTTGGCTGGCTTAGACGAAAGCCTCGATAAAGACCAAAGGGAACTAGTTAATCTAGACCCCTTACCAACGGTTGAAGTAGCATATAATACCATAAGGAGAGAGGTGTCAAGAAGAGAAATTTTGAAAGCACCTTTACCTCAATACTTACCTATAGCCGACGAAATAGGGGGAGGGCTCGCCGTAAAACACCGAACGGAGAAGGGGACTTACCGGAGGAATGGAGAAGGGGACTTACCGGAGGAACGAAGAAGACAAATCAAACCTTAAATGTTCTCATTGTGGTGGCACCCGACATACTAAGGAAGGATGCTTCAAAATCACTGGGTATCCTGACTGGTGGTCAGAAAACCGAAAAAAGGACCGGAAGAGGAGAACTAACCAAGAAACGAGGAGCTTCCATGATTGTAGAAGAAGAGAAGCAACAGCTTTCAGAGGAAAAGGAAGAGGAAAGAAAAGAGAAGGGACCGAAAGGAGGTAAGAGCGGCGGATCTCAAGGTGAGAGACAAAACCCACAAAATGCCCCTTTTATGTCATACCCCTAACTAAACCTAACCCTAAGCCTCCACAAGAATCTAAAAGCTTCCTCTCATTCCCCACATAAAGCACGCCCCCAACAAACCCTAAAACACCTAAGCCCTCACCTAAATCCCGAAAGCCCAAGTCCAATCCCCACAAATTCAGAAATTTCCATTAGAAATTGGGGTCATTGCCTAGACTAATGAACAAAGCCCATATATGCCCTACACCATTAATCCACAAACAGCCAGGCCCAACGCAAGAAATAGCTATAGCCCAAACCTTAACCCATAAAAAACCGAGTGACATCTTACAAAATATCACCCTAAAATCCGGGTGGAATTTTGACAGTGGGGCAACCGATAGTATGACTAATGATGAGGGTGATTTTTTAAAACTCGAGAAACCTTGCAAAACCGTAATTCAGACAGCAAATAGAGAATTAATGGAGGTTGCTGGAGCCGGGACAGTTAAAATTGGAGAAAATATATTATTGAATAAGTGTCTTTATATTCCAGAACTTTCTTATAAACTCTTATCTATCAGTCATCTTATAAAGGAAATGAACTGTAATGTTCTAATTACCTCCGATTTGTGTATTGTGCAGGATGCTCAAACACGAGCGATCATTGGGCATGGTACTGAGAAGGATGGACTGTACTATATTGATGATATATCTCGGAGAGGAAATGCAGCAATTGGTCGTGGTTCAATTGAGGAACAACTCCAGATGTGGCATCGTCGATTGGGACATCCGTCAATAGGGTACTTGGAACGAATGTTTCCTTCTCTTGCTGGATCAAATCTCGTGTTTGACTGTGAGGCATGCTTTCTTTCAAAAAGTCATAAATATAACTATCCTAGGAGTTTTAGTAGAAATAATAAACCTTTTTCCCTCGTACACTCTTGTGGGGCCCTGCCCAAGAATTTGGCAGTCATGGTTACATGTATTACGTGTTATTTATTGATGATTGCACCCGTATGAGTTGGATATATTTCTTAAAGGTAAAATCAGAAGTTTATGAGGTTTTTGCTAATTTTTATCAAATGATTATTAATCAGTTTCATACCAAGATTTCTATTCTCCGGTCTGATAATGGCGGAGAATACATTAACCAAAACATGAAAACCTTCTTTAATACTCATGGTCTTATTCATCAAATCATTTGTCCCGATACTCCACAGCAAAATGGAATTGCAGAACGGAAGAATCGTACATTACTCGAAATGACTCGGGCTATGATGTTCGACTTTCTTATACCGAGAGTTTTTTGGCCTGAGGCAATTGCGGCTGCAAACTATCTTACCAATCGCCTTCCCACAAAAGCCCTTCACTACCAAACTCCCTTAAGTGTCCTTTGTAAGCATAAGGATGTTCCCTCCTTCCATACTCTCCCCCCTAGGGTGTTCGGGTGTATCGTCTATGTTCATCTACCTAAGAGAAGTCGAGACAAACTAGAACCCACGGCAGCTAAATGTGTGTTTGTGGGCTACGGTAAGAATCAGAAAGGCTATAGGTGTCTTGATCCTGTCTCAAACCATGTTTATACTACGATGGATTGCGATTTCGTTGAAAACCATTTTTTCTATCCCCAACCTCGATGTCAGGGGGAGACTGTTAGGGACGATCTCAGTTGGCTGATCTATGGTGGCACTACCAATGCTGATAACAGAATTATAGTACAATCTACTCCTCCAGAAGTACCAGTGCAGGATGATTCCCTCGAGAATGAGCATCATCTGCGGGTATACAAACCCGAGGTAAATTCTAACTCTGGAACTCTGTTAGAAACTGATACTGTAACTTTGGAAGAAAGCAGTGAAGTAATGCAAGAAAACTCATAAGATAATACAGAAGAAGTGATACCTACCATGAGATATCTTCCTCCTAGAAGCACGAGAGGAATTCCTCCGAAACGATATGATCCATCTTATGAAGCCCATAAATCAAAGTATCCCATTCAGGATTCTCTAGGTAACAGTGTATCTTCTACATCGACTATTTTCAGAGCAACTCTATACTTAGAAAAGATCCCAACTACATTTAAAGAAGCAGTTGAGAGTAAACACTGGAGAAAAGCAATGGAAGAAGAATTTGAATCACTTACCAGAAATGACACCTGGGAAAAGTGCATAATTCCCAAAGACAAAAAGGTTGTAGGCTGCAGATGAGTATTTACAGTCAAGTACAAATCTGATGGAAGCATTGAATGATATAAAGCAAGGTTAGTGGCGAAAGGATATACACAGGTATATGGAATCGATTATTCTGAGACCTTCTCACCAGTAGCCAAGATTGATACAATCAGGGTGCTATTCTCAGTAGCAGCGAATGGTGATTGGCCACTATATCAGTTTGATGTGAAGAATGCGTTCCTACATGGTGAAATTATAAAAGAAGTATATATGGAAGCACCGCCAGGTTTCTCGGAGAATTTCTTGAAAGGAGAAGGGTGCAAGCTCAAGAAGGCACTATATGGGTTGAAACAATCCCCTAGAGTTTGGTTTGGCAGATTTACATTAGCCATAAAGAAGTTTGGTTTTAAAAAGAGTAACTCTGACCACACCTTGTTCCTAAAGAAGAAAGGTGACTTAATGACATGTCTCATAATTTATGTAGATGATATGATTATAACAGGAAATGATGAGGAAGGGATTGGTAACCACAAGAGGAAGCTGTTTCAAGAGTTCGAAATGAAGGATCTAGGAAGGCTCAAATACTTCTTAGGAATTAAAGTACTTTGATCTAAACAAGGTATCTTTATTTCCCAATAGAAATATATACTTGACCTTTTAGCGGAAGTAGGGATGATGGAGTGCAAGCCTGCAGATACTCCAATGATGATGAATCATGGGTTACAGATTGATGAAGATGCAGAATCTACATACCAAACACAATACCAGAGATTAGTAGGTCGATTAATTTACCTATCACACACTCGACCTGATATTGCCTATGTTGTAGGGGTAGTGAGTAGATTCATGCATAGACCTCAAATTCAACATCTTGAGGCTGTGTACAGAATTCTCAGATATTTGAAGAAAACTCCTGGTAGGGGAGTGATGTTTAAAAGGAATGGTCACTTAAATCTAGAAGCTTATACAGACGCAGACTGAGCTGGTGATCGGGATAGTAGGAAGTCTACTTCTGGATATTTTACCTTGGTTGAAGGAAATCTAGTAACTTGGAAGAGCAAAAAACAAAAGGTTGTGGCATTATCAAGTGCTGAAGCAGAATTCAGAGGAATTGCAAAAGGAGTTGCAGAAGTTTTCTGGCTACGAAAACTTCTAGGAGAACTTGGATTCCCTCAAACGAGAAGTTGTGGTATTTTTTGTGATAATAAAGCAGCAATAAGCATATCTGAGAATCCAATCCAGCATGACCGAACAAAGCATATGGAGGTTGACAGACACTTCATAAAAGACAATTTGGAGTCCAAGGTTATTAATCTTCCGTTTGTTCGATCAAGTGAGCAAATGGCGGATATTTTAACTAAAGCGGTAGGAGAAGATGCTTTTGAGAAAATTTTATGCAAGTTAGGAATCGAAGACCCGATTACCTAACTTGAGGAGGAGTGTAGAAAAGATAAGCTTAATCAAAGATAACATTAGCAAAATATAGGATTTAGTTAGCATATAGAAAAGATAAGTATGAGAAGAGTTCTAAGTTGCTTGAATATGTAATACATGCTACTATAAATACATATGTAATTCGAAGATTAAAATCAATGAAAACAAGTTCTTCCTATCAATCTATAAACCATAGACTATAAATCTTCTTTGCTTTCCTTGCCAAGTCATCAGCTAACTGGTTTCCTTTAATTTCACGGCTGATGAAGAAGATGACTCCCTTCTGTAATCTTTTGAGCAGCTCTCTACAATCAAGCAAAACATTCGTAATTTCGTACAGGGTTCATGGAAGCTTGTCTGGTGTTCCATGATGAGATCCACTGCATTTAGGCAATCAGAGAAAATAACTATATTATTAATGGCATGATCATGTACAAGAGTGAGGCCCGCTTTGATACTCAAAATTTGGCATGCATAGAATTCCGTGCAAAAACTTTCTTTGTTCTACCATAAATCCAAAGACCTAGCTAGAGTGTTTCTTAGAATGATCTCGAGAAGGAGGTATCAACATGGATGATCCGGTGGTCCGGGGTGACGTTGATAACGTATTTCGGATGTTATGGCAGTGCTTTGATTTGTGTTTGCCGATGAAGTTCTTCTATAATATAATCCTTCAGTGCAAAGGCCATGTATAGTTTTGAATTTTATCAATGTACGTAGTAATCATTATTGGATTTATGGTGATACCTGGGTACTCTGTGAATAATGCAAACAATTATCTTGGAACAACCCAAAAACAGGTGCAGTCTACGACTAGGAGATGGATAGAGTATAACATATATAGTACAAATAATATGACTACGAAATTACCAAGTAGTCCGTACTATATATAAGAAGGGTTGTCCATCGCAAAGATGACATGTATCCTATGGATTATCAGACAGTTGGAGATTATGTATACATATGATGGCGAAATCGGACTCTACTCAGGTGAAGAAGTGGGATGTTGATCGATCAAGTCGAACAACTCGTCCCCAATTCCGAAGCCAAGCATTCGAGCCATGTCATTGGTTTTCAATCTAGCCTTTGAGGTGGGAAATCCTTGTTGCTTTAACCAAGGGTATACTATAAACACCTTGTTCATGATGAACAATTCCAATGCCTCGGGGTTGAACACCACACCCATTCTCATACTCATCTACATAAAATCAGGGACGAAGTCAGAGTTTGTCACTAGGAATTGAAGCTAGGGCCGAATTAAGACACGATGATGCAGGCACCCAAAAATGTACATAAAACCTACTGTATTCATAGTTACCTGGTGAGGAACAAGCATGGCAGCATAACGAGCAAGTTCACCAGCACGCCAGTCCAGCAAAAGGGGAAGCCAAGGATAAGTGGCATCAAGCCTCACAAACCAAAGTCTTATTTCAGGGATTTCTGACAGTTCTCGTTGATCATACGGATCCTCCCTTTTGTAGTTTATAGTGAATCCAATTGTACGTTCCAAGTACTCCTTTGGATCAACTACATCATGATACAATGTACTAACTGAAGTGAGTGCACTCTAATCAATATATTATGAGCAGTAATAGAGCATCTAATACGCATTAGAGAGCACTTGAGTTTTAGCTAGGTACATTTTCTTGCTGATATGTTCTAAACATAAGCATTTTTATGTGAGAGCCGATTGCATAAAGGAATTCTAGTACTACAATATATACAACGCATTCAAGTTATCTACAAAATCTAGTTAAGGTCTACGCTTCAGAAGCTGTCATGTCAACAAACTGGCAAACCTGCATGACTTTTTATTAGAAATTTTCAACTTAATGTTGTAGTACTACTCTAGTTAGTCTAGTACTCTGTAGCACAGGATCCATATAACTAAAGAGCCTAAATAAGTTGCGCATACATTGATACATGCGTAGAAAAATGTAGCTGAAAACAAATAATTTACCCGAGAAAGGTGAGGAAATGTGAGTGGCAGATTGGAAGGAGGATAAGTCTAGACATCGAACGGCATCAGTGTCTATGACAACCTCATATCTACCTTCTTTTGGGGGCATAGGCTCAGGTGCTTTAGCTGATCAAATTACCATTTTCAAAGACGAGTTACAAATTAGTTAACTAATTAAATGAAAAGGGATTAAATAACTAGTGCTTACAAGATTAGAATCAACTAATAACACATACAAGTAGTCTTTTGAAAAGGTAACCAAAGAAATGGTCCATTGACCGTGCAAGTTGAAAAAAAATGTGACAGCTAAATACTCTCTCCATCTCTAATTGTTTGCTACATTTCCATTTTTGGAGTAACTTTGACTACAAATTATTATAACAAATAATATATTTAAGTGAGATAGTGTTAGATTCATTTCGATGTAAATTTTTAGAATATCAAGTTTTTATAATTTTTTGTCTTACAAATTTAGAAATAAAAGCGTTTTAAATCGTGTCTAGAAAACCGTAAAAGTCAAATAGAGCAAATAGTTAGAAAGAGATAGAGTAATAAGTAAAGGCTTACCTTGGAGGTCATCATTATCAAGGAGGGAGAGGTCATAGTTGCCTTGTGGATTAAAGGATACTTTGGCTGTAAGTTGATGTTGTGTGCATCTGATACTGCTGTGTAAGTTGGAGAGACAAGGGAAAGGAAATGATGAAGTGGTGGTTACGCATAATGAATTGCCGCAAGAACTGGATTTTGGAGTAGGAGTTTGTCCAGTTATGGAAGTTGGATGAACTCGAATTCCGGGTGTTGTGAAGGCAACCATGGGTTCCCTTCCTTTTGGTACCTACAAAATGGTTGGTACATTGCTTTTACTTTATCCTCTATCTTCTTCTTCTTCTTCTTTTCTTTTCTTTTCTTTTCTTTTTTTTTTTTTTTAATTTTTCCCTCTCCGAAACTAGTGGACATAACGGTGGGATTGGTTCAAAACAAGGGAAGTATAAATATATACACACAATATTTCTTAAGTTATATTATTGTAACTTGTAAGGAACAGGTTCAACTATTTATCTTACATATTTTCTCTTTTATTACTCTTAAACTAAGTAAATTAAATGAGTAAAGTTTATATGGGCTTGATACAACCACATCACAACTTTTTAAAACGCCGATTGAATATTGAACATTCTTGATTACAATGAACTTTCATATTCAAAATAGATGATTTCAATCAATTTTAAAATTTATGATGACCCTATAAAATCCATTATAAGAATATAAAAGTTTCCTCACCTAATTTAAAATTATTCAAAATGACATAATTTTAAAAGTTTTCCAAAATTAAAATAGATAAATTGAGTGATCAAACTATTAAGTATGTCATTATAAAAATTTTAAAAATCGATAAAAATGGATATATAGAGTCAAAAAGACAATTACAACCAATCATATACAAAACACAAATTTAGAATTTAGGGTGGAGGGTATAATTATTTTTCCAAATATCATATTTGTCATAATTCCTCATATTGCTAATTGCTACAACTTTCCGAGTGGACTGAAATCAGGCTTTGTTGCGGTGGTTGCAACCACAGAAACGCACGCGCACAAGTGATAAAAACATGAATAGTTACTTGGGAAAATAGGCATATACAATAGCAGCATGGCTGCTTGTTCACTGACGTTTCTACCTCCAAACCGTTCATCAATAATTCATCTTCGTCCTCGATCTCCCCAAAGTCCTTCCCCTTCCTTCTTTGTCTGTCTCCGTTCCCGCCTTCCAATTCAAGCTAGCTCCATAGTCGCTACTCTTGACTCAGCGGTAACTTCTTTTTTACCCGCCATCTTTTTTGCTCTTTTATTGTTGGTTTGACTCTTGTTTACTCATTACTAACATGATTGTGCAACTGATATCACTCCAATTTTGAATTCATCATCATTTCTTTGAAAAAATGGGTAAAAGGGATAAAATTTTGAATGTCAGGAATTCTGAGAATTTGTTTGCTTTATAATGTTAAATTTGGGTAACGGGGTATTTCTTGGATTTCGAATTCATCATTTTTTGGTTGAAGAAATGGGAAAAAGATGAAATTTTTGAGTTATTGTACATGTTTGTTATTATTCAGTCTTGGAATTTGCTTGTTAACTTTGGTTTATAATGTTGGATTTCGGCTATTCGGGTTACATGTTGGGTCCAGTTGTGTAAGTCTAACGCCTAAGCATACATTTGCTACTCGGGAAACTGTATTCAACGTTTCAAACTAGCATGTTTGGGAATTTTCTAATTGAAGGCCATCATGTCAGTTAAATATGTTATTCGTCAAACTTTTGATTTGTCACATTGTCCCACATATGCTTAATTCTAACTGAAATGGTACTCTCTCTGTCTTCAAATAGTTGTCCGTGTTGTCCCCATCTATCATAATTTCTGTTATTCCATCACTATAATATGTGGTCGGAAGGAGTATTTGCCGAGAAAGGGGTTTTGCTGTCTGTGGGTCTGTGGTTCAGTGGTTACTGCAAACGGGACGTTGCATGTGGATTTCTCTATGGACGTTTCAGTTTGTGTAGTCGATAACAATGAGGTTTCATGGCTGTATCGTCTGAGAAGCAACTCTTAATTCTTGAACACTGTGGTGAATGTTCTGTACTATGGTTCTGGATTGCTGGCTACCTATGATTCCCTTATGCTAATGTTGTTGGAAACTAAAGGTTGCTTTCTGTACAAGGATTACAAGTTATGTCTGAAAATCGCAGGAAACAACTTCAAATTCTTCCGCTGTACAAAAGGACATATTGAGTTGTCCAATATGTTATGAACCTTTGATAAGAAGAGGTCCTCCTGGCCTAAACTTGTAAGTTATGGTGTCAAACATGTTTACATCTAAGCCATGAGTGTTAGTTGTGTGAGAAATTTGAATCATCTTGTTACTATCATTTTCAGGGAAGCAATTTACCGGTCTGGCTTTAAGTGTCAGGTGTGCAACAAGTCATATTCAAGTAAAAACATTTACTTGGATCTTACCGTGACTGCAGGCACAGAGGAGTATGCAGAAATTAAACCAACTGGGACAGAACTATTTCGGTATATATCCATATCTAATTTGCCTTTTGGTGATGTCCTACCTTCTTATGGGAATCTTGGTATTGCCCCATAGGTTGCTGCCAAATTACTCATTGTTTCATTGATAAATCACTAATTAAAGTATGGTCAACTTAAAACAGGCTTTTGTCTATTAAAGTGGTGATGTTAACAGCTCTCTTCTGCTTCTTTTCCATTGATACTTTATTAACCTTCCATTGGAATAGTAAAATTTTTGTGTATTTTGTCCTATGTTATTTTTAGCAATAACCCCCCTCTGGCCCTGTAGCTTGCTGCTTTGTTGCTTTGGTCTTCTTTTTCATGCCAGTTACTAGTTTGGGGGTTCTCTAAGTTTACTCTCTCCCACCTTGTCAACAGGAGTCCACTTGTGTCTTTTCTGTATGAACGAGGTTGGCGCCAAAATTTTAACAGAAGTGGTTTTCCAGGTCCAGAGGAAGAGGTCAGTCCTCGTTCTTTTACCACTTTTGAAAAATAGAACATAAATTATATACCCAAAGCATTATTACCTTTATGGTGGAGAACAATGAATCAGAGGAAATGTTGCAATACAGCACTAGTCATTACTTGATACAAGATAATAGGGAGTTCATACCCTTGTGTTTTTTATCTTCGCCATTGCAGTTTAAATTGGCTCAGGAGTACTTCAAACCTGCTGAAGGGGGCCTACTAGTTGATGTTAGCTGTGGAAGTGGGCTTTTCTCTCGAAAATTTGCCAAGTGTGGTGCTTATTCTGGAGTGATTGCCCTTGACTTCTCTGAAAATATGCTTCGCCAATGTTATGATTTCACTAAGAAGGAGGATCCTACTTTATCTAAGTAAAGCCTCTCATTCTTATAGTGCTCTTTTCTAGCTTGATTCTGCTTTGGATTTTTGTGTTATCATGGTTGCTTTGCTTATTTTAATCCAAATGTGCCTTTCCAGTAATCTTGCTCTTGTGAGAGCAGATGTGGCTAGGCTACCATTCCCATCAGCTTCAATTGATGCCATTCATGCTGGTGCTGCCTTACATTGCTGGCCATCTCCTTCGAATGCTGTAAGTTTTCAATCTTGCAAGTTGCAACATCAAATTCTACTGCTCTCTTAGGACTTCCCTCATAAGATGACTTCAGTTTGCATGTAACTTCTGAAGATTCATGTACTCCCACTACTTTCTATAACATTAAAAATTGATAGAGGAAGGAGAGACTAGGCTCGCTTCTGCTAGAATCTGTGATGTATGAACTTAAAACAAAATAGAAAATTCCTCTTTTATCTTTTGTATGAGCAAAATTCTTAAAAGGTTCTAGTTTGATCAAGTGGATTGGACTTTGTAGCATGGTTACTTTCTCAATTTTTTTATTTTTTTATTTTTTATTTTTTTGTTTTTTTGTTTTTTGTAAATGCTGATAATTGGAAGTAGTCTTCATGTTTGCTTTTGAACGCTTGGAGATAGGTCTTAAATGGAGGTTGTGCTTACTGTAGTATGGTTCAGGTAACTGAAAAATTTGCTAAGAGATCTTTGCTCTTTATAAGTGGAGTCTTATAAAAAATGAAGACATGTTATCACCTGCTAACTTCAGTTATTTATTCCGTGGATACAATGGTTTAAGTATGTGAATTTTGCTTGTACTGTAGTTATTTTTTGCTCAGTTCTTTTGGACATTGTGTATCTAGTTTAACTGATGGCATCGGTGTGTTTATCAGATTGCTGAAATCACCCGCATATTGCGAAGTGGAGGCATTTTTGTGGGAACCACTTTTCTCAGATACACATCTTCAACACCTCTATTGCTAAGGCCTCTAAGAGAGGTATTACCCCTGCTGCTTTTATCCCATCTTTTGGTTGAACTTATTCTGTTTGTGTCTGCCTCCTTTGTTTTTGAGGACATACCCTAGGTTTTTCATGCAATGACCTTATTTTTGCCAACTTTTAAATGGAATAAATTGAATTTGGCTACTGTGAACTCGGAGGGAGAGTATGGTTTCAGTACCCTCTTGTTTGGGTGTTATGTTGGGGAAAAAGAAATAGAATGAATAACAGGAATCTATTTTTCTTCACTCTTTTAATGATTATCCAGTGTCAAAAAGATTTGGAAGGGAAGATCCCCTCCCTCCAACGTGGTTATTAAATGTCCAAAACACAGGGTAAATTTACTCAGGCTATGCTGAACTTATTCATCTATTATCTTCACTAAAGTTAATCTGTGCCTTGAGGATATAAGTATGTGAGATTGGTATTTCTTTTAGCACTAGTTCCATGTTAAGGACAAGTGTATGATTCTGAGCCTTTGATTGATTTCCCCTGGTTGTAGAAATGTGACAGTATAAACAAGATTGATAACCTTGTTCTCTAGATGCTTGTTTTAAGAACAGCCGATGCCATTTTTGAAAAGGATGTTTGCACCCATAAGAACTGCTGAAACAATGCAAGAAGTGTTAAATGTAAATTCTGAACTTCTAAACCTCTAAACCTGTGTAAAACTGGCAATAAATTTGTTTTTTCATTCCTTTTCCTGAGAGAAAATCTGGCTTTTAAATGGATTTGCTTTTCTTGATTGGGAAAAAGGAGGTGTGGTTTCCATATCCTTTATTAAGTGTTTCCTAGTTTGTGAATCATTCATCTTTTGTGCATTACCTCATCATTGTTTAAATTTGTCAGCGGGCTTTTCAGACCTATAGCTACCTAACAGAGGAGGAGATTGAGGACTTGTGTAATTCTTGCGGCCTTGTCAACTACTCAAGGAAGGTTCAACAATCATTTATTATGTTCTCTGCACAGAAGCCCTGAAATTTCTTTCAGCCTTGGACTCAAAGGTATGTAAATCCTGCTTCTTTGTATTCTTTTGATTGGAGTATGAGTGTATAACATAGTAATTGAAATAGATTGTAGACTTTTATCCATTATTATAGTTGTTAATACTTCTGTCTTTAAAATAGTGTTGTAACCTTAATTTGTACATGATAATGAGAGGGTTGTTTTTTGATTAAACCATACATCTAATTGATTGTGAGTTATAGATTAATAGTTCTTGTGAGTTCAGGAAAGGTGGCTTAAATAATGCATTCAAACTGCAGTAAATCTACTAGAGCTTTGTGTGCACTACTTGAATTATTTCTGAGTTCAAGTAGCCTAAGTAGGCATACCAAAAGCTGTCCCTAATATGCATAAAATTTTTTATGGTTGCTATCCGTTCTAAGATTCTAGCTTTCAAGATTATACCCCTCATGAAAAGGTTAATATGTCAGAGAAGAGCCACCTTCCAAGGGTTCAAATGCGGAAGTACAATTTCTAGTGATATAAAATATTGTTGGGTTTACTTTTCTTGGCTAGAATCAGATTTTCAATACTCTCTTGAGGTATATTCTGTTTATTTTCTAATCTAGGATTTCCCCTTACCCCTTTTGGGCGCCTAAACTTGTGTGCAGTCTAGATTTTGTCACATGGTGTTACATAATTCACATTTGTCCTGGTTTATGGATCTAAAATTATGTAGCTAAACGTTATCTTATCCACAAATTACCAATAGCTCATTGAATTGCTAAACTTGGGGTATTGACATTTTGAATAACGCCATTTGTGTTATATTAATAGGATTTATTTGCCCATTTTGATTACTAAACATAAATTTGAACTACCGTTATCCTGAAGTGAAAAATAGAACAGAAGGTGCTTTGCTGCGAGTGTATGTTCCTTGGAACTTTTTCAATTTGCTTTTACGTTATATGTGGGGATGGTCATTTCCTCCATTTCCATCCTTCATTTTTCAGTAAATTTCGGAAACAGGGGGCTGAGCATATTTTACACCTTGGTTTCGTATGGCTTTCTATTTTCATGATTATAGCCCTTTGTGTGTCTCCTGAGTTTAGAAGTTTTGCACATTTTGGGGTTCTTACCTATGTTGTTCTAAGTAACACAATGGATTTAAGATGTAGAGAATTAAATAAGAGCTAAATGGCTCAATTTTTGTCTGTTGACCTTCCAACCTTGAGCTTGGGGGTTCAATGTCCATCGTTCCAACTTCCAAGTTGAATTGGGATCTGAGTTCTCTGGGCTTATTTTCCCTCTTCTCTACTAGCCTCACAGGAGCGGGTCCTCTGGAGCCAAGTGGGTGGGCACAGACATGAATAATTTAGAGTCAGTAGGATGTGGCTTTCAACAAGAAAGATGATTACAATGAATTGAATCAAGCCTTGTCAAGTGGGCTTGAGCATCCACAAATAATTTATTAATAAGATATCATTAGAGAACATAATCAGTACTGTAAACTCTTGATCTCTTTTTGAAAAGATAAAAACACATTGACTAACCTTAAGGACAGCTGATTACTGACCCAGTGAAAGGTTCTGTCATGTGAGATCCTTTCAAGGACAATGAGGCGCATGTAAACTGTTAAATTTGGGAGATCACATGTGTAGGACTAGAAGCAAAGAATTAAAAAAAAAAAATCAATTTTGGTAACCGAACAAAAGTTTGGGAGTTTGAGAGCTGAAGGGGAGAGAGGCAGAGAGAGTTGCCTTGAGATCTCCTCCTGCATCTCATACTAGGATACCTTATGTTTTCCTTTCTATTATGTACTTTATTCAAGTATTAACCCATCTTTAGGATTCTTATTATCGCCCCATCTATATAATTACTGTCAATTCTGCTAATCATATTCATCAAAATGGCCTCTTCTTCCACTTACGCTTTTTAGTCCTTAAGTGGGTACTTAACTGCTTGTTCTAACTTATAAGGAATTTCACAATAATCATCTGATCATATTATATTGATTATGCCCCCCCTCCCAATTCAAACTTGGGTACGAGTTTTATACACAAGTACATATCCAAGTATTAGATACGCCAAGGTCAGAAATTGTGGACATCAGATCTTGTCGTAGAATCGGGCATGGATATGGGTTTCACTATACCATCAAAAGTAGTGGTGAAATTGTGTTCCAAAGACGCATTTCTATGTGCAATTAGCTTCTAGAATGTATACAAGAGGTCTCCAGCCAGATAATGGCCACCGTAAAGGATGCTGTCTTAACAGTCAGTACAACGCTGGTAAGACTGAGCAACCAGGCTAACTCAGGCTGTGGTTGTGGTCCAACCACTTTGAATGCCTTCCTAACCTCCTACCCTTTACGAGTGTTGAATATGGCTACCGGTACTGGAACGTGGGTGCCGAAACATGTCCCTTCTCATAGAGTTTTAGAACTGCTCAACAGTTGGGAAACTAGGCGGGTTGTTTTGATGGGCAAAACCCAACCGCGAATCAAAGCTTGGCATAGTTTATACTTCTTCCAATTCCATACACTTGAGGATTCTGTAATATCATCATGATGGTGCTCATCATCATTTGTCCCCCCACCCCCATTTAAGTCTATACTCTTTACTTTACGTTAGTTGAGTAATTGACCATTGACTGACTATATTAAAATAATGACAGAGAAACAAAACCATATTATATGAGTATTATGAATGAAAGTGACAATGAGGAATATTTGAAGAGTCCGAGGACCACTCTCATTAGCTAAGCTCATCAACTCATTCATATTAATTTAAGTAATACGGAGTACTTGGTATTTCGTACACAATATTTGGAATTGAAAAGTATGTGTTTTAATTGGGAAGTAGGAAGTAAGTCAGGGTGGCATAGGATCCCTTGCACGTGAGGTTCATCCATGCAATACTATCTCCTTTCTTCCACAAGGCTTTTCATAGCACGTGGGGTTGGCAACTCTTCTGCTACACTCAGTCTCAGTCTCAGTCTCAGTAGTACTGCAAAATGGAAATGGCCTTTTGCTGCACCTTACCTCATTTTCCTTTGATTTATTTCTTTCTTTCGCAAGGCTTTTCTTGCATTTCGCTGCTGCTTTGCTTTTGCACTTAAGTAGTATCAGACTATCAGAGATATTTCTTAGTGGTTTTGTAACTTTCTTGGCTTTTTAGGCTATAAAAGTGTTTAAAGCTAGATTTCATGGCATATTTTTGGTACGCACACGTGTACTTCTCTGTGTCTATTTATTATTCAGCTTTAGGAGATGTCCTACTTTTCAAGTTTTATGCTGCCGTAGTTTGATTAAACTTTGGTACACTTTTTTTTTACTTGTGCCCGTTAGATTGTCCATCCATCCATCGGCTGGGTTATTTCAGTAAATCTTTTGTGTTGCTGCTTACTTAATTAGACCCTTCATTCCATCTATGATACCAATAGCCAATATTTAACACCCTTCTACATGAAAAACTGGACTCTTTATTTTGGACTTATAACCTGCAATGTTGTAAACTTTCAATGTTTTGACACTAATAGCTATCTAGGTAGCACAAAGTAATAGAAAAATATACATACTATTCATTGCCTTTTGGGAACAAGGGGAAAAGGTGGAGATCCCTTGGTCTTAATTCTAGTAAAAGCAAAAGAAAGAACATGTGTACCTATCACATTATATCACCATTGCATCATGTCTTCCGTTTCCTATAGGAATGACAATGGATCGGAGTCGGAGTGGATCTAACAAAATTCGAATCCAATCCAACAAGTTCGTGAACCTTAATTTTGGATCCGAATTCGACTCTTAATCCGCAAATTGCGACTCCGATCCGTCGGACCTCCGAATCCTATCCGATTCGTCGGACCTTCGAATTCGATCTAAAATTTAATATTTTCTTACCTATTTTTTTGTTAATTTCATTACTAATACTATAATTCATTTATGATATATAAAGTAAAGTAAAAAAAAATTTACAACACGAGCAAATACCATGGTTTATTTTATTTGGGTTTTTTTAATTCTAGCCTTGATATTCATTCAGATCGAACTATCGGACGTAATACAATATCCGAATCCGGCCCATCTCCTATTCGGAGTCGAAGTTTTTTTAAACGGGTTTAGATCGGACTTTTTCATTCGGATCGAACTCGATTCGAATTCGGATTGAATTGCTATCCCTAATTTCCTAAGACCTTGATACAAGTCATTTAACATTGACATACTTTGTCTCCATCTTAATCGGATTGTCACATTGTCTCAATTTCTCTGTTCCCTCAATCTTTTTATCACTCAAACTTAATTAAGGTACTTTTGAATAACCAATCACATATTCTTTTAGTTTAAGGAAATGAGACTTCATAATCAGGAAATCCAAAATTAGACCTTCGAACATGTTATGGATTTACCATCACATATGGTCATATGGATGGGAACATGATTGATTTACGCAATTCCAAATTGAGAAATATGGATAGTATTAGTCAATTGTACTCAACCATGATATTATTTGGCCCTAAAAAAATTTCAATATATATATATATATATAACTCATTACAAAAGCCTGATTCATGCATTCTAGGTTAGTGTAGTTGTGTATAAAACTATCAACTACGTCCTTTCACATGGATTTAATTGTCACCTTTGTAGAGTAGTTTAAGTTGGCATCTAAATTTGGATAGAGGTAGTATATATAATCTTAAAAGTGTAATTATAAGTCTTAAATCATGGCAATTATGTGGATGTTAACTAGCTTAGTTGGTTAAAGTTTTTAAGGGTGGTATCTAAGACCTGTGATCAAATTTCGTCTACATCAGTTATTGCCTTATTGCTTGCGGCTGCGGCTTTCTTCACCTAAAAAAATCATGGCAATTATGTAATGGTAAAGCAGTTGGAATTCATGTCATTTATGCTTATTTAATTTCTGTTTTTTGATGAAATTTATCTTTGAAACTTAACACTTGGAACTTTTTTCTTGTAGCAGGAACAACATGGTATGGAACTAATGGCAGTGAGCATGGAGTAAAAGAGAAAAGGTCTCTTTCTTTTGACAGACCATACAATTAAGGTCATTCAGACACTCATCGACACGGTGAAATGCTGATACTCGAATGCTAGTATATATTAATCAATTTCTTATCAAAAGTTGAAAGAGTATATTATACGATCAAATATCAAACCAAACAAAGATCCCGACTACTCATTTCTGATCATATTTTTTTTGGGTGCTATATGTAGACTGTTGCTGGACGTTATGTTTTAAAGTGAAATTTAGTCGAAAACAATGAAGCTTGTACATCTTTGTGACATTGTATTACTATATATGAAAATTAAAAAAAAATTGGAAATTTAAGAATTTTCTATTTACGAGCCCTCTGGTGGTAGCTCAAGCCATTCTTTATTGGTCAATAAAATATTATAATTTACAAGTTTTTTTTTTTTTTGTGACATCGAGGAAAAGAACACATCAAATAATATTACTAAGCGAAATTAAAGTACATCTACTAGTGTTAGGTTATGAGCAAGTCAAACCCGGTCCCTATAAATCTTAAAAATTGTGCACATGTCAAAAAGCATAATTTACAAGTTTGAAGAAGGTTCATTATTAAAATTAATTGGTAGTATTGAGAGTTACTAACTTACTACTCGAATTTATAAAGTGGGACACTTTCTTCTCTTTCTCCAGTATGGGATAACTTGTATGGGTTGTTCTAATAAAAAATTTCTTCTTGGTTATTTGTTAAGCATGAAAATAAGAAGGTAATTAGAAACAACAATTACAGATTGAAGTTCCACTTCTCTTGGCGGAGGTCCCTTAAGTTAATCACCATAAAGACCCATAACTTTGATAATTGTTTAGACCTAATTATATAGTGTATCTCAATTTTAAGATGTTTCAACTTACAAGTCTCAAGCAAAACCTCATATTACTATATAAAAAAAATATAATCATAGATGTTACTTTCGGACCAGCTTTGGAGTTTTGACAACATAATTCAGTAAATTTTCATTAAATTATGGAGCAACAATGGCCAATTTATAATACAAAAAAGGAAATAATAGGGGAAAATATTAAAATAGTTGATTTTGCTGAGAAATTAGTGGTTAAATGAGTTGGAATTATCTATAAAATTTTCGTAAAAGAGCCGCGTTATTAATTATTATGAGGAGATAGAGATTAGTGGAGTGGTTAGTAAAATGTAGTCATGTTTGATTCCCTAGGAATCACACCAGGATTTCCTCGTATATGTCATTGTTATTGTTATAGTACATGGACTTTATTAAGATTGGTCAATGTATTAGTAGGCCTCAAACACCCTTATTTGTTATTTAGTTATTGTATCACATGCCCGAAACACTGTCCAAATGTTTGGCAAAGCGGCGTAATACTTCTGGGAGTAAGCTGAAGTTAACTTTTTGACTAATCCCGGATATTTTACATATTCAACTAGAAAATATCAGAGGATGGTATCCAATACTTGCAATCAGATCAAATCTCATCTGTATCAGTTGTTATTAAAAGCTAACCGAAATTAAAATGATTTGACTTTGTCTACGTATCTTAAACTACAACATCTACTAACACCAATGATAATATATTATGCGTGTAATTGTTTTATATTTACGAGTAAAATGTACTCTATTCAATGTACTAAAATGCTTACTAAATACTTCGTATTTCTATTTTGAAAAATCCGAAAGTCCTAAATATAAGCCTCATGCCAAAGAAGTGAAAAATCTTCATGCAAGTCGGTATTCGGATGAACGGCATAAGACAGACATACTGAGCGTAGGCTGATGGGCATAGTGAAGGGGAACAATGGGCAAGCTAGCTTAGGCTGAACCAAAGGAACTTCTCCTTAGAATGTAACGATCGGTTGGCATCCGGTTCGTATTTGTCTAGGCTGCAATGGCAACTTGTAATTGGCTGAAATGTTTCACAACCATATGCTTATACACTGTGTATACAAGGGGATTTGTAAGTTTAGTTACTGCTAGAATTTAATGTGTTATCATTAGTTACAAGTAGGAGTAATTGTCTAGCAGAAATTTGTTGTTTGTGTGGCCAGCATAGACTCTCACATTGACCAATGGATCTTACTGCGTTGAACATAATTATTGGCGGTGGAAAATATCTTCTATATTTGGAATAATACATTCAAGCCTGCAAAGAAGAACCTTCATTTTTTTATCATACATTCATACCCATATTTGCACTTGAACTTTGGTTCTCTCTATTTTCTATTAAAGGTATAAAAGTTTATAAGATTGTATACAATAAAGTTATTATATTGTTATAGATACTTTATTGAATGTCGCGTATATAATTTTATGATATATATATATATATATATATATATATATATATATATATATATATATATATATATATATATATATATATTATTCTAATAGATTTTTTTATATTTTTATTAGTTGATTCTAATAAAGGGTGATAAGGATAATTATTTTTTTGACGTCCCCTCAAATGTCTTTGAATATAGGAAGATATAAACTCTTATTTCATAAACTCCATAAAGTTATTAGTTTTTATATTTGTGGCATCTACTCCGCGGGGTAAATTTTGGCATTCTTGACTGAATTGAGGAACATTAATTAGCTTATGGGAAGATACATGGTAATTAATCGAAATTGCATTACAACATTTAACCTTCGTCTGCATTTGGTAGTAGTCAAATATATATAATAATAATGAATGAAAAAGTATTTTTGCTTTGAAATGGAGTAGATGATGGACGGGAGGTATAGGGCTAAACCCCCGGATAGAAATAATGGATATGATTATGGGAGGATCCGATTTCTATGCCAAGTCATGGTTCCGAGTCAATAACATGCTTCGTTATTATGGCATATATACGTGTTTGAAGCATATGGATTATGTATGTTTGAATTGATTTCGTGTGTACGATCATTTCACCCTACTTATAATTTATGTTTGTATCGAAATATATTGGGCATGGCACATTTGTTACCTATGGATCCTTCTAGCTAGTGCAAAGAGTTGTTAAATTAGGCATGTAAATACAGTTATATACATGTCACATGTTGGACTCTGAATAAGACTTGATATATATGATTTCAAGTGTTTTATTTGGATATAAATACTAACAATAACAAATTAAAAATACATAGTAAACAAGAAATCAAGAACCACATAATAGAACCCTAAGAATTAATTAGACAAATATATACAAAAATAAACATGTTTTTTAAATTCTTATAGAAAATGTTAAATTTATAGAAGGCATTGTTTATAGTATTTTCCCGAGTAAAATTTTCTATGTTACAAACATTTAAATCTCAAGTAACGCATAGAGAGCTAACCATCTAAGCTACCTAATACCTATTTGTATTAGTAGTAGAAAATAAGGATATTACATTATGTCTTAATAAGCATACAATTAAAACTTGATAGAGTAACCACTTAGATATGTAGTTGGTGTCTTATTTGAAACTGTAATTCACGTTCACAACTTGAATTGAATTGGTTAATACCATTTTCAGTCGTGGATCTCAAAGATCAAGACAAACAAATTAAAAAGAGAGTGGAAACCAAAAACTCTACCCCACAACAACTACAACTAGTCTACTACTACACTAGTAATATATACATATATGTACTGTAAACTTAGGAAAATGGAATCAAAAAAGACAGATGGAAAATGGCGACAAACTTATTTTTACTAGCAGGCAGCTCCTTCGAGGAGAAGAGAGGGACATATACATATATATATATATATATAGGGGAGGGATTCAATGAGAAGAGTGCTTAAAATAAGAAGAATAAGAAGAGATCTTGACCATACAAATAGTAAGATCCAATGCTAGAAATTTCACGTAAAAAAATATAGTTACTATAACAATAAAAAATGGTCACTATAATAATAAAAAGAGTCATTATAAGTGAAAAAATTATTTGGTTACTATGAATTAAAAAAGTGTCACTATGAGTATATAAAATATTATCCGTTGGATTTAAGAGATGGAGAGCTAAGATATCTTCTCATCCTTCTCATTTTAAGTACTCTTCTTATTTTAACTTATATATATATATATATATCTATATATATATATATATATATATATATATATAAACTTTGGTTTATATAAGATTTTATAATAAGGTCTTATAAAAAGAGCCCTCATGCCAAGGTGATGAGCAAGCAAAAATTTGGCCCTTAATTTTAAAGGAAGAAGAGTAGTGAATGGGAGACACGGAAACAGCTCGCACGTTCTCCTCATATCTCTTACTCTCCCTTTAAAAAAAAAAAAAAAAAAAGAAAAGCTACTCCAATATTTTTCTCATCCACCCTTTCTTCTTGACAATATGTTGTCTCACCTTCCAAGGAATAAAAATATATCCCCCATTTCCTCTCTTGTGATCTTCCATAAATACAACCTTTCTTCATGCCCTAGAAACCCCTCTTCCCCGTATTTTTTAGTACTCTTACTAACATCACTACTACTGCTACTACTACATCCACTGTACTGCTATTTGAGCTCTTGTTCAAGCTCTTCCTTGTGGGGATTGCTTATATTCTTATTTGTGTCATCATGGTGGGTTCAATTTCTACCCTTCTCTTTGTTTATGCACTGTGAATTTTCATTTTTCAATTACTTTCATGTTTCAGTTACCACCACTTATTCTAATTACTCATGCTATATATATATATATATATATATATATATATATATATATATATATATATATATATATATATGATAATTCTATGTTTGAATTTTGGTTAGCTCCAAACTTATATCATTGCTAATTTGTTGCCCATTCTGTCTTCTTTTCTTGGCCCAAGTATAAAAATCATCTTTTTTAAGATAAAATGGAAAAATTTAGAAAAACAGCCTAAAAAAACAGAAAAATCTTTTTAAGGAAATGGGATAATTTTTAGGAAACGGGCCTAATAGAAAATGGGGCTAGAGTATGAATTTACATACTTTTTTCTTTCTATAATTGAAATCCAAAGCACTGGATTGCTAATTCTAGAATTATTGGTTTTTTGAAGTTTAATCCGCTCAAACGAACTTAATTCGTATATTATAAGATATAAAATTCATGCATTTATATACATGCTCTCTATTTAATTGATCATACTGTTGGTGACAAAAATGTATAGGGATACGGAAAACCAGCATGGTTGGATGCACTTTACACACAACCCTTCTTTGTGAATTGCCCAGCTCATGAGACAGCAAAGAAGAATGAGAAGAACGTACTTTGCTTGGATTGTTGCACCAGTCTTTGCCCTCATTGCTTGAGCATGCATCGCTTTCACCGCCTTATTCAAATACGCCGATATGTCTACCATGATGTTATAAGGCTGGAAGATCTTGAGAAAGTTATTGATTGTTCTAATGTTCAGGTTAATTGCTACCATAATTCTATTGCTATGCACCCATAATTCAGTTCACTTTTTATGTTTCTTGAAGCTCACAATTCTCAATTTTGCCTCTAAAATTAATCTGTTAGGCTTATACTATCAATAGCGCCAAGGTAATTTTTATCAAGAAAAGACCTCAAAATAGGCAGTTCAAAGGAGCTGGAAACTACTGCACTTCTTGCGACAGGAGTCTTCAAGAACCATATATTCATTGCTCTTTAGGTTGCAAAGTAAGCAATTATGCACCCCTTCATACTTTGTTGATTTAATTTTGTTATTTCCATGATATATATGATCGTATATTATGTATGTAGTCATACACTGCTAATGAAAAATCAATGCTAATCAAATGTTTCTTTAAGCATATAGTTAATCTCTTGCTTAGATTCATAATAGTCCTTGAAACTTGAACCTAGCTAGCTAGGGGTTTAATTTACTACTTGTCACTATAATTTGACATTTACTAGTACAAGAACTAGTGAAATTTGCGACCAGTATACCTGGTTTTATATAATAATATATATAGAATTTGCATTCTCAATTTCAAACAGCGACGAATTTGAGAAATTTGCACTCGTTTGTTTTAATGTCTGTCAATATTTTTTAGGTCCCTCAACATAGAGGACTCAATATGGATTTTGAAAACTAATACATAGCAATTTTATGACTCAATTATATGTGTACAACTTGCAAAGGTCAATAAAAATTAACAATTAATGCTATTCAGTGGCTTGAATGTTTGATTGTATGCAATGTACGCACGGATGCATCATACATCTAAAACCATTTGATGCAAAATATAAGTATAGTATGATGATTAAGTGTATTGAATTCAATTAGCTCTAGTCATTTTTGTGCTAATTTTGTGTGTATGTGAGTTTTGTGATAAATTGAATGCTTGTTATTATGAAATTAATAATTATGAGGCTTAACTTCTTAACAATAGGTCTATAATATGAATTGAAGAAAGAAATTGCTCCAATTACACTTAAGAATATAAAGTTTTTTCTAATTTATACATGATATAAATTATATCAAGATATTGAGATATCAGATAAAACTATTATTATATCAGATATAGCTATACATAAGATATAAAAATACAGAAAAATGTATATCATGTATAAATTAGGAATTTCTCAAGAAACATATATATAGGACTATATTAAACAACACCATTTTGTGAATAATGTTTGAACTATAAATGTTATTGTTATTAGGTGGACTTTGTGTTGACGCATAATAGAGACCTTACACCCTACTTAAGGATATGCAAAGTGTTGCAATTAAGCCCGGACTTCTTATACCCTCAAGACATGGGAGATGATGAGATGACCAACGAAACTCCAAACTCCACCATTGTGGATTGCCACGAGCCAATGACCTCCTACTGCGGCTCATCGGACTCCGAGAACATGAGCGTTGCATGCACGGCGACCGAGATCGTCCGGAAGAAGAGAAGTGGGTTGTATGTATGTGGAAGATCAATTAATAAGGTTTCCGACGAAGATATGGCTACAAGCATGAGCAGAAGAAAAGGAATTCCTCATAGGTCTCCTTTATGTTGAAAAACTATTTGAAAATTAAGATGGGAAAAAAATTAATAATAATCTCTTCATTTTTATAGGATATTTATTTAGCTTAATTTCTTCATTCCCAACCTCCATCCATCCGTTCAAATTTATTGAGCTTATTATATATTGAAATTATTAGTTATAATATACTCCGTACTTAAGCCATGTTTAATAATAATTCAATCTTTAGCCTCGACCTCGTTCTAAGTTAATTAATCACTTGGTCGGGCGTTTTGTCTTAATGGCTTCACGTGGTTCCCAATTCCAAGTAAATGGTTTTTGTACATTTTTCTATGCCCAAGACCGCCCCTTTTTCCATATATATATATATATATATATATATATATATATATATATATATATATATATATATATATAATAAGGTTATCAAAATTATTAATTCAGTTCATGCATAGGAGGAAGCCTTTCATGCTGTTCTTCATGATTCCATATCTATGAAAGTGACACTTCTATAGCTATATTATTGCTCCGTATGTGAGATTGTAAGAGCATTCAATAAATTCACATACATTATATTTGTGCATTTAATGGTTACACTACTTTTTACCAGTAATCCATGCAATTCACATGCATATATACGTGCACGCACAATACAGACATATATATGCATATTCTTACGGAGTAGATTCTTATATTTTACTGGTTTGGATATTTGCTTATACTCCCTCCGTCCTTCAAATATTATTTCGTTTAATCAGTTTTTGGTCAAATTAAGACAATTTTTAAGGGTTGGAGTGATATTTTTGTATGAGTGTAAAATATTTGATCCTTTAATGATGACATATTAAATTAGTTCGTAAAATTAATAATTGAAATTTTAAAAAGAACCAATGGTCTAAGACCATCTCTAATAAGGTTGTAAATAAGGGTTTAGATGAAGAAACACTCATTAAATGATTAATAAAAATTGATTACTTGTTATTAAAAGATAAAAAAAAAAAAAAGGTTTTCCCTTTTCAGATGAGGAAAGTTTTGATCAAAATATATGAATTTTTAAGAATTATCACTATTGATAATACAACTAAGTATACAAGTGTTAAAAAAAATTTATAATTACGCCCATTTTTTGGTGCTTGTAGAAGTATATGATATAGAACCGTTATGTAGAGACAACGTGATACATAGTACAACTGCCAACTCAATAATATAATTTCTGGTGTTTATAGAAATGAAACTAAAGATGCTTCCGTACTTAGCGATGTTAATAGAAGTTTAAAGGGTTGGTAATTAAGATTAATTGAATCAATGATCTTTGTCAGACTCCTGATACTGTGGTCCCTACATTTAGTACTTGCTATCTCGGAAGGAAGAGCCTTCCTTTGACTTTGACCGCTACTGATATTAACTTTAGTCCGCTTGATGAGGATGGGGGTTGTGACCCCCGTATTTGTTACCCATTAGGCATAAGTATTATAAACTTTTTACTTTTTAAAATGTGATTCTTGAAAACTTGAAACTTAAAAGAAATTTCATTTTAATTACTTTTTAAACTTAATTGATTATCAAAACTCTTACAATTGGGACATAAACTCATTTAAGGGCCTATAAATACTGAGTATGAGATATTGAAGGTTTTTATCATGACCCTAGCATATAATACTTTTATTAATTTTGGAAATTTTTCGAATATATCTCAAAATTAATTGATAATAACTTTTAAAATTTTGTTATTTTGAACAAGTTTGAAAATAATGAGAGAATACGTTAGTATGATTACTATGAGTCTAATAAGGTCATAGTAGGCCTTGGGTTTTACTGGAACAATATAACTCTAAACACCAATTTTAAATTGGATTCTTAGCACGTTATTAGGGCTTTTGTAAACCAAGCATAAGGTATGAAATGGTCACAAATCTCTTCATAGACTCTAGAAAGCATTTAATACCTTTATTTTAGTTTCGAATATTTTTCGAAAATATCTCAAAAATTGTGTATAATATCCTTTATTAATGTTATTTAGTACAATTTCAAACCTTATAAGATAGCGCCTTCATATGACTATCACGAGTCTTACCTAGCAATATCAAGTCCTAAAAGTCATTAGAATTATCTACTTTAACTCAAAACACTCATTTGAATTGGTTTTTAAAACTTCTACACTTAGGTCCTTGGTTCATTTTTAGGGCCTTTAAAAATAGAATATAAACTATGAAGCGGTAATAAACCTCCTCATATGACCATAGGAAGTATTTAGTAGTTGTATTTCTATTTTGGACATTTTACGAAAATATCTAAAAAACAATGTATTATATTAAAAATTCAATCTTTTTTAGACAATTTCGACCATTAGCATGAGTTTTAAAGGTCGTAAAGGGTCATATGATTCATTGGAACCATCTACTTTGACTATAAATATCCATTTCAACCAATTTTCAAAAATCCTACAATTAGGTGAGTATGATCAGCCGAATCAACGATGATGAATTTCTCCAAGATGAACGCATAGTGTAAGCCTTTTAATTGAAACTTAAAATGTACAACTTATTAAAAAAAATCCAAAGAAAAGAGGTAAATGCTAGAGTAGTAACTCAGCGAGAGAAATGAATGTGTTTAACTCTTTGAATTTAGCTTCTCTTTTTAACAGAAATTACCGATTGCTAATTTTAATGGATAACTATCTCAAAGTTCGTTATATTATCCCTCGAAAGAACAAAATAATTCGTTAAAAGTCCCTCTCACATTGTTTTCTTTTTTTCTCAAGTAATTTGGGTCTGCCAAATATTCTGTGGCCCACTGGCCATATGCCAAGAACGACTCTTAGCCCAGGGACAGCTCTTCCGATGAGGGTATGCAAAGTACTTTGTCGATTTTGTTTGGTTTTGTGTCCATTTCAAGTTGTGCTCAATTTAGGCTAAACGTTATCTAAAGTGCCCAGCCAATGCTCTTTACTCTGTTTGTACCTACGGAGGGGTATCACGTACCCACCATGAAATACCTAACCCCAGTTGAGACATCTGCCTACCGTGTGTGTACCTCGCCAGGGTCTTGACTTTTCTCTTGGCTAGCCAGCAGGGAGAGAAGGTAGTTTATTGACAGACCGAAGACAAGCCCTTTTAACAGACAAGTAACCGCTGGCTTACCTAGCTTGGCTCACATTCGACTGGCGACTGGCTTGCACCGAGGGACAGCTTGGACTGACTGCATGTTACTAAGCATTCCTACTCCCACTGTAATTAAGACATAGGATTCGATGCATAATATGAAGAGCGAGGGAGAATGTTGTGACATCATATGCTGAAGTAGAATATAGAGGCATTTCCTGCACTGTTATTGAAACTTTTTTGTTCTAAGGGTTATTGCAAGACTTGAATGTTTGTTTCTTATCCTATTACTCTCTATAGCGATGAGTCTGACAACACAGCTGCTAAACATATTTGTCAAAGTTTCTACATGAATAAAAAGCACCTGAACCGAGATTGCCATAATGAAAGAGACAGATTGATCGAAGAAGGTTTTCAGACTTCACTTGTTCAAGCAGTTTTTCAACTTGCAGAATAAGGCATGCGTAAACCAGGAAAACTTGAAAAATTAATGCAATCTCAATGGATGAAGAAAATGAACCATTTTCTACATAGATATGGATTAGTGGACTACTTCTACAACTTCAAAGAATACAATTGATATACTGTATGACATATAGATAATATAACCAGTTCACACTTCATAGTATTACATCCCTATCACTATCACATATTTTCACCAGCAAATACCAAAAACCTACAAGTTGTGTACTTGTGTTCGAACAAGCACATACGGAATATACACTTTTGCCTTCTGGACAGGTATATGTAAAGTCTAAAATGATCTAGTTTCACATGAAACAACAGAAAAAGGCTGTCTGCTGACTCATAAAGTTCGAGCTAAGGATTTTCTCAGTGACTTGAACTTGTAGGCTGCCTAAAGGATCCTCCAGCATAAAGCATTTGATATACAGGTTTTATCCTAATGGTCAAAACAATACTCAAGATGGACCCAACACCACATATACAAGCCAGTACAAGGAAAGTAATACGGAAACAGTTCGGACCAAAACAAGTGTGTGAGTTAGCAGCTAGCATATGTAAACCATACTGCTTTGAAACCTCATGATCATATATGTAGCCAGCTAACAAACCTGAGAAGAGGAGTGCACCAAGAGGGTTGCCCATAGACATAAAATTGTAGACTATACCGAAGTTCTTCAATCCAAACAATTCAGAGGCAGTGGGAATCATGATAGAGAATTGAACGCCGTAACAGAGACCTAACATCCCAGTTGCAGCATAGAGGGTGCCACTAACACCCCAAGCAAATAGAAGGTACACAACTATCATAACAACTTGTGTGCATGCCAGCCAGATTGTCCTAGGAAGCGTCCTTGTCCTGCAGATTAGAGGGCACTATAAATAAATGCAAGATTATCCTAATATAATTATAGAACCGTAACTTCTTCAGACCAATTCATAAGGCAATAGTAATCAGTTACTCGAGGAAAAGGTTCAGATTGGAAGTCGGTTACTTATAAGATCTGTGATTTTTTCTGATGGTTAATAGAAACAAAGAGACTTGTCCATTCTAAAAATTGATCCCTGCGTTTCTCAATCCTCGACTGCCTCCCCATCACCCAATCTAATCAAGAAAATCACAAACTCCCCTAGATATACCCAAAACATTAAGAATAAAAATGCCATCTAGATTGGGTAGCATTGCTCCAGAAACAAGCTCAACTAGTGGGGGTGTCAAAGATACATTATTCACAGAACATTTATTCAGCTTTATGCAAATTCTTGAGGGCTTAAGGCAGTCCTGTGCAGCTAAATGAAAAGGCTACTAACTTCTATCACAACCACAATTCAGCGAAATTAATGATCTATTAAGTCCAGTTCTACATCGTATTTTATCTACCACGGATAACTTGTGCTCAATGCATGCAAGGTAAAATGAACCAACCATTCATTTCACAGCCATTCTTTTCCAAGAACTTCTTATTTTGATTAAAATACGGCCAGAAATCTAGGTTAGATTTGTGGACGGCGAGCTTTAAACTCTCCTCATGGATGAGAAGATATAGATGTATACCTAGTTGAGTCCAGTTAGAAGTTTCAGGGGAGATGAGTGCTTGGTTCAGGAAGGTTTAACCAACACCTAAGTGTATAACAAATATACTTGTATATTCTACTAGGATAAAAAAATCAGCTTTGTTACGCAGAGTAAACTGTAAATAATTGTGATGATACTGACCTGACAAAATACTCTGAAACAGAACCACCACCGAGACGACCCACAAAATTGAAAAAGCTGAAGAGAGAAAGAAGGATTGTGGCATCCGGCATCCCAAATGCTATCCCAATCTGGGCAAGGTTATTAAGAACAGTTACTCCTGAACCAACTCCAACAAAGTATACCAAGAAAAGAAGCCAAAAATCAGCCTTAATAATTGCTTCCTGAAACTTAAAGTCTTCTCCACGTTTAGGTCTCCTCTTCTTCTTTATGGCTCCCTCTCCCTCAGCAACGAGCAGATCAATGTCTGATGAGTCTTCATTCTCATGGAAACTTTCCAGATTTGCTGCTGAGGATGTTGGAGTTAACAACGGTTCTGTTTTCCCATCTCCAGTCAAGGAATGAGAAGAACCACTGTCGTGTGCATTATCTATTTCAGTATTTCTAGGATTTGAGGGAAATAGTGTCATCTTTAATGGAATCATGAGGGGTGCCATAAGGAAGGTAATCATGACAGTAATTATAATGTAGGAAATAGGACGACTAAACGAAAGAACATGACCCAAAATAGTGGTTGAGAGAAGATACATGCCCAGCAAAAAGCTAGCAACCTGAATGAAGATGAAATGGCTGTTTTCAGCAGAGCTTTCTCGGGAAGACGGAGTACAAGGTCGGACAAGGTACATAACAAGAAAGCACAGGATGGGAACTCCAAGAGCAAGAAATAACAAGAGGTTTGGAGAAGAGCTGTGAAGAATGACTTTGTATATTTCAGTGTAAACAGCAGCACTTAGGCCTCCATAGCCTTTTAAGATACCTGCAACTGTGCCTCGACTAACAGGGAAGTTCCTCATGTTGGTAACAAGCACAGCAGTGCTCAGCCATGCACTGCTGTTGGTGGCAACAACAAGTGCTAGCCACAACTGCATGACAGTTAGAAAAGAAAGGTTATCTGAGTTTTAGCTTATCTTATGTTCGAACAATTTTGTTGCATAGAACCTCTACTTGTATGCTTCCATACATGTAAAAGGCCAAATCAACAGCAACAAGTGATTGTTAAGAGAAGGCCTAAAGTAGAAATGGGAAAAATAGTGAAACTTCGAATACACAAAATATTTCTCTTGATACATAAGTAGCTTATCAGACAAATGCCATCAATACATTCGATACAGGCCAAGTGGTTAAGCAACTAGTAACAAAAACAAGCATATCATTGTGCATCACTGCATAACTATCAATACTCACGGAAGTTTTAACGGCACTATGGCAGTATAATAAAATAGGTACATATAACTTGATTCATTGTTCATCCAATTTTGAGATACTTGTTTTTTAACTCGGAAAAACAGAAGACAGTGGAGGGACAGTATGAGGTACAGCAAATTTCCAGTTACAGATCCTCAACAAAAGCATGCATAAGCATTGCTAACCCATCCTAGTTATAGTTCAAACATTCAAACAAAAACATGGCTATGAAACTAACATTTCCAGCAGAAAAAAGAGCTAAACCCATGAGAGTTGCACTAGAAGCGTGTGAAAAGGAGTTTAAGATTCAGAAAGCACAAGCAGAAACGTAATTCTTGCTTATCAAATTATCTTTTTATAAGTTTGAATCTAATAACAGCTTTTTGAAGCATTCCAAAACTATTTCAACGGCTAGTTGGTATGAATTCTGTTAATCCTCTGGCCTTGACCCATTCTCAAATGAGAACATACTCTCATATGATATGCTAATAATCTAGAGAATGACACGAAAATAATCCCTTTAATCATATCAACATCACCTAAAAAGCTCCGAATTGCATCTTTTTGTTTTTGCCAGTAATAAGGCCTATAATCTTATCTTTATTCCATAGCCTACAGTGACCGACCCAATTACCTCACCAACCAACAATTTGGACCTTCAATTAGACCAATTATGACAAAATTACCACTAAACTCACTCGAGAGAGTGGTGATTGCCCATCAAAAATTCAAAACAAAACAACTCAATCCAAAATTCAAAAGAAACTGATTGGAATCAAACTGCTATAAATTACCCAACATAATTTTTATCAAAAACAAACAAAACCCACCATAATACTACTGAAACCATACCTTAAATAATATCCAATTTGACCCCAAATATGAAAACAAGCAATCCACAAAAGAATCAAACATTTCACTCCAACAAAAAACCCAAATTTGAGTCAACTTCACCAGAAAAAGAGAAACAAGGGAGAATGTTTAAGAAAATTACCAGCCAGTAAGGCAAGGAAAGGACAGTACGGCTAAGAGCAAGCCAAAGCAGGCCATAACCAAAGAAGCAGCAAGAGGCACCAATAGAAAGAACAAGCCAAGGTGGGAACTTGTTGCACACTATCCCTGGAAGTATACCCACATTCTCACCAATGTCATTTGCAACTCCAAGCATTGCTATCTGCCTCTGATTGAAACCCATCACTGACTTCAAAGAATGTGAATAAAGTGGGAAATTGTATGCATTTCCTGATGCTATTTGCACCCATACTGCTGCACCTAATCCCACCCAAGGTGGTCTTGTGCCCATTTTCAACCTCATCACCATCTCTTTTGCTTGCTCTGTTCAATTCTACTCACTTATTTCTGCTTCTATTTTGCAGGAAAAGATGGAGGAGTATGGGAGGGAAACAAGCTAAGGGTTAAGAAGTGTACAAGAAAAGCGAGCTGTCTTATGTTGGGGAATTCAGGTGATGTGTGATGGGGCCCACCTCGGATCTTTTTAATAGTGACTTCTCGTGTGAACTGTGCACCTTTGCTTGTGAAAACTGCATGTAATAATCACCGTCTCAAACAACAAATTTTGAATACTCAATAATCCGTACTTTGCTTGATTTCAGATCACAACCTCACTTGTAAAGATGTAATAAGTTGGACTTCGTATTCTTGATCATTTTATATTACATTGTAGGAACCGGCATTTCTTTTATTATGAATTATACATGTTAATGCATTATCATTAGGATCACTATATATTTATTTACTAATTGTTACAGATTCTTAACAATGCCTCTTAGCTTATCAAACTGGCGACCATAGGTTTTTTTGGGGTGACTAAGAAGCAATTTTATTACTCAACCATCATATTATTACAACTCAAGAAATAAAAACAAACAATGTAGCAACACAAGCTGCCACTAAACAACACACTGACTAGCCAACTCTACAAGAAAACAAACCAGTCCTTACATATAACTAAACCGCCTCTGCTCATTAGCTTGAGAAACTCTGAGACACCTAATGCAGTAGGAACTCTCGGACAGTACTCCTATCTTGTGCATCCTCTGGACATCCCCAATCACTCTTTGAACAGTAGGAACCATTGCATTGCTTCCCACCAAGCTTTATTCCTGCTGGACCATGTCATGTACACCGACAAAGGTAGACCCATTAAAGGTCAGAATTCATTGTTTTATCAGGTAATTCGCAATTAAGAGCAAGTAGGTCCCCTACTTAAGTGACTTGCAAGAAATTAGAATTCCACTTCCTTTAGAAGTACATATGACATAAATTAAAGCTACGCTTTAGATTTATGAATATAGAATATGGTTCTGAGTCTTATGACTTATGATTATGTATTTATGTTTTGAACATCAACGAAGTAGAGACAGACAAGGTTTAATGTTAAGAAATGTGCCCATTTATAAAAATGACAACCCTTTTTTGTATCACCAAATTTCTTAAACCAAAATAGAAATAACTCTTTCGTCTGGATGTTATAATTCATTGGTTTATCAGGTAATTCGCAATTAAGAGCAAGATGGTCACACTTTCAAACATTAGTGTTTTGATTTGAGAAGATATATGTACAAAAGCCTTGTATATATTCTCTGAATATCCATATTAACGTCAAACCTCTGCCTTTCGTATTTTCGTGCAGTGTCGTGTCGTGTTTAATTATGATAGTACCGTGCTATCTTTTCCTAAAACTCAGCCCAATTGTCTGACGTGTCGTGCCTCATCTCGTGTTGGTCTAAATTTTAGGTATTCCCACAGAATTCTCATTCAATTCCCTCTCACACCATCATTACCTAAGTTGTATTATAACGTAAATTATGCAATAATTTCATAAAAACTAACATAATTTACCAAAATTAAAATGTCATACCTTTAGAGTGTCTTCTCTTTAATGAAATTTAGTGATAATACCTAACTGTACCTAACTATGGTCAAATGACAGTTTAAAAAAACTTTAATCTTGTTAAAACTAGTCATTAAAATCATGTACAATAACTTTTAAAAAGAAAAGGATACCATTGATAAAGTAATTTTTTTAAGTTGACCAAATATAATTTCAAAAAGTAAAGGATATTTTTCAAATCATTTACTCATAAAATAAATAAGATATTTCTAAGCAAAATAGTCAAGTTTATGAGCGCCAAATGCACGTATTTTGCTCAGGGTGCAAGGGAATAGAAGCACTTTAGGGAGCATTCAAGGTCGGGAGTCGGACACAAGGTCGAGCATCCAATGCTGGAGCTTTAAGCTATGGGGAGTTTGACGCTAAGTTTATACATTAGTTCTCTGAGTATTTTTGGCGTAAGTTAATACATTAGTTCTCGTAAAATGAAAGTATTTTAGAGATTCATGTCATTTGTTGCAATGGTTGAACGTCAATTCTCTCATTCTCTTCAAAACGGGATATTGTTTGCTCGATTATTTCTCTACAAATAGTTTACGAAGTTATAGAGTGAACAGATGCCATTACATCAGGTGGATTTGGCATCAGTTGGAGGACTTAACAAAGAGCAATCAGCAGATAGTACTACAAAACTTGCATGTGATCTTCATGTGACGATTTGAAGTTCAAAATTTTATATTGCTTATTAATGCAGAGTGTCGTGTATAGTGTTTCGGGATACATATCATCTGCCTACCTTAAATATGACTTCTTATGACAGTAGCAAATATCATTAAAACCAACCAAAAGTTGGGACCAATGATCCCGATCTCATCTTAACTCTAAACTACACCTCAATCCAATTTATGCCCCTTTCAATCTCGAGATTCTCATACTAGTCTACATCACTAAACGCCTACAACTCTCCCTCACCATATTTGTAAAGAAAGGCCAAGCTAGACGTTTGTATTAATAATAAGATAATATATACTCTTTCTGTCCCATTATATTTGCTACATCCGTCATTTTAAACCGTCTCATTAAGTTTGTTTATTTTCCTACTTTTTCACCCAACTTTCCCAATTTTTCACCCAATTTTCCTCATTTTTTCCTTACTCTAAAAATGTTCAAATATAGCAAAGATAGTGGGACGAAGAATTTTTTTCACTTTAGTGGAAAAAATTCAAGATACTTTTATTTGTAATTTTTGTTGGATTTTTTAAGACATTTTTTAAGATTTGTCATGTCTTTTGTGACTTATGAAAAATAGATGTTTATCATAAAATGTCGAGCGGTTTTGTTTTAAAAATTTTTGTTTTAGTTATTGTCTTTCTAATTTAAGGTTTTTTCAGCCAAAAGCTACAATTGTGACTTATTGAGAGGAGGTGGTTACTTAATTATTTTTTATTTATTAAAATGATTTTATATAGCTATCCAATGTGTATCAGTTTTTTGTTTTTTTATTATCTCACTCGAAGCTAGTTTTTAATTTATTTTTCCACCCAAAACTAGTTTTTATAATTTTTTCCACCCAAAGTAGTGAAAAGCCTCATATTGCAATTTGAAGGCCTCTCATTGATTCTTACTTTTAAATAATAATATAAGATAAGATTCTACATTAATATCTTAACACCCCGAAACATGGGAATTCCAAATCCCAACGTGACAAGAAGAAACTCAAATTGTTTTTTCTTAAGTACCTTTGTAAAAATATTCGCTAATTGAACGTTAGCATAAAGTATGAATGTAGGACTATAGGAGCTTGCAACACTTTTCAAAATAACACTAGTAAAGAAATGTTTGTATGTTGCGGTTTTCTAGCTCTAAATATTGCGTTTATTGATACGAAGCACATATAGGCGAAGCACATGGAAAAACAACAAATGATGCGGTTTTTTAGACGCAGCAATAAAAACAACAAATGTTGCGGTTTTTTCGAAAAAGCGCAACATATATATCTAATAAATGTTGCGGTTTTCCCAAAAAATCACAACATATATTTTTTTTAATTTATAAAAATGATTTTTTTATCATTTTATGCTAAAAAACCACATGCATTTAATATAAGCTAAGAATATCATGTATATTGTGTTAGAAATAATATGTCACAAAAGATAAGAAAAGTTAAGAAATAATCAACCGTAAAGCATATAAATCCAAAATTTTATTATTACCACTCGTTTTGGCATGCAAAATAGCGATCTACAAGATTTTACACTCAAAATAAACAACCAATTCATTCTTCATAGATTTTGGGTGCATTCTAAGGTTTCGGAAATTTTGGAAAGGCATATCTCTTAACTCGGTAGTCCGAATGGCGTAATTTTTTTTAAATACTTTAATTATGGATATACTACACAACCATGTTGTCCCTTAGCGGCCTTAGTGACGTCTTCTTTAGGATATTGAAGAAAAAAAAAACTTTGACAAGCCATAAAATTGGTTATAAGACTTCGAATAGGGCTTATAATATGACTAAATTGGGTATTTTTTTGAGATCTACTGACTGTAAATTCTTCAACGGGCGAGTTTTTCACTTATTTTCTCCAAAAAAAACCCTCTAACACTATTTTATCTATGAATTTGATTTTTAAGGGTTAATTCCTTAATGAAGACAACATATAACATGTAAATCTAAACACAGAGGGATTTTTCATCTTTACATTAATGTATAACAACTAACGAAAAAAACATATACTAGGGATTAGGGCATATGTAAACCTTTAGATTTTAAACTTTGGAGTGTGTAGACTTCTTAAAAATGAGAGAGATGAGTAGGCTTCATCACCCTTCACTACGCCAAATCCATGTAAGCACGAGTAGAAGAGATGAGTATGCTTCAACATGATTCATTATGCTATATCCATGGAGGCACGAGTAGGAGAGAGGAGTAGGCTTCGAAATGTGTGAGGAAGAATGAATTATGGGGACTTTAGAAAGAAGTTAAGTTCATAGGTTAGGGAGATCTAAGTGTTATGTATATTTAGGATTAGGGAAGTTGAGGGTTAAAGAAGAGGAAAATGCGTATTTTTTCATGTTTGAAATGATAATGGAAGCACTGGAAAAAAGTATATATAGTGAGTCACAAGTGTTGCGGTTTTTCAAATAACTCGCAAGTGCTACGGTTATTTGAAAAACTGCAGCATTAGTACCAAATGCTACGATTTTTCAAATAACCGCAATATTTGTGGTTTCAAGTGCTGCGTTTTTTTAAAAAAATCGCAGCACTTGGTATTAAAGAATATTTCAAACCATTAAGTGCTTCGAATTATATATAACCGCAATATTTGTACCGAAACATTTAAATGATTTTCTACTAGTGTACGTTTATCAATGCACATTTTTAACTATTAATATATATAATTATATAAGTAAAAATTATAATAACTTGATATATTAAAACTATATACCGAAACGA
This sequence comes from Dysphania ambrosioides, assembly GCA_026401315.1. NCBI lineage: Eukaryota > Viridiplantae > Streptophyta > Magnoliopsida > Caryophyllales > Amaranthaceae > Dysphania > Dysphania ambrosioides. The sequence continues at coordinate 3,992,364 of CM048667.1, forward strand.
ATCTAATAAGATCACATGACAATACTTTTACTTAAGGATAATTTATCAAGAAGATTAAAGTCAAACTTGTAAATAATGCAAAAATCAAAATATTACGGGTAAAAAAAATAAAAACTACAATTTAGTTAGTGATTTGACTATCCTAAATTAACATTTATTGTTTCTTACCCGAAATCCTAAAAAAAAAAAAAAATTAACCAACAATCAATACCCTATTGATTTAAGGTTGGTGGGCATATTAGAAAATTTTGGAGTACCCGGCATTTCTTACTTGGAAGGTGATTTTCATTCTTCAAAAGTTATCGATGTATTTCTAGCATGTTACTCTTTACTTTATTACTTCGTATTAAAATTGATACTAAGTGGTTATGTAGACCTGATCAAATTGAGGGCCAGGTTCGAGCAGGGTCAAAGGGTTGATTTGCTACCAATTTTTCGGGCTGGGTTGCGACCGAGATTGTATTCGAGTCTAAAGTTGACACTCATATCCCAAATAAATCGGACTTTACGGGCCTATTTTACCATGTTAATTTAGACAATGTAGCTTACCTTTGGGTCACCAAGAAAAGGCATTGATATGTTATTTGCGAATTGTCATGGATGGATGCATGCCAGATATTAATCGTGACAAAGAAGCAGCTAGAAATATCCTTGAGAGTTGTATGGCTAGTTCATGGGAAAATAGAGCAAAGGTTTTAATTGCTTGTTTTGTTAGAATTGTAGGTGAGTAGGTGACTTGACTTTGAGGTTATAACTGGTCTCACCTTGGACTATCATTTGTTGCATATTATAGTATATAGTAAGAAATGATAGCAATAATAAGCAGCTTAGCACCACAAAGTTGGCTCTAAGAAATTAGCAAAACCGATAAGTGAAACTAAACACAGAAATAATGTAAATCCCAGTTATAATTACATGCACCTTGGAATTCATTAGTAAACCCAAGCTATATGTAATTTATGTACTATGTTAGACTTCCATCCAAGAAATTGATTTTGATACACCATAAATATATATTAGCACATCTTCTTATAGTAGAGCACATAAAACCTATAGTCTCACATTTTTTTTCACAATATGGTGCGCTTCTATCAATTTTTAATGTGCCAAAATTATTTCTATTTTATCCATTAGTCGCATGTGATAAACCCACAAGGGAGAAGGAATTCTCTGAAATTGTTTGGACTGTTCCAATATATCACTTATGAAACAGAGAGGCCCATTCAAATATAATTTCAAGTATCAAACCTTAGTGATGGACTACCTGAAATATTAATTAAACCTATAACCCTAATATACACATTACTACATTAGCCCAAAACATGGCCTAGAATTTTGGTCTAAAGGTTCCCATATGGCCCATCAAGAAAGCAACACTAACTCAGGAAGCATGGCCACAAAAAGCACAATTAGGCAGCACCAAAGTTAATGCAAGGTTGCGTTGATTTCACCTGAAATATTATGATCAAAATATTTTGAGATTTGGCCTTATCAAAATCTATATCTGAATTCCACAAGGGTGTGTATGCTATAATTTTGTATATTCCAACAATTCTTGACTTGTTAGAATCTATCTTAATGACTGGAAATTATATGCACACATATTTCGTTATTGTACTCATTCTATTCTATTTTGTTCTTACTAATTAATAATATAAAAGTATGGATATATTAAAAGAACAATCCAAACAAAAATATGAAGAATAAAAAAAACAACGGTTGTATAGTAATTAATTAAGTTGCAATTTGTATCTTTTTCTTTCTATTTTACTTTGGCCAATGATGTTTGATTTTGTATCTTTTCCGAATGTCAAATAAAATAAATCAAATTAATTAATTAAGTTATTTTGTACTTGGATTAACATTACTATAACTCATCATATATACTAATTAATTTTTTATGATGTGATGAGAGTTGTAAGCGGCAAGATAATAATTGATGTAGATGAGATTTGATCTTGGGTTTTGGATACCATGCTCCAAGATTTTATCATTACTAGAACTCAACATACTTTATAGTTTGATATAACAATCTAATTTTATCAATCATAATGCTCAATATTACTTATATTATAGTTGATATTGAACTTCAATAGATGTACTATTTGAACTTATTGAAAGTATTGTCCTTAATATACACTCAAGCTTATTCATAACTTTTTTCCCACCCCCTCATTTCATATGAAATATTGTAAATAAAACAAAAAAATAAAGAAGTTCCTTTCTCAAGTCCACCTCTTTTGATTTTGTTGATCTTAGGAAGTTAGGCTGCAACCACGCATATGCATGCATCAACACAAGATTTATGCCGCAAATAATTTCGATGACAAGCTCAACACGTACGTTCAAAGAATAAAATAAATTTGAGAGAAAATAATTATAAGCGAAGACTTCATGCACGAACTCATGGGCATTGTGTGACTATGAAGCTAAGGAAACCAATAACAACTTGAGATCATATTATTTTCTTAAGATATAATGTCTTAGAAACTCTTAGTTATACATGTTCAAATAAGAGGGGAATTATTAAGGGTCTTAATCGATTCGTATGTAAAATGATCTAATTAATTATGGGATTAATGGAACAATCATTTAAAAAGTCATGTTTTATTGGATTTTTAGTGAGTCAAGTAGAGTCAATAGTTTCCAAGACTTTTAAACACTATAGGTAATGATTCGACCCGTTTTGCATCTTATTTGGCCCGACCCGGTCAATTTGCATGTGACTCATTCCGACTCTTAGGTACGTGCATGTATGTAGTTGGCATTTGGCAACTTGCCGAAGGAAACAAAAGAAACTTTAGTCCAAGAAGCAAGGATTATTAATAAGTAATCACCCCTAGCTAATGATGATTAATGTTGGTTAGTAATCCTATGTTTAGAGTAGTTTCCAAGTATTTTTCTTATGACTAATATATTCACATCAAGTATGTTGGAACATGGAAGTTGCACACATGTACGCGACATGAGACACCACAGTTTTACCAGTGCCAACTCATAGTACCGTTACACAATAAACAAATGCCAAACCAAATAATAGAGGATGGTTTTTTTTTAGTATGTTCTCCCTTATCCTCTGATTTTGGGGGCATGGATTATATCCTATCACATGGCTTGTCACCTTAGTAGATATTCTCCATCCAATTTGTATATCATATGAGTGTAGGATTTGTTACACTTTTTTTATAAATGAATTCCCACATTCTAAACCTCTCCTATGATAGATATTTATTTATGATTGGGACTTGGGAGGGGGACATGCTTTATAAATACTATGCTTGCGTTTGATTCTATAGCTTACAGAATCACCAACTAAGTTCAATGTCTTATTTCATCTTCATCGTGTCTTCTCTACTAAGTATTAATTGTTGATAACTCGGAAGAAAATACACGCCTAAGTCGTATATTTCGTACTCCGTATACATCATCCATTGCTCCTTTGGCTCCATTTCTAAACGGGCAAAGTCAACAATTCTTATGACATCACAATAACTAACCATAAATGTTATATGCATGGATTTATCACATTGATTTCTAGCAAACAAGAAGTTCATATAACAATGGGACTCCAACTTTTAATTTTTTCACCGTTTTGGACCTTATACTTATTTTTGCACTTTTTGCTGCCTATAATGTAACTAATCTAATTTAGAAAAGAACAAAACGACGTTTCTTTTGCAATTATGTAATTTGCCGCCACAACCAGAATTCTCCTCTATTTTTGCTTTGTTGTGGATAGTTTTGTTACTGTTGTCATTTTGTTTGAAAAGTAGTAGTTAGGACTAATTGAGATTAAATTATACAATTATGCAATAGTAGTTGATGTTAGCAATATTGAGGACACTCTTTCATCTGTATGTGTTAAATTACAAATTATAGTTTGTTGTTGGATTAAAAGCGGATAATGATTGCTTAATGGAGTTTGGATTTCCTTCATTAATTTTTTTTTTTTTGGATTTCTGAAAAATATATATTTGGACAATACATGAATTCCCCTGTTATTTTTTGTTTTTATAGCTGTTTTTTGTACTGTGAAACAACTACATTGAATTTAAATGCTTCCAACAAATATTTTTCCATTTATAAATTATTTTTTTATTCTAACTGGTTGAAATTGAGTTTCACTCCGATTAAAAGCATATACATATGCACTCTGATTAAATTGCATCATGCATACAATATTGAATTGTGAAATATAAAGCATTAGCAACTAAAATAAGAATGAGCGGTTGAAGTGGAATAGGTTTTAGAGAGAGCAACACATATTACTTTTTTTAATGAGTGGGTGGGGTTTCTAGTTCAATATTAGTTTGAGTAAATATTAAAGTGAAAATCATTATAGATAAAATTTGAGATATGATTTATATGACATAATTAACAAATACAAACTTAAAATTAGTGTGATGTTGATTTTTGAAAATAAAAAAGAGGCAGCCACATATGAAGGTAATAGACAACTTGTACGTATAGATTTCTTCTATATGACAAAATCCTCGCTGAATGCCGATGAATTCAAGTTTTGATTTCCTTAGTACATTGTTAACAAGTGGAAGTAGGGAACAATCAACCAGAGTCTAGAGTACATACTAGTCCCATGACATTAACAATTAACATCATGATGGCTTTGTATCAGTTGACAATGCAACATGCATGGAAACGATCCACTTCATCATGCTTTATTAGCACGATCAATAGATATACTACGTTGGCCGTCATAAATAAGTTTAGTGGGCGACATACAAAAACAATTCTTTGAATCAATTATCATAAGAAATTATGGGAAATGTGTAGAAACTAAAGTGTCTTGTGATTGTAAATGAAATATGAGTTATACAGCCTCAAATGATGTAAATCATTCTAAAATATTTTGATTTCTATATAAGTAGAGTTGAAAATCTCATAAATTGTCATTATATTTCTGTATTTATGTCTATTAAATACTTTCTCTGTCTTCTAAATATTATCTCATTTGACTTTTTGCAATTTTCAAGATATATATGACTTTAAACATTTTTATCTCTAAAACTGTAAGGTCAAAATTATAAAAAATTTATATTTTAGAATTTTATATTAAGATACATCTATCAAGATCTTACTATAATATATATTTTTTTATAACATGATGAGAATTTATAGTCAAACTTTTCAAATTTTGTCTCTATAAATGAAAATGAAGCAATCTTTAACGTACGAAGAGAGTAACAATTTTTTTATATTCTACAATCAATTAAGTTGTACTCCATATATAATGCGTATGGCTATTCAAACTAAGCCACTACAATATGTCACAGTGTCACACAATTGCGACTGGGACTATAACCCCTCTATATATAAAAGCAGGCTGCCAATTGATGGAAAGGATGGTCCGCCAATTTATTTCAACCTGAATAAACTTCAACAACTAACTTCACGTTATGTAGTGCTCCTTTTATCTTTCAAATATTGTATTCTTTGACTTTTGACGGTCCCCGACTTTTAAACGTTTTTATCTCTAAATTGATAGGTCAAAAAATTATGAAAATTTGATATTCTAAAAATTTATATTGAGATACATTCAATAATATTCCACTTGAATAAATTATTTATTAAAATATAATAAAATTTTATAATCAAAATTTATAAACTTTAACTTTATAAATAAAAATAAGAAGATAATTCAGTCTAATCGATATCGAACTCTGGGCATGCAGGTCTAACTATCTAAGCATCAAAAGGTGTTGGTCATATTTCTATCTTCTTATCCAATTCTGTTTATCTTCCTTGTAATTTGTGCCATGGAATACACTTTGTCGAAAGACATTTGGATGATGCATCATATTGTCCAATGAAGATGTGACAGTCCAACATATGGATAGGATAGGATAGGATAGGATAGATTTTGAGACTTGCTTTTTCTTGACACTGTGCTTATGATTGTATAATATTTTGTTTCTTTAGTAGGAAAGAAAACAACAATCAAAATAGAAGTTAACCAAGCAAAGCCCATCCGAATGAACGCTGACTGATGAGGGACAGGAGCGTATAGTACGATTTAAGAAGGTACTCACATTTTTAATGGATCATATTCATTGCTGTTGCGAGTCTTGTGACCTTCAAAACTAAACAACGCAAGTGGCATCGAACTCTTTAGAAAAACTGAGGAGAAAATCAAGTGACATATATATATGCCTTGTAGGTTCAGAGCTGGAAAGCTGGATTTTTGGATCCGCAAATGAACGAAGATTCCTTAAATTCATAAATGTGTTAGTCATAATCCTACTCACAAACCATCAGTCGCTGCTTACCACTGTTACCAGTAGGCCAAGGAATATGCAGTAACAAATTCCTCATTAAGAGAATAGATAAATATTTCTCTTTTCTTTAATTACTTGTCTCATGTATTAAACATACATTGTCTTATTTTTTTAATAGTTATAGGGACTATATTGTGTTTCAATTAATTTTCTTTCTTATCAACTCTATCAAATCAAAACTCGTGAAAATAGAGCTAATTATTAAAAGCCTATGGAGTAAGGCTGACCTCCAATAAAATCTTTAAAATTCTACTTAGGAAGTATTTCATAAATATTGAATACTTGACAAAAAATTTCTTAAAATAAGCAACGGTGTGTAAGGGACCGGTGTAATGGAGAAGATTTACCCTCAAATCTTTTTGCGAAAATCAAGACTATAGATTATTATTAGAGTTATTAATGGATTATATTGTAAATAATTTATTAATATATAGGTATTTGAATATAATTATAACACTTTTTATAAACATATATGTATTTAGTTATAGTTAAGGCCTGTCAATTATATTTGCTACGAGTGACCAATACAGCCCACGTTCCAACAGATTATCATGTTAAGTCATATTGGTAGAACTTTTTAAACGTACTTGATTAAAATATCAGTCATATAACCTTGCTCTTTTGAGGAAAAAATTGAAATGATTGAGAAAACTAGTTATCCTATCTCTTAAAAAATATGTTGCTTACATGTGGGAACATCTCCTTCACCAAAATGCACACAAGTCCAAGCATAACCGCAACAATTGTTTAGCCAGGCCACATCAGGATTTGCTCCAAATTATCTCATCCCCACGAAACACAATGGCAGTAAGGTCCTTACGAGGAGGCCAGGTGAGTCGATGATTAGGACCATAGATGCGGGCTTGCTACTTTGGATGAATTCGACTACCAAATGGGGAGCATATGTTGTGCTATTCATATACGATGACAAGCTTGTGATGTTCAAAGCTCCTCCTCTTGGTTATTATAATTGACAATATAATGTAGGCAGGAACCTCATGTAAGTCGATGTGACAATTATTTAATTGGATAAGAATAAGAATAAGAATAAATAGTTAATGTGACAATTATTTGGAAATGGAGGGAGTATACGTTTTGGCTTGGTTAATTTCCTGATATTTTGGGAAAATGGAGTATTTAAAGTGTTTATCTTATATTGAACACTCAAAAATGATAAATATTATAATTTTTAATAATCGAAGATAGTACTTTGAATCCACTAAATTTTTTTAATTGGATATTAGATAACTCTTCCTAACTAAGTCAAACCTTGCTTAGTACGCATCCATGGTTAGGAACGCGCCTCGCGTAGTTTTGAGCTCCATTTCAAAAAGTGGCACTTTTTTTCTTCTCTATACGAGTATATGTCGGATAGTTTCTCAAAAAGTCAAACATATTGAACCTACGCCAACTATTAACTTGAAGGTCAGGTTGGTTTCTTTTTTTTTTTTTTTGCAACTCAAGGTACTAAATTAAGTGAAATTATAAAGTTAAATCTCAATCCTCATGCCACAATGCTTCTGATGGAGATTGGAGAATGAACTTCGTGATTACATTGACAAAGATCTTAAGTTGAATTGTTCCAGTTAACTTTTCCCTATTAATATGTAACAAGCAATCCTTGAGCAACGTGAATTAGTGGAACTGTAAATACTCACCTGAAATAAGTATCGATAACAAAGCATAAATTTCGACCTGTGAGCCCAGATTTACATCATTTACTCCAAAATTCACTTTTGTCTACTGGGCATTCAAAGATTCAGCCTTTCATTTTAAGATTCGGATCTATTGCAGCGGTCTTTGAACCCACAATCACAACCTAAACCCGTTCCAATAAATTTCAGGCAAAATTTAAATTTTCCAAATTCAAATTTTAGGCTGGTTTTTGGTGCCCAAACTCAGAAATTTTTTTTGAGCCAATTATAAGCTCTACAAAAAACTAAAGTCTATTTCTTATTCTTTTCCTAAATGACTTTCAACTCATAGTCAAACGCATCTTTAATTCTTATCTTTATCCAAATATAAGCTCGTGAACTTTATATGACATATGACTCATACTATATCTATCTTATTTTTTGTTTCAAAAAGAAACACTGGTAGGCAGGTTAACCTAACACATTCATTTAGATGAGTCGAGAGAGGCTAGCATCACATCGGAGAAAACCAAACAGACATTGGATAGCATGAATAGACCTGTTCAAATGGGAGAGGCCCATTAATGGCCTTTGATCGGTCCGTTTGTAAAATGAACTATCAATAATGAGCCTAATGAGTTGGTCTCTTAAAAGGTCATGTTTTATTGGGTATTTAATGGGTCAAGTCGGGTCAATAATGGTCCACTACCAAAGATTGAAGGTGATACATGTAAATTATCATTCTCTATAGATAAAAACTATAACTTTTTTGGACGCTTGGCCGACTCGGCCCATTGTATATCTCCATTGGCCCGACCCGTTCTGGATCTTCTTTGACCCAACCCGTTTCGCTTGTGACTCATCTTGTCCCTGACTCGACCCGTTTTGCTTATGACCCCATCTTGTCCCCAACCCAACCCAATGCACATGTCTAAGCACAAAGAGCCCTTTTCCGCCCAATAATCCACCATTCGATTGGCTTCCCTGAAACAATGCATGATGGTGCAATCCTCAAACTTTGATAGGTCCATAAAAGTATCACTAAACAAAGAGTTCATTTCTTATGGGAACTTCTCAAGTGCACCTAAGGGAGTTGATGACAAGTAGATTAACTTTCTCCCTCAATAAGTAGCTTCTTACATTCATCTACAAGGGCATAGTTGAGGCCTTCGAAAATTGTCGTTGCTTCAAAGTGAAGGATGCATTGGTCAGAATGTAATACGGTTAGGATTATCTTTAATATGGCTAGGGTTAGCTTGTAGAAAAAATAAGATAAACTAAGATCTAGTAATTAGAAGAGTTCTAAGTAGACTAAAACACAAATACATATATCTATAAATATACTTGTATACATGGACACAATTAAAAGACAAAAAGATTAACCCTAAAGTTCTATAGGACGCAAAATAAGAGCCCCTGCAATGACCACATCACCTTGATCAACTTTGGTAACGAACCTAGACTTGTCCAGGCAGAAACATTCTTGGAGCTATCTTCTGTTACTGAGATTTCTTACTCCACTTGAAGGGGACTGGATCTTAGCAGCAGGATGCATGGGCTCTATAATAACTTTTCAAGAAGAGTCATTCTTATTTGTATTCAACAATTAATGCTATATATAATGATAATGACAGAGAGTATGTAAATATTTTCGGATATATTTATGTAAACCCTAAAAACTCAAGGATATATTCATGTAAACCCTAAATTATCTTTATAGGATTTTATGTATACTCAAGACTTTCATCTGTAAAATATGTATTCACGGTTGAATGAGAATATCAGGTCAAGGAGTTTAGTAAACTCAAATATAACACTTAAAAATCCTAAATAATATAAACCTATAAATTCATAATAAATTATGCATGTGTAGAACTTTCTTTTTTTCTTATTTTTCTTTTCAAAATAAACAAGTCTTGTGGCCAAATTGGGTGCTAAGAAGAAGTCAGAGAAAATCATATATTGAAGTCAAGAGTCACTGTTCAATAGTTTGACTAAACGTTCAAATAATTTAAATTACACCCACAAAGCAGCATATGACCATTAGGAATCATGGTTAAATAATCCCGTAGACATGGTTTGTGATATTCATGGACGTGGAGGGTGGAGTCCGTTGCTAGGAGCGATGTGGCTTCGTACTAGTGCGTTCACGCAACTTCTTATGAATTGGTGTGCTAATTGCAAATTGCAATAATTTACGAATAATAGAGGGAGTCCTTAGAATGAAAGCATCAAGGTCTCCCAACTGCTCCTTATCGAGTGGGTCTAAGTCCAAAAGAATGGTCTCTTTTGACTCATAAAAGCAATCCATTTCACTAGTCAATATTCATCAAAATATGAGCAACTTGATCAATCTTCTAGGCCTCCTTTAGTTTTATTAATGCCAAATCTTCTACTTCACTGTTCACACATGATTAACTTCTAATTAATTTATTATTAGATGGAGAGACCTAGATATTTAATTAGCAATGCAAATCCTTCTACTTTGGTACTCCCTAACTTGTAATATTTTTCCAACATAATAACGAAGTAATAGAATAGCAATAGATGATTATGATCCAGCTGTATGATGGGGTCACTTGCACTTTAAAGTTGAAATCATCTATCGTATGGACCACTTCCACCTAAATTAATTTGAATCAATCCTTTATTAATCATCATATTCTTAAATTTTTTAATCAATCTCTTTGGTTTGGTTGGGAAGACTCTTAAACTATTTTTGGTTTCCTTCCTTGTCAAGGCAAACATTATTAGTGTCCCATTTTCCTGCGAAAGTCCATGGTACAGGGTCCAACATTTCCCAACTCATATTCCACAATAATGCCCTCATATTAACCAGTCCACCATATGTCCATAATATTCCCTGTTCTCAGTTCTCACAAATGAAAATAAAACTCGTTAGGAATAAATAAAATAAATTAAAATACTACAAAATAAATTAAAATACCTCACTTAACGCAGAAGACGATTAACGCCAACGTCGACGCAGGTGTTTAACGGAACGAAGCAAGGAATGATTAACGCCGTCACTCGCATCACACCCAAACATGCAACGACGACGGAATATCACCCAAAATTCTGAATCGAAAATCATTGAACATTGACGGGAATTGAAGCTGTGAATCCGATTCTGATTGCATTAGTAAAGAATTGAGTTAGTTCGGTTGAATAATGTAAATAATTAGTAGAGTCCTCGGTTACTGTCCCAAGATTCTGAAGATTTTTTTGATCAATTCAATCATAATATACTGTCATGCTATACTATAGTATATACACAAATTTCTCAATTTGTTGGTCCGTGTCCTGGTCAACATTCTATTCTGGAATTGTCTCCGATCGCCGGAATCGCTAAAACTCATCCATTGCCGCCTTTCGAGAAGATTCGAGAAATTTCCCCCAAATTTTTGATAATTTAAAAGTAAAAACCCTAACTCACTGCAGATGTCACGCACATGACGACACCATTGAAAGCCTGCTTTTTCTCGGCTGGAAATCTCCTCTTCGTCTCTGTTGATGAGACGACGGACGAATCAAAGCAGCTAAAGCTCGCTTCACCAAATCACCTTCAACCGTTCCGATTCTCACGAGCGAGTTCGTCATCGCGGACCGCCGAGCGAAGAGCCGGTTCGACTGGTATGGCTGAACCGAAACGCTCCGGTTCGTCGCGTTCTTGTGGAGACTACACCGGAACGAACCGGGATGATTCGTTGGAGAACACATACACGTCTTCTTCTGACCTGTCGTGGCTGGCTGACGCCTCATCGACTGAGCTGAAATGGAACGGTTCGGTGAAATAGAACCGGAATTAAACCGGATCGCCGCCGAAGGAGATGAACCAGTGGAGTAGAGATTGACACGAGTAGGAGAAGCTGAACGTTGAAGAAAGCTTCGAGAAGTGAAGCTGGAGGAGGTTGAGGATGCAAAAGCTGAAGCAGACGGCGTATTATTGGAACCGCCGTAGAATCTTCCAGAAGGTGAGTGAGATCTGAGTACAGGTCCGCTTGATCTTCTAGCAGCAGAAGCCGCCATTTTTTAGTGATGTTTAGAGAGAGTAAGTATGAAGGCTAATGAGAGAGAGGAGGTTGAGACTTGAGAGGAGGTAGTTTTTTTTCGTAAGCCGGGGTTCGCTGGCTAATTTGGCAAACCGTTCTTTACTCGAGCCATCTATTTATAGGAGAGACTCGAGAGGATGCGAGGTATTTTCCTTTTCCTTTTCCCTTTATCATTTAAAATGTCTTTGTACTCCGTATTTGATTTCTTCATTTAAAAATGGGAGGGCATATTGGGTTAAAATTGGTTGGACCTAACCAGAGTTAGCTAAGCGTTGGGTTTAAGTATGATGATGCCCTGATGGGGAAGTCAGTGACTCTGTGGGCTATTGCCAAACCACATCCCATTCGTTGCGTTCATTGCTGAATGGGATGCCCGCTGATTTTGTATTTTTCTCCTTTATACGGACCACGGACTCACGGAGTACTTTATACTCCGTCTCTGTTTAATAATATTATTCTCATACCCTTGTTAAGTCTCCTTACCTGCTGCTATTCATTCACAGTTTTTATTTACTTAATAAATATAAATAAATGTCACCAAATAATACGTTTTTTTATTAGTTTTATATTATATTTTCATTATATCAAATTTTTTTTATTCAAGTTGACTGATAAATGAAGTTTTTTAATGGTCAAAATTATACATTCATATGTGTGAAAGTTAAATTGTAGCCTTCTTTTTGGAATAAGGTTTGGTATATAATATTTGACATAATCCTTATATTCGAAAATGACTTAAGTTGTTACATCACCGTATTGTGTTTACAGATTAATGTGTGTAGTATATTAGTACATTATACGTACATGTAATGATATATCCTTGAGCACACTGTAAGTTGCAAATACAAGTTACTCTATGTCCCGCACATATTGACTCATTTGACTTTTCGTGGTATCTAATATATAATTTTAAATGTTTTTATTTTCAAATTCTTAAGGCAAAAGATTATGAAAACTTGCTATTTTAAAAAAAAAAATCATTGAGATGCATCTAATAAAATCTCACTTAAATATATTATTTTTTATAATGTGATGAAAATTTGAAATCAAAATTTTTAAACTTTGATTCTATAAATAGAAATGGGATTAGAATATCAAATTTGAGTTGGAATTTGAAAAAAAAAAAAAAAAAGTTGGATGAGAAAAGGGTGGACAACTCGTACTACGAGTGGTTATGATTAGTATATGCCCATGGACCACGCAGCGCAGTCATGCACACATAGTCGAAAATCAGCTAATCCAAAATCATGGGCGCAAGGCTTAGTGGATTACATAAGTTACAATCACTTGTTTGGTTCGTTCAATGGGCGCAAAAAAAATAATAATAATAAAAAGATTTAAAGTTGTGGGGATGAGAGGAGGAAAGAGAATGGCAGCGTTCCAGCAGTGTAGGCGTGTAGCTAGCTTTCATCTTGGACATGACGGGTGACAGAATTTAAACCTTTGCAACTTGGACCCTTTTTTGTCATATTGCTACACCGTAATTTATAACCTTTTTTTTTTTTAAATATGGTTAAGAATTTCACAGTCATCTGTTAAAGTTAATCTACTCCGTTTAATCGTTTATCAGAACACTCAAAGAAATTCCCAATTTAGAGACATGGTGAGTGCTTCACAATTCTACTTGTGAGATATATATAGTCGTAGTGACTAATATTCTAGTCTTTACAAAAAGCCCTATTTTTATTTATTAAGTCAAAATTTAAAAAAGTTTCTCTATAAATTTCCATCATGTTAATAGAAATAATATATTCAAGTGAGATCTTGTTGAATATATTTCAATATAAATTTTTAAAATATCAATTTTTCATAACTTTTTGCCTTACCGCTTTAGAAATAAAAACGTTTAAAGTCGTGTATTGAAAACTACGAAAAATTAAATGGAGTTTTCTTATATAAACGGAGGGAGTATTTTCGATATATTGCATGAATATATTGCATGAAAGTAACTACCTAAATATTATGTGAAAAGCAATAAAATCTTCTATCTACTAGTCTACTACTTAAGCATGCTTTGGAATTAATCAGTAGTACAGCTAGGTAAATGCAAAGTAAAATCTTTTCCATTTAAGTCATAATCAACTTTGATTTCTAAAAAATATTTTCTTAAAACTATATACATACACAATATTGTACATTTGGTTTTTTAGATTCCGACTTGTGACAATACCTTCAAATTTATATACACAATCATCGTCTAAAGACTTATGATGTTGTAGTTATTCTATTGAATTTTAATAATTGTTTGAACTTTGTGTGTCATAAAATTTTAAAGTAGAAATCCGTTGTAAATGTTTCGTATAGTATAAGTAATTGTACACGTACAAAGAACAACACAATAGTGGATGTAATGTAATTTTGTTCTTATCATCCTAAACATATATCTTTAGCTAAGTAACTAACAAGCTATTAAGTTGATCAGATCAAACTCTTTTAATGACTAAGATCCAATCATTTAGAGATAGAGTTACCCTCGTGAATTAGCTAGGCATGGTACTATATAGCCTCAATTCCAACAATTTGTAACCTTAAATTAAATGTAATATAATGAATGGACCGTAATTAGAGCACGTAATAATATAGCATGATTTAAGAACATCATATAATTGTAAGCCTAATTGCCTACTCCCCTATAATTTGGAAATCATGTAAAGCACGAGTAACAAGTCTACGTGACAGCATTTTAATCTACTATTCGATTCATCTAGACGTAACGTGTAACCAAGAGCCAACCAAAAGACCAAGAGATTCCACAAATCATGTGATGGCTCAATCTTCTAAGAACAATTGAACATATAACTAACTCTCCACAAATCATGTAACGGCACCTCGTATCAACCACAAATTATTGTGCCACATGTCCCCTAATCTTACATACTATTATTTTCAAAATACTATCGACAATGTCTCAATATGAATAAAAGGAGGAGAAAATATGTGTACAACAATTAATTTATGTATTATGCTTTAAGTGTTAGAGTTTCTTTTACGACAAAGCAAATAAATAAACTATTCCCTTCATCCCATATTAGTTGGGTATATTTTCATTTTGGGAGTCAAAGTTTAAAAACTTTGGCCATAAATTTTAATTTTATTATAAGAAATAATATATTTAAGTGGGATCTTGTTATATGGATCTGATATAAATTTTTAATATATTAAGTTTTCATAATTTTTGTCTTATGAATTTTGAGAAAAAAATGTTTTAATTGCGTTTTGGAGACCGTAAAAAGTCAAATGTAGCAAATAAAATGGGACGGGAGGAGTGCTATGTTTTCAATTTAACGATAACTATATCATATTCATAAACTATATTGTATACATAAATTTAAAATGACATGTAATAATTACACATATAAATAGTATATAATTATCAATTAAATAAATTATTAAATATTTACAAACCAGAATAATAATAATTAATATAATGATTCAATATTCATATATGTTCATTTCTTGATCTTTTGAAGATTTGATGGTTAAAGAAAAAGCTTTCTAGTAAAAAGGGTGTTAGTTTGTTCCTATGACTATGGTTCGTACGTTAAGATGCAAGCCTTGCAGAGAAAAGCACTTGAAGGTGGCAGTTAGTTTCAAAGTCGGCTACAGTTAGAATAAGAAATCATTGGAACCTGTATCACTTACATATAAGACGAACTATCAACATTAGACACGTAGTGCTAATGTGGCTGCCTGTCAATAAGTCGTGTCATTTGTTAGGACGTTCTCCACTCCACTACTATAGATAATAGATACGGAGTATAATAAAACACGGTGAATGAAATTAATATATTTCGCTTGTTCCAAAATAATTGGCACAAGTTATTTTACTTGCTTATTTTAATAATTAAAAAATATATTCAATTTCATATAGAAATATCCTTAATTAAGGAAATAATAGGTTGGAAATGAGAAGATTTTGTACACATAAGAGATAATAAAATTATTCCTTAATGTAACAAAATTTATTTCATACTACAAAAAAAAATCACCTCTATAATTATAAATATAATAATTTCAATTGATAAACATTAAAAAATCTCCGAAAAGAAAATATTGGGTATAGCATATTAAAGTTAATTACCCCTTAATAAAATAAAAGTCACTTTCACATAAAATAAAAATCACCCTCAATTTAACAAATTTTTGAAATCCATCAAAATCACTAAAAATATCCGTGAATTCACCATATGGGGTTTAGGTTGGGGCTAATGATAAATCGAGAGAATATACGCTAAATGCATCTAATCTACATTCAAATATCCTTAAAAATACTCCTAAAACATGAACTAAATATGGCCTATCATTATCCCCAACCTAAACCCATGACACCCTCCCTCAATGGCTAAGATGCCACCACATTGTGGTGCAGTGGATCAGATGCTATGAAAGCACTATCCTTACGAACAAGGTCTTCCTCAACTACTAGGTCAACCAACACACTCTCCAAGTCATCAAAAATAGGCAAGGCAACCCCCCATATTACTATTAGAAAAATGGCATGTCGGCCTCGTTAATTCCACTACATATAGTTTCGAAGGGATAAATCATTTCCATGCCACTAAACGTCCGCTAACACAAATAATTTTCCGTTAGGTTATCGACGAACACATGCACATTTTCTACTCTGGAGGCAAAAAAATTTCCCCCTTTGCATTTCGATCATAAGAAAAACCACAGAGATCCAAACACACGCAACTAATGGAAGTTCAGTTCCTCCACCGTACCAAAACGAACTTCTTAAGGTGTTTTACTTTGTAATAATTTAAAAGATGTATGATTGCTATATTTCACTCCGGAAGATGCTGCTAAATTTCCTTGAAACATCAACGCTCTTTCAAATCAAATATAGAGCCTTTTCTAATTCATATCTTATATGAATTATATCAGGATATTGATATATAAATATTGTTATATCACTTAAAATTATTATATTAGATATAGAAATACAAAAATTATAAAAATATAAAAAATGTATATAAAGTATAGATATTATGATTAGATCTGTTCAATTGAGAAGGCCCCATTAAAGGCCTCAACTAATTCGTTTACAAAAGGATCTAATTAATTATGAGTTTAATTAAGTTGGTCTTTTAAAGGGTCATGTTTTATTTGGGTTTATAAAGGGTAAAGTCAGATCAATAATGGGTTAATAGATTCTAATGCTTCTCACTTGTCTGTCAATGGTCCATAACTAATTATTGGAGGTGATACAGTAAGACTATCACCCTCCATAGATAGAATTATACTATCTTTGAACCGGCCCGACCCGACCCGACTCAACCCGCTTTGCATCTTCTTTAGTCCAACTTGTTTTGCAACTTCTTTGAGCCGGCCTGGTCCAGCTCATTTTGCAGTAACCCATACGGGTCCTGACCCGACCTAATGCACAGATCTAAAAATAAAATTACAAAAATGCCCCTAATCTATTTATACCATATATAAAATAGTAAAGTTTCTCTTTTTTAAGATTCTAAGCTACTAAAGCTCCGATATCATGCCATTTGTTGAATGAATAGGTTATTTCGATTGTATTTCGGTATTTGTACATTTCTCCAAACAATCTATAAACCTGAGAAAGGCCTCTAAATCCTTGAATATGAACAAGGGTTTACTTTGGAGGTATTTCAGTAATTTTGCACTGCGGGATATTTTAGTAATTTCAAGGTAAGTAGGCCATATGGATAGGAGTTCCATACGACATGTCTATTATTAATGTATAAAAAGGTTAAGACTTGAGCATATTTAGCTCTTACGTTGCACACAATGGATCGACAGTGCACCCGGGTGCACCGGGTGCACCATGAATATAGTACACCCGTTCCAAAAAAATGTACATTACGTACATGGAAAATGTACATTACATACATGAAAATATACATAGTACACATGTCAGTTATGTGAAATGTAAAATTTATATTCCACATGTATATATACTATGTACATTTTCCATATACATTTTTTTGGAGTGAGTGTACCATAAATATCATAATCCGGGTGCAACATCTAAGTGCACACTCCATAAACATATTGCATTGGCAATGGAATACAACTCGTTTTCCATTTTACACTCAGATTTACGTGCATTCTCTGATTTCTCTCTAACTTGAGCAGTTTTTCGAGTCATATCCTTTGAAGACTGCTCTGCTGAATTTGCAGAACTTGATAGATTTCCTCGATCAACGTGCAATGAACCGACCAAGATTACTTATATTTTCCTTATTCAAATTTGTTATGTCATGTCATTAGTTTGCGCACCATTAAAAAGTTTGATACAACCGTATTGAACAAGATAGCTTATACCTTCGTTACTTCCAAAATTCCTTTTTAATACAAACATTGTGATGTATCACGCATACAATTTTAGTAAACATAATTGAGTTGGGTATACCAAAAATGAATCTATATTCTTCTAGCTAAAAAGAGGTTATATCTTGAAATATCATCATCTTCTCGTCACAATTTTAACATCAAATAAGATTTACCAATAAACAATTGCTATCTCTCATGGGATCAAACACTAGTAGAAAACTATTTAATTGCTTCGTCTCAAATGATTCGGTTATAACAAATTCGAAGCACATAAATATATGAACTATAGCTTTACTATAAGTGTTGCGGTTTTCAATTTAAACGCAACCCTTATAACAACAAATGTTGCGGTTAAATAAAAAATCGCAACATTAATAATAAATGATGCGGTTTTTTATTTAACAACAACTGATGCGGTTTAAATAGAAAATCGCGACACTTGTCACTAATATATGCACCAACATTTCCTTTTTCCAGCCAAGTGACAAGTGTTGTGTTTTTCTATTTAAACTGCAGCACTTATAACAATAAATGCTGCAGTTAAATAAGAAATCGCAACATTTATTATTAATGATGGGATTTTTTATTTAACCGCAGCACTACCAGCATTTCCTTCTTCCAGCCCATTTCAAAACACGAAAATAACTCTCTCTTATTCCCAAACCTTCAGCGCACGAACACCCTAACCCCAACCCTCTCTATAGCCTTCTCTCTTACCCTAACCCTCCTTCATAACCCCATAACCCCACAAACATCCTCTCGCATTCTCTATCATCATACGCTCGTCCATGGCTACGGAGTAGTCGAGCTTGCCCTTTCTCTCTTCGTAAATTGCATTGGTGTTCTTTGTGTATTTGGCATTTTGAGGTATGTTCTTCATTTTTTTCGTAAATTTGCTTGGGTATTTGATTTGTGATTATTTGGAAACTCGAATTAAGGCCTTTAGATTTGACAATGACCGTACGAAGAGTATTTGATTTGTGTTTATTTGGAAACTTGAATTAAGGTTCCTTTAGATTTGTGTTTATTTAGAAACTCGAATTAGGGTTCTAAATTGCTTTGAACTCATGTTTCCGTAGTATACCTATACATAAGGTAAATAACAAAACTCCATTGATATGAGAAATGGGATGTACGTGACTAAAAGGGGTGAGAGTTGAATGCAAAAAGAGCAAGTTGTTAATTTGTTTTTGGCAACACTACGTTTTAGGTGACCTACATTTCTTTATTAAGACAATGTAGATTATTTTTCTCCCATAATTCAGCTTCAATACTCTTGCATCATCAACTACATTTCCACAATTTAATTAGGCACTTATATTATGTACTGTGGAGTACTCCGTAGTATGTAACCATATCTAGTGTTCATCAGTGCATGTTATTGATATTCATATTACATAAAGTGATTCATTTTATACTTATTTCTTAGTGTAAATTAAATGTCATTTTTCATCGCCAGTCAATAATATTATGCCTTTCTTACAACTTGTTAAGAACTAAACACAACTTGAATAAAGGGTAAGATTTAAACAAATTAAAGTCATATATCTCCTTAAAATACATAGAAATGTCAAAAATCTATCTAACGACTCCAATCAAACATGAAATGGTTCATTTCTTTGGCCTTATGGCATTTTAGAAAGTTGGATAAAGAAAATTTGTGAAAGTCATTACCTCCCTATTAATAATATGCATAGAAATGTCATAAATCTATGTAGTCTGAAAACAAACCAATCAAATTCAATAACTTATGGAAACCACCTCCGTAGGAACCAAAGCATTGCATAAGGCCCAACCCTCTAGTCTTCCCATCCAGCAGCGTCTTGAGGGTTAGATATCCTTTCTAGGATCTGCAGGTGTGTTTACTCATATTTGTAATCTACTAATCGCATATGAAATGAATCGTAGAATTTAAATGCATAAGATACTAACATCTTTTTGAATGTTATTGTAGGGGCAAATTTCCTGTCAGCTATTACACATGGTGAACGGAAATGAAGCAATTATTGTTGCTTTAGGAACCGTGCATCTAGCTATGACTCGAGACCACCACTCTGACATCCTTCCTAATCATGTAAAGGTTAGCGTCGACGACTATGATCAATAATATAAGGATGTCCCTGTTCCTGCCCCTTTTGACTTCATCAAAAGGCTCGAGCAAGCCACGGGACGTTTACACAGTGGCCGAAGCACTTTCGGCTCCTAACGACCAAGGTAAATGTATGAAAATCATTTAAGTTATATTATATTCTACTAATGTATTTTGCCTCACTAAATTCTTGAATTTGTTTGAATCAACCACGAGGTATGGGTGGAAATAATAACGCAGCTGAAGGTGTTTCCAGCAGTCCAGAGACAATTAAGTCCGTAAAGAAGGGAGTTGCCCGAACCGATCTCACCGAGATGACCTTGAGTCATCTCGGTGAAAATTGTCGAGAAGCTCAGATGTCGAGACGTCCACCAGACAACCTCGTCTCAATTCTTTGTGGGAAGACGACATTTGGGTACGCAGAGGACCAGGACATTATGGTCATAGAAGAGGATGTCACTCAACTTCTCATTGGAGACAAGTTGAACGTATCTGTGATTCAAGTGTTTATAATGTAGCTAACCATTGCATATGATCCTACTATATTATTTGTTTTCGATTCGTTCTTGTAACTAAATGGGTGTTGTTATTTGAAAAATAATTATAGGGCTTGTTATGAATTGGTCCAAGAAGAAGGACTAGGATCCTTTGGTTTCGTGTGCCCTTCAAAGATCTTTGCTACTATAATCGGCAGTGACCAGGATTTCGTCACTTCTTATTTGGTATCTTCAATGGCTAGATACCATAACAAGCGTTTCATCTTCTGCTAGTACCATGAAAGGTATGAACTTCTAAATGTAAACTTTTTCATGTATTAATATGTTTGTATTTTAACCATTTACCAATCATTTCATAAGCGTCACTAGATACTGCTTGTTCAGTCCTTAAAGAAAAGGAGAATATACATTTTCGATCCTCTTCAAAGATAACGTAATTTAGCGATTAGGGATGTGTTAAATACGTAAGTATTCGTTACATACATCTATTATTTCATTTTACAAGAGTTAAAATTAGAGTATAGTTATTGAGTCTACTCTTTTTTGTTTCAAATGTAATGCTTTCAAGAGCTATAAAATTCAGTCCGGCCACTAAATAGGATTAAAGTTGAACTGGATTCCAGCTCAGGTATCCCTATTTTGAATCATATGACTATTTCATTGCTTTAAAATTGGATTAGATTTGTTTGACTTACATTTTATTTGCTTTTCAAATGCAGTGTCTTCAGCAAAAAGGTGGAACGGAGTGTGACTACTTTCTTATGTATTTTGCATTTGACATCCTACACTACCATGCTACTTGTGATGATCTTTCAACGGTATGTATTACTCCTCTAGTTTGTAATTTATTTTTGAGATCTAGCTATAGATAGCTCGAGTTGAGAATGAATGGATGGATAGATGGATAGAGTTGTGAATGGTGAATTGTGTTGTGAATGGATGGATGGATGGATGGAGTTGCAATTATGTTGTGATTGGTGAATTGTGTTTGACTATAATGATTGTGAAAACAAGTATTTATGAAAAATGAAAATATGCCTAATTATAGAGGAAACTTTGCCGAAATTTACACTTGAAATTAAAGTTCCTGTTTTGTAGATATGTTCTTTAATTGTATACTAGACCTATCTTTTCTCACCCTTTTAGGCAATTCAAAGAACAATGTCCTACTCACCTGAAGAGCTAATGGAGATAAAAAAAATATGGGTGGAATATTTATTTGGGGCTAGACAATATTCATAATTAGATAGCTAGCTCGATCTTCCTATTTGTTTTTACATATTATAGCATACATTAGGGTTAAATGGAATTATATAGCATTAGGTTAGGCAATTATTTTTTGTATATAGCATTAGGTTCGATTAGGCCATTCTTTTTTGTATATATTATAACATTGGGTTAGGTTAGTCCTATTCTTGTTGATGTAAATTAGTTTATAAGACCAATTCAAGTAGCTTATATTAGATTTGTAATTAATAACAATTTTATGAGAATTTAAATAAATATTTTAGCACATTTTCATAAATATTTTGGCAGCAACGTTCTCACATTGACATCAATTACCTAAAGTATTGAGGAGTGAGTTCCCATATTCAAAGAAAAAAAGGAATAAAAAACCGCAACATTTGATATATAAGTGATACGATTTTCTTGAATAAATGCATCATTTAATATATATGTGCTGCGGTATTTTAAGAAAACCACAATACATATAATTTCCAGAATATAACAAAAAATTCAAAAAAAAAGAAAATATCACTTAAATGCTAAAAACTGCACACATATACAAATAAATGTTGCGATTTTATTAAAGCATTTATTCAATAAAAAATATTTTTTAATTTTTAAAAATATATTTGGTAATATATACTGCGATTTTTTCATAAAACCGTAGCACTTATTTGTAAAAATATTTTTTTAATATTTATGGTAATAAATGTTGCAGTTATTCCAAAAAATTGCAGCATTTATTTATAAAAAAGTATAATTTTTAAAAAAAAATTAATGTTGCATTTTTTTAAGAAAATCGCAGCATTTATGAGTTTTATGTGCTACGGTTTTTTGAAAATATCGCAGCATATGTTGTTTTTACAACGTCTAAAAAATCGCAGCATTTAGACATTTTTCTACTAGTCAAAGTCTATTTTAGTTTCTTTTAGAGAGACTGAGAGAGAGATAGTAATGGCTTAGAGAAGAGCTACGGTTGGGTTGGTGTGAAGAGAGTCATTAAGGAGTGGGCCAGAGGGCTTAAGCAGCCAGTAAAACATCACTAAGCCTCAACATAATCTTAATAAAATTTGTACTAGTAATTCATTTTCTTGGTGAGTTCGCCCTTGCTAGCTGATCCTTCAAGCTTATCATTTGGACATTGGATCAAGATGAAAGGGGTCATCTGTAAAAAAACACAGCAAAGGTGCCATGCCAAAAGTATCAGCAACAACTGACAGTCGGTGCTACCCTACCGCACCTACTGTCTGGAGTCGCAAACTAGCTGTCGTTTTACCTTATCCGTTATCCTTTCCTTGGGATTTACATTGTAAGTTTTTAATGAATCTTAGCACTTGGACACTTATAGTATCACATATTCACATTTCCAAGTCCATAATCTTATTATTAGGAGGTGTTGGAATTCTCGCGAGGAATAGAGTGTGACAAAGTCCCTTTCACGAAGCAAGAGATGCTACATAATAGGACTATAGGTGTATATGATTTTATTACATATGATATGGTTATAATTTCAAGTAAAAGTTGCGATCTAAATTTCATACAATTAAAGAGATATGCCACCTTAAAAGACATAACCAATGACGCTCATAAAAACATTGAATTAATTTCCTAATAGCACTGCTTTATGTGTTTTTATGTACAAAAATTAATAACTAATGAAGATAGATTCCCACGCTTTCTTTGTTTTACTTTAGCTTAGTAGTACGTTTTGATTTGATTAACGGATTCCAAAGTCATGTTTCACACAGATTTAACTACAATTAATTAAAAATCAACGAAGCCCATATTGGTGAATCATTCTAAGCATGTTCCCACTGAATTGGGTGCAAAGTTTATTCTAAATCTAATCGATGACTTCATCGATCGTTCCAAATCTTTATTAAATATGCACTACTTTTAAGCATAGTATATCAATATTGTTATTTCATTAGGTTTCTATGAGTTATTCTATGCTAATGACCACTAATTAGAGAGAATCATTTTTTCCGTTTCCGGTCCTAAGTTAGGGAACATAGGAATTATTAAAAAGCACCATTTTCACAATCGTGACAAGCTAAAAGTAGTTGAGGCTTGAGATTGACCACTCGCTTTTTATTTAGCTTCATAAATTCAGGAATTGTGTACATTAGCACAAAACATCGAATTGAAATACAATTAAATTAACAATGGATAATCAAATCTCCCTCCTAAGGTAAGTAATTAAATTCCATCGTCAATTTTAACATAATTACATTTCTTCAAATGAGAAGAGTCTCGTTAAAAGCCCTTAACCGACTCGTTTGTAAAAGGGTCTAATCAATTATAGGCATAATTGGATCGATCTTTTAAACGGTCATGTTTTGTTGGGTCTTTAATGGGTCAAGTTAGGTTGATAATGAGTCAATAGTTTCCAAGGTTTTTAAACACTATCATGTAATGAATGATTTCCACTTAAGTCCACTGTCAAAAATTGAAGATGATACATGCAAATTATCACCATCTATAGATAAAACTAATCTCTTTAGGCAGCCCGTCCCGACCCGGCCCATTTTGCATATTCTTTAGCCCAATCAGACCCAGCCCACTTTCACGTGACCTCATCTCGTCCCTAACCCGACTCAATACACATGTCTAAACATGACTAATTTCTTATTTGAGCCATTAAACAACAAAAACAGATAATCAAGCATAACTCTATCAACACCAAAAGTATAAGGACCTAATGAGAATCAAGCACTTTTTTTGGAACAACTATACATTTAAACATGAATAGTCTAAAATTTAGAATATGTTCTATACATTAAACCAAATGATCCAAAAACGCATCCATATATTCTAAACAAAGAAGAACGTTTTAAAGCCAATTTATTATATGGGGGTGTTTTGGCTGTTTGTATGCTTCTAGTGTTCAAGGCCTTACTGTTATGTTGGTATTTTAAGAAGCTGTGCCCATTGCCCCATTGCCCAGTGTGGCTGTGTCCAATCCATCTACTACTTTTAAGTACGTACAGCTCCCTCTCATAGCCTAAAATATACTCCATAAGAGGATTATTGTTCAAAAATGAATATGAACACAACTTTCCTGGTTGATCAAGAATGGGTTAGTTGGTTATACCATTTTGGGTATTTGGTTGTGAAACTATTTTGATTTTATGAAAAGAACTTAAACATTGATTTGTGGAGTAATTCATTATCATCTAGCCAAAAGTTAAAATGTAAATATGGTAAAATATACAAAAATTCAATTGGCGCAACTTGAAATGTTTAATTTGTTGGAAAATATGGCAATTTCTAATTCATATTCGATATAAATTATATTATATCATAAAATTGAGATCTCAAGTATAGGTAATGTTACACCAAATATAATTATTTGTTATATCAGTTATAAATATTGTTATATCAGATATAGAAATACATAAGATATAAAAATATCTGAAAATATATATCATATATAGACATTATAATCTCAAATATATAGATGAAATTATGAAAATACCTCTAGATATATTTATACCATGCATAAATTAGGAATTACTTATATGATAATATAGAGCAATCAAGGAGACAAAATAATTTCCAACTTTTAATATTTGTTGGATAATATGATTTCCATAATCAAACTATACATCAATCTTTACTTGAATTGGCAATAATTGAATTTGCCATCCTCTAGCAAGACTACATTTAGCATACGTAGCAATTGCAAAACACATTCCATAACACCAAGGAAATTAAAGGAATATATACTATTACATACAATACTATATAATCTATAGTCAGCCTCTTTCCATAAACTTAGGGCTTTACTCTTCTCTTTCTCGGATATCTTTTCATCTTATGGGGTATATATTGAAGTTCCAATCTAGCAATGCATTATGCATATCATAGACAATTTAAGCCTATATCTAAAGTGAATGATGAAAAATGGGTAAAAAGATCAGATGTTACGATAATATTAGCAGAACTCCCTTGTTTTTACACACCGATCATTATTCACTAGGAGCAGAATACTCAGGACTTGCATGGCAATTCATGAGAAAAAATCTGGTAGGCTTGGGTTGAAAACTCCACCTCCTTCGATGACCACGATCATGCCTCGACGGGTTGATAATTATTCCAAGGCAAATTGTCGTATTTTTCGACGATTTACTCCCTTGTGTAAAAATTCCGACTTTATTACTTGCATTACGATGAGTTTTAACTGTCTTAGAATAATTGGAAAGGGAAGCTGCATTGGCATTGGCATTGGCGTTGGCGTTGGCGTTGGCAATGGCACTGCCTTTGGATCTGAAATTAGAATTAGACTTGAAATCTCGGTGCAAATGGCATCGAAATGAACCAGGGTGCTTGGTTGGAGAGCATGAGCATCCCGTTTTGGATGCCATGCATAGAAATTTTAGCACTTGGTGTTAGATTGTTTTGGAAAATCTTAGGCTCTTGGGGTGCCATAATGATGTGTGATTCACATTTCCTGTGCCTCGTCAGTTGACCGATGTTTGCGGTATATACCGCAGCTACTTGATGAATATGAGAGAACTCCCAAATAAGGATGGTTTTGCGAATTTTTGTTAGCAGGCTAGTTTGCTATTTAAGCCACATACTATTAACACCGTTGATATATAATATAGTAATATACTACCCCCTTGTATAATTTTGAAATATGTTTTCAAAAAAATGAAATAAAAAGTTCAATGGATATATGTATAGGTAATGGTGGTAAACAAATTGTTATGTATCTACTTGTACAAATGTCAATCTGGGTATGAAAATATGAATGGCAATAATGTACAAACAACTCTCACATGCTCTACATCAGTATACACAAAAGAATGAACATCATCCAACATCAATTATCTCATCCTGCCTCCTCCAAGAGAAGGTAGATGGGTTTACTCAGTGCCATCCACGAGCTTGGTATAGACACGATGCCTACGTTCTCGGGCATAGATAACCCAGAAAATCAAAGAAAACATGACGGCACCAGACACCAACAGCAGACCCACATAGATCCATTGCGTATATTTCCTCAATCCGGGACAGTGGTTGGTACTGAAGTCAGAGAAAGTGCTACGCACAAAAGTGCAGTCTTGAAGATCAACCAAGAATGGTGTGTAATGATACAAAGCATAGCCCACATTCTCAGTTGAATTGATTTGGCTGTACATGGTGGGTGTTAGCCGTCCTGTGGTCGTACAAATCTCGTTGCTGTTAACTTTTCTAGCCTGGCAGACATAGTTCTTCCAAACCTACCAAAATAACACAACAAAAAATATAATTCAGAGATAGAAAAGCATAATGCAATTACTCAAACAGGTTTTGAGAATTGCATTAGGAAGTAGAGATTAAAATTAAAGGAAAATCATTATATCATGACTCAAGATAAAATTATTTGCTTTGAAAGTCCAAAATAAAAACAGATGTCAAGAATTCATGATGTCACGCCCGTTTATCTATTTTAAGTTGCATTCAGAATATATATATATATATATATATATATATATATATATATATATATATATATATATATATATATATATATATATATATATATATATATATATATATATATATATATATATATATATGACATTAGTGCTGTCTCACATTATCAAGCTACCTTTGAAGCAAAAAAAAAAAATTATCAAGCTACCTGGGGCCTAGTACTTGGATTAAATAGTCTTACCTCAGTTGCGTTGTTGAAGTCAACTTCACCCGATGTGCAAGTTCGATCAGTAAGATTTGAGTTGAATGGATTACAAAGATTAGGCACCAAAGGACCTGATTGGTTGAAGTATAATGGGGGAAGAGTACTAGGTGGTACGTTGACGTTAGCAACATTGCCAAGCACCAAGTTCACCAAGCTGACTAGTTGATTAGTAACTTCTTTCGACCGTATCAAAGTTTCTTGGGCAGTTGCATTGTCCACACAAGGCAAGATGTCATCCAAGGCTGTGTGTGCTGTAGGATGTTGGACCCATTGATCCATGGAAATACAAGTATCAGCAACCACACTGGTAAGATCACAGGATAGTCAGACTCCTAGTTACACAAATACAGCTCAATGTACATGAAAAGGCAGACCCTTTGAATCAGAGAGAGAGAGAGAGAGAGAGAGAGAGAGAGAGAGGAGAGTATTCTGTAACAAACAGAGATACTGTCAAGAATGTACAGGTGAAAACAAAGAGACTCCATGGTATAATGTGATGACTCGATACAACTTCCCAGTAGAGAATTCAAAGTGGTGAGGGCAACATCTAGGAAGAATTACAAACATAAAACTCCTTAACATAGAAATATCTACACATTAACAATAGCATTTTTTTTAAGCTTTTATACACTGTCACTAGCTGAGAGTATAACTGAAAAGATTATATATTCAGACTTTAATCATGTCACTGCCATGTACACAAGAAATGCTCCCACAAAAAAAATGAATATAACCTACTAACTCTCACACTAGCAGTCTAATGAGACTTAACACAACAACAAAGCTCCTTAATCCCAAAAAGATTAGATCCCTTAATCCCAAAAATATTAGATCCGCTGCATGAACTGAGAGTCTATGTCATGTGATGACTGATAAGACTTAACAAGTCAATGAAAATTTCATGCTATTTACGTCCTAATTTCATTTGTCACGAGGATAAATGCCCTGACCAATTACCATAAACCACAAAAGCATAGAACTCACGCAGATTTTTGTTCACCACAAAAGAACTTGTTTGTAAAGTCATTAACCAGCCATCATACAATATGGTGGGGACAGCAGACTAACCCTTATCTTACTGGACAATAAATAAACTAAACAAACAAATATGATTGATGATAGACATTAATATACATTCTTGAGGATAATTTAAGAGAGAATCGGTTGCGATAGTTTAGGCATGTTTGGTGCCGAACAATGAATGCTCTAGTGCGGAAAGTGGAAGGTTGGGGTAATGGAAACCTCAAATGCAATCAAAGAAAAAGGAAGATGACTTGAATGGAGAGAGTTAAGAAAGATATGAAGAAAATGTGGCTCTAAATAGGAGAAAATGGAGGAAGAACAGTTTTGTGGATAATCACGTGAGATACTTTCTTTATTTATGTAGCCAACCCATCTTTTTAGATTTAAGGCTTGTTATTGTCGTTTGGAGTCTATTGGAAATGTCCACGAAGACTCTATCTTCAAGGAAGTTTTCATGAAAACAGCAATAGAAGGCCAATTTAAGCCATAAAAATACCCACTGGAGCCAAAATGAGATCAGCAGCTGGAAACAGAACAATCTAACATCTATGAAGGAGGTTCTTTCTGCTTTGTAAATACAACAGTAAGTACAAAAGGCGAAAGTTACCCTAAAATGTTAAAGACAGCACTATACATTGAATCAAGGAAACTAAAAAGTGGGTTTGAACAAAATGACAATGCAAGGGTATGTGACATACTGCACAATCTGGAAATGACCAGACACACTAAAGCTGATACACACTTTCATCAAGTATCAAACACATTAGTCATCAGATCAGAGTCCTAAATTTTTTTCTGAAATAATGGAATCCTAAATTCTTAAATTTGTGACAGCAAGTAGGAAACATGATACTGCAATGAAACAATACTGTTGGACTTACTTGTGCAGGACAAGAAAAATTCCGCATAAGACAAATGTTAATGTCACTAGAAGCCAGCCAACAATGACCAGTCTGCAATCGTACACAAGGCACAGAGCTGTTAGTGAACAAGAAATAATAAACATAGAAGCTAGGATGAAGGTAAAATAAACAGAGTAGCATAAAAGAAGCATACGTGTACACAAGACATTGTACTCCGAAAAGTGACAACACTGCAACCACAAAACAAAATGATATTCAGCCTAGAGTAGCATGAAATCAACAAATGCAATTAAAAGTGAATGAGAGAAGTTGCGATGACCACAATCAATAAGTTACATAACTAAAAACAATAAATTACACAACTAAAAATCAATAAATTGTACAATTAAAAGACCATGAGGAAAGTTGCAATGACTCACAGAATCCAGCAAATGCTAGAAAAAGCATTACTGCTGCAAGGATAATCAGGGACATTCTCCTACAAAGAATTGCAAAGACCACAATCAATAAATTATAGAACTAAAAACAAGACCAGTATTGGCGACATTGTAAGAACCTAAGATTGCGTGCTTACACTAAATCTAAGACCCGCCGAATCCTTCTAGCATTTTCCTTGGTTCTCTGATCAAGAGTATTTGCAGCAGAACTCATCTTGGTCTGAATATTACTAATCCTGTTCTGGAGATCTTCAGGTAGCCTCATCTGCCCCACACCAATGTTTTTGGCCACATCGAGATAATATGAGACATTGTTTAGGTTTTCAACAGTAAAATTTGCCTGATACACAACATAATGCAATGTATCCGTCGTACTCCCATGGAATTTTTGCTGGCCAGTATAGAGAAACACACAACCAACACTGCAGTCACAGAAAACACATTTGTGTCAAGTATAAGAAACTGGAAATGGCAATGATACTACATCCACATATTTGAACAACATTGGACAGTAGCAACTCTAAGTGTGGAAGGGAAAGAAACCAAGAGGAGTTTCAATAGTATACATATAAGATTATGGAGTTTGTTATTGAGAAGAAGAAACAAAAAGATAAACTTCGTAAATTAATAATTATACTAGGCAAAGAGGGGGAGAAAGACACCACATAGTTTCACACATTCCATGGCACTATTGGGTGTTCAGCTGTTGAAATTCAAGATACTACAGAGAAGAATTTTTTTGGTGGAACCACATGCTTCTGAATTTCTAATCTCAAAAAATATGAGAAAAGTTATTGATTGAGATTCAACACACAAAACTAAACTTTAAACTTTAGACTTAAGAGAAATTTAGCCTCATCCGGTGGAAAATTTCTGGATATAAGAGCAGCCAAAACAATCTATGCTTTTATGAGTTGACACAAATACTTTCCATGATTAACAATCCTAATATACAAGGTGAAGAAGAAATGACAACTTACATGGCAGCAATGGTGAACAGCACTAGGAAAATGAGTGAAAGTGCATAGCAGACTCGAGAATAGCCATATGGTGCTTTTCGACAACAGCAGAAGTATAGGCAGGTGCATATCAAAGTCAGCCCAAAAATCACAAACCATGCTGCGGCAATAATGAAGAATGGGGCTGCTGTGAAAGCCACAGACTGCATTAAATAATTATAACACACAAATGTCAGCAGTGGAACTACATACAGAAGTCTTTAGAATTGCAATTGGATAGCACTCATTAAGTACAAAAATTGGACGTTAAACTCAAACCCACACTATACGAATACAAGAACCATGATCCGAAGTAAACTAAAAACTGGCATCGCATATTTGTTTTTTCATGCGGACAACACAAACTAAACACCATTGCATGATAACTTGATAAGTTCATAACCCATTGTGCTGAAATATCAGAATTTCGACAATTAACACTAGAATCAACAACCTAGAAGATGTACTCCAGATACAGGAAATATTAAAGCAAAATTGCATAACAGAAAACAAGAATCAGTAGACCACATTAATACCAATAACGAAATAATCGATAAGTCAAATCTTAGCTACGAATCTCTGTCCATCATCTAAAAACTCGTACAGAATCCAAAATTTCTACAAAAGACTGTTCAAAATGGCAAAACGCAAAAGCTTTGAAACATGAGCTCACTCCACCAACAAGCCAATTGACAACAGTCAATCTCAAAAACCAAATAAAAAAATCTATAATATCACACAAAAAACGTGCAGAACACAAACATCACAACTTAGCATTTCCTCAAAATTACTTAGAAAAATACCAAAATGGTAAAACGTAACAAAGAATCAACAAACAACATAGGTCAAGACAGCAGACATTTATACCCCATCATTGAATTTCATATTAAGAAACCATAAACTATAAAGTATAACAAAATCATGCAATGCTAAATTCTCAAAAAAAAAAAAAAAAAATCAGCAAAAATTCAAAATTTAAAAACCCCATTGCCCAAATTACAAAAATTTAAATTACCCAGAAAATTTTCAGTCAAGAAAAGGATAAAAAAACAGTCAAAACTGCAAAGAAATTCAAGAAAGTGAAAATTGTAAAGAAAACGGACAGCCCAGTAATGAAGCTCGGTGATATTCCAGCCACCATTGTAGCGACGGAAGTGATCAAGCGGGTCCCTCCTGTAAGTGTTCTTGGCTGCCAATACCAATGAAGAATTGCCTTGATTTGTAGCTTCAGCAATGGACCGCCTACTGTTAATCACCCCTGTATTCAATCAAAATCATATTTTATTAAATATCAAACAATTAAAATCAAGTAAAATTATGAGTTACTGTTACTATTTTGGGAGAGTGAAATAAAAACCAGACCTTGGACGTGAGAATCTTGGAAAGCATTGGAAAATGTGAAGAAGAAAAAGATACAGAGGGTGGAGAATATGAGAACTGATCTGAGTGTATATGACATCATTAATCAGTGAACCAATGAAGCTTCAATATCTCTGAAATTTTTGTTGGGTTTTCGAAGGGAGGGAAAGTCGAGTGTTTGATGAAGAAGTTGGCAAATGACAATGTTGCAAGTCGTGGGTAGTTTAATTCCTGTTTTTATTCACATATCATATTCATATAAATAGACAGTAATAATATTTTGAAAAGTAAAAGAAATTGGCAAATTTTTTGTTTTTTTTTTTTTAGGATGATTGGTTTCATATGTGACGCTCTTACTCGTTGTTTTGCGGTTCATTTTCATTTTTTTGAATTTTTTTTTATCAATCAATAGATCTTGAAAAGGAAATGCTTAATTGTTTTGACTCTTTCACATATGTGTTATTGTATAATAGTGGATGTCTAGTAATATTTCAAAATATACAATATATTGTATATACATGGAATACAATAAAATTATTGTGTTTTCAATAAAAATAATTCATCAATATAACAAAAGGTATCCTTTAAAGTTTATAAAGATTGACATATATTGTATTGAAGGGTAACTTTGTTATATTGAGGGTCACTTTTACTAGGAACACAATAACTTTTTTTGTGTCTCGTGTGTCTACAATACCTTTAATTCGAAATAATATGTTCAAAGGTGTAATGTTTATTACATTATATTATGTTAGATATATTAAAAACATAAGACTACAAGATCATCAAAAAATTACATGAGATGATATGCAACATATTTAGTTATTTATATAAATATTTGTAATTATGTATATAAAAAAAAAATAGGTAGGCATCAAAATTTAAAGCCATTTTGTTATTTCCATAGAAATATTCCATAAGCTTGAGGAACTATTCATTACAAACTTATAATGGTCTAATATATCCTCTATCTTATTACGAGTCTATACCATTGAAGAATAAATTTCTTAGCATAATTAAATGGCACCCACATATAGCATCCTATCTGGGAAAGAGTAGCATTGCATGTTATGAGAGTCTTAATCCTAATATAGAAAAATTCATATTATACTAACATTAAATTAATGTTGGTAGAATAATGAAAACTGACCATTATTAGAGACTTCAAGATGGATACTCCTACAATATTATCATAAATTGAGCTTTTTACGGTTCATTAGGTGAAACTGGCAGTCAACAATGTATTTGCTGCCAATAATCAGAGAAATCTTCTGCCTACCAAAGGTATACATTAATTGTGGAATTACTAATATCTTTGTCTCTATTTGTTTAAACTTTGACTAAACTTCAAGTATATTATAACAAATAATATATTTGAGTGAGATCTTATTGGATATACTTCGTGATGTGAATGCAAAAGTTCAAATTCAAGTGGCGTAGTTCTACTTGTCTTGTGCACCATAAGAAAGGTCCGGAAATTCCCTAATTTATCCATAAGCCCAAAAAAATTTTATAATACGTATTCATAGATATTATATCCATAATATGTGCTTTAAAAATTGTATAAAAATCAAATGTGACAAATAAAAGGGAATTGAGGAAGTAGTTAATTAGTAAATTTTTATTACTAATTTAAGGTGTAGAGAAATTGGGAATATTAATTTTCACGAGCAAGTTATTTCTATTTTTTATTCAAATCCTTCACATATGCTCCCCCTGCAAGGATGTTCGTTTCTACTAACAGAAGCTACGAGTTAGCAACGCATTACTTTGGAAACAATAAAAATCCAATAAATTTGACAGCACTAGCCATAGATGTATATTAGGGTTGTAGTACTACAAAGTCCTCCTTGGCTTACTAGCAAGTAGCAAGCAATGCTCGGAGAAGTAAAATGGCATTAAGCTCCTAGCTTCCGTGTACAACAAACAAAAATACAAATTCCTGTTAAGCGTGACAGACGTCCAGAAAAATCAGAACATCAAACCAAGGACACTGCAATTGGACACAGGTCCTGTTAAGCGTGAATTGCTTCCATGTTAATCTTTTTTGGATCTAGAAAGGACTTTCTTCCGCTGCCCAAGTTAAAAAAAAAAATACTAGTTCCATAATTGTAGTTCTACAATTTTTTTTAAACCTAACAGATTGTTTGTGAACAAGTTAAATGATATCCGCTCCTTCAAGTTAAAAAATGCACCCAACATTTAGAGTTAATTCTTCCTTTTGTGAGTCATTTACGAAATGTCAGCTGTATACATATATGCATTAAATAAAGTGACAATAAAATTAAAATGATGTAAAAGAATTTCTGAGGTTCCTACCCCCAGCATTTGTACTATGCATTTAATATTAGCAAAAGCGGCTTACGAATGAGACAGTTTCAAAATATATATACGTTGTATTAGTATTTTTTTTTTTCTTTCTCATTTGAAATATTGTAGATTTTAAAACTAATATTTAACTATAAATTCTCCCCAATTTAGATGAAAAAACATAATCATGTGAAATCTTAATAGATTCGTCTTAATGTATATTTTTCAACTATGAGTTTTTCTTATAAATTTTACAAATTCACAATTGAAGATATTTAAATTTTAAATTTAAATTTGGATTTGAACAAAAAAAATAGGAAGAATAAAAAAAATCGTAGGGAGAATAAATTATAATTTGAAACATCAATGAGGGAATAAATGTTCTAGCAAACTCGGAATTAGAACAAAACAAGAAGCTGATCAGAGTCAATGGTTATCACATATTCACATGGTGTGAGGAATATGGAGAGATGATATAATATTTGTTTTTTGTCAATTAGGCAAATTATTATATTAACTCCTAAGCCAAGTCTCCCTCCTAATTAATTATTCGAGCTCGAATATAAATCTGGTGAGCCTTTAACTAGAAACGTGTTAGGCCCATATCTACATTTAAAAAATACAATTTACCTAACACGAAGTACGTTTTATTGTGTGTGAAATACCTTTTCCTATTGTCACTTTCATTGCTTTTGTTTTTAAAATAACTGAGATATTCTCGCAATCTATAAAGAGGTATAACGTGACAACATAAATTTCTTATGTTTATGCAATGTAATATGGTAGACCACTTTCTCATATACTCAACAATGTATAGAAGCTTCTTTTGAAATATATTTTGATTGATTGGGGTGAATTTGGTCACGAGTAGACTAGATTAAATTGGGGCTTTATTAATAGTTCTTAATTAGTCCGTTTGTAAAAGGGTCTAATAAATTATGGTCTTAATTGAATTGTTTTTTTAAAGAGTTATGTTTTATTTGGTTTTTAATTGGTCAAGTCGTGTTAAAAATGGATCAATAATTTTCAAGACTTTTAAACACTATTAGGTAATGAATTATTTTTACTTACTTGCCGATGATTTACTACCAAAGCTTGTAGGTGATATAGGAAAACTATCACCCTTTATAAATAAAAATATACTCTCTTTGAACAATTCGATCAATTTTGTTTTTCCTTTTGCTCGACCTGACTCAACTCGTTTTGTGTCCTCTTTGACCCATCTCGGCCCGGACTGACCCGACCCGACCCAATTTGCATGTGACTCATATCGGCTCTAACCCGACCCAATGCACATATCTAGTCACGAGATTATTAATCAGTTTCTACTATACGGTTACTTTTTAGAAGCCTTGTAAATAAATTTGATCACAAGTCTTTTTACCTGAGATGTTTAAGATGAAAGAAGTGACAGGTGAAATATATTGGAAATATGATCAACTAATATGTTTTACCTTGACATTAATTTTTAAGCTTACAATAATTCACTACTGGGGACAAGTGACATATTAAATTCTTGCTTAAGAGTTAAGAATGATTAGTGGAAAATTCTCCTTTTGCTGCTATATCGCTGTTTATGTACACGGTTCACCATATACTACGTATTAAAATTTCACTAGAATCAACTTGCCATTATTATTGAAATGCTGATCAGCAAAATGCAGTGGACTTGCACTTTATTCCATTGTACAATGATACAGTATACCAATTGAAATGTTTGATTATCTCTCCCACTTGTCTGAAAGTTTTGAACCTGAACGTCATTTACCAACTCCCCACACTCCTGCATCATCGCATCTTCAGTTCTAGCTACTACACCCAATGCCCTCTACACCAGGATTTGAGGGGGTGTTTTTTTTTGTTTTGTGGTTTCATGGCTGCTGCCTTGTTATGCTTATTTTATGGTTCATAAACTTACCTTACTTCCCCAAAAAAATATTGATAAAAACTTAGTATAACAAGTATGTCAGTATAGCTACTTAAAGAGTACTCCTTTTGTAATCCTAATAACGTATTAAGCTATCTAATTAATGCTAGTAGTTGCATGGTTCACTGTGGTAAGCAAAGATTATATCAAGTCCAAAATGCATGCATGCATGTATGTTGTAGTGTGAATCTTTAAACTCAAACTGGCTATTTAGTTTTGTCAAAAAGATAATATTTGAAAGCTATGCTAGACCTTCATAAATATGTCTTCCAATATTTGGAAGCTTTGTCTGAATGTAATAATTTGGTGATAATCCTTGAAAATAGATTCCCTCTATTCCTAAATGTTTGCCATATTTGACTTTTTACGGTTTTCAAAACATGACTTGAAATGATTTTATCTCCAAATTCGTAAGACAAAAAATTATGAAAAATTGATATTCTAAAAATTAACATTGAAATAAATACAATAAAATCCTACTTGTATATATTATTTGTTATAATATAATTAAAATTTATAATCAAAGTTTGTTAACTTTGACTATAAAAATGAAAATGTGGCAAACAATAAGGAAAGGAAGGAGTACCATTTAGTCATAGTATCCACTTGCCAAGTGTTAAGTGTCAACTATTTGAAGTAATGTCAACGGCTCAGTAGCTCTCAAGATTGTGATACGTCACACTTGGTAGAGTTCTAGATATTTTTGCTTGAAGTTAGGCTGTCGTATGAGTAATTTTTTGGGTAATGCTGAATAATTAGCTTAAAAATAATTTGTGCCATAACAATGTACTCTGTACCAAGATTTGAAAATAATGTATGCATTAGACATAGAAAGTGAACGGTGTTTTCGTATACGTCTGTAGATAACAAATAAAACTCCGGCGATCTGAATTCACAAAATGTTATTAGAGATCGACTAGTGCAGAGGCTGGAATATAGACTATTGCCTTATCTAACACTGGCCACCAAACCCAAAGGATTTATATACGGTGCTTGTATCCTTTTCGTGGCACTAATCAGCTAAAGGAAAGAGTAAGTTCAATGGTTAAACTCCATGCTGACAAAATCAAGGTTCTATGATGAAAACAGCTAAAGGTAAGATGATATAAAGCCCATCAACTTTCATTGTTGGGCCAAGCAGCAACAAGTGACCCACATTAAAATGATGCCGTCTACTTTAGACCAAGTCTCTACGGATTTGTTTTGTACAGTACTATTTTGGATCTTTATAACGGGGGCCAATAGTTTACATGGCCCAATACCCACTTTGAAAGGCAGCTTCTGGGGAACTCGCTTTGACATGGGCTTTAGTCTGTTGGAGAAACAAAAGGAAGGAAAATGGAACTAAATTAAGAGATGAAAGGCTATACAATTTACAACTCATTTCATAGCAAGGTGGAGTTTATGACAATGATCATGGAATACAGTTACAAACGAAGCATCTATAATTAATAGCATCAGCCTCCCCTCCTGAACAAGAAGCATGATGTTTGGCCTCTAACAAGGTAGCCTTTAGCTTAAATAAGGGCTAAAAGAGCACATTTAACTGATGGGATTAAGACAGGATCAAATCTCAATCTTAAAACCGGAGGTATGTCACTCATAAAGTGATGCATCTGTAGGATTATGTTTCATACCACAGTTTTGATCATCATGTTAATTGATCCTCACTGGCTGAATGCATGCTTTTATCTTGTGAAATAATGCATTACTTCCATCTTTTACTTCTGCGTGGACAGTATAAGAAAACTAAGGAGAGCAAGGCATGGTTAATGAGGCTCTTAATGAAGTCTTCATCGCTTGTTAATGAATAACACTACCTCGTCGTATCATTGACAGTAGTATAATTATAAAATTATGAATAATTAGTGTGAAATAAATGATTGTTAATTTGTAATTATAGTTTGTTTCCATCAATAAGCTCAGCTCTGCTCTGCATCAATTCTATTTGATTCATGTTATTGCTTCCATCTTATGTGTCTTTCAGGGAGAGAGCAAATGTTAATGCAGATATGTATCCTAGGCCCTACTTCAGAGCTTGGCACATCCCTGAAATAGCTTAAAGTTCAAACCCCACCCCCCCCTCTCCTCTCTCTCTCTAAGTTGATTTATGAGAAGCTAGAATAGCTAAGCTAACTGAAGCACTTAAGTCTGCTTTGAAACAATGCATTTGGTAAACTTAACACATGTTTTCTTAAGTCAGTTAGACTTTTATGCTAACATAGGGATCTAATTTATTTGCCTCAATTCAAATAAGCTCGCTTAACAGCTGTTGAAATAGCTAGCTAGGCAAGTTAC
Source organism: Dysphania ambrosioides (assembly GCA_026401315.1). NCBI lineage: Eukaryota > Viridiplantae > Streptophyta > Magnoliopsida > Caryophyllales > Amaranthaceae > Dysphania > Dysphania ambrosioides. Next base: position 4,031,369 of record CM048667.1, read on the forward strand.
CTTGACCTCAAGAGAAATAGCATATCAACCTAAGTCTCCATTTTCTTCACCTCAAAGCTGAAAACTCAGCCAAGTGATTGGAACTGAGTACTTGATATACAGTTAAAATCTTTCAACTTTCTCACAAAAGCTTATTTCAATTAAACAAGCTCACAGCTCAATTGTGGATTTGTGTTGCCAGAAAATTATAACACTCAATAAAGTGATAAACAGCATTTACATGTCATTTTCTCATTCAAATTTCAACAAAATTGACCAAAGAAGATCAACCAAATCAAGTATAGCAGCAGAGGATTACTAACATAATAAGAAGAAATAGCATTCAAATTCTGCAAGGGTTAAAAATATCATCAACTATTCCACACAAGAAAATTCATTCAAGAATCCTGTCTTACCCGGGAAAGATGCATTGCCAGCAAATCCCTAATCCTCGCAGCACTTTCATCAACCTTGCCATCATAAACAGGCATATCCATCTCTCGAACACAACCCGAATCATCATCACTAACTGGCTCCCCGTGCTTAATCAAAAAATTATTCAGCACACAAGCAGTGATGATAATGAAAGGCAAGAACTCAACAAACTCCTCTTTCCACCTCTTATCAAGCAACTTCCAATTACCTCTAACCCTCCCAAATGCCACCCTCACCAACCCCATTGCACTCTTATGCACCTCATTATAAACTTTTTCGCCCGAGCTCGAACCCTTACCTTCCCCACTCCCTACAAAAGGAGTCAAAAGCCATGGCAAACAAGGATAACAAGAATCACCCAATACATACTGAGGCATCAAATTCCCATCATTTATCTCAACTTTAGGGCCAATCAAGAGCTCCTTAGATTCCTCCATACTCGAGAACAATCTAGTGAGTCGTAGTATCGAAACCGGATCGAATGTACTCGGCCAACCAGCAGAAACATCCACAAATCTTCCATCACCATCAACCAAAGCTTGAACCATCAAGAACCCATCTTTCCCTAATACCTCCCCTTCAACAGGAAATTTCTCAACCCCTAATACCCCATTACAGTTAACCAACGAAAACCGGTCAAAACCCCCCGAACCCGACCCGAATCCACACAAATAACCCCCCATTTCATCACAAATCAGTTTACAAACGGTGTAAAAAACCCGGCAAGCAACAGTTGAGCTCAGCCCGAACCGTTTACCCACAAAAGAAAATGAACCGTTATGCGCGAGTTTGAAAAGGGCAGCCCCGAGTGCATAATCGGGCGGAATTGAGGAAGGGAGAGCAGATGAGAGAGAGTTGGAGAGTGTGGAAGTGAGGAGAAGGAATGTGGGTTTTGACATGCGGAAGAAGTGGGCCCATCTTGGATCGGATGAGGAGGAAGAAAGGAGGAGGCGGTGGAACCAGCAGGAGGAGGAGGAGGAGGTGGTGGAGGAGGAGAGAGAGAGATGGAGTTGGGGTTGGAGTTTGGACAGGGAGAGGAAGGCGGAGGAGAGAGTGGATTGAAGGGAGAGTGATTGGGATGGGAGAAGGTGGAGGTCATTGCTGTGGAGGAAGGTGTAGGAGGATGTCAGGGCGGTAGTTAGAGAGGTGATGAGTGGAGATACGGTGGTGGGAGATTTACGCTTGGTTGTCCGGCGTTTAGTGGGAGGGGGTTTGGGAGAGGCAGGCATGATTTAGTGTGGTGTGGTCTGATTTGGTACGAGATCGTTTCATTTTTGGAAAGGTTTCCAATAATTCAGTTGAATCTCAGGAGAGTTAACGCTGTTCCAGACTTATTGTTAAATTTCATTTTTGTCTAATTACAATGATTTAGAGAATATGTAAAGAAAAATATTTCTTATTTTTTTTGACAGAAACGAACTCAATAAAAAGCAATAAACTAAATAGTAAAATATCTAGTTCAAACTCTAGCTGTTGTAGCCCTATAGTGGGTTCTTTTCACCTTATTCATTCACGCTTTGAATACACAACAATATTGGAGAAGAAGACCCTTATATATTTCGTATTTTGAACAACTATATGTTCCATTGGTAGTATATACAAAATATGGAGTATTATGAAGTTTAAAATTTTCTAAAATATAAGAGGTGTTTCATTGTTATACATTAAAAAAATTGAGATTGATTTTATGAAGTAATAAGATTAACATAGTACGGAGTATATAACAATTGAGATTTAAATAAGGGACTAATTGAATTATATTTTTTGGCTTAATCAATTTGCAACATATTGGTTTATTTAAAAAAAAACAAATTTTGGTCATAAAGGGACTTTTAAGTCATGCCCTAGAATATTCTACAATGAAAGAGGATACTTGGGATATTTTTCGGGATATCTTAGAGGGCTTTTTGAGAATTTAATGAAATAAATAAGAAATTAAATATTTATTTATGAAATTAAATAATTTTATTAATAAAATTGTAAAATAAATATGTAAATGAATGTTCATAATTATGATTGGCGTCAAAATACTTTTTAAATTATTTAATTATACTAAACGTTTTTAAAATAATTTTATTTAAAATGCTAAAATATAATGTACATGTAATTTTAAATACAACTTAGCATATAAACATTTTAATATAATGTCTAAAATATGGAGTATTACATAAGGCGAATTTCGTACCAATTTCATCCTAAAAACTTGGTTTATATGATAATTGTATACGCATCTTTGTCACAACACTAATTACCTGTCATATTTGAATCAAAAGAAACCAAATAATGTTATATGAAAGGAAAATGGAAAAGATTTTATCAAGCAAATGGAGTGTCTTTAAGCATTCAACAATCTAGACATAAACCAGGTATATCTCTCCTCAATTGCCTCAAAAAAAATAAAACATTTTTGAACAAACCATTCGTCATCAATCCAATGTGCAATAATGCAAATAAAAGGTTCACCGAAACGAGAGGTTCATGTATTCCTAGTAAGGCCAACACGACCATTGAAACTGCGAAACATTTTAATCAAGTAACTCATATACTTATAATATGTATTTTGAGTATGACATTTGAGGGTATTCCTAATGACACATCTAAATGCGGGTTGTAAAACAAGTATGGGTAAAATGTTCAAAGTTTTGTATTCCACCATGACTAAAAGACAATTTATCAACAATAACAAAGTTAGTTAACTCATCAATCATACCATCTTTAGAGTAATTGAAGATGTGTAAGAAGATTAAAGTGAGGAATGAAGAAAAATGAAGTTGAATATTTATAGGTAAGATCGCCAACAACTATAGTGACAACTAATTTTTTTTGAATCTAACAGGTAGTTTTATTCGGGCTGAGCCGAACTGAGAACATGATGGACCTGTTTGTGCTTATGGGCCAAATAAGAGTGGACATATTTTTTATGTGGAGCGCTAAACGTTGCCTCTAAATTACTCAAGCCCCTCACAATTACCATTTTGCCCTTTAACACATTTTAATAGAATCGAACATTTTACATTTCAATTCTTATTTCCCACTTCACCCTCTTGTAAATACGAACCTTACCACCATCCCCAACTCCCACCACCACGCCTCACCGGAATCCGATAAACCACCATACGAAAGTTGCCTTTCTTGACGCTGGAAACCACCGACATTATGGACGAGCTGTCAACATCAACGCCGTGGGCAAAACACGTGTTCACCGGAATGTCGCGCCTCGCCGGAATCCAACCAACCACCACACTAAAGCCGCCTTTCTTAAGGTCGGAAACCACCAAAACTATGGAGGAGTCGCCAACGTCAACGTCGCGGGTAAATTACGTTCACCGGAAACCTAGCATAAAAAAATTTCGGATAGCCGAAGGGCTAGCCATCCAAATAATCGGCCAGCCCTAGCCCCAAGGCTGACCGTTTTTTGGGATCGCTAGCCCTTCGACTATCCGATTTTTTTTTAAAAAAAATTATTAATTATTTTTTTGTAAAAGGTTCCGACAGAAGATTTTGGCAACGACGATATTAATTATCAAAATATGGTGGGTGTTCCGGCGGGCGGCTGCTATCGGAGTAGGCGTTCCACGGTAGGTGTAGGTGTGAGTGTTCTAACGGCGGGTGTTTCGGTGTTTTAAATGTTAAAGGTATGAGTTTGGGGCTAATATAGTAAGGGAGTTACTAAACATCGCCCGCGAATTACTAGGGATTGCCCGCATTTTCATCATAAAATGACCTTTTTGCCCTTACTAATTTTTTTTAAAAAAACAAATAAAAGATAAATAAGTTCATTTCATCAGTCACTATAACATTGTAATTCTGTAAAATTGTTTTTCACTATAGTAAGGTGTATTTGACATTCAAAACTCACAATTAGGGAAGGTGTACGTGATGAATTAAGGTGTACTTGACATTAACTGTGACAAATTGATAATGTCGGACCAACTGAGAACGCCTTCACCCAAAAATCAGGTAAAAGTTCGGATTGTACTTGAAAAATTGGTCGTTTTACCGATGTGTTGCCGAAGCGTCTTCGAAAGACGTCGTTCACCATGGTGGGGCGTCTTGGGAAGACGCCACTGACCATGCGTGGGGCGTCTTGGGAAGACGCCACTGACCATGGTGCGGCGTCTTGGGAAGATGCCACTGACCATGGTGGGGCATCTTGGTAAGACGCCACAGACCATGGTGGGGCGTCTTTCCCAGACGCTACCCACCATGGTCAGGGCGTCTTCCTCAAACACCTCAAAATTTTTTTTTTATTTCTAATATTTCCAATCTTGTTCTTTTAGGATAATAATGAAGATTACGGTGGAGATGAGATTGATTATAGTGGTATTTTTGAACATGATGATTTTGCAACATCGGAATTGGCAATTGAATGGGCTAAAAATGTTGCAATTCAATCCGATTTTGTTTGATGACTTCAACATGATAAACGCAAAGAGATGGTCGATATGATAAATTGTTGAAATGTGATCGTTCTTTGAAGAAAGTTGATCGAGATTTGACAACAGCGTTGAGGTTCGACACGAAGAGGAAAGGTTGTGGTTGCTTGTTTAAGATTAAGGTTTGTCACCGTCGAGATCTTAGCGGTTGACACATTGTTGGTGCTTCGAAATGGGGTAAACACAACCATGAGTTGGTTGTGTATCCACAAGGACATCGACAGATTAGCGACATTAGTCCTGGTGCGAAGAAAGTTATGCACGAGATGATTGAGGCACAAGTGAGACCGGCTAAAATACTGGCAACTTTGTTGGAGAAATATCCAGAAGATAATCCAAATAAAAGACACGTGTACAATGAAAGAGATAAGATAAGGAGAGAAAAGTCAGAAGGAAGGAACCCAATTCAGCAATTGCTATATCAAGCAATCAAGTATAATTACTTACACTGGTTTATGAGTGATGAAGCCACTGATGTTGTGACCCATGTCTTGGTGCACCCGATGTCTGCTGATTTGTTATGCACGTAACCGTATGTGATCCTTATAGATTCTACGTACAAGACAAACAAGTACAAGTATCCTTTAGTGGAGATAATTGGGATGACTCCGTGGAACATGAACTTCGTGATTGGTTTATGAGTGATGAAGGATGAAACAGAGTCAAGTTATCGGTGGGTGTTGGAGAAGCTGGAGAATTATGTTGGTCCTGAGGTGCACCCGAGTTCTATAGTAACCGATTGCGAGGGTGGTCTTTTTTCCCCGATTAGGGATTTATTCCCTAATTCTGCACATTTACTTTGCACGTGGCATATCAATAAGTGTGTGTTGAATAAAGCTTACCATTGCATGGGAAAGAATAAGGTTTCAGCTGAAAAATTCCAGAAGGGGCATTGGAGGCAAGTCATGTATGCTACGACGCAAGAGCAGTATGATGATAATGTTCAGTTCATGATGGATTGCTATAGCTGGTGTCCTACACTTTACAATATGTTACTCAATAATGGATTCCTCATAAAGAGAAATTTGTGCTATACTGGACGAATCAGGTCCTTCATTTTGGGAACACTACGACTTGCAGAGTCGAGAGTGCCCACAATGCACTAGAGGACTGGCTTAACTCTTCCACATCGGCTCTTGACACATTATTCGAGCGTGTTAACAAGGCGATTGAGACCCAAGTCAAAGGTATTAAACAATGTTTGGAGGACTCCAGACAAAGACATGGCACATTATATCGAGGTCGACTGTACTAGAATCTCCATGGTCGCACTTCTCATCATTGTCTGAGCTTGCTGGAACAAGAGAAGAGTAGGATGAGTGCTTTAAGTGACAAGATTGACATTAGATGCGGGTGTGCGCTGAGGACAACCCATGGGATTCCATGCGCTTACACAATATCGCGAATCATTCAGTCGGGCGAGAGTTTTTACCTAGATCAAATTCATCCTTTTTGGAGATCGCTTATCATTGGTGAAGTTGTGGTCCCTAATATCGTAGATTGATCCACGCAAGACACATAACATTTTGATGAACTTACAGGCCAAGTACGAGCTAGTCATCCCTCGTTTGTACGTGATGCCACTCTACTTCTGCATGGTATGCTCCACCCAGATGAGTCGGAGATTAGAGAACCCGAGGGTACGACCATTACCAGAGGTCGACCTCGGCGTGATTTCAGTGCTTGGGAGTACATGGAGAGAAATGTTGCTCGGGGTCGGGGTCGTGGTCGAGGTCGAGGTCGAAGTCGATCTTCTAGCAGTACTCAAACTATGCGTCGTTCGTCCTCATCTGTTAACATGCCCTCAACAGGTAGAGTGGACGTTGACCAATTCCCATATATTGATAGACATCCCAGATTTATAATGCCATATTTAGAAGGATGGAATGATGTTGTAGCTGATGGAAACTGTGGATTTCGATGTGTTGCCGATGTGTTTCATGGTTCTGAAGATCTGTGGTTTGTTGCCCGACAAACAATGTTCAATGAAATTTCAACAAAACGACACAAATACCAAGATGTATACTACGACGGTTTGGATGCTGCGTTGGCACGTATCAATTGGGGAGGAGGGCACTGTGGTATTGAGCATTACATGGAAATTATCGCGGATCTGTTTCCAATTCCCAATTTTTACAAGAGCGCCGTCATGTGCTACGGATCGGGAAACGATGGATCTTCAGTATACCCGTGTGTTACTGTTCTCCCTTGGGAAAGTCCTACTAGCATTACGAGGCCATTAAGAGAATTTGCGATTGCACACTTGGGCAGATATAAGCATTTCATTCGGTTGGATTTGGCTGATGGTTTTCCAGTACCACCAGTAGCTATCTTATGGTTTCAAATTCGAAATGAAAGTGTGGTCGGTTGGGAAGATATATATAGACAACGAATTGAACTCTGGCAAAGCTTATCATGTATTTACGGTTTCAAATGTATCATTTTGAATAAAATTATGAAAATCATGTATTTAGGTTTTCAAACTCGTCATTATGAATTGAACTATGGCATTCGTTATCATGTATTTAGGTTAGGAGTAATTTGATGGAAATCCTACGGAAATTTTGACAGAGTTTCCTCTGTAAAGTGAGCTACCAAGTGACGACAACAGTAAAATTAACCTGTTCCAACACAATACACAAGCAACAATAACACACACCTGTTCCAACACAATCCAAACACAACAAAATATCCAACAAAATAGCTACAAATCAATATTCTTGAATACAAATTCCATAAGAAACACGTCAAGACTCATCATTGGCATCTTGCATAGTCAACGATCGTTTCCACATGTGAATAATATTATCCCACTGAGCACAAGCGGCCTTCACCTTATCGGTAGGCATCAAATCTCTAACTTCCAAAAAACTAGACGTTGCTTCAATCGCCATGTTCATCCACTGCACATAGAAGTAGAAACAATTATAAGAGACAAAAATTAATAACTGAGAATTATAAGAGTAAGTGACTTACAGCATCTGTCGCAGTTCGTGGTGGCACTCGGTCTCTTCTGGATTCAGACCCGTCATTTGCTACAAGGCAAGGATGTAACTTTGATTCGAACCATGTCATGTACGAGTCATCACAAATGGAAGGAACCTCAGTACACGCCAAATCACCTAAGAAGAGTCTTGCACCCCTCGGGAACTGAACCCACAAGTTCTCCACCACAGATATAGGCCACTCCACCTTATACTCGGCCGATACTTCTCGACGATAAGCGAACACAGGCTTGGGAGCGAGAGACGGAATGACCTGTACATACCCGAGCTGTCGCAAGCACCGGTCGGGCATGTAAGGCTCAATAATGTCCCGATACTATAAGAAACCGAGGAATGTAGTCCTTGGTACCTTCGTAGCAAGGTCCCGACAATAAGGCAACCACTCAACCTGCAAAGCAAACGATTACCAATCATACGTCAAGTAAACCAAAATAAGAACATAAAGACAAGGATAACTAACCTCTGATGCAGTCGTATTATCAAGCTGCCGACGAATCACCCTCAGTCGCTCTGTAGAATTAGTAACCATGCGGACATTCCAACATCCGGCACGAAGGTACCCTTCTTCAATGGGAATGCGGTCTCTATGAGGACGAAAGGCAGGAAAATACTCATATATCCATGCCTGAAATAGAGTAAGACAACCAATGAGTTGCTTACAATCAGTACGATTGGCTATTCCAAGCTGATGGTACAAGAATGCTAGAGTAGCCGATCCCCATGAGTATGTTCCCATAGTACTGGGTTCCCTCGCCTTTAGTATATCCCATGGCCTTACCCTACAACCACTCTTATCAAGGAACAAACAACATCCAAGGCATAGAAGAAAATAGGCACTGAGTTGATTGTTCAAATGCCTAGGTGGAACCACCTTCCTACATAAATCATCAACTGCCTTGATATTCAGTCCACCTCCTTGCCAATATTTTCGAGCATCCAATGTTTCAATGCTCACAGCAAGTAACTCAGCACAATAAGTCTTCAGATCCCCAACATTTGGTTTTTCACTAACTAATTTACCCTCTATAGGGAGCCTAAGTATCTCATGCGCATCGTGCAATAAAATCGTCATCTCTCCAAAAGGGAAGTGAAATGAGTTGGTGTCAGGCTGCCAACGCTCTATGAAAGTTGATAAAAGGGTAGCATCAATATGGTTGAACATGGCCCAAGGCAGGTGGGACACTCCAGTGTTATCTAAGCGTGAACAAATAGGTGAACCATCAGCCTTCCATGATTCATACCAAGTTCGCAAATTTGCGCACGCTCTATCTCTATTCTGGCATTTTAAAATACCAACACATGATGAAGATTCCCTCTTCTTACCATCCCATATGCGCTTAGCAATGTGACCCAAAAAACTAGGAACAACACTCCCATCAACCGGCCCACCAGGAACCGTCTGTTTCACAACCCATGAATCATCAACCTTCATCTTCTTCCGGCTTTGACCAGAAATAGAAGAGGAAGTTGTACCAGAAGTAGTAACGAACGGGCCACCCTTACCCTTACGAACAGTTATTTCTCGATCAGCCCGATCACCCTCTAATTAAACCTCTAATTCATCTATATAATCATCTCCATCTTCCTTGAAGATGTTTTCATCATCATCCCAACTATCAACACTTTCTTCTTCGTCCTCCATACCTACTGACTGCTCGTATCGAGTAGATACCCTCTCCCTTCGAGCCGAGGTAGACACACCACGAGTACGTGGATGCCTTGGACCCGAATCATCCTCTAAGTGTTGTCTAATCATGTGAGCAGGTATCGATTTCCTTTTTCCTGGTCAGTAACTCGATTCCTGATTACATCAAGGAAAGTGACATAATCATAATACTATATCCTGAACAAACATTTTAAAATAAATCAATTACCACAATTAATATAATAATTATTACACAATTAATATATATTAATTATAATAATTAATATATCCTAAATATACATTTATACTTAAGTAATTCACATAGTTAATATAATAATAATAATTATATATACTAAACATATATCTTTTACTTAGGTAATTAACATAATAATTATACTAATATATCTAAAACTTATATTTTACCTAATTAACATAATTAATATAATAATTATAATAATATATCATAAACTTATATTTTAACTAATTAATATAATAATTATAATAATATATTATAAACTTATATTTTAACTTATTACCATAGTTAATCATATACTTTAACTAATAATATATCTATCTTAATCATATACTCTAACTAATTACCATAATTAACCTAAATATACATATTAATATATTATAATGCCTAATATAATTAATTAATAAAATTCATTAGTAATTAACTAATAAATTGAAAAAAAAATTAACTTCACCTAGGATTCCAGCGGAGGTGGCGGCGGCGGAGGTGTCTTCCCCAGACGCCGAATCCAGCCGCCTCGTACACGGTCGGGGCGTCTTCCCTAGACGCCGGGTCCAGCCGTCGTGTCCACGGTCGGAGCGTCTTCCCCAGACGCCGGATCAAGCCGCCTGCCCGGCTGCCTTGCTGTGCCGGTGTCGCCTCATGCCGATGAATGCAAATTCAAAAAAAAAACTTACCTCAACCACCGGAAGAGCCGCTGCCTTCGCCGCCGCCGCCGTCGCCACCTTCGCCGGTGCCGTCGTCGCGAGAGGTGTCGGCCTCCTTAACACTTCTTTGCCGGGTCTTCGGGACATGATGTTTGAAGGAATTTTGTAAATTTTGTTTTGAGAGGATGAATGAATGGTTTTTTGTAGGGATGGATTTGATTTAGTTGCTATAATGTACTAAGGGTGTAATGGTAATTTCATTTGAAAATTTGCGAGCTATGCCATGTAATTGCGGACGATGTTTAGCGATTCAGTATAGTAATTGCAGAAGGGGCTCGAATAATTTGGGATAGCGTTTAAACCTATTTTTTTATTCGTAACTGGTCTACCCAGCCGTGGCCACATGGCCCACATCTTGTCTATCCATATATACTGGACTCGAGTCTTTGGCACGCAAACTGCATTTAACAATGGCCGCGAAACTGAAGATAGCAGGGGCATGGTCAGGCGTTTTAGAGGTAGACTTAGGGAATTGGACAGTACCAATGCTGCGTCAAGAGATTGCCAACCGATCAAATTGCAGCCCTTCTTCGATCAATCTCATCTTTGGTGGTCGTTTACTCCAAGACACCATCACTCATGATGATCAAACCAACAACAACAACAACCTTAATTTGACCGAATTGGGTCTCAAGAATAACTCCAAAATTTTGGTTACTCGTATCAGTATTGATGCGGGTAAGTCTTTTCAGCAAGACTTGATGGATGAAGAACAACGCTCTGCTAGGCTTAATCGCCTTAAGTATGATAACCCCACATTCTTTTGGCTCTAATTTGTTGTGTTTTTTATTCAGTTTCGATTCGATTGCTCGAAAGTTTTGATTTTTATTTTTGTTGATCAAGGGTTTTGGCGTCGTTGACCATGGAGACTATGTTGTTTTATGACTTAGTGTTTTGATTATATGAATCTTAAAGGATTTTGTTTTGGTAAATGGGATTGAATTTCATGTTGTCATGTCAGAATTGGGGTTTCCAGGGTTTTAGTCTGTTTAGAGTGTCTCAGTTATTTTTTCACACCCTTTTCACTGTTATAATAACTTTTTTTATTTAAAATTTGATGCGTTGGATTTTCTCATTAGATCTCTCCCGTATATACTGAAATATACCGCCATTTGCTCCATATAAAAGACAATGATGCTGGTTATTGCTTGCTTTAATAGAATCAGAACTTTGTCGAATGATGGGTTTTTTCTAAATTACTATTATAATGCATCGAAATTGTTATTCTTGAAATTACAAGGGTGGCTGTAGATATGCTGTCCAAGAGACTTGCTGATGGATCACTACCAATCGATGACTACAACATAGAGCTCGAGGATCAAAGAGGACAGAAGGTTCGAATGGGTTCTGAGACAGAGCAAAGGTTTGTGCTTGTTTATTTTAAGTGTTGTTTAATGCACTATCTGAAGATGTTGAAATTCAACCACTTGTGCCTTATAGTTTATACTTTACAGAGCAATAATGATGGGTCTTATACTGCACACAAAGGGGAAACAGCTAATGAGAGCGCAACAATACAAAGAAGCATTAGAGGTGCTTCAAATGGGAGAGGTTAGCGGACGCTCGTCCTTGCATGGAAGAAATTATTTTATCAAATGACATTGTTAATTTCTCGTCAAAATTTTTGCTATTTATGAATTTCTTGACACGTGATCCATTATGTTTTTCAGGAGGCCTTTTCTCTCATTGAATCGAAACTCATAGAGGTATTAGGCATTCCTTTTCTCTCCAAGTTCCTGAATTATGCAATAACTGGTATCTTACAGTAATCAATACTGCATATCTAAGCTTATCTGGTTGATTGCTTCCTTCTTGCTGTGCCTTGCATATGACTACATGCATACTTATTCTCTAATTTATATTCACAGTGTATTGACAATGTTCCGATCCTTCAAATTGACATGGTGTGGTGCTATTTTATGCTTCGTGACATCAACTTGCTCGCTGTGGCTGGTGAGCGCCTTGCAAAAGCTAGGAGAGGTATTGAACGTTCCCATGGAAAGAATGCCTCTCGTGCAAGAGATCTTCAGGGAAGTCGTAGCCCAGAGATGGCATTGTAGGTTACATCCTTCTACTTTATAAATTTTGTAATCTGATGATGGGAAGGGGTACCGTTGTGTAACTTTTTTAAAAAAAATTCCTCCTAGATATCTGAGGTTGGAACTATTGGAAGGTGTGGCAGCTTTTCACTGTGGAAAATTGGACAAATCCAGAGAAGCTTTGACATCTGCCAAAGCAAGATTCTCTAAGGTATTAAATTGGATTTGTCTTGTATTACAAATGATTATGACCAGGTTTCATGTGAGCCAAATTAAGCCGTCCTTTGATATTTCCTTTGTCAATGATTGTCTTATAACCTGTTTGAGATTCAAGAAGTAAATTTTTCTGGTAGATGCAAGAGTGAAGCTTCCTCAGCTGTTTAAACAACAGTAGGGGCACTCGCTCTACTTGGTACTTTGATTCTATTCTGCTTTTCGTTTGAGTCAGCAGGCTGCGGACTAGAAGATTTCCACACCCTTTTTGCATATGTAATAGCGCTATTCATAGTGTATCTAGCTGTTTTAGTGTGTATCTGCCTTTGAGATCGAGTGATTTTGGTCATGAAGTTTGGGATTGTTTATCATTAAAATCAATTTGCTCCTTTATTGGGATACTGCTAGGGAATTTGGTAATAATGAGCTGTACTCATATATAAGGCTTTAGGTCTTGACGGAAGAATTCCCTAGATTTCGTGTACTTTCCTTAATAAAGAAATTCAATGAACCCTCTTCTGGTTTATTAGATGCAGGCTAACGTAGAACTTGATTTTGTGGTGGCTGCAATTTCTGTTATTTGTTAGTTTTGGAGGGTATTTTGACTCTCATATAATTGTCTTCATTGTTGTATCTCTGACTTCTTTGTAAACCATCTGTATTCAATTTATATCTTTCTTTGATTACTAGACTGCCCACATTGCAAACTTGCCTTACTGCTGTGAATTATCGTTTTTTTAATGTTCAGCTTCAAGTATCAGATGAAGCCTTATCACTTCTCTTGAGCATGGGCTATGATGAACTTGAAGCTAAGAGATCTCTGAAGATGAATGAGCAGGATGTTGAAAGTGCCATTAATTTTCTTGAGGAGGGGAAAGAAAAAGCGGCAAAGAAGCGAGAAGATGATATCAAGCATCAGCAGGAAGTCAGGTATGTGTAACAAATTCTGATTCCTCAATTCAGGTGCTTCTACATTCCTGTGAACGATTTGAGTTCTTGCAGGGAGCAGAAAAAATTTGGAAAGACTCCACATGGCAAAGCTGTTGATCTGCAAATGGTGCAAATGTTGCAGAGAATTGGGTAAGCTCATTTAGCTGGGGAGGCTATTCTCAGTTTATAATTAACTTGGCCATGGGTGATTATGCCAGATTACTACACAGAATGTTCTCCTGTTTTCTTTATTCATACATCCTTGAGAATTAACTATAAACTAAAGGTGTACTGATGTTGGAGGAATGCGATAAAGTTTGAGCTCAATTGAGTTATGGACTTACAGCTTCAGTTGATTATTGGTGATTTGTAAATGAATGCAGTTGAAAATAGTATCTCTTAAATCAGTACTGAAATAGCTGTGCTTATAAGCTTAACTGTATCAGAAAAGTACAAGTGATGGGAAAATAGCAAAGACTACTTGCCATTCATCTGATCTCTTAATATGTTATTTAGGTTGGAGTCCTATGCCTCCCACCCAAAATGGGAAGGGGGAAAAGATAACCTATCATTCTATCAGACATCAAAGAACAACACACTTGTATGCGAAGCAGGGGAGGGGCGGGTGGAAAAAGTTTGCATTATAGGCTATTTTTATCCTTGTTGCTGTTATAACCAAGCATCTTCTGTCATCAAATTTGAAATTTGTTCATTTGTCAGGTTTGAGAGGGAGCTTGCTGCAGAATCCCTTCGAAGGCATGAAAATGACACTCAAAAGGCTTTGGATGATCTTACTAACCCAGAGCGTAATTCTAAGATACAGGTTACTTTTTTGTCCTTCTCCATCACATTCACAGACATTGCAGTATAGTCCTATTACTGATATTTTTAGATTATCTACCGTTTTTGTAAAGCTCCGTTTACCTTGTTATGTTTCCAGCTTGATATTGAATCTAAGAAGAGGAAAAGGCTGCAATACCATTTAAATGCAAGAATTGAAGAACTTGTTTCCATGGGCTTTCAAAGATCACAAGGTCGTTAACTGAAGCCTGTTGATCTTTCACGTATATTGGTGACCTTTAATTTTGAATTATTTTGTTCCTGATATTTATTAATATTTAGTTAGTCCTAGCCACTTTGATATATTGTGTAGTAATTTGAAGGGCTTCTATAACACCAAAGTTGGCAAATCGCACCATTGATAAAGAAAATACGTTCATGATTTGTCTTGTGTCTTTAGCCCTAGGATTATGTACTTTCAAAATCTGAGAATTTATTATATCAAGTTGTCAACCATTAATTTCAAATCTGTCTCCTTTGGTTTGGACCTTGGGTGCATTAAATTGTTGGGGCCTCAAAATATTGTTAATGGATTTCCTTGTCAATTATGTGAAATATTCATTTCAATAAGCACTTTCTATCTCTGGTATCTGATATTTGTACATTATATGATGATATGGTTACCCTCACGAGAAATAGAAAAGGATATAGAATGCAAGTTGTATGACTCTTCTGCCTAGTCTTCCCTCAAAGGACTTATCTGATTGAGTATTTGGTGTACAGTGATTGCTGCTGTTAATTCCCATGGAACAAGAACTGAGGCATTGAACGCACTGCTTGCACAAGTGCAGACTCCTACAGCTGCTGTTGATAGTTCCATTCCAAGTTTTGATCCTGCTCCCAGTTTAAATGCTGGAGGAACAGAAAGTCAGTCAGATACTAGTGCTGATGAGACAGAGAGTCCCTCAAGTTCTCGAGAAGGAGAACAACGGGATGTTGAGGTGGAGGATGAACTCGTTGAGGAGCTACGAGGAAATTCAGGAGATGCATTTTCAGATTATGATATCGATGTGACCAAAGAAGCCGAAGCTCTTGATGAATATATGGCCTTGCTTGATTCTGCCACAAATGGTGGTAAGTGAAGGGAGAAATTCTGACCTGTTGACTTCGTACATAGAGTGACTTCTCATCATACTATCATAGCAACGCAATAAATCAAAATAACCGATTGGTCAAATAGATTTTGACATCGCAATAGCAGTATTTATTTAGTCACATTCAATATTATGGTGCATAGAGGTGAGAAATCAGGAGGTGCTGTGAAACATGTGTAGCTTTGTTTATTGACTGATACTGTACAGAAATGGTAATTTGAAGCTTTAATTCCATATGTTACATTATTATTGTCTTTTCAATTACTCCATAACACTAAAGTTGCACATCAACAATATTTCAATGCCTTGCCCACCCTATGAGATGCTAATTTTCTACACAGGATGGATATCCCCTTCTAATTCCATATGTAGTGACTTGGTATTAGTGTAAGGCAAAATCTTAATCCCTTCAAATTACGCAACAATCAACTTTACAAAGGGTGATTATTAGAAAAAGGCAAAAGCTTAATTCCTTCAAATTACGTAACAATCAACTTTGCAGGGGGTGATT
The DNA here is from genome assembly GCA_026401315.1 of Dysphania ambrosioides. Lineage (NCBI taxonomy): Eukaryota > Viridiplantae > Streptophyta > Magnoliopsida > Caryophyllales > Amaranthaceae > Dysphania > Dysphania ambrosioides. Next base: position 4,047,456 of record CM048667.1, read on the forward strand.
TAACACTTATCACAGCATGTTGTGTATAGCAAAGGAAGCAATGAACCTTTCTAGCTTTCATATTTCTTACTTCCTTTCATTTTGAGTTACTTTGCAACACTATTTTCTTTTCATCATTCTTTGGAAAAGATTGATTACAACATTCTTATTTGAAAAAAGATTTGGACACTGTTCTATAATTTATCTTTTCTAACTCTACTTGCACTAATTTTTTCTCACTTACTATTTCGGTTCATGTATTTAGCCCGTCATTTTGGGATTAAAACTTGGACTTTGTTTTGTTTTCTTTCAAACTACGAGTTAAAAATACTCATTTAAAGTTCATAGACAAAATTAACCAAAATAAATTAAACCATAATAATTTTACTCCTTCCTCCTATTAACGATTGAGTAATTTTAAGTCAAATTTTAAGGTAACAATTAATTTATAATAAAGAGAATAATATAAACTAATCTCAATTTTTTCAAGTCTTAAATCTCATCTATAGTATTTATTATCCGCCCATCCGTTAACCATTGGATCACCCGACTGGGTCATATGAACTGGAATAGTAGTCGTACTTGATTAAATAATATCATAATCAGCAGGCCACCTCCTTGGAATTGCCATCTCCATACTCTCCCCAATTTTAGCGAATAGCGATTCCCCAGTCAACACGGGACGTTTCCTCTCAAAACCCTAGAAACCTCTCCAAATTTCCAATATCACACATCTTCAATCCTATTCCATCCGTTGACTTGCTCGAAATGTCGTCGGAAATCGAGGAAGAAGAAGTCACGCCATCAACGGTGGCGGAAGCTTCGTCGTCAATGGCGGAGAGAGAAAGTGGGGAGAGTTTGAAGGACGATGTATACACAGCTGCCGCGTATGGTGATATGGAGAAGCTTCAGAGGTTAGTGGAGAGAGAGAATTGTTCTGTATCTGAATCTGATGCTCTTGGTTACTTCGCCTTGCAGTGGGCTGCTCTCAACAATCGTACTGCTGCTGCCCGCTACATTCTCGAGGTATTGTGGTTGAAGTTCTTTGAGTTTGTTCTTGTTATTTTCGAGGTTATTGTTTGCTTAATTAATGCATTTTTTATGTTTCAGCTGAAATTGATGCCTTTTTTTATTTATCAAACTGGAATGTTTTGTGGGAGGCTGATTTATCTACCTTTTGTGAATGTTAGTTGCTATTGTGTAGTTTATTCAAGTTAGGGGTTGCGGAATTGTTTGCTGTTTTAGTTTTTTCAGACGTGCTTGATGAACTTATTCTGTTAGTATTGAATAACGTAAGAGGCTAGGCATGTTGTGTGTGAGACGAGGTACGATGTCAAGGTTAATTATTGTTTATTGTGTCATAAAAAGAGGCATTTGAGGTTTAGGTTACTAAATAGGGATGAACATGTGAAGTTGGAACTATTACTCACTCACTAAGATGGGGCGATTGCTTGTCTTCAGATTGATAAAGCGAGCTTGTTTGAATACTCGCTTGTCTACAACCTATGTCCTGAAACAATAGGCAGCTTTTGTTTGGGGTCATATTGAAGGAACTTAGCTACAAATACAATTCCATTATATCCATAACTTTTGATGTAGTTGTACATCTCTATCATATCAATGCTTGTTTTGACTTCTTATGAAGATTTCATTGAGGATTATATAGGAAAGCTTAAAATTAACGTACGATATTTGGAATTTGATCAGTCATTTGGAACACTAAACAAAAATATGGCTTAAATTTTTGGGATGTACATAATACAACTTTACTATGTTAACTGAATAATAACTTACATAGTCAATTCTGACACTAATTTTCTGCAGGGGGGGAGGGGGCTTAAGGTTTTACTTATGTTGGTATTTTGGGGAGTTCTCTGGATATTATGGGTGTTTTGGGAATTTCTTTTACTAACAAGGTGTATTTTTGTCTTTACTATCCTTCTAGAGGGAGAAGTGAACCCACCTGCCTAGTGATAGTTATGATCAGGCAGTTGATGGACTTAAGGAGGCTTCTTCTATTTGTTTTGGACTTGTACATTTGGTTGGTGCTGGTGAGACCTACTATGTCGTTTTAATGGGGACTGTGATCAAAATCAATTTAAAAGATGGGATTTTCAAGGTGTCAGTTGAGCTGAGTAGCTAATTATTTTCAAGGTTTTAATGGGCACATAATTTCACTTTAGCTGCTGCTGCTATTGAAACTAACAAGGTCAATCCAGCTTGGCTCATTGAGTCAGGTATCTGTGCATGTCTGGTGCTGGGCTTGCAATTCTTGGTCCATAATGTAGTATCAAGTATGTCACTGTCCATAAGCATATCCAAGTGTCAAACTGTCAACTGTCAAGTACTGGAGATAGGTACTTGTGATGAATGCTAATATACACACACACAAACACACACACCCCTATGAATACATGAAAATTTTAATACTAAGGTACTTAAAGTTTTGGAGTACTTTCATATTGGTTCTACAAACTTTGACCTTGTAATTGGTGGCATCTTGGAATTGAACTTTTTTTTTTCAGAAAAAATGGGCTTGTTTCCAGTGTTGGAAGATATGCCTAATTTGAAGACATTTGTCAATTGTCATTAACATCTTGTGATGCTTTCTTCATGTGTCATATTGGATGATGAAGTATTTGACTTTAGTATGGCATCATTGGAAAATGGTTTGATAACATGTAAGAAACTCTAGACCGCTACCTATCAGCATATAAATTCAATGTGAAGGTAGTGTGTCACTATGTACCAAAAGTCATGGTATCTCAGAAAACATACTATTTTTTTTTTTTTTTTGTTTTGGAGTGGTGATATTCGTTTGGAAACTCACTCTCATCTAGAATACTATCAGCTGTATTTATTTAGCTCAGGAGGCTTTATTGCATTTCTGTTTTCCGCATTTAGTAATTTATGCTCAGTTGCTCATGCTGGTGAATGGTGATGTATCCCTTATAAAATATTATGGATATATGTGCTCATATTTGTTTCTGCTAAGTGAGTTGGCTTTTGTGTTGCTAATGTGGCCTTATTCTAAGCCTTGATCTTGATGATGCTGCATGGTCACGTGCATTTGCAGCATAAAATTGGATTATCTTCTTGTGATCACATATTTTCTTTCCTTTTCTGTTCCTTGATTTAAATTTTATTTATTATTATTATTTATCTTCATCCTTTATCCCATTGCTTGCAAGATTTTGTTGGTGATATGGATGTGAGATAGGAGACACTGTTGTTTGAGTCTGCTTATGTTTTATACAGGCAAATTGAAATATTAGTTTTGAGTTACTTGAATAATCATTTGCATCTGTGTAGAAAGATGGGATAACTTTCCTTTTGGATTTGGTCAGTATTACTCTTAGCTGATTGCTTGATTTTTTTGGTTCCTTTCTTCATTTATAGCATGGTGGAGATGTAAATGCAGTTGATAACACTGGGCAAACAGCATTGCACTGGAGTGCTGTACGGGGAGCAATCCAGGTTGCTGAGCTTCTTTTGAAAGAGGGTGCTCGTGTTAACGCTGCAGATATGTACGGTTATCAGGTTGCCCTCTTTATCTGTATATTTGATTATAAATTCAAATAGATTTTTTATTCATCTGCTATTGAAGGTGTAGAGCAATTAATGTAGCTGTGCAAATTGCATTCCTGATTTTGTCTATTTGGGAGTAGTGGCCTTGACCTTTGGTATAACCTCTTAGTTTTATTCTCTCTTAGTTTTATTTTTGATTCAAACTATGCCACACATTCAATAGCTTAAACTTTACATAATATTTAATAATACTTTGACCAGGTAACAAGCAAATTTTGTACTTTGTGTTAAGGACTCAGGGCATATGCATTGTAGCTTATCCTTTCTGGGAGCCTGTGTTAAGGTGCTGGTGATAGTGTATGTCCAAAGCCCTTTGTGTTAGGGTCCTTTGTTTCTGACCAAGCTGAATAATTGGCCATACTATGGCTCGGATTTCCATTTGTTCAAAATGGATTGGAGACTTGAACCTCAAATGGACTGGAGTTAGAACTGGAAAGCTCTATTACAGTGTGGTGATTGTAATCATATTTGTCAAAACTTTGTGGTAATTCAACCTGTGACATGTTTACCCCTAAGTATATGAGATCTCTTATGTAAATTGTTGAAGGATAGTTTTCAGCTTTGTCATTCTACTGTAAGTCCTGATGGCTAGGTGCGGATTACATAGATGGGGTTGTTTTTCTGATGCCTTTAATCATATTTCGGTAATCACATGGAGTACAATTTACACTAGTTAGCTGATGACTCTGTTATCTATTACGGCAAGCTAGTGGAATTCATGTTTTTGTTTATGTTCTTTGATCTCAAATTTTGAACTTCTTTTTTTTGTACAGTCAATAGGATCAGAGTTCTGTTTCATACATCAATGTTAAATTTTAACTGGGGGCTATTTGCAGACAACACATGTTGCAGCCCAATATGGTCAGACAGCTTTCCTTTATCATATTGTCATGAAATGGAATGCTGATCCAGATGTTCCAGATAATGATGGAAGAAGTCCTCTGCACTGGTATAAAGAAAGTGATACTTGTGCTCCGATTAGAACTGTAACTTGAATTTAACTGATACTTTTTCAAGGCTTAGTCACATTACTTGCATTGTTGTCATTGCTTATGATGTCTTTATCTGTTATCATAGTTAAGACACTATAAGGGTGTTGGTTTGGAAGGTTTTGGCAGCATGGAACTGCTTCAATAAATTAAATAAATAGTTGGATGTGAAAATATGCCCTAATTAACATGTAGTTTTTTCAAATATTGATAAGTGCTTGTTGTTTCTTTACTTGCTTATGGTGTCTATATATGAATTTCGGGCCAATGAAATAAAACATGTAAGAGGTTTGATCCTAAATTCCTAATAGCTGTAATACCTATATTTATGCAGATAGCTGTTTTCCTTTTATCTCCTTAAGTCTAGGTGCTTAGTCTTCTTGGAATCTCTCTCTACATACGTGTTATTTAGCAATTATGTTTTTCAAGTTTAGTCACTGTTACAGCAATTAATGCACAAACCTCTCATGAAGGTTGTGTTTCCCATTTTCTAATCCTATTTGGTTTTTAAGAAGCTGAGATGGAAGTGCTTTCTGCTGCGTATCAGATATAGGTGAGGGGCACTGTAGGAAATCCAAATAAGTTGTAGCTTTTTTTTAGCTTGGGGAAGGGGTAGATGGAGAGCTATATATAGGTGAGATTAGTTAGAGAGAATTGGTAATTATTTGTTAGCTTGTTAGTGAGAGTGCCCAGCTACTTCAAGCTTGGCTTGTATGCTTTATCCAATGATTTAATTGCATCGAATGCAATCCACTTTCAATCTATTTCCCAAATCTCTACTTCTTCCACATTCGTATTTTCTTCAGTCTGTAGCACTTTCTTTGAAAAACCAACTAGTTTTTGTCCCTCAAGGATAACTGACCTTTAATATTTGAATTCTCTATAGAAGTACCTGACTAACATTGCCCTCATCTTTCAAATTTTTTTTTTATATTGAACAAAGCAATAATAGATTTCGAAGCATAATTATTAATATTCATTACTCTAGTCTTGTGTTTCCATGTTTCTTGATTGTATGAAAATTTTGTTTCCACGTATCTCTATTTTTGTTTGCTGTAGTTTAGTGGAATAGTGGATATATCCTGTTTTGTTACATTTGGTATTGCATACATGGCTCATGTACCCATTCTTCCCTGATTTTGTATTGGTTCTGAACTTAATTTTTTTTTTCCTTTTATTGTCCTTGCGTATTCTTCAATCATATAATTATCATATTCAATATTCATTAATTTATGACAGTTTGCAATTTGTGAGGTCAAATTTAAAATTCTGTGAATTTGCTATATTTTCATCACCAGTGAAGGAAGGGAAACAAGAATTCGCAACATTTTGTAATTACATATTTGTTTTAAAGGAGATCCTATCCTAATGCTTAATATTTTGAATGTAAATGCACATTGTTTATTTGTTGAACTTGGTATCTCATCAGTTTAGTATTCTAGTACTTTTTCTTTTTGGTGTGATTAGCTTCTTAATTGGAATTTGTCAAATATAGGGCAGCATACAAAGGCTTTGCTGATTCTATACGTCTTCTTCTTTTTTTGGATGCTTATCGAGGAAGACAAGATAAAGAGGGTATGGTTCTAATCTCTGATTGATTTCAATGCAGTTCTCTATCATATATGAGTATGTGAAAGAAGTCAAATGTATGTTTCAAGATATTAGTTACATGGTACTAGTATTCTCAATTATATTACTGCATTTAGGTTGTACCCCTCTCCATTGGGCCGCCATTCGAGGGAACTTGGAGGCCTGCACGGTTTTGGTACAGGCTGGAAAAAAAGAAGACCTGATTGTTGCTGATAACACTGGGCTCACACCAGCACAATTGGCTTCTGAAAAGAATCACCGACAAGTTGCCTTTTTTCTTGTAGGTCTTGCTTTCTAAACTGGTTTGCTTATTTGTAAGTACATTTTCTAATGGGTGCAAATCTTTTTCATATGTTTTGATGTAATGTTTATTGTAGCCATTGATTGCAGATGAGCTATTTATCATGATTTTATGTTGGTCATTGATCTTTATCTAATGACCACTTAAGATGGGGCTACATAATAATTTGTGTTTGGTGAATTGTAACTCGTTTTTGTTCGCGACTTGTCCTTTCTAGGATTTCTGAATCTGCAGAATTGGGTCAAGTCTAACGCAGCCCTTAGATATAGTAACCTTGTCAATTGAAGCTTGAATATATATTAAGATGATTTTGAGGCTCTTCAGCTCATGAAACCACTTGTGAAGGATATTTGTATTGTGCTTGTTTTTATTGTATTTATGCACTGTGTTATAGAACTCTTTCACAGGACTTTATAGGATATGCTTTGCTTCTGCAGTTCTGCTTATTTGGCTTTGTGTGTGGAAATGCAATGGTAGAATGTGAAATTTTTGCTATTGTTTTTGGTGTCAACCACAACGTGTTCTTTGTTAGAAACAGCTGATATACTAGGTATAACATGAGGTTTGTTAATTTTTTACAGAAATTATCTGACATAATACACTTTCAAACGTGGAAGAAATGCAGTTTGAGAACTTGCGCTCATTCTACACCTTATTCAGGCTTTACCACTATTTTGTGACTCTTTTATCTCTTTTTGGTCTACTGATCTTCAATTCTGTCTGTGCTTATTGTATGCATTTAAGATACCTGAAAGGCTTGTTTAACTTCTTTTACTGTGGTGCTGTTGTTTTGCTTCTGTTGTGAATATTGCTGATCATTACTTGCATGCTGCTTGATACATTTTGCCCTGCATGACCAAATGCAGGGAAATGCTCGGAGGTTGCTTGACAAACGTTGGGATTCAAACAGTAGGCTTGGGAAGCTCTCAAAACTAGGGCTTGCTCCTGTGTTATGGTTTATAATTTTGCTGCTTCTTGTGTTGTATGCACATTCAGTGATCTTGGGTAACTATTTTGATCAAACTAAACTTCAAATTGTCTTCAACAATATGAATTTTATAATAACTTTTTCTCCATGACACCTATAGGTGCGAAATTTCCAAGTTTGACAGTGGGCTTTGGCCTTCTTGCTTGGCTAGGTTTTTTCCTAGCTACTGCTGGATTAGTCATGTTCTATAGATGTAGTAGGTAAGCTTAAATACCTCCATATTACATGAGGGCTCAATGAAGTTTATGCCATCATTGGTATAGTTTGCATTGCATGATTGATGATATTTTTCCTGAGATTTCTTTCATTGAAAATTCATTGCCTCTCTTAGATTATCTTTTATTTGTTTCAGAAAAGATCCAGGTTATATCAGAATGAATGTGCACGATGCTCAAAATATGAAGGATGATGTAAGTTAATTTCTTCAGATGCATTTTTTCTAGAATTGTTTCTTTTAAAAGTGATTTCTGCTCTGAATTTGATTGTGCTTATCTTCCCAACCCTACAGGAACCCCTGTTGAAGATTGAGATAGACAATCCTGCCTTGCTGGCTGGAAACTGGTCCCAACTGTGCACAACATGCAAGGCATAGTGATTTTCTGAATTTTGTTCCCGGGTGGAGTATGTAGTTGTCTGTAGTAGTTTCTAATTTTGTCCTTTCCCTTTTATATGTGGATAGATTGTCAGACCTCTTCGTGCAAAACACTGTTCCACATGTGATCGTTGTGTTGAGCAATTTGATCATCACTGTCCTTGGATGTCAAATTGTATTGGCAAGGTACATGAGCTTCATTATAATGTCATCTGCGTTCATGATGTTAGTCTTGTTTATTTTCTGTTGAGGATCTATATGAAATTGTTATGAAAGCCGTGTGAATGTGAAAATCTGTATTAAACTATAACTCAGTTGTCAATTTTCTAATATCACATGCTGATACTGGTCATTCAAGATGAATTATTGATTGAGACGATTGTGGTTCATCTGCTCTTTCTAAGTGGCTTCAATACATTGATATATTTGCTTGTATGGTTGATGAAATCTGCTTTTGTTTCATGCATTTCTTGATGGATTGATTTGGTTTTGCATGTCATGTATTAGCTACTATGTATTTACTCATTTTTCTGGTTTCTGGATGCAGAAAAACAAATGGGAGTTCTTCATGTTTCTTGCACTGGAAGTTGCTGCTATGATAATTACTGGTTTAGTCACTCTGATAAGTATGTGACTTGCAGTTTTTAGCTTTTGAATCTGTTTTCTGTTGCTCTTATGGTTTTCATGTATGCAATTTTACTTTGTTGGCTCATGATCTTGTGTGGTAATTCACAATTCAGGGGTTGTCAGGGACCCATTGGCTCCGTCTACTTTTGGTGCATGGCTAAATCATGCTGGTACTCATCATATTGGTGCTATAGCATTTCTACTTGCTGATTTTTTCCTCTTCTTTGGGGTGGCTGTATTGACTGTTGTCCAAGCATCTCAGGTTTGGTTTTGGATTTTTTTATAACATTTATTTGTCTTCGTTTATTAAATTTTTTCAAATGCTTCTTGATTTCTTTTGCTTGTGTTCTGCGAGCACTAGTCAAACACTTGTCCTTTTATCCTCCGGAGTCTATGTGTGTGTTTCAGGGGAAGGGTGTTGGTATGCATAATAACCATCTCTAAATGTGTGGTATTTGCCTAAATATTTATGTGATTATATGTAAATAAATTGTTATTGGCCGTGTGAGGTTGATTAAGCATTTTTTTTGTGTCTTTAACTGTATGTTCAAAGTTCCTGAACATATTTGACTCTTTGAGAATTATCTGGTGTCATAATGGATATGAGTATCTGTGGAGATTCATACTCACAATGTAAAGCAATCAAACTTCACCATCTTCGTAATAGATAGAATTAAGCTTGCGGAGAGGCAATTTCATTATGAGAGATTTGAAATCATAAGGATCTTGGAGAGGGGTCATATTTTCTCCAGGATGATTATCCATGACATTCTTTAAGCTAGCTGGAGTTTAAACATCTGTCCCCACAGCGTTCTCAAGCCACTAGCAGTAGACATTGAGCTCTAAATTTGCACTCTAATATCAGAAATCTACTTGGATTCGCCATGGCACTGCAATTTGCCACTTAACAGATTGATCCGGAAGGGATTAAATAAGGTAAGAAGAGAAATGTATGGAGCAGTTGGTTGCGGTTGGTGATTGGAGGTGGTAGCACAAAGGAAGTTGCTTAGTTAAATCAGCAGGAGAGGTAACGGAACAGGGAGAAAAAGGGTCTACTGGATTAAAATGGAGAAGAAGTGAATGAGTTTGAAGAGAGCAAAGATAGTAAGGAGTAAAATTATATCTGGTTGGTGGATGAGGGTGCTGAGGAGAGGGGGGGAGGGGATTTTGGCATGCTTGAGAGGAAAAGGTGCAGGGAAAGTTTCTCTCAGGATTTAAAAAAAGACGGAATTTTTATTTATAGAATCCTAATGTGTTTTACTGAAGGAGAAAGGAATTTTTTTTCTTTGTCAATAAAAGGGAGAAGGATTTGAGAAAGAGGAACTTTTAGAAAGATGTTTGCAAATTGAGAGAAAAGTTGGGAGCCTAAGCCAGCAATGACATTTCATCCAAACATCTAGAGGGGGGATTGGGTTACTCAGGAGATAGAGTTTCATCTGGTTTTGTCCAGGGGAATAATTCTAATATCATGTAAAAAGTTGGTTTAAAATAATTTGGATGAAATAGACATCCCCAATCATGTGCTTTCTGGCTTTGATAAGGCGTGATTTCTGATCTTGGCTGAATTTGTTCGAACTTGTGAGTGGTTGGCAGACAGTGACTAGTGACTAATCTGGTGGTACAAAGTCTGGACTCCAAAGTCTCGACTCAATAATTTGGTATTTAATATTGCCCGCACCAAAAATAAACAACTTATTTTTACAGCTTCAGGTTTTACTAACTTCTATTTTACCTTGTTAATCCTATCAGGCATTTAAGTATGCTTGCCTTATATCAAATGCTTAAAGGTTTCAGCTGACTATATAGACGTTGAATGTGCTGTTGGTCCTTGGTTATTCTTTCTGCCTTCACAATGCATGTTCTCTGTTACCATTTGAAGCTATGCACTAAGATTCATTCATTTCATATACCCTCTTAGGCAATACGTGTTGTTCTGCACCTTCGATTTGTTAACCTTTTAGAAGGGATTCTTGTTACCAAGATCTCTACAAACCTGTTACTAGTTGCTCTCAAAATAATATTTTTCACTAATATTATTGTACCTTTCTTTCCTCCTGCAGATATCTCGTAATATTACCACAAATGAAATGGCAAATGCAATGCGTTACAGCTATCTGCGGGGTCCAGGTGGTCGATTCAAAAACCCCTTTGATCACGGGGCTTGGAAAAATTGTTCAGATTTTTTGATTAATGGTTACAATGAAGATGTGGAGCGCATTGAAGAATCAGCTCCCGACGAAGAAATTGGGATGGTGCAATTGGGATGCAACCCAAACATGCAAAATGGTTTAGTCCATACTCATCAAACCAATGGCAATGGCCAAATTGCTATTAATGTGGATCTACATAATTCAAATACTGGGCATGGCCACTCGCATTCTCAATGTAATCATCACCATATTCATGGAAAAACAAATGGTGCTCCCCTGGGCTTGGGTCTGGGTCTCGGAAGAAGCAGTTCGCGATCTGTAGCATCATGACACTTGGCCTATTCAAAGGCTATTGCTTACACGTGTGTATATGATTGTAAACATTACAGCGAGATTTTACTTTTCACAATGAGTTTCACATCCTCAGTTACCCTTTTCAGTCGGAACTGGTAGTTTTTTTTTTTCCTGTTCTCATTTCCTTCCCCCCTTTTTCTTTTAATTTTTTACATTTATTGTAGCCATATAGCGGCGTGTGGTTGCTGAGGATTCTTCACAGACAGAAGAGTACTTTGAACAGAGACTTGTTTTGTCTTGGAAACAAAAATGGAGAGAAAAGTGAAATGAAGCTTCTTTAAAATCCTCCAAGGGTCAATTCTTTTTTCCACTATTCAGGTCATGAATGTTTAAATACATTTTGCACTCAAGTGCAAATGTGCAATTGCGTTTAGTGGGTTTGGTAATTATTAACTTATTACTCCCCATGTCTTTTTTTATTTGTTATATTTTCATTTTAGAAATTAAATTTTATAAATTTTGACTGTAAATTCTAATTATGTAATAACAATTAATATATTCAAGTAATATCTTGTTAAATGGGTCTTTATGTAAATTTTTAGAATATCATCTTTTTATAATTTTTTATCTTATGAATTTAGAGAAAAAACGTTTCACACCATTATTATTCTTTGAATTCAAACAAATTAGAATTCTTAATTCTCTACGACGCCTAGGCGATAAAATATTTTCAAGAGCAAGCAAATAAAAATTGTTTTTGTCTCTTTCACCCAAAAAATTTTTATCAACATTTTCACTGTATCGTTTTTGATTATTTTGGTGTTTACTCTTATGACCTAATGAAATACCTAAAGTTATGTATTGCAGACCGTAAAAGTCAAATGTAACATTTAAGAAAATTAGAGAGAGTAGTTATCACTCTTTCCCAAAAAAGTACTAATCTGAATTTTGAAAGTTGTTTCCTCATTGGTGTGTTTTGTAATGTTTAATTGTAAATTGTGCTTGTGATCCTAGTACAATAGTAGCCCCTCTCCCTTTTCTTCTCCCTCATATAAACTTTTACTACGTTTAGATGTAACTGTCAGTTAACTTGACAATTAAATTTTGCCACCTTTAAATATAACTGCCAATTAACTTGACAATATTTTCATTAAAAAAAGGTATTTGTATCCTGTAAGTTGATTCATATCGACACATTTTACCTGAATATACTATGATTAACAAAGGAAAATAAAAAAAATACAACTAGCAACTTATTAAGGATTATTTTTTGTTAATGGGTCGGTCTTTTAAAGGGTCATGTTTTATTGGGTCTTTAATGAGTCAAGTCGGGTCAATAATGAACCTATATTTTTCAAAAATTTTAAACACTATTAGGTAATAAATTATTTTCATATACTTACTGATAACCCACTATCAAAGATTGGAGGTGATACATGTAAACTATCACCCTTTATAAATAAAAATTACTCTTTTTGGATGACTCTTTATGTATCTCCTTTAACCCAATCCATTTAGCAATTTATTTGGCTCACATTCGATCCGACCCGAACCATTTTGCATGTGACTCATTCCGATCCTAACTCGACCCAATACACAGGTCTCGATGATATATGTAACTGAAGAGTGAAGACTTGAACCGAACGGTCAAACCCGCCCTACTTCAACCTGGTGTTCAATGTTTGCCATCTACAGTACACCGGACTACACCTGACTACTGACAAGTTGGAGTTGGGGGACCCACACCAGCCCCTTGTTTTTCTCTTCCTTATCTAAAACGCTGATACCAACCGAACCTAGTAAACAATCCACGTGTAAAACATCCGTAGGTTCCGAGGTAGCCTCGGATGAAGCGTCTTTCTTCCACAACATTACCTCCTGCGTGTCAGTCTTAACTTCTGGGAGTTATACATCCATTTCGTGTCATCATCTCTCTCTCTCCCCCTCTGCAGTCAGTAGTCACTCCTTCACTTCATCGTCACCAATTTTTTGAAACCATGGTAATGAGGTATAGTCTTGTTCTTTTATTATGAAAAACCAAATTTTTTTTCTTGATTTTTGCATAAACCCATGTCTGATTCTGGGGAAAAAAGACGAGAAATCAGGGTTTTTTCTTTTTTAATTAATCGTGTTTTTTTTTTCATTTTTTTTAATAATTGGCTTTATTATGGAAAAGGTGAATTTACTGTTTATTTTTAGCATGAACAAGCATAATTCTCCTGGTTATCATCAATTTTTATAATTAAAAAAATTTATTGTTTATTATTATACTTTTTATTTTGTTTTGTTTTTTATTCAAAGGGAAACAAAATCTATGCAGTGATACTTTTCTGCATGATCATTAGAGAGCAGCGTAAATCTTTGTGATTTGTGGGTTTTGGTTGAAATTGAAAAAGATACTATTTTTGGATGGGCAAGTGAAGTGAATTTTATGATTAATGTTTCTCATGTTAGTCTCAATATGCGTGCTTTCCTGTATATGAATGTGCATGTAACCTACTCTGTACCTCTGTAGCTAAGTTAGAAAGGTGTTGGGAGGTGGTACCTTAGACCTCCGATTTAATCTCATGTGCGTCACAGCCCTTTAGGACATCTTGGAAATGTTGGAATTCATGTGATTTAGGACATCTTGGGTGATGGTTACAGTATTTGTATGCTTCCTTTGTGAACTGGTTTGTTGAGTGAGTAGTGGGAGCTTAAACTAACACTACATTGTGTTTCTATTCTAGGAACACTCTATAAAAGTGAGAAATTGAGGAGATGCAATGCTATCTCTTCTTCAACTATAACTTCCTAGAAATTTCTTCTTATTGTTGACCGTTATTAGTTCCAAGTTTGATGAAACATATAATCATTTTTAAGCATGGTTAGTGGCCAGCCTTTGTTACTTACATGTGCTGTATGTATATATGACTTGCAGTGAGAAAAAGAAGAAGTAAAAAGGAATTATCTTATGTTTACTTTGTTCTGTTTCTGGTTTTTCTGTATGTTCCAGATGTTATTTTGTATGAGGGTAAACTTTTTTAGCTTTGCTATATGCATCTCTAAGGGATATGGGTAATCATTTTTTTTTTCTCAAAATAGTCTGGATTATCAATTTCAAAATATATGATAGAGTTATATGTGGATTGGTGGTATTAATTCTTAATCTTGTCTATGCTAAGCTACTTTATGCATAGTCCCTTGAGCTACATTTAGCGTTTTCTAATTTTTCCTATTTTGAGTAAATGAAATTGCGAATTTTGTTATTTTAAGACTTTTAGAAGGGATAGATGTGCTGTGTGCATAGGTCTACTATTTTAGCTATTTGTCTTATGAAAGCTTATCGGTTCTCAGTCTAACTGAAGCACTATTGACTATGTCTAGTTGTCCACTGTGCTTGAGAATCCTTATTTTGTGATAGATGAATAATGAAATCTTTTTAATCAGTTTCATGTGCATGATCTTGAATTGGCAATCAAAACTTGTCATGGCTGTTTTCTTTTAATTACGTGATGGAACTCTATATTTGATGGACGTCTCTGAAAGTATGTTCTTTAGGCTTTTGTTTTCAAGGTCAATAATATCTCTGTCATCTCACAATTCAATCATGCAGGTAGACATGGGATTTGCATATTCTCTTCAAAAATGCTTGGTTTCGTTTAAAGAGCTTTAAGTTATTGTTGATGCAATGGGTGGAGTTTGTTCAAGGAAGAGGGGTAACCAGGTCAATGAAGATGGTGTGCGTATAGGGGTTAACCGAAGATACATTAAAAATGGGAGTTCAAAATGGTTGTTGGGCACCCCGTTTTACAGGACTACATCAGGTTGTGAGCCGGAGGGTCTTAGTTGCCCCTCTTTGATGGAGCTATGCATTCATAAAGCCAGTCAGGTTGCTTTTTTATTGATGTTCTGCCTCATTTTTGCCTGTTCAATGTCAGTTAATTTTTTTTTACTATATAATACAGGGTATTGACAAATATAGATCATTTTCTCTGCTGCCTAGAGATATAAGTCAGCAAATCTTCGATGAGTTAATCCGTTCACATTGCTTAACTGATGTTTCACTTGAAGCCTTCCGTGACTGCGCTCTCCAGGTCTGGCTTGGCTGACTTTAATGTGATATGTTTCTTGGAATTGCTACAGTTGATTTGACTTGTTTTGTTATGTTATCGATAGGATATTTGTCTGGGAGATTATCCTGGAGTTGACGACAGTTGGATTGATGTTATCTCTTCTCAAGGCTCCTCGTTACTCTCTGTTGATTTTTCTGGTTCTGATGTGACAGATTCTGGGTTAGCTCTCCTAAAAAGTTGCTCCAGTCTTCAAGTGTTGACTTTCAATTACTGTGATCATATCTCAGAAAATGGCTTAAGGCATATCAGTGGTAATTTTTAAGCTTTTCTAATAGTTTTCTTTTAGGTTGTTACTGTTATGATCCACTATTCTTCATCAATTGATCTTCCCCGTATGTAATTTGCTGGTATTCGTTTTTGCCACATTCTTTCTGGCTTTGTTTATTCTCTTCCATCCTGACTCATCTGTGGTGAGTGGTTGGAAATCAGTGGGTGATGCTGCCTGATTGAAATTTGTAAGAGCAATATGGAAAGCTTTCAAAAATAGCTCCAGAAGACATATCATACCCTTGTTTTATCTAAGTTAAGGTGGTACCTTTTCTGAATTTACCTGAATATTTGTGTACGACCAGGTAGTAGGCTCTATGGCTAAAAAATTGAAGTTGTACTATGAGGGTTATCTCTTGAAGGAACGCTATGCAGTGTTGTGATTTGACTGAGTGTACTTACCTACTATTTTGGAAGCCCTTTTCGGCGCTTTTTTTGTATGGGGGATAGGCGAGTGGTAAAAAGTGGAGTGTATGAATTACAAAAGACCTAGTTCGTTGGTTATTTGTCATCATGGATTATTTACTTGCTTTTTAAGTTGTTTAACTCTCAATGGCTTTTTTACTGGTTGCTGATGACTTTTGTTTCTCAGGGCTTTCAGACCTTTCTTCTTTGAGTTTGAGGAGGAGTAATGCTGTAACTGCTGAAGGAATGCTTGCCTTATCCAGCTTAGTCAACTTGCTTGAGTTGGATCTTGAAAGATGCTCTGGGATTCATGGTGGTTTTGTTCATCTTAAATGTTAGTTAATCTGTATATTGTTTCACGTATTAAACTCAAATCGTCCTGATGTCTACTCATCTTATCCTAGGTCGTGGAAAATCCGCAGAGTTTTAAGAAGTTTTTTTTCAAGGAGGATAATTTACCTTGACTTCAGTAGTGTGTAAAGTCTTAGTTGCATTTGGGGGCACTGAGGTGAAAAGCGCACTGTGTGATCATTTTTATGGCTATTGGCCATGGGATGATGCTGAGCCACAAAGATGCAAGAGGCACTAGAGGCATGCCTTTGGCTGCCTATGTGCCTATTACATTGCACTATTGCAGTATTATTAAAGTCAACTGTTGCAAAAGCAATTATGATTTCCAGTTCTTTTTATATGATGCTGTATAAATGTCGCATTAAGTATTTCGATGATATTTTTTGCTTACGTGCATCATACCTTTGCTTATGTCCTAGTTGAATCGTTTTTGCATGATAGTGCATAATATAACTTGTTGAAATGTAATACTCGCTTCGCCTAGGCACTTACCTTTGTTTTGGCATACATGGCACACACAGTACCTTCTAAATCATTGCTTCAGTACGCTGCTTAGTTTGTTATATAGTTCTTAAAATAAAGTTGGCTGCCCAATATGTCATATTACTGAATATCCAGAGACTCAGAGTAATGGTAATGTGTTCTTCCTGACATGTGAGTACACAACTCCAATCAAGTCAAGTTGATTTCTTTATTATCAAAATGTTTGTTATTCACCTCAGGCATGTTGAGTAATGTTGCTTTTATATGTGTTTTGTTGTTTTTAATAAAGAAAAACATTTTAGTCTTTATAAATTTCAGTTTTGTATTATGATTTACTAAATCTACTTGCTCATTGTATGTGCTCTACTTCTCTTGTATTGTGAAGCAGTACTCACATTGTTCCAATCAAAGTCTATATAAAAACCTTCATGGTAAATAGTATTAAAGCAGTGATCCTGGGCTATACATGCAGGGTTTTTTTTCTTAAAGCTGGGATAAATTTTTTGGTTGGTAGCTTGAGGTTTGCTTTTCATGATGAATGTCTAAGAGATTTTACGATTCATGTACTTGTAGGTCTCAAGAAGCTCAAGACTCTGAACATTAGGTATTGTAAATGCGTTACAGACTCAGATATGAAGGCCCTTTCAGGTGAGTTGTTTGCCTTTTTATGGAACCTTGGCTCTGTTGCATCAACTTGTCATGTCTGAACATGAGGTTTGAATCTTGGAATCAACATATATGAAAAATTATTATATGTTTGTATATTACGTATGGCCAAAATTTCAAGTGTGAAGCCGTTGTTTTAATTAAAATGTTATTTTGCTCTTTATTTTAAGATAGATTGATGTACAATTGTCCCCCTGTTCCCAGAATTTTCAAATTTGAGGGAGCTACAAGTTTCTTGCAGCAGTATCACTGATGCTGGTGTTGCTTATTTGAAAGGTAGGCAACTTTAATTTAGCCATTCTTTAGATTTTTCCATGTCATATATCTTCAAGTACTCTTCTGATGCTCTGATGGAGCCTATTCCTTTTCTTGACAGGATTGCAAAATCTTATTTTGTTGAACCTGGAAGGTTGCCAGCTCAGTGCTGCATGTTTGGATTCTATTTCAGGTAATTTACTGATACCTACCATTATAATTCTTTCATAAGAGAGTAAGCAAGTCAACTACCTTTGAGTAAGGCTAGTTCAGATGATAGAAGAACGAATAAAGGATTCAGGCCCGACTCCAATGCTTGACGGATAGAAGCAATCTTCCCCACTTGGGACTGGGCGACTTGAACACATCCTTAACCTTCATTTAAGCAATTACATACCTCTATATTTGAAAGTAAGGATCCACGGCAAGATCTTCCTCCACTTTCGTATGTGAAAGAGAGGTGCTTGCTTTATGCAGAAAAAGCGTTCACTCACTCATATCTGAAAATGCCATTTCATTATATTTTCGAGGTGAGTAGCAAAAAAGGGTGTTTTCATGTCTCACCATAGTGCCCGGTTTGATTTGATACGTAACAGTGGTTGATTTTGAACCACTCTTTACTCTTTTCATATAGGTTCTATTTTCTATTCTTTGATTTAGTTTGTATTTTTCCTATTTCTCTAAGTAAATGGGTTCAATGAGATTTTGAAAGTAAATTTCATTTATTATTTTAAAGGGAGGTCCCTTTTATTTATGTCTGTCTACTATGTGCCCTTTTTTAAGGATGTCAATGTTGCTGTCATATACACATAACTGCTCACTCAGAGATATGTATAGCTTTTGGAGTATATTGGTCATTCCTTGCTCCTCTTCGAATAGATTGTCTATATGAGTCTAGGCCTTGTTTCCCATGGTCTCCAGCCTTTCAACTATTTTGGGCATTTACTCTGGGGAAAGATATATCTGGTCTCCAAAGCACAATGATGATGTAGGAAGTGGAAGATAAAACTGTTCTGCCATCTTATGGAACTGTGAATTGAGTATCACTATATGTTTCATTTGTGGAAAGGGAAAGTCTTGTACTATCATTTTCTTTTGTTAAATTAGGGTTTTACTTTTTTCCAATGGCCAAATTAGGATTTTAACTTGATTTCGGCGGCAAATTTATGTCACGAGTAATTTTTTGGGTTGGACTTTTCATTGATGCCGTCTATTTATTTGTGTTGAAACAGCTCTAAGGGCTCTTTCATATTTGAACCTTAGCAGATGCGGCCTGTCTGATCATGGTTTTGATAAGCTCTCTGGTTAGTGTTTATGAACAGCTGTTAATTGAAAATGTCAATGCACTAACATACTTCTTTATTGCATGCTACCTTCTTATTTCAAAGTCATGATTACTGTTTTACAGAGCTTAAGAATTTGAAGGTGCTCAATCTGGCCTTCAACAACATAACAGATGCATGTTTAATTCATTTCAAAGGTTCTGTTGCTTTGTCACTCCATCCCCTTTCTGCATCACTTTTCATGTGTGCACTTACTTCTATAGTCTCTGTTAGTGGAGGCTGCATCACTTATTTTGCCCTTCTTTTAGTTCTTGAAAGTTATTACTTTGTTCTATCCAAAATAAACTTCTGAAAAGCCCGTCCTTTGGGATAGATTAAATGATCAATGGACATGAAGTGGTCGGTTATTAATATCATTGGTAAAATATGCAGCAGTTCAACCTGAAGTTTTACTGGTCTCCATGAAAAATGGTGTTAATCAACTTGGTAATTTTTCATAGTGAACTTGAAAAGAAAAACTGTCTCTGTAAATCTGAACAGCTATTCTTCCCTAAACATGCACTGAATAGATTAGAATACAAATTTGGGCCAAATTGTTATTTGTGTTGTATAACGTCTAGCTGTCGATTTAGCATAGTCAGACTCCTCTAATATTATGACATATATAGTCTTTGAACAACTCTTAGCACTTCCATAGTTAGTTGCACGTTTATACCCATTGGTAATATATTTCTTTATAAGTGATTTTAATAGCACAATTCCTTGTTTTGGGCAAATTCAGGTGCACAGTTCTTTTTGTTATTTATTTGCATGTAACAGGATTTTTTTTACTACTTGGCAATTGGAAAGGATAATGGCTCGCATAAGTGCTCAGGATGTCCTTGCTTTCCTCTTATGCATGATTACAGGTTTATCAAACTTGGAAACCCTGAATTTAGACTCCTGTAGGATTGGTGATGAAGGACTTGCAAGCCTGAAAGGTTTGATTCTTCCCCCCTTTTGTTCTTTCACCATATATTCTGTCCAGATGTCCACTTGGATATTTTAAAAGAAATTCCGGTTTGTCCTTAATAGTTGAAGCCTGAGTTAATTGATTTAATGCTTATTGTGCAATTCCAAAATTGGACAAACTTGTCTATTACTTTTAAGTTTGGTCTGATTTGTCTGTATGATATATTGGCTTGTGGATGGAATATTCTGTATCTCCATTGAACCTGGCATTTGTGGCATATAACCTATTTGACTTCTTTCCGGTCATATTTATTTTAGATCCCATATTGGTAGTTGATTGGCAATGGAAAATCAAGTTGGGGTATGATTCTATTGTTATAAACATATTCTTGAGAGATTGCTTTTGGATGTCCTTTTTTTTGGCAACTAATGCATGTCCTTTATTATGTCCTGTAAATATTAGGCCTATTTTTCATGTCCTAATGATTGTTTCTTTGATTTCTGATTCTTTGTTGTTTACTGTGAGGTATATTCCATTTTTTAAGCTTTACCTGTTCTTGTGATCTTGATTTCATTTCACTTGTTAACTTGGAATATATGAAGAACCACTGCCAGTGTCCAAGATGGGGATTAAATTTAATGATCTTGGTTATATCTGCATTTGGGAGAATTTATATTATTGTATATTAAATATGTTGATTCTTTGATAGGACTCTTACTTCTAAAACATTTGGAGTTATCAGATACTGAAGTTGGGAGAAGCGGGCTGCATTATCTGACTGGTAGGGCATCATTCTCATGTCATTTATGGAAACCTTGTCGCGGAATGTTTTTTCTAGACACCAATTGAGTAGGATTGACATATTATGATTGAATTTTCTAACTGGTAGGCTTGATGAACCTTGAGAGCATAAATTTGTCATTTACCTTAGTTACTGATGCTGAGCTGAAGAAGCTGTCTGGCTTAAGCTCTCTGAAGTCACTAAACCTTGATGCTCGCCAAATCACAGATGTTGGGCTAGCTGCTCTGACAAGTAAGCACGGAGCATTCTTGTGCATCTACAAATGTGTTGATGTATGAAATGTGGTATTTAATCGCTTCAATCTTCCAGTTTGCTTTAACTGTGAGACACTTGGGGTCCTAAAAATTAACTTCATTTCTTTATTTTCCGGTATGTCTACTTTATGATATGTAAATTTTTATGTCTGAGAGTTCTCTGTTGTGTCTTGCATTTTCTGTTGAAGGTCTTGCAGGCTTGACTCATTTAGATCTTTTTGGGGCACGAATAACAGACTCAGGGACACAATATTTGCGATGTAAGTCTTGCCTACTTTTCTTGTTGTATCTTTTAATTCATATTTTTGTTCTGAAAGACAACATCAGCTTTTATATATTTCTTACCTTTAGAGAGGGTCTTGCCATGCTCGTATTGCCTTACCCTTGCAGTAAGTTTCCAATAGACCTACTAGCCTAAATGCCTCAAGTCCTCACTGTCTGCTACTTTACAATATGAAAGTAACTTTGATATGTTACTGCACCTTTCTTGATTTAGTCCATTACCACGAATAGTAACTTGGATCTTGCTCTGCATATGGGTTTATGCATTTATTATCTCATCTAGGATATTATTCGTATTGTTGTGATTTTATGAATTCTTACAGTTGCAATAGCCATCTTTTCTTCTTGTGATTTATGAATTTGTGGTGGCGGCGGTGGGGGATATGATTATTCTTCTTAAAAATCTTGTGAATTTAACTGATGTGGTGGATTTGAGAATATTGTGTGCCTTAACTTTGTTCCACTGTTGCAGGCTTCAAGAACCTCCAGTCACTTGAGATATGCGGTGGATGCTTGACAGATGCTGGCGTGAAGAACATCAAAGATCTTCATTCTCTTACACTGCTCAATCTTTCTCAAAACTGCAACCTCACCGACAAGACCCTGGGATTAATTTCTGGTATGTCTTATGTTACTCGACTTGGAAACACTTGTATTTACGATCTTTTCTACATATCAGTTAACTTTAAGTGATTTATGGTTGGTTCTTTTTTTTATCATTAAGGCAAAGGAGTTGTTTTACTTGATTTCGTGAACCATTCCACTTACCTGAGCTGACTTTTCATTGGCCAAATGTTTCACCAAGCCTCTATTGATCTAGAAAGTAGTTAAAATGAAGACTTCAACACACACACACACACAAACACACACTGAATGCAATTTGGTTGTTAAGAGGTCTTTATTCGCACAATGGGTGACACACACACAAACACTCTAGATTTCATTATTGCATTTCTCAATCCCTTGCTTGAAAAGATGAAATGTTTTATAAAAACACCCCTTTGTAGCAGTTGATTCATTGATATCTTCTCCCAGGTAATTGATTTTAGTAATGAGTGACATACTAGGAAATCAAATCATAAACCAAGTTTGGTAGTTAATGTCATTCGTATATATTTGTTTAGTAATATAGTATGTGTGACCATTGAATTTGGATCGAGAATCTATTTAATTACCTTTACATCAAGAACAATCATCAACTCACACATCCCAAACTTTTGCTGTAATCATTTCCCAAAAACGCTAACACCCCCCCTCCCAACAGATAACAAGAACTCATAGTCAGATATATCATGTATATGCTACACTGTGCAAGTTTGATTGTTATTGGGTTTACTCATATCTTGTTGTTCCTTTGATGTTGGTGCAGGATTGACGGCATTAATATCTTTGAATGTCTCAAATTCTCGTGTAACTATTGATGGGTTGCACCACTTGAAACCTTTGAAGAACTTGTGCTCATTGACGTTGGAGTCCTGCAAGGTAACTGCATCTGATATAAGGAAGCTCCGGACTTCCGCTCTTCCTAATCTGGTCAGTTTCCGACCTGAATAAGATCAGCTGCAACTGTAAATAACTCATTTCTGCCTTGTATATATGATGGGGAAATAAAATTAGATTTAATATGAAAATGAATGGGGTGCGGTCTTGAGAAGTAACTTTGATGGACCGTTGTAAATAGCTCGTCTTTTTGTTTTACTGATGATAATAGCCATGCATCTGAACCTTGTATATAATGCTTTCCAAATACAAAGGACAGTGGTATCTTTCAGATTATGGCACAGAAGGGACAGTATTATGTATATTGTCAATGTTCAAGCTTTCTATCTTCAGCTAATAGAAAGTAAAAATTGTGGATAGCTTTAATTTTGTCAGTTCCTGAAATTTTCAATTCTTTCTATGACCAATTCAATCGTGTCAAATATGTCCGTATCGGATGTCTCTCAATAAGGACTTATTATTCATTCAAACAAGTCTTATGTAATTGACAGTCCAGGTGACAGTGTACGAGAAAAAAATTTAATGTATGAAGGTTTTCCAAGTCTATATTTTACTTCATTACTACAAAAGATATATCAATTGGATGTCAATTAGCTTAATTAGTTGAAGTCTTAAGCGATGGTATTCAAGATATGTGATTAAATTTCGTTTATATTAGCCGTTACCTTATCGCTTGCTACTCTCTTTACATAAAAAATCTCTGTATATAAAAAAAATATATTTATTGAGAGTGGAAGGTGAACTAATGCTCTCGACGGAATTAGGCAACTATATTGGGCCAAGGTGATATTTAGGAAGATAAAAACATTAATTTTTTAAGCAAAGAGAAGGATTAGCATTAATTTAATGAGTGAAGAATTGCTACATAGATTTGTTTGGACAAGACATAAAAGATAGTATTACCTAATAAATTAGGATGATAGAGTGATAATACTTCTCTAACACAAACATGTCAAGACACAAACTTACAAATTTACAATATTACAATCAACCTATTCAAAAATTGGAAACAATTGTCTATATCTATATACAAAAGTTTAAAAAATTGAAAATAGTCGCGCTTCACTGATTTTAGAAGGTATCATATAAATATGTGATTTTTATCTTTCAATTTGTTAGAAAAGTATATTTCCTTCTATATTATTTCGTATGTTCTATTTATTTATTTTTTTAATCTATTTTCCGTTTTTGGCTATTATGCTTCTTTATGGTTATGGGCCTTATTACTTTTCAAAATCCAATTTACGGATTGATTTATAATTTTTGAGAACAACTAAAACATAAACCCATACCCGTTAATAACGGGCCGTTAAAAGTCTCTTAGTCTCTAAGAAACCCAAAAAGTACAAAGCTATCTCCCTAATCCCAATTTGGTACCCAAAGCCAAAACCACTCGCACACATTGATTGGACGCCATCTACGTGACTACGTGGCACTAATCTCCCATTCTCCCATATCCGTTTCCACTTTGACGGACCCCATCAACCAACTAATTTCCCTTCTCTCTCTCTCTCTCTCAGAATTACTCTCGGGTTTCGATTGGATTTGGCAAAGATGAGGTTTTGTTTGTTGATCATCGCTCCAATCTTCCTGTATTATCTAACCCACATCATTTCAGCTGAATCAGTGATCACTGCTCAAGTTGGTAATTAATCACTTCAAAAGTTTTAATCTTTCATTAGCCTATTTAATATTGTTTCAAATTACTTCGGTTTACTTTATTATTTTCCAAATACTATGCTTATTTGTATGATATATAGTTTTGAAATCATTATTTTCCAAATTTTTAGCCAGATGGGATAGTTGAGAAACTAATTGAGAGTGATTTTTGATGCCGAAGGCTTTGATATACTTGTTCTGAAATTTGTTATAGGGGAACTTGTTTCTGAGTAAATTTGCATTTATTATACTTCGAATAGTTAGCTAAATATGAACCCTCATTTGAGAAATTTTGGACTTTATTTTGATTTTGAGTAAATGGATTGACGCTAATTAGTAAGTAGTAGTTTGCTTGGTGGGTTTAGCTTGTTTCAGAGAAAACGATTTGCGCCTGGGGAGTTTGTTCTGTGTTTGTGAATAGGTGATTCTTCAGTTCTATTGAGTGGTTTTTGGGTTATTGATTTATTTGGTTGAATGATAGTGAAGAATAAAGTTGATTATTTTAAATGTTGGAGATTTGGTTTTGGATGAAACTTGGAGTTTGAGTACTTTTGTTTGTGAAAGATTGGTTAGATGGATTGAGGATTAGCTAAAACATCTTCATACTGTTGCATCAATTAGGTTGCTTACACTTATCGCCCCTTGTCTACATTTAGAGCTATTTTAGATGAGTTTTACCAGGAACGTGTGTCATATGGTATGTGGAACTAGTAATGGTACATAATTTGGTTGGTTCTCTTGTTAGACTAGCCAGAAATGTACCATTGTACCATGTACCACACGCCAATTGCCAGGTTCTGGATTGTGGTTTGTTGGGTGATTACGAACTAGGTGACGCTAGTTTTGCTCTAAACTCTACAGAGATGATGTTGATATTTTTGTAAACACCTTAGAGGCAATGAGGGTATGGGTATACACTCTTCTTGTATTTCTGGGAGTTAATAGGGGATCATTTTGGTTTGGTTATTTATGATGTTCAGACTTTACAGATCCATAATAGGATTCATCTGTCTTCTGACCCCTAGGGGACCTGTTATTGAGAGTATCAATAACTTCGACTTCTGTTGATGATTTAAAAGGCTTGGATTAAATATATCCTGTCATACTTATTACTACCTTATTTTGAAATCATAGGTTCACTTAACTTCTTAAAAAAGATTTGGTGATCTTGTGGATGTGAAAGCAATATTGTTCAATTTTTCTTGGAAGTCCCTACATAAGTCATTGTTTGATCATTTTTGCTATAGTGATGAACTGATGATATATTCCTGATCAAATTTACTCAAAATAAAAAGAAGAGAAAACCAAGAGAGTTAAACGTGGCATGTATGGTTGGAAATGGAAACTTAATTCTGTACATTGTTCAATGCAGGTGGTGCAAATTCTCACAGATCACATGAACCAAGATACAAGATCGAGTTTCACTCAGAGGACTCACCATATCTCCCTGTAAGCAAGCTGATAAAAGTGTGGATCTCGTTGCCTTAAAGAACCTTTTGTTCATCTTGGCTTTGGTTATGATTCTTGCTGCACTGTTAGCTACTTTTTGGAGTTGGTCATTCTTTATTCTCTCTTGACTTATGGATCACCAAAGTTTCAACTATATGCTATATTGAAATTAATTGCAAGGATTTTTACTTTAACATTAAAGCTAGTAACTGATGCGATTTAGCATATTCAGTACTGATGCTAAGGACACAATGTTTCTTGGCTTGTCATCTAACTTGTGAAAATCTATGGGGAAACTGGTGGGACGGGAGTACTAGATATGAATTGGTATTATCATGGACTTAACCTATGTTATTTTCCATCACTAGATAGTCTGACCAGTGGATTTCTCTTCTAGTTGGAAACTTTGTTGGCTTTTATCCAGAAAAAAGTAGTTTCTAGATATAGTCCAAATTCTAAACTTAAGTTGTCTTTGTTCTCTTCTTCTGTCTAAGTATCTTGTTCTTAAAGTGGAGTTGCTGCGTCTGGCTCCGCTAATTTGTATTTTCGTGATTTCAGAATAGGGTATTTTCACTTTCTTAATACCATATTTTCATAAAAAATAGAAGAGTCGGATAGTAAAGAAGTTAAATAACTCTAATCTCACAGCTAAATGAGTGTTAAATATTGTTAAGCTATATCTGGTAGTTTTCTTTGATTTGGCAGCTCTTAAAAGCTTGCCTTGAACCGCATAACTACAGCAGAAGACAACCCAGTTTTCCTTCTGTTCACATTATCTAATGCAATCAAATATAATCATATCTATAGCAGCATCCCCTTTGCATGTTGGCCAAATATTTCAGCATGCATTGTCTTCTTCCGTCTGGATTATTTGTGATTTCCTATGGTTTTTATCTTGGATCCACAAAGTGGTGATATTGTTGCTTGACAATAATAAACAGGGTGATGACCAAGAGTCTGTCTTCATGCCAAATGCAGATGGGAAGAACTATTTATGCTTTCTTCCAAAGATTGAGAAACCTAAGAGTAGGAAGCCAGTCAGCCAGTATAATTCCAGTGGCATGATCATGGAAAGTGTGAAACGGGTGAAAGTCAAGACACCAGATGAGCTACTTGAAGTATTGGAGGAGCAATGCCTTCTCAGGGTCAGTTTCAATTATTAAACTCTATTCATGTGAAATCTGTGTTATATTGACTTTTCTTCTTGTCCTA
Organism: Dysphania ambrosioides; assembly: GCA_026401315.1. Taxonomy (NCBI): domain Eukaryota; kingdom Viridiplantae; phylum Streptophyta; class Magnoliopsida; order Caryophyllales; family Amaranthaceae; genus Dysphania; species Dysphania ambrosioides. The sequence continues at coordinate 4,074,489 of CM048667.1, forward strand.
AGTACCTTGATGCTTGGGATATGAAATCCTTACTTGATAGTGTGATTTTTACATGGACTCCTCAATCATCTTGAATCACTTATTGGTAGAGATTATAGAAAATGAGGGATAGAGGGGGGAATATTATGAGATGTATCTTTCCTAAAGGGCTCAAGGAAAGGATTATTACAATAATCAAGCAAACTAGTCAACCTGAAGTGCACACCCAAACTCACATACTAGTGTCCAACTATTCGAATGTCATCACCTTATTCTAAATTTCGAGCCATTCCATTTCATATACTCACTTTTTTGCACATTTACAACCCCCATAACCCTAGGTCTGGGCGACCTGGAGTAAAATAGATAGGGTTTCAGTGGCACCTTCGGTTCAGCATCTGTAATACGATATCTATTTGCAGGGAGTCTGAAACATCTAAAAGAAAGAAAGTGGCTTCACTATTATCTCCCCTCCTCCTGCCTTTTTACTTTATATAGTGTATGCACAGTGGCGGGGCCTACGTCTGGGTGACCTGGAGTATAATAGACAGGTTTTCAGTGGCACCTTCAGTTTGGCATCTGTGATACGATATTTAAATGAAGGGAGTCTGAAACATCTAAAAGAAAGTAAAATGGGAGTGTGGAAATTGGAAGTTACTTATGACCTTGTTGTGCACTTTTCTTGCAGCAAGAGGGTTGGTGGACATACGAATTCTGTTATAAGAAGAAACTGCGGCAGCTCCATTTGGAAGATGAGAAGGTAGGTTCATACGTCTTTTTTGGTTTGTCGCCTTTCTAATCTTTAATGCTCTTGGTAACTGGTAGCCATGTTACTGATTTGATCCTGGCTTTATTTTGATGGGATAATTTTAATACATGTAGAAACCTTATGCAGTAGGATGAAGCAGAAGTTGTTTTATTTGTTTGACAAGCTCTCATGTCTAAAGAGATAAAGCAGGAGTTGGCTTATTTTTTGATTCATTCATTGGTTGCAGTTTTCCTGAACTTGATTCAAAGTTGCATTAGATGTTTCATTCCTTGATATAAATGGCTTTTTGTGCATCATTTAGAAAATTATTAATTTACCTTTGGTCTTTTCCCCTGCTTGTCCAATGCCTTGGACTGTTGTTGTCTCACACCATACTTCAGTTTAACTTTAATACTTGTTATAAGCAGTATCTTTTCCCCTTTACAACCATCTTCTATTTGGGCCCTACGGAATTAGATGCTCAATTTCCCTTCTATCACTATATATGGGACTATGGGAGTGTATTTTATTCTAATTTATTTTGATGTGCAATCATTGAATGTTATTCTGTAGTTTATTCAAATTTTGTGTGAAATTGTTTTCTTACCAACACAAACCATGGTGATACAGATAGCTCAGGAGTTTGTGATGGGAGTATTTGATCCTGAAGCTACAAATGCTTATAACCAGAATCTGTCTGGCATTTCTATATTGAAAAATTCCCATTCTAAAGATGCTTCTCAGAGGTATGATAAATTTTGAGCATAAAGCTAGATTGATCCTGGGATTATGTTACTGCCTGATGTGGGCATAATTGAAGGTGTTAGCTATGCAGGTATCATGCTCATCAATACACCAATGGTACAGTCTGTGACCTTACGAATCAGCATCGAGAGACGGAGGTATTTATTTTTCACTCATCCGTCAACTTGTTCACATTTTGCTGTGTTTATTGAGTCTTTTCCTTTTCTATCACAGGTTAGATTTGTATGTTCAGAGGGCAAAGCTATGATTACCTCCGTTACAGAGTTATCCACCTGTAAATATGCACTGACAGTTCAGTTTCCTTTGCTTTGTGCACACCCGTGAGTCTTTCTCTCAGACTGTTTATGCTACTGTTTGTACTTAACTGCAGGGTTTGTTTGTCCCATGTACTATTTTGGAATGTCCAAAAAATTTGTTACCCTTCCCATTACCATAATGGTTTATGACTAGATTTCTTACATGCCAGATCAAGTCTACAACTAGGGAGAGGATAGAAGTGGCCCAACTATATTAAGGGTCTTTTATCATGTGATATTCTTAATGATGAGGGGTCAAGTCAATGTGAGAACAAAATCTGAACGGAGGAAGTACATTACTTGTAGCAATATTAATGTGGAAGAAGGCAGCATGTCACTACTGGATATTTCTCTTTGCAGGCTGTTCCAAGAAGAGCGCCCGGTTTGGCATGCCATCCATTGCAACTTGCTTCCCAAGGATGCCAAAGATATGAAAGTGGAAGAAGATCCTTTTCATAATATCGAAATCACAATGGTCTCTGATACCGTACATCCATTCAACGTTGGTGCTGACGAATCTACTGCATGAATGTTTGGTTTAACGGTTTTTCACAAACAGGTACAGGATAAGCTGGGGCTACCGGGAGGAAACTCGCAAGATAAAAAAATTGAATACTGATAAAGTCAGAAGTAGATTACTGTAATTTTGTAGATTGCTCCGTGCTCCAAACAAGTCAAGCTCATACGTGGATCTTTTAGTTTTAAAACGGCTTTCGTTCTGTTTTCAACCCAAATACTTGCGCCTTAATCAGGTCATCTTCTCCGCAGTCGGCGCATGAGTTTTTTCGTTCTAATGCCATAAAATATAATATTCTAAAAATTTATTTTAAAATTTATTTAATAAGATTTCACTTAAATATATTGTTTCTTATAATACGATGATAATTTATGGTCAAGTTTTTTAAACTTTAGTTCTATAAATCAAAATTGAGTAATTTTTGTAGACAAAGGAAATATGGAATTGAAAAACTCACGTAGCATGAAGGAAATATGGAATTGAAAGACTCACGTAGCATGGATCATTGACAACCTTCTTAGACTACTCTTTAGTCAAGATGACTCCTACTATTTTTGCCTATGTATACCCCAATCAATTTTTTCTATGCAGAAATTACATCATATCATTGATTCACGTGATTTTGCAGTCAAATTATTTTAATTTCCTTACACCCTCGCTTCAAAATTAATGGGCCTTGTTATGTACCTCCCCAAATTACTTACATCGTCCCCGTAAATCCCTATATTACCCTCCTCCACCCTCTTCCCTTCCATCACTCTCTATCACTCTCACACACACAATCCTCTCTCTAACCCTCAAGTCACCGGACGTCTCTAGGGTATGCTTTTAATGTTTTTTTAAATTAAAGCCAATAATGTGGGAGGTCGTCGACCGGCAACTGTGGGCTTGCCGTCTAACTTTTTCCGCAACCCCTTGGGTGTGCCATCTAATATTTTCGGCTTGCCAAAAATTTTAGACAGTAAGCCCACCCGCTGGAATTTTTTTTAATAATTATTATTGTTAATTATTTTTTTGTTAATAATTGTTAGATTATTATTATTAATTTTGTTAGTTAATTATTGTTTAATCATTATTATTGTTAATTTTTTGTTAGTTAATTATTGCATTATTATTTTTAATTATTGTTGTTAATTAATAGTTTAGGTATTTTTATACTATAGTTATAAAATAATTAATAATTAGGAGTATTAATAATAGAAATCAAATTAAGTTTTGAAAAATTATAAGTTAGAAATTATGCAATATGTTAGGAATATGTTAAGTTAGAAAAGTTAGGAAAATTTAAAGTTAGGAAAATTATGGAAATTATAAATATGATTATTTTAGGAATATGTTAAGTTAAGTTAAGTATAATAACAAATAACATAGTTAGGAATATGTTATGTTAACTTTTTAATATTTTAAGTAAATAGTTTAAGTTCGAAAAATTTAAATTTAGGAAAATATTATAATTTAGGAATATTAACTTAATTAAGATATTTTAAGTTAGGAAAATTAGAATTTAGGAATATTGAATTAAGTTATTAAATGTAAAGTTTGAAAATAATAAAATATTATAAAATTATGAAATGATTGATTAAATTATCAAAATAATCGTAAATTATGTAAATAATAACTTTTGTATATTAAATAATCGTAAATTATTGAAAATAATAATTTATGAAAATAAATTAAGTAAAAATAATTTAAGGGTTATAAGTTAGGAAAATAATAAAGTATTGTTAAGTTATAAAGATAAAGTTAGGAAAATAATGAAGGAAGTTCTGAACTATTTCTAAAAATTATGTCGTTATTTATTGAATAGAGGGTTACGGGACATGTCATTCCCGATTTCATGACCACGGACGAGTTCTCTGGCCAGTGCCACACCCGGGCTCGAGGTGTTGACACTTTTGTTAGGAGGGCGAGGTCAACACAACCACATCCACAGCCGCAGCCAAGTTAGAGCATTCGACTCTCCCTTTTCTGAGAACCGTTCGAGTTGTCGTTTTTGGGGTTCTGGTTCCCGTCCTTTTGAAGATGAGGACAAGGATGATGATTACGACATTGATCAGGATGGGGAGGACTTTACTACGAAGCTTGACCAGACACTTGACGAGGAGTCTATGCCACGCTAGTCACAAGGTCGTTGCGGCCCATCTCGGTCGAGGGGTCAGTTTGTTAGGGCAGAGAACACAAGCACTAGCACGAGCTCTCGTAGTCACAAGCGCCAGACACCTGCAGACGACACCTGGCTTGTAAGTGGAGCAATGTTGGGTGGACCACTAGATGGTAGCGTCATTCCTAGCTACGGGGGTCACGTAGCACGGGGGATTTAGACTAGAGCGGAGAGGAGGGTGCTGAAGTGCCATGGTAGGATAAAGGGCTGCGCCGTATTGCGTTCTTGGAGGAAGGACCTTTTGTCACAAGAGTCTAAAGCTGTTGTTGATGGTACAAGACTGTCTCATTTTCCGTATTCCCTCTTCGACCACCTCGACATGGCTTTGCTTACAACTTTTTATGAACGCTGGCAGCCTGACACGAGCTCGTTCCACCTCCTGTTCGAGGAGATGACTGTCACACTACTGGATGTGTGGCACATTTTACGTATTCATGTTGAGGGACGAGCAAATTTTGGGATGTTGTCCCCTGATGATCTAATAAAGCAAGCTAGAGAGTTTATGGGATTGAAGTTGCCATAGTTTGCGAAAACTCACTAGGATAAGGGAGGCGTCCTTATGACTTCCATTCTTGACACTTGTCACGGCGTGGATCGAGGTGATAGATATTTTTTTGAGGCTGGTTGGTTGTTGTACATATTTGGGTCCACATTTTTCGTGGACAAGAGCGGTAACAGGATGCGGCCCCAGTTTTTACATGAGCTCAGACTCGGATCCATACATGATTTAGGGAGTTATGCTTGGGGTGTTACGGCATTGATTATGTTATATTGACAGCTTGGAGAGGCGAGTAGGGCAGGTTGCAGACACCTTGTAGGTTGCCTCACCCTTCTACAGGCATGGATCTATAAGTACTTTCCCTCTCTACGGCCTCATCTGCCGCATGTTAGTATTAGACACGATCGACCTCGTATTGCGCTTTGGGCTCCTTGGAAAGAGGCAAGTGATGCGGGCCGATTGGTAGCCCTCTAAAGGCAATTGGACCGTATGCAGCCCACGGAGGTATTACGTAAATGTTTTTCTATTTAGTTGTTTAGTTGTACTTATATTGAACAATGTGTGTATCTTGACATTTGTTTTCTTAGGTTTATTGGACCCCTTACAGATTGAATGTAACACAATGGTGTCCCAAGGTTGACATTCACTAGATGGATTCGATATTGGGATATCATCAAGCCGTATATGCCTGATTGGGTTCTCCGTCATTTCGGGTTCGTACATATGATTCCCATGGCACCATGGAAGCCATAGTCAGTATTGAGACCCTGGGAAGGGTACCTATTGAGTCGAGTTTGCTGAGTCAACCACGAATTCGGCGTGGCATTTTTTACCTAATGCCTTCCGACTTAAGCTTGGGAGGTTTCATCCGGCAGACGACTTTCCAGAGGCCTCATCTCCAGATTACATTCAGTAATTTTATCGGATTTCTCACCCTATCCTGATCGACGAGGTTGTTCCCACTGCACTGGAGAGGACGAACACCCTTTACGTAAGTTTAGTTAGAATTTGATTATCTTTTTATTTATATTATGTTATATTCCCGATATTCCCACTTATACGATTTTTTCTTATTTGTATTGGGTCGAGAAGTTGTTGAGGATCGTCCAGCCTATCACTGATGCTAGGGTGTTGACACCCAAGTTGGGGGCTTTTGCTAACGCTATCGACTCATTTATGTACGAGTAATACGCTAGATGAGACTCTTTGTACATGTAGTTATTATATTTTTAGACATTTAGAAGTACGTACGGTTTATTTTATTTTGTATTGATTTATGTAGTTGAACCGTAATATTTTGTATATATTCTTGTATAATATTATATATGCTATTAAAGTTTCCGATTTATTTCAATATTTGAGAACGTAGTTTCTCATTGCCGATTATGAGGCAAGAGCGAGGGAGTTGATGGAGATGGAGGAGGGTTCAAGGAAGGAGAAGTATGCCATTGTGCTCGCACAATACATACTTCTCCTTGTTCAAACCCTCCTCCATCTCCATGAATTCCTTCGATAATGCATCATAATCGATGCATAGATATACGTTGTCAAATAGAGTAATAAGTTGAAAACTGTTGTTTTAAATATCACATGTGTATGTTACAAATTCCTTGACTTATCAACAATATCATCAACTCGATTTTTAATAAGTTAGCTTTTAGTGGCATACTCTCTAATATCATCAATATTATCAACAATATCGTCAAATATATACGTTATCAACAATATTATCAAATATATACGTTGTCAAACGAGATGACTTACTCTCTAATACAAATATAGGTTTAGTTCACGTCATAAACTAGTCAAATTTTGCCAAAGTCCTATTCGTGACTCATATAATTGCTCTCAGCCTAGAACACTATGATCTCGTACCTGAAACCACAAAGTACATATGGGCGGCATAAGACAGTCACGAGATAGGGTTAATCTAATGTAATGCTTGTAGGTACCGAGGTGTGCAATGCATATCTCCCTTCGCGGCCGACTAACGTTCACGGGTGCAGACCATGGTAATACAGTCTTGCAAGGATAAACAGAACCATCTAACCCAACACTGAAAAATATGACTGCACAGTTCCAAAACTAAGTTATTGGAAATAAGTCCTGTTGGACCTCCATCTAATGTTCCATAGATCAACTCTCTCCAAATCATGTAATATGAGTCACGACATTGTCAACGTCTTCGTAGAAGATGGATGAGTAAATGTCTCAATGTGCCAACATCTCATTGCATATGATCTTTCGTGCTTCGATCCAATTCTCCTTGCTACCTAAGAATAAGTCTTCCACCACTTGGAAACCACACTTACCATCACCCCAAACGTCGAGATACTCAATAGCGTATTCAAGCATGATCGCCGTAATTTTATCCACATTCGGATATGCTGTAATATCTGCATGACAACCTAAAAAAGCCATAGGTTTAAAGATTTCAACATCATTACTAAAAAAAAGCTTCATCAATGCTATAACAAGAGTACGACAGACATGTTCACAGACGACATAGAACGTCGCCCATGGCTAGACGTCGTATGCGAACCTCTTTCACGCCCTTGACTTGAGTACTCCCATGAGGATCGTTCACGGCGTGTGCTAGGTCGTCCTCTGTTTGACATCCTCAGCTCGGGTTCAAGGTAACCCACATCCTCTTGATGGAGTTGTGCGTGGATAATCCGGGACACATGACGAATAATAGCAGGATCACTTACGATAACCTCACTCACGAGCGACTGGAAAATTACACGTCTTGCGTTGGATAATTCAAAAAGCACATGCGTGCTATCTCCTTCATTCACCTTTAGGTTTCTCTAAAATTGATGGACTTGCTGCAATTTAAAGAACTGGCTGTCCGCGATAGTATTGTAAATCTGACATGCACATGGTATCCCATGACTTGTCTGGTGCGCACAACCACATAGATCATGCACTTCATTATCCAATGATTTCATCCGCTTCTCTTCCTCAACCAACAACTCCAAGCAATAATGGGATATCCGTCCACCCAGATGTTGGAACGACATGTGTCGATATTGTTGGCCATGTGTACATCTTGATGCCTCAAGAGTTTGTCGAATCTCTGTTTGTTGTGCATCAATGGCTGTGTTAATTTTACGCCAAACAGTATCAAACAACCCGTTAGAGTATGACACCCACCAACTCTTTAGCATAGAATGAGCACTCTCAACCCTTATAGTTAGTTGTATTTTCAAAATGAAGTTTCTCATTCATCCACCGTTTCACGAACTTTTCGGCGTGAACGAGCCATGTACTCCCAAGTACGTGATAACAATAAGGAATGCAGTTCCCCACGACCCATGAAGAACTCCTATGGCATGATCATAATCGTTTTGAGTCTTCGCTTCCATGATACTCCTCCATATTCCTTGTTTGAATCTCTCCCCGACCTTCTTATCTCTGCAAATTTTACCAATTCTATTCTTCACATCCATGTTGATGTGCCATGTACATAGTAAGTTTGCAGTTTCACGAAAAACTTCACGAATAGCAGCCATGGGCCCTAATTCCCGATCAATGACAATCGTCGATGGAGACAAGTCATTACTATACAACATCTTCAACTTATCTAACACCCACGGGTAGCTACCTGTAGTCTCATTAGATAGGAATGCATATGCAATCAAGAAATTCTTGTTGTACCGAGTGACACCACATATCTCAAACAAGGGCATCTTGTACATGTTCATCTTGTGAGTGGAGTCCATGCCCAAAACCCATGGATACGTATGTAACAAGTTCGCAGAAACATGATGGGCCATAAACACATGGGTGACAACATTTGTTTTAGTATGAGAGGGTAAAAATTTCGCATGGTTGCTATCAGTAGCAAGATGAAGAAGCTGACTAATAAAATTCCGTCCGCCAGCCTCCTCCCGTCTCATCCTATCTCTGAAATTGTAGATATTTCGGGAAACTAGGAGTTCACCGCAGCCAAAATAACCTTAGGTTTCGCTTGAGCCACAGACATATCCCAAACCAACTTATTCGCTATGGGGCTAAGACCACTTATCAACCGATTTCCCTCCGAATACTTAATCATTTCGTGATTGTGCTTACCTTTATCCTCGGGACCCAATACTATCAACCACCCATCTACAGAACATGAAATCTTAATCAGAAACTTACAACCACAAGCTTGAGATTTAGTCCCCGTTCGTTCAACATTCTCTAAATCTCTATTCCTCTGTTTCTCTCTCCCCGATTGCATCTCATGTACAAATTTCCTCTTTTGTACGATGAATGCATCAATTGAAATATGTGTTGTAGGACAACCGATTTATCCCATGTAGAATCCATTTCTTTCGTCGAAAATATTTCTGAAGTCGTGAAATAAGGGTAATAATTTATACCATCTTTACTAAAATCTTCTGTCGAAACCTATAAAAAAAAAACAAAAGAAAAATTGGCTTACTGTTTTTCTTGGACGACTAACCCACCGGCATGGCCGTTTTTTCCCTTCTTCGTTCCCGATTCAAGTTTTTTACCTGCGACATTGTCGACAACGGTCCATCCATAATTTCGGTGATTTCTGGTGTACCGAAAAGCGGTCATTGATTTTTCGGCCACCGTGGTGGTCGACGACTGGTGGTCAGGAAATTTAGCGGAGTGTTGTTATTGTTACATTTTTACGAGAAAGTGAAGTAAGAAATAAGATTTGAACTGAAATATGTTCGATATTATATAAAAGCGTAAAAAGGAAAAATCGTTATTAATTGGGGCGGTTCGATCAATTTTGGGGCGGCGTTTAGCACTCCACAAATTAATTCTTGGTCTGTTAATTATTATATTTTTAAGAGAACAACACATCTACCTCTAGTCCTCTATCACTCAGTTACAGACTCACAGCCAAATAATTAACCTTCGAATTAAAGTAAAACAATTTACCTCCAAGTTAAAACTAAATATCCAACATAACACGTACTGTGTACAGATAATCAGATATTTCAATCCTAGCGAGATTTTCTGAGCAACATATCTTTAGATAGAAAGAAATAGTTATCCAATGATCCAATCATATGTACACAAAAGCTGAATAATTAAGTACTAATAATAAAAAAAAAAACGTACCCTAGTACAGTTCTTAGCCTTTGCCAGTTTGCCTCAAACCCCAACTCCATCTTCTCTACGCTCTCCTCAGTCCTCAGTGTCTCAGGTATCTACTACTTTCCCCTCTTCTTTTTTTTTTTAATTTTTTTTTAAGAATTTTTCTTGCATTATCTGCATATTTCTGTCCTTTAATTTGCCCTTTTTCCCATAATTTTGCAGGAATCTGGAACCATGGAAGTTGGGTGTTACAGCTCACAGGTGGGTAAAATAAAGGGCTCTTCAGCGTTGGAATTTGTGATGCTGGATACCCTTTTGCTTGCTAGAAAATCTCTTGATTGCCTTTTGCTGACGGTATAACTTCTTTACTCTCTCAATTTCCCAATTTTTGCACTGTTTTTCTTGCATAATTTGTGTAATTTTTTTGGATTGGTTGTATTTGTTTTTCTTAGCTTAATTTTGTTTAGGACTTTACTGTTTATGTGCTGTAGTTTCAATTGTTTTATTGACTAGTTTGGTAAAGTTCTCATCTTTATTCGGTTCTCCCCCTTCACCTTTGATTGTTGTGAATGAGGATGCTTTTTTTTTTTTTTATTGCTTTTAGGATTGTACTTATTGTTTATTTGAGTTTTAAGTGGTCGAACACAATGTCTCTTATGTTACATTAGGGTTTAAGCTGCAAGTTTTGGGATAAATTGGTCTAAATAAGGAAGCTTGTGTTATGGTTTGTGGTTGTTGATAAGATTATCCATAAAATGAATTGCTTGCAAAACCCTTGTTTTCGGATTCTTTTTGCTTTACTATTGGTCTGCCATTCTGTCTCACTATAAGACTTTTTTGTCAGTACGAGATGTCGTGCTTCCTTTGTTTGATTTTGTTGCTTCCGAATTTTTTTATTGTCAGTGAATTATAACTAGCTTTTTGTATATTAGACTGTAATTTATAGGTGATTCTTCTGGGATGGAGAAGTGCTTCTTGGTTGCTATTCTTTGGTCTTTGAGCATGATAAAAACTTCCAAATCCTAAGGGTCTTGTCATCAGTCTAGGTTGTGCTTTTCTAGACATGCATGGTTTATTTTTTGAGCTAGTTGCTAATCTCTGAACATTGGGAATCGAATAAGTGGCCGATCTTATTTGGAAATTTGATCTAGTGCTAATTTGATAGTGAAGATATATACCGTGAAGGAAAATTTGAAACTAAAATACAATGTGTAAGAATCACTTTATCTAGTGCTCATTTTGGAAATTTGCTCTGTGTACTTGGTTATACTAAAAATGACAGATTGGTACTGGGTGTAGTGGAGGTTTAGGTCCTTTGGGGTCAGAATATGTGTTAGAAAGTGAGAGAGTGGCTTTTGTAATTGAAAATGATATGCAGTAATTAAATTGTTTCACTTATTCTCGCCAAATTTCATACTCGAAAGTTTGCTCAGAATCAATTTTGGTGATGGAAGAATTCAATTATACAGTGTTTTGAATGATGTTATCTGCAGTGGTTTCAGACAGGAGCTCTCTTGGGGGGTTTCAGCGAGCTACCTGGATTGACTTCTATTGAGAACAGGTAAATCTTTTTGCTTCAGTTCACTCAGAGTAATTGGTATGAAATATTAGCTTGTTTAATTGATCAATGTTGACTGCACAGGTTTCCTATTGAGGAACTCCGGAAAACAGCAAAACCTGCTCCTGAGAACAAGGATGCTAGTGACACTGAGGATGACGATGATGAAGATGGTGTAGATGATCAGGATGATGATGACGATGAGGATTTTTCTGGAGAAGGTGGGGAAGACAATGATGATGAGGGCGACCCTGAAGAAGAGGCAGAGGCTAATGGGGAAGGAGGAAGCGATGATGATGATGACGACGATGAGGATGGGGATGATGATAATGAGGATGAGGATGGCGAAGATGAAGACGAGGAAGAGGAGGAAGAAGATGACCAGCCTCCTGCAAAGAAGAGAAAGTGAGATTTGAGTTTAGGTTCATTAGGGGTTCATACTTTCTTTTAAACTCAAGGACTGTGTCTAGTTGGATGGTTAGGGCTTTCACATGGTTGTTTAAACATTGATCAACGTTGGTAGCTCATTGCTGATAAATCTTGTAGAATGGTTGATTATTCTAAATATTATGGTTTCCTTTAATCACATTATGTAGTATATATTTGGTTTCCTTCACATAAGTAGTAGTTTATATCTTTTTCGGTTAGACAATTGATATTCCCCCTTTTGCATAATACCTTCTGCTGTTACACTTTTTGTACTATTCATGAATTTGCTTTTGAGCATAACTTTTGTTTTTAATTATAAATAGTAATATTTTATATAAAAAAGTTATTAGGTTAATATCAATCTATATTTTCAGAATATCAACTTTTCACATTGCAAATGGTTAATTTAAGATATATATGGTCAAAGTTGTATTGTAGCAAATGTGCCTGATACAAATGGGTAAGGTATTTGGATATGGGGGGAGTGTATAAATGATGTTATACCTAGAAACAATGTTCATTTGAAGAAGGTAAGAAGACCTTGTAAAATGTTTAATTTTTGGAATAAATGTTACTAGATTTAAGATTTGGGAGACGAGTTAGTTTTTGTGGTCCGAGCTTTACTCTGATAGATTACATATATGTAAGATCAATTTAAATCGACTTCAAAACTTCTATAATTGGGTCATAAATTTACTTTCAATAAAAATGATTGGTACCAAACCTTTCCATGTGGCCTAATATATCAATTTGAATTTTGGAAATTTTTTTCTAAAATATCTCAAAAATAATGTATAAAATAAATTTCAAAATTTGGTAACTTCAAACTATTTCGGGCAGGTGAAGGAACACCTTGATACAAGCACCATGGATCTTACAAGATCATATTAGCCCACAAGAGTGATTGGAATCATCCACTTTAATTATTAACAACCATTCTAATCAATTTCTAAAACTTTTATACTAGGTTCTAAACTCGTTTTCAAAGCCTTTTGAAAACGAAAGTTAATAATAATTGGTTCCAAACTTTGTAATAAGGCCACAAGAGCCACCCAATACCTTTTTATTTAAATTACCAAACTATTTGAAAATATCTCCAAAATAGTGTATATATTAGCCTTCACAATTCGATCATTTGGGACAATTTTGGCTCCGTTGAGGAATATCCATGATTTACTTGTTAGTTTTATAGGATCATATTACGCCCTAGGAATGATTGAAATCATGCATTTTTTTTACTCTAAATATCCATTTTAATCAATTTCCAAAACCCATATAATTAGTTTGAAACTCCTTTTCAAGGACTTTTGAAATTGAATGTAAGGCAACAATTGCTTCTAAGCCTCCTTATATGACGCAAAGATGTACTTAATTAAAACCTTTTCTTTTTATTTTGAAAATTTTCCAAAAAAATCTCAAAAACAAGGTACTAACCTTTAACTTTCGATAAATTTGAACATTTTCGAACCTAGTGAGTTAATATCTTGATATGTTCATCACGAATCTTATAGGGTCAATTAATCCCTAAGAATAATTTGAAACATCTACTTTGACTCTAATTATCCATGTCAATCGACATTCGGCCAAACTCTTATAATTAGGTTTGAAACTTTTTTGAAGGTATTTTGAATCTGAATATAAAAGCAATAACTTGCTCCAAACCTCCTCTCATAACCCTATGAGGCACCCAAAATCGTTTATTTTTAATTTTGAAAATACCTCAATACATTGTATATAATTATAATAGCCCTCACGATTCAATCCTTTAATATAAATTTGACCCTATTGAAGAAACACATTGATATGCTTACCTATTGGATTATACAAATCCTAGGAGTGATTGGAACCATATAAAATTTTTAACTTAAACATCCATCTTATGCCACTATGTTATCAGGTAATCCAAAACTAATAAGATCGAGGTTGATTTTCAACTTGGGCTTTATAAATAAAAAACGTCTTTTAGCCCCATCTTTGGATTTCACTGATAAATTTTTGTGCATCTCAAGTAATCAATAATAATAATAATAATAATAATAATAATAATAATAATAATAATAATAATAATAATAATAATAATAATAATAATAATAAAAAGAGATACTTTTTGCCAGCCGTACTCCCAATATATTTTAAAGTCTGCCATGCAAAACTGTGTGAATTAATTATAGTAACACAGTTTCTCTTTTGGTCACTTGTTTAAAAGAAATAAGTGCATGCTTTGCTTCAACACAAATTTCACATTTACTAGTCTCAAAATTAGTAAGGTTAGGAATCAGATTCATGCTTTTCATCTCTTGAATAGAATCAACATTCACATGTCCTAACCTACCATACCATAATTCATTGCATTGGGCTCAGCAAAATAAGTAAAAGTGGAGCCAATTTTGTTATTAGAAAAAGTGTACGTCTAAAACAAACAAATCAACATTCAGATAACCCTTCCCTACAATCCCCCTTTCGAGAGAGAACTATAATATCAGCGAAAACTTGTATCCCTAAATTATTTAATAAACCAACAAAGATTAAGTTACTCCGTAAAGAATGGACAAACAATATACACATGCTGTTAGCTTATAGTTTTTCCAAAGAAGCTTCCCTTACCTTTTCCAAGCATTGGTAAGCTATCAGAATTAGCCATAAAAACTTGTTCACCTGCATCACCTTTTTCAAAATCCATGAATAGACTCTGGTTAGCACAGATGTACCTAGTGGCACCAGTGTCCACAATCTACTTCACAACATTGCTTAGGATGTATGGCGTCATCATGCTGGGTCATATTCTCTCGACTGTTGGTTAGTTAGAACTGAGTGTGGGAGGCGGTTTCGATGCATCACGGCGGTGATAGCATTGGTGTGCCTTGTACCCTGTCTTGCCACAAACAAAGCACTTGACAACGGACTTTCTTGAAATTATTCTGCTCCTTCGTCAGACCATGGAAAACCTTCCCCTTTTTCGGTCTAGTTTTGCACTTGAACCTGTCTTGTTTAATACTACCAGATTCCACAACATTAGCCTTAAGAGAAAGAGACTTAGGATCAGAGACAACCTTACCCTTCAGCCGGTTTGCTTCCTCCACTTTCGAATGGCCAATTAGCACCCCCATGGTCATGTTTTTCTTCTTGTGTTGTAATACATTCCGGTAGTGAGACCAAGACTCGGGAATTAAGTTTTTCAATCAGAACATTGTCTTGAAGAACCTCACACATTTTCATACCCTCTAGAATGATATCAGCAACTAGGTTCTCATACTGGTGTACTTGGTCAATTTACAGGTTTTTGTTTTATCATCAATTTGGAAATCTAACTATTTTCCCATCAGTCCACCCCATATTTCTTAGCAAGAATTTCCCATATGGTTTTAGCATCCTTGGCAGACACAAGAAGATCAAACAACGGACTGGTCCAATGAATCAGCAAATATTCCCAAACTGTTTTATTATCTTTCTCATATTTTTGTTTTGTCCCTCAAGTTACAGAATCCTTATCCTTTTGCGGGGTGTTGACGGGAATAGGAACAACTGAGAAATCCTTAAGCATAACATACTCAACGCCAAGTTTTTTTGAGACCAGCATTTGCAGTTACCACCATTTACAGGCTCTAACTTAGATAGGTCAGGAAGTATTATGGGATGAGGAACAGCCGTACAAGCAGACAAGGTAACAACAACAAAAAGGAAATCGCTCCTACATTGTAGAAAACTGATGGTACAGCTACCTATAAAATGAAACAGACTTTTAGAACAACCACAGATTACCAACATTGTTGCACCCAACGAGTGCTCTCAGCCTAACGGCGTCACCCCCCAAAGTTAGAACAACACTCTTGCTTTACTTGCACCCAAGAAGAAGGGTTGAGACTCTTATAATTGTTTCTGAGGGTTTTTGATGGTTCCGTTTATTTCTTAAAGAAATAGAAGGTAGAGGAAGACATATATAAGGGATGGAAAAAGAGCATTTGAAATAAGGACGTTCTTCTTTGGATTAGTAAGAGCAATAGAGGGAGAAGATCAAGTTAGAGCTATAAAAATGAACAGGTTTGGGCAAAGTTTTAAGCAATCCCCAAATTTTATAAATAAAATGGGTTTTATGCATTTAAAACTAACATTTTTAACCAAAAAAATCCAACCCAAAATGATTCGAAGAACTCGCTTTATAAAGTCGAAGAATGAGGATTTTGGTAAATAAAAATTGGACCGATGTCTAGGCCCAAAATGGGCAAAGCCCGACCAGCTTTTGTTCACCTCTATAGTAGATAAATTCTGTTACATAATTAAGAAAATCACATAGATTCTTTCAATATTATAGTATTCCGTATAATTCTTGGACTAGGATTAGTGCAAACGTTAAGCAGTAAAATTTCCAACTTCCTAGAAGCAGTGGTAGTTGGTCCATAGTAAATTTACTATCGCTTGGAACTCGAGGAATACCACATGAAATAACCCGCTCCTTCTCTCTATATATAACACATTTCTTGTGCATGCATCTTCTAAAGTCTTGACTAATCAAAGTTCCTCCAATCATACTAGTTTCTAGTGCACCAAAAGCAGGAGGGAAAACCAGGAAAAACGTACTACCTTAAGATATGAGTTTCTGGAGTTTTATTGCAGGTGCAGGTCTAAAGCTGGCATCAGAGTTAGTTCAGATGATACCGGGCATTGGACCAGCACTTGCAACAATTGGGAGGCTTGCTTCACCCTTTTTGCTTGAACTTGTCAGGAAGTGGATGGAGAAGGTTGCTTCAAACAGCCCGATGAAACTGCAAGGCTGATCAACTTATATACATTGGGACTGTATTGCTAGGCAATATACTAGTTAAGTACGTAATACGTACTAGTAGTTTCACTAGTTTGATGTGCGTGTCTGGCTGTCCTAATCCAACGGTATGTATGTTAAATACATTAATAATGGAATGAATAATGGGTGATTTTCTTTTTGTGAATGTTATGCGTTTTAATTTTGTCCACACTATCTCTTTTATCGATTTATACATATATATTTTCTCTATCTCTTTATGTTTGACTCATTTTTATAAAAAAACTCTTATAAAAAATGGTCAAAATAGGTTAATATTAAGGAACAGATGGAGTATAGTTTCATCATATAGTTCCGTACTATTTGTATTTTTATAATTGATTAATTTGGATGAGTATGACTTCCCAACATATGCATTTTTTAACGGTTAAACAAAAATCACTTTATCAGATTAAGTTGAGATATAAAGAACCATTGATTATCCTCTATTTAAGATTGATCAATTTGAGTAGGATCAATATTACAGAATTCCAAAAAAAATAACTCCCACTTCTTAATCTCTTTTAAATCACAAAATCAAATGCATTCAACCATTACAAAGAAACATTAAACTCCTAGTTAATATACTCTCCTTGTAACCGCACACCTCTACAAAACTGATAGCCCTATATATAGTCATACATACATTTCCCTTCGCAAATTACACACACAAAACAAGAAAAAAGAGCTAATTAATCAAAATATATCATGGCAAGAATGTATTCTTCAAAGTCTTTAATGTTCAAACACCTTATGCTTGTTTCATGCATAACTGTCTTATTTCAAAGTGGACATGCTAGTAGACCCTTAGCCGAAGAACCTCAAGAGTGCATGCAATCCCTTACGAGTATAGGGTTATGTTTCACTGACTTTTGGACCAATCATGGGAGGTTAAGCGAGCCTTGTTGCAAAGCGTTAGAGAAAATTGATGATGCTTGTTCACCAAAACTGTTCCCTCAGAACCCCTTTGTACTACCCTTTTTTAAGAAGTTGTGTTCGGGTGGTGGTTATATTTTACCACCTCTAATGCCTTTTCCGACTCCCTCTCCACCTATTGGCGGAGGTGGTGGCAGTGGCGGAGGTATTCCTTTCCCACCTATATTTCCTTTTCCCAAGCCATTTCCACCTAGTATTGGTGGTGGTGCTATTCCATTCCCACCTTTCTTGCCTTCACCTGGTGTAGGTGCTAGTGCTCCCCCACCTCCTGCAGACCCTCCTACGGAAGAATGACCAACAAACAATAAGAAATCTATCAGTATTTGTTCCATCTTGTCTTCCCTAGGAACTTAAAAAGTATGTAGTTTGTCTGGTTTATCATGAGACAATGTAATAAATCTATTCATGTACAATATTGCTTCTCTTGTATTTGTAGTATTGTCTAGTTGTATGACCTTACCGTTCCATAACCTATTAGAGATTACTTGCAATTTGCAATAATGTATTGACTATTTCGAAAGGAGAAATTTCTAATTTATATCTAATATAAATATATCAAAAGTATTTTTGTAATTTCATTTCTATACGTGAGATCATAATGTCAATATATCTGATATACGTTTTTATATATTCTGTATTTCTATATCTGACATAACATTATTTATATCTAATATAACAATGTTTATATTCGATATCTCAATATCCTGATATAATTTATATCAACTATGGATTAGAATAGCCTTATTTCAAAAGTGTTTTTTTTCCTTTCGGAATACCAATACAAATATACAACACGGTAAAATACAGGTTGCATTGGCAATAATTACTAAATTTTATCATCCCTAACCTTTTTTGTTGGGCTTATATTGAAACATAATGATGATTAAATGAGATGACACTAAACATGCTTGCGTGCACATGCACCAAAATACTCCCATAATACAACGTTATAGTAATTAAACACATACAATCTCAATATCCAGGGAATAATGGAACCACACGCCTTATATATCAATCCTAATATTGGTAATATATGTCTTAGCTGATGAATATCAAGTCCCTCAAATCACTATTAACTATATATCACTATTATATCACTTCACATTTCAATTTAGAATCCCATAGATTTTGCATACTCCGTACATGGATTGTAGCACCCATTGAGCCATTTTTTATACAATATAAAATAAACACATCAAAATTCCCATCAAATGTTGCTTATTACTATAATTGTCCATTAGAAATATGCACTTCAATGTCAAACAATTAAAATGAATGATACTACGAATATAATTAAAGAGGGAGACTGATGAAAGATTTGACAAATTATCTTCATGCATAATAGCTCTGAGAAATGAGAATGATTAATCATTTGAATTTTGGCAAAACACGTTATACTAATTGAACCGTTTTTGCTATTTTTTCCTTATACTTATATGTGTGGGTGACTTATAATGAGGCTCTTGATAATATATGCATGAGGGTTAAAAATTACTCCATCCTTTTTTTTTTATTCTTTCTAATTTATAAGGGTATTTGAAGATTAGTGTCAATGTATATTTTTTAAATATCAGTTTTTTTTATAATTTTACAAATATAGAACCGAAGATAATTAAAATTTAAGTTTGTTTTGGGATATGTGCAAAAATAAATGGAAAGAATAAAAAGAAATAAAGTAGTAGTCCTTTTAATTAATATGTTGGGTTATACATGAATTTATTATCGTTTATCTGGTTTCGATTGAAGTGATTTAGTTGATTTCCAAGATTTTATACAGCCAGCTAAAGAACTAGGGCTTCGAGGTTCATATTATATGATAGGAATTTAATTTGCTGAATATTTAAGTTCAAACACTGTATGACAAATAGCAAATATTTATAGATTGAAATAAAATGTGTCGTTATAACAGAGATCTCTAAATATATTAATAGGATATAAATTAAATTGTTCTTAGATCATGAGTTGTCCCACGTTTATGTAGATCAAGTGATAAATCACTAATTTGGTAAAAGGAAGTCAATCGCTTTAAGGCTTTGTAACCATACTACAAGTGTTATTTCGCTTTTGCTATTACGATTGGGAACGCATTTACGAATTAGAATCTTGGTTAATTGGTTTTTTTTGGCAGGACTGTAGGCAACCCGTAACCTTGTTCTTTATTCAGGATCCTTAATTGGTTGGGATGACTTAATGCATGAGTAGAGTTGGACATGTAAATCAAGTTGCAGAACTAATGGTAACCAGCCAAGAGGAAGCCATTCGTAGAAAATGCAGTCAGATATTATTGCTCAATTATCAACGTTCTCAGAAACGCAGGCATCAGCTTCTTGATTTCGTTGTTGTTCACCTGAGGCAAGATAGCATATATATATTTACTTGTTGTCCACAAAGATATTTTGTTCTTGTATTTCCCCTTTGGCTACTTTACCTGATGTAGATTTTATTGGCAGGTATGAGCATGGCACTGGGAGGGCTGCTACACTGGCCGAAAATGCTCCAAACAGTTTTCGAAAGGTTTCCTGAGAGCATAATATGTGAGCAGTTAGAGAAAATATTTCTCCATTTGGTGCTTGCTTTGGCCAATGATCATGATAATCAAGTCCGGTAACAGCTCGAGTCCATTTTGAATGTCTGCCTTGCTTGGTATTTGGATGAGAAACAACAACTGCAGAGCCCAGTAACACATGTAGTGTTGTACATGGTACAAATAGTTTATTGGTTTAATGTTTACCTGATGCATTTTTATCTCATTTCTAGTTTACCTGGTTGTCTCAAGAGAGAGTAATCTATGAGAAGCGGTTCCATTTAAGCAGCATAGTTGTCTTCTTTGCAACTCATGTATTTTTCTCTCAATATTTCTTCTGCTTTCAGTTGAATTTCAGATAATTTTTCTTCCTTGGACATTGTTGAAGAAAGAGTAGTTTCGATTTACGAATATTTATTTCTGAGATATGATATTTATTTTCTCCCAAAATACGTATGTAACTACTATTCCTTCAAATTATTGTTGTGCCACATATTTCCTTAAACTTTAAATAACTCTAATAAAGTAGTCCATCTATTATTTTATATTTATGGTTTTCTCATTTTATTGAATGCATCCCAATGTAAATTTTAATAATATCAAGTTTTTATAATTTTTGTCTTACATATTTAAAGATAAACACGTTTTAATTAAGTCAAATCTTAGAGATCATGAAAAGTCAAATGAGTCAAAAAAAATAGGGACAGCGGGAGTAGCTAGTTTAATCATAGGTAAATCCGTAAATATTACAATTCTCTAAATATTTGTTCTACATACACTAAAACTTTGTAGTATTATATACTACTTCACTTACTTTATTTTTACAGTATTTTTATCTATAGAGTTAAATTTTAAAAATTTGATCAAAAATTTGATCATATTATAAAAAATAATATATTCACGTAAAACCTTATTAAATGCATAATGTAAATTTTTGAATATGAAATTTTCATTACATATTTCTTTAAACTTTAAACAACTCTTATAAGTAGCTAATTTAATCATAGGTAATTAAATATTACGCTGTAAATATTTGTTCTAGTACACTTCGTATTATCATATAATAATTAACGACTCTTACTTGAAATAGTTGATAATAAGAATCTCACCTTATTACTTTACATATAAATCATATACAAAATACGAGTAGAATATAAAGAATACATGATTAAAGTTCATTATATTTCAACATCAAGTATTTAGAAATTGAAGCTTAGTGTTAAAGCAATATTTTTTTATTTGTATAAACAGAAAAAATAGTACAGTTCCACGTGTTCTTCTAGTTAAAAATGTTGCGTACATTAGTAAGCTAGAAATAACCAAGCACAACAGAGACTCCATACAATTTCGCATACGAATATCAAATATCGAGCTGTACGACTCACCTTAGTGAGTTATTGATATGTGTTCGGTGGTGCTCCTCAAATCCTCAATTCTATGTTAGTTAAGAAAACAAATGTAGGCCTCTCATTTAGTGTATGTGCTTGGCAAACTATTTACTCCTCTTTCAAGTACTAATTGGATGTAGATATGTTATAATGGGAGGGTCCTATTAACTATCTTTGGTCGGTCCATTTATAAAAAGGCCGAATTAATTACAGGCTTAATGTAAATATGTTAAAATGGGAGGGTCCTATTAAG
Source organism: Dysphania ambrosioides (assembly GCA_026401315.1). Classification (NCBI taxonomy): domain Eukaryota; kingdom Viridiplantae; phylum Streptophyta; class Magnoliopsida; order Caryophyllales; family Amaranthaceae; genus Dysphania; species Dysphania ambrosioides. The sequence goes on from CM048667.1 coordinate 4,096,401, forward strand.
GATCTTTAACCAGCCCATTTATAAAAAGGTCGAATAATTATAGGCGTAATTGAGTCGGTCTTTAAAAGATCAACCTATTAAAGAGTCATATTTTATTGGGTTACTAATGAGTCAGTTGTATCAATAATGTGAAATTCCAGGTGATTTATGTGTGTTTATTGAATGTTTTTTTTTCATTGCATTACTGAAGGTAACAAGTCCTACTAATATATTACATTGCTTTCCTAATTTATTTATTCTAGCTTTGGCTAATTGATACAATTTACAGCAAGCATTGGCTAACATGGTTTATCCCTTTTTTTATGTTGATTATGTTTACTTGTGATGCTTGATCCTTGGGTTGATTTGATTCCCTCAAGCTGATTTCCTTATGTACAACACTCCCCCAAAACCTGGGTCGTAGGACTAACTACACCCAGCTTGCGTAGTATCTGCCGGAAAGGATTTGAAGGAACTGCCTTTGTCAAAAATCAGCAAGTTGTTCTTCAGATCGCATATAAGGAAGACAAACAGTTTTGTCTTCTCACTTCTCCTTGATGAAATGTCTGTTAATCTCCACATATTTAGTGCAAAAATGTTGCACTAGGTTCTCTGATATGCTAATTACGACTTTGTTATCACACCACAATTCACAACTTTCCTCTAGAGGAAATCCTACTTCGATTAAAAGTTTTCTTAGCCAAAGTACTTCAGCTATTCCCTTTGTAATCCCTCTAAAATTTGGTTCAGCACTTGAAAGGGCCACAATATTTTGTTTTTATTTCTCCATGTCACTAGATTTCCTCCAACGAAAGTGAAGTATCCTAATGTTGATCTTTTATCAGTCTGATCTTCTGCCCAGTCTGCATCTATATAGATTTTAATCCTTAGATGCCCATACTTTTGGAAAAAATAAAACTCCCTTTTCAAGAGTTCCTTTTAGATACCTCATAATTTTGAGTGGTGCTTCCATAAGTTCTTCTTGAGGTCTATGCATGAAACGATTTACTGCTCCTATAGCATAAGCAGTGTCTAGACTTGTATGGGACAAATATATAAGCTTTCCCATCAACCTTTTGTATGGGACAAATATATAAGCTTTCCCACCAACCTCTGGTATTGCTCCTGAATCATGTACTCCTTCTTTGACTTGGTGGAGTCCATGATTCACCACCATTGGAGTTTTAGCAGGTTTCATCAACACTATGTGATGGAAATTCCCCTTTTTGACCTCAACACTTCTATTCCCAGAAAGTATTTTAATCTCACGAGATCCTTCATTTTAAATTCTTGAAATAACTTTTATTTTAGATATGTAATTTCCTCTCTGTAGCTTCCAGTGATGATCATATCATTCACATAGATGATCAAGCAGGTTATCAAGTTTCCTCTTTTTTTCAAAAACAAGGTATGATCAGAGTTGCTGAGTGTAACCATACTTTTTCATTGTTGTGGTGAATCTTCAGAACCATGCTCTTGGTGATTGCTTTAGACCATATAGAGTTTTTAGCAGTTTGCATCCTTCTCCTTTATGAAATCCCTTAGTGAAACCTGGTGGTGCCTCTATATATACTTCCTCTTGGAGATTGCCATGTAAGAATGCATTCTTCACATCAAACTGGTATAACAACTAGTCTTGATTTGCGGCAATAGAGAATAGTACCCGGATTGTTTCAATCTTGGCTATTGGCGAGAATGTCTCTACGTAGTTTATCCCATATGTTTGAGTGTAGCCTTTTGCCACAAGCATGGCTTTATATCTCTCAATGAATTCGTTTGCCTTATATTTGATTGTGAAAACCCATTTTCATCCCACTGATTTTTTATTCAGAGGTAATATACATTTTTCCCAGGATCCATTTTTTTTACCAAGGCATCCAATTCACTCTCATAGCTATCTTCTAATTTTTATATTTATGAGATTCTTCAACTGTTCTGGGTATCTGAGTTGAGTATAACGAGGTGTTGAAGGCTTGAGCTTCAGATGAAAGCCTTTCCCTTCTACTTCGAGTCACTAGATAGCTTGAGTTCCTAGGTATTAATTATGGCTCATACCTTTTTGGGGGGAATTTCCCTAGTACGTCGAGGTGGAAGTTTATATGGTGCTAGATCCTCCTATAAGGGCATTTCATCTTCTAACATAGGATTAGTCAATTCAATGTCAATGTTTGACGGTGACTTACTTACCTTAGGATTTTCAAAAGGGTTTGATATTAGTTATGAAGTATAGCCTGTTAGATCTACTATGTCTTCTAGGGATGACTCTATGGCATCACCTACTTGATTTATAGGAACATGATCAATTACACTTGGGCTAATCAACAAGCTTAGTAGGTTATTTGATGTCTCCCCCTAACTTCGAAGATTGTTTCAGTTTTTGTAGAAGTATTCTGTTTCAAGGAAATTAAAGTCCATTGTGATATATAGATGCTTGGAAGCTGGGTCAAAACACCAACACCCTTTCTGATTTGGTCCATACCCTAAAAAATCACACTTGACTTCACACGGGTCTAGCTTGGATCTATTTGTTTTTTTTGAATATGGACAAAAATAGTACATCCAAATATCTGAATAGGGAGGCTAAGTGGGGTAAATGTTGGAATATAGTGTTTTAGTTGGTCAATGGGTGTTTTGTAGTGAAGGACTTTTAAGGGAAGTCTGTTGGTGATCAAGTAGGTGGATGTGGCGACTGCTTTGGGCTTTCAATATTTTGGAACTCGGGATTCAATCATCATTGCTCGCTTATTTCAAGTAGGGTTCCATTTTTCCCTTTCAGCAACTCCATTCTGATGAGGTGTATAGGCATAAGTGGTTTGTGAACTACCCCTTTTTTCTCACAAAATTCTTTCATTTCTATATTGACATATACCCCATCGTTATCAGTTTTGAGAATTTGTATCTATTTTTGGTATTATGTTGGATAAAAGTGTATAAGGTCACAAATTTGTCAAATACTTCTGATTTTTTCCTTAAAAAATAAACCTAAGTCATCGTAGTACAATCATCAATAAAAGTAACATAATAGGCTAAACCATGTTTTCCAGTTTTAGGCGTTGGGCCCCACACATCAGAATGTACTAACTAAAAAGGACCTTCAGTTTTAGAGTTATTAGGGTGATAGTTTGCCGGTGACTTTTTGCTTAATATAAGTTTCACAACTAAAGTCATTATTTTTTGAAAAAACTTGAAATAAATGTTCTCAATACCCGAGGGAGGGATGTCCTAAATGTCAGTGCCATAACCTTAGTTGTCGATCCCCCGTTCCATGAGCTAGTGCTATTTTGTCTTGTTGAATCACCTCATCGACATAGTAGAATCTGTTTTGCTCAGTACCACGCCCAATTATCTTCTCGGTCAGAATATCCATTATAAGACAAAAATGAGGATAAATTATAACAGTGCAGTTTAGTTTTTCCATCATTTGACTAATTGAAAATAATTTATGAGACAATATTGGAACATAAAGACATTTTTTCAGAGTTATATCAAGAGAAATTCAAATGCTTCCAGTTCCTTCGATCTTTGACAAATCTCCATTTGCAGTTTTGATATGCTTGATTTATGATTCTCCAATTCTGCTAAAGTCTCCACCACCAAAGGTCATGGTATTAATGGCTACACAATCGAATATTCACCTTTTTTCTTTGTCTTGGGTTTTTATTACCAAGGTCAACTCATTCTCCGAACATAAATTGCTTAGGGCTTCAAATTGATTCGAGACTTGTACTGGGCCGACATATAAGGACAAGCCCACTTGTGTCCGTTGATTCCTTGTACCCACCTGCACAATGGAGCCCATGCTCATATCATTAGGTTTCAGGGTTTAAAACCCTAAAATCTTAATACTTGGTTTTGATGAAGCCCTCATAGCCACATCCATCTTCTCCTCTTCCTCTGGTTTCTACTCTTCTGTCTCATGAATGTGTTTCACCAGATTTTCTCTTGCCCTTTGTGATCACCCTTTCTTCATGCCTTCTCCCCATCAGTATGAATACCCAATTAACTTAAAGCATCCTTCCTTGGTGTGTTTTTTTCCATCACAATGTGTACATTTTAAGTGAGATTTATCTTTCTCCTTTCTGTATGATGCTCCTTTTCCTGACCAAAAGCTTGCTACGGCAAGGCCTCCGAATTGTTGCATATGCCTCATCTGGAGAAGGTAATGGTTCCTTGTTCACTAACTCTCGTCAATCCTTGTCAAACTATTCATTTAGCCCGGCTAAAAATTGGTAAAGTCTGATTCTTTGTTTTAATTGATTGTAAATATTTTTATCCTCTGAGCATGCCATTGGGTTTGGAACCCTTCGTTTGATCTCCTTCTAGAGAGCTACTAGCTTTCCATCAAACACTTTGGTGTTATTCGTCCCTTACTTGAGTGTGTTGGCTTTGGTCATTAGATCAAAGATTTGGAGCCCGTCGTGGCAATTACTGTAAAAGGCTTCTATTCCTCTCCATAATTCCTTTGCTGTTGGGTAATTAAGGAATTGATTCACCAATGACAACTCTATATTTTCCAAGATCCACGTAATTACGATGAATCGTATTGGACCCATTTTGAGTACTTGGGATCATGGTGGGTAGGTGGGAAAGTAATGATGTGATTGAGGTTCCCTCTCCCACTTATGACTAGTCTCATAAACTTTGACCATTTGGTGAAATAGTCATGACTGAATTTCTCAAGAAGATTGGCAGATTGTGTGTTAACGTTTTCTGGGGTTGGTTTGTTGGGATTTAACTTTTGCAAAAGTTGTCACAATTGATCGGTAGTAAACAACTCAGTGTGATGGGTTGTTGACGACTGAGCATCATCATCCTCCATAGTGTAGGTAAGAAACTGGTATATGACTAAGCTGGACCTCCTTCCTACTCAGATGCCATGAAATTCCGGGTGAATTATGTGTATTTATTGAATTTTTTTATATTGCATTACTGAAGGTAACAAATCCTGTTAATATATTACATTTATTTTCTAATTTATATACTCTATATTTGGCTAATTGATACAATTTACTTTGTGATGCTTGATCCTTGGGTTGATTTGATTCCCTTAATCTGATTTTCTTCTATCCAATATAATAGATCAATAGTTTTCAAAGCTTTTAAATATTATCAGGTAATAAATGTTTTCAACTTGTTTACCACATGGTTCACTAATAAAGATTGGAGGTAATACAGACAGACTATCCTCCTCTATAGATAAAACTATATTTTATTTGACCAACTCGACCTATTTTGTATTTTCTTTGCTCGGCCCGAATTGGTCCGTTTTGCATCTTCTTTGACCCATCCCGGCTAGGCCCATTTTGTGTACGGTTTACACAAGTATATGCTTCCTTTTTGTGTGGTAACAATTCTAGTATGTTCAATTGGCATCAATATCTGTAAGAAGACCATCATTTTGTAGGCATTCCTTCGGTGTTTGATCACCTATTTTAAGCTACTTTTTTTAACTAGCGCGCTTTGATGCTAAAACTTCTCTGGTTAATGGAATCGGTTCATCCAATGCAATAGTGTGGTCCCTACAGGAAGCCATCTGTTTGTTCTTGGTTTTGATTGACGTATTCAATATCTGGTATGTTTACTGATGACTTCATTTTTTTTAAGAGTTTTATCAGGAGTGGTGTGGCATCTGCGTCCTTGGTTTAGTTTTCTCTACCTATGTTTTTGTACTCCACTGGCTTATGCTTTGTTTTATGCTTGGCCCACTGTGTAGTTTTTCTGTGATAGACCAGAAATTTAGTTGATCGATATGATTATTTGTTGTAACTTGTGGCCATCATTATAATTCATTGAGTTGTAATGTACAGTATAATCTATGTAACTCAGATTTGGGTATTAGTGCTGCATACAGTTATGTACTTATGTGCCATGTATGTGCCTAGGCATTAAACATGGCGAAGTCATTTACACTTTTGAAAACTCTGAACGTTTTTTGTAAAGTCTGGTACTCATATCCATGTCAGAATATCAAGTATTTGACCTGGGTAATTGTGTCTGGTGACATAGAAGCTGAAGGGGTGCTTTCTTATCATTTCATTGTGGACCATGAAAGTAGACGCAAACAAGTAGAAAAAGCTGATATGAATAGCATTCTTACACAACTTTTTAAACTTTAAAGGGAGTGTGATGACCCAGATGTCAACATACATTCAGAAACTGAACTGTATCAATTTGAAGTTCTATAATGGTTGCTCTGCTCTTCAGGAACCCCCATGAAAGCTGATTAAGGTTTTTACTTTAAGAACACGAGACACTAAAGCTTCACCAAATCAATTGTCCTACACCCTTTCGCGGAGCTCTGAAAGAACATTTGCATAAATTCATGAATGCTTAACCTCTTATACTTTGGTGGCCGATGAATACTGACCAACTCACTGACTGGTCCAATTTCCTTTGAGTCTTCTGGTGTGCAAAAGGCAGCCACTGATATCCTGTCTTTTGCTACATTTGTTACCACCCTATGTATCACGCTCTTAAACTCTCCGTTAGTCATCACCTGCATATTAAACCAGTCATGGACATTACAAAGATCAGAATACAGAAGTCCTGATGAATTTATTCCTCTCTTTCTGGTCTCGTGTAGGGGAGAAAATTGCTGGTTTTTGTTTAATGGGACTGATGTAAGTTTGCACAAACTATATTTACCTCCCCTAAGTCACCGAAGTTGATAAATAAGGCTCCAGGAATGACCGGTACTCTGTACCACTGATCATCTTTCAGGACTTGCAGGCCTTCGACGTCTTTCTCTGGCAAGAGAATACCCATTGTAGCGCCATCCGAATGTGGTTTGAGCCCAAGAACGCGATCAGGGCAAGGGCAACGAGGATACAGGCTGATCCTTCCAGTTATCGGGCCTTGCTTCCCTTGATGAATTATGAAGCAATCTTCGTCCAAGTTTAGTGACCTCGCCATTGCTTTATAAATAGCCTCAGTAATTGTTGCTAGATTTTTTGAGTACTCGTCTATCATTCCCCTGCCAAAATCAGTTCAAAGCCACAGTATCTTACTGTTGAGACAACGTTGTCAGAATGGCGATTCATTTTTTACTATAAGTATATTGTTAATCCACCCAAATTTCTCAGGCTTCGCTGGCCGGATTCGGTTCTTGGTTTTTTCCTCAGGGTAAAGAGTAAGAAACAGCCTGTCATTCCAACCGATAGTTTGAGTCTCTGCATAACCTGAGTCACTTCCATACCCTTGGAAAACGTCATCAGGTGCAGAGCACTTGAGCTTCTCATCCAGTGGAAGCTCGAAGAATTGTTTAGAAACATCGATCATCTCTTCCAGGAATGAGCTGTCCATCCCATGGTTAATGACCTACGAGTACAAATTTCTAATTTGCATCATTATCTCTTGCAGTTTACTGAATACACATTAGTTTGTCCTATGATTCAAGTAATCATTTGTATGCTACTGCATGATCAAGGGTGAATTTCCTGTCTATTGATTTTGGATTTTGAAAGAGACTAGAAGTGATAACATAATGGTCAACAACAACAGTAACTAAACATAAATTTTATGTGGATTCAGTTCATACAAGAAGTGCCATGCAAGTAACATACATAGATGATAGATAACACCTACCTTCCCCCCCACCCCCAATTGCTAAGACTTAAATTTTCTTAAGTTGGATACTGGATCTTTCTCTATTATGTGATCGTAGCGTACCTGGAAGCAACCCCATTCAGAAAGGGCTGACCGGAGCTTCGCGAGTTCCGATGCTGAAGAAGAAAGGAGGGATAAATCAATGAGCAGATCACTGTTCCATGAATCAGGGTCATCTATGGCTTCAGGGAAACCCTCTTTGTATAGGTATTTCTCTGGTATTTCATTACCTTTTCTAGCCACTTCTTGAACTAGCTTTGATGCTAATTCATCTTTAGTTATGGGAGCTGGTTCTGCCATTGTAGCAGTCCAAAAGCTTATGGTTGGAGCCTGGGGGCCTAATTTTCCGGGCTACTATGGGTATTTGTGGAATTGTTGATGCAGTATCATTTTAGTTGGGTAGTCTATTTAACAAGATAATTAATGGCAGAAGGTAAGGCAATGACAAAGATGGGGTTTCCTTTATTGATTATTTAAGTGAGCTTTGCCATATCCCAGCAGTAAGCAGATGGAGATGGCTTCCCCTTCTTTTAAGTGATAGCCTTTTGACTTTGGTTTGTCCTTGCTAAGATCAAACAAAATAAAATACTAATGCTACCCTTACAGCATGCATACAACTTTTATTAAAACATTATACATATGTGAATGTTTTGCTAATTTCTTGTATATACAACTCATTAATATTGCACAAAGCATACTTTACATCCTTAGAAATATATATCTTGTTCCTTTTTGTCATGTAAAATTTTCGTCATGTACCCTTGTTTTATTCGTGTATCTTTGGTTATTATTAAGGTAGATGTTAGTGCAAGACAGTAGTGCTTGTTGCTTTCTTTACACAGTAGATGTTAGTGCAAGACAGTAGTGCAAGACAGTATTATTAAGGTAGAGTGTTTAATAAGAAGGCTTTAGATCACATGAATCATGGCCACAGGATTGAGATCATGCAGATGCATTATTATATTGTATGCTATGAATTTTTGCACTTAGTTTTTATTTTATTTTATTTCTCTGATCGTACAATAGTTCCTTTTGGGATGGCAAAGGGGAGAACGCAGTCTCTGTGCATGGTTTATATATATATATATATATATATATATATAGGGGTGGGTTCATATGAGAACCCCCCTAATATGAGAACCCTTTTAAGGGTGAGAACCCATCTAACACCACACACATTGACAGATCTAATGGATGGCATTTAACTGAACATAATGGCAAATTCGTAATTAATTCAAAAACTGACAAAAGGCAATTGCTTAAAAAGTGTAACTGACATTTGGAAAAAAGGGAACACGCATCACTTTTCATTCACTACTTCAAAACTTCTTCAGAGCCCTTTCATCTTCTTCCACCATTTCTTCTCTCTTCAAACTTTCACAATTCCACCATTTCGCACCACTTACTTCGTCTTCTCAAAACCCACAAGTTCGTACATTACTTTCGCAACAAGTATATAATGTTCTTCATATTGCAACCATTGTTATGAGTAGATTGGTAGTTTGTTCTGAGTAGATTGTTCGAAACAGGTTTGTGATAGTTCCATAGTTTCGGTGTTTTTTCAAAATAATGAGCATCATGTTCTAAACCATTGAACATAATGTTCTAAACCAATGAACATGATGTTCTAAAGTAATGAGCATAATGTTCTAAGCCTAATTTGTCATAATATCAAAGCATTGGACCAATTAACATGATGTTGTAAACCGAAGAACATAATGTTCTAAACCATTGAACATAATATTCTAAACCAATGAACATAATGTTCTAAACCAATGAACATTATGTACTAAAGTAATGAACGTAATGCTCTAAACCTAATTTGACATAATATCAAAGCATTGAACCAATTAACGTGATGTTCTAAACCGAAGATAATGTTCTAAATCAAAGAACATTATGTTCTAAACTAAAGAACATCATATTCTAAACCAAAGAACAGCATGATCTAAACCAAAGACCAACATGTTTTAAACTACTGAACATCATATTCTAAACTAGTGAACATCATGTTCTAAACTAGTGAACATCATGTTCTAAACTAGTGAACTTGATGTTCTAAACCATTGAACGTAATGTTCTCAACCTAATTTGACATAATGTTCTAGACTATTTAACTGGATTTTGTTTTATTTCATTAGAATTAGTGATTAATGCTCGAAATTCGGTATATACAATGAACATTATGGTAACCAAGTAATGAGCATAATGTTCTAAGCCCAATTTGATATAATATCAAAGCATTGGACCAATTAACGTGATACCGAAGAACATAATATTCTAAAACGAAGAACATTATGTTCTAAACCAAAGAACATCATGTTCTAAACTAGTGGACATCATGTTATAAACTAGTGAATATCATATTGTAAATTATTGAACTTGATGTTCTAAACCATTGAACGTAATGGTCTCAACCTAATTCGACATAATGTTCTAAACTATTGAACTGAATTTTGTGTTATTTCGTTAGAATTAGTGATTAATGCTCGAAATTCGGTATATACAATGAACATTATGTTAACCAAGTAATAAGCATAATGTTCTAAGCCCAATTTGACATAATATCAAAGCATTGGACCAATTAACATAATGTTCTAAACCGAAGAACATAATGTTCTAAATCGTAGAACATTATGTTCTAAACCAAATAACATCATGTTCTAAACTAGTGGATCTCATGTTCTAAACTAGTTTACATCATGCTCTAAACTAGTTTACATCATGTTCTAAACTATTGAACTTGATGTTCTAAACCATTGAACGTAATGTTCTAAACAATTGAATTGTAATGTTCTAAATCGATGCACAATAATGAAGAAAAGGATGAAACATGCAAGTCTAATAATGAAGAAAAGGGTGAAACACGTAAAAATGAATAGCATGACTTGTAAGTCTAATAATGAGGAAAAAGGCAAACACGCAAAAGTCACTATCCAGCAAAATAAAGTACAAAATTTTTTCTGAAACACTCTGCCAGCCAACGATTTTTTACACAATGTCTAGATATTTACAGATTTGCCATCCATTTCTTAAGCATTTTCAGCCCTAGATCATCAAGCATCCAAGGGTATAAGATGGGTTCTCACCAAAAAGTAGTTCTCACATAAGGGGAGGGTTCTCACATGATCCCTCCCCTATATATATATATATATATATATATATATATATATATATATATATATATATATATATATATATATATATATATATATATATATATATATATATATATATATATATATATATATATATATATATATATATATATATAGACACACACACACACTAGGAGTTCAATGGGCTTAGGAAATTAATGATACAAATATACACAATATAAAAGTTAAAATAAAAAGTGAAGGTTCAATGGGCACTCAAGAGGGGGGGGGGGGGGGGGGGGGGGGGGGGGGGGGGGGGTGAATTGAGTGTTAAGTAATCGTTGGTAATTTTTGCTTCTTTTCAGATTATGTGTAAGGAACCAGTTGTGCTGGTTCCCTTATGCAGCGGAATAAAACAAAGCAATAAAGAACACCACAGATTTAACGAGGTTCAGCCAACTCTGGCCTACGTCCTCCTATTCTAAGTCCTTTATTAATCTACTCCGAAAAATAAAGATAAAGAACACTCTACTGTTTCCCTACTCCGGGAACCAGTAAACCCCACACTCTACTCCGAATGTGCTTTAAACTTACCCTCGTAAGTTCCTAGTGTGTTTGAACTCACAAACACTCACCAAGTCTTCAACCCCTCTGTCAAAGACTTAATACAAGATCAAGAACTCTCTAATGATCTAACTCTCAAAAGTCAAATAGAGAAAAACGTTAAAACACTATTATGCTCTTGTTTATCACTTAATAATTGAATTAGTGCTTTTAGCTCTCAAAGATCAAACTCTACTAAAAATGCGTGAGAGCTCTGTGTGATTATTCAGAGAAAGATGTATTTATAGGTTAGTTGGCTAAACCCTAAAATCATGCATATAAGATATATATACGATTTTAGGATAAGTATTTATCCTAATTGATTTGATCACAAGATAAGATCAACTTAGGATAAGATACTTCCCGGTTTTTAGCTAACCAAAAATATCATCTTATCTTTTAACTGCTTAGATATATCTTAAATCAATATATTTCGGAAAATATCCTTTTTGTAAAATCTTTGTAAAAACCGCAGCTTGAATAATCTGTTCAGTTAACCTGGTTCCCTGACCTGGTTCCTTGAACTGAATATGTTATGAAATTTGTTCCAAACCTTGTACCAAATTTCATAACGATATTTAATATACTAAAAGCACTTTATATACTCAATTATATAAGTTGTACTACGGAGCATTTACATGAAGATCCTAAATAACTCTTCGAGTGTAGTCTTCCTTCATGCATTCGTTAAGTCTTGAAAGCTTCCATGAATGAACTAAATTATTGACCAAGGACCTTCCTTTAAGTTGATCGAAAGTCCTTTCAAGCTTCCAATCTTAGAAATCAACTTAGATGCATAGCTCATTTATCATCTAGTTGTTCCCTGTATAAAGACAAGTTAGTTCAACAAATATCTCATATAAGTAATAACTTATCTAGGGAAACAGTGTTCTATTTTAGCTGGTTCCCCAACTGTATTGAACACTTTCAAAGACCTGTTTCCCTTAGCTGTTTGTCATCATTCAAAACTGTCAATCAAAGCCTAAGGGACTCAACAAATTCCCCCTTTTTGATGATGACAAACATTTGAAGTTTCTGCACCTGTGAACATACTCAAAAGAAAGTAGTCAAAAACTTCAAGAACTCAAGACTCAATGGAACAAGTCAGTTAAGCCGACTAGTTCCCTAAACAGAAACAGAAAATTAGTTCCCTAAACAGAAACAGAAAATCTGATAAAGACTCAATCTAAACTAGTAAAGACTCTAGGCTTCAACTTCAACTATTTTCCCCCTTTTGGCATCATTAAAAAGATATGCAAAAGTAGCATCTTATGCATAAAGTAACGTGCTAAACCATCAAATGGCATCAACCATTATACAAATAAAGTGCTGCAAAAGAAGGTCAGAATAGTCAAAGTCAAGCCATGCCACCAATAAAGATCATAGTTTAATACAAACCAACAAAAGTGAACGATAGAGCCCAAATCCATATCAAAACAAGTTCATGGATTAGGAGGAATAAAAACAGTCCAACAAAATCAGTTATTCAGAATATAATATAATAAAGGTAGGCTAAATGAAAAAGAGAACAGATTCAATCATCATCATCATTTTCATCATCTCCTTCCTCTTCTTCAGTGGCAGCCTCCTCAGCTGTTTCTTCCTGGTTCTCCTCCTCTTCACTGTCATCTTCCTGCTGGTCTACTTGCTGGTCCTCCTCAACTTGTTTCTTCTCATTTCCAGAACTACCAGCAATCTGTTTCTCTAACTTGATCATCCTCATAATAAACGAAGTAGATAGACCTTCCACTAAGTTCACTAACTTGCTGAGTTGATCCCCTACAGCACTTATCTTCTCTTCCTGACTCTCCAGCCTCTTAAGAATAACCTGCTGACCAGCTGGTTCCTCTGCCTTTTGTTTCTTCTTGGCAGGCTTAGGAGTCTCTACTGGTTCCTCCTCCCTAAACTTCAACACCCCAGCACTTATGATCAACCCCTTTTGTTTCAGAATACCTTTGGTAAACACCATTGCAGGAGCAGTTGATCCACTAAGAGAAACATTATTCTCTTTAAGAAGCTTAGTTATGTAGGAGCCATAAGGAAGAGAGTGGTGGGATGAATTATAGCAATTCATCATATGGTTTATCATTAGAGAAGGAAGATTTATCTTAATCCTTTTCATCAGCAAATATATAAGCACCATTTCCATAATGCGCACAAAACCCCTACCTTGTGCTCGAGGGATAATCATCTTGTTACACACAGAATGAAGGACCAGCATCACTGGTTCCTTCAAGCTACCAGTTTTAAACGTTCCAGCTTTCTTTGGAACTTTCCCTCCAAACACAAAGTCATGCACTTCATTTGGACTGACCCCTATAAGTGTGGGCCATCCATCTCCAAAATACTCATCAAAACCATCTCTGGGTATATTCAACAACCCAGCCAAACTTGCAACAGACACATTCACTTCAACATCATTCACAACTAAACTTAACGATCTATCCAACATTTGTTTTAAATTCACATAAAACTTTCTAACACCATCAATATTAGCATCACAGACATCAAACAGAGGCATCCAACCCTGATGTTCTAACAACTCTTTCACATCACTTAGGGCAACTTCATCAAAATAACCAACTTCTGTTTTACACCCAGATACTACAACCCTAGAACCTAAATCAGTCATACCAACAGATGGAGATTCTACTGACATACCTCTTGCAGACTTCTGTGCTGTTCTCTTTCGTTTGGAACCAGCAGAGTCCATCGACTGTTCCTCTATTACTACTTCGCCAATCCTTTTCAGGGAAGACCTAGTCACTCTGCTGCGAACCAAGGGTTCTGTAGTCCACTTTTTATGCCCAGTAATCTGTAGATCATCTTCCTCACTTCGAACTTCCTCCTCTTCCCTTTCTCCAACAGTGTTGAAGAATTCTTCAGTGCTTTTGGGCTGGTCCCCCTGAGATGAGACAGGTTCCTTGATGATGGAGTCATCAGCCTCAGGGGTTTTGGGTAAAGGTGCATTTTTGGGAGGTGGAGGTGAGGGAGATTTAAAAGATGGAGATAGAGTTGGTGATGGGTTCTTTGTGGTGGTAGGAGGTGAGTTGCTCGATGAAGTTGGAGCAGGGTTTGCTTCATTGATGGAGGTCTCCTTCAATTGAGTGGACTCACTTGCTTGAGTCTTCTCCTTCCTTTTCTTAGCTAGAGCCCTGGTTGATTTCCTTCCCATTGTAGCAGATGAGCTTCACAGATTTGAGGGAGATGAGAACGGAGTGAGCAGTGATCAGGGTACCACTTTTGAACGAGAGAGAGAGAGGATGAGTAGAGTGATGATGTGATGTAAAGCTGTATCAATGAGTTGATATGTATTTATATCAATTGCATAGATAGGATTTCAAAAATTAGCCGGTTGAGAGTCAAGATAAACGGAAGAGATAATTTCAGAAATTGAAACTTTAAAAATTGTAGTTATCTTTTTACAAAAGAGTCAACCAACTATAAATTAGGCAATTTAATATATTTGCCTCTTTGTAGGATAGGAATAACTGAAATAAGATAATTCTTTCCAAAAAGAAATTATCTTATAGTAATCTTCCGAAAATAAGATATTTTCGGATGACATATCAGAGCTGAACTGCTGTTTCCTCTTGCTGGTACCTGTACTGAACCAGTCATTCTATTTTCAGCATGTTTCAAAATAACTTCTCCTGTTTTTATGCAACAATAATCCACTTAGGTTATTTACACAATATTTGTAAGTAAGCAACATAGTTATATACATAATCGATACAAAAGCATACTTATTCTAACCAATCATTGAAGGAAATAATTGAAGCCATCGCCTAAAATCTAACTAGACCTAAAAGGACTCTTAACCTACAAAAAGACTCTCTACATAGAGGCTTTGTGAAGATATCAGCTATTTGATCTTCACTTTTACAGAACAACATCTCCACCAATCCTTTTTCCACATTGTCTCTTAGAAAATGGTGTCTTATCTCAATGTGTTTGGTCTTGGAGTGTTGCACGGGGTTCTTTGAAATATTGATTGCACTAGTGTTATCACAAAAAATAGGAACACTTTTATAGATAACACCAAAATCTTTCAGCTGGTTCCTTATCCACAGTAGCTGGGAACAGCATGAAGCTGCAGCTATATATTCTGACTCTGCTGTGGATAGGGCCACTGAATTTTGCTTCTTAGAACCCCATGATATAAGACAAGAGCCAAGGAAGTGTGCCATACCTGATGTGCTCTTTCTTTCAACTAGGAAACCAGCATAATCTGCATCTGTATATCCAATGAGATCGATGGTACTGCCTTTGGGGTACCACAAAAACAGATCTGCTGTTCCCACAAGATACCTGAGTATCCTTCTAACAGCCTTCAAGTGAGATTCCTTTGGATTGCTTTGAAACCTAGCACACAAACCAACAGAAAACATAATGTCAGGTCTACTAGCTGTTAGGTAAAGTAGAGAACCAATCATTCCTCTATAAAGCGTAGCTTCAACATTTTTTCCTTTAAGGTCAGCATCCAACTTTGTGGATGTGGGAACAGGTGTATCATAAGCTTTGCTGTTCTCCATGCCAAACTTTTTCAGCAGCTCTTTTAAGTACTTTTGTTGATGGATCATTATACCATCATTTGTTTGCTTAATCTGCAGCCCTAAGAAGAACCCTAGTTCTCCCATCATACTCATTTCAAATTCACTCTGCATAAGATTTGCAAATTCGTCACACAAAGTTTGATTAGTAGCACCAAATAAAATATCATCAACATAGATTTGTACTACAATCAGGTGTTTCCCCCTGGTTCTTATGAACAAGGTCTTGTCTACTGTTCCCCTCTTGTAATCATTAGCCATCAAGAAATTGGACAGTCTTTCATACTAAGCCCTTGGAGCTTGTTTCAAGCCATATAATGCTTTATCCAACTTATATACATGCTGGGGAAACAGTGCATCTTCAAAACCAGGTGGCTGCTCCACATATACTTCTTCCTTCAAATAGCCATTAAGGAAGGCAGTCTTCACATCCATCTGAAACAGCTTAAAATTCATGTGAGCAGCATAAGCAATTAAAATCCTAATAGCCTCTAGCCTAGCTATTGGTGCAAACGTCTCATCATAGTCAATTCCTTCTTGTTGATTGTACCCTTGCACCACTAGCCTTGCTTTGTTTCTGACTATAGTACCGAGGTCATCTAACTTGTTTCTAAAGACCCATCTAGTACCAATGACTGATCTTTCCTTTGGACGGGGAACCAGGTGCCAAACCTGGTTTTTCTGAAACTGATTTAGTTCATCTTGCATAGCTAGTATCCAATCAGGATCAGTCAATGCCATTTTATAGTCAGTAGGCTCTACATTAGACAGGAAAGAATAGAAAGCGCAAAAGTTTTGAAAGACACTTCTTCTCGTTTGAATCCCCTTATTTATATCACTAATTATTTGATCAGTGGGATGAGAGGCTTGATATCTAAAACTTTTGACATTAATACTGTTTTGTGCTTCCTCATTAAGTTGGGAACTAGCATGTTCATGAATCTCTTCTCTTTCTGAAGAACTAGGAGGATTCACATTCATGCTGCTTCCTCTATCATTACTTACCTCAGGTTCAGGGGTGGTACCTTCTTCTGTTCCCCCTGAGCTCATTACCTATCTATTTTGTGAGGAACCATCAGGACTTGGTTCCCCTTCAGAATCCTCATTTTCTCCATTTTCTTCTCTAGGCACTTCATCATTATCATCTGGTGAGTATTTGGTAGGCCTAGCTCTGCTTGCACTTCATCTGAGGGACCAGTATACTGGTTCCCCGTGAAATCCATCAATCCAATCACTTCATCAGGTTGTACCTGCGCAATCTCAGAAGACATGTTAAATTCATCAAAAATGACATGGACACTCTCCTCAACACAGAGAGTCCTTTTATTGAAGACTCTATATGCTTTGCTGTGAGAAGAGTATCCAAGAAAGATTCCCTCATCACTTCTGGGATCAAATTTATCAAGCTGGTCCTTCCCATTATTATGCACATAACATTTACATCCAAAGACACGAAAGTATGTGATGTTGGGCTTTCGACCTTTAAGAAGTTCATAGGGAGTCTTATTTAACTTTGGTCTAATGAGACCTCTATTCAGTATATAGCAAGCAGTGTCAACAACTTTACCCCAAAAACTCTTTGGGAGACCACTCTCAATGAGCATCGTCCTCGCCATCTCCTCAAGAGTTCTGTTCTTCCTTTCTACAACACCATTTTGTTGAGGTGTTCTAGGGGCTGAGAAGTTGTGATTAACTCCATGTTCCCTACAATAATCAATAAAGTTAGCATTATCAAATTCAGTACCATGGTCTGATCTTATCGAGACCAGCTTATGGGTGAGCTGGTTCTCCATTTGTTTCAACAATGTTACCCATTCTTCAAACGTTTCATCCTTTGTGTGTAACATCATTACCCAAGTGTACCTGAAATAATCATCAACCATAACACAGACATATCTATGACTTCTTCGACTTTGTACTCTCATGGGACCACACAAGTCAATGTGTACAAGTTCGAAGGGTCTGCTGGTACTCAAAACAGTTTTAGGCTTAAAAGAGATTTTGACCTGTTTTCCCCTTACACATTCAGAACAAACTTTATCAGCTTCGTACTTAATGTTAGGAAGACCTACCACTAAGTCACGTGCTTTAAGCTTGTTTAGAAGTGTTAGGCTAGCATGTCCAAACCTCTTATGCCAAATCCATTGATTATTTTCAGAAACTGCTCTCAAACAGATGGACTTGTCTTGAGGGATTTTATCTAAGAAGGTGATGTAGACATCATGCTTCCTAGTTCCCTCACATACAAGTTCTCCTGTTTGTGAGTTAACTATGTGACATAGGTTGGCTTGAAACTCAACTCTATTACCTTTGTCACATAATTGAGAAATACTCAAGAGATTATGTTGCAAGCCTTCAACATAATAAACATCATCTATTGCGTTAGAAAGTGTCTTACCAACCTTACCTAAACCAGTGATGGTTCCCTTGCTGTTATCCCCAAAGGTGACACTTCCTCCATCAAAGGCCACTAGTGAAAGGAATTGATCTTTATCCCCGGACATGTGTCTTGAGCAACCACTGTCCAAATACCAATAGGTGTCTCCCTTCACTCTAGCCTGTAAGAGTAAATCAAACATTAGTTTTAGGAACCCAAGCACACTTGGGTCCCTTTTCAACAACATTAACATCTTGTTTATCCTTTCTTCTCCACACATACATTACACTCTTGATGTTCTTATTAGCACTAATTTTCTTAGCTGGACATTCATGTATCTTATGTCCATTCTTACCACAATGAAAACACACGTGCATCTCTTTAGTCATGACATACTTACCTCGCTGATATTTTGTGATCCAGGTGGTTTCTCTGGGAGACCAGTTAGTCCTAGTTCTCTGTCTAGTATAACCAAGACCAAATTTTCCTTTGTTTCCTCCTGATAAAGTCAGATGGTTCAAAGTTCTTTGTGCATTTAGTAGCTTATCCAAATGTCTATGACTGTCATACAATTCCCTTTCTTTTGTTTCAAGTGTTTTAACTAACAACTCGTTTTTCTCTTTCAAAAACTCAAAGTTACTTTCTAAAGTTGCAAGTTGTAAGTTAAGATCTAAAACCGTAGGGTCATTGGACATGTCAATAACTACTGATTGCTTTTCACTTTTTAGTTGATTAAATTCAGCATGTAACTTACAGATAGTACTCTCATATTCATTAATCATACTGCTGACTTCAACGCTGGTTCCAGTATGAGAACCAGGGGACTGAACAGCTTTAAGTGAAGCAATTTCTTTGTGAGAATTTTCTAAGTTGAAAGCCAATGTTTTAAAGGCCTTCAATAGAGAAGTTCTATTGCAAGAATTTGCTTTACTTATGACTGTTGAAAAATCAAGGACTTCACTAGTAGTTGATAAGTCTATGGGGAACCAGGAGATCAGATCTTCTTCACCATCACTTGGATAGTTCAGAAGATCTTTCCCTTTCTAGTTCTACCTTGCACTTGTCCAATTCAACTTCTAGTTCAGCACTTTGATTTTTCAAGTTATGGCAAACCATCTCTAGGTGATCACAACTAGCAATAGCAATTTCACATTCATTGCGTTTTTCTTTTAGTTCTCTTTTGCCGGTTATATAAGTTTCACCTAATTTATAGCATTCATCTAATAAAGAATCTATACAAGCAAGCATATTTTCTCTATCATATTCATGCATATCTATTCTAATTTGTTCAAGGTTTACCTTATGTCTTTGTAGTACATCCTTCTTAGCCATTAAGCATTTCTTGAATGTACTGGTTCCCCCTCTGGTTCCCGGACCAGTGCTGTTCTCCTTGATGTTTGTGAAGGCAGTTAAGCAAACATCAGAACTAGTTGTATCTTCTTCTTCATCAGATCCTGAGTCAGATTCTCCCCACATAGATGCTATCATGGCATTCTTGAAAGCCCTCTTATCTCCAGATTGAGATTGCTTGTCCTTCCATTTTGGACAATCATGAATGATGTGTCCTTTCTCACCACACTTGAAGCAACCTGAAGATGAAGACGAGTTAGATTTTTTAGTGTTTTTGAAATTCCTACCTTTGAAATTCCTCTTTTGATCACGAAGAGATCTTTCAAATCTTTTTGCAATCAGGCTGGTCTCATCTTCTTCTTCCTCTACTGTTCCCTTCAGTGCCATGCCTCTGGCTGGTTCCTTCTCAGACTTAGAGTCAATCAGCATCTCATGAGTCATAAGGGAACCAATCAGCTGTTCCAAAGATAGGGTAGACAAATCCTTTGCTTCATATACTACTGTTACCTTAGCTGTCCATGTATCTGTTAAACTACGCAAAATTTTTCTCACAAGATCCTCATCAGAAAATATTTTACCAAGTGATCTAAGATCATTAACAATAGTCATAAACCTACGAAAGCAATCATTGATTTTTTCATTTTTATTCATGGCAAACAATTCGTATTTAGACATGATTAAATCAATTTTAGACCGTTTTACCTCACTGGTTCCCTCAAACGCAAGTTCAAGGGTGTCCCATATCTCCTTAGCACTACTGCAACCAGAGATACGATTTGTTTCGTTCTCACCTATTGCTTGTTGTAGAATTGACATTGCCTTAGCATTTTTCTCCAGCAACTTGTAATCAGCAGTGACCAATTCGATATCCTTCTTGGGAACCTGTTTCCCATCAGCTTCTGTCTTGAGAATGATATTAGGACCATTTTTAACTACGAGCCAGCATTCATAATCAATACCCATGATAACATTCTGGATCATATTCTTCCACCAGGCATAATTATTTCCATTAAACTTTGGTGTCTTGTTGTCATAACCGATTGCACTTAATTCTTGAGTACTCATTCTTAACTCCTCTAGATGTTACTTTTTCGAGAAGCTTAGGCTCTGATACCAATTGAAGGTTCAATGGGCACTCAAGAGGGGGGGGGGGGTGAATTGAGTGTTAAGTAATCGTTGGTAATTTTTGCTTCTTTTCGGATTATGTGTAAGGAACCAGTTGTGCTGGTTCCCTTATGCAGCGGAATAAAACAAAGCAATAAAGAACACCACAGATTTAACGAGGTTCAGCCAACTCTGGCCTACGTCCTCCTATTCTAAGTCCTTTATTAATCTACTCCGAAAAATAAAGATAAAGAACACTCTACTGTTTCCCTACTCCGGGAACCAGTAAACCCCACACTCTACTCCGAATGTGCTTTAAACTTACCCTCGTAAGTTCCTAGTGTGTTTGAACTCACAAACACTCACCAAGTCTTCAACCCCTCTGTCAAAGACTTAATACAAGATCAAGAACTCTCTAATGATCTAACTCTCAAAAGTCAAATAGAGAAAAACGTTAAAACACTATTATGCTCTTGTGTATCACTTAATAATTGAATTAGTGCTTTTAGCTCTCAAAGATCAAACTCTACTAAAAATGCGTGAGAGCTCTGTGTGATTATTCAGAGAAAGATGTATTTATAGGTTAGTTGGCTAAACCCTAAAATCATGCATATAAGATATATATACGATTTTAGGATAAGTATTTATCCTAATTGATTTGATCACAAGATAAGATCAACTTAGGATAAGATACTTCCCGGTTTTTAGCTAACCAAAAATATCATCTTATCTTTTAGCTGCTTAGATATATCTTAAATCAATATATTTCGGAAAATATCCTTTTTGTAAAATCTTTGTAAAAACCGCAGCTTGAATAATCTGTTCAGTTAACCTGGTTCCCTGACCTGGTTCCTTGAACTGAATATGTTATGAAATTTGTTCCAAACCTTGTACCAAATTTCATAACGATATTTAATATACTAAAAGCACTTTATATACTCAATTATATAAGTTGTACTACGGAGCATTTACATGAAGATCCTAAATAACTCTTCGAGTGTAGTCTTCCTTCATGCATTCGTTAAGTCTTGAAAGCTTCCATGAATGAACTAAATTATTGACCAAGGACCTTTCTTTAAGTTGATCGAAAGTCCTTTCAAGCTTCCAATCTTAGAAATCAACTTAGATGCATAGCTCATTTATCATCTAGTTGTTCCCTGTATAAAGACAAGTTAGTTCAACAAATATCTCATATAAGTAATAACTTATCTAGGGAAACAGTGTTCTATTTTAGCTGGTTCCCCAACTGTATTGAACACTTTCAAAGACCTGTTTCCCTTAGCTATTTGTCATCATTCAAAACTGTCAATCAAAGCCTAAGGGACTCAACAAAAAGGGTACTTAAAATGAAAAGGATGAGAAGACATCTTGACTCTTCATCTCCTAAATCCAACGGATGATATTTTATGTATTCATAGTGACCCTTTTTAAACTTATAGTGACCAAATATTTTTTTTTTCACTTATAATGACTCTTTTTATTGTTATAGTTACTCTTTTTATTATTATAGTGACCATTTTTTATTGTTATAGTAATCATTTTTTTACATGTAATCTCTAGTGTTGGATCTTACTATTTGAATGACTAAGATCTCTTCTTATTCTTCTTATTTTAAGCACCCTTCTCATTGGATCCCTCCCCTATATATATATATATATATATATATATATATATATATATATATATATATATATATATATATTTATATATATGTTTTATGAAATTTTGAGACCTGATTGAGTAACATATATTTCAAATTTGCAATTCTAATGAAACTGAAGCAAAGTTTTGTATAATAAACTTTTTAGTAAACCATACGAGCAGCCATAAAAATAAAATGCATTTGGAAGGTCAGTTTTTGCCACCCCTAATTGAATACTACTATGGGAAATTGACATCCATTTGGAAGGAGATTGACAAAAGGATGCCAAACTCAATGAAGTGTTCAGATGATATCATAATCCACAACCAACTAGTCCAACAAACGAGATTATATCAATTTGTCATAGGGCTTGAAGAAGAACTCGATAAAGATCGAAAGGAATTGGTCAATCAAGAACCACTTTTTTCGATCGAGATGGTGATAAGTGCATTTATTTGTACTTTTTGGTGTTAATTTAAACTCCTTTGTGGATGAATTTTAGGTAATTTTGGGTTTAATTTAGCTCATTTATGCTAAAAGCTCATAATCCTAGCTTAGCTGTAATCGTTTCGGTTATTGCTAATTTTTAAGACTTTTAGTATAAATGCTTATTGGAGGCAAAAATATGATGGAGCTAGTATTGATTTGTTGGATGAAATTTGGGCCAAGAAAAAGGAAGAAAAAAAATTACCTAAAGTTGATAAAAGTTTCTCTAAAAAAGAGAAAAAAGGTTGAAAGACTCATGGCAGAAAAGGAGGAGCAAAAAAGAGTCCAAGTATTACAAGGGAGCATGATGGCACATGTGAGGGATTTGCTTTTTTAATTTTCCTTTTATTTTATTTTTTTGAAATTGAATTAGTCTTTAACTAGAATTAGGTTAGTTTAAGAGGCTAGTAACAACTCTTAAGCAGTATATATTATTATACATTAGTCTCTTCTTCTCCTTTCTTCTTCCTCTCCTCTCTCTTTTTCTCGGGTTTAGTTTATGGCTTTTGTTTAGATTTTTCTCTCTCAATTTTTTGTATACTCTTGAATATTCTAGTTTTATTCCTAGTTTCATCATCAATCTAAATTTTAAGTAAGTTTCCCTATTTTTCTTTAGTTGATTATATTTTTGTTTATTTAGTGATGCCTCTTTGTTATTTAATTTAATTTTCCTTATAGTCTTATGATTTTTATATTTATGCTTAGTTTTATTGTTATTTCTATGACTTTAATTATGAGTAGTGAGTAATTTCCTTTCTAGGATGTTAATATATGAACCCTAGCATGTGTTAAGTGGATTCTAAGATCAACTCAATGTCAAATTAAGGTTGGTTTATTAGGTTGTTAAAATTTATCATTAGGTTAAATTCATTGGTTTAATTAGTCAAGAAGCGATGACTGAGATTAATTATTTCCTTTGGCTTAATGATATTTGCTAATTAATCAAGAAGCGAGAGCTGAGATTAAGAGGGCTACACTTAATACAATTAGATTAATCAAGAAGCGAAAGCTAAGGTTAGGATAATTGAAGGGTTGTTTGATTTAATCATTGATGTTGGTGTATTTGATGATGGTTAATGCATGTTAGTGGGGATGTATTAATATCCTTGGCCTTTTTCTTATTAATATCACATTTTAATCTTTGCAATTTTAGCTATTAGTTTCATTAAACAACTCATTTCTTGCGTAATCTAGTTAAATTTAGTTAAGTTGACCCTTTATTAGCTTCCTAGAGGACGACTCGTGATTGTACCGCAACAGCCATGCACTTGCGGTTATCATTAGTGAATAAAAATAAGTCATTAAATGGCATATAATACAATTAGGAGGGAGATAGCACAAAAGGACATGATGGGGAGAAGCTTACCCAACTTACCTTCAATAGAGCAACCCGGTTGCATTGGAAGCGGTCTTACCGCGAAGCCCAATCTGGCACATGGATGAGAAGGCTTACCTCAAGTGTATTTTTTGCGGAGGTAGTAGACATACAAGGGAAGGTTTCTTCAAGCTCGTAGTTTACCCTGAATGGTGGCTTGACGTGAAGAAGAGAGGAGAAGAGGTGCACATGAGTCAAGGAGAAAACGGATGGTATCCATTGGGCAAGGCAGGAAGGAAAAGAAACCAGAAGAGTGTGAGAAGG
The DNA here is from genome assembly GCA_026401315.1 of Dysphania ambrosioides. Taxonomy (NCBI): domain Eukaryota; kingdom Viridiplantae; phylum Streptophyta; class Magnoliopsida; order Caryophyllales; family Amaranthaceae; genus Dysphania; species Dysphania ambrosioides. The sequence continues at coordinate 4,120,837 of CM048667.1, forward strand.
TGGCTGTGGTAAAGGAGGAAGGTAATGAGGGTTACCTTCTAAAAAGATCGAAACCTAGGCACTTCTATACCCACTCGATCAACGACCCCGATGAAAACCCTCAATCCAATGGTCCAAAAATTAGTCGATGCCTCCTTGCTTCAGCCCAAACTAAAAACCCTCCAAGCCCAAATAAAATAATCCCAAATAAAACACCCAAACTAAAACTCAAAAATCTAATACAGGATTGACGTGTCATACGTACATAGAAAACCTAAGAAAACACTTATCCAAGTAGCTAACAGTGACTGTATGGATGTAAAAGGAGCCGGGACAATTAAAATTAGACCTAATTTCTCTTTATCTAATTGCCTTTACATACCGGATCTTTCGTATAAATTACTATCTATTAGTTAGCTAACAAAATATTTAAATTGTACTAAGCTAATAAAACTTGATTGTTGTATTTTGCAGGATGCTCGGATCGAGAAGATCATTGGGCGTGGTACTAAGAGAAATGACTATACTATGTAGACGAGGTAGCCAAGCTAGGTGGTGCATTGATTGCTCGTGGATCAGTAGGAGCCCAACTCCGAATCTAGCATCGTTGGTTGGGTTACCTATCTTTAGGATATTTAGAACGTCTTTTTCCATCACTTGTTGGTACAAATTTAATTTTAAACTATGAAGCATGTTATCTTGCTAAAAGCCACAAACATTATTATCCTAATAGTTTAAGTCATGCTAAGACACCGTTTTATCTAGTTTATTATGATGTATGGGGGCCTATCCCAATGCTTGGTAAATATGGCTTTTTACATTATGTTCTCTTTATTGATGACTTCACTAGGATGAGTTGGGTTTATTTCATAAAACAAAAATTAGAGGTCTATGGTATATTTGTAACCTTTTACCAAATGATTGATACTTAATTCAAAACAAAGATAAGTATACTTAGGTCAGATAATGGGGGTGACTATGTGAATCACAAAATGAAGTCCTTTTTCCCGTTCTAAGGACTCCTTCATTAGATCACATGCCCTGACACACCCCAATAGAATGGTGTTGCCGAACTAAAAAATTGAACCCTTCTTGAAATGACCCGAGCTATGATGTTTGAGTCCTATGTCCCTACTTTTTTGGCCTGAAGCAATTGCTATCGCCAATTATCTATCTAACCGCCTACCCACAAAGAAATTAAACCATAAAACTCCTCTTGATGCCCTAAGTACACATATAACCATTCCATCTGTTCACTCCCTACCTCCTTGGGGTTTTTGATGTATTGTGTTTGTTCATCACCCTAAAAAACTCATAACAAATTAGAACAACAGGCTGCCAAGTGTATTTTTTGTGGGGTTTGGTACATCTCAAAAGGGTTATAGAAGCTATGAACCATCATCTAATCACCTATTCCTGTTTTTCGATCTCTAAGCAATTTTTTTCTAAGCCGAGTGATCTTGTCATTGCCTTGCAGATGACCTTATTCACTGTTGTCCTTTTAGAATACTCCTCTATCATCAATGGGTGGACAGTGCACCAGGGTGCACCATGAGCATGGTGCACCTGCTCCAAAAAAAATGTACATCACGTACATGGAAAATGTACATTACGTACATGAAAAATGTACATAGTACACATGCGAGTTATGTACATTCCACATAACTCACATGTGCACTATGTACATTTTTTATGTACGTAATGTACATTTTTCATGTACGTGATATACATTTTCCATGTATGTGATGTACATTTTCCATGTTTGTGATGTATATTCCACATAACTTACATGTGTACTATGTATATTTTTCATGTACATAATGTACATTTTTCATGTACGTGATGTACATTTTTTTGGAGCAGGTGCACCATGAGCATGGTGCACCCGGGTGCACCTTCGAATTTGCGCTCTATCATTGCCCTGTCAGAATTCACGAGTGACATGCATTGATATTCACAGTAGAGGTATGTTGAAATGACGTTGCTAGGAATTCGCTGTTTCCTGAATTTCTCCGGCTTCTGTGACCGGCATTCCAGCAGCCTCCCTCTTTCCGTTGGATAAAGAAATAGTAATAACTTATCATTCCAATTGGGAGTTTGAGTCCCTGAATAAAGTGAATCACTGCCATACCCTTGGACAATGTCATCTGCTGCGCAGAGTACTTGAGCGTCTCATCTAAAAGAAGCGCAAAGAATTGCTCGGAAACATTAACTAGTTCGTTCAAGAATGAGCTCTCTATCCCATGATTCATGACCTGTTCAACCAATTATTGTAATCTGAAGTTGAATTGGCATCAATGGATATTGTGTTTCTCGCTTGTATAAGAGAGTGTCAATGTATAAGAGACTACAACATTATGAAAAGAGATCACAGAGAATAGGCCACAATGCCCACTAAAGTATAAGAGAGTGCAACATTATATTATATTATGAAAAGAGCTTCTTTGAGAATTGAGAACTATCAGCAGAGGAAGATACCATTGCATGCTGTTAGAATGTAACGTCGTTGGCCGTTTGATCAGTATGAAGGTAATCAGGTTAATTTTTAATTAAGAATAAAAATTCGAAAACATACAACTTTTTCTTGCATGATTATGAAATCTGAATTGGAATCAAATCACCCAAGTATATATATTTTCTAGTTTGTTGGAAGTGTTATCTAACGTTATATTTTACTCATAACCTTGGGTGAAATAAAATTTTAAAAAAATTAAGTTGATAGACATCCTAGTCACTGTCAACATTCAATCTTCAATTCATATCTTCATATATGAGAGGTCCTGCAGGATGGTTTGAATTTCCCAACCTCATGAATGATTGGTTTATAAAACAAACACGATTCATGACAAAGATGTTGAATGCAATGTTACTAGCTAGCTAGTCAAGGAAGTCTGCTGCTCAGTTTAACTTAACAATTCAAGTTACGTTACATGCCAAACAATGGGCCTATCATATCTGCTCATCATTACTGTACTTACACTCCCCTCAGATAAAACCGCCCCTTGAACAACATCTACTGATTATCCTCAACCTTGCATCAATCACCCCTCATCACCGGCCTTATGATATTACACAAGAGATGGCAGGTAGTGTAGCAGCTATAAGTCCAGGAGGTGATAGTAATTATAATGGCAAGGTGACGTGGTTTGTGATATTATCTTGCATGACGGCTGCCATGGGAGGAGCACTCTTTGGCTATGACATTGGAATATCAGGTTTCCCTTTCTTGCACATTCTAGCTTGTTTATGAAGGTAGTTTGCAGTTCTTATGTCTTTGATTTGCATCACGTATGTGTATCAATTTTGAAGGTGGAGTAACATCAATGGAGCCATTTCTAAGGAAATTCTTTCCAAGTGTGTACGCGAATATGAAGAAAGACACCAAAATCAGCAACTACTGCAAATTCAACAGCGAATTGTTGACTTCATTCACATCATCTCTTTATACTGCTGGCCTAGTTGCTTCCTTCTTTGCTTCACCCATCACCAAAATGTATGGTCGCAAGCCATCCATCCTCATAGGAGGTTTGTCATTTCTTGCTGGTTCAGCCGTAGTTGGTGCCGCCCTTAATATTTACATGCTTATACTGGGTCGTCTGTTGCTTGGTGTTGGAGTTGGTTTCGCTAACCAGGTATGCTCAATAACTAAAACGATTTCTTACGTGCATATTGAGATTGTGTTAGACATTACTCAAATTCTTAATGCATGTTTCTGGTTCTTATAGATGGAAGTTGAGTTTCTAAGACACATCTATTCTTTTTGGTACAGTCTGTTCCACTATACCTATCAGAAATGGCACCCCCAAAGTACAGAGGAGCTTTCAACAACAGCTTCCAACTTAGCATTGGCATTGGGGCCTTGACAGCAAACTTGATCAATGTCGGTACCGAAAAAATCAATGGCGGATGGGGGTGGCGAGTCTCCCTAGCCATGGCTGTGGTTCCTGCTTCAATCTTAACTTTAGGGGCACTTCTTCTCCCTGAAACACCTAACAGTCTTATCCAAAGAAGCAAAAACTCCAAGGCTACTAATACTACTACTACTAATGATGATCTTGCGCATAAAGCAAAGCTCATATTGCAAAGCGTACGAGGTACAAAAGATGTTGAGGCAGAGCTTGAAGAACTTATACAAGCGAGTAACACAATATTAAAAACAAAACATGGCAATTCTTTCAACCAAATCCTACAACGCAAACACAGGCCTCAACTCATAATGTCGATAGCCATACCGTTTTTTCAACAAGTGACCGGGATCAATGTCATCGCGTTCTACGCACCCTTACTATTCCGCACTTTAGGCTTCGGTGAAAATGCGTCACTTCTTTCTGCAGTCATGACAGGGGTGGTAGGAGTAGGCTCGACTTTCATATCGATGCTGATTGTGGACAAATTTGGAAGACGAGCTTTGTTCTTTTATGGAGGAGTTCAGATGTTCATCTGCCAAATTGCCATAGGGACCATAATGGCAACACAACTAGGAGATCATGGTGGGATAAGCAAAGGGTATGCTTATTTAGTATTGGTACTTATATGTGTATATGTTTCTGGTTTTGGTTTGTCTTGGGGGCCATTAGGATGGTTGGTGCCTAGTGAAATTTTCCAGCTAGAGATAAGGTCAGCTGGTCAAAGTATTACAGTAGCAATAAGTTTTATCTTCACTTTCATTGTAGCTCAGACATTTTTAGCCATGCTTTGTTGCTTTAGGGATGGAATATTTTTCTTCTTTGGTGGGTGGGTTTCGGTCATGACTGGCTTCGTATACTTGTTTTTGCCAGAAACCAAGGGTATCCCTCTTGAGAAGATGGATCGCATTTGGAGGGATCATTGGTTTTGGACTAGAATTGTTGGTTGATCGAGGTGACATCTGTTATGTATGGAGTATGTAAAATGGATGAATAATTAAAATTGCCTTCTCTATAAAATAAAAAGAAACTTTTTTTTAATAAGGTGGTCAACACGAGAGCAAGATTTCTGTTCCTCCTTATCACAAGTTATGAGCAGTTGCTTCAGTGTTCTCTCTTTTTTATTTCCTATATATTCTCAGAAGATACTAGGGAAATCATGTGGAAATTTTTGTATATCAAACCACATACAAATTATTCCCTCGGTCCCATAAAATACTTCCCATTTGCTTGGGGCATAAAGTCTTTGGAGAGCTTTTGTGTCGGGGTTATGTTGAATAAGCTAGAAATTAGAACAGAAAGAATCATATATGTTTGTATTTTCTCTTATGTTTTAAACGTTTGTACATGACCGGGTATATATACAAGAGTTCATGAGGTATAACCATATATAAACTCTACTTAAGCATATCTTTTATCTAATGTAATATTTTTATCTTTCTAATCTTCCTATCTCTATCTTGCTAAGTTTAACATCTTGTTACATACTTCCAACACTCCCCCTCAAGTTGGACTCTCGAGTCCTAACTTGCTTGATAATCTCTCAAACACCCTAGTACTTACTCCTTTGGTTAGTATATCGGCCAACTGATCTTCTGAACGAACAAACGTAATAGTCACAGTTTTAGTATCCAAATTATCCTTTATAAAATGTCTATCGACTTCAACATGCTTCGTTCGATCATGTTGCACAGGATTTTCTGAGATGTTAATTGCTGCTTTATTATCACAGAACAATTCACATCCCTTCTTTGGAGCTAACCTTAGCTCTGTAAGGAGCTTCTTCAACCATAGTGCTTCTGCAATTCCTTTTGCAATTCCTCAAAATTCTGCCTTAGCACTAGATATCATAACCACTTACTGTTTCTTGCTTCTCCACATTACTACATTTCCTCCAATAAGAGCAAAGTAGCCAGAGGTTGACTTTCTGCTAACTTTATCTCCTGCCCAATCTGCATCTGTATAGACTTTAAGCTCTAGATGACCATTTTTCCTAAACATGACTCCTTAATCTATAGTACCTTTAAGATACCTCAGAATCCTGAATACTGCTTCCTTATGTTGAGCTTGCGGCTTATGCATAAATCTACTGACAACTCCTACTGCATATGCAAGATCAGGACGAGTATGAGACAAATAGATTAATTTCCCTACAAGTCTTTGATACTGAGCCTGATCTGCTAATTCAGCAGTATCATCTAGACACAAACCATGATTAAATATTATCGGAGTTTCTACAGGTCTATAATCGAGCATCCCTGATTCAGCTAGAAGGTCCAAAACGTACTTCTGTTGAGAAATAAAGATCCCAGATTTATTCTTAGAAACTTCAATTCCAAAGAAATACTTAAGTTGTCCTAGATCCTTCATCTCAAATTCCTGGAACAGTTTTGTTCTAAGTAGATTCATCTCATCTTCATCATTTCCAGTAATAATCATGTCATCGACATAGATAATTAGACAAGTTATCCGATCACCCTTTTGTTTTAAGAATAAAGTATGATCAGAGTAAACCTTCCGAACCAAGTTCTTGGAGACTGTTTAAGCCCGTATAATGCCTTTTTAAGCTTACACCCCTCATTGACTAAAAAACTCTGTGAGAATCCTAGAGGAGCTTCCATATATACTTCCTCGACTATCTCGCCATGCAAGAATGTGTTTTTTACATCAAACAGATATAATGGCCAATCTTTGTTTGCTACAACTGAAAAGAGTACCCTTATTGTATCTATCTTGGCTACTGGAGAGAATGTCTTGGAATAATCTATCCCATACACTTGCGTGTACCCTTTCGCTACAAGTCTCGTTTTATATCTCTCGATACTTCCATCGGCCTGATACTTGACAATGAACACCCATCTACACCCTACAACCTTTTTTCCATCAGGAATGACACACTTCTCCTAGGTCTCATTTTTAATTAGTGCGTCAATTTCTTCTTTCATTGCTTTTTAACAGTTCTTGCTTTGTAAGGCTTCATCAACAGATGAAGGGATCTTCTCAAAATATATGGCCGTATTGGATATTCCACCAATCGGGTATCTTGATCTTTGAGCTTCATAGTCGGGATCATATCGCCTAAGCGGGATGCCTCTTGTAGTTCGAGGAGGTAACTGATAACCCCTGGTATTACCATTTTTGTATCATTCTGCAATACCTCATTCTCCTGAATCATCTCGATCTCTTGTGGAACTTCATTACTAGTTATACTGTTATAATGTGATAAGTACTCAATAGGAGGCTGAGATCTTACCTCATTTTCAGGATGATTAGAGGGGGGAGTCATCAGAAGTGGTGATGTTGTTTCAGAATGTACCATGTGATGAGGTGTATTTCATCTTAGCCAACTTAGATTGTCTACCAATTTCTCCCCCTAACATCGAAGTTGGGGGTAAAAATACTCATTCTCAACAAATTCACAATCCATGGTAGTATGAATGTAATTGTTAATTAGGTCAAAACATCTATATCCCTTTTGCAAAACTCCAAATCCAACAAAAAAACATTTTATTGCCCTAGGTTCCAACTTATGTCTACTTCGTTTAGGTAGATGGACATAAACAACACATCCAAATACTCGTGGAGGCATGGAATGAATGGTTGATGAGGGGATAAGAGAGCTTAGAACATCTAAAGGAGTTTTAAATTGGAGTTTCTTTGTGGGTAGTTGGTTTGTAAGATAATTTGCAGTTGCTATGGCCTCAGGCCAAAACAAAGTAGGGGTACATGATTCAATCATCATGGCTCGGGTCATCTCCAAGAGGGTATGATTTTTCCGTTCTGCTACCCCATTCTGTTGTGGGGTGTCTGGACAGGTGGTCTGATGAAGGAGTCCATTGGTATGTAAAAGGTTTTCATTTTTTGGGTGACATATTCTCAACCATTATCCAATCTAAGGATATTGATTTTGGTTTGAAACTGAGTATGGATCATCTGATAAAATCCCACAAAAATATCAAAAACCTCAGATTTTTGTTTCATAAAATAGATCCAACTCATTCTAGCACAGTCATTAATAAAAATAACATAATATTGCAAATTATGTTTACCAAGTTATGGGGCAGGTCCCCATACATCAGAATGAATTAAATAAAAAGGTTTACTTGAATGACTAGTACTGCTAGGGTAACTATGCTTATGACTTTTAGAGAGATAACATGCCTCACAATTTAGATTTAAATCTATCTTAAGGGAAGGAAATATATGTTTTAAGGACCCTAGGGAAGGGTGACCCAATCGGCGATGACACATTCAAAGCTGACCTTCTACTGATTCACCCACGAAAGCTGCATTCCTTGAGCCCGTCACCTTATCCTCATAGTATAATCCACCTTTTTCAATACCACGCCCAAAGATCTTCCCAGTCTGAGCATTATGTATAGTACACCCATCAAAATTTAATAACACAGTACAATTCAACTCATTCGTAAGATGACTTAAGGATAATAATTTATACGAAAGAGCAGGTATGTAAAGACAGTTATTAATATATAGTTGAGTTCCGATTTTAGCAGTTCTAATTCAATCAACATCTATATACTCCCCATTAGCCGATTGGATTACGTTTTTCTAGGGTCTGATAGATTTCATAAAATCATCTTTATCATAGGTCATGGTTTGAGTTGCACTGCAGTCGAAAATCTACTGATTTCCCGTTCTTTTGTCATATGAAGATCCCGCAATGCCTATTTGAGCCGGGTGCTGTTGTGGGCCTATATTTGGGATTATTACATCAGCGGGTATAGTAGGCCACTGACTTGGGCTTGCACGTAAGGCCACATTAAGTTGAGACCTAATAGAAAAAGGATTAGGGTTAGGGTTTTTTAAAAACACCCAATTTATCTTACCTTTCTCTCGTGTCTCAGTCGATTCAGTGGTCTCATCTTCCTCCTTCTCGGTGCTTTCTCGTGCAATACCCACACTACCCCTATTCTCACCTCGGTCTCCGGCCTTTCCTCCCTTCTTCTTTAGATTGTACCACCACTCTAGGTACCCAACAAGGCGAAAACACCCCTCCTTGGTTTGGTGTGACCCTCCGCAATGAGTACATCTTAGATCCATTTTATCTATGTCCTGTCGGGATGATGTGGTGCCTGACCGGCCCCATAAGGTTAGTCCTGTACCGATCTCGTTCTCAACTCCTCGGTTCTCAGGTAAGGAAGGTTAGTTTCCTTTCATTATATTCCTCCTCATAATCTCGGGTCTAATGATGTTGTATGCTTTCTCAATTGTGGGCAAAGGATCTTGATTAATGAGGTTCCTTTGATCTTCGTCGAGGCTATCCTTTAGCCTAACTAAAAATTGGTACAACCTATTTTGCTGAGTGATTTTATTGAATATGTTTTTATCCTCTAAACACAACATAGGGTTTATGGTTCGGAGATCTATTTCCTTCTATATAGCATTCAATTTACAATAGTAGGTTTCAATGGGATCCATACCTTGTTTGATAGAGTTTGCCTTGACTGTTAAGTCGAAGACTTGCAACCCATCTTGCTTACTACTATAAATTGCCTCGATTCCTCTCCATAAGTCCCTTGTTGTGGGGAAGTCGAGAAATTGATTGACCAGGTCTGTGCCGATGTTCTCGATAATCCATGAGATTACGACTAAATCTCTTTGGACCCATTGGTTATACTCCTGGGAAGTTGGGGAAGGGTGTTCGGCATTGATGTGATTGAGCCGTCCCCTTCCTCCAATTGCCAGATGCATTAATCGGGCCCATTTAGAGTAGTTGTGATCATTGAGTTTTTCTGTTATGTGTACCGAGGATACACTGGTTTCTTGGGTCTGTTTACTCGTGTTGAACTTTTTCAACACTTGAAGCAATTGATCCATAGTTACTGGTGGATCCATGATCCTGAATTCAGGTAAGGTTCTGGTATATGATGAAGGATAATTTGAGGGTTTTTTTGATAGAAAACCTTATGGCCCTGATACCAAGCTAGAAATTAGAACAGAAAGAATCATATATGTTTGTATTTTCTCTTATGTTTTAAACGTTTGTACATGACTGGGTATATATACAAGAGTTCATGAGGTATAAACATATATAAACTCTACTTAAGCATATCTTTTATCTAATGTAATCTTTTTATCTTTCTGATCTTCCTATCTCTATCTTGCTAAGTTTAACATCTCCAGGACTCTTGATTATTTATCTATTACATACTTCCAACAAAATATATGTGAATAAAAAGTAAGATTATGGGTATATTTTATTGTATTTTTTAAGTGAGAAAGAATAATGAAAAGAGTAAAAGTTAAGATGGTAGAATAATATTATAATAGGTAGACCATCGCGTAAAGTGTAAATTAATAGTTTTTTGTGGGATAAACAAAACATGGAAAATGTAAAGTTTTTTTAGGAGGGAGTATACATTAAGTGATGTTGCAAATGTATCAAAGAGAAAGTGTTTCAAGATCAGTAGAACTGAAAGCGTAACCAGTTGAGCAGAAAAAAAAGGAGTATTGAGCAATTTTCTCGGCCCTTCTTGATTTTGTATGTTATACCTTATTATTGCGATTAATGATGTCTTCTGATTTTTTTCTATTCAAATGGTGTTGGTGTAGCTCTTACAGGTTATCTGCTTGTTTCAACTTATTCGTGGAGTGTATGATTGTCATAATTTCCTTTCATCAATTATTATCTCACATGACCTATGCTTAGTTTTTGTCTTATTGTTTTGCAGATAGTGCTAAAGTTAACTACCTGCCTTTACTTCTTATTGAACCTCCAAAATATAGTACATCAAAGCAAAGACTTTCCTAAACTTAGGACTCTATGAGATATACATATACAACTCACACTTTCATAAATTCTAGACTCTACAAGATAAATAAAATCGCTTAACAAGATTATGTTCCTAATACTCCCCCTCAAGTTAGAGCATGCAAATCGCAAATGCCCAACTTGCACAACAAAATACCAAACTGCTTATGCCCAAGTGCCTTAGTCAATATATCAGCCAATTGTAAACCAGTAGGAGCATATGTCGTAGAAATATTCCCTGTAAGCAATTCATCACACACAAAATGACAGTCAACCTCTATATGCTTGCTATGTTCATGGAACATGGGATTCTTAACGTTGTCAAGTACCGATTGCCTATCATAAAATAACTTCATTGGCTTAGAATGTATGGCACCAAGAGAGCGCAATAAAGCTTTTAACCACTTTAACTCACAAGTAGTAACCGCCATAGCACGATACTCAGCCTCAGCAGAAGAACGAGAAACTGTGGGTTGCTTCTTCGTCTACCAAGAGATTGGCTATTGACCAAGAAGAACAAAATAGTCGGTCAATGAATGTCGAGTCAAGGGATAAGCCGCCCAATCACTATCACAAAAGTCATTTAATTGCATATCACCGGGTTTTAACAAAATGCCTTGTCCTAGACTCCCTTTTTGACATATCGTAGCACAAGTATAGCCGCCTCCCAGTGCACTACCAATGGATTACTCAAGAATTGAGCCAATGTATGTACTGCATAACTTAACTCTGGCCTTGTGACAAACCGTGGAAAGGTGGGAACTTTAACAAATAACAAAATTTACTGTACGGGACCAATTAAATTAATATCTTTTTGGCGATTTGAAAAAACATATTCATAATTTTCTAGAACATCTAATCCAAGATTTTCTATAGTTGTTCACACCCGTAATCATTAATCTCACTTTTCATTTGAAGATCTTTCACCAGGCAAAATAATCTTATTTGTCTAGCAAACAAAACAAACTTGTTAACATACAATTTCAAAGCTTAAAAATCATGCTAACTTATGAGTCTAAGAATACATAACTTTTATCCTCACTAGGATTTCCATGACGGCTAACCTAATATAAGTCTTAATTTCAATGACTTATCATTTAATAAACCAACACAAATCAAAGCTAACTTTAGTTGACAAGTTTTCATCATATCATGTGTAAGAGAGAGTGATGTGAATAAGCAAGGACAACAAACTAAAAGGCAATGCATTATCAAGTGATAAATATGAAGTACACATTTAGTTATTGGCATCTATTTCTTGAGTAACTTTAAGTAAAAAGCCTTGTATGTGTAACTCCAAAAATAGTTTCAAAAAAACGTCAAAGACAAAAAAGAGAGGACGAAGAAATGTTAGTATGCATTCATTGGTATTTTGGTACTACAAAAATTTAACCCTAGCCCTCAAGGTAGTATTTGTGTAGATGAAAAGTTAAATGCAAAGCACAACTCGGGAGATGATTATTCAACATCTGTATAATCACCAAGGTTTCGAGAGAATTGAACAAGTTCATCGGGCACATGAGATAGCGAATGAGTGTAGAAAGACCTCTAGCTTTTCTTTTACTTACGCTTAGGCTCCGTTTAGTAGAGCGTAAAACGTTTTCAACTGAAAATGGTTTTCCATGGAAAACCTTTTACGGTGGAAAACTCATTTTCATAGAAATTTTCCGTTGTTTGGTTGGATGGAAAATGATTTTACATTTAACATTTTCCGTTATTTGGTTGAACTAAAAATTAATTACTCCTATTAACTTTTCTAATTGTATTCTCTTGTCATTTTTTAAAAAAAAAATTCGTTATATTTTCTAATTGTTTGTAATTAGCTAAATTTGTTATGGTATAATAAATATTTTTTTTGTAAAATCACAGCGCGACACAACGTGGCACGCCGGCACAACCACAATTAGGCACGATGTACACGACAAGAGGCCAAACATGAGTTGACACGGTTCATGACGGGCACGGCACGACCCGTGCCCACTTCTATGCATGAGTTGGTAATGCGTGAGTTGTTTGTTAGTTGTATTTTTTTTTTGGAGTAAATTGATGTAAAATTGTTTTACTCCCAGTTTTGAAGGAAAATGTTTTCAATAGGGTGTAAAATGAATTTACATTCCAAATTTTACATCCTATATTTTACATTAAACTAAACAATGTAAAATGGGAAAATGGTTTTCAGAGAAAATGTTTTACACCCTACTAAACAGAGCCTTAATCTCCATTTCTGTTACATGTAAAAAAAAAAAAGCACAAACAAAATTGTAGTGGGTATAATTAGCTGATGCAAATTACACAACTTGATTGGTTGGTGATAATAGGTTGGACTTCCAACTTCCCTCCACCAAACAACACATGAGAATATACTTCAATCTCAATCAATGTTTAGACTCAGAATTTTGGAAGATCTGTCTTCAATAAGTGCTTACCTGATCCACATGATGTGTACCATATCATATGATTTTGTGACTCAAATCACTTAAAGTGAAATCTAAAAAGGGGTAGGGGGGATGTGGCTTTGTTTATAATAGTACATTAAATTTTGTTCAATAGGTTTATTAAGTACAAACTATGAAACTAAGCAAGTGATGTTTCGCTAGCATATGGATGTTAAACGAAATATTAAATAGCCCATTGTATTATTAACTGTTCGTCTTCAACTGTATATATTTTTTTGCTTATTTAAGAGTAATTTTTGATATCACAACAAAGGCTAATACACGTTGTAATCACCTAAATTGGGTCTTTTTTTATGGCCCAATAATTTAAATGTATTGTACGCCTATTTACTTTGAACTAAGAGAATGTATCAAGCGATTGCTTAAATTAACTAACGAGCTCATTTAGTCAAAGAATCTCTTTTAATGTTTGAATATTAATATTACTTAGACGCGTTCAAGGTCCATAAATCAGGAAATATGCTTACCCGGTTAGTAAGCTTAAATGTATATTTGGACTTAAGTCAAAGTCATTATATTAATAATTATTCATATTAGACTCAAGATTTAATAAATCCCTAATTATAGAATATTTCGAAATATGTGAAATGCAATAATATTTGGATGAAAAAAGTTGTGTACACTGTGTTACGAAGACAGTAGCTGAACAAGACCAGCGCAAAGGTGCTGTGCGACTCGCAATTGCATGACGATGAGCAATATTTATGTGTGAGTGTGACCCTCAATCCTGTAACATGACTTGCAATCTCAAGACTCGTTCTCAAATTCGTCTTTGACCACAAAGGTATAATTTTTGAGGGCCTAGATCTTTTATTCTATTTTATTCTTGTTTACTAATTTTATTTTATTTATCTTTTAGCAACATACAAATTATTGCTTTGAGTATGTTTTGTACATAATTTATTAAATTGCATGATTAATACATTATTAGCATGATGTGACAATGTTTTATGTAAAAGCTCATTATTTATTATTTAGGCATAATTGCTCTCTATTTTGTGTTGTGATTGATGTTACCATGTTTTTCATCATATTTATTTATTTTTCATTATTGTATAATTCAACTTTTACGTATGGCATTTAATTAAGGCTAGTATATGATAATCACATTATTCAAATAATCATCGATAACCTATTTAGGGATTTTATAATATGATTATTAATAAAGTGTTCACCAAATATTTAGTTTTCTTACGTGCATCAAATCAACAGGCCACCATTACGTTGTTATATTTATGTGTATAATTAGTGTTTTTAATTTTATTGTTTGCAAGTTGAGATATGTTTGACATTTGATGAAATTAGAGTAGAGTCACTTATGAGTGAATTATGATTCATAAACTAATCAATATCTTATTCCCGAATCCAACTTTGGTAAAAAACTATCAATAAAATTATGTCTATCGATGGTTCATAACAGAAAAATCTTTATTATGGATATGCCCCTTTTAGTTTATCCCTAGTCATTAAATACTTGACAAAAGTTCATGATTTTTTTTAATTAATGATTCATTGGTGACTCCTACTTTATCTTTTCGATTTCCCAATCAATTTTTCCATCACTATATTTAGAAGTGCAATTATAACCGGTATACGAACCGAGGCCTACACATTTGAGTACGCTCTATCTTATGATAATAAAATGTATTACTTTTAATTTTCAGAAAAAAGTATTGTATTAATTTATTTGCTTATATAGACTTATAGATCGACATAATGCTCATCACTTGTACTCCGTAAACATATAGTGTTCGTTAGTGTTTTTGCTAGGAGACTACAATCATTACACCGTATTCGAAAATTTCTTCTAACAGATCCAACAACTCAAACACCCCCACCAAAACAGAAAATGTAGAATACTCAGCTCCAAGATCCAGCATATATAATTTGAATAATACCAAAAATTCCCAGTTCATAGCAACAGCAAGAATGGAAGTATTCCGGATTTGGTATGTTAGCTTAATGACACTAGACCACTAGAAATCTAGGTCAAACATGGGGTGATAATGGCTGATGGGGATAAGCGTCATGTCATCTTTCATCCCAAGAAAGGAGAATTCATGCAGTCATAAATTAAAGGAGTATAGAGACATATGAATATACATTCTGCTCCATCTGCATGAGTGCATGACAACAGTCCAACGCATACTGCAGAAGACCATTTATATATATTTCCCTATTCTTGAGGTCATAAAGGTATTTGACCCTTGCCAGATTGAAGTATGCAGTACCATACACTCCGTATAATACAATACCGAGTCCCATCATAATTCAACTCTGTATTTTATTCACTCAAATGTAGCAGCGCACGCAGCTGATCAAACCATGCACTGGTGGCTTTAAAGGTTCGAAATCACACTCTCCAAAGCTTGGCTAACTATTTAGCTTTCCCGGCTCCCTTACTATTTAACGTACTTAGTTTTTATTTATTTTTGCTTTGACTTATATGATCGATCCTTTCTAATGCGGTCTAGTGATCTTTTGCTTTTGTTTTCTTTTTTCTTTCTCCTCAAAAGAAAAAGTAGCATAAAGAATGAAAAGTATACTACAGACGTAAAACCTTTAACTGTTGCTATTTTAGTATTTTACTCCGTATAATCCTATCTTATTGAGAATGGTCGTTTCTCTTCACAGTTTCCATGTGGGGTTAGAAAGATCTACTTTCTGTTATAGGGTCATGCTAATCACCCTAGTCTAGGATTTGTCCAGGCGTGGATCTTTAGTTGAGGGGCCAAACTGCTACAGTCATTCGGACCCCATTCTAATTACTATATTTTTATTTTTAGAGTTAAAATTTTAAAGTTTTGACTACAAATTTTAATTATATCTATAACTAATAATATATTTAAGTAAAATCCTATTTGATGCATATTCGATATAAATTTTTTGAATGTTAAATCCTAATAACTTTTTGTCTTATGAATTAAGAGAAAAAACGTTTAAAACTGTGTCTTAAAAATCGTAAAAAGTCAAATGTAGTAAATAACGGGACAGAGGAAGTACTTAGGTATACTAGAGGTTAAACTTTGCTCATTTGATACTCGTTCATCAACTGTATGTGCTCATATTAAATATCTTTTATGTATTTAGAGCTAGATACATTCAAACATAAACTAGAAATTGTACTTCCAAAGGTAACATAGAAATTGCACCCGTAAGTCTTTAATCAACTATCGTCTTCTTAAACAGTTAAACATATTAACCTCTAAATTAATTAATTAAATATCTCCCTTTACAAGTTCTAGACAGATTAGACAAAGTACAGGAATGAGAATCATTCGAAGCTATTAGATACACAGATAAACGTGAATGATGATATGATCATTAAACCATCAAACAACAACCATCAACGTGCAGTTCTTTTCTAGTGTAAGAACATTCTTCATTTGACACCATAAACATTTACATAACTGTATTGTATGGAACTAAAATCAGTGGTAGGGTTCCCACAATTATATCTTCCCGCCCATATTAGTACGTGTAAAACAACAAACCATAGTTAACCTTTGAGAATTACTTTCTAACACACTTGCATTGAGGTGACAGACAACTATTTTTCAACTTTCTTAAGGAGACAGAGAAGCCAAAGGCCCACTTTCAACAAACATACAGGCTTTATATATACTAACATGGAGTAACAAAGCAGTCTTACATATGCTTTAGTAGTGCTTTTGCTTTCTTTACTTGATTTTATTGGATAAAAGTATGTAAATAAATCACTATTTTTTAGTTCAACTAGTAGTTATCTAGTTGATAATATTTCGTTGTATGTTATACTATTTGATTTATCTGAATTTACCCATACTAATTAAAACGGATCTTTTGATCAAAAATTTTCACAAGACCTGATTTTTTCGGAGTAATACGAAGTAAAATAGTATTCCATCTGTTCCTAAAGATTGTCTTGTTTGACTTTTCGCAATTTTTAAAACATGATTTTAAACTTTTATCTCTAAATTCGTAAGACAAAAAAAAATATAAAACCTCACTTGAATATATTATACTCTATCCGTTCTTTTTTTTCCTTCCCATTTGGAATTAGAGAAAAAACCAAGACAATATTAAATATCATTAAGATTCTATAAAACTATTTAAATTAATCTAAAACTAAGAATATATTCTATTAAAAAATGATGTAAGTGGGTTGATCATTAAATAAGTAGTAAAATTTCTAAAGTTTATGACATTAAACAATTAAAAAATCAAACAATGAACTACATATCACATGGATATTCATCATAACCAAACTTTTTCAACCAATCACAATATTAAACTAAAATAGAAGGATTCAAAATGAGAACAATATTTTAAAATTTTCGGATGAGAAAAATAAGAAGAACAAAAAAGAACGAAAATAATATATTATAACATGATGAGAATTTGGTCAGATTTTTCAAATTTTTTACTTTATAAATAAAAATAAAGCGATATTTAAAAAATATTTAAGAGAAAAGACGTCATTGGAAATTTGGAATACTTCCAAATATCCACCTCTTTAATCCCCATTTTTCTCACTTTAAAACTCAGAAGCCCCCCACCTGTTTCCCAAACACTTCACTCCCTCCCCCAGTTCACTGCAACTCCAAATAGCACAGCAGCATCAATGTTCAAAACCAAATAAATCTGGGAAATTTTTGGTGGGAAAATTAAAAAAGATAAAAATTCTGAAAATGGGATATCAGATTTGGGAGATGGGCATGTGTATTTTGGTGTACTTTCTGAGCTCAAGTTCAGTAATAGTAAGTTCAAGCTCAGTTTTAGAGAGACAAAGAGAAGGAGGAATAGTTTACATTGATGGAAGAGCTGCCATTGCTGAAACTGATGAGGATTTCATTTGTGCAACCTTAGACTGGTGGCCTCCTCAAAAATGTGATTATGGTACTTGTTCTTGGGGTCATGCTTCTTTCCTTAATCTGGTAAATTCAAGTTTCCATCTTTTTCTTATTTGTTGCATATGTTGCTGAAATATTTGCGAGCTTTGAACTTGTTCTTGCTTAGTTTTACTTAAGTATTGTTCTTCCTGCAAATTGCAAACACATTGTGATTCTGGTGTAGTTGTCTTGAAGTTTAGCTTGTTAATTAAGATTTTCAGATAAAAAATCTAAGCTTTATCAATTTTTGTTCATTTCTAGAGTTGTATAATGTATTGGCTAAAACATTTGTTTTTATTTTATTTTATCTGTTTCCTTTTTTTTTTTTTTCTTTTTGTAAAGTTCTGTTTCTCATTTTGTAGTGAGTTATGAGCATATGTTGAGTAAACAAGATTGAGTTATTCCTGAATATATCTTCTGACTGCTCCATTAAAATACGTTTGTTTCATGAATGTTGGGTGCAGGATCTCAACAATCAAATACTTCTAAAAGCAGTACAAGGTGTGTAATTTATCTGGACTTCTCTAAAATCTTGACATTTGCATTTGACTGTGTTACTCAGACTTGGCTAATTGTGTAGAACATGTGTGTGTCTCTAAGTGTTAGACGGCAATTTTATGAAATTTATCAGCATGTTCTTGGTTAAAGTATCCATAACTATATAGGATTGTTGAGTGTTTGGTACGGGTACTTGAGGCAAATTAGGAGTCCGAGTTCACACACAAAGTTTTATTGATGAAGTTCGTAACTTTTTTTTCGGGGGAAAAGATGAAGTTCCTTACTTTGTAACCTGTTAATAATGCAGCCTTTTCGCCTTTGAAGATTAGGCTGGGAGGTACTTTACAAGATAAAGTGGTATACGAGACCAAAGACCCTAAACTACCATGTAACCTGTTTAGCAATAAAACCACCGAAATGTTTGGATTTACTCCTGGTTGCTTACCAATGAAGCGATGGGATGAGCTTAATGCCTTCTTCAACAAAACTGGGTAACCAAATCCTCTTAGTTCTCCTCACTTGAAAATGCTCCATGATAAACAGCAATGATCGTCAATTTGGCATTAAATCTCACAGAAAATTAAATGTCTTTTACCCATTTTCAGGGCATTGATTGTTTTTGGACTTAATGCTCTTGCGGGAAGAAGCATTCAGCCTGATGGCTCAGCCACTGGTGCTTGGGATCCTTTAAATTCAGGATCTCTTATTCGTTATACTGTGGAAAATGGCTATGCTATTCATGGCTGGGAGCTAGGTGATCTTTACATTTCAACATAGATTTGTACTGAATGTTTGTAATAATAGAAGCAGTGAGGTATATAGTGTCCGCACATGTGTGTGTGTGTGTGTGTTTTGTGCTTAAATATCCCTTTGGCTGGCAGGAAATGAACTGAGTGGAAGTGGAGTAGGAACACGAGTTTCAGCTGCTCAGTATGCATCTGATCTAATTACTCTGAACAACCTGCTGGAAGAAGTTTACAAGGATAAGAAATTGAAGCCTCTTATTATAGCACCTGGAGGTTTCTTTGACCAAAACTGGTTTACAGAATTCTTAACCAAAACACAGAACCGCCTTGATGTAATGACACACCATATCTACAACCTCGGGCCAGGTATTTACATTATCAACTTGTTTAAGCAATAATTTCCTACGAGCATTGGTGAGAAACTGAAATAATTGTTCTTCAAAATTTGTAGGAGTTGATGAGCACCTTATTGATAAGATCCTCAATCCATCGTATCTTGATGGAGAGGCTGATACATTTAGAAGACTCCAGAACATTCTCAAGAATTCTGGGACTTCTGCAGTTGGTTGGGTTGGTGAAGCAGGAGGTGCTTATAACAGCGGTCATAATCATGTTACTAATGCCTTTGTGTTCAGTTTCTGGTAATTATAAAACAGCCTGCATATAGTCAGTCTGTGTTCATGAGATTTTCTTATATTTGATCGAGAAACCTGATAATTTTGATGTTGAAAAACAGGTATTTAGATCAGCTTGGAATGTCAGCAACTTATGATACAAAAACATATTGTAGACAAACTCTGATTGGAGGAAACTACGGCTTGCTCAATACCACTACCTTTGTCCCTAATCCAGACTACTACAGGTTTGTGTGTTTGAAAACAGAACAGATTACTACAAAGTTCTAAGGTATTCTGAATATTATGTAGTGATGGTTGGTTAATCTTCTCCCCGCAGTGCCCTTTTATGGCATAGATTGATGGGAAGAAATGTGCTATCAACAAGTTTCACAGGGACGAACAAAATTCGTGCTTATGCTCATTGCTCAAAATTATCTGTAAGTTAAAAATAACCCTCGAGTTCATTATGCAGTACTTGCCTTTCAATGGATGATTAATTGTTGGTTTTCTCTCATATGCAGCAAGGGATAACACTGCTGTTAATCAACCTAGATGGAAACACAACAATTCAAACGAATGTAGCCTTCAATGGAACTTGGACTCTTCTGCACATGCATCATCAAAGGCACAAGAATAGGGTAAAGGCAATCAAGTGGCACCAGAAAGAAGCCGCAGAAAGATTAAGAGCTGAATATCATTTAACAGCAAAAGATGGTAACTTGCAGAGCCAATCAATGCTTCTCAATGGAAAGGTTTTGGGCCTGAATTCATCGGGGGATATTCCTGCCTTAACCCCTTTACATGTTAACTCATCGGAGCCGATAGTTGTAGGACCTTTCTCAATAGTATTTGTTCACATGCCTTTTATTATCCTTCCTGCTTGCAAATAAAATTGGTGAAACAAGAATGGTTTCCCTTGCAATTGACTCATTGCAAAAAAAAAAAAAAAAAAAAAGTGTTTAAGCTAATACGTTATACGTGTAGCTCAGAGGTGGAACAAGGAATGATTTCCATCTGCTTCTGTTCTTGGGTCATAAAGCTGTGGCCTACAGTCTGTATTCTGTAGTTTGTGCTTAGGTTAGGTAACAGAATTCAAGGTTCAAATTTTAATCATAAGAATTACACCTGTAATATTAATTTTTTTCACTTACAGAGTATATATCTATCCTCAACATATCTGATTTCTTGATTTCTATCATCCCAAATGCCCCAACTCCCCCAAGCATAAGAGTAGACCGAAGGGCGACTTTCAGCGCAAACCTTTTAAACCGTACACTGATCAAACTAAAGGTAATAAACCAGCGTGAAATATTATGAGTAACTCAAAATTAGAGAGACTAAATATGGAAAGGTGACATCAATTTTTCTAACCCAATAGATGCAATGTCTTTTGCTAGAGGTTAATCAGCACGCCATGACACCGTCATAGATAGCCTCAGACAGTACAGGGTTTGTTAAAGATTGACTTTACTGCCAGAATTTAGTGAGTGGGCGAGTGGCAAACAGCGAGTGTAATTGAGTGTTGTGAGTTGTATATTAAGTTCCCCCCATATATTGTCGGAAAATATAAATTGAAATGAAAAATATAACATTTGACTTATCTTGTATATAAAGGTCAATTTTCATTTTATTTTTGAAAAATCCTACCTTTCCACGGTTTGTCACGAGGCCAGAGTTAAGTTATGTAGTGCATACATTGTCTCAATTCTTGAGTAATCCATTGGCAGACTGGCAGTGCACTGGGAGGCGGCTATACATGTGCTATGTTATGTTAAAGGGAGTCCAGGACAAGGCATTTTGTTAGAACCCGGTGATATGCAATTAAATGCCTTTTGTGACAGTGATTGGGCGGCTTGTCCCTTGACTCGACATTCATTGACCGACTATTTTGTTCTTCTTGGTCAATAGCCAATCTCTTGGTAGACGAAGAAGCAACCCACAGTTTCTCGTTCTTCTGCTGAGGCTGAGTATCGTGCTATTGCGGTTACTACTTGTGATTTAAAGTGGTTAAAAGCTTTATTGCGCTCTCTTGGTGTCATACATTCTAAGCCAATGAAGTTACTTTATGATAGGCAATCGGTACTTCACAACGTTAAGAATCCCATGTTCCATGAACATAGCAAGCATATAGAGGTTGACTGTCATTTTGTGTGTGATGAATTGCTTACAGGGAATATTTCTACAACATATGTTCCTACTGGTTTACATTGGCTGATATATTGATTAAGGCAATTGGGCATAAGCATTTTGGTATTCTGTTGTGCAAGTTGGGCATTTGCGATTTGCATGCTCCAACTTGAGGGAGAGTGTTAGGAATATAATCTTGTTAAGTGATATTATTTATGTTGTAGAGTCTAGTATTTAAGAAAGTGTGAGTTGTATGTATATCTCGTAGAGTCCTAAGTTTAGGAAAGTCTTTGCTTTGACGTTTCACTTCTATACTTCAGCACTATCTGTAAAACAATAAGACAAAAACTAAGCATAGGTCATGTGAGATAATAATTGATGAAAGGAAATGATGACAAGCATACACTCCACGAATGAGTTGAATCAAGCAGATAACCCGTAAGAGCTACACCAACAATGCTAACACTGCCCCAACAGTATTGGTTATACCCTAAAGTCAACACCATTTGAATAGAAAAAAATCTGAAGACATCATTAATCGCAGTAATAAGGTAGAAGTGTAGAACATACAAGATCAACAAGGGCCGAGAAAATTGCTCAATACTCGTTTTTTTTCTGCTTAACTGGTAGTTACGCTTTCAGTTCTACTGCTCTTGAAACACTTTCTCGTTGATGCATTTGCAACATCACTTAATGTATACTCCTAAAAAACTTTCCATTTGCCATGTTTTGTTTATCCCACAAAAAACTTTTAATTTACACTTTACGCAGTGATCTACCTATTATAATATTATTCTACCATCTTAACTTTTACTTTTTCCATTATTCTTTCTCACTTTAGTAAAAAATACAATAAAGCATACTCATAATCTTACTTTTTATTCACATATATTCAACATAGCCCCGACACAAAAGCTCTCCAAAGACTTTATGTCCTGAGCAAATGGGAAGTATTTTATGGGACCGAGGGAATAATTTATATGTGGTTTGATATACAAAAATTTCCACATGATTTCCCTAGTATCTTCTGAGAATATATAGGAAATAAAAAAGAGAGAACACTGAAGCAACTGCTCATAACTTGTGATCAGGAGGAACAGAGATCTTGCTCTCGTGTTGACCACCTTATTAAAAAAAGTTTCATTTTATTTTATGGAGAAGGAAATTTTAATTATCCATCCATTTACATATCCATACATAACAGATGTCACCTCGATCAACCAACAATTCTAGTCCAAAACCAATGATCCCTCCAAATGCGATCCATCTTCTCAAGAGGGATACCCTTGGTTTCTGGCAAAAACAAGTATACGAAGCCAGTCATGACCAAAACCCACCCACCAAAGAAGAAAAATATTCCATCCCTAAAGCAACAAAGCATGGCTAAAAATGTCTGAGCTACAATGAAAGTGAAGATAAAACTTATTGCTACTGTAATACTTTGACCAGCTGACCTTATCTCTAGCTGGAAAATTTCACTAGGCACCAACCATCCTAATGGCCCCCAAGACAAACCAAAACCAGAAACATATACACATATAAGTACCAATACTAAATAAGCATACCCTTTGCTTATCCCACCATGATCTCCTAGTTGTGTTGCCATTATGGTCCCTATGGCAATTTGGCAGATGAACATCTGAACTCCTCCATAAAAGAACAAAGCTCGTCTTCCAAATTTGTCCACAATCAGCATCGATATGAAAGTCGAGCCTACTCCTACCACCCCTGTCATGACTGCAGAAAGAAGTGACGCATTTTCACCGAAGCCTAAAGTGCGGAATAGTAAGGGTGCGTAGAACGCGATGACATTGATCCCGGTCACTTGTTGAAAAAACGGTATGGCTATCGACATTATGAGTTGAGGCCTGTGTTTGCGTTGTAGGATTTGGTTGAAAGAATTGCCATGTTTTGTTTTTAATATTGTGTTACTCGCTTGTATAAGTTCTTCAAGCTCTGCCTCAACATCTTTTGTACCTCGTACGCTTTGCAATATGAGCTTTGCTTTATGCGCAAGATCATCATTAGTAGTAGTAGTATTAGTAGCCTTGGAGTTTTTGCTTCTTTGGATAAGACTGTTAGGTGTTTCAGGGAGAAGAAGTGCCCCTAAAGTTAAGATTGAAGCAGGAACCACAGCCATGGCTAGGGAGACTCGCCACCCCCATCCGCCATTGATTTTTTCGGTACCGACATTGATCAAGTTTGCTGTCAAGGCCCCAATGCCAATGCTAAGTTGGAAGCTGTTGTTGAATGCTCCTCTGTACTTTGGGGGTGCCATTTCTGATAGGTATAGTGGAACAGACTGTACCAAAAAGAATAGATGTGAAGACTCCACCTTGATGTATCTAGTCTTATTCATTCTTATTTATATACGTATGTATGATGGAAGTCAAAAACCCTATCAAAAACCCAACGTGAACAAATGTATAAATAGTCTAATGCATGTACTCGTATATACCATGTATGTGTACGTATGTAGTTGATGTTGCTATACACGTTCCTACGCTCATGTTTCGATCTTATACTAACATTTTATCTAATAAGTTTGTTGTTAGTGGTTTATGTTTAAATAATTTTCAGGTTTAACAATTCAAATTTAAAATGATTCCTTAAATAAAGGAGTTTGTTATGCCAAGGACTTTGAAGTATTTGAATTCATTCAAAACTCTATCAAGATAAGTTTGAATAAATTGGTCTTCCTAAGTTTATGGAGTTGAATCAAGTTTGTCAAAGATACGATGAGTTGAACAAGATTGTTGGACGTGCTTATATGGAAGAACTTCAGTCAACAACCGAAATTCAAATCATACGGACATTCTGTTACATTTCAAGCCCTTAAACTGGTCTTCAAAAGTGAAAAATGTGGAACTGCTTTGAAATGGTCAGTCAAGACCCTAAAGCAACGGCATTTTGAATAAATCAGTTATGAAGCCTATCCGTTGCACATATGACTCTATAAATAGATTGAAGCTGAAGCATTGAAGAAAACAAGCTTTCAAACGAAATACACATTAAAGCTACAGTAAAATAACTTTCCTCTCTAGTGCTTACTCTTCATTGTAATTTAGAATTGAGAAAAAAGATTATCAAGTATATCTTGTGAGTGAAAAAGAAATATCAAAAGAGAGATATACCTTGAGTAGTAACTATAATACTCAAAGGTTCAGAAAAAGAAAGGAGATTTTTATTTCTAGGAAATGAGACGCTAGAGTGTAGCTACGGTATAGAAGATTGGGTGATAATCTTCGAAGGTGGCTTTAGGTCTCTAAACGAGGAAATAAAAGTCGTTAAATCCTAAGGGTAGGAAACCCTAGGCGGAGACGTAGACACATTGTCGAACTTCATAACAAATACTCGTCTACTTTACTTTTGCATTTACATATTCGTTTTTCTTTACTTAATTCATTCATCTCGTAATAGCCTATTCTGGTCAAAAGCCTGAAACATACTTCAAGCCCTTGAAACCTGTTTTAATTATTTTCCGCATCTTAAAACCCATTTCAAAGCCTTGAAAGCCTAATTCGAAAAACGACCATACTCTATTCACCCCCCCTCTAGAGTATATTGATCATATCCTATCTCCTATTGATTCTTCAATTGGTATTAGAGCTTTACTCACTAAACAAAGATTTAAACATCTGTGAGGTATCATGAATCAAATAGGTGATGGTGGTTTTGCCCAAGGACGTTCATCAAATCGTCCTCCATTGTTTTGTGGGAATAACTTTGCCCATTGGCGCTCCTTAATGCAAATGTTTCTCATAGATCAA
The DNA here is from genome assembly GCA_026401315.1 of Dysphania ambrosioides. Taxonomy (NCBI): domain Eukaryota; kingdom Viridiplantae; phylum Streptophyta; class Magnoliopsida; order Caryophyllales; family Amaranthaceae; genus Dysphania; species Dysphania ambrosioides. The sequence continues at coordinate 4,146,578 of CM048667.1, forward strand.
GATATTGAATTATGGGACATCATAAAGAAAGGTCCTAAGGTGCCCATGAAGAATGATGAAAGTGGCGTTCTAATCCCTAAAGAAGATGGCGACTTCACTCAAACTGATTTGGAGAGCGTCGTGAAGAACTATCGTGCTATGAACTTGCTCTATTGTGGATTGGATGCAAATGAGTTCAATAGAGTCTCCTCTTGCAGAAGTGCCAAGGAAATATGTGACAAGTTTGTGGTCACATACGAAGGAACAAGCCAAGTGAAGGAAACTAAGATAAGTATCTTTCTTCGATAATATGAATTGTTTAAAATGACTAACCATGAAAATGTGAAGGAGATGTTTACAAGGTTTACCCAAATAGTGAATAATCTAGATTCACTTGGTAAAACGTTCACAAATGAAGAAATGGTAAGAAAGATCCTTCGATGTCTTCCCAAATCTAAGTGGGGTCCAAAAGTGACGGCAATAGAAGAAGCTCAAGACTTGCAAACCTTGTCCTTGGACGATCTACTTGAAAAATTAATCACCCATGAAATGTCCCTAAATGAAGATGATGGTGAACCAGCTACATCAACAAACAATTTAGCACTCAAGGCAAAGAAAGAAGAAGCTCCTAGTGAAGATGACGATAGTGATGATGATGAAGAAGATCCATTTACTCTCATTGCTAGAAGTCTCGCCAAGATCTTGAAGATGAAGAAAAACTTCTCAAGAGGCAGAGACAACTAACATCCAAACAAATACAAAGGTAAGTCTTCTAACTCAATGAATAAAGTTAATACACTAACTTGTTATGAGTGTGGTGAAACAGACCATCTAGTGAAAGATTGTCCTCAACGAAAGAAGAAGTCATACTCAAAAAAGGACTATAAGAAGAAGGAAATGGTTGAATCAGAATCTAGTGATTCATAAGAACAACATTTGAATTTGTGTTTAATGGCAAATCATGAAGAAAGCAAAAAAGGAGAACATCTTGAGGTAATTGTAAAGAATTTAATTTCAAGCCCTATAAATGTTCTATCCGAATTTTTGCAAAGCATGATAATGAATGAAGAGAGCTTGATTCTCGAATCAAAAATCCTCAAAGAAAGGCTTAACAAACAGGTAAGTATCTCGAAAAATCTCTCTAAGGAATTATGTGATCTCAAAGCTACCCAGTCAATCTTTGAAAGCAAGGTCAAGGCCACGGAGTCATCTCTTAAAACTTAGGTCAAGGCTTTGAAAACTAAAAACACCGTTTTAAAATGTAAGCTTGCCTCTTTAAGTTATTGTAATGATAACTTAGAGAAAGAGAAGAAGCTTCTGGCTGGGAAGTGTAGAGAACAACATAATGCCTTGGTTAAATTTACTCATTCCGAAGCAACGTTAAATAAATTGTTGGGTGTAAACCAAGCTTCCTTAAACAAGAGTAGTCTTGGATTCAATAAAAACTTTCCAAATAAAAACTTGACCACTTTTGTCAAAGCAAAGGATACTTTGAGAACACCTACTTGTTTTTATTGTTGAAAAAAGGGTCATACAAAGCTAACATGTCCTTATAGAAGGAATGATCCTCATATTATTAAGAATTCCTTTCCTATATATTTTCGAGACCAAGTAAAGCAAATATGGGTTCAAAAAGGGACTAGACCACCTAATATGGTCCATCCCGATTATGAAACCAAATTTACAATTTGGTCTAGAAAGGTTTAATGTTTCTTTATTTTGTACAAAATTGCCAAGAGCAATGATTATGTGGAGAAAGGCGATGCAACCATCTCTTTTATTTCTACTTGTTATATTTTTATTACGCCATTGAGTGAAGAACGATTTAATTTGAGCTTGATATGTTGAGTAAAGAAGCATCAATTTAGGGGGAGCAATGGTACGTGAGTATTTAATGTTTTATTTTTAGTTTACGTACTTGCATAAATTTATAGCATATGCATGTCAAGGTCTTGAACTGTATTTCGCTACCTTGACTAATAGGTTTTTTTTTTAATATGGTACCTTGGATTAACTATTTTTGGTATTATATTTTTAGATAATTGCTAATTATCTTTTTGCAAAATATTTTTTTTTTAAAAGTTCTATTTAGGCCGTGATTTCTTTTCAATTTTATTAGCCTTTATTTGAAAAAGTGTGTTGAACTTTTTGTGTTGGTTAGTAATGGATAATTTCTATTTTAATATATGCATTTCTGTTTTTGTTTTACAAAAATTTTCAATTGGTATATTTTTCACTCTTTATACTTGATCCAATATTATTACTCACCCTTTATGAAAGTCAAAAAGGGGGAGAATGATCATGTTTATTGTTTATGCTTATGTTCACTGTTTACGATTATGTTTTAAAATATATGTTTTGACTTCCATCTATAAGAACCAGAAACATGCATTAAGAATTTGAGTAATGTCTAACACAATCTCAATATGCACGTAAGAAATCGTTTTAGTTATTGAGCATACCTGGTTAGCGAAACCAACTCCAACACCAAGCAACAGACGACCCAGTATAAGCATGTAAATATTAAGGGCGGCACCAACTACGGCTGAACCAGCAAGAAATGACAAACCTCCTATGAGGATGGATGGCTTGCGACCATACATTTTGGTGATGGGTGAAGCAAAGAAGGAAGCAACTAGGCCAGCAATATAAAGAGATGATGTGAATGTAGTCAACAATTCGCTGTTGAATTTGCAGTAGTTGCTGATTTTGGTGTCTTTCTTCATATTCGCGTACACACTTGGAAAGAATTTCCTTAGAAATGGCTCCATTGATGTTACTCCACCTTCAAAATTGATACACATACGTGATGCAAATCAAAGACATAAGAACTGCAAACTACCTTCATAAACAAGCTAGAATGTGCAAGAAAGGGAAACCTGATATTCCAATGTCATAGCCAAAGAGTGCTCCTCCCATGGCAGCCGTCATGCAAGATAATATCACAAACCACGTCACCTTGCCATTATAATTACTATCACCTCCTGGACTTATAGCTGCTACACTACCTGCCATCTCTTGTGTAATATCATAAGGCCGGTGATGAGGGGTGATTGATGCAAGGTTGAGGATAATCAGTAGATGTTGTTCAAGGGGCGGTTTTATCTGAGGGGAGTGTAAGTACAGTAATGATGAGCAGATATGATAGGCCCATTGTTTGGCATGTAACGTAACTTGAATTGTTAAGTTAAACTGAGCAGCAGACTTCCTTGACTAGCTAGCTAGTAACATTGCATTCAACATCTTTGTCATGAATCGTGTTTGTTTTATAAACCAATCATTCATGAGGTTGGGAAATTCAAACCATCCTGCAGGACCTCTCATATATGAAGATATGAATTGAAGATTGAATGTTGACAGTGACTAGGATGTCTATCAACTTAATTTTTTTAAAATTTTATTTCACCCAAGGTTATGAGTAAAATATAACGTTAGATAACACTTCCAACAAACTAGAAAATATATATACTTGGGTGATTTGATTCCAATTCAGATTTCATAATCATGCAAGAAAAAGTTGTATGTTTTCGAATTTTTATTCTTAATTAAAAATTAACCTGATTACCTTCATACTGATCAAACGGCCAACGACGTTACATTCTAACAGCATGCAATGGTATCTTCCTCTGCTGATAGTTCTCAATTCTCAAAGAAGCTCTTTTCATAATATAATATAATGTTGCACTCTCTTATACTTTTGTGGGCATTGTGGCCTATTCTCTGTGATCTCTTTTCATAATGTTGTAGTCTCTTATACATTGACACTCTCTTATACAAGCGAGAAACACAATATCCATTGATGCCAATTCAACTTCAGATTACAATAATTGGTTGAACAGGTCATGAATCATGGGATAGAGAGCTCATTCTTGAACGAACTAGTTGATGTTTCCGAGCAATTCTTTGCGCTTCTTTTAGATGAGACGCTCAAGTACTCTGCGCAGCAGATGACATTGTCCAAGGGTATGGCAGTGATTCACTTTATTCAGGGACTCAAACTCCCAATTGGAATGATAAGTTATTACTATTTCTTTATCCAACGGAAAGAGTGAGGCTGCTGGAATGCTGGTCACAGAAGCCGGAGAAATTCAGGAAACAGCGAATTCCTAGCAACGTCATTTCAACATACCTCTACTGTGAATATCAATGCATGTCACTCGTGAATTCTGACAGGGCAATGATAGAGGAGTATTCTAAAAGGACAACAGTGAATAAGGTCATCTGCAAGGCAATGACAAGATCACTCGGCTTAGAAAAAAGTTGCTTAGAGATCGAAAAACAGGAATAGGTGATTAGATGATGGTTCATAGCTTCTATAACCCTTTTGAGATGTACCAAACCCCACAAAAAATACACTTGGCAGCCTGTTGTTCTAATTTGTTATGAGTTTTTTAGGGTGATGAACAAACACAATACATCAAAAACCCCAAGGAGGTAGGGAGTGAACAGATGGAATGGTTATATGTGTACTTAGGGCATAAAGAGGAGTTTTATGGTTTAATTTCTTTGTGGGTAGGTGGTTAGATAGATAATTGGCGATAGCAATTGCTTCAGGCCAAAAAAGTAGGGACATAGGACTCAAACATCATAGCTCGGGTCATTTCAAGAAGGGTTCAATTTTTTAGTTCGGCAACACCATTCTGTTGGGGTGTGTCAGGGCATGTGATCTAATGAAGGAGTCCTTGGAACGGGAAAAAGGACTTCATTTTGTGATTCACATAGTCACCCCCATTATCTGACCTAAGTATACTTATCTTTGTTTTGAATTAAGTATCAATCATTTGGTAAAAGGTTACAAATATACCATAGACCTCTAATTTTTGTTTTATGAAATAAACCCAACTCATCCTAGTGAAGTCATCAATAAAGAGAACATAATGTAAAACGCCATATTTACCAAGCATTGGGATAGGCTCCCATACATCATAATAAACTAGATAAAACGGTATCTTAGCATGACTTAAACTATTAGGATAATAATGTTTGTGGCTTTTAGCAAGATAACATGCTTCATAGTTTAAAATTAAATTTGTACCAGCAAGTGATGGAAAAAGACGTTCTAAATATCCTAAAGATAGGTAACCCAACCAACGATGCTAGATTCGGAGTTGGGCTCCTACTGATCCACGAGCAATCAATGCACCACCTAGCTTGGATACCTTGTCTACATAATACAGTCATTTCTCTCGTTACCACGCCCAATGATCTTCTCGGTCCGAGCATCCTGCATAATACAACAATCGAGTTTCATTAGCTTAGTACAATTTAAATATTTCGTTAGCTAACTAATAGATAGTAATTTATACGAAAGATCTGGTATGTAAAGGCAATTAGATAAAGAGAAATTGGGTCTAATTTTAATTGTCCCGGCTCCTTTTACATCCATACAATCACCGTTAGCTTCTTGGAGAAGTGTTTTTTTTTTAGGTTTTCTGTGTACGTATGACACATCACTCCTGTATTAGATTTTCGGGGTTTGGTTTGGGTGTTTTTGGAGTAACACAGTTTGTGGCTTATTTTATTTGGGCTTGGAGGGTTTTTAGTTTGGGCTGAAGTAAGGAGGCATCGACTCATTTTTGGACCGTTGGATTGAGGGTTTTCATCGGGGTCGTTGATCGAGTAGGTATAGAAGTGCCTAGGTTTCGGTCTGTTTAGAAGGTAACCCTCATTACCTTCCTCCTTTCCCGCAGCCACCTTCTCACACTCCTCTGGTTTCTCTTCCTTCGTGCCTTGTCCCATGGATACCATCCCCTTGCTGCTTGACTCATATGCACCTCTGCCTCCTCTCTTCTTTACGTCAGGCCACCATTCAGGATAAACTACGAGCTTGAAGAAACCTTCCCTTGTATGTCTACTACCTCTGCAAAAAATACATTTGAGTTAAGCCTTCTCATCCATGTGCCAGATTGGGTTTCGTGGTGAGACCGCTTCCAATGCCACCGGGTTGCTCCATTGAAGGTAATATGGGTAAGCTTCTCCCCATCATGTCCTTTAATCTCAGCCGTCACTTTTTGACTAATTAAACCAATGAATTTAACCTAATAATTAATTTTAACAACCTAATAAACTAACCTTAATTTGACATTGAGTTGATATTAGAATCCACTTAACACATGTTAGGGTTCATATATTAACATCCTAGAAAGGAAATTACTCACTACTCATAATTAAAGCCATAGAAATAACAATAAAATTAAGCATAAATATAAAAATCATAAGACTATAAGGAAAATTAAATTAAATAACAAAGAGGCATGAATAAATAAACAAAAATATAATCAACTAAAGAAAAATAGGGAAACTTACTTGAAATTTAGATTGATGATGAAACTAGGAATAAAACTAGAATATTCAAGAGTAAACAAAAATTTTGAGAGAGAAAAATCTAAACAAAAGCCATAAACTAAACCCTAGAAAAAGAGAGAGGAGAGGAAGAAAAAAGGAGAAGAAGAGAGTAGTGAATAATAATAAATATTGCTTAAGAGTTGTTACTAGTCTCTTAAACTAACCTAATTCTACTTAAAGACTAATTCAATTTCATAAAAATAAAATAAAAGGAAAATTTAAAAAACAAATCCCTTACATGTGCCATCATGCTCCCTTGTAGTACTTGGACTCTTTTTTTGCTCTCCTTTTCTGCTGTGAGTCTTTCAACCTTTTTTTCTTTCTTTTTTTTAGAGAAACTTTTCTCAACTTTAGGTAATTTTTTTTCTTCCTTTTCCTTGGCCCAAATTTCATCCAATAAATCAATACTAGCTCCATCATATTTTTGCCACCAATAAGCATTTATACTAAAAGTCTTAAAAATTAGCAATAACCGAAATGATTACGGCTAAGCTAGGATTAGATTGAGTCATCTCCTTCCATCAAGAGCCCATTGCATTAGGCAGGACCATTTGGTATAATTTCGATTGTTGAGTTTTTCGGATATGTTGATAGAAGCATTATTTTGATCTTACATCCCTTAGTTGCTGTTTATTTGTTGTAACAGCCTCAGTACCTGCTCCATTATCTCCAGGTTATCACCCATGCTTATAGGTGAGTTTTCCTTAGTAAATGATTGAAGCTAGACAATAAAAAACGATGTTTAATGCCCTTACTATGATACCAAGAAGAACACAAACACTTGTAATTGTATTGAATTTGTTTTGTATTGATTGATTTTGTTATGATTTATAACATCCACATCTTGAGTATTTATAACTTCCTTAATCTAAGGAACACTCTAGACTTATCCTATGTTATTCTGGTTATTTTGGAAACACTTTGTATTTGTATCTAACTCTTCTTCTACATAACCCCTTAGCCAACTGGCTGTTCCTATTAGCCTCGACTCTACACAGCAAGTTTCATATGAATGAGTATATGCGAGAAATCTATGACAGCTTTTGTCTAGGGTCCAGACTCTTAATGCGTTTAAAGTTTAGTATCTCATCTTCATAAAAGCAGAGCTAGTATGCATTTTATTTTTATGGCTGCTCGTATTGTTTACTAAAAAGTTCATTATACAAAACACTCGAGTATCCTTATGGTCTTGGACTTCTAAGCTAGTTCATCTTAACTATAATTCTGATCATTTTTATCCTATCATTCTGTAACAAATTCTATCTTATTAGATTAAGTTTAATCTAATATTTTATCTCTTCTACATAAACCAAGCACAGATACTGCGTTCTCCTCTTTGCCATCCCAAAAGGAACTATTGTACGATCAGAGAAATAAAATAAAATAAAAACTAAGTGCAAAAATTGATAGCATACAATAATGCATCTGCATGATCTCAATCCTTTGGCCATGATTCATGTGATCTGAAGCCTTCTTATTAAACACTAAATTACTGATGGCCACCAAAGTCCAATTGATAGTTAATAATATTAAACTCATCCATAATTGTCATATTTCACCTGCTACCACTCTAAAGAAGAAAGCAACAAGCACTACTGTCTTGCACTAACATCTACCTTAATAATAACCAAAGATCGAAACAATCAGCTCAACTAATTATACTCTGATCTTCATCAAAATCCTACACACACAAAGCGTAGGAGCCCAGAAAAATCTGCAGGCAAATAAGTATATTCTGCGTTTAGGCTGCAGCAATCACTACTATTACTATTTTCCTATCACTGTTAGCATTACTAGTCACATACTACTGTAGCAATGGTAGAAGTTGTTCCCCTGAGCAAACAAGAAAGAGCAGCAACACTAGTTCAAGAGATAGCTCAAAAAGGTGATGACATACCAGAGAAATACATACATAAAGATGGTTTTCCTGAAGCCATTGATGTCCCTGCAGATATGTGGAGGGATAATCTGGTCATTGATTTATCCCTCCTTGCCTCTTCCTCTGCAACTGAGCTCGCAAAGCTCCGTTCAGCTCTCTCCCAATGGGGTTGCTTTCATGTAAGCCATTTTTCTTTCTGATCCTGCGTATACATTATGATATCAATAATGACAGGGCTGAGTCCACAATTGTATATTATTTATAGGACCCTATTTAACTTCTAAATTGGAGTAAAGACTTGAACTTGACACCTCACATGTAAAGTATAAGTATTCAAATTAATACTCTAACTACACTTTTATTTAATTGTATAAAACCAATATAAATATATCCGTCGAGCACACATGCCCAAAATCGCCTCTAAATAATGGACCAAATTGAATAGGTCATAAATCATGGAATAGAGAGCTCGTTCCTTGAAGAAGTGATGGAAGTCTCAAAGCAGTTCTTCGCGCTTTCCCTAGACGAGAAGCTCAAGTGCTCTGCGACAGATGACATTGTCCAAGGGTATGGCAATGATTCACTTTACTCAGGGACTCAAATTCCCAATTGGAATGATAGGCTATTTCTATTTCTCGATACCACAAGATTCGGGCTCGAATGCTGGCCACAGAAGCCTAAGAATTTCAGGTAACTGTAATATCTTAAAATGTCATTTCAAAGACAATTCTATTAGTATAAACATGTATTCTGGCAGGGAGATGATAGAGGAGTATGCAAAAAGAATATCAACATTGAATAAAGTCCTCTGCAAGGCTATGTCAAGGTCACTTGGCTTAGAAAAAAAATGCCTAGAATTTGGAATAGATGGACCAGCAATAGCAAGGTTCAACCTCTATCCTCGTTGCTCTTGCCCTGACCGTGTTCTTGGAACCAAACCTCATTTAGATGGCTCAATGATCACGTATCTCTTGCCAGAGAACGTTGAAGGTCTCCAAGTCTTGAAAGACGACCAATGGTACAAGGTACCTGTCATCCCAGGCGCTCTGTTTATTAACTTCGGTCAGTTAGGAGAGGTAATGTTCTCTGCTCATTCACAACAACCCCTTCAGAATATAAACTCGTCAATATTTTCCAACTTTACAAGTTTCTTGATACAATACAACATAAATCAATGGATTGTGATGTCTGCACTTTGCAGGCAATTACCAACGGGGTGTTTAAGAGTGTGATGCACAGGGTGACCACAAATTCTGAAAAAGATAGGATATCTGTGGCCATTTTTTACAACCCAGACGACGAGGAAGTTGAACCCCTAAGCGGATTGGTTAGTGCCCATCAGCCTCAACTCTACAACAAGTTTAACATGAACGAGTTTCGGCAGAAATTCTATGAGAGCTTTAGGCTAGGGTCCACAGCACTTGATTCTTTTCGGGTTTAGTATCTAATCTTCATATGAGCCAAGCTCGTTTGCACTATATTTCATAGAAAATTGTACGTACTTTTTATTGAGGGTTGCAATCCGTTGCATCATAACGATCTTTGGTTTTTTTTTTTTAACATATGGGATAAACAACAAAGTAAAGCGAAATCAAAGACACCCTATATTTATTTGCTGAATTGTGTGCTTGAAACACCTAATCCTTGTGTACTTATAGAAGCGTAAATCGGTCAAAAAGTCGTCTTTCTTCCTTAGTTGCCTCGATGGTGTATAAAACGTCCATCGGCGGAACGTGGACATTACGAAGAATGTCCACCAGTGTAGCGGAGTCCGTTAGAATACAAATATCAAGAATATGTCTTCCTTTCTTTTTGGACAGATCATGGCTGCTAGACAAGCAGCCCCTTCAGCGTGCAGGGCGGAAGACGCCGTGATTGGTCTCCCTCCAACTAGATCGAGTACCACGCCGAAGATCTTTGCTTCTGAGAAATATTAGAAATGTTAATTTGAATTATACAAATAGACGTTACCCAGATGTGTAAGACAACAATATGTGTTCCAGCGTTTGACTGACAAGTAGATTATAAAAAATCAATGATTTTAGTCCAAATTGTAGAAAGGTCATGCGCTTAATAAACCCATGCAAGGGTGTCAAGGATCTGACACAAAGTACTGGAGTGAAATGAAGTGTGTGAGTAACAAAGTTTTACTTGTAACTGTGATGTATCCGTTCCAGCACTCATAATTATATGCAAGACATACTCTCTCCTTTCATCGTAAGTGCTTCTCAAAATCCTGTACACATGTTAAGAAATTGTTTATAGTTGTATTGGCATTAATATTCAAATGTACAGCTAATACAGAATAGAGAAACTGTGAAAGTAAACCAGCAGTCACAGTACAACATCAACTAAAGGATCTGGAAAACAAATCAAAGTTTTGATGGAAAATGCTTGTTTATCATTTTTTTTTCCTGACCAGATAATATTGACTCCATTGTTAATACCCTAGCTTAACCCTACTCAGTTAGATGATCTGTTCCAATTTGGAATTGATGATAACCTTTTTATTCAGAATCCTAAATACTCATCTTTGAATAAAACTTAGACTTACCACACAGACCACTCATCCAAGTAAACAGATTCTCCCTTCCATCCGATTGATCTAAAAATAATAGTCATATAATTTTGGGATGTTTGAAAAAAATGTTATACAACACAAAATATTATGATATTCATGCTTATGATATTATGATGTATTATATAGGGATGTTCCTTGTACATTATAGTCAGATTGTCATATACCCTCACTATAAAGGCGTATAGAGGAGATGAGATGGAGACAACTATTTGAATGATGGAACTAACGTGAATCCCCTTAACTATAATGTGCAAGGAGCATGAAAAATATGACATTTGATTGTGGGATAGAGAGATAACATGCACCATCTTTAGCTACTATAAAGAGTAACCAAGTAAACAATGTGACATTCCCTTCAATAAGGGTTCTTATGTGACTTTAACTAGAGTGAAAACAATGAATGACTCATAATGAATATATAAAATTTGAGCTATTCTCCATACATATGCCAAACCTAATTGAGCCTGCATTGCTTCTTGAGTTAGTTCAATGTAGGGGCAGCTAAGATGGGCTATGATGAAGCCATGAATTGAGGCTCATTTCCATACTATGTTCCTACACAGGACTAATAAAAATTGACCCAACACAAAACTCCAACAAGTGCGCACACACACAAATGCGGGATTTTTTTAAAAAAAAAAGTTTTAAAAATAAATGTTTTGAGCCGAAAATGGATTCGACTCAAACTTGTCCAAAATCAAACCCGAAATTAAAAGGATTTAAATGCATTTTGACAAGATTGCATAAGATCGTTATCTACTACTTTATTTGTCCCTATTTATTAGCTATATTTGTATTTTGAAGTCAAAATTTAAAAAGTTTAACCATAAATTCTAATTATATTACAATAAATAACATATTTAAATAGGATCTTGTTGGATGCATCTCAATGGAAAGTTTTTGAGAATATCAAGTTTTCATAATTTTTTATCTTATAAATTTAAATTTATTTTTAAATTGTATCTTAAGACTGTGAAAAGTCAAATATACTTGGTTCTTGGGATGGGCCAAGAGAAAGTGATCCTATATTCCTATTCAACACGTTTTGCGCTATCTGATAGACGTAATACTACAAAGGTACAAGAATAAAACAAGGGTACATTACGAAAATTTCCCATTATAAAGAACACTAACTATTCACGAATAAGTGTAGATACCGGTTTAACAAAGACATTTTGCATTTGCTTTGGGAGAAAGACATAAGAATAACAATAACGTGCAAACTAAGTCATTAAATATCAGTGTATGTATGCATAAAACAAAGTTTTGAAAAAAGAAGTTTCAAATCTCAACGCATTGATTTTAAAAAAGGAAGCAGTAATAAACAGTGCCAGAGGATGGAAGCAAAGATATGCATGTGTTGGCTTGTGCAACTATTTAATGCACATGTAAAATAATCATAAACTGTGGCAAATTTGCAGACCAAGATGCTTGCATCGTTGGCTACAGAGAACTTCCTCAAATTCAACAAAATTGTTAGTATGACTCATTCGTGAGCTGTGAACAGTGATGATAATCCTTATAATTTTATCTTGGTACGTATGCAAAAAGGAACAAGATATATTTCTAAGGATGTAAAGTATGCTTTGTGCAATATTAATGAGTTGTTTATACAAGAAATTAGCAAAACATTCACATATGTATAATGTTTTGATAAAAGTTGTATGCATGCTGTAAGGGTAGCATTAGTATTTTATTTTGTTTGATCTTAGCAAGGAGAAACCAAAGTCAAAAGGCTATCACTTAAAAGAAGGGGAAGCCATCTCCATCTGCTTACTGCTGGGATATGGCAAAGCTCACTTAAATAATCAATAAAGGAAACCCCATCTTTGTCATTGCCTTACCTGCTGCTATTAATTAACTTGTTAAATAGACTACCCAACTAAAATGATACTGCATCACCAATTCCACAAATACCCATAGTAGCCCGGAAAATTAAGCCCCCAGGCTCCAGCCATAAGCTTTTGGACTGCTACAATGGCAGAACCAGCTCCCATAACTAAAGATGAATTAGCATCAAAGCTAGTTCAAGAAGTGGCTAGAAAAGGTGATGAAATACCAGAGCAATACCTACACAAAGATGGTTTCCCTGAAGCCATAGATGACCCTGATTCATGGAACAGTGATCTGCTCATTGATTTATCCCTCCTTTCTTCTTCAGCACCGGAACTCGCGAAGCTCCGGTCAGCCCTTTCTGAATGGGGTTGCTTCCAGGTACGCTACGATCACATAATAGAGAAAGATCCAGTATCCAACTTAAGAAAAAGCAAGTCTTAGCAATTGGGGGTGGGGGGGAAGGTGGGTGTTATCTATCATCTATGTATGTTACTTGCATGGCACTTCTTGTATGAACTGAATTCACATAGAATTTATGTATAGTTACTGTTGTTGTTGACCATTATATTATCACTTCTCTTTCAAAATCCAAAATCAATAGACAGGAAATTCACCCTTAGCTTGATCATGCAGTAGCATACAAATGACAACAAGAATCATAGGACAAACTAATGTGTATTCAGTAAACTGCAAGAGATAATGATGCAAATTAGAAATTTGTACTCGTAGGTTATTAACCATGGGATGGACAGCTCATTCCTGGAAGAGATGATCGATGTTTCTAAACAATTCTTCGAGCTTCCACTGGATGAGAAGCTCAAGTGCTCTGCACCTGATGACGTTTTCCAAGGGTATGGAAGTGACTCAGTTTATGCAGGGACTCAAACTATCGGTTGGAATGACAGGCTGTTTCTTACTCTTTACCCTGAGGAAAAAACCAAGAACCGAATCCGGCCAGCGAAGCCTGAGAAATTTGGGTAGATTAACAATATACTTATAGTACAAAATGAATCGCCATTCCTAACAACGTTGTCTCAACTGTAATATACTGTGGCTTTGAACTGATTTTGGCAGGGGAATGATAGACGAGTACTCACAAAATCTAGCAACAATTACTGAGGCTATTTATAAAGCAATGGCGAGGTCACTAAACTTGGACGAAGATTGCTTCTTAATTCATCAAGGGAAGCAAGGCCCGATAACTGGAAGGATCAGCCTGTATCCTCGTTGCCCTTGCCCTGATCGCGTTCTTGGGCTCAAACCACATTCGGATGGCGCTACAATGGGTATTCTCTTGCCAGAGAAAGACGTCGAAGGCCTGCAAGTCCTGAAAGATGATCAGTGGTACAGAGTACCGGTCATTCCAGGAGCCTTATTTATCAACTTCGGTGACTTAGGGGAGGTAAATATTGTTTCTGCAAACTTACATCAGTCCCATAAAACAAAAACCAGCAATTTTCTCCCTACACGAGACCTGAAAGAGAGGAATAAATTCATCAGGACTTCTGTATTCTGATCTTTGTAACGTCCATGACTGGTTTAATATGCAGGTGATGACTAACGGAGAGTTTAAGAGCGTGATACATAGGGTGGTAACAAATGTAGCAAAAGACAGGATATCAGTGGCTGCCTTTTGCACACCAGAAGACTCAAAGGAAATTGGACCAGTTAGTGAGTTGGTCAGTATTCATCGGCCACCAAAGTATAAGAGGTTTAGCATTCATGAATTTAGGCAAATGTTCTTTCAGAGCTACGCGAAAGGGTGTAGGACAATTGATTTGGTGAAGCTTTAGTGTCTCATGTTCTTAAAGTAAAAACCTTAATCAGCTTTCATGGGGGTTCCTGAAGAGCAGAGCAACCATTATAGAACTTCAAATTGATACAGTTCAGTTTCTGAATGTATGTTGACATCTGGGTCATCACACTCCCTTTAAAGTTTAAAAAATTATGTGTAAGAATTGAATTCATATCAGCTTTTTCTACTTTTTTGCGTCTACTTTCATGATCCACAATGAAATGATAAGAAAGCACCCCTTCAGCTTCTATGTCACCAGACACAATTACCCAGGTCAAATACTTGATATTCTGACATGGATATGAGTACCAGACTTTACAAAAAACGTTCAGAGTTTTCAAAAATGTAAATGACTTCGCCATGTTTAATGCCTAGGCACATACATGGCACATAAGTACATAAATGTATGCAGCACTAATACCCAAATCTGAGTTACATAGATTATACTGTACATTACAACTCAATGAATTATAATGATGGCCACAAGTTACAACAAATAATCATATCGATCAACTAAATTTCTGGTCAATCACAGAAAAACTACACAGTGGGCCAAGCATAAATCAAAGCATAAGCCAGTGGAGTACGAAAACATAGGTAGAGAAAACTAAACCAAGGGCGCAGATGCCACACCACTCCTGATAAACCTCTTAAAAAAAATGAAGTCATGAGTAAACATACCAGATACTAGACGTCAATCAAAACCAAGAACAAACAAATGGCTTCCTGTAGGGTCCATACAATTGCATTGGATGAACCAATTCCGATAACCAAAGAAATTTTAGCATGGAAGCGCGCTAGTTAAAAAAGTACTCCCTGGTCTTTTTATTTGTTTACCCTTATAATGCATACGTATTTACCTAATAACCTATCACCTCACCCTCATTCTCACTTCCACCTCACCCTCATTCTCACTTCCACCTCACCAAACCTCTCAAATTCCTCGTAATTTCTAACTGCCACCTCTTACTTTCACATTTCTCCCTCTGTGCCTCTGTTTCTGCTTCTCGATTTTGTTCATCAGTTTCCCTCAACCTAAAATCCTAGATCTACATGTTTCCACTCATTATTTCTGGATTTTTTCACCAGATTAATAATCTACTCTTTGCAACTCACATTTTGGTACTCATTTCTTGCGGGTTTTTTCGGGTTTCACTTGAGGGTTTGTGGGGTTTTTCTTGAATTTCTTTGGGTACACAGCCATGGCTGCTGAAGGGAATGCTCCTAAAACTACTGTAAGCGTTGTTTCTTCGATTTGAAGAGGACACCTTACCACCACATGAGATTAAAAGGCTACGTCAAATCTTGGCTGAAATTGATGCTGAAACCCGGGAGAAAGCTCGATCCTCTAAGGTATCTGGTCCTTTTGCAGTTCAATCTCCGATGGCTCTTCTCAGTGGGTTTGAACCCCCCCCCCCCCCCCCCCATTGGGGTTCAAAAGTTGGTCTGAGTACTCCTACTGGTACTCAAATGCACAAGAGCGAAAAGAGTAATCCCTAAAACCCTATTCTTGAGTTCACTCCATATTTGACTCTTACGGGTGTTTTGATTTGTTTATTTGGTAATTGATGTTGTTGAATCTTTTGTGCTTTGCTTGTCCTCTGTTTCGTCTCTTGGCTTTTTTATCCCATTCAATTTGTCCTGTTTCTCTGTGGGTATTCTGTGTGCTTCGTCTCTTTGCTTGTCCTCGGTGGGTCTGGGTGATGGCTATGGATCTAGGTCTGGTGCTTTAGCTCTGGGTCTATTTTTATTTGGGTCTACGTGGATTTGGGTCTTCAGCTTTGGGTCTGGGTCTATGTGGATTTGGGTCTTCAGCTTTGGGTCTGGGTCTAGGTGAATTTGGGTCTACGTGTATTTGGGTCTTCATCTTTGGATTTGGGTCTACGTGGATTTGGGTCTACGTGGATTTGGGTCTTCATCTTTGGGTCTGGGTCTACGGGGATTTGGGTCTTTAGCTTTGGGTATGGGTAGGTCTGTTGGTCTAGGTCTAGGTCTTGTGGCTTTGGGTCTATGGCTACGGGTCTGGGTGTATGATATGTGGTCTTATGGGTATGGGTATATGTCTTTGGGTCTATGATTGTCCTACTTACGGGTTTGGTGTATGGCTTTGGGTCTATGATTGTCCTACTTACGGGTTGGGGTGTATGGCTTTGGGTATGGGGATATGGATTTGGTCTGGTGCATTATTCTGTGACTTGGTCTTCTTGGATCTTCTGACTTGTGTGTGCTTCTTGGTCTGGTCTGGTGCATTGGTCTCTGACTTGCTCTGGTTCTTGGGTCTTCATGGTATCTGACTTGTGTGTGCTTCTTGATCTTCTTAGGTCTTTTGACTTGTGTGTGCTTCTTGGTCTGGTCTAGTGCATTGGTCTGGTGCAATGCTCTAGTTCTTGGGACTTCTTGGTCTCTGACTTGTGTGTGCTTTGGGTCTGGTTCTTGGGTTTGGGTCTTCTGTGTGCTTCTTGGTCTGGTGCTTCTGGGTCTGGGTCTTCTGTGTGTCTTAACATTATTAATATGATGCAACAGTTACAAAATATGATGCATATCTTACAAAATATGATCACATTATATGTTGAATTATATAATTACATGTTTGAATTACAAAAGATGATCACCTTACTTGTTGAATTACAAAAGATTATCAAATTCACATTTCTTCCTATGTCTCTTGATCAATCCATGCTTGACATTCTGCTATGAGTTCCTTTGATATATGAATTGATGTTGGTAGCACTCCTCTTCTTTCTAGTGATTGTTTGTTCATATGTGGAATATGGTAATTGTTGTGCCCTCTAGCCTTCATTACTTCGACCATGCATTGTTGGAGGGTTAGAAAAATATGGTTGATTAACTTCGGATCATATTCATTGTATGCTTCCTCCACCACTTGCACTAGATTGTCTACACTTTTGGGTGTTGTTTGGTCTTTAAGTGATTGTATTGCCCTGAAAAATCCAAGGTCAAGTACATTTAGGTCTGAACTTTATGCTGGCTAGTTGACTAGATTTATTGTAAACCCATCTTTGGTAGCCTCATTCATAAAATCTGGATCATCTTTGCTTATATGTGGCTTTGCAGTATCTTGAACTACCCAAATGTGCTTGCTCCCCCAATGTGGCCACCTGGCTCTAATTGCTGGTAAAATGCAATGAATGAGTTTTGCCTTAATCACTTCCTTTGTAATGCTTGTTGTAGCCTTAGTCTCCAATGTGCCTGCTGGTCTATTTTTACTTGATCTTTTTGCTGGTACTAATTCTGTGAAGGGAAATATACCTATTTTCCCATCAAAGGCCACATCACCATTTGGGATGATATGTGGCCTTGCCACAGCTGCTATAAACATTACTTTCTCAATGAATCTTTTACTGTTGCATGTCCTGTGTGGCTCCATCTCTTCTGGTGCTAAGTAGTACCTACTAGTGATCTTAGACATGTAGAACCACTTTTCATCCATATGAATTATGTTGTACATGTTTGAGAATCTTGGAATTGTTGTCATTGATGCTGGTACTATTGCTTGTAAACACCACAAAACTCTAGCAATCTTGTGTGAATGTGACAACTCTGGTTTAATGGCATTTGTGTGTTTCTTTATCTCACCTCTTTTGATAAGGCTATGCATGGTTGATCTATGTATGCCCATACTTGTTGCTGTTGCTCTGATTGATGTTCTCTTTCTTAGTGGGATCATCTTGATTTCCTCTGGGTTGATTGATATTATTTTCCTTCCCACTCTACCTGTTTTGTGATTGTCCACATTGATGGCTACATTTTTATCCATTTGTGCTCTCACTGTGTGCCATATTCTGCTGATTGTCCATCTTGATACTCGGAATTCTTGAGCTAGTTCATTGATATAACCTATTGGTAGCTTCTTGTAATTGTTGGTACTGAATTTGTAATTTTCTTGGCAATATTGTTACAACTTCTGAGCAACATATGCTCTGTCCTTGTTGCTAAGCACACAGACTCTCTTAATGGAGCCTCTGGCTTCTGCTGCTGCCTCTGTCTCTACTCCTGGCTTTGTTCTACTACAGTTGTAGTTATTGGCTCCTGCTTGTCCTCTTAAGTGACTACATTCCTTCCCACTGGCTCCTGCTTGTCCTTCTGAGTGATTGTAGTTGAAGCCATATGATCCTGCTTGCCATGTTGAGTTTATGTAGTTGAAGCCTCTGGCTTCTGCTGCTGCCTCTGTCTCTGCTTCTGGTTGTGTTCTACTGCAGTTGTAGTTATTGGCTCCTGCTTATCCTCTTAAGTGACTGCAGTTAAAGCCACTGGCTCCTGCTTGTCCTTCTGAGTGACTGCAGTTGAAGCTAGAGGCTCTTGCTTGCTCTTCTGACTGATCACAGTCCATGTGTTCTTCATGATATGGTTGGTTCAAGTTAAACATTACCCTTCTCACTAATGTGGAATCTGTTGGAAGAATCTGAGATGCTCTGTCAGCTTCACTTGTGCTTGACATGATGCGATTTAGATTTCTCCAACAATTTCTACAGTTGATGATTTGATTATTTCAGAAATAAAATCATAATCTAATGGTAAGTGGTCCCCAATCACTCGATGATGAATCTCAAAAACCTGAGAGTGATATTTCCCCCTCCCCCTTACCCTACCAGTTGCATGTTTGTGATGGAATTGTGGAGCAATAAATGGCTCTGGGAGATAGTATGGCTCTTATATTATGTCTGTGAAAGTCAGTTAGAGCATGTTCAAAAGTTGGAGCCAAAAATTTCACTTTTTGGAGTTAAATTCAGCTTGGGCGCCACTTTTTGGAGTAAAATTCAGCTTGGGCGCCACTTTTTGGAGTAAAATTCTGTTACACAAATTCTGACATAAAGCAACAGTTTTTATAATTTTTTTTCCTTCTTCCAATGTTTTGGGACATTGTACTCATTACACCCTCCTAAAACTTGATGAATTCTAGCATGTAGCATGTAAAAAAAGACTGAGGGAGTAGCTTAAAATAGGTGATCAAACACCGAAGGAATACCTCCAAAATGATGGTCTTATTACAGATATTGATGCAAATTGAACATAATTGAATTGTTAGCACACAAAAGAAGCATATACTTGTGTAAACCGCACACAAAATGGGCCTAGTCGGGATGGGCCAAAGAAGATGCAAAATGGACCAATTTGGGCCAAGCAAAGAAAATACAAAATAGGTCGAGTCGACCAAAGAAAGTATAGTTTTATCTATAGAGGGTGATAGTCTGTCTGTATCACCTCCAATCTTTATTAGTGGACCATTGGTAAATAAGTGAAAAATATTTATTACCTGATAATATTTAAAAATTTTGAAAACTATTGATCCATTATGTTGGATAGAAGAAAATCAGATTGAGGGAATCAAATCAACCCAAGGATCAAGCATCACAAGTAAACATAATCAACCTGGAAAAAAGGGATAAACCATGTTAGTCAATGCTTGCTATAAATTGTATTAATTAGCCAAAGTTAGAGTGCATAAATTAGGAAAGCAATGTAATATATTAACAGGATTTGTTGCCTTCAGTAATGCAGTATAAGAAAATCAATAAACACACAAAAATCACTCGGAATTTCATGGCATTAGAGTAGGAAGGAGGTCCAGCTTCATCATATACCAGTTTCTTACCTACACTATGGAGGATGATGATGCTCAGTCGTCATCAACCCATCACACTGAGTGTTCGTTTGTTAGCAGATCAATTGTGACAACTTCTGCAAAAGTTAAATCCTAACAAACTAATCCCAGAAAACGTTAACACACAATCTGTCAATCTTCTTGAGAAACTCAGTCATGACATTTTCACCAAATAGTCAAAGTTTATGAGACTGGCCATAAGTGGGAGAGGGAAGCTCAATCACATCATTACTTTCCCACCTGCCCACCATGATCCCAAGTACTCAAAATGGGTCTAATACGATTCATACGTAATTACGTGGATCTTAGAAAATATAGAGTTGTCATTGGTAAATCAATTCCTTGATTACCCAACAACGAAGGAATTATGGAGAGGACTATAATCCCTTTATAGTAGTAGCCACGAAGGGATCCAGATCTTTGATCTAATGACCAAACCTAACACACTCAAGTAAGGGATGGATAACATCAAAGTGTTTTATGGAAAGCAAGTAGCTCTCTAGAAGGAGATCGATCAAAGGGTAATTCCAAACCCAATGGCATGCTCAGAGGATAAAAATATGTACAATCAATTAAAATAGAGAATCAGACTTTACCAATTTTTAGCCAGGCTAAATGAATAGTTTGACAAGGATTGACGAGAGTTAGTGAATAGGGACCATTACCTTCTCCAGATGAGGCATATGCAACCATTCGGAGGGAGGTGGCTAGAAGAGAGGTTATGTCCACAAACCATGCATCTCAAAGCACAAACTCAATTAGAAGTGGTCTTGTCATAGCAAGATTTTGATCAGGAAAAGGAGCACCATACAGAAAGGAGGAAGATAAATCTCACCTGAAATGTACACATTGTGGTGGAAAAAACACACCAAGGAAGGATGCTTTAAGTTAATTGGGTATCCATACTGGTAGGGAGAAGGCATGAAGAAAGGGAGATCACAAAGTGGAGGAGCAAATATGGCGAAACGCAGTGATGAGATAGAAGATTAGAAACCAGATGAAGAGGAGAAGAGGGATGTGGCTGTGGGGGCTTCATCAAAACCATGTATTAAGATTTTAGGGTTTTAAACCCTAAAACCTAATGATATGAGTATGGGCTCCATTGTGCAGGTGGAACAAGGAATCAATGGACACAAGTGGGCCTATCCTTATATGTCAGCCTAGTACAAGTCTCGAATTAGGTTGAAGCCCTAAGCAATTTATGTTCGGAAGATGAGCTGGCCCTGGTAATAAAAACCCGAGACAAAGAAAAAAGGTGAATATTCAATTGTGTAGCCACTAATACCATGACCTTTGGCAGTGGAGACTTTAGCAGAATTGGAGAATCCTAACTCAAGCATATCCAAACTACAAATGGAGATTTGTCAACGGTTGAAGGAACTGGAAGCATTTGAATTTCACTTGATATAACTCTGAAAAAATGTCTTTATGTTCCAACATTGTCTCATAAATTATTTTCAATTAATCAAATGATGGAAAAACTAAACTACATTGTTATAGTTTATCCTCATTTTTGTCGTATACACGATATTCTAACTAGAAAGATAATTGGGCATGGTACTGACTAAAACAGACTCTACTATGTCGATGAGGTGATTCAACAAGGAAAAGTAGTGCTGGCTCATGGAACGGTGGATAGATAACTATGGCTGTAGAACCGACATTTAGGGCATCCCTCCCCCTAGTATTGAGAACATTTATTTCCAGTTTTTTCAAAAAATAATGACTTTAGTTGTGAAACTTGTATTCAAGCAAAAAGTCACCGGCAAACTTATCGCCCTAATAACTCTAAACCTGAAGTTCCTTTTCAGTTAGTACATTCTGATGTGTGGGGCCGAGCGCCTAAAATTTGAAAACATGGTTTAGCCTATTATGTTACTTTTATTGATGATTGTACTAAGACGATTTGAGTTTATTTTTTAAGGAAAAAATCAAAAGTATTTGACAAATTTGTGACCTTATACACCTTTATCCAAACAAAATACCAAAAATAGATACAAATTCTCAAAACTGATAACGATGGGGATTTTGTCATTACAGACATGAAAGAATTTTGTGAATAAAAAGGGGTAGCTCATCAAACCACTTGTGCTGATACACCTCATCAGAATGGAGTTACTAAAAGAAAAAACAGAACCCTACTTGAAATAATCAAGCAATGATGATTGAATCTCGAGTTCCAAAATATTGCAAGCTTGAAGCAGTCACCACAGCCCCCTACCTGATCACCAATAGACTTCCCTCAAAAGTCCTTTACTACAAAACACCCATTGATCAACTAAAACACCATATTTCAACATTTACCCCACTTAGACTCCCTATTCGGATATTTGGGTGTACTATTTTTGTCCATATTCAAAAAACAAATAAATCCAAGCTAGACCTATGTATAATCAAGTGTGTTTTTTTAAGATATGGACCAAATCAAAAGGGGTGTTGGTGTTTTGAACCATCTTCCAAGCATCTATATGTCACAATGGACTGTAATTTCCTTGAAACAAAATACTTCTATAAAAACCAAAACAATTTTAGCAGTTAAGGGGAGACATCAAATGACCTACTAAGCTAGTTGATTAGCCTAAGTGCAATTGATCATATTCCTACAGAGCAAGTAGACGATGCCATTGAGTCAGCCCTAGAAGACATAATAGATCTAACAAGCTTAGCTTCACAACTAATATCAACCCCTTTTGAAAATCCTAAGGTAAGTAAGTAACCATCAAATGTTGACATTGAATTGACTAATCCTATGTTAGAAGATGAGATGCCCTTACAAGAGGATCTAACACCATATAAACTTCCACCTCGACATACTAGGGGAATTCCCCCAAAAAGGTATGAGCTAGAATCCATACCTAGGAACTCGAGCTATCTAGTGACTTGAAGTGGAAAGGAAAAGCTTTCAACTAATTCTCAAGCCTTCAACACCTTGTTATACTCAACTCAGATAACCAGAACAGTTGAAGAAGCTTAGAAATATAAAAATTGGAAGATAGCTATGAAAAGTGAAATTGATGCCTTAGTAAAAAAAATGGAACTTGGGAAAAATGTACATTAACTCTAAACAAAAAACTAGTGGGATGCAAATGGGATTTCACTATCAAATATAAGGCAAATAGATCCATTGAGAGATATATAGCCAGGCTTATAGCAAAAGTCTACACTTAGACATATAGGATAGACTACTTAGAGACTTTCTCACTAGTAGCCAAAATTGACATAATTCGAGTACTATTCTCTATTGTTGCAAATCGAGACTCGCCGATACACCAGTTTGATGTGAAGAATGCATTCCTACATGGCAATCTCCAAGAGGAAGTATATATAGAGGCACCATGGCTACCAGGTTTCACTAAGGGATTTCAGAAAGGAGAAGGATGCAAACTGTTGAAAGCTCTATATGGTCTAAAGCAATAACCAAGGGCATGGTTTAGGAGATTCACCACAACAATGAAAAAGTATGGTTATACTCAGAGCAACTCTGATCATACCTTGTTTATGAAGAAAAGAGGAAACTTGATAATCTGCTTGATCATCTATGTGGATGATATGATCATCACTGGAAGTGACATAGAGGAAATTACATATCTAAAATAGAAGTTATTTCAAGTATTTAAAATGAAGGATCCCGTGAGATTAAAGTACTTTCTAGGAATAGAAATGTTGAGGTAAAAAAGGGGAATTTTCATCTCATAGTGTTGGCGGAAATTGGGATGATAGAATACAAGCCTGTTGAAACTCCAATGGTGGTGAATCATGGACTCCACTAAGTCAAAGAAGGAGACAAGGCAATTAACCAGGAGCAATACTAGAGGTTGGTGGGAAAGCTTATATATTTGTCCCATACAAGGCTAGATCGACATTGCTTATGCTATAGGAGCAGTAAGTCATTTCATGCATAGACCTCAAGAAGATCATATGGAAGCAGCACTCAAAATTGTGAGGTATCTAAAGGAACTCATGAAAAGGGAGAATCCAATGCAACATGTTTGCACTAAATATGTGGAGATTGACAAATATTTCATCAAGGAGAAGTGAGAAGACAAAACTGTTTGTCTTCCTTATATGCAATCTGAAGAACAACTTGTTGATATTTTGACAAAGGAAGTTCCTTCAAATCTTTTTCGGCAGATACTAAGCAAGCTGGGTGTAGTTAATCCTACGACCCAGCTTGAGGAGGAGTATTGTACAGAAGAAAATCAGATTGAGGGAATCAAATCAACCCAAGGATCAAGCATCACAAGTAAACATAATCAACATAAAAAAAAGGATGAACTATGTAAGTCAATGCTTGTTGTAAATTGTATCAATTAGCCAAAGTTAGAGTACATAAATTAGGAAAGCAATGTAATATATTAACAGGACTTGTTAACTTCAGTAATGCAATGAAAAAACATTCAATAAACACACAGAAATCACCCAAAATTTCACATTATTGATACGACCGACTCATTAATAACCCAATAAAACATGACCCTTTAAAAGGCCGATCCTTTAAAAGACCGATTCAATTACGCCTATAATTGATTCAACCTTTTTACAAACAGACTGATTAAAGATCCTTAATGAGACCTTCCCATTTTAACATATTTACATTAAGCCTATGATTAATTCGGCCTTTTTACAAACGAATCGATCAAAGATCTTTAATGGACCCTTCCATTTTTACATATCTACATCCAATTAATACTTGAAAGAGGAGTAAATAGTTCGCCAAGCACATACACTAAATGAGAGGCCTACATTTGTTTTCTTAACTAACATAGAATTGAGGATTTGAGGAGCACCACCAAACACGTATCAATAACTCAATAAGGTGAGTCGTACAACTCGATATTTGATATTCGTACGCGAAATTGTATGGAGTCTCTGTTGTGCTTGGTTATTTCTAGCTTACTAATGTACGCAACATTTTTAACTAGAAGAACACGTGGAACTGTATTATTTTTTCTATTTATACAAATAAAAAAATATTGCTATAACACTAAGCTTCAATTTCTAAATACTTGATGTTGAAATATAATGAACTTTGATCATGTATTCTTTATATTCTACTCGTATTTTGTATATGTTTTATATGCAAAGTAATAAGGTGAGATTCTTATTATCAACTATTTCAAGTAATAGTCGTTAATTATTATATGATAATACGAAGTGTAGAACAAATATTTACAGAGTAACATTTAATTACCTATGATTAAAGTAGCTAATTATAAGAGTTCTTTACAGTTTAAAGGAATATGTTATGAAAATTTCATATTCAAAAAATTTACATTATGCATATAATAAGG
Organism: Dysphania ambrosioides; assembly: GCA_026401315.1. Classification (NCBI taxonomy): domain Eukaryota; kingdom Viridiplantae; phylum Streptophyta; class Magnoliopsida; order Caryophyllales; family Amaranthaceae; genus Dysphania; species Dysphania ambrosioides. The sequence goes on from CM048667.1 coordinate 4,171,907, forward strand.
TTCCACATAAATATATTATTTCTTATAATATGATAAGAATTTTTGATCAAATTTTTAAAATTTTGACTCTATAGATAAAAATAGAGTAAAAATAAAGGAAGTGAAGTAGTATAGGATAATACAAAGTTTTAGTGTAGAACAAATATTTAGAGAATAGTAATATTTACGAATTTACCTATGATTAAAGTAGCTACTCCCTCTGTCCCTCATTTTTTTGCTTATTTGACTTTTCACGATCTTCAAGATTTGACTTAAAATGTGTTTATCTTCAAATGTATAAGACAAAAATTATGAAAACTTGATATTATTAAAATTTACATTGGGATGCATCCAACAAAATTCAATTTGAATATATAATTTTTTATAACAAAATGAGAATTTACAATCAAACTTTTTAAACTTTGACTTTATAAATAATAATAAAGCAAATATAAAATAATGGATGGACTACTTTATTAGAGTTATTTAAAGTTTAAGGAAATATGTGGCACAACAATTATTTGAAGGAGTAGTAGTTACATACATATGTATATTTTAAGAGAAAACCATAGCCACAATAAATATCATATCTCAGAAATAAATATTCGTAAATTGAAACTGCTCTTTCTTCAATAATGTCCAAGGAAGAAGAATTCTCTGAAATTCAACTGAAAGCTGAAGAAATATTGGGAGAAAAATACATGAGTTGCAAAGATGACAACTATGCTGCTTATATGGAACCGCTTCTCATAGATTACTCTCTCCTAATCTCTTCTTCTTCTTCACAAAAAGCAAGAGAGGAACTTATAAAGTTCAGATCATCACTCACATCTTGGGGTTGCTTCCAGGTTAGCTTTCTCTACACATTTCATATTGTTATCTATTCAATCTGGTAATCCTTACATTTAGTAAGCAAGAGAGGAACTCTTTATTGTTTGCTTTGTTATTTTTTTTTAATTTGATGTGTATTTCATGGCCACTTACGAAATGTCCCGTGACATGATAAATGGATAGAGAGAGAATAATGAGGATTATTTTCTCATCAATATTGGAGAAAATTCTCATTTATAAGAAAAAGTAATGTAAAAGAGAGAAAATACGATTAGAAAAAGAAAAATAAGGAAAATGTTTGGCCATTACTAAGAGTGGTCTTATAAAATAGTCAATAAAAGCTTAGATGTTAAAAGTAAAATGCTAAAGTAAAAATTAAATGTAACTAGGATCTATACTTAACTTATATCATCATATCATGTAAATAATATTAAAAATGTGTTTATATACAAATGTATATATAATGCAATGTTGTTGGGCTCTCGCTATCTAAGATATAAGAGACTCAAAAGGATTTACAAGTTAATATTAAAAAAGATATTAGCCTAACGTGCACGGCAAGAATATATACTAGTTAGAGATTATATAATCTTAAGGAGAAATCAGCCAATGTTATATTAGGATAACATGCAAAGCGGTGCAAAGATTTTCAAGATAATGGGAAGATTGACTTTTGACAATTTTTTTCAATATACATATGAGCAAAGCAACAGCAGTTTTTTAATTAGGAAAGAAATTTTCACTTAGTTGAAAGAGCACTTCCTTCAATGGCTACAGAAGAAGAACTCCCAAAAAATTATGCACAAAGTGGAAAAATATGGAGAGAGAAATGTATAGAGGGTTATTATCAATCAATTGACGTTATTATCTTGTTGTTTACGGCTCCATTTACGTAAAAAAAAATATAATCAATCAATTGACAAATATATAGGTTGCATATATGGAACTTCTCCTCGTTGATTATTCTATCCTTGTCTCGTCCTCGATCTTCATCACAAAAAGTAAGAGAGGAACTTGAAGTTCAAATTAACTGGGTTGCTTCCAATTAGCTTTTCTTGTTCTACTTTTGTCCTAAATTAACTTGTTTATTTTGGGCATCTACCTCCTAAAAATTGTACTTACTAGAACTAGTGCAATTTTTATTTATAACCCTTGTTATAAAAAATATGTCAAAATCTAACCTTCATTCAGAACAATTTAGAAAAATAACCTCCCATTTAAAACCGCTGTCACTGTCAGCGGTTTCAATCCGAGTTAGCAAAGCCCTATTTACTCAGTCAGCATAAAACCGCTGTCACTGACAGCGGTTTTAATGTGAGCATGAAACCGCTGTCAGTGACAGCGGTTTTATGCTGACCAAGTCACGAACATTGGATTTTTGGTTTGGGCTTAAAACCGCTGTTAGTGACAGCGGTTTTAAAATTGCCTAATTACGCAAAATATTTCACCCATCTAATTTCCATTTTAAACCTGTTTTAAAATATTATGATAACATCCAACAACCAAATTCATCATTTTCGAACACAAGTTCGATACAATTTGAACACATGTTCGTGTCAATTCCGCAGCGTTTCTCGTATCTCGAACAAAAATCTTCAAAAGTACAATAAAGATTGATATAAATGAAAGTAAAATGAAACATAATAAATTGCAATAATCGTAGTTATATATATACAATACAGTTTAAAATATATTTACATTAATTCCAGTACCATAAGAAATTCTAGAAACTAGGCCAGTCCTCCTCATCAACAGTGTCTAATCGAGGAAAGGTGTAACTCTGGCTCTATTGGGTGAATAGCCCACTCGCTGGGTATCGAAATGGATATGGAGGAGACGTATACTGTGACGACTCACCTTGGGTGGACCCGAATGCACCTTGGATCCTCTCGAAGGTCAAGATCTCGGGGGCCTCATGGGTCTGGGAAGAGGAAGGCATACCCGATGTGACTTGTGTATCGTCTATATTCCCGGACTCATGGTGCACTCGCAGTAATCCTCCCTGGCCAGCTAGCTCCAGACCTCTTACGCACATCTGCTTCACTCCAGCTGCGATAGTAGGACCAGGCAAATTTTGGTTATCGTGACAGTAGTCATGAATAACCAATAGTTGTTGAGTCTGCAAAGGAGAAAACAGTTAGAATCAGATAAATAAAGTAAATAAATCAACTTGCAAATAATGAAGTCAACATACCATGAAGTGCAGAGGTATCCCTGACGGATGAAAATGTTGCGGTGGTGGAACGAATGACGGACTAATGAAGAGGCGTGTAATGCTACGATACCATATAAGATATGGATCGTAATAGTCCATAGGTCCCTGGATGGGATGTCCCTGTACAATGGATTGGTTTCTGTTGTTCCAAGCCCCGATCCACTCAGCATGCAAAGCCCCCCAATCCGTCGTGGACCTCCCTCGACGATCAATTTCTTGCAAACGAGGGTAGGTTAGAGTTGCTACGGGGATGTATTGTCGTAACCCGAACTGTCGCATAACTCGGTCGGGTAGATGCATCTCCACTATAAAGTAGCAGATCAACGGAGTGAAAGAACGCCACTCATCTTCGTCAACGACATTGGGATATGGGTCCCAAACCATCTAGTCATTTAAGTCACAAATAATTTGATTAGTGGAAAATAGATAACGTACAGCTCAATAGAAATTAAAAAACTGTTTTTAAACATTCACCTGATCCTCTGTCATCCTATCGAGTGCGTCTCTGTAAGAGTTCACACCAGTGGCCAAATGGACACAGGTGAATCTATGTCTAAGCCACCTCGTACCATGCGGCTGTTCGTCTGCGAGCTATGGGGGGTTGTAGTAGATGTCCACGGGGTTTCCATCTCGATCTCGTCGACGACAACTAGGAATAGCAGGTCGACAAAATACCATGTACTCCCATGCCCAAATCTACAAAGACATGAAATGGTTAGTAATCTAATACATACTATGAGCTAGCGTGATATGTAAAGCGTGTTATTTGTTAGCGTACCTGAAGTATCACCAAAGGGCCTGCGACATCGCCCCTGACAGTCACTGCGCGGCAGAGGTTCCTGTATAAACATGCCAACGCTGCACTACCCCAACTGTATGAACCAATATCACTCCAGCTGTGGTCGAGTAGTGGCAAATAGATGAGGCTGATATTGTTACCAGACTTGTCAGGAAACAAAAACAAAGATATGATCAGTAAGCAGTAAACCCTAGCATATCTCTCGACCTCAGTGTCGTCAGCATCGTCAGCTGGAAGCAATCCAAACGTCTCTCTCAACCAGCTAGTCCTTACTGTACTAATGGGCCCCTGACCTGGCGGGTCCACCCCGAACATCCTCTGGAACATCCCACGTGCCTCGACAGGGATGGAAGGACCAGTAATTGCATGGCCCAATATGGGCAGATGTGTCAGTACGGCCACGTCTCGTAATGTGACAGTGGCCTCTCCGACCGGTAGGTGAAACGAGTGGGTCTCTGGCCGCCATCGCTCTAGTAGTGCCGTAATGAGGCCACGATCTAGTACAAGATGTCCAAGTCTATGCATGCCGTACAATCCGGCAAGTCTGAGGTAGTGGAGGACTCTATGGTCAACAACCCACTCTAAAGTACTCCCAGGATGCCGGGTGACTAAGTGCTCGGCCGGGTCAACTTCTCCATTCCACAATGGAATGGATCTATGGCGAGGTCCTAACCATAGAACTGATGGATCTCTCGGTCCTGGTTCCATGATCCTACGTACAACAAAAATGAATTCATAACATTACACCATAAACAATTAGAACATACATTAATTCATTAACATTACACCATAAAGAGTCCAAGTTACATATTACGTTCTAAATGATTTCTGATTCTAGTTAAAATACAATGAGCTTCCTAATTACTAAATGCTTCCTAATCAGTACATCACTAAGTGCTTCCTAATCCTAGAGGTCGCTGGGGACAACTCCTTCGATTATGGCCTTGTGCTCGGCATAAACTGCAGGTGGCTCCTCTATCGTTGACCTCGTCCATCTCATTTCGTAATCTCTTAGATCGAGGACGTCCTTTAGGTCTAATGCGAGTTGCATCTGCAATAAGCTTATTTCCATTGTACGGCCTCCACTTAGCTTGATCAGGAAGAGGAACGAAACATGGCTCATACGCAGTGAGGTACGAACTTGAAAGAAAATGTATATCCACAAATGGGGCATATGATAAGCTGTATTGCCCACACACCGCTAAGACATGAGAACAAGGGTAATGGTAAACTTTAGTCTTGTTGCAAGTGCAAGTCACATTTTGGAAATGAACTTTATATCGTGTACCTCCCTTCTGCCTTAGCCTATCACCCTTACCAGTGGTTACCTCATACACACCTCTCTGAAGATCAAATGGCACTACAGTGTGGTATCTAGCCTTTGCTAAGTTATCCTCAATCATCATCATCATCATCCACATCTTCTCTTATGAAATCGGGATCTTCATCACTCCAGTCATCATCAGGCCACAATTGGGGAACTAAACCGCGAGAAGACTCTGCTACATATGAACCATCTTCATTCAAAGAAAATTCAGTAATTGCTCTATCATTACGAACAATCTGAGCTTGATGATTAGGCATTTGTGAGCATGATGGATGAATTTGAGCTTGATGATTAGGCATTTGTGGTTGATAAGGAACCATCATCGGCTGATAAGGATGAGTTTGTGAATCGAAGACTTGATTTTGTGTATACATTTGAAGCATTTCAATATATGATTGTGAAATAGGCATAGCTTGTTGTAGACTAGGTGTGGAACACATTTCTTCAACAAATATTTCCATTGGGAAGTTTGGGAAACTTCTAATACATGCCCACATGCATTCTAATGAGTAAGCATCATTAAGGGGCATAGCTATAGTCCCATGCTTCATTTTCAACTTCACCTCCCTTGTCCGATCCAACACACACAAATCATAAACTTTATCAACTAACTGTTCCATAGAATTGTCGGAGTTGGCCAGAATAATACTACAACTTCCACCTCTATACTCAACACTAGAACTTGATTCAATAAGAGTTCCTCCCCAACGACAAATCAAAGGATATTTTGAATTTTCCATAACGCCTACAAGATGAAATGTAGATTTAATGACAACACTAATAAGCGTTGGTCTAATATCCCATCCTAGCCATATTTAAAAGCTATCTCCACCCCAAAGAAATAGATTATTTCATATGTTTATAATGCAATCAATCTACATCTACACCTAATAACAACATCACATATTAATTCAACCCAAATAATCTAAATATACTACATAACATACAAATAACAATCTACAAATAACAATATTCAATCCAATCCAATTCAATCAATCTAAACCTAATAACAACATCCAATCTAATCCAATCCAAATATTTCTTTTACTCCAAATACACCTAATATCACAACATTCAATCTACATCTAAACCAAATAACAACATCACATATTAATTCAACCCAAATAATCTAAATATACTACATAACATACAAATAACAACCTACAAATAACAATATCCAATCCAATCCAATTCAATCAATCTAAACCTAATAACAACATCCAATCTAATCCAATCCAAATATTTCTTTTACTCCAAATACACCTAATATCACAACATTCAATCTACATCTAAACCTAATAACAACATTCAATTCACAACTACACCTAATATCACAATTAAAATTATCACAATTAACAACATTCAATTCACAACATCACCTAATATCAAAAACTACACCTACTATCACAATTAAATCCAAATAATAATTTTAATCCAAATATTACAATCAATCTAAACATTCAATCTATATCCTAACCACAACAATCAATCCATACCTACTATTATACCATGATAATATAAAATTTAAGATAAAATTTGAAAAAAAAAAAACTTACCAATACCGGGAAGAGGCGCGCCGGCGGAGTGGAGGAGCACGGGGGTCACGCCGGAAAATCTTCGGCACACCGGGGGAGCTTCGAGACAGCGGAGGATGCGAGGCGAAGGAAGGGCGTGAGTTTTGGTGAAGTGGAAATGGGGCGAGCACGGGGAAGAAGACAGGCTGGTGATTTAAACCTAGGTCCCGAAAAACCGCTGTCACTAACAGCGGTTTTTACTTTTGTGCAGTAGAAGAACCGCTGTCAGTGACATCGGTTTTTACTTTTCTGCTATTCCTCTGAAGAACCGCTGTCAGTGACAGCGATTTTATGCTGATTGGGTTTAGGGCTGAATGCTGACTAGATATAAAACCGCTGTCACTGACATCGGTTCTTATTGGGAGGTTATTTTTCTAAATACTTTTGACCGGAGGTTAAGTTTCGAAATATTTGTTAAATATAGGTTAGAAATAAAAATTGGCCCTAGAACTAGCTACTTTCAATCCCTATTCTAATATCAAGTTTCTACATTTATCCCTAATTTTTTTTGTCTTATACTTTTTACAGTCTTTAAGATATAATTAACAAAAATTATGAAATGCTTCTAATGATACCCCACTTGAATTTATTATTTCTCATAATATGATAAAAATTTATAATCAAACTTTTTAAATTTTAACTGTATAAATAAAAATAGAGTAAAAATAAAGAGACCGAATAAATATTTAAAATTCTATTCAACAAGGGCCGGGGGTGAGGGATACGGGAGTATGGGTGGAGTAGTACATGCATGGAAGTAGTGTGTGCTAATTTAGGTGCTTTGTAAAAGAGGGCGGTGGTGTTGTACGTACATTAAATCACCAACATCATCATTTAAAACGTACTATAGAATATGGAGTATTACAAAATAAATGTGTGGTGCCAAAAATATAACTACCCTTTAAAAGTTGAAGTTCTAGAGATTTTTTATGTATCTGGAAAAAGTAGTGGTTGTGTGTATGTAGCTTCCTTAATGTGTGGGTAGTAATTGATTTTATATTGTTTCCTTTTCTCGTTGGTGTCATATCAACGATTAGCTGATAAACCATGGTATAGAAACCTGGTTGTTGGATGAGGCTAGAGAAGTATGTAGGCAATTTTTTGCACTTGCCATTGAAGAGAAACAGAAATATGCATCGTCATCAGAAAACAATGGCTACGAAGGTGGAGTCGTAGCTAGTCCTACGACTACCTGCCAGGATCTTGATTGGAATGAAGCCATCAATCTCACCGTTTTTCCAGAACATCGGAGACAGCTCAAGTATTGGCCTGAAAGTCCTCCTAATTTCAAGTAATTTTCTTACCTTACACCTTTCATCCATGCACGCAGTATTGTCTCAAGTGTATTTGTATTTTGTGTTTGGCTGGCCTGCTAGAGCCCTAAACGTGGTGGGGATATTTTCTTTGCATGGACAATATTTGGTGGGAAATGAATGCCTTCCACTGCTAAGGCTTGCAAAGTGAGTGGTAGACTGAATAATTCTCCATGATTGGAGCTTCTCATTAATCACATATATATAGTAAATGTACAGCCTAAGTATAAGAGTTCTAGTAGTATAACTAAATTATATTCAAAATATATCTTAATAAGATAAAATCTATACATCATAAAATTTGTACGTACATAACAATATTTACATATTATCTATCAATGAGGAAGAAAATGTGTGGAAGAATATGTGTGGGAAAAGCTGGATGTGTGCCTTATCATGCCAAAAAAAAAACAGTGCTAAATGGGTGTGTACGTTAGTCAAGCTAGTTGGTGCTAAAAAATTGTAATAGTTATATTTTCTACGTTTACATAAATAAAAAAATATATACCTATCAATTTAATCACAAATTTTTTCTCTATAAATAAATAACTATTTTGCTATATTGTGACATTTCATAAATTCTCTTTTATCTCTTTAATTTTATAAAAATTTATATTTAAGTGCTTAATATTATTATTATTAATAACTACTAGGAAAAAATTTATAACTTTGTAATTTGCATTTTTTTTACCAAAATAATTTCATCTTAAAATATTATTGTTTTCTTTTTAAGTTTAAATTATTAGTTTTTAAATTTAGCACTTAATTAATGTTTTTTGTTGTGGTAATAATATTTAAGTCGTAGATTATTTTTTAATGTCATAATAATATTTATGAAACTTAAATAACAAACTGTTGTGGTAAATATGTGTGTGATATTTGATAATGAAAATTTAATACTTAGAAGATAAATTGAAAATTATGTAACAGAGTTTTATTTTCTCATTGATGGGATGATATTTATAAAAAATTTGAACACAAAATTGATGATGTGGACGAGAGGAAATGTGGGGAAGGAGATTGATGGAGGAATAATCAATTTTTTTTTACCCCTTGATTTAAGTCTGCATATATTTAGTTTATGTCCTACGAGTTTTGTTTAGAGGTCATTGCTGCTTTGTACGGAATAGTTTGATTTTAGTTAACTTTGTATTCAGAATTGGTGAGGATCATCACTAATCATTTAAGATTGCTTCAACATTAGAGCCTCCAGTTTGATGATCTTCATTAACATCAGTTACATATTGATTGACTATTAGGAAGGTGTTCCATGAATACTCGACGAGGTTGACGTCCATATTTGACGTCCTCTTCAAGTTGGCGTTTCAGTCATTGAACGTGGATGAGGAGACATTAGCGAGACAGTATGGCAAAAATAAAGAAATCAATGTAAGAGTGAATTTCTACCCCAAATGTCCTGGCCTTAAGCCTGTTCTTGGGTTGAAGGCGCATGCTGATTTTTCACCAATGACGTTAAATTTGCAATATGAGGAAGGGCTTCAAATCCTGAAAGATGAACAATGGTTCATGGTTCCTGTCATTCCTCATGCTCTATTTCTCAACCTTGGTGATCCTATTGAGGTACTTTTCATAATGGGCTTTCCTAATTCATATCCGATATAAATTATATTAGTATATTAAGATATCAAATATAGGTATTGTTATATCAGATATAGTTATTGTTATATCAGATATAGAAATACAAATGATATAAAAATAATGAAAAACTCATATCAAATTTAGGCATTATTATCTCATATATAAAAATGAAATTACAAAAATGTCTTATAATTTATTTATATTAGGTATAAATTATGAATTCCTCCTTTTCATAAGGTATGTACAATACATGTACAACACAATTAAACCCGACTCGAAAATGATTTAATTTTGATTGTTCCGACTAATAGTAATGAACTTGGTTTTGTAAGTACTCCTAGGATTTTAATTGATAACTTATAAGTAGTGATGAATTTGGTTTTGTTGTTTTGGCTAAGCAGATAATGACCAACGGTATCTTCAAGAGTGCAGTGCATAGAGTGGTGACAAATACAAAAAAGGAGAGGCTCTCAATAGTTGCATTTTGGGACAGCGATAGGTATGATGAAGTTGGACCATTGGATGAATTTGTTAGTGATGATCGTCCTCAACTTTACCAGAGGGTTTCACTTAGTGACTATAGAACTAAATTTTTCAACGACTATCAATCTGGAAAGAGAACAATCAATAATTTGAAATTTTAAGTTTGGTTATTTTTAGTATTGTTCGCGTCGATTTGCCGGTTGTAATTGCACATGTGAGCGTGTTTGTCAATGGGGGTTTTGTGCTTGACTCTTGGAAAGAAAATTAAATGGATAAAGTCGGAGTTGTCAATAAATCGATATTTTCAAAAATTTCATAAAGCTTTGCCAAAATTAAATGAATAGGGACAAAATAAAAATAACATACCTTAATATGAACTCACGGGAGACAAAGCTCCATAATAATCTTAAATTAGAGTGGATATGATGATGAGACAAAATGACTAAGTGGTTCTACCTTAATTCAATCATCTATCACAAAATTCAAAACTTACAAGCTAACAATGAATAAGATTAAAGCCTATATTGCATACATAAGGACAATCTATGGGTGGGTTGATCTATTACTCATATAAAGACTAATAATTTGGATACCACTTCGCAATTAATCAAATTATAATGGTCGTAAATAAATTCTTTATAATTATCTAATTAATCGTGATAACTAATAGTGGGAACATGTTTACAAAATATTATATATATATATATATATATATATATATATATATATATATATATATATATATATATTGTAACATGGAGTCTTTTTTAATGTAAGAACTAATAGTGGGAACATGTTTACAAAATATAAAGTAAAACATTATGAACACTACAAAATTTCCCATCGATATCCCACTTTCCAGACTTGAAACTATATACAATTGCAACAATGTTGTATTCTAACTAGAAACCAGATGATTTTTTTCTTCTTCTGGAATTTAGAGTACGTTCAGTTCAAAGCCGTTTTAATTTCTATCATCTATTCATCGAACTTTGCATTATATTATAAATACTCCTATTCATACAATTAACTTTTTCGTATTGATTTTTTTTTTATAATTATTATGAGCACTTAGCTCTGTACATACAATGTGAAAAATGACAGTGACATGCTAGAATAATATAACCACTTAAGCTAGTATCCTTAAATTTAGTTACTGAAAGTAATAATCTATAACTATTACTAACTAAAGCAATAGAAGTATATAATTGAAATATTTAACAAAATAATTTATTATCAATTCGTGAATCGCACGGGACTTATGTAGTCGTATATACAAGTAAAAATTAAAATAAAAATGATTCTTAAAATAAGAAGGAATCTTAATGAGATTCATTTATTAATGGAAGCAAGTTGATGAGTAATGGCATATTGAATGCTCAAAGGGGTGATATAGATAAGGTGAAAGAGAGGACATATGTGGTAAAGATAAGTGCTCCACGACTAGACAAAAAAAATTGGAGCATTATGGTAGCTTATTGTTGAAGAAAGGCCCCAACTATACAAGAAGATCAAGAATTATTTTAGTTTATTTCTTCCATATTATCTCTTCGTTAAAAATATAAACTTCTTGTAGTCTACTCGTAGTATTGTACTTCGTATAAAGGTGGGCATTCTCTTAATTAAGTTCCTATGCTTCATGTAATACGGAATATTAACTTATGAAGAAGACTAGTTTTAGAAGTACGTATAAATAATCAAGCATCAAGGCTTGTTCTATTCACTTTTTATAAATAAGTAAAACCAGGGCTCTAAGTACATACAAACAAGCCATATAGCAACAATTTTGTGACCATATATATATTCTCGTAGAAGTTACGTGAACAAATAAATAAATAAGCAAGATAAAGACAATTGGCATCCAAGTTACTCCATCCAATATATATTTTTCAAATATGAGTTTTTTTTTATAATTTTTATAAATGCACAATTAAAAATATTTGAATTTTAAGTTTAAATTAGGATTTACGCAAAAAAAAAAAATGAGAAGAACGAAAAGAACAAAGTGAGTATAAATATAATTGTTATCATTTCATCAAAATCACATAAGAAAGCTTCAATATAAGCAACTTATCCGATTTGCACCTAGTTTTCCTATAGTTTTCCTATAGTTTTCCTACATTCATCTGAAAACCATCGAGTAAGATGGCTACTGTATCATCTGTTCCTCCAACAAAGCTAGAACTACCATCAAAACCAGTTCAAGAACTACTCAAATCTACAGGCAAAGAGGTTCCCCAAAGATATATTTACCAACTTCCAAGCAAATCAGATGATAATCAGTCTAAGATTGAATATATGGACAGTCCGATAATTGATCTTAGCCTACTTTCAGCTTCATCGTCTAGCCAACCGGAAGAACTAGAAAAACTTCGATCTGTTCTTAGTTCCTGGGGTTGCATACAGGTTTGTTTTGGACACTTTCAACTATAAATCTAATTAGATGATCAGGATGCTTTTTACGTGATTTTGTTGATGTTTTTTCAGCTAATAAATCATGGGTTATCAAGGTCATTACTTGACCGAATTCGTGAAGTTGGAAAGGAATTCTTTGCTCTTCCCTTAGAGGTCAAACAGCAGCACAACAGAACAATAGATTGGATTGAAGGGTATGGAGGTGATACAGTTTCTGAAGGTCAAAGTTATAACTGGAATGATAGGCTGCATCTCAAAGTTCACCCTCTTGATCAAAGAAATTTCAAGCTTTGGCCTGAACATTTACCAAATTTCAGGTGATAATTTACAGTCATACTATATTATACTCTTGCAAACTATACTTCTCTTTGATTTTACACCTAAGTTTAATTTTTTTATCATGTCAATTATAATGAAGGGGAACACTAGAGGAGTACACCATGGAGGTGAGGAGAGTCCTAACCTCTATTATGAAGGCGATTGCTAAATCACTTGAATTAGACGAAAACATCTTCTTGAGAGAGATTGGAGGAGAGGAAGCCATAAATATGTTTGCAAGATTCAACTATTATCCTCCATGTTCATCCCCTTCTCAAGTTTTAGGCCTTAAACCGCATTCAGATGGTACTGCAGTTACTGTTGTCCTGCAAGACAAACAAGTTGAAGGCCTTCAAGTTAAGAAAGACGACCAGTGGTTTAAAGTTCCCATTGTTCCTAATGCCCTTTTTATCAATATTGGTGACCAGATGGAGGTAACATGACGGGAAATTCTATTCATTACTGCAGTAGTAGACCCTTTTTCTGTCTTGGATCACAAATTGCTAAATTTAGACTTACTGTTACTCTGCAGTCTAATCTCCTAGAAATTTGATCATTCATAGGGGGGATGAGGGGTTGATAAAGAACATTTGGATGTGTATGCAGATAATGAGCAATGGCATATTGAAGAGCGTAGTGCATAAGGTGGTGATAGATAAGGAGCTTGAACGGACATCTGTGGTTATGGTATGTTCTCCAAATTTCGACAAAGAAATAGCACCGTTAAGTGAACTAATTGACGAGGGAAGGCCGCAATTATACAGGAAGATCAAGAACTATTTCAGTATATTTTTCCAATACTATTCTAGAGGAGAAAGAGCTATCAATACAGTGAAATTTTAAGCCTAAAGTACTCCAATATGGTAATCTGTCATGTGACTATGTGAGTTGTCTTCTAATAACCATCATTCGCTATTTACGACAAGACTGTACATCTAAACTCTAAAGATCTTGCTTTAGAGTGATGAACATTGGGATGACACTGATAAGAAGCTTCTAGAACAATCACTATACTTCCAAATTACTGGAGTGCTCTATATTGCAATCGTTTAAGATTAATGAGAAATAAGCTTGGTTACATTTAATCATGTCTTGCTATCATAGGGCTAGCTTATAAAAACTAGCAGTGGTTGAAAGCTCCTCTGCAAGAAATATGTTCTACCAGGATCGTGCATTAACAGTTTGCGTAACATTATAAATTTATGTCCTTGTAATTTGAGGGTTGAAATCCATGGGAAACCACATGAAATAAGTGTGTTGATACTACCAAAGTACCAATGCAATCCATACTCATTTTTTGTAAAAGGTATAGGGAAAAAAAGAAAGGAAATTGTTAAACACATTTACCTTAAACAACTCACTTACCTGACATGTAATTTTGTCATAAATTTCTAGTTATACAAATTACTCTGATTGAATATTGGAACTGCCAGCACAACCGCCAACCTCAGTAGGCCATCGGTATAGGGAAACACTGACAGAACTTAGCAAGAAACTATGACTCAGCCTCTCCAAGTTATGAGGAGTTGCCCATTGGCCTCATAAAGTGTTTTAACTCTCTTATTTAATCAACAAGAGACAATTGGTCCCAACCACCAAAAGAGAGAGTCTACGTTTAAGGTCAAAGACGTTCCATCCTAAAACCATATGAGAATAGAAGTAGTTACTCCTTAATCTTATAAAGTGTTTAATTGTCACTATTTTAATTAATATGGGAACAATATATAGTTTCAACTCAAACATGACTATTTATCTCTTAACAATAGAAAATCACCACCACAAAAAAGCTGAATATGACTGGCCAGACAAATGACAACTTGACATCTTCTCTTGCAATATTTGTACACCAGAAGAACAGTAAAAGACATATCTGTGTGACCTATGATGTGCAAGGAAAATATATCAGTTACGTGGCCTGGTAATATGAATGGACAGTACACAGCGTAATAATAAAGACAACGCTCCACCAACCATAAAAAAAATGACACCACTGAAATCTAACCTTGATTTGTATATGCGCTCATCTCAAAGATTTGCAAACCCAGAAGAATCAAATCCCGATTATTGAAAGTAGTAGTCAAAGAAAACAATAAATTCCTGCTTTAGTCCATCCCAAGGATTATTCTGCTGCTGCTCATTGGTTAATAGTCAGTCTTTCATTAGAATCATTTCAACTGAAAGCTAAGCCTACAATTTGACTAGCAGATCATATTAACATCTGATTCTACACTATTTTAACTGCTAAAGTCATCTACAAGTAAAATGGCTGCGTCGTCTGTCCCTCCCATGAAGCTAGAATTACCTCCAAAACCAATTCAAGAGCTGATCAAGACTACAGGCAATGAAGTCCCTGAAAGATACATTCACCAGCTTCCCAATGAAGCAGCTGATCATTCTGCGATTGCTTACATGGACAGTCCCATAATTGATCTCAACCTTCTATCAGCTTCATCATCACACCAATGTGAAGAACTGCAAAAAATTCGAACCACTCTTAGTTCCTGGGGATGTTTTCAGGTTTGTTTTGACACGAATAAGATTTTAAAGTTTCAGACTCAAGATTTTCTGGGATACTTTCTAAGTGGAAAACTTATTTCTGAATTTTTTTATGTTTTCCAGCTAACAAATCATGGTCTGCCAAGCTCGTTACTTAACCAAATCCGAGAAGTCGAGAAGGAATTCTTTGCTCTGCCTCTTGAAGTAAAACAGAAGCACTCCAGAACTTTAGATTGGATTGAGGGGTATGGAAATGATACTGTTACCGAGGATCAGAGATACGGCTGGAATGATAGACTGGTTCTCAAAGTTTACCCTGCTGATCAACGCAACTACAAGTTTTGGCCGGAAGATTTACCAAATTTCAGGTATACTTAGTCAAATCAATCAATTGTTTACAATACGATATCTTCCTTTTTTTTTAACATCGTTTTCCAATATGGAAATACTACCCCTAAATTTGGACATTTCTAAAACTATCCTTTAAAATAAAATTATTCTGGTAGAACGCCCAGACTTGGGATTCATCTTCCCGA
Source organism: Dysphania ambrosioides (assembly GCA_026401315.1). Classification (NCBI taxonomy): domain Eukaryota; kingdom Viridiplantae; phylum Streptophyta; class Magnoliopsida; order Caryophyllales; family Amaranthaceae; genus Dysphania; species Dysphania ambrosioides. The sequence continues at coordinate 4,187,792 of CM048667.1, forward strand.
TTTTTGAGCATGAATAGGGAAACATTAGATGAGTATGCCAAGGAAGTGAGGCAGGTGCTAGAAGTTATCCTGAAAGCCATTGCAAAATCACTCAATATAGACGAAAACAGCTTCTTCAGAGAATGTGAAGGAGAGGACGGCATGTATATGCTAGCAAGATTCAACTTTTATCCTCCATGTTCATCCCCACATCATGTTTTAGGCCTGAAACCACATTCTGATGCTTCAGCAGTCACAGTTCTCTTGCAAGACAAAGAGGTTGAAGGCCTTCAAGTGCAGAAAGATAACCACTGGTTCAAAGTTCCCATTGTTCCTGATGTCCTATTCATCAATATTGGAGACCAGTTGGAGGTAATTTCACAAACCAAATATTTGTAAAATACTAATATAATACATCATAAATTTGTGGGATTTTGAGACATTACAAAAAAAAAAAAAAACAAAAAAAAAAAACAAAAAAAAAAAAACTAGGCCACATTTCCATTGTTAAAGTATAATATCAAACAATTCTGCATCACTTTTCATACTAATGTTAACTGTGAATCCCATCAAGGCTTCACCGTGGTAATGACTGCATTACAGAAACTAGAAACGGAAATTTTCTAATTCTGTAAAAAAAAATCCTCTGATAAAATTTGACATTTATTTTGAGAGCAAAGGGAGTACAAAAGGTCAATTATAACCCACTTCATTGAAATATGGATTGTGTAATTGGTACTGAAGTACAATTTTTTACAGTTAATAATATAGGTAATCTGTACCAAATATTGATGAAGTGAAAAGTATCCATGAAAAAGTAGGGAAAAAGACACTGATGGAAGTAAACTTGGTTATTTGCAGATAATAAGTAATGGTATACTGAAGAGTGCAGTGCACAAGGTAGTCATAGATAAGGAGAGAGAAAGGACATCTGTAGCTATTGTATGTTCTCCACACCCAGAGAAAGAGATAGGGCCATTAAATGAGCTGATTGGCACGGAGAGGCCACAGCTGTACAAGAAGGTCAAGAATTATGTTCGTACATACCTCCAATACTCTCCAACAGCAGAAAGAGCCATCAATGCAATGAAAATTTAAGCACTGCAGACTCTGGGAAATCATTATGCGAGACTTTCACTAATTGACCTCTATAACAATATTTGGCTTGTTAGGAGTAACACTACATGTATTTGGGTCTCCGCAAATCGTATAGTAAGAAAAATTAGAGTGTCTTTTCAATGCTAAAGTATTTAGCAATAGCCTCTGCAGTTGGGTAGTCCCAAAATCTTTTATGAACTCCATTAGAGCCTTTTGTTTCAGAAATATATATGGGCAATCTTATTAAGTGCCTTTTTCTGTATGTTACGTATATATACTGTTATCAGTCTCATCTAAGATTTTTCTAAACAATCATTTGCTAAATGCATGAGCTCCAAATTTTGTTTTTCTATAAACTTCATCGCAGTACGCTAATTGCCACTTGCAAAGAAACAAAGGTAAAAAAAAAACTGATCTATGCCGAATTTGGGGTGCACAATCAGTTAGTTTTCAGAACGTACATTGCGAAATATTTTCATCAATAAAGACATAAACTAACCAGATCAATGGTTAATATGGAGTACTTACTATCATCCCCAATACCCTTTCAATTGATACAGAAGTATTCTGACAGTAACAGCAGCAAAAGGTTAAATACACTAACTTGGATGTGAAACCACTTCAAAGTTGTATTTGGTCCCTGAGACAGAAGTTCATGCTATCAGTTCAAAAACGCTTAAACAATTGAGATAGATTTACCAGTCTAGATAACCTATCGCATCAATTACTTCGTGGAAATTTTCTGACTGTAACAGCAGCCAAAGGTACAGTAACCAGTTCAAGTGTTGAACCTGGTATCTGCAGAAAACGAGCAACACCATTCTCAAGAACCCAATTCACTATGTAGTATTGATAAGTTATGAAAGAAAAGAATCTCTCATGCAGTATTCAGTTTAACAGAAGCACAAAGTGAGATACAGCCAGCACAAGTACTACACATTAAGCCGTTGACGACGTCGTCAAAGACTACGTGGATGTGAGCAACAATGACACGAGGTTCATAGTTTTTAGGAGACAGACTAATTGGTGCATGAAATTGATATTTTCTAGGTGACATATATAATATATTAGGTTTAAATAAATAAGCAGTTGTTAAGCAGTGCTTGGACCCTGCACCCGGGTGCATGATGCGCATCATGCACCCAGTTTAAAATGAACACAATTTAGTAGATTTAATTAGATATTCAGTGAAATTTATCAAATGTTCAGTGAGCAAATGTTCACTGAGATTTAGTAAATAGTCATTGAAATAAAAGATATGTTCATTAGGGAAATGGTCATTGAAATGAAGGATATATTCATTGGGCAATTGGTCAGTGAAGTTTTGTAAATGATCAGTAAAATAGGGAAAATGTTCAATGAACTTTACTAAATGGTCAGTGAAATTATTCCGGGTGCACAATGCGCATCGTGCACCCGGGTGCAGGATCCTTTTTGCTGTTGTTAAGTGGAGTCTAGATACATAAAGTGGAGGTATGTGCTATACACAACAGATGAAATAATAAATCTCAAGGAATTGTAAACCAAATGCATCAATTGACTAAAAGAATATAGCCACTGGCCCACTTCTTATATTTGTCTCTTAAAACATTCGTAGACTAAGAATTTTTTTATTTATAAGCTTTTTTTAAAAAAAATTGAAAAATAAGCTACCTTATAAAGTAATTTAAAAAATAAGCTAATTTAGCTTCGAAGCATAAGCAAAATCGTTATCCCAGGCAACGTTTTGCTTGAAGTTGAAAATAGAAGGGTGAAACTGGGGCAAAGAAAAACGTTGGCTGAGGCCACGTTTTCCGTCGGTTAAAATGTTGTCTGAGGCAACGTTTTTCACTGATCCAGTTTCACCCCCATATTTCCAACTTCATGCAAAATGTTGCCTAAGGCAACGATTTTGCTTATGCTAAAACGTTGCCTCGGGCAACGTTTTCACTCCGAAGCAAAATTAGCTTATTTTTTAAATTACTTTCAAACATGGCTTATTTTTCAAATTTATTTTAAAGAAAGCTTATAAATAAATAAAAAATTCCATAGACTAATTTTAGTCTTCTCTCTCAAAAAATTATGAAAAATGACTAATGATTAGACTTTCATCATCATCTTTAAGTAAAAGCTACTATATTATCATCAAATACAACCAATTGATTTGCGTACAATCTCCTCTAAGTCCCTCCATATTTTCAAGTTAAAGTCATCACCAAGTAAAATGGTTGCAGGCTTGCAGCACTTGTCCCTCTTAAGAAGAAGCTCAAACTACCACCTACAACAGTTCAAGGGCTGAGTAAAATAACAGGTAAACAAGAACTAGTAAGATATATTCACTAGGTTCCAAACAAAGCAACCGATAATCCTTCTGCACTTGAATATATGGACATTCCTATTATTAACTTCAGCCTTCTTTCAGCTTCATCACTACACTAGCAGGAAGTGCTGCAAAAACTTCAATTCACATTTTGTTCCTGGGGTTGTTTTCAAGTTTTGTTTTGCCATCATTAAGATTTCAAATATCAGAATAATATTGTAGAATAGGATAAATTTTATCCAGTTAATCAAAAGATCAAGTATCAAATACAAGATAAGAAGACTAAAAGCAGTAGGAAACTAAGGATTAGAAGTTTACAAGAATACAAACTCTTAGTATAACAAAGTATAAATAGATTACCGATTGTAATAGATTTAATCATCAATTCAATACAAATCAATATTCTCAAAATACATAAACACAGAAATACAATTAAGCTTGGTATCAGAGCAAGCATACTTGTGGTGGTGATCACGGCTGTGAGCATCATCATCTACTGAGGAGACTTACCTGACGCATGGGGGAACCACCAAAAGATCCGAGTGAGACCTTCGTAACCCTCACTCAACTATGACAATTCTTCGAGAAGATGAACACCAATAGAAGCATGGAAATTCAAGGTGTAACTATAAACATTGCAGAAAAATTAAATACAAAAAACTATGTTAAGTGGTCAAAATTAATGCAACTAACCATTGATGGAAGGGGAAGGCTCAAACACATCATTGCCAACCTACCCACTAATGATTCCTCAGATTTTATCCAACGAGCTCAAAAAGATTCGATGGTCAAGGCATGGGTCATCAAAAATATCGAGCCTAAACTGGTAAACCAGTTTTTGCATTTTCTAACAGCCTAGGACCTATGGAAGGGACTCGAAACCATGTTTGGCAGTGAAAGGGATGGGATACATCTGTTTGATCTAACCATTAAAGTCAACATCATAAAACAAGGTCGTGGTAATCTAATTGAACTGTACTACGGCAAGTTGGTGTCAATATGGCAGGAAATCGACCGTATAAAACCAAATCCCATGAAATACCTAGAGGACATAGTAGCATACAACCAAGAAATCCAATAGAACAAACTCTATCAATTTCTAGCCAGATTAGGAGATGGACAAGGATGGAAGGGATCTCGTAAACCAAGATCCTCTTCCTACTGTAGATGCGGCATATAGTGTAATCCAGCCAAAAATTACTAGAAGAAAGATTATGATCGAAGAACGTACCTAACTTACCTATGGTGTCTCAGAACTCCGGTGTTGGAAGTGGACTCAACACCAAACCTCGATCAGAACGACCATCATCTTGAAAGGATGATGAGAAGACACACCTCAAGTGCTCTCATTGTGGAGGCACCCGTCACACCAGAGACGGTTATTTCAAGTTGATAGGCTACCCGGAGTGGTGGTCTGACATGAAGAAGAGAGGAGAGAGAGGAAATAGCAAGGGTGAAGACTCGAGTAGCCTCAATGGGTCATAGCACGAGCAGCGAAGCTAGGGAGAAAGGAGTGAGAGAGGAAAAGGAGGACAATAGGGAAGGTATGGAGTTTTCGAGGAAAATGATACCTAAACCTAACCCTAGATATGACATAACTCCATCTGAAAGCCCAAATTTAATCCCTAGATCCTACGGATCAGAAAGAACCCCACAACAAAACCTTAAGCCTACCTCAAAAAATACCCAAGTGTGGCCCACCAACGTAGCCCAAAATCCTTCACCTAAACCCGTGGCTCAATCCCATCTTGCTACAACAAAACCAATTTTAAGCCTTAAAATATCGGGTGTCACGTGTCACGCACAATCGGGAGGACAGTGGATCTTTGACTATAGTGCTACCGATACGATATCTTATGATCGGAGTGACTTCCAAACCTTTGCCCATCCAAATAAAACCTTAATACAGGCAGCTAATAGAGAATTTATGAATGTAGGTGGAGAAAATGCTCATATTGGACAAAATTTATCTTTGCATACTGTCTTTATATACCTAATATGTCCTATAAATTGTTGTCTGTTAGCCAACTTACGAAAGATCTGGGATGTACTGTATTACTGAAGTCTAATGCGTGTGTTGTGCAGGATGCTCAAAAAGGGAAGATAATTGGGCGGGGTATTGAAAAAGATGGCTTGTACTATGTTGATGAGATGTTCAAGAGTAGAGATGCAATGATGGGACGCGGTTCTGTAGAGGATCAACCTCGGTTATGGCATCGTCGTTTAGGGCATCCATCAGTATGGTAGTTGGAATGTCTCTTTCCTATGTTTATTAAGTCTAAACTAGTTCTTGACTGTGAAGCATGTTTTCTTGCTAAAAGCCATTAAAACCGTATCCTAGTAGTATCAGTCAGGCTGAAAAACCATTTTATATTATTCATTCTGATGTATGGGGACATGCCCCAAAACCTGCTACCCATGGTTTTTTTATATTATGTTATTTTTATAGATGATTGTACCCATATGAGTTGGGTATATTTCATGAAGACTAAATCAAAAGAATATGATATTTTTGTTAGATTTTATCATATGATTCTCACCCAATTTCAAACTAAAATCAATATCCTTAAATCTGATAATGGGTTACATTAATCATGACATGAAAAATTTCTGTCATAGCCATGGATTACTCCTCCTAACCTCCTTTCCAGATACCCCTCAACAGAACGGGGTAGCTGAACGGAAAAATAGAACTCTTCTTGACATGACCCGAGCCTTGATGATTGAATCAAGTGTCCTCAACTCTTTTTGGCTAGAGGCCATTGCCACAGCTAATTATCTCACAAATCGCCTTCCCAACAAAAAACTTCGCTATCAAACACCTTTGGATGTTTTAGGACAATTTGGCCCAATACCATCATTTCATTCCTTACCTTCTCGGGTGTTTGGTTGTATTTCTTATGTTCATTTACCAAAACGTAATCGACATAAATTAGAGCCTAGAGATGTAAAGTGTGTATTTGTGGGATATGGTGTTCACCAAAAAGGTTGTCGATGTTTTAACCCCCTCTCAAGTCATCTTTACACTACTATGGACTGTGACTTTGTTGAAAATAACTTCTTTTACCCCCCAACTTCGATGTTAGGGGGAGAGTGAAAGAGACTATCTAAGTTGGTTAGTCGAAGCATTGGTTGAGGATGGAACAATCTCTGACAATATAGTACAAGTCACATCTCCTTTCAGAACACATCTGACGTTTAGGTGATCATATGGCAGATATCCTAACTAAAGCAGTTGGATCTAGTGCCTTTGAGATTGTATTAGGCAAGTTAGGTGTTTAGAATTCTACATCCAACTTGAGGGGGAGTGTAGAATAGGATAGATTTTATCCGGTTAATCAAAAGATCAAGTATCAAATACAAGATAAGAAGATAGGAACAATAGGAAACTAAGGATTAGAAGTTTACAAGAATACAAACTCTTAGTATAACAAAGTATAAATAGATTACCGATTGTAACAGATTTAATCATCAATTCAATACAAATCAATATTCTCAAACTACAGAAACATAGAAATACAGTTAAGCTAATATATCTAGTGTACTAGCTGTCTTAGTTGAAAATTTAATTAGCAGCTTTTGATAGAATGATTAATTTCCGTAAACCTTTCATTCATTTTCAGGAGGGAAGGATTTATACAAACCTAATAACGTAAAGTTTCCTAAACATATACAAGAGGAATATACAATATTTACATAATCTATTACATCCCTGCAGTGGAAGGACAACTGTAGCTATGATATGTTCTCCAAACGCAGAGAAAGAGATAGACAAAGAGAGGCCACAGCTATACAAGAGGGCCAAGAATTATCTTAGAATGTACATCCAATACATCTCAACAGGAGCAAGAGCCATCAATACAATAAAATTTAAGCACTATAGTGATTCAGGCTTGAAAATTCATCATGCACATCTTAAGAAAAACATCTCTCTAATTGTCCTTGACTAGGTAGGACTCTTTGGAGTAATTCTGCGTACATTTGGATTCACCCAAACCCTGTATAAGGAGAATTAATACAGAATGGCGTATAAAGGAACAACTCACCAGTGTCAGACTGAAACAGTACATGCGTGTGAGAATATACCATGAGCTACTGTATTATCAAGAAGGCAGAAGACCTGTTGGTGCTGTCAGAAAATGAATAATCACAGAGAATACAAACTTAACAATTTCATCTGCTATTATACAATGATAATTACAGAGCACAAAATAATTAAAAGCGTAAGACGAATGAAACATGAACTTCAATATTTGAAAATATAAATCAATTAAAGGAATTCGTTAGTTTTAGTTGGATCAAAGATTAAGACTTTTGGATATACTTGTTAAAAGCTAATTTTATTAAACGTTGAAAAAGTAAATTTTAGACCCAGACCCTCTCTAACCGGGTCCGGTTGGGTCTAAGACTCATCACCAATCCCTATCTATATTTATGCAATGATTGCAATCATATAGTCTTATAAGGAACTACAGACTTAGGGATCTCAATTCGGGTTGATCTGGTACTAATAGATTCAGTACTATCAGGTTGGAATAAAACGGGTTGTTAATTATTTTTAGGTCGGGTCGGTTCAAGTTCGGGTTATTAATCGAATCGAGTTCAATTGGTTATTTAGGGTTTGATTCGAATTTGAATGGTTTAGATTTAAATGTGTTAGGTTTATTTCGAGACAATCCGATATGACTAATGATTACTTTATATTTTATAATTCTACTGTAAATCGCATTTTTACAAATTAGCTTAAGTTCATGGTTCTTTAGTTATTATACGCTAGTCAATTCTTTGATAATGACCAATGTTGTTAGGATCGTGATTTTACTTTGATAGAAACAACTTGATAGGATATGATCGTTTGATCGGACCGTATCGTTAAATTGTACGATCCTACATAATAGCGTATGTAAGACTTATAACTCTCAACCTTATCAACAATAGTTTGGATTTGAACAAGTCCTCTTAAATTGAGTTAACAGTCGTTATCAATTAGGCCTTGTCGGTTTGTTGTCGGGTTAAATCGGATTCAGGCTATTATAATCGGTTTGGGTTGTTAATGAGTCAGGTCATTTCTAACTAGGTTATGTTTGGGTTGGAGCAAGTATGATTTATTTTGGGTTTTTCTAGGTTGGATTCAAGTCAGGTTATGGGTTTTACCTTTCGGATTGTAAAGCAGTTGTGATTAGACCCAATAGGGTCAATACAGTCAAGTTCACAATTCGGAATAAAAATCGACAGCTCTATACGTACAATGTATCTCACCTTATGTTAATCAAGCAATTGTGCCTTTTGAGGTTCTCATTAGTTTGTTCCAGTGAATGTCATAGTAGAAATCCTCAAATTGCTATTTGCAAATAAAGAAACGTACTCCAATAAATCTAACCTTGAGTAGAGCTGTCAGAATCAGACCCGACCCGATAAGTTATCCGAAATCGACCCGGACCCGACCTGATTATGACCCGAAAATCGACCCAACCCGACCTGAAGTTAACCCAAAATCGATTTGACCTCATATTCAAAGACCCGAACCCGATCCGTATCCGACCCGTTACGGACCCGACCCGAAAAGAACCCGAAATCTATTGAAATCGACACATAACCGATATAACCCGATTTATAACAATTCGTTACCCGAATTCACTGGATGTGTTAATAATCTGTATATACGTGAATATGACATAATCTTGACATACCTATTTTTTACCTAATATCTAATAACTTTGAAACCAAATATTTTTATTAATTTAATTATTTAATAAGTACATTTATGAAAATAAAAATTTTAAAAGATTTACTAAATATTCAAATAAAAACAAAATTATCGTGTCCATGCCTATCAAAAGTGAGATTAGAACCTTCCAATTTGGGGTTTCATTGTTTCATAAATCTCAATAACGTCCTTTTTCCAAAATGACAATCAATATCCTACTCTTTAAATAACAATAAATAAAAAAACTAAAATATTGTTTTCATATAATTTCTCTATATATACCAATGTGAATATATGATCGTTTATATGTTATGTTGCTAAATATTTACTTATCTCTACATTTGAAAGTTAATCTCTTATTCTTTTAAGGTATCAAATTCTTTCCTAATCATCTATCATCTATATTCGACAACTAAATAGTAATACACATTGGTATAAATAGAAGAATTATATTACAAGTTCATATGTATATATAAACTTAATATCGTATGTTATAGACTAGTTTGATAGGATTATACACATTTAACGATCAGTACCTCATAAATATTTTGTTTTTAAATGACTTATCAACATCATTATTGTCCAATTTATGAATTAACCATCATCATTGTTCAATTTTATCAAAATCGACCTTGACCCAAAATAACTCACTATAACCCGTTCAGGAATCGATCTGATTTTACTAGAACCAACTTTGATCCGAACCCGAAATAACCCGTTCAGGACCCGACCCGATTTTACCCGAATCCGAAATAACCCGTTATAACCCGTTCAGGAACCGACCCGATTGTACTAGAACCGACCTTGACCCGAACCGAATACAACCCGAACCAACCTTGACCTGAACCGAATACAACCCGAACCGACATTGACTCGACCCGAATACAACCCGACTCGAACCCGACCAAGCAAATAACCAATTTAACCCGACCCGATAATGACCCGACCCGAACCTGACTCGACCCGGTAGGCAAAATTGACCCGATAAGAACCGATCCGTTGACCCGATTTGACACCCCTAACCTTGAGTAGATGCACATCTCAGAAACAAAATGTGAACATAATTAGCACATTCAAGAATTCTACTGACATATAATCTCTTAATTTCAATTTTGGAGCCAACAAGTAACATGGCTTTATCATCTTTCCCTCCCGTGAAACTAGAATTACCACCAAACCAATTCAGGAGCAGATTAAATCTACAGGTAATCAAGTCCTTGAAAGATATATTCAGCTGCTCCTCAACAAAGCAGCAGATCATTCTGCGACACATGTGGACAGCCCCATAATTGACTTTAACCTTCTTTCAACTTTATCATTGCCCCAGTACGAAGAAGATCTACAAAAAAAAATTCGAACCACTCTTAGTTCATGGGGCTGTTTCTAGGCATGCTTTGACAAAACTAAGAGTTCCAAGTTTCAATCTCCGTGATATTCTCTTGATTACTTGCTATTTTAGTTGAAAACCTATTTCACAATATTTTTTTTTTTAAGCTAACAAATCATGGTTTGACTAGCTCAGTTACCTAGCCAAATCCTAGAAGTTGAGAAGGAATTCTTTGCTCCAAAACAGAAGCATTCCGGGATTGTAGATTGGATTGAGGGATAGGGATATGATATTATTTACTGAACATCAGAGTTATTGCTGAAATGATAGACTACATCTCAAATCTACCCGGTTGATTAAAGAAACTACAAGTTTTGGACCGAAGATTTATCATATTTCAGGTAATGCTTATTCAACACATTCAATTACATAAAGTATGATATCTTCTTCCTTTTTCATCTTCTTTTCATCTTTTGACATAATGGGAAAACTTCGCCCAAATTTGAGATATAACTAAAACTATCCTAAGGTGAAACATTTTGTAGAACGCCCAGACTGAGATTTTGCCAATTTTGGGCATGAGTAGGGAAACATTAAATGAGTATGCCAAGGAAGTGATGCAGGCGCTAGAGTTTATCCTGAAAGCCATTACTAAGTCACTCAATTTAGAAGAAATCAGCTTATTTATAGGGTGTGAAAGAGAACAGGGCATGTATATGCTAGCAAGATTCAACTTCTATCCTCCATGTTCTTCCCATATCATGTATTGGGCCTTAAACCTTATTCTGATGCTTCAGCAGTCACCTTTCTCTTACAAGACACAGGTTGAAGGCCTTCAGGTGTAGAAAAATAATCAGTGGTTTAAAGTTCCTGATGCCCTTTTCATCAATATTGGAGATGATTTGGAGTGAATCTTACGGTATACAAGGGTTAGTTGAATACTAGGGAATTTTATAGTATAAGGGACAGTTGAAAGACTTCAACGAAAATTCCTAAAACAAAGAAGCTACATAGTGGTATGTTGAAAACAATCAGAGGAAAGTATCTAATCAAATGTGGAATACAGATTAATATTTACGACATACAGTCGTAGGGAGCATGTCAAACATAGCCTCTACTTTAAAACAAGGGGGTATCTAGTAAATTAAATGGAGTATTACACTTCATTCTTTTAATTAATGGCTAATGAGATATTAGCTGAATTGACAAGTAACAAACAAAGTTTCATTATTTTCTAGATTCGCTTTGTCCATATCTTTCATAGCTCTCCCTATTCAAGTTTTTTTTTTCATCGCTCAACTGTATTATCCATATTTCTAAGTTTATCTTTCAAGGTATTTCCACACATTTACTTTAACATATACGTTTCTTCTACTCTCATCTTTTTGACTTATTCCTTCTTAAAAATACAACACTCCGACCCATACATTAGTTTTGGTCTAATTATCGTCCAATAAAATTTCCCTTTTAATAATAAAGATACGATGCAATCATTTAATAGTCCAAATATTATATGGGTGACATCTTGACTAATGTCACCATCCCTTTGAAGAATCATAATTAAGTATATGAACGTGGCCCCCTCTCAACGCTAAAATTACACTTCGTACACTCTTTTACTCCTAAATTGGAAACTTCTACATTCAACCTTTTGGCTCCATTGCTCAAACTTAGTGTTCACCCTATCGCTAATAGGTGCAGCAACCGGTTGATTGTGAATTTGTGATATCTGCAGAAAGAGTTATAGCATTTTCAAGGGCCCCTTCAGAGAGTAGTGACAATTGACAAATTCTAAAAGATTAATAATCTCGGGAAGTAATCAGCTTAGCAGAACCCAAAAATGAGATACAACCAGCATAGGAACTACTCACCAGCAACAGATAAAAACATTATATGCGTGTGAGAAACTATACCACAAGCTACTTTGAGTTCTGTTAGGAAGGCAAAAAACCTATCGGTGCTATAAGACACTATTAAAAATCATGAAAAATAACGAAGGAAATAATTTTTGTTTAAAAAGTCAACAATTCATCTGCTCTTGCACAACTATGGTCTATGGATATGAGAGGGTAGGAACTAGAAACTTACATACTAGAGAAGACCTTGTGTAGTCTTGAAGAGTTAAGATACCTTAACGGATCAGCGAAGCAGCTTCATAGACAGTCCGAATTCCACCATTACATAGTGATTCTACCACTTTCAGATTAGAATGTTTCATACTGGCTGTCTGAAAGGTTCACTGGCAGTCTATCACTCGGTATATATCGATACACCACTGAATCAGAGGACTTGTTACTGTCTCACAGAACAGGTTGACCACACACCTGATACTGTGCTCAATAATATATGACATCATGACACAAACATATAGATTCCAGGATGCTTAAAACCAAGAAGTCTCAAGCAAAATACAAAAACCAGATAGGAGATACAAGTCACTGCACCACGTATCTTCATTATCACTGAAAAGTGAAAAGTAAGCAGGCTAGTTACACGCAAACTTGTATAAAAGCAATTGCTTATATTTCTTCGGGAGACAGAATATCTGCTGCTAATGCAGCTTCTATGAATATACAAACACTAAACGACCCTCCTGTTAAAGACAGTTCATTCTCTATTTCTCTATCAATAAGGCAGCTTCATTTTTTTCTTCTTATAAGTTCATGGTTTAAAATCTGAACTTGTGATATAACAACAAATACATAGTGTACTTGACAAGTGTGGTGGTTTCGAGCATGCGATAAGTGGAGGAATCATCAAAATCAACTAGGCACGTACATTAGATCAAATCCAGAGCTCTTGCTAAAATTTAAAAAAAAAAAAATAAAAGAAGAAAATGGAGGAAGACTGATCTCAATCGTGTGGAGAAAAATTAGAAAAAGATAACTCCCATCTTAGTAATTATACATACATTGCTAAAATTCTGCTCCCGGATTGTACAACAATTCCTTGGTAACCATAGAAGATAATTCCAAAAGACAACTTCTTTCACAGACATAAATACGTAAACACCTAAACTCAGCTAACAAAGAAAAGAATTGTACAGGAAGTCCAGGTCCAAGCTTGGATCAGATCAGTTCACCTTGTAGTAACGCACCAGCCACAGATTATCTTCATATGAACATGTTAGATGCATCTCCTTTCCAAAACAATTCCACTTTCCAAACAGAGAAGCCCTTAGTACACTAAAAATGATCAATTAATGGTCAACTTGTAAGCAACTGCATCAGCAATATCAGTAACAACGTAGTAGACTTGACCATCTCATAGCTACTCCGTAGACATGCAACAATAGCTTCAAAGTCACTCCAACCAGACCCAACTCTGACGTCCTAAGATGACAATTACTCAACAAACATAGCTACAAAATTCATGTCCATTAACCACGCCAGTGGAGAAAAGAACCCGACTACCAAAAACTCAATTAATCTCTGAATTTGCATTTTCCCTAGGGATCGAGGCAGAGCCATTTTGTGCAGCAGCATCAGAAAGAAACTTCAACTCCTTCGCCTTCCCAATACGTTCATCAATCTCACTACTACCAAACAACTGATTCCTTAACAACCCATGCAAATGCCCAAACAATTGCTTCTTAACTAACTCAAACGCCCAATCTAACCTCTCCAATTGCTCCATAGCATTCTGATTATACAAAAACAACCCATAAAAAAGCTCGAAACTATCTTTCGCAGTGTTATCCACCAAGTTCAACAAACTCTCGTAACCTTTCGTGTTAATCGGTGTATCCTCCAAATCAAGCTTCTCCAAAACCCTCCCCAAGAAATGAGTAATAAACTGCGACCCGGCCGCGTACCTGTCATGCTCAGCACAAGTCATCTCCTCAACCCTACACCCCGCCCTCCTAAAAACATCCAGAAAACTCTCACACCTCCTAACCCTACTCTCCTCACTACCAATCCTCACCTTATCATACACAAACGGCAACCCGCCCCACCCGTTCTTCCCGGATTCAGGCCCAAACATAGGATGCGTACACAATATATCAAAATCAGACGGTAAAGTCTGAAGAAACAAACTACGCGGGAATTCCTTAACCGATAAAACGTCAACAAAAAGCGTCGATCTTTTTAGACGCTGCAATGGAAGCGAATTCAACATATATTCTGTCGATAAAATCGAGGTACACAGCAGAATTACCTCAGGATGTTCTTCGCAAAGGTCATCGGGATCTGAGAAGAACGAAACGCCGAGATTTACCGCGATTTTGGAGTAATCGGAGCGAGAATGAGCGAGAACGGTATGACCTTGAGAAACTAGGGTTTTTGCGAGAAATTGCCCGTAATTTCCGAACCCTACGATTGCAACCTTCAACTTTTCATAGGATGATGACGGAGGTGAGGATGATAACGGAGAAGTGGCGGCGAGCTTCGATTCATAGTCGTACGATTGTGCGGCATCGATGCTGCGGATAATTAGGGTTTTTCCGCAGTGGAGTCGACGCCGGAGAGAGGTGGAGGTTGAAGAGAGGGTGAGGGTGGAGCTGTTCGAGATGGAAGGGAGGTTGACGGAGATGAAAGAGAGAGATGAGAATTTCGCCGGCGTAATCGCCGGCGATTGTGATGGTTTGGCTGTGGATGTGGCTACGGAGGAGAGAGAAAGCATTTGGAGATGCTGGACGGATAATTCGAGGGAAATTTGGGCGAATTTTTTTGAGATGGAAACTTTTCGGTGGTTATGAATAATAAAGCCGTTCAATTTTAAATAATCCATTCGTTTTTTTTTCTATTTTTATCGTTTGGAATTTATATTTTAGAATTAAAATTTAATTATAAATTATTTTTAATTTAAAAGAAAAAATATAATCATAAGGAAATTAAATATTTGACTTAATGTATAATTTTTAAATATAAATTTTTTATGATTTTTACAAATATATAATTGAAAATATTTAAAATTTAAATTTACTTTAACATCTATACAAACACAAATGGAAAAAAAAAAAAGACAAATTTTTTTTAAGTAAGTAATATGAACCATAATTTTAAAATAAACAAAAAAAAACAATTTAATGTCTTAATTCTTTGTAATATGATAGAGTACTCCTTATGTTCTTTTTTGTTCATCTCATCTGAAAAAAATTTCAAAAATTGTTCTCATTTAAAATCTTTCTATTTTAGTTTAATATTGTGATTGGATAGAAAAGTTTAGTCGGGATCACTATCCATGTGATATGTAGGCCATTAGTTGATTTTTAACTGTTTAATATCATAGACTTTAGAAATTCCACTACTTATTTAATACTCAACCCACTTGCATCAATTTTTATTAGAATCTATTCTTATTTTTATATTAATTTAAATTATTTTATAAAAATTTTAATGATATTTAAAATTGTCTTGGTTTCTTCCCTAATTCCAAATGGGAAGGAAAAAAAAGAATGGAGGGAGTATTTACTATGAATATGATGGACAGGGGTATCAATACAAGTCCACAAGTCAATTTTACGTTGATTTATCATGGATCGGTACTTTCTAGTTAGGGTTAAATTGGATCAATTTGGATTTTCAGGTTGAATTGGGTTGGGTTAGATCATGTCAATTATCGGATTTGGTCAAATTGGTTATTTGGTTTCTCAGTTTTGGTTCGACTTCTTTCCAATTAAAGTCATGATCGGTTTGGATCAATCCGAATCGGTTTCTAGACGGTTTATAGCGGGTTTTCAAATTCAGGTAGATTGTGGGTCAAATCATTTATGGTAATGAGTAGTCTCAGTCTTGGTTGCAATTAGGGTCGACTCTTGTCAAGTTTGAATCAAGTTATTAATGACGTTGTTATAGATTTAATATTCTATTTGACTGTTTTGTTGTATTAATCTTGGGCAATCTCAAATTAACTCACCCGATAAAAATTTTAATTTTTCCAAGGGTTTATTTCATATATTGGACAATGGTGATGTTGACAAGTCATTGAAAAACAAAATATTTACGAATAAATGATTATTAAATGTTGTTTCAGTTTATCAAACGAGTATGAGTAAGATTAGGTCACATATATTAAGGTTGTTAATAAGTTTGGTGAAATTGGGTCACAGTTTGTTATTAGTAAGGCCATATAGGCTAATTGTCGGGTTAAATCGATTTCGGGTTGTTTTCGAGACATATTTATAACAAAAGGTCGGGTCGCATTCGGGTTTGACACAGATCGGGTTGGGATCTTCAAAAACTGGGACAAATTGGTTTTGATCGATTTACGTGTCTCACATCTCAATCATAATCCGATCTGTAGAAGGTCGATTATAAGCAATTTATAGAGTCTGATGCGATTTTGACAACTCTAAATATGATAGATCGCAACTTTGCATGATAAGATGAGTGGGGCATTGAGTTAACAATTGTACAACTGGTATAAGTCTATAAATGTAGTTCAATAGGTCGGATAATGATGGTGCTTTTAACTAGTCATGGTAGGTCAGGTCGTTGGGTTGGAAGGAAGAGGACTATGAAAGCATGTTTGAGAGAGTAAAATCTAAAAACTTTGATTAGTTTTTTTACTATTAAACAACTGATGATTAGGTTAGATTAGAGAGTGGTATTCTAGTTGAACGTGTAGTGTCTAATGTGTGTTGACTAGTTCTAGTTGGTTTGGTGGGATGCGATATTTGGCATTGTTTGGAAGCAAGTGGGGTAGGAGAAGGAACTATGGAGCATTATGATTAGAGCAAGTCTAGTAAGTTGGTGGAGTGTGTTTTTGACTTTGAAAAAATATGGGCATGACCAACCTAATGAAGGACGTGTTGCTCTTGTTTCAATAATTTGGAAGAATTGGATAAATGGAATTTTTTTTTAATGTTTAATATTGTACAGAGTAGTTTAAGATTAAGACAATAAGTAATATAACTTTTAAGTATAAAATACAATTACTTTTATGCAATGTGAAAATATTAGATGAGTCACTCACATTAGCAAATTGGTTTGGCATTCGACATTACAATATGCCATTTTTAATTTTAAATCCTAACCAATACCTTCTCGTGCGTCCCAAAGTCTCTCTCCCTCTCAAAAATATCAATCTCTCACCATCCAAAAATCCTTCTTCGTCACCACCCCTCTCCCGTCCATGCCATCACCACCTCACGTCGCTCACTCTCTCTCTCTCTTCATCAAAGCCGCGTCCAAGCTCTCGAAAAATCTGGAAATTTATTTTTTCTTATGAAGATTTTGGTCTTGATCAAACATATATAGGATCATGGTTTGCTGTATTCTTTATGGCATGTGACCAAAAGTAAGCCCAGCGAGGAAGCCTGTTAATTATTAAGATACTTTTGATGATGAAGTACTGACAATGATGATTATGAATTTGATTATGATGGTCAGAGGCTAAATGTCATGATAAAACTGAGTGAATTATGATTTTATGGTGTTTGACATCTTTTTTCCTTTACATTTATTTGGTGGGTACTCAGAAGTGGCATACGGATTATAACCTCAGTATAAACAATCTAATATGTGTATATATATATATATATATATATATATATATATATATATATATATATATATATATATATATATATATATATATATATATATATATATATATATATATATATATATATATATATATATATATTATGATATTAGATATAAAGTTTATGGTGTCAAATGTAGAATTTATAATATTAGGTATATATCTTATGATTTTAGGTATTTAAAAATTATAATTTCAGGTGTAAAATTTATGATCTCAGATATAGAGATTATGATATAAGATATAGATATTATTATCTCAAATATAGAGCTTATGATCTTAGGAATCAAGAATAGAGATTATAATCTCAAGTAAAGAACTTATGATCTTAGATATAGAGCTTATGATCCTAGGTATAAAAAAAATATAATATCTGATATAGAGATTATAATCATAGATATAGAGCTTACGATCTCATATTTAAAGCTTATGATTTAAGGTCTTAGTTATTGAATTTATTATCTCAGTTATACAAATAAAGGTCATAGGTATACAAATAGAGATCTCAATTATACAAATAAAGTTATCAAGTATACAAATAAAGACCTCAGATATACAAATAAATTAAAGGTCTTATGTATACAAATAAATGTCTCAGATATACAAATAAAATGTCAAAGGTATTTAAATAAAGATCTCATGTATACAAATAAAGGTCTCAGATATACAAATAAAGATCTAAGGTATACAAATAAAGGTCTTATGTATATAAATAAAGGTATCGGGTATACAAATAAAGATTTCAGTATATAATTATAGTCTAAGATATAGAAATTTTAATATCAGGCAAAAAAAATTCTAATATCATATTTACAAAATAACCCTTAGGTATACTAATGTATATGTAAGATATACAAAATATATAGAATCATTTACAGGTTTTTGTCAACGGATTTGGGTTTATTTAAATTAAGTTTGTTACACCAATAAAATGGTGTGACCTGTCACAGCCAATACCATCTATTATGCAATTAAGGAGTAATTGTTAACTATTTGTTTTAAAATGTATTTGATCCATACGTTTTGATTCAAACTCATTTGTGCAAACAAATATTAACTTATAATTAACATTTACATAATCGAGATAATCGATATTTGAATAGCTAACTAGTAAAAAAAAATTTTGGATATCCCGAAAATTAATATGTCAATGCAAGTTATTTCTAAGTGAATCAAATATGGTTGTGTTATTTTCTAATTGATTTTACTTTGGTGCAATTTGTTTGGGGTCTTTGGATTAAAGAATCCAATATCTGTAATTGAAAACAATCGTTAAAAACTAATCAAAGAATTGATGACAATCTTGATCACATTGGAATCAATTTTTATGGTGTAAGAGTAACCTTATATAAGAGTTTTTATTTTAAAATTACTAACTATAACATCAATTAGGTGAAAGATATACAAAGTCACGATGACTTTGACCTAATGGCAAAAATCAAAATGATACTGTGTGACAAAGTAGGCGATTTCTGATTCGTTGACTCGTTTAGCATTCTTATCTCATTTCATGTCATACTGTTTCCTCTTCAAATATTGGTTTGCCTATCTAAATAATTATAGACTGCCTATTTATCACTTAAAAAAACAATCAGATCATGCTTTGAAATAACCACTTTGACCCTCCGTTTTCATTCATTTACATCCTCGTCCTACTCTACTCCTCTACTCATTCCCCTTCCATCACTCCTCCTTGCCACCCCCTCCACCATCCTCCGTCACAGCCCCATTCATTTCACCGCCGCCACACCACTACCACTATCGCCACTACCACCGATGGTAGTCAACAACACCGCCACTACAATCGGAAAAAAAAAACTCTTCTTGTGATATTTTATGTCTTTCTTGCGTGGGAATATTCTTACACCATGTTACAATATAACTATTTTTTCTAAGATTTTTTTTAAAAAAATTTGCAAAAATAAACCACTTGCGACACTATATTAAAAAATAAGCCGATTTTGATTTGAGGCAAAATCATTGCCCCAGACAACAATTTGTAGTAAACTGGATTATGAGATAAAGCTCGGCTATGAGAAATCGTTGCCCCGGGCAACAATTTCAGTCAGATGAAAATCGTTGTCCCAGACAACGATTTTCATTGAACTAAATCAACCATTTATCTGGGCAACAATTTCTGATTGAGTGAAATTGTTGCCCAGGGCAACGATTTTTACCTGATTGAAATCCCTTGACCTACGTTTCTATCATTCATTTATTCCAACTTATTGTAAATCGTTGTCTGGGGCAACGATTTTTGTCCAAAGCAGAATTGACTTATTTTTTTAAATTAGTTTGGAAAATATCTTATTTTTGCAATTTTTTTTTTTAAAAAAGCTTAGAAAAAAAAAATATTCCAATATAAGACACATTTCCAAATTGGTTGTAAATTGATGTAAAACTTACATCTCTTAGGCTTCGTTTTGTTGGGCGTGAAATATTTTCAATTACAAATGGTTTTCCATGGAAAACTCATTTTCATGAAACTTTTCCGTTGTTTGGTTAGATTAAAAATGATTTTATATTTAAACATTTTTTGTTGTTTGATTGAACTAAAAATCAATTACTCTTATTAACTTTTCTAATTGTTTCTCTTGTCATTTTTAACTCTTTTTCTGTTGTATTTTTTTGTTGTTTGTCATTAGCTAAATTTGTTATACTACAACAAATATTTTTTTTTAAAAAAATCTACGATAAATTTCTCTAATCTATTAATTACATATTAAATTATACAGAATATCGTCATAAAACTAGAGAATCCTAAAAAATCTTACTCAATATTATAAAAAGACCTTAAGTTAACTATAAAGGATTATTCACAATCAAATAAGAAAACCAATCAAACGGGTATATGTATTCGCAATTAAACAGGTAAATCAATTAACTGGTTGTAAAGTAATAGTTTATACATTTACATTTTAAATTCTAACAAAAAGAAAATTTCTACTCTAATTTCAAATAATTTTTTGACTGCCCATTTTTCATGAGAAACTTTTATGCATGGTTTAATCAAATCAGGAGAAATTTTAGGGTTTTTTTTATTTTTACTAAAATGGATAAAATTTCCTCAAATTCATGATATAGTACGGCAATTTAATGATCAAGACACGAGACTCGAAAAAAACATATTGAATTGAGGATATTCAAAGAAGATGAAAAAAAAATTTGTGGATTTTTTCCCCAATTTTTAAGAGAGATAAAGTGTGGAGCCAAGAGAGAGACTATCGAGAAGATGATGAATGAAGATTGTACAAGTAGAGCCAAGCATAGGCTGGGCTGGCACGCGGGCCAAGTAGGCATGCTTTTGGCACAGTACGACACGAGCACGGTCGTGGCACAACACAACACGCTATCCATGGAGTGGGTTGTAGGCTAGGCCACATAGAGCAAAATAAATTTAGGCACTGGTACACAAGTAGCACGCCAATTTGGCACGAGACACAGCCCGAACCATGTTATTATCTAGTGTTATTTAATACTATTATTAGTAGTAATATTATTATGACTATTAAAGTTAATATTACTATTATTTTTGATATTATTATATTCTTATAATATAATTTATATTATCTAAAATATTTTTTTTAATTCTATTATATACTTTATTTTTATTTTTTGTTAAAAAATTAAGCCGGCATGAGGCACGTATATGGCACGCCAAGCACGTGGGCCATGCTAGGCTATTGGTCGAGTTTTAGGAAATGGTAGCAAGACACAGCACAACACAACCACAATTAGGCGCGACACTGCACGACAAAAGGCCAGGCACGAGTTGACAGGTTCATGTTGGGCACGGCACGACTCATACCCACCTCTATGCATGAGTTATTTGTTAGTTGGTATTTTTTTTAGAGTGAATGAATGTAAAATTGTTTTACTTATAGTTTTGGAGTAAAATATTTTTAATAGGCTATAAAATGAATTTACATTTCAAGTTTTACATCTTATATTTAACTCCAAATCAAACAATGTAAAATGGAAAAACAATTTTCAGGGAAAACGTTTTACACCCTACTAAACGGAGATTTAATCATATTACTATGATTAAGCTTAAACAACTTAGTGCGTTCCCTTTCCTATGAATTCCTTAATTACTAAATAATCTTAAAGTTTGTTAATGGCACTCTAACCTCTTGAGGTTTGAACGTTGACTTAGCTTAATTCCAAACAAGTTACAAATATAACTTATAAGTGACAAATTTTTGGAGTTAATTTAGAATTTATGTAGTTCGCCCACTTCGCCGACTACTTAATAACAAGTTCGTCCACAACTATGTTAATCAGTACAAGTTCATGTATAAGCATGCACAATGCAATACAATAATTATTTCGACCCGATAATGACCCGACCCGAATCGGAACCGACCCAATAGGCAAAATTGACCCAATAAGAATCAAACCGATAAGAACCAATCCGCTATGGGTCAACCCATAACCGACCTGTTGACCCGATTTGACACCCCTAATGTTGGCTACCTAGCACTTGGCAGAACCCCTGCCACCACCCAAAACACCCCCTTTAACCTTTGACCCAACCACCAAACCAAAATCCGATTTTAGCATAACAACCAGAAACACAAAAATCACCACAAAACACCTCCCCAACAACATGCATACTAAAAATAAAGAATGGGCTAGTTAATCGGATTAGCATCCAACGCACCAAAAATCAGCATACAACAATTTCGAAAGTCATCTTGAGTGGGTATAAATGTTGTACCTTATTCGTGGCGAGGTTCGAGATCGGTCGAATCGTAGTTTTGTTCATGTTCATTGAAAGTTTCACTAACACCTATACAAACACAAACATGCATGCACATAATGTGTTATCACGTTGCTCCATGTTACCTTTCCAGCGAGAAGATGACATAGCAAAGACGTGAGCCTCATGCATGGTGTCCTTCTCGACTCTTCCTCTAGCAACACCACGAGACACGTCCTCTTGGAGGAGCACTTGGTATGCACGGTTCAAGTCGAGAGATGGTTGTTGAGAGAGAAAATTCGTCCTCACCGTGGCATAGAGATCATCTTCCAAACCAATCAAAAATTGATGAAATATTTCTTCTTCCCTGTCAAGAGCAACCTTGCCGGCAACATCACATGCACAAAGAACACATTGACAGCCATGGAGAGGCTTGATACGCGCGAGATCATCTAACAAAGCCATGAGCATGGTGTAATACTCCTCAAGAGACATACCTTTGGCTTGAGTGCATTGTGTAATATTGGCCCGTAGTTGCTGCAGCCTCGGTCCATTAGAAACACAAAAGCGTTACTCCAAGTAATCCCATAAACTCTTGGCATCATCAAAGTATGGAATAGACGAGGCAAGCTTCGAATCCATAACATGAAGAAGCAAAGAAATGATCATGGAATTGACTGTCTCCCAGTCAAGGACGCTCCTCTCGTCGGCCGGCTTGGTGATGGTTTTGCAGCGTGAACGAAGAGACACCGAGATCGCCCGAGACCAAGCCCAAGTAGTTGTCACCCTTAAGAATGACGTGCGTAATAAGATTGCCCAGTTGGTCACCAGCAGCAAGAAAATATGTAGAAGTAGGATCAAGCTTCCCATCGTGAACCATGATTGTGCGTGAAGAATAGAGGAAAATCAGATTTTAGGGTTTTGCTTAGGGTTATGGTTGTGATACCATGTTAGGAATGTGAATCCCCTTGGTTTGTATTCATGAATAATTAGGGTATATATATAAGCATCATTAGGGTTACTAATACTATTTACAAATACAAAGCCAAGCACACTAATATAATTAGAACAAGTTTAATCATTGTTTAAGAGGAAAGAAGAAGAAATCAAAGGAGAAGAAGAAGAACCTACGTTAGAAAAGATGTACACATGAAATAGCGTCTCTCCATGTCATGGTCCAATGATGAATCAACCCTTGTAGGTAGACCTAACTTGACTTAAAATTGAGTGTGCAAAAACCCAAAAAGCCCTCAAAGAACCTAAAATATCAAATGTTCCAAACACAACCAAGCATAAAATCCACACATTGACCCAAAATTAAATCCAAATCACCAAAAAAAACACATCCTTACTTAGTAAGCAAACTCTTAAAACCGTCATAAACCAAAAATGCTCGGAGCACTAACGCATAAACTTAGCTTTAGACTCCTAAAGCAGGGCCTAGCGCACAAATTGAGAGCCAGACAACCCAAATGTCCAACACCCACCTCTAGTACTGGACGCTCAAGCCAACGTCCGATGCCCCAACTTCTAGCACTCTCCCAAAAGCATTTATGGTTTCATAAGTACGTCCCCTTCTACTCTCGAGAAAAATTTACCCTATTGAGCGTTTGACACATAGCTTGGGCGCTTGATGCCCATGCCTTCTATTAGATGCCGAAAGTCAACATTGGCGCTCATAAAACTGGTCTATTTTGCCTATAAATACCCTGACTTTTTATATGCAAAGGGTCCAAAATTTTAGAAAGTTTAAACATTGTTACTCTGCCAAAATCACCTCTCAAACACACTCAAACATCTTCATCTTCATTAAGGACCAATCTAAGGCAACCTTTGTCTCCCGCATCAAGGAAAATAACTCCTCCTAACACTTCATCAAAACTCAAGCAAATGACTCATCCTCAACGGTAACTAACCAGTGACCCTTCTCCAAATAAATTTATATTTCATTTTACTTTGTCTACATCCCGAGAAAGGATAGATGAGTTGTAAAAAAATCGAGCTTTTTATTGGCAATTTACTCATCGTATTATCCATCCAAAATCTAGTTAGCTTTCTTGAACCTTTAAAAATATTTTCCCCTACAGAAGGATAGAAGGAACAAGGCAGAAGAAATATATATGGAAGAGAAGATGAATTAGAGGGGGTGTTAGGGGATTCTTAGCCGAAGAAGGAAAAGAATTGAAAGGAGGAGGTGGAGAGTGAGTATGACATGGTGTGAATTTAGGAATAGAGAGGGGTGAGTTGTGAAATTGGGGTAATTGTATAGGAGAGTGTGAACACAATTAAGGAATTAAGGAATTAAGGAATGCAAGTGTAGTGGGTTTTCATAATAGAATAAGCAGGTGTTTATATACTCCCTTTATCCTTCAAAAATTGCCTTTTTCTCTTAATAAAATTTTATTTCATTGTGGAGTATAGGATAGGGTAAAAACATGTGTTAGAATAGTTGCACGCACGCATACATGTGTAAGATAGTAGGTAGGGTTTAGAGTTAGGATTAGATTCATGGCAACTTATTAAGGGTATTATTGTAATTCCACTATCCAAAATATTAAATTAATAAATACAAAAACATTTTCCTAAATACAATACATTAGTGTAATTAGGAAATTAAGTAATAATTAAGTAATTAAATAAAGTTTATATTTTGGGCTATCACAAGGACAAAGTACCACGATATCATTCATGCATATGAAGAGCACCCAGCGGCTAGTGCAAAATTTTGTAAAGGAGATACCGGCTTTGAACATTCAAGAGTAACACCCAGCCGGCCACCACTCAAACAAAATTTGAGTCCAAAGTCCAAGAGATCATGTTCAAGCAATATAAAAAATATTGAAATGTTTACAGTCAAACTTGTAAAATTTTGACCACAAACAATCTAAAATTAATATGGCTAGCGAAGCTATCATTATTACAAATTTACAATTGACTTTATTTTGGTATCATTATATTTTTAAATTTAAAAATTATATAATTCAAAATTAGAATCAATCAAAATTAGGCACTGGAGGCTGGAAAAATCAAAAAAAAAAAAAAATTGTGTAGGGTAATAACCAAAGTTATTTCTTTAACCTGAATTTTCAGAAAACTTAATAGTCTAAGTTCATAAAAATGTTACATTTTCACAGTTGGAAACATATTCTATTCAACACAATGTCTACAAAATTTTTTTTTTTTCTTGTCATTTTAATTGAATTTAGTCGTAAGATCTTATAATATGAACGCATATATTCAGAAAATATATATCACCTACCTCGATGTTGGTGGGGCTACGACATCATATCATTATATGAAATAACTTAGAACTTAGAATCCGTCAACATAGTCGTCTATCTTAGTAGTAGGTGGCAAGTGCGGCTTTAGAGAATTTGTGCAAGAACACCACCACGAATGTGAAATGTGTGTGGACCATTAACGTGAAATATTAACTTTCAACTTAATTGTTTTACTATGCTACCCCTCCTTCCTCAAATGTTTACAAATTTCTACTTTAGGTTAAGGCTTTAATTTTAACACCAATTAACTAGTGAGCCATAATCAATTTGGCAACTTAATTATAGTATTGTCTTTTCAAAGGTAGATGGAAAGTACTCCATCGGAAAAATTTCTAACTTATATCTAATATAAATATATCGATCGAGAGACATTTTTGTACTTTTATTTTTATATTTGATATCATCATAATGTCTATACCTAATATTCTTTTTTCTGTAATTTTATATATGATATAACAATATTTATATATGAGATTTCAATATCCTAATATAATTTATATCAGGTATGAATTAGAAAAGCTCATATGTAACAAGATTCCTCTATTTTAAGGTGATATTAAACTCTACTTGGTACTCGAATACAAAAAAAAAAATATTATTGAGAAACCACACGATAAAATAAAGAAGATAAAACCATTCTTGGTCTTGTTTAAAGATTGAGTCATTTAATTTGTATACACTTTGTATTAATCAACACATGAACTAATTTAACAAAAAAATTTCTTGATTTGTACATATATCAATCCCATGAACTTTTCTAAACAAGATCAGAGCTCTAAGAAAGCTTCATTATTTAATGTGATTAATATTATTTGTATATTTCCTTAATTACATACTACGTACAGCATAGTATATGGTAGTAGCACTCGAGCGAAACGTAAATACATCACCTATCTCCGAAGAACAAAAAATGCAGTTAATGATGGTTGGAATGGACTTGGGACCCCCAAAAAATAAACGTATCTCCTCCCTGACTCCAACGGCTAATACTTACGAAACCGTTTCGTTGTCGTTTTTGTTTTGACGCTATCTAGTACCATTGACGACATGGACGAAATCAGGCTTCTTCTCAGCAATATTAGCTGAAGGAGGAGGTATTTGAAGAGGATTTGCAGCAGGAGAAGGAAGCATGAACGTCTGGTCAACCCCGGCTTGTTCATTAGTAGTTTCCAGCATCAACTGTTTTCTAACAAGATCATGCAAATAACCTGAAAGTTGCTTCTTTACCATTTCGAAAGCCCAGTCCATTCTATCCAACTGCTCCATTGCATTTTTATTGTACAAAAACAACCCATAAAATAACTCAAAGCTATCCCTTGCTGTGTTATCCACCAAATTTAACAAACTCTCGTACCCTTTTGTGTTGATTGGTGTATTTTCGAGGGCCAACTTCTCCAAAACCCGGCCCATCATGTGGGTAATAAATTGTGACCCGGCCGCGTGCTTATCATGGTCAGCACATGTCATTTCCACCATCCTACACCCGGCATTCCTAAATATGTCTAGGAATGCCTCGGCCCTAACTGTCCGGGCCGGGTCTGACCCGACCCGAACTTTGTCGAAAACAAAGGGTAGTCCACCCCACCCGTTCTTGCCCGAGTCTGGGCCAAACATAGGGTGGGTGCAAAGGATGTCAAAGTCCTTAGGAAGGGCTTGGAGGAAGAGGGAGCGAGGAAACTCCTTCACCGAGAGGACATCCGCAAAGAGTGTGGACCGTCGAAGGCGGTGGAGGGGGAGTGACCGTAGGACTTTCTCCGTTGAGAGGATGGAAGTGCATAGTAGGATCACCTGCAAGGGATAATTAAAACGCAAACTCACTTGTTAAAATCAGTCAATAAGTCCCTCTCCCAACCAAATCCAAGTTATTGACAAGGTCGATGATGTAATAGTTATTGCAAGCATATCTAACTCGACACATGAGAACTAGTTTTACTCCATATTTATTACTCCGTATAAGAACCCGGCCCGGAGTAAGGTGCATGTGAGTCACAAAATATAAACTGTTTCATCTTATGTGCTTAAAGAGATGTACTGAAATTATCTATTGTAATATACTGTCATTTTATTTGGCTTCTCTACACGTGAAAATTAATAGAGGGCTCTCTGCAAAGTGTAGAATGAGGTGAGCTCCTTATTCTGTATTTTTTCTGACTAAATTACGTTGTCAATGAATACGGTTTGAAACTTACATAACACACTTTTTACAATAATCACCAACCCTTTTAGTGCGTTATTGACAGGCCACTTTATGTCATTTTTGGCATCGCTTTTCTTCCTTGTTGACTTAGCGTTGTCCCTTATTTTTTTTTTTTAAAAAAAAAAAGTAAAACGAAGTACTTGACACAATCTATTAATATCATTTTGCTAAATTTACATAAATTTTATTGGCTGAAGTAACATATATATTCTAGCAAATAGTTGGCAGATTTTTGTACGAGATGTTCTTACAAAAGAGGTTACTAAAATTCTCGTATACTCCCTCCATTACTTAATATTATATGGTCAAAGACAAACAAAAAATATATTCTTGCGATCACAAGTTAGCAAATTTATTCCAACCTCACAAGCCCATATTTTACCTATATGACTATATCATGTAAAGAATAATACTCCTATCCCTCCGTTAATAAATATTGTTGAACAATATCATCCGAAATTAAAAGAAGTCGAACCTTTAAAAAAAAAATTACAAAAATAGTAGACGTGACTAAAAAATATATTCTCACCTCAGGATGTTCCTCGCAGAGGTCATCGGCGTCGGAGAAATACTCAACACCGATTTCTTTGGCAGCACGGGAGTAGTCTGAGCGAGAGTAAGCCAAGATTCTATGACCCTGCTGGGCAATAGTCTTAGCCAAAAACTGTCCAAAATTTCCGAACCCAATAATGGCGATCTTAAGCTTAACGTCCCTACTATTATTACCCTCTGTAAGCTCACTGGAAGCACGGGTTGAGCCTCTTGGTAAAACAACGAGGCGGTTGTAAAGAGAGTCAGAATAACAAAGGTGGAGGTTGCTGCGACGGTGGCGGAGAGGGAGGGAGAGGTGGGAGGGTGGGGACAGGAAGGTGGGGCATTGTTGAAGGTGTTGAGTGTGGTGGATGGAGGTGGTGGAGGAGAGGGAAAGCATAGTGTTATAATTAGTTCAAAAGAAGGGATGGAGTTGTTAGGGTCGAGAGGGATGCTTGAATGAGAAGCGGGGAGTAGTTGGCCAAATAAGTCCAGGACTTTGGATATTGGCAACGAGTTTTGGTGTAGGGATTTCTTGGTTTTTATAGGGTGGGAGTGAGGTTAGATTTCCAAGCAAAGGGGGGAGGCTCCTTCCTTTCATTAGACTTTTTGCTTTTATTTGACACGTGTCAAGATGATGGTGTGATTTTCTTATTTTGGAGGGGAAATAGTATATCAGTGAGAAACTAACTGAGAACTGAGAAAAGTGATTTAAGCAATATTTCGGACTTGATTCAAATATTGGAATATTAGAATGTGCACCGTACTTAATTATTGTATTCGTGCATGGTAGAAGTTAACTGCGACATACTATTAGAATGAATAAACAAATTAAAATTAGACTTGTACATTAAATAAGGAACACTGTATATATTCTGATAAATTATACCTGTTAGGAAATTGGAATGAACAAGGAGGCTGACTTGTAATATGGCGCCGGTCAATTTCAGTTTTTAATTATTCATATAGATTTAATATTGATTTGGCTACTTTTGAAAAAAAATTAATCAGAGGATCCACTTAGAAATTTAACAATCAAACAACTTGTGAGTTGTAACACTAATATATGTTGAGCTATGTAAAATAAGAGATAAAAATAAAGCTCGATTTATCTCTTATTTGAAAATCCATTCGATGTATAAGCCATTTAAAGCTTGAAGCTAGCTAAAGTAATTAAAGCGTAAATAGTGGTTTTTTAGTAGCCGATGAATATGTGTAAAAGAAATCAACACAAAAATTTTATAATTAATTCATATTAAAAACAAACAATTAGAATTGACAAGTTTCATATTTTGGTGAAATTTTTCCACCAAAATATTATTCAATCTTTCTTTTGTAGTCCCTAAATCTAAGAAATTGATGTTTGTTCTATATTTTTTGTAATATGAAAAATATAATGTGAAAACATGATTTTAAATGAGACAAATAAAAATAGACGGTAGAAATAGGTTGGTAGATAATTGTCAACACAATATGTGTAAAAATTCTATACATGTGCTATGACGGCTATCTATTTAAAGAAAATTATTGAAAAAAAAACACATGTTAATTATAGTTTATTACATTTAAAAATAATATACAAGAAAATTGAATAACACAAGGGAATACGAATAAATGATTAAAAAAAATATATCCAATATATCATCAAGGTATTAAACAAGGTAATAAAAAAAAAGCGCAAGCTATAGTAACGTCATCGTGAAAAGCAAGCAGCCTTTGAGGGCTTTGACTGTTCCTTAATAGAACTAAATAAATTAAGTAATTAACCAAGAATCTTTTTGGCTTTGGTTGTCCAAAAAATATGACTTTGAAGAATTTCCCACGTGAGTGCAAATGTGCAATAGTAGACCATTCAAATCCATACCACAACTTGTACCAACTTAAGCCATCCGGGATGAGTTAACATTTCTCCCAAAAATATGTATTGAATCTTTCTCTTAGATAGATTCATGATTATTGAGTTGTACTAAATATATATATTTCCTCCTAGTTCGTTTTTTTTTTCTTCCCTACTTTCTGTTTGGAATTAGGGAAGAAATCACGATAATATTGAATATCATTAAAATTTCTTTAAAAATAATTTAAATTAATCTAAAAATAAGATTAGATTATATTAAAAAAAATAATACAAGTGGATTGAATATTAAATAAGTAGTGAAAATTTCTAAAGTCTATAGTATTAAACAATTAAAAAAATTTCCATCAAATTACAATATTAGATGGAAATAGAAAGATTTCAAACGATAATAACATTTTAAAATTTGCAAATAGAAAAATGAAAAGAAAAAAAAAGAAAGTAACTTTTTGAAGTGCTTCTACAAATAAACCATTAGCCACCTTAGCACTTTGACTCCTAATGATCTACTCCCTCCGTTCTTTTTTGTTCTTCTCATTTGGAATATTGTAGAATTTAGAGCCAAACTTTGACTATAAATTATATCCAATTTAGATGAAAAAACATATTCAGTTGGAATCTTGATAGATTCGTCTGAATGTGTATTTTCAAAATATGAGTTTTTTTTTATAATTTTTACAAAAGTACAATCGAAGATATTTGAATTTTAATTTTACATTGGGATTGACGCAAAAAGCAAATGGGAAGAACAAAAAAGAATGAAGGGAGTAATTACTTGACCTATTAGGTAATTAGGTTTCACTCTCTTGACCATACCATGCACTCTTGATTTTAAATACTATGATTTTTTTTCTTTATGTTGTACTTATAAAATAATAATGCATGTGAATAAGTCTAATTTAACTGCCATGTCCTCGTATATAAAATATCATATCATAGTGGAAGTAAAATTGAAGACGAAGCGGAATAATTATTTTAAAATGAATTTATGGTTACAATTGTAGTAATTTCTTGAGTTAAGTATTTGTTATATTGTACAAGTATTAATGTATAGGCATATACTAAGAAATCCCTATAATAAGATCACGGGAATCTTATACTATGGAGGGTAAAGACTAGTTAGAATTATGCTTTTACTTTCTTACGACGTAAAGAAGGATAAATAAAAAGGTTCGAAATCTTCTATATTTTATATTATATTCCCACAATTGTTGTTCGGAGAAAAACGTTTATCCTTGTTAATTACAGAAGATTTAGGCATCACGAAAAAAAAATCATTGATCTTTCACTAGTAATGCATATCAAAATAATTTAATTAGGTCATATATGAGGGCAAGTATTCTAATTACTATCTTACTTATTATTTATATTTTTTAATTTATTTTTTTAGTTTAATGTTTATTTTTGGTTTTTTTCAAGTATTCTAATTACTTGCTCCATTCTTTTTATCGTGAACTCTTCTTGTTAAAGATATTTGTAAAATTAAGCCCTACACGTACTCTCACCTTTTTCCTATATTTTTTCTTCTGACTAAAATACGTTCATATTCCCTCTATCCCTAAAAGATTGCCTCATTTGACTTTTGGCGATCTTTAAAATACGACTTTAAACGTTTTTATTTCTAAATTCATAAGACAAAAAATTATGAAAACTTGATATTATAAAAATTTATATTGAAATGCATCTAACGAGATCTCACTTGAATATAATATTTCTTATAACATAATGAAAATTTATGGTCTAAATTTTTAAACTTTGACTTTATAAATAGAAATGGGCCAATTTTTAGAAGACGGAGAGAGTATAAAGTAAAGATGGGCACGCAAGTAAAACGAAACCAATTGAATAAGAGCGATTCATATTATCATTTGAATTCAGATTTTGAACTTTATTACATTGCTCAATAAAAGTATCCCATAGAAAAGCCAAAATTGAGGACTAAAACTAGTTGGTGGAAATGGGATGTGTAAGAAAGAATAATTTTCCACTTGCAGTATCGTAGAGTATATTATAAGCACTACAAAGTCATTACGATTTTTCACATTTCTATAATGAAATTAAATTCCCAAAAAGTGACACAAGTAGTACGACTAGTGATGGTAATTTATTAGACTTGAATAATTAATAATTAGTAATGATTACACTTAAATAATTTTCCACTTGCATGATTACACTTGAATAATTAATAATTAGTAACTAATAATTAATAATTAACAAAATGCGATGTATGTAAGCAAATAGCCATCACTTCATTGACTACGGGTTTTATCATCTTCCCATTACAAGATTCGAATTAATTTTACGCTTTGAAAAAGTTGTAAAGTTGTTAAAGATGGTTTAGGGATAAGATCAAAATTATACTCTGAAAATATTTACCCTTATATATAAAAAAAAAAAAAGTTTACTCTAAATTATTTACTGCGGGGCAGTAGTTACTCACTTTCTATTTCTCATCCTACCTCTTCTCCAAAATGCTTTTTAATTAAGTAGAAGTTTCTAGTTAAATAATGTCATTAATACATTGTTTACCACTTTATAAACATTATTGTTGTATTGAACGAATAAGCTGAGGTGATGGATCAATGGTCATTCTGATCTCTTAATTATAAGGTTGATTGTTTGGTCTTCTTACATGCCGTTTCAACAAATAGGAAATGTTACTGTAGATATTTTATAATTATTTTTTTAAAAGCAAAGTTTAAAGATATTTCACTAATTAAGAGAAAAAAGTGTCCAAAATACATACGAAAAGAAAATATTAATTAAATGAGGTTTTCTAATTCATACTTGATATAAATTATATTAGTATATTGAGATATTAGCTAGATATTGTTATTATATCTATTATACCAAATATAGAAATTCAAAAGATATAAAAACACAAAAATAACTCAAATCAGAGATATACATAATGATCATAAACATAAAAATAGAATTATAAAAAAATACCTCAAAATATATTTATATCAGATATAAATTAGTAATTTTTCTAAAGGAAATATATTATCATCGTCGAAATTGTCAAGAAGAGATTTTATTGCAAGCCTTTTAATTTTTAATTTTTTTTATCTTTTGAAATACAAAGTACAAGTCAACATTACTTGAAAGTTCATTGAAAATAAGGTAGAAAAGGGTACACCAAGATCAAAATATAGACAGTATTAGTAAGAAAATGAAGCATCATTATCCCAACTAAGGAAACTTTTTACCGACATAAACCTACATTAGTTGAGCTTTTTAATTGCTTTGGAAAAGAAAAAGTCGAGCTTTTTAATTTAATCCCAAATGTTGAATTAGTGAGAAAATGAATGTTCTGAAAACTTATCTTGAATTCTTGCAATCAATGTATATTTTGTCTGAGTTTTTCTCAACGATCAGTCAAAATTAGAAGACACAGTAAACTGTAAAATTATCTTGTGAACTTCATCATACGAACTTTTAAGGTAATGGATACTAACCCGTTTACCATTTTAATTAAACAAAGAATTAAGAGTACGAACTTTGTTTTGTTTTGATCAATATTTAATTTTCTCATTAACACATGTATATATATGGCGCACTTAGCTTGGAGGTACGGATTAAAGTACTCCCACATTAGATTATAGCTTGTGCTATTGTGCACAATAATAATACAATCTACACATGGGTGAATTAATAGTCAACATATATTTATGAATTAAAAGTGCCTATCATACCCAAAAATTTAAATTAAGCACCATATGTAATTGATCGAGGCAAGGTAGATTGATGGACATAAATTATTTTTGTAATGGAACATCAGTAATCTACATAAATTCTTAAATAAGTTAGTATGATTAAACAAAAGCAAGTGTTTGGCTATTCCTATTAATAATATGTCAATCTATATTACTCCCTCGTCCCCAAATATCGCCACTTCTGACTTTTAGTGGTTTTCAAAACATGATTTTAAACGTTTTTATTTTCAAATTCGTAAGGCAGAAAAATATGAAAGCTTGATATTCTAAAAATTTAATACATCCAACAAGATCTCATTTGAATATATTATTTTTTAGAACTATGGTCAACTTTTATAACTTTGATTTCATAAATAGAAATAATACAATTTTTGAGAGACCGGAACGAGTATGATTTAATTACATTGAAGTTATCATTGTATTTCGAACGTGGGTTCATTGTTTGATCAGTCAAACTGCTACAAATCGGCCAAAAAGTAAGTTTCCTCGAAAGAATGCCTTATCACAACCAATTAATCAACCATAGATGTCCTTCAATGAAAGCCAGAGGGTAGACCTTGATTTTACTCTTGGCCTGTACGAGTGATACCTTTCCACAACTAAAAGGTAATATCTATAGAACACAAAATGGTTGTGCTTGAGAGTGATAAGTAATGTGCAGTTGTTCATAATTGGTGATATAGCTATAGTGAGTAGAGTTAGAGACTAGCCATACTCTCTTATGCAGGAAGATGCCAACTGATAACCTCTGTCGTCTCCGGTATCCATGATTTATAGAGGGTTGTGGGGAAAATTTTACTTGCCTTCATAAATTCAAAGCTTAAGATTTCTTCTGTTATGACTTAGCATAATGAATCCCCACATCAACTTTGGAATGACACTGCAAATAATTCTCATACACTATTGTAACGCAATTCAGCGTAATGTAGGAGCGCCCATCCTCACTGATCAGGCTGACACATCATTGATCTCTCAAAAATCTATCTATCACCAGCCACATTCCCAAGGATCTCCTCCATATGAATGAATTATACCGCAGTTGATCCGCTCTCGGGGGAGCAAAATGACAACACCACCCCACCCATTCCAGGCATGGTTTATGAACTTAATCGGCATCTCCATCTCTGCAAATTTTATCCATAAGGTGTGATTCCTGTAATCAACTTTCAAAGCACCCTCCCAAAGTCCAAACTGAGCGAGCACGTTCAAAGTTCATCTGACTGTGAGTGTGACTCCTCCCATTGGACATACTTGACCCACGCACTTACCTTCCACTGCACCCTACGGATTGAATCCTCAAATTCCTTGCATTTACATTGACGGTATCACGGTAGTCTGGAAGCTCAGTTGAGTCAGTGATGTTTTGCTTGAGTGAGCAGATTTCGTATTCTTGGCATTTGATAGCTTCTCACAGGATCTGTCAGCAGTAATTTGAACAGGAGCAGGAGTCTTTTCCTTTACTTTGGTGTGTCAGGAGAGCTTCAATTCTGTTTATTTCATTTTGAGGTACCCTAAAGCAGAATCCTTGTCCTTGTATGAACCCATAGTTGCTGCTTGGCTTCAGCGCAAGATATAGATGCTATTACAGCATAAATTGGACATGTAAAAGCATGTGAGATCAAACAAATACAGCAAGCTAGAAACAGAAATGCATTGGGTACCTAAGAGACTGAGGGACTACAAGTTTAAGAACAATGGTATGCTTAGTTGCTACGGGTAGGGCAGAGACCGGAGAGTGTTGAAAGAATTGGAGAGCTTTGCCCGTTCTCAAATTCTCATTCTCATTCAAGTCGTACTTCCTTCGCCCCATAATACTAGCAACATTCGCGACTTCTTCTTAAAAGAAAATTGTTGGAATCAAAACCTGTATATTATTAAAGAAAAAGAACAGAAAGGAAGGCTCGGAATTTATAAAACTAGCCAAATTTCAGATTTGATTTCAATACCATTTGATAGAGTTTTATCCAGTTTATAACAATTATAAACACTTATTTTCAATCATGAGGTGTTTTCGATATCTTAATAGTTGGATACACATAATACAAGGAGGGTTTAGGGGATGATAATAAGGGGGGTGGGTTATAGGAGTTGAGATGAAACTGTTTCGTTCAATGTTGATACAAAGAGGAGATTGCAAGCGAAACAATGTACTCATCCATCAACTCCAGTGAATCAAACAGTAAAGTGCTGACTGCATTCTTCAATCATTCTTCGTTTATGGATAACGAACATCCTGCTGGAATATTATGTGTACAAAACACATGCCCAGCAACAGATTTACTTTGGAGAAGAGAATAAGATGAATGCTGCGTTAAAATTTCTCAAGAGAAAAGAGGTGATTGCAAACTAAGATGAAAATGGGATTATACCCTAAAAGGGTTTGCAAAATAATTACTACTACGGATCCTGTTCTTACATTAAAAGGAGAAAAAAAGAATAGTGTTGATCATATAACTCTATTCAGCCAGACTGACCCTAATTATCATCGTTATCAACACCCCGTCCCCCTCTTTTCCTCTTCGTCTACAGGGAGTAGAAGTTTAGCCCCTCAGCCTTGCCATCTACCAACGTTCAAAAATTCTGCAAGAATTAAAAACTACCCGATTTGTAGGCAACTAAATGGGGAGGAAATACCGCGAAGTCCTCCCACTGTTGCCTGTGCTCATAGATCATCTTTAGAAGATCTTGAAGAGCAATCCACCGTGGGTAGCAAAGAAGGGGGCAAACACGAGTGACTCAACAGCCATAAGCTTGATCAAAATGTTGAGCGACGGTCCAGATGTGTCCTTAAGAGGATCACCTACGGTGTCACCAATAACGGCTGCCTTGTGTGCATCTGATCCCTTGGGACCAAGCTGCCTTGCATGCTCTGAAACACCAGCCTGCAACAAGAACCAAAAAACATGTTTATTACAATAAGTTCAAAACCTCAGAGAGTTATTTCATTTACACAAGACAGGAACTCTTGATCTCTTGTACTAAACAGAATAGATGAAAGAGGAATACAGAAGCATAAGAAATCAAATGCTTAAATCAAATGCTTACCTCGATGTATTTCTTGGCATTGTCCCAAGCACCACCAGTGTTGGAAGCAGAGATAGCAATCTGCGATGCAAGAAAAACAACAGAAGTTCAGGAACTTCATTCAAAACAACAAAACAGTATACAAGAGGTAACTCTGATACAAATACATGCTAATTCTAGTCAGACATGACCAGAATAATGCCTAAACTACATGACCTGCTATTGACCAAAAGTCCAAAACTACACAACTAGCGCACCTCTGAAAACAATGTTGATAATTTTTTAATAATGAGCTCATAGATACTGACTCAAAAGACCAAATAATTGACCTTCTTTGACCAAACCAACACAAGGGAAATTAAGAATTTGCAGAGCACACTTGATGTGACAACTAGGTAATATTTTGGAAAAGGGAGCAATAAAGATTCCAATCTAATATTTGTATTTAAGATGCCTTTTAATACATGTTTTGGAGACTTGAGTTTTTCCTCCTCTCTTCTACATACTCCCTCCCTAACAGAAACATCGAACTTCAGCACATCTCAAATTTTAAAAGACAGCAAAACTGGAGGAAATGAATGGGAACTGCATCCTATTCTTACTCCCACATCAACTTTCTCCTTAATCTATCACCCCCAAAATTATTACTGAAATAGAGATTACCAAAGTCAAAAAGCAGTACATATTCTTACCTGTACACCAGACACAAGAGAACCAGCAAGAACACCAGAAAGAGTTTCAACGCCAAACAAGATTCCAACAATCAATGGGGTCAGCATGACTAGAGCACCAGGGGGGATCATCTCCTTGATGGATGCATCAGTGGAGATCTTGACACATGTAGCATAGTCAGGCTTGGCAGTGCCTTCCATCAAGCCAGGGATGGTGTTAAATTGCCTGCGGACCTCTTCAACCATCTTCAAAGCTGCACTTCCCACACTCTTCATGGTCATGGCAGAGAACCAGTATGGAAGCATGGCTCCAACAAGAAGACCAATGAAGACTTTTGGGGTCAAGACATCAACAGTTGAGATAGCCGCACGACTCACAAAGGCACCAAAAAGGGCAAGAGAAACTAGAGCTGCAGAACCAATGGCAAAACCCTGAAAAGGAGAAAAAAAATTGGTTTGAGGAGATCATAACTAAAAATAATTTACAATGACAAGTTTAAGCCATCAAAAAATATCAAAGGTGATCATAAATGAGTGTCCCATATCTAAACACAGCTTATTAGCTGAGTCGAAGCCCTGCTTCTAGCCTAGCCAATAGACATAAAAAAGCTAAGCCTCGGCCAACCCTGTATATAATCAGCAATCAATTGAATATTCTAAAAAATTATACTCCCAAGGTAAAAGTGCAAAACCTTTCCAATAGCAGCGGTTGTGTTTCCAGCAGCATCTAGGGCATCTGTTCTCTCACGGATTGTGTGGCTCATACCAGCCATTTCAGCAATACCTCCAGCATTATCACTGATGGGGCCGTAGGCATCAATAGCTAACCCAGTAGCAATGGTACTCAGCATACCTAGAGCAGCCATAGCAATACCATACATAGCTGCAAAGCTAAAACTAACAAATATACTGATAGCGATGGCGAAGATAGGGATAATGACTGATTTGTATCCCAAAGCCAGACCAAAAATAACATTAGTGGCAGCTCCAGTTCGACAAGAATCGGCAACATCTTGCACAGGGCTACAATGAAAGATGAAAAATCAGAGCTTCAACCAAAAATAACAGTCCATAGTTAAAAATTGGAATTCTAAAATTGACCATTAGAAGAGTTAGTCGTCTAGAGATATACCTGTATGCATTGCTAGTGTAGTATTCAGTAACAAATCCAATGATGAGCCCAGCCCACAGACCAACAGCAACACATGAGAACAATTGCCTACACATTCAAAAAAAACACAAAAGAACTGAGACTCGTTAATACTTTGAAGCTGTCCCTTTTTCCACAATAGATACATTATGAGGGGAACAGAATCATATCCAATACACTATGATGAATTGTATCATGCGGAGGTCAAATAAGTAAAAATACTGAGTGTATATAAGAAATAAAATACAGTTAATTAGTTATTGCTATTGCTAAAATATTTAATTTAGAGCAGGCTAAAAGCAAATGCAAAACTTCGTATCATAAAAATCCCTTCCTCCATAAAAGTTTTTTATATGCCACTTCGACATGAAAAAGACAAGCAGGAGAGGAGAAGAGAAAAGCTTACCAGTTCTTCACTTCCTTCTGAGCTCCAAAATCGAAAATGGTGAATGAAGAAGGAAGGGCAACCCATGAAACAACTGCAACTCCGACAGTCATTAGAGCAGTGGAGATGACCAGTTGCTTCTTGAGTGCGGGCTCAATCTCCTTAACAGCCTTGATCTCGAAGAAATCAGTTGCAAATAAAGTAGTGATCAAACAAACAAGAATACCAACAGAGCTGACCAACAGGGGGTACAACATTGCAGTAAATTCATGGTTGATCCCAAACGAGGAAATGGATGCAACAACCAGAGCAGCACAGGATGACTCAGCATAGGATCCAAAGAGATCAGAACCCATACCAGCAATATCTCCAACATTGTCACCAACATTGTCAGCAATAACCTGTGGGGGCAAAAAGGCACCCATCTAAGTTCCAAGACTAAAACATACAGATAGTTCAAACTAGTAAAAATCGAGCATTCTGTTGAGAAGTCTTACAGCTGGATTCCTGGGGTCATCCTCAGGAATGTTTCTTTCAACTTTACCAACAAGATCAGCACCAACATCAGCGGCTTTTGTGTAAATACCCCCTCCAACTCTACCAAAGAGGGCCATGGACGATCCTCCAAGACCATAACCAGTGATAGCCTCAAAAAGACCTTCCCAGTCATCACCATAGTACAGCTTGAAGAGAAGTATGGTAATGTAAAGCACCAAAAGACCATTTGCAGCAAGAAGAAAGCCCATGACAGCTCCAGACCTGAATGCTACAATGAAAGCTTTACCAACACCCTTTCTGGCCTCTAATGTTGTTCGCGCATTTGCATATGTCGCAATCTTCATCCCAAGGAAACCAGAAGCCAAAGAAGTAACAGCTCCAAGCAAGAAGGACACTGTGCTGAATACAGCAGTGGCAAGGGCAGGTTTGCACCTCTTGGTTTTGTCATAGGTGCACTCCTGGCTGCTTGTACTGAAGCCCTCCACAGATCCAAGGAAAACGAATATCAACACAGCAAAAGCAACCATGAAGACACCAACATACTGGTACATAGTGAAAAGGAAGGAAGTTGATCCTGTAAATGTCAAGCACAATGGTCATCAACTATCATTAGAAGGAAACGGAATCAAAATATTTTCAATCACATTAAAGAATGAGCTTATGCACAGCTTTATGTCTACCAAAGTTCAGCATCTACAAAACCAAGTATGAAAACATTTCAAATACACTAGCAATTCTTTTCCATTAGCTAAAACTCAAAAATGTTGAAACTACTGTCACTCGAGCTATAAGTTTGGATGCAGCCACAGTCACTACCCAAATCAAGTGTCGTCTCTCTTCCTATTTGTGACAAAAGGTACGGGTACCGAAAACATTGTCCACTGATAAAGCTAAATAAAGATTGAGTTTACAGAATAAGTATTTACAATTCTACCAGTTTGCTTTCACACAGCATCAATGAAGCTCATGCAAGATTTACATGAAAAACCTTTCTACACTATCAGAGAACACATTAAAAAAACTGTCACACCAAGCAAGAAGAATACAATACCATAACACTACTGGACCAATTATATGCAGCGAAGGGAAAAATATAAGTGAAAAGAAAAAGAATGATTGATCTTTTTATCACTATCAGGATAATCACAGATAAACAGTACGTCAGCTGTAATTGTAAACCAAAACGAGGAAACATTGATAAATACATTTATATCAGTCTCTACTAGAAATATTAACTTTTTTCCTTTCTATTGAAAACTTCTTGAAGTTCCAAAACTTCCATCTAAAAACGGTAAGGCTCATTTTCTTATACTTGTCTAGGTTTTCCTCAAAGGATCTCTTAGTTGTTGAGAGGGTTGCCCACCCCGCCAAAATGTAGGGTAATGAAGAAAACAAGAGAATCCAACTTAGTTGAGCCAACATCAAAGGCTACAACATGAAATACCCACAATTCAATAAGCAAGGTGGCTATTATCCGCATAAAACAAAAACCCATGAAATGTATAATATAATAATAAAAAAAAGTAAATGCAACCTGGCAAAAACATCACAATAAGTTCGAAGAAAAAATATTTTTAAAAAATATAAGCCAAAAAAAATTCATTTAAAAAATTAAAATTAGTCCTAGATGGAAACGGGAAATAAACAAATAACTAAACACAAAAATAGGACAAGGTTGAGCATTATTCAATACACTGTCCCCCATTTTCCAGGCCGCTCAAACAAGATCACAAGCTACTTATTTTCCACAATACATTAGTCCTTAAGAGGTAAAGCGCCAGTTCACACTTGCACTATTATACTAGAAAAACAACGCCTACTGCATCCAGGCATGATACCATACGGAGCAAATGCACATATTTTAGGACTGAAAGGAAAGTTACAAAAAGCCTTTGATTTGCAAGTCTGTAAACCATGTGCAAAATATTTAAGATATAATTAAACATCAGATCTAAATTGAGAGTTCCTAGGATTTGACAAAATTATATCACTAAGTTTACTAAATTGCAATCTCATAGTGGTACAGGATCCCCACAATCATGGGTATAGGGCCCAAAATCAGCCTAATCATGATCATAATAACATGACTACCAAACAAATGCAGCGCAACTTTAGAATATTTTCATTCATCCTAAATCCCACTAACTTAAACCCCAGCTTATTGAACAATATCCCTACATGAAAGTACATCCTACTGATCCAAGGTTACTAAAAAATAATCCAAAAACTATAATCAACTGTCACTAGAGCAAGAGCAAGAACAAAGCTTATACTGTAATTGAAGCAATTAGATCTGGACCACAATAGTCAGAATCAATACGTTGAACAGCCCAAATACATACACATACAAAATTAAACTTCAAAAGCCAGGCATTTTACAGTTTCCAGCCCACCCAAAAAAAATAGTTTATATCCCCATTTTAATAAAAACATACCAAAGAAAACAATGCAACTATTTTGAATTAACACAAACAAAAAGTGACCTATTCTCGAGAGCAACATATTGACAGTAATAAATTCGAAAGCTTTTCGCTTTTTTCATAATCCGATAACCAGATTGCCAATGTAAACTGAAAATGAGGGAACTAACAATAAATCTAACAACAATTAACCAACACTATGATACCACCAATATAATACACCAACAATCGACCAAAATCTCATCAATTCCGGATTTCATTTCAGCATCAAAATCCAAACAATTGAATTATGAATCCAATCAACTTAGCAGAAAACAATCAGAACCAGAAATAAAAAGCCAAACTTTACATCTTAAATACATTAGATATACAGATTAAAACACGATAATTTTGATAAATATAAAATTTATACAATCCAAATCATAAAATACTTTTGGTAACATTAATAAAAATGAATCAATCAATGTCAAAATAATCATCAATTCATATTTTAATTAATCAAATGACAATCTATTTCAAAAATCATTAAAAAAAACCACGAATTATAAAGCTGATAACTTTATAGTTGAATCAACAAATGCCTTAAATAATGAATCCATGGTAACCCACAAATCATAAAGCTCACGATTTTATAATAGAATCATTACATATAAAATAACAAATGAATCCAAGGAAAACCCACAAAATAAAAAAGCTCAAAACTACATAATTAAATCAATACATATCAATGAGATGAACCGGATATAGAACCCGCAATTTGAAAACTTTATTATAAAATCAATAATGTTATAAAAAATGAATCCAACAAAGTAATCGCACAAAATTATAGCTCAAAACTTTGTTTCAAAATCTGACTAATTAAAGACCCAAAAATTCAAATAAAAAAAACCCAAATCCAACAAAATTAAACAGAAAAAAACACCAGAAATTATACAAATCAGATCACAAAAACACACACAAAAAAAATTCAGATCAATAAAAACACAACAAAGATTTCACCTTCAGAAATAGCGGTCTGAATCTCAGCACATTTAGTGACAACACTTTGGTCATTGATACCCTCTTCTTCTTCAATCAAATTGTCTGCAATTCCATTCTTGCTGTTGTTGCTGCGCCCAGAATCAGGGGAAAGCTTCACCTGTGAAACTATGTACCATTGGAATACAGAGAACA
Source organism: Dysphania ambrosioides (assembly GCA_026401315.1). Lineage (NCBI taxonomy): Eukaryota > Viridiplantae > Streptophyta > Magnoliopsida > Caryophyllales > Amaranthaceae > Dysphania > Dysphania ambrosioides. The sequence goes on from CM048667.1 coordinate 4,231,293, forward strand.
CAATTCCAATTACAGCACAAACTGGGATCAAAATCTCCATTACAAGATCTGGAAGAAGAATATCACCCATTTTTTCTTTATTTTTCTTGGGGTGAACAATTGAGAGCTGATGAAGATAAGGAGAGGAGGGTTTGGAGGAAAAAATGGGAGAGGACTGCAAACGCTGTGAGATTGTTTTTATAGAGGAGAAAGGGAATGTGATGGGATAGGGAAACTTGGGATTTTTTTTTTTTTACTGTCCTTTTTTTTTTTACTGTGGTTCATTGAAGAAAAAAATTTGAAACCTTACAAATTCTAATTAGGTGGGACTTAATTTATATTTATGATGTGATAGCCTGATAGGATGATTCAATGTTGATTGTGTTTGATATAAGATTGGTAATTTTAAAATTAATTATTTACTTTATTTTAAATTAGTTTTATTCCGTACATAATTAATGCATATAATTTTAGGTGACAAAGTGTATACTATTGGGTTATTAATTACCTTTAGTTTATGAATTTTTTTTTTTCATCTTTTGGAGATTAGATTATTAAGGTGGAGTGTACATTTGTATTCACTGTGATATATCAAGTTTTTTTCTTATTCGTGATTATTTATTTGAATATTTAGCATTTATAAATGATTTTGAGGAAATATATGGTATAGGCATGACGTGGTTATCTATCTACCATATTGTCTACCTTTCTGTCTTGTTTTTATTACTTCCTCTATTCTTAATTTTTTTTTTATTTGACATTTAACGATTTATAAGATACGGCTTTAAATGTTTTTATACATAAATTATATTGATATGCATCCAACAAAATGACAATAACAACAAAAAAAACTACGTAGAGTGGACACATAATTTGAATAGAGAGATAGCGTGGTTAGAGCAGTGGTTATACATGTGAGACTCGTTGCTGCCGTTGGGTCAACCGGTCAAGGTGGGTTTTACACATTGGCGGATTTCGAACAAAAATGTCAAAAATCTAGAGTTAGCCAAATTTTGGCCCTATAGAGAACCATCTATGCACCTATATAACTTCTTTGGGGTGATATTCTTTAAAACCACTTTGTTTTGGTTTCAGTATACTTATAATTCTTACTTACTCTCAAATACATTATAGTATGTCCTAATTATCAGTACATTTGTTAATTGCCCCTAACTGATAAAACTCCTTCCATTATTTCATTTATAGCTTTACTTGTATAAGAGAGTTTTCTACAACTATACATGATAAAGGCTCCTCAAGAACTCCACAAAATGTTAGTGGGTGCACACAAAAATCAAAAGTAAGTGTCATGTATTGATGTATATATGTAGTTTTTATCATTTTTAATTGGCTCGTCTATATTCCTATGCTTTGTTGGGGTAAAAAAAAAAAGGTGGTATTCTATACTTAATAACGTTGTTGATGTTAAGTTTTCGAATATCATTATCTATAATTAAATGATAAGTTTTAGATACATAAAAATCGCCTCGCCTCGTCTTATCCTAATACTATGATATCAAAAGAGAGAGTAAAAGTAACCTAGCTATCTTAAACAAATTGAATGTGCATATGATAACATTTGACTAGTCTAGATAATTCAATATTTGATGCGGTGTTATGAGATTACAAGGAACATATATTATCTTTGGAAATGAAGTTTGGATCACGACCAACTATATATAGAAATGATGTTGGATAGTTACCTAAGTTTTATCACATCAATTTACTTAAAATAATCTATGCAAGTTGATTTGGAAAAGAGTGACACAAAGCCAACGGTGGTGGAATAAAGATCTAAGCTACACGGTTTTGTGACGTGTAATTATGAAATTAATATTAGGGGCCGTCAAAAGTACGGGCTAAATCTGGGTGAGAAACTGGCAAACTAAATTACATAAGCAGCACTAATATAAATATATAATCACTGCCACTCCAAATGTACGTTGATTCAATGATTTTCACTATCATTCTTGCTGTTTTGTTTTGGTTTCTGCATTTTCATCACTGCCTATGCCGTCTGCCAGCTTACAAGTTGATGAAGTCTTATGGCCTATTGGCCTTGACTCCTTTAGGGTAATGTCTAAAATCTTTGATCAAATAGACACTTAAAGTGTATAAAATGAAGTCTTTTTCACGACCTTATAAAAATAGTACTCTCCGTATTTCCTATATCTGTACAGTGTGAAATATTTATAAATAAAAAAATTACACTAACTGACATGTATTTAGAGTTTATATTCGTATTTCTGTATTATGTGAAATATTTATAAATAAATTAAAAAAAAAAAGCTAACTGACCTGTATTTAGAGTTCATATTTCCTAGTGATTAGATTTTTATTTCGATAATCTTGAGGATGAGATCGAGATGATCATAACCTAATGTCATTAGTATCGTTTCGATGGTGTTAAGTTAATTATTAATGCTTAGAGACACCAGGAAGAAATTGTTAAGTTAATTGCCAACAAAATAAAATTTGTTTAGTCCCAACAGTTTTTGGTCAACGAGCTACATATATGTTTTATGGTAACTTGTACGAAATTACATGACTACTTAATTAACCTATATATGTTCAAACTCTTCAAAGTTCTAAATTATACCTTCATTAATTCTGTATATTCTGAATTTGTGTTAATAGATCTACTAACAAGGCTACTAGGATCGGTCGCATCCCTACGCATTCCATAATCATATCAATTTACACTTTTAATGTAATTATTAGTTATTAATTAACAGATACATCATACGTACTACGTAAATAATTTCAACCGTGTTCGAAATTGTTTTTCTTAAAGTCCATCATCCGAAATTCTGAACTGGTTTTAGATCATTTGTAGACTCGTTGAAACAAAGTGAAAATCATTTAAGCCTATGTTATTATCGGATAAGAATTATAAGACATGGATAAATAATTTTTCTTCTTATTTTTTGGTATACATGTACTCCCTATTTTATTCTTCGTATACATAAGTTGAACCAACTTTTCTTAAAGCATAAAATTGTATGCACCTCATTCCAAAAAAAAATATATAAATTGCTACGTATGGAATTTCTTCGAATCATAATGTTTAAGAAGCTTTCTTAATTCATATATGATATAAATTATATCAAAATATTAAAATTTCATGTATACATATTGTTATATCAAATATAGTTATTGTTATATTAAATATAGATATTGTTATATCAAATATAGTTATTGTTATATTAGATATATGTATTGGTATATCAAATGTATAGACATTATGATTTCAAATATAAAAATAAAATTATAAAATACCCCTTAATATATTTATACTATATATAAATTAGAAATTTATCTAATTTTTAATGGTGGAAAAAAAAGGAAAATATGAGTAACTAGATAAGGTGAGAATATTCCTCTTTATCATTTTTTTTCACTAATTCATTGACAATTGACAAAATATTTGGATGCGTTTTTTTTATCCTTTGTAAGTGGGGCACCTAAGCTTCCTTAGATCTAGTTACCTTCCATCTTGTGGATTTTTTTTTATTTTTGGAAAACTTCTAATATAAACCAATTTTTTTTTTCTCACATACTCTCATGTAGATATATCAACAAATAGCATGGGGCCAGGGGCCGTGAGTCTTCTAGAACCAATCATATCCTGATATCCATGTAATACAAGGTCGGAAGATCCACAAAATATCATTTTGTTTATGTATACAAAGGATATGGTAAATGCGTCATACTAATAATTTAAAATGATTAATCACAAAATTTTTATGGATTATAAAGTTGCTATATAGACTGTAGTGTTTTAAAACTAAAATTATTTTATGGATCAAAATTCATACGAAATTTTTAAAATTAGTCATAAGTCAACAAAAAGCATATTGAAATGAATCCAATAATACTCTACATTGAGGAAACCACGAGTGTTTTATATTATATCTGAAAAAATTTCATACCTTATTTCATATCATTGTTTGATACAATATTTAACAAAGGGGTCTGACAATCTGTTGCAGCTTTGAGGTGAATTCTTACCTAATTCAATTGATTATAGGCAAAAATTAGACAATTCTTATGATACCGCATAAATTTCTATCAATGAACCAAGTTTTATATTGTCTGACAAAATACAGCCCTTAAACTCTCACTAGGGGAGAACTAAAACTCAAATATAGGTAAATAGATTTCAAATAATATAGAATTTATTAAAAATGACAAAGCAAACAAATATCAGCATACACACAACAAAAGGGGGTTACTACTGTCCAAAAGACTAGTGGCAGCCGCAAAATGAATAAGAGAAAATATTAAAAAATGATTCTAATTTATAGTCTACATAATTCATCAAGAAGTAATAGTTCAACACACAATTAAAACTGACATTAACATTAGAACCTTTAAGTTGCATATAATCATGATTTGCTCTTCTTTCATCTTTTTTTTTTCTTGTACTATACATTACATTTGAATTGTTTTCTTAACTATTTGTTATCTTCGTAATGATAGTATGGAGTATATTTATGCAAATCTATGTTTATTTCAACTTCCTTTATCGGTAGAGTTGCTTAGTAAAAAAGTAGGGACATGTTCATATATATTTAATTATTATTATTATTAAATATCTTACTTGTATATAGGATGGAGCTAGCTAGCTCTTAGGCAATACTATATCTTGATAGACAATGAGACAAAATAATATTAACAGAACTATACCTGACCAATCTTTTGTATAAAATAACACAATTTATGCAATTATCATTCTTTTCATAATATAAATAGCTATAGTTGGTATTATATATGACTTGCCTCACCATCTCATCGATGAGATAATAAACACATAACAGCGCCAAACTCAACACATTCACTCATTAACAATCCTTAACCTTACTTTTTGCCTTTGTCTTTCTACCCAATTCTGTCAACCACCTACGACACCACCCTACCATCTCTTTTACCCTCTTTCTTCACCACCATAGCTACGACCCTCTCCTCCTTTTTCACCCTAGGTAGTGCCCAAGAGTCCTCCAACGATGCTACTGCTAATTTTCTTTTTTTCTTCTTTACAAAATTTGATTTATCTTAGTTTTGCTCTTTTTAAAAGCAAAATACTATCTATGAAATTATTGAATAGAGATACTATTAATTCTTTCATAGTCCAATTCTCACTCTATTATTGTTCAACTGCACTATAGTACTCTATACTATACTATTAATAATTTCATTGGTCAACATGTACGTTTCAAAAAAAATAAAATATATTTAAAAAACCAAGAAGTGTAGCATGATAAAAAATATCACGAGATGACAACACGATCCATTTCGATATATGATGCAAGGGAAACTCAAATATACCTTAGACATTTATTTGTATACCTGAGACAAAGACCTTTATTTGTATATATACCTAAGACCTTTTATTTGTATGTCTAAGATCTTTATTTGTATACCTGATATCTTTATTTGTATACCTGATATCTTTATTTGTATACCTAAAACTTTATTTGTATACCTGATACATTTATTTGTATAACTAAGGTAATAAATTCAATATATGAGACCTTTAATTCTATACGTGAAATGAGCGCGAGATGACTTTTATACTTTACCTATGTCACACTATTCGGCTAATGAGACGGTCTCAGCCTGTATTTTCAGAAATAGCTAATAATAAATTACGTATGAAAATAATTGGTTAAAATCGTGCTAAATATACCAAATAGATTATAGATAGAAACCTCTAAAAAGTGAGGGAATTGGATTAAAATTACTCCATACACGATTAATTTTGACTGGTAACATTGAACAACTTTTGTGTAGATCAGGAAAAAAAAAGGAAGGAGATGAGATAGCAAATTCAGGGAAAAAGATGAATAAAAGATAGTTAAGTAGAATGATGGTATATGAATCCAAAAACTCAGGTTAACCTATCACTTTCAAGTTTCATTCATGCGATTTATATAATTTGCTCCACATTTCCAGTTTAGGAGTACATAATCGGCCTTTTATATAAATTAGCCAACAAAAAGTAAACGGACCATATGTCCATATATATAGGCATATACAAGTCATGGCTTGCATCACACGTTGAGTAGATCAATGCAAATATCTTCAAGTAGTGCTATAACTTATTAATAGATTTATTAATGGACAGTGGCTACAACACTGTCTTCTTGAACATACTCGCTAACCAAAGACATGGATTATGACGAGTCAAGAGTTTTTGAAAGAAATTAAATTGATGTCCAACAATAAATTCATCATGTGATTGTGCTGATTAAGAGTTTGAATTTTATTGACTTTGACCAACAATGGTTGACAAAAATTCCCTCTCTTAGAAGTCACAAATAAGTTGAATCAATTCTCTTTATTGACTCTAAATTTTCATACAAAAATGTTCAACACATTTAATATAATAATAAAATTGCTAAAATTAGTTTTGTTCATACTCCATCCGTCCTTTTATATTTTATTTATAAAGTCAAAATTTAAAAATTTTGACCATAAAATTGTCATTATGTTATAAGAAATAATATATCTAAGAGGAATCTTGTTAGATGTATCTTACGGATTTGGAGATAAAAATATTTCACGTCGTGTCTTAGAAACCGTGAAACGTAAAATGGGGTAAACAATTTGAGACGAATATAGTATATAGTTTCACGCATTCTCGATCTCTTGATGTCACTCTAAGATCAAGAGAGAATGCTTAGCTCATTAATTAAATTGAAAATATAAGCTACAATCTTAGAGATTTGATTTATAGTAATCATTTTCCTTATGCTAAAGATAATGAAATAATAGGTGTAGCAACTAGCAAATACAGTGTTTGTGATAATAATGCCCGGGGTTAGATGTTTATGATTTCCGATGCAATTAACAATTCAATACGGCGTAGTTTCATGCCTAAGCCAACCTTATATTAGCTTGAACGCACTCTAACAAAAATGTGTAACATGGATGACCATATATTGTAAACTAAGTCAGAAAATTAACTCGAGATGTTAGAAATAATCTACCAGTTAATGTATCGCAAAAGGTCTGGAAATACTTGTCAAATATAAACTTTATTTACTTGACGTTGTTGTAAAAGAGGGGAAGATGCATGAAGATCTAAAATGAAATAGATACCAACTAAACAAAGTGAGGCAATGCCACACCGATTTTCAAAGTTCAGATTACATAGGGTGTACAATGTGCTAATTTGGTTTAATATTTAGTTTATCATCATGACTTTTATGCTTCACACTTCAAGACTAATTTAATAGATTATAAAATCCTTTAAAATTTAAAATTAATTATTGCAGTTAATGAATCCATCTACTTTTGGTGGGAAACGTTTATTTTTCTCGCGTACAGTATTCAATAACAACATGTACATTTCGTATAATATAGGTTAAATACTCTTTGCGTTTTGGTCGGGATCGTGCACCCGAGTGCACTATTCAAGCGTTGTGTACAATGTACTAATTTAGTTTATCATGGCTTATTTAATAGATTATAAAACCCCCTAGCTTTTAATTATCTCTCATTATATTCATCAAAGAATATGTTATGGCATGTATATTAAAATACACGGAAATACATTTGCATATAAATGGCAAGGACAAAATGAATGTGTTGGACTTAGAATTCGTTGAAATATATGAATAAATATAACTGGACCATGAAAATAATGGAATAATAATAAAATTGTACCCTAAAAAAGCATATGCATGCAGCGTGCGGAAGGTGGTGAAAAGCCCCACCCACGTATCCATTGAATGGTGTGCAATTGTGTAATAAACTAATGAAGATAATGGTCGCATTCCCTAATTTGTTTTTTAGGTTTCCTTGCTAGCTTCTTGTACGTATTCTGGCTAAGCTTCTCAATCTCAAAGAGGCATAGGATTCACAAATTACATGCTCTTATTTCCGGGAAGATTCTTAAATTCTATTGCTCAAGAAGTAGTGAGTACTGATAATTGATTAATATGGAGTTTTAAATCATAATTATTGTTAATAGTTGCTTAAGGAAGACCTATTTTGACTTTTGTTCCCCTCTCGCCTTTTTTATTAGTCTTTTAAATAGATTATTATTAATTGCTTTATATAATTTAGAAATATATTTAAATTTTGTAAATTTATATTTTACTTTATTTTGTTTGCTTTATTTGACTTTTCACAATTTTCAAGACAAATTTAAAATATTTTTTTATTTAAATCTGCAAGATAAAAAAATTATAAAAATTTGATATTCTAAAAAATTTACAAAATCTCACTAGTGAGATATATTATCTGTTATACTATAATTAAAATTATTTATGGTCAAAATGTTTAAAACTTTGACTTTAAAAATGGAAAAGTGACTCATATTCCATTTTTCTATTGAATTTTATAAGGTGATCCAAACAAAAATACGGTATATAAACAGTTTAATTAACTAGGTTTAAAGGGGGCCACTTGACACCCTTTTTATCTAAAGAATATGCATTACATAAAGAGTTGCAATTATTCGTCTTTACTCCCTATATCTCTTTCACTATCCCAATGAAATAATACAAGTATTGAACTCTTCCGCAGCTTATTCTTCAATCTTCGTTCTCAAGAGACAAGAGGTATCACAAATGTCAAATCACACTTCATGCTAACCAACTACCTCCTTTACAACACTATCTCATCCGCTCAATTTTCATGCAGTATCCTCATTTCTTATTGCTCATCCAGTTGCCCACTGTCGTCTAACATCCAAAACGTTTATATAAATTATGCGTACAATGCACCATAAGTTATGTTTCTAATAAGCATACACATATACCAATTTAAAGGAGACTACATGCATTCTACTTATATATTCCTCCCCTTTTCTTACCTTAAATTCTTTTTTTTTTTTTACCGTATGATCAACTACGTACAGAATGAAGGAGAAGAATTGATTCATATATATATATATTCGGACAAATATTATTCAATTCAACATCAAAAACCTTAAAACCCACTATTCTAACCAAAATTATATAAAAAAAAAAGGTATGTAATTGTATTACTGATTAGATTTCTAATTTCTAACCTTTTTTACACACAAGGATGTTCCACCTTCAGACCCTAATCGAACTAATGACCTAAAATTAATCCATTGTGCCAATTTTAAACAAAAAATATTAGTTAGTTTCAACTGAAATTAGTTGTGGGGTTTTTGTACTTTAGGTAATTGAATATTTGTCCCTACGTAAGCCAGGTTGGACGTTTGGCATACATCACAAAAAATAAATTATATAATAATTTGATATATCTACTCAATTTAAATTCTTTTCCACTCAAATGTGGGTATATGTCTTAGGCCATCACCCTTCCACCGCTCCCTTTCAAATACAAGCTGTCCCTATTTTGGCTTCTTATATACTCCTCTACGACTTAAATGTCCTTGTCCATGTTTAAGTGTTGGTACAATTTTGTGATGCTTTCTATTAATTTTGATTAATGCTGCCTCCTGCCAAGTTGAGCGAATTGAAGGAGTGGAATATACTACTCTTATCATCCTCTCATATCTCAATCAAATGATGGGTGTTTGATAGATCCTAATTAAAGTATTCGACGGTCCAAATTTATTTGAAGTCACCATTCGTTAAAATATAATAAAGTACCCTTTTATATTAAGTTATTAAAAGAGAAGTTATATATGTTGTGTTTATGTAAATTGAAGTATTTGTTGAAATCTCTTGCTTTTGTGTATTTCATATATATATATATATATATATTTTCCCTTGTTATGTATTCATGTAATATAGTGATGTAGTGCATGTGAGGATTGTATTTCTACTATATTCTAGTGTAAGAGTTCTATTATTTGATTTTAGAGGTGATCAATCGGAAAAAAAATTGTAAGTTTGGGCGTATATTTAAGACGTGAAAAATCCTATTGGGCCTGATATTTGTGAAAAAAAATTGCGTTTTTTGATAATTTAAAAATAATATTTCAAGACCAAAATTTAACCCGATCTAAAAAGTACGACTTTTTTTAGGCTAAAAAATTGGTTCGATCTTAGGTTTGATTCAATCTCTGAGCCCTAAATGGATAAAGAAAAATTTAGCTAAAGTCTGACTCGATCAAGTCAATGATCTCTTCTACTTGTTTTCATCTACTACAGCCCTACAGGAGCAAGAAGGGGAACGGTTGTTTGCATTAACATTATTCGTTTACTACCTTATGCTTGAAGTATAGAAACAACCATAGCTTCCTTTGAATGAGATATTCTCATATTTTGTAGATTTTAATATTGCGCACTTCTCTAATTGAGGTTTAGTGTACAAATTAAAGTTGAGTTAGCAAAAGTTTATTTCTAGAGGGTAAAACTTTGGGATATGAGTAACAGAATTACAGTGGTAAATTATGCAATTACTCATTAGTGGAAACCTTATACATCATTGGTTTGAGTTTGCTAGAGGCGTTTGATTTACAAATGATTTTGGGGTAACTTTAATCTTTTTTCTGGGAGAGTAGTTTGTCCATCAGCAACTCTTTAAAACAACCCATCAATCAAAGACCGTAAATGACAAGCCAATTCCCAAGAGTGGCAAACATCATTTCATCACAAAAAAGGTGGTATGGACCAAAATTGCAAACAAAAATTAGCACAATCACACGCACACACAAAAAGTAATCGATACTGTATAACGATGATGAGATGTAATTTAACAACCAGAAAACATAAACAAAACAGAACAAAGAAACCAAAAAAACACTAAAAGAAACTAAAGAAGCCTAAACAACTAACATTAAGGGGGCATGAGTATAGGGTTTGAGACCCCTCTGATGTCATCATTAGTTATATGTTGGAGCTCCATCGGACTAGGTCCAAAATTAAAAAGGGAGGTGTTTGAACCATATCAAGGTTGGCTAACCAGTCTGCAGTTTTGTTTCCTTTCCGATATACATGTATTACTCTTACTTTCCAGTCTTGCATGGCCAAGTACTCTTTGCATTGCTCCATGATGTAACTGCAATCGCCTCATAGTTTTTCAGTGTTGGCTAAGGCTTGAACACATGCTTTGTTGTCAATCTAAATCTCTAATTTGGAAATTTGAAGTTCTTTGGCTAAGATGATACCCCTCCTCCTTAGAGCAAGACATTCAGCACAGAAAGGTTTGAATATCCCAAAGTTTGTTGCATAGGCTGAGATGAAGGTTCCTTGGTGATCTCGGATCAGTCCACCCCCACCAGTAGGTCCAGGGGCTCCTTTAGCAGCTCCATCAGTGTTGAGCACATAACATCCCACTTTTGGGCATATCTAGCATAAAATGGCCATTATATACTCCGATTTTCAGAGGACCGGAGCATAAAGTCTCCATTTTATGCTCCGGTTTTCAGAGGATCGGAGCATAAAGTATCATATATGATTCGGTTTGAACCGGAGCATAACATCATTTGTAATATGCTCCGGTTAAATCTACTTCGAGTCAAAACCGGAGCGTATAGGTCTTTTTCAATAGTGTCACTTCCTTCTTTTGTGCCTTTGAACACACTCTATAATAGGAAGTGATGAAGTTCAAAGATGATGTACTTGTTTCACGCAAACAAAGAAAGAGACAGAGTAAAGAGACAGATTAGAAGGCTTAGGAAATTTTATTATTGAGTTATATAGTTGTAACTTCGGGGTATTACATGTATTTATATACAAAAGTGTCTTAACTAACTTTTCTTGATTTTGTAAATAACTAATTTAATGAGCTGGCAGCATTAAGTCGGTTTGCTGAGTTGGCAGCATTAAGTCGGTTTGCATTATCTTGACCTGTATCAATATCCCCCCTCAAACTAGGTACTGGAGAAATTTGAACCATGCCTAGTTTTCCAAGAAGAAGCTTATGCTGTGCAGATGAAATGACTTTGTGAGAACATCTGCGAGTTGATGTTGAGTAGGAAGATAACTTAATTGTAGAAGACCTTCAAGGACTTTATCTCATGTGACGTGGCAATCGAGTTCGATGTGCTTTGTCCTTTCATGAAATACCGGATTTTTTGCTATGTGGAGTGCTGACTAATTATCACAGTGTAGAGTTACTGGTCTAAAGCTTGTGACTCCCATTTCTTCAAGTAATCTAACTACCCAAGTGACTTCGCTAGCAGCATGAGCCATTGCCCTGTATCCTGCCTTGGATGATGACCTTGATATAGTAGATTGTTTCTTAGATTTCCAGCTGATTGGGGAATTCCATAGGAGTAGAACATAACCAGTTATTGATCTTCTAGATGCAGGACATGAAGCCCAGTCTGAGTCACTGAATGCTCGAAGAGTTAAATTGTATGTGGCTTTGAGGAAAATGCCTTGTTCTGCTGTGTGTTTGACATATATGAGTGTGTGAGTTAAAGCCTTTACATGAGCTGATGTAGGACAGTGCATGAACTGACTTAGTGTTTGTACAGAGAATGCTAAGTTCGATCTTATATGTGTAAGGAAATTTAATTTCCCAACCAAACATCGATAATGAGCAGCATTTTCATAATGTTCTGAATCGTTTTCATGCAACTTTAATGTAGATGGCAGTGGCGTATAAGCTGGTTTAGATATATCAAGACCACATTCCCTTGGAAGCTCTTTTGTTAACTTATTTTGAGACATTATAATGCCTTGATTCGATCTACTGATCTCTATACCCAAAAAGAAAGATAAATCTCCTATATCTTTGATGCTGAAAATCTGATGAAGATGTGACTTCAAAGAAGTAATTGTTTCAATTCTGGAACCAGTCAAGATTATGTCATCAAAGTAAACTGCTGCAATAGTAATATCAGAATCTTCATGCTTTAGAAACAATGAATAGTCATTTTTCAACTGCTTAAATCCTTGAGAACTAAGCTCATCAGCCAATCTGGCAAACCATTGCCTAGATGCTTGCTTGTGTCCATAAGGGACTATTTGAGTTGCATACATGACCTTGAGGAGCATTATATCCTTCTAGAGGTTTCATATAAACTTCTTCGTGCAAGTTTCCATGCAAAAATACATTATTGACATCTAATTGATGTAGATGCCATCCCTTGCAAGCAGCTAGAGCAAGTAAACATCTAATTGTAGGCATCTTTACAACTGGTGAGAAAGTTTCCTGGAAATCTATCCCATATTTCTGGTTGAAACCTTTAACAACTAGCCTAGCTTTATAGCGTTCAATATTCCCATCTTTCTTCCTCTTGATCTTGAAAACTCATTTACTTCCTATTGCCATTTTACCTTTAGGAAGTGGGACAACATCCCATGTTCCAGTGAGATGTAAAGCTTGTATTTCTTTATTCATGGCTTCAATCCATTCTTGATTTGTAGATGCCTCTGCATAAGTAACCGGCTCATCATGAATTGTGTGTGCTTTAACACACGATTGATGTTCTATTGGATAATGAGAAGAAGAAACCAAGTTGCACCAATGACTTGGTATTGAGCTAGCAGAATTACAGACATAATTTTACAAGTGGACAGGTGGTCTTGTTAATCTGCTTGATCTCCTAACGGATGTTATGTTTCCATTTTCTGAGGAAGATGTATGAGCTGGCACTGAATTATCAACTGTTGCTAATGAATTATTTTCTTAATATGAAAGATGATTAGGGAAATGTTTCTCAAAGAAATTAACATCTCTTGATATTATGACTTTGTTGCCGCTTAAGTCTAGTAACCCGTATGATTGCCCTTAGACTAAACTTTGTCCTTGATGGTTTTGGAGTAGATACAAAATACAAACACCCAAATACTCTCAAGTGATCCGAAATGGGTTGATTTTTAAAAAGTCTTTCAAATGGTGTTTTATAGTCAATAGATCTCAATGGCATTCTATTGATCATGTACGTTGCAGTTAATATGCATTCACTCTAGTACTTTTGTGGTACTTTGGACTGAAAAAATAATGTTCTAGCAGTATCAAGCAGATGTCTATGTTTTCTTTCAACCACTCCATATTGCTGTGGTGTTTCTGCACAACTTCTTTGATGCAATATTCCTTGCTTTGGAAATAATTCCTTCATCTTTCCTTCATACAAATCTGGTGCATTATCAGATCTAACATAAAGAACTTTGAGCTGAAGGTGTGTATCTATATAGCTGAGCATTTGAGTAAGAATGGAAATTGCATCACTTTTATTCTTCATGAGATGTGTCCATGTCATTCTGGTGTAATCGTCAACTATTGTAAGAAAGTAATTACAACCATTATAACTAGAGATTTTGTAAGGCCCCCATACATCTATATGAAGTAATTCAAAAGGTCTAGTAGTTTTAATACTACTAGATGGAAAAGGAGACCTAGTTTGCTTAGACATAGAACATATCTGACAAAAGTTATCAAAGATACAATCCTTTACTGAGATGGTCTTGTGTATTCTGCGTATCTTATCAAATGTAAAATGCCCAAGTCTTAAATGCCAAAGCTTTGCTTCCTCTACAGTTGTAAAACACACTGAAATTTTTGTTGTACTGCTGCCCAAAAAATGATCTGATGATACTAGACTGTATAATCCATTGTCTAGTTTACCAAGCACAATTTGCTTGTTCTTGGAATGGTCCTAAATATAACAATGATATTGAGTAAACAATAAGGCCGACTTAGTATCTTTGCAAATCTTTGAAACAGAAATTAAATTGAACTTAAATCCAAGAATGTGCAGCACATTTTGAAGCTCAATGTTAGAATTTAGACTCACTGCTCCCACATGTTGCACAAGAACTTTGGGTTTATATAGGACAGTAATGAAGTTGTTCTTGCTACTAGTATTTTTGTACTCACTTGAATAAACTGAGACTCGAACACATATGATCAGTAGCTCCACTATCTAGGAGCCACTTTACTTTTCATATTGTAATTGAAACATGTTAAAGGAAAGTGTGCAGCTAATAATCCAAGATGATGATGATCAGTTTCTTCAATGTCGCCTGCACTTTGATCAACATCTAGTTGTTTAGACATCACACTCATTAGCAACTTATATTGTTCAGAAGTAAGAGAAGTATGGATATGATTTTCATCATTTTTAGTAGTGTCTTCTTTCTGTGAACATGCTTCAAGTCTCTTGAATTTATTCTTGTTATCATTAGAATAACCATGAAGTTTCCAGCACTTATCAATAATGTGGTTAGTCATACGGCAATGCTCACAGTAGAGTTGATTCTTATTCTTTCCAAGATGCCTATTGCTGCATGTATTGGTTTTTTTTGGAAGAAAACACATTTTTCTTTGCACCAGCCTTGTCATTAAAACTTCTAGCAACAAAAGCTACATTATCAGACAAATTATGTGCTCTTAACTCTCTGTGTTTTTCTTACTGCAATAACAACCCATAAGCTTTAGAAACTGTAGGTAAAGGATTCATCATTAATATAGTACTTTTGATATGCTCGAACTTATCACTTGTTTTCATCAAGAAGTGTATAAGCCTCTGAGTTTGTTGTGATTTGAGAATCAGTTGAGAACATTCAGTACACACACTTGCAGACAAAGGATCTAAACCTTCCAATTGATCCCATAATAGTTTGATTCTTGTAAAGAACTCCGAAATTCCTTCATCATCAGATTGATGCATATCTGCTAATTGTTGTTGGACAGAGAACAGAAGAGGCCCAGATATTTGATTAAATCTATCCTCTAAATCTTTCTAGATTTCTCTAGCAGTAGTATAATACAAAACACTTCTTGCTATTGATGGCTCAAGTGATGCCAAGAACCAAGAAATGACAAGATTATTGCATCTCATCCATATTTTGTATGCTTCTGTATCAACAGGTGGCATTAGCAGAGTTCCACCAACAAAAACCAACTTGTTCTTTTCCAGTCATTATAACCCGTTCCATCAAACATAACTGAAACTAACTTCTGTGTTGTAGCATCAGAATTGGTTAGAAAGTAAGCGGAATTAGGATTTGTTGTAAGACCAAATTCCATTGCAGACATTATTGCCAAGAAAAGAAAAAAAAAATTGCTGAATGGGGCTTATGTAGAATTTGTTCAGGAAACTTTGAGCAGAATCAGAATTCACAAACCAATTGATGTAAACGAACTGATTATACTCAAGCCCACTCTGATACCATGATGAAGTTCAAAGATGATGAACTTGTTTCATGCAAACAAAGAAAGAGACAGATTAGAAGGCTTAGGAAATTTTATTATTGAGTTCTGTAGTTGTAACATCGGGGGTATTACATGTATTTATATACAAAAGTGTCTTAACTAACTTTTCTTGATTTTTTAACCAACTAATTTAATGAGCTAACAGCATTAAGTCGGTTTGCTGAGTTGGCAGCATTAAGTCGGTCTGCATTATCTTGACCTGTATCAATAGGAAGTATATATAGTACTCTGTATACGAAGCACAATGCTTGTCTTATACATATGTGTTGCATGTCCAACGTTGATAAATGTGCACAATGCATGTAATAGACAAAAAATAATGGGTGATCCCTTTATTTCTAATTATTTATCCAATATACCAAAATAAATATCCTTAAAATTACTCTATATTTTAATTGATCATAGGGTCACACCTTTACTTTAGATACATAACTTTTAATTCCACCGACTCTTTACTTTCTCAAAATCTTGGTTGCAGACAGCACTATCTTTCTCATTCACAATCTGGAAGACCTGTTTCTCAAGTTCTCTTACTTCTTCAAGAAACTGGAAAATGAAAGAAATATTAAAGACCCAAACAAATAATCTGAGGAAAAGTATATCAAGCCCATAACATTGGAGCATAAACTCATACCTCAGCACGGCGCAACCGCATCCGAGAACCAGCTTCATCAATAAGATTGATGGTTTTATCAGGAAGAAATCTATCACTAAAGAATATTCAGATATATCAGAACAAATCATACTTGAGTAAAGCAAGATACTAGAAACGAAGAAGTAACAAAATATAAAAAGAATGGGTTTCTTATAAAATTTATTTGTCACACAAGTAATCAGATTTGTCTTCCTTTTTCCCCTGAGAGTTGAGAGGGCTACGAAAGAATACACAGTGGACTGTATGACATGACATAAACTATCATGGTGTCACTCTATCACACTTTCCCCTATCTTCAAAAGTAAGCCAAAGAGGCATAAACAAATCTATAGGTTGCTTCATGCTGATAGCTAATATGGGCAAATATAGAAGATTCCAGATATGGGATGCACTGTAACACATTAAACTTGACAATCTTGGAAACACAATTCAAAGAAAAAGGCAACATCATTCAATTTAAATGCTTTTCTGAATAGTTTGATGGATGGTTGGCTGAGTGTGAAGTGATAACTGAGGTTGAAGGAGTACAAGGTCAATGTATCTACCAAAAACTTCAAACCAGAGATTTCTAATCGTAGGTGTAAGGATAGAAAACCAGGTGTAGCACTAGAAAGTCTAGTTATCAAGCAATTATCTTAGTTGATATGATAGCACACTTTGCCTAGCGTGGACTTGGGAAGCCTTATCTAGGTCATTAACGAGGCTTTTCCAGATAGTCACATTTGTTTAAACCTACTGTACGCTTATTTGAGCCTATAGGAACCTGTCTGAAATTTTAGTTGTAAACTGAACTTTGGTAGCCCTTATCTTCACTTAATTTTCTGGACACTTCTTTTCTCAAGGTGAAAAGCACAAACCTAAGCTACCAAAGAAAAAGGCACACCATATTCCCACAAAACAAACAACAAATCAAAGAATAGCACAATCAAAACATTTATGAAGGGTGTCAATTTTTACGCTGAAGTAGGTCACATAAACGTAAGCATAAAATTATGACACCGAAGATTTTAATGAGAACATCTTGTTATCCTTTAGTTCAATCAAATACTAGCACAAACTATACATTTATGAGGGGCGTCAAAATTCCCAGATAAGCAGGCTAAATAAGGTATAAGTAAAGGTTTTTGACTCGCAAATTTCTAATGAGAACATGTTGTCACCCTTTCTGTATTCTTTATCTGTCAATAATATTGTTCTCTTTTCTGCAGAAACAGATAGCTCATTAAAGTACTGCACTTCAAGTCTGTAATTATGTCTTCGAGTTAAACACTTTGAATTATCAATCAGTTGAGGTGCTTACAGTTACCATGTTTTCTTTGACATGTTTGATAAGTAGGACACTCATTGATACAGTGCAGCAAGTGTTAATGACTAGGAAAAATATTTTCTTAGATGCTCTTGGCTAAAGACTCTGCATTCACCGTGTTAGCTAATTCTTTGATCATCCAAAGCTACAGCTCGCCTCACACAATAGCTGAAAGAGGTTTTCTTTCACGCTTTTTTGCAACTTCAATATTTCATCAATCTATCATAAATTATTAGGCTCACAGCATAAGCAACCTACCCCCCTCCCCCCAGAAAGAAAAACAAGCATAAGTAACCTGAATTCTTCAGTGGTATAGTAACTAACTATCAATTTGCTCACACTTTTCAGAACGTTGGTCACTATAAGACAATCTATAAGAGAAAAGATGATGATAGGCAACTTATAAGGTGCAGAGCTAAGCAAAAGATACATACCTGATGAATTGGGATGACAGTTCTGCTGCTGCAATTAATGCTTCATCTGTATAGGAGGGCTTGTGGTTAATTTCATACCGAACCAGAGCCCATGGAGGATCTGTACTGCTTCATCAAATGCGGGTTCAGACACTTCAATGGGCTGAAATCTTCTCTCTAATGCTAGGTCCTTAATGTGATGTCTGTATTCATCGAGCATTGTAGCCCCAATGCACTGAAATTCACCCCTTGCCAGAGCTGACTTTAAGATGTTAGCAGCATCAATTTGCCCATCTGCTGCACCAGCCCCAACCAAAGTATGCACTTCATCGATAAAAAGAATCAGGTTACTAAATTCTTTAACTTCTTCCATTATCCTTTGCAGTCTACCCTCAAACTCTGCACGATATTTAGTTCCAGAAACAAGACAACTCATGCCAAGAATTATAACCTGAAAGCAAAAAGGGGGGGGGGGGGGGGGTGGAGATCATACTTCCAAAACTGTGATGATTACTGAATAGCTTCAGTTCAAAATATGAACACTAACAGGACCATGTATTATTTTCATATGTTGCAAAGCATAAGCAGCCCATACTATGATAGATTAGGATTCTTTCAAAAATAGGCAATAGGACTGGATGATACAAGAGGAAGAATTTCGCAATGAAGTTAATTGAACTGTTTGGTAGGTGGCAATCATATGAGTAGACTTCAAAAACGAATGTGTTCCAAACAATGCACAATGTGAATACATTTGTTCTGCAGCTCCCTGACCCATACGATTATGCTGCAATGGCTTGCTCACCGAAATTCTATGGGCAAATATACAAACAAAAATGGAACATCGACTGCATGTCTCCTGGAATTCGACTCTCTTTTTCATAGACATCCCCTCTAAAAGGCTAAATAGGAGCACATCTGTTAGCTAATAACTTATTAGCTATTCACACACACACTTCAATTAATAAAATGCACAACTAATAGCAAACGAATGACTTTGTTACAGTTACAGGATCAATAAATTATATTATCAATATCCCATTATCCATGGAAGTATTAACCTGGAAACTCTAACACTTCTACATTGCTCACTACTATTGCCGTTTATATAATTCATAAAGTGGAATACCTGCTTTCCCTCAAGTGTTTCTGAAACATCACCAAGAGCAATTTTCAGAGCCAGACCTGCGATAGCTGTTTTACCAACACCTGGTTCTCCAACGAGGCACGGGATATTTTTTGTACGACGACTCAATATTTGGATGACACATTCTATTTGTTTTCTCCTTCCAACTACAGGATCTTATTTTCCCTTCACAGACGGAAGAGATTCAGATAAAAGAACATGCACATACTACAAACAGATCTAGTAGTATCTTTTTGCAGCTTCTATCAGACAATTAAACAATGGTCAAGCACATTTTTCTACCCTCCAAAGGATACAAGCTAGAGAAATATAAACAAGGCTATGCATACCTCCTCTGCAACTTTTGTCAAATTTGTTCCATATTCTTCCAATGTGAGGATACTACCACTCAAGTTTCCACCAACATGATGGATGGACTCCTTTTTCTCACGCATCATGCTAAGAACCTATTTACAACATTGAAAATAGCAATCATATTAACAGAAAGCTAATGAAAACCTTTTGCTTTGCACGCACAAACTCATTGTCATAGATATCCAATAACAATTTCTAACCTGTTTACGAATCTCTTTTGCATCAATACTTAAATTTTCAAAGACACAGACAGCTACACCCTCACCTTCACTAAGCAATCCTAACAGCAAGTGTTCTGAATAACTATAAATGATTAAAGGCAGCATGTGAACTTCAAATAGTACTAATATATACCAAATACTTGAGAATTTGCTATGCAACAAGTGCAAGCATGATGCAAAACCATACATACATTGACTGAAAACATTTTTATTCTCCTGGGAGCTAATACTTCAATTGACCGTTTATCAAAGTCTTACCGAGTTTACGTGCCTCTTCCAATGACAACTCTAAATCAAGCTTTATGCTTAGCACGAGGACTAAATGGAAATTCAACTAGAACAAACCCATCACCTCTTCCAACTATCTGCTCAACTTCCAAACGCGCAGCTTTCATATTAATACCCACATATTTCAGGACCTTAGCAGAAATTCTAGTCCCTTCACCAACAAGTTCCAGCAAGATTTACTCAGTGCCACCAACATTATGACCTAAACGCCTCATTTCTTATTGAGCAACCAATATAACCTTCACCGCTTTCTAAATAAAACGTTCAAACATTGCAGTAACAAACACTCCTCCTGATTTTCCCTCTATTTACAAATATTGCATCCTCATCTTTGCATCATACCCTAATGTCCTAGCGCTTCCCAAAAATGGGGTGCTCTTTCGCAACCCAAAAACGCTTGAATTCTTACTAGGGACTTGTATAGGTGCTATCATTCTTACAGATGAAGCTTATAACCTTATCAGAACATTGATATTTCTCATTTCTTCTTTGATAGGTTATATAACCCGGTATCTTTAGCAAAGGAGGTGCAGAAACAGCCATGCTATTCATTCTTTACCCAATTCTGCACTCGGTTAAACATAACAAGCTAAGCACACAATCATCACATACATTCAATAATATTTTCCTAAGGGTCAACAGTCAACTTGCTTCAAACCATCTATTAAACCATCTATTAATGTTGGACTTTGAGTTTTTATATAAAATTCTCTTCAACCATATTTTATTTTAATTTAATGTGGTACTTTTGATTTATATATCAAACCATATTTTATTTGATTCTAATTTTATATCTTTAAGTATATTTACTATAAATAAAAATTTGAACTTTTCACAGGCTTTTCGAATCGAGCTTTAATTTGTTCAACTTGGCTCGTTACTTATCGAGTTGAATTCGATCTCAAGTCGACTTTTGATCGAGTTTTGACCTATGATAATTATAAATGAAACATGCATTATTTTTGCCTTCATCGAGGTACTTTTAGGTTTTTAAATTATGTTATAGCTTCCATAGCAGCACAAGGCTTTGGTATGTGCGAAAAGCAAGAACAACAATTTCTAACCCATAAACAATCAGTATAATCAAAAGAATATAATCTATGAGATCAATCAATAAATTCTCAGCAATTTAACGATATAAAAACAGATGCAGACAGAATTTGATTATAAGTTTTGGATACCACCCTTCAAAACTTTAACCAACTAAGCTAGTTGGAATCCACACTATGACCATATTGCATCACTCTAAAGTACTCCGTATGTAGTTGGAAGCTTGCAGTGAATGAAATTTGTATCCATGGCAAATTTTTTAATTATCTACTAATATAGAAACTTGTGAAATAAATATAGTCTAAATAATGACAATTTAATTAAGTACATTATTTAATACGGATTAAACTTATTAATTTTGAGTATAACAATCTAATCATCATTAAATTGAATCTTACGCCCCATCTTTAGTGAGAATCATCATCATTAATCTAGACTTCTTTTTTTTTTTACTCCAATATTAGACTATTCAATCAAAGGTTTTGCACTTGGCACTTGGCACTTGGCATAACGCAAACATCTTCCATCACTACTCAATAAGACAATATCATTGGAGCAATGTTTCTTTTGTTCCGTATGACATTCAGCAAACGTTGGCCAAAAACACAAGGAAATGAAATTACAAGGGTAGCTTACAAAATGAAGTCCTTTTTTCAAACAAACAAATGATTCGTTAGATTCGCGGAAAGTCTTTCTTATCCATTGCATGATGGCTCCACACCTCCACCATTATAAAATCATAACTTTTATTTATACCTTCAGGTCACAAAACTGACTATATTCAGTTTCCGATCCAAATTACTAAACCAAACTCTAAAGTGTACCCAAAATACCTTGTGCTATCTTTATTTTACAACTAACATACCGTCCCAGTTGGTTATCTACCGGTTTAAGTGTCCTAGCTTTTACAATTTTGCTAAGAAACTTGAGGTCATGGACTTTTTCCTGAGACAATTCAACTACTTTTGCTTATTTAGACAGGCACATGATTCGCGCAAATAAGATCCTGCACCTCGGTGTACGACCGGGACAATTCCACTGATCATTTATACAATTCCACTGACCATTTAGATAATTCCAATAAACATTTCCTTTATCTCACTGACCATTTATTAAACCTCCTAGACCATTTGCCCAATGAACATGTCATTCATTTCAATTATCATTTACTAAATCTCAGTGAACATTTGCTCACTGAACATTTGATAAATTTCACTGAACATCTAATTAAATCCACTGAACAACTAATTAAATTCACTGAATTGTGCTGCGTTTTACACATGCACCCGGATGTAAGGTCCATATTCTGCAGGATTCGTGGGGTATCACTACTCGTTCAAGCAAACACGCATTCATAGAGTGAGTTCAAGACTTCAGATTAAGATGTTGAAACTACACTTTGAAATTTACATCGAACTATAGCTTTCAAGACAATATATATTGTTTTTATGCTAAGTATATAATTCGTGTCATTATCAATCCAACATATGTCGACTATGCTTATGATGCCTTGGCTTAGAAGCAATGCCTTTTAGTTATTCAAGGAAAGCAACCTTAATTTATTTACGCCATCGGATGAAAACTACGTGTAAATAAACAACAATGATGTCAAGCAAAGCTTCAACACATCTACACAATATAATATACCTTTCATAGTCTCGTAGGAGCATATTACGTACAATTTTCAATAAAACTACAAAATCAAGATAATATGATATAGAAGCTAGAAACAAATAGAAACAACCTATAATTATAATCATTCAACTAAAACATCCTATAATCCTCAACCTCAAGGACATCAGGACATTTATCCTCAAATTAAATCGGATTTTTCTAGCTAAAATTCGTGAAATCAGATTTTTTTTTTTTTTTGAACAGATTGAGGCAAAAAGAATGAGATTTTAAACCAAAAACTGCTGTACAAGAGACTACTTCCTACCAAAAAACAGATGATCGGGGACCTTCTTAATCCAATAGATGATAATGGTGATTTTTAATACACTAAATGAAATTAAATTAGACTTGTGAATGAGGAAGTTAGCATGTAAGGGAAGTTGGCCTGCGGCCCTCGTTGGTCTGCTAGTTCATGAAGATCCCTAACAATCTCAAACACGGCCTCTGGTTTTGCCAACTTCAGGGCCTTTTCCGACATCTTCTTAAGCTCATCGCGCTTGGTGCTGAACCATTCTGCAACTATTCTGGCTGTTTCCTTAGGACTACGTGTGAAGACACCCGCACCGTTATCTACCACGTACGGTACATTGCCTTTTTCCTGAGGTTACCGCAAGAAAAAGGGTAGGGTTGGAGTTAGCTTGGAACTTTGTGAGGTACGTACAATGCATGAAGCATGAGTAAGACTGTAAGAGTTGTAAGCAAGAGTATCAACTCACTTGTCCGGGAATGTAATCATTGAGGATGATTGGAAGTCCCCTGATCATTGCCTCTGCTATCGTCCCTGGTCCTGCCTGTTAAAATCAGGTATCATTCAAACCATGAGTCCAATGCACTATCGCGCAAGCAGGGGAATATTTTGGAGTAACTGATGTTAAGTTCACCTTTGTAATAATGCAGTCACAAGCTCCCATCCACTTCTCCATCTGCTTTTCAAATCCTCTAACCTATATACCAAAAGGCATTGTCATTCGACAAAACAACATCGAGACAAAATGGACATGAACTGAGTTACTAGGAACATCTGAATTCTGTTCTTGAAGGGTAAATACCTTAGCCGGTATTTTCCATTCCAATGATTCAAGAGTAGAAGCTAAGGTTCTATTTCGGCCACATATAATGATCAGTTGACCAATGGGTTTATCAAGCTGTTTATCAAACAAGGACTCTCCAAGAGCCTTGGCAGTCTTCTGTACAGGACCCATCCCTTCACCACCTCCCATTAGCAAAACTGCTGGCAAATTAGGGTCCATATCCAGACGTACTCTCAGGTCATCCTGCAAGAAAAAGTTTGTGATAAATCTTCATAAACAACACACACAGTACATGCAAAGTTTTTCCGCTCAAGCACGATGCTGCAGCTCGGTGATACCATCAGACGTTTGCCCACCTTTGAGAGGACTGCGCGAGCAAAAGAAGGTCTAACAGGCAAGCCAAAAACTTGGATTTTAGAGTCTTCAAGGCCATCTAAGGAAGCCCTCTTTGCTACCTCCTCTGAGGGACAATAGCATCTATTGACACCAGGATGGAACCTGAGAAAATAATTTACTTCTAAATGGGAAAACCAATCTAATGCAAAGGCAAGTAAGCTCTGAATTTCGAGTGATCAATGTAGATTGCCACTAACCAAGTTCGGTGACAAGAGTTGAGATCAGTGATAACAGTTACAAAGATCACTTTCTTCTGAAGTCCTTGCCATTTTAGAACCCACAAGGGTATATGTTGCATAAGAGGATGAACACTAATAATTATATCCGGCTTGTATTCCATCAAACCAGCCTCCACTTCCCTTCATAGAAACAAGGGTGCACCATTAACCATTTATACTGTGTTTTAGTTATAGTTCAAGCACAAAAGGCTTTCCTGAAAGAAAATAGTCTTTTATCAATCTAGATATGTAACCAACAAGGAGAGAAACGCCTTAAATATTCTTAGCGAGCAGATTGTAACGGGACTTGGGTTAAAGGCATCATTATTATTAATTGAATAAGCAGTGCTCGTTCTGAAAGCAGAGAAATATGATTACAAACATGGAGTAGTATAAGCATTGAACTCGAAACAATCGTGATTACAGCCGACATTTCATTGGATAGGTCACATACTCACATGGATGTAATAAGATTCATAAGAACATTTAATCATGATCACTCAGACAAATTAAGCTCCATATACTTAGGCCTAAACTGAACTTCTAAGGAGATAAAAAGTAGTAGATACTTCAAAGGGTGGATAAACACACCGAGAAGGTAATCTACCACGCACTTTCATTAAGAATTGTACAAATTATCGAATGGCTGAAAATACGAAGGAAAAACAGGCATACTTGGCATAGAAGGCCGCGATAGCAGCCAGGTACACTGAGTGAATCCACTTAGGAGAAGTACTGTGAAATGCAAGGTTCCAAAGCTGTACATGCTTCACCATGAACTTGTACTGTCTTTCCATGTCATTCAACGGCCAACCAGTATATTCTTTCCAAACATCCTTTATAATAATCTGGAATATAGTGTGACAACTATGAGAAACAGTTATTGTTCCTAAAAAAAAGGGGGTGTGACAGCAACAATAATACAAACAAAGTAGGGTAGTTTATGTTTTTTAAGATATTGAGCAATTTCACAGAAATTACTCTCTTACAACATTTACCAAAAATACAAATTAAGGAGGTTCACAAATCATAATTTAGCAATCATAACAATTCTGAAAGTACAATCATAAAATTCTGCATACAAACAGAAACAGTACTTCCAAAATACTTCGAGAAAAAAGGACAAAACAAATGCAGGAAACAAAGTCAGGAAGTTTTTCTGCCTTCTACTCTAACATCTTTCATGGAATTTAACACTTCCATATTTTTTTACAGTAGTTAAAACTTTAACTTTGGAACCCCAAACTGACAAAATTTAACCACTTTTAACCATGTATTAAACAAATTAAAAGTAGAACCTCAATTACATATTAAATTAAACAGTGCAGTAAACAACTTAATTCAAGAGAACCCCAGTAACAGTATCCACCAAATGACAGCAAAAAAAAAAAGCACTTAACCACAAAAGGTTCAAGAAAACAACACAGAAAATTCAAGGGAAAAAACCCTGAAAATTTAAGAAAAAACTCACGTTATATTCATCACCAAACTCTAACTTGAAAGCATCCCTAATAGCTTCAGCAGAAGCCCGGTGGCCCCCACCAGTATCACTCATCAAGATCAAGACATTCTTGGTACGCTCAGCACCCAACTGAACCATCTCCATAGTTGAGCCATCCTCATCATCCTCAGTTCTTGCATCATTAACCACCATTGAAGAAGAAGATGAAGAGATGTAAGAAAAAGGGTAAAAAGATGATGAAGAACACCTGTTTTTACTGTGGTAATAACCTCCAACTTTTGAGAATACAGAGCTCAATGAAGATGACCTTTTTGGTGAAATCACATACATCACCATTTCAGAAAACAGGTAAAACGCAACAAAAGAACAGTAAATATACACTGCTTAGCTTAGCTTAGATTGGGAGGGAAAAAGGTGAAATCTTGGTGCAAATATATGAGTTTTGAGAAATACCCAGTTGTTGAAATTGTGAAAGAATTGTGGGTTTATGAAAAAGTTTTGATCTTTGTACAGTTTGAGTTGGTCCAAGAAATTTGGGCAATTGAGAGGAAGAAGAGAATAAACTTTTTTAAGGGTGTGTTTGATTTGATGCTTGAATTATTCTGAGGAATTTTTTTCTATACTCCATAATAACATTTGTATGTTGGAATGTTCTGATAAGTAGATTCGAATCTTCTCATAGGCACAGCTAAGTGTATAACATTTTTCTATTTATATAATTATATTACTATGATTTTCTTTGAGTTTTGTGATTGGTGGAGGGGGAGAGAATGTGGTCTTCACTGGGGCCCCAGCTTTCTTTTCTTGGTTAAGATTTACCAATTGTGTTGTCAAGTGGAAGTCTGTGTCAATCTGTCATTCAGTTATTGATCTCTGAGAGGAAATATTTTGTAAAATGTGGATGCTCCCTTCAGCCCTCAATTCCTCAATTGTTCGCAATTTTGCAATTACCCCATGGCACTTATGCTATAATCTACCCTTTGCACTGTATTCACTTTGGTCACTTTATTTTTACCTTATTTTTATTTATATAGTTAAAGTTTAAAAATTTTGACCATAAATTTTAATCATGTTATAAAAAATATATATTCAAGTAAAATCTTTTTCGATACATCTCAATATGAATTCATATAATATCAAGTTTTTATAATTTTTTTGTCTTACGAATTTAGAGATTAAAGTGTTTAAATTTGTGTCCTAAAAACTACGAAATAATAAAATAGTTCGTATTTTGTTTGATGTATTCGATTCACACTTTAAAGTCCTCTGTCTCAATCTTGTGTGGAGCAAAGTAACCGGTTCCATAAAGGAAATTAGATAAATAACAATCATAATTTGAAATATATTTGTTTTCGAAGTATGTAGTTATATGATAAAAGTGTTCATCTTCTTGAAATGAAGTTAAGCATTATTGATACCTCTTCATAGCCGCGAGAAAATATAAAAAATAATTTGTTACAATAAGTCTTAAAAATATCTAATAAGAGAAATGACTATAATAAAGTCCCAAGTCCAAATGCAAACAAGTTAATGGTCATTCTCAAAGTATTAAAGAATATGGAGTATTAATTAATGCATGAAACTAAAGCTAGTGATGGAGAAGTTCAACTAATAACCCCATACAATAAATGTAGTGGCCTTTTTTTCTACCATCATCAAACTTGTCAAAAGTTTGAGGACAAGTAACTCAGCATTGCGTGTTTGAAATAGTACGTGGCTTGGATCTTTTTCACTAGTATTTTCCTGATTAAATGTCTTGTAAGATTATTATTTTTTCTTAGTATTTAAGAGATATGAAAAATCTTACATAAATTTTTTACGCACTACAGTTAACTTGGCTCAATTAATTAAGATAAATCTCTTAGATCTTTTGGGGTAGAGGAAGGGTAGGGCCTATGAAATATTCCCAACCCCAGTCCAAAGCCCTAAGGTTGTGATTAGAATGAGATATTAAGGAGTACAAATTATTACTCCCTCTCTATCCCTAATTGTTTGTCCCATTTGACTTTTCATGGTCTTTAAGACACGATTTAAAATGTTTTTATGTCCAAATTCATAAGACACAAAATTATGAAAACTTGATATTCTAAAAATTTATATTGAGATAAATCCAACATGACCCCACTTGAATATATAATTTATTATAATATAACTAGAATTTATGGTCAAAATTTTAAACTTTGACTCCAAAAATAGAAATATAGCAAACAATTACGAACGGAGGAAGTAGTTGTTTAACAATAGATTAAGTTTTGTTTGTTGCAATTAACAATAGATTGAGTATTACTAGCATATTGTTTTTTCCTCTTAATAAAAGAAGTTGTACTCTTTTCATGCAAGTGCTTTTTAATGTCATCAAACGCATCACATTCAACAATTGTACACATTTAGCTTATAAAGCACAATGAAAAGCTAGAGCAAGAGCATTTCTATAGATGACTAATAAATAATAATACATAAATCTTTGAGATTCATAACTAATGCGCGCTAGTTCAATAGGAATATCTTGTTCAAGACTTACATTTGTTTTTATAATTTATAAAAATAAATATTGACCTTATATTATTTAAAATTGTCCGTGGCCTAAAGGAGTTAGCCACGGGTTACCCGTGGCTGTCTGTCCTCTTCTTCTCATGCACGGACGACCTACTCCATGTGTAGGTCGTGGCTCACAGCCTACTCCATTGGTAGGTTGTGGACATCCTCTTTTCCTCTTATATCTTTTACATATATTCATATTATATCATCTCTGCACCACGTACCTAACAATCTCCCGCTTGGAGATTGGTATAAATGAAGACACTCCAATAGCACAACACCTTAGTAATCATTGAAGGCCAACTAAAGTTCTGCATAACTTTAGTAAGTTTTGCATAACTTTAGTTTATCTACCGTTACGTTCTTTGCAAACATATTTGCCAGTTTCTTCGAACCATCAACTTTCTCCTAAACAATAACCCATCACCAAACTGGAAATTAATGTTATCGTCATCAAATGTCTTTGGTCCTATCATGAAATATAGGATCCTTATCCAAATGTATTGAGCCTTGACTATCACTATAAAGCAAGACTCATTTTTGCTTCCTCTTCATCTCTTCTGGGAACCACTTAAGCCATTTTACCTCTTTACCTACCTCTAACATAGCTATATACTCGGACTCTGTGGTAGACATAGAGATATAATTCTGAAGCTTGGATTTCCAAATATAATCATTGTAGCTCCAACAGTGTTGACATACCTTGAAGTACTCCTTCCTGAATCAAGATTCCTAGCTTGATTAGCATCAAAGAGTGCTTCTAACTTTACTTCCTTATTCTAGAAACAAAGTGTCATAATTAAAGTTCCCCTCAAATACAAAAGCAACTACTTTACACCTTTCCAATGTCTCTCTTCTAGATAAGAGACAAACCTGCTAACAACTCCCACCGCATAAGAAATGACTAGCCTCGTACAAACCATAAGCTACCAACTCCTAGAGCATGAGGAACAATGGCCACCTGCTCCTTTTCTTCATCAGCTATTGGTGAGAACTCCTTTATCAATTTGAAAACATTAGGAAGTGGCAAATTCCTAGGATTAATATCTAGCATGTTAAATCTAGAAAGTACCTTAAGAATATAATCCTCCTGAGAGACTTTTTGTCATATCTCTATAGATTCTCATTCCTAGTTTTGCTTAGCTTCTCCCAAATCCTTCATTTCAAATTTAGCAGACAATTATTTTTTCATATTATACACAACCTTTATACATTTCCCAGCAATAATCATATTATCAACATACAAAAGCAAGTAAACAAAATTGTTTACATACCTTCAAAAGTAACCAAAATGATCTCTATCCTTTCTAGAGAATTTGCTTTTTTCATAAAGTTGTTAAATGTTTTGTACCATTATTTAGGAGCCTGCTTGAGACTATGCAAACTTCTCTTAAGCTTGCACACCCAAATGTTCTTTGCTAGGAACCTTGAATCCATCTAGTTGTTTCATAAAGATCTCTTCCTCCAGGTCATCATGTAGGTAGGTTGTTTTCACATCCATTTGTTCCAAAAATAAATCATTAGCAGCAACTATAGCTAACAGAATACGAATAGTAGTAAGTTTCACCGTATGAGCAAATATCTCGTTGTAGTTTTTCTTCTATAAGAAACCATTCACTACAAATCTTGCCTTGAATCTAACACTTAGGTCCTTTCTTCAATATGAAGATCCATTTGTTACTACGTGCTCTCTTTCCTATAGGTAACTCAGACAAATCCCATGTCTGATTCTTTTTCTAGGGACCACGTCTTATATTTTATGTCTAATTCCCAATTTAATGAGTCGGCTATATTCATAGCTTCCTTATAGGTTTTAGGTTCATCTAAAGAATTAAATAACAAATAATAAAATAAAGGTGAATATTTGTTAGGATGTCTAATCACTCGAGCAAATTTTGTCAAATCAACTTGAGAGATAATTCTTCTTGTGTGAGGTGTGGAGCTTTTAGGTGGACTGCTAACTACCGGAGTCAAAGACCCACTTAAGGCATCATCTAAATTATCCAATGATTCATCATCTAATTCTTCATAACTGGACATATCTAGAGTATGAGAATCATCTTGATGTCATCGAGCTTACACTTTCTGTTGTTGAACATGAACATCTTCTTTAGAAATTTTATCCAATGGAGCCATCACTTTCTCAACTCCTACTTGCTCAGCAATCTAATCTAGTCTCATCAAATGTAACATCACAATGTCTAATGATTTTCCTCTTAAAAACGATTCCCATATTTTTTCAAACTATACCCTATAAAGTAGCACTTTATGGCCTATCGGTCAAATAAACTTGTCACAAACTTCATTTTGAACATATGTAACATAATCAAAGAGTTTCAAGTATGAAATTTCAACGTCTTTACCACTCCATACCTCTTCAGGAAGCTTAAACACAAAAGAAACTTATAACCTTCAATTTATCAAAAATGTTGTTGTACTAAGTACATCTGCCTAGAAAGTCTTAGGTTATCTTGCATGTATCCTCATACTTCTAGCTCTTTCACTTAGTTTCCTATTCATCCTCTCTGCAACTCTATTTTGTCGAGGTTTCCTTGTAATAACCCTCTTCAAAATTATGTCATTCCCTATATAGATATTTTGTAACCTACTAATTCATACTCTATTATCAGACTTGATGCACTTGATCTTCTTCCTAATCTATTTTTCAACCTGAACTATCCACTCCTTGAAAGCTCCATTAACTTTGAACTTATGCTTCATGAAATTGACTCATGCATTCATCAATGAAGGTGACAAAATATCGTTTGCCTTTAAGGGACCTATTTGGAGATAGCCCCTAAACATCGATGTGCACCAACGCAATTGTTTCTTGGCCTTTGTAAAGGTTACCTTTTCTACTTTCCATAGACACAACTTTCACGAAATTTCATGTCAACTTATTTCAAACTTGAAAACTTGCCCTTCAAAGTTAGATTTTTCATCCTTTTCTCACTTATGTAACTAAGTCGAATAGGCCAAAGCCTAGTCTCATCAACTGCCATCATATCAACCACATCAGTATATCGTACAATAGTTTATAAAGTTCCCACCTTAGTGCCTCGAGCCAATATCATGAAACTTTTAGAAATCTTCCATTTCCTCTCATCAGATCTAGTACTTTAACCTTAAGAGTCTGATTGACCCATAGAAATCAGATTTTTCATAAGTCTAGAATGAACCTAACATCCTGCAGTTCCCCTGAATTCCAAAACTTTACTATTTGCAATGTAGACTTTACCTAACTTCTTTGACTTCAAGTTATAAGGTGAAGAATGACAAAATGCATCGAAACCTAATATCCAAGACTCTACGAGACTATGAACGCTTAATATCATAGCATCATGTAGACAATCTATTGCAGAATTAATTGATGTATCATCACTGTCATAACTCTTCTTGGGTCATGGAAACTCCCTCTTAGGATGACCCTTACCGCCATAATTCCAATAAATCTTACCAGACTTACTCTGCCCCTTGTCCCAAAAGTTTAACCCTTTCTTTTCTGTTTTCTCCCCACTTTGCCTTCTGTACTATATGCCCCACTTGATGATTATGATAATTCTTTTCCTTGGAATGCACTCACTTAGGCCATCTTTATTGGTGAACAAAAAAAAAAGGTTCATGAGTCACTATCACCATTTCTCTCTCATCCACATCAACCCAACAAACCATTTACAATATTCACTCTTAACAATGAACACTAAACAATGGTTCATCATCAATACTCCCTACCCCACCTTATTTTATTTTTGTAAATATAATCAATTTGTTTCATAATTATAATTTATTAACCCGATGTCAATGTAATTAATTGACGTATTTAATTTTTTAATCGTGATTAATAATTAAGAAAGTATCGCATTTTTTATCAGCTTTTTTAAAAACTAATTCTTGTGATTAATATTTTTTAAACAACAACGCAGCTAATTTTAATTAAAATAATAATAAAAAAGAGGTACAAATCGTGATTACACTTCTACAACTATAATCTAGTACATTTTATTTAAAAAACAACAACTACACATCGTTTTGTAAGATGTCCTTGGGATAACCATTTGTTGTAAACCTAATTGCCCAAGTTGTCGTTGTTACCAAATTTATTCCATATATGTTCAACCAAGTCGTTTTTTAGCTGCAAATGAGTCTGTTGATCCTCAATCTCTGTTCTACGAGTCAAGTATAAGCCGATATCCACAATACGATCAGTACGATACTCGGAAGTGTCCTCATTAGCGTTGCATCCAGCATTCATAAACTCATTGGTATTAACGTTATTTTGATACGTCTCTCGTTCATCTTCAACTATCATATTATGTATTATGATGCAGGCGAGCATGATATTGTGGAGTATGTCGGTATCCCACGCCAAAGACGGCTTTTTAATAATGGAAAAACGAGCTTGAAGGACCCCAAATGCGCGTTCAACGTCTTTCCTTGCAGCTTCCTGGTGTTTTGCGAATAAACGATCCTTACGAGTTTGTGGACTCGTAATGGATTTCACAAAACAAGCCCATCTAGGGTAGATTCCATCAGTAAGATAATACCCATTCGTATAATGATGACCATTGACTACGAAGTTCACAGGAGGTGTTCGACCCTCTAAGACGTCTTCGAACACAGGGGATCGATGAAGCACATTAATATCGTTGCAACTACCTGGCATGCCAAAGAACGAATGCCATATCCATAGATCTCTGTCCGCAACTGCCTCCAATACAAGAGTTGCAACTCCTTCTCTTCCTTGATACTGCCCCTTCCATGCGTGTGGACATTTCTTCCACTCCCAGTGCATACAATCAATGCTGCCTATCATGCCAGGAAAACCACGTTCTTCCCCAATACGTAGCAATCTTTCCATATCTGCGATGTTTGGACGGCGTAGGTACTGATCACCGAACATGTTGATGACACCTTCTGTAAACTTTTGGAGTGCCAATCGTGAAGTAGCCTCACTTATACGGACATACTCATCACAAGCGTCTGAAGCACACCCGTAAGCTAGTTGTCTAACGGCCGCAGTGCACTTTTGAAGTGGAGACAAACCAAGACGACCTGCCGCATCTCGCCTTTGTTGAAACCAAGGGTCATGTTGGGTCACTGCGTTGAGAAGGCGCTCAAACACATGTTACGCATTCGAAACCGGTGCCGGAACAAGGAACTTGGATAAACTGGGACTTCCGCAAAATAGTCATTGTATAACCGTGCATGACCTTCTTCGCGTCCCCTATCCTTTCAGGGATCAGTAGATTTGCGTCGGCGTTGCGTAGTGGCAGCTTGAATAATTGGTGGAATGTACTCATGCATTACGTGTTGTATCATATGACACACTTCATTACGCTGTTGAACTCTAAGCTCCCTTCCCTCATCATCCGAGGTAGATGAAGATGAAGAGGAATCGGTTGAGCTTTCGTTGAAACTGTTTGAATTCATTTTCTACGTAAGAAATGTAAGATAGAGTGAGGTTTGCTAATAGTAACTGCAAACGATTTATGTGTTTGTGCGTAAAAAAAATGAAAGAATGGTGTTTATTTATAGTGAAATAAATGTAATTCTTCTTCAGAAATAACTGAATATAAAGAGACAAAGATCACATGGGGTATGACAAACAATGAATTACCTCTACACAGAAATTGAATGGAGAAGAAGGGTTTCACATGGGCTATGACATACACTGGATTAGAACCACACAGAAATTGAATGGAGAAGAAGGGATTCACATGGGCTATGACAAACACTTGATTAGAACCACACAGAAATTGAATGGAGAAGAAGGGTTTCACATGGGCTAACAAAGGGGAAATTAAGATACTGACACAATTATATATAAAGAGACAAATTGATATAATTGAATAAATAAAAAAATATCACATGGGCTATGAAAATGGGAAAGTGGAAAAGATCCATTTTACTGATTAATTGATAAAGTACAAACAAATGGAAATGAGTACAAGAGGTTGAACTGGAATTGAAAACTTATTACTACTGAAAATGAATAACAACAAAGGAACTGAACACACTTAACTACAATAAAAATAAGGGACACTAAGCATCATTATTGAACGTTGAATTTTGTTCCTAAGTATTACTATCATCTCGTCTTCCCACTGTTCTCGGTTTACTTTCTGTTCTAGACGAGATAGTTGCTCCCAGTTGATCCTATATTGCTCTAGCTCAATTTTTCGTTGTTTCCTTGCCTCCTTGCGCTCCTGTATTTCAAGTCTCTTCATTTCTGCTTTGTTTGACACATTCATGGAATCCCCAAATAGCTGCAATCGGGTGTTGAATGTTTCTAATTCCTTAAATGCTTGACTTGATGTAGCTTTACCCTTCAACCTCGACTTAGCCTTTTTAATACCTTCAGGACGGGCTACTCTCTCATCACCGACACCCACGCTGGTCGATGTGGTAGGTGAGGAATTGTCACCTCATCCCATGTCCTCTTCCCACTACTTCCGCTCCCTACAGACTCATCCGTCACTGGGTGAAATGGAGGAAAATTGGCTTGATTCAGGATCATATTTTGACCCAAATTTTTTTCTGCTTTCTATTAGTTTTGGGGTTGGTATTAGCATCCATAATTGTAATTTATATAAGGGGAAAAAATAAAAATTTAATATTAATATTAATAATTACGAAAATAATAATAATAATAATAACGATAATAATAATAAAAATAATAATAA
Organism: Dysphania ambrosioides; assembly: GCA_026401315.1. Lineage (NCBI taxonomy): Eukaryota > Viridiplantae > Streptophyta > Magnoliopsida > Caryophyllales > Amaranthaceae > Dysphania > Dysphania ambrosioides. Next base: position 4,266,767 of record CM048667.1, read on the forward strand.
CGATAAAAATAATAATAATAATAATAATAATAACAATAATAATAATAACGATAATAATACTAAAAATAATAATAATTATTATTATACTAAAAATAATAATAACAATAATAATAATAATAATAGTAATAATAATAATAATAATAATATTAATAATAATAACGATAATAAAAAAAATTAGTAACGATAATAATAATATGAATAATAATAATTAAAAATAATATTAACAATAATAATATTAATATTGGTATAAATAATAATAATATTGGTAATTATAGAGGGGATTTTTGAAGTGAAAAATATAGTACAAATTAATGGATTTTTTAAGTTGAAAAAAGTATATCAATATGGGTGTCTATTTATAGAGGGGGAAAAAATAGAGCCGTTGGTATTTTTTTTTATTTGTATTTTGTAAAATAAATTCGTTGTAAAATTACAACGGATTTATTTTAAAAACCCAACACGTGTCAAGCAGCGACTGGGCCAAGTGGCGCGCTCCCAGCCGCTGCTTCCTTATTTTTTTCTGCCCGTTACCAAGCAAAACGACGTTGTTTTGCTTTTCTAAACAGCAAAACGACGTCGTTTTTAATGTATTTTAGTGGACAAAAATGGTGGGGCCCACAGCGAATTTATTTGTCCAAGTGCTCACACCTGCAATCGAACCACAGACCATTCATTGTGAACAATTGATTTGTTCACCATTAAGCCACCACATATATTGTTCATTCATTGTGAACAATTTATTTGTTCACCATTAAACTTGCTCTTAAAATCAACTCATACACATCACCAGATTTTAGACTTTATGTTCTAGAAGAAGTACTGATGGCAGTCACAACAATATCCAATGCAAAAGGTAAACAGGATAACAAAATCAAGGCTTTAACTTCATCAAATTCAATTTCAGTTAATGCTAATTGACCTTTTATATAATCAAATATGTTAATATGTTTGGCTGCAGAATCACCATTATACATTTCTAAATCGAAAACTTATTTGGTAAATAGCTTTATGCTAGTTTTTTATTTTTAACTTTGTTATTTGGTCAAACGATGAAAAACTATTTTTTGATAATTGACTTTTTAGTTGGCTAAAATATGACTTTTAAGCCAAAATGAAAAAGTCACTCCCACTAACTTTTGACTTTTACAATGGTAAAATACAATTTTACCCCTAATACTAATATTAGTGTATAATTAATAACTAATTAATAAGTATCCACTAATCACTAATTAACAACTTGTTCGATATTAATTAAGTTAATAATACTTAAGTAATTTGTTAGTAATTTATAAAAAAAATTTAGTAATACTTAAGTTATTTTTAATTAATAGTATTATTTTTTATTCATATTAAGAAATGAGAGATTAGAAATATTTAACTAATGATTATTAACTATTAAAAATTAATGAATACTTAGACACTAATCAATAAATATGGACTAATAAATTATTAATAATTTTTTGATTATTAATCAAGTTAAATTTTTTTAATAATAAAGTAATTTTAGTAATTATATTAAACTCTTTTTTCTTTTCATTAAAGTTAATAATATATTATATAATATTTAATTAATTTCTTAGTAATATAAATTATTATTAATACTAAGAAAGTAAATATTGTTAATAAATTTTTTTTTAAATATTAAAAACTAATAAATAATTATAATTAATAAATGTCAATTATGAATATTAATTAAGTTAGAAATATATTTTTGATAAGTACTTATTTTTTGGAAGGAATTAATTTGTTAAAAATATTAATCATCAATAAAAGTATAAAATTATGGATTAGTAATAATTAATTACTTATTTATAATATTAATAGAAAATCTTTTGTGGAGTGTAAATAAAAAACAATTTAACTTATTATATATTATAATAATAATAATAATAATAATAATAATAATAATAATAATAATTTGTGATATATAATACATGTCCTCCAATATCATTTTACATAGCAAAATCTAACCGTCAATAAATGAACTTACTAAACACATTTATAAATATTTATTTACCAAATAATAATCAAACAAGTCAATACAAACAATCATTCAGTCAAGGAAATAAAGCATCCAATAACCGATTACCAAATAAGGCTATGAGTTATCAGCATCAACCAAATTTATGTACCACACTAGAATAATGACTTTCTTTTTTAATTAGACCTCACTAAGAAACTAAGTTGATTTCAAAATTTCACATTTCTTTTATAGATCTACGTAACCTCGTAGGAGTATGTATGCGGAGTGACTGTTTGAAGGTTAACAAAGAAACGACAAGCAACAAACTACTTCCACCAGCCATACTCAATCCAACGAATACGAGGGGTTAGCAGGGCTCAGGAAACAAGGAAAGACAGACCTAGGGTAATGATTACGGTCATTTTTTAATTTGAAACAAATTTTCACTTATTTGAACATATTTCCACTCCATTTTTTTCCTGCCAAAAATTTACTACTAATATGTAATGTACATACATTCATATTAAAATGTACGTTGGAATACTTATGTATGCAATGTACATACTTCTGACGTACAATGTACATTTAACTAATACGCAATGTACATATATTTATCTTAAAATATATGTTAGAATGCGTATGTGTGCAATGTACATACTTCTGACGTGAAATATACATACTACTAATATGCAATGTACATATATTTATATTAAAATATACGTTTTAATGCTTATGTATGTAATATACATATTTTTATCTTAAAATGTACGTTTTCATGCTTATGTGTGCAATGTACATACTTATGACGTACAATGTACAAATATTTATCTTAAAATGTACGTTGGAAAGCTTATGTATGCAATGTATATACTTTTGACGTGAAATGCACATAATCTTGATATGAAATGTACATATATAATTCAAAAAATATACACATGCAATTTCTTGACCAATAAACTTATGTTCTTTGAAGTTACTTATAATGTACGTCGAATTATATGAGATTTACATTGAAATATTATAAAAATTGGAGTTAGTTAACAGTAATATTTACACTTAAATATGCATATACTTGTGTTTTCAATTATGAAATGTCAAATATATTTATGTTCATTGAGGTTACATTTAATGTACATCAAATGTGTATAAAATGTACCTTGGAATATAATTCAAATTTGAATGTACATTGGAATATAATTCAATTTGAGGGAAGGAGAAGAGAATTTGTTTTTGAAAAACAAAATCTTAGGGAAATAAATGTATACGGAAGTCTAATGATAGAGCCATAATAAACTGTTCTTCCCCGTAATAATAGGTCTGATAGTTGCTTTTGGTGGGGATAATGCATTTCGTTGCGTGTTGTAACTGCCAATTTGTTCTGTACATTACGCATGCATATAATGTACATTTGTTGTTGCGTTTTATTGTTTACAAGTTGCGTTTTGGAGTAGGTGTACCATGTTCATGGCACAAACGGGTACACTATCCACCCGATAGGAGACAACATACACCTACAAATCCTTGTGCTCAGTTTCGATATTCAAAATTTTGTGTACTGTAATATATCACTCACCCTCCACGACTTTGGTGGCTTAGATGACACCATCTCAACCCCAGGTCGTGTGTTCAACGATTGGTAGAGAGAGAGAGATAATGAAGGGGGATTGTTATTCATAGAGGAATTATAAAATATCTCCTTTTTTCAGTTCTTAGAATCCAAAAATACAAAACAAGAAAGTCCGTACAAGTACAGAACAAAAAAGGGTTCTAAATTTTTGTGAGAACTTTTTAGTCAAAATGAGGCAAAATTAAAGGACATAGGGAGTACTCGATTTCTTGTCTCCACATTCTAGAGTTTGTATGATTTTGGCATTGGTGGATGGCCCTCAGAAGTGCTAACGCCTTTGGGGACTTTTTGATGGCTTGATGTGCTATGTCAAATGACTGTATTGGTCATCAGATATTCATGTTCATTGTTATTTATAAGACTTGGATGTATACATGGGGCCGGTCCAACTGGACTGGGCAAGGCCAGCCACCGGACTGATCTCGAAAATTTGGGACCGGGATTGGAACGGTCAGGTTCCGGACTGGGGTGGGTTGATTCGTACCGAATTGAAAAACGAATAACGAACTGAATCGAACCACATTAATAAATCGAATCGAATTCACGAATCGAACTGAATCGAATTCACGAATCGAACCGAATTCACGAAATGAATCAAACATAATCGAATCGAATCAAATCGAATTTCACATAATGACATTAGAAATTAGAAGAAATGAATTGTTTCTATATTCACGAATCACATAATGACATTTGTTATAAACTTTTATATTCGACTAATCACATTCATTTTCCATTTCTTTTGTCACTATTTTTCATTTTTCATTACATATTTACATAAATTACATATATTACATATAATCACAAAAAGACATAATCATATTTGATTCATATACACTAAATTATATTCAGCTAAACTAACAATCATTAATTCATATAAACTAAACGATATTCAACTAAACTTACATTATTCATATAAACTAAATTGTATTCAACTAAATTAACATTTATTGATTTATATAATGAATAAACTAAATTATATTCAACTAAACTAACATTCATTGATTTTTATAAACCAAATTATGTTCAACTAAACTAACACTCAACTAAACTAAAATTCATTGATTCATCTAAATTAAACTATATTCAACTAAATTAACATTCATATAAACTAAATTATGTACAACTAACTATATTAAACTAAATAACATTCACTAATTCATATAAACTAAACTATATTCAACGAATCTAACATTCATTGATTCATATAAAGTAAATTATAAATAATTCAACTAAACTAACATTTATTGATTCATATAAACTAAATTATATTCAACTAAATTAACATTCATGTAAACTAAACTATATTTAACTAAATTAACATTTATTAATTTATTTAAACTAAACTATATTTAACTAAATTAACATTTATTAATTCATTTAAACTAAATTATATTTAACTAAACTAACATTAATTAAATCATATAAACTAAAATATATATAATTCAACTAGCCTAACATTCATTGATTCATATAAACTAAACTATATTCAACTAAACTAACACTTATATAAACTAAATTATACTCAATTAAACTAACATTCATATAACTAAACTAATATTTAATGAGTCATATAAATTAAACTATAATAACATTCATTGATTAATATAAACTAAACTAACATTCTTATAAACTTAACTAATATTCAACTAAACTAACATTCATTGATTCATAGGAATTAAACTAAAGTATATTCAAATAAACTAACATTCATATAAATTAAACTGTATGTAAATCAACTAATATTCGTATAAATTAATTTATGTTCAACTAAACTAACATTTATATAAACTAAAATATATTTAAATAAACTAAATTTTACAAAACTAGAAGATTTAAACGGGCCGAACCAGGCCGGGATCAATGGGCTGGGCCAGGCCGAATCGAATTTTTTCTCGAATCGAATAGGATCAGGGTTGGGAAAACGGGATCGAGATTCAGATTCGGCCCACTTTTTTAGCGGGCCAAACCAAGCTTGGCCTGGTTAGTTGGCGAGCCGGTCTAGTCCGTGCCAGAGGCAGACCAGATTGGGACTGGACTGGGCTAAACCGGCCCAATGGCCATCTCTACTTGGATGTTTTGGGAATAAGTTTACTGCCATATTACTTCTTAACTAACCTTCCAAACAAATCATACAAGTCCAAAGCCAAGGAACTCACTGTACTGCGCACAAAAATACATCACTAATCCTGTTAATCTGCCTTCTTTTCCGTGACAAAGGACTCCAACAAGTGCAATCCCCAAACCCATCAGTTCTGTTAACACTAATTTCGAACCTCATTCAAGATTCTACAACCAAACATACATCACATTTACGAGGCTGGCATGATACTTGTGGTGATTCATTAGAACACTATCGACAGTGAGTAAAATTTTCCCCACGAGTAAAAATGGTTAGTAAAATGAGTGAAAAATACATCTCGGTAATGGTCACCCGTGAGAAAACTCACGAGGTGGGCCCCACATTTTTTAATTCCGTTTTATACTTCAACGGCTATTTTCGGCATTTAAACAATTTTAAAAAAATAAAATAAAATAAAATTACCAACAGCCTTAAACAAAATTTCTCTATAAAATGACACCTATTTTTCTATATTTTTCCACAACTTAAAAAAATACATTTTCCTAATTGAATTTGTTTTTCACCATTATCTACCATTTTTTTGCAAATCTTTGTTAAGGTAAATTATTCTGGTGTTATTTTCATTAAAACGATAATAAAGACGTTAGTTAAGAAGATAGTTAAGACGTTAATTTAAAACGATTATCAAAAGTGATAATTATTAAAAAAAAACGCTACCGTTAATCGCTAATTTAAAACTATAATTATTAAAAAAACGCTAATTAAATGCGACAATAAAGTAAACTATAGTTTAAAAAGGCAATTAAAAATCGATTATGAAAAACGATATAAAAATGCGATAATTAAAAACGATAATTAAATACTGTAGTTATGAACGATAACTATAACCGCTAATTAAAAATATTAAGTACATTCCAATGAATTAAAACGCTAATTACGCAATAATAACATAAATTAATTAATAATGATACAAAATTATTAATTATAATCATACATTAATTAAAAAATTAAGTAAAATTGGTGAATATGGAAGAGAGAGAAAGTGTGGTGGGAGTATTGAAAAAAGTAAGAGAGAGATTGGTGAGGATTTTTTTTTACTCACTGCTGGGATGACATTTTACTCACAAAAAAATTCATGAGGATAATTGGGTGGGATGAGTGAAAAAGTGGTTAGTAAGAGAATTAGATGGCAAAATTTTGCCCACTGCTGATAATAGTTTTATAGAGCATACAAGAATTAGCATAAGATAACACATGCAATATGGTATACAAAGTGAGCCAAAACTAGGATATTCTACTATAGCACCTGGCATAGCAAATTTTGCCCCCTAATTATACAATAACAAACAATGTTAAAAAACCCTTAAAACTAAGGGGGGTCAAGCCGTCAAGTAACAGAACTCTAAGCCATTAAGAAAGCAACCACCATAACCTAGCCAGTTAATGTTAACAAACCTGATAATTTTTCCCTAATTCAAGTAACCTCGGCCTTTGGGACAGATCCTGAGCATATAGGACAAGGAGGGTCTCTTTTATCCTCGAGGTGTGTTTGCTGTTCTAAGCAACCAGCATGAAACATATGCCCACAAACTAAAACTGCAACAATTGATAGCTCTTCTGAGACAAGGGTTGTTCCTAAATGATGTGACTTCCGTCTTAATGATTTCTGGCATATCCCACAAACCTTCCTGGCTCCTTCGGGCGAAAATGCATGAATGACTGAGGAGCTTGACCTAATTCTTTCTGGCTGCCAGAAAGCCCTTTCTCTAAACTCTGAAAAATCTTCATTAAAACAAAATACAAAACAAACAATTCGTCTTAAAACTCCAGGGAACTACCAAAAAAAATACACTGGAAAAAATATGAGAAGAGAGAACAGCTCGTTATTATTCCCTATTTGACATTCCCTACTGCATGTCGGATCTTGTTGTAGTAGGTGCACTTCAGAAAACCTCAAAAGTGCAACAAAGCATCTTCTCTAGGTGGAACAATGAACTTTCATTTTGCTATAAGTAGCCGGAAAATTGTATGCTAAACATGTATGGGTATAAAACCAGTATTTAGTCCTCATTAATTGACGAAATATTCTTTATCTCCTCTAAAAATTAGAGACATCTATACGGAAGAAATGGCATGAGCTAAGATGGAGGGGAAAGAAGGAAACCTGGATGAAGTCCCAAATCAGAATTGTATTTATTACCCAGCTGAAAATATAATTGCTCATCATGAAACGGGCTACTCTTGCTGATAGACGAAGACTTATGGTAATTGGAAGAGTTTCGTCGAGCATACTGATTTCCATAGTGGTAACGAGAGCGTTTCAGTAACATTGAGCGGCTCACATTGTGATGACGATGCTGACCAAATGCAAGTTGAGAAACTGGTTGCTTTCCATGACTATCCGTAACTTCCTTAACAGAAAGGTGAGGTTTGTATACACCAATGTTGTCAGGATCAGAAGAGTTCTGCTAGACAAGGGAACAACAAAACCCTTCAATCAGGGAACAACAATAAAAACAGTAGTAACATAGTAAATTGATATTATAAAATAATCAAAAGCCCACTTCTAATCAAATTCCGGGGTTTTGAAATCAACAAAATGCATGCAGATTCTTAGAAGTTCTAAAAAAACATTTACGAGTTACATCAACTTTCAATTATGGACCCTTGAACATATGCAGTTTTAGTGTTTCCCTATTCACCAACCAAAATTAGCACAAAGAGAGACAAGATTTTCTCAGAAAGGTTCACAAAGGAACACGGTGAAAAGGAAAATAGTGATAATGAGTAGAAACACATATTTTCAGTGGAAAATAAATGAAAATATACCAAAAAGATAATGATAAACAAAAGAAACGGGATTGATGGCAATGAAATGATAGTAATGGGGGGTAGAGAGCCATAGAAGTAGGGGTAATGGCAGTGGTACAAAAACTATGTATAACACACACCCACACGTTAAAGGAGAAAGACCTAGAGAATGCCTCTATGGAAATATTGGAATCTCTGCATCATCAACTTTCCCTCTCTTCAACCAGAAGTTGTGAACATAAATGAGATTAAAAAAAAAAAAAGAGTACAGCGCAGAAGTTGGTCAATTGAAAAGGTCTCAACCTATAGTGAATTAAACTTTTTTCCCTTGGTCCAGAATATGTATGCAACAACTGTACATAGGATATTCATTTTCATACAGCCAAACTATTGATTACTAGTATGCCTATGTTTGATATTGCTAGAAAACCTTCACCCTCAAAATCTCTTAATTATCTTTAGCAGCTAGTGTTTCCATATTTTTCTCACTGGGTTAGTTTTCATTAGTTAACTAGCTTCGGGATCTTTATAACTAACCATTGTTGAACATCAACTGATTCAATAACCAAAGACGGGTAGCAATATAATAACAGCCGTACAAACAGTAATAGCAATCTTTACAGGAGAAGACAAACCTCTCCGGCTGTCAGATCCCTTCCTGACGAACATGGCATGGAATCTGAAATATACAAGTTATGGAGTTGAAATGACTATATGTAGCAAATATACAAAGAAAAAACTCCAATTTAAAGTATCTGTCAAGGTTTGTAATGAGATTAGCTCACTGAAAATAAAAAAAAATAAAAAATTAGTATCAAAACAATGCAGGCATATAGTGATACAATATATTCTGTATCTTCATACTTGATATCCATTGAGAATATCTCTCTCCGAGTTAAGGCAATAAGCATCATTGTCCAACTCAGGCATGTGTAATTAGAAGTCCAATTCCACCATTTCTCTATAACCCCAACAGTTCGATAAGTCTATGACATTACCAACATTACCATGACTGATAAAAAATAGATAATCCTGACCAGCTCATAAAGTGTTTCATCAATTAGGACAAGAGCACCTACGTCCAAAATGAGCTTATTTGTAGAAATCCCATCCAAGCATACGACTATGGATCTAAAACTGTCAATTTACACATATTGTGACTTAAATATATGTGCCTAGGATTCATGGTACTCATACAGGGTCCTGATACGCACAACATAGACATGTTTCTAGGAATTCAAAACTGCCAATATTCTCAAATTTGACTCTGTTCAACAGTCATATGCATACCACCAATAATTCCAAGTGTCAAACGGAGTATCTGATTTGACATTTCACCATTTGACATCATCAAACTCGTCAAGAAAACATCTTTTTGAACATTAGAATAACTTCTTCTTAGACTAACTAAAAACAGATCCAATTATAACACTATCACTCCTTTATAAGCTCAACTAAAACTCAATTCTTTGGATAAAGATCGAAACTTTATCACACAAATCTCATCTAAAAGAAAACAAAATCACAGGAAAAGAAAATACCCATCAAACCGATCAAAATTTTCACAACAAAATATACACGATCATACACACTACCAACCATAAATTCAAGAAATTCACACAAAATTCGCAGAATCACCAAACCCCATCATTCATACACTCAAATTATAACATGGGTATGCCACAATTCCCCACATCTTTACATTTCAATCAAATCCCATCGCTAAATTCCATCAATCAGCGAAATTCCACAAAAAAAAATCGCAAAGTTAATAAAAGAGCATAACGAAAGAGAGTAATGAAGGGTAAACCTGAAGGGGAAGGATGGTAAACAGCAGCTGATGATTCTCTTCTCTTTCTTTTTCCCATTATTCCGGATTTTTTTAGGATTAATTCAGTGTTTTTTTTTTTTTTGGCAATGTCATTCAGATTTTAACGGCTGAAGTTTGAGTAATTTTGCCCATAAATTTTGTCAACAATTATAAATAAAATAAAATAAACCACTTTATGTAATTTGTCTGATTTCTATGAATCATTGGATATTTGTGTGGAAAAAAAAAAGGGGAGAAATAGCGAAGAAAAAGAGGAGAGAGATGTCAAATGATGATCAGCATTTGCTTCATTTGTGTTAATGGTACTACTGTACTTTGTTAACTTTATTAAGACACGTGTCGCTTTATCTTTTAATTGCTGTTTTGTTTCTGATATTTTTCACACTAAACAGATTCGTGCTTGGGTTTATCGTAGTAGTTTCGACCGATGATTAGGGGTGTCAAATCGGGTCGGTTCTGGGTTGACCCATCGCGGGTCGGTTCTTATCGGGTCAATTTTGTCTATCGGGTCGGTTTCGGTTCGGGTCGGGTCATTATCGGGTCGGGTTAAATCGGTTATTTGCTTGGTCGGGTTCGGTTCGGGTTCGGGTCGGGTTGTATTCGGTTCGGGTTTATGTCGGTTCGGGTTGTATTCGGTTCGGGTCAAGGTCGGTTCGGGTTGTATTCGGTTCGGGTCAAGGTCGGTTCGGGTCAAGGTCGGTTCTAGTACAATCGGGTAGGTTCCTAAACGGGTTATATCGGGTTATTTCGGATTTGGGTCAAGATCGGTTCTGGTAAAATTGAGTCGGTTCCTGAACGGGTTATAGCGAGGTTATTTTGGGTTCGAGTCAAGGTCGGTTCTAGTAAAATCAGATCGATTCCTGAACGGGTTATTTTAGGTCAAGGTCGGTTTTGATAAAATCGGCCAATGATGATGGTTAATTCATAAATTGGACAGGGATGATGTCAATAAGTCATTTAAAAACAAAATATTTATGAGGTAATGATTATTAAATGTGTATTATCCTATCAAACTAGTTTATAACATACGATGTTAAGTTTATATATACATAAGAACTTATAATATGTTTAGTTTGATATCGACAATGACAAGTTTGGGTTCAAAGTTATTAGATATTAGGTAAAAATAGGTCTGTCAAAATTAGGTCATATTCATTTATATTCAGATTATTAATACATCTAGTGAATTTGGGTAACGAATTGTTATAAATCGGGTTATATGGGTTATGTGTCGGTTTCAATCGGTTTCGGGTTCTTTTCGAGTCGGGTCCGTAACGGGTCGGGTCTGTAATGGGTCGGGTCTATAACGGGTCGGGTCTGTAACGGGTCGGGTCTGTAACGAATCGGGTCCGTAACGGGTCGGGTCGGGTCTGTAACGGGTCGGGTCCCTAACGGGTCGGACACGGATCGGGTTCGGGTCTTTGAATATCGGGTCAAATCGGTTTCGGGTTAACTTCAGGTCGGGTTGGGTCGGTTTTCGGGTCTCACTTTTCGGGTCATAATCAGGTCAGGTCCGGGTCGGTTTCGGGTAACTTATCGGGTCGGGTATGATTCTGACAGCTCTACCGATGATAGATATATAAGACTATTAAATCATATAATCCCTCAGTTTCCAATCTTACTTTATTCGGTTTTGCTTTTTTAAAGTTAATAAAAGATAAAATTAGTTAATTACAAATTATATATAAGGTGTGTTTTTATGATTATTTAAGATATGAAATAATTTTTTTAAAACATCTATTTTAGTATATGGGGCAAAAAATAGGATAGAGAAAATATATTATTACTAGTATATGAGATCGTATCAACGCTATCAATAGATTAGTGTAGTATGTTATTAGTGTTATCTTCTATTATTATCAAAATTATCAATAGATTAGTGTTATACTCCCTCTCCCTAGAGCATAACCCCCAATTTAAATGAAATCGCTTATAGATGTTCTTGGCTATTGTGTTGTATTGAATTATTGGACGAATAGTAAGGTTTTCCTTGGGGAAAATATGTTTTGTTATCAATAGAACTAATGATCTAGATTACATTGCTATATGAGTCTCGAGTAAATTTAAAAGCCACTAGTAAATCTGAGGTTATGAATGAAAATTTTAGTATTAAAGTCTTATGCTGAAGAACTAATAGAGAGATGAACATAAGATCAAATATATTTTAAAGGGGAGTGAATAGAATATGACAAGTTTTTGCATATTAAGCTCTCAGGACCTTGAAATGATTTTCAAAGGCAGATTTGATATTGGATATTGAATTGAAATGTCAATGTCTTAAAATGAGTTTCAAAGGCTATTACTCAAACTTTAACTTCGATGTAGCTTATAAATATTTAAAGAAAAACATATAAAATGTAAATAATAAAATGCGAGAAAATAAATGAGACAATGCATAGAGATTTGTTACGAAATTCGACATTTTCCCTATGTATCCGCCTAGGGTTGTCCAACCTCATTCAACTATATTGCAACGACTCAAATCATAGAAATAAAAAAATTCCCACTTTTACTATACGTTTGAGTATAACGGTTATACTTTTAATATATCACTCGCTTTTTAATATTCTTTTTACCACTCAAAAGATATACTCTTTTCTCTCGGTCTAATTACAACGTAAGGTATTAAAGAACTATAGAGAAAATATAATTTGATTGGTGTAGCTTGACTGAATTTCTCATGTATGGCTTGTTTGTTGTAGTCCTTCAATACTTCAGCAACTTTATATAGGAACTTGAAGTAATAAACTTCAGCAAATACGTTGCATATAGACATTGATAGTTTTCTATTGGAGTTTGAATTATTGTTGAGATATTGGCTGTTCAGAATTCAAAATTTTGTTGCAGCTGACGAGCATAATATCTTCCAGACTTGATACAACACGTAAATCTCCAAGGTTGTTGAGCTTAAAAAAATTTCAGCCGTCTTCAAGCCACAAACCTAAGAGCGTTTGTTGATGCTTCAAATATCTTCTCAACATTATTTTTTCAGCCCATAATTTTAGGAGATATATTTTTGCTTCAACAATATCCTTGTGAGTGCAGTAACATGTGTTGAATAAAATGCATGATGTTTTTATTAACCCAAATATGTTGTGATCTAATCCACTGCAGAGTACTTATCCATGTGATTCCAAAAGTGATCATGCACAATATAAATTACAACCAAAATAAAATATTATAAAAGGGTTTGGCCATATCTATCTTTTGTAGGTTAATAAAATAAAATAGTTTTCCTGCAACAAATAAGTTAGATTATAAACATAGCCCAATAAAATAGTAGCAATCGAAAGTCATGCATGAGCTTGTTGAGATAGTCGCATGGGCCAAGCTTATTACGTGCATTTGTATTTAATCAATCCTAACTTTGGCTTTCATCACCAAATAAAATAATAAATCGTTAGTTCAACAATATCAAGATGGAGTTTCATATGAAAATGGAATATTTATTTTCCAATAGTGCTAATTATTATTATTGTCAATCAATATAGGTATCGAGCTTCTAAATTTACTCGAATCAAAATTTTATCCCATTGAGTAGATTTTGGGTTGACTCACGTAAAAAAAAAAACCCCACAATGAATCTTGATGAAATTAACATAAACCAACGAAACACTTATACCTGATCAACAATGGCCCGGCCCGCTAGCTCAGTTCGGCCCGCCTCGAAATATGACCGGGTTTGGGCATTAGCAATTAGCCCGAAATTAGGGTTTGGGCAAGCAAACTTTGGCCCGGAAATTATTGGGATAGATTTGGGTAGTGATGTATAGCCCGAAGCCCGACCCGACAAGCCCGAATTTTAATTAAAATGCTTCTTTCAAACTTTTAAAAGGCACGCTGAATATATGTCTTATGTAAGCGTTTAGCCATTACGGCATTACCTAAGCCACACCTCTGTATATTGGATTTTGATTCCAATGTACTCTCTTCCTAGAAACTTTCATTCTTATAATAGGGGATTTTCATTCCATTTTATTCTACCTGATACTAAAACCTTCATATTTTCATAATGGGGTTTTAGCACCCCTTTTTTCAGTACCATTCCCTGTAGATTAATAAATCTTGCGCTAATGATGGACCCTACTCTACTCTTAGCTCGCTTATTGACTTGACATTTAATGATACACATTCAAACATAAGATATGCATCTGTAACATGATTTTTTTGTGTGTAAAATACCTTAGTACACAAAGATTTTGACTTGGTCTCTCTTAGATAGAATGTCATAGTTGCTTAAACATTTCAGATTGCATTTTATACTACTACGTCATCCATTTGTTTATCATTGATAGATCTAAGAACTTGATATTTACAAAGTTTAGTTGCTAACCAAAGCATAGTAACGTAAAATAGGTGCGCAAAGCCTGCAAAACCCGATTGATATGGAATATGAATAATAACTTTAGGCCCGAATACATTCTTCGCCAGAATAATGTGCTACAAACTAACCATTTGGCCCGACTCGAACCCAGCCCGCAACTTAATCAGGTCTAGAAACACTATACATCATACATGAGTTTAATAGTACATGACATAAAGCTACTACAGCAAGAGGGAAAAAATGAAATGACAAATCAAATGATAAGGAAAGCAATCGCCACCGTCGGCGGCGGCAGCGCCTACCAAGCTAGGAGCATGACATCCCGGAGACATTCATCCTCCGCCTCCACTGCCGTAAACTCCATGCTACTTCGGTCTCTCAAAGACCACTACGTTGAAGTCTCCAATATGGCCCCACCTCCGGTACCACCTCTCACCCTCCTCGTTTCCTCAAATACTTCTCCTTAAACCCTAAAGCCTGGTTCAACTGAATGTTGTGATGCAGAAGGTGAACCCAACAGCTGAGTTCACAATCATCAACAGGGCCCTTGACTCTAACGGTCTAGTCTGAAGATTCAATAGGAGATAGGAAGGATCAAAATACTCTAGAGGGGGGGGGGGGGGGGGGTTGAATAGAGTATGGTAGATTTTCGCAATTAGGTGTTCAAAGGCTTTGAAACAGCTTTTAGACGCGGAAATAGGATATGATAAGTTTCAAGGGCTTTGAATCAATTTTCAGGATTTGCTTTGTAAGCGAATACGAAAGAGTAAAGCGAATAAAGAAAGTAAAGCAAATTTAAAGGGGACAACGATTTGTTACAAAGTTCGGCAATGTGCCTACTTCTCCGCCTAAGATTTCCTACCCGTAGGATTTAACCGATCTTTATTTCCTCCTTTAGAGACCTAAAGCCACCTTTGAAGATTAACACACAATCTTCTATACCGTAGCTTACCCTAGCTACACTTTAGCGTCTCAATTCCTAGAAATAAAAATCTTCTCACTTTTTCTTTTTGAATCTTTGAGTATTATAAATCTACTCAAAGTATGTCTCTTTTTTTCTTTTGATATTTTCCTTTTCACACAAAGAGACTTTCTTTTCTTTTCTCTCAATCTAAAATACAATTAAAGTATAAAGCTCTAGAGAGGAAAGTGTTTGAGTTTTCTGTAGCTTGTGTTGTATATCTCATTTTTGGAACTTCTTTTTCTTTTAAGCTTCAGCTCACTCTATTTAAGGAGCTTCTTCTCACAACGGATAGTCTTCAGTATTTTCAAAAATACCGTTGCCCTTGAATCGGATGTTAGGACTTTGACTAACTGCTTCAGAATTTGTTCCATGATGCTCGGGCAGTTACTAAAGTCTGCTTCAAAGGTCTTGACCGAATAGTCGTTACAGATTTGAATGAGTCTTATTATTTTGAATTGCACGTTCAATGATACCTTGAATAGGGATAGCTTCAGCAGTATTTTTTTCAATCCCATAAAGCTAGGAAGACTTGAAATTCAAACTCATCTTGAAACCATTTGAATTTAAATCAAAACCTTCAAGAGTCCATCATATAACTACTTCCTAGCTTTTAGGAGAAGTTTAAGCAAGAATTCAGCAGCTTAAACAAGTTGAATTCTTCGACTATATCTGGACAACAAGCAAGTAATCCAAGCCACAAAACAAGCAACTAATACGAGTAATCATATAGTAACATAGTAACAGTGTTTTATGCATGACATATCTCATAAGGTGTTCTTTGACTTCCATCACCTACATTTAATCAAGTTAAACATATATAAACATATTATCATCATCAAGGTGGAGTCTTCACAGTCCTAAAATAGAGTTACAACAAGGAGGAAATCAGCATTTTCGTTATGCGATTAGCCAACTTTGGGCCTGTGGAAGATGATGAGAATGGTGAAGATGATGAGAATGGGGTTAATCAGTTGTTTGTACATATCGAGGTTTCAAAGCTGAGTATGAGTAATTCTATGCAGATACTATGTGGGTTGTACCCGGATGCTTTGGGGATTCAATCTGTTGCTCTTAGACATAAAACCACTGAGGATGGGTTTGTTATTGTTCCCAACAAATACACCGGCCCACTTTTCGAGTTCATTTCTTGTCTCCCCTCTTGCATTCTTCTGAATTATTTTGTTATTCAATTTGGTTTTTTTTTGGTTTGCTATGAGGTCTTGAGGTTTAGGCTTCTCCGTGGGGGTTGTATATTTCGGTTCTTTATTGCCACGGTTGTGTTCGTGTCAGTTTAGTTCCACTAGGTTATGTTCTTTTTTGCAAGTGGACGATAGTCTATTATCTGTAAAATTGTTGGTTACGGTGTACTTGATGGTGTATGTTGATAGGATTGGAGGTTTTAGAGGTTTGTGTACTTCAGGGTGGCTAAAAAGTTTTGCTTCTTTATTGCTTGGTTTGCCTTCGTACCAAATGAGCTTCACTTGGTTATGTTCTTTTTTGAGGAGTGAATGACAGACATGGTATATTGATAGTGTATATAATTTGTAATTGATATTGTTCATTGATTTGTTATTTTTACTTATGGGTTTTGGAGGTATACGTAGTTTTGAGTGGCTAAGATATTTTGCTTTTTATCATTTGGTTTGCGTTCATAACAATTAAGTTCTATGAGTTTGTTTATTTTTCGTGATGTGTGTGAATGATGGTATGTTAGATAACTAATAATTGTGAGTTATTGGTAGAGTTTTTGGTTAGAGAGTATTTGATTTTGTTTGTTGATTTGCTATGGCGAATTGGAAGTTTTAGAGGTTTACATAGTTCCGAGTGGCTAATAATCTTTATTGCTCGGTTTACGTACATGCCAGTTTAGTTCCATGAGATTATGGTGTTTTTGACGTGTGTGAATGATAGGTAGGGTAAAGGGTTAATCTTTTTACCAATGGAAGGTGTTAGTGAGTTGGAAGTTGAAATTGAAGTATTTTGGAGTTAGAGTAAGAACCTTTTACATGGTCACTAAACATGGATCAAGTGAAGTATTGTGGTGTGGATTTCTTGGTAATGTTGGAGTTAGAGATGAATATATATCTTTCTTGATTGGTTGGCTTTGAGTGGAGTAGAATAACATTTGTAGGATAGGGGAAGGATAATAACATGGGTTTAAACCATCGAACTTGAGCGTGAGATGTATGAAGTATGAAAAATGTATGATTTGATGAAAGTGGTTGCGGTTTGAACTGTTAATAATGATTTTGTTATTCTAGGTAAATATTAATAGGGGGGGGGGGGGGGGAATTGGAGGTGTAAGATTATAGACACTTTTCGCGGAGTTTCAATAGGAACATGTAAATGAAAGGAACTTGAAAAAGAATGCAAAATATTTTTAGCATGGAAACTCTTTGTGCCCAAGTCAAAGAAAAAACCACGGCCCACTCTGAATTTTTACTCTCATTTCACTAATAGGGAAATCCTCAATTACAAACTATTGTCTCTCTTGACTCGAGTTATAGGTGAGTTCCTTTCTCTAACACTCTTGATCTCTTCTCTAACTCTTTTCCTTTTCCACTCAAGACTTAACTCTAAGCCTTTTACAAGATCACTCAATCCTGCCACCCTAGTGCAATTCAGTACTACTCTCAAAGATTACAATAAAAACTATTTTGTGACTTTAGAACTACACTGAAAGAAACTTGCGATTTTAAGCCTTTTGAACAACTGACAAAATATGTTTTTTTCTCTCGAGAAAACGTTTAAGTATGTAAGATTGTGTATTGATTTTATGATTGTTTAAAGTCCTTAAATAGAGTTATGAACATATGATTAATTCCATTACTTCCATGTATTCCTAAATATTAGGAAGATATGTACACTAACTTACCTGGATTACCTTAGTGTCGTGCATAGTGGAATTAGTGGGGTTGATTAAGGTGATTTAATAGTGTAGTTTGACAAGGTCAACTAAATTAAAGTCGTGAGAGTATGGGCGTGCATGCAAAGTGATTAAAGATAACTTCCCACTAAAAGGGGAGACTTTTTAGGATTTTAGTTTTATCTCAACAAACCTACATTTTCCATCATTAGACAAAACCAGCGTTTATATAAGTCACACAAAAGTAGTTAGAGTAATTTTAGAAAGATTTATTTTCATAAACAATAGTTAAAGCTTTTTACTAAAATACGTTCAAATCTAAAAAGGAACCTTAAAAATAATTGTATAGGCTTAATGTATCGCATGTTCCAAATAGCTAAGTTCTTAATTACCCACACAAATCATATGTACTATACTTAGTCTTCATGTCTTCTCAACTTGAAGCTACCTCGGTGTTGTTTCAATAGGAGTTCCTACTCCGGAACTTGTCGAATATTATTTGCTTCTTTTATCCATAGTTTGATCCCATTCGACCTTGTTCCTTGTTGACTTTAAGCTTCCCTTTGCTTCTAATCTGAAACTCAATTCGAAAGCCTTCACACACTATAGCACATGACAAATAAGTTTGCAAATTATGTCAACACCAAAACCGAACAACACCGAGGTAATTTCAAGTTGAGAAGACATGAAGACTAAGTATAGTACTTAGGATTTGTGTGAGTGATTAAGAACTTAGCTATTTGGAACATGCGATACATTAAGCCTAAAAAATTATTTTTAAGGTTCCTTTTTAGATTTGAACGTATTTTAGTAAAAAGCTTTAACTATTGTCTATGAAAACAAATCTTCCTAAAATTACTCTAACTACTTTTGAGTGACTTATATAGACGTCGGTTTTGTCTAATGATGGAAAACGTGGGTTTGTTGAGATAAAACTAAAATCCTAAAAACTCTCCCCTTTTAGTGGGAAGTTATCTTTAATCACTTTGCATTCACACTCACATTCTCACGGCTTAAATTTAGTAGACCTTGTCAAACTACACTCTTTAAATCACCTTAATCTTAGATAAAAGTTAGGCATGCATGATCAACCCCACTAATTCCACTATGTACGGTACTAAGGTTATCCACGTAAGTTAGTAGACATATCTTCCTAACATTTAGGAATACATGGAAGTAAAATAAATATTTTGTCATTTCTTCAAAAGGCTTAAAATCGCAAGTTCCTTTCAGTCTAGTTCTAAAGTCACAAAATAGTTTTTATTGTAATATTTGAGAGTTGTACTAGGATAGTAAGATTGAATGACCTTGTAAAAGGCTTAGAGTTAAGTCTTGAGTGGGAAAGGAAAAGGGTTAGAGAAGAGAGCAAGAGTGTTAGAGAAAAGAACAAGAGATACAATAGTTTGTTATTGAGGGTTGCCCTATTAGTGAAAGAGAGTTAAAATCTCGAGTGGGTTGTGGTTTTTCCTATGAGTTGGGCACAAAGGGTTTCCATGCTAAAAATCTCTTGCATTCCTTTTCAAGTTCCTTTCATTTACAAGTTCCTATTTAAATTTCGTGAAAAGTGTCTACCATCTTACACTTTCAATTCACCTCCTTTTATAAGTGTTCACCTAGAATAACAGATTTGGTGAACATATTTTGATTCTCTTAAAGTACTATCTAGTTGAAGATTTGAAGCGATGATGTAACAAATGAGGTGCAAAGATTATATACATTATGTAGTTTATAATGCCACAATGAAAACACCCCTTCCTGGATGTGCAAGTCCTTTGAAACTTTTGAGTATCTCTTGGAAAGCTTATGTTTGGGTAATAGCGATGTGCTGTCTGACTGGATTTTTTAGAAATTCATTGCTCCTGTTTGAATTCTGAATGAATATGGGTCCATCATGACTACTTTGGAGTAATTATCCAGACATTTGATATTGAAAGTCCTTGCGAAAAATGTTGTTGGTTGATATGGAGAGGATTGTTTGGTTATCTCCTTATATTTCTTTCTTTTGGGCTGAAGAGAGATTTCTTTTTGTAATTATGAGGTATAGAGGGTTGCAATTATACAACTTATGCATCAGGGAGACATGAACTATCTCATAGTACTAGTCTGTGATAAAAATTGACATTTATTTGTTGATTTTTGTTGATGAAGTGGTTACCTTTCATTGCTTATTTATTGTCCTAAGTTCCTGACAACATTACACTTGATGATACTGCTGTAGTGCTATGTCAACCAAACTTCAATTGGCTTCATAACCTTGTGCTTATTAGATATTCACTAGAGAAATGGAACTTCAGTTTGATTTTTATGCTTTTTGTGTTACCTTGGAAAGCCTGTATTATCAGTGATGTCAATGGCTGACTTGTCATTGAATATTTTGTTTCTTTTGCATAACTCCTGGCTTAACCAAAATTCCTTTATTGGAGTGTTACAAACTCAGCCTCTGTAGTTGCTTTAAATACAGTGTTTGAGAGAGCCAACGAAATATGCTGCTACCGGAATTTACTATGTGAGTAACTTGCCCCATTTCTCATGCTCATTTTTTGTATAGGAAACCTTTGTGTTTTTACACTGTTGTATAACATTTTACCTTCATTGTCTGATCAGGAAATTTTGAAATCCTTTTGTCAACTTCAATACTTTATTGAGTTCATTCCAGGTATTTCAGAAGGGCATCACCGATCATCGTCCGTAAATCTCTATGTGTTACTTGTATTTTATACGTCTTTTATCAAATTTGTTCTTATTTCATATACTTTTATTTATATTACTTTAAAATTCACTTTCACTCTCACTCTCCCTTACAGAAGGGCATAACTTCTAGTTCGTGTGTTAGATTGGTGCGTCTTTTTTAAAACTCTTTATTTATGCTATGTACGCACTGGTAAATCTGCTAAGTCGTTCGATTTATGGTTTAGGAGATTTACTAAACAAATTTTGAGAGGATATAATTTTAGCTACGGAGCTCCAAAATTATGTATTTTTCTTAGATCTACTATGGCTCAAATATTCATAGGGAATTTGACCAACTAATTTTGCCAAAAAAGGCCTCTAATAGGGAAATTGTGAAATTTTTTCAATTTTACCTACTAATTTTAAAAATAGCTAAATCATACTAATTAAGTGAATTTATTTATAATTATTAATTAATACTAAATACATTAACATAAATTAATTATTTTTATTTTGTTGAACAAATATTAAATATTTTTATTTATTTATACTAATTATTTTATTTTTAAATTTTGTAAAAAAATATTGAAGTTTGTAAAAATTAATTATGTCCTAACTAGATTTAATTCTTCTAAAATCATAGTAATAAATTTCTACAATTATGTGAGAGAATAATTTTCATATTTCGATTTTTTCTGAGCATTCCAATTATTCTATATTTGTAAGTAGTAAGATAACACAAATTACTCTACATTAAATACATAAATATCAAATCAACTTAATTAATTTGCAAATAAAAAAAATGATCCTTCATCCCTCCTAAAAATCCACCTAATCTTGATTGATTTAATATTAATTCGCAGGAGGAGATAATAAGGTTGGTTGAGTTGAGGACTAGTGTTCGTTGTAGATTTATAAAATAAATAAAAAAATCACTCAGATTAGGGAAACGACGTCGTGTACAAGGCAACAATCATAGAAACCCCGACGAAATCAGCTCTCATAATTCATCTTTCCGGGATTAATTCAGGTTCTAATTTCTGTAATTTTATCAATCATTCATCTTTACATCACCATTATTTATAAAATATTTTGTTCCCAGATCTTTGATTGGCTACATTTGTGCAAAAGTAAGGCCCCCCAAATCTCAATATGGTGAGAAAATCACTCTTTTCTTTATTTGAGCTCATGTTTTGTAAAATTTTGTATGAAATGGGAGTTGATTGGAAAATTCAAGCATTTGGGTATTTCTTATTAATACAGTGTGGTTACTATTTTAGAGAAAGGTGTAGTCTTTGATGAAATTGATACATGCTTTTGGGTTATTAGAATTGAAACTGTGAAATTGATTAATTTTTTTTTATCTTCTGGGATTGCTTTTGATCTGGGGTGTCAATCTAATTGTGGTTTCTTTAGCTAAATAATGCTAGAATTTGTCAATCATGGTTTTTCAATTGTGAATATTTTAGCAAACCCTTCAAACTTCTGTACAATTCCATGTATATTGTCCGGTTCGTCTTTTTGTATACATGTTGGATTCTCGACATACTGAGGTGGATATGGACACTTTGAAACTTTGATCGTATTGTGAAAAGTTCAAATTCTTCGGAAAATGTGCCATTGCAATGACTAGATATGTGCATTTATTGATGTATATAGTTTTCAAATTTTCATTACCTAGCATTTAGAATGGATAATCAAGTCTAATTCATGGTTTTATGGACTATGATTGAGTTGTGTTTAAGTGGTATCATTTGTTTGTCAGTGCAATGATCAATTGTGGCTGTGATCATAGGTTTACCACTCTAGTTTTGTTGATGAGGAAGGAGTAACTAAAGCTTGTGGTTGTCCACTACTTCCTTTGAAAAGCCATATCAAGGGTCCTGCACCTGTTTCTAACCAAGGTTAGGGTCATCGCCACTCATTTGTATCCGGTTTTACATCTGTAAATGAGTTCTCCTAAGTATCTTCTCCTGTGTTGATCAATGTGCATTGTGCTAAATGGTGCAGAAAGCACTGATATCGTTGATGAAGCAATCACCTTTTTCCGCGCCAATGTATTCTTCAGGAACTTTGATATAAAGAGCTCTGCTGATAAGCTTCTTATCTACTTGACATACTATATTAACATTGCTTTGAAGAGGCTTGAGGGGTGCAGAACGTTGGCTGAAGGTACCAAGGCGATAATTAACTTGGGTCTTGAGGATGTTCCAGTCCCTGGAGAGTCTGGGTTTCCTTTCCCTGGTTTATTTACCCCTCCTAAATCACACCAGGAAGCAGGTAGATTTTCTTGACTTTATTCTACTATGAATCTATGAATATTGTAATTCAAACTTGCATGTTGCACCTTTAGATATGTCATCTTTGCAAACCATTTGAAAATGCATTTGTGGAGGTCAAAAATTCAGGTGTTGGAGAATTCATTCATTAGTTGCCAAGTAGGGTGGCACTC
Organism: Dysphania ambrosioides; assembly: GCA_026401315.1. Classification (NCBI taxonomy): domain Eukaryota; kingdom Viridiplantae; phylum Streptophyta; class Magnoliopsida; order Caryophyllales; family Amaranthaceae; genus Dysphania; species Dysphania ambrosioides. The sequence goes on from CM048667.1 coordinate 4,290,358, forward strand.
CCAAAAGCAGTTCCCGCAGTATTAGAATTTTCTGTGTTATCAAGAGACCGCCCCTGGTAATTTGAGTTTGGTAGCTCAGCTGACAAATTTTTGTTGATCTCAAATCAACACAGTTCAGGGGTGGGGATGACAAAATACACATTACATTAACTCCATCTGTTTTTTTTTTTTCTCTTGCATGCCTCACAACAGCATCAGCTAGTTTGTTTCCACCCTGTTCTTCAAAATTCCAGCTTAGTGCCAGTAGTTTCCTGGAGGAGACCACTGTGGGACAGCCTTGTATGAACTGTCTGGTCGTACGGATTCCCTTGATTGCCAAACTGCACTCACTGGTTATGTTACAATTGTTCCATTTTCTGGACTTTATCCATTCCAGTGCTAGTAGAATTCCTTTGGGTTCAGCTTCTATATATAGATTTGTGAGCTGACTTTTTGAGAGAAACCTTTGATCAAGTCAGCATCCAGTGCTTATGTGTAGTTGATAGAGTCTTGGGGAGGGGAGGGGACTTGGGTTTGGTAATGGGAGAGGGCTTTTTTCCACTGAAGGTTAGTTCTGTGTGAAGAACCATTTATTATAGCCTAAGAGAGTTTTTGAGAAGGGCATTGGACGGGATGGTTTTTTTTTTTTAAAAAAAAAAAGTTCCAAGAGTTTCTTCTGGACCAAAGATTCCAAATTGCAAAGAATAATATAGCGTTTTTTGGCACATATTCGATTGGCAGAGGAATTTGAGTTAGGTTTGACTTTAATCAAGTGTTGAGGTGGATGTGCCGCTAAAGGTTGCATGGGAGATCTTTGAGGACTCCCTGGCTCTAGGACAAAGTCTTCCTTCTTACAACCTGAAATGCATTTAGGTAAAGAATAAGGATTTGTTGCTATGTTCTCCAGCTTGTCCTTGTCCTCAAAACCCAGATAAGTGTTTGTGAGGGTCAATTTCAGAATTTAGAGCTAGGTTGTGTGAATGATCTTGATTAAGTGTGCACGAATTTCTGTTTAGGCCTTTTCTCTGACTTGATAAACTGTTATTAGCACATGCCATTAAGTGGAATTTTATAGAGTGCAAAAAATTGTTGATAATATGATATGATTTCTAATATATCATCCATGTTACTCTTTCGAACTCACATATGTGTCCAAGTATCATACAAAACTTTCCCATTCTTTTGTTCCAAAATGATGTGGTTAGTGTCAAGGCCTGTATTGGAAGTGACAAGTGTCTGACATGGTGCTTGTGGATGTGAAAGGAAGAGTCAGGTGAACGTAGTGTACCACACTCTTATTAGTTTCTCAGATATGGAAAAACAGTATGCCCCCTCTTTTTCAGTCTAGCTTGATAAAAACCCTTGAGAATATTATGTTGAACTGATATAGCTAGTGACCTGTCAGATTTTTCTTTTCTTTTGATGATAGTGATGAACTCAACTTTTTACTTTATTTTACCCCTCTGTGTAAACAGCGTTATTCAGAAATTACCTGAAGCAGATAAGAGAAGAGACTAGTGGGAGACTACTCAGCGTTGCCTATCGACCAAATGGCACTCCAAATAAATGGTGGTTGGCATTTGCTAAGAGGAAATTTGTGAACATAATAGCACTTTGATTGGATGCTTGCTTGATGTGTCGGAAAGAAAGAAGAATGATGGAACCAGTTGCAACAAGTAAGACTATACTTTCTGTGACATCTGCCCTTTTATGGTGAAAAGAATGTGGAAGAATTTCGTTGGGTTTGCTTTATGTTTTCTAAGAGTTCCATTACACATTAATTCCTATCAACTCCCTAAACTTTCTTTGTATAGGCAATCCGTCTTGAATGTTCGATATCATCTCTGTGCTGGCCTTGCTGCTGATCAAGTAAACAAGATTGTATTATAGCTTTTGATTAATGTTGCGAATTCCTGTCAATATATCAGGCAGTCAAAACTCCAGCGTTCTGTTGCCCAGTACACTATTCGATGGGATCTTCATTTGAGCTTACTTAAGCACATGTTGCTTATTAGGTCTCGTTGACACTTATTATGAATAGGTTTTAATTTCCTTTGCAAGTAAGTTGAGATGTGTTGCGAGCTAGTGTTCTTTTGAAATTTAAGTCGTCTATCCCTACAAACATAGCATTTGTTACGTCTTCTGCACTCTTTCCTTGAGGCAGCTAACAACTTAACAAGTTTATTTGGTTTGAATCTGATCAAGCCACTGCTTTTATTATCATTATTATTTGTTTATTTACTTTTTTTTATAGGGTTCAGCATTGAACTCTATCAAGCATTAGTTGTAGCTTTCTCGGCTCAATTTTACCAGAGTGTTTTGGATTCGTTGAGAGGCAACCTTGACTCGCTCGAGCCCCTGAATCAAGGTCTCATAAGTCACAATATCAAGATTAGAAGTCGTAAATGTATAAGAGAGGGGATTTCAATTTGTCAAGTGATTTATTAGCTTGTTTTTAGCATTCATTATTCATTGCCAGAAACTGAACTCATTTCACAGATGATGACTGAAAAAAAAAAAAAAAAACCTTTCGTACGGCGGGTGCGTATCCTAAATTTCTACGTGCAGCGACTTTCAGAAGACGATTTGAGAAAGCATCACATTTGACAGATTCAGAAGAACAGAACACAACCGTGGAAATCATGCCAAAGAAGAACATGTATGCATGACCATGGCATAATATAACTTTCGAACCCAAGACCCATCATTAGAAGTCATTATTTGCACTATACCTGCTGCCCTCTTAATATATCACCAGCCCTACATAAATGCAAAAGCAAGGATCTATCAGTAGAATTTGTCCGGTTTTAACCCTTCCACATCATCTGGTTCATCAGTTCAGCAGCGTTCCCCCGCTCTCTTAATCTTACAAAGACACTCCCATCAATGACAGTATAGTACGGTAAATGGCCCAGTTTATCGATATGTCCCTAACCTGACCAAATGAACAGGTCTAGTTCTAATACTATATGATCAATGGCCCAGTTTATCGATATGTCCCTAACCTGACCAAATGAACAGGTCTAGTTCTAATACTTCTATATGATCAAAAACCTCATCGACTAGGGAGTGATTAACGAATTGATGCTTTTCATCAAAGTATAAACGTATACAAATTGCGGAGTATATTATTATCGCGTAGTACTTAATAATTTCTACGTTACTGTATGTACAAAGTATTTATTAATTTGCATGCTTTACTTGTTTGGTTCACATGGGGCTTAAAGCAACTTATTTCGCTTAAAAGTCCCATGCGTTAGTTTTCATGTTAGAGCTTCATAATTTTCCTGGTGCATCAACGAAATATATATATGAAAATTTGACTATGTTTATGTATCAGTTAGATGAGGGCCATCAACGAAATATGTCAGCTTATTGGCGATGGTATATAGATTGCACCAATAAACTGCCATGAACTACTTTTGGTCCATGATCAACTGGTAATCATCACTTAACAATGATTCAGACCAATTGGCATCAACTTAACAAAATATGTCGATGAATGAATGCCACCCTAATATCTACCAAACTGTGAACAGAACTATACTACAAAAAACCCCAAATTCGACAAGACGAATAAAAGATGTGATTTGTGGCTCATCATATCGAAGAGCTTTTACAAGGTAAAGCTTCGGATTATGATTGAGAAATGCAACTAAGAAGAACTACATATTGCAAGGGGAGCTTTTATGAATAATCATCAGATTTATAAATACATGAAATGATGAAACCAAGAACCAGAAACCAAATCCATGCAGACGTTCGTTGTATAAGAGCCAAGGATCGGAGCACCTCCCCGGCCTTCAGGTCGTTAGCCAAATGATCAAAATGTTATCACCATACATTTATTTTTCTTATGTTATTTACTCAGTATTGTTTTATTTTTTTTCCGGACGCAGTTTGCTACATTGTTTCAGACTATTACATGAAAAGATATGATTTAGCAGTTATACTAGAATAACCTTGCCAAGTTGTGTTTTTTCACATGCATTCGGATCTGAAAGTTGCACTGCGAATTTCAAATAAGCATACAAAATAAATGTAGAGTTTATATGTTGGACTGAAGGATCACGTTATATTTCAATTATTCCCACTTGTCTCTTAAAAATTATCCCATTCCTATTTATAGAGTCAAAAAGTTTGCCTATAAATTCTCATCATGTTATGAAAAATAATATATTCAAATGAGATTTAGTTTGATGCATTTTAAGAAGAGCGGAAGTTTTCAGGCTTAGTCAGCATTTGAAGTAGTATCCTATAACTCAACACAAAGGGCACAATTCTCCATGCATGATAAAACGGATTCTTCTTTCTAAAATTTCATTTTCCCTGAAGAGAGTTAGCATGAAAGACAATCACGCTTTTCCATGTAAAAAGAAGGTGGGGAGGAGGCATAGCATAACCTTCTTTTATTTTCTTTTGAATTCTCCTTTTGAAGTGGACGAAGATCGAAAGCATTTGAACTAAAACAATGCAAATTTTGTTGCTTTTCCTTTTTCAGCCCTCCCTTTAAGACTATTCCATCTTCTAAAGAAACTCCCTAATATATCATCTACTAATAATTAATTAAATACATATTTTTACGTACAAAAGCTAAAGTTTTTGTTCCTTGGATAGATCGATGGACCCTTATTCCCAAGCAAACATATCCAGGCTGCGAAATTATATTTTGACCATTTTAAGAAGACAAATGTAATGATATATTAATAATCATCATCTTTTACCACATATCTTACAATCTCACTGCCATTGCAGGCACATGTTTCCAACTTAGAATGAACTCGGTAAAAAGTAAGAAAGTTGGTAATCTATAATAATCTATCATTTGTCTACCTATGGTATGTAGATTCATCTTTAAGTGCATGTAACTTGTATAAGCCAAAGAACTATGATAACTTGCACATTTTATCATTATACTCACTAGAATTGTCACTATAAGTAGAGGGAAAGAAGTTTAATTTTGGGTCTAGCTAAGGGGTAACATGATGAATAATACTGACTTAGAATGGATATAACCTAGTCATTTGAAGGGTGTTCAAATTCATATCGGATATAAAGTATTGTTTATTGGCATAAGGGAAAAATGGGTATTCTATTTTTAAATGGTACAGTTTTATTTTCTACGAGTACAATTTTATTTGGCCCTTGAAAGATTTCTTAGTTTGAGAATGTGACGAGTATATATACAACTTAATTTTCTAACATTACAATTTCTTTTCTAAATAGACCAACTTCATCTTCAAATAGTCCTACTTAAACTTGACATAAGTACTGATATATTTTTGAAATTTCTCAATTGTTAGGTATCCAACAATGAAGTAGTACGTCTGACAAAATAATGGAAATAGAAATGTTAGTCCAAACAGATTTAGTATCTGCAATCAAAGTAGTGGGATCGTTGATGGTGAAGCAAGCTCAAGTAACTAACTGTCATTACATATATATTGAGAATATGATTGACTACGTAACTACATCACACCAACCTCTTGAAAAAGATAGTATGATGAGAAGTTGGGGGTTACAAGATGTTATTAACAGTGGTAGTTTGTTGATGTACTGTGCTTGTGGCTGAAAGGCTTATAATAGGAGTCGTCTTCTTACTTGTTTATTGTCTTCATTATTTATAGTGGAGTAAAGATTTTGGGCCTTCAAATCTTGATACCAATTACTGGCCCCCCATTAACACTACTTGTGTTGTAATTTTCAGCTTTTTCTAATTGCTCTGTTATGTTTATATCCCCTTTTAGCCACTCACCATTTTGTTCGACTGCATTTAACTTTTCCATGTCATGTAGGGACTTGGGAAATAGACTGTGGTATACTGCTATGATTAAACCATTTCTTTCAAGATATGTAACTATCTCGAATCAATGGATAACTACAAATATTTGTAAGGTTTTACACACGTATGTTAGTTCATATATAAAATCGGCAAAATCAAGATTTACATGTCGTCATATGCTCAGGTGCTCTTGTCTGTGTACACTGTGTGCATGGCCATGGGCGGCATGCATTTGTACGTGAGTTACAACTTTATTTCCCCTGGCTTGTGAGGAAATGTATGGAGTTTTCATAATATGAGTTATATCTTTCTATACTCGTTTTTTGCTGTTTTCAACTCGTCAAGGGCCCTTAGTCGGCTCATTTGTAAAAGGGTCTTATCAATAATAGGCATAATGGGTTGGTCTCTTAAAGGATCATGCTTTATTAGGTTTTTGATGGGTTAAATCGGGCCAATAATGAGCCAATAGTTTTCAAAACTTTTAAACACTATCAGGTAATAAATTATTTTCAATTACTTGTCGATGGTTCACTACCAAAGATTGGAAATCATACATGTAAACTATTTCCTTTAGCCCAACCTGATCCGACTCATTTTGCATCTTCTTTTGGCCCAATCTGGCCCATTTTTCATGTGAGTCATCCCAACCCTGACCCAACCTGACTCAATGCACAGGTCTAGTCAATGAGTTTTTATATCTATTTTTGTTTTGGGCTCTTAATAAGTCCAATTCTGATTAGGTTTTCTAAGGTCCTGTTAGAACATTACTTAACCTACTCATTGTATTCTGTATTCGACTCTCTCCTCATATATGAATAACATTTGTTCTCCCTCTACCTGTGGACATAACTAACACATTATTAGTGAACTACGTGAATTCTGTGTGTGTGATCTCTATCGTTTTGTTTATCTTTTTTGCATTTCACATAACAGGAGTAACTCTTAACTATATTTAATGTTAGAAAATTAAGAAAGAAAGGGGAAAGATACAACATTCCAAGGCACGAAAATACGCTTTTCTATTAGTTTAATTTCGCCCCTCTTGAATAACGTAAAGAGACATATATTTATTCAACAAATCAGTGTATTTCTAGATGTATTTTAGAAATAAAGCACGAAACTTGATCAACCCTTTAAATAGGCCATGGAAGAGCCCAACATTTACTTCTAGATATTTTAGGGATTTGGGCTTATTGAGTTCGTTATTCGCACCACCTTATTTAATACTTATAGTAATGTTAATATATACTCTTTCCGAAAAAAGTAAAAGTCATCCTTCATGCCCTTATTCATGCTGATTCTCTAATAGTTCTAATCGAAACATCCGGTTGTATTACATGTATCTTATGATTTAACAAAATACTACTGTATACACTATTATAATTATGTCAATTATCCACACATATATATTATTCCCATGATTCAATAAAAATTGGAAGTATTTAGGGAGGGGGAGCTAAGGTGAAGACTGAAGAGGTGTGGACTCAATCCGATCCCTTGGAATGCAAGCTCTAGGAAATCGAGGAATAATGAACGCTACAAGTTTTCCTAAACAACTTTCAGTAAAGACTACACATCTTAATTAGTTAAGTTTCACCAGTTTTATTCTCCAAATCAAAAATCATTTTTCACGTTCATTCTCCTCTTCGAAAAGTATTTGACTTTATCTAAATACCACCACGTACTACTCTCTGGATTGAATTGTCAGATATCTTCAATTCATACTAATTAATTAAACTGACAATCATTAATTTGATTTGTACTTCGTATATGATTAAGAAGAAGATAACTGTCAACTATTTATGTGTATTTGATTAATTTTTTTTATGGTGTTAGGATTTGGGCTGGATATGAGCCGAGCTAGCTCACGAGACGAGCTACTCGGAATCGGATCGCCTAAAGTTCGGCTAGAGCGCGGAATCAGGCGAGCTCGAGCCGAGTTCGAGCTTTACAAAAGCGAGCCCGAGCTCGAGCTCAAACAATTCAAGCTCGAGGGCTCGACGAGCCTAAACGAGCCGAGCTTAGTTAAGGGCATAGTTGAAACCAATCTTTAAATAGAATCGAGCTTAATTACTCGAATAAGTATTCGGCAAATTTGAGCTAAATGACTAGCTTATACCGAGCTGAGCTGAGCCACGAGCTTTTATCGAGCCAAGCCCGAGCTTAAATTTTAAAACTCAGCGAGTCACGAGCCCGAGCGCGAACTTTATGAGTCTTAGCTAGCCAAGCCATGAGCTTCTCGAGCTTGGGCTCGGCTCAGCTCGGCTCGTTTCTAGCCCTAGTTAGGATACTCCAATTTATCCCGTGATCCGTTACTCGGGTTTTGGAGGATTGATTAGAGGATCGGGTTTTGTAGTTGATGGGGGACGCCACTCCAATCCTAACCCAAGGTTACAATGATAGTTCTCCACCAACTCTACCAAACTTATTTAGTTATATATATACGGAGTATAAATTTGATCTTATTTAGTTATATATATACGGAGTATATATTTGATTACAAAAGATTTATAGGTGTATGTTTTTTGTTTTTGTGGTATATAAATACACAGTATACATGCACTTTCTATTCTGGAAGCTTAAACTTTTAGTAGCAATTGATTACACAACCTTATTGCCTATAAACATCAGCAGAAATTCACAAGATCCAATGCTAATGATCATGGAAACTACTATTCACCTTGGTGACATACCATTTCATCATGATTGTCTACCACATTTCACCACCTTTAATCAAGCAAAGTGCCTCATATATTCACTATATTATTCAATTATTATGTGGATCCTCATATGATCTAAATCATGCGCCCTCTTTTTTAAAAAAAAATTTCCCTCTATTTTTCTTCAAGTATTATGATGGAAAGTGCAAGTTCATCATCTCTCCGATCGAAAGCAATAAGATTAGTCTACAAGTATCATAAAAAGAGATAAAGCAAGCATAGCCTTTGATTAAAGCTAAAGGGTATTTTTGTCATATTGGTTTTCATAAAGATGAAGAGAATCCAACTTTACTTCTCTACCCTCTCTATCTTTTTTTTTCCTTTCATACAAAATCTTTACCTTTAAATTTTCTGTTTTCCCTTTTATTTTTGAGAGATCAACTTTAAATTTCTGTTATCCAAACGGCTTTATTTTTCTTGCTTTTTCTTTCCCTTCACCTTTATAGATTCATAGTTTAGGAGGTTCGTCTAGCATGTCAAGTAAACGAAGGTAAGTTTCCAAGTATGATTAAACACGAGTCATTATCTTAAAAAAAAGAATGAGTTATGCAGTTATCTTTATTATAAGCCACTGGATTATTATTGACATCTTATTAATTATAAGACTGTAACAATGAAATTTACCTTTGGTGTACCACATCAGCGTGCATATAGCTTAATCGTTTATATATATATATATATATATATATATATATATATATATATATATATATACACACACATGTAGAAGTTAAAATGATAATATTATACATATAGTATCCTCCTATGATTTAGTAACAGTCAACAAAAATTATTACATTAACCCAAGGATTATCCTGCGGTTGATCACGGAATTTGACAACTATTGGTACTAGCCAAGGGGCTTATGATTACATTGAACTTGATGGATATGCAATCTATGTAGAGCATTCAAGTTTATATGTCTATCTTATGAATATAATTTCAATATAATTTAATAGCATTTAATATACATGCACATGTACTTTAGTTACAATATTCATAACTGGAACTGCAAACATCTTAAAAGAAAAACAGTCCGGGTCGGATTGGATTTGTATACGGAGACATATAACTCTTTTCCTCTATTAAATTCATATACATATTATGTATTTGAGTTTGCTCTCAAGTATCAAGTACATTTCAACTGGTCCTAGTTCTATACAATTAAATTTCATTATTATGCAAAAAAGTCGGACTCATCTAAATAGGGTTTGAGCATTGGTAAGCTAATTTAAGCCTAGTTATGAATCAAACTCACATTTACAAAATAAAAAATACAGAGTAGAGAGAACAAAATACGGTGAAAGCTAAAGAACTTAGCAAATAAATTTCAACATCTAGAAGGATTGCAGCATATATTAAAGTGGCCTACGAGAAAGCAGATTTGTATTGTATTAATTTATATACACTTTAACCTTGTTTTTTTTGGCAGGAGGCCCCAGAGTTTCATTTCTTTCGCAGCATACTTCGCTTCTTTATCATCCCATTCTCTGAAAGATAGAGAGCAAAGAAGGAAAAAGCAGCTATCTTTAGATTAAATTTGAAGACTCAATCCTATCTTTTAACCCAATCTCTCCCTTAAGAAGATGTTTGATTCTAAAAACACTTCCACACCTCAAGCACAAGTTTCTCAGATTCCCTTCACTTTACACTCTATGCCTTCACTTATAACCCCGTCCAAATAAGCTTCATGATGTTCTTATTCTTCTTCGCAGTGTAAAACTTTCTATTTTTGTCCAACATTCCATACCAAACCATCACTAAAATGGTCACTTCTTTGCCTTATTTAGTAGTATTAACATCCCACTTCCTCTGTCTCCTCTTCTTGTTATCCTCTTCACTGTCATCACTTGCTTTTGCCTCAGATTTTCAAGCATTGCTTACTCTTAAGCAAGGTTTTGAGCTCCCTAATCCTTTGTTAAACACATGGGATTCGTCGAATTCGAGTTCGGTCTGCTTTTGGACAGGAGTCAAGTGTGTTCATGGGAGAGTCATCTCCTTAGACTTAACAGATTTGAACCTCCAAGGGTCTGTTGCGCCTGTTTTTACCACCTTAGATAGCCTCATTCACCTCTCGCTAGCAGGGAACAACTTCTCAGGTCGACTCGAACTCGAAAGCTTGAGTAGTCTCCGCTTTCTTAACCTCTCCAACAACCTGTTTAGTGGTGGGTTCGATGGGTGGAACTTCTCAAAGTTATCAAATTTGGAGGTGTTTGATGTGTACAACAATAACTTCACTTCACCTCTTCCACTTGGGGTGACAAGTTTGAAGAGACTAAGGCATTTGGATTTGGGAGGGAACTATTTCTTTGGTGAAATCCCAAAAATCTATGGTGAGTTAGTCTCCTTGGAGTACTTGTCTCTTGGAGGAAATGACCTTCAAGGAAGAATCCCGAAAGAGTTGGGCAACTTGACAAATTTGAGGGAGCTTTTCCTAGGGCAGTACAATGTGTATGAAGGTGGCATTCCTAAGGAGTTGGGGAAGTTGGTCAATCTTGCTCATTTGGATGTTTCAAGCTGTGGATTAATAGGTCCGATACCGAAAGAGTTGGGGAATTTGGAGCTGCTTGACACTCTTTACTTGCATGTGAACAACCTTTCAGGTGGGATACCAAGAGAACTAGGCAACCTCACAAGTTTAGTCAATCTTGATCTTTCTATTAATGCACTTAGTGGGGAGATACCTCAAGAGTTTGTCAACCTCAAGAATCTCAAGTTGCTCAATCTTTTCATAAACAAGCTACATGGCTCAATTCCTGACTATATTGCTGATGGGTTGCCAAACTTGGACACTCTTGGGTTGTGGAAGAACAACTTCACTGGCGAGATACCGCGAAATTTGGGCCAAAATGGGAAGCTTCAAGTGCTGGATTTGTCCTCCAATAAGCTCACTGGTACTATCCCTTCAAACTTGTGTGCCTCAAACCAACTTAGTGTCTTAATTTTGATGAATAATTTCCTGTTCGGACCTATCCCTGAAAGTTTAGGGTCTTGTGTCAGCCTTGTTAGAGTCAGACTAGGCCAAAATTACCTGAATGGTAGTGTTCCAAATGGGTTGGTATACTTGCCTCAACTCAACTTATTAGAGCTCCAAAACAACTATCTTTCTGGGAACTTGCCTGAAAATGTGGATCCCTCTTTGTTAAATCCTATCAAATTAGACCAACTTGACCTCTCTAATAATCTTTTATCTGGGCCTTTGCCAGTTTCAATATCCAATTTCACCTCAATCCAATTCCTTTACTTTGGGGGCAACCAATTCTCAGGCCCAATACCTCAGTCTGTTGGACAACTTCAGCAGGTAATTAAGCTTGATCTTAGCAAGAACTATCTTTCTGGCTCAATCCCCCCTGATATAGGAAGCTGTGCCCATCTTACATATCTTGATCTTAGCCAAAACAATCTCACTGGCTCAATTCCTCCCGAGATTTCTAGCAATAAAATCATGAGTTACTTCAATTTGTCTAGGAATCACATAAACGGCACCCTACCCATGTCCCTGGGGTCCATGAAAAGTCTAACAAGTGCTGATTTTTCCAACAATGAGCTATCTGGCAAACTGCCCGAAACCGGGCAGTTTGCCGTGTTCAATGCCTCCTCCTTTGCGGGAAACCCATCACTCTGTGGCTCGTTCTTGAGTAACCCATGTAACCCGACCCTAGTCCCTAGTCTAAACAGAAAATCCAGCAGTGGTGAGTTTAAGCTCATTTTTGCCCTGGCTCTTTTGGTTTGTTCCCTAATCTTCGCGGGGGCCGCTGTCATCAAGGCGAAATCTTTTAGGAGGAACTCAGATTCTTGGAAAATGACCACTTTCCAGAAGGTGGATTTTACTGTCTCGGATATACTTGAGTGCATGAAGGATGGCAATGTGATTGGAAGAGGGGGTGCAGGTATTGTTTACCACGGTAAAATGCCTTGTGGGTCCGAAATAGCAGTAAAAAAATTGTTGGGTTTCGGACCTACTACTCATGACCATGGTTTTAGAGCCGAGATAGAGACCCTTGGACAAATAAGGCATCGCAACATAGTGAGGTTGCTGGCGTTTTGCTCGAACAAGCACACCAATCTTCTGGTGTACGAGTACATGCGGAATGGGAGCTTAGGTGAAGCACTTCATGGTAAAAAATTGGGAGGCTTCCTAGGCTGGAATATGAGGTACAAGATTGGAATTGAGGCTGCTAAGGGACTTTGTTACCTTCACCATGATTGTTCTCCTCTCATTGTTCACCGTGACGTTAAGTCCAACAACATACTCTTGAACTCGCATTTCGAGGCACACGTGGCCGATTTCGGCCTCGCCAAGTTCTTGTCCGGCGGTGGTGCGTCTGAGTGCATGTCTGCAATTGCTGGATCTTATGGTTATATTGCTCCAGGTATGTCACATCACTCACTCTCTTCTTTAGTTTTTTAATTGTTATATTTAACTTTTTACGACATATAAAATACAATTTAAATTCGTAAAATAAAATATTATAAAAACTTAAAAATTTATATAAAAATGTATCAATCAAAATCTCACTCGAATATATTATTTATTATAACATAATTAGAATTTATGGTCTAAGTTCTTAAAGTTTGACTCCCAAAATAAAAATTTAGCAAATAAAAAAAGACGGAGAGAGGTAATTAACATAAGCAACTGATAATATTCGTTTAGTTAATCTGTTTATTGCCAAATGCTAATTGTAGTCAAGATTTAGTGTGACTTACTTTGGATTGTCTAGTTCTGTCTATTGGTCAGTCCTATGTTAGTGAACAGGAGTGGCCCACTTTGGCTTAATAGTTTTTTGGCAAATTGTGACTGTCTGCTGTTTGAAAACATGCATATAAAAACAATTATTCCATGGATTTTCATAAAAATGGCGGAGATATTCAGATATATTATTACATTGATGTTTGAAGCTAACAACTAATATTATACTGGTGTTTAAAATTAACCTGGCATAGTACACTGATAGTTTTTTTTTTTTTTTTTTAAATTTTGGTGAGTTGTACAATAATATGTCAAATTTTATAATTTTTATAATATGATTTGATTGTATGGAGCATAAATTAAAAAGGAATAAAAATGCTAATCTAAATTCAATTATAGTCTTCAAATTTTTATGTTTTAATGAGATGACAAAATTATAAAAGCTCTATATTAATCATACCCTTGTAATCAAAATTAATAATTTGGAGGATTTTAATCAGTACTTAATGCTCCTTATGTAATTATTTTCAGATTTTACTAGAGTCACAATTATTATGTACTTGTGGTTCTATTGAAAAAAAGGCATTCAACATTACTGGTAAGAGTGTTAACTTTTTATTGGGAGTGTAAAAATTCCAAAAATAGGGATCTATCTTGATTCTCACAAAAGGCTGCTAGCTGTTACATTGCGCTGTACTCTCATTCTCAACGTCCAATGAATGCGACCAGACATTATCATTACTGTTATGATTAGGTCTATTTTAAACGTACTGCCACTCGCGTCCCTATAAAAGTATTTTTCTTATTATATTGTGCCTCATACATGAACTAGTAAATGGATGTAGACTTAGCAAAATGGATTGAATAATGTTGAAATATTAGAATTGATGTGAATTAAAGATACATGAGTTAGTTAACATAAGAAATATGAAAGTATAGATCACTATGCTCCCTCCATTCATATAAAAAAAGTTTAAGAAATTTGATCACAAAATTTTATTATATTATAAAAAATAATATATTTAAATGAAATCTTATTAGATGCATCTCAATATAAACTTTTATAATATTATGTTTTTATAATTTTTTACCTAACGAATTCAGAGATAAAAATATTTTAAGTTATACGTCGAAAACCTTAAAAGTTAAATAAGACTTTCTTTTATAAAAAGAAGGGTTTAGGGTTTTATAATGCATTAAAAGAAATTAAAACTATTAGAATGCTATGATGTATTTTGGTGTACGACTCAGTTTTTTACATGTACGACTGTACGAGTAATACAGACTACGGAGTAATAGCAGTAGTAGTATATAGTCCATGATTTCTCGAGGCTAAAGTGAAGGATGTGGGGGAGTGTGGGTGTTGAAATGTTGGTGAATTGTTAGGTGTCAGAGGAGCAATATTTGGAGCCTTTGGAGGGGGGGGAATTTTATGGAAAACAGCTAAAGGCAGGCAGGAAGCCAAAAATATCAAACTAAAAAAAAAAAAAAAACCAAAGCAAAGGAGGAGAGGGAGTGACGGAAGGTGGAGCCAAGTTGACTGATGATAATCTCTGGGCCAGTGTGACACTGTATTCCATCGTGTGCTGTGAAAGTGAATTCCACATGCACATGTATTATTATTATGGTGCCCACTTCCTCCTAAAGCCAACCCCACCCCCATTTCTCTTGTGCATTTCCTTTTATAAAGAAAGCTCCTCATTTGTTTACTTGCTCCTCTTTAAATTATTTGTTTCTTAGCTTGACAATAGTAATACTATATTAGCAGTGCTGTTAAATAGGTTATTTAGGATGTTTTTTTTAATTCATATCTGATATAAATTATATCAGATATAGGGATGATTATATCAAATATAACTATTGTTATATTAGATATAGAAATATAAAAGATATAAAAATACAAAATAAAACTCGTATCATATATAAAAATAAAATTATAAAAATTCTCTCAGAAATAATTATATGAGGTATAAATTATGAATTTCTCGATTGTTTAACTTTAATATGGGATTGAGTTATCTAGTTTGTTCGAGTTATACTATTTACTTTAGCTTCAATAGTATTAGTAGGATAGTGTTATTTGCACAACTTTTGTGCACCCCCAAACACTATAGAAGGAAATTATTAAGTTATTGGGAGAGTGCGGATCAACTTCCATTTTGGTAAGGGCACTACTGCACTAGTTAGTTTTACTGTGTCATACTCTCATAGTTTAAGAACATCCACATCGGTTGCTTCGATACGAATCTCCCGAGAAAATGGATACTCGAATGTGATCATGTTTCGTAAGATTCCGACAATTGTAGAGTGCAACCTCCTTAGTGTTTAGCATCCTATATATACTTGAATTTTGATATCTTACTGTAATAGTATATTGTAGCATCTAACTGTCATTTTTTGACATGCAGAATATGCATACACCCTAAGAGTGGACGAGAAGAGCGATGTATACAGTTTTGGAGTGGTTCTGCTAGAGCTACTGACAGGACGACGCCCTGTAGGTGATTTCGGAGAAGGGGTAGATATAGTGCAGTGGTCCAGTGTCCAAACAAGTTGCCGTAAGGAAAATGTGCCTCTTATCCTTGATTCTAGGCTAACAGCAGTGCCCCAAGACGAAGCCATGCACTTGTTCTTCGTAGCCATGCTATGCACCCAAGAAAACAGTATTGAACGTCCAACCATGAGAGAAGTGGTTCAAATTCTATCAGAGTATCCTTACCATGCTATGGGATATCAACCTGCACCTTCCTCTTCATTACTTAATAATAACAATAATAACAAATAGCATTAATAACAATGATACTCAGCAACAACTATATGATGCTAGAAAAAGGATAAGGGGTTGCACCAAGCATCAGGAAGACCTTGTGGTATAAGGGACTTTTTTTTTTTTTTTTTTTGGGGAATTTTTTTGATAAATGTGTCTAGAAAATGTGGCTATATATATGTTATTATAGTCTTCTATTGTGAAGATTAAAGTGTAACTTTTTTTTTTTAGTTTCATTGTCTAATTAGATTTAGGCATAGAGTGAATATTGGTTATGGAATTATATATATGACGAAATAATTTTGGTTCCTTGATTGTACTGTTCTTGATGATGAAATAGCTCTTTACTGTTAGAATTTCATCTAAACAAGAAAAGCCACGATTTTTATACATTGTATGTACGTACCACTACCCCAATATGAGTTACTATAATCATAATACAGACTCGTATACAAGTATGTTATTAAAGATTTTAAAAACTTGAAGCCATAATGTTATGAGACTTGAGTTATTGTAATCATAATACAAACACAGTACATATATAAGTATGTTATTAAAGATTTTAAATCTTGAAGCTATAATGTTATAAGAGCGTTTTAATTTGCCATCGTAGCTACGGCACAAGCCTAAAAGCAACCCTGCATTTAGTAACGTTGGCCGAATATCTGGAAGATTACTGCCACTTTGGTTAATTAGTTTAAACCAATGCTAAAGTTCTTCATTTGTATCCGTATATGTAGATCTGTATCTATATTCAGACTCATTTTGGTGTAACGTTGTCACTAGCAATTAAATAATTTTGTTTTTTTTGTACCCGTACACGAATCCTTATCCATATCTGGATTCGTATCGATGCAATATAGCTTATAGTTTTTCAACAACAAATAGGTAACAATTGGTATTCACTCTAACAAGAAATTAGACATTTCGATCAACCTCCTCCAGAAAGGGTATATGGAGATATGGAACTAGAAGACCATACCTCTTTCGACAAGCTAGGAGTACCTGAAACTACAACAAAAACAAAATTCTTCTATGTTTTACACAGTTCATTGTTCTTAAGTCTTAAAAATAACATTTTCCAGCAGAGACCTTAAAGAACTGCCAAGGGGAGCTGCTAACTTGGAAGGTTAAGGATTTCATCAAACAAAAACCTCAAATCATTGGACACTTATTTTCCGACCAATGCTTTGAACCAGAGTCTGCAAAAGACATTAACATTTTGACCTGAACATGGAATCACCCTCTCGAGCAAAGGATGATTCCAAGTACTAAAGCAGAATCCTAAAGGACAGTTTGCCTTCAAAACCATACATGCTTTTGTTTTTTTTTACCCATAATCAACACGTCACTGGTGCATGAGATCGATTATGAGTAGAGAAAGCAAATTGCAAACAGCGTAACTGGATGATTTCATGATGCTGGAAAAAGGCAACATATAATTGGTGTAGGCATGTAGCCAACTGCAGACAACAGTACATACTTGTGTATATTAGGATTTGAGCAAAATTAATATCTTTACATATTCTCTAAGAGGAATTCCTAATTTATATCCGGTATAAATTACCATAACTTATATTATGGTAAAAAAAAGAAAAAGAAAAAAATAGTTTAAATTAACCCACTATTAGATATATCACTCCATTCACCAAACTGCTCAACAACATTGGGCAACCCACTATCTCCATCAATCTTTTCATTCAAGAACTCTTCCCATAACCTATCATAAAGTGTTAACAACCTCTCCTCATCTCCTCCTACCTTTTCTCAAGTAATACTAGTATTTTCAATTTTAGCAGGTTGTCCTTGCATTTGCATCGCAAGTAAATCCAATTCTGAATCTTTAAGCTGAGGCATATCCTCGAAATCAATAAGGCTCATTTTTAACAACAAAAAGTACTTCTGTTGATTTAATTCGAAGTTAATACTAGTGTTGGGTCTTGCTCGATTGGTCTCTATATATAGGTATTATTAAATCAAATATATATAGTATTATCTCAGATATAGGTGATATTGTCTCAGAAAAAATACAAAAGAAAAAAAAGATTCACGAAGATTTCAGATATAGCTGTTACTATATCAGATATAGATATTACGATGTCAGATATAAGTGTAACTATATTAGATACATGTGTTATTATCTCAGATATAAGTAGTATTATCTCAGTACTAGGTATAGAAATAATAATATTAGGTATATAAATGATCTCAAATATAAAAATAAAATCACGAAAATAGCCCTTGATATAAGTTGTAGTAATTTATATCTGATATGAATTATAAAAGCCTCGTTCTCTAATTCTACAATTATTTTTAAAATTATATATATCTAGTCTTAATATAAAAGTATATATAGCACGTAGAGCACGTGCAAGGTGTTCAACGGAACAGGGCCTCCAAATTTGAGAGGCCTCAAAATTAAGATATATTTGTATTAGTTTTGTACAATAACGTAAAAGTGTATTTGGAGTAGTGATTTGAATACTTATACTCTACATGAAAGGTCTCAAGTCCAAGCCTTTACTCTAACAATTTTCTTATATTATGGGAAATAAAGTGGACAGCCTGACATGAATTTCTATATCAGATAAACACTGGGTATTTAATTTATTGAATAAAGAGCCTAATTTTGAGAAGTTAAACATGACCCCATAAAATAATATACAATTATTTTCCCGGCCCTGTTTCGCACACCATGTATTTATTGTTCGTCATACCTACAGAGTACTGTTGGAAATAATGCTAAGGAAAAACTCCTTGTCCCACATTAGTGGGAGAAGGAAATTTTTCTTGGTTTAAATTCAAGTGTGCACACTTGGTTGTTTGAAGTATATACCCTATTGTTAGGCTAGAAAGGGGCATCCCCACACGCGCGCCGCCGCCGCCGTTCGGCGGGTTTGTGTTCGTGACACGTGCGCGGTGGGGTGTGGTTATCTTTTTGGGCAAAGTCGTAACTGTCGTTCCGAGATTGTGCAGTTACGAAGTCCGCAACATTGGTTTGACTCGGTTTTTGTAACTGCCGTTGTTTTAAAAACCGTTTTATTTTCGTGGTTTGATTTTCTCCAACAGTTACTCTTCTTCACCTTTATAAGACTGCTCTTTGTTATTTTGATCTGAGACACTGAAAAAAAACGTTCTTCTTCCTCTTGGATTTTCGAGTTCTCCTCTCAAATAATTCTGAGCATATTGTGAGTTCCTTCCTCTCTTTTTGAGTGCACATTAAGAGAGTTTGTTGTGTTAAATCTTGGGGGGCAACGCCATCTCCGATTACACCATAGTCGTGGCGAATTTTCTTCTAAGACAGTGTTTCTAACACGTCACGACATTTAATTCATTTAACGGTTTTGTTTCTCTGATTTTACAGTACATCCTCACTTACAATTTAGAAGCAAATTCTCTAATGTAATTTCATATTATGGATTTCTCAATATCAAAAACCCTTCCCGATCTCTCTAAACTTGAACCCCTTGATGGGACTAACTAAAAACGTTGGTCTCAAAAACTGTTAATCTTTTTTGAACAATTGGAGGTCGATTATGTTCTTATTCGTGATTGTCCGATTCGCCCTCAAACTGGAGATATCCCTGGCGCTTTGTCTTTTGCCATAGATGAACATATTGCTAAATATGAAAAGCATAACAAGTTTGTTCGGGGTCATCTTCTGAGTCACATGTCAAATCCATTGTTTGATCTCTTCATCAACAACAAATCTGCCAAATCTGTTTGGGAAACTCTTGAGAAGAAATATGGGAATGATGATGGGGGAAAGAAGAAGAATGCAACAGAAAAGTGGCTAAAATTTCAGATTGTTGATGACAAGCCGATCATGGAAAAAGTTCATGAGTATAAGAACTTGGTGACTGACATTCTAGCCGAGGGTATGAAGATGTGCGAGGTGCTTCAAGCCAACATTCTGATCGAAAAGCATCCTGATTCATGGTCCAACTACCACAACCATCTCAAACACAAGAAAAAAGATATGTCACTTGAGGAGCTAGTCAGTCATATGAAGATTGAAGAAGCCAACCAACTTAAGGATAAGGATGGTGGCTGTTATATCTGTGGAAAGCAAGGCCACAAGGCATGGCAATGCTACAACCGAAAAGATGCATCTAATCAGACCAGAATAAGAACCAAGCCCATATTGCTGAAGAGTCTAATGATGTCATTGCTGACGTAGTTTCTGAAATTAACCTAATTGGCAACAAAGCAAAATGGGTCTTTGACACCGGTGCCACCAAACATTTCTGTTCGGGCAAAGACCTTTTCACCGAGTTCCAAGAATATGCAAATGTTGATCAGGTATTCATGGGAAATTCTAGCAGTTCTGAAGTTCTCGATAAAGGAAAAATTCTCCTTAAATTAAATCTGGAAAATCTTTGTCTTTGCAAAATGTGTAGTATGTCCCCTCCCTTCGCAGAAATTTTATTTCTAGTGCACTTCTTAACAAGGCTGGTTTGAAACTTGTTTTTGAAGGAGACAAGTTAGTATTATCTCGTTATGGGGAATTTTGGGGAAGGGATATCTGTCGGGTGGGTTATTTCTTTTAGAAATTATGTTGGTTGTTGATTCTTTTAATAAAGCCTCTACTTCTGCTTATATCTTTGAGACTTTTGATCTTTGGCATGCTAGATTAGGACATGTGAATTATGGTTCCATGAAACATTTGCAAAACATGTCTTTAATTCCTAGCCTAGTCTGTAATGGTCATAAATGTGAAATCTGTGTTGAGGCTAAACATTTCAAGATACCTTTCAAACTTGTTATTAGGAGACATAATGAATTACTTAAATTGGTTCATACGGACTTAACTGACTTTAAGAATACTGAAAGCAGAGGAGGCAAACGGTATTATATAACCTTTGTTGATGATCATTCTAAATATACCAAAGTGTATCTGTTAAGAACCAAAGATGAGGCAAAAAACATGTTTTTAATCTATAAGGCAGAAGTTGAGAATTAGTTGGATCGTAAGATTAAAAGACTTAGGTCAGATAGGGGGGAGAGTATGGAACCACCTTTTTAAAAGAACTTTGTGAGAAAAATGGAATTATACATGAACTTTCTGCTCCCTATACTCCCCAACAAAATGGCATTGCTGAAAGGAAAAATAGAACCCTTAAGAAAATGATGAATGCCATGTTGATCAGTTCTAGTTTACCTAATAATATGTGGGGGGAGGCCATTCTTTCAGCTACTTATGTATTGAACAAAGCACCTCATAAAAAACTCGATAAAACACCCTATGAATTATGGAAAGGCCCTATGCCTAACCTTAAATATTTGAAAGTGTGGGGGTGGCTTGCTAAAGTAGCTTTAACTTTCTTTTAATGGGAAAATATTGGACCTAAAACCTTTGATGCCATATTTGTTGGTTATGATGTAAATAGTGCAGCCTACAGGTTCATGTGCTTAAATGATAGGTCTATGTGTGAATCTAGAAATGCTGAATTCTTTGAGCATGTTTTCCCTTTGAAGAAAAATAATGTATCACATGATGTGATTTCATCTTTTCCTTCATCCTCTTCTATGCATGTTCTTTCTCCTGTTGTTCAAAATGATGATGTGGTACAACTTAGGAAAAGTAAGAGACGTAGAACTAAAACTAGCTTTGGTCCTAATTTTTTGACTTCTTTCTTAACTGAACTCAATGATGTTGATGAAATAGATGAACTAGTTATGTGTTATCATTTATTTAATGATGAGCCTAAAACATTTGAAGAGGCCATGAGTTCAATTGATGCTAGTTTTTGGAAGGAAGCTGTTAACAATGAAATGGAATCCATCATGTCTAATCATACGTGGAAACTAGTTGGTTTGCCTAAAGGTAGTAAAGCTATTGGTTGTAAATGGATTTTTAAAAGAAAACTCAGAACTCATGGTACTGTTGAAAGGTATAAGGCAAGATTAGTGATTAAAGGGTTCACACAAAAACACAACAAGAATTAACCAAATTTCCGACGGAAAATACGTCAGTCGAACAAATTTCGTCGGAAAAAGGCATATGTTCCGAGGAAAAAGAATCCGTTGGAAAATTGGGGAATTTCCGACGGATATTTTCGTTGGTAAATTTTCCGACGGATTAAAACCGTCGGAGACAACAAAATCCGACGGAAAATTCCGTCGGAAAATTGTTTGACCTTGGATACCATTTACCGACGGATTTCCGACGGAAAATTCCGTCTAAAAATGGTTTTCCGACGGAAATTGCGACGGATTTCCGACGGCAAAGTATGTCGGAAATTCCGTCGAAAAGTTTTCGGATCTAAATTCCGAACTGCATCGTCATCTTCGTAATTTCCTTCGCATTTCGTCACCACCCCACTCCACTTCTCCTTTTCTTCGTTTCGTCCCACCCCCGCCGCCACCATCTCCCACCCACCGGCCGCCGACATCCCCCACCCCCGCCGCCGTCAACCTAAGTATACTAAATTTGGTTAGTTTTATTAATGTTAATTATGTTTATGTTAATTTATTAGTTTAGTTTTTAATATGTAATGTTAATATTAATGTTAATGTAATGTTTATGTTAGTTTATTAGTTTAATTTTTAATATAATGTAGGTCGGTTATTGATATGTTAATAATGTTTTTATGTTAGTTTAATTAGTTTAGTTTATTAGTATAATGTATATGTTAGTTTAGTTTAGTTTAATTTAGTATAATGTATATGTTACTTAAATTTGTATAATTTAGTATAATGTATATTATTAGTATAATGTATGTTATTAGTTTAGTGTAAGTACGTTAGTTTAGTTTAGTATAATATGTATGTTAGTTTAGTTTAATTTAGTTTATAGTAATGTATATTAGATTAGTTTTGGTATAATGTATGTATGTATGTATGTTAGTTTAGTTTATTGTAAGGTATATTAGTTTAGTTTGGTATAATATATGTATTTATGTTTGTATTGATATTGATTGATATGAGGAATGTAACTGTTAACCTATTTATGAATAGCTGTATTGATTGATATGAGGATTGTTATGCCCTTGGACTGTTTTGTAGGGAAGCATGGTCAGAGGAAGAAAGGGAGATAGCTCAGGGAGGAGGACGCGAAGATCTCAACCTTACCCCGAGACCGCTGAGGATGACTCTGAGACTGTTCAGGGTCTCGGTGACACTCAGGTACCCGAGACCGAAGATCTGTCATAGCCCCGGAGCTTAGGGCAGTCAGAGCACGCACATCGGGATCTAGTGCCATGCCTAGACCCGACCACACTCTGGTAAGAATATTAGATCATGTGTTATATGCATTTCGTGATTCATATTTCTAATTATCAAAAGCTACTGACGTCCTTTTTGTTGTTCTGAAACAGGTTCGCTAAAAGCCCAAAACTTAGTGAAATGCTTCTAAGGTTCATTTTCAATACATGAACACTTGTAACTAGGCTATATTGGTATGTTAGTGTAAGTTATAGGTTAGTTTGATAAGAAATGTGAAAAATAGGCGAGGTAGAACCCTTTTCGGCCCCCTTTCCCTTGAAAATCACGAATATCGTCCCAAAACTTAGTGAAATGCTTTTAAGGTTCGTTTTCAATGCATGAAAACTTGTAACTGGGCTATATTGGTATGTTAGTGTAAGTTATAGGTTAGTTTGATAAGAAATGTGGAAAATAGGCGAGGTAGAACCATTTTCGGCCCCCTTTCCCTTGAAAATCACGAATATCGTCCCAAAACTTGGTGAAATGCTTCTAAGGTTCGTTTTCAATGCATGAATACTTGGGACGACGACCCCGGTTGTGGGGGAGGCCTGACATCTTTTCCCGTCGTGTAGATTTGTGTTTCTTTTGAGTTACAATTTAGGTTATCCAAACCGAATGTAATAATTATAACTATTAATTTATATTGATTGATTTATTTTCAAATTAAATTTTATTATGTTTTAAACATATTGCACTAGCGAATAACAGGTCAATGTACGGGGGGGAAGTGGAACCACAAAAAAAAAAACACATTTTCCGACGGAAAAAAATTCGTCGTTTTCGACGGAAATGTCCATCGAAAATTTGGTCCGTTGAAAAATTCCGTCGGAAAAATCACCCTTTACCGACGTGTTTTTCCGTCAAAAATTGCCAATGTTCCGACGGATTAACCAGTCCGTCGGAAATTTCCTCCCCCCAGTCACCAATCTCCGACGTATTTGTTCTGCCGGAAATTCCGTCTGAAAATACCATTTTTCGACGAAGGTTTTTCCGACAGATTGTTTCTGACGGAAATTCCCTATTTTCCGACGGATAATTTCCATCGGAAATAAGCTTAATTCTTGTTATGAAATTTGGTGTTGATTTCTTTTACACTTACTCACCAGTGACTAAAATCGCCACTATACGTACTTTACTTGCATTAGCTTCTAGCTATAATCTGATTGTGCATCAAATGGATGTAAAAACTGCTTTTTTAAATGGCGACTTAGAGGAGGAAATTTATATGGTTTAACCTCTGGGTTTTGTAGTTCCTAGACAAGAACAAAAAGTTTGTAAGTTAAAGAAATTTTTGTATGGATTAAAACAAGCACCAAAACAGTGGTATGAAAAGTTTCATAAAACAATTCTTAGTTTTGGGTTTGTAGCAAATCATGATGATACTTGTGTGTACTAAAAAATGTTTGGATCTGGTTGTGTAATTGTCTGCTTATATGTAGATGATATGCTGATTTTTGGTACACATATTGATATTATTAATGATATAAAAGAATTTCTTTCCTCTCAGTTTGAGATGAAAGACTTATGTGAAACTGAA
This sequence comes from Dysphania ambrosioides, assembly GCA_026401315.1. Classification (NCBI taxonomy): domain Eukaryota; kingdom Viridiplantae; phylum Streptophyta; class Magnoliopsida; order Caryophyllales; family Amaranthaceae; genus Dysphania; species Dysphania ambrosioides. The sequence goes on from CM048667.1 coordinate 4,315,042, forward strand.
GTGATTTTAGGTGTTAAAGTTACTAAAACTAGTAATGGTTTCTCTTTGTCTCAATCTCATTATGTGGAAAAAGTGTTAAAGAAATTTAACAGTTATGATGTTGTGCCTGTTAAAACTCCTTATGATTCTAGCATTCACTTGAAAAAGAATTATGGCAATAGTGTGTCACAAACTAAGTATGCTAAAATAATTGGGAGTTTAATGTTTCTTATGAACTACACTCGACCTGACATAGCTTATGCAGTTAGTAGACTTAGTCGGTATACCCATAACCCTAATAAAGAACATTAGAATGCCCTTAGACTCCTTTTAAGGTATCTTAGAGGTACTATGGATTGGGGTTTGCATTATGTTGGTTTTCCTGCTGTTTTAGAAGGATACTGTGATGCAAACTGGGTATCTGACAATGATGAAGTAAGCTCCACTAGTGGATATGTTTTCACTTTATGTGGATCAGCTGTGTCTTGGAAGTCTTCAAAACAGACTTGTATTGCCCGGTCAACTATGGAGTCTGAATTTATTTCTTTGGACTTGGCCGGGCAAGAAGCGGAGTGTTTAAGAAATTTATTAGTAGATATTCCATTGTGGGGGCGACTTGCTCCACCCATTTCTTTACATTGTGATTCACAGGCTGCTATTTGTGTTGCGAATAACAGTGTTTACAATGGTAAAAAGAGGCACATTCATGTGAGACATGAGTCTGTAAGGACTTTAATAGTAAGTGGTGTTATCACTATGGAATATGTCAGATATGAGATGAATCTAGCAGATCCATTGACCAAAGGACTGAATAGGAGACTTGTCCTTGATACGTCGACGAAAATGGGGCTTAAGCCTGTTAGTTGAGGAATTCATGGTGGATACCCGACCTTGTTCGTACAAGGATTCATGTGGACTAACGAAGCCATGGAAAGACTCATAATTATACACTTCCCATTCCTTTGGCTTGTACATTTGGTAAGGATAAGCTTTTAGCTTTTAATGAATTCATAGCCCAGTATTTGGATGGTTCTAATGAGACGGACTTGATGAATTCACCGCTTTGATAATGTGAGGTTGAGCAAAGGCTCTTAATGGTTTCATATCCCAGGGTTTGGGTGGTCTATGTGATAGACTTGATGGAATCACCTACGTAGGTGTAAAGGTTTGGCCACCTTCTATGAAAGACATGGGCAGTCTTTCTAAAGCACTCATGAGCAACCCAAGTTTGATGGCCGATATTGGTGGTTGATTGTTATCGCGGAACTCACAAGGTTATAAAGTAAAATATGTGTTATTAGGTCTTAACTTCTGAGTTGAGTAAGTTCCAGATTCGTTCACTCACTTAATAAAGGAGTTGCCTAATTTTCACTATGTATTGGTTCAATCGAAAGATACCAGTACTTAAGTATCAAACCTATTGAAATGCTCAGAACAGGTGTTTTTATTTACTTTTAAAATTTTTTTTTTCCTTCGCATTTGTGGGGGATTGTTGGAAATAATGCTAAGGAAAAACTACTTGTCCCACATTGGTGGGAGAAGGAAATTTTTCTTGGTTTAAATTCAAGGGTGTACATTTGGTTGTTTAAAGTATATACCCTATTGTTGTGGGCTAGAAAGGGGCATCCCCACGCGCGCGCCGCCGTCGCCGTTCGGTTCAGTTCGTGTTCGTGACACGTGCGCGGGGGTGTGTGGCTATCTTTTTGGGCAAAGTCGTAACTGTTGTTCCGAGATTGTGCAGTTACGAAGTCTGCAACATTGTTTTGACTCGGTTTTTGTAACTGCCATTGTTTTAAAAACCGTTTTATTTTCGTGGTTTGATTTTCTCCAACGGTTACTCTTTTTCACCTTTATAAAACCGCTCTTTGTTATTTTGATTTGAGACACTAAAGAAAACGTTCTTCTTCCTCTTGGATTTTCGAGTTCTCCTCTCAAATAATTCTGAGCATATTGTGAGTTCCTTCCTCTCTTTTTGAGTGCACATTAAGAGAGTGTGTTGTGTTAAATCTTGGGGAGCAACGCCATCTCCGATTGCACCATAGTGGTGGCGAATTTGCTTCTAAGACAGTGTTTCTAACACGTCACGACATTTCATTTAACGGTTTTGTTTCTCTGATTTTACAGTACATCCTCACTTACAAGTACAAGCAAAGTACATTTTGGTCAATTCAAAAGATATAGAGAAAGTTAGTCATCTTCACCAGTGGAAAGAATTTGAGAAGGCTGAGGTAGCACCTTCACTACGAGGCTACAATGCTACTTTCATACTTGACTTGATAACGTAAACTCAGGATCCAAGACTGAATAGAATGATCTGGCTGGCCTAGAAGGTAGTACATGCGTCTGAAAGAACACAAAATGCTTATACATATGTAGGCCTTATTTGATAAATGACTTGTTGATTGCTTGTGATTTTTCGCTTTTTTTAGATGGTCAAAGAGCCTAAAACATATTTGGTAATTGACTTTTTTATTTGATTGAAAACTTACTTTTAAGTCAAAATAAAAAAAGTCATTTCCACCAACTTTTAGCTTTTGATTTTTACAATTATACAATATTATTTTACCCCTAATAAAGTATTCTTTATTTTTTTTTTATGTTCTTTCTATTTGAAATGTATAGATTTTATAGTCAAACTTTAAACATGAATCATCTCCAATCTATAAGAAAAAACAAAATCATGTGGGATATCAGTATATTCATCTTAATATAAATTTTTCAACTATCAACATGTTATATTTTTTTTTTTGCAAATACACAGTTGAATATATTTAAGTTTTTAATTTGTCTTAGGATCCGCGTAAAAGAAAATGGGAAGAACAAAAAAAATAGAGTGAGTGCTACGTATTATTCCCTCCGTTTCTTTCTTTTCTTTCCATTTGGATTTTGGGGAGGAACCAAGCAAGTTTATAGAAGATAGATGATTGAATGTTAAGATTCTTTCCTATTGTCATGATTTTATTAGTAAAAATAAAAGAATATTATTTAATAGGAATAAAAAGAACATTGAAAATAGGAAAATTAAGTAATAAAAGAGATTAAAGTATGTAAATAGGGGAGTAATATAGGTGGATAAAATAAAATAATAATTTATAAGTATTTTAGAGTAGAATTAATTAAAGGTGAGAAGAATTTTGTAAATTTTTTCAATGAGGAATATGAGAAGAACTTAAAGAAATGAAGGGAGTAGTAAGTAATTAATTAGTAATTAAAAATTAAGAATACTTAATGACTACGTAATAATAATTGATAACTTTTTAATAATTAATTAAGTTAATAATATTTAATAATAAATAAGTAATTATTATAACTAATAATTTACTAATTAATAATTGCATTACAAGCAACAAGATAATTAAGGATGCCCCCAATAAACCCTCATGCATATCGCCAATACTCATGTTTAGTCCTAACTTCCATGATGTTCTTCCATTTTCCATTTTTAAACCTCGCACGCCCATGCTTCCATCCTTATTACACAACTTCAAAACCTTGTTTTTGACATACATATTGATGTGACATGCACAATGTGTGCAGAGTAGGAAGAGATATATCGAATAAATCCCATAAGGTTTAACACGAGATCAATCATGCACAAATGTCGTTGGAGACAAGTCATTGTTATACAACAACTCTAACATATCTAACACCAACAAATTGCTACAACTGGTTTTGTCAATAAAAAATGCAAAGCGACTAGAAAATTCTTGTTAGACGGACTAATCCCACAAATCTCAAGAAGAGGCAACTTCGTATTTGTTTTACGAGTACAATTTATTCATATGTCCCATGGATAAATATAATATGTAGCAAGTTCACCGATGTAGGGTATGGCATAAATATAATACATGTGTCAATGTGTCACAACATTGGGAACTAGTACGAACAAAATCTAATGCACGTAATTGCTCTTTGAGCCAAAACGAAGGAACTGATTCACAAAATTCCTTCCATCTGCATCTAAACTTCTCATACGGCTTGTAAGCATGTCTTGCGTTATATGCTTTCTAGAAATTTGGAATTCACAGCCGCCAAGATAACATTCGGCTTTGCTTGAGTTGTAGACAATTGTAGAACCAATTTATTTGCACCAGGACTAAGGTCACTCATCTCTTGTTGACCATCTAAATACTTAATTAGTTCGTGATTTTGCATATCAAATGAAGGAAGACTAGAAACGATATACCATCCTTCGGTAGAAGGTACCACCTTAAGAAAAAATATTTACAATCGCATGCTTGACTATTCGTATCTAGCTATGTGGATTTATCTAAATTTATTTTTGATCTCCTATTTCTTTCTTCATAATTGCATCTCAAATAAAATATACTATCCATTTTATCTATGACAATTTAACCAATTAAAATCCAATGGAAAGGGCCATTGACTTAACCCACTTAGCATCATCATCATATGTTGAAAATGCTTCAAAGTTATAATTTACACTGTTACCTCAAAATCTTCTAAATGAACCTATCAATAAAAGCAATTACAAAAAAGTAACTATATGATGATGCTATTAACAAAATAAACATATAATAATGACAAATACTACTACTACTACTAAGAATGCTCCACTAATACTTAATAATTGCAATTCTAACAATTCCAATAATAGTATTAATCAGTATTTGACAATAACAATAATGATAATAATAATAATAATAATAATAATAATAATAATAATAATAATAATAATAATAATAACTATTTTATTTTTAGATAAGCATCTTAAAAAGAAGCCCACAGCACTAGGGGGAGGCGCTAAATTTATTCACAGAGCTCTGAGCGGTGAGGTGAACTAGGGACAGTGCTATGGATTGCACTTTCTCATTTTGGGTTGATATCTGTCAATCACTCTACTATATAGTAGTTGGACAGTTGGTTCTTGTCAATTAAACATATAAATTATTCTATACTTGCATTAGTGGGCTAAGGGCTAAGGGCTAAGGTACTGGGAACATAGAACATCATCTTTTGGGAAATGTTGTGTAGAGAGGTCTGAGTTTGCTAACTTCCATTCAACAGGGCTGGTTCTACATATATACTGTGTACGTAGTCTGATAATGCTTATGATTCAGATTTTCCGGACATACAGCTTTTCAAAGTAACCTGCATTAGGATTAGGATGTTTAACATTGTACTTCAATGCATGCATCTGTAGTCAGTCATCTCAAGGTTGATTAATGAGACACTGGATTGCTGACCATTGTGTTTTCCTTGTATGTGTTTCCATGGCAACCAACCTAAATGACTTTGCAATCAAGATTGAAACGGCTTCTTAGTTTTCTTGCTTGCTTCCTTTCTCTTTCCCCATTTGCCCGAAATTAAGCCTACAAAAAGTCTCACATGTCAACCGTTTAACCATTTTTGCTGGGTTTCCCTTACCTTCAAGTGTTTTGTGGATGATCATTGTAATACTAACCTATGGGTTACTTAAAAGGTGCATTTTCCTATTGTGTTTGTGTTGGGCCACCAGCTAAGCCCTCGTGAATTCATTTTTGCTATCTTCCAAAAAGAATCATACTAATGTTACATCGAATCAGATATAAACTTGACAATTCTTTGTTTCTTAATTGATGTGGGACTTAGGATGTTAACTTTTTAATTTGCCTAATAACATATTATTATATGCAGCCATTTCATGTTATGAAAAAAAGAATAGATTGGCTCCCTAATTTAGTGAAATTTTTTGTAGGTGTATTATCCAAATCACATATTTAGAAACTAATTATGTACATTACTTTTATCATTCTGCTCCTTTGAAATCTTAGTCTCCAAAGGTTTTGGGGTCATCCTTCTAAACAATTACTTATTCTCCTAGCTTGACAAATTCGATATAAGTAGGCTCATTGGCTTTTTTTATAAGGAAAGAAAACCTAGCTCATGACCCTATCATTCGCCTAATCCACAGACTATCCCATCTCTGAAGAAGACTAATTGAAATAGGAATGCAAACCACCAGAATCAAACCATAAGAGGAGGGGATTGCATTGGCTAATTGATCAGATCGGGAAAACTAGACACCATGTTAAGAACCTCATCAATATGCCTTCCAAAAAAATATGTCAAACTGCATCTCTGATCGCCATATATCTTGACCCGCCCTATTCAACATTTTATCCCCAACACGAAACAAATCAGCTACAAGTCGGGTATACACCGAACCATATATAACTCAGGCCGGACCGGGTTGACCCGCCATAGCTTCTTAATACTCAATCTACCATACACCTCAGGCCCTCAGCTTCAGTCCCCAATTTCCTACCAATCAAATGCATAACACGCCGCCACATCAACAAAACAACAAACAATGACATTATCTCTCTTTTCACAATCTCAAAATTGAGCTTTGTTGTGTGTCTCATACGCTCCATTCTCTTCTGCCTTTTAGGACGCAATAAACAGAGCTTTTTCTCCTGTCTTTTGTGGGAAGTTGTCACAATACCCAAGATTTGATTGTTGGATTGGGTTTATCCCCTAAAGCTTTGGGCTTTTTTGTGGTGTAGGATTGTCTCAGTCTTATCTAATGGGTTCAGCGATTTCCCCTATGATTGTGGAGTAGAAAGATTCAATCTTGATGTATTTCTCAAACTTCCAAGATCAGGAATGTCTGGAATATGGTTCGGTTTGTGTTGATCTGTAGTGGGTCAACTTTTAATGAGGGTAATTTCCTCAAAAAATTTCATAACTTTTTTTTATTATTATTATTATTATTTTATGATTCCATTCTGAGTTATTAAGAACATGATTTTGGAAATTAGAATATGAATATTTTGGTGGATTGAACACGGGTCTGATTTTTTACATTTGTCATTTGTTTTACTTATGATTTGATGGGTTGATTATGAAATCGCAATAATTGAATGAAAAAATTAGTTGGTGTTATTTTATTCATGTTTTAATATTAAGCAAGTTTATGTTTGGATCAACATTGGATGAATGATAACTGGGAATTATGTCAAATTTTGGTATTTGAATATGTTTGATAAAGTTTGAGGTGTAGTATAAAGTGGGTGGTTAGAAAAGCTGGTGCGAAGTGGCCAAATGGAGCTGGGATGGAGTTTGCCCGATGTGATACTAAGTATGATTGTGGATGAGGTTATGTCTGTTAGAAGTGTTGAAATATTCAAGGTTCATCAGATTTTAGTCTTAGGTTACTATTTTAGTTGTTGCTGATGTGTTTCCTGTTTCCTACTTGTTCTTTCTTCAAAGTGATTCTCTTGGTTGTTTGTGGATTATGTCTCCGCTACGAGCCCTCCTTGGGAGTGAATCGTGTGTGTATGTGACGCTTTGAAGGGCTATATTCACTTGCTCGAATAGGGTCATTTTGTTTCTAAGCTTTCACTTGGATGACAAAGATGAAATAGCATATGTACATTTCTCATTAGATGTTTTGAAGTATGTGACTAGTAACGTACCTTTGTGGAATTTTATGGTGGATTGTTGATTTGCTTCTACTATTTTGTTGTCATGCTTTCTAGAACAGGAATCGAGTGGTTTTATTTAATTTGTTGTGGAATTTGAGGTTATGACTTTAAATACCTATTTACTTCTAGTTCTTGTGTTGTTGAAGATGAAGAGCATCAGGGATTGGGTTTTCACTCAATTAGTTTCTGGTTCATATGTCTTGCCAAGGCCTTTGTCTAGCATTCTTTTGGATGAAGAAACCCGGAATGAGGACTTAGCTTCTTCAGGTACTTCCACTTAAATCAATGGAGAGCTTATTTTTTCGCTTATTTTGAATTACCATTACCAGATAGATTTCCATCAGGGTGCAAGCCAGTAGTATTAATGACTGAGTACTGCTATTAACTTTTACTTGGACGGCAGTACCAGCCCTTTTCACGCAAATTGCTGATTACACTAGACTGATGGAATATTCCCCTCACTTGATGTTTTATGAGTAAATCTTTGGAGTTTCTTGTTATTTTCTTCATGGTTGACCATGGTGTGGTTATGCAGTTACGCTTATGCCTTATATCAAAATGCACTCTAATTACCATGTTTGAAGACTTGATTTTAAAGGGTATGACGAATGAACTATGGAAGATGATTATCTGCACCCCATTCCCCCTTTTCCTTCAGACCTTCACCCATCCCAGCAAGAAATGAGATGAAAATTCCTTTCTCTATATTGGGTGCTTTGGTCATATGTTCTCTTAAACTTTTCTGCCTTTAAGTAGGGATCAATGGAATGACTTTACTTTTTCTTTTATACTCAAGATTTGGGTTCAAGGAAGTTATTCCCTGTAGAGGAAATTTCTTTCTGTATCATACATGCTAGTATGCAACATCAATGTAAAATTGTTTTCAAACACTTGGATACTGCTATAACGAAACATGTCTGCTAATCTTACATGTTCACAGTTTATAAACTGCATTCTGGTCAGATACTGTCAATTTTGAAAACTTTCTTAAGTGATGTTGCTCTTGATTTGTATCAGGCTCCTCACAGAATGCTGACATGGTAGCGTCACAGGTAACTGCTGATCTGCCTCTTTCCAGCAGTGATCAAGAAGGTCCAATGGATTCGTCTTCACAGCAAGTTCTCGCTGACAATTCCTCTCCCTCTCATGGTTCTACTGATAGAAAAAAGTTGGATCCTTTGTCAAAGATTGAGGCGCTTCAAATTAATTTCTTCCGTATTTTGCAACGGCTTAGACAATCACCTGAAGATGTACTTGTTGCTAAGGTCCTGTATCGGCTTCATCTAGCAACATTGATAAAAGCTGGGGAATCAGATTTGAATAGAATTAATCTCAGAAGTGATAAAGCAAGAGCTTTAGCAGCAGAACAGGAGACTACTAGACGACCAGCACTTGATTTTTCTCTGAGAATACTTTTCTTGGGAAAGACCGGTGTTGGTAAGAGCTCTACTATTAACTCTATTTTCAATCAGACTAAGGCTATGACGAATGCTTTTAAGCCTGCTACTGATCGCATCCAAGAGGTTTCGGGTTTTGTGAATGATATCAAAATAACAGCTATTGACACTCCTGGATTCTGGCCATCCTCTACACATAATGTACGAAGGAACAGGAAAATCATGCTTTCTATAAAAAGACATATCCGAAAGAATCCACCTGATGTTGTTTTGTATCTTGAACGCCTTGATACCATGAGCAAGGGGTATAATGATTTCCACCTGTTGAGGCTTATGAAGGAGGTTTTTGGGTCTGCAATGTGGTTTGACACTATTCTTGTTATGACAAATGCTGCTGCAGCACTTCCAGAGGGACCCAATGGCTCTCCCATCAATTATGAATCTTATGTGACCCATTGCACAGACCTATTGCAACGATATATACAGCTGGTGGTGTCTGATGCCAAACTTGAGAACCCTGTAGTTTTGGCCGAGAACCATACATATAGGGAAAATACCTCAGGGGAGAGACTACTTCTGAATGGGCAGGTCTGGAAGCAACAGTTGTTATTGTTGTGCACGTGCACTAAGGTACTGGGTGATGCTAATACCTTATTGGGACTCCAAAACAGCATTGAATTTGGGCCATCTAATAACGCTCGGCTGCCTTCACTGCCTCATCTGCTTTCATCTTTTCTTCATCAACGTCCTGCAATGACAGATGAAGTTGATGAGTATTCTTTTTCAGATAGTGAAGAGGAGTATGATCAGTTACCTCCCATCCGCATATTGACAAAAGTGCAGTTTCACAAGTTGAGTGACTCTCAGAAGAAAGATTACCTAGATGAGCTGGATTACCGAGAAACCTTGTTTTTGAAGAAGCAATTGAAGGAGGAGTCACGCAAGAGGAAGGAGCGAAAGCTTTTAGGGGACAAAAGCTTACCCTATGAAGGCAATGTAGATGGTCCTGAAGCAGTTCCAGAGGTTGTCCAGCTGCCTGATGTAGCAGTCCCTCCTACTTTTGACTGTGATTCTCCTATATATAGGTTTCGAGGTGTTGTGACGAGTGACCAATGGCTCTGGAGGCCTGTGCTGGATCCCCTGGGATGGGACCATGATGTGGGATTTGATGGAGTAAACTTGGAAGCAGCAGTTGAAATTAGAAGGAACTTAGCTGCTTCAGTTTCTGGACAATTGAGCAAGGATAAGCATGATTTTAATATTCACACCGAGTGTTCCACAGCCTATACTAATCCCAGAGGCCCCACATATTGTTTAGGCCTTGACATTCAATCATCTAGCAGTGACATGGTCTACACTGTTCGAAGCAATGCAAAATCAGGATATTTGAAGAATAATGTTCCTGGTTGTGGAGTGTCAGTGACGTCTTTCCAGAACAAGTACTACATTGGTACAAAGCTCGAAGATACCATTCACATAGGTAAAAGACTGAAGTTTGCAGTTAATGCTGGTCGAATGGAGGGTGGTGGGCAAGCAGCATATGGTGGGAGCCTTGAAGCTACTTTAAGAGGGAGAGACTACCCCGTAAGGAACGATAAGGTCAGCATATCCATGAATGTTCTGTCTTTTAACAAAGAAATAGTCTTGGGGGGAAGTTGTGAGTCAGAGTTCCGTCCCAGTCGAGGCACAAGACTGTCAGTTAATGCCAATTTGAATAGCCGGAATATGGGGCAACTTGCTGTCAAGACTTCTAGCTCTGATCATGTGCAGATTTCTTTCATCGCATTGTTCACAATTTTCAGGGCTATTTTTCGAAAGAGGGAACCTAATTCTCTAGTCACCGAAGATCAGGATGTGGGATCATCTTGAATTCATGACGTCTGGTTCTAGACTTTGTGGTTGAATTTTGACATTAAAGCGAGAAAATAGGTCCTTGCCCCAGAAGCTGAGGGTTTAGCATCCTTTTTAGTAGCAGCAAACAAGTGTATGACTCCACATTGCCGATTAACAGAGTCGCGGCACACAACCTAGTTGTTTGTATAGTTCGTGGAGAGCAGCTCTGCTCATTTTGATCATGAGTGTAGGAATCAAGAGGTAATCTTATTACCTAATATAATCAATAATATTTGTATTCCAATAGTAAAATTCTTCACAATATTAAAGTCTCTGAAATCAGGAGAGCACTTTCTCTTCCCATTAATCTCGTTTTGTTTGTTTGTTTGAGGTACCCATGCACATCAGTCTGTTATTGTTTCAATGCTTTTGCTGCTATTGAGATGCACATACAGGTGTAGTTTCATATCAACTTTTTCCCCTTAAAAAGGCTAATCAAAAGGTTATGGAACTGCTAAAATTAGTAAATCTTTTTGAACAAGTTCTGAAATTAGCATATGCCTCTTCTTGCAGTCTTGCTGAATAAGTTCTGAAACTGATATGCGCCAATTTCTTATGTTTGAATCTTTCATTTCTCCTTGATCAGAAATGATTAATATATTATCAGCTCGTTGATTATATTTCCTTACAACAACCTTAATTGACAAACAAAAATTCCACCACCACTCAAATCAAGGGAAACAAAGAAAAAAAGTGTTATGCAACATTATAACATCAAGTATTTCGTATTTTGGAAATTTTTTTTTTCATTTCTCTAAGTTAAAAAAATCATCAAACTTTTCCTATGAATAAACAATCAAAATTCAACATCATAAACAAATTTCTTTACACCGAAACCTAGGTTACAGGCACAAATTTTCTACAGCCACCAAAAACAGGTGGTAAACCAAAATATAATCAACAAAATGTTGTGCAACCCCAACATTTTCCTGATGCTCTTGTTTTTCACTCCTCTTGCAAAAAGAGAAAGTGATCAAGAAAAAGAACCCCACAAAACCTCCGCTTGAATGGTAGCAGCTTCAGCATCAGAAAGTGCTGCCTCCTTAACTCTTCTCAAAATCTCCTGCTTAAAAGCCCTCTTTTCTCTCTGCCTCAACCCCTCTCCTACCTCTAATTGCACTGCAAATCTAGCCACACAGCTTGCAAATGGATGCCTCTCGAGATATTTCTCTCTACTCCCCTGTTTTCTCCTGATTTCCTCTGTTTCTCCTCTGTTTTCCTCTGTTTCGCACTCCCTCACATCAATCAAGTCTCCTCCAAGCTCTGATCTTTGCAATTCCACCAAATTATTCACTATATCCTCTTTGAGCATTGCTTCCACTGCTTCTTTTCGCCCGAAATACCCAATTTCGAGAACGCAATCGAACCCGATTACCTGAATTGCAAAATCCTCTGATCTTAAGAACCCAATAATACTTGGGATTTCTTTGTTTGACTCAATTTCATCTACAATTGGACTTTTGATGGACTTGATCAAAGAACAGAGCACTTTCAATGATGAAGTTGATGCCATTGAAATCAGAGCTTTGATAGTGGGACCCATTAACACTTGACCCACAAATACGTTCTTGTTGAATCCTATCAGTGCCTCAATTGCAAAGGCAGCTTCTTCTCGAAGACTGTTAGACAGAGTTGGGTTGATGAGAATCGCCTCCAACTCAGAAAAGATCCCAGCTTTCAGCACTAAATCCTGCAATTCGCGGTTGAATCCTTGTGAAACTCGGTCTTGGAACTGAGTCACGAGATTGATCAACCCGGCCTCCTCCTTCGAGTCGTGCGATTCTACCGCCAACCCACGAAGCGCCTTCACGAGGGACTCAATAAACTCACGGTCAATCCAAGCTTGGATCTCTGACTCGATCGACTCAGCAACTCGGGCAATTTGGTGGGTCGAGACTCGGCGCCTAAGAAATGACCTTAAGCTGTGCCCGCTAGTTTTATGGAGGGTTTCAACAAGGGTTTTGAGGTAGGAGAGATGTTGAGAGAGCTGAGTGAGGTTCGGGTCGGAGAGGATGGTGTCTGACTCGGTTTCGAGCTCTAACAGAGCTTTAATGGCGGACGAGTTGGACGCAGTGGGTTGCCGACTCGGGTTAGATTGTAAATCGTGAGAAGCTTGTTTTAGGAGTTGTAGAACTCGCAATACTTGTTGGTTTTCTTCTCTCTCAACTTCCTCCATTTGCAAAAATTTTGAGGCCAATCTATAACAGGATAAAATTAATGGCGTCGTCTTAAAGAGAAGGAGAAGTTTTACAAGTAAATGCAAAAAAAAAAAAAAAAAAATTCTAAAGCTGGATTACCAAGTACCAACTAGTCAAACCACAATCGGAGTAAATTGGAATTTTATGAGGGAGTTTCCATGCACCTGCAATATTACTTATCTAACAGGAGGTAGTCAAGTAATATTTTTTTCCTTTTACAAAATACATATACACATTATTAAATACAATGACTTTATTACATCTCATACGTAGCTAAAGGCGGACCCAAGATTTTTTACCTGGTGAGTCACAATCGATAATCAAATATGTTCAAAGAGTACAAAATACAACCAAATACTTAATTTTTTTTTAAATACTTAAAAAAAAATTTGGCCTTAGTGAGTCACTTAACTCACCATGCACAAGGGGTAGGTCTGCCCCTGTACGTAGCACATTGTTAGTCAAATTCTAATGTGCTGCGAAATACTTTATCACTACTTTTTTAGAAAATATATGTGAGAACTAACCTTTCATGAATAAATAGAAAAGAATTTTTATATCCACTAAACAAATAGTTATTTAAAAAATGTCGTAAAATGTAAAAAGAGACAATCACCACTTATCTTACGAGTGAAAAGATATACAACTTATCTTTACCATATTGTATTGGGTATCATTCATTCGTTGGTTTAGGCGTCATTATATTATTTATAGTGCCTATCAACTTATAATACTTGTGCATAACTTACAAACGATATATATATATATATATATATATATATATATATATATATATATATATATATATATAGAATAATACAAATAAAAGCGAGTATGAAGAATGTTATGAGTATGAGAGTATGAGACAAAGTTGTGGAATGTTGAATATTCAATAGAATACGCGTTGTGTAGTAAAATTTGTGACACCAAGCGAAGTGAGGTATCAAGCATTGAAGCCTGGACCTAGTGTTTTCAAGGAAGTCTTGATTACTGGGATTTCATACAAGATTGAAGCGTGTAAACCAGAAAGTTGGTCCATTTTTATAATGAAATTCAGTTCTGGTTCTAAATCAATTCAGTCTAAATTGGTGGTTGAAATTAAATAAATATGTTTCAATGGGCTTGCCAACAAATGGTTTCTTTTGTATGCATTGGAATAGGTCGAGAGTCTTGTGGTGATTCAGTGTAATTGATTTTCTCATTTCAAATAATGCACCTCCACAAGGATCAAGGTTTAGGGCTCGATTGGCCCCAACTCCGTATGGCTAAGTAGGGTTTTTTCTTCATTTCAATAGACCATTTGATTTCTATGCTTCTCTTTAATAAAACCGTACCCCCTTGTTAAAATTAAATGTCTTGATTAGGCAACCGGTTAGTGGATATTGATTGAATTATTTGTACATTTACATTTTTTGAGTAATTAAGATTATTGTTTCAGGAATTTATAATATATGTTTTGATCTAATAAAACCTACATGTGCAAACTTATAAGATGTGTGAGGGAGAAGAGATATGCGAGATTGATTCATTAATCCATGCATGTGCGTACCTCAAATAATTTCAGAAAAGCATAAACTAATCAATCCTCCTGGGTAAAAAAATAAAATACTGAGGAAGCAAGCAATGTTTTTTAGTGTTTAGAAGTTAGAAGAAGTGGGTAATTTAAAGCTCCAATGTTCGTTGATCAAAGAAATTATAATAATAACAAAGTCATTTGACCCACGTAATCCCGACTTTCTGAGTGAAAGAGAATTGAAAGAGAATTTGGTTTTGGTACAAGCCTATTAGCATATTCGAATCTAAGGCATCTTTCTATTAAAGTGTTATCCATCACCATTCCAAACACAATCTTACATCCATTTCTGTCTAGAAATCAAAACGGGTTATTTGATAGTTAAATGATAAAAAAAAAGGGATATAATTGTATGTAAAATTTTTGATAGATCAATTAATGAGATAATATTTGGGCTGCAACAGTGAACAATATGCAAAAGAGACAAGTGAAACTAGCCCTAAGGGTGGTATTTCGAAGAAACTCACTCCAATACTTAAATTAATGAATAATTTTAGGATTAATAGCATCGATCTAAGAGTCAGGTTCTGTTTGGCTCTTTATCAATAGATGCTTAAACTAGACCTTTATTTTAGCTCATAAATATATATATTAATATGTCTAAAAAATTCTTAATGTCAGCTGTGGCCTTTTAGGTACCACTTGTGGCTTGTCCGACATATATGTTTCATCTTACTCTATGTTTATTTTTGTTATCTTTTTGGAGTTTATGAGAATATAATATGACGAGAGTAAAGGAAATGTATACGTACAACTTTGAAATTATTTAGATGTATAATTAACATAGGTTTTTTGCGACTTTATCAATTATAAAAACTTATACACATTAGTTTTTAAGACCATGTCATGATTCGTTTAATTTTTTCCACTACACGAAGATATTTCAATTTTAACATGACCCTAGAAAGTATCCTATCCCTTTTTTCAATCTCAAAATTTTTAGAAATATTTCAAAAATAATGAATAATTAATATATTTTATGACTTGTTACTTTGAATAATTGTGGACTTAGGGACTGAATACCTTGAGACTAGAGATGGCCAGTGGGCCGATTCAGCCCGGCCGAGCCCCAACCCGGCTCGAACCGGCCCACCAACGAACCGGGCCAAGCCCGGTTTGGCCCGTCCAAGATGTGGGCTGAATACGAATCCCCATTTTCCAACCCTAACCCGTTTCGATTCGGTTCGAGAAAAAATTTCGATTCGACCCAAAATTCGATTCGATTATGCCCCTTGATTCGGCCCGGACTGGCCCGCTTGGCCCCGCCCGGCCCCGCCCGTTGGATTCGGCAAATTTGACCGTTGCATTATAGCCGTTATTCGACCGTTGCTATTGCTCTATATAAACCGATCAATTCGGTTTGCATCCTCACCAAAATCTCTCTCAACTTTCTCAATCTTTCAATATCTCAATCTTTACTAATTACAATTAGCTTAATTATTAGTATTAATCTTCTTTTTAATTACTCTCTTAATCTTTATTAGTTATCTTAATTAGTTGATTTATTATTCTTAATTTAGTTGTTTATTATTACAAATCCTAAGAGAAAATGGATTCAAGAGGTCAGTGTAAGCAGTTCTTTCGATGATATTACGGAGTTTGCTCAAAACTTGGAGCAACAGCTTTTCGATACTCCAGGTACTCAAATTCCTGAAATTCCAACTTCACAGATGCGTCCTCCTTCTTCTATTCCACAAGGTAACTCTTAAACTTCTAATTAATGAATGTTAGATTATTTGATTATGTTAGATTGAGTTCTTGATGTTTAATTAGTTATGATATATTTGGTTGATTATGTTAATTGATTAGTTATGATATATTTGGTTGATTATATTAATTAATTAGTTAATTAACTTATGAAGGTGAAGGTGATGGTGATGGTGATGAAGGAGTACCTGAGTCTACTCAATGTAGAAAGAAACCTTCTAAAGTATGGCCATATTTTGAGAAGGTCCTAATGACTTACGCTTCTTCCAAAGGGAAGAAATTCATGTGATATTTCTTGTTATGCAAGCAATTAGGAAAGAAGCCAATAGTCGCTTATTCATGGAAGACCGGTTATGGGACGGGGACCTTATCCCGTCACTTGACTGGGGTATACGGAATAAACCTCGATGTAACTGAATCCGCATGAGCAGCTGAATCTTCAACTTAGACACAACTACACTGGTATATGGGTTCCATGCCCAGAGGAGGTATGTCTTTTATGTATAATCGAGATAAAATGATTGATGAAATGGCTAATTTTGTCATTATTGATGAATTACCTTTTAGCTATGGTGAGAGTCTAAACTTTGAACATTTCACTAGAACCACTTTACAACCTGCTTATAGACGTGTCCCGAGGAACACGCTTAAACGCCATACCCAAACTGCTTATTATAAATATAAAAGTAGTTTAATAGAAATGTTTCGCACTTTTAACGGTCGTGTTAGCCTAACTAGTGATACATGAACCTCTTGTTTTGGTGAACCTTATCTTTGTGTAACCGCCCATTGGATTGATGATGAGTGGTATATTCAAAAACGAATCATTTGTTTTCAAGCTATGGAGGAGAGACATACCGGGTACAACCTTAAGGTAAGGATAATAGAATGTCTTAAAACCTTTCATTTACTTGATAAAGTTTTTTCCCTTTCATTAGATAATGCTTCAGCGAATACAAAATGTATATATTATTTGATATCCGAACAAAGTTTACAGTTGATAAACAGTGGAGAACTATTA
Source organism: Dysphania ambrosioides (assembly GCA_026401315.1). Taxonomy (NCBI): domain Eukaryota; kingdom Viridiplantae; phylum Streptophyta; class Magnoliopsida; order Caryophyllales; family Amaranthaceae; genus Dysphania; species Dysphania ambrosioides. The sequence goes on from CM048667.1 coordinate 4,332,240, forward strand.
CATGTTCGTTGTTGTGCACATATTATGAACCTCTCTGTTCAAGAAGGTTTAGCTGAGTTAACTGACTTGCTTAACCCTATTAGGAGTGTAATTAAATGGATTAGGATTATGGCCTCGGTTAGGAAGAAGTACATGGCCTTGTGTAAGGAAAGAGGCCTTAGGAAGAAGCAATGGAGTCTAAATACACCGACCCGTTCGAACTCCACATATAAATTGTTAAAAGAAGCCATTAAATACCGTGAGGTTTTGACAATTATTTATAACGAAACCCGAGCGACTCCCGATGAACTTATTTCTAATTTCCATTGGAATATCGCAATTTACATCCGTGACATTTTAGCAGCTTTTGACCATGCAACCAATATTTTCTCTTATATTTATGACCCTAACATTAATTTAGTTATATTAGAGTGTATTACCGTAGTTAGCACTCTTACCGAGCATTTTAATATCGTTCAAATTAGTGATGTAATTACTAGTATGCTTAGTAAATGGTATAACTACTTTAGTGAATTTCCCGTTATATACGGTATAGCTTCTATTCTTGATCCTAGGGTCAAGACTGTAGGTTTAGAAAATTGTTTAGAATTTTTTTATAACGCTTTAAGTTTACAATACGATGTCAATGCATATATAGAAAAATGTAAAAATGTTTTAGCTAGTTTATATGATCATTATGCTTCTGTTTATGCATCGTCAGAAAATGTATCTTCTTCTAGTGGAAGTTCCGCTATGCGATGGCAGCCAATACTTGGTAGAATTTAAAAAAAATCAAAAACATTGATTTCTTCTTCTTCACTTTATAATATTAATGAATATCTTTCTTACCAACATGAAACTGATGCTAGTTTTTCAATTATTAAATGGTGGCGCGATCACGAACGGAAATTTCCCATTTTGGCGAGAATTGCAAAGGATATCCTTGCAATTCCCGCCTCCTCTATTGCTTCTGAGTCTGCTTTTAGTGCAGGTATACGTGTTCTTGATGAGAAGAGATCCCGCTTATCTCCCGAAAGCATAGAAATATGCGTTTGTAAGAAAGATTGGGATCAGACGGAGCGTAGGACCCAAGGATTGAGGGAGGAGGACAACGACGAAGACGATCCTTGGATGATGATGGACACAAGCGAATCAAGCGACAACCCATCTGGTGAAGGAGGTTCGGGGTATGTCCCTAATTAGGCTAAGCACAACCGCACAAGCATCCCTACAGGTACGTAACAGAACTACGTGGGCTTTGAATCCTTCGGGGATACGTAGGCAACTTAATTTTGAAAATTAATATTTAATTATTTAATTAAATTTTGATTTTCTAAATTAAGTGCAAGCCCTTTCTTCTTATCCCAACCCCCAAAACATGTTTAATTAAATTTTGATTTTCTAAAAAGGGAAATATAAAATATGATTTTAGTTTACTTATTTTAGTATATGAAATATGAAATATGAAATATGAAAATTTTATTTTAGTTTACTTATTTTAGTATATGAAATATGAAATTAAATTTGAAATATAAAATATGAAATATACTTTATTTGATTTTCTAAAAAGTGAATAAGTTTATTTGTTTGAAATATTTTAGATTTTTTAATACGTAAATATGAAATTAGGTAAATATACATAATTAGTTTAATAATACTTAATTAAGAAAAAAAAAACGTAATTTTGTTCGATTCATTTCGTAATTCGGTTCGAATCGGTAAGGATTCGGTTCGATTCGGTCATGATTCGGTTCGATTCGGTCTTGATTCGATTCGATTCGGTTACGATTCGGTTATTGATTCAGTTCGATTCGGTTCGTGATTCGATTCGATTCGGTTCGTGATTCGTTCTCGATTCAGTTTGATTTGGTACCGAATCAAACTTCCCCGACCCCAGCCCGGTTCGGACCGGCCCGCCCCTCAGACCGGTCTGAATCCGGTCCTCTCCCCCCAGCCCGGCCCGGGGCTAAAACCGGCTCCTTGGCCATCACTATTTGAGACCATGAGTTTTATAGGGTCATATTAGGCTCTAGGAGTAAATGAGACCACCTACATTGTTTTTAAACACCCATAGCAATCGAAATTCGAAGCTCTTATAATTTTATCCTAAACTCATTTTAAAGTCCTTTCGAGATCAAATATAGATATTATATAGTTCCAAATCTCTTTATGTGGCCTCAAGAAACATCTAATACCTTTAACTCTATTTCATACTTTTTTTTTTAATATCTCAAAAACAGTATATATAACCTTTAAAATTAGTCATCTTAAACAATTCTAAATTTAATGAGAACATATCTTAATATGTTATATGAGTATACTAAAGGGTCATATTAGGCCCTATGATGATGTTATGATGATGGTCTATTTTGTTGTTTGGGTTAAAATGGTGGATTTGTTGTTTCTATATAATTTTTCAAGTTTTAACCCTTTAATCTCAGTTTTTAGAGCTTATAATTCAACAAACATCTATTTTAATTTTGAAACTTGAATTTCACATTTTTATCATTTTGTGTTAGATTATAACTTTTAATATCAGATTTTAAACACAATATCTCATATTATGAATATTTATTAATATAATATTTTAATCATAATGCAAATGAAGTTGATTGGTGAAGAGTCAAGTCCCAAAACTATAAACCAATAATGTTATTGTGTTTCGTATATATACAATACTTTTTGTTATACTGACAATATGACACACATCATGGCAAAAGTTAATGAAAAAATAAATAAATATAAGTCTTTAAACTATTTCTACAATACTTATAGATTCATATTGATATATTAATACACTCCACATATGACATAAGTCACGCACCATAGCAATGTAACAATCGTTTCAATACTTTCAAAGTAGAAAGTACTAGAACTATTTTGTTTTTTCTATGTGGGTTTTAATTATTTTGGGAAGTCCCACGTATTTAACATTTATCATATCATATAGGCGTAAACACGATCGAGTGGCAAATATTGTTTATGTGCTTCGTTTGTTTTGTGTCACACATTGGCTGATTGACATTTGTTTTGGTGCATACTTGATATAAATATATATTGGAGGCATTTTTATAATTTCATTTGTGTATTTTTATATCTGATATAGCAATAATTATATCTAATATAACAATACTGATATCTGATATAATAATAGTTATATCTAATATAACAATACCTACGAATATCATAATAAAATTTATATGGGTATGAATCAGAAAATTAAAATCTCGTTATCATACACATGCACATGCACGTACAGATAAGAAGAGCATATGCAGTTCAAAGGAACATGTTCCTTGAAATATACCGAATGTGCAATATAATTTCTGGCCACAGTATTTGCCACTTGCCAAACACTACCATCGTAGGATCTAGAGTACAATGGTTCAAATATGATCTCGTACCCATTAGCCACGAAATTTCTCGTAGGTGATAACGCTGCAACAATAATTTAGCCCTTAAATTTGAGTGTGGTAGATTGAAGCACGAGCTAGGGCCGACTACGATAACGCCAAGCCAAATCATTTAGAATCACTCACTCACTGTATGGCATAGTTGATAACGTGTTTCTATGGTAGGACTATATTCTTCGTACACCACTCAATTGCTGAACGTAGCAAATTAATGACATGAAACTAAAAAACGTGAGTAAATAGAAACGAAAATGACTGCAAAAAATAAATAAATAAATAAAAGAAATGAAAAGGACCACTACGTATTACCACATTTGTCAGTTATCTTTGCTTGAGATTATAAATTCGATCATTCACCAAGGTTAAAATTTAATTAAAGCTTATGTATAAGCATAATAACAAAAATGAAAATAACGATAGAAGCAAGGTGGCTAGTGTTGCTAATTTGTTCTGTAATTAGCATTAGTAGTTTAAGCAAGGGAGTTAATGGTGATAGTTTTACCAGCAGTTTCGTGAGACTGGATCCTCCATCCACGGATATTCCTCTTGATGATGAGATCCTTGCTGCTCCGGAGGCCTACAATGCTCCACAACAGGTGATTACACACTTTCTTCATTTTTAGTTGATTTGTGTGCTTATTCCTTCTTTTTTAGTAAAAACTCGATCTTGTTGATATGTGAGATAGTTCATATATAAACTTGTTCATTTTCACTCTCTAATCCTTGTGATTTTGATGATAAAATGTCTAGGTACACATCACTCAAGGAGACTATGATGGAAGGGCAGTTATAATTTCATGGGTGACACCTCATTTACATGGGTCTCACACTGTGTATTATGGAACAGCCAAGGGTGAATACACCTTGAAAGCCAAGGCAACCAATACAAGCTATAGCTTCAGTCACTACAAATCTGGACAAATTTATCATTGTCTTGTCGATGGATTGGAGGTACTTATATTTTAGTTGATCAAGTTAAATCACCTATTAACTGTGGTTGATCAACGAGAAATAACATAAATATTGGATATATATTTGTAAAAATATATCATCATTTTTTTCATTTCCTAATATAATAGCACAATTTCATATTATATAAGTAAATTTTTATTTGCAAATAATACAACTTTAATCCTCAAAAGTACAACTTCAACAAAAAATAAAGGCAAACCAACGAGTCATGCAAAATTATGTATAGCTTTATTTCTTAATAGTACAACTTCAATTCTTAAAAGTGCAACTTTAAAAAAGAAAATGAAGGTAAAACAACATATTCACGTGAAAATGATGAAACTATATACAATTTTATTTCCTAATAGCTAGTACAATTTTATATTTTTATTTGCAAATAACACAATATTAATTTTATATCGGATATAGATTATAACAAGCTTGTTAATTAACAAAAGTTTTGGGTGTTAAAAATGTAGTACAACACCAAGTACTACTACAGGATCGGAAGTGGTCCTTCTAATCGCGAATTTTGGTTCAAAACACCTCCAGAGGTTGGTCCGGACTCTCCATACACATTTGGATTAATTGGTATGGTTTAATTTCGCATGACTGAATTTATATTTGGATGATTCTTATAGGAGTTCTATTGATTAAGGCTAATTCAACAGTACTAGCGCACGCAGCTAAAGAGAAATGCTAGCTTTAATTAAATTGATTGGGTTGTTTCAGGTGATTTAGGGCAAACCAAACACTCACATTCCACCTTGCAACACTACGTGAAAGGAGAAGGGCAAACTGTGTTGTTTGTGGGAGATCTTTCGTATGCAGATAGACATATCGATGTTCCTAATGAGGTTGGCCTGAGATGGGATACTTGGGGCCGCCTTGTTGAGCCTAGCACCGCTTATCAACCCTGGATTTGGACTACTGGAAATCATGATATTGACTACTTTCCTAACTTGGTAACTACAATTTACTACTTACTTTCAATATAACCAAGCCTTAATCTCCATTTTCTTAACCCTTTATCACTATGTAATTTAATAAAAAATAGATTTCTTTTTTTTTTTTTGCTTACGCGCACCTCTTTAACTTATACTTACTCTATTTTGAGAAATTCCTAATTTATACCTAATATATCTGAAATCATAATTTTTATACCTGATATGAGTTTTTCTATATTTTTATATTTTCTTATATAACAATAGTTATATCTAAATTCTCAATATTCTTTACGTATAAATTAGGAAAGCCTCCTCTATTTTAAGTACTTCACTTATAATCCGATAGTTGTAGTTTAGTGGATTATTACAGATTAACCCATGATAATACGAAGTATAAAACTCCAACATTTATTTTAGTACGCCGTATTTCAAAATAATTCTCATATATGAAATGGTCATGCAAAATTTTTATAGTGCGACACGAACGTAGATTATTGAAGTAATGATATCTACAGAGTATAAATTATAAAAAGAAAAATCACAAGTTTTGTTTTAAAATATCAATGAGTTAATGATCAATATGCATATTGAAGCTCCTAATTAAATAAAATTCTTCGTATAATATATACTTATTAGATGTTAACACCCATTAATTTCAGGGGTTGATTGGAAACTTCATGCAATTCAAAACCAGATACCCTTCACCATACAAGGCATCTGCGAGCACAAATCCTCTTTGGTATGCAATCAGGCGTGGACCGGCTCACATCATTGTGCTCTCAAGCTACTCTAGTTTTGGTAATTAATTGATTATAAATTTAAGACTCCATGTTATTGGACACACGTACATTTAATTCTAAGGGCTACATTTAAAAAAAATTCTTAAAATTTTATTATTTTTAATTGTTGCTTAATGACAGTAAAATACTCCCCCCAGTATAAGTGGCTAGACGCAGAACTCAAGAAAGTTGACAGGAAGAAGACACCATGGTTGATAGTAATAATGCATGTTCCACTCTATAACTCTAATACTGCTCATTACATGGAGGGCGAAAGCATGAGACCCGTCGTCGAGCAATGGTTCATAGACTACAAAGTTGACGTTGTTTTTGCTGGCCATGTTCATGCTTATGAGAGATCGGTACGCTTAGTTTCCTACTTATGCATTTATGTGCCCTATCAACTAGTCCCTATAAGAAAGCCCTATTTAAGTATGTGCAATTTGTGCCCGATTGAAAAGTTTGACCACAAATTCTCATCATGTTATAAGAAATAATATATTTAAGTGGGATCTTGTTGGATGCATCTAAATGTAAATTTTTAGAATATTAAGTTTTCATAATTTTTTGCCTTATGAATTTAGAGATAAATACGTTTAAAGTCATGTCTTGAAGACCGTAAAAGTCAAATGAGGTTTTCTTTTAGGTATAAAGGGAGTATATGTTTAGCATATCAATATACTTCCAAATAGTATATTATTGTATAGTAGTATAGTATTGTATAGTATAGAGTACGTAGTACATCCTGTGTTAATGAAAGGATGATCATTTTTTGTTTCTTCTTGATCAAAATTTCAGCATAGAGTTTCAAACGTGAAGTACAACATATCAAATGGTGCATGTAGTCCTGTGCTGGATGAATCCGCTCCTTTTTATGTAACTATTGGAGACGGTGGTAACTCTGAAGGAATTGCGGGAGAGTAAGCTTCTTATCTTTGCCTCTACACATCCGATTCCCTTTAATTTGTCGCAAATAGTAGTCATATTTACATGCACCCAAATACAGTACAATCTCAGTGCGTCAAAGGTGACACTTTCGTAATTTCATTTATATATTTGATATCATAATGTTTGTATTTAATATGAGTTTTTCTGTATTTTTATATCTTTTTTAGTTTTATATCTAATATAACAATACATATATCTGATATAACAAAGCTATATTATCTAATATAACAATACTTATATTCGATATATCAGTTATATCCCGATATAGTTTATTTCAGGTATGAATTAGAAAGCCCTCATATTTTGATTATTGTTGCAGGTATATATCTCCCCAACCTCATTATTCAGCATTTCGTGAAGGGAGTTTTGGGCACGCAATATTGGATATTAAGAATAAGACTCACGCTTTGTACTATTGGCATCGCAATCAGGATGGCAACAAAGTTACTGCTGATTCATTTGTGTTGCGCAATCAATACTGGTAAATCCATTAAACTTATGCTATTCACAAATATCACAATTTTAGCGTAACAACAAAACCCCACACGACAGAACCACTCCTTAGAAACTTAAACGAAGATGCTCAATCAAATTCAAACTAAACCAACTCCAAATAATTAACTCTGACTTGTACTATTCAGACAGCATATAAACCAAAAAATTAAGGGTATTTCCAATAAAAGTTTGTTAAGTTTTTTTTATTTTTTTAATTTGAAAATTTGTTAGTTATGGCATGTTTTTAGAATATTATGTCCTTCCTTAGGGATGGTTAATTTTCCTAATTAAAGACTACGTATGTATATTTTACGCTCATTTCCTCAACAGGGTGACGGATGTGGGTCATACTTCTATTTAGACTGCTTCTCTATAAAGGTACTTATTTTAATCATAATTGAGAAACTCAACAACATGTCTAAAATTTTTATTAATTTTTTTATTTTTGAGTTTAAGCATTATGCTTAATTATAGCATTACCCTTTTGAAAAAAAAAAACATACCCTCCATACTAGATAAGGAGTAAATAGATGTTTAAGGGAAAAAAATAAAAATAAAAGAATTTACACGCAATTTTTCAATTATATTAGTTAAAAAAATTCTCTTCTAAATTATTAAATATAATACAGAGTAATTAAAAGTGAAGAGCTAGTACAATTTTCCCTTTTCAAAGTTTAGATTTAATCTAAAACAAAAAATTGGGAATGGGCGATGAATGAAAATATGTTAAGGAGTATTGAAAAACTTGCATCTATGGTTCAATTTGAACATGTGATTTGGTTAATTAAATACTAAAATAGTGAATTTTATGTAAATATTTACTTATTGGTATCTTGAGTAATGGAACAAAAGAATGTGGAAGCACTAGTAGAAAATCTTTTATTTGCTTTGCTACAATTGCTTCGGTTTTATTGACTTAAATGAAATAGTTGGTATTATGTGTGACTTATCTCACCATCTCACCAGTGGGACAACCACTAGGGGTGGCAAAAACTGACCCGACCTGAAAACCCGATTCGAAAATAACGAGTTAAAGTTGAGATTTTCGGCACGAAAACTTAAATGAGTTGACACGAATCCAACCCGAAATTGAATGGGTTAGGTTAAGGTTGAAAATTTCAACCCGAAAATGTCCCACGTAACCCAAAATTATTTCCGGGTCAAAATCAGGTCGGGTTAACCATTAAAGACAATTAAAACCCTAAAAGATAATTAAACTACTACTGTCAACTTGTTAGTCGTTTTATCATCTCTGGGTGGCAAAAAATGATCCAATTAACCCGAACCCAACCCAAAAATAGTGGATAGGGTTGATATTTTCGTCACAAAAACATAAATGGGTTGACACGAACCCGACCCGACATTAAACGGGTTAGGTTTGGGTTGGGATTTTCAACCTAAAAACTTAAATGGATCAGGTTTGGGTTGGGGGATAGCTGACCCGAAAATAGGTAATCCAAACACGAAATCGACCCAACTTTGCCACCCCTAACAACCACCCACGACACCACCATATCATCTCTTCCTCGTTCTCCTCCATCGCCACCACCCTCCTCACCACAATCGCGCTCTCATTGCCTTACTGTAGTTTGTTTGGGGAATTTTGATGAATAAAGGAGTAAGGATGGGGAGTACGGAAAGATTGGTGAAGATGCTTGGAGTGACAAAGCCTATTTCAATGGCGGGTCCTACTTTTGCTGAACTGCTAAGGACTCATAAATTGGAGAAGTATATGGTTGATTCTGGTCTTTACGAAAGTGAAGACGAAGAGGGAAGCGATTTTAGGTCACCTGCGAGAGCTTCAAAGATTGGGTGAAACAACTTACTTGCTTAAAAGGGTATACTGATCAAATGGTTGAGAATGCTAATGCACTTAGTTAGAGTTCCTGATGACTTGGAGATTTCCCATGTTTCAGTGCTATATAATGTTGATGAAGCTCCTAGGTAGGGGTGCTTATGAGTCGAGTCGAGCTCGAGTTTGGCTAAGCTCGACTCGAGCTCGATAACTAAAACTCGAGCTCGAAAGTTTGTGAGCTAAAAAATCGAAGCTCGAGCTCGACTCGAAAACTCAATTCTCGAGCTCGATTAAAGCTCGTTTCAAGCTCGACTTGAGCTCGATTAAAGCTCGTTTCAAGCTCAATTAAAGCTTGTTTCGAACTTGACTCGAGCTCGATTAAAGCTCGTTTAAAGCTTGAGCTCGATTAAAGCTCATTTTAATCTAATGTGGGACTTTTGGTTTATTTATCAAACTATATTTTATATCTTAAGTATATTTTTCTATAAATATATATTATAAATAAAAATACGAGTTTCTCACGAGTTTTTCGAGTCGAGCTTTGATTTGCTCGACTTGGCTCGTTAACTTATCGAGTCGAGTTCGATCTCAACTCGAGTTCAATCTCGAGCTTTGACCGAGTCGAGCTTTGAATTGCTCGCGAGTAGCTCAACTTAATAAGCACCCCTACTCCTAGGTACCAATTATGATCTCAGTTATAGTATTAACATCTTAGATATAGAAATTAATATCTAAGTTATAGAAATTAATATTTAAGTTATAGATTTTTTTATCTCAGTTATAGTAATTAACATCTTAGATATAGAAATTAATATTTAAGTTATATAAATTAATATCTAAGATATAGATGTTATGATATCCGTTATAGTAATTAAGATCTTAAATATAGAATTAATATCTCAGTTATAGATTTTCTGGTTTTAGGTATACTAGTTATGATCTCAGTTATATTAATTAACATATTAGATATATAAATTAATATCTAAGTTATAGAAATTAATATCTAAGATATACATGTTCTGATCTAAGTTATAGTAATTAAGATCTTAAATATATAATTAATATCTCAGTTATATATTTTCTGATCTTAGGTATACCAGTTATTATCTCGGTTTTAGTAATTACCATCTAAGATTTAGAAATTAATATATCAATATTTGAAGTTCTTATCTTAGGAATACAAGTTATGATATCGGTTATATTCTTACGTATAATATTTATATTATCTCAGGATAAGACTATATTATCTTAGGTATATATGAGATAACAAATTCAATATCCGAGACATTTATTTGTATATCTGATATAATAAATACAATACCTGATATATTTATTTGTATACCTGAGATCGTTATTTGTATATCTGAGATAATAAATTCAATACCTGAGAAATTTATTTGTATATATGAGATAATAAATTCAATACCTGAGACATTTATTCTATAACCAGGGTATATCTAATTTGAAATGAGCGCGGGATGACATTTTATACTTTATCAGTGTTACATCACTCGACTAATGTGACGGTATCAGCTAATATTTCACTAAATGAAATGGATAATATTCTTCGTTGTCAAATAAAAAGGGCAACAGGTCTTGTACGTACCTCCAATGTTGGAGGCATATAATATTATATTACAATTATAAAAACACTTCATGAGACATATATATATCTGTATAAAACATGACTTTATTTTTGCTGGTGTTACATTGCAGGATAAGTTAAATCTTCAAGATTAGAGGCTCATATGGGATCTACGTGAACTACATTTCCCGTTCTTGTACTTTATTGGGGGGGAGTTGGATTTAATAAGTTGAGTTGAAGACACATGAATCAAATATGTTTGCATCTATTTATTGTAATGACAATCTATCAAGCTTTTTTCTAATGGTCATAAAATAGACTTATTAATTACTCCATTATAAATAAAATTGGTGAGACTGCCTTTCCCTTTCATATAGACTTTGTTCTTTTGCTTGTGAAACTACTCAAATTAGATACTACATAGTAGATGTATACGTACATTACTATCTATGTCAGTCATAAGCCATGATGATGATGAGCAATGATCAGCGAACTCCCTTTTGCCCAAAAGATCTTTGACTCATGACTTTTGTGCAAGTCCTTTTGGACTGACATAATAATAATATAAAGGAAAATTTGCAATGAAAAATTATCACATAAATAATGTTGTGAAAAATTATCACTTAAAAAATTTTAATTGCACTATAATACCATATATAAGGTGGTTTTCTAACTGGTATATTTTTGGATGATTTGCAAAAACTATCACATAAAATCATCATTTAATTTTGTGAAAAAAAATCAGGTAAAAAAAATTGAAAAATTTACCACGTAAAAACTTATGCTAATCTATTATGTTGAAATCAAGTATTTGATAATGGTTTAACAATGTTTTGATATGTACAACCTCTTTGACCAGTCTCATGGTTGTAGAACTTACGAGCAATGAACGGATCTAAGTTGTTCTTTGTGCAATACCAAAACCACATCCACATGTTTGACATTTATTTTATGAAGGACCCATCTCACCTTTCAAATAATAACCAAAACAAAAGGGCAAAATTTAGACTATAAAGTGCAATTAATCAAATTGGGATAAAACCCTAACTAATTAATAAAAGTTGAAATTATATTTATACTTTAATTAATATAATATGCTAGGGTTTTGATAGGTGCTGGAAGTATTAATTAAACAACAAAATTTGGAGTCTAGTTGCAACAAAATCAAGTCATTTTTTGTTTTTCATGGTTTACAAGCTTTGGAGATATTGTGTTACATTTGTGCAGATTTCACTATATGTAGAAGGAGAAGATGAGCAAAAGGACAGCTTGGGCACATGAGTAGAAGATGGGTAAATGGTAGAAGAATAAGAAGAAGAGGGAGACTAAGAAGGAGAGCATATAAAGGATGGAAAGGGAGGGGGGGGGGGGGGGGGGGGGGGGGGGGATGCTAGGATACTAGAGGGCTCATTATGTTGAAAATGTGGAATTGGTGGACATCAATGTGGCAAATATAATGATCTCACTACATCAGGAACAACCACCTATCTTGGCTATTGCGAACTCGATTAAAAGGATAAAAGCGATCATCTCACAGTTTCAAATTTGCATAATCCATAAGGCTAATCGCAGTCAGGTAGCTCGAGCGCTTTTTCTTCTTACTCTCCTTTTATTTATGATGTTTAGTTTTTGTATCTTTTTTTAATGTAAAAAAAAACTCACTTACTTCTTTTAACTACATCTTCTAATTCCCATCACTTTGATATATATCATATTTCTCACTCTCAATTGTTGGCTAAAGATGATTTATATCATTTCTACAGAAATCATTCGAAACCTGATATGAAAAGCCTCAAAACTAAAAATTTCATCCAAAAATTTGGCAATATAATCTGAGACATATGATCCACGATCTAATATCAAAAGGTTAAAACTAAGACTTGGGAAAAAAATTGAGACAAAAAATTTAATACAATCATTTTCAATAAGAACCCTAATAAACAATTTAACTAAAATTTTTAGCTCACCTTCTAGTAGAATGAAGAACATGAATTAGGTTCTTCAAAAGATAGTGTTCTTGGCGTAATTTAAGGCCAAAACACATTTCACAATGACATCTTATCTTCTTCTACAAGATTTGATTGTTCTTAATTTTCATTGATAAACAATCAACAAAAGAATACTTGAAAGATAGGTTTCCAAGAATGAAGGTGGGTCATAAGAGTGTAACTAGTAGCACAACAAGAATACATTGTTTGAAACTAGAACTGATCCAAGTTGCCTTGCCACTTCATGTCTCAACCCGCTCAAAAAATAGGCGGGTTTGAGCAAAAATTTGAAATTCAATTTTCATGCCCAACTTGAATTATTTAAAAATGAAATGGCTTTTGGGCAACCCAAAACCAACATATATTAAGTCCACCTTGAAAAACCCTTTTTGGGCAAAGCCCTGTCTGACCTGATATTTTGATCACTTATATTTCAAATTGACCAACACTGAGCTTTTTGTTGATGACATCGAGGAGGAGAGAAAAACGGAATTCTAAAAGAGGAAGAGTTCAATTAGTGCCAAAAAAGATGAGAAGCCTTGATGGGTGTCGTATTTTGTGTTTGGGCTTCTTGAAATGAATTGCTTTACTTGTTTTTGTTTGATTGAGTTGTCTCATCAAATATTAGGTATGACAATATCACCCAATATTTCTTATTCCCTAAAATAAAGCCACTCCTCTTCAATTAAATGCGGCCACACTATCTTGACCTTTAGAAGCTAAGATAGTATAAGATCAGATTTGAAGCTAATGGGACACATAATGCACATCTACTTTGACCTTTGATAGGTGTTGTATTGGGCTTTTTAAATTGAACTGCTTTACTTGCTTTTGTTTGGCTGAACTGTCTCATCAAATATTATGTGTGATTATATCATCCAATATTTCTTATTCCCTAAAAAAAAGTTGATACTATGCAACTAAATGTGGCCACACTATCTTGACCTTTAGGAGTTAAGATAGTATAAGATCAGATTTGAAGCTACTGGGACACATAATGCACATCTACATTATATAAGTCAACTTTTGAGGTGGTGTCTAAATCAATTTTTCTTTTACCTATTCATGAATTGTGCTAAAAAAACCTATACTCATTTACAATGCAATAATTTAATTTGGTTTACTATTTCATCGAATAAATGTAGCAAAAATAATATTTTTCATGTTTGTTTTCATTTCAGAACACTCCACACACATTGCGTGTACAGAATTATAAATGAACTGGTTCATGGATTGGTTTGGGCCATCAAGCTTGAAACTAGTTGATATAGGATGTATAATTAAACAGTAATTGGAGGGACATTTAAATAAAAAAGGTATCTTCTTTGTTAAGACAAGTTGTTAGTAGTGATAAGGTTGTTGGTTTGTTAGAATCAATTCTATCATTTTTGTTAGGCAATGATGTATATATACAACAACGAGATACGTAATACAACTATGAAAAAATTCCCAACTTCTCTCTCAGTTCTCTTTCTCTTTCCCTCTTCTTTCTCTGTCTTCTCAATCGTTGCTGAGGTTTCGAATCCATGAGGGCCGGAGCCTTATAATTGGTATCAGAGCAGTCGTTGCTCCGTCTCTGACACACACTCAAGTCTAGCACCGACCGTGTCTAACCATGTGGGTAAAATGAAGAAACAAATGGGGCATTGGAGGCAAAGCTGGAGGCACAATCAATTAAATCTTCCTAGAAAATTGAGGAGTTAATGAAGATGGTGCAAGCAATGCAGGATAGCATGTTGAATGGAAGATCAGATGATCGTTGGAATCAGTTGAAAAATGACCCTAGGTCTATGTTCGGTGTAAAGCCGCTGTCCTTTCTTTATTAATATTTTGTTAAATGAAAATAACTTTTTAAAAAAAAATTTAATTTTTTTTAATAATTTTTTTATAAAAAAATTAAAATTTTTTTAAGCGACTTTCAAGAATTTTTTTTTTAATTTTTAAATTTTTTTAATAAAATAAGCTTTTTTAAAAATAAAAAAAATTAAAATACTCAAAGTCGTTGTCCTAGATAGAGAACTTATACCAGACCTAACCCCAGGGTTATATTTCGAAATATTTTAGTTCAGAGGTTATATTTCGAATTTTATTTTTTAAAAAAAGTTTTTGTTTATTTCTTATTGAACCTACCTTTAATTGACCGCAATAATCTAACCTTTGCCTGATTTACGGATACTAATCCAACCTTTTGTTTATTTCTGATTAAACCTACCTTTAACTGATTTTTCCTTCTACTAAACCTTGTTACGGGTGACCGGAAGAACAAGTAAGAATTATCTGACGTGGCCAATTCATCTCAAATTCATCTCAAATTTCCTGTGATAACAGAGTCCTGTTTTTCTCACTATAATTAGAGAAAGTCCTTTACTAGAACAGTCCCCGTCATATTTGTTAACATCTCAAACCATCTCACAGGTTCATTGGAGGCTCTTGGTGATATGCTTGGTTTAGATATTGTTAACATCTCATACAATATTTTTTCTGGTCCAATTCCTCCATCTTTATTGAAGCTGTTCGACCAGTCCCCGTCATATTTTCTTGGAATTCCCGAGCTTTGTGTTGACTGCACTCATTCCAGTGGCTCCACTTGCACAATAAGTGGTAACAATATCAGAATTTGTGAAACTAAACAAAAGAATAACAGGGAAGGACTTCGTAGAGTTCACATTGCTATGATAGTTCTTGGATCATCACTCTTTGCAATACTTGATGCACTTTCTGTGTGCTATGTACTTGTTAAGTGGCGAAAACAAAAATAAAATGATGTCGAAGCTTCAAGCAAGGAAAAATCCGCTTATGAATTCAACAAAATAATGGAATCTACTCAGTACATCATAGGCAGAGGAGCCCACGGAACCGTCTACAAAGCAGTAATAGGCCCGAACGAAATTTATGCAGTCAAGAGGCTTGAATTTGGTGGAGAAAGAACAACAAGTATGAGCATGATTAGAGAAATTGAAACACTGGGGCAGATCAAGCATAGGAATCTAGTTAAATTGAAGATTCTGGTCAACAAAGAATTATGGCCTAATACTGTATGAACTCGTGGAAAATGGCAGCCTAGGTGATGCTCTTCATAGGACGAGTCCACTGTTGAATATATTTTTAAAAGAGAGTTACCTGTTCGTGACCGCTTACAACAGGTAACAACTGGACAATGTTTAGTGGAAGAAAAAATCAGTTAAAGGTAGGTTCAATCAGAAATAAACAAAAGATTGGATTAATATCCGCAAATCGGACAAACGTTAGATTAATACGGTAAATTAATCCCAAAAAAATTCTTCCAAGATTTAACCAGAATTCCCGACCCGTTGGCCAACGAGACAATGTTGCCAATGAAGTCCCACTTGTATAAGTGATATGATCCAAACCATCCTTAAAAAAGACGACAAATATAAGATGACGTATGTTTGTTGCTTCGCTAGTTGTTACTCCGTACCTTAAGCATCTGCCATCAATTCAAGGCATCAAAGATTGATCTTGATTACTAGATTACTGTTGATTTACGCAAATCTCAATTGTCCAATGTGCATTACTTTATTACTAAAAATCCCAAAAGGGCACACTCCCCAACACCCAATGGGCCATCCCCTTCATGTTATTTCTCTTGTATTTATTTACCCCCACTTTCTGCCTACTCCTCTCCCCATCTGCTGATGCTTCTAAGGTAAATCCCCTGATTTTTGTTATTATTTCTATGATTTTTGTTATTATTTCTATCAGTTTTTTTTTCCTCTTTTTTGATAAATATTTTTGCCCTTTTGTTGTGTTATCAATTATGTGATACATTTTGATTTTGTTATATTGGATTTATACAAGTTGTTAAGTCAACGAATGATAGTTTGATGGCTTTCTTTGGATCAATTTGACCCATTAATTTTCTAATTAGTACTAAGAATTTGGATTCAGTAGAAATTTTATTTTTGTTGGTTTTGATTTGTGTTTAATTTGTTCTAAATGAAAAGTTCATTGAAGTTTGTAGCTGAAAGCTGTAGCTATATACTTGGCCAGATTAACTAATAATGTAAAAGCTAAATTTTTTATTTGAAAACTTGAAAAGTACGAAGTCGTTGATCAATTTATCTTGAAAAGCTTCGTTCTTTTGTTGAATTGATAAGCTGACTCAAAGTGGAAAAGCCAGCTTACCAAATGTGAAGTATATTTATTAAATATGATAAGTTAGCTTTAATTGGGCGTTTCAAAGAAATGGACTAAGCTGAAGTGTTACCCGAACTGCGTGGCAATCGATTTTTTAACATAATTACAATTTCGAATACGAACATGAGTAAGTTGGAAGGAGATATTTTGCTTGCCAAGTACACCCTTAGTTGATCTACAAAGAAGCATTAAACTTTAGTTGGGGGGGGGGGTTGTATTCAATAACTTCGTCAATTCATATTTATCAAAAAGAAATTTTTGGGCAAGAATTTATCAAGTTTGATGCTGTTCTTTATGTATTAAGGTTAGACTTGCTTGATCTGGTGTGCTGCTATTGGCCTACTATTAGGAGGTAGCTTAGCTCATTCATTTTCGTCCCAAGTATTTTGCATGAATGTCATAGTAGCTGTTTGATTAGTTAGACTCAAAGATGCTCTAAGTGTTTTATGTTGTTACTGTTTGTGCAGCAGTCTATGTAAGCATCCGCTGATTTATAGTACCAATAATGAGGTTGGAGAGGATTCTGTTGTGGACGATTCAGCTTCTTTTATTATCTCTTGTCTTCGTAAATTATTTTCACAAGGGGGATGCTGGGATCACAAGCACTTTTGTTCGGTCAGAGTGGCCGGCAATTGATATACCCCTTGATAACGAGGCATTTGCTGTTCCAGAGGGTCATAATGCGCCTCAACAAGTAAGCAACTACATTCTTGACAAATAAACCAAGAAACTCAACTTCACAAATGTTATGATTTTGTATTTTTATGTTAACTAAGATGAATTAGCATTGATTTTTAAGAACTTATATCCGCAATTTCAAACAACATAAATACCTGTTCCTTTCTGTGTGTCCTACCTTGTTCAATCAAAGCTTGCTAGTCAAAATCCTAGCTGATCAAATGTTGCTTGCTATCTTCCTTTGTCGTGCTATGTATATGATCTTCTAGTTTCTGGGATTTGAATATGAGAAAGGGAGGGGGGGAATGGGTTCAAAATGTAGCTCTTCTGATGATGTGCTAAAAGGTTGAAATTACCAGTTTTCCATTTATGTTTGATAACCTTTTAGTAGGCTACTAAGTTCCCATCCACCTTTCAATGGAGCCCCAATGCTCTAGCGATATACTTGTAGGATTTTTCATGGTTCCAAACCATCTCTTAGGACATCCTACAACACCTCTTTAGTTTCGATAAAACTTCCTAAGAAAGCTCCGAAATCATGACATATTTTGACTTTTCTAAACCTGTAAAGGTAAGATCTCTAGGTGCTTCCCATGGGCTCTAAGAACCCTTTAAGGCCTTTTGGGTGATTAGTTCCATCTTATCTAGCTCTTAACTACCCATCTTTCCTGTTTTTGAAATACATCCTATAGTGACCTTAACTCATTATCAAGCCTTGAAAGACTGTCTCATTGGTCTTGACTGACTCCGAACCTGTTTATATAACTCTAGGAAGCATCCCCTATACAATAGTCAGATTTGAAAATATATATATTTTTTTTCTTCTAGAAATCACTTAAAAATTTTGTATTATTCGAATTTCAAACATTGTCGACTTATTTAAACCGGTAAGAAGCACCTTGTAGTGCTTCTTATTGGTTCTTATAGGACCTAGAATGTCTCTTTTGTTAGTTGAAATCTTATCTTTTATTTTGAACTATCCATCCAAATAATGTTTGAAATGCCTCATGTCATTGTGTGAACTCGACCTAAGGCCTTAAATGAATTACTTATAAGCCTTCAATGCTTCCAAACTACCTTTTATGGCCCAAGGAGACATCTCCGACCACTACCTAAAACTTTGAATATTCTTCCATACTCACTCTAAAATCATGTATAATATGCTTTAAATTTCAATCAACTTTTACTTTTTTGGACTCGGTGAAGTAACACATTGAGGTGGTTTCCATGGTTCGTATAGGACCATAGGAGGCCTTTTAAGTGGTTGGAATCATCTCTTTCAAATTCTGAATTACCCATCTAATTATATTGAAATGATTCTTGGGGACATTATATTGTTCTCATGTCTTTGGAGATTGGTTAGTAGGCCATGATTGCTTTTAAACCTCTTTTATGTCCCTTAGAAGCATCCCCTATCAACAGTTAATTTTCCCCAAAAAATTCGAGTCACTTTGAAATCATGTTTGATAGCTTTCTAATTCTAAAGATTTTAACTTTTCTAGACCCAGTGAGGTAAGCAGCATCTTGAGGTTCTTCCCATGAGTCTTATAGGACCCTAGGAGGCCTTTTTAGTAATTGGAACCATCTACTTGTTGTGGGGGTCCAGGCTTCATGCTTTGGCTTGCATGTGGCCATGCATGCTTTAGTTCATGCCTTATTCCATGCATTGCCTTGTCATTGCATGCTTTGTCCTGGCCTTTATCAATGCATGCTTTGCCTTGGCCTTGGCCTTTGGCCATGGCCATGCATGCATTTCCTGGATTCAGCTTAGTCATGTAGAGATAGAAACTACATTCATGTGAATTCCTGGCATAATATGTTTGCATGGCAATTCATACCTTATTTCTAATCAATGGTTTTAAGTTTTTGTTTCATTAGGTGATAATTAGGGATAAATAATGGTTATAGAAGCTATAAGCAGCACATTTCAGTTACTCCTTGAGTTTTATTCCTGAAGGCTATAGATGGTTGAGTTGCTTGGATTTTGGTTAAGAGTTACTCTTCAAATTTTGTTCCTGAAGGCTTTAAATTCACTGCGGCCGCTACCTGACTGTGCTTAGGTGGACATCTTGTGTGAATGTACCTGCAACAATTTCCCTCCGTTCCTTGCACACATAGCAAGTGCTTCGGAGCTTGGTCATGCTTCTTTGGATCTGATGTAGCTAACTATTTTGTGGTTTCAAATTATGCATCATTTATATTGCCATTAAGGCTTGCCCTTCACTGTACTTTAAGGACCTAGATTAAAGTTGTCCGGGGGTTATTTGCACTCCATAGATATATATTATGAAGGAGAAACCCTGAGTAGTTTGAATGATTATATGGAAAATTGAACCCTAGGTCTGATGCACAATTTTCATAATTATGTTTCTTAGCCATGATACTTTCATCCATAGTGGAATTATTTCTTTTATTGGCTTCACTGATCATTACTATGTTCTAATTGCCTCTGTGTAGTTATTCGTTTGTGACTGCTTGATGCTACCATCTCAGTCTAAGTGATATTATTAGAAATTATCTTGTTTACACCAACCTCAAAGCCACCACTTCTTTGAGGTGAAGTTTTGCACAAATGTCTATAATCTTTCAAGGGCTCTTACAAACATAGCAAGGAATATATATATATATGTATTGACCTCTTATAACAACCAATCGCCTTGGCATATTACTCACTTCATAGTTACAATTCTGAAGAACAATCTTGCTAACTAACCATTAAACATCATTATAAACTCTTGATTACTCTTTTGGTTCTACGGTGGCAGGTACGCATAACACAAGGTGACTATGATGGAAAAGCTGTTATAATATCTTGGGTGACCCCTGATGAACCAGGTTCTAGCAAAGTGCAATATGGAACATCAGAGGATAAGTATGATTTTACTGCAGAGGGTACAGTTGCAAACTACAGCTTTTATAAGTATAAATCTGGGTATATACATCACTGTCTTGTTGATGGTCTCAAGGTAATCTAGGTTATTTATGGCTATACATTTGGGTGTTGTAGACTACTAGTAGCTTCATTAGCATAAATCTTTTTCTTTCTATCTATGCCTTGTTCATTTTGTTCCCTTCCTTTGACTTATGTAATACAGTATGATAAGAAGTATTATTACAAGATAAAAAGTGGTGGATCATCTCGCAAATTTTGGTTTCAAACTCCTCCGAAGATTGATCCAGATGCCTCTTACAAATTCGGCATAATTGGTTAGTTGGTTCTTTATCCGTGCAAGATTTACCTTTTCTTCTAGTTCTAGTTTGACAGTTTTTTCTGGTTGGCTGTTTCATTTGGTATGCAGCTTCTAGGCTTCTAGCTATACTTTTACAGATGAAAGCAGTAATTTTTGAGTAATATTTTTTGTTTTCAGTACTCTGTTTATTACAAGTGGTACTTTGAAAGAGCTAATTTGTAGATAATTTACTAATATCTGAATGTTTTTTTTGTCAAAATAGTCAAAATAGCTGCCAATTTCAGAGACATCTGGGTCCTGACTTGAATGATGAAAAATCTCATTATCTTTTCTAATTTCTTTGATGTGAAGAAAAACAAGTATTTCTCTGAATGTGGCCATATATTTAATAGTGATACCTGTTTTTTTCAAAGTAAAGAAAACAAAAAAAATGACTTGTGGTTTACTCTCCTTATCCTGCCCCTTTCTTTGGCTAATGAGAATACGAGGTATGACTAAGTACACAGGATTTCACATTCAATTTGGTCTGTTGTAGGTGACTTGGGCCAAACATATAACTCTCTCTCCACACTTGAGCATTACCTTCAGAGTGAGGCCAAAACTGTCTTATTTGTTGGGGATCTTTCTTACGCTGACAGATATCATCACAATGACATTGGTATTCGATGGGATTCATGGGGTCGTTTTGTTGAAAAAGTTGCTGCATACCAGCCTTGGATATGGTCTGCTGGGAATCATGAGATTGAATACATGCCTGAGTTGGTAAAAATTTGAATTTATTTCTTCTGTTTGATCAACTCTGGACGTGCTTCCTTGTACTGTGTATCACAAATTTTAGTAGTCTAGATTTTAAATTCAACCTCTCTATCTTTCTAGACAATTTCAGATCTTGAATGAGTGCTTGTATAGGGTAATGTGTCTAGTTAAAATAGCTGTAGAATAATATGTTGATGCTACCCGAAAATCAGATTTGCTAGTTTTTTTTGGGAGCTTTTAATCAGGCAATTATGCCAGTTCTCAGGGATAGGGAGTTGGTTGGGGGGAACAAAAAGCTGAAGATTTTTTATGGTTCAATTTTGTTTGAAGGGAGGGGGGAGGATTTCATCTCAACAGCTGTAAAGGTGTGAGAACTTTTTTGAAGATTCATTGGTAAAGTGGCTTTCATTGCTCTGATTTAAACTTATGCAGCTAGGTCTCTTTGAGTTCTGTTCTGACATATTTGGCATATTTTGTTGGTTAAGTTGGTCCTTATTTGAGGAGGATACCTGTAGTCCAGTACTCTTAGTTGTACAGTACCAGTTTTAAATATCCTTTTAATCCAGAGGGATACCTAAATTTTGTGTTGTATCTGCTTTTGGATCTCTTTCACGGTACTAATCTAGGTGTTTCTTTGATCTATTCTGCCTATGAAATTCCTAACCCTCCTATAATAAAAGCATAATATGCATTGTCAGAAGTTCAACAGCTAGAATTATAGATTAAGGCTGCATATAAATCCTTCATTGCCTCAAAACCATTTCAATTGACTCTGGTGGCTGATATTCATACCTTCTGATTCAATGATGTATGAATCAGTTATCTATCAAATACGTGCCTGTATTGTCATTTTTATAAGACCAAATAATTGTTGTTTGTTTCTGTGTACAGGGAGAAGTTGTGCCTTTCAAATCATTCCTCCAGAGATATACAACGCCCTATGCAGCTAGTGGAAGCATTAGTCCTCTTTGGTATGCTATTCGGCGAGCATCTGCTCATATTATTGTGCTGTCCAGCTATTCTCCCTTTGGTAAGCTGTAGTTAAGTGTTCTACATTTTTCTCACTGGAGCAGCCTGTGCTCTTTTTCTTTTTTGGTGGTGGTGGTAGTTGGGGGGTTAGACATCATGCCATGTAATTTTTGGCTAGGTTGGCTTTGAGGTTGGCAGCAATGAGCCATGACTCGTCTCTGAGCGAACTTTTCAATACTAGGCAAATTTATATGCAATTCACCTGAAGTGGATAGTTCAACTAGTCCAGATGGTTAAAAAATATTTTCATCAGTTCTAGAGCTTGTCATGCATCCTCTTTAGAATTCCATGAACTCGTGTGTTTGTTTTCTTTTTCCATATAATTTACCATATATAAAATTTCTTAACAGTGAAATACACACCACAATGGAGATGGCTTTGCGAAGAACTAAACAGAGTGGACAGGGAGAAGACTCCTTGGTTAATTGTTTTGATGCATGTCCCAATTTACAACAGCAATGAAGCACATTTTATGGAGGGTGAAAGTATGCGATCTGTCTTTGAGAAATGGTTTGTTCAGTACAAAGTTGATGTAATTTTCGCAGGCCATGTTCATGCATATGAGAGATCGGTAGGTTTTTCTGTCTGTGTTGGCTTTTATTTGGGAGAACATAGACACTTTAATTAATCAATATATATATTAAGATTAACTTGGTAATGGAAAATATGCTCAAATCATGTTTTGGATTCCTAAACAAATATTGTGTTACCGTTGCATAAATTTGGAAACCTATTTTTACCATATCGTTTGGAATAGGAATAGATATAATAACTAATTATGATGGACAAGGAAGTGAATTGAATAACAACCTATTTTACGGCTCAGTTATGCACTTTTGGAAGCATGATGTTTTTAATGGTCTTGTTTTCAAATAAGTCATATAGCAGACTTCTTTCCTAATGAATAGAGGAACTTTGGATTGGCAAGACGAGTTTCTCAACTAATATTCCAATTTTTTCATTTGTTACTAGTATCGAATCTCAAACATACACTACAATGTATCTAGTGGTGAACGTTATCCTGTCCCTGATGAAGCAGCTCCTGTTTATATAACTGTTGGAGATGGTGGAAATCAAGAAGGTCTTGCTGGAAGGTAGTACTACACTTGTTACGTTATAAATGGACAAGAAATCATCACTGTACTGTTTATTCATCAATGAGATTTTTTTTAACAGGCTAATAATTAAGCATCTCGTTCTGTTATGCAGGTTCAGAGATCCACAACCTGACTACTCCGCATTCAGAGAATCTAGTTATGGGCATTCAACATTGGAGATTATGAACAGAACACATGCTATCTACCACTGGAACCGAAATGATGATGGGAAGAAAGTGCCGACTGACTCTACGATTCTATTAAACCAATACTGGTAAGTTTGCTTTTGATCTTGCCTGGAGATTTTTGACAAGTTACATTACCCGAGAATTCTGTGTCTATTCAGTATATTATTAAAAATTTGAAAGCTAACTGAATATATTGGCCACAACTAGACATGGATCAGAGGAACTTTAATATAAATATCTCATTGCACATTACATTAGCTAAAAATTACGACTTTCCTGAACAATGTGTGTTTTAAGAGTTCATATTTTAATTGCAAATAAATTTCTCTTTGCGTTGAATAGTCTGACTACTTTCTGTATCTCATTCTTATGTAAACCTCTGATCCCACTGCCATAGACCTAGCAAATTGAAACTGGTTAGCTCCATAACACCTTTTGTTTTCCACATTCCACCGCTGCTACCTTTTTCTGCTTAGTTCATATTTATCACATTTTTTCCCCTCTTTGGATCTTCGTAAACGATATTTGGCTTTAAGGAATAAGGTCGAATACATCTTTGATCAAACATGGTGTGAATTTCTAAGACTGGCACTCAACAACGATGGCTTAAATATCAGACATGAGCATGCTAATACCTCGAGTTTTGTTGTACTATGTTTTTAAGTTGACCTTGAGAATTCGATGTGACCAAAAGCAGCAAGCCATCTTAACTGTTTATTATTGTAAGTATTTTCTTTTTGGTGATTCATCCTGAGAAAATTTATCATTATGGTGACACAGGGCAAGCAATAAACGGAGAAGGAAGCTGGAGATGCCAACATTTGGGACTGCTGCTTTTTAATGTCAATATTGAAGGGGGTTAAATCTTGTATTATGTCTTGACTTGTGAAAGATAACATGTTTCAAGCGTCAGACATTCAATTTGTATTGGTTTGGTGCCTTCTGTTGTCCCCTTTCGCCTGGTTGGCGATCTGCAATTCTGCATCTCACACGTAAAATGTATTATTTTTTTACATAAGCTTAATCATACATTGATTTCAAAGAGTTCACCCATATAGCAACAACTAAGTACAGGTTGAACTACTTGGGTCATTCAAGCCCCTGACACAAACAAAGCTAACAAACTAAGCTTAACGACAAACTACGAAACATTGAAAATTTCATTGTTGGAAACACCTTGTAGACAACACCAACTACTGAAATCAGCCTTTGGAAGCCTGTGGAATTTGGAAAATGAAGAAGGAAAACAGAAGGACATTAACTTCATGAAGTGGTTGCAAAAGATCTTGTGAGCAATGTGAAAGGGTACTTGGAGTCTCTCCATAGAACATAAGAGATTCAAACTTGGCGACATGATATGAACTCCAAACCTTCAATTTTGGGAGAAGTCTTCATATATGAAATCTTGAATGCAATGAGAACTAATCTCATTGCAAACCTATTTTAAGAATCAACAAAAGTTAGTTCCACCAACCTTTGAGTGATTTGAGTGATTTAAGGCATGTCCCATGTGTGTGGCTCAACGCTAAGACAAATATTTACAACCTTTACACGACAAATACATGAGGTTTGTTCACGAGCCGCATACTTGCATGGGGGAGTGACCGAACCAATTACATATTTTGACAATTGATAAATATTTAATCTAATTGATGGATACTCCATCTGCCCCTTAATGCTTATCCCATTTTAATTAAAAAGCTTTCATAAAAAATGATCAGATAAAACAAATAATAAAGAATAGAGAGAATAAGAGATTTGACAACTCACGTGTTAGGAGGACTGATTAGAGTCTAAACCCAAAAGGTCATTCTAATTGACCGATCGATCAGGTTTAGGCTGCATCAGTTAACCCAACCCAAATGGGGCAATGGTTATTCGGATAGCAATGATTCGACAAGTGGGAGAGTCTTGTTGATTCTCTTAAGCATATGGGATCTGCCCTTAATCCTAGCATGTGTATATTTCCAACAAATTGCATTATTTTTAACGATGGCACGCTCTATTTCGATGTAGTTCAAATAAATGTTAATGCAATAGCATAATCCAAATTACATGTATTATTAAACATCCCAACAAATGATAACACTCCAAAATTTTACTTAATCCCACCACTCCTCCTTGCTCTCCTGATCTCCTCACCCCTCCGGCCCTCCCCATCTGCTCAAGTGCTGATACTTGAAGAGTTGAAGGTAACACCACCTTCATCCTAATCACTCTCCTAATCTACTTTTCTTTGCTAATATTTTTTTTTTTGTATTTTTTTAACTTTATGTTTATGAAATGATTGCTAGAATTGGGTCATTTGAACTGTTTGACATTGCTGTTTTTTTTTGTTGGGGGATGTTAATGCTCGCCATACACACCCTTAAATGATCGAGTCTGCCAAAAAATAATGTGTTCTTGAAGTTTGGTGCTTTTAGTTGCAATCGTTTGACTTTTATAGTATCCATAAGTATTGCTTTAAACCCATTTTATAAATTTTATGTAGGAAAAATATAGTTAAGTGAAATTTTATTAGCTTAGTCTTAATATGTAGTTTTTGCAATTTATATATTCGTATAGTTAGTATATATTGTTTAAAAATGTGCATAGTCAAGTGTGTTTTGAGAAGCGTTGCAAGTAAAAATGAGGAAATACTTTCTAATCAACTACTCCGTATGTCATTTTA
The DNA here is from genome assembly GCA_026401315.1 of Dysphania ambrosioides. Taxonomy (NCBI): domain Eukaryota; kingdom Viridiplantae; phylum Streptophyta; class Magnoliopsida; order Caryophyllales; family Amaranthaceae; genus Dysphania; species Dysphania ambrosioides. The sequence goes on from CM048667.1 coordinate 4,358,888, forward strand.
GTCTGTAAACTTTGGTGCTACATTCAACTTTGATTGAGGTCATGATTCATTGTGGCAAGTGCATTAAAAAAATTCTTGATTGTTGCTATGATTTACTGTGTTGAAGTGATTGAACAAAAATCTGTTGCTTTAAAGAAGGGATGAAGCATTGGACCATAAAATTGTATAATTGGCTGAGTGATATGCTTTTTGATATAAGTTGTGGCAAACTGACTTTTGGATTGGTGCCTATGTATTGCAACCTTCTTTTCCTCTAATATGATGACTTAAGAACTTGTAATTTCTTCTGGGATACTGCTCTTATTGATCGATGTGTGACTGTGGTCGTGGTTGGCTGGTGTTGTGGTTATGGTTTGTGCTGTTATTGGGCTACTTTTTGGAAGCAAATTAGCTCGCTGTTTTATTTCCGGAGTTGTTAGATGAACATTACTGTATCTGTTACATGGTTTAGCCTCAAAATTGCACTAAGTGGTGTGTGCCATCAGTTTCTTATATATGCAGGGTATATGTAAACATCAGCTGACTATCAGTAGTAACAATGAGGATAGAGAGGATTTTGTTGTTGGTGATTCAGCTTCTTTTTGTCTCTTTGCTGAGTCTGGTTTTCTTCAGCTACTTTCGGGAGGAGAGTGCTGAGATAACAAGCCCTTTTGTTCGGTCAGAGTGGCCAGCAACTGATATACCTCTTGATGATGAAGCATTTACTGTTCCAGAAGGTTATAATGCACCTCAACAAGTAAGCATCTACTATGCCCTCCTGACTCTAGTGCTGTTTGGAGCCCAATATCAGAAAAAAAAAATTCAGTTTGTACCCTGTTAACTCCTCTGAGCACTGCGCCTTTATCCATCAACATGATTATACAATAATTGAAGAACTTTATACATGCAGAAACAAAGACAATTTCCTGTGCATTTCTCTGTGTGTTGTCTTTTTTGGCACCTTGTGTTCTATAGAAGATTATTAGTCCAAAAAAACCTAGAATTTCCGCATCTGAAATATTCAAATGATGATGCAATCTTCTCATTGTTGTACACTGTGCATTATCATTTAGTTTGTGGGAATTGCTTGTGGCCTTGCTGATGTACTATGTGCTACTGCAAGGAAATTTTCAAATTTTTGGGGGAGGGGAGTTAGAAATGCTTTGAAGACTTGAAGTTAACCTTTCCTGAATGTGTGCTTTTACTCCAGGAAGTAGGTGGAATCATTCAGTAATACTGAGGGTACAAGGATAGTTAAAGATTAAAGAGAAATAGGAAAGTTGAGAGAAGAAATTAAATCACCTACCTTGTTATAGAGAAATAAAAGTTTCATTATGTAGCTTCTTGACAATTTGTTCTCAATATTGTTGTTGGTACCCCTATTATATTTGGTGATAATCAGGGATCCAAACCACCATTAATCTCATATGGTTGGGTTTACTTACTCTATTAATTGCAAACAGTAGTTGCTTGGGTTTTGTTGCTAAAGGCTTTTGATGGTCCATGATGCATTGGGAGCCTTGGATTTCGGTTAAGGGATTCTAACTTGATCATAAGGTCACATAAGGTTGAAAAGATTTCCAGAAACCGAAATCTTAATAGAACTAAAATTCCTCAGTGAAGATTTCGAAGGTGAAATCATTTGAAGCTGTAAGTAGAGTTGGGGAGTTTTCTAACAAGCATCTATTGCCTGATAAGCGCAAGTATTGGAGGAGATGTCACAATTTCAAATTGAGATATGCAAGCTGCACACTGCTTGCACTGCTTGGCTGTTCTTAGCCGACATTTTATATATTTCCTCTATATGTATATGTTTAATGAGAGATGCCCTCTTTCGTTTGGATGAATTCATGGAGAATTGACCTTTTGGGTGGGTTGGTGGGTGGGTGGGATGTATTATGATTCCTATTTTCTTTACCACGAAAATCTAACACAAGTTACCCTAACAGTCATCATCTTTATGGTGAAGTATCCTGGATCAAATTTCAAGAAATTCTTTAAGGGCCTTAGAAGCGTCATCACTCTTATAACATCCGTCACCTTGGCATTATCAACGTGATTGTAAAAACCTATTTATACTTCTAATATGCGTAAGTAAAAACATCTCATGTTGACTAACTATTTAGTGGGTATGGTAGAAACGTGTGAGAATGATATTATGTTTTCTCAAGAAGTCATGATGAGTTCCAGTGTTTCAGATACGAGAAACTGCTGAGGTTTGAATACTTGATTTCCCTTTTTGATGCTATGGTGGCAGGTACACATCACACAAGGGGACTACGATGGGAAAGCTGTTTTAATCTCATGGGTGACACCCGATGAACCAGGATACAGCAAAGTGCAATATGGAACATCAGAGAAAATATTTAATTTTACTGCAGAGGGCACAGTTGCAAACTACAGCTTTTACAAGTATAATTCTGGATATATCCACCATTGCCTTGTTGACGGTCTTGAGGTAGTCTTGTTTATTGGTAGCTAGCAGCTAGTTTGCTACATTTTGTTGTGACAGCTTCATTGACTTACATTGTTTATCCTTCCACTTCTCTCTCATGTTCATTCTCTTTCTTCCTTTTTTCTTATCCAATACAGTACGACAAAAAGTATTATTACAAGCTTGGAAGTGGTGACTCCTCCCGCAAATTTTGGTTTCATACTCCTCCTAAAATTAATCCAGACTCATCGTACAAATTTGGCATAATGGGTTAGTTGTTTCTATTCTTGTGAAATATATTAATTTTTTCAGAGGATCATAATATGGTTTCAGAGCACTATCAACTCATGTGCTGCTCCATACTTTGAAAGTCTTCACTGTTATATAGTTTGCGAATACCCAAAAGGGCCAAATTTTATTTATGAATGTAATGCTGCTGCCAATTCTAAACAGATATCACAATTTCTTTTTTCTTATATGTGAAGAATGTCATAATTTTGTTCTGAAATGAGCTTTTCTGCGCTAGTGGTATCTGACTCCCCATCCTGAACCTTCCTTTGGAAAATAACTAAAGAAAATGAGAGATATGATAGGAAAATTATTGCTAAAATTCACATTCTCTCTGGTATGTCTCAGGTGACTTGGGCCAAACGTATAACTCTCTCTCTACACTAGACCATTACATTCAGAGTGGGGCCCAAACTGTGTTATTTGTTGGGGATCTTTCTTACGCCGACCAATATCATTTCAATGACATTGGACTTCGATGGGACACTTGGGGTCGTTTTGTTGAAAAAGTTGCTGCATACCAGCCTTGGATATGGTCTACCGGAAATCATGAGATCGAACACTTGCCTGAATTGGTAAAATTTCTGGATTTTCTTCTTCTATCTGATCAATTTGGTATGCTGGTTTATAGCAAACAAATTTTTTTTTTTGTCTAAGTTTGAGATTCAGGCGATAGCATATGATAAGTACTCACCAGTGATGGACCACCATGAAATACTTTACATAGGGTTTATAAGGTCTTAGTCGACCTTACTAGTAATTGGAAGTTTGGAACCATCTACGTTGAGTCTAATAACCATTTTAAATTGATTTTTAAAACTCTTTCAATCAGTTTTGAATTTGTTTATGACCCTTTGGAGGTCAAATGTATGACTATGATTGGTTTCAAACCTCCTCATATAAGTCTAAGAGGCATATAGTATCTAAAGCAATATACCTTTCAAAATTCAGTTGTTAGACTAGATTGGTGGGGAACACCTTAACATTCCTCGCATAAGTCTTATTAAGTTATATTGGGCCTTATAAGTGATTAGGATCATCTATATTGACTCTAAACTATTAATCTAACCGATTTTCAATATTATCACATTTCCGTTTTGTACTTGTTTTGGAGCCTTTGAAGGTTGAATATAAGGCAATGATTGGTTCTAAACCTCCTTACATGACCTTTGGAAGGCTAAGAAGCATCCAATACTATTTCAGATACTTTTTGTAAAAAAAAAGGTGTATTATAGCCTTCCAATGCGGACGATTCGGACTTAGTGAGGGATGTCCTAGCAATACTTTACATGGGTCTTATGGTCATATTGGGTCCTACGAGAGTAATTGAAACCACTTACTTTGACTTTATACAACCATTTCAAAAAAATTTCAGAACTCCTACAATTGGGTTTTGAATAATTTCCCATTTGCGGTTGAATATATGGCAATGATTGGTTTTAAACTTATATGATGCATCCAATACCATTAATTAAATTTCAAACATTTTTTTAAAAAATATTTCAAAAACTATATATCAAACCTTTAAAATTCGATCATTTTATTTAATGTCAAATATAGTGAGGAAATACCTTAAAATACTTTATATGGGTCTTATGAGTAATTACACTCATTTACTTGATAAAAAATGTAAGAAGTTATGGTGGGGTGATAAAGATCTTTCTTATTACAATTAGGTTATACGGATGTACCTTAATCCCCTTCCTTTTTTGCGACAATCCTAGACAAAGTAATAAGGTCAATATAAGATGAGAACTCTTGGTGTTTGCTTTTGGTGGATGATATTGTTCTTAGGGACAAGACTAGCGCGGGATGAATGCTAAGTTAGAGCAATGGAGATAAATGTTGGAATCTAGATTTTTCAAAATTGACATTATTGTATGTATTTATCAAAGTGTTACGCTTTCAAGAAGTAACATGTTAAGAAGTTTAGTGTAATAGAGATGCATATCTTAAGGTAAATGTGTTGGAATACTTTGAGGGATAAAACTAGAAATGTGGATATCCAAAAAAAAGTTAGAGTAGCGAATATTGAGGATAAGACGAGAGAATTGGTTACATTGGTTTTGTGCATGTTAGATGCCGAACAATAAATGCACAGGTGAGGAAGGTGGAGGGTCGGGTAATAAAGACCTCAAACATGGTTAAGTTAGGCTTAAAAATGGGTTTAGAAAATATGGCTCTAAATAGTACAGAATGGAGAAACATTTTTGTGGATGATCATGTGTGATAGATTCTTGATTCACTTATCCGACCTTATCTTTTTGGGACTAAGGCTTGGCGGTTGTTGTTGTTGTACGAGGAGAAATGGTTTCTGTTGTTTATGAGAGGGATAAGAAGAGAAGGATTTTGACAAAGTGGCTTACTATTATGCAATATATTTGTGTGTGTGAGGGGGAGGGTGTGCATGTTGAGGGGTGGGGAGGTTTATGTGTTTTATTTCTATTATGATATGATGCTATAATAAGAAATTCCACAATATTCTTTGGCATAGTGGATGGGCCTTTTAGAGTTCCATCTGATTTTAACATGGTTGGCTCATGGACAAGGATATAAGTAATACTCTGTTAGGCGGTAATAGTGATGATTTTGTGTGTGAATTGGTGAGTAAATTCCATAGCCAATATGGCTTTATGTGTTCTTTTCATAAAATTCTACTACCAGATGTTATTAAGTGGTAATGGGAACTTATGAAGCGTACACAAATTTGGGAGCAGAGTTGTACAACTATGGGCCAGGGTATGGTACTGTCATTGCAAAATTACACAAACTAGTTCCAAAACTCATCGTTTCATTACCATATGGGTTGTGGTTTTATGAAGCTATTTTTTATGTAAATTATCTAACAATATTTTACATGATCAGGAGGGATGCAGTGTTTTGTTGGTTTATTTAGCCTTGCTTTCGAATTTCGTTAAGTCTTAATCAACCTTTTCTTTGCCTTTTATTTGCCTATTGATAAAGAGGAGGTTTTCTGTTGACGAAGACCAGTTAATTTTTTACCTTTTCTAATGAACATTCCTTTCAGACTGTCCGATAGGAGAAATGCATAGTACTCATTGTTGGATGTTTCTATTTTTCTAATGCTATTTTCCCCATACATATAGCTAAAACAGGCTGCAGATAAATCCTCAATAGTAGGAAAAAGGAATTTTTTTATTTTATTTTGAGAGCTAACAATCTTATGTTCAGATTGAATTGCGTATCGTGTATGAATTATGTTCAGATTGAATTGCGTATCGTTATTTCTGCTGATCTGTTTATTGTTATTCATTTCTGTATTCAGGGAGAAGTAGTGCCTTTTAAGTCATACCTCCACAGATACTTGACACCTTATTCTGCTAGTCAAAGCACTAACCCTCTTTGGTATGCTATTCGACGAGCATCTGCCCATATTATAGTGCTTTCCAGCTATTCTCCCTTTTGTAAGCTTCTTGAATCTTGCTCACTTTCTTAAAACTTGCATTTTTTTTGGGGGGGGGGGGGGGAGGAGGGTGGGGGAAGAGGGGTAACAGTCATGGTATCATGCCATGTTCATGTGTCTGTGATGCTGTATACACCAATTAGATGGTATTCCTTCTGGCCAAAGCAGATTGCTAGTTGACAAGCTTTTCTTGACTCCAACCTAGGATACATGTTGCTGTTATGGACTTGATAGCAAACCCTCAGAAATGAGCATGACACTCAAACAAGTGCTTATAGCACCTTCATGGATACAGGAAAATGAAAAGGAAAAGGGGGTTTTGCTCAGTTGGATATATGTTTTCTGTAACACTTTGAATGACATAATATATGCAACATAAAGGGAAAGAAACAAAGAAGACATTGCCTTGCAAAGAAGTTAGTGGAGTAGGTACTGTTAAATAAATGTTAGAAGATTGTCGAATAATTGGAATCTTGGGGAAGTAATTGTTTCTCACCCATGTCATAATACGGCAGTCTGAGAGTTCATAATGTCGTTTGAAAAGCTGTGGAAGTCTGTTGGAAAGAGGTGGATAATTTTCTAGTTATTGGTTTATTGACTTACAGTCGTTGGTGGTTAAGATGCCACCTGACCTCCTAAGAAAGCCATCCTGCTTGTGGTTAAATATGATACATGGGCATAGGACCCTTATAGTCTTGTACTCCTTTATGAGCCCTTAATTTAGTTACTCCATAATATGTAATTTTTTTGAGACTTCCTATGAATGATTTTTATCAATTAGTAAGATATATATGTAATTCACCTAGAAAGGATAGTTCAGCTAGTGCATGTTGCTTGAGTCTATTTATTTATATCAATATCATGGCTTAACATGCACTGTTCTGAGAGATATATTCGCCATAAGATGACACTGGTATATGATTACTCAACAGTGAAAGACACGCCACAATGGAAGTGGCTTAAAGAAGAACTGGAAAGGGTCAACAGGGAGAAGACGCCATGGTTGATTGTTTTGATGCATGTACCGATGTACAATAGCAATGAAGCGCATTTTATGGAGGGAGAAAGTATGCGATCTGTCTTTGAGGAATGGTTTGTTCATTACAAGGTCGATGTAATCTTTGCTGGCCATGTTCATGCATATGAAAGATCGGTAGGTTGTTCAGTCTGAATTGACTTTCATGAGGCAAAATGTATACATAGTACTAATTTGATTTATCATTAAAGGTGATTTTGTTAATGAAAACATGTTCAGAAGTTAATTTGAATTGGAATAGACTTTATAGTGATGATATTGGTATAGGATTATTAGGATTTGATTAGTTTATATGAATCCAAAGAAGCAAAATAATCATTAGTAGAATTTATAGTGAATTACAACTGATTATTAATAGAATTTATAGTGGTTTTATAATGGTTTTGCTTTGCATAATAGTTGTGTAGCATACTTCTTCGGTTCTTCCCTTTCATGATCAGAGAAAAATTTGATTGGCAGGATGGGTTTATTTGCTAATGCTTTTATTTTTCTTTTGCAAGTATCGAATCTCAAATATACGCTACCGTGTATCTAGTGGTGAACGCTATCCTGTCCAGGACAAAGCAGCTCCTCTCTACATAACTGTTGGAGATGGAGGAAATCGAGAAGGTCTTGCTGCAAAGTAAGTCTTATTTTTTTTGCGCAGACACTATTGTTCTTACTTCTTTCGTGGGACCGTTTTTACATAGGCTATTGAATTGAGCAAATATTTTCGTCATATAGGTTCAGATATCCAAAACCTTATTATTCTGCATTCAGAGAATCTAGTTATGGCCATTCAACGCTGGAGATTAAGAACAGAACACATGCTATCTACCATTGGAATCGAAATGATGATGGAGTGAAAGTGCCAACTGACACCATGATTATACTGAACCAATACTGGTAAGTACACTAATTGATTCTATTTGAACTTGAATCTGTTGGATAAATTGTGTCCTTCAGAGATTTGAGTGTTAATACCTAAAATGTGCTTTTCATTAGCCAAAAACTTACTCCCTCTTCTTAAATTAGGTTCACACTAAAGTTGGAATTAGAAACTCTTAAGAAATTATGTCTTACATTTTTCGAGTGAAAGTCTAATCATTCAAGGTATTTTATTCTCTTGTAAAATGTAAATGATTTCACTATCATGAAACCTAGCAAAATATTTGCTGGCCTTTTCAGCTCTTAGTAGTTCGGGCATATATTTTTAACGACAGCTTACTGTTGCCTTTCATTGGATCTCCTTGCAAAAATAGCGTAATATGTATCAGGGGTAAGGTTGCGTCATGGTAGAAATGGTGAACCTTAGAAACTAGCTCACTGCTATAATCAATTATTGCCGTTATGTATACAGGGCAAACAATAAACGGAGAAGCAAGCAATAAGCAGAGAAAGATACTAGATAAGCCATCTCAGGGACTGCCGCTTTCTAATTTTTATGTCAAGGGGTGATTCTTTGTATAACATGTCACAAGTATAGATATTCAATTCATATTTTCCCAACTCTGTAATGTTATGGTGCCTTCTTTGGTCCCCTTATGTCTTGTAATAGTTCTATATGCATTTCTTCAGATAATGTCATTCTTTCTTATTTATAGTTATGCTTCATCTCCTCTGTTTGATCTCTTTTATAGGCAAATCATAGAGACAATGAGAGTTGATCGCAAAAGGCTGTAGAAACTAGGAAAGTTACACTTTTTCTATGGGAGTGCCAAAATCAATTATCCCAAAGTTTCACTTCCCTCTCCCTCAATGCATATTGCTTCCATCATACTCATTGTATTTGTGAATAAAATGTTCTACTTGTCTTCTATTTCAAACTTCATACGTATCCCCAAACTATATTTATAAATTGCTAAACTAAAAGAATATTGTTAAAATTTTAAAACCTTAATGTGCCATATAAAAAGAAAAGTACTTCAATGTGTATATCCTACATTCCTACTACAATGTATGATGCATTCCATGATGTTTCCATTTTTCTTTGCTAAATAGATTCTTACTTTTTCATAGATGTTTTGAAATTTTAGCTATTTTTATAACTTAGCTGTTACGGAATATAATGTTGTAATATATAATTGGTATCAAAAATTCAAAACTATTAGAGAAAAAGTTTGTGAAAATTTCACAATAATTCAAATACAACGCAATTATAATTTATCAATATATAACAATGCTTCAAATTTATCCATGAATTGTCCATTATCAATGTTTTCAGATACATATAGTTACAAAGTTAAAATTAGATTTCTGAATACTAAATAGGACATGAGGCTTTAAGATATCAGATATAAACATTGTTATACCATATATAGTTATTGTTTTATTAGATATATGTATTGTTATATCAGATATAAAAATATAGAAAATATAAAAATATTTATCAGATATAGACATAATAATATCAGATATAGTTATAAAATTACAAAAATACCCTATTATATTTATATAAGTATAAATTAGAAATTTCTAATTAGGATATTGCCCTCATTTTGAAAATTCTTACGCATATATGCCTCCAATCTCCCTCCCTTTTTCCCAAAATTTCCCTCCATTTTCTCTCACATATGTTTCTCCGATGACTGATTCTTAAGCGTTTTAGCCTCCTGTAGCCATTTTTTAATCCTCAATTCAAATCTCTTCGACTCATCTCCGACTTCTTCACCTCCTTCATTCGCCCCTCTCTCCGTGCTCTTCAGCTGCAGGTACTATTCAGTTTTCAATTTTTAATTTACTTTTACTGTGCTTTAAATTCAAATCTTTAGCGTTCCCTTTTCAAGTCAACTAATTTTACGATCTGGGTATCACTTCAATTTGTCATCCCTCGATTAAATTTACCGTCTTTTGGATCCTGCTCATGTTGTATCGTTGTTTTGGAACTTCGGTTTTTGTTTAAATTACATTTTAGGGTTTAACTAGGGACTAGGGCTTTACCCTTATATTGTGTTTTTCTTGTGTTTGAGCGATTTGGAGTGTTTGATTCTTATTTCGGTTGCGTAATTATGACTCTACCTGATTGCGGATTGCACAAATTTGCGCTGTTGTTTTTTGAGGTTACGTAAGTTTGTTGAATCAATACTCTTATTGAAGTTATATAAACTCGTAAGGAAATGGAAGATTTTATGAGATGCAGTGGAGTTGCTGCATTTTTTGCTTTACAATAGGTGTGTATGTTGTTAATGTTGGACAGAATCGATATCTTCCGAGAATCAAGCTACAAATCAGACAAGATCAGCCTAAAATAAATCAAATCACATTATTTAATAGCTTACCTTTGATATACTTTACATAAATCAAATTAGCCATAATTTGTGCATGTATCTTAGGAAACAAATGTTGTGTATAACCTAGGCTTGTAATCTTCATTGAATACACAACAAATCAGTTAAACACATACAAAACCCGAGTTTTACATGGTATCAGAGTAGATCATTTACCAGTAAACTTACCTGTAATCATGGAAGAAGATGATGCTCAATCATCAACAACCAACCAAACAGATTGTCCCTTTCAATTTTTTCAAAAATTAAAACCCAACAAACCGTCTACAGAAAAGATAAACAATCAATCAGTTAACCTCCCCGAAAAACTCAATCACGATAACTTCACCAAATGATCCAAATTCATGAAACTGCCTGTCTGGCCATAAGTGGGAGGGAGAAGCTCAGTCACATCACTACTCCCCCACCGTCCCACAATGATCCAAGCTACATAAAATGGGTCTAGCAAGATTCCTATGTAATTACATGGATCTTGGAAAATATCGAGCCAAGCCTAGTGAATCAGTTCCTCGATTATCCAACAGCTAGAGAACTGTGGATTACAAATCTATGACCTCATGACAAAGGCAAATACTCTCCAGCAAGGCACATACAACATAGAGGTGTTCTATGGAAAGCTCGTGGCTCTCTGGAAGGAGATAGACCGACGAGTTACAAACCTAATGGCGTGCTCAGATGACAAGAACGTATATAACCAATTGAATCAGAGGATAAGAATGTACCAGTTTTTAGCAGGTCTAAATGAAACATTCGACAAGGATCAAAGAGATTTGGTGAACAGGGACCCCTTACCTTCACCCCAACGAGGTCTATGCAACAATACGAAGAGAAGTAGCCTGGAGAGAGATCATGACAACATATCACACAACCCCAAGCACGAATCAAGGAGGTATTGGAAGTGGGTTGGCCACAATAAAACCTCGATGGGGAAGAAATAGACCATACCGAAAAGAAGAAGATAAATCTCACCTAAGATGCACTCATTGCGGAGGAACAAAGCACACTAAGGAAGGATGCTTTAAATTAATTGGATACTCGAACCCGTGGGGAGAAGGGAAGAAGAAAGAGAGACCACAGAGCAACAATGGAGGAGCGAACACAGCGAAACGGGGTGAAGAAGGCGAAAATCAGATAACTGAGGAAGAGGAAAAAGGTGGAGTAGTTGTGGTGGCCTCAACAACAAAAGCAAGTAATGAGATTCTAGGGTTTAAAACCCTAGGTTCCCTTTTTATCACACAAACATGTGATGTGCGGGACCGGTCCAAGAGGGAAAATGAAGGCTTGGGTTTTCATTTGCACGTAGGTCCATTACAATTGTCCAACAAATTTGATGCCCTTGCTGACATGGAGTATCAAGAAAAAATCCGAGATAAAGAGAACCGATGGATACTTGATTGTGGAGCAACAGACACGATGACCTTTGATATTGAAGATTTTCAGAAAATGGGTAAAATAGACACTAAACACATTCAGACAGCAAATGGAGATTTGTCTAAAGTTGAAGGATATGGGAGTGTTCAAATCTCCTCTGAAATTGGGTTAACAAACTCTCTTTATGTCCCTACATTATCGCATAAGTTACTTTCAATTAGCCAATTAACGGAGGAATTAAATTGGACTGTACTAATTTATCCTCGATTTTGCCTTTTATAGGATATTCTGTCACGAAGGATAATTGGGCCGGTAGTACTGAACAAAATGGTCTATATTATGTGGATGAAGTATCTCAACAAGGCAAAGCAGCGCTAGCTCATGGAACGGTGGCTCAACAATTATGGTTATGGCACCGGCGGTTAAGTCATCCCTCTCTTGGATATTTAGAGTACTTATTTCCATCTTTTTCTAAGCATTCGAAGAACTTTAGTTGTGAAACTTGTATTGAAGAAAAAAGTCATCGGCAAACTTTTCATCCGAATAATTCTAAAACTGAAATTCCTTGTCAATTAGTTCATTCAGATGTATGGGGCCCAGCACCCGAAATTGGAAAAAATGGCTTAGTTTACTATGTTATTTTCATTGATGGCTGCACTAGGATGACTTGGGTATATTTTTTAAGAAAAAAATCAGAGGCATATGATAAATATGTGAACACAATACCAAAAGAAAATCCAAATTCTAAGGATTGATAACGGGGGAGAGTATGTAAATACAGACATGAGAAATTTCTGTGAAAAAAAAGGAATAGTACATCAAACTACATGTCCCTATACACCACAACAAAACGGGGTAGCTAAAAGGAAAAACTGAACTCTTATGGAAATTACTCGAGCCATAATGATTGAATCCCAAGTACCAAAACACTTTTGGTCCGAAGCTGTAGCAACTACTACTTACCTCACTAACAGATTACCCTAAAAAATCCTCAACTTCAAAACTCCCTTGAAGAATATTTGGGTGTACAGTCTTTGTTCATGTACCCAAAACAAACAGAACCAAACTAGATCCTTGTGCCATAAAATGTGTGTTTTTGGGATATGGACCCAACCAAAAGGGTTAGAGGTGTTTTGACCCTATTTCTTCACATGTCCATGTAACAATAGATTGTGACTTCTTGGAAAACGAGTATTTCTATAATAATTTTCACCACCTTAGCAGTCAAGGGGAGAAAATAAGTGACTTACTAAGCTGGTTAATTAGCCCAGTTGTTCTAGATCATGTTCCTCCAGAGGAAGTAGGCAATGTCACCGAGACAGCTTCTATAGACATAATAGACCCCCCAAGTTCAGATCCACACTCGTTGCCCCCCTTCGAAGATCCCGAGGTAAAAATTTCCCCAAAAGATGTTGATATTGAATTAACTAATGATGTGTTAGCAGATAAAAACTTCATGCTTGAAGCACAAGAGGAATTCCTCCCAAAAGATATGAGCCAGAGTATATACCAAGAAAACCAAGCTACCCAGTAGCGGGGAATATTGTCTCAAGGGGCAAAAGCATTTAACACTACTTTGTACTCAGCCTGATACGCAGGACAGTAGAGGAAGCAAAAAAATATGAAAATTGGAGAAAAGCAATGTAAACTGAAATGGAGGCTCTAATGAAAAACAATACATGGAGAAAATGCACACTTCCTCAGGACAAAAAACCCGTAGGGTGCAGATGGGTATTCACGATAAAGTACAAAGCTGATGGATCTATTGAGAGGTACAAAGCTCGTCTTGTGGCAGAAGGCTACACTCAGACATGTGGGATTGATTATTTAGAGACTTTTTCTCCAGTAGCCAAAATTGACACAATTCGAGTTCTGTTCTCGATTGCTGCAAATCAAGATAGGCCATTACATTAGTTCGATGTAAAAAATGCCTTTTTACATGGGGATCTTCAAGAAGAAGTCTACATGGAGGCACCACCAGGATTTACTAGTGGATTTCAGAAAGGAGAAGGATGCAAACTATTGAAAGTATTATATGGTTTAAAACAGTCCCCAAGAGCATGGTTTGGAAAATTCACTACAGCCATGAAGAATGATGGGTATAGTCAGAGCAATTTAGATCATACTTTGTTCCTTAAAAGGAGAGGGAACTTGGTAACATGCCTGATTATCTATGTTGATGATATGATAATCACAGGAAGTGACAAAGAAGAGATTGCAAGTCTGAAACAGAAATTGTTCCAAGAATTTGAGATGAAAGATCTAGGAAGATTAAAATACTTTTTGGAATAGAGGTGCTAAGATAAAAAAAATTGGCATATTTATCTCACAGAGAAAATACATTCTAGACCTGCTAGCCGAAACAGGGATGATAGATTGTAAGCCTGTAGAGATTCCAATGGTAGTTAACCAAGGGCTTTAGGTAAGAAGAGAAGCCAAGGAACCTAATAAAGAACAATACCACAGACTGGTTGGAAAGCTGATATACTTGTCTCATACTAGACCAAATATTGCTCATGCAGTAGGAGTTGTTAGTCGATTCATGCACAAACCTCAAGAAGAGCATATGGAAGCAGCCATGAGGATCGTAAGATATCTAGAAGGAACACTTGGAAAAGGAGTGATGTTTCAAAAGAATGGGCATGTTAACATCACCGCTTATACTAGAAGATCCACTTCAGGGTATTTTACCTTTGTTGGAGGAAATTTAGTAACCTGGAGAAGCAAGAAGCAGAAGGTGGTAGCCTTATCAAGTGCTGAAGCTGAATTTAGAGGCATCACTAAAGGAATAACTGAGGTGTTATGGCTAAGGAAACTTCTAACCGAGGTGGGATTTCTTCCAGAAGAAATTGCAAGCTATTATGTGATAATAAAGCTGCAATCAGTATATCCGAAAATCCAGTGCAACATGATCGCACAAAACATGTGGAGATTGGTAGGCATTTCATCAAGGAGAAACTAGATAGCAAAATAGTTTGTCTTCCTTATGTTTGCTCAGATGAACAACTTGCAGATATACTGAATAAAGCAATCCCATCAAGACCCTTTTATCAGATTTTGTGCAAGCTAGGTGTAGTGGATCCTACGACCAAGCTTGAGGGGGAGTGTTGGACAGAATCGATATCTTCCTAGAATCAAGCTACAAATCAGACAAGATTAGCCTAAAAATAAATCATATCAAATTAGTCAATAGCTTACCTTTGATATACTTTACATAAATCAAATTAGCCATAATATGTGCATGTATCTTAGGAAACAAATGTAGTATATAACCAAGGCTTGTAATCTTCATTGAATACACAAAAAATCAGTTAAACACATACAAAACCCGAGTTTT
Organism: Dysphania ambrosioides; assembly: GCA_026401315.1. Classification (NCBI taxonomy): domain Eukaryota; kingdom Viridiplantae; phylum Streptophyta; class Magnoliopsida; order Caryophyllales; family Amaranthaceae; genus Dysphania; species Dysphania ambrosioides. The sequence continues at coordinate 4,374,023 of CM048667.1, forward strand.
ACAGTTAAATTTGCTAAATTAATGTGTGGCGGTAGCTTGCTTTTCCTCGAATCAAGCAATTTGCAAGTTTTAAGATTTTCATGCGGTTTTGGTTGAGTAAATGATATACAAGGTTGCAGAGGTAGCGAGTTACTAATTTCTGCCGAAAAGCGTGGTTTGATTATATTGTGACATCTTGAGACTTGGTCGTTTATTACTCAAGACTGGTGCAAATCAAGTGCTCTGCATCTTTTCTATTTGGTTGTGATATCCTAGCTTCCGTTTTGCTTGTTTTATGTTGAACTATCATTATTTGAATTTCAGCATTAGGGTTCTCTCTTCCTTGCTAAGTTCTCAAATTGTGATGTTTTAATTGGTCAATAAAAAAAAAGGTCCTTATTTCCTTGTTTTCAGTAGAAAAATGCAATGAGTGCCGTGAACATCACAAATGTTGCCATCTTGGATAATCCAGCACCGTTTCTCAGCCCATTTCAATTCGAGATCTCCTATGAGTGTGTGGTTGCTCTTAAAGATGGTAGGTTTTCCTTGCTTTTGGACTCTATGGATTAGTATTTGCTTCTTATATTTTCAATTGACTTGTTCTTGGTGGTCACACAACCTGGAATAGAGTGATAATTTTGGCATTTGAAATGTTATGTAACTAAAAGAACTGATAGGTAACTTTTGATTGCTTAGAAAAAATTAATATCAATTGATAGGATTGAAAGCTTCTGCTTGATTGGGGTCTTGTGAATAGTTGAATTGCATATCTTTGGCATGTGCATGTCTTATGTGCTATGTGCACATAAGCAATCATGCCTGTGGACTCTGGTTAAGCAGGTTTATGTTTGTGTGTGTGGCAAGGAGTGTGGGTGTGGGCGTGGGTGTGCATGATGTGTTAAAGATTATCTCATAGTGTTCCTAATAGAATATTAAGGGGGAGGAGTAAAAGTTGTTCACTTCAAAGTATACTATCTTTTCCTCCTCCCCTAACCATTCAAAACACTTTTTCTAATTGGAAGAAGGGGAGGGCAGCATAAAAGTGACGTCCCTAGAATATTTCTCCGCCAAAGGCAGCTGCACGGAAAGTGAGGGCATGTTTTCTTTTACTCCCATGGAATGTACAGAATTCCTTGCATCGTATGAAGTATGGAGGTCATTGAACTATGGAAGTGATGATGGATCCATACTCTTCCTTTGCTAGTTTATAGCTTTGAGAGTCTCACACTCTGACTTTAGCAATTTGATGTAGAGGGCACTGGACAATTTCTGGTCAAATATGTGGCAAAAAGAAATTGTTGAGATGTTTTCTTTTTCTGGCATGATTGTGTCCAGAATTGTGAAGCTACTTCTACAATATTTCAATTATCATGTATCATTTCGTGTTAGCTCTCAGAATTTTTCTGTGGATGTACTCGTCAAACTAGTGTTTGTTCAAGTGTGGTTGATTTGTTCACTCTTTTACAGATATAGAATGGAAACTAATCTATGTGGGATCTGCTGAAGATGAGACATATGACCAACTCTTGGAAAGTGTGCTTGTAGGACCTGTAAACGTGGGCAACTATCGATTTGTACTCCAGGTTATCTATCCTTTTTCGCTACTAATATTGGTTGCCTGTATTGTGATTTGTGAGTATATAATATCTATAAACTTTGTGCCCATTTCAGGCAGACCCACCAGATCCTTTAAAAATCCGTGAAGAGGATATAATAGGTGTCACAGTGTTGCTACTGACATGCTCATATATGGGGCAAGAATTTATCAGGGTAGGATATTATGTGAACAATGATTATGACGATGAACAATTGAGAGAGGAACCACCTCAGAAGGTATTGCTTGATAGAGTTCAAAGGAATATTTTGGCCGGTAAGCCAAGGGTTACAAAATTTCCTATTAATTTCCACCCAGAGGAGAATGAGCATGGCGAACAGCCTACAGCATCAACACCCGAGCAACCTGGAGAAATTATTGATCAAGAGCAACTACCACCCCTTGAGCAGCCTTTATTAAGCAATGAACAGAAGCAACTGCCACCACCATCTCTGGATAAGTCTGAATAGATTTTCCCGAAACAGAAGGAACTAGTTGCTTCTTGCTGATTGTCACAGTGATTTTGATACCAGTTCTAAGGGATGCGTAACCCCATAGAAATCATACGAGGTGAATTGTTTCAGGCCTTGTATTGTTGGAACAGCAATCTCATACTACGTACAAGTTTGGAGTTCATTACTTATATGACCCTCTTTTACTTTTTGGGTTCAAATTTTCTTCTCTACTCAACATATGTAACCTGAAGGCAGGAGTGGCAATGGATCCAGACTTTTGACTATGATCTGGTCAAACTTGATTCATTTTTAGGACTTGGGTCTAATTTTTTAGGCCAATTGAGTCTGTGTCAGATAAGGATAAATGTCCGAGAGTCGAGTTTGAGTTTAAGTCTATAAGTTTTAAACCCAAATCCGACACATATACCCACACATTTTTTTTAAAAAAAAAAAAGGTTAACCTAGTCTTTTAGAACCAAACCATTCTTTTTGTGAATGCACTGCCGTCTTACTGCCTTCTCCTTCCTCGCAGCTCTTGCAGGAGTCGCAGGTACGAATCTTAATTTCTACCCTTTTTGATACTCTCCTCCTTTAGGTAATTGATTTAAATTCGGAATTTTTTTTTATTTTTTTGTGTTTTGGTGCAAATGTTTATTTTCAAAAACATTGCTAGAGAATGCTTTGGTTTTTCGTAGGCATCGTTAATCAATTGCAAAGATTTTTACATTGTGAATTACACCGGATGTTGCAATTACATAACTGCTCCACCAATCAACATCACCAACATTATTGTTATTAAGGTAGCATAATTAGACAGCAACAATAACAATGACTAGGGAATTTACTTTTGGCAATTTCTTCCATATTATGCAATTCAACTATATTCAATTGGAAGGCAAAACTACTTGGAATGTCATGTCATGTCATGTCATGTCATAACAACTTGAGGATTGGATGTTGCACAGGTTCGAAATATCAATTTCAACATGACTAAAATATAGAATACTTTTATTTCAGTTTCAGCAATTCTGAAATATTCTATAATTAACTTTTGAAATTTAGTTAATTGGAGGATTTTGAATCTTGGTAGAGAATACATTAACATGGTTATTATGGGCCTTATTGGATTATATAAGGTTATAGAACCATTTACTATAATCTAAATACCAATTTCACTTTATTTTCAAAATTCCTACAATTGAATCTTTTACTCGAGATCATTAGAAATCGAAAATAAGTTATTGAAAGGTTTCGAATATCCTTATATAGCTCTATAAAGCATTTAAAACTTTTATTTAATTTTAATTTTTTTCAAAAAGTCTAAAAAAATAGTGCATTATTTTCAAAATTCAATCATTTTTAAATTTTAACAATTATGGATCTTATATGAACATTTTCATATGCTTATCGTAGACCTAATAGGGTTATATTAAGCTTCAAGAATTATTATAGCCATCTATGTTAACTCTAAACATCCATTTTAACATAATTGCAAAACTTCACCTTTCCAGGGATGATACAACCGTTCTGGACATTTAAGCCTAATGCCCAATGGAAAGTATTGACTTTCCAATCTTGACACAACCATTCAAGTCAGACCTGGAAGATATATTTGGCTCCATCCTTTCAGAGATGATACAACCATTCAAGTCTATGCCTAACAAGTTGCAAGGGCAAAGTTTGATTCACGTTCCCGTTGTCATGTTCTTCCCTAGAAGTTGTAATTATAACCCATGGGGAAGGAAGATTTAGTTTCAAGGATGTTTTAAATTCATCTAAAATGAAGAGAAGGGCAGAGAAAAACTGATTACCATTTTTGAAGTTTCAACAATTTACATTGATTGTTTTGCAACTTTACAGCACTATTGCTGCAGCAGTAACTTACAAAATTCAAATGTCTACTTTGGTTCAATGCAACTCCTCTTTAAAAATGCTTCACAGCTCCCCCATCAAGCCATTTTGTACACACTCATAGGAGCAGCAAGTATAATGTAGAGCAGAATCTGAAGTTTGTTATTCACGATAGACGTGTTGAGGCGACCACTTCAAAAACAAATTCACGATGCCTGTTTTAGCTCCATCCAAAGGGTAACTGTCTCTATATTCCCCTTCTAGTATAACCCTAGTCAATGTCAAGATGCATCTACCCATATAATCCTGCAAAGTTTAAAGAAATAAATGACAAAGATGTGATGTTAAGTGCCGTTTGCTACAAAAGATAGCTTTGATAAATTAGTTTTCTTAGATGAGCGTGTTTAAGAGATAGCTTTGATAAATTAGTATTCTTATATGAGCGTGTTTAACTTGTAAATGCTATAAACATGCTAGGCTGACCCAAGATGCCAAATAGCAAACCCCTAGGAAACCACTGTAGTTTTGAGGAATAACCACAATCAAGAGAATTCCTCCTCCCTATGAAAAATTCTAAGCTTTAGTCAGGATGAGATGAAGTCAGTACCTTCCCAAAAGTGTCATGATCCCACACTTCCAGCATTAGCATGTCATGAAGCCCATCCTCAACAAGGAAATCAAACGTTTGGTTCCAAACTGGATTCAAGCTTTCATTCACAACCTATAAGCACAAATATTATCATGTTATTGCAGAATTTTACTATCAGAATCATAACTAATGGGAATGCTTCCTCCAAACAGACATGTAGCAATACCATGATAATTGACTATTAAATATGCAGGAAGCCCCATATATGCAGATAAACCAGAAAGGAGCAAAAATCCTGGATTAGGTCATCCAACCACTTACTCTAGTTTTGTTTTTTGTTTGAGATTTTTTCATGGTGAGCACCACGAAAGGGTCTGACTTGCCCATTAAATCTGCTGCAGGCAAGTCATCAGCAGAAATCACTGTTACAGACAGCACTCCTCTGACAATAACCTCCTTCCTCTTGGGAGCTAGACTTAAGCCATTTTCAACTTCTTGAATCACATCTTCTCCAGTTTCAAAAACCTTCTCCAAAGAAGTCATAGAAGACGCAAAAGGATTTGTAACTCCATTTGCACCATAAGGACAGTATAAAAGCTCCACGTGCACCTACAAAGCATCATAAAAGAATCACAGAGTAAGAGACCTCAAACAATAAGAGTTTGCTAAATAACCACAATCCTGGAAAAAGAAAGCTTTTCTAGCAGACCACGTAATACAAAAGTAAAAAAAAGAAAGTTTTACCAGCAGAACAAGTAATACAAACTTAAAAACATCTCATTAAAGGATTTCAATGTTTTCAAAAGGGACATAACTGAACTGCAAGCTTCATGTTTGGTTCATTTTATTTAAATAGAACTCTACCAGATCTAAAGCTTACCCATCTATTAAGTGAGTCAAATTGAGCTTGTTCACAGAACAAAATGAATTCCCCAGATGTTTAAGTTTGAAGGCATTGTTCAAATTTGTAATATGATTTTCCTTATTATTTGAGAAAATGTCAAGTAAATTTTATAGGATCATACAAGTGGAATTCAACAAATTTGATTTATTAGAGGGCAAGGAGCATAAACATTGAGAAAAAAAATATACATGTCAATTATATTATCAATTACACTTTGGAACTCAAACTAAGCTTGATAACAAGTTTTGAAGGAGTTTTTGGTGAACTTGTTCACTAGTTATTCAGAGATCTGTAATTCGCTTGCAATTTTAGGCCTCCCCAACATAATAGAACTGAAAAAGATGAAGAAAAATCAAGGATATAACTTTTGGTGATGAACACAACAATTATGTTTGTCAGTGGGAAAAGGAAAAGGCTAATAAAGGTCCAATCTTGTGCAAGCCACTAGAATTGTAGTCCACATTACAAGTACAACTAGTGCACTGCAATTGACCATATCTAGCTTTTAAACCTGTTCTACACCATCAAAAGTCACAACTACCAAGTATTTGAGGGAAAAGTATATGCAGGCCACAGCCTTAATAACAAAGAGACAGATTTTTTCATTCCAATGATTAAAATAACAGGAACTGCCTGGAAAATCAAGACAGAATGACAGAAGTAGCAAATTGTGTGATTGAGCTGCTTTGCTTCAGTCAAGCACTGTCCAAAACATATTTCTCAATAGTATCTCCAACTCCTAACATAATGGCAGGAACTTGTTATTGAAGCTATTATGGCACTCATTTTGCACTACAGTTACTTCTAACTGCTTATATAACATTCATATCCGGAATTATATCATGGAAAGTAATGTACTAAGGTTTTTCAAATCGTAAAAATAATGTAATTCTCACCTGCCCCCTGTTTTTAGTGTCTCTCTGAACCTCCAAATCTTTGACTAGTTTGAGCCACACATCCTTCACTTTACCAGGCTCAAGATCTTTAAGCTGGACTTGAGCACAGCCTAAGAGTTCAGCAGCCTGAAGACCTTCATCATCATAAATTTTGACCACCAAATGCTGGGTAGATTTATCTTCAACAATGAATTCAAAGTGTTCATTCCAGATTGGATTCAACTGGTTACTCTGAGGATCCAGGAGAAAACTTAATCCAAAGTGTACAATCGTACAGATTGCTGTAAGCATTACCAAAAAAAACATGGTAAGCATTTACTTACAATTGTTTTACTGGTCTTCGTTCTGTCATGTGTAGGTCGTACATATAAAACAGCAAAAGGATCTGATTTTCCAACCAGATCTTTGTTAGTCAGCTCTTTAGCTTGTACCAGCTTCACCTCTAGCATCCCAACAGGCTTTAGTTCTAGGTCACTGATATTCAAATATTGCAAATTAAGATGGTGTTCGCACTAAAATATAATGACTCAATAAAATACTTCCTCTGTTGTGTACCTATAGTCCCCGGGAAGGATGGGAATAATTTTTCGAACAGGCCACATGATGGAATCCTCAATTGCATCCCTTATTGTGCCCTGCACAAGCAATAGTGTTATTCAAAAAAAAAAAAAAATTACAGGCATGAATGAGGAAAAGCAAGGTAAAGCATAACAGCTATAGCACCTTAAAAATAAAGAGGAATCACAAAACACATTTGGGAATTGATATACAGATTATTTTTAGTACAAGTAGAGCACAAAAACTTTATAACACTACAGACATTTGCATGAACCTAAACTGAGTCACCTACAACATTTTTCAAAGTAGAGTTTATGCTGTTATACCTCCATAGGTCATATATCAAACTTTGTGGTAGCTAATACTGGCCATAAGTTACCCAGATTTGCCTCTACAATCTACATTACTCATAGTAGTTTTTCTGATGACTCACAGAGATGCACAATAAAGAGGTCATCTTTCTGTCAGTTCAATTTGATTAAAGATAAGACCACATACGTCTGAGTGAATGCAAATCCTGCCAATGGCAATACCCAGACTAACTATTACTCCTTATTCTATAAATGGTAACTATTATAGATGGACAGGTCATCTAGAGACCTTATCAGTTGTATCAGAGAACACAACGATCAGTGTCCAGTGAAAGAACATACATGAGAAAGAATTAATTGGTAAATAAAAGTTAGTGTGAGTTGTGGCTGGTACCCTCTTAAGGAATAAAAATTAGATGTAAGAATCAAACACCCAAATATTCAAATACACAGGAGGATAAAAGGAGAAAAGAGCATTCAACTATGACCAAAACAATAATAATAGACAGGAAAGCATCAAACCTCTATAGCATCAGACAGCCCTGGAATTGCAGTTATGTCTCCACCAATAACTTTAAGAGTCAAATCCAACTTTTTCTGCAGTGACAGAGCATGGAAACACTAGTGAAAAATTGATTGCAACAGACACAAGCAGGCATAATAATTAAAATGTGTACACCCTATACAAATAACAATGTTGTTGGCATTCAAAATTAAATGATGAAAATCTCATGAGCATTCAATATGGCATATACCGAGGTAATCAAACATTGACAGCCTACTGTCAACCTCCTCCCTCTCCTGGCTTTCTTTTATTTAGGTCATAAGTTTCTATTGACTGCTAAAGAAACTTGGGAAACCTTCTTCAAGGCTTATGTAGGTCTTGTTTTATGAAACATAATGTAATTCAGCCAAATTTATCCCCCCCCCCCCCCCCCCCCCCCCCCCCCCCCCCCCTCTAAAGAGGTAGCTGATTAGCTGAAGGAAGCAACCCCAAATACAAAAGCTAGAAAGATATCTGAAATTTCAAACAGTTCCTTTCCAAGACTAATATCATTGTCTCAATCCATGATTCCCATCGTTTATCCATGGCCTGCAGGCCTCAAGGAAAGATCTCAACTCTCAATGAAATAACTGTATTAACAAGTGTGATCTTAAGGCCATAGAGACAAATTTCAAAGAGTTTTCTTCTCTCTCACTAAAAATGTCACCTGTCCAGGAATTTCTTTTTAAGTAATTCAACTATCAAATCGTATCCCCTACCTATATCCTAGTATAAATAATTATGCCAAACCCATATGTGAGGCAACTAACAAATGAAGGATGCCAGATCAAAAATCCCCATGCCTTCAAGCAACTTAGAGGTCAGAAGTGTAATACTATATCCTTCACGCTGTGCTACACTGCTACATAAGGTGATTAAATTCAATATCATGTATTATTTATACCAATTAATATAGACACTAGGAAAGTAGGAGACCGTTCAAGATAGCTTGGAAACAGAAGAATTCCCTTAGGTAAGCTCTCTCTCTATCCTACACCATTAAAAAATCTGCCAAATCACGCTATGATGCTGCTGAGAACATTAAGTATTCCATATGAACCTCAAACCATTCTAGTCAAGCAAAAGAAAATGCATAAAATTTCACCTACTTGATTAAGGTGAGTCAGAAAGATCAGAACCATAGCTATGGATAATTTAACTACTCTACACAATTTGTCACAAAGCCAAGAAAACTTTTAGCAGTGATTTACCTTTTTCCTCAATGAGAAGCTGACAGCTCCAAAACCTGGAAACTCTGGAACTAAAGGCTTAAATATCAGCCTGAAAACACCTGTGAATCCAATATCTTTTACCTACATCAAGAATGGCAATATAACACAAATAAAACAAAATGGAAAAAATTTCAATACTTGTATCATAGCCAACATTACTACAATCCTTTTAGACAGATAACATCAAAAACCACAAAAAGGCTGCAAGAGATTTATCATTTACATGACAGTAACATCCTCCACTTCTCACAAATTGGCTTTCACCAACACCTCTTTTGACTTCTGAAGAATATCTACAAATAAAAAAATATGTGTACATGCATTTGCATGATTTAGTTCCAGTCCAACTAATATTCATAAAACTGGGAGAATGATTCTCAATAGAAACCAAATAAAAGACTGACAGATAATCGTCACAAAATCAGGTAAACATAGTAGCAGATTACCAAATGTATTATATATTTATACCAAAAGCAGAAAAACTCTACATGAAGTAAGTTTCAAAGACAGGCTTTCAAAACCAAAAAGTTGGCTAGCCTGAAGTAAGAATTTAACACATTGCTTTACCTGCACAGGTAATGATACACCAAGCCTAGTCTTGATATCAAGAATAATGCTTGGATTTCCATCCCAGTTCATTTCCAACTCCATGGTAACTCCTTCACTTTCATCCTCAATGATTGAAACCCCTGAAAGAACCCGACAACATTAACATTTATGTAAAGATGCCTTCAAGGGCTTCAACTAAATTACCCATAATATGTATACAAGAAAAGGAATTCAGCAGTAGAATTTGTTGCCTTCGAACACACAACTTGACTTACAACTCTAAACTCGTCGCAGCTCACTACATAATCCTAGTGAAATATGTCAATCAAAGAGACTTAAAAATTGCAAAACAAAAAAGTATTTATATGAATGCATATGTTAAAGGAAGTGACCTAAGGGATGTTCCAACTTCCAAGTGTATGTCACTACTTTTTCTCACAGTATAGTTGCAGAGTAGACAAGGTAGTCTCTAGACTCTTTAGTATGACTCGTTTTTATACCCTTTTGCCTAAGTAAAATTAAGACAAGGAAAGAAGAGGAGAGACGGGGAAAGTAGCTAGAAACATTATACCATCAAGTGGAGAGAGTAGAAAGCAGAGGAAGCAGGAAAGAAAAGTTCAAAAAATATATAGTTTTTAGGAATAGAATGAAGAGGGGAATAGCATTGGGAAGAGAGGAACATAATATAATCAATGGAAAAGAGGGGCGATTTTATGTAGGGAGAACAGAGAAGAGAAGCTAAAAGATATAGGGAGGATATATCAGTTGAATTAGGTCCTTTTCTTTTGTTGAAAATAACTAAAAATGGGTGCATTAAAAAAAGTAATAACCAGAAGGGGTCTTCTTTAGTAAAAAGAAAAGTACTTAAACACCTATGTGTTTTTACTTCTCTCTCGAAATTTCATAAATTCAGTTCAATCCATCTAGTTCTGTTTTACTTGTTGAATTGACAACTCGCAAGTTTTCCCACTTGTTTTCCAACATCTCCTTCTCCTGAGCTCTCTCCTCCTGCCTCTCGCAACCCACTTATTCTACAGATGCCCCCACTTACGGTGTAGACTCCCCCACTTATGGTGTGTCCCCTCCTAACTCCCTAAACTAATAACAAGCACCAACCATCAAGATTTATAGATAAGTTTTATCCTGAATCTGAGAGATTTTGGAAATATCACTTTGTGGGATCAAACAGTGTAATGAACTGAGATATTGTGGACTAAATTAATTAAAGAAAAGCAAGGAAGAAGTTGATTTAATCGACTAATGAACTTGATATACAGAAAATCGTAACAGATAGGCAAGCTTTTAAGTAGCTTCGAAACTCCCAGAGTCTAAACTAACCCTGCTTCAAAAGAGGTCTAAACTAACTCTCTAAAGATTTCCAGGCATTCAAAATATCATTCCTAACTGATTCCCCATACTCTCCCCCCTCCTACACACACACATATAGATAACTAGTGCCCCCGTCCCCTAATATGTGGTGCATTACAAAGGGGTTCCTCAAGCGCATTAGTTTGATTCTTCTTTGTTCATTTTCACCAGTACCACTGGGGCACTAACATATTTAGTCTGCTTCTATATATGTTTTCATGGCCAATGCATCTACTAGCGTTTCCTATTCTTCGCGGTCATTTCTCTTCCAGAAATGGATTTGCAAAATATTACAAACATGACTACAGGAGTCCTTTTCATTCTTCCTAGGTATTTGTATCAGAAAGTGGCCCTTTTCTTTCAGAAGTCATAACAAAAATATACACATGAAATTGGCTTGTGCCAATTCCTTGGGCCCAACTTCCCCTATAATCGACCCTAAATTCAAGCTGAGTGCTGCCTCAGAAGCATCTCTGATTCCTATCACTAATGTAGTCTTGCTAGCAACCTTTATGCAACAAAGAACTGTGTTCATTTGCACAGTAAGTTGGTACATGGGAATCTCATCACTCTCAAGCCAAGAAGTATGTCTTACTCTAAATGAAGGACATGGTTTATTATTGTCTACATTTTGACTCCACTATCAACACCTAGTCTAACAGAAATTGGAGTGGCCGCCTTGGCACTCCTTGATCCACTTCAGTTCATTGTAATGTCCACAGAAACTATATCATCTCTCAATTCTCAAGGTGTTACACTCAAAACTTGCTCCCGTTGCTTTTATAAGATATCCTCTCGGGAACACATATACAATGTAATTATTGTATTAGCAAAGTTAACCATTCTTGCAAGGATATCAAGTCATCAAAGCACAAAACATATGGAATTGGACATGCATTTTGGCACAAGGAATCCTTAGTCATGTAAAACTTCACATTCTTCATAACACCAATACACAAATACATTCCATATGTGGCTAAGTCTGAGGATATGCACTCCTCCCACTCCATCTAAAGGAATGCTATGTTATATAGGAACAAAACATTTTTATTTATATTATGTACTTAGTGGCCTCTTGATGCACACCACTTATACCCAGAGATACTCCAATAGTCCAATTACTTCAATAGTTCAAGGTACGCCTCTTATCTCCATATACTTTGTAATTCATGATATAACACGAAAGAACCAAAATCCGCAGGGAACTCCCCTGTTTTCCCTAAAGTACTATCATCACGAAGCTAACCATTATATATACATGTATGAACAAACTTAATTAAAAGAACAGCATTACGATTACCTGTAAATTGTGGAGCAACGGTTCCAAGAGTGAACTTGGAGAATTTTAAGGAGGACAATATAATTGGTCTATATTGCTCTAAAATTGGCTCCACTGATTCCCTTATTAGCTCTGATGCTGCCTATTAACAAACAACATAATCCACACCCAAAACTATGTAATAACAAAAATATATAGAAAATCAAGATAAACTCATGAAAGTTCGTATTTAATTATATTTTGTAAATTAGTTAATAAGATAAAGTAAGCAGAAATTACCTGATCAACAAAAGGCCAAATTTTGGTGAGAAGGGAATTAAGCCAATTCAACTGAAAAACACAAAACCATAAGAAAAATGAACACTTGAACCTACCAAACTCGGTCGTTCTGAATCTCAAAATAACAATCTTACTAATAATATCAGAATCAGAAACAAAAGGATAGAAAAGAAAGGACCTTCTGACGGTTAGAGAAGACAACCCAAGAAGGGTAGTAAGGTGGTGGTAGCAACTTTCTAGAATCTTCCACTGTCATCCTCGCAAATGTGGCAATCGTGGCCGCCTTAAAAATCAGACAATTTTCCAAAAAAATCAAAATCAAACAAAACCCATTAAAAATTTTCAAAATCAAATAAATTCCATCAAAACTAAAGGGAACAAAACCCATCAAAAATTAATAAAAATTAAACCAAACCCAACAAATTTCAATGAAATTAAATCAAACCCATGAAAAAAAACATACGAGTTGAGAGCGGGATTTGGATCTGGCATTTTCACAACGAACAAAAGCGACGATAAGCAAGAGACCCACTACAATACCGAACACTAATCCCATTAAAAACGCCATCTTTGGTAAAACTTATGAACTTCACATCAATAGCCTCTTCTTGACACTTCAGTCAGTATTAAAAAGTGCTGTATTTTTTAGAACTGTTGCGGTTTGAGAGAGAAGAATGGCGGGTTGTTTGAGAAATATGTGTTCGGATTATTTTAGGTTTTGAGGGGAACATTAAAGAAAAAGGAGTGAGTGAGGCTTTGACTTGGGAAGAATACGATTCGATTGGTTGGGGGCAGTGTTAGTGTTTGCAACTCCCAAGCAAATAAATTCCAGAGGACACTCTGGACTGTTGTTTAGCTCCAATCAAATACACGGAGTGACTCAGTAAATGGGGTTGTTTAGCTTCAACGCCTTTCGTCCTAAAGTAGTTGCCGACACTTCATGTGCTGTTCGAGCCCATATGCTATGCCTATCATTACGAGCAGTGCCATGTCTGCAAGTGTGTAACTGTTTCGAACTTTTACTGTCTTTTCCCAATGAATTTGGCTGGAGCAGACGAGCATGGCCCACGGCTCATCAAGCCTTTTGTTGGATGGTACTCCAATGCATACTCTGTATTTACTAGGGCCGAACACCCTTTCATTGTGAAAAAGGGCTCGTTCTATTAGGGTTGATTCATGTTGATTTATATTTTTAAGGTAGGACTATGGGTTAGTCTATGACAAATACGATCGATTTTGGAAAGGAGTTTTTTTAAAAACGTTTTGGTTTTGTATTAGTTTAAAAGTATGGGTACGAGTTACAATTAAGTTTGGGTTTGTTTTGTCATGTTTAATTCACGATGAGTAACTTTGAAAGTGGAGAAATAGTAATGTATAAAACAATAAACAAAGAATATAAGAGAAGAATATGATATTTGTATACTTATTAATATTGACACATTTTTATGCGAAAGCAAAATTTTTTGCGCTATTCTTATAGAATAGACCATACACAGGGCAAAGGTGAGAGGTGTGATCGCTTAAAGCCCAGAGTTAAAAGGGGTCAAAAACATTTTTACAAAATGCTAGTAACAATAATTAAAAAAAAAAAAGGTTATACTTCATTAATGACAATCCAAAATTGACTCTTTGTTTCCAATGTCTCGTCCAATTCATAATAAGTCCTATGCTTTTATGGAAATGAAAGGTGTTATATTTTATTAGGATTTTTAATGTTTTCTCCTACTCTCAATGAATTCCTTGCAATTTTGAAATTATGCTCTATGAATTAAGCAAATTATGGAGATTCAAACAATTATATTTTGTTTGACCAAAAAAATATAATTGTTTGTATTAGAAAATTATAAAATAATTCACATATAATTATGTGTATAAGAAAATTATAAAATAAAAGGGGCTTGTAAACATTTTTTCACATAGGGCATCTAAGATGTCAAGTCCGAAGAAATCGTAAAAAAGTGTCAATATCAATATAGAGTGTTATAACACAAGTATTACTTTCCATAATAGCCTAGACGGAGATGAAACACATACACAAATTGTATCTAGGAGCCACAAATATATTTTAGACATTTTTATGTTATTAAAAAATCTATAAATGTATAACTGTACTAAACATATTGTTTTTGCTTTACAAATTAAGTCAACTACCTAAGACGATAATAAAGAGAAAATTTTATTTTCTAGGTCGAATTTAAATACAAATGACAATATTTTATTAATAACAAGTCAGAAAAATAGACTAAAAGCTCTATTAAAATTACTTTCTTATAATTTTGTATTAATGTCCATATCAAATGCTTTTGAAAACTTAAATCCTAAACCCTAAACCCTAAACAAATTCAATAATATTTTTATGTTATTTAACCGATTTACAATTTATGAGAATATTGGCATTTACAACATAATTCAATTTGAAAAATAATAACTCGTTCTCCATTAATTTTCTTTTGGCATCTAAAACACAAAAGCAAGAACTACCCATAATTTCTATCTTGTGTAACTAGTTTATGAGCAGCAATAACAGATGATCAATCAACTTTAAAACAAGCAAAGAAATTACAAACATACGCTTCTGTCCAAATATCTATTACAAGCGTCCTCATTTCCTTGTAGATACTTACTAGGTTTACCTACAATGCTTGAATTGCTTCCAAACAGCCGGAACAAATAATACAATTATTCCCTTTCTTACGAGCCTCCTGAAGCCCTTTCCAGATGGCCTTAAGTTCCGCATGAAATGGAGTGGAAGTCAGGATCCTTTCTCCTGCTCCTTTTGTTCTGTTGTCACTAGAACAGATGACCCAATCAATCCCTGCTTTGCAAAAGTCGGTCCCAATTCCCTTTTTGCCCTTTTTCCCTGCCCCATCAACCTCAACAATAATCAGAGAATTCCCATAAAGTCTTCGTCCAAAACAATAACGGCTTATGGGACGGAATTGGTAACTTAAAATCTTTATCCTGATGCTTAGAGATGGAGTCCCTTCTTTGAAAAGAGCAAAGACCCTAGATGGGTTTGGTTAATCTCCCTTGAAGAAAACTTCATTCCTATGTCTCCAGATGCACTAGCACAAAATGAGGAAAGATGATAGTCGATATTGATTTTTGTCAGCTTGTCTCCAAAGGATTGTTATCCAATTCCTTATCTAATTTTCAATGTTCAAGACAGGGCCATTTGATCGTAGCCCAAGAAACAAACTCGCCCATATTTGTTTGACAAATTCACAGTCTTGAAACAAATATTCAAGTGATTCTATATGTTGATGACATAGGAGGCAAGTTGGATCAAGCTGAATTCCTCTATGGTGAAGCTCCCCTTTGGCTGGCAATGCTTTATTGATTAAGTCCTTCCAAACATAAGAATATTCGGCTTGACCTTCAACTTCTAAAAACCTTTTCCAAAATTTGACAGAATCAACCATATTTGCAGATTGAACAAGATGACATTGATTGTGGGTCTCCCGTAAAAACCTATATCCTGATTTAATTGTGAAAATTCCTGACTTTAACCCTCTCCAAACAATAGTGTCCTGTAGTTCCTCCTGACTGATATGATAATTCAAGATGTCAGCGATGATATCCTTGTTGAAAACTCTCCAGATCTTCGGTGCATCCCATGATTTTTGACAAATGATCTCCAATACCCAAGTTGGATTATTCTCACCGGGGAGTAAATGTGACGATCTTATGTGCGCTTCTCTTTGCTGAAGCCATTTATCATACTCAATTCTGATGGTATTTACTCTGCCTATAATCTTTCCAATCCCATCCTTCATGAAATTTGAAGCAGAAATCAGGCTTCTGTATGCCCATGATCCCTTTGCAAGTCTCGTTTCCTTTTCTGCAGCCGCAAGCGGAAGATCTTTATACCTGCCCTTAATCAGTCTTGCTACTAGACTTTGTGGCTCTCTCTATATTCTCCAAGCTTGCTTAAACAAAAAAGAATAGTTAATGTGTGCTATTATTTTCATCCCAACTCCACCTTAACATTTTGGAAGCGGTAGGAGCTTCATCTTCCACCAATAAACAAGTTTTTTGTCGGTTGTTGAACTCCACCAAAATTTGATCAGTGTAGAGTTGATTTTTGATAACATTCTCTTAGGCATTGTGTATATTGTTAGCACATGAGAGGCAAGCGCCACACGCATAGCATTGATCAGCAACATTTTTCCTACTTGATTGAGATTACAAAATTTCCAGGATGATATCTTCTAAATAATACGATCATGGATGAAATCCAATTTCGAACATGACCTTCCATCAACCTCCATTGGAACCCCCAAATAGGATCCTAACTCCTCTTTTCGCTTCACACCCAAGGCCTTCCGCATAAACTTCATGACCTTCTAGGTGTGTTAGGAGAAAAGATAATGAAAGATTTATTAGCGTTAATCATATCCCTATAAATACTGCAAAATTCATCAAGAATATCTCTCATTAATTTACATGATTCAGGAGTTGCTTTGAAGAAGAAAAGGGCATCACAATAAAAAAAAAAAAGAGATGATTGATTGTTGGCGATATCCTCCTGATTTTTAGACCTTGAATATTGTTCTTCTTGTCCAACTTGGAGAGATGAATAGAGAGAACTTGCATGCATTCAATGAACAGATAAGGAGAAAGAGGGTCCCTTGATGCAAACCCCTCGACGGAACAAAGGAATATGAGGGTTCCCCATTAATGAAAATAGAGTACAAAATCGATGAAATACATTGAGAAATCCATTGCCGCCATTTATCCAAAAAAGCCATCTCTTTAAGAACTCTATTAATAAAATCCCAGCGAACCCTGTCATATGCTTTGTTGAGGTCAACTTTAAGAATTATCGCGTATGATTTCCCTTTCTTTTTTCCTTTAACCCAATTCATCATTTCATGAGCAATTAGGCAATTATCAAACATAAACCTCTTTGGGATGAACACATTTTGAAACTTAATCAAAACATTCATGCATTTGGAAACAATCTTGTAGATTGTGTTACATAACCTAATGGGCCTGAAGTGGTGAACAGTCTCAAGAGTTGAACATTTAGGAATGAGTATTATGAATGTACTATTCCAGTCTCTAGAAAGATTTGATCCATCTAAGAAATTAATAATTGCGTTAGTCACATCGTGGCTAGTGATTTTCCAAAAATTTTGAAAAAACTAAACACTATATTGCAAATTTCCTCCCTAGAAAATGGAGTTTCTAGTAAATTAATGTGATCATTAGAAATTCTCTGAATACCAGGATACCAGTCAAATCTCCCCATCAGCTGATCAGAATTCCCATGATTAACCTGAGGTGTTCCTATACAAACCAAAGGGGCGCGCTTAGAAATGACGTACAAGTTTTTGAAACAATCCATGAATTAAGCCTTAATTTGATGCATCTCAAAGGACCATAAATCTCAAAGGACCATGAATTCAGCCATTTGCATGTGTTGAAGGAGAAAGATTGTGTGATTGGGATGTAATGGAGGTGGGTGTTTATTAGGAATGACAATGGATTGGAGTCGAAGCGGATCCAACAAAATTCGAATCCGATTTGACAAGTTTGCGGACTTTAATTTTGGATCCGAATTTGACTCCGAATCCGCAAACTCTGACTCCAAATCCGAATCCGTCAGACCTTCGAATTCGAATCCGTCAGACCTCCGAATCCGATCCGACGGACCTTCAAATTCGATCCAAAAATTAATTTTTTCTTACCTATTTTTTTTAATTTCATTACTAATACTATAATTCCTTTATAACATATAAAGTAAATTAAAAAAATTTATACAACACAAGCAAATACCATGGTTTATTTAATTTTTTTTATTTTGGGCTATTATATTTGGTTTTTTTTAATACTAGCCTTAATACTACTCATTCGAATCGGACTATTGGACTCAGATCACAATCGGGTCGGATGTAATACAATATCCGAATCTGATCCATCTTCCATTCGGAGTCGGAGTTTTTTTTATCGGATTCGGAGTAGGAGTTTTTTTAAACGGGTTTGGATCAGATTTTTTCCTTCGGATCGGATCGGACTCGGTTCAGATTCAGATTGAATTGCCATCCCTAGTGTTTATAGTGGAGCATAGAAACTTCACCTCGGGTCTTACCATAAATAGAGCTAGTAGTTGAAGCGTAGGGATTAAAAGCATCGAACAGAGTGAATTGGAGGGATAAGGGATTAGGGAGATCTTTGTTGTAGGGGGGTAATGAAGAGAAGTGAAATGGCAGTGAAAGTTTCCATGAATGCAAGAAAAATCACAGGGTTAAACTTCTTGAATGCAAGCCAAAATTACAGTTTTCACCTTACTTGAGTTATGGGACAAGTGTGCAACAGTAGGGGTAAAACGATAAGCTCATTGTATAATGGGGAACTTGGAGTACGTAGTATGGGTTTTGCATGGGGAAGGCTTCACATAAATGTATTGAAGCTTACTTGCACACCATTTATATCTATGCATCCCTCGGCACGCTACTTGAACTTAAGTGATTGTTTTGCTCGCAAAGAAATGATGGTGGCCTGGTCGGGCTTTGAACTGGTTCTTGGACCCCTTGACTAGGTAAGTCTTGTGACTGATAGAAGGCCCGGTTGATATATTCCTTTCCTCAGCCCTGGGAACGTACCAGTAACTAGAGATTCTTGAAGGCCATTGGATTCATCCCGAACTTGCACAAAGTTCTTGATGAGTTGAACATGATTCCCCATTGTTGATTCTAGAAGGCAATGTCATGGATATTCTCCATCTTTCCTGACTCTCTTCTGGGATGTTTGCAATGCAGCTTGTTGATCTTCCTGATATTTCCTCTTTTTCTCCCTTGTATCTGGTTGATGTTGAGAAGATTTGGTATTGGATCCTTGTTCCCTCTAGTTAGAAGAACCTTGATGATGCTTAGAACTTCCTTGGTTTCCTATGCTTCCTTGATATTCATTGCTACCAGAACTATCCTCACTAGGATCATCCTCGTTTGAGCTTGACTTCTTGCTTCCCATACTATCCTCATTTTCCTTGTCATCATTATCCTTAGAGCCATCCTCTTCATCTTCACTCTCACTAGGGCTAGATTCTTCTCCCTTTTTAGAACTTCGAGCAGGTAGGTGTTCATTGTCTTCCCCCCTTATCATGGCTGATTCAGTGGATGAGTTACTTCGAGTAGGCATATCCCAAAAAGGCTCTGAGCTACTCTCACCCTCCCAAGGGCTTGGTTCAACTGGATGTCTTAAATCAAGATTTGTGGTTTTATTCCTTTCCACCCTTTTGAGGCTTATAATCTTGTTTCCTTGTTGGAGTAGAAAGGGGAGAAGAAATTATTGTTGAGCCTTAAGTTATCCCTAGACCCATTACATGCTCTGGCAATGGAGATTGCAATTTGGGTTTTCACTTAATCATCTAGAGCCTTACATGCACTCATTTTATGACCAAGACGACCACACCTCTTACAAAACACAAATATTCCTTCGTACCTAAGATCCACCCATATGAAGTTCCCCTTTAATATTTTGAAATAAAACCCTGGTACTAGTGGTTGCTAATCTGAATTCCCAGAATTACTCTCATGATCCCCTTAAGTTTCCTTATAGAGGAAGCATTATCAAACTTTTTTATAGGGCCAATCCCCTGAAAAGCTCTTTCCACAATGCACTTGGCATTATAGATAATAAGAAGTCCCTCAACTCTAATCTAGAAATATTGAAACTCAAAATTTAAAGTATGAATTGCATGAAACGGTTGACAATGTTTCAGTATCATACACACACTGAGAAATTGTGTAAAACCGGCTGCCTCTATTCATCAACAACTTCCACTATTTATACTACAACAATATCTCCTAAACCTATCACAATATTTTAGGAATAGATATACATACACAATATTCACAAGATAATATCATACTTATCTTAACATCCCCCCTCAAGATGGAGCATGTAGATCACGAATGCCCATCTTGTCTAAGAAAAACTCAAACTGCGCCTTTCCTAACGCTTTTGTAAAAATATCCGCTAGTTGAACCTTCATAGAGACATAAGATGGTTTAATCACACCCTCCTTGATCGCATCTCGAATAAAATGACAGTCTGCTTTAATGTGCTTCGTCCTCTCATGAAAAACTGGATTATTAGCAATATGTAATGCCGACTGACTATCACAAAACATTTTCATACCTTGCTTATGTTCCACCCCCAAATCTCGTAGAAGTTGCTTCAACCACTTCAACTCACAAGTCAAAGCTGACATAGACCGATACTCAACCTCTGCAGAACTCCGTGAAACAGTGTGCTGCTTCTTAGTCTTCCACGAAACTAGTGACATACCAAGCAAAACAAACCAACCAGTCAACGATCTTCGAGTCAAAGGACAACTAGCCCAATCAGAGTCACACCATCCTTCCAACTGTAGTGCACTGTCCGATCGAAGCAAGATACCTTGACCCAGACACTTCTTTAAATACCGTACTACCCTCAATGCCGCCTCCCAATGCTCTTCCCTGGGAGACTGCATAAATTGTGACAAAATATGCACCGAATAGGCCAAATCCGGCCTTGTGACTGCCAAATATACTAGACGCCCAATCAAGCGTCTATATTTCTCACCATCTTCTAACTCCTTCCCCGTAGCAAGTGCCAACCTGTGATTCTGCTCCATTGGAAACTCCGTAGGCTTAGACCCCAACAACCCTGTTTCAGAAATAATATCCAGAGTATATTTCCGTTGACAAACATAGAAACCATGCTTACTACGAGCCACTTCTAATCCCAAGAAATACTTCAATGTCCCCATATCTTTCATTTTAAAGCAATCACACAGATACGACTTAAAACTCTGCATTGCAGAAGTGTTATTTCCTGCAATAATCATATCATCCACATATATCAACACACTCAATTGTAATTCATCATTTGACAAAGTGAACAATGAATAATCTAAATATGACTGTTTAAAACCATATTTCTTCAGGGCCGTGGACAATTTCTCAAACCAACACCGGGGAGCCTGTTTTAAACCATACAATGATTTTCGCATCCTGCAAACCTTATCTGACTGGTCTTTATGAAAACCGGGTGGAATTTTCATATAGATCTCTTCCTCTAAATCTCCATGTAAAAATGCATTATGTACATCCATCTGATGTACATCCCAACTCTTAACTGCAGCTACGGCTAAGAAGGTACGTACCGTAGTCATTTTCGCCACGGGAGCAAACGTTTCATTGTAGTCAATACCCTCTTGTTGGTGATTTCCGAGACATACCAACTTGCTTTCAACCGTAACAAGTTGCCTGCTTCATCTCTCTTCTCAATATATACCCATTTGCTCCCTAAAGCTTTCTTCCCTGCTGGCAGTGTCTCTAAGGTCCATGTTCCTTGGTCTTCTAAGGCTTTGATTTCGGATGCCATTGCATCCCTCCACCCCTCATATCGCATTGCGTCTTTGAATGATCTTGGAACATAGGCTTCTGTCACTGCAGCAATATAATTTCTGTGTTTTGAAGAAAAGCGATCATAATTAACAAAATAAGTTATAGGATACGGAGTACCTGAAGACAGTGTCGTTGCGGGTGAGGACGAAGATGGGACTTTATTTTTCCGTGTAGTATGAGTAACACAATCACGAAGCTTCACCGAAGGGTATTTAACCCGCTTTCCACGACCCAAATCATCTTCCCATGCTTCAAACTGAGCGGTGGTTTCTGCACTTTCCTCCCCCGTATCCTCAGGAACCCCTGCTTGGTCTCCACGTCCTTCTCCAATTCTTCCTCCCTCAATTCTCTCCTCTACTGCTCCTAACTGCCACACCTCACACTCATCTCCTCCTTCTCCAAAAGTAACACCATTATAATCATCAACACTTACTTGCTCCTTTGATGACTCATCATATGGAAAAATATGTTCATGAAACTCAACATCCCGGGAAACAAAATACTCCCGTGTTTCCAAATCAAACACTCTCCACCCCTTTTTACCAAAAGGGTATCCCACAAAAATACACTTCCTACTCCGAGACTCAAATTTATCCCCTTTACTTCTCTGATTATGAGCATAACACAAACATCCAAACACACGAATAAGATCATACGAGGGCAATTTACCAAATAAAAATTCATACGGGGATTTATTTCCAAGAACAACAGATGGTGTTCGATTAATTAGATAACAAGCCGTCAAAGCACAATCACCCCAAAATTGTATAGGTAAATTTGCCTGAAATCGTAAAGCTCTAGCCACATTCAAAATATGTTGGTGTTTTCTCTCCACACGCCCATTTTGTTGAGGAGTGCCAACACAAGAAGATTCAAATATAATGCCATTCCGCACAAAATAATCTGTAAGATGATTAAACTCAGTTCCATTATCACTCTGAACCATCTTTATGTCTTTATCAAATTGGCGTTTAATTAATGCAATAAAATTAAGAAAAGTAACTTCAACATCATTTTTATTGCGAAGTAAATAAATCCAAACACCACGAGAAAAATCATCAACTATTGTTAAGAAATACCGAGCACCACAAGATGACGGTACCCGATATGACCCCCATAAATCTATATGAACTAAATCAAACAAACCACTAGCGTTATTCTCACTAACAGGAAAACTATGTCTATGCTGTTTCGCCCGAGGACAAATATCACACACGTCATTCTTATTTTTTCTAACGGAATTACTCACAGGCGGGAGTAATTTGAGAACTTTCTCCGACGGATGACCCATTCGTTGATGCCAAAGATCCACTACACAATCCACGGCACGAAGCTTCACACGCGGCACCCCCCGGAAAAAATAAAGTCCATCCTGATGTTCACCCACGCCAATCACTGTCCTCCTCGACTGGTCCTGAATAACACAAATTTTGTTAGAAAATTGGATCATACAATGCTTTTCATCACTCAATTGAGTCACAGAAATTAAATTACAATTCAAATTCGGAACAAATAAAACATTATCAAGCACAAAGCCACCCTCCAAGGTAGCCGAACCCAATTGATTTGCATTTATCGTTTGTCCATCGGGTAAACCCACCGGATAATTTTGAATAGTCATTATGTTATTCATAACCGATATGTCATTCGTGACATGATTCGAAGCACCTGTATCAACAATCCACATTAACTTTGTATTACCTTCCAACCGTTGCTTAGGCCTAGAAAGTATCTCAATTATTTGTTGTGCTTGCTCCGAAGACACACCAGGAAAACCATGCGTAGCCGCTGCCCCTTGCGTGGAAGAGTCGCCTCCGGTGCTACTTGCGGACCCACCTTGCACAGCGTTAGCTCGGGTAGCGGCAGGAGGCGTGGAGTTGGAGCTACTGCTGTAACCACCGCTGCTGCTGCCACGACCTCCACGTCCACCACGAGAAGCTGGACCGCCTCTCCCACGACCTCTACCTCCTTTGCGATTTTCATCCCATCCGTCCGGGAATCCATTCAATTGATAACACCCCTTCTTGTCATGACCCATACGATTGCAATGAGTACAGAAAGGTCATTCTCCATCACCATGATTATATCTAGGACGAGACTCCACCTTGAATGCCGCAACATTATCTTTTGCCTGTCCATCACGAACCCGTAATCTCTTCGTATTAATTACAGTTTGATAAGCATTGTCCAGTAGAGGTAGAGGTGATTGGGCTAACAATTGAGCACGAATAGACTCATATGGATCATCAAGTCCAATCAAAAAATAATGCAAGTAATCCTCCTCGCGACTAGCATTCACTTGCTTCGCAATATTACACGTACACCCCTGACAAGTACAAGATGGAACACGACAATATTGAACCACCTCCTTCCAGATTTTGGACAGACGCCCAAAGTATTCCGTGACGGTTTCTGAGGCCGCCTGTTTGCACGAGCCCAACTCCTGCTTGAGTTGACATACACGTGTACCACTAACAACACAGTAACGTTGTTGCAAGTGCTTCCACAAATCACGCACAACATCATAATCTTCAATGGTGGAGCGAAGGCTATCCTCCAATGTGTTGTTGATCCATGAGACCAACATCGAGTTTACAGCAACCCAATGTTTGTATTTGGTTGAATCTTTCGTTGGTTCTGTAATTGATCCATCTACAAAACCAAACTTCCACTTCGCAATCAAAGATCGTCTGACTGCTTTCGACCATTCGTCATAGTTCGATCCCTTCAACTTGATCTGTGTGATGACAATACCCGGGTGATCACTCGACCCTATATGGTATTCTAAATCCACAGATGGTGGTGGTGGTGTGGCATCATCTCCTGCCATCACTCACTCGTCCTCACAAAATTTTTTTTTTCTGTCGAAAGTCTGCCAGAGAGGGGGGAAAAATTGGAACCCTAACTGGCTCTTGATACCATGAGAAATTGTGTAAAACCGGCTGCCTCTATTCATCAACAACTTCCACTATTTATACTACAACAATATCTCCTAAACCTATCACAATATTTTAGGAATAGATATACATACACAATATTCACAAGATAATATCATACTTATCTTAACACACACCTTTGTAGTTGAGTGATCTTCTATCCAGCAGGCGTTCGAAGTCCTGTTGAGATTGACAATAGAACAGGAAAATCCCTTGGATTTTGTTGACAAGGATAGCACCCCTGGATGCCCATGAACTTTATTTGGATCCAATGTTGGATTTCATGCACTGAGAAGCATGCATTCCGCTAGTCATGAAACTTTCCTGCTACGAGTCTTTTGTCATCAGCCAGAGCTAGTTGGTGTTCTGCTGACGTTGCCCTACAATTGGGCCCATGCGGGGAAGATCAGCTTGGATAGTATAGATTTTATCGAAAGCTGGTCTATTCATAGTGGGACAGATTAGAGGTGAAAGGTTGATTTTGATAGAGTGTAGTTGTGTGTCACAAAGCGGTTTTCGCTAGATGCTCTAAGTTAGAGAGAGAATTTTTTTTTTTCATTATACTAGTTAGTTTATGGCCAATTAGCTATTACTCATTCTTCATTAATGTATGATTCTAATTATTTAATGTGAATTATGACCATTTATGTGGTGACTATTCATTTTAACAATTATAAACAGTTTGTTTCTTAAAACTAAAAAATATGTCGTCGGAGAACTTTTTCTCTGTATTTGTGAAAATGATGATGATTTGCTAGGGTATACGTACTGATGTCACCAGCAATAAAAGGAGTAGCCGTAGTGCCCTACCCTCTAGACCTCTATAAATGAACTCTTTTATCGGTTTTGTAATATGTAGTCTTTTGGAATAAATATGATTAGGCTGTAAAAAGTTTTCTTCAAATGGTAATACTTCGTACAAGTGTCAAATAGAGAAAAATTATGGACCAGGATAATAAATGACGTTTATTTGAGCTTCAAGGATAGTGTCATAATTATTTTGGCAACTAACTACGTGTATATGTACTTAGTATTGATGGTGCATTATATTTTTCATCACAAGTTAACCCATGCTGATATAAAAGTAATATTTAGCTGCACTACTACCGAAACGAAAAGTGAGTCATGTAGTAAATAATTAAAGATCTCCTTGGTAACGAGAAGTCAGTCCTCTAGCAAATAATTAAGAACTTTTTTTAAAACTTTTTTTTTTAAAAAAAATTCAAAATATAACGTTCGTACCAACTATTTCAAAATATGGTCCTAACAATGACTTTCCTTATTATTATTTTTATTAACTGTAAAATAACTTTTTTACAAAAAAAATAATTTTTAAAAAAAATTTAAGTCGCTGACAAATGACAATGACTTTCAGTTTTTTTATTTTTTTAATAAAATAATCTTTTTGAAAATTAAAAATTTTAAAAACTCAAATCATCATGATGATGACTTTATAAGGGGTCATATTTTGAAATAATTTGGTGCAGATAATTTAATTTTTTTAAAAAAAAAAGTTAAAAAAATTCTTTAATAATTAAAAGGTCTCCTTAGCTTCTTTTTTTTTTTACACTCAGGACATGTTTGGAATTAGAGTAATGTATTACTATGGCAATAAAAGTCAAACTTAAAAATATGGATGTGAATCTAAGAAGAAATAAAAAAGTGATAATGCATTTGCAAGTTGATTAAATATTAATGGTTTGGTGGAAGGTAGAAGAAAATGAACTATTACCCTCATTTTGGGGATAATAGTCACTTACCCTTACTCTAGTGAAACTATTTCCCCCAAAATGAAGATAATAGTTCATATTTATTTACTTCTCAACATACCATCACTATATAATTTACTTCTAATCACACCACAACTCTCTCATTTTTCCTTGTATTCACATTTATTTTCTTATATTTGACTTTTGTTACTCTAATAATATATTACTCTCATGCTAAACATGCCATCAGAAGAGGTAAAGACAACCAAAAGAAAGCAAAACTCTCCTTAGCTTCTTCGTAGTATTTGGAGAACACATAATATTTCAGTATCAAAGTAAAAGATACATATTAGGATAAGGCTGTGACGCCAGGGCGACATTAAACGTCATATGATAATTGGGAACAACTCAGGCAAGTCATAATGAGTGGTAAATAAGTAGATTAGCAGCGAGTGGATTATAGGGGTCTTATTGAATGTGTGTCGCGGGTAGCATAAGGTTCATGATAGCATGCAGTTTCAATAAGTCGCCGTTAGATTAGCCTCTTTACGTTGCCCATGTTGGGCCGGTGGCGGAGCTGAGTGAGACAAATGGCCTTGCAGCCTTGTCGTGGTTAGGTTGGTGGTGAATGGTGGCGGTGGCTGCTGTTGTGGTTGCTATATAGTATCTTTTGACTTCTTATGTGAGGTACAGTATAGATGAAACGCTACAAAATTGAATGGCCTGTATGGCTGTATGAAAAGTATGACATGCATGCTAGTAAACTCAAGCTCAAATTAAAGAATCTAGCGTCCTCTTGTTCTATTGGAAAGTTGCACGTGAGCATCAGTCATTATTCTCCTGTAATATCATTATATTCGTACCATTGAATGCCCAAAATTCCATCATTTCCCCAAAATTTAATCTCAAAGAAGAAAACAGTACACCCAAACAGCAAAAGTCAAGGGTCAAAACTCATGCAAACAACTAAACATGTGTTTATTTTCATAAACCTTATGAAAAATAAACAAAATGCTTATAAAAATTGCGAAATATAAAATCATAAATCTACTATATATAATCATATCACTATTTCCTACTAAAAAGGTTGTGCAACACCTTAAAACAACCAAATCAATCCAACAACCCAATCACTTTATACAACCAAATCCTACTTTAATTCCCATACATTATTATATATAATTTTCCCCATCTTTAACTCGTGAGTTCGAATTTTTGAAGCCTCCTAGTTGTAGGAAAGAGAACCCTTTTTAAATTAATCCATTGCTAAATTTTCAATTGAGTAATTAATTAATTGTTAATTACAAGTGGTTAGTGAAACCATGATATCATATTATCATATGTCATAGTCCCCTAGCTTGAACGAATCAATACACATGGCACTACTAACAATTTGCAGAAATGCATACCATAATCATATATATATATCGTCGTTTTGTTAGAAATTTCTTCCTATAAAAGGCCACCATTTAATCATTTATCCCAATGATACTTGTACAATACGCGACTATGTGATGACAAATGGTTTTAGTACTTCCATTAAATTTCCACGACTGACCCTGAAATTTCCTAGTTTTTTTTTTTTTTACATCGAGAGCAAAACATAATTAAAGGAAATTAAAGTATATCTACTAGAGTTAGTTATGTTACGAGCAAATCGAAGATGACTCCTAAGAAAATTGAAAATTGTACACATATCAAAAATGTCTGTTTTCATGTATAGATTATTATAAGTTGTAAAGATTATTTGATTCATTCTTTGATACTCACATAGTGGCATCACATAATTTTGAGATCCGGAGAGTTGTTTAACAAGCTTTTTGACAATGTAGAAATTTAGGAGAAAAATCATATCGCACATTCATTAATGGAAAACTCCTTATAAATACACAAACCCCTTAGGATTACAGCTGTATCACAAAGATAAAAATAATCACAAGATAAGATAATCATATGTATTAATGATAAGTATATCCTATTACTTTTTCCTTTTCTTTATCTTCTTGCTGTAAGTTTCATCAATTAGTTAACCTTTACCACGATGATTGAATAATGTAGGATAAATCAAGTTTTTCATCTTTTTTAATACTCGGTACGTATTCATTTAATTGTGAGAATATATTATCATATCATATGACAATTTTTATGATATAATTGGCTGCATCTATGTTTATTTACTTTCCTCTCCATATTTGATTTTTAGAGGCAGTGAGTGAAACAATATGATGACCATCATCCAAATGATTTTATTTTGCACAGCCTCATTCTAATGTTTGTACTTCCTAATATGATGGAAGAATAAAATATTTTTTTATGTGTTTCACATTATTAAACAAGGAGAAAAGATCTGAACTACCCCTGTTAAAAGCTAAAAATCAAAATAGCTAAGTCCAAAAATTGTTAACACCAATCGATGCCTAATTTTATCATGAATTATATTCCTAGGTAAATAATTAAATTTAATTGTTTAGATACCAAATAGGATGATTGTCACCCACAAGACCACAACTGATCTAATCTACTACTCAATGGTCTTTCACCAATTTGATAAAATGGAGTTAGTGAGGCACCCATAAGACGTGGGCAAGAATGAGAGACTTCCATCTAGGATGTTGTTTAGATGGACACTTACAAGAGGGGGTCAATTAAAAGTGAGGAGAAATTAGCGTTTTTGTGGATTTAAAACAACTAGAACAGAGAAATTGAGAGGAACATCAGGGATTTTTCACATGAAAACTCTCGTACCCATCCCAAGAGAAAAACCACAACCCTTCTTAGAGATTTTCAAAACTTTACTAAATGGACAACACCTAATATACTCTATTAGGATTTCTCCCTCTCGTGTTCCCCTCTGAACAACGAGTTCCCTTCTCACTAGGGTTGGAAACGAGCCGAGTCAAGCCCGAGCTTGAGAAGCTTGTGGCTCGCACGCCTAAGACTCATAAAGCTCGGGCTTAGGCTCGGGCTCGTAACTCGCCGAGTTTAAAAATTTGAGCTCGAGCTCGGGTCGATAAAAGCTCGTGGCTCGGCTCGGCATAATCTTGTCACTTGACTCGGATTTTTTGAAGGCTTATTCGGGTAATTAAGCTTGATTCTATTTAAAGATTGGTTTCAACTATGCCCTTAATTAAGCTTGGCCCATTTAGGCTCGTTAAGCCCTCAAGCCTGAATTGTTTAAGCTCAAGCTCGAGCTCACTTTTGTAAATCTCGGGCTCGCCCAATTCTGATCTCGAGCTGAGCTTTAGGCGATACGATCCCGAGTAGCTCATGATCTAGCTCGGCTCATATCCAGCCCTACTTCTCACTTCTCTCTTATTTCTACACCCCTTTGACTTAACTTAAGTCAAATTTCTCTCTTGAACCTAACTCTAAGTTTAGCAACTCACTCTCCATATATTTCCTAACTCTGTACAATAAGGTTTCTCAAAGATTACAAATAAAACTATGAGGCACGTAGGATAGGATGAAGATGAAAAAAGCTCAGCTCAAGAGGTGACAACTTACACTTAGAATATTTTCAATAAAAGCACTAGATACTTGGTCAATAAAATTGCATTTCTGAAGTGGGAAGATGAGTCACTTATATACTCACGATCATGAGTACTTATCACCCACCACTTTGCATGAAATAAGAAAACAAAAGTACAAACTTAGTTATACCCATTGTGTATAAGTATGGTTAGGAATAACTGCTTTGTACTTAGCTAAAATCCTTGTGCTTTGAAGTTCGAAAATGCTTTTGCTTGCATGGAAAAAATACATGGAGAAAAAGGTGGATACTAATAGTGAAAATCTTCTTTGTTTGATAAAGCCAAACTTGCCTAGATTTTAGTTGAGAAATTTCCAAGACAAAATCTGCATTGAAAATATAAATCAATACAAAGAA
The DNA here is from genome assembly GCA_026401315.1 of Dysphania ambrosioides. NCBI lineage: Eukaryota > Viridiplantae > Streptophyta > Magnoliopsida > Caryophyllales > Amaranthaceae > Dysphania > Dysphania ambrosioides. The sequence continues at coordinate 4,404,343 of CM048667.1, forward strand.
AGTTTGAGCTTAGTTAAGCCATCTAGACCTCTCTTACGTGCTTACAAATACCTTATAGCAAACTCATGCTTGGGTTTTACTCTTGCTCTACAAAGCTTGGGCTTCACTCGAAGTCTGGTGCACCATTCTAACATTAGAACAACTCATCATGTCACAATGGAACTCCCCTAAAAGCTCCATCAAAAAGAATGAATTGCATATGTTTTTCCTTCAGTGCTTCAACCTTCTTATATGGGTAGGCTAAATATAGTTGATGCAGCTCATCTTTACTTGGCTCCTACTCTGAAACACGAAACACAAAACTACACACATGTAGATATAGAAACCCACTAGGAATAGAGTTTATCTTAACAAGAACACTTAGAGGAATCAACATAGGATGCATGGGTGTTTTTGTTGAAGAATGATATGTAGGTATGACTTGAATATCCAAGAATGATATAAGGTTAATTCATGATTTATATGTTCACAAAATGTTAGCATGGATTTCATATGTAAGCATGAAACAGTTTGATACATGTGTTTTAAGCATGTTTCATGACTTGCTTTCATAATAGTAATTCATGTCAAGTAGTACCAAATTTACGTTCATTCATATCCTTAGTCTTGAATTGAACTCTAAAGAAGAAAAAGATATGTCTTTTATGACATTAATAGTTGGACATGTTAATAATCTTGTTCAATTTACTAGTAAGCAAAGAAGATTTTAAAGGAAAGTTAACATATAAAATATATTCAATGATTACTTGTACACTAAGCACAATAAAAATTGTATCTTTTCTAATGAGCATGTTTTGTCTTGTGGTTTAAGTTTGATTTCTATATCTTTTAAGTTATTAATCACTTAAAAAATACAAAGAGGTTAAGCAACAATATAAGGTTGGAGATTACTTGACAATAGCTCAAGACTCCTAAAAGTTGCATGACAATACTGACACCTGAAAAGCTAATCGGACATTTATTATCTAGCAATAACGTTCTATAATTCTCTTTATTGGATTATGATATTTGATAAATTATTTTATAGAGTTAGAGAATTATGAGGGTGATATAATCAATGTGAAACCACCATCACCCTGGGCATGGGTGAGCGTGTTTTACAACACCCCCCCCCCCCCCCCCCCCCCCCCCCCCCCCCCCCCCCCCAATGTTCATAGGATAAAATGGGGAGTTTATTTGATTTTTGTAGCGATGTTTATAGTTCGTCGAACATTTCTAACATCTTAATCAGTAAAAGGCTATCCATGATTGTTTCGGTTCACATCTCGTCAAATGCTGTGGCCGTGACGGTGGTTTGATGTTGGTGGAGGTGGTAGTGGTAGTGGTGGAGATGATTGAGAATAGTGGTGGTAGATTGGAGTTAGGGGTAAAAATAGAATTTCAAGTTGTTTATGGTTGGTCTATGGTAATTTATGGGGGATAATTAGTACCTCCATTAATTTATAAAGAATATTTTTTATAGATACGTGATATGATAAGGTTATTATTTGCCCAATAAAAATTACCTCTCAATATAACAAGTTATACCCAATACAACAAAAAACTCCTCTACAACAAAAAATAACACGATTTCAATTGATACAGGTTGATATATGTTCAAAAAGGAAATGTTAGGTACAGACGTACATTATACAAAAGTTACCTAATAATAAGATAAAAGTCATTCTTTATACAACAAAAGTCACCCCTTAATTTAACAAAATCGACTTCGTTAGGATTTATAATTTAACATGACTTATGTGCCCCCACTTTACTAAAATTTTTGTGTAATCTATAATGGCTTATAGAAGTATAGAACCATTGCCTCATTGGGATATGAGGACCCAATATTAACATACTCCTTAGAGTCCTTAATCTCCTAACCTTAAATACATAATTATGAAAATTCACAACCCCAAATGATAATAACTTACGAAGTATAGACTAGTCTAAACATTTAAGATCTTTGCCCTTGTTAGTTGTTACTAGGGGTATCAAATCGGGTCAACGGGTCGGTTCTGGGTTGACCCATCGCGGGTCGGTTCTTATCTTGTCAATTTTGCCTATCGGGTCGGTTCCGGTTCAAGTCAGGTCATTATCGGGTCGGGTTAAATCGGTTATTTGCTTGGTCGGGTTCGGTTCGGGTTGTATTCGGTTCGGGTTGTATTCGGTTTGGGTCAAGGTCGGTTCTAGTACAATCGGGTCGGTTCCTAAACGGGTTATATCGGGTTATTTCGAATTTGGGTCAAGGTCGGTTCTGGTAAAATTGGTCGGTTCTTGAACGAGTTATAGCGAGGTTATTTTGGGTTCGGGTCAAGGGTGGTTCTGGTTTCAGATCGATTCCTGAACGGGTTATTTCGGGTCAAGGTCGGTTTTGATAAAATCGGACAATGATGATGGTTAATTCATAAATTGGACAATGATGATGTCAATAAGTCATTTAAAAACAAAATATTTATGAGGTAATGATTATTAAATGTGTATTATCCTATCAAACTAGTCTATAACATACGATGTTAAGTTTATATATACATAAGAACTTGTAATATGTTTAGTTTGATATCGACAATGACAAGTTTGGGTTCAAAGTTATTAGATATTAGGTAAAAAATAGGTTTGTCAAGATTAGGTCATATTCATGTATATTCAAATTATTAACATATCTAGTGAATTCGGGTAACGAATTGTTATAAATTGGGTTATATCAGTTATGTGTCGGTTTCAATCGGTTTCGGGTTCTTTTCAGGTCGGGTCCGTAACGGGTCGGGTCAGTAACGGGTCGATTCCGTAACGGATCGGGTTCGGGTCTTTGAATATTGGGTCAAATCGGTTTCGGGTTAACTTCAGGTCGGGTTGGGTCGCTTTTCAAGTCTCACTTTTCAAGTCATAATCAGATCGGGTCAGTGTCGATTTCGGTTAACTTATCGGGTCGGATCTGATTCTGATAGCTCTAATAGTTACCGCTCACTCCGTGGTCTCTACTTCCTATTACGGAGTAGTTGTAGCCTTGTAGGCCTTGTACGGCTTGTAGCACACAATTACGCAATTAACATGACACAAAATCATACTACTCCATATACTTGCTTCATTTTATTTGTTTTTGTCAAGTGTCTTTCCTACTTGTCTTCTACTTGTTCAACTCCTATACTTCTTTATTCATCCTCATCCCAAAATTTCTGTCTTTTCTGGGTTTTCCTTGCGAAGTTTCAATCTTTTGTTGTATTTCTTCCAAAGTTACAATTATAATGGGTTTGCTTGCAATGTTCCATTCTTTTTCAGGATTTTTGCAATAGTTTCAAATTTTTTCTGGCGAAGTTTCAATCTTTTTTATCTTTTCTGCTTTTCCTGGACTTTTTTTCCTCTGAAAATGGCTTCACATGTGAATGGAGGAGATGAAGAGTCACTGATTGAACCTCTAATGGATTCTTCGAGTCGTCAATTCTCTCTCCTAAGCAACACCACCTCTCAGCTTGCTCTTGTTGGAGTCAATGTTTGCCCTATTGAAAGTCTTGATTATGAGTAGGTTGTGTTGTATATTTATAATATATGCTTTTTTGGGATTTCATTTCTGGGGTTTATGCATAAATGAGGAGGGTGTTTTGATTGTTAGATTTTGATTATGAGTATGATTATGCAAAAATAGTCAATTTTGTAGTGTTTTTGTTGTTTGTCCAGAATAATTGAGAATGATTTTTTCAAGCAAGACTGGAGGAGTAGAGGGAAGCTTCAGATATATCAGTACATTTGTATGAAGTGGGCATTGTGTTTTTTGATTGGTTTGATTGTGAGTTTTATTGGGTTCTTCAATAATCTTGCTATTGAGAATATCGCTGGCAAGAAATTTGTTATTACTTCCAATATGATGTTGTATAACAGGTTCATTTCCTTATACACTTTATCTCCTCATTGTGTTAATTGGTTTAGGGTTAGTGACTTCGAAAAACTGATCATAAAATTTTGGTCTTTTGCTTTTTATGTAGGCATTTGTCGGCATTTTTGGTCTTTACAGGTTTTAATCTTGGGTTGACTCTCTTTGCATCACTGTTTACGGCACTTGTGTCGCCGGCGGCTGCTGGGTCAGGTATACCGGAAGTTAAGGCTTACTTGAATGGTGTGGATGCACCTAACATATTTTCGCCGCAGACTTTGATTGTTAAGGTTAGGAATTTCATTAGGATTGATGCTTCCAATTGGAATACATCTCTGGAAGATTTGATTGTTAAACTTTGAAAGATTTTGATCCACACTGTTTTATAAACTGGCCGAATATCTTATATGAACATTCAAGCTATTATGACATTAATTAGATAGTTTCATGTGGATGCTTGGAAAAATTTTTGATACTTTGGAATCACAATTTTATGTTGACTGCTATATCTGCTTTGAAATGTATTGCTGCAGCAGCAAGAAGCAGCCTTCTCTAACCATTTAAAACTTGTGTGGTATAGTGAACACCTTGTGAGTTGCATATTTGGTAGCTTGTTATCAATGAGTTTGGACAACGACAGTAGCTAATTTATTATGATAGAGTCAAGCAAGTAGAGCTTAGTTGAATTTGTGCATAACTTGCTGTAACTTCGGGCTGTTCATAACTCTTGTCTCATTATTTTTTAAATACAGATTTTTGGCAGCATCTCTGCCATTTCGTCTTCCCTTATGATTGGTAAAGCAGGCCCCATGGTGCACACTGCTTCATGTGTTGCAGCATTGCTCGGTCAAGGTGGACCAAAGAAATATGGTTTGACATGGAAATGGCTACATTTTTTCGAAAATGATCGAGATAGGAGAGATCTTGTTACATGTGGAACCGCTGCTGGAATTGCTGCTGTTTTCCGTGCTCCTGTTGGTGGTGTACTATTTGCCTTGGAAGAAATGGCTTCTTGGTACTGTGGAAGATCTTCTATTGTTCAGTTTCATGAAATTCTCTTTTCTTTTCTTTCTCTTATAACAGTTTATCTCACTTATTCCATTACAGAAATCTACATGTGAGTGAGTGAGTAGCATTATAACATACTTTTAAATGTGGACTAGCCTCAGAGTGTCCTGATAACTTTTGATAATAAATGTATACATTTCTTACCTTCTTAAACAAAAACCACCTTCTTAGTTGCAACACCGCATTGATTCCCATGTCTGACATCTTCAACCGAAGCAGACAAAATATCACAGCACTGATCTCTCTCAAGAAACTCAAAAGACCACATTCCTAAAGGACCAATAGACGTATTAACGGAATTGCAATTTTTCTTGAAGATTACAGCGTCCCTTGCAAGCAAAACCTGATACGTAGTGTCAGAAAAACACATAAGCAAAAACTATGTACATCAGCTTTCCTTGCAACTTTACTCATCAGCAACATTTCTTTTGTCAAATCTCTAGGCCTTCTCTGAACCTGCAGCAATGATTATTGACTAATTCGTTTTTGAAAACAGGGTTTCTTTTCTTAGTAATTTCTCTTCATTTTTCCTATATTCAGGTGGAGGGGCGCACTCATGTGGAGAGCGTTCTTTTGTACTGCAGTTGTTGCTATCATGCTTCGGAGTTTCATGGATTTGTGTTACAGTGGCAAGTGTGGACTCTTTGGTACTGGTGGCTTAATTATGTATAATGTCACTAATGAGAATGTTATATATCACCTCAGTGATGTGCCACCTGTGCTGCTTCTTGGAGTCATTGGGGGCATAGTAGGAGCCTTGTACAATTTCATTCTCGAAAAGGTCCTTCGACTATACAATTTCATTAACGGGTAAGTCATACTTTTGCTTACCCATGAGTAATCTATTGTTGGAGGCAGAAAATTGAGTTTTCAGTTATGGCTTGTTTGACCCTACCATTTGATCCACATTTTTCAGGAAAAGTCTTGTATGTCAAATAGTTCTTGCTTGTTCAATATCGTTGATTACCTCCTGCCTTCTGTTTGGGCTTCCTTGGTTTGTGGCTTGTCAACCTTGTCCAGGTGACTCATCCGAGGCTTGTCCTACTATAGGCCGATCTGGTAACTACAAGAAGTTCCAGTGTGCACCGGGACACTACAATGATCTTGCCAGTTTGTTTTTCAACACAAATGATGACGCTATTCGAAACTTATTTAGTCACAGCACCGATTCTGAATTTCATGGCATCTCCATGCTTATATTTTTTGTAACTTGCTTTTTTCTGAGCATTTTCAGTTATGCAATTGTGCTCCCTGCTGGCCTCTTTGTACCCGTAATTGTGACGGGTGCATCATTTGGGCGTTATGTTGGGATGTTAATTGGTTCAAATTCAAGTCTGAACCATGGTCTTTTTGCTGTGCTGGGTGCTGCTTCATTTCTTGGTGGGTCCATGAGAATGACGGTCTCTTTGTGTGTTATCCTTCTCGAACTGACCAATAACCTTTTGCTACTGCCACTAGTGATGCTAGTTCTACTTGTCTCGAAAACAGTGGCTGATGGATTTAATGCCAATATATATGATATCATGATGAAGCTGAAGGGCTTCCCTTATTTAGAATCCTATGCTGAGCCATACATGAGGCAACTGACTGTAGCTGACATAGTCTCTGGCCCACTTGAGTATTTTCATGGAATTGAAAAGGTTGGAAACATAGTTGATACTCTCAAGAGGTCGGGGCACAATGGGTTTCCTGTGCTTGATGAGCCAGCAGAATCTGGAACTCCTGTTTTGTTTGGCTTAATCCTTCGAGCTCATCTTATGGTGTTACTCAAGAATAAAGCTTTCTGTCTTACACCAGTGTCAGCTGGTGCTGATGTTCTTGAGCAGTTCTCTTCTGTGGATTTTGCAAAGAGGGGATCCAGCAGTGTTGATAACATTGAAGATATAGAATTTACAGACGAAGAATTGAAGATGTTTGTTGATCTTCACCCGTTCACGAATGCTTCTCCGTATTCAGTAGTGGAGACGATGTCTCTTGCAAAGGCTCACAAACTTTTCCGGGAAGTTGGTCTCAGGCACATGCTTGTGGTACCAACAACGACTGATGTAAGTTGCTTGCTTCCCTATCTGTCCCCACTTTACTACTGGTCATCTTTAATTTTATAAAGATTGTAGCTTTTCCCCGCTACTTCTATACCATTTATAAGTAATTTAAGCTAAAACATCCATTTCTGAGTTGCATCAGCCTTGCAGAAGAATTGGAAAGTAAACATCTTGATGTGATGCTTTATCTTTTCTTACTTGCTTAGTTGGTCGTTCTCAGAAGAATTGGAAAGTAATAACTGGAATGCTACTTCTTTTGGGTGATTTTTCACTAGTTGCAACCCCCCTAGTGAGAATAGGTAGGTCTTAAGAATCAATTTCCCCAGGAACTTAATTTAAAGCCAAGTGGAATGTAGTCAGTGGTCCTGGGAAAAAAAATTGTGGATAAATGCATACGTAATCTCTCAGCTTTGTTGCATTTTCTTCTTTTTCCCATATGTCTTCCCATTGCTCACCGTGGAATTGAAATTTCTGCTGCTTGATACTTTTTCTATCCTTAATTAGTTGTCATTATGTTAGGATAGCTTGAACCAGCAATTTGATGGTTGAATATAGAGTGATGTATGCCAACAAGTGATCACAGTCTAATATCCAATTCTCTGAACAGATTTATTGGACCAAAATTTTAGTAACTTGTGACCCACACTCTTTTTAAGTCTTCTTTTTTGCTTGTTGTTGGCAAAATCTTTTACAAGATTCACAACCAATGTGGTCTGTCAAATCTTCATTTTGTCTTCACTAGAGTGAAAATCAATCATGATCAAGGTAAACCTTTGTAGTCTTTTGTTGTGGGTTTCTGCAGTATGGTGTGCCAAACCAGTAGCTACCGATGTTGATCCCATTGTCCACTAGGAGAAAGGCTACTTTTGATCAGATTATTATAACCTTTTGTACTTGGGATTTTCGTACATGTTAAGTATGCAACTTTAACTTAATCTTACAACTTGGTGCAGAGACCACCTGTCGTAGGGATGTTGACAAGACATGATTTTATGCCAGAATACATATTAAGTTTGCATCCTTCCCTGGTGAATAAAAGGTCGAAAAGGTCACGATTCCAGCGTACTCCCTTTGCAAAATTCCTGTAGGTTTCTCCAACACACTGGAAGAGCTCCTTTGCTGTAAATTTCTCAACTCACTCCATGTGGTTGAAGGGTACCAAGGCTGGAAGTGAAATCATAATAATGCAATGCTGCCTAGATGAGCATATGTTAGAAAGAACAGGAGACGATGCTAAAGAGTTTTCAACCCCTCGTCACGTTTCTTTGGTTTCCTTGTGAAATTTGGTAAAGGAAAGGTTCTTGTGGAAAATTTTTGCTGTATAAAGTTCATTTTCTTGTCCTTTCTTTTGCAGCCTATTGAATTACTCTGAGGAGTTGATTATTTGAATTCTCATTCTTGATCATGGTAATGAAAGGCAGAATCCTTCTAAGTTGACTAGTTTGTGATTTTGTGTTGGTTTCAATATGCAATACAGTATGCTTAAATGTAATTATCATATAAGGGCCCATCTACAGTGGGAAAACCGATTAGTCAGGTTGGGTTTTAAACTACTAGATATTCTTAAGCCTTTTTATCAACACTTGAAGGTTACTTGAGTTAGTTGAATAGCATTCTGGTAAATCATCCTCGTCTAATCTCCTAACCAAATAGGATAGTGTCCCTTGAAAGGTCTGGAGGCCAATAGTTTCAGTAGTCAGCACTCATTAGGTCTAAGTTATACGTTGAATCCAATGTTAGTTTACTGCGTACTATCTTTTTCATGAATATGAGCCAAAAAAATTCAACAATGCATATACAAATTTAGTTACAAATGATTTCAAATTCCCAGAACTTTGTTAAAATTACAAATGACCATCAAGAACAGAAAAATACGAGTCACTTAGTTTCACACTTTATAATCCAAAAATTACATATTTTAGTTATACTAGAGGATTCTATTGAAACAGCAAATTTTCAATAATCCTCATATAATGTACACTTAACATCTCAATGAATGGCATTCCATAAATCACGAATCACTAAAATTTTCCTCCGAGAGCTAAGAAGTCATGACATACAAACCAAGCTACTTCTCACCATGAAGCAAATGTGCGAGAAAATGCACCATCATATGTCAAAGCAAACAAGCATAAAAATCCCTTATCATCTACCCTTGTCTTTTCCTTTGATACTCCATCCTTATACCCCACAACTGTTCCCCAACTGATTTCATGTCTGGCCGATCATTTCTTCCAGGTGCAGCACATTGAAATGCTAAACAAAATATCTTCCTGAGTATTTCTAAATCTACAGGCTCATTCATTAGTGGATCAACCAGCCTCAGCACATCACCTTCATTGTAGCCAAAGATAGCCTGCAGAATGTTTTTCAAAAACAGCTTTGAGCATAAGCACGCACTCAGAAAGCTAATACATTAAAGGAGCAATGGGGTCTATGGGGGTAAAGCCTAAAGGGCGGGTAGATGAGTTCCAAGCAACATTTGATTCAAAAGGGGTTACGGGTACTTTCAGTAACTCAAACTATGACAGGACGAAAGAAGCTTGACAGGAGGAAAAAGAAGCTTACCCATCTAATGGTTACCCTCTCTTCAATAGGTCTTTTGGGTTCCACAGGACGTCGCCCTGTCAGAATTTCCATGAGCAAAATCCCATAAGAGTAAACATCACTTTTTGGAGTTAGTTGATAGGTCTTCATGTACTCTGGATCAAGATATCCGACCGTCCCTTTGACCTTGGTTGATATATGAGTTTGATCACCCTCAGTAGGGCCAACTTTTGCAAATCCAAAATCCGCAACTTTGGCCTTTAAATTCTCATTCAGGAGAATGTTGGATGACTTCACATCTCGATGGATTATTTGTTTTTCTATAATAAGAAATGAAATGCCATAAATAAGAGAAGTTGACGGATGGATAAGACAAGCAATTTTTTAAAAAAAGTTCTTAACATAATGTGAACATGCGACAATATGATTATCATATGGTGCAGGACTCACTGATCAACTGTATGTCCAAGACACAGTTTAACACCATACAATACGGAGTACTCAATAAGTCCATCTTTCCTCCCCCCCCCCCCCCCCCCCCCAAATCCAGAAAAAAATTGTTACTGTTGTTTTGACCTTTTGGGGCAAATACATCATGGTTGAATTTCCCATGTGCCCTCGCTTGGAATGACTGCAGTATAGCATGGGAAACAACACTAAAATCACAATGCTATGCTGGTGAATTTTTTTTTTCTTTATCTGAGGGTTTTGCCATGTCTAGACAGCTGTAAAGACAACTTTCAAGCAATTTTTGAGATCAGGGATCCTTTTTGCATATAATTCAGATTCTTAAGGCAAGCATCATCATCAATATGCGTCAAGAACAGATCCATTCATTCACTAATACCAGATTTTTGAAAATTCTGTACAAAATATATTGAATACCTAGTCGAACAGAAGAAATATACAATCCAACCAAAATTCAACGATCATTGAATCATTGATGTAAAAGTGCTTTCATCTTTACATATCAGAAAAGACAAGACGTAAGAAAATACATAGAATTTTTTTTAACACTTCAAATGAGCAGGTTCCACCAATTTGTTTTGGTTCTTTACATGCCTATATGATACACTATGGTTCAACTAAAGCAATTATCTTTAGTTCTATTGGAAGGAAAACAAAACTTAAAATACAGAGTAGTTCTTTACCTGAATATAGATGAAGATATGCTAAGCCATGTGCAATGTCTATTGCAATCTGAAGACGCTGGTTGAAATCCAGAATCCTATCCCTCACACCTGCCAAAGATAACATTCAAAACATGAGTTCCACATACTGAATATAACTAGAAGAGAAGGAAAAACACATTGCTGAATAGGCCTTACCATCCAGATGTTCTCTAAGAGTTCCATTTGAAACATACTCAGTAACTATAAGCCGTTCACTTCCCTTATCAACATATCCAAGTAGCCTAACTAAGCTGCGGTGTTCAATTTTTGATAAGATCTCAACTTCACTGTTGAATTCAGAAGAATTGAAGTGATCCTGTGACAAGGTAGAAGTAACTTATTGAAACAAAAAAACTACTGTTTTAATCACTGCCAAGATTAAGAGACAAAATTACAAGTGGAAGTGTTTGCTGACATGACCAGATTAATACAATAATTTACACTCTTCATAACATATTCACAACAGCAACATAAAAAATTGACCCTCTACTGTCAGATTAAAGGGGCAAAACTAATGTAATCTTAAAACCAGATATGTTCTCAAAGCTTTTACTTCAGAATTAAATCAATAAGATTAACCGGAATTGTGTGTTACTTCTAACTTAAGGGAAATCATCAAAATATATGGTTCAGATTTTGCAGAAGTATATTCATGTCCATGTACAGTATGTTTCTAAGTTGCAAGTATTTTTGGAGGTGAACCTCAAGAGCAAGTATGGTACATTAAGGATTCTCAATTGTATAATGTATTGCTGCCCATAAAATATGTATAATGCAGCAAGTGATACATTTTTTAACTAATATGCCTGCATTCCATACCTTTTTTGCTCTCTTTACAGCAATCCACTGTCCACTAGGCAGCTGGGCCTTATATACAGTTCCAAAACCACCTTCACCAATCTTGAAGGATGATGAGAAACTATGTGTAGCCTTAGCAATTTGGCTAAAATTAAGGTGAACTGACCCGAACCTATCGAGACGTGGGGACATTGCATATCGAGGGCTAGGTGGAGGGTGCCGTGACGGATTTGGACTAGATGGTGGAAATCGCGATGGAGAGGGGCTGGGTGGTGCATGTCGACATGGGCTAGCAGGAACCCTTTCTAGATTTGAACTTGCCTCGAAAGAGGAAGATAAATCCACTGCAACAGCATTATCAACAGTCAGCTGTCTGACGAATTTATAAAGCTATAAATTTGATTTACAATTAAACATAAACATAACAAATGAGATTATTAGAATCAGCAAAGGACATAATTCCTCTATTTTTTTACTTGCAACACTTCTCAAAACACGCTTGTCAGCCGTTAATATCTCTAATTATACATAAGTAAAAATCCTAAAAATTTTATATACTGAAACTATATATCAAGACGAATGGAACAAGATCTCACATGACTATATTTTTTCCTAAGGATAATTCACCAAAGAAGATCAAAAGAAAACTTATAAATAGTGCAAAATCAAAGTATTGCAAGTAAAAAAATTCACAAGATAACATTGATAAGGAGTCAAAATCAATCATTGGAAATATTAGATAGGAAATTACCATGAAGAAACTTCAAATGATAATCAATTGTAAAAAAAATTCCCATAAGAAATAACTACTACCTCCATTTTCCTGAATTATATCCACTTCCCATTTTTATCCGTTTTCTTAAATTCTACCCACTTTTAATTTTATCTGTTTTTCTAAGTTCTACCCACTTTTACTTTATTCCTTTTATGGTAATTATTTATCCATTTTTTACATCACATACCCTATCTAATGGGAGCATCGGACCTTATCATTTACTGTACAATATCTATCTTTATCCTCCTAAAAGTAAAAGTACACATATATGTGGTTCCCTTTTTATATTTTCTTATTTATGATGCTACACTAAATGAGTAGTATTTAGAAAAACGGAGATAGAAGTACTTACTAGCATTTGAATCCCTCTGGGAATCGATGGAGTTAAAATCCTTCTTCTTAGGATGACAGCAGGGCCAAATATAAATACATCCCAAAATAAGTATTGCAGGAGCAGCCATGGCCACAAGCTTTGGAGAAAAAGCACTTTGGTAACCGTTGTGGTCTTTTCGAGCTGCCGGGCCCGATGCCTCTCTTGTTATTCCATTTAACAGAAGTTTCCTTCCAGCCCCAAAGGAAACATCAACACCAAAGACTTGGGGCCATTGAATACAAAGTAATAAGCTTATAACGCAAATCAGAATTTTTAATGCAGTATAGCGTCTACCCATCTTTGGTGACCAAAACCAATGATTGATCGTTTATACTTATGCTCATTCTAAGTAAACGATATAATGGATTTACATACCATATTATTCCCAAAGACTTTAACGAATTCTCACAATGACAATACAAAGAAGAACCAACAACACCAGTACAAAATCAGCTACTGCAAGGTCTAGAAACTTATAGCAGGACAACTTGTGTGAATTACTCAAAAGTTAAAATCTGTATCTTGTCTGAGTGAGACATCCCAATCGGCAGCAGATGAAGATTGAAAATCAATAACTGGCGTTTTAAACTTGCAGTCTAAGTTGTCTACCGCACGAACCAAACTGAGACCAAGAAACCCCAAAATGTCAAGATTATTAGGGGGAAACTCTAAAATATGAGCTAATGGATACTGCTAGCTCAAAAGTAAAGAGGATCACATGTTAAAGCAATGAATAATCTCAATCATATACAATCTAATGATAAAACAAACTATAATATCCTCTCAAGAATACAGGAATCCATGTTACACACTTGCTAAACATGTGCACATAAGCAGCCAGACTGAAGAAACCATGTATCAACCACCTAATTACAGTAATTAATGCCTCATTATCACTGCAAGTTAGAATACTAACAATGCCTCCTCCCCCACGTGCCCGGGACCTAGAGATCAGCTAGGCCATGCTCAATCACGCAACTAACTCCAAATACACTGAAATTAGCCAACACTTTGAACCAATAAATCTACCAGCAACAGCAACAGATATGAGAATCACATGTAATCAACCAACAATAGAAGCCTTATTGAAAGCATAAAAAATCAATTAAAAAAAAAAAAAAAAGAAAACCCTATTTTAGGAAATACATCCAAATTTGAAGTCTTTCATCTCATAATCGAGAAAAAGTGCAAAACTTTAATCATCCAACATATTTAAAACTATTATAGTAACAAGAGTAAGACATACATGATTAAATTAACCAAATTAAGCAGAAAAGTAACATTCTTGATATATTCTAACAAAAAGAAGTAAAATTACCAGTAACCATATGCTCAAAATCAAAATCTGACACTAACCCATGTACAAAAATCCCAAAAACACAACACCCAGATTCTCAAAATCGTGTTTTGAGACAAACGCACATAATACAAAAATAACCCCAAAAAAAACCAAACATTCAATTTTAAGGATCAAGTTTCACTTTTGATTGACGACCCAATACAAAAGAAGCAAAGAAGTGGAAAGGGGCTGTGGAAGTGAACCTGTAGAAGAGGCGGCTGAGCTGAAAGAGGATAGTTGGAAAACACAAAGTAGAACTACAGATTGAAGAGGTTTTGAAGTTTGAAGAGTATAAAAGAGAAGAGAGTGACTTTGGAGGAAAAAAAAAACTGAAGTAGGAGGCAAATAGCTGGAAACGAAGGTGGGGCTTTGGTTGATGCAATCATGCAACACCCAATTGGCTGTTGACGTATAATTTTGATTTGTATATGTTTTAAGTCAAGTTGGAAAATGTTGACTGTAGGTGGAGTCGTGGAGATTAGCAGGATTTTTTTGGGGGGTGGTCACTGGTCAGTGGTCTCTTTTTCACATAAGCTCATTCAATCAGGAAAGTTTAATTCACGCAGTCGCAAACCATTGGGTTTTTATTTGCTATATTCACTTCCACCATTCGGTTCCTCTTTGGGTCAATGCGTCTCAGTCTCGCGTACTCCTATCATCCTATGTTGATATTGTGACTATCATTTTCGAAATTCCAAAAACCATCTCCTTTCTTTCCCTCAAAATTCACCAGATATTTTAAAAAATTGGTAAGTTTGTAGCCATTTAAGCTAATAAGTATAAAAGACACTATCTTTCCGTTTTAACTTTGTATTAAGACAATTTAGCAACAACTTTTCATTAGAGTTTCAGTTTTAAAGGTCGAAAGTAGTGTTTAATGAAGTAAAAAACAAAAAATGACTAATTATAATATATATATATATATATATTATTTATTTTCTCTATGTCAATCACTATCAATCACTCTTAATTTGACTTAACTCGATTGTTGCATCCTTATTAAGAAAGTGTTCGACATTATTAGAAAACATTTCTTATTATGTTAACATGATTATAGACATTATACTCATAAACCAAAGCAATTTGATTGTATGCGATAAGAAAATGGAGTAAGGTGCACAACAATAAAAGAACAAATATATGGGTGTAGAAATAATTAATACTCGTATCAATCCATGAATATTATTGGCACATTATCTTTTGATGCCTATGATTGAATACACCCTATGAGTTAAAATTCTACAGTGTGGGGGGGTGACTTTGGATTTGTATGATACTTGACTTTGGATTGAATACACCCTATGAGTTAAAATACCCAGTACGGAGTAGTATGAAGCACTTTTGTAATGCCAATGTATAAAAGAATTGAAGAAACAAGACAACTTCATAGAGTGATAGACTAGCAAGGATTATGTGCTTATTTGAATTACTATCAGTCATTCTTCCTACAAACACTTAATATTAATTTATGTCCATAATTTTCATAGCTACAATCTATAGGATGTGAAAAGGACAATTATAAAATTGTAATTTATTTAAATTTCAATTACCAAGCCACAATCGAAATGTTTACTAACTTCATTTATTTCATGTTCGTCTTCCATTCATATATAGTAAAAGAAGTCGAAGAATGTTCAATAAAGAAATAATTTAAGTCCATTGACTTTTAACATCTGTCTTATTCATAACTCTTGTTTTAAGGAGTCTTATTCATAACTCTTGTTTTTTAAGAGTCTTTATTCTTAATATTTTACATCATTATTATGTTTTTAACTCAATATTCCAACTAAAAGAACTTATATAGTAAATAAAAACAAAAAACCAATGTGCTAATTTGACAATATATATCATGATATAAACTTTGATCATCTCCCCAACACAATTTGGATACTCCCAAATATTCTTCCATGATCATTTAATTGTTTCTACAATAATCCCCCCTTCTCTCAATTGACCTCCCAAGAGTCCAAAGGTGGTCGAAAAATTCAAAGTTAGTTGGCCCCATTAGTTGAGTAGTGGGAAACCCATACGGATTGACGGAATAATGGAATGTATCGTACGGTATAAAAAGCGATGTGCATGGTAATGTAGTGTACCTTACGGCACTGGAATAAACCCCAATTTGCACGTGGTAGCGGGAAGTAAACCAAGCCTATGCGGAGTACGTAACGTCGTAATGTAATGTGCACCTGCGCTTGACGAGTTGAAGTCTTCAACTGTTCTATCCACCAAACTTTTCAGTTTTTACTTTACCAACTTTTCCATATTAACACTGTTTTACTTGCAGAGGAATTTGCATCTCGAGGGGTTACAATAGCATCTTTTAGAGGGCAGTTACTTGCAGATTTTAGTACTTTATTGGGGGGTTTTCGCCTTGAATCTTTGAAGATACTTCATATCGATAACACGATTCAATGAATTAAGCTATTTGCGACTCAATTCTTAATTTGTTGGGTACAAACGATTGAAAGAATTTTATAACCGAATACCTGGATTTTCGGGTACCCGTTATATCGGGTAGTTCAAAAATCGGCCCATAACCCAACCCGGTCGCTTTAACCAAATCGGGTCACGGGGTATCCGGTTTATTTTAATTATTTTTTTTTACTAAAAAAAGTACCAAATGATACAAAAAGAGTGGATCGCATACAACATTACATAGAAAATGATACAAAAAGTGATTCTCTACTAGCAAGCAACTCTCATTTCAAATCAAGGGTACCAAATGGCAATTGCTGGGAAAAACTTCTTCCGTTGAGTTTGACTATAGTACCAAAGCACGATTGATGTTAAAATTAAATTCTATGCACATATACTAGAAACATGCACTAACCAGAAGCAAGGTCCACAATACCCAAAAAGATGAAGCAAATGGAAGGAAGAGAAATATAAGAGGGAGCAAAGGAGCAACTCCATAATACCGAGGTCCTCTGCTAGTTAAGCTAATGCCAATAGATACACCATCAAAAATGGAAAATCATTATCATGGTTGAGCTTCTATGCTATGTTCTTGAAGGGCTTTAACTTTTTACTTTGTTCTTGAAGGACTTCAGCTTCTTTACTCTGCTCTTGTCAGACCTTAACTCCTTTGACCAGCTACTGACCTGCATAAGCTTCTTTACTCATATCTTGTTGGAGATCTACTTCATTCATCTGGTCATGTAGGAGCTCAGGTATATTGCTCAATTCTTGTCCGAGCTTGTGTTCCTCTAGTTTATGAACAACTTCATTTATACGGTCCAACAAAAAGTGTCAAGGGTCTATACCCATCCATTTTGCAGTGGCAAGATTCTCAAGCATTCGATATGAAAGTATATATCGGGTACCCGGGTTACCGATTATAGTTTTATCTGGCCCATGACCCGACCTGATTATTCTATCTATTACCGGGTCGGGTACCCGACACAAAAAAGCAATTTTTTTAAAAAAAATAAATCCGATAATTTATTGTCGGATCAACCTGATCGGGTATTTTTGAACACCCCTAGTAGGCAAGTGGGTCGGGCTTATGACTAGGCAACTTTAACTTGTAATTTGACTTATTTTGGTAGCTAATTTTCTTTGTGTATTTTTGGGATGTCAAAAAAAAACTTGACAATTATACTTCAATATAGGAAATGTCTTTTGTTGTATTGATTATCCTTTTTCCTTTTAATACAAAGTCATGTTTTTTATTTTCACCAATTCGCTCAATTAGACCAAGTAGACGTTATATTAGTTATTCATATACTCCCTCTGTCCAGAATTGTTTGCCCCATTTTTTGTTTTCGGCTGTCCGTGTTTGTTTGCTCCATTTCCTTATGTAGTAACATTGGGCTGGTATTTAGCCCAATTAAGTTTGGCAGCTCTCTACTATGCTAACCCTTCCCTCCACTCCCTAACCCTAATCTAATCACTCTCTCTCTCTGACTCCCTCCTTCTCGAACACTCCACCTACTTCGGCCCTCACCCATTACCAAACCCTAGATCTACTCTTGTGAATTCCTCCACAAAAAACACCACCAAAATTCTGGTCTTGAGTTGCTCTTCATTTTGGTGTGCGTTTTGTCCTTGTACCTATTGGGTTTCACTTGGGTGTTGTTTGGTATTCTTCGTCTTCTCGGGGGAGACCTAGGGTTTGCCTACTCCATTCTCACCCGTCGGTTAACCATGGCCAACGAGATCTGGAGGCCCACTCGTGACCAATCTCCACTTCGTCCTCCTCTACTTCAACCACCCAACACTCCGGTTCGTCCTCTTCCTCCACTTCCTCAGACTCCTCCCCTCCTTCTACCCTTACCAGTTCACACCACTCCACTTCCCTTTCAACCACCTCCTCATCTGGTGGTGCCAGAAACTCCTGAGGAGGTTTGGTCCACCAAAGAGTATAGAAGGAGGCAGAGGAGGAGGGCTGAGAGGAGATTGGAATGGGGGTGTGTGGAGTTCATTAGGGGCCTTAATTTCAACGCTTCAGAGGTTAGTGAAGGAGATCCAATCCCTGAGGCCACCAACGTCGGTGTTGCTGCTGAGGAGCCCGAGTGGCTACCACCGGGTTACATCCCTGGTCCCAGTCACGACATGCTAAAAATGCTCTTCCCATTGTATTTCAAGAAGCTCGAGTGAAGTTCTCTTCATCTTTTTTCTTTGAATTTGGTTATTGCTTTTTGTGTGTGGTTTATGCATACTGTTTTTCGCTCTATGTTTTGTCTTGAGATTTATGCTGATTCTTGGTGCTTTTTGGTGATTTTTTTGTGAATTATTTCTCTGTCTTCACTAATTATTTGGGGTGTTGGTGGGGTTATGTTTCAATTTAGGGTTTTGTGATGGTGTTGAATTATTTGGTTGTTTTCGGTTGGTTTTATGACTGTTGTGCATGTTTTAAGGATTACGGATTTTAGGCTTATGAATTTTAGGGTTTTGTGATGGCGTTTCGTCTGTTTTTATTGTTTCGGGTTGGATTTGTGATGGTGTTGTGTCTATTTTTAGGGTTTCAGCTTGGATTTTTGGTGGTGTTGTGTTTGTTTCTAGGGTTTTGGGTTGGATTTGTGGTGGTGTTGTGTCTGTTTCTAGGGTTTTTGGCTTGGATTTGTGGTGGTGTTGTGTCTGTTTCTAGGGTTTCGGCTTGGATTTATAATGGTGTTGTGTCTATTTTTAGGGCGATGTGTATTTTCTTATGAATTTTAGGCCGTAGTTTGATGTTGGGTTTAATTTCATGTCTGGTGGGGTGTGTATGGTGGTTTTGGGTTGGGTTTTTGATGGTGTTGTGTCTGTTTTCAGGGGTTTGTGTATTTTCATATGAATTCTGGCCTTTAGTTGGATTTTCTTATGAATTTTAGGGTGTTTATTTTCTTATGAATTCTAGTTTGTTTTCAGGGGTTTGTGTATTTCAAGGGGTTTTATTCTGGTTTGTTGGGTTTTATGATTGTGTTGAGTTGGTTTTATGCTGGTATTGTGGGTTTTATGCCTTTTCTTATGATATCCAGGCTGTTGTGTTGGTTTTATGCTGGTATGTTGGGTTTTATTGTTGTGTTGTGCTGGTTTCATGCTGGTTTTGTGCGTTCTATGTATTTTCTTATGCTATGCAGGTTGTTGTGTTGGTTTTATGCTGGTATATTGGGTTTTATGACTGATATGTTGGGTTTTATGCCGGTATGTTGGGTTTTATGCTGGTATGTTAGGGTTTTTGACTAGTATGTTGGGTTTTTTGACTGGTATATTGGGTTCTATGCTGTTATGTTTGGTTTTATGCTGGTATGTTGGGGTTTTTGATTGGTATGTTGGGTTTTTTACTGGTATATTGGGTTTTATGTTGTTATGTTGGGTTTTATGCTGGTATGTTGGGTTTTTGATGGTGTTGTGTCTGTTTTCAGGGGTTTGTGTATTTTCTTATGAATTCTAGTCATTTTGGTGCTTATGTGGTGGTTGTGTGTCTGTGTTGTTCTGGTTTTGGGTCTGTTATTTCTCTGTTGTCTGTGGATTTCTTTTTAGACCACTGTCATTGCCATTTATTTCTTTGTTGTCTGTGGATTTCTATTTTAGGGGTCCATGTGCATGCTGAGTTTGGATTTATGTTGTGTGCATGTGGTTTTGGGGTCTGTGTTATATCCTCTATGATGGAGTGTTACTTTATTACCATTAATTATGTTTAGTTGGACAATAGGCCAATATTGTTAACGCATGTCTGGTTAATGAGTGATAAGTACATTTATTTGTACTTTTTGGTGTTGATTTAAACTCCTTTTGGATGAGTTTTAGGTGATTTTGGGTAGTTATTTAACTGAATTTATGCTAAAAGTCCATAATTATATTTTGGCTCTAATTTTGTTGATTATTGCTAATTGTTAAGACTTTTTTAGCATAAATGCATATTAATGGATTTAGCATGGTAGAGTATTGAATTGTAGGTGAAATTTGGGCCAAGAAAAGAGAAAGAAAAATTAGCTAAAAGTTAGTTTTATAAAAAAAACAAAAAAAAAAAGAATAAGTTGAAAGAATCTCACAGCACAATTGAAGGAAGGAAAAAAAAAATTCTTTTTTTTTCTTTTAAAGTTTCTTTTTCTCTTTTCTATTTTTTTTATTTTTTTTATTTTTCTGATCTTGGGTAGTTAGTTTTCCTAATTTCTAGGTTAGGGTTTTAGGAGGAGTTTTCTATTATTCATTATTCTAGTATTCTAGGGTTTGCTTCTTCTTCTTCCTCCTCTCTTCTTCCTCTCTTCTCTCTTTTTCTAGGTTTTAGTTTTATGGTTTTGTTTATGTAATTTTCTCTCAAAAAAAAATTATTATTACTCTTGAATTATCAAATTTCATTCCTAGTTTCATCAACAATTTCATTCTCAAGTAAGTTTTCTCTAGTTTTTCTTTGGTTGATTTTATTTGTGTTTATTTATTCATGTCTCTTTGTTATTTAATTTAATTCCCTTATAGTTTTATGATTTTTATATTTATGCTTGATTTTATTATTGTTCATATGGATTTAATTATGATTAGTGAGTAATTTCTTTTTTAGGATGTTAATATATGAACACTAGCATGTGTGAAGTTGATTCTTGTATCAACTCAATGTCAAATTAAGGTTGATTTATTAGGTTGTTAAAATTGATCATTAGGTTAAATTCATTGGTTTAATTAGTCAAGAAGCGACGACTGAGATTAATTACTTCCTTTGTCTTAATGATATTTTCTAATTAATTAAGAAGCAAGAGCTAAAATTAAGAGGGCTACACCTAATATAACTAGACTAATCAAGAAGCAAAAGTTGAGGTTAGGATAATTGAAGGGTTGTTTGATTTGAACATTGATGTTGGTGTATTTGATGAAGGTTAATGCATGTTAGTGGGGATGTATTAATGTCCTAGGCTTTTCTCTCATCGATATCACATTTTAATCTTTGCAATTTTAGTTATTAGTTTCACTAAACAACTCATTTCTAGCGTAATCTAGTAAAATTGAGCTAAGTTGACCCTATATTAGCTTCCTAGAGGACGACTTGTAATTGTACTGCAACAACCGTACACTTGCGGTTATAATTAGTGACTAAAAATTAGTCATCAATGAGGCGTATTGGGTGGCGATGACATAGGCAACACACTATGAACATGTGAAATAAGATTTTAATCTGAGAGATCTAGTCTCAATGATGAATGAAATGTCTAGGAGTAAAGTCATATGTGTTCAATGGCCTTGTTATTGATGTCATATGCCACCAATAGTACATTGCATGTATTGTTTTGTTTGCATTTTTGTCCAATTAAATATGTTGATGTTCTATGTGAGGAAAAGCATTAACCTGAGAGGATATCAGATTCCAAAGCATGTCATTGATTGCTCGTTGTCTTTAACACATTACAAAAGTGTCAAAAACTTCAAATGGTTTCCAAAAAGTTTCTAAACTCTAAAAACATTTGAACATTTGACATGATTATGTGTTTAGCAATTACATACAATAGATTCATGCATGAATTACAAGTTTAAGTTAAGATTTACCGTACTATGATCAACTACATGTGCTTCATTGGTGCCTACTCCATTTGTATCATTCTCAGTCGTTGTGTTTAGACCGTTGATGCTCAAATATTGATGAATGGTTGATGTTAAACACTCTTCTATCAGTGGTGTTGGAACTTGAACTGAGATTGGGAGCTCCCCCCCTCTCTCTAGTCTTTGCTTCCCTACATGTGGTATTTTCTAGTTATTGCCTCCATGTTGCTTCATTACTTGTACCGTTACATGTTGTAGAGTTAGGAACACATGGTTGATGAGTCTAGGTTCAAACACTTCATATGTGTGGTTCACAGCTTCAAGTAATTCTTGAATTGTCTTAGGTGCTTGCTCATGTTATATAGCTTGAATAGGCCTGAAAAAACCTAGGTCTAGCACATTCAAATAAGGGTTGTTAGGTGGCTGAGACACCAATTGTATGTTAAATCCATCTGTTGTTGATACATCTTGGAATTGAATGTCTGATTGAAGTATGTGAGGTGTGGCATTATCTTGTTGAATCTTGATGTTACCACTTGCACCTAATAGCCATTTGCACTTAATAGGTGGTACTAATTTGTTGATGAACATTTATTTGATCACTTCCTTTGTGATGTTCTTAATTGGCTTTTTTTCCATAGTTCCTGCCTCCCTGTGTACACTTGTTCTCTGTGCTGGCATTTCTTTAGTAAAAGGCCAACAACCAATTTTTCCATTGAAAATACATATCCCATCCTCTGAATACCTAGGTCTTGCAATGGATGTTAGGAACATTACCTTGGTGATGAATCTCTTAGACTTTGTATGTCTATATGGCTCTAGTTCAGATGGAGATAAGTAATATGTTTGGCTTGTTTTTGACATAAAAAACCATTTTTCATCGACATGAACATAATTGAACATGTCATCAAACATTGGAAAAGCATTGACATTAACGAGATGTGACATACACTAGCTTAATCTCTGTAGCTTGTTCTTTGGTGTGAGACTTGGCTTCATTGCATTGGAATGTCTTCTAATCATTCCTTTCTTGATGAAATTGTGGACTGTGCTCTTGTTTATGTTCAATGCCTTTGCTAAAGATTGGATATTTGTTCTATTCTTTAATGGAATAGACTCTAATTGATCAACAGATAAGGTTATACCCTTTCTGCCAACTTTTCCACTCAAATTTTTAGTGATTGTCAAGCTTTGTTGCTGTCCCATTTTTTATTTTGACTTCTCTCCATAGCCTCTGGATGGTCCATCGGCTACATTGAAATGTTTTGGCAACTTGTGATATGTAACCCCTTGGCAATTTTCCGTTTTTGCTTTTTGCTAGTAGATTGGTGATGCATTGGTATCTTGATTCCTCATTCATGTCATTCCTTTTTTTTTATGCCTGATTAGTACCAGATGGGCCTATGTTTGCTGGTTGAACCCTTTGGGTTGTCTGTCCTTGTGATTCACTTGGCCCTGATGTTTGGTCTTGGTCTTGATTTGGCTCTGTTGTCTGGTTTTGGTCTTGAGTTGGCTCTGTTGTATGTTCTTGGTCTTGAGATGGCTCTGTTGTCTGTCCCACTTGGTCTTGAGATGGATTTGGAGTCTGATTATGCTCTTGAGTTGGCTCTGTTGCATGTTCTTGGTCTTCATTTGACTTTGTTTTCTGTCCCACTTGGTCTTGAGATGGCTATGTTGTATGTTCTTGGTCTTGAGTTGGCTATGTTGTCTGTCCCACTTGGTTTGTGGACCTCTGTAGTCCCACTTGGTTTGTTTGTCCTAGTTGGCTCTATTCTTGGTCATTACCATGGTTTTGATTGAGAAATTCGAGGGACAGCTCACCTCCGTACTCTTCTAGCTGACCCTCTGTATTTGTTGATAGTTGGCCACTGTTGGATGGAAAAAGAATCCCAAAAGACAGCTCAAGCATTTCTCGATGATGATTATGCTCTGAGAGAATGACTAGAAACTTTTGAAGTCAGAATCTTGGAATCTTATGTATTTTTTTGTAATCTTGGAATCTTGTGTATTATGCTCTGTATTTAATGCTTTTAAAGATTGGCTGGTGGTATTATTGTGCTCTTGATGAATGCTTTTATAAGGCCCCTATTATGGGTCAGCTTCGGCTGGTGAAATGGTGAAATGCTTGAATATGGTGAGAAATTTCAAATAAAATTTTGGCATTTTATTTTGGTGGGAAATTTGAAAAGGAGGCAAATTCCTCCCTCCCAAATTGTTGACAGCTCAAATATTTGGATTTATCAGTGACAGGCCCCACCACATTATGGCTTGTTGTACATTTAATAAAGTTAATTAAAAAGCTATCATTACTATTGTTTGGTTGCTTGTTAAAAAAGTGACTTTATGTGAATGGGACAAACAATTCTGGACAGAGGGAGTATCATGTTACCGAATAATGACTAAAGAATACTTATGACAAAAAAAATTCAAACACAATGAAAAAAGAAGAAAAAAAAACTAGCTATTCAAAACACTATGTTAACTTCTTTAAAGATACAAAGAGCATATTTTTATAGTTATATATTACAGTGTATATCATCGTATACTTTTTCAGTACATAACACAAGTCAAGATACTACGAAATACTGAGTAATACACATGACGACTAAACTTTCAAAAAATACTCATTTTCTAGTAAATTTAATTATAGGGGAAAATAGAAGTATTGGAAACCATAATTGATTACGCACAATACATAATATCTATCTCATACACATCAACCTCACCATATAGCATATATATCGTTATAATAGTATTTCTTTATAAAGTGCAAAGTAAATTCAATGTTTTGAATGTGTTGTTCATCCGTTGAGGAATTTCGTGGAAACTTGCCAAATCAAATGCTCCCTAACTGTCATAACACAATCATATACTCATATATATATATATATATATATATATATATATATATAGGCTTCCCCTATAAAAATCAAAGGTTGACTTTTTTGTTTTTGTTTATAAGCTTTAATCAACAAGAATTTCATGTAAGAGTCAACTATACTTGAGCCAAAGCCATCACTTCAAATACGTCGTGTTTTGAGAAGAAAATGAGGTAGAAATAATGGGAGAGAAAAATTAGGAAGCTACATAGGTCAATCTAACCTAGAGCTATCAAGTTTCAAGTTCATTCTAATGGCAAGAGTTTTCTAGATCATCTCACACTATACCTTGGTTTTGTTAAATAAAATTATATACCTAGCTATATTATTGCATTTTGTGTAATATGGAGTAGCTAGGTTAATATCAACGTATGTTGCACATGAGCAAGAGACGAAGTTTGATGTCCCATGAAATACTTTTTCATCATGGATTCATCAAGGGTCATGGAAAATTCAGTTGTACTATGCATGTACCCTATTACCTATTAAAGATATTGTGATATAGTATGATGTACAAAAGTTGCTTAATATAAGGAGTGTAATATTAGGCAACTTAACTTAGAATAGGATAGAGAATATTGGGTATACATGAGCTATGAGTCTAGCTATGTTAGGTTTGAAGGTTTATGTGATTTGCATTTGTAACCCCTCTTATTCCTCCATAAAAGTACTCGTTGCGTTAAATTAAATATTTGGAAGAAATATAAGGATATTATTATCATGTGATAATGCAAAACAAATTAACTACTACTTAACCATATACATACACTGAAAATACTAAGTGAACTACTTCAATAAAATACTTAAATCAAAATATAATCAATAATACTACTAATAATAAGAAGAAGAATTATTGAATAATAAACTGAAAAAGGTGGGCACTCTTCCCTTAAACCCCTGGATGTGAGTGTCCACAATATTGTATCATCCAACTTACCAAACCATTCATAATAATGAATAACACAAAATCAAAATAGAAGTGAAATTCTAATCAATATAAAACTAAGTACATTCGTATCTATCATTATCAAAACAATTAATTTTTAAATATTTTCTTTCAATCATGCATGATCCATAAGTTTCTTTTGCATAAGAAAAAATTCTAAAATTTTTAAAACCTTTAAAAGAACATAAATATTAATTTGATAATAATAACCAATAATAATGCAATTCAATAATTTATTATAAAATGGTGGAATAAACAATTTATTTCAAACCCCTCCTAAGTATACACACACCACAAGTTAATTAGTAACTCCTTATGTAGCCTTTATTTAAGAATAGCTAGGTCATATTAAATTCATAATCTTATAAAATCAACTCTAATATAAGGAGGAGTAAATATTCCTATTGACATGCTATATGTCAATTTCAATAAATTTTCTTTATAAACCAAATGAATATAACTTAAAATTAAATCAAAGGACTATCAAAAAAATTTTAAAATAGTAGAAAAATATTTTTAAAAAGCCTTGATAATTTTAGGAATTTTTAAGATACAATCATATAATTTAATCTCTAAAGTTTTTGATTTTAGTAATTGCCAATATAATATAAAATAATAAATTTCTAAGGCCAAATAAAATTTGGTCAGTGGATAAAGATATTCAAACCTTATATATAATGTTAGGTGTTCATCAAAACCTTCCAAATATTTTCAATAATTTACTCAAAATGAAATCTAAATAAAACACTTACAATAAGATAATCGATAAAATAGAGGTATTTAATTTATCAAAACCAATTCCAAAAATCATGAAATAATTCTCACTAGTTCATCCATCATACAATAAAACTCTAAAAATTTAAAAAGTTCATATAAATAGTATGTCTTTACTAAAATATTATTTCCACATAAAATATTTCATAAAAATACACAATCCAATGTTAAGGATGTATAAATTGAGTGTGTAACAAGTAAATAGATTAAAATATTGAGTTGTTATGAAAATCTATTTAAAACTCCAAACATTTGTAAGTTATATATACTTTTATTTTATCTTTTTCTTTATTTATTTTGACTAACTATTATTTGATTTTGTGTTATTGTGACTATAAAAGTATTTAACACAAAGTATCTTAATGGCATGTATTGATATTATAATGATATGATGATATTTAATTTTATTTGGATTTCCTTCATTTTATAGAATTTACTGATATGTGATGATATTTTCTATAATTTTAATTGAATTTATAATGTAAAAAATTTGATGGTGTAATTGTAATACATGTATATTCTAAAATTAATATTTTATGTTGTGAATGTTTATTGTTATTTATTGACTAATTGTCAATCTTAATCTTATTATAAGACTTATAAGGTGTATTTGATACTACTTGATTATAAGTATGAAATCTCAAACCCATGTAATTTCTAATCATGTGCTCTACATATATCCAAATAGTAGAGTAATCAAATATATTTTGCAAAGATTTTTTCTTTAACTTCATCTACTTTCTAATATGATTTAAAATATGGTTAAAGTAATAAATATGAACCACTACTATGTCTTTCTTCATATTAAATATCGATGTAAGTAGTTAAGTAGTCCTTGAGAAATATACTTCGTAGATGTTTAGAGGAGATCATAATTGCACAATTTAAAAATACAAAGTCATCCACAAAGTTATAAGTAAGGGATGAGGTATTAAATCTTATATATCTACCAACTTTATATTATTATCTTTATTATAACGATCATATAATAATATACACCTTTTATTATCTTTCTAATAAAATAAAATTCGTATATTAACACGGGCACTATAATTTAAAACCGATCATAGCTCGTGAGTCGTGACCTATCTAATTACATTTGTCATTTGGCAACCAAAAATACTAGTACAAAATTTAAAATGTTAACTCTTTTGGGCTTCTATATTATTAGGCCCATCCGTTATAAGTGACCCGCATTAGTATGATGTTCGCTTTGGGCCAAGTTCTCACGAATTTGTTTTTGGGCATCTCTCAAAAGGTTTCATACTAATGTGGAATTGAACACTTATAAGCTTGACAATTCTTCATTGCTTAGTCGATGTGGGACTTGAGATGTACGTTGTGGACTGAGCAACTGAAGACATGGTGGTTTGGAAAGGCCATTTGTTGCACACTTACACCTATTATATTATTTTGTTATTGTTTATGGATCGAACGCCAAGAGACCGCCACGCACTAAAAAGTCACACATTACATTATGCCAACAAGTACTTTATTATCTCCAAATCTTTTGTTTTTTTAAAGTCAGAGATACAATAAAGTTATTATATGATCAATGGAAATTACTCTTTAATACAATAAGAGTTATCTCTCTGCACAATAAAAGTTATCCATATAACAAAAAAGCTCGTGATTTAAGATTTAAGTATATATATTCGAAAAAAAATATGTTGAATAAATTATATAAAAGTTATCCTTCTATATAACAAAAATTATCAGAAAAGTGACTTTATAAAGATATGTCATTCAAATTATATATTACCATTTTACTAAATTTTGTGTATGGTATATAGAGAGTACTTTACTCATGAAAGTGCACTTGTTGAAAAGTAACAGCGTGACCTGTATATTACATTACCATTTCATACGATTGTAGCACATAGGTATTAATCAAAATCACATTCTCTTTTGACGTAAACTTAACAAATCATTCCACTACAATTATGAAGTCTCGTTGATAAAGAACTAGATTGAATGTTCAAATCCTTAGTCTTTGTAGATTATGAATAATTTGGGTTGGACTTAGACCATTGCAGTGTTAATTGCCAATTAATACTAAATATTTATGTGTGACATGACACTCTTTCCCCTTGTAAATGTTTGATTTGTCATCTTACAAAAAAAAAAATACCACTTATAAAAAAATCTTGTAAAAAATTCTGTCTTATATAGAGGTAGCACTAGTTCATATAGATAAATTTTTGACATTGACCCAAAATTCGACGTTGACTTTTTTCATTTACCACTTTTTAACCCAAATTTCCTTATTTTCTACCCTCAAATTTTTTTATTTTTTATTTTTTCTGGTTTTCCCTTTCTAACCCAAATTTTCCTTCTTTCCCTTCTTTTTCACGTTCATCAAATCAATCACCAGTCACCACCACCATAACCACCGGTGCATACCAAAATCCTCTCCTTTCTCATGCTTCTAATGGGAAAGGGGTTAATTAAATTTGGGTAATCAAGTCAATAGGATTTTTTTTGAAACATTTCGATTTCCCCAAATATTATTAACAAAAGCTTAATGGAGACCGGGATGGACCAAAATAGTAATAATTAATAAATTACTGCCCGTTGATTGTTCTCCCTTCCTCTCATTAGTCTCCTTGCTTCTCCTCATTACTTAATCCTTGAATTGAGATTTATGGAATCTATGGTTGTTGAATTTCAGGACATGAGATGGTTGTATAATGGTGGTGGCTGACTGGCTGTGACATTGTTATTTAGGTGGGCATTCTAGAAGTGAAGAGGATGATGGATGGGTAGGCAGACTTGGCCTGGCATGGTTTGTGGTGGGTGGTGCCTCGCATGGACCCATGGTGGATTTGAGGGTAGGTAGTACCTTGGTGATGGTGGACTGTTGTGGCTGAGCAATGACACACGAAGTAATATGTTTCTCGGAGAGAGATTGGAGTGGGGTGGCAACAGTGGTCGGACAAAGAAAAGGATGGTGGCCTGGCCTGTCGTGGTGCGGTGGTTGGACAAAGAAAAGAACTAGGGAAGAGAGGAGGAAAGAAAAAGGAAAATTTGGGTTAGAATATGAAAAGCCAACACTAGAATCTTAGATCAATGCCAAAAAAATTATCTCTTGGTATCTTCCTAAGATAAATTTTGTATATACTACTCCCTCAATTTTTTTGTTGTTCTTTCTATTTTCCCCATCCAAAAATTTCAAAATATTATTCTTATTAGGAATCTTTCTTTTTTAATTTAATATTATGATTGGGTGAAAAAATTGGTTAGGATCACTATCCATATGATAAGTAGCCCATTAGTTGATTTTTTAATTATTTAATGTCATTGATTTTAAAAATTTCAATACTTATTTATTATTCAATCCACTTGCATAATTTTTAAAAAGAATTTTCTTATTTTTAGATTAATTTAAATTATTTTATAAAATATTAATGATATTTAATATTATCTTGGTTTCTTATCTGAAAAAAAAAAGAACAGAGGGAATAGTTTTTTGTAAGATTTATTTTAAAGTTTTAACCAATGATTTAGTGGTATTTTTTCTTTTTCGACAAAATTTCATATTTTAACCATCTTTTCTCTCATTCGACGCAAACTTTAAACTCAATCCATTTTATAGACAAATTATCATAATAATTTTTACGTAAAGTATTGTCCGAAATATGAATATAAAAATTCGTAAATTTTACGTGTTGATCGTATGTATGAGAAAGTACGTAAAATCAACTTCACCAAATATATACGTTATGAGCTGAAGAATCTTAGTATGATTCATCGACAGAGTACTAAGTTCTTCTTGTTTGCTTTCTTTATATATCTTCTAAATAACGCTATTGTATCTATACAGTAAGTTGTACGTGTCTTCATACAACTGCGTATTGTATTAGACATATTTGAAATAGAGTAATCTTATCCGTTAGTTATTTCATGTGAAGTCATTATTTTTTTTTATTTCTGCAAATCGAAATCTTATTTTCTTCGTACTAAGTAATAATCCTTGTTTATTGATTCAAATGAATATGGACGAGGTACCAAAATCTATATTACAATTCTGATCAAATGGCATTCATTTCTAATATGGAGTAAGTCTTCCTAATACTATTATCTATAATAATACTTCCTCTGTTTTTTTTTTTTTTGTTCTTCTCATTTGTTTTTGCATAGATTACAAATCGAACTTAAATTTTAAATATATTCAATTGTGTATTTGTAAAAATTATAAAAAGTTGATATACGAAAAATATACATTGAGACTAATCTTTTCAAAATTCCATAATATTTTTTCTTATACATAATGAACAATTTATTGTCAAAATTTAGCTCTAAAATCTGTAGATTTCAAACGGGACAAGAACGAAAATAAACGAAAGAAGTATCATTTACCTATCAAAATGATTGGTAGCCGGCTACTGCATGGATAATTACATAATCATTGCACCTAATCGATGAATTACTTAAATTGCTCTATTAAGTATACGTATAATTGAACTGATTGCACCAAACAAAATAGAAATAATTGATCTGTTATATTTAATAGTTAAAGTACTAATACAATATTTGTATATATCTTAAGGTGTAGTTTATTTGTGTTTCAAACTTGAGCATGATTTGGCATGTTGGGCTTTCGTTGAGTGGGGTTTGTATTAATTGTATTATAAATTTATAAGCCTGAACTTGCTTTATTATTTGGTGTACATTCCCGTCAGGGTAGCAGCTTTATTATCGATAAGTAGAGCATTTCAAGACTTGTTAGTTGTATGTCAATGTCACATACTCATATTGGCATGTTGTCCTCCAAATTGTTGCTCTTGAAATTTATTAGAATGTAGAAAAGTACGACTTCCTTCCTTCGCCACTAAATAAAATGTTTCAGAAAACATGCATGTGTATTGGTATGTGGTAAGTGATAACTAGTTGTATTTAGTATGACATTTATTTATAGACGGATAAACAAATTTGAATAGCTTATACGGAGTACTATGATCCATAACGATAGCTAGCTAGAGTCTTAATTATATTATCAAATCTTTAAATTACACTAGGTACATTCTAATTAGTAATACAATTATATGAAAAGAACTGCAAAATTCTCAAAAGGTTAGAGGAGTATTAATTACTTTGTAATGATATTATATATTTCCTTTGTATTTTTTTATTTCCTCTTTTGAATATTTAATTCGAGAAGTGAAAAATACAAATATGATTTGTTGCTGATATATATATATATATATATATATATATATATATATATATATATATATATATATATATATATATATTTATATAAGATTTTATTAGATTCGTCGCAAAATATAAATTTTTAATATGTTACAATATATATATATATATTTTTTGTTAAAATCATAAATAGTAAAGAGCATAATACCCGAATGATTCCTTCAAAATATCTTCTTTCATCGTCACTCATTCTCTTATCTTTGGACCGCTAATTTTGAACCAAACACTTAAATACTCGAAGCTTGTTGCGTGGCATAAGGGACAAGTATAGTCCCATATTGGAGTTTGTCTTTGGGAACTTTTAATTATTTTTTTGGGGATTTGGAATATTATTAATTTTAGTTCTTGGAATATCAGATTGCTGTAAATTCATTTTTTATCTCTTCCTAACGTTATGAAAATGACAGTCTATCGTCCTTAAACTGTGTGGAAAAGTGATATTACTAAAAATATCAACCTGACAGAAAAATGGACCAATATTCAGAATCTTGAATTTTCTAATTCGTTTAAATATATGGTTTCTTTATTATGTATTTACTCCGTTCCTATTTATTTTTTATATTTGACTTTTAACATAATTAAAAAGTTTATTTATCTAATTCGTTAAATAAAAAATTAGGAACACTTAATACTCTAAAAGTTTACATTCAGATGCATTCAACGAGATCTCACTTAAATTTTTTTTTTTTTTTGGCAATATCACCTGTTATAATATAATTAGAATTTGTAATCAAGGTTTTTTTTTTAAAAAATTGACTCAAAAAATAAAAATATGTCAAACAAATAAGAATAGTGAATACTTTCGAAATAAACAAAATTCAACTTCTAGATTTCCCGAGAAGTAAACAAAAATTCAAGAGTTATGGAATTCAAATTAGTATTCTGTATAAAACTATTTGAAATTCAAAATTTAAAATTAGATATTTTACTCACTTCATTGTTTTTAAATAATATATTGTACAAGAAGAATGTCATTATCTTAGTAAGGTAATTAAAACAATCACTCGTAAATCATATTTGTTTAAAATCATATTCAACGCCAAAAAAAAAAAAAAAAATAGTGTGTATTAGCTATTAAGCACAATGTATTCTATTTTAATTGAAGGAAGCAAAACAAGGACAATAACTAATTTGCATGAATTAATGCACAAATCATTGGTGATTAATACAGTACATCAAATCATTTATTTGAAAATCTTAGATACAATAATTTTTCACCGCAGTAATTCACATATTATGTACAGTATTAAGGCAAAAATAACGATGAAAGATTTGAGTAGCACTACCTAATAATCCACTAGTCATATAGAAGACTAAAAAATGTTATGATTAACATTATGTTTCCATATTTAGCAAAACATTATCACATGAAAATTAAACATGGCTTCACAACCACAATTGGACTTCGCAATTAAGAACTTCAAAATTACGGAGTATTCCAGTATGAAACTAGCAAACTTGAACTTCAGCGCTCCTGCTTCTTGTTGTTGGTTTTTTTTTTTTAAGAAAATTACATAATACAATTAAATATGGAGAGGCCCCTTATACCCATTGGTCAAGCCATGTTCTTGTTGAATTTGCTCTTTTATGACTTTTGTAACCGTGCATCTTCTGAAGCAATTACCCAATTTTATAATATGTCCAATTGTATGCAAACTATTTACCTATTATCACCTTACTTCGCCTCATGGTACTGATAATATTAAAGGAGTTTGAAAGAAAGATGACATACATAAAGTCGAGAAAAAGGGCTCACTTGATATGGATATAAGAAGGAATATCAAAATGTTCATCTAGCGAATCTATTCACTTTTTTGATTTGTTTCATTATATAACAAAAGGTTATGATTGGTGCATTGGGATGGTCTGATATCGTACTTGGTTTAGAATTTACATAGTGTTACTAATCTAACTTGATGTTTTGATGTGTTTTCCTAAGGTTTTGGGATTTACTTGAATTTGTTTTACTTGTTTAGGCTTAACTTATGTTCAATAGTATAGTATTGTTTAAATGTGTTTTAGGGTGTTTTGGAGTCTTAGTAAGTTGGTGTAATCCTTGCTAGAAGAGGATTATTCAAGGATTATTTAGTTTCCTTGTTACACAAGGATTTGTGCAATTTCCTAGCTTGCTGAATAAGGAGTGTGTGGAGTCGGTGTTTGTGTTATGTTCAAACTGATCTAGGGGTTATAATCCAAGTAGGGATATTGCATAACTCTTATAAATAAGAAAGTCGTGTATTCACTAAAGCATAAATGACTGAAAATATTTGAGTTCGTTCTTAGAGATGGTTAAATTTGTAAACTCTACTAAATCAAGTTTAACAAGGGTGAAGTTTATGTTTGGGTTTGAATTCATAGCAAACCTCATAATTTTACATCACCACTCCATTGCACTAGCATAGGCAATAACTTCAACTTGTAGAGCTGAGTTAGCTAGTATTGATTCTCCACCTCGAGAAGCTTCTAGATCTATATTGTCACAAACATATCAACCAATATCAATTGTCTTATTCATCTTGCACCAGGACCCGTCCACTTGGATTTGAATGTGATTGCCACTCTCTTGCTCATTGCAGAAATTATTAAAGTAAAGGTAAATTTAATGTTTTGTTTTAATCTTTATAATTTAGTAAAAGTATATCGTTAATAAATTTTTCAAAATTGATTTTAAAAAATCAACTATGTCAAATATTTGGAACAGTGAGATGAGGGAGTTTATAAAATTTGTGATATAAATTTTACGGAGTACTATTAATTTGATTACGTGATTACTAATTTCGGAAGGAGTAAGTAACTAACTATTAACTATTTTTAATGGGAGTAGATTTGTTACCATTATTAAACACAAAAAAGCACTATAATTCCTATTCAGTCTACCTTTCCAATTCCCAATACTTACACTTGCCACTTTCTCAGAGCCCATCACACACCCTCAGTTCCTCGCTCTCTCTCCTCTTTGCACCTCTCTCAAATTTGATAAAGCTTTCACCTTTTCACACCCTTTAACGAGAACTGATAAACTCAATCAACGACAAGAAGAAGATCACACACGCTCTAGCTGGGGCGGTTATTGATTCACAAAAATGGCGGGAAATGATTGGATAAACAGTTATTTAGAGGCTATTCTGGATGTGGGTCCAGGCCTTGATGATGCTAAATCATCTCTGTTGTTGAGAGAACGGGGCAGGTTCAGTCCTACTCGTTACTTTGTTGAAGAAGTTATCACTGGTTTCGATGAAACCGACCTTCACCGCTCATGGGTTCGGGTAATTTTTCTTAATTTTTCTATTTTTTTTGTGAAAATTTGAGAAAGTTTCAATCTTTGATTGATTTGATTAAGCGGGGTGTTGATTATGTTTGATTTATCTGATTAAAGAGGTTTAAATTTGGATGGTTGATGAATTCAGGCACAAGCCACAAGGAGTCCTCAGGAGAGGAATACAAGATTGGAGAACATGTGTTGGAGAATTTGGAATTTGGCTCGCCAAAAGAAGCAGGTACTGATAATTTGATTGGTTGAAATTCATAAATGTCATAAAGTTATGAACTTTGGAGAAAATTTGTATTCTTGGATCAATTTACTATAAGGGGTAATGTAATTTGAGACTCAAGAGAGAGATGTTGCCCAAATACCGCCAATTTCATAATAAAAAATGAAGTAGCTGTCGAGACTATGTTATTTACTTTTAATCATGATCTAGGTGTTTGATTATTAGGTTGTATAGTTGCTACGGGTTCGAATCAAAAGTGGTTGCAAAAGGGTGGTTTGTTATTTGATTGATTTTGTATGAGGGCGGTTTATATATGCAATAGGTGTGTGAGATTTTGACTTATTGGAATATATTTATGGCTGATAGGTTGTTTATGAATATACTATATGATTTGTCAATTGATATTCCCTAGTTTGTGAGAGTCAAGTCTTGAATTAGTAATTTCACCATCGTGGAAAATTAAGGAATATTGACAGTAGTGCTTTTTGATTTTGACACTTCTACTTTTTTCAAATAAAGTCTTCAGGTCTTTTTTAAAATTTATTATTATTATTGTGATTAGTATGATGTTTAATGGGTTAATTTGAGTTACTTGACTTTGTTTTACTTAAGCTTCATTTTAACTGACTTGGTCATTCAAATGACCGTTAAGTTAATTCTATTTTGGATTGTGGAAAACTATCAGGTGCTTTGGTTTGTTCATGCTTTGCTTAGTATGTGCATGTATTTTTCATTCTTTTGTTTGACGTGCAGCTTGAGAATGAAGATGCTCAGCGGAAGGCGAAACGCCGTATGGAGCTTGAGAGGGGCCGACGTGAAGCAACTGCTGATATGTCAGAGGATTTGTCGGAAGGAGAGAAAGATGTTTCAGCTCACGGTGAAAGCAACCGTCCTAGGTTGCCAAGAATAAATTCTCTCGATGCCATGGAGACATGGATTAATCAGCAAAAGGGGAAAAAGCTGTACCTTGTTCTGATTAGGTAATATATTTATATATTTCACTAGAATTCAATGATGAGAAGTTTCCGCTGAAGCTGCTGTTAATATCAAAAATAGAAACTTCCTGTCGTACACACCCTCTCTCTCTTACAAATGAAAAGTACCCTAGTATTATTTATAATGGATCTTTATATATCACAGGATGAGAAGAGAGAGTGTGAAAGAGGCAAACAGAAACTCTAATAAGCTTGTCCTAACCCACTACTGAATGGTTTTTACATGGGCCATCTGTAACTAATTTCAGTTATTTTCCATAAGCTGCTCCTCTAGCTTGGAATGGATGCTCAATAAGTTAATAAGTTCTGCCCTGCACATAATAATTTGATGCACCTTGGTAAGAATACCTGCCAACTGGGAGTGTGTGGGAAGGTAGGTTAATTGAAGCAAACCCTCTATAACTTTCACCACTGTAAAATGGCAATTAAAAGCTTAGAGAGCTCATGATACATTAGGCTTTTAGCTATATGAGTTGCAGACTGATCATAACATTGCAGAAGAACAGGATTTATAGAAACAACTTATAATTCTTTTAGTATCTTGGTAAACCAAACGGGTGAGGAAACATTTGTGGTTTTGACATAAGCTGGAGAAATTGGATATTCAAGCCCACCGATAAGGATTTGAAAATATTATTTGAAAACCTTATGAGTTTCGAGTTATTGCTACAACTTCTGCTATGATTTGTTCACCAAGAAAAGTCAACTTTAAATGAGACTGATTTAGTAAATAAAATGCTAAGTATTGGAGATGAATATAGTAAATATTTGTCAGTTGAATCATATAATTGAAAGTTGTCACCGTTGTGAAACAATTAACTGCAGGATGCTTAGATTTGCGATGAATATTCCTTATTACTCATTTTCTGTTTAATCCGTGATACGCAAGGAAGTGAATCTTTTTTTTGTTGCGTGGTTTGGATATTTAAACATTGACTTGCCATCTTTGTATATGCAGTCTTCATGGTTTGATTCGAGGTGAAAACATGGAGCTTGGTCGTGATTCTGACACTGGTGGTCAGGTATTATGCACATATTCTTTTTCTTTAGTCTATGGTGAAAAGACTTTTGATGATGGATTTTTCTGCCTTTTTGTTACAGGTGAAGTACGTAGTTGAGCTTGCAAGGGCTCTCGGCTCGATGCCAGGAGTTTACCGAGTTGATTTGTTAACTAGGCAAGTTTCAGCTCCTGATGTGGATTGGAGTTATGGTGAGCCTACTGAGATGCTGAACCGTAGAGATTCCAATGGTATTGATGATGATGACAATGAAGATGAAGAAATGGGGGAGAGCAGTGGTGCTTACATTGTCCGTATACCATTTGGACCCAGGGATAAGTATATCCCAAAGGAAGAGCTTTGGCCTTATATTTCTGAATTTGTGGATGGTGCTCTAGGTCACATAGTTCAGATGTCCAAAGTTTTAGGTGAACAAATTGGTGGTGGGGAAACAGTTTGGCCAGTTGCCATTCATGGACATTATGCTGATGCTGGTGATTCTGCTGCTCTGCTGTCTGGTGCCCTTAATGTTCCGATGCTTTTAACGGGGCACTCTCTTGGTCGAGACAAGTTAGATCAGCTCCTCAAACAGGGTCGTATGTCTAAAGATGACATTAATAATACATACAAAATAATGCGAAGGATAGAAGCCGAAGAGCTATCACTAGATGCCTCTGAGATAGTCATAACAAGTACAAGGCAAGAAATAGAAGAGCAGTGGCGGCTGTACGATGGGTTTGATCCCGTGCTAGAACGTAAACTTCGTGCTAGGATGAAGCGTGGTGTAAGCTGTTATGGCAGGTTTATGCCCCGGATGGTTGTAAGTTCATTGAAACTAGTATTAGTTTTTAAATTTGAAGTTCAAGGCCAGTTTGATTTATTAACTGGACTTATTGGATGCTTGAATAACCACTTCTTTGATGTAATCTTTATTCTTTTCAGTTCTGTTGATCTCCTTAAACTAGCTCCACCAAAACCTTTCCTATGTATGCCCTTGTAGTTTGTCACAAGTTGTTAAAATTTGCTTGAAAACAGTCAGGCACTGAAAATTGCGGATGATTCTATGTTGACCAACAGAACAACAAGGATTTTGAAGACCTGTGACTTGTAACAGTGCGTGCAGCCTTAAACAATAAAGCTTTCAGACCTACCGTGGTTTTGTCTGCACACCGTGTTAATGTGTTACTCCAACATAGGATTTTTGCCTACAACTTTCTCCTGGTAGAATTTTTACAAAACACCCATCCTGATTTTATAACCTAGTGACTTAGCAAAACTAAGTGTTTGGGACATTTGATGAGATGTACAATGTCTCGAGGATCTTTACTGATCATCTGCATTTCATATAGCTGTTCTCAAAGAACAAACCTATGTGACTGATGGATTCTTTGGGCTTGGGAAATATGTTTATAGTTTTTATTTGCTCCACTTGATGGCACCCACATTTTGTTAGTTGCTCATTGCTGTACTTTCATTTTTTTTATTTGCTATTGAATGATTGTCATTTCTGCAGATTATTCCTCCTGGAATGGAGTTCAATCATATTGTTCCACATGAGGATGATTTGGATGGTGAAACAGAAGAAAGTGAAGAACATCCTACATCACCTGATCCACCTATTTGGGCTGAGGTTTATACATGCTCGCTTTTCCTGTTGTATACAGAGATATATATTTTTTTCCCTTGCTTGTTTTGTATTCATGCTTAGATATTTTAATTCTGCATAAGTTTTCACCCTTATTCTGTATCATCTTATTTTTTATTTTAACTTTTTTTATTTTTTGTGCAGATAATGCGGTTCTTTTCTAACCCAAGAAAACCAATGATACTTGCCCTTGCTAGGCCTGACCCAAAAAAGAACATCACAACTTTAGTGAAAGCATTTGGAGAATGCCGTCCATTAAGGGAGCTAGCTAATCTTGTACATATCCTTCCATCATGCTGTGTGCTTAGTTTTACTTGATAATGATGTTATCTCCACAGTACTTTTAATTTGATCTTTTTTTTTTCTTTTTTTGCAATCTATGATTTTTGCAGACTCTTATTATGGGTAACCGGGATGGTATCGACGAGATGTCTAACACCAGCTCTTCAGTTCTCATGTCAGTGCTCAAGCTAATTGACAAATATGACCTTTATGGTCAAGTAGCATATCCCAAACATCACAAGCAAGCTGATGTTCCTGAAATATATCGTTTAGCAGCAAAGACGAAGGTACTTATGCAGAACTCAATCAGTATGTTTCTAGTTTTTTATGATCCCTAATTGTTTGGTAATGTTTGGTTCCTACTTCCTTCAATCAGTTATTTTTGTATGTATTCTTATGAGGTGGTTGAGAATGGTCTTATATTATCCTCTCTTTAATCTGATCATTTTTTTTGTCCGATTCCCATAATTTTGCAGGGAGTCTTTATAAACCCAGCTTTTATTGAGCCATTTGGTCTGACTCTTATAGAGGTACATATTTTAAATGCACAAATTTACTCATAAAGTTTATTGCATATATATTTTCGTAAGATTTGGTCAATGTTTATGACTTCTTGCAGGCAGCAGCTCATGGCTTACCAATGGTTGCTACTAAAAATGGAGGCCCTGTTGATATCCAGAGGGTAACTTAGCTGCTGGACCTCTATCATCTTTTTTTAAAATCTAATGCTTTTTTTCATTTTAGGCTATGTTACTTTTTTCTGATTTTTGTTTGTAATAAAATACTCATAGGTTCTTGATAATGGCCTTCTTGTGGATCCCCATGATCAGCAGTCTATTGCTACTGCTTTGCTGAAGCTTGTTGCAGATAAGCAGTTATGGGCCAAATGTCAGCAGAATGGACTGAAAAATATTCACCTATACTCGTGGCCTGAGCATTGCAAGACATACCTATCTAGGATAGCCAGTTGTAGACAAAGACAGCCACAGTGGCAAAGTAACTTTGAAGGGATTGACAATTATGAACCTGAATCTCCAAGTGATTCTTTAAGAGACATAAATGATATTTCTCTAAACTTGAAGTTCTCATTAGATGGAGAAAAGGGTGAAGATGTTGAAAGTCTTGGAAATTGTGGCAAAAGCAATTTTGAGAATGCTGTTATATCATGGTCAAAAGGTGTTCCAAAAGATGCTCGGAAGGCCAGGTTCTCGGATAAATCAGATCAGGCTTCTAGTAAGTATCCAGCATTTAGGAGGAGAAATCATGTCTATGTAATTGCAGTTGATGGGGATTATGAAGACGGGCTTTCTCATAATATTCGGAGGATATTTGATGCTGCTGGTAAGGGGAAGACTGAAGGTTCCATAGGGTTTATATTGTCAACCTCCTACTCTATGCCTGAGATTCAGTCATATTTGCTCTCTAAAGGCTTTAAACTTCAAGATTTTGATGCATACATATGCAACAGTGGCAGTCATTTGTATTATTCATCTCTGACCCCTGAGGAGAGTCCTATTGTAGCGGATGCAGATTATCCTTCTCACATTGAATATAGGTGGGGTGGAGAAGGTCTCCGGCGGACTTTGCTGCGTTGGGCAGCTTCCATTACTGTAAAGAAAGGTGAAAATGAAGAACAGGTTGTCACTGAAGATGAAGAAGTTTCAACGGATTATTGCTTTGCGTTCAAAATTAAGAATCAAGATAAGGTACTTTTTCAGTAGTGATTGTTGAAAATGTGTATTGGCATGTTTAATGAAGTAATTAATGTTAATTATCACCTATTGCATTGCAGGTTCCTCCTAGCAAGGAGCTCCGCAAGTCAATGAGAATTCAGGCTCTTCGCTGCCATGTGATATATTGCCAGAATGGGACTAAAATGAATGTGATTCCAGTGCTAGCTTCCCGTTCCCAAGCCCTCAGGTAAAGCTACCCCTGTATGGAAATATGGAATTTTATTAATTTAGCTGGTGAAATGTCTAGGGAGTTATCTCAGACACTCTGTTTTAGAGCCTGCATATCAGCCTCTTCTGCACCCTTGTTATGGGAACAAAGGTTCACTTTTATAATATGCAGTCACTGAGATTCTTACTGTTGCCTGAAAGCTAAGAAAAACATTCTTACATGGTTTAGTAAATGTATGTATGTCAAAAACAGAATCTGATGAGATTTTAGGAGCTAAATACGATGTTCAGCTTGTTTCCTCTCATTTTTTGTTTAAAATTTGGGACCGACAGCCACCCACCTACGCTTTCACTTCATTCTCCCTCAATA
The DNA here is from genome assembly GCA_026401315.1 of Dysphania ambrosioides. Lineage (NCBI taxonomy): Eukaryota > Viridiplantae > Streptophyta > Magnoliopsida > Caryophyllales > Amaranthaceae > Dysphania > Dysphania ambrosioides. The sequence goes on from CM048667.1 coordinate 4,445,755, forward strand.
TCCATGGCATCCAATGAACTTGTGTTTAGGGGGGGAGGGGGTAAATTTTATGGGCTATAATCAAATAAATTAGCAAAATAATTCTCTTCAAATGCTTGCTTAAGCCATTGGCTTTTTTTCAGGGTTCCTTCTCTTCTCCTCCTCCTCCCACCCACCCACCCACCCAAAGACACACCCACCTACCTCATTCCTAAACAAGTGAGGGGGGAGGAAAAAGATTGGAAAATGATAATGTTTCATTCTTTTAAACATGGACGTGGTTTGTTGGTGTTGTTTTTATTCATGTATAACCTGTGAACCATCATCTTCAGGTATCTTTATGTTCGCTGGGGCGTGGAATTGTCAAAAATGGTGGTCTTTGTTGGAGAATGTGGAGACACTGACTATGAAGGCTTGCTCGGCGGAATCCATAAGACCGTAATACTGAAAGGAGTCTGCAAAACTGCATTCAAATCTCTCCACACCAACAGAAGCTACCCTCTTTCACATGTAGTTTCTCTTGATAGCCCCAATATTGGAGAGGTTACAGAAGGGTGCAGCAGCTCTGAAATCCAGACCATTGTGACAAAACTTGGAGGTTCCGGAGTCTGATCAGAAACCTGCTGTTTTCTTGAACCTCAGGGAATTGTCCTGTATCAAGGATGGACGAGTCCCAAAAAATTATGTACGGAGTACTATTTTTGATCTTCTCCTAAATCACAATACTTAAAGGTGGCTCATTAGTGATTGATCTTATAATAATTTTTTACTCCTGTAAAACAGTGGGCATTAGCCCAATTGTATCAATAAATCAGAGGTGCAAATGCTAGTATGGGAAATGAGCTCTAGCTGCACTTTTCTATCCAATCCAATGCCTGAATTCTATCCTCGTTTTATGTACTAGTACTTTTCTTAAGGTGTACTTTAGTTAGCTTTCTCTATATTTGTGTTCTTTTTACTCTTCCCCGCATCTGTGACTTAATCCGTAAGACGTGGTTTGTGTTAAGCGAATGCTTCTGCGCTCAGTATGGGGAATTCAGAAGCATTGCATCTGTAACTTTACATTTTCTGCGTTGTTTCTGTTCTTAAATTAGTTTGAAAGATTCATTACTTGAATATGATCTAGAACTAATTAAATCTAACTTTATTTGTATCCTCGACTTTTTCATCGGGCAAAGAGGTGATTTTGCAAATATATAATATTTAAAGGTTCTTTTGAGAGAAAGTTGAGGGTATTTTATCAATGTAAGTTAAGGTTCGATAAAGTAATCACTCATATCTCACTTTGCTTGTGATCAGTCTTGAAAAGCTGTTCGAAATCGATTTGATTACAACTCTGGAAGTGAAACCTATAAACCAATCCAATCCGAATTGAAGTCAACTCAAGAAAATCAATTTGACCTGATATTTGAAAATCCAAACCCTATCTGTGACCCAACCCGTTATATACCTAACCTATAATAGATCTGACCTGAAAATAATTCAAAATCGATTTCACCCGACAAATAACCGATATGAGCTTATTGATAACAACCTGCGATCCGATTTTATCCAACCTGTTAACAATCTAATTATCTGTGACCTAATTTTACCCATACTCATTTGATACAATGGTACATATTTAATAATCATTACCTTGTAAATATTTTTGTTTTTCAATGACTTTTTGCATCAAAATTGTCCAAGTTATGAATTAACTATCACCAAAAAGTTATCGAGTAAGTTGACACGAAATTATCTGATACGACCCTAGATGAATACAACAAAACAAACAAATAGAATCATATGTTTATAATAACATGTCATTAATTGACCCGATTTGAACCCGATAAGGCCTGGCCCAAATTTCAATTGAAATTGAGACGACCAATTACCACGAATAACCTGATATGAATTTTACCCGAACCTGAAACAACCCGCTATAACTTGTACATGAACCAATTTGGAGTGACACGAATAGAATACGATATAACGTGAACCCTAGAAACCAAATAATCAATTTCATCTGATTCGATAATGACCCGCCCCAAAAAAACCCAATCCAAAAGATCAAATAGATCCTATTTAACTAGAACCGATAAGTATCGACTCGCAATGAGTTAAACCATAGTCGACTCATGGACCCGAATTGACACCCTTGTTACCATGATATTTTAGAAGTTACTATATTGGTTCTTCAATAGAGGTGGCCTTATGATCGGGCCGGGCTAGCCTAGGGGATGGGCGAACAGAGCAGGGCCCGAGCTGAGGGGGGGTTTTGGGGTTAAGCTGCAGCTTTTTGATTCGTAACCAACCCATATTATTTAAGTTGACTTTGTCAAAATTGGGTCGGCCTGATTCCTTAGCCATCTCTAATATATAGTTTTTCAAACTTTGGTCCTTTAAAGTGCATACAATCCTCATTCAGTCATTCCATATTTCCATTGATAAGGGCAAGACCGAATTCAAACATGTTCCAAACTTGACATTTGTAGCAAATAAGCCGACATTACTACATCAATCTATCAAGTAATTAATCCTCTTTATATAAAATATAAAAAAATATTTAACATCGCGGAGTTGGATTTAACTATCACCCTCATCTAATAAAAGTAGATAATATATTTGATGGGTCAGCGAAGTTTTCCCGAAATAAGGTTGTTAAGTTAATTTCAGACTTAAAGCTAAGAGATACACTTACATTATATATATATATATATATATATATATATATATATATATATATATATATATATATATATATATATATATATATAAGCCTGGTTCAAGGGTCCAACGCTTACATATGCATATGCTCCCCATTTATTGAGCCTTGATCCCCAAGCTAGTTTTGGTCTCTCCAAAAGTCAACGATGACTTGGCTACCTTGTAATATTCACCTAAAATCATTATTCAAGGCAATGCAATGCAACCCCTAAACTTTCAAGAACCAAAACTCCCTCTTCAGTCTGGGCAGTCTCTACCTTCCAAGATGAAAATCACAGTAGTACTCTTAGCCTCTACCGCCGGAATATCCGACTACGTAGCCGAGCTCAAACGCCGTGCCACGATCAATGATTTCAAGTCTCTTCTCCAAGAAAAATATGGCATCCCTATGCAACAACAGCTCCTACTCCTCCCTTCAACACCCTCATCATCTTCTTGTTCATCACACCATTTCACCTCTCCCTATGGCCTTCTACTCCCTCTCCAACCCATCGACATGGTCTCGCTTTCCGAATGCAGCCTCTCTGATCACATCCCTACAGTCTACCTCTCCCTCCGCCTTCGACTTCTCGTGGAGGCGGAGAAAGAGTTTCTTGTAGACCTTAGTTGGGGTTGCACCATAGGTACCCTACGTGATCAAGTCAAGTCCCTTACAAAAATCCCTATAAATAAGATGAGTGTTTCTTGGGGTGCCCCAAAGTTTGGCCCTTACAAAGATTGCACCCTTGACAGTGTGTGTCATGGTCTCTGGGATAAACCTACACAACCTTTTCTTGTTGGGGCTGTTCCTTTAGTAAGTACCCACAAAAAGAAGGCACCATTGTCTGATCTTGAGGACGGTCAGCTGGACACGGACTCTGAGGATGAGAGGGCCTGGGAAAGCGACTACAGCTTTCCCGGGGCTGTGTTTAGCTCTGAGCATCGTAGGAAGTATAATGACATTGGTCCCTTGCGTGCCAAGCGTAGCACCGGGACTTTCTTTGCGTGCCAATCATCGATGCCCTTGACCCTCCAGGGACTCCTATCCCTTTGCCAGAGGGTCTTTCTGGCATTGAGGTCATCAAGGATCCTGAGATAAAGTTTTTGATCTTTGGCTTGGAGGTGAAGGAGGGTTGGAGGATATGCTGATAAGTTCTGAATTTCATCAGAAGAGAAACACGCGTTGCGTGGTTGTGAAAGGGGAGCGAGACTTGGCTACGTATTGTTTCCTTAGGAAGCTTAAGGCTGATTTGGTTGATGCTCCTATATGTGCTCTTGCAGATTGTGATCCTTGTTCGTTAAAGGTCCTCGCGTTCCTTAGGCATCCGTTGGCTGAGTACCCTCCAAAGTTGCAAAGACAGTTGGGAAAATAATGGAAGAAAAATGCTACAATGTATGGAGCTAGCATTGAGATCAAGTGGCTGGGAGTAAAGCCTAGTTATAACAGAATTTTCAGATGGAGAAGTTCGCGATGACAGGTAAAAATTTGGAGACAGCAAAGTTGCTACTGGAAGACAAAGGTTTTGTTGGGATGTTTCCTGAGTGGGCTGAAGAGCTGAGGCTCATGATTGAGGGTGAGCAGATGGCTAAAATCGAGGCATTTTATGCCTTTGGAGAAGAGTATCTGACTTTGTTTTTCTGATTGAGGAATTGGCGAAGCATCGTTGCACTAGGATTAAACATTGCCATGGTCGTCGTTGATTTGAGTCATGTTCTTGCAGACGTGCAGTTGAAATAAAAAACTGCTCGAGGGTTTACAAAAGATGTTTGAGATGATTGTCAAGTTTAATGAGCAATTGTGCTTGCTCAGACTGCATTTGATAAAATTCTTGTGATTGTCCTACAAATTCATACACACGTGTTGTCCAGTTGTCTTTGGTTGTATAAGACAGTTACAACAGATACGTATAGTTCTGAATGACTGACACCAACAAATATAAATGTTGTACTGCTGAGCTGCTCAGAGCTATGAACAGCTAACAAATGAATGTATCTACAAATCCTACAGGTTTTCCCAATATAATCAAGCTTACAATAAATTTAAGTATAAGAATAATGAAGATGAATAGGGAAGGTGATACAAGGTTTTGTTTGGGGTCACTGTCATTCTGTCAACATCCCACTGCGTCTCTGTACTCCATGAAAAGTAGGGCAGCACCATAGTGAGCCAGCGCCCCCAACAGAACGAACACATGGAAAATCTGATGGCTATGGCCAGCAAGATCAAACCAGCCAGGCCTCCACCTCTCTGGGACTCGGCTCACATAGAATCCGGTCCCAGTAAGGTAAAACATAGCCATAGCAAACTCATAAGCAAGAGTCAAGTTCCTTCTTGGGTTATTCCAATTCAAGACACAAGCATGAACTGCAGGGATAAATCCAAACAGGCCCATGGACACAAAGAGGATTGCACGAAAGGCCCTGCATTTCCCTGAGGAAAGCGTAGGAGACAGTAGGGTCGCAATGGTGAAGGCCCCGAAGATAGATATCCCTGCAAGGTAGGTGATTTGCCAGAGGGGTTGGCATTGGAAGATGTAGTAAATTGGAGGGAAGAATGAGGTAATGATCATGACAGTGATCCCGGTGTAGTCCATTCGGAGTAGCCATAGGTTCATGTTGTGGGAGTGGCAGCAGAAAAGATGGCAAATGCTGCTCGACAGAAGACAGAACATGGAGCCACTTAAGTAAACATAAAATGGCCATCTTACTGCTTCTGTTACCATGTTGTGGATTTGACTGCTTCCTTGATGGCCTAAGTTATCCAGATTAACCAAAGTCGTACCCTACAATCATTAAGAGTAAGCAATCCAAGAAAAATGGTTCCTGATCAGATATGAAGTGAATTAAGGTGTAGAAAATGCAGGAGATCCCAGAAGTTAGCTTACCATAAAGAGTGCAGTGGAATCATGGGATGCATTTTTTTCCGAACCAGAAGGAAAATTCCTGAAATTTTCGAAGAAATTAACCGGAAAATCAGTCCATATCCACAAATTTACAAAAGATCTAGTGTATTCCGACAAAAGTTATCCCTTAATATAACATTTGTTAGGGATACAATACTGTATCCTTGTATCTTGTCCATGCAAGATCTTGTAACAAACTTGATAACAGTTGAGTGCAAGCAAAAGCTAACAGTACACAGCTAAAATTTTGGGTTAAGTACAAGTATTTTAAGGATGGACAGCAATGTTGTTTAATGTTACAAGGAATATGAGTAATCTGTTGCTTCATCTTCATTCATTACCTACTCCATTACTCTCTATTGGGACAATGGAAAAACAAAACGTAGTTAATTTCTTGTCAAAATCATAATTTTTAATTACTAATAACACACGGAAACTTGAAAGAGTTCCTAATTACAGGAAGAACAAAAACCCAAGCTTGTTTACCTACTCAGACCAAAAAACTACAAGATGTTATGTAGAATAACAGTTAATTTTGGTTTAACAACCACCCTAATAAGTCAACTTTAGCCTCAAAGAAGCAAAGATACTACATTTCTTTTCATAGTAGCTGCTACATTACTAGTAAAACTTAATTGTGGTAGATATGTAAAAAAAAAAATGCGTATGTTCAGATACAAGACAAATTTCTTATTTTCATGTATGATCTGTGGGTTTGAAAATTTTTGGATGCATATTAAAAGTGCCATATCCTTTTTGAGTGTCCCACCATGGAATGTAAGAATGGATAACTAGTTTTGAGGAACTCCTGGTTTATCTTTGCAATGGTTTTCAGGCGTGTATCTTCCATTACTACCCTCATACTGAATCCGGAGAATCTAGATGATGCATCAGTTCATGTTCAAGGTTGAATTTTAATGAAACTTTTAAGGTAGCTTGACTGAATTCACTTTATGAACTTTATTGTTCCTAGTAACCAATTAAAAGTGATGTGAAATCAGATGCAAAATTCGGGAAATGAACTTACTCAGCTCTGCTAACTTGATCTTAACATCCCAAAACAGACGGTTTTTTGAAAACTAACATTCATGATTCACAAATTATAACCTAAAAATTAAAAAAAAAATAAAAAATCAAAACATTACCTAAGAAATCCAAAAAGATCAACAGCTTGTGACACATGAGCTGCATTTACAACAGTCAATCCCACAAACAGAATAAATCCAAGCAAATGCCTGCAAATCAAACCCAGCTATCATCAATAAATTACCAAAAAAAAAAAAAAAAATCAAAACTTTAATAAAAAAAAAAAAAGAAAAAGAAAAAGTGACACTCACGTCCAAACATTGAGGGTCTCATTATGCCATTGAAACAAGCTAAAAAAAGCATGCTTGAAAGACCACTCAGCTCTATAATACTTCAAAATAAACTCATTATCCTTCATATAATCAGGCAACTCGTCATAACTGACTAGCCTACAATTACTTTTACTCTTTTGGGCAACTTTTTCATCACTTCTCTTGTTGTAATCACAACATTTGCTCCCATTTTCCATGCTTTTCCCCTGTTTTCCCCTGTTTCTTACAGAACACATTGAACACCCAAAACTTCCCCTGTTTTTTTGTTGGTTATGATTGTTTGTTTGATGGGGCGATCACAATAAAAGCAACAAAAAATGGGATTACTTTTTCTTATAAATTTTAATTTTTTTGACTTTTGGGTTTGAATTTCTCTTAGATTGTAGGGCAGTTTGTTGAGAAATATGGGTGTGTATGGTATGAATGAATGTGTCAGTTTTATATTGGGGTATTTGCAAGGAATGACGCAACTAACATGAATGAGAGAGAGAGAAGATGGAAACAGCATTTAAAGACTTTAGTTGTGAAGGTGAAGTAGTAGACTACTCGTAGTATTAGTATATTCCAGTGATTTACAGGCTTTTTTTTATTAATGAAAATGTGTAGTTAGGTTAGCAATAAATGTTATTGGTTGATCTCCCTTTAGAAGAACACAACCAACTTAAAAGACGGCCTTCAATTTTGTACAACTTTTTTCCTGCCATGGCTTGATAGCTATTGAGCCTGTGACTCCTTGTTGACCAAGTACACGCCTATGCTTGTTGTTTTGGGATGTTTTAGGTCAGCTCATCTCAGCAAGAAGATGCTTATGAGCACCCTATGGTTGTTTGACCTTCAAAGTAAGATTTTTGTAGTAGCCCTAACTTATTATTCTATTTTAATTTTCACGATATTCGAAAATTGATGTAAAATATTTTTATTTCCAAATCTATAAGACAAAAAGTTATGAAAACTTGATATTTTAACAATTTATATTGAGTTTTATCCAACAATATTTCACTTAAGTATATCATTTCTTATAACATGATGAGATTTTATAATCAAACTTTTAAAACTTTGACTCTATAAAAAAATAGAGCAAAAATAAAAGAATAGAGAGAGTAATAATTTACTTGTTTGGCGAAACGTCGAGGTTTACTTGTTTGAGTGTTGTCAAATTATGGGTAGAGTTGTAGAGGTGGCCAATGGATTAGACAACCTTCATCTTACACCAATGCAAATTATGATGGAAAGTGAGAAATCGTGACATGTTTATGAATTATGAAATAATTAGGTTAAAATAAAGGTAGAGTAATATTATTTTTTTTGTTTTTTTTTTTGAAAGAAAGGAAAGTAAGATCATTTATGATAAGTTTAATTTATGATACATAAGGTCAACCATGACAAGTAAGCCAAGTTCAAATAAATTCAACTCAAGAAAAGAAATTTGAATTCTAATTTTTATTCATTTTGTATAACTATTTTTATTGACCTATATCACTAAGCTAGCTTCATTGTTACAATATCCTTCATATAATAATAAAGTTTTCAATAAACCCCTCAATTCCTCATGATAAGAAATGACAATTGAGTCTTGACCATACCCTACCCATCCCATACTTGTGTCGTCGTTCCTCTTGAAAGTTGAAACAGCCAACTACTGTATCTTCACCATTTTTTCGTTTTATGCCTTCCTTGTACATTGGCCGCCTCTTATAAGTCTTAATGGATGACCAACCACATTGACTCTCTGCGGACGTCACATGCTGGTAGACTTGTCACAAACCTGGTGATTTTTTTGTTGGGAAGACTCAGTCTACCGGTATTTTTTTGGTACGAGAAGATTGGGAAGCAGCTCGTAATCCGTGTAAAACTACATGATTTTTTTTACCGTAATTTACATAAAAGATTGTAAGTTTGTAACACTACAAGCATTTTTAGTCGTATATGCCATTGACAGTAGTGTAAAGTGTATGGTTTTCTTAATTTTTTAGAAGTAAAAGAAGCATAAGAAGATCTTGGGTATCGTATATAGTAAGGTAATCCCTAAATTTAAAGTAGGTAAAATTTGGAGAAAGATAATTTGGAATCATCCTAAGTATTAATTTCCTCTATATCTTGCAATATATATAGTGTATTATGACCTAAGAGGCTATGATCTATATATTTTTACCAACTATGTCTTCAAAGATTGTCTCATTTTACTTTTTACTGTCCCCAAAACACGACTTTATACGTTTTTATCTCTAAATTCATAAGGCAAAAAATTTATAAAAATTTGATATTGTAAAAATTTATATTAAAATGCATCAAACACGATCTCACTTGAATATATTATTATTTCTTATAACATGATGATAATTTGTGATCAACTTTTTAAACTTTAACTTTGTAAATAGAAATGCTGTAATATTTGGGGACGGATGAAGTACAAGTTTGGTGGCAAATTGATTTGCTTCTCCAAAGACTTGTGATCATTTGGTAAAAGCAACTATAACTATCAGTTATGGTATTATCACATACTTCCTTGGTCCCTACTGATAAAAAAAAAAAAATATGCTTTCATATTTGTCAAACGAAAGTTGAAAACACACGTACAAACTCTGAACTACCTAGCAGCCTAGCAATTATAATTGCGCTCGATTAGTTCTGCAGCGGCGCCATTAATCATGCGCGTTTCAGTGTTTCATTGTATGAAACATAGAGCAGCCGTCATTTATGAATCTTTCCTCCGTAAAATTGACTATATGATTTTGACAAATAATTATAGTAGTTACAATTATAATTCTACAACATTATATATGATTTTCTAGTTATGGAGAAAGATATACACCAATATTTCATGGTACTCAATATACCCGTGCAATTGGTTGGGACTCCATTGGGGTCCTTGTCCAGCTCTTTATAAATTGGTTTATATAATTATGGGTTTTAAATAGTCATTTGTTATTGATATCTAACTGAGTCAATACCGAGTCCTGAGTAAAATCTAAATGGGTCACTAATAGGTCACTCACTCTCTCCAAATGATATGTTTTGGAAAGAAAAGGCAAGGTTGAATCAATGTGAAGCAGAAAGATACCAAAACACATAGGGCAACTGCAGTACCTTGCCTCTTTAGTCTTGATTTAAATACTTCTCATAGAAATATGAAAGACAAATAAAAAAATTCCGAGAGTAAAGCATATATCGGTGTGTCAGATTAAAACTGACTTCGGAATCATATTAAACAGCAACCTCAACTGCTGATGGAATCTTATCTGTTGTAGTGTAATGCTCATGGTAGCAAGTGAAAGAGATGCCCCTATGCTTGTGATGATGGAACTCTGGGCAAATACTCAATCACACAGATGAAATGTATCCCTAATTCTTATCATTAATACTATTTGTTCATTGAGTTGTTATTTATCGCATTCAAATTTAATTACTAGGGGCCTGACACAATATGAAGACAAACTTTCTGTTTTAATTTTTTATGGCACTAGAGAAGACAAGATTAAGCTTGTTGTTTAATTGCTTTGGCCATATACAACTATGAACTATTAAGAATGCAACATTATTATGTCCAAAAAATAGTAGTAGCATTTTAACACACTGTCAAGTATAAATATCATGAAAACGTAGGTCCTTCAATGGTCAACGTTGGTTATTTTTTTTATCGGACAAATTGACATGATATATATTTCTCTTGGGGCTCTACGACTGCCTGTCTAGCACCTACTTTTGGTTGAGGCCGCATAAATATCCTATAACGTTAATTACTACTATCTGATTGTGTTGCTTATCGGTGTGACCCGTTTTCTGTCTTTTAGGGCCTGGTTCGACCCGGCCCATTAGGCATGTGACCCAATCCGACCCTTATCCGTCCCATTGCATAGGTTTAGTCCTTAATGCCTCGTTATTACTACACATAGTATAGTTAGTTGCATGAATGTGATTTGATTAGGATAGTCAAGTAGATTATTATTCAATCTACTCCAACTTATCTACAAAAGAGTAGGACTTTGTTTTCCCAAGCGAAACATCCTTAAAAGTTAAAATAAACCGTGATTACTTGTGAGTAACTGTTCATAGATGTAATAATTAGCAAATAAATACATTGTGGTACATTATCACTTATTGACTGGTTTAGGTAAAAATGGTTGGAACACACAAACCATAAAATAATGATCAAAGCCACATCGACCCAACTCAATTAATCAATATAATATTCCAACGGGATTAACATTGCGACTCTCTTTACATCAAAGAAATAATTAAGAAATAAGGCGTTGGATAAAACACGAGGTTGATTATTGCTATAAAGTAGAGAGAATGTATTAGAGTAGTGTAAATAAGGAGGTGGGGGAAGCCTAACGGATTTCTAACTTAATAGTGTAGAAATCTTTAATTAATTTCTTGTGTATTTTCAACTAATCTTGACATATTTATGTTCTTAACAGATAAGGAGGTGGAGGAGTGTAGTAATAGGTGCATGATATTATGTAGTTGGGGAAGATCAGCTGCATTAATTTTCAAGGAAACGTAATACGGTGTAGTATTACCACTTGGTATGTCAACGTTCTACACAATGCATCCAATTAACACATGAAATGGGCAACCTCTTCAAACATGGGACACGTGGCCAAACGTAATGGCACTGGTTATCCTTAAGCAACTCCAAACCTCCAACCATAATTCATCATAAATACATTGATCCACATTCTCCACAGAACTGTCACTTTTCACTCAACAAAATTTTTCCGCCGAGGGAATGACCCTAATAATCTTTGGACAACTGAACCATACACATCCAGTATTGTACGATTGTGCACAATTTTCATCTTGATATTACCTCTTGCAAATAACCAAATAAGTGGGATTATTTTTTTTTAAAAAAATAATTTAAAAAATAAGTTTTATATTAAAATATTTTCAAAAATAAATTTTTGTAGTTTGCAACGATTTTATTCATTTGGGTCAACCTGAACTGGGTTAGCCCAAATACAATCTGCGCATTTTTCAAAATTTGAAGGCAACGATTTTAATTTTTTTTTTGAATTCAATTAGAAAATCGTTTTCCTAAGCAATGGTTTTAATTTTATTTTATTGAAATTGACCGAAATCGTTGCTTGGGCAAAATCACTTTCTAATTATAAAAATGGATCAACCCAATTCAATTAAGTTAATATCGTTGTCTGGGACAAAGATGACAATGATTTTGTTCCGAACCTACATAGACTTATTTTTGAAAATATTTTAGTTCATAACTTATTTTTCAAATTATTTATAAAAAAAAGCTTAAAAAATATAATCCATATAAGTGATATGATGTATTGGGCCTAGTATTTTTGAAAGTTTGAGCGTATTACATACTGGGCCTACGAGTGTGTGTGATTATGTTATTGCAGCAGCCACTTGGTATGGGGGCGATTAGTTTAGTAATCATCCAACCAACCAGGAATAGGTTCTCATGGTTTATATTATGGGCTATGTCATAGATCATAAGGTATAGACCATGACCGAGACAAAATTGTTGGTGTTTCAGCTGGCTAAGTATGACTCCCACCTTACCCCAGAGGCCCAGACATCGCCTGGAACTCTTGGAGGAAGCCTTCTCCAGTTCTCCTATCTATTCGTATAGAGGTATAATTATGCTTTTTTCGATGAAACTTATTGAAACTAGCTATTCAGCAAATAAATACTTATTCGATTTATCAATATGTACTTTCATAAGTATTCATCTTAGCAGTACAACAAAAAAATAAACTAGTAAATACAAATTTTTCTAGATAGCCTTTCGGAAATAGTTTTTTTAGTACTGTAATAAATCTTAAAAATGGGAAATCCGAATTTTATACCGAAAATATAAAAAACTAACCCTTAATATAAATTCGAATAATATAAACTCAGTCCAAAATTTGATATCCATAACTTAAGAATTGAGACTTAAAAAAAAAAAAAACATCCGAAGATGAAGCATTCATATATCAATTGTTTGAAAAAGATGGAAAAATCATTCTTAGCAATTTATAAGAATAAATCATCTCACGTAGAATTTGGTGAGTCATTCTTAGCCAATATTTTATAATAATAAATAAGTTATTTGATTCATTTTGTGATGGTTTAATGTTTTTATTTGATCGCATGTTTACGAGTAGTTGTTACTATTTGATTATTCTAATTGGTCGTCTATCGTCATTACAGAGTAATTTGCTTTTAGTATTGAAAAGACAAAACTACCCCTTAAAAGAGTTATCCAACGTTTTGGGATCAAGAGGTAACATAGTAATTTACTTATGTTCCTGCAGTCGTCAGTTGATGAACCCCCTCTTCTCTCCAATTCCTTTCTTCTTTCCCCACTACCTTGCTCCGCATATTCTCTTCTTCAAGCGTCAGGTGCGTCCCTCTTTCCTTCTTAATCTAGATCTCTATCATATGAGACATGATCATATTATGAAACACCCAATCTTTTACTTCTTGTATATTCTCATTTCAATGCTTGATTAATACGATTGTTTCCAATCTTTCTTCCAATGTTTATAGCTTATAGTCAATGGGTAGTTTAAATTTCTGTTCTTTGATGCCATAGATCTGATTTCACCTACATTTTTTGAAGTAATCGGGTAAAGAATTGGAATTTATTGTTGGATCGTCAAGCCCCACCTCAGATCTTATCTGGGTTAATCTTGAAAATTGTTGATTTTGTGTTTTTGTTTGATTTTAAGTCTGATTCGTTGATTTTATTATCTGGGTACTTTTCATTTTCACAAATTTGATAGATTATGGGGCATGTTACAGGTTGTGAAATTTTGGTGGATTTGAGGGTTGGGGGGAAGAAGTTTAGTGTGTTGAGAAAGGTTTAGGTAAGACTGAGAAGCGAAAATGCCGGCACAAAGGATTGAAACTGGGCATAAGGATGTGGTTCATGATGTGCAAATGGATTATTATGGTAAACGTATTGCCACTGCGTCGTCTGATGCTGAGATTAAGATAATTGGGGTGGGGAGTGGCTCTGCTGCTCAGCCGCTTGCTACATTGGTTGGCCACAAAGGGCCAGTTTGGCAGGTTGCGTGGGCGCATCCGAAATTTGGGTCCGTTCTTGCTTCGTGTTCTTATGATGGTAGGGTGATTATCTGGAAGGAGGGGAATCAGAATGACTGGGGGCAAGCTCATGTGTTCCATGAGCACCAATCTTCTGTGAATTCTATCGCTTGGGCACCTCATGAACTAGGGCTTTGTTTGGCTTGTGGATCGTCTGATGGGAGTATCTCGGTCCTTACTGTTCAGTCTGATGGTAGTTGGGACACCAACAGGATTGATCAGGCTCATCCAGTTGGAGTAACATCTGTTTCTTGGGCTCCTGCTACAGCTCCTGGGGCTCTTGTTGGATCAGGGTTGCTAGAACCTGTTCATAAACTGGTTTCTGGGGGTTGTGATAGCACTGTGAAAGTGTGGAAGCTTTTCAATGGGACATGGAAGATGGACTGCTTCCCTGCTCTTCAGATGCACTCAGATTGGGTGAGGGATGTGGCTTGGGCTCCCAATCTTGGGCTTCCAAAGTCAACTGTTGCTAGCGCTTCCCAGGATGGGACTGTGGTTATATGGACTGTGGGCAAAGAAGGGGAGCAATGGGAGGGAAAAGTTTTGAAGGATTTCAAGACTCCTGTTTGGAGGGTATCGTGGTCTTTGACTGGGAACTTGTTGGCCGTTGCAGATGGTGACAACAATGTTACTCTGTGGAAAGAGGCAGTTGATGGAGAGTGGCAGCAGGTTTCAACAGTGGAGCCATAGGTTTCTAAGAGATTCTCTTTGTAATTTCTTCCTTACTACAATTTCTTTTTCTTATGAACTTGACTGAGCTAGGTTTTAGTCTATTGCTGCTGCAATTTTGCTGTGTGGTCTATACTGTTTATTTTATGGTTTAGTATGATATTGATTTATGATATTTTCTCAAGTTTGATATGGCAGCAAGTAATCAAATCCAAACTAAAGCCCAAAACATTCCAGAAATCCAAGCTACGATTCACACCTTGTTTACCCACGGAAAAAACCAAGTCTTCAGATGCTAATTTCGTGGGATTCTCTTCCAAAAATCATTTTGTTTCTTACCTTAAATGGGAAGAGGGAAAATAGGACGAAAAGATCAGAATCACATCATAAGGAAGACTTCTAGTTGAATTGTCAAAACTGACGCAATTCACGCCAGATTGAAAACGCGTTGCATGGCGTTTTTCATGGAAGACTTTTGCTGATTGTTTCAATTATTCAAGCTTTAATTAGGGGTTGTTTTCTGTCAAAATAACCCATAATAGACGCCATTAAGGCCAGAAATAAACAAGTCAATTTCTAGCTTAGGAAGAGCATGATTTTAGGCTTAAATCATGCATTGACTGTCAGCTTTGTTTGAAATCCGTAAAGGGAGTTACAAAGCCTTGATAGTAGCTTATTTTTGCTGTTTTAGGCGTGTGAGATAGGAATTTCAAAGTTCTTGTAAGATTCCTATAAATAGGGCACTTGTTAGTCATTTCAGAACAAGTGTTAAGAAATAAAAATTCTGACTTTCTTTGTGAAATTCTGGTGTTACTTTGTGTTTCACAAAATTATACCTTCTTTGCTTAGTGCTTAGGTTGTATAATCATAATAATCTAGCCTTACTTTGTGTTCGGTCAGATTATAAACCCCAAACACACAAATAGAATCCGTTTCTACATTGAGTGTTATATTGGTTCTTGTGAGACGAACTTGAATCTGATTTATTTTAAATCACTCCAAACGATCCTAATTCAATTAAACACATCCAAAAACACATCAGTTGGTATCAGAGCAAAGACTTTGGAGAATGGCTTCAAGTTCATCCAACTCACCATCTCACGAGGTGATGAAAGACATTCTTGGAAAACTCCAAGAGATGCATGACGAAATGAAAAGGCATGAAACAAGAGTTGATGCCATTGCAGACCTCTGTCTTAGACAAGGCAGAAGAATAGAGGAATTGGAAAATTCCACACCCACCCAAGGGGAATCACAATTTCGTGGTTACCAAGAAGATAGAAGTCTCAAACTTGATCTTCCAGAATTCGATGGTTCAAATGATCCAGAAGTTTTTTTTGATTGGGTACGTAGATTGGAGAGTATTTTTGAGTATAAGGAGTATGATGATGCTAGGAGTTGTAAAATGGCAATTCTGAAATTAACCAAACTTGCTGGGCTTTGGTATGACAATCTGAAGGCCAAAAGGAGAAGAGAAGGAAAGGGAAAAATTGAGTCATGGGTAAAACTCAAAAAGAAAATGGAGCAACGTTGGATTCCACGTGAGTATGAGCAAGATCAATATGTAAAATTGACTCGCTTAGCTCAAGGGGAACGAAGTGTTGATGATTATGTGCGAGAATTTGAGAAACTCAGTATGGTATGTGATATGCAAGAAAAAGAACCGCTTAAAATTGCTCGTTTCACGAAGGGGCTGTCTAAGCCAATATCCAATAAGGTGGATCTTCTACCTTATTCATCTTATGAAGACGTTGTGAAGGCTGCCAG
Organism: Dysphania ambrosioides; assembly: GCA_026401315.1. Lineage (NCBI taxonomy): Eukaryota > Viridiplantae > Streptophyta > Magnoliopsida > Caryophyllales > Amaranthaceae > Dysphania > Dysphania ambrosioides. The sequence goes on from CM048667.1 coordinate 4,462,178, forward strand.
AAAAGTTGAGGCACAACACAAGGAAGAAAGGCCAAGGCTTACTTCGAGGCCTCCTTACAAAGCTTTTCCTTCTGTGGGAAAAAGTGAGGTTGCTTCTAAATCCACTTTTACTCCTAACTCATTCAAAAGTTATGGAGGAAAAACGGATTACAAACTGGAAGTTTCCAAGAGGACGTGTTACAAGTGCCACGAAAAAGGGCATATTGCTAGTGAATGCCCGAAAAGAAACACACTCACCATACATGAAGGAGGATATGATTCTGAGGAGAATGAGGAAGAGGAAGAGGAATATGAGGAGTATGGAGCTGAAGAAAACACCACTCCATTGTGTGGTGTTGTGAGAAGAATCCTTCATTCCGAGCCTCTCAAAGACGTACAACAAAGAGAAAATCTCTTCCATACGAGGTGCAAGGTGCAAGACAGAATTTGCGATGTGATTGTAGACGGTGGATCTTGTACAGATGTGGCTTCTACTGAACTTGTAAGTAAGCTTAAATTACCTACTCGTGAGCATGCTAAACCGTACAAGTTAAATTGGCTAGATAATGACACCGGCTTAAAAGTTAAGAAACAAGCTCTAGTTTCTTTTACTATTGGGAATTTTCATGATGAACGTTGGTGTGATATTCTGCCTATGAGTGCATGTCATATATTGCTGGGCAGACCATGGCAATTTGATAGAAATGCTTTGCATGATGGCGTTTCTAATGTTTACACAGTCACTACTCATGGGGGAAAGAAAATCAGATTACTTCCTTTGCCTCCAAAGGTTGAACCTATGATGGAGAAAAAACCTAATTTTCTGATTTCGAGAAATGAGTTTGAACGAGAATGTGCTATGGAAGGAGGAGGGTTTTTCCTTGTTGTTAAACCTGTTGATGATACTATTTCCACTGTGACTAACTCATTACCTTTAAAGAAATTGCTGGAAGAATTTTCTGATGTTTTTCCTAGTGACCTACCGCAAGGCTTACCTCCATTTCGAGGTATTGAACATGCTATTGACCTGATTCCGGGAGCTCAATTGCCAAACAAACCAGCTTACAGATGTAGCCCAGATCAAGCCAAGGAATTGCAAAGGCAGGTAGAAGAACTTATGGAGAAAGGTTATGTGCGTGAAAGCCTTAGCCCCTGTGCTGTTCCTGCTCTTTTAGTGCCTAAGAAAGAGGGAACTTGGAGAATGTGTATTACTATCAAATACCGCTTTCCTATTACTATCAAATAATATTACTATCAAATACCGCTTTCCTATGCCCAGGCTTCAAGACATGTTTGATGAGTTGAGTGGAGCCCAGATTTTCAGTAAAATTGATTTAAGAAGTGGCTACCATCAAATGCGAATTAGAGAAGGAGATGAATGGAAAACAGCGTTCAAGACTAAACAAGGCTTGTACGAATGGCTGGTCATGCCGTTTGGTCTTTGCAATGCTCCTAGTTCGTTCATGAGACTCATGAATGAGGTATTGCGTCCTTTTCTAAATAAATTCATTGTTGTATATTTAGATGATATTCTGGTATATAGCAAGTCTGTAGATGATCATTTGTTACATTTAAAATCTTTATTTGAAATTTTAAGGTCTAACAAATTGTATGGGAAGTTAGAGAAGTGTGCTTTCATGTGTAAGCATATTACCTTCCTAGGCTATGTTGTATCTAGTGAAGGAGTACAGGTTGATCCAGAGAAAGTAAAGGCTATTTCAACATGGAAGGTGCCGAAAGATGTGCATGAAGTGAGGAGTTTCCATGGCCTCGCCTCATTTTACAGAATCTTCATCAGGAATTTCTCAACAATCACGGCTCCTTTAACAGAATTATTGAAGAAAGGTGCATTCCAATGGAGTGAAGCTGCTCAAAAAGCCTTCGAAGAGATCAAAGAAAAATTGTGCAATACAACGGTTCTTGCATTACCAGATTTTGATAAACTGTTTGAGGTTGAATGTGATGCAAGTGGCGTGGGTATTGGTGCTGTTCTTATCCAAGGAAAGAGACCCATCTGCTATTTCAGTGAAAAATTAAGTGGAGCAAAGCTTAATTATTCAAATTATGATCGCGAGTTCTATGCCATTGTTCGAGCTCTAGATCATTGGTCTCATTACTTAAGGCCAAAACCGTTTGTTCTACATTCGGATCATGAAGCCTTAAAGTTTATTCATGGACAGCAGAAACTGAATCATCGACATGCTAAATGGGTTGAATTTCTTCAATCTTTCACATTTAGCTCAAGATACAAAGAAGGGAAGAAGAATGTTGTGGCGGATGCATTGTCAAGGAGAAGCTATCTGTTAGCTATGGTTCACACGAAAATTCTTGGGTTTGAACACTTGAAAAGTCACTACGAAAAAGATGAGGAATTTTCAGAAAAATTCAAGAAGCCTACTCAAGATTACACGGTTCAAGATGGATTTTTGTTCAAAGGCAACAAACTTTGTGTGCCTAAGAATGGTGTGCGTGAACTCTTGGTTCGTGAAATCCATGGGGGAGGAATTGCTGGTCATTTTGGAATACACAAGACATTAGAAATGCTTCAAGAACATTTCTATTGGCCTCATATGATCAAGGATGTAACTCACGTGATAGAAAGGTGTTCTACTTGCCAAAAAGCCAAGAGTACTTTTCACAAAGGTCTTTATACCCCATTACCCGTGCCTGATGTTCCATGGGAAGGAGTAAGCATGGATTTTATTGTGGGTCTCCCTAGGACTCAAAGGGGGAAGGACAGTATTATGGTGGTAGTGGACCGTTTTTCAAAAATGGCTCACTTTGTGCCATGCCACAAAACAGATGATGCTTCTAAAGTTGCTGATTTATACTTTAGAGAAATCATTCGTTTGCATGGGGTTCCAAGGTCCATTGTCTCAGATAGGGACACTAAGTTCCTTAGTCATTTCTGGAGAGTATTGTGGAAACTGGTGGGTACTAAGCTCTTATTTAGTACTTCTCATCACCCACAAACGGATGGTCAAACGGAGGTGACGAACAGAACCCTTGGAGCTTTGCTACGTGGTCTAGTGAGTAGAACTCAAAAGGATTGGGATGTTAAGTTGGCCCATGCAGAATTCGCTTATAATCGGTCTCCTTCTTCTACCACTGCTCGTAGTCCTTTTGAAGTGGTGTATGGAATTAATCCTTTGCTGCCCATTGAGCTAATTCCTTTACCTAAAGGAGATTTGATACATGCTGAACCTAAGAAGAGATGGGAAGCATTTCAAAAAACATGCGCCAAAGTCAAAGAAAAGATTGAAATTATGAACAAAGTCTACAAAGACCGTGCAAATAAGAACCGAAGGCAACCTACATTTGCTAAGGGTGACTGGGTTTGGTTACACTTGAGGAAAGAACGTTTTCCTAATCTTAGGAAAAACAAGCTTATGCCCAGATCCGATGGTCCTTTTCAAGTTCTGGAGAAAATTGGAGAAAGTGCTTACAAAATTGATCTACCTAGTGAATTTGGTGGAGTAAGTGCGACCTTCAATGTGGGGGATTTGAGTCCATATCTAGATGATGAAAGTTTGAGGACAAACTTTTTCGAAGAAGGGGAGAATGATATGGCAGCAAGTAATCAAATCCAAACTAAAGCCCAAAACATTCCAGAAATCCAAGCTACGGTTCACACCTTGTTTACCCACGGAAAAACCAAGTCTTCAGATGCTAATTTCGTGGGATTCTCTTCCAAAAATCATTTTGTTTCTTACCTTAAATGGGAAGAGGGAAAATAGGACGAAAAGATCAGAATCACATCATAAGGAAGACTTCTAGTTGAATTGTCAAAACTGACGCAATTCACGCCAGATTGAAAACGCGTTGCATGGCGTTTTTCATGGAAGACTTTTGCTGATTGTTTCAATTATTCAAGCTTTAATTAGGGGTTGTTTTCTGTCAAAATAACCCATAATAGACGCCATTAAGGCCAGAAATAAACAAGTCAATTTCTAGCTTAGGAAGAGCATGATTTTAGGCTTAAATCATGCATTGACTGTCAGCTTTGTTTGAAATCCGTAAAGGGAGTTACAAAGCCTTGATAGTAGCTTATTTTTGCTGTTTTAGGCGTGTGAGATAGGAATTTCAAAGTTCTTGTAAGATTCCTATAAATAGGGCACTTGTTAGTCATTTCAGAACAAGTGTTAAGAAATAAAAATTCTGACTTTCTTTGTGAAATTCTGGTGTTACTTTGTGTTTCACAAAATTATACCTTCTTTGCTTAGTGCTTAGGTTGTATAATCATAATAATCTAGCCTTACTTTGTGTTCGGTCAGATTATAAACCCCAAACACACAAATAGAATCCGTTTCTACATTGAGTGTTATATTGGTTCTTGTGAGACGAACTTGAATCTGATTTATTTTAAATCACTCCAAACGATCCTAATTCAATTAAACACATCCAAAAACACATCAAAGTTAGAGAAGGACAATATTGTGCTTTCTGCTTTAGATTTGTATGGCGCCCATATTTTGTCATTTGTTGCCCATTGTTTTAACAGTTATTGCATTCTCATGTTATTCTCTGGGAATTGTCATATTGGGTTCATGATATGCTTAATAAATTGTTATGAAGGTCTGAGAAATGAAGATAATGATCTAGTTTGCTAGTAATGTATACATCCTGACCCCTGGGTTGCTATCTGTATGAAGTTATAGATGGTCTTAGAATTTTCTGCTTGCTTATTATTGTCTGTTCTGGCTTATGAAGCGATGACATTTAGAATTTGCCTGTAAACTATTGCGGGTGTATTTGGTATGGTATACAGTCGGGCTGTTTTTAGCATATGCATGAATGAAACTTAGGCTGGAGGAATCCAATATTGACGGCTTCACCATGTTTCTGAACCTCCAAATTTACATGTTATTAGAATTTTCAGCTTTTACGGTGGCTTGACCACGAAAGATAGGAAGGCTTTGGTCTCATTTTGGATTATTACAAACCACAACTGCTTGAGGGGATCGCCACTACTCGAAATTCCAAGGTTGATCCTATTTGGGCGCTTACAGCAGCGGAGAAGCTTCCCATTGGCTATCAATTTCTGTACTCTTAAATAAATAGAGCAAAAAAGTACTCTTAATAAAATAGAGCAAAAAAGTACTCTCAATAAATAGAGCAAAAAAAGTACTCTTAATTCTTAAGGTTTATTGTCTAAGCAATCAAATAATATCATACATTAGTACATTATTGAGTACAGCGGTTTCAAAACTTGGAACTCCAAAATTTTTTGGTGCCTATTGACTTTCAACGTCAGCTCTCTGCAAACTTCAATTGTGATTCTTCGTATAGTATACACTAATCCTTATTAACTACGTCTGATAAAGAGTAATTTTATAGCATGTATTTTCAAGAAAAATACTGCAGTTTGAACTATTGGTATAACAATGCTTTGGTCATTGTTAACCCAAAAAATTATTGTTCCATCAGAAAGGGGCTACGCGAGTTCACAATGAATTCAGAAATTTAGATCTTACTGAAAAAAGAAGGAAAACCATCAAAAAGGATAAAATACACAAAGAAACCCTACATAGTTTTTGTATAAACTGTAGCAGAATTAAGTTTGTCAACCTCTCATCCGAGGTTATCATCAGAGAACATTGCATATTTGCATACCATACAGTTGATGTTTTTTCTTTCGGATTTTTGCAAAATCATTAAATAAAAAATTGCAACCTGACAGGTACTAGGGTTTTGGAAATTCAAAAAGCAAAGACGGTCAAAGAAAGTGTCAAAGAAAGTTGGCTATATTTGGATTAGTTTTCAACTGAAATAGGTTCCACAGTCCCTCTAATGCCCTTTGTCTTGAAGATCACTACTGGAAATTTCATGCAAGTCTAAGTCAATTGATTTCCAAAACTGAGGAAGTGTATTTCGTGCAACTTGTCAAAATCAGAATCGTTCATCGTTGAGAACTGAAAAGTGGATGATCAAGTGAGTTACAGGGGAAAAAATGAGTATTTGGTGGTTTATGTTGGTATCTATGGCTTTACAACATGGGTGTGCAAGAGCGTGTTTGGAAGAGGAAAAAGTGGGGTTGTTAAAGCTGAAAGCCGCTTTAAACTACCCAAATGGATCTTCTCTGCCTTCATGGGATGTTAACAAGGAGATGGACTGCTGCAGATGGCAAAATGTCACATGTGATCCCCTATCCAGCAGGGTTACTCAGCTTTCCCTTAATCAGACTGCCTTTTCCTCTCATTCGTGTGAGCCATATAGCTCCGTCCCTTTGTTCCTTGATGCCTCTATATTTCTTCCCTTTGTGTACCTCCAAGTTCTGCTACTTCCATTCAACAATCTTGCAGGTAATGCAGCATCCATTTCATTTTACAAGGATAGAGTGGAAATACAGTGTTTGTTTAATACAGTGTTTCTCTAGTAGATAACAACTAGGGAGAGCCAGTTTCGGATTTTTTTATTAAACTTTGACCACCGTGACAGTATGTATTGACGTTATTGCAGTTGATCAAAATCTTCTTTTTTTCTACAGGGATTACACAGTTTCCTAGATTAGAAAAACTGGAAGTGCTTGATATAAGTAGTAATCGTCTGACTACACTGCCATCAGTTGGTGCCCTTTTTAATCGACTGAACAATAGAGTTCATTTTGATGGTACTATATGTTCATGTTCTGGATCTTTTGATTAGCATTTCTGGCATTGTGTATATTTAGGTTCTCGGGATGTAGTTTGTGTATGAACTCGTATAATTTAACTTTATCTTGACAGAGTTAGCCAGTTTGAAGAAACTGGAGGTGTTAAATGTTGGCTATAACAATCTGATAGGAAGCATTTCATCATCTATTGCGGGTCTATCATCATGAAGGCGTTATCTTTCCAAAGAAATCAGCTGAAAGGTTCCTTGCCTACAGCAGGCAACCGATTATTTTTGGATCAAAATATGAATTCACCTTGAAGTTTTTGAACTTGAAGCACTGTTCTACTGTCATCGGTCATCTAACTTGTTTTTGAATCCTTGATCGGTTGATCCCCTAACACTAAACAGAAATCTTGATGGTCAAGTTTCGTTCTTTTCAAATGAAAGCCCCTTATATTATCTGAACCTTTCAGCACTTCTGAACTCATCTCAACAAATTTTTTATATCTGAACTCATCTCAACAAATTTTTTATATCTGAACTCATTTTTCTTTTGTCTGAACTTCTATCAGTTGTGAATCGAACTTGGAAAGCCCTTATCTACTGTCTACACTAGCTTGGGGACTATTCTAACCTTAATATGTTCTAAGGTGGAAGAAGAAAGTCGGAATAATTGGTGATGCTAGTACTTGTGATCGATGTTTGTTGTGTTTGTCTTAACTAATCAACACAAGTAAAACATCTTCAAATCCCGACTTTAAGAAGTCATTAGTATCTTCTATCTTGACCAGCAACTGGCCAAGATTCATGTCTTGTACTTGGGTTCTCATTACCAACTAAATTATTGGCTTCCGATCTTTGGTTGCGATGTGCTTGAAGATCTCAGTTTATGCACTGAGTGGTCTCGCTAATAAAGTAATGATAGTAGTCTTCCTGCCAATGATAAGGGTTTTGTTCATATTTATATTTGTAAACTGATGCCTTATAAATTACCTATATATTTGTTCGTAGTTATAATTTACCTGCACATGAAAGATAAATTGACTAGTTATTCTGCAGTTTTATGCAGACTAAAGAACCTAGAGGAGCTGGATCTTAGCAGGAACCAATTTGAAGGGAGTATTCCACTCTGTCGTGGCCATTTAACTTCCCTCTGTCTTCTAAAGCTTGAAGAGAATAATCTTCGAGGAACAATTCCTAGATCTTTGTTCTCGAAACTCATTTCTCTTGAGTACGTCTCATTCTCATCTAATAACTTTGAGGGCTCGTTTTCATTTTATTCATTTGCTAATAACCCTAAGCTTGAGGTCTTTGAGCTCATCAACAACAACAATAACCTAGCCATTGAAACAGAGCATCCACTAGGCCAGTTTCTGCCATTTCAGCTCAGAATCCTCAGATTATCTAATTGCACCCTCAACAAGCCAAACAGTACTGTCCCTAGCTTCCTTGCAACTCAACGGCATCTGAGAATAATTGACCTTAGTAACAATGGTATGTCAGGGAAAATGCAATCCTGGCTTTTAGGGAATAACACTAGCTTGGAATACTTGAGCTTTTAGAAATAATTCTCTCGTACGAGAGCTTGTTGTATAACCACATGTCCAAAACCCTCATTTTGTTTGGTTTGATATCTCTGGCAACCTGATGGACGGACAAATCCCGTCCAATGTAGGATATGCCTTTCCCAATATATTCTACATAAATATGTCAAGAAACAGATTGAAAGGGGCCATTCCTTCGTCATTGGGAGATATGAAAGACTTGTACACTTTAGACTTGTCTGATAACTCATTATCTGGTGACCTTTCGGATCATGTCGCTATTGGCTGTGTAAAACTGGCCGTTCTCAAGCTTTCAAACAATCACTTGCATGGAAAAGTTCTACCAGGTACTTCAAACTTGAAGAAGTTGAAGAGTTTGTATTTGAATAACAATCACTTTACAGGAGAGATCCCAACGAGTATTCTAAGTAGCACCAGTCTCTTGTCTGTATTAGATATAGGCGATAATGCTCTATCAGGGGAAATTCCAGCTTGGTTGGGGAACTGAGAGGCCTATCTTCTTTAGTTTTGTACAATAACATTCTTGAAGGTTCTATTCCTTATAGCATCTGCAAGTTGTCCCACCTTAGATACTTGGATCTCTCACACAATAGTCTTGGTTCAACCCTACCTTCTTGCTTCAACCTTTCATCTTTGAGACACTTCCATATGCAAGATCACCTCTTTGGCCCTATCCCTTATGTGTTGTCTCGAGCTTCTTCGCTTGTGACATTAGATTTGAGAGACAACAAGCTTTCTAGTGGAATCCCAGGTTGGCTGTCTCATCTCCCAAACCTAAGGATTCTCCTCTTGAGAGGCGACAAACTTGAAGGAACCATCCCTTTTAGCTTGTGTGAATTGGCCAACATAAGTATAATCGATTTCTCACACAATCACCTTGGGGGATCTATACCCTCTTGTTTGAAAAATATTGGATTTGGAAGGAGATCCCTCTTTGATGGCACCTTTGACGTCCAATCATATGGCTGGACCAGCTACCGGTGAGTGAGAACGTACTCCCACATGAATCAGCTCAGGGTATATCAGTACAGCGTCCTTCATTTCCTCACTGTAATAGATGAGAATAATCTTGCGCAATTTATTACGAAGTAGAGGTGTGAGTCTTTTGAAGGGAGCTTTCTGTACTATATGTCTGGGGTTGATTTTTCGTGCAACAATTTGAATGGCTCCATCCCTGGTGATATTGGACTCCTAAGGGGAATCCACACGATGAATTTTTCCCATAATTTTCTAACAGGTTCAATACCTGAGAGCTTCTCCTACTTGAGTCAAATCGAAAGCCTTGATCTTTAGCACAACAAGATGAACGGTGAAATTCCACCACAGCTTGCTGGACTCAACTTCTTGTCAGTCTTCAGTGTTGCATACAACAACTTGTCTGGTAGTTTACCTGAAATGAAGGGGCAATTTGCAACGTTTGACGAAAGAAGCTTCGAGGGAAGCTCATTTCTTTATGGACCTCCATTAAAGAGAAACTGCATTAAGGACAACAAGCACAATACTAGCAAGGTAGGACGTAATGATGATGATGATGATGATAATTCTAGCTTTCAAAGCTTTTTCCTTTATGGTTTTATAGGGTCATTTGTAGTGGCTTTTTTTTTTTTGGTGTTACTTCATTTCTTTTCCTTGAATCTTACTACTTAGAAATAATGTTCTGCTTCCTTCGTGATTTATTTGGAATTAAGAACAAGAATACTACCATAAGGTTTCTTGGGGATTGATGTTATGCATGCCCTTTTTAATGGTCCCTGCTTTGAGTACTTATATATGTATGGTATTGGTTCTTTATCTACAACAGTAACCCTCGGTGATTTTTTGGTTAAATGAAACCATTTCTTATCTATGCGAATGAAATCATATGGAAGATATTTTGGTTTATCTAGTGCTAAATCATTTTGTAGAAGGCTTATCATCCACTCAAGCCTCTTTAGTTTGTTTGCATAATTAAGACTTGGATATAGTTGATTTGAATGAGCTTTTATGTCCCCCTTATTGATTAGTCTCCAAATTGTGGTTGCTGTAATATTTAGACAATTTTGCCACATCTTCTATGCAAGTTTGAATTAGAAAAGAATAACAATGTGTATTTTGACAGATTAGGGTTTAAGCTTTTTTCGTATATTTCTGATTATAATTTGATGTATAATCCTTGCTTTTATACATGTTTTACTTGGTGTTTCACCTACTGTAAACCTCCTAATACTCTTATCTTTTAACCAAATTCTATCCTTTAATCAAATTTTATCCTTTACTAATCCTATCTTTTCTACATAATTCCTATTGATTGTGATTCCAATACATTTCCAAGAACAACCACCCTCTTTCTCCCACAATTTTGAACTTGTTGCCTACTTGATACGGTTTATTGGCTTCTTTGCTAGTCTTTCTCACTAATTGTCTTGAATAAACCTGTTCAAGTGGGTGGGATCCGTTAAGGGCTCTTTACCGACCTGTTTGTAAAAGGACCAAATCAATAATGAGCTTAATGAGTCGGTCTCTTAAAAGGTCGTGTTTTATTGGGTTTTTTAAGGGTCAAGTTGGGTCAATAATGGGCCTATATTTTCCAAAACTTTTAAACACTATATTGTAACGAATTATTTTCACTTACTTGCCGGTGATACATGTAAACTATCTCCCTTTATAGATAAAAATTATACTCTCTTTGGACGATCCAACTCGTTTTACATCTTCTTTGACCTAACCTGGGCCGGCCCGTTTTACTTGTGACCCATCCCGACCCTGACCCGACCCAATACACACGTCTAGTCTTGAATGCTCCAGACGGTAAGTTACCACCCACCTTCATGACAAGCAATATGTGAAGGATTTCTTGCTTTGTTTCTTCATTGAGCCGAGGTTTATGATTATCTCCATTATTCTCATTTGGATTTGGAAGAACTAATGGGTGTTGTGCTTCTGTTTTAGATGTTGATAAAGAGTCATATTCTATATCTTGAGCGTCAAAGCACCATAAAGCCCCCATATCTTCTCCATTTACATCGGAGACTACAACATAATTTCAAATCGTCTAGTAATGATGTGAAGATGACGTTTTTTTTGGGACTAAGTTTTATGAAGATGTTGTGATGAGAAATACTCTATGATATTTCATTAGTCACACATTTTATTCCGGAGTTGTAATTTACAATTTAAATTTTTGAGGGAATAGATTGATCGGAGGCCTCTCAAACACCTAGATCGAGCTGCTCTGCGAGCGGGTTGTTCAATTGGTTTGGTGGGCGGTGAGATTGTGGTGGGCGAAAGGCCGATGATTGACGCATCCATGCTACGGCTCGGCTAGTTGATCGATGAGAATGAAGATTCTTTTGGTATATAAGCATGTAATCCGTGTACTTTTTAATGTTGATTTAGGATTATAACAATAAAATCTCTCTTTAATAAAAAATTAAACCCCATTATCTCCTTATTAATTACTCCAATTATATTATCTTAAGATTTTATTTAAATATTTTAGCTAATATACTAAATAGGACAAATAAAGAAGAATAAAGAAAGTAATAATCTTATCACATTATCCCAACACACTTAAACTTGTATAGTGTAAAAATTAGAATTTTACTTTCAAAATTTTTGAGTCCGCTACACGAACCATGATTTTTTCATCTTGATATATAAGCCACTACCTCCACTACTGATTTTTGTGAGATGCAATATGATAATTTCAGTTGCAATTCTTTTGACTTATCCCATGTATACCTTAGACATCATCTATGGTCTAATTCTACTTAAATCTAATATGTCTCCGTTTTCCCTTCCAATTTTTTTTCCTCCTTTTGTTAAAAAAAATAAAAATAAATAACACACGATATAGATGAAATTTAATCTTATTTCATGAATATAACCTCTAAAATTTTAAACAACAACTAACTAAAATCAAAGACCCTCCCTTGGTATGAATCTCATGTTCGTCCATTTATGGACTTGAAGCTTGTACTTGAACTTAACCAAGGGAACAAGTAATTTTGTTATTATTTAATAAACACGTAGGCACAAAGTCTAAGCATAAGCTTCAAAAAAGTTTTTCAATATTTATTTCTTCAAAGTGTTCCACATTTCAACCTTCTCAAATGATGGGATTATTACAAGCTCAGCTATAAATCAATTTCGTAAAACGAACTGTATTTTGTTGGACGTGTTTAGGATGTTAAAAAGAAAAAAGAAATTGAACGTGCCGTGCCCTCCGGTAATGTTGGACCTGCTGGTATGTTGAATATCTGGGCCAGACTGATTGACAGTAATAGAAGTAGGCCCCACGAAGAAAAAAAGATAAATAAATTACACTAAATGTTGTTCTATTATATACTCCCTCCGTCCCCTAAAGATTGCTCTATTTCTATTTATAGAGTCAAAGTTTAAAAATTTTGACTATAAATTTTCATCATGTTATAAGAAATATTATATTCAAGTGGTATCTTGTTGGATGTATTTTAATGTAAATTTTTAGAATATCAAGTTTTTATAATTTTTTTGTCCTACGGATTTGAAGATAAAAAGGTTTAAAGCCGTGTCTTGGAGACCGCGAAAAGTCAAATGGAGTAATCTTTGAGGGATAGAGGAGTAATGCAAAAAAAAAAAAAAGAGGGGATATAAGAAGGAAATAATATGATCTCACATGTTCAAAGTAGAGAGGAAAGAAAAAACTCCCAAAAACTTATGCTAAGTGCATGAAATGTGTGAGTCCATGGCTGCTAACACAACCACAAAATTCTTACTACAACTCCTAACATTTCTTCTAATAATCTTCATCTACACAACTTTCTCCCCCCAAAATCAATCCATCAACTTCAATCCTACTTTTAATAAGCATTTGAAGCCACCATCATCAAATCTACCCATAACTACTAGTAATCACCCGGATGATCATCTTCGTCACAACATCTCACCTTCTATCTTGCTAGAAGTAAGCTCTTATTACGAACCTTATCTATTTATTTATTTATTTATTTATCATACCAAATCTACCTTTTTTTTTTTTTAAGTATATGTTGATGAGTTGATGTTATAGTTTTATGTCGGATTTTATTCTTGGAAAAGACTCTTCTTCTAAGAAAAACTATAGTTTGACTTTTTACATTTGAAATGGAGAGATTGAAAAGAAGCATAAGAAGAAGAGTAGTTTGGAGACCATTGAGGATGGACTGGCTCGAGCTCGGGCCGCGATCCGATTAGCAGCCCGGACCCGGAACTATACTTTGAAGAATGATGTTACGACTTTCATTCCTACAGGATCAGTTTACAGGAATTCATATGCTTTTTATCAGTTAAGACTTCTTTTTATTTTTTTAAAATATTGATTTCAATTCTTTCTGCACCACTTTATTACAAAATCCACTAGCTCTAGAATTAATGTTTTGGATTTGGCTATTTAATTTTTTTTGTTACTATAAATCTGCATGCCCATGTAAGTTAGGCTTGTGGTAGAACGCTTCACTTTTTACGTGCTTTCTTAGAGGCTTAAATGTGTCTTAATGTTGCTGCATGCTTATCGCATTTGGGTGGGTGCTCTCATACTTGATCTTATGATTTTATTCTTTTCATATAATATAATATAGTTTGGTAAGTTTCTCACCAAATACTTCACTACATAAGAAAAAATAAATTTTGACTTTTAGTTTCGAAAAAATACTGGGTTAGGCAAATATACATCCCCTTAATTATAGTAGAAAATTTCATTTTAATAAGATCTTAAAAAGTTGTATGAAATTGATAAAATTTGGATGGAGTATAAATAACCGATGGATGTAACACGTTTTTGTACATGGGAGCGAATGAAATTAGTAAGATTTTGGAGAGCAACGGCTTTCATATTGATATTTCATTCCATGTTATAAGTAATGAGTACAATATATATAATCCATGGCATTTCTTTTCATAAGCCTAAGGAGGTTTGCCTCTCTTGAAATTATCCGAGTCTTTACGTAATATAAAGATATTACTAATAGTTAACATAAAAAAGTTATAACTTAATAAATAAATGTCTAATTTTTAAACTAAAGGCTATGGCTTGCCCCTTAATTTTTTGGTTTGGAAAATAACCTTGACCTCCCCCTAATTTTTGAACCAAGATCCACCACTGGGTACAATTGCCATACATCTCATTTTCCACCTTTTCTTGGGTTATGGGCAACCCCATACTTCCCCTTTACAAAAAAAAGAGCAACCCAAATATACACGATTAGTTGAATTTTAGCATCGTAAATTTTCAAGCGTCATCTTGTCGAGTACAATGAAGACTTCACGCACTCTACATTTTGTGTACTTGTTCTTACTAAGCAATAGCTTCTTTTTTTTTTTTTCTTTTTCTTTATGACATCCACTTACTAATTAATATTAATGCACCCAAAAAAAATAAAATTGCCGAATAATTTTTTATGCTAGTTGGTTGCACAAATGATATAAGCTGGGAGAAATATGTATAAACTTTGATTGTTGATTGCTTCCATAAACTATATATGATTTATGATTGACAGCTGATTTAAGTTTGAGTTAATTGAATATGGTTAATTAGGGTGCATTCTTGCTGTAATTGTTCTCATCTTGAAGCTACCAGCAGGTTCTATTGGTCCAAATATCTTACGTGTTGGATATGAGATAGCTGATAAGTCATACTATACTAAACTTATAAGTAACAATTTATATAGTTGAACTTGATGATGGTGATGCGAGCAATTTCTGCAATAGTATATATTAACAAGTTTTATCAATTTCTTAAATCCGTATTCTTTAATGCTTCGTATTGTTGGAGGCCGGTTGCCAAGGTAATGGCGTAGTAGGCTAGTTGACCTCGGGGGGTTTTTTTTTTTTTTTTATTAAAAGTGATGCTACTTCCATTGAGAGGAATCACCAAAGAAAAGTACCAGAGCAAAGTTACGTACTCTAGGGCATGCTGTTGAGAAATGTGTTAAATACGGGTCTGGATCGCACCCGTCACCAAGATAGAGAGTTCACTTACAAGATTTAAGAGAGTTTTATCTTAAAACCATATGACAATGGGAGGAGTTGTCATTTAGCCTTATAAAGTGTTTAACTCTCACTTAGAGGTGGGCACGAGTCATGTTGTGCCTACCATGGACCGTGCGTGTCAGCTCGTGCCTGGCCTCTTTTCGTGTCAAGTCGTGCTATGCCTGATTGTGGTCTTGTCGTGCCATGTCGTATTACCTTTTCCTCAAACTCAGTCCATGGCCTAGCACAACCCACATGCCTTGCATGCCATGCCGTATCTTGTATCGTGTTGGCTTAATTTTTTTAACAAAAAATAAAAATAAAGTACATAATAGAATTTTAAAAATAATTTTAGATAATTTAAATTATATTATAAGAATAAAATAATAAAAATAATAGAAATATTAATTGTACAAATAATTATAATATTATTACTAATAATAGTATTAAATAATACTAAATAATAGATTGTTTTCGGCTGTACCTCGTGCCAAATTGGTGTGCCGCTCACGTGCTCATGCCTAAATTTTTTTTGTTATCTGCGGCCTAGCCTATAATCCACTCCACATATAGCATATCGTGTCGTGCCACGACCGTGCTTACTCGGCCCGCGTGTCGACCTTGCCCATGCCCAGCTATACTCTCACTCATTTGGCCCAATGTATATTAAAGCCATTAAAGGTCTCAAACCATGGGCCTACTCTAATACTATGTTAAGTATGTGTTTGTGCCGCACCCATCACTAAGAGAGAGTGCAATAACAAGGTTTAAGAGGATTCCATTTTAAAACCACATAGTAATAGGAAGAGTTGCGTCTTAGCCTTATAAAATGTTTAAGTCTAACTCATTTAATCAATGTGGGACAATTCCAACTAACATGTGAGTTTTTATCTCTTAACAAAAGGAAATCCAAGTTTAAAAGATTGAATAGCCGTTGAAGCTTTACCATAGACGGCCGTGCCAATATCTAGAGTAGAATACCAAATACATAAACATATACGGAAAACTCTGTACATCATTTTGTAACTAGTATATATCTATAGCACTTGATAACAACAAAAGGTAATTAAATATGGCCCAAAACGTCATTACTCACGGTATCGGAATCAATTACAGGTAATTTAAACTCGAAAAAGTAAAAAGTTGGGAATTATTTTGACAATAACAATGTTATGGAATTTATGCAGGAGTCACATAGAAATGATAAAAAGATTTAAAGTATGGACTTATAAAGAGGGGGAGCGGCCCTTGGTGCACCATGGACCTATGAAACACATTTATGGTATAGAAGGGCATTTCATCGAAGAAATGGAGGCTAAGACGACGAGCCTAAGCAAGTTCATGGCTCGCCACCCTGATCAGGCACACGTCTTTTTTCTCCCTTTTAGCATAGCCAAGGTGGTGGAATTTCTATACAGGCCTCTCATCTCCTACAATCGTGGACCTCTTCATAGAGTGGCTTTAGACTATGTCAACGTGGTCGCCAACAAGTATCCTTATTGGAATACAAGTCTTGGAGGGGATCATTTTATGCTCTCTTGCCATGATTGGGTTAGTACGTATTCTTTTTATTGCATGCTTCCAATTCCACTAGTTATGGCTTTCTTTCTTTTTTTCAATCAAATATCAGTTGGATGATGCTTGCATATAATATAATAATACGTTATCGTAGGTTAAGAAGAAAAAAAAAAACTCTTGCTTCATATAATACACTTTACTCCTAATCATGTAGAAGTGGATATTTAACATTATATAAACCAGCCCCGATCATATATCTTAGTGTATATGAGAATTACTAATTTATACCTTATATAGATATATTGGGGAGCTTTTTATAATATCATTTTTTATATCAGATATCATAATGTCTATACTTGATATATGTTTTTCTGTGTTTTTAGATCTTCTATATTTCTATATTTGATATACCAATACCTATAATATAATAATATCAGGTATGAATTAGGAAAAACTCTCGAGTATTTGGTATTTTTCTTACAAACTAATGCAAGTGCTGATATGATGATATGTGTGATCTAGGCACCAGACATTTCATATGCCAATCCAAAACTGTTCCACAATCTTATAAGAGCACTTTGTAATGCGAATTCATCAGAGGGATTTCAACCAATGAAAGACGTCTCCATACCAGAGGTTAACATTCCGCCTGGAAGATTAGGTCCACCGAGCCAAGTGTTGCGGATAAGTAAGCGTCGGATCTTTGCATTTTTCGCCGGTGGTTGTCATGGCCATGTAAGGAAGTACCTATTCGAGCATTGGAAGGAAAAGGATGAAGAAATCCAAGTTCATGAGTACCTTCCTAAACACCAAAACTACGTCCAAATGTTAGGGCAAAGCAAGTTTTGCTTGTGCCCTAGTGGCTACGAAGTGGCAAGTCCTAGGATCGTTGAAGCAATTCATGCCGAATGCGTGCCTGTGCTCATCAAAGATAATTACTCTCTTCCATTCAGCGACGTTCTTGATTGGGATCAATTCTCAATCCATATTCCGGTGGCTAGAATTCCTGAAATCAAGACCATACTGAAGGGGGTTTCTACCAAAAAATATTTGAGGTTGATTCAAGGAGTGAGGAGTGTGAAGTGGCACTTCACATTGAATAGGCCTGCTAAGCCATTTGATTTAACTCATATGATTTTGCATTCTGTATGGTTAAGAAGGCTTGATATAAGATTGCCATATCTACAATAGTTTTGAAACCCTTATCAAACTCTAAGTATGAAATAATATTACATTTTGAATTGAATTCTCCATACAAGAGTTTATAGCATATTTGACTTATTCTTTTTTTTTTCTTTCTATTTTTCAATAAATTTATAATGAAATGATTCTGATTAAGTACTCGTATAAATTAATAAATAAAAAATGGTGTTCATATATGAACATAATAAAATATTCCCTAGCAAAATTTTGTTTGGTTTATTTGTTTAGTTAATTCAAGTGCAAAAGTAGAAACAAAATTTCATCATCAATGGTGAATAAAAATAGTGCAAATGAGAATCCATATGGATTGAGAACCTATTGTGTTAATTATTTGATCATGAAAATTCAATTTATTGTACATTTTCTAAGACTCGTTACTTTCAAACATATCGTTTAAATTTACCCTAAACTCGAAATCGTCTTTATCTCATCTCTACTATCTAATCATTGTAACTATTAAGCAGTTTTAATACGAACCAATTTTATCCGAATCACATGATGATCACACAAGTTCTACACAATTACCCTTATGGACATTAGGGTTTGGGTTTGGGTAATACTCGCACAAATAAACCAAGCTCCCCTGATTATGTTGGTTGTAATTACGTGGAGAGTTAGAGAACTGAAGAAATTGTGTTCCCCCAAAGGCCAAACCGCCAAAACCAAAACCCTTCAAACAAAGATACTATCATACTACGAGTCTACTACTACTCGTATTACTTCCACAGTTCCACTTCAACATCTGATACCGCCAGTTTCCTAAATTGTCCTAATTGTTTGTTCATAGGTCCGGTGACGGCATTGTTTGGGCTGACGTCTCTCACCTTCTCTCTGCTGCTAGCAATGGTTTCCTCTCTCTCTAAAAGATGTTTGATATTCATTAAATTGATTATGCAATAAAGTTTCCGGCTTTATTTTGATTCAACACTATATTACATAATTGATTATATTGATGATTTAATAATTGATTATTTTATGTGATTTTCTAACGTTATATTATAGGCTTTAGTATTATTGTAAAATTGATGTTGTATTTCATGTGAATGTTTGTGTATGACAGAACTTCGAGAAGGTGAGTTGATACGTGGTGAACAATTTAATCTCTTTGCTGCCATGTCTGCTTTAGAGGTACTCATATACTTGCTTCAGCTTAGTTCTTTTGATGTGGTTGGGAATAGTGTGAGGATTCTCGCGGTATTAATGTCAGACCCTGTTTGGAATCTTGGATTTCATTTGGATTTCTTCATTTCAAATGTGGGATTTGAAATGTTGAAATTCGAATCCAAATCCGAATCCATTGTTTGGCAAACACTGAACATTGGAAAATCCAGAATTGCAATTTCACTTTGATGTTTGGGATTTGGGAAGTAGAATTTCATTTTCTACGCTTACCCATGCACTGCACCTTCTTCAAGCCCTTAACATACCCTACTGCCATTGCCTTCCCATCCTCCGCCGCCATGTCGGTGCCTTCCCCACCATCACCACCGTGACAACAAACGGAATCAAATAAAACGTAACCCTAGAGTCAAAATAGATAATTTTCCATTTCTTACTCTGTAATAATGATGATTTCGGACCACAAATTCTTGGTTAAGGTGGCGCTGCTGCAGTGTTTGGGTGGCTTTTCGTGAGATATGGAGGCGTTGCCACCTCCGGCAAGGAACGGTTGAAGTTGATTATTGATAATGATTACCTTAACAAAAATTCACAAGGATTCCAACCTTTTTGATGTTTTGAAGTTAATTATTGATGGTGATTTCAAAAAATAAAAAGATGTTGATCATGATGAGTCGCAGGCCAAGGAAGCATGGAAACAATTTGATGAGAAATGGGATTTTGAAATGAAAGGGCTTTCTAATGGATTTGAATTCTTACTTTTACACTGCTCCAACGATGTGCTTGGATTTGGCCCAAATCCAAATTTTTTAGACTCTCAAAAATGGTATTTGGGCCAAATCTAGAAATCCAAATGAAATGGTGGTTTCCAAACAAGCCATTAATGTTTTTCGCAATAATACGAATGCATTTGTTTGTTGATTAACATTGATCATGTAACTAGTCATTATAAGTAGGTGTCACTGTCTGCAGCTTTCCAATTTGGGAGCTTCTTGTATTCTTTGTAGATTGTGGTACCGCTAATACAAGTCAAACGCTTCCACTTTCTTATATTTTTTAGGGTTTGTGATGTCTTCTGTCCTTATTGAGTGAATTAGGGAATGATTGGTTGGTGTAGATTAGTATTCATTGTGTGTAGTTTTGAGTGTTGTGTTGTTAATGATGAATGAGCTCTAGCTGATGTATGATTTCTTCTACTTTACTGTGGGGCTCTTGAAGTGGACGAATGCCTTATCTTTGCTTATTCTGTATTTATTTTGTTAGATAATGGACCCCAAGTTGGATTCGGGAATGGATAATGGCAAATATAATTCCATTGACAAGGCGATAGAGTGTGGTGTTGCTCCAGTTCCATTAAGTTTTGATAAAACTATGGATGTTATCTGTATTCTAGATATCATGGATCACCTCCTTGCATGTGAGGTAATTGATGTAGTATGTGCTTTTTTTATTTATTTGGACTGATGCATGCCATATTACCATTGGTTTGATACTGTTACTTGTATAATGGCAGGCTACGTGGCATAAGGGTCACTCATTGGCACAAACTGTGTTCTCTTGCATCTAACTTATGTGGCTTGATCGTACATCATCGCATTCCTTTTTACATTCTTTTTGTATAATAGTCCATGCAACATGCAATGCTGTTATATCCGTTGTTTCAGAGTTATGCACACATGAAGGATAGTTTGTGTGACTACTTATTTTGCTTGTTTTTGCCCTGTTCTTTCACCATGATGACCACAAACTAAGTCATATTGTCTGGACCTGTAAAAACACGGATTATGGGGGAACTCTCATGAATATTGGTTTCCTGTGTTTTGTGCTCTTTAACAGTATTATTTACTTGTTTCCAAGGGTTTGAACCCTTGTTTTGCAAGCTCTGTTGGAGTAATTACTTAAGCAGTCGGCAAATGCTTGCTTAAGATAGACATACTTACCCATAATGCTATTGATATGGATTATGGAGCCATGGAGAGCCATTTTAAATGGAGTGGAAGAACACATTGTTTACATTAGATCTTAATTGTTTTGGGTGCAAAGTATGTATTTTGGAGCCTTAGAAGACTCCTTGGTGATATTCACTTTTAAAATATTATCTTGTTTTGAGATATTAAACTTCAGAGTGTAATCTGGCGTGGCATCGTGGCTGGGAAACCTGATAGGGTGATTGATGCTGAATGTTTGGTGTAGTGTTATGCTGCTGAAAATCTGTAATGAACTTAAAGTAAAACTAATAGTAATGCTCTTGTCTTAGATACTACTTTAACTCATCATCCTGTGGGAGCAAGGTTAAAGCTAGGTGTGGGATTCTCCTTTTGGCTCTGAGATGCGAAATCTTACTGGTAAAGTAAGGAGTTGCTGCTACACAGTTTTGCCAGATGGCGTTATTTGGGAAATGGTTTCTGGAAAGCCAGACAAAATTTCAAATCAATGCATTATTTTTCAAAAAAATTTAGCCCTTATGTTAAAGCAGTGAATCTAGAAATAGCTGCTATGAAGCTACTTATAATATGTACAATTGACAACTTTGATAGATATTCTGTGATATAAAAAATTATTTATATTGATAAATTTAGCCCTTATCTGAGATCTGGCTGTGTGCGAGAGACAGAAAAATGCCCTCTTCTATCTGGCTGTGTGCGAGAGACAGAAAAATGCCCCCTTCTGCTGATGTTATTTTTTTAACTCTCCAGTAGGAAAAAGATCTATTCACAATAGCTTATGGTCTCCCCTTGGGGGAAGACAAAAATGAAAAGTTTTTATTTACTCTAAATGCCGTGGAGGAGACACTCTATCGACAAATGCATGCTTGTAAATCTCCTGCAGCCAAAAAGACGGTGATGGAAGGTAACTGTTGGGATTCGGTTTTAATCCAGAAATATCACAGTTAAATTTTCTGTACTCCAAGTTCACTAGTTTATTAATTTTATCAATGGATTTTTTTTTCGAAGTATTTGTTTGAGCGATATGTCTTTGAATGTTATTTTGCTAATTGATTGTGAAAGTTTCTCAGACAGATTTCTTTGTTTGCTCTGGAGTCATGTGTTAATTTTTGTCATTTATGATGAAAGGCTGTGTTGTTATTGTTTGTACACCTCTTCATATGAATGTCTTGCATGCTGCTTCCTACTGCAACATAATTTAAAGAGTAGGTTTGCTTTTGACTTGGTTAGGTTCTTGGAATGCAGGTCAATAACCATTACAAACCAATCCAGATTGGAGGAGGGATTTTCCCGAGCTCTGCTGTGTGGTTAACGATTTTGTAAGGTCTTAACCTATATACTCTTGCTATGTTTTTATTGTCCCCTCATTTTCATGCTGGTATCATGATGCATTGCATGAATTGTATTCTAATGTTCAATTTTTATAGCAAGCGAGTGGAAGTGTTGTATTAGTCTGGCTATAATTGTTTTATATACGTTTGAACACCATTACTCAAATTTTTCCCTTCTATGAATTTTTTTAGTGGATTTGTGTCTTTATTAAAGACGACACTCTAATTTTTTCTTCTATTTAGTTAGGTGAAAGAATAATGTATTGAAAGTCATGCAAAATTCTTCGGAAATTTATGCTAGTAAAATGCTAATTCATTTACTTTTTGAGGGTTTAATTAATAATCCAATAAGAGAACACTGGCGTAGTGGCTAATTTGCATTTTCGAAGGAAGTCCATCTTTTGGTCTAGGGTACTCCATGCATATATACCCTTACCGCTTTTAACGACTTCTTCTTTTGAGTTTCGACTAAATTACTAGGCTAAAAAATTTGGTTCGAGGTTTTTTGATCCTTCTGTCTATTAGGAAGTAAAAATTGGTATGTAAAAGACAAGAACGTAAGTGCTGATAATGAGGTTATGAAATTCGGAGTGGTGGATGAAGAATCTGAATTGATACAGGCATCTAGAGGTATCCATTATGGGCCTAGTCTTATGGTATAGACTAGTATTACCTCCATTCCAAAAGTAAATGCACCATTTAATTTTTTTTCACTAAGAAACTATTGCAAGATATAGGAAAGTTAAAGTCAAGGCAAGAGAAGTTATTCTCGAGGTTAGGGACAAGGTGTAAAAAATGTTTGCCACAAATTAAACTCTAAGGAGAGTGAAAAGGAGATATAGAGTATAGCCAAGAAGAGACAAATATTGATCAGGGATCTTTGTATGGTAAAGTGTGTGTGAAGGATAAAAATTAAAGGATTTTGTCCATGATGACGAGATTAAAAGCATATGGATGGCTTATTTTGATGAGTTGTTTAATGGAAGTAAGGTAGGTGGCACCATTATTGGGGATATTGATGTTAGTTAGGAATAATACGAAGAGGATACAAAAAGTGAAAGTAAAGGAGACATTGAAAAGGATGAAGTTAAGAAGGTTGTTAGGCTAGATAGTATTCCTATGAGATTTGGAGATACATAGACAAGATTGGTATTGAGTAACATATCTCTTCGGAGGACAAGTAAAATGCCATAATACCGTAGGAGAAGCACATTAGTGCCTATTTGCACAAACAAAGGGGATTTTTAGGAGTGTTTAAGTGATCGAGGAATAAAGCTTATGAATCGCACCATATGAATCGCTCCATGAAATTATATGAGTGAGTGATTGAGCAAAGGTCGAGGAAGTGAACTACTATTTTGGAACATCAATTTGGGATTATGCGAGGTCAATTTACCGAAAAAGCTATCCACTTATTAGGCAAAAGATGTTGCATTATTGTGTCAAGAAAAAGATTAAACTATGGTGTTCTTTAGTTTGAAGAAGACGTATGATAAGGTATTGATAGAATTACTTTGGTGGGCAATAAATTAGAAGAGCATACCACGTAAGTACATTAATCTAGTTTAAGGTATGTATCAAGATGTTAAAACAAATTTTAGAAGTTGTAAAGTGACAAAAGACTTTCCTATTATAAGCGGGTTACACTAAGGATTATCCCTAAGCCGTCCTTTTCGCGACAATCCTAGACAAAGTAACAAGGTCAATACAAGATGAGATGTTGTTGTGTTTATATTTTTGCTGATGATATTGTTCTGGTGGATAAGTCGTTCTGAGGTGAATGCTAAGCTTAATTAATGGTGACAAATGTTGGAATTTAGATGTTCAGATTTAGTAGGAGCAAGACAAATTATATGAGTGTCATTTTAACATTAGGAAGAGGCCAAATGAAGATAATGGTAATTTGGATGATATAGAGTTGCATGTAAGAGAATGTTTTGAACATTGAGATCGGCTCTTCAAAGGAATAGAGATATTGATCAAGATAACACAGATAGAATAAATTCTAGATGACTCAAATGGAGAGCCATAACTGGAGTATGGTGTGATCACATTATACCCTTAAGGTTTAAAAGGAAAATTCTACAAGATGTTTAACCAAAATTACTGTATGGATTAGAGTGTTAGGCTTTTAAAGAGTATATTAAGAAGATAGTATATTAAAGATGTCTATGTAAAGGTAGATGTGTAAGAACATCTTAGAGGGAGAAAATATAAAAATGTGGATATGCGAAAGAAAGTTGAAGTAGTAAATGATGAGGATAAGATAAAGGATAATCGACAGTTTAAGCATGTGAGATGACGAGTAATATATGCACTGGTGAGTAAGATGGAGGGATGAAGTAATGGAGATCTCAAACGCAATCAATGCAGACCAAAGATGACTTATAAGAAAGCAGTAAAAAAAATGCGAAGAAAGAAATTGTGACTCTTAATAGGAAGGAATGGTGGAGGATTTTTGTAGATGATAACATGAGCTAGGCACATGTTTGATGTAGTGGACCCCATTTTTTTGGATTTAAAGCTTGGTTTGTTTATATGTAGTGACTTTGGCCACGTTAGTTTACTAATGTATGAAACATAAATGTTATGTGAATGTTTTTGAATTTGTCTCGATGTGTATTTTAAGTATCTACTATTTTTAATTTTTACTGATGCATAATTATAGATAATTGTGGTCAAACTTGTGCCTTGTTATGAATAAGTGTATATATATATGGTCAAACTTATGCGGTGGCAAACATGAAATTCCAAATGGTGCAATTATTTTGAAATGGATGTAGTATTGTTGTTTATGGCTTCTTTGCCAATAAGAGGCTTACGGATATTTTTCCTCACTGATTTAGGGATCTCTAACTTACAATGGCAACCTTGATACATTGTTATTCTATCATCTTTTTATAGCTTTTTATGTCAGACATTCAAGTCTTTTGTCATGCGTTAATGGTTGACTGCATTAACAATTTTAATGTATGTGCAATGATTAACTGGCTGCGTTGTTCAGATTCTTCTACAATTGCAAATTTACATTCCTTGAACATTTTTACCTGATCCACATTTTCACAATATAATGGACTTCACACAATGGCCAGACCCAGAATTACTGAACTGATAATGGTCAGGGGCAGTGGCAGATGTTCTCCTATGTTAAGCTATAGTCTTTGTATCGGGATACAGTATCCATTGAATAACTACTTTATTTTTGGCTACAGCTTTATTTTGGAAATTACTGTTGATTGCTTTTCACATTTCAATCTTACGTTATCTTAGTTGAACTATTTATGAATCTTATGTTGTTCCACTGTCTACTTTCCTTAACTTTTATCTAAATCAAGGGGCTCTGGTAAGACGGATTCTTGTTGATGCTTGTAGAAAATATACAACCTTCTAACTAAGTTTGATGTATTTGGAATTCACTTTCTTAGTTACTTGAACTGAATGTATCAAACATGCATGCTTTTGCACAGATTCTGGTCAATCTGATATCTCCATAAGTTAATTAGATTGTTTTGAAATGTGTAATGAGATTTCATATTTCATTGTGCATTACAGCATTGCTACCACCTTCTCATGTGGATCAAAAAACGTTTAAAAAAAGGTTAAAAAGATTATAAAAAACGTCCTTATATAATATTTTTTTGTTTTTGCAAAACACCACCGTCCATCTTCTGAGAACACTTTAAAGTAATAATTTTTGGTCTACTAAAGGCAAAATGATATTTGCGACAATTGTCTTTCATGTGCAATTTAGGGTGTTATGAAATGTAGTTAAAGGTTAAATTGGTGCCTTTTTAGCTTAAAGGTGTTGTTTTGCCCTGAAAAATGTTATAAAAGGTGGTTTAAGACAAATATTTTTAAAATGTGATTAGTTACAATTTTTGCATTTTCTTAGTTGGTTTCTTAATCTTCTTTCTTCTTACAAATATTTGGCTGTCATGTTGAAACTTCATCTTATTATTAGTGCTTTAAGCTTCAGATAATCTTATTGCCTTCATCATCATGATAGGTATCCCGATAAAGCATAAAATGTAACTTGGAGTAAGATGTGCTCAGGTCTCTCCAGACTGAGTGCATATGTGACATGGCTGTTGATATAAATATTTTTGTTGATGCTATATTGCTATTGTGTAGGTGTATCTCTGTTTTAAGATTTTGACTTTTTAACCAAAATCAGGAATCTTCTGCTGTTACATTTAGGTCCAAGAAATTTGGGTTTTTTGTGACCTCTGTATTCTTTTTGTGAATAGTCCCGACTCCTGAGTGTTACTCAGCATTTATGTAATATTATATGAAGTAGATTGCCCTTTAAGCTGCTCAGATAACTGTGACGCTCTTTTGAAAGAAATTTTGTTTTTCAGCTGGAACTTGTTTTCAGGGAGGTGTTTGGAGACTTCTCTGGCATGTCTGATGAGGTATGTTTATCGATTTTGTAACACTCGTCTAAATAACATGGATTCACCTACCATTTTCAAGATTTTGGGAAATTTTGATTTTGTGAACCTAAATTTCTGTAATTATAGAGAAAAGAAATATAGAGGAGTTTGTGTCAATCCCAAAGAGATTGATATTCTTTTAGTTGGTTTGCAGAATATGTGTATGAAACTGGTCAGACATATACTAATTTTGGTTGAGGAGCAAACATATTGGATTGCTTTACGATATTTTTCCTTGGGATTTGATTTGGAGCTTTACTCTTTCCATGAGTATTGCATGGTATACTGGTACTTCTATGTCATACTGGTTAAGCTTGCAGAGAAATCACATTTGAAGCAGCTTTCAGCTGCTGACTCAGGTGAGCTTACTCCTTCAATGAATATTTGCATCATTGCACAGTATACTGGTACGTGATACCTTAATGTCATATTGGTTGCTCAAGGCTTTAAGCTAAAAACCTGTTAAAACAATTATTTGAATGGTTTATTAAAAGGATATCCAGTTATAAACTGATTCTTTGTTAAATCTTGATAGACCTTGACTAAAAGGATAAAACTCACATCACATAGCCTACATTTTTGTGGTGATTTCGAGCTTCCTGTCTATGCTTGCATTCTGTAATAAATAAGGGTTCTCCAAGATGATCTGGATTTAGGGTCCTAATAGATCACTTCATTCACGTGTTTCAAAATTTCAAAGCTTGTGAGTTCATGCTTTAAGGTGCACAATCAAGTTACCTAGTGTTCAGCTGTTTGGTTGATTATTGTGTGTTTGTGACTTTTGCTGTTTTGTGGTGATCAAGATATTTCCTTGTTATAATCTCAATCATGTTGAGGCTGTGGTTAGAAAGTCGGAATTTATATTTCCTTAGCTTGGTGTATTTGAAGATATTTCATTTTTTATCGCTCTTTTTCATAACTTTGTTGGATTTATATTGGAGTTTTTCTAACCTAGCATATGGCAAGGATCTAACCTAGCAGAAAATTGACCTCTCAGGTGCATTTTACTCTCTTTGCATTTGACATGCTTATCTTCTTTTAACAGCTAAACGGAAAGGGACGAAGAAAAGAGGCTCACTGATGGATACAAAGGATTACCGCATCCCACCTGCATTTATGCTACTTCAATGTTATATTTGTCTTTCTGAGGGACATGCAATGGTAAGTTTGGTAGTTAGGCTGGAAATGTTCGATGGTAATGGATATATTTAATGATAGGTCACCGTCTTAGCTTGCATGGCTAGTGGATACTTGTACAGGAAATTCACTATTGTGCAGAGTTCATTCTAACTGGAATGAGATCTTGCAGATGCTTGCTGCTCTCAGAAATGAACAAAAGCTCTTACAGCATGTAGGCCCTTTTAATACTGAATTTGAGGTGAATTTTATGTTTGCATTTGTTTACATTCATGCTTTTCATCATTTGTTTATCAACAGTTTCCATGTGATATCGTTTATAACTTTATATTCCACATTCAACCTTCTACTTTGTATTTGACGATAAGAATATCACATTCTAAATAGCTTTCCAATATGCTCATGCTGGAGCGTTTTAGGGTTTCTATTTTTAGTTACCTATACAGACTTCCGGAGTACTGATTAAACTTCTGGTGTCCTACTTTGTAGATATTTTTAATCAACGCTTCGAACATTTACAGAAAGCTCATCTTCCAGGTCACGTAACGTACCACTCTTTTAAGGATTATACTGCCCAAGGTCGACTCTCTTGTGAGTATTATGTCAAAATGGATTCTTGTATGCTGTTGCCATGACTTTGTCCTAGAAATGTGCTTACATCAATTAACATTATTGTAGACACTTGTTACATATAATCACTTCAAGGATGCTCAGATAATTGTTAAGGAATAGAAGTAAGTCTTTTGCAAATGACCCTGATTAACTGGCTGAAGTCCGATGCATTGAGCAAGTTGCAGAGCGCCACAGCATTGCTCTAAATGTAATAAAATCGTGTTGGAGCTCTTGACGCTTCTCTTAAGATGTCATAGGAGTTCACACATCATTCCAGTTTTGCTGTAGCGGTAGTCAAAAGGTCATGAGGCTTGCTTGTGTAATCATACAATTTTTCTTCCCCACTTCCTGTATCATTAGTTCTGTGTTAATCTGTGCTGATTGTTTTATGATTATATATTGTTTGACTAATTAAAGAGAACCAGTTGTAAAGTTTAGTTTTGTGTTAACTTGCACATCGCATAGATACATTGGTTGCAACTTTTGTGTTCAGAGTATGATCAACCTATGTCGTATAAAGACTTTTTATACATGCAACATCAGATCTTTACTAATTTATGATTCTTTCAAACTCTTCCATTGTTGGCTCTTTCACCTCTTATGACTCACATAATAATACTCTTCAAAATATTTACATTATCATTTTATGCAATTTAGTGAACCTCATACTCTCCAAACAATTATTTAAGTTGGCTCTTGAATTTCTAAGACTTTGCCATATCGATGGAGGAAAATAAATAAAAAATCTTGTCTTGAAAAGCCACAATCCCCACAAATTGATTATGTTATCCGAGAATTTTGAGCCTCAATGCTGATAGTTTTTTGAGAACTATCTTCAATTTTGATTCAAAGACCTTTTTAGAAGATGGTTTTGTAAGAATTTTAAAATTACGCCATTACTCGTAGTCATAAACTGTATAACTAAATTGTAAGAGACACTATGTTATTGTTCAAAATTCTTTTCAAAAAACGAAGAAAAATTGTGCTATATAAGTTACAATTTTACAAAGTACATCGTGCAATCTTCTCTACTAACGAAGTCTCTCATGGCAAGCCACTATTAATGAAAGGGACAAATAGAAAATGTGTAAGAGTTGTTTTTACCAGTAGCATTATATTAGCATTTACTATATACTTCGAGCAAGGATGAAAAGGATTCACCAAATTATGATCATTACTATTGTTAAGTAACAAGTCTTTAAATAGTTTTAAGTAATTTAAAAAAAAAATGACACTAGATACTAGAAAATGACACATAATATTCCATTAATCCTATATTATTATCAAATAGACTTAATAGCATGTATACGCGCAATTGCATAGTATTAATATTCGGTAAATGAAATTGAAAAAAACTGATTAGTAAAATTAAATGTAGCTTGAATAAAGAACTTAGTAAAGGATTAATTGGATTATTAGAAGTAGTTAATATCTTGTTTTAGATAATAAATTTCTTCCTCTAATTTGTTTTGAAGAATTGCTGAAACCTTATTTCATTAGACGCTTCTAGGCTTCTTCGTCTATGAAAATTAAATGTCTCCATATTCCTAAGGATAGAACGAATGTTTGTTAATTTTTGTATTTATCTTAATGAAATTGACAAATTATAAACTTATATTAGTAGCAAATGTTTTAATATAGGAAGCTTGCCTACCCTTAACATTCTCTGCTTTTTTGCCAAATTGTGTAACACACTTTGTTGCTTTGATGTCTTCAATTTCTACTGGCACTCTAAATCTGGAAAAAATGAAGTCAACAATTTATTGAAAAAAATATTAATATCCTATATTAATTTTTATATATAGAGCACACAGTCTCTGATTCGTAGAAGCACGGTTAGGGAGATATCTACCTTTAGGATTAGGGGTAGGCCTACGAGTAAAACAACAAGGTCAATGGAAGTCATCCACTAATGCTTGCCCCAATGATAGTTTTGCAGTTCATCATCCATTTTCATTAGAAAATCGAGTTGGTGTTTGTGTATAGAAACTGCAATTTTGTTGTAGGATATCCTATATTACATTGGAGAAAATAATGAATTGGTAGTTTCTCAAAATTGTATAAGGGTTATTCTTTGATATGGCTTGGGATGTAACCTTTAGTGAAATATGAAAGATTTGAAAAGATAACTTCCGTAGTATGCAAATTAAACAAAATTCTATATTATTATTTAAGATAACTTCTATCTGAACTTAGGATTCCTTAGTTACCAAAAGCTACCTTTTTTATTTTTTAAAAAATATTTTCCATTAGAAGCAACAAAAAGCTTCATATTTTACTCTAGAGAACTCACATTCACTTTGGCTCTTAATAATAATATAGGATAGGACTGTGTTTTTTTTTAAAATAAATAAATAAAACAGCTTATATTTTGAATTGAATGGAGTATATTTTCCAAAAAAAAAATAACATATAAAAGGATAAAACTAACCTTTTTCCAATAAAAAAATAGATGGTTGTTCATATGCTTGACCCGACCCAAAAAATCCGATCCAACTACCCAACTACTCAACGGGTCGTTACTCGTTAGTGGGTAGTCAAAAAACTAATGGGCCGTGATATGTTGAAACGGGTACCCAAATATCCAGCTAAATATTTCACCTATATTAATGATGAAGTAGGGTTTAAACCAAAGCAAAACCTACTCCCGCAGCCTCCCTTTCTTTCACTCTCTAACGAAATCCTCACCGGCGTCACCCCTTCCACCATCTCAGGTTCGTTTTCACCACATAAGCTTGTACTGTTTTTGATATGCTGTCTATTGTTGTATTTGTTTCTTGAAATTCATGGAAAAGTCAATTGGGTTTTTGATTGTGAAATTTTTACTTTCCAATTTGAAGCTTTAAAGATTGAGGTGGGATTACCCAGTTCAATTTTGATGCTGGGGAAATTTTCAATTCAAAAATTGGTTCAAATTGGTGTGATTTATCGCTTGAAATTGCATTACATAGTTGAATTGTGAGTTATTAATAGATACACGATTTCCCAATTTGACAAAGCGGATACCCGGATTTTGGCGGTTTGAACTACCCGTCAAAGCGGATACCTGGATTTTTATTGAACTCCCCTAGTTATGTATATCCCGCCGGAGGGAATGGCCAAGATACATCAATATTCTTAAATGCTTGAAATTTTTGAATGTAAATGAATTACTCCGTATCTATTTATCAAACCCTCAACCTTGACTATGAGCTATTACTTATTTGATAATCCAATGTTATTTTATAATTTTCCTCACACAATGACATGAAAAATAAATGACCTAAGAAAATTAAAAAAATTAAAATATAAAAAACTGATCTTTATTGAACAAGCCAAGGAGGAGTTTTAATTGTATAATTTCTAATCTCATACATAAGCAAACATAAGTAATTAAGTTTCAACCAATAATAATATCTGTTGACCATTAAAAATTTGTTCATTTCTCAAAAAAAAAAAAAAATTTGATTTCTAAAACTAATATTGCATTAGTTTGGTTATTAAGTTATCCTAGAGAGAACCGAAACCGTGCATTGGAGTGGGTAAGTCGCTAATATTCAATTGCCTTGGTATTGTATGTAGGGTTTATATAAGACGAAGAACAACAAAAATGGGACACTCAAACATCTGGAATGCTCACCCTAAGAACTATGGCCCTGGTTCTCGCGCTTGGTACTTTGTCCCTCTTAAAGCTTCTCCTTCAAGCTAGATGAAATTCATTCATTTTTCTGATGTCGTTTTTTTTTGGCAGCCGAGTGTGTGGAAACCCTCATGCTATCATTCGCAAGTATGGTTTGATGTGTTGCAGGCAGTGCTTCCGTAGCAATGCCAAGGAAATTGGCTTCATCAAGGTATATAGTGAAATTCTTAACTTTTTTGGGATTAATTACTTCAACTTTCACGTTGCCACAACACACTAATTTGACCGTTAAATCTTAATTATCCACTTATAAAAAGTATGATAAAATTTCATATTAAAAGTATACACTGAGATTAATATGTGAACATGTCATATGTTTTTTTTTATTTGTGATATAAATATTGGTCAAAGCTAGTAAACAAATAGTGACAAAATTATAAATGGTGCAATTTTTATGATATAAGTGCATAAATTGGATAGTGCATAAACTATAAATCATTATACGATTGGGTAATCCCACGGTCTTCCACAAATGGTAACTATTGCATAAACATGGAGATGGAGTGAGTATTTAATGCCAGTCTCTTGGTTGTTTGGAGTGGTTAACTTTTTGTTGGTACTGTTTGGGGTTTCTAGGATAGAATTTCATTGCTTATACGAGTAGATAGTAATCTTAACTTGGTGAATCATATGGTTTTCCAACATTAGATCAAAGGATTAGGACACACGTCTGTACTAATAAGGATTAGGAAACATATCTGCACTGATGATATTGCTTCTGTTGTGGCTTGTTAGACCAGGTCTTAAGATTGTAAGTTGAACACTTTTTACTTAGTTTTAATTTTGAGTTCTAATGATGAATGTCCTTGTGGCTCATATTCTATCTGTTGTAATTAGCTGTCTTGAATCATTAATATTGTTGTGAACTTGTATGATCATTTTCAAACCGGAAAGGTTGGTTAGAACTCGGGGCCTTTTGGTTCCATTACTATGAATGTTTATTAGAGCAAGTTGGACTGTTAATCTGCTTATTTCTTTCTTTTAACATGAATTGTATGTTTGATTTGTATTGTGTATCCTAACTTATCTTTCTGTGTCTCTTTCAGTATCGTTGAATTGGTTTGGTTGCAATGCAGAAGCAGAGGCAGCTCTCCAGTTTTGGTAGTTTGAATTATGGATCAAATTTTAAAGCGTTAAACTTCTGAGAGTTTGTAAACCGTTGGACCTGTGTGCCATTGAAATTTAAGTGTTGCTTTGAATGTTAACTTTCTCGCTGTCTAATCTTTAGTTATAATGCAGTACTTTTGGGTCTTCTATCGATATTACCGTGTAATAATAACAACTAAATACTGAATTCTGGCAAGCTCAAGTCATATAGTTTTTGGAAAGATCGAGATTGAACATGGTGTGCCCAAGTAGTTCGTGTTCCTACAGTCGTATGTAGAGGTGTCAATTTGGTCAACATGTTATTTTTAGGTTGACTCATTGTGGGTTGGTACTTATCGGTTTGGGTTATATCGGATCAATTTGACCTATTGGGTTGAGTTAGCCAATCAGGTTAGATCATTATCGAGTTGGGTCAAATCGATTATTTGCTTACTCAAGTTTGGTTTAGTTTGGGTCAATCATTTTTGGTTTAGATCAATGCAGGCTCAGGTCAATTCGAGTCGGGTCCTAGTCAAATTATTTCGATTTTGAGTTTATTTTGGGTAAATTAAATTACGATAATGGGTTACCTCAATTTTGGTTGAAATTTAGGTTGGGCTTTATCGGGTTTGCATTGGGTAATTAATGATATGTGATTATTGATTTATGACTTGGTATTTTCTATTTTGTTGTATTCTTTGGGTTATCTCATATGATAACTTGTTTTTATAGGATGGTTAAACTATAAATCATTATAAAACAAAATATTTACGGGGGAATGATTACTAAATGTTTATTATTATACTAGACGAGTATATGTCTATACAAAGTGTATCTTTAGTGTATTAATGTATTACTGTATTACCATATTAATAATCGGGCCATGCGTTGTTAGAAATTAGGTCATATCAACTTTTTGTTGGATTTAATAGGTTTTGGTTTGTTTTCGGGTCGTAGTTATAACGCGTTAGATACAAATCGAGTTTAGGTTTTTGCAGCACTAAATATGGACTTTTCATTTTAAGGGTGTATCACCAGTACATGAAACTTTCTTTTCTAAATGAACGCAATTGCTTTCGGTTTTTGTTGGTCCATAAAAGTGATGAAGTTGTTAAGTTTCGTAGCACGATCACACTTAAATTTTGCATGTTAGTTCTCTCTTCAATTGTCGTTCTGAGAGCTTGCCTCAATATGGCAATGGGGGGCATGTGGATATTGAGAATGTTGAAGCAATTTGCTACAATCTTTATTTTCGTCTTGGACAATGGTTTGATATTATACAATTATTGGCAATGGGTAAAACTTTCTCATCCAATTATTTCTCTACCCACTTTCTCACTTCTCCCACCCAAGTTTACTCGTGAGTTTTTTGGTGAGTAAAATGTCATTTCAGTAGTGAGTAAAAAATAATTCATTACCAATATCTTACTTTTTTCAATATCTCACCATATTTTCTCTCTTCCATATTCACCTAATTTACTTAAGTTTCTAATTAATGTATGATTAATAAATTTGTATTGTTTCTAATTAATTAATGTCTTAACTAACGTTATTTATTATCGTTTTGTTAAAATTTTCATTATCGTTTCTACTTGGAGGTGGCTAAATCCTTGGATAAATGTGGCCCATGTGGGATATATGCCATCTGTTAAGTAATAACCCAAATTGTACTTAGGGCCGTTAACTGAAAAATTAATCGAAGGAGCTCTGCCCTGCAAAATATCGTCGAATAACTGTGACCAGTACAAGAGGTTAAGATCATTAATCGAAGTCTTGATCTGCTACTGCTTCTAGGATGAGAGTAGCTTTCTTGCTTATTTCGACATATTGGGCTTTCCATGTTGTTGGGCAATTCTTCCATTCCCAACGCATACAGTCTACTGCCAATTATGCTGGAAAATCCACGCATCTCATTCTAGTAGAGGATCCTTCTCAAGTCCTGATCCGTGGGACATCGGAGGTACTGAGATCCAAAATGCTTAATGACCCCTTCACAAAAATGCAACATTGAGTCCCGTGTAGTTGTCTGACTCACCCGCAAGTATTCGTCCACAACATCTGGGGCCATATTATACGCTAACATTCGAATGGCCGCAATGCATTTTTGCAATGACGATAGTCCCATCCCTTCTGCAGCATTTCTCCTCTGTTAGAAGTACTCATCCCCTTCAACCACCGCATTCATAATGCGTACAAATAGCAGTCGACTCATTCGAAATTGTCCGCGTAACTGTTTGTTGTCGTAAACACAATCAACAGCAAAGTAATCATTGTGTAACCTAGCATGACCCTCCTCCCTTCTCCTGTCTCTGTTCACTACCTTCGTATTAACTCCGCCCGCAACTCTATTTACTACTCTGGACAATATGCTATGTGGCTAAAGTAAATAGTACATTGTAAATTCATCCATCATCTTGTCATGTTCTTCATACTCGTCGGATGAACTAGAGCTGAAAATATTTGTGCGACTCATATTTTGGTGGTTGTTTGGGAGAAGAGTCGATTGTTTTTAGTTGGGAGAATTATGGTTTGCGAATGAAGTGGAATGATAGTGCAATGAATATGGTTAGATGTCTTCTATACCCACATTTTATAAGCATTGTGCAACAATGGTAACGTTCAGATGACAACGACTTGTCACTTGAACAATTCCGTGATGAAAGCGACTTATCACTGGAACAATTTTGTAATCAAAGCAACGTGCCGCTGCAGTTGAAATGACAATTATTTGTCACTGGAACGTGCCGCTGCAGTTGAAATGACAACGATTTGTTAATGGAACGATTCCATGATCAAGGAACGTGCCACTGCAATTAAGATGATAGCGACTTGTCATTGGAACGATTCCGTGATCAAAGCGACGTGTCAAGACATCAAATATCATGCTGAAAGTGACATATCTTGGTGACGACATTATTGTGTCGTCAATGTCACTCTATAAAGACAAATCGATGACAGTGACACTTCATTGTGACTCAACTTGTAAACACAGTTAACCCCCCCAATGAAACCCTCGTTTGAAAAATCACAACCAAATAACAAAATGTTCACACAACAATAAAATTCGGGTTGTCATTAAACGATAAATAACAAACTGTACATAATTAATATTCATTTAAACACATCACTCACAAATTAAACAATACAGTACTAAAATTTGTTATAGCGCTAATACAACATGAAGAAAATAAATTACAACATAAAGTAGAGTTATATTTTTATTTACTGTTGTACAGTTCCATGAGAAGCTTGTCCTTCAACACCTCTTCGCCAAGAGTCAGGGACACTTTCGACATAAGAGTTTGAAGCATGTCGAACTTCATCTTCGTTTCTTCGAATTGCAATTGTCTCTCCTTCATCTCAATCGATGCTGGCGCACACTCGCCTCCTTTACTCAAAGTTCGTTCGTTGCCTGGATTTGCTCGACAAAACTCATAACTGAACCGTCCAATGCAACCCCCTTGCCTTTACGTTTGGCCTTTGCCTTCGTAACACCGCTAGGTCGTGGGGTACAGCTCAAGGTGAAATTGACACTTGGTTCTTTGTTGGCATCCTCATCATCATTTCTGGACCTCTTCAAACTGCCTTTGTTGCTAGCAATCGGCTCGTCTTCCTTAGGCGCCTTACAAGCATTCCTCTCCTCATTAGACATTCCCCACCGAACCATCTTACGCCACTTTGGGTCCCTCATCACCATCCGCCAACCGTGCTCGCATGTGAAGTTCCTCGCTTTTAGCCTCACAAAGTTGTGGAAGTGGGTGTTCTTAATACAGTCGTCCTTATTGCACCCGCTTTTAATGATCTTGGCGGCCTCCTCGTAACAACTACCCCATAGAGTAATGACAAGGGAGATTCTCCTCCATCGATTCTCCATCATCTTCACGGTCCTTGGCGATAGAACATGGGGTTTCTCGACCCAAATCTGGTTTTATGACGCTGAAACCTTCCTCCAAAGGTCCGCCGCTCTCTGGTCAGTTCCGTTTAGAGCATCCTGACAGTGCTCCATGTAGATTGAGATTAGTGCTTCATCCTCCGCAATGGACTAGATGCGAGTGGGGGTAGCTGATGTCGAGTTGGGGATCACTGGGGTGGGATTTGGAGGATATTGCGGTGTGTTTGGCACAATTTTCTCTAGGCTATCAAACTGCTGAGAGTTGCTTCCATGAAAGATGTCATGAGATGGGGCACTGTCATGTAGAGTAGTGTTACCCATTCTCTGAAGAAAGAGTTGAATTGAGGGTGATTGATGAACCCGGGTGGGAAATTGCCCATATTTGGTAAGTTAGGATCCATCCTCTTGAGATTGATCTGATGAACGAAAATTAGAGTAGTGCTTTTAATAGGAAAAATAATAATAATAATAATAATAATAATAATTTTAACAACAATAATAATAATAATGACAACAATAGTCGTAACCTAAATAATAGATAACAAAATAATAATAATAACAATAACAATAATAATAAAATAAAAAAATTTAACAACAACAATACTAATAATAATAACAATAATAATGACAACAATAGTCATACATAAATAATAGATAACAAAATAATAATAATAATAATAATAATAATAAATATAACAATAAGCAATAAATTTACCTTAACAAAGATTTGTAAAAATAAATGTGAAGGATTGATAACCGTTCTTTTATGTCATTTGACTAAAAGAATAGTTATGCAAACTAAATTTATAAATACCCTAATACTACTACAACTAGTGTAGTGGTAAGTCGGGGATCGAACCTTAAGGACAAGGGGCGATAGCTTTTAGACTTGATGTGAAGGAGTTATTTGGATACGTGATAGAACTATACTAATGATAGAAAAGTAAAGCAAGAACTAAAACAATAATATACTATGGAAGGAAAACGGGGACAAATCAGTTCCACCCTAGGAAGGACAATCGAACTATCAATACGCTAAATTAGGAGAAATCAGTCAACAATGAATCATGACACTCAAGATGACGAGAGGAAGTTTGTGACCCTATAAATCACACGAACAACCTATAATCGCACTATGTCTCCAAAGGAGTGGCAGGGCAAGATTCGCATCGAATATCAGTCAATCAATCATTAACAATCTCAAATCCTAACTCTACGCATGAAGAACGATCCAACCTAGGGTTTCACCAATCAAACCCCTAAGAAAACTACTCACACATAGTAATAAAAGACATGATTGAAAGCATGAATAGACTGAATGGAAATGAACAAGAGAACGAAAACTAAGAACTATAACCGAACCGACAACTACTCTATCAAAACTGTAAACGAAACAATGATAATATCTAGAGGAATGAAATTAAGAAAAACAATACTTGAAAGCATTAAACGAACTAAAACAGAAAAGAAACAATACCTTGCATAAATGAAACTGCTTGAACGAAAGAGAAACCGAATCCGAAATACAAAGCTTGAAAACGAGAACAACGAAAGCTGTAAATCTAAACTAATGCATGAAAGAAATGAAAAGCTTTAAAGTGATGTTCTAGGTTGAGGCACAAGAGCTCTCAAAGTAGGCATAAAGGTTATGTACAGAGAAATAGGGTATTTATACCCTAGGGACAAAAGGAGTAAAACCCTAGGAAAAACCCTCGAGCGCCGACTAAAGAAAGAACCAAGAAAGTCGGACATAGGTTCCATTCGGCCGAATGTATGGAGGATTCGGCCGAATGAGTGGTGTATTCGGTCGAATGTAGTGTAGATTCGTCCGAATGAGTGGTGCATTCGGCCGAATGATTCTTCATTCGCCCATATCAGAAACCTCGAGTTTTCTTACCCTGTCCACCATTCGACCGAAGGAGTGTACCCATTCGGTCGAATGGGCCTTGATTCGGCCGAATGACTTCTCATTTGGCTATTCCCGAGAGCTTGATTTATGCGCTTGAATCCCTCTCCACCATTCGACCGAATGAATGTCAGATTCGGTTGAATCTGAACCTAAACATTGCTGAACAGTTCCTTTGAAGTATCTAGTGGCTTCTAGAGTTTATGGGATCTTCGAGAGTGACTTGGAACGCATGCCCAAGCTATGATACGCGCATCCAAACTCTTGATAGAAGTGTCAAAGCCTTGAACACGTCTCATTTTACCTCGAAATCATCGAGATCACCTGAAATGACCTAAAAGCAACTCGAGGACAAGATCAAGGTAAAATTGAATGTAATGTGCATAAAACCAATATAAAAGCACGAGACTCGACACTAAAATGAGGTTGTAAACGTGCTCTAAAATGAGCACATCAAGGATAATAGTTAGGAAGTAGATAATGGTGAAAAACATAAATAAGTAAGAAAATGTATTTTTTTAAGTTGTGGCAAAGTATAGAAAAATGGGTGTCATTTTATAGAAAATTTTTTTTATGACCGTTGGTAATTTTTTTAAAAAAAATGTTTAAATGTCGAAAATAGCCGTTAAAGTTTAAAACGATAATATTAAAGCTCTAATTTCTTATTAGTCAAGAATTTG
The DNA here is from genome assembly GCA_026401315.1 of Dysphania ambrosioides. Classification (NCBI taxonomy): domain Eukaryota; kingdom Viridiplantae; phylum Streptophyta; class Magnoliopsida; order Caryophyllales; family Amaranthaceae; genus Dysphania; species Dysphania ambrosioides. The sequence goes on from CM048667.1 coordinate 4,501,824, forward strand.
GCTGGGACACATGGCTAGCTCTAATTGGACCACATTTTTTTGTCTTCTTCCCATCCACCATCCTTTCTTCACGTGGGTTTGTGGAATTTTTGGGACTTCTGCGCATAACCCCTGCCATGCGTGCATACACATCAGCCTCTGAGCTTACCGTGTGTGCGTCACATTAGCATGTTGTAGGACCCACCACTTACATTTTTCTCATGAGTTTTCTCATGGGGATAGAAAACTCATGAGATTTCTAATGGTGACCACTGCGGGAATACATTTTCACTCATTTTTGTCACCATTTTTACTCGTGGGGAAAATTTTTTCATTGCCGGTAGTGCTCTTAGACCCTTGTGCTATGCTTTTTTTTTTTTGGCAATATGTGCTATGTTTTTAAAAGGGAATGGCTATGCTTGTGATTATTTCATATTATTCAAATAGGCAGTCAAGGGTAATGTGAATATCTCTATCATTGGCAAGTAGAGATGGCCATTGAGCCGGGCTGAAACGGCCCAGCACCAATTTGGCCCGAGTTTTGGCCCGGCTAGTGCGGCCCACTAAAGGTCTGGTTCAGTTTCTGTTCGGCCCGCCAACAAGGTGGGCTAAATACGAATCCAATTTTCCTAACACTTAACCTATTTGATTCGGACCACAAAAAAAATTCGATTTGGCCCCGAACTGGTTTGGCCCGACCTAATGTATCGGTTCGATTTGGCCTGGTGAATCGGCCTGGCCTATTTGGCCCGCCTAAATCTTCTAATTTTATAAAATTTAGTTTATTTAAATGTAGTTTAGTTTATATAATTATTAGTTTAGTTAAATATAAATTAGTTTGTACGATTGTTAGTTGAATTGCATATAGTTTAATTTATATGAATATTAGTTTATTTGAATATATTTTAGTTTAATTCCTATGAATCAATGAATGATAGTTACTTGAATATAGTTTAGTCTATATGAATGTTAATTTAGTTTATATGAATCAATGAATGTTAGTATAGTTAATTTTAGTTTAGTTTAGTTTATGTGACTCAATGAATATTAGTTTAGTTATACAAATGTTAGTTTAATTGAGTATAGTTTAGTTTATACGAATGTTAGTTTAGTTAAATATTATTTAGTTTATATGAATCAATGAATGTTAGTTTAGTTGAATTGTATATAGTTTAGTATATATGAATTAAGGAATGTTAGTTTAGTTGAATATAATTTAGTTTATATGAATTAATGAATGTTAGTTTAGTTAAATATAGTTTAGTTTACATGAATTTAATTTAGTTGAATATAGTTTAGTTTGTATGAATCAATGAATGTTAGTTTAGTTAAATTGTATATAGTTTAGTTTATATGAATCGGTGAATGTTAGTTTCGTTGACTATAACTTAGTTTATATGAATCAATAAATGTTAGTTTCGTTGAATATAGTTTAGTTTATATGAATCAATAAATGTTAGTTTCGTTTATATAAATGTTAGTTGTTTTTTAATATAGTTTATATGAATATTAGTTTAGTTGAACATAATTTAGTTTATATGAATGTTAGTTTAATTGAATATAGTTTAATTTAGATGAATAAATGAATCTTAGTTTATATGAATGTTAGTTTAGTTGAACATAGTTTGGTTTATAAAAATCAATAAATAATATAATTTATTTTATTTACTATATGAATCAATAAATTGTTAGTTTAGTTGAATATAGTTTAGTTTATATGAATAATATAAGTTTAGTTTAATATAGTTTAGTTTATATGAATCAATGAATATTAGTTTAGTTGAATATAATTTACTTCATATGAATCGAATATGATTATGTTTTTTGTGATTATATGTAATATATGTAATTTATGTAAATATGTCATGGATAATGAAACACATCGACAAAAGCAACGAAAATTGAATGTTATTAGTTGAATATAAAAGTTTACAACAAATGTCATTATGTGATTCGTGAATATAAATGTTTAATTACTTTCGAAACAATTCATTTCTTCTAATTTCTAAATGTTATTATGTGAAATTTTGTTCAATTCGATACGTGAATTAGATTCGATTTGATACGTGAATTAGTTTCGATTCGATATGTGAATTCGGTTTTCGTTTCGGTACGAATCCAAAAACCCAACACCGGACCAGCCCGACCCAAGGATCGGTCCCGGTCCCCATTCCCCCAGGCTGGCCTGACCCCGGCCGACCCGGCGCACCCCCGTGGTCACCACTATTGGCAAGAATTATTTTGCTTCTTGTCCGTATATAGGATTGTTATTACACAGTGTAAATTTTTTCTCAAAATTTTGTATGCATACAAGATTATCATATTCACAACAATAAAGGGTAACTTTTGTACTTATTATATCATGTGTGCATAAAGTTCATTGAATTGTAAGCATGTTCAAATTTCTTCAAAGAAAAATGGGCTTGAAAAACACCACGAATAGGGGCAACATTTTTAGGCCTATTAATTATTCAAAGCTATTTAATCAAGCATGGAGAATTCAAAAAAAAATCCTCATAGCCTTATTTCAAGATTTATTTCGGGGAAGTATAAAAGTTCTTCAATTGAGGAGGCACAATCTAGCAATATCAATAATAAGCCTAAAGGGTCATGGGCCTTTATAAGCATGGTTAGGGCTGCAAATGTTATGTAGGGTGGATTGGGTACAGTGATTGGTAATGGCAGGAGTATTAGTGTTGAGGACGATACTTGGCTCCCTCAAGGTAAAGTTATTACCAAGAAATTCAAATCTTCGGCAGAATAAAGAAAAGCCAAGATGGGTAGTTTATCTTTTGAAGAATAATGCTTCATGGGATCAAAATAAGATTTGGAGGCTTTTTAGAAGGGATGTTGCCTTATCCGTTCTTAGTACTCATATTTCTCCTAGTGAGCATAGAGAGTCTCTTGAGCATCTCTTTCACGACTGTGATTTGGTAAATCATGTCTAGCGGTCTTCAATATTTGGTCTATGTATCTCTGTTATGGAACTCTGCTTTGAGATTTGGTGTGTTAACTAGGTTTCTTATCTTATTAAGGAAGGGTCCTAGTCCTATGGGAGAGTGGAGTTATTTATCACAATTTGTTGGAGTATATGGTTCCATAAGACCAATGTTCTTTTTAACAACTCAAATCCGAATCGGACTTCAGTCTTCGACATCCTTAAGGAATGGAGTGGAAGACTCTCACAAGTCTGGAATATTGTAGAGAATAATCTCAATACTCTCGTTCAAGCTTCACCTACTATCAAAGTTTGGACTTTGGGTGATCTTCAAGGAAGAAAGCTCTCTATTGTTGAAGTTGATGACGCTTGGAAGATAATCAGAAAAAGAAGTTAGAGATGGTTTGTTGAAGCTGATATAGGTTGGTATATACAGCTTGGTGAAGGAGAGTTTACTCAAGGCAATCAAAGAGTATGGGCATCTTCTTCTCTTCATGCTGAACTCTTGGCGATTTTTAAAGGCCTGAGGGAAGTCAGGTGGGTGGGTGATATATGTCTTCTCCGTACGGATTGTGCTGAAGCTCTAGATATCTTTATGGACCTGGCTAAACCCCTAAGGAATAGAAGCAACTTATTCGGGATATTAGAATTGAAGTGTATAATTTTTCGTTTTTTTTTACTTATTTTAAGGTTTCTGGATGTCTTGTGAAAAGAGCCCATAAACTAATTGTTTATGCTAGGATGAGTTAGCTTCTTCTCTTTGTTGTTTTCTATAGTGTAGATTCTTGCCAAAAAAAACTTTAGGCCCGATTACAGGCCCAGACCGAACCTTGCCCAATGATTGGACTAAAAAACAACCTTGAAACTCGGTCCGGCCCGCCATTTGATGAGCTTTAGAGAAAAACACAGCAAAAGGGTAAAACCGTAAGTAAATTCAGCCTCCTGAACCCTCACATTCTCAGTTTCTCACGAAAGGTGTTTCTCTCTCATCTTTGCTCAATTCGCAGGTGTCCCCGGTTTCCCAAGCTTCTCTCATCCGGTATGATTCTCTTCAACTTCAGTGTAAAAATGCCATTTTCTGTCAAATTAATGTAATTTCTTCATTCATTCATTAAATGAAATGGAGAATTTTTTTTCTGGGGGTGCCAAAATGTCGATTGTTTGGTGAAAAAAGTTGTGGGTTTGATTTATTATTGAATGATCTTGTTGTTAATTGACTGATTTTTCTATATCATTTTTCTGTAATATTGGGGTGAATCTTGGAAAGAGGTGGTAAAGGGTAGTCTGACTCTGACTCTGACTCTGACTGGGCAGAAAGTTTTAGGGTCTAATATAGGATATCTGTAAAAATAGAAAAGAAATGGATGCCAGAGGACAAAAGAGATGAAGTTGAGTGGAGTTGTGTGGCTGAGAGAAAGAGACGAGCTTTGCTTGGTCAGATGATTGAAGAACGATGAGTGGAGCTGTGACCAGTTTGGATGATGAGTGTGGTAATCATTCTCAATTCCATGATCCATTCCCAACCTTATAATCAATCCATCAGACAAATGCCTGAGAAGGATTTGCATTTGTGAGTTGATCAGAGCTTACAGTAAAGACATCCCAAGTGCTCACTGCTTTTATTTAAGGGATAAGACGATAAGTGTATATACAAGTTCAAACATAGATATTATATGCCACTATATTTTATCTGGTTGGGAGCGTTACTCGCTATTCTAGATTGTCAACAATAAATAATCACCTTCTACTTGCTCAGTTGCTCTTGCATTTTGTGCGTGTAAATTTTCACTGTATCTTCTTAGTGTGAGGCTAATACTTGTTATTCCCCTTAATACTTGCCCCATTTGACCATTTTTTGTGAGAGCTCTTGCATTTACATCTTCCATTATGGGGTCACAAAGAAGTTATTTTTCACTCTTTTAAGTAAATTTTGCACACCCTTCCACCCACATTTTTCTCTGCAGTCTCACTCTCAATCTCGGCCACAAAAATATGAAAGGGAATAAGTAAGGTGAAGTGCCTCACTTTTTCTTGATTGTTTCAAGGAGGGTGGTTGCTTGGTTTCAGGACTTAAGCCTCCCTCGTATATATGTCTTCTGGGTCTAGTCTGATGAATCAGAAAATACTCTGCCTAGTTCTGTATGTTTTTGATTTGATGAACCTCTTATCATGTTCTTTCTGGCTGTTTTACATTGAATTTGTACATTAATTTTGCATTTGTCCATTGACATCGTATGCTTTTGTTTTCAGAGTGACAAGGATATGTCTCGTCGATCTGTATGGAAAGGTTCTTTCGTTGATGCATTCTTGTTGAGACTAAAAGAGAACAAAGAACAACTTGCAAACAAAAAGATTTGGTCAAGGAGGTCTACTATCCTACCTGAATTTGTTGGTAGCATTGTTCGAATTTACAATGGAAAGTCTTTTGTTCGCTGCAAGATCAATGAAGCAAAAGTTGGTCACAAATTCGGAGAGTTCGCTTTCACACGGAAAAGAAGGCCTCACAAGATAGATTCTGGAAAGAAAAAGGGAGGTCGTTGAAGGGCCTTGAGCGACTGCTGCCTCCCAGTTTGTAGTGCTTCCCTATTCCATGCCCTTGGGGGCTTCGTACCTCCTGCGTCCTTCTTGTTGAACTGGCTTTCCTGCGATTTATGGTAACGTTGTATTTCTCTGGGGATCATATGAAAACCTTTGCAAGACCCTTATGGAACACGAATTATTGACATGTGCCTTACCAATGGTGCACCCGTTGGTGTGGAAGACAACTCGTGTATGGACATATGGTTTATATTTTGAGTCTGGTCTGATGATGTTTGGCCTAATTCAGAGTCACTTTTGATTTCGATTCACCTTACCATGTTCATTCTGCTTGTTTTACATTGAACTCTTAATAGTCCGTAGATATTATAAGCTTTTTTTTTACATTGACCAAGATCATGTCTCGTTTATGTTGAAGGCTTATTAGTTGATGATGATTTGGTCTTTTGTTATCTCACAAGGGTTGGCCTTCACACGGAACAAAAGGCCTCACTTAAAAATATACTTAAAGATAAGCTTGCATATAAAGTACTATTTCTATTCCTATTTGTTTACTACGTTTAATTTTTTACGATCTATAAGATATAGTATAAAAATATTCTTTCTCTATATTTGACAAAAATTCATCAATGCTTGATATTATATTATAAAAATTTACATTAAAAAGTATATCAAATAAGAAAAGGCGATAGATGAGCGGTTGACTCCTCGGTGCCTCCCCTTATACGTTGTGCTTCCATATTCCATAGTACTTTGGAGTAACGTTGCTTGATGAAATGGACAATCTCACGTTACTCATGTGCTGATGTGCATATAAGAACAATACTTATAGCTGACATTTTTAGAAAAAGCTTACTGTAGATGAGTGGAGCTCAGTAGGGAACCTTGTAGGAATGGGGCCCAAGCCACCCAACAAATCATATTGGTGGGGCCAATTCCATATGCACAGAGAGAGAGCAACGGTTCTCTGCCAAATGCCCATCTCATTCACATTCTGGAGTCCGGACAGTGGACACTAACTACGTAGTAGTATTACTGTAGTACTAACAAATCGTACCACATCGTTATCTAAAATGATGAGTTGCTCGATATTGTGAAGTATTCAAAGACGATAAAGTTGATTAGTTAACGAACAATATGGTTCATAAAATGTAAATGCCATAGTATGAGTATAAATATTAAGTATGACTCGATGACTCCAAGATATGAGGCTAAGAGATCCAACGGGGAGATCGAGGGGTGTTACTCATACCGTTTCAAACCAATGTACTAATACAAGAGCGTGTGGATTCAGGGACAATTTTAGTATGAGTTTAGTGAATTCAGTTAAACTCATACTAAACAGAACTCCTTATTTACCATTTGCAACATATCTTATTATATATACAACTCATGCTCACTGATAAGACCTTTTTACCCAAAGCACCAAGGTTCAAATCTCCCCACAACTCCACTCACTCTTTTCTTTTTTTCCCCCTACCCCTTCACACCTTCCATTTCAACATTTCACCATTTGAAACCCTAGGTAACCCCACCCCTTCACGAGTTCACGCCTCCTAGGCAGCGTCTGACCGCCCACCAAGTCTCTGATAGATTGGCACTCCTCACGCAAGTACACAACTCATCTCAGTTGTCTGCTCGCTCCACTCAACCACTGACTCTAACAGCCCCACTCACTCACTCAGACATGCCACTAACCACCACACCACCGAGGCATCGAGTCACGCCAGTACACCACTGTCCTTCGACCTCCGCAAGTACTTGTCTCCTCTCAATCTCTCATTCCTCAATTGATAATTTGATTAATTGATTTAATCTGTCATTTGTGAAATGTGAATTGAATGAATGATTTGAGAATTGGTCATTTGTGATTTGTGAATTGAATGGATGATTTAATTTGTCATTTGTGAATTATGAATTGAATGATTTACTTTGAAATGTGAATTGGACCAATTTGGTTATTTTGAAAAGTTGAATTTTGGTTATTTACTTGAGATCTTGAATTAGAGAAAAGAAGTTAGTACATTAAGCTTATATTGTCTTCAAATTTACAATTTGAATATGAAGAGATTAGAATACTTTTAGAAAGATAATGTCTCAAAGTCCTCAAAATCATCTGCTTGTTCTTTCCCAAATTCAATATCTCTTTAATCACCTTAAAATGAGCATTTAATCAATGAAAATAATCCTTTAATCAATAAAAACATGAAAACTCGTCATATTTAGCTATAATTTTTTTCATCATTGTAATGGCTTCTTTGGACGATTGGAATCTCGAATTGCTCTTTGTAATTTAAAGTTTTATACTTTTTTATGTATTGCTTCATTTCGTTGATTTTAAACACATAGTACAAAATTCCTGGCACCACCACTGAGTGGATCAATAATGAATAAACCCTCTATTAAGTGGGATTTTGATATTACAATATAATTTGTTAAGAAAAAAAACCCACACGTAAGTTGGGATCAACTATCCCACATTGATTAAATAAGTGAGAATTAAACACTTTATAAGTTTATATAACAACGCTTTCTATTACTATATGATTTTAGGATGAAACTCTCTTGTACCTTATAAGTCTGATTCTCTCTCTTGGTGGCGAGTATGACTCAGACCTGTATTTAACATGATTTTCATATCACATTTTCATATATAGGGGCATCAAATGCTAAATGAGAAGTATTTAGAAGGAATCATGATTATTATGATTTATGAATGTTAAATGGAGTAACAACTTTGGAATGCTAATTAGGTAAGCTTTCACGTGTTGTACAAGGATATCCTTGCTGTAAGGCAGCTGTTAGCTGTCCAGCAAATGCATGGAATATGTAGTTAGACGAATTTACGTGCTGGTTTTTCCAAAACTGGGCAATTCTTTTGTGTTTGGAGGTTAGGAGGACTTAATAAATTTTGGCAATGATTCTTCCACTATAGCATCTAATAAGAAGTATTTTGGGTGAATGTTTTCATAGGAATTAAGGGACTTGGTCCACTCAAACATTTTGTCGGCATTGAGGTAGCTCCAAGTCGGAGAGTACTTTCCTATGCCAATGGAAATATACTCTCAACATTGTCGCTGAGGCAGGTCTCTCAGGGGTAATTCCCCACTGAACAGAATCATACTTAGGCTCTTGCCACAGTACTAGGATGGGTACTTAACAAACCAAGCTATTTGAATTCGGTTCGGACTTGACTCGATCAAATAGAGCTCGGGCTCGAATTTAGTCTTGGCTCAAGAATTAAACGTACCAAGTTGAGTAAGGTCTGGCTCGACTCGAAAGCTCGTTATCAAACTCGATAAAATCAAAATTTCATAGTTGTCATTCAATGCGGCGATACACAGGTCATATAACACTAATGCCGAGTAGCATACTCTTGAACTAAGAAAAAACCCTCCTAATTAAGTTAACTAATTTTGTATCCATACAATGTCATGTTGTTGACTGGACGACAATGCTAATATTTTAAAAGTTATAAAAAAATGTAAATCGATTTTTATTTTGATGACTATTTAATTATTTATTTTATTGTGTGAAGACAATTGTAAAATTGAATTTAATTATTGGATAAATAATAGCATTCATACATGCACTACCAATGTATATGTTGGCTTTCTTATGTAGTAGGGTGCATCATATTCCCAATTTTTCAAGTACTCTTGATGTTTTGTTATAAAATATAAAATGTATAAGATATTATAAATATAATTATAGTCTTAGTATTAATAAAATAGAATTTATATTCTAAAATATTAAAATATCCCTCAAGGTTTCCTTTATTAATAATATATGTGTGTATACATGATTTAGTAGTCATAATTGAAAATAAAATTGTGATGAAATATGACATAGAACGTCATCTAACTCAAATAAATTTTCATAGTATATGATTTAAAAATCACAATATATATGATTATGAAGTAATAGTGTGTTCAGATTAAGATAATTATGTACAATAATACACACAGATATTTGATATAAGTATTTATCATAATTTGATAATATTTAAATATGAAATATAAATATTAAGCTAAATGGAAACAAGTATTTTTACACTAATTAAGCTAAGGATTATAAAAATCTTATTATGATACTAATATTTAATTGGTCTTATCATAAATATTCCATCATACATAGTAGTTCCTAGTATGGTTTATCTTGAATAGATCGTTTTATAAGTGAATTTTCTTTTGAAGTACTTTTAAAGACGAATTTGATTACTAAAAAAATTTAATTTTTCATATCATTATTTATAAAAGTTAAGATTGAATTAATATATGCAAAACATTTTTATAATATTAATACCAAAGTCTTCTATTTTGAGTTTGATTTATTAATCTCATATAACTTGAATTATGTGCTTCCTTGTAAAAAGAATTATTTTTTAATGCTAGTTGAATTGCTGTAATTTTTACTTTTATATATAATTTTCTTAGTTGTCAACTTGTCATCCTAGGTGAGGGTGACACATTTTAGGCATTAGTGATGCCAAGTAGTGTGCTCTTAAATTGAAAAAAACTCTCTTTTAAATTAAGTTAATTGATAGATAAGATATATAAATCATTTTCTAATTCAAGTAATAATATATAGTTGTTTTCTAATTTAAGTAAAATTAAAAATTTGCTTGTAAAAAATTATTTTCTTATTTTGTACTTTTTTGCCAATATGTTAATCTTTCCTAATTCTCATTGTTTGTGGTGTAACCCATGTCATACAATAATAGTGATGCCAAGAGACGACTCTTAAATTATTATAAAACCTCCGTTTATTGAATAAAGTATAATTTGCAAAAAAACGACCATGTAAAAATATCATATTGTAAAAACTACTACATAAAAATAATTTTGTGAAAAACTAACATATAAAAAATCTAATTGCATGATTCCACCATATGCAGGTTTTTTGATCATTGACCGATTTTACGTCGTTGACTATCACTTGGAAGCTAAGGCACTTGTCCGGCTTAATTTTTTTATTTTTTCTATTTTTGCTTCTAATTACTACTCCCTCACTACTTATTTCCCCTTACCTTCTACTCTTCTCTGACCTTCATCTTCTACTCTCTGATTTGTTACTGGAAATATCCAATAGTGGGCACATCCAACACAGTCTCAGGCAATATTTACAGAAATGAAAAAGAGTGTCAAGTAGAAGTCTAAGCCACTACTCAACAGTGGGCACATCCAACGCAGTCTCTAGCCTCTAATCATCTTTCAAGCGAGACCTTTTCTGACACTATTGCTGCTCTGTGTCCTCGTTTGTGTGCTTTGATGGCAAACTAGATGAGAAATTAGTTGTGAATTTAGCAAGCTTATGTGGTGATTCTAAACTAAAAGAGAATGATGCTGGACACAACTCCGTCTCTGTCTCTTCACTTGTTACTGATGTCAAGGACCTGAGATGAGACCAAGGTAGTTTGAGTCTTTTGCTTCTCTTCTAAGATCCTCCGCAAGTAGCATGCGTGTTCCTCTAATTAATGGAACTCAAATTCATAGAATTATAAACCCTAATTAATAAAATACGAAAATTTAAGGAATAAGAAGATATTTAGTCCATTACCTTGGTCGAATTTCTTAGATAATGTCGTTCAATTGTGGACTTTGTGTATAAGAGAAAGAGAGGGAGTAGGAAGAAAGAGTAGTAGTTGAAGGTTAGAGAAGAGTATAAGGTAAGGGGAATGAGCAATGAGGGAGAAGTAATTTAAAGAGAAAAAATAGAAAAATTAAGCCAGACACATGTCTTCTATGTGGCAATCAATAATGCAAGACTGGGTCAATAATCAGAAAAACACTATATGATAGTGTTGTGCAATTAGATTTTTTTAGGTGGTAGTTTTTCACAAGATTGTTTTTATGTGTTAGTTTTTCCAAGGATGATATTTTTACATGGTAGTTTCTTGTAAATTACCGTTAAATAAATAGATAGATAAATATATGTTTCATTCTTATAAGACTTGAGAATTCATGTATTATGAGTCTTCCTTGCCCGTAAGGTCGTGTCCCATATATTAAATGAATCATTTCAATGCAAGTTTGTTGCAAAACTTGCTATTATTTATGTGGAGCCAACATATGGTAAAGTGTTGGTAATTACGTTCATCTAATTTATCACCATATTCACCGTATCATATCCTTGTTAATTTTCGTAGTTTAAACTCATAAAATTTGCTTTCGTTTTCAACTCACCAACCACTAACGGTCCAAATCAACGAGCCATAGACTTATATAATTGCTTTAACTCAAAAATCGCGCCGCCAAGAAGGTATTAATTCCTAGAAAATATGATATCCTTCTGACTTCTGAGTATATGAAATATTCATTATAAACAGTTATTATACCTAACCTTTTAAATTGAGGATGGAAGGAAAATACAATGGTGACGAAAGGATCTTATGAGGCCTAATGGGTAATTGAAACTCCTCAATCACCTCCAAATAGTCATTTCGGTACCATTATTTCACTTTTGGATTTTTTGAAAGTATCTTTAAAACGATACTTTATGTATTATAATTTTTAAAATTCAGCCATTTTTTAACATATAAGAAGAACTTTATGAATTGAAATCATCTACTTTTACTAAAAATAACTATTTTAACTGATTTATGAAATTCCCACTGTTGGGTCCTAAATTCAATTTCGAGCCTTTAAAGGCCAAATATATATAAGGTAATAATTATTTCTATACCAAGTCATAAAAGACCTTGTGAGACATGCAATAATATCATTTTAGTTTTTGAAAATATTTAAAAAATGGGTATATATTATAATCTTTAAATTTCGATTATTTTAGACAAACTTAAATCTGGTAACGAAATACTTTAATATGCTTCTCATGGCCCTTATATGACCATTTTGGAAGTACCTTAATATGCTTCTATGGAAAAACCATTTACCCATGTATGAAATTCCTACAGCCAAGTCTTAAACTCAATCTAGGACTTCCTAGGCCTTGTTCAAATATCAGGTCATTGGTTCCAAATCTTATATGATCTTATGAGGCACCTAATACCTTTTGTTTCAATTTTAGAGATTATTAGTGTATAATTAGAGATGGTCACTAGGCCGGTTCAGCCCGGCCTAACCTCAACCCGTCCTAGACCAGACTGACCCCCCAACGAACTGGGCCAAGCCCACTGATTCGGTTCGAGAAAAAATTCGATTCGGCCCGGCCCACTGATTCGGTTCGACCCGCCTAAATCTTCTAGTTTTGTAAAATTTAGTTTATTTAAATGTATTTTAGTTAATATAAATGTTAGTTTAGTTGAACATAAATTAATTTATACAAATATTAGTTGATTTGCATATAGTTTAATTTATATGAATGTTAGTTTATTAGAATATACTTTAGTTTAATTCTTATGAATCAAGGAATGTTAGTATAGTTAAATTTATTTTAGTTTATATGACTCATTAAATATTAGTTTAGTTATATAAATGTTAATTTAATTGAGTACATTTTATTTTATATAAATATTAGTTTAGTTGAATATAGTTTGGTTTATATATATTAATCAATGAATGTCAGTTTAGTTGAATTATATATAGTTTAGTTTATATTAATTAATTTATATTAGTTTAGTTGAATATAGTTTAGTTTGTATGAATTAATAAATGTTAATTTAGTTAAATATAGTTTAGTTTACATGAATATTAATTTAGTTATTTTATAATTTATTTTATATGAATCAATAAAGGTTTGTTTAGTTGAATTGTATATAGTTTAGTTTATATGAATCAATGAATGTTAGTTTCATTGGATATAGTTTAGTTTATATGAATTAGTGAATGTTACTTAGTTTAATATAGTTAGTTGAGCAGAATTTAGTTTATATGAATGTTAGTTTAGCTGAATATAGTTTAATTTAGATGAATCACTGAATTTTAATTTAGTTAAATATAGTTTAATTTAGATAAATCACTGAATTTTAGCTTAGTTGAATCTTAGTTTAATTGAATCTTAGTTTAGTTTATATGAGTGTTAGTTTAGTTGAACATAATTTGGTTTATTAAAACCAATGAATATTAGTTTAGTTGAATATAATTTATTTTATTCATTATATAAATTAATAAATGTTAATTTATTTAGGTTATATGAATCATGTAAGTTTAGTTGAATATAGTTTAGTTTATATTAATCAATGAATGTTAGTTTAACTGAATATAATTTAGTTTATGTGAATCAAATATGATTATGTTTTTTTGTGATTCTATGTTATATATGTAATTTATGTAAATATATAATAAAAAATGAAAAATATCGACAAAAGAAATGAAAAGTGAATGTGATTAATCGAATATAAAAGTTTACAACGAATGTCATTATGTGATCCGTGAATAAAAACATTTAATTACTTTCAAAACAATTCATTTTTTCTAATTTCTAATGGCTTTATGTGAAATTCGGTTTGATTTAGTTCGTGAATTTGATTCGGTTATGATTCAGTTTGATTCATTTTGATTCGGTTCGTGAATTCGATTTGATTCGCTTCGATTCGTGAATTCAATACGGTTCGATTCGGGGAATCCAATTCGATTCGATTCGTTAATTCGGTTTGTTATTCGGTTTTCGATTCGATACGAATTAATCCACCCCAGCCCAGCCCGACCCGGCCCCAAGACCGGTATGATCTCGGTCCTAAATTCCTGAGACCGGCCCAGCTCGCCCGGCCCCATGGCCATGTCTATGTACAATGACCTTTAAATTTTAGTAATTTAAGATAATTTCAACTTTCTAAGCCTGATAAGTAAATACTTTTTATATTGATAACATGGGTAATATAGGGTTATAAAAGGTCATAGGAGTGATTGGAATTATGTACTTTGATTCTAAACTTGTATCTCGAACAATCACCAAAAGTCTTATGATTAAGTCCTAAACTCGCTTTTGAGCTTTTATATACCAACTTTAAAATAACGATTTATTGGTTCCAAACCTCGTAATATAATCCCTTGATGCACTCATTACCTTTTATTTTTATTTTGAAATTTTTTGAAAATATATCAATATTGATGTATTATCATTTCAGTCTAGGTTAAGAAATACCTTCATATTCTTACCATGAGTTTTGTAAATCTTAGTAGATTTTAAAACTGATCGAAATTATCTACTTTGACACTAAAAACTTATTTTAAAATATAACCAACTACCCAATATTTAGGTCAAAAGTTTGTTTTTTTAGCCTTTACAATCCAAATTTCAAGCCACACTGGGTTTTAGAACCTCTAAGTATGACTTAGGCACTAAATGACTTTTTATTTCAATCTTAGAGATTTTTTATTTAAATTTTATAGATTTTTCAAAAATATTAATAAGTCAATGTTGAATAACCTTCAAATTTGGTAATTCTGCACAATTATAAACTTGATAAGAAAATGCTTTCACATTCTTACTTTGGGATGGTCATAGTAGGTTCCTAGCTATTAGTAATTAGAATCATATTTCTTAACTCTAAACACTAAGTAACTTTTTATTTTAAAGTTTTTTTTTTTAAAAAAAGTTTCTCAAAATCATTGCATAATTACTTTTTTTTTTTTTTAAAGTTTCTCAAAATCATTGCATAATTACTTCCAATTTTTGGTCTTTCTAAACAATTACGAAACATTTTGATATACACTCCAATTAATTATGGAGTATATGTTAAGTTTATATCGTGAACTAATTTCAATCAACTACGTCCTGTTGTCACTCCAATTAATAATATGTTTAGCATTTACGGTTATCTTAACTCAATATATTTCGCGGAATATATATTAGGGAGTAAAATTGTATTACTTATGTAACATCTTTTATTTTATTTCACGCTTCTATATTGTCAATAAATTTTATTTTTGTTTCAAACTCATCAATTATCCGATGTCTACAAAATTAACACCATGTATTATTGTTATTATACCTTTTTATGTTATACAAAGTAGTTTATACGAACTCTTATGGATTGTTATTAGTTGAATTTAGCTCAGTATTAGCTAAGTCATGAAGGAAGTCAAACTTTTTTTAACAATCCTTTGCTCCTTTTAATTAAAAATAATTTATATTAACCTTAAAAATTGTACTCTATAGATTTAAAAAAAAAACTACTCCGTACTATAAAGTAATCTTAAATAAATTGGAATGAAACTGTATATTTTTAGTAAGGATAATTATTTTTGATGCGAAAGAGTTTTAAAATTTATCATTAATCACTAGACGTGTTTAAATGGGAGGAGCCCCATTAAAAACCCTTAGTCGGCCCGTTTGTAAAAAAGTCTAATTAATTATGGTCTTAATTGAGTTAGTATTTTAAAGAGTTATATTTTATTGAGATTTTAATGGGTCAAATTGAGTCAATAATGAACCAATAATTTTCAAGATTTTTAAACACTGTCAGATAATGAATATTTTTCATTTACTTGTTAATTATTTACATTTAAAGATTGAAAGTGATATAAACACACTATCAACCTCTATAAATAAAATTATACTATCTTTAGATGACCTAACTCGATTCAACTCATTTTGTATCTTTTTGACCCGACACAATTTAGTCCGCTTTGTATGTGATCCGTCCCAACCCTAATCAAACATATTGCACAGTTCTATTAACCACTCACTTATAGTTTTGAAATTTTGTTGTTTTATGACTTTATTTTCCCTTGTCCTAAAAGAAGAATAAAGGGTGATGCAAAAAGGAAGCAAAAAAGAACAGAATTATTGTCATTGGACTCATAGGACACCGACGAGCCACCCAAACCGAAACCCAAAAATAAAAATAAAAATAAAAATAAAAATAAGAATAAAAATAAAAATTCTATTAATCAATTTAATATCCTCTGTACTCTTCTCATTCTTCTTCTTCTCCTTCGACTTTTCACAACTTTCAGGCGCCCTCTCTCTCCTTTTTCTCTGCTGATTTTTCGGGGTAGTAGTCTAAATTTCAAACTTTTAATTCTAGGTGAGTGTTTTTTTTTATAATAAACATATATATTTATTAATTATTTATCTCTGTTTCTTTAGTTTTACTGAACAGTTTCAACTTCATTGAATAAAAATCAAGACTTGAGCTTGAATTTGTTCCAAAAGTTTCCATTTTGATATGTGGGTAATTGAGTTATGGATCTTTTATTGTAAATTATATTGCAAAGTTTGAATTTTGTTACTAATTTCAGTAAATTCCAACTTAGTCTTGCAGAAGCTGAGCTGTGCATGATTTATTTATTTGAATTATCTATTGTACATTTTGCAAGATCATATCATTTGTTGAATATAATGTGTTTTTTATGTTATTTTTGTAGCTGGTCAGTTAATTTATAGTTTATATTAGCTGTTTGTGAATTACGTGGTATGCCATAAAAAAATGGTGACTTGTCCTTGTCTCGCTGAGTTGATCTGTCACTGAAGCAAGGGTTTTTGATCTGTGTTGTTTGTACCAAAGTATGATGCCTAGAGATGCATAGGCCTAATGAGCGCGATTTCGGATGTTAATTTAATGAATTTTTATTGGATCGTGGAATTGGGTTTTTGAAGAAATTTTTGTGGCAGGCAGATTATGGCAGCAGCAGGAGGAGGAGGAGGTACTAATAGTAGTCTCAGGAAGTATTTGGGATCCATCAAGGATACCACCACTATTAGCTTGGCTAAAGTGAATAGTGGGTACAAGGTATTCATTTTTTTGTTTGTATGATCTATCTGATGTTTAATTTGCCATTGTTTTCATGTGACATGATTTGAATTGATGGGTTGTTTCAGGAGGTAGATATAGCAATTGTGAAGGCCACTAATCATGTTGAGAGACCGGCGAAAGAGAGACACATAAGAGGTGGGTGGTGTTTGATTGTTGTAATTTGGCTTCCTGAGAATGAAGTGTGTGTTGCATTTGGATTTTGGTTCTGTGGGGTGATTGAGGTATCCTATGAAGAATTTGAATCTTATGGTGAGAACTTATATAATGTCCTTGTGCAGCAATATTTGCAGCAGTGTCAGCTACTAGACCTCGGGCTGATGTTGCATATTGCATACACGCTCTTGGTAGGCGCTTGTCAAAGACGCATAATTGGGCAGTAAGTTGCGAATTTGGTGTTTATGGTTAGCAAATGATTGCAATGTGATTGTTTTTCTTTCAAACTTGAACTTAATTTGCATTGCTTTTGTTGAGGTCTTTATAATTTAGCATGTGAAGATTAGTTGTCTCAGTGGTGTGGAAACTTGTAATTCTTTCACCATTAAAACTTACTGTAGAAGATTATCTGCATGGTGCTGCCTGGTTTGATCTGCATTGAAACTCCTTAATCCTTGTTGTCATCTTTTGGTTTCTAGGTTGCTTTGAAAACTTTGATCGTTATTCATCGTGCACTGAGGGAGGTAGACCCCACATTCCATGAAGAGCTTATTAACTACGAAAGGGGCAGAAATCATATGCTCAATATGTCACACTTCAGAGATGATTCAAGTGCAAGTGGTACTGTTTCATATAACTATTATTGTATTTAACATTGTCACTCCATATGTTTTGTTTGAGTATATTGTTCTTTGCTGAATTTGTTATAATCTTCCATTCAGCTTGGGATTACTCTGCCTGGGTTCGTGCTTATGCCTTATTTTTGGAAGAAAGGCTGGAATGTTTCCGTGTCTTGAAATATGATGTTGAGACAGAGCGCCCTGTAAGAAGTTCAAATTCTTCTCCTTGGCATTTCTTTTTCCTTGGTTGTTTTGTCTGTATTGACATTCATAACTTTCCTTTCTGTTGTAAGTTGACTTTAGCTTGAATTTTTTCATTATGGCTCAAATGCCAGCTCAATAAACAACATTGACCTTTTCCCTCCCATGCAGAGAACAAAAGATCTTGATACTTGTGACTTGCTTGACCAGTTACCAGCACTACAACAGCTTCTTTATCGGGTTATTGGTTGCCAGGTATGATTTGTTTTTTCTGTAAGTTTGGCAAGTTTCTTTTAGTGATGCAGTGCCAATCATGAAGTTCTGATTCCATTCAGTGCGACCAATACTAGCATTTCATCTGTGCATGATAGATAGCTTTGATCTCAGTTTTTATGCCTGAACACTAGAATATTTTCTGCAGCCTGAAGGAGCAGCAGTTCATAATCATGTTATCCAATTGGCACTTTCAATGGTATCCACAATCAACTCTAATACAACTTTTGGCTTGTTTGAGCTGTAATGGCATAATTTTTCCTGAGTTTCAAATAATTTTGTGTAGGTTGCTTCAGAAAGCACCAAAATCTACAACGCTATCAGTGATGGTACAGTTAACCTAGTTGACAAGGTGGATTTTTTTGTTACTCTTCTCCATTTTTTTCTTGATAAAATCGTTTTCGAAAAATTTCTTATCAAGTGTAAACAATACTCTTTACAGTTCTTTGAGATGCAAAGAATTGATGCGCTGAAGGCCCTTGACATATACCGTAGAGCAGGACAACAGGTTTTTGTGTGTTTACATGAGATGATTTGCTACACACTCGGCTAGTTCCATCTTGGCGTTTGACACTAATTTACAATTGTAGGCTGAGAAACTGTCAGAGTTCTATGAAGTATGCAAGAACCTCGATCTTGGGCGTGGAGAGAGGTTTACAAAAATTGAGCAGGTTTTAAATCTCCTTGGATGCTTTCTGCTTTTATTCCTTAACTTTCAATAATTATTTTTTGTGAAAATACAGCCTCCTGCATCATTCTTGCAAGCCATGGAGGAGTATGTGAAAGAAGCACCTAGAAGTTCAACTTTCCGCAAAGAACAGGTTTGGAAAATGAATTTAGTGGCTGATATCAGCTTGTCTCTCCTGTGCTCTTTTTTTAGAGAGCGGTAACTTTGCATTTCAATAGTCAGATCAACTGTACAAATATTCTTTTGTTGTTTTGATGGCATAACTTGTGTTCATCTTTAACTTCTTCATTAATTTCCTTTATCCCTTTCCCCCTTCATGGAGATGGATGATTATTTGATGACATGTCCAAAGCATTTTCCTTTTCAATGTATTCGATAAATGGCATGATTAAACTTGTAACTATAAAATGCCTTTGAATCTCTGATTCAATTAATTCCACATAAACAGGTCAAGCATGTTGTTGATGAAAAACCCACAGTAGTCCTAGCAATTGAGAACAATGATGTTGCTGATGTGAAGGAGGAATGCCCACCATCTCCCCCTCCCCCAGAACCAGTCAAGGAGGAAAAAACCTTGACTGAAGTTCCTGATTTGTTGGTAAGATTTCATATTTACGGCTTTCAATGCTTGCTCTTACCCTAACAAGGTTTTCTTCTGCATTGAACCACCTGCTACTCCATTATAATAGTTCACCTCTCAATTATGGTAGAGTATGGATGATCCTAAGCCAGTTGCTTCAGATTTAGAAGAGAAGAATGCAATGGCTCTTGCTATTGTTCCCATTGGTAAGTCTCATGTAGCTGGACTATTAACATAAAATCAAAAACTCTCTTTTGTGAGTTGCTATTCATGCTATTCTCTTTATTCATAATTTGAAAGAACTGTTGCTCAAAAGGAGGTTTGCTATCTCATTACAGATAATCTATCAACATCTCCAGCTCCCAAATTGGAAAATGGCACCACAGGATGGGAACTGGCGCTTGTTACTGCACCAAGTTCAAATGAGAGTGCTGTTGCCACTACCAAACTGGTATTTGTTCCGTTGCAAACTTGTTTGCTTTTCAATATTTGACGTGCAATTCAAGCAATTATTCCTCCTCCCTGAGTGAACTGCTTATTATTGCCTGAAATTAATCATTTATGTCCCTCTGTAACTTCTTGGGCTATTTGCACAGAAGTCAAGTAGAGATAAAAAGGGAGAGGCTTTGGGGCAATTTGAATATTTGACGTGCAATTCTTGGGCTATTCCCTCTGTAACTTCTTGGGCTATTTGAATATTTGACGTGTCAATTCAAGCAATTATTTCTCCTCCCTGAATGATGAATGAACTGCTTATTATTGCCTGAAATTAATCATTTATGTTCCTCTGTAACTCTCTGAATGAACAATAGGAGTACTTAGATCATAATGGGATATCCAATTTAGGTAAACATATAGGTTTTCTAAATAAGAAATGATTAGTATGTGAGTCTGAGCTGTCTGATGCGTATTCTTGCTACCTTGTGTGTAAAACTCAAGAGAACCTCCTAGGTATGTGGTCATCAGCGTAATGAATTTTAGACCTCCAGTAATTAGAAAAAATTGCGCTATACTCTGTAATGTCTTTGCAGTGAAATGTGTATTGATTATTTCCAACTTTTGAAACACAAGGCTGGAGGACTGGATAAGCTAACATTAGACAGCCTGTATGATGATGCAATGAGAAGAACCAACCAGACAACAAGCTATAATCCATGGGAGCCTGCTCCATTGATCAATCCAATGATGCACCAACCTGTCCATGGTCCTTATTATGCATCTAATGCAATGGTTGCACCACAAGCTGTTCAGATGGCTGCAATGGCCAATCAGCAGCAAGCATACTTGTTGCAGCAGCAGCAGTTGATGATGGTCCCACAACAACAGCCACCGCCTGCGAACCCTTTTGGCAACCCTTATGCAGCCAACCCCTATGGTCCTGGGATGCACATGCAGCAAACGTATAACCCGTACACGGGATTGTTATGAGTTTCCATGCAGATTTTATGTCAAATATGCAGGAGAGAACTAATGACAAAGAGTATATTGATGTTGAAGAGGAAATGGTCGCAGGAGAAGAGTTTGTGTACCATAATTTGTGCATGTTTAGATAGGGATAGCAGCTTATTGTTTGGTAATTATAGGGAGGAATGACACTTGAAATTATTAATCATTCTTGGTGAAATCTAGTGTAATAATTGAATAATTACACGACCTGCTTATATGTTGATTATGTTATGCAAGTCTTTTGATTTTAATCACTTCAGCAGTGAGTATAGCTTAAGATTTGAATAACATTTGTACTGAACTTTCAATTTTGTGCTTTTGATTAAAGCATGAACGATGAACCATCTGGTTGATTTTCTTCCCGTTTAAAACTCTTGGTTTGAATGTCTGTATTCTTTGCTTTAGTTGGCCATTAGGAAACTTTTTTGGTAGGATTGCTTTTCAATTCAGTAGGATAAGAAACATGTGCTTCTGTGTCAGCCTAATCATTTAGGATAATTTAATTACTCATCTGCATGAGCTGGTGAGTTTTGGAGTGTAAATGCTGTTGTGTAAATAGTGGTTATAGATAAATTTTAGACCATTGGGAATGCTGTTTCGGAGAAAGAAAGGAGGCGATAAGGATGGGTGTTGAGTAGGTTGTGATGTAGCCATAGGCAATGAGCTCAAGTGTTTCATTCATTGTTGCTGGACTTGGGTTCAGTATTTGAGAAGTTCTGCATTACCCATTCCTTCCCGAGATTGAGACGCATGTATCTTTTTCTACTTTGGAATGTCTTTGGAAAGAGGAACTTTTTGTTTATTCTTGTTCACATTTCCTGTTTATTTATTAATTTACAGGGGTGACCTACATTTTACTGATGACACAGATTTTGGGTAGAGGTCTGGAATGCATTTGAATATCGTTGTGAAATGTAAAACTCTTCTTCTGTGTCTTAATAATAGTGAAAATTATGTGATTTCCGTCTTTTCTATTGCAAACATCCTTAACCTTTATTTCAATTTCAAAAATAAAAAATAAAATTCAAAAGTATCTTAAAAGCAATTCGAAATTTAGTCATGTTGTACAATTTATAACTTGGTGACAATTCACCTTAATTTGTTTATTATGGGTCTAATATGATCATATTAAGCCTTATGAATAATTGAAACCATCTACTTCGATTATAAAAATCAATTTCGATCAAATTCCAAAACTAACAATTGGGTTATAAACTCATTTTTAAAGCATTTGAATAAGGCATATGCCATACTTTAATTTTGGTTTCATACATTTTCATATATGGTATTGCATTTAGGTTAATCTAATACAAAAAGTATGAAAAAGAAAAAATGCTTAAATATAATATTTTCCTTGTACTATATGGGCTAGGTTAGCATCGAATACTTGCAGAATTGTATTTTTTTTTTTTTTAATACTAGTCCTACTTGAATAGAATAAAGTACTTTGTATGTTTTTTTTTTTTTACCATTTTCTAAAATTTGTATGAATTTATAGTCATAGGATCCGATTATGCTATTTAATTTTTACCCCTTCTCTTATTTATATAAAGCAGGATCCAGTTCCCAACAATTATAGCTACAACCCTGATCTCAATTTAATTCATGATGATACATTGATACAAAACTCACTATACCATTAACTTTAAAATACTGAGTCTTATTTAAACCCATGTACACATATTTGGCAATAAAGTATGAATTTATTGAAATTTATTGAGACATATCATAATTGAATCATACTTTGAAGTACTTTGCAACACATCTAATAATATAAAAATTGTAAATTTATAATATTAGTTGTGAAAGTTACTATAATGTATACTTCAATTCGTAATTTGTATAATATATTTTTTTTATGAAAGATGACATGTTCGTTTTTTCTAAGGTAAATACTTAGTAGATAATTTAGTTTAATTTTCTATTTTAAAATTATAATAAATAATGGCATGACAATTTTGTTGGGTAAACAGTTTTAATTGTATAATAATACTTGCAATGACTCAAAATGTATCATGAGCCAATGAACAAGATTCATAATAAAAATGTCAATAGATGATTGTGGGTTGGTCAAGTACCTCTTTATAGAGGTGTATTTGGGTCTACGAGTTAATTATGGGTTAGCCCATCACAGGATGGTCCTTATCGGTTCGGGATAAATCGGCTCAATATTGCCTATCGAGTGGCTCAGGACGGATTAGATCATTGTTGGGTCAGGCCAAATCGGTTATTTTCTTGCTCGGTTTTGGTTCAGGTTTGGGTCAGGTCGTATTCAGTTCGGGTTAAGGTTGGTACAGGTCAAACTGGCTCAGTTTCTTAATGGGTTATTGCGAGTTATTTCGAGTTCATGTAGATTTTGGGTCAAGTTCATTATGGTACTAGGTCGCCTCGATTTCAGTTGAAATCTAGGTTGGACTTTATTGGGTTCACATCGGGTCATTAATAACATATTATTCTCAATTTATGACTCGATACTTGAATATTTTGTTGTATTCGTCTCAAGTCATATTGTGTAATTTCGGATTAGCTCATGTGATAACTTGTTATTATATTATGTTTAATTCATAAATTTGGACATGTTGATGTTGATAAGTCATTGCTAAATAAAATATTTATGAAGTAAGAAAATATAGTCAAATAATTAAATTAATAAAAATGTTTAGTTTAAAGGTTATCTGAATGGGATAAAATAAGTCGGATAAGATTAGGTCACAAATATTTTGTTATATCAAGTGAAATCCGATCACGTGTTGTTATAAGTCAGGACATATATGTTATTTGTCGGGTTCAATTGGTTTTGTGTTGTCTTAGGTCGGGTCTATAACGGGTTAGGTCTGCAATAGGTCGAGTCTGTAACGGGTAGGATAAATATCAGGTTCAGGTTTTCAAAACTCATGTCAAATCAGTTTTGGGTTGACTTTAGGTCCGGTTGGGTCGGTTTTCGAGCCTCACTTTTCGGGTCATAAAGGTCAAATCCAGGTCGATTTTGGGCAATTTATTGAATCGGGTTAGATTTTGGCAGCTCTTCCTCTTTGCGTTCTTTTCTTTGTTTAAGTTTTTTACTCTTGTAATATAAAAGGCCCTTGATCAATGGCTTCAATGATGACCATAAAGTTATCTCTCGCAAAATCAGCCTAATATATTCCCCATAATCACCTCTTTAAGTCCACTGGGTCTCCATTATACTTCATAAATTAGCCTGACCTTGATATATAAGGTCTCAATAATATTCATAAGATTTGTGTTCGTTATAAGGAGCATTTTGTTACCATGGTTATGTTGTCAAGTGTGTATAAATTGGACTCTGCAAGTGAAAATATTTGTTTACGAACAAAAAACAATAGAATTCAGAATAGAGCATGAACT
This sequence comes from Dysphania ambrosioides, assembly GCA_026401315.1. Taxonomy (NCBI): domain Eukaryota; kingdom Viridiplantae; phylum Streptophyta; class Magnoliopsida; order Caryophyllales; family Amaranthaceae; genus Dysphania; species Dysphania ambrosioides. Next base: position 4,526,265 of record CM048667.1, read on the forward strand.
GATGTCAGCAAACTAGCATTATGACTACACTGTCTACTTTCAAAGTAAACAATTTAACAGGACAAATATGTACAAATCTTGAAACTACTCGATCTCCATATCTGCACATCTCTACATTATAAATAACTTCTATCACCTTCACAATCATCCTTTAAAGCAAATTCCCAAATGTCATGGCCTGGTATTCCGAAAAGGACGGATGAGACTCTTTGTACCAGCCTGATCAAAATAAGGTTTATAAGCAGTATTTGGTGCAAAACCTGGAGGAAAGGCTGGATTTTGATGGATGGCACCATCATCTGTGGGCTCATCAATGTATGGTGTAGAAGGACAAGGAGCCGTACAGTAACTTGAGTCTCCTATTTGCAATTGGGTTGATCGAGCAGCTGGAATATGATGCACGAAATTATTAGCAGCTGTGTTATTAACGGGAGGAGGGGGAACATGAGGGGCAGAATGATACTGTCTCTCGTTGAACTGGATCTGCGATGATATAGCAGCTAGATTCTTGTCTCTGAATTGCATCTGGGTAGGTGGAGCAGCTGGACTATGATGCATGAGATTATTGGTAGCTGGGTTACCAACTGAAGGAGGTAGGGGAACATGAGGCAAATGGTACTCTCGCTTGTTAAACTGCATTTGGGATAGTATACCAGCTGAATTTGTGTCTCCGATTTTCATTTGGCTCTGCAGAGCAGCTGGACTATGATGCATGAGATTATTGGTAGATGGCTTACCAACTGGAGGAGGTGGGGGAACACGAGGGACAGAATGGTACCCTCTTTCTTTGAAATGCATCTGGGAAGACCTAGAAGTTGGATATGTGTCTCCAAATTGCATCTGGGTCGTCGAGGCAGCTGGATTACAATGCATAATATTATTGGTAGCTGGGTTACCAACTGAAGGAGGAAGGGGAGCATAAGGTGAAGAACAGTACTCTCTCTCATTGAACTGCATCTGAGATGATATTGCAGCTGGATTTGTGTCTCCAAATTGTATCTGGGTTGATGGATTAGCTGGACTAGGATGCACTATAGTATTGGTAGCTGAGTTACCAACAGGAGGAGGTGGGGGAACATGAGGGGCAGAAAAGGAGTCTCTTTCTTTGAGCTGCATCTGGGATGATGTAGCAGCAGGATTTTCAAGCATGAAATCATTGACAGCTGGCTTAGGAAGGTGAGACGCAGAAGAGGGTAGCATCTGGGTCAATGGAGGAGGAGGAGGGGGTGGGGGCAAGGGCAGCCGACATTCAGAAGTTAAATTTGCAAATCCGGACAAAGCAACTTCGGAGTTGCTATAAGAAACTGAGGCTCCTGTCTTTGTAGTAGCTTCGTCCCTTTTCTTCAAGGAAACTGTTGGGCACCATTCGGGCATATCATCAACGAAAAGGTTTCTAATCTTTGAACAAGCAGCACTCTTCTCTATTAGTTTCTTCTCTTGAATAGGCAAATTTGATGGCTGCACTTCAGATTGCTGCCCCATGTTTTGTGAAACCAGTCCTTGAAAACGCCCTGTTTGATTCTGTTCCTGTGTAGGGAAGCATGGATGATTTACTTCAGAATATTGCTTTACGTTTTGCGGAACTAGTCCTTGAATTTCAGTATATTGCTGCCCCATATTTTGTGGTGCTGGTCCTTGGATATTCCCAATTTGATTCTGTTCCTGAGTTAGGAAGCTTGGTTTTTGTGTTTCAGAATATTGCCCAGCTCTTTGTTGAAGATGATTATCTGGCACAGTGACAGAAACAGTCGAACTTTCTGACTTCAATTCAGCAGAAATAGGCGCCACAACAGCTGAAATACTGCTCAATGAAGCCTGAGAAACTGCAGCTCTAAAATCATATTCAGGTAGATCATCATCATCAGAAAAAACAGTAGATTTTTTTGAGGAAACCAAAGGGATAGGTACAGTAGGCTTATGTAGTTCCACATCAGTCTTAAACTCTGATAGCTGGGTTGAGGCACCACTGACTAAGTTCAGATTATGCTGAATGACCATAGAGTGCTTAGCATGATCAATTCGAGGAGAGGGCAAAACCTCAGTGCTATTTTCTATTCTGCTATTTTGCATACTTTCATTTAGAACCTGACCTTTTTCAGATGTTGCAACCGCCGTCGAAGTATGACCTTCTTCAGCCATTGTGGCAGGAGCAGCAGATGAGTTTTTCTTCCACACAACGCATCCAAGGAGCAGTTCAGGTTTTTCTTTGATAGCTGTCATTCCCTTGAAGAAGCCGTGTTTAGCGAGAATAGTGATTATTGCATCACTATGAGGACAAATGTACAGATCAACATCGGCAGACAACTTTGCAACTCCAACCCTCTTTCCTTCTTTATATTTCCTTGCAACCTGCTACCAAAGGAGAAACTGAGAAATTCTGAAGTAATTTTAGAATTTCAATTTAGATCTAACAGGCAAATTGTTACCTCCTTCATGCCTTTATGCCCGGCATCAGATGAACCTTCCTTCCAGCAAAGTGACATCACCTGAATTCAAATTTTAAAACTTTTAAGCCCTTGGGGAAATGAAAAGAAGAAATGTGAGCAATTTAGTTAACCTTCAGCTTCCTGTTGCATATTAAATAACCTCAAATGGAAGAAGTGTCAAACATTCAGAAGGTTGACAGAAGGAAAATGTCCCAATTTTAATTTGCCAGCCGCATTCTATCATATACAAAAATGAAGTATATTGGCAACTTAAGAGCATTACAATTTTCAAGACTAGCTTCCAAGGGTCTGACTCAAAATATAATTCATAATCATACATCAGTCAAAGAAGAAAATGATATTATTAACGGCAAACTGGTTCTCTATCGTCTAACATTGGCACACTAGGAGAGTAAATTTGATCGCCCAAATTTTACACCTATAGCAGCCTAGCAAATACTATTCATTAAGCTTCGCTCTCTATCAATGCAAAATACTACATATATGTCCAGAAGCATAATATGTCAGACCTCAGTAGTCCTCAGAGTGGCTGATAAGTTACTAAGTTACTGTCCCCACCATTACTTCACGACAGGTCTAGCATGGGGATGGCAAACTAAGGCTCCTCCTAAGGATGTCATTTTGGGTCCATGGATCAGTTCTGAATTGATTAATCGTGGTCGATTTTTGTAAAGTCTGGTTGAAACAGGTCAATTTGGCCTTTAAGGTTGAATCAGGTCGTTATCGGGTCAGATCAAATCGGTTATTTTCTTTCTCAAGTTCAGGCCGAGTCATATTTGATTTGGGTCAATCCAAGTTGATTTCTAAGCAGGCTATGGTGGTTTGTTTTGAATTTAGGTAGATTTCTTGTTTGAATCATGTTCAGTTGAATTAGTTTTTGGACGAGTTATTGCAGATTGTTTTTGGTTCAAGTAGATTTTGGGTTCATGCCATAGCTAGGTCTTTTCTTGTAATTCCAATTGCTTTGACCATAAAAGTTTGGAGAAATATCTCTCTAGCACTATCTATTTAAAGTGACAATAGTATATTAGTATCTGGTGACCAATCCATAAAAAATGAGGTGACAATTATTACATAGTATTTTATATTGATAACTTAACACTATGTTAGTTACTAAAGGTCATATTAAGGAAGAAAAAAAACCTGTAACCTACCAATGCAGCATAAGGAGCCTTAAGAATGAATCTAAACTACAACCCATATATGAACTTAAAAATGAAGATCCAAATACTACTTTTTAAAAAATTATTTAATGCTTGATAAAGTGATAATATTAATTTAGTTATACAATGCTTACTTAAATATTTTAATCTTTTAAAAATTTATTAGTTTAGTTCTACAATATAAATTTTAAAATTAATATAAGAATTTAATTTCAAGATTATCTCAAATTAAATCACAAATAGTCAAATCAGGCCACAATTTTTATCAGTCAAGTCATGTCAATTGTTGGGTTATATCATATTAAGGTTGTATCTGGGTCAGGTCTTTTACGGGTCAGGTTGCATTCGAGTTGAATCTTTAACAAGTCGGGTCACATTCGAGTCGGATGCACATCGGGTTTGGGCTTGAAAAATCGGGTCTAATCGATTTCAGATTGACTTTAGATCGAGTTAAGTCGATTTACGAGTTTCACTTCTCAAGGGTCGGTGCAGTAGGCTTCAAATAGTTTCGCGGGTTGGGTCAAATTTTGACATCCCTAACTTCTCCAATGTCACTTGGACACTCGACTATTATATTAAAAGCCTGATTTTGGTCTCCAGTGAGGTGTTGCTATGCCATCAGCTGGGGCTAGGACGAGTCGGGGGCAGCGGCTGATCCACATTCTTGCTACTAAGAATGCATCCCCCTCCCGACTATATACTGGAAATTTGGACATTTTTTTGCAACAAAAAAAAATTAACATTTTTTGTGGATATGACTTTTTATCCTTGACAACATTATCCAATTATGTTTGGAGGTTACCCCAATAAAGTTTTCCTTGCATCTGCTATTGGATCAAGTGCACATACCCATGTCAGATAAAAGGGAACCCAATACAGAAAAATAGAGGTGAAACGAATCACAACAGTTATGAGAACCCCTTCCCAACAAAAAAAAAAAAGTAAACAGAAGAGTAAAGGCACTGTAGTACTCTGATATTGATTAAGCAAGGCTATAACTTAATTCTATCAAATTTTGAGTCAACGAAAAACTGGAGATCAACATTAGAATTCTATAATCATTCTGAAGCAGATATATTAATGAACCTGCCTATGTGGAGAGCTCCCATGAAGTGATATATCGACACAGACATCAACATTTAGCTTCAATTTAAGATATCAACAGGCCATAATTAAGATCTGAAATTTCTCACATCCCTCAGTTCTTGATTCTCTGCTGCCAATTTTGCCTCATACATTCAAAGCAGTACTAGTACAAATCAACACTCCTATTAATCAATTTTGATATCATCTACCAAATTGAGTGCTTTGATCTCTATGACAATCAAATTACCCCAGCCATAAACAATTAAACTAAAAAAAAAAGATGTATTCATACCAGAAACTATAAATATGAGTACCACTTTTAAGACAACTACAGCTAATTGTCTAAGAACCATTTCTTCCACCAACTGCATGTGCAGATGCTCGGAAAGTCTCATGTTGCCAATCTATCACATTACCCTAGACTTTCGGGGATTTCTTTACTTGAACTTAGATAGCAGTCAAAGGCCAAGATAGAAGAGAGACCGCACTAGACGACCTATGGACGTAAAATTTGCTAATTACTATGTTTAAGGAAGAGAGTGAATCTATCAGTACTTAAGCTTCCAATCCCGCTGGAATTGTGACAGCACTAGTAAATACATCACAATAAGTAGTACTCTTTTAAGTTGTTGCACTGTACTTCTCTACCCCACTGATCCCGTTGAAAATTAATCAAGGTTTAGCCTATAAAGAAAAGAGTAAGATTATTATTAGGTATGGTTTGAAAAAAGCCTTGTTTACATAAATCAGTCAAACTTCATAACAAAGGTCGAACAACGATCTGCATTGCCTTGCTACTTCCAAGGACTTCTCTTCGTTTTTAGACCTAATTTAAAGTGTCTAGATGGAATTTTATTCAAGACTTCCTGCTGAATAAAGAATTTAGAGTAACAAATACCTCAGTATAACGGCATGTCAAACAGCAGAAACTGATTTGTTCATAATAGTTTGCAACTGTAGTGACCAAATGTAAATTAAGGAGCTAGAAGGCTACACCTTTGAGCCGACCATCTCCTATATTTCCAACTTCTGAAAATACTACTTAGGTTTACCTAATCCTCTGATCTCCCCTGCATTCCCTGCATTGGCACACTTTTTGACTAGTTTAACAAAACTAAGTATCAAATGGCAATTCTGTACCCATCCCATGTATCAACCCATACCACGAGTTAGATAGTACTACTGCCTACTCTAATGACAACCCATATACATATCAATCAGAGGTCAATACAAGATAATGTTCCAGATAAAATCAAGATATGAATATGGGTGTAATCCTTTTTGACACCATATCCAGATGAAAGCAAAACGCCCCATAGCTTGCTTATTCAATGTGTTTGACAACTTATGTCCTATATGTCTATAAGGGTCATTGACACAGTTACATGGAAGGTGTATAATACATAAAATTCACCAGAAATTTACCTTGTTTGTTGGACTCTTTCCATTTCCATTTACAATTCTTATTTTCATATTCTTGTTTTGGAGGCTTTTTTATCCCCCAAAGTTTTCCTGGTGAAATCAGGTTGTGTATCCCAATTTTGAAAACTGCAACAGGTTTACAGTACACTTCGTTCCAAATTTTAGTATATATACATTGTGGTTGTCCTAGATAAAAGTTCCAAAGACCTTTATTACTATACAATTTCTCCTTACAATCCATGTCATATAATTTCCTAACATTGACCTAAATTTAGGGAAGGAGTATCATAATATTCATTATATACTATCAAAAAGGGTTTTACACAAGGACATGACTGGCAAAAAAAAATTAATTAGTTACCCCGTGCAGCTAGTCTAACAGTGATTCTCCAAGCTAATTTCCCTTCCAAATTACTGATTACTTGTACAAAAAAATATCAGGTTTCTCTTTGTCAATAGGCTCGTCAATGGATTTTGGAGCAATAGAAAAGCAATTTTCTGCCTGACAGGGAAACCTGAAATTTTGCAGGACCTTTTAAGTTTCAGATAATCCATATTGCGAAGTGTTACTGTCCATAAAGCGCCTCAGCTGGACAAACATTACTTTACAATTTACAACATTTCATTAAAAGTTTTCATCCCTGAAAACAGCAGGTCCCAATCCAAAGTGCTTGTAAACAATGCAAGTTAGGCCCAACGAACCTCAACTTAGTTCTGCCCGTACATAAGAGCAAGGCAAGCTTTATTACACGAGTTTAATGTTCAACTTGAAGCTCGTGAACCTCATTGATCCTAAGCTTTACCATGGAAATGAAATGGGCAAATATGCCCACTTTATTCGAAATAAATAAAGAGCATTAAGCATAGCATTAACGTAGCAAAATGATATTATCATAATCCAAAATTATAGTCGTGGATGATGGTCTTTGAATATGGTGGATACGCTACGTATGATGGCCCTTGATCAAAACCAGGCAACTGTTGTTCACCTACGCTACGTACAAGCTATTTCATCGGTCTTAATAGAAAATAAGGAAATTGAGCAGTATTGAGCATGTATTGGGCTGCTGAACAGCCTGATCAATAAGATTCTAATTTCAAAAGCTTGGTAAAGATAATTTACTGAAAACTGCTGCATATCTGATTGCATAGTATTATCATCAATATATCATGGAGAGGGTTGTAACCCAGAATAAAGATAACTGCAAGCCAAGTTGCCAAATCGAGCTTTAATCGAGTATTGACTGAGTCATATTTGAGCAGCTAACAACTTGGTTTAACTTATCATACCTCCTAACCAATTCCCATATTTACAAAGCATTGGTAAATGCTTCCTACTTCTGAGGATCGCTTCAATAAAATGGAAAGAACTTTCTTTAGCTAAAACTCCTCTCTTAGCATAAGAGCACTTATTGCTTAGTGGACTGGCTTTTCATCTTTACATGAACAGATCGGATGGTTATGACTAATAAGTTTGTTCAAGTGATTGTTTGATATGTTGAAGGAAACTTTCATATTCAGTAACTAATTTTTTAGTTATTTGACTTCTACCAACTTCTGAAGAGCACATATATACAGTGTATAAATTGCATTTTCTGCTCATTGATTAGACTTGTTAATATACTCGAGTTGAGCAGAAGTCTGGCTAGAACTAAACCAGGTTATGACTGACTCAATCTCATGCAACTCTAGAGCTGTTTCTTGTTATCACCCCGAACATCATATCCTTCAATTTCCTCAAAAAGTACACTTATCATATTCCATTGATCAAGGTCAATAGTTCCCACCTGAATCACAATACCACCAGAGCTTTATCCAAGCTGGTCATCATCAAACAAAAGTCAAACAGGGAAGCATAAAATCAGTACCTTTCCATTCCACAAACAAACTCAACTTGGTCACAAAAACCCCCCTTAATAAAACAACACACGTCCAAAGCCTAAGGAGAGGAGAGGGTGGTTGAGAGGACTCCATTTATACACAATGAACAGAGTTTATCACTCTTCATGTCACACTGCATAATCCAAAACCAAAACATTGAGTGTGGCATTTAATGTGGGGTTTGAGAGAGCCTATGAGTCTCTATCAACCATGCCCCTCAGTGCAACTACTGATTTAGTCTAGAATGGTGAAAAATCTCACCATGTTGCCATCAAGTTTAGTTCTACATATGTGGGGGATCCTCGCTATTATATTGAAGTGGCTGGTAAAAAAACCACCAAAGCTAAAAACCAACTCCAGCTACACTAAAAAACATAAGGACCAAAATTAAGCATAATGTGGTTCACAAACCTTTATTTAGAAAGCACGAGCAAATGGTAAGACCGAGCAGTGATAATAAATTTAGTAGAACATGGAATAAATATCATAGAAATATGAAATTCATGAAGATTATTCGATAGATAGGCTTAAACCTTTAATATATAGGATTTAATGCAAACAATCTTTTGTACAAGAAAACTTAAGAAACTTCTACATTCCTATACCTGCTTACCCTATCTATCTGTCTAGAAAGAAGCCATACAAGACTGACAGGGGTATGTTATGGTTATACAAATATGAGTTGGATTATGAGGTAGAAAGTTTTGGTTCATTGAAAGACATACAAAAAGTACACACAAAAAAGACGTCATTACACATTCACAACCTACTAATATACAACAAACGTATTTTGTACAGTACATGAACAGTACAGGTAACACATGATGTAAGGAAATACAGTAGACCATAGTATATAGAAATGTTAAGGGAAATAGCAAATCAAATATCATATGCCGACAGTTCTCTAATATTCATCAAATTTTCCTTTCTTGTGTCACCTTAAATATTAGTCAATTTTCCACTAATTCAAAAGAAGTTGAATCTACAAATAGTGATTAGTTAAAGAATAGGAAAATGGAAAATTGGTCATGGTAAATGTCAAATTGTGAGAAATTAGGAAGAATAAAGCGAGTATTTTGCTCACGTTTCATAGAACTTGAAGTTCCCATGATCACTAAACCAAAAAAGACAAGGCCAAAAAGCTTAAGTTTCCTAGACACAAATTTTTAGAGTTCCCTTCACCATCTTCATAAATTTCCAATCCCCTTAAATAAGTCGTCCCACAAACTTTTTCTTACCAAATTCCATACCTTTCTCATCATTCAAAGTGACTACACAAACATCTTTTCTCCCCTCTCTGTCAACTAAACCATAAGAAAACAAAGCCATTGATGCAGAACTCACTCGTCCCCTGTCTATTGTGTATTTTATTATTCATTGATGCAGTATTTCACATTTCTGCATTGATATCTGGCCTTTCTACTACCTTGAATCTCATGTTATTCTCTATTGTCACTAAGTTAGCAGTACAGTCTAATCCTTATCTAGGGGAAACTGAAATGTGTATAATGTGTAATATGGCACACAGGCATCTTATATTCAAGAGTTCTTGTGCAAACACCAAGCTACTGATTCCCTTTCCCCCATGCTTGAGGCTAAGAGGGTCAACTAATAGTTTAGTTTGTTAATATATCCATGGTAGAGGGAAGGAGCAAGCTTATATCACCCTTCAACTTCGGGAGGAATTGGCTTCTTGAAAGAAAAGACACAGTATCCTTCTATCTCCCTTTCCCGAAATTAACACAAACAAAGGAAAGCTGATCCATCACTATCCCTCGTCTTCCCTTGCATTCAAATTCCCCCATCCAAACAAAATGCAAGAGCACTGATGGATGTCTGGAGGTTGCACATTAGTGAGTTAGATAGTAATGTGCCAGAAAAATGGTTTAGAAGTGGATGAGGAACCGTGCATCTGCCGATATTGATGGGAGTTTAGGAAACAAGACCAGGTTTGGGTCACCCCCACTAGCCACTAGACAGCCACATCCCTTAAATTAGAGATAGAAAATCAGGCCAAACAACAATGACAGTGTAATATTATCACTAAAAATCTAAACTCCTAATTCCTGTATCAACTAATGTTACTCTGAAAGTCATGCTGAAAGCATTTCCAAATGAGAATAGAACATAAGCCTGCAAATACGAAATATATTGGAAACACAGACATGTATTTAAGATTTCCCACATTTAGACATAGAAGCTAGAGCTTCAGGTGCCATCATAATGTAGATGATTGTGCGATTTTAGCGTGAAACAGGCAAGAAATAGGTTTTCAAACACGTGACAAAAACATGGAGTATCCGTAAATCACTTCACATTTGTATTTTCTACAACCAGGAAGCAAAGGCATGGAATTACATTGAAAGGTAACTAGTCATACCATGAGTCCACGAGAGCGTGAACGAGGAAGATCTTGCACATACTTCTCAAAAGCTTCCAATCTTACTTTCCCTCTAACTTCCACAGAATTAGACCAGCTGAAGTCCTGCATCTTATCTCCACTACAATTCAAAAATCAGCATAGAATATCAGCTAAATTTACAGACTCGACTGTAACATAATCAGAATGGCTCTTAAGCTGCATCCTCTATTATCAATTATCACACCAGAAGCTAAAAGTAAGAGCACCAGTTTATTCTCACAATAAAATCACTTTCATTCAAAAGTATATGAGAAGTGAATAAAATCTAAAGGACGGTGAAGAAAGAATGCAGGTAGACAGCAGATAATTTATAACTTAACCCCCCTCCTCTCCTCAAGGGACAGTTTCAGGTGATGCAAAAGTAAACAACTAAATTAGCTCAAACGCATGGATCAAACCATACAACTCATTTTATGTCTACCATGAGACTCCTTTTTCTTAATCAACAGACAAAAACATCAAGAAAATTTACACCATATCAACTTAAATCGAGCACTGAACTACTGAAATAGCAAATTTTCCACTTCAATATAAGTTTGGCTGTTTATAATTTTAATTAGGAAGGTTCCACATTTTTCCAATAACAAGCAACTGATAGTAAGTAGCAGAGAATAAGAAAATGCCTCTTTGCTGTATCTTAGAACAGAAGCATCAAAAATCTCAATCAGCTCAAAGCACATTGAAAGTAAAAAAAGTGATAACCTTTTGAAGAAGGCAATGACAGACACTGAAACTGAGGTACTTAGTTGAAGGGTCCCATCCCACAACTTCTCGGCAAATGCTGAAACTCCATTTTTAGACTTGCACTCATTAACTATTTCACCATTCGCAGCAGGCTTGTTAAGAGTTAGACCATCTTCATGGCTCTTGGATAAATTTGTATGTGCTGGAGGATGGTTCTGCATAATAGAGCCTGGTGGTGATTTCATCATTTTATCATCAAACCCAGAACCTTGAACATTTTCATCCTTTTTATCACCTAACTTAATACCAGAAGCCACCAAAAGTTTCAAAACATTTAGGAGATTATTCGTTTCATTCTGTAAGTTGTATACAGATGTACTGACATTGTTCCCAGGCGCTTTACTACTGTCAAATCCAGCAGAACCCTCAGTATCACTTCTCTCAACGTTAGAAGCAGAGCCGCCTATGTAAGTTTCAGCATTTTCAAATCTGGTAACCCCATCAACATGACCATATTCTTTGACATTAAAAGGATGGTCAACTTTGTAGGTTACTTCTTCATGACCAACTTTTTCAGCCAAACCCCCAACAAGAGGTCCTGACTTAGAAGCAGTTTGCGGCAATATCTGTGGTTCTCCCAAACTTTGAGATGCTTGTTCACAAATATCTGATGCCAAAGCCCTCAGCTCAACACGTTTTTGGTGTGCAAAGCTCCAAAACTCCTGAAAATGAGGACCATTTGCTACACTTGCCACATGTGCATCTGATTTACAGTTCTCACGGCGGTTGAGGTCTTGAGTCTCTGGAAGCGGCCCATGCGGTGCTTTAAGAGTTGCTGCATAAGAATTTAGTTCAATATTTCCATACTGGAAAAAATCCTTAGCCATAGAAGGCGGCCAATTTGATGCATTTCGAGACACTACAATTGCATTTGACTTACGAATGTCATGCTTACTAGTTGGTGGCTGCCAATCCAATGAATTGTGATTCGTTACATGTGCATTTGATTCATGGTTCTCACACAGGCTCAAGTCTTCAGTCACTGGAGGCAGAGAATTCAATGATTTAAGAGCACGGCCCTCTGGGAGAGGAAAAGGAGAAGATACTTTGTGCTTCAGAGACTGCAACTGCCCACTCAAAGAATTACACCCAGTATATTGAGATCGAGATTCGGAAAAACCCCTATCATTATGATGCCACCGTTTTGATGCATTATCATTCTGATCCCAGTATTGACGTTGATCAGAATAACCCTTTAAGGATTCCCTTTGTCCAGAAACAGGAGAACTTCGAATTTCTTTACCTTGTAATGTACCGGAGACTCCAAGCCTCACATTTGGAGCAGTTATGTTGATATGGTGATCAGAAGAATTTAGTTTTCTTTTTCTTGAAGAGTCTGCCAAAACATCATTGTTATGTGCAGGCAGAAAGGTAAACATGTCTTTATCAAATTGGGCTCCTCGAAAAGGCCTTGGTGGACCTGGAGGCTGCATTTTATATGCTGGCAAAATGATTCGCTCTTATCTACAGGCTGGTTGCGATTAGAAGCTTCATATCGCAATGCACAAATAACTCACTCAATGCCAGCAACCTTCAGAAAATTAGACCATTCACAGCACAGCACAACATGATTTACAAGACAGTAAACCTAGGCCAGGCGTAACAGCTAAGACAATGAAGCACAGAGAGCAGAAATCAATAAAATGAAATTACAGGGATTCGCATATATCTGAAAAGAAGATTAACAAAATACAGTTCTTCACTTCTTCTTCCAACTGATTTGTACTAAACAACAAATATTGTAAAACTAACCATGAATCCTGACAAAAGTTTTCAAAAATAGTTCATGTTATTGGCTATGAGTCTGTTACCAACACCCAAGACCTTTCTCCCAAATGAATCCTCAATCTAAAAGTCACAGTTCACAGAGAAATTCCAATCAAAAAGAAAATACATAAATCCTCCTCCAGCTTCCACTCTAAAGACAAAAAACACATCATCAAGCCTCAGCCAAACACTCGATATCAAGAATACCTTTCACAACCTTAGTAAATCAATCCATAACCCAACTGGAATCCCCTATTTCTCTTTTCAATCCCTCACACTCAAACTTCTGTAACCCTAACTGTATAAATTTCTATCGCCTCTTGCACCCTATTCTTCTTTTAAGTTCTTCGATACGATACTCAACTTCAACCGCACTTCTAATCAAACCCAAACCACTGCATTCTCATCAAATGGTAAACACAACAACCTAGTAATTCAACTCTGAGGAGAAGACTAACCCTTATAAGAAAAAATACAGCTATCGAGTTTCGACGGATCAAAGCGACATCTTGAAGCACAGCCAAGAACATTCACTTCTTTTACCCGGCAAATTATCCAAGAAATTCACATATATTTGCTCAATCACCCAAGCTTCCATTTACTTCCCAGAAAAACCTCTAAAAACTCTAATCTAACCACAATTAAGTGCAATTAGGTCAACAAAAAATAAATTGTTGCCAAAATTAAGATTAATTTCAATAAACTAGCTCCAACTTCATAATTAACGTAAATAAAAAGGAGAAATCTTCATCACACAAAAACAGGTATTCTGCAAAAATTAACACCACGAAGTTCAAGATATTAAAATAAAACCTAATTAAAACCTTAATCAATAAAATCCTACATTTATGAATTGAATGCATAAAGAAAAGAACGAACCATGAGAAAGTGTTAAGTTAGAATGGTAAGAATGGTCGAAATTTTGAATTGCATGTAGCAGGGAGATTTTCAAGGGTTTTGATATGATTCGGAATGACCGAAGTATAGGAGTTGGATGAGAGTGAGAAAGGAGTCAGGAACAGAAAAAAAGAATAACACTCACAAGTGCAAAGCGTGCCTTTTTTTTTTTTTTTTTTTTGGGCAATGAGAAAGAAAGCAAAATTAAAATACTTTCTAACGGTCTATGTGCATTAGCAATTAATTATTTCTCTATTTTAATATAAAATAAGAAAATAAAACTTCTAGGAAATAAAAGAACGTCTTCTGCCGAACATTGCACTTTCTTGGGCGCTGACACCGTTATCCTTTTGCATAATCCACGTAGAAGCAACATTAATGACTTGACAAAGCGCTCTCTACATGGCTGGTAGTTCCACATGAAGAGCTAAGAAAGGGAAGATTTTTCTCACCCGCTTGTTCGCAAATTTGATTATTACAATACAAAACGTAGCCAAATCCAGCTTTAGCTGTCCCCTAATCATTACCGCGTTTCTTTTGTGTCCATACACCATCGGTTTTAAGAAAAGAATAGTTTGTTCCTTGTAGTGTAGATATTGTCTGTTGACCAAAAATTGAGATTCATTGAATGAGGATGTTTTCTGCAATCGGTTAGAATCTCGATCTTGATAGCACAACATGTTCTTATTCTTCATTCTTCAAAGGAGGACATAACTCTTCTTGGGTCAGGAGTAACATTATTGAAAGCAACTTCGTTCCTATGATTCCATATACACCATAGTATAAGAATGAACTCAACATCTCTTCGGAAAGGTAGATCATTCATATTATCTTTGAAAAAGAGCCGAAGGTAATCCGTGATCCATTTCGAGAGATAAGGTTCAAGATTAGATATTGTAATCCCTAGATTGCTTGCCGCCCAAATTCTCCTAGAGAACATGCAATCTCTAAGTAGATGGTTGGTCGTTTCATGATTCAAATGGAAGAGAGGGCATAAGTCATCATGCATAATATTTCACTTCTTAAGAACTGCCTTAGTGGGGAGAGCCTCGTGAATCATTTTCCAAGTGAAGAAAATAGTCTTCTTAATGCATTTTATCTTTCAGGTTTTTCTCTAAAAAATGGGCATGTAACGTGAAAAAATTTAAAGAAGGATCTCTATTTTGCAGGTAGAGGTATTGACAACCTGATTTTGTCAAGAAGGCTTCTGAGTTCGAGAAGTGCCATAAAACAGAGTCTTGTCTGCCCATTTTAGGGATATGCATTTGAAGGATTGACCTCGCTGTTTTCTTGTTGAAGAAAGACCAAATCTTCCTACTATCCCCATTTACTGTCATTCTTCATCGGGTTTGCCACCCATATTTGTGGACTAAAGTCATGCTTGAAAACCATTGGTCTTGAATGTAGTCATCGATGCTCCAGGATTTTAATACTCTTCCCATTACCTAACTTCATTCCAAGGCCTCCTTTTTAGCTCCACAACAACCTTCATCATGCTTTTGAACCCATATAAGTTGTTTGCACGCATCTTTCCTTGGAGGACGATTTGAATAGGCAAGAGCTTATATTTTCCTTTAATGACATGAGCCAACGTGTGCCAACCTAACACTATATATGCTCTCTAGGAATTCATTCGTACTTTGTTTATAAATTATAAGCTATATTGTAATCCATGTGTATAATATTAATTCTGCACTTGAAAATTAGTGAAATAATATTATTTAACCAATGGTAAAAATGTAATGAGTTTGTTTTCATGCATGGAAAGAGATCTATAAGTGTCAAAACTTCTATCAACTACGCTAGTTATAACAAGTTTGACTACAAATTCTCATCATGTTATGAGTAATAATATATTCAAGTGGGTTCTTGTTGGATGTATCTCAATGTAAATTTTTATAATATCAAGTTTTGATAATTTTTTGTCTTACGAATTTAAAAACAAAAGCTTTTTAAATAATACCTTAGAGACCGTAAAAAATCAAATGGGACAAAAAATTTTATTGTGGGTTTTGCATGTGTAGTACTTACATTAATGGAACTTCCATCTTCATATGCATTATTATGGATGAAGTCATTGTAATCATATCCTAGTGAAGGAAACCAGTCAAAATTAGTAGTGAACAACTAATGATTGAAGACTCGATAAATGATCAGTGGTTTGGGGAAAAGTACATTTGACTCGGGGTGCCGATCATTGCTTTTGAGGAAGGTAGGAAGGGTGCTCCCTTGACCCTTATTAGTGACATACAACCTTTTCTTTTGTTTAAGCCTGTAAAAATGGCAAAGATAGTTCCACATGACAAGGGATCTGAGTTTTGACTTCATTTCATAGCCAAAGATGTGCAAGGGCAGGGGAGGAAGAAACAAAAATGCAAAGGCATCTATCAATGTTTCTGTATTTCGAACGAGAGTATGACAAGTAATACCACAATAAACCTTCAGTAATAAGCGCCACAGACAGCGAACACATACAACCTGTAGTCCAACCGATCAAATTTTAAAAGAAAAACGGATCCGAGAGGCAAATGATCATTAAATCCAAAAACATGAGAGAAAAAGAAAAAGCAAACTTGCTTATACACAGATAGAGCAAGAACAATTTCACAACAAAAAGTTATATATATGATTGTTGAGCATACAATTGGACCTTCCCCATACTTTGCTGAAGCAGGAACCTCGTGCACTGGGTACGTAGTTTTTTGTATATATGATTGTTGAGCATCTCAATCATAAATAACCACGCTTCAGAAAAAATCGATCATCACCACAGAAAATGGCAGATAACATCCCAACAGCATCAATCCATCTCAGACCCCTCAGTCACATGCTTAAACGCATGAAGGTAGCAAAGGTCCATGACAAACAAAGGCAACCACAATGTATATGACGATCAAGAGAACGATAATCAAAGTAAACCTGCAAGAATTGAAAACTCAGGTAAGCTTCAGATAGTTCAAAAGATGAGCAAGTGAAGCATCAAGAATAACACATAAACATGGTTAGACAATATAGGTCATAGGATGCTAGAAAGCTAACGCTTCTTTTTCTTCAATATCAAATCCGACATTGGTAATGGTATCTATATCAATGATGATCAATGCTTTGAATTCACGTTAAATTTAAATTGAGTACAAATCATGGGCTCGCACAAATAATGACATCTTTATATTGTTTCAGATTCAGCATCAAAAATATGCAGATTGTTTGTACAAGATGGAAAGCAATGAAAGCATATTAGACCGCAGGCTTGCACCATCGTGTGATATTTTACATATATTTGTATACAGTGATATAGTCAGAAACAACCAATGTACACTCGCACCACTGAGTATGTCTAAAGTTTCTTCACATACAATACAAACATAAAAAGCAAGTGTTGGGAATTTTTTTTATTATTTTACTCACATGAGCCTGCAATTTCTCCACCAGACAGTGCTTCTAAAGCGGCGAGCTTGCTTTCTGAAGCGAAGGGTATTGCCTTGCAAAGTGGCAGTTTTATCAACAAGCAACTCCAGGCGCTCTCCCCTATCCAAAACTTTGTCGATATTCTCAATCATGACATCACGCACCTACAAGTATTGCACCAAACTGACATTATGGTAACATCCACAGATATATTGACACACCAGAGGGTAAATTGCAAGCATTTTGCTATCCCCAGGATAAATAACAAGATTAAATATTTGAGAACCCTGATCTTTACCGGCAAAGATCACATAACCATGTAAGTCCTTGATCCAACTATAATATTATTAGCAACATCTATACTAATCATGATGATATATAAATGTTCCCAATGGCTATTTAAACAATTTAGGTTGTAAGGATCAAGATTGAAGCCCTAGTAAAAAGACAATGCCTTCATCCCCCTAGTAAAAAGAGGTGAAGACAACCATTTGAGTTGGACCACCCAAAATCTAAAGAAGAATGGTAACTGTGAGCACCATACCTGACTCATTTCACCTTTTAATCTATTCAGTCTGTCAGCATTTGGATCATTTGAGTAATATTCCATTTGTTGGCTCAACACCCTTGAAAATTCATCATTCATCGCATATGCAGGTGCAGTATGTATAGAGCGACCATAAGTCTTTATAAATCTTTGATGTATATCTTCAAGAAATGCAAATGGAATTCTTCCTACACCATGTAAGTTAAGGTGTATAAGAATATAAGGGAAAGAAATCCATAACTATTATACAGAGTATAAGAGATATCATAAGCCAAGGGATTGACAAAGATCATCAGTATTCAGCAGCCTTTGAAAGAGAACAAGAGCCACTTATGCAAGTTACAACAAGATCACGCATGGCACTAATAGTATTCAATTTACTCAAGATTCACCATTTACCAACACCTTCCTTTATTATTTGGGCACTATTTAGGCATTTCTCATTGCCTAAGTATACAGAGTTACCCTTCGCTAATTGACATCAGGGTAACAGTACACATTACAATCTAAGAAACATGATACTTTATAAACGTGAGAACCATGCATCACATCATTACTTGCTTGCTACGTAATTTTGAAGGGCCACATATTAGAAGCATCATAAGAAACAAGTGACAAGTTTAGTTTTCCCAAGTGAAGTTCTTGCATGATAGGCTAAGAAATAATGGATTCCCTATCAAGATCCCCAACGCAGAAAGTGACACCATGTCCGCAGGTATCTTGGTTAGAAGTATATTTGTCCAATCAGGCTGTCACGGATAACCCAATAGAGCCAGCCCCAAAATATGTAAGGGAATATATGATGCAAAATCCATGAGCATTAAGATTCCTGAACTCAAAATTTAGAGTTGTAGTTATTCCTTTCCAGTTGGGAGTGAAAAATGCCAAAACATAGTAGC
This sequence comes from Dysphania ambrosioides, assembly GCA_026401315.1. Classification (NCBI taxonomy): domain Eukaryota; kingdom Viridiplantae; phylum Streptophyta; class Magnoliopsida; order Caryophyllales; family Amaranthaceae; genus Dysphania; species Dysphania ambrosioides. The sequence goes on from CM048667.1 coordinate 4,544,948, forward strand.
AGTGGATACACTTTCCAATATAAGAAGGCAACTAGAATATTTGCCCACAATACCCACTTAAATAAACATAATCAACTGAGAGTAACTGAAAATGAATATGTGATTCTCTGATTCTGTCAACCAATTTCTCACGAACCCAAATATTCTTAATTATTCTCAAATCAACTAGCATGGAAAATCATCAGTCTAGATCTAATAACATGTGGTTTACTTTCAATCCCACTCCTGCATATGAAAATCAAACCATAGTACTCTCCTAAGCAGAGCCGAGGCTTAACTTTCGGGATCATCTCACAGAGAGAATCCAGCAGAAAAGAAGCGGCAAAAGGTGCTCTCAGTTCATCCTTACAACCCTTTTCGATCACATACTCTATTTCTCTTTGTAACCCAAACATACTAAGAATCACATATAACTTTGACCAACTTAACCAAAGTTTCCAGTCCATTCCTCTCAAGTCTCAACCCTAACCTACATCTCTTAAAAAAAACAAAGAATATTAGCCGAAATGCAATCATAATTCATAAACCAAAACTTCCTGAAAAAAAGGTGACAACCTTTTCCGAACATTCCCCAACATTTAACATTCAACTACAATTCCCGGATGAATAAGGTGACAACTTTTTTCGAACATTCCCCAACACTTAATATTCAACTACAAGTTCCGTATCAATGAGGTGACAACTTTTTCTGAACATTCCCCAACATTTAACATTCAACTACAAGTACTGGATCAATAAGGTGACAACTTTCTCCGAACATTCCCCAGCATTATACCATCATCCAATTATTAAAAAAAAAACAGCTTGTCAAAACTTCTCTCTTTATCAATGCAACAATGAAATCACCAATTCAACACAAAACCCTAAAAACACAATCTATCAATAATTCCAACAAAATCAATCAACGAAAACCATAAACACGCAACCCAATCCAATAAAATTGAACAATAAGAACAGAAAGAGAGGAGAGAGAAACTACTTCCGACATTATCTTCAGCCATACAAAGAACAGCGAGGCCATCGGTGCGCTTAACATGGAAGATGAAGCGATCTTGCGAATAGGAGACGTTAGTGTCGCTATCACCAGGAAGCTTATCGAGAATCTGCTTGGCAATTGAGCTGGCATTCGTCGATGTTCCGCTGAATTCCGTCAATACCACCGGTCCCCGAGCTACCAGAGCGTACAGTATAGCCATCTATGACGATTGTCGCTGATCAGGAAGGTTCTAGAATTTGTGTGACCGGCGATGCAGGGGAGGAATTCAGAAACAAGAGGTATTTTATCATGATTAATTGTTTGAATATAAGTTCACACTTTTTTGGGGGAATTGAGATGATTAGGTGTTTAGGTGGGAATTGAATTGTGTCAGTTTCACAAATGATAGTATTTTTTTTAAAAAAATAATTAATAAAATACTTTTTCTCTCTAATTGTTTATTTTATTTGATTTTTTGCGATTTCTACTATATGATTTTAAATATTTTATCTTTAAATTCGTAAAACAAAAATTATAAAAAATTTATATTCTAAAACTTATATTGAGAATCATTCAACAATATTCAACTTTTATATATTATTTTTTATAATATGATAAGAATTTATGGTCAAATTTTCCAAACTTTAACTGTATAAATAGAAATAGGCAAAAATTAAGGGACGAAGAGGGTAGGTAATAAATATTTTATGTTCTTTACCCTCTCAATTTAGTAAAATAATTTATTTTAATTAAATGAAATAATATAAAATTATTTTAGTTAATTCAATTCTCATCTTTGAACCTTAGAGCATAAACAAAAAATGTGCATGGTCACTATCACAAATTCACTCTCATCCACATCATCACAACAAACTATTTATCAATTTCACTCTTAGAGCACAAATAATGGTGAATAAAAAAATGATTTGTAGAGAACAAACAATTTTTTTGTCCTCTTAATGGTGAAAAAGGAGGAGTTCATGCAAGAGTGTTGGTGGAAGAACTCGTACAGACGAGTTGAACAATCAACAAAATGTGTGCTGAGGTGGACATGGGCCACAACTTAAATTTGATTGAAATAAGATCAAAACGCACTGTTTTGATAAAAAAAAAAACAAATTAAAACGTTGTGTTTTGATTTGTTTTCAGCAGAAAAAAAAATTAGAATTTCGAGGTTAGGCACGCGACACTTAGCCCAGTTGGGAGTATGTAACACGTATGCTGACCGTTGGGGGTTTAATGTTACAATTTTGGAATGGCTATAACTTAAAAAATACAATTAAAAAAAATAATATATCAACGATCTTAATTTTTTTTCTATAAATAGAAATCCATTTTGATATATTTTATCCATCTTTAAAAAAAAATCCACCGTTTTTCCTCCTAAATTTGTAATCTCTCCTTCCAAATTACTGTTTTATTTTTTTTATTTGGTTCATTGTTAAAACTGAAATAGGTAAATGTTTGTTGTGGTGATGTGAATGGGTGATAATAGTGACCCATGAACCATTTTTTTTGTTTAGCAACAATGGCGCTCTAAATAATAAACTAAATAAAAAATTTCATCATCAATACTCCCTACCCCACCTTATTTTATCTTTTTAAATATAATTTAGTTCATTCATATTTTGAGTTGTATTTTTTTTCGTTTTGTGTTGCGATTAGTATTAGAATCCATAGAAAAAAATTTAAGAAAATTTGCACTTGGAAAAAATAAAATAATAATATAGAAAGAAAAATTACAAATTTAGGAGGATAAAAATTAAAATTTTTTAAGTTAGAGAAAGTGTATGAAAATGAGTCTCTATTTATAGAGAAGAAAAGATTGTTGGTAGTTTTTTTTTTCTTTTTTGAATTGTAGTTTTGAAAATATATCTGTAACAAAATTGTAATATTTTAATTAAACTGACAGCGACACGTGTCAATCTGCGATTGTGCTAAGTGTACATGGGCCCTACGCCCCCACGTCCAGTCAGCATGAATATCAAAACTAACTAATTCCTAGTCACGACTTAGAAGGTGAGGACATTTTGTAAGCCTATCTATATTTTACACTTTTACAGCCCTTGTATTTCATATGGAAGGATATGATGGATGATGTACATGGAGAACCGTTTGAGTTCAAGTCACAAAATTAGGAATCCTAAGAACAAAGGAACCATAATCGTAACTGTTCTTGCACGAAGAGATGATTTAATGAATCAACATTTAGCATAGTAAATATGACATATCAAATAGTATAGAGTAAGAGAATATTCATAGCCAAATAATAAACATGAACAAATAAGAGGGTTTAAGAATCAAAAATAGCATACAAAAACACAAAACCTTCAGCGCAATAAAATTGGCAAATTTAGATAATTTAATATCTTTAACATAACAAACTAACAATCTAAAATAGGGGTAAATGAATAGGAAAAAGCTTGTAAATAAAAAATAAAAGCAAGTTCGGCCATGTTATGTTGTGGTCTAGCGTCATTTTCCATCTTAGTTTAGTATTAGCTTTAATTTTGTTTATGTTTATTTTCGTATCACGCACCTTAATTACATACGAAGGATTACGATTGTTGAGGATGAAGAATGGAGGCAAGGAAAAATGTAGAATAGAATCAGATACATCTTCCATGATTATAAGATGAAGGGATGCATATCATGTAGCCTAGCTTGTAGTAATCGACTGAATTGTATGTAAAGTGCGTCATTACGCATACCCTTGAGCCCAAAAGATGGTACGAAAGGTACTGATAAATTGATAACCCCAACTCCTTCATTACCTTTGAAGACATGAAAGAGTAAGAGAATTCAAATTTGGGTATCTCTCTTTTAACTTCATAAGTTCGAGGCTTAGACGGTGAGGGTTTTCTCTAAGTTTATCTACCAAATTTGGCCACCCCTTCGTTTCCTATGGAAGAATGATATACACGGAGAACTTCTTAGGGTTTTCGCTTATGCAGGGAATATTCACGACATCTTGGAGGAAACATTATATTAATTCGGTTCTTTCGATTAAGAAGGTGAAATTCTCCTTTTTCGGTGAATTTTTCTTCAAATTTGTTTACCCAAGTTCCCTTGAAGTAAAGGACAGTGAGCACAAAGAAGAGCTAAATTCAGATGTTTAAATGCTTCAAGAGGAAGTTAAAAGATCCTCTATAAGCCCTTTAGTTTTCTCTCTTTTTTTTACAAGGAAAGAACATAGATAAACCTATTAGTGGTCCGACGAATAATCGATCCTAGATGAAAATGTCATGAATAGACTCAAGATTGAGTGGATCAAACCCGAAACCTAAAACCTAAAAAAAACCTAAACACAAAACCCTAAACCTAAAATGATCCAAACATGATCCTACTACCCTAAGCTCCATCTTCTCCCTAAAAAGAGGTGTTTTTGAGCATCAAGCTATGAGTTGAGAATCCAACACTAAACTCTTCTAGTGTCAAACGTTGGTTTTCAGTGGTTAACGCTAAGCTAGACGTTTAAAGCTTGAACCCAACATTTGACATTCAACCCAGCGTTGAACGCTCTTTTCAACATTAAACACCTAGTCCTAGCATATTTTACTCAATAAAATACCCCAAGAAGGACACTACTCTCTCTCTCTCCCTCTTTATCTCTCTCTCTCTCTCTCCATCTCCATCTCCATCTCCATCTACATCTCCCTCTCTCTCCCTTTCTATCTCTCCCTAAGACACTCTCTCTCAGACTCTCTAAGGCTCTAAACTTTTCCTTTGCAAGGATAACTAATATCAATAGCCTAAATAAGACAACACCTTTACAATAAGCAAATCGATAATCCCTTCAATTCTATAGTACTTTCCTTTTTTCTCCCTTTCTTTTTTATTACACTTTGATTATTAGTGACTCTTCACTTAAGTGAATAGAGATGTAACTTTAAAACTACTAGTCAATACTATATTAGGATGACAATCCATCCTTAACATTAAACTTATCTTTTCCTCTTCTTTTGAGATCATGATCTCAAAAAACTGCATCAAAGCTTGATCGTCATTTTATGAACTACTCATGCATTTTTATTTCTTGTCTTTGGTTATGCAAGTCAAAAAATTAAGAATTGAAAAAAGGGTGAAAAACAGACAATTTGTTGAGGCCAGAGGTTTTAATTTATAATGTGTAAGCCCAATACTATTAAGTTCAACCTTCATGCCCATGTCCATTTTGCGAGTCAAATAGATATACAAATTACTTTTGTTTACAGATTCTAGTTAAAGATATTATTTTGCCAAACCCTCATGTCCCGTCACACACAAAATACAGCATAGCGTGTATTGTTTTGCCAACCCCTCATGTCCCATCCCACACAAAATACAACATGTACTTATGCATAGGAAATCAAATATTATGATTCCCATATCAAATTCCTAGTATTTCCTTATATTATTACCATATTTAATGGGAATTTCCACTTCCCACTTTATCAATTTTTGTTGTCAACCAAACAAGTACATCATCCCTATTTCCCATGATTTTCCAATTCCCACATTATGGTTGTAAACCAAACAAGCGCTTAGAAAAAAATTACTTCATAGTTTGTTATCTGGTTAGGTTAAGAATGAGTGTAATCAATCTTAATTGATTAAAGTCTTAAGGAGGATTTAGACTCAAGGATCATTTACATCATTTGTCTTTATAGCTTTCTTCACACTAATTATTTCTTTTTTCCTTTTTTGTGACACGAGGAACATATATTAAGGTATGTGGATTGCTCAATTAAGATCATAATCTGGTATCTGTTAAATATGGGTTTGGACCACACCCGTCATCAAGAAAGAGTTCACTAAAAAGGTTCAAGAGGGTTTCATCCTAAAACCATATGACAATAGGAGGAGTTTCCCCATAACCTTATAAAGTGTTTAACTCTCACTCGTTTAATCAATATTGGACAATTGGTCCCAACTCACCTGTTATTTCTTAACAATCCCCTCACATGTGAGCCTATTTTTAATCTGATCAAGTGTACATTAAAGGTCCCAAATTATGAACCTAACTCTAATACCATGTTAAATATGGTTTGGGTTGCACCCATCACCAAGAAAGAGTTCACTTACAAGGTATAAGAGGGTTCCATCCTAAAACATATGGCAATAGGAGAAGTTGCCCCATAGCCTTATAAAATGTTTAACTATCTTCATTTAATCAATGTGAGACAATTTGTCTCAATTCACATGTGGGTTTTTATCACTTAACAATGTCTACATACAAGATATGAAATAGAATACTCATATATTCTATAATCTCTATAATGCTCTCATATAAAATGAGTTTTTTGGCTAGTAATTAAGGAGTTGGGTAATTCTTAATAAGTAAATTAGTCATGAAGATACTACCCTTAATTAGGTTAATTACGACCAATAATGTCAAAAAATTCATTATACAAAGCATGTTTATACATGAACAAGATCATTACTCAAAAGTCAAGATTAAAACAGGCCAGAGACATGAAAACAACACCTCACGCAGTCACGCGTAATGGTGCCTACATTATTATCATACAGAGCAATCAACACGGCTGATTTTATCTTATGCTTGTCAACTTGTACGAAGCCACCATGTATGAAACCAGCATCTATCTGGCCATGTGCCTTGTTCATACTTTCTCACACTGCAAAACATATCTCCATGACTTCCATTCTTATGTTTCTACGATTTTAGTTATTTAAGGGTAGATATTTCGCAGGTAACATCAATTCATATCTTTTTATATAATGCTTAAAATGATGTAGAACTCAATATCTTATGCAAAGATAGAGGCTTGAATAAATACTTCAAGTCTTCAGCCACTTCTGGTTATCGGAATATGCAAATGGATTTAACTACTTGTGAAAAAATCACATTAATTGAACGATATTCGTAATGCAGTTAGATTGGCGCATAGTGACAATATATATATATGGAGATAACTTCTTTTTTTTTTTTTTTGAATTATGGACTAAATTTTGTAAAAATCAAGTGGATTCTCACAAAAAAATTGTAGTCTATATCAAGATTTGTGATTAAATTAAAACTACGTAAATTAATCATATAAATTTTACAGTGAAATCTAAGAAGGGGGTATGTAAATATGTAATATGCACTTAGGATTGGTAGGAGTAACAAGAGGAGTAGAACCACAAGATGATAAGGAGGTGTAGGAGCCATAGACAAAACCATGCAATGATAAGAGTTGGCCATTTGATTTACTGCCGTCTGCCAGCCTAGTTTTTCTGTCAAGAGGTAATAAACAAAGCAGAGAATATAGAAGACAAAATGCAATTAAGAATCCCTATCATCTCATTTTATTTTGTGTGGGTCGATTTTCTTTGGGGGATTGCATCAAACCCATTCAGCAACAGTTGCATGGAATTTGCCAAAAACTGAACATTTGTTTCTAAATTATACAGGTAAAATGTTCAAGTTTTTTTTTTATTTTTTTTTTACATCCCTTAAACAAACTCAAATTAAAAAAAATACAGAAAAGAAATAGTTATAAGAAAAAACTAGATAGAGCTGGCGTTGTCCAAAGATGGTAAATTAACTTTGATTTTTTACTTGCTTATTAATCATATCCGATAACTAATATTATGTTAATGATACCGCACAATTGCTCAAAATTTGGAGATGGTGACAACTGACGTATTAGAATATTTCTTTAGAATGTCAGTTTTCTACTGAAGAAGAGCTATGCATAATGACACAGTTATATAACTAATCAACGACTACAGAATGTTTTTTTTTATTACTACTTAATATATCTAATGATCAGATCTCTAATTATAAAAATACTAACGGTACCTGATTCGATCAAATTAAGGAATTAACGTCTTTAAGTAAGTTTACCAATTAATTCATATCTTAATGTTCATCATGTATGGAATTTTATTTATTACTCCCTATTTCTTTTATAACCAAGTTATTGTTCATGGCTATGTCAAAAAACCAAAAAAAAAATACACTACTCCCGATGTTCATCAGCCACACAACGATTTATTAAAGTAGAAAATAATCAAGGTTTTTGTACAACTAAATTGCACCATAAATCTCTAATTTATACTTGAAATAAATATATCAGCGAGTATTTTCGTAATTTTATTTCTATACCTGAGATCGTAATGTCTATACATAATATATTTTTTTCGTATTTTTATATTTTCTATATTTCTATATCTAACATAATAATACATATATCTAATATAAGAATAGTTATATCTGATATATCTCAATATTTTGATATAATTTATATCAGATATGAATTAAGAAAGTCTCTAAATTGCACATATTGGTAATACTTTTAACTTGCTACTCAGTTGACAATGGTCTTTTTCTTGTGTGTGATTTTAATAAATTTTGCTACCTAATGCTCTTTAGCGTGATTTCTTATGTCAAAATCCTTGTCAATTTATTAATGTCTTTACAGAAAATTGCAAGCAAGTCATTCCTCCCTACCGCTGCGGTTTCTCGTAGATATTTAGGTCTTTATCAAAAGCTTTCATTTAATTTGTGTGATTCATCAAATCATTATTTTTGTATCAATTCTGATCGATTACCTCTCCACTAGGTCAAGTAAGAGCTATCATGAGCTGTATTACTTTCATTTGATGTGCTTGTGTTAAGTGGCAGAGGTAGTGACCAAAACTTTATCAAAGGTCAAACGTATACATAAAAGGTTGTCCGAATATATAGTAGATAATTTTTTTTTTTTAAAAAGCCGTATTTTTAATAATTGAAGTTTTACTTATAAATATAAACTTTCACTATTAGAAAATTTAAAATTATACTATTTGCTAATAAAGTTATATTTATAGTATATAAAGTTGTACTATTAGAAAATAAAATTGTGCATAATTTCATCATTTTCGCATGGCCCTATTGATTTAATATTTAACTTCACTTATACGAACTTGTCCTTATCCATTTAAACTAAACATATTAAAAAAAGTTATTTACTTATGTATATATAAACTTAACATTATATGTTATAAATTTTAAGTATATATTAGAAATTATGCATTTATAAATATATCAAATCACTTAGTGTTCACTATATATTGATTTGACTCGGTTAAATCTCTCATATATACTCAACTGATTATCTAAATTTGAGTTGTCTATATATGATATTAGATACTTATTCGTATTTGATAGAATATTTCAATTATCAAATTGATTAAATATTTATATGATATATATGCATTTAATGTAGATAATTGATATGCAGGGAAGTTTGTTTTTTTTACATGCAAATCTGATCTGACCTACTCTTGTTCCAAGGCTTTGTAGTTGCTTTCACTAGTAGAAAGTCATTTAATTGTCTCGGTACAAATGCTACGGTTATATACAATTCGTGTACCTTAATACCAAGTGTTGCGGTTATTTAAATAACTGTAGCACTTGAAACCACAAATGTTGTCGTTATTTAAAAAAGCGCAGCACTTATGACTCACTATATATACTCTTTTTCTAGTGCTTCTAGTATCATTTCAAACACGAAAAAACACGCTTTTTCTCTTCTCTAACCTCAACTTCCCTAACCCTAAATACACAAAACACTTAGATCTTCTACTCCTAACTTCTTTCTAAAGTCCCCATTAATTCTTCCTTACGCAATTTGAAACCTACTCATCTCTCCCACTCACGCCTCCATTGATATGGCGCAGTGAAGCGTGTTGAAGCTTACTCATCTCTCCCATTTTGAAGAAGTCTATATTCTCTAAAATTAAAAATCTAAAGGTTCATATATGCCTTGAACCCTAGTATATATTTTAAAAAAAAAAATTCGTACTTTGTTAAAATATTAATATAAAGATGAACAACTCTTGTGTGTTCAAATTTGCATATTATATATTGTGTTTATTAGATGGATTTGCGGTCTGTAAATCTCAAAAAAATACTCAGTTTAGATATATTATAAGCCTCATTCGGAGTCCCGTAGTCAATTTTATGGCTTGTCAAATTTTATGGTTGTGTAGTACCTCTAAAAATAGGGGGTTTCAAAAAAAAATTACGTTCTTTGGACTATCGGGCTAAGAGATATGTCTCTCCGAATTTTTCGAATGAATTGATTGTTGTTTTGAGTGTAAAATCTTGTAGATCGCGATTTTGCGTATCAAAACGAGTGGTCATAATAGAATTGTGGATTTATATGCTTCACGGTTGATCATTTCTTAACTTTTCTTATTTTTTATGACATATTATTTCTAACACATTATGCATGATATTCTTAGCTTAGATTATATTATGTTCTTAATTGAATGTGGTGTAATAGTATATAACAATTACATTTGCAAATATAACAATTTTGGGAGATATTAATTATTAATAATATACTTTATATGTAATTAGCACCTAAAATGACCTATTAAAATTTTTTTTATCTGAAAACCATCAATTGATGTGGTTTTCTAGTATAACCGCAACACATATAAATTAATTGTTGCGGTTATATTAGAAAACCGCAACATATAATGATAAAAAATTTATTTTTTTAATTTTTCAAAAAACAATGCTGCGGTTTTTTGGGAAAATCGCAACATTTATTAGCTATATATGCTGCGGGTTTTTTTTTTTAAATCGCAGCATTTGTTATTTTATTACTGCGTCTAAAAAACCGCATCATTTGTTGTTTTTCCATGTGTTTCGTCTATACGTGTTTCATATCAATAAACACATCATTTAAAACTACAAGTGTTTGTACGGCGATGGGGGCTGCTAAATTAATTTGAATAATATGAGGAAATCCAAGAGTTTGTAAACGCTCATTAGCCTTTAGGGCGAGAACAATTAATTAATTCCCCTAACTTGTGAATTTCAAGGCTAATAGTATTATTCTTAGAATCTGACAATTTAGGACTCTTGTTGTGCTTAAGTTATCAAGTTTTTGCATTCTCAGATAACCTCTTTTTCTCTTTGATATGTCTGAACAACCGCCACCACACCATTACTTGCTTCGCTCTGACGGTGCTCAAATTGAATCCCTTTAATGACATAATTGTGAAGGGATTTATGCCTGATCTCCCTCCTTTCAAGAGGTATAAAATCATCTTATCCTCTTCCTCTTCCTCTTCCTCTTCTTTAGAATCTGAACAAATTAACTCCAAAAAACATGGTTGGATCTCACGCCCTTGACGTTGAAGCCGATTTCGAAAAGACCATCGGGAACGAACTTGTTGAATTTGAACCCTCTGCCTCTGGAGTGGCTCTGGGAGGGGCAAAGAGGAGATACCTTATAACTCTAAGACGGGGGAAGAAATAATTCTGCGAGCATCAGATGATTGGGTTAAGTATGGGTTCTATGACGACCTGTATTCCACAAGAATGCTGGCACTCCAAGGCTTGACAGTCCATCTGAGCGTGACATTCAATGAATTTATTGGAACAACCCAGCCAAGAACGCGAACATCTTGAGCCTGTCTTCCCGTTTTTTCTTAATTTGAACATATCTCAGTTAATGCTTGAGATAATGTTACTCGTTTTATGTAAGATAATTTATCACCGTTAAACTTGGTGTGATGATGATAGGGTTGACCTTTGGTTATGGATAAGTCATGTCGGCTAGATTTTCTCTACATGCGGAGAGTTAGGCAAATCTTTCTAGCTAGATTTCAACTTCCAAAGGTTATCAAACGACATAGTTTTCTCAAAATGTGGAGAGTTAGACAAATCACTAAGGGTGTTCTCATACATGCAAGATATAACTAATGTAATCAGGGGAGATCTAGATAGACGAACTTGGTAGCTCAAGCTCATGTATACGGGGTGATTTTGCTTGGATTGTTTGTAGTTTTTATGTTATGAGAATTTTGGAAAGTTGATTGGTTTGTCTCATAAAAATTCCTAATTTTTATCTAATATAAATATTTATATCTGGTGTAATAATACATATATTTGATATTTCACTGTCCTGATATAAATTATATCAGGTATAAATTAGAAATTCTCATTTGTTTGAAGCCAAATTGTTTTAAGGAAAACTTAAATGTACCAAACTTTTTATTGCCTAACACGAGTTTATGGTAAATGATGTATTTCACCATCCTTAAGATAATATGAGGTGAAAAGGCCCTTTTAGGAAGAAGAAAAAAAAAAAAGGTTTAGGAGCTTTTGGAATAGCACTATTATTGTTAAGTGAAAATGACAATCTTACTCCTGGAGGTGTCAAATGTCCCAGCACAGTCTAATCCTTGAAACTTTTGGGAATTAAATTGTCTTGCATGTTGTTTTATAACGGTTAAATGTCCCAGAACATTCTATCGAGATTAATAGGGGTCATACACTAGTATGGTGGTAATATTTTTGCTAGTGGTAAGTGGTTGGTCCATATACATGCATATATACCTGACTCAGAATGTTTTTTTAGCCTCTGATTATCTTTACAACTTAGGAGTTAGGAGTTAAGGTGTAGACGTCAAATTGGTCCCTAATAATCTCGGATCCAAGACCGTAGATGTCAAGGACCATGCTTAGCTTGCATTTGACATCTTATTAATTAAGATATAAAAAGTTTTTATAAGATTGGTTTAGCGCTTATTTTTTCGTCAACTTAATTAAGCTTACCAAAACATTTTTGAGACTATTGAGAGGAAAATAAATACTTCCAAAGTCATATGAACTTTGTGTTTTGAACTTAAAATAAATAGTCAAAAGTTGATGTCAACTAGCTTAGTTGGTTAAAGTATTGGAAAAAGGATATCCAAGGCTTGAAAATAAATCCCGTTTTCATTAGTTATTGTCTTGCTACTTGATGCTCTCTTTACTTCGAAAATAAAAAAAAATGGCCAAAAAAGTTTTCTTTGGTTGTTGGAGACAACTTAAGTGAATTTCTAAGAATTATTTCTTTTGAAAACCTGAGTGTGTTAAAGTGTTGTCCAGTTGGCAAGGTGTGAATAATATTGATATTATTCCAAAATTCCGCATCCAATTGCATGTTACTTGAGAAGTAGAGACAGAATTCTTATTTTTGGATTATTCATGCCAATTGGTTGGAATAATATCAAAACTACCTGTATTTGACAATTTCCCATTTCACAGAATCAACTAGGGAATAAGAAACAAAATAGAAAATGGAAGTGAAGAGAGAAAACCATGGAGATCGCAGCAAGAATAGTAGGGCAACTTGTAGATCAGAGATAGAGACGGCCCAATTACTTTGTCTGTTTCATTATTCACCACACACTCGATCTGTTGGAAACAACACATTTCATTTAAGATGTTTGATTTACTTTGTTTTTACTAGCTAGTCATCGTATGATCGACTTACTAGCAGTATTTATACGAGTAATATATGAAGTCATGAGGCAGGACAGTGTTTTTACACTGTATTGATGATCATATGAAAATTTTAAATGCAGTAAACAAGCTTTGATAATGCTTATTTTTGTAGATACGCAGCTAGAAAACTTAGCAAGTACACAACCAAGTTTATGAAATAAATTATGTATTCTCCTCTTCAATCTTCGCCTGTGATTAAGGCCCTGTACTCCAATCATCTCTTTTTTATGAGTAAAAGAAACCAGATTCTACAAGGCCAAGGTTTGTAGATCGGTTACAGAAGGAATTCGGGTGTGAGCTGAAATCTTTCTTCAGATTCTCCTTTTATTGTCTTGCAATTATCCCTTTTGTTGTGATGATATAAATTGTATTGTTTTTGCTCACGAACTTTTTACTATAGACCTATTTTTTTTTTTCCTAATAATATCATGTGTTTGAAAATACATTGTATCTAATTTATGTATGTCTCTATATTTTATCTCTTTCCTTTTTTTTTTTTTCTAAAGAAAAATTTGTCTAATTAGTCAAGTATATTTTGTCTTTTTTTTTATTTTCTTTTGTCAAATTTCGTACTACGTTTGAAACAAACGTTATTTTTACAAATTAACAACCTCATAAATTGAATCGCTTCCTTGAAAACTTTTATCCTATTTGGAAAAAAAATTAATACCCATGCTTTTTAAGGAAATTTTTATAGGAAGAAAAGATATTTTATTTTATCAAATTTCTAATTCTACATCTACTTCTTTTAATTAGAATTTAGACTTTAATCTATTTTTTTTTTCTCTATCACAACAATCACAACGATAAAATTAAGAATTTGAACTTTGGAAAAATGATTAAGAATTTGGTATCCAATTTTTTAATTCTTAATTTTGTATGATGCAAACCTACAAGATACATGGGATAAATTTGTACGGAGTAATTTGAGATAGATAAAATTTTTAATAGGTCTAGGACCTCCATATCACTTGAGATGGGCCTGCATATATACCCTAATGCCATCACTAAAGAAATTTAATGTGATTCTAATGATCTATTATACCTCACCAAAAACCACTATATATTACACTGCCAAATGTCAACGTCACTTGCAAACATAAGAAAAATGAAAGAAGCTAAAGTATGCAGTGTTTGGGTGAAAAACAGAAACCAGACACCCTGAAAACGTATTATGTTACCCTGATGCCATGGGCGCGAAGTCATTTCAGCACCAGGAAAAACACTACCATGCAATATAATGCTTTTGTCCAGATCTCTTGAACAACTTTCCAGATTTGAACTAGGATGTACTGTACTTCAACAATCTTAAGCTTTAGAATATAATCTGACTGATTGAAGCAAGCTAGCTATTGTAACAACAATGGTTCATGCAAAAGTCATAACATGTAGGTCCCTCATCACTCCATAAAACTACTTCTGAATACCTCGTTTCCAAAATAACCCACTTTAAAGAGAGAAGTATCTTTGATTGAATTGTTAGAAGCCAATAATGCATGTTATCTTTTGAAGGCCAAGGGTTTTACCTTCTTTTAAGAGTGTTATTTGCTAGTTAGGTGGATTTCCACTTGTGGTCATCTATCTTAAGAATAAAAATTTTTGCCTATACCTAATACCTTATATGAGTTTTTATATATTTTTAAAACTTTTGAATTTTTATATCTGATATAACAATATCTATATCTGCTATAATAATATCGATCTATATCTGATATAACAATATCTGATATCTCATTTTCCTAATATAAATTTATGTTAGGTATATATTAAAAAAAAAAAACCTCCTTTAAATATTAATAAAGGACTTAGAAATATTACTAAAAACTTTGTGGAGACAAACTCACCCTAGCTTGTTCCTCCCTTATGGAGTGATCCGATTCCATAACGTACATAGACCTTTGAGCATAGTATTCTAGGAAATTTTAATCAAAAGCTAAGCTAAATGTAAATATCAAGTTATTTACTATTATCATCAAATAAAGTGGGAAAAAAAATAAAAAAATAGATGGTGCAAAACATGGTAAAAAGTTAAGAGTGAAAAAAAGGAAAGAGTGAAAGCAACCTTGGGTAAGTGCATATTGTAAGGTTGTTTTATGCCAACTAGCAGTGGGGGAGTGTTTTGGCAGGCTCTTCTTGGGGGTTTTCACAAAATCCCAATGCTTCGTTCACGTGATATGCTGCTTCAGTGTTCTTTGTTGGTATTTTTTGTTCTCTTGCATGGATTCTTATCAAATTTCCTCTATATATCCAAACTCTTCTCTTCACTCTATCATTGCACATTCCATCTGACTTCCCCTACTCTTTTTTTCTTAAACAAGTTCTACTGTTATGGAGTCCTCAGCCCTTCTCTTCATATGCATGCTTCTTCTTTCCTCTCTCACTTCCACTTTGGCTTGTGGCTATTGTGGTGATCCCAAAAAGGGAGGTCACCACAAGCCTAGTACTGGTGTTAAAGTACCTCCACCAGTTACTGTCCCTCATTTGCCTGTCCCACCTGTCACGGTTCCTAAGCTCCCCGTTCCACCAATCACGGTTCCTAAGCTCCCCGTTCCACCGGTCACGGTTCCCAAGCTCCCCGTTCCACCAGTCACGGTCCCGAAGCTCCCCATTCCACCAGTCACGGTCCCCAAGCTCCCGGTACCACCAGTCACGGTCCCTAAGCTCCCTGTTCCACCAGTCACGGTTCCCAAGCTCCCCATCCCTCCAGTAACCGTCCCCAAGCTCCCACTTCCACCTGTCCTCCCACTCCCGCCAGTTTTGAACCCACCTTCCAGCCCGAGTGGAAGTCCATGCCCACCAGGAACCCCAGCAGCCCAGCCCACTTGCCCTATTGATACCTTGAAGTTGGGTGGGTGTGTGGACCTTCTTGGGGGACTAGTCCACATTGGTATTGGTGATCCAGCAGTGAACAAATGCTGCCCAATCTTGCAAGGTCTAGTCGAGGCCGAAGCAGCAGTTTGTTTGTGTACAACACTCAAGCTTAAACTCCTTGACCTTAACCTCTATGTTCCCATTGCTCTTCAACTCCTCATCTCTTGTGGCAAGACCCCACCTCCTGGCTTCACTTGCACTCTTTAGATGGTATGTTCATACTAATATTCAATCTACTTCATTTTCACCTTATTACATTCACTACTTCAAATACTTGACTTAATCAATACAACATTACCTATTCTGTTGTTGATTATTGCACACTTGATATACTGTCATGTGTTCGGATTTTCGTATTGACAAGAATAAATTTGGATCCTATATTTTAACCTTAGTATTAATACTCTTTATTATTCTTAAAATAGTATGCCTATATACATGATATGTCATACTTTTCTTGTACAAAAATATTAAATGTTTTATTTTATCGAGGACACAATAACTTTATTATTCGTATTTCTTGTAGTTTGTCCCTCATATATCACTTAGCTTGCAACATATCTTAGACGAAGGTCCAATATATATAAGAAAAACACTAATAACCTTGTTTTGATACATAAGAAAAACACTAATAACCTATCAAAGACCATAATGGTTAATATCACAATGAACACCGTGTATGTACGGAGTAAAGATTATCCAATTTCATCCAACTATATATATTTAGTAATCACATAATCACATCTGATCTAGTCGGTAATAAAAAGCTTACATAAAAAGACTAACCTCATTTATTTTTTTTATTGAAGGTTGGTAGATGAAGTACGATTGAACACATGGACAAAATTGACATGAAAGAATGTCGAGCTTTTTTTTTTTTTCCTCTCTTCCTTTAACTCGCTTTACCTCCTCCTCCTGTAATGTCTTGGATTTATTGTTTAATTCTTGTTGATTGATATTCAGTAGGACTGTATTTTGAGTTTATTGAACACAAATTTATTTGTAACGACTCTTACGTTACGAGTTCAAAAATTGCTCTATTCATGTATTATGTATTTTATATCACTTATTATTGCAACCAAGTAATGCAATACCACTTCCACTTAAATTGTCCAAGCTTTCTTATTTTTCCTAATGTATGCGCTATGATTAATTCCAATTCATTTTAAATATCTAAGTTAAACATGAAAACAACGTACAATTGTTCTCTATGAGCATTATACTCGGTTCATGACTTAAAATGAGAAGAATAAGAATATATTTTGACTTTTCATCACCTAAATCCAACAGATAATATTTTACGTATGCATATTAACCAAATAATATTTTTTTTACTTATAATGACTCTTTTAATTATTATGGTGACTTTTTATTATTATTTTAGTGATCATTTTTTATTATTATAGTAACCACTTTTTTACATGAAAATTCTAGTGTTAGATCTTACCATTTAAATTGCCAAAATCTCTCTTATTCTTCTTATGTATGTATGTATGTATGTATGTATGTATGTATGTACGTATGATATTAACTTTAAGGTGACGTCTGAATTGATTTTCCCTTATTTTATTTTATTAAAAATTTAATTTATGCAAAAATCTCATCAAATAAATATATCAAGTGAATACTCAAATCCCAAAAATCCGTAGCAGGAGCATCGGTTATCTGCCCTTGTATGACACGAAAGAATTGAGTGCAAGGCTTGGCGACACCATATACTCCATCATGAATTCATGATCCGCATACTAATCCTCACTATACACAATAACACAATGGTCCTTTTAGAAGCATAAATGTAGGGGATGAGTCCAAAATACTCTTTGGAAGGGGCATCTCAAAACAAATTGGGAGTAAAAAGATAAAAATACCTTATCACCTTATGATTATATGTCAAGCAGTGGAAGGAGTTGTGAGACAAAGTAGGCCTATGTAATCTTAAGGCATTATCCAAATCCCATGGCAGATTTTCAATGATCTCCGGCCAGTTCATAAGTTTATAATTTGAGCAAGCTAAGGATTTCAAAACCATATTACCATGCGTACTAATCATACAATCATCGGAAACATAACATAGCCAAAAGTCACACTCAGCTCATGCTCCGGTAATATTTTGCAGGCTTGGGTAATAGGGTTGTGTAGAAAAAAGGGTTTCGTGATATATACGTGTATGTTAAGCCAGCCGTGGCTACACCCTACAATCACGTACACTTCCCGTAGAAGATTGTAGGTTTTTTCGGGAAAATTATAAATAAGGTTTGGTGATATTGTGGTTGTTTATATTAAGAGTACATGGAGGATGAAGGTATTATCCGAGCTTGTTGGGAGGGATCGGTTGTGATGCGGTTGAATGAGTTCTGAAGCGTTGATTAGGTCATATCAAGACTTGAAAACACACTTGAAACCTCCTGGAGGTACGGTCTAGCTGGTGGCTTTGAGAGTATCTCTGTGATTAGCTCTAGAGAAAAATAATAGCAGGTCTTCTTTCCTTTCTTCATCATCAGTTTCTAGCTTAGGATTTCAACCTGGGATTCTGGATCGGAGAGTATAAACTGAAGTTTTTGTGAAAGACACACTATTGTTCTTGAATATATTTATAGGGAAAATTACTAGTCCTGCCACAAGTTGTATTCAAATACTTTTCCATCAAGTCAATTCTTCAATTCGTATGTGTTGGAATAGATATTATATTATCATTATATGTTTAGGATTTAATTTTTTTTATGTAGATTCTATTATGCATGTATTTTGAAGAAACTTAAATAGATCAAGTGGCAAAAATACTTCAAAATCTTTTTTTTTTTTTTTTTTGGTTTGTTGTTCTTTTGAATTTATTAATATTGAATATACTAAAACATATTCCATAGAATTAAGAAAATTCTGTTTGAAAGTAAATTCTTTTTTACTTTATCTAATTTTACTTATATAATATGTGCTTAGTTGGATCATATATAACTCTATACTAACACATTATAATAATATGATTATGTTATGGAAAAAGAGTTGCAATAGTAAGTGGAGCAAATATTAACTAACACATTGTAATCCTCCAAATATATATGAATGTCAGATTGCGAGCTCGAAATATTGTCCACCACCAAAGACATTGCGAGCTCTTTTTAATGTGGGCTATTACGTTAGTTGGTTTTAGAGTGGTTTTTTTCCTTTTATTTTTTATATCATACAATAAGCTTGTTCTCGGCCGGGAATGCGCCTTAACTTTCAAAAACCAACACCATCCGCCGTCTAGTAGGCTACAGCAAGAAAACGTGTATGCGCCTACAGGATGGTGCTGCCCCAGTAAGAAGTTCGTGAGGTGCCGCTGTAGCCTGACCGACGGAAATTCCCTGGTTCTGTTTTCGGAAATCGGAAGTATAATCCTATGTGGTTCGCTAGCAGTAGCGGAACTGATAATAAAAAAAAATCCCTACAACTTTGAAGGGCATAACCAATTACATGCATGGGGGTGTTGCACACTCCCTTTCCCCAGTTATATTGTACTCCGTAACAAATCCTACGTCAGACAACTATGATGACGGGGTAGAACAGTAGAAGTGAGGTTTCCCATCCATGGGACGTAACGCAGACAGGTATACTTCAAACTCACGACTCCACTCCATGAAGGCAGGAATGGAGCTCCAGAGCTATCAAATAGGGAAGGAAAAATCAAGTTAGCAATAGATGGAAGTACATCCAGCTTTTTGATAAGAAAATAGCTCCATGTCGCTCATTTTTCTATTTCTCAACTAACATAAAAATGATTAGCCACTTAACATCAGTTCAATAACTACAACTCACATCTAAAGGACACTATGGCAGGCATTCCATTGACCTAGGCGAAAATGTTGGCCAAGCCAAACCATTCCCTCAAATCCTACATGTAAATCTAGGGGGAAACACTAATACGGGAAAAAATGGAAAAATGAAAATATTTATTCCCTGAATTGAACTATACTTATGTTACAAATACTTTGTGAGGACTGGATTACTTACCTTTCAGAACTGGCACCGCCGTATGGACTACATGACTAATGCAAATGAGGAAAAATGAAGAAAACCAACAATAAAGATCAAGAAGTGGCTTTTGATCTTGGAGTGAAGGGCAAGAACTTAGTCCAACAACAACATTTCAACTTGACAAGAGCTTCTTGGGGTTTGGCAAGCTTGAGATCCAGATAAACTGCCATGAGTGCAGCTTCTTGACTGGCAGGCAGAGTTGTCAATGCTTGTGCTGCATACCGACTAGCCTGCTCAAGTTCTCCCTGTAAGACATGCATGGATGCTAAGTTGACATAAAGTGCTCCGCGAGCTTCCTCTGGAGAGAGAAACATGTTGTCTTGCTGCTCTTCATTAGTGGAAACCCTAGCAGCAGTTTGCCCAGCATTTAAATCTTCAGTATCCAGAGTTTTCCTTGCCTGCCACTGCCTACAATCTTCTTCACTATATGGCAACTCAACATTTCCATTGGACAAATAAGTAGAGAGATGTTCAGCAGCTTCATTCGGTCTGTTCAGTAAGCAAAGGGCCTCTGCTGCATAAACATGTCCCAAAAAGGCATACATTTTTGAACACTCAGGTAATTTCAGAAGAGTTTGAGCTGTAGAGAGCGCCTTGAGTGCATTTCCTAATTCAAGCTCAACAAATGCCAAATCTATAAGAACAGCCTGCTTGATTTTCTGGTTTTCTCTTCTACATATCTCCTCATACTCGGAGAGGGTGTTAGCTGTGGTTGTATTAGAATGAGTTCCACCTCTCTGTTCTTTTGCATCGCCATTTGCACTCACTTGACCTGAACCTGCGGTGTCTTTCGACTTCGGATCATTGCTTCCCAAATTCTTGAGAGTCAAGTTCTTTGATGATCCTGCGTCAGTATATTCATTTTCCTCTGGAGAGGATTTTGTCAAGCTAGATTTAGTGTACTTTAACTCAGAACTGCCTAGCAAGTGAAAAGCGTTAAGTAGACACTGTCGGGCAAATGACATAGATAGCTTTGGCTTGATATTATGATCAAGACTTGTATCCTCCTTGTCATTGAAACTAGCACATCCATTTCTCAGAGATCCATTCTCAAAGGCAAGATGTCTCCATTTCCCTTGACCAATAACTTGGACCTTAAACTGCAGCTCAAGTCTAGGGGGCTCAATATGCTTTAAGAGTCCTTTTTCCAGAGCAGTTAGGCAGCATTCTGCAAGTCGCAACCACAGAAGAGGCCTGTTGTAGTAAACAAAACTAGCCTTCAGAAAAAATCGAGCAGCTAGAACAGGTTTGCCACAGGACAAGTAGTGCACACCACAATTATATGCTATGAGCAAAGATTTGTCTTGAGAAAATGTGGCTAGCTTCCGAGGATTTTCCTTCCAAAGTGAAGAGCAATTGCTCAGGGCTTTGTGGAAGAATATGCTTGAAGTGTGATGATTTCCCTGTTGATAATAGATACACCCAATGTTATTGTTGATTATGATGGAACTTCCAACATCTGATTGGCTATTTGATGCTCTCAAAAGTTTGAATGCTTTAGGGTGGTTCCCACGAGCATATTCAAGCTGTGACTTCAGTAGGAGAGCCCTAGAAGAATCTATACCACGTGCAATGTTCATTGCCAACTTTACTTCACGCTTAGCTGCCTTCAGATTTCTTGTAAGAAGCAAAAGCTGTATCTTGTATAGGGTCAACTGTAGCCTCAAATTAATGGTGGGTGAAGATCGATCAGCTGGTGTCCTTAAGAGATCTTTTGATGTTGAAAGATGAGATGCCCTGCATATATTTTGTCCGCTGATATCAAATGTTGATAGCAAGGTCTCATACTCAATCGTTTCATCAGATAATGTTCTTGACAAGGACACCTCTGAGGAATTTCCAGCACCGATCCCTTCAGGGTTGAAGTCATCAGAGGCTGATGAATTGTTGGGAATTGATAAGGACTTCCCAACAAGATTTGAAGTATGTGGCTGCCCTGTGCTTACACCATCAGCTTGATTGAGCATATAGCTCACTCCAAATGCCTTTTCAAGATAGCTAATTACATCCTGAAGAAGGGAAAAAAAAAGGTAAAATCACTCAGAAGCAATAATCAGTAAACCAGAGTCAAACATAACACACAGATTTCCAAAGTTGCATTGCAAATAAATTTTACCAACTCAGTTCCTTTTAGTTATTGATGCTTCAACTTTATTCCATTTCTGGCAACGATTTCTCAAATTTTTACCCTTAACAGCCCCACAAAAACAACCCATCTGCTGAGTGTTTTTGATAACAACCCACTTGCTAATCACCCGTCATTAACTAGCCCAATTTCATGCTTTTGACACTTGTTGCCCCACCTTTTCAATCTCTCTCTTCTTGCCTCATTCTTGTGCAAATGGTAATCAACATGAACATTAAGGTTGGAGGTAGTCTTTATATTTAGTAACACTGCAACCAGATGCTGGGAACTACTGATTGATGATCACTGGATTACACGGCGCCCTTCTATTCAAGAGGAAGGAATCTCTCCACACGTGACTTTTGATTACAAATTTTCTGAATACTTCCCTACTACATGCTTCTGCTTAATTATTACGCTAACAAACTCCTAACAACTTAGCAAACTTCCTTGATTCCTAACTGCTTATTTTAAAAGGACCCCTATGCCCCTAACAAGCTTCTTACTGCTAGACATAGCTTGTTGCCAGACAGGTTGCTTAAGTGAATGTCTGATGCCCCTCTCTTGTCCTTCGTGCATAGGTAAACCTAATTGGTGGCCTATTCAAATTCCTTGCACCACAGGCTAGAATTTCAACTGCAATCATAAAGGCATCCAGCTCAATAAAGACTCAACCTATCTGTTTCAAACTGTTTTCACTTAATAAGTTAAACCCAGCATATGATGAGTTTTACCCATATCACCCATCCAATAAGTTGGAAAGAGTAAATACTGACGCCAATTTTTGGGTATTGAGTTTCAGAGTTGTAAACAGTGAAAATTCAATTTCTGAAAACATTGTACAAGCTACTCTCGTTCCAGGCAATGGGAGTTACTATATGGCATGAAATGGTGCTTGCCATCCCTTGAAGTTCTTTCCTCCACTTGATTGGATGCATGTCGCACATTAGAGGAAATATACATTAAGATAAGAAAGAAAAAACAAAGGACAAAGTTTGTCTTTGATACACTAAACGATCCCTGGCCCATATTTTCAGACTCAACAAAGCCTTTTTCCATGCCTTAACCCTAAAAACCAAGCTACAAGGATTGGGAAGTGCCTTTAAGAGCACTGAAAACATATTACCCCATGTCCACCAATTTACTCAATAAAGGAAGCTTATATCCTGACAGAAAGGAAAACCAATAAACGATCTTTACCTATGATCAATGTTCAAACTTCAAATACTGGTAGACAACTCAGAATCATTGAACAAAGTTTGTCTATGATATTATCTGGGCCATCAACCACAACTGTAAATAAGACTAATGCAAAATCAAATGCAAACCCACATCAATCACAATTCTCAATTGCTACCAATAGCCTGCTAGCACACAAAGAATCATCAAAGCAAGCTTCCCAAAGAGGAGCATCTAACCCACTGAAAAAATATAATCAGTCCACCTTTTCCTGCAGACCTGTTCAGACGTCCCCTACAGGCCTACACCTAACAGTAACCCAACCTCAGGAAAATCCCAATCAATCTCAACAGTGCACCATTAATGTATGATCCTTAGAACACACAATAACAACTCCCAAAGCAAGCTTCAAAAGGAACATCACATGCAATCTAGAAACATAAAGTCATGTACGATACTCCATTATATTTTTCCGGAACAAGAGACTTTTCAACAACCATAGCCTTAGATTGGATGAGGGAGGCAAATAACAAGAGCCATAAGGCATCAGAGCATTTTGATATGTCGACCCAATACGTAATGTCGTAATCTTCCGCAAATTTTGGTAAAATCTAAAAGAAATAAGAGGTACCCACAAGAAAATCCTATACCTATCACATCCCCCCTTCCCCCAAGGCAGCCAAAAAGAAAGGAAATCTACAAGAGTGGTGTGACATTTATTTCATCTTAGTCTTGCTAAACTTTGATATCTAATTTTCCAAAACATTTATCACTTTAAATTAATTATTTCGACTAAGGATATTTCCAAGGCCAGTAGAGCAGTGCTGAAACTGGCATCTGCCTGGAAAGTCATCGTGCGCTTTCCTACCAAACTCCAAGTGAAAATCAGTACATCACTGAGAAGACCAAAAAAAGGCACCATATAGGCAATGGACATGGTACACTAAGAATAGGGGGAGGAAGACACTGCTCATGTCAGAATATTACTAGAGGATCTTGGAGGAATAATCAGAGAATACCATACGCAAAGCATATAGAAAGTATTCACTTGCACAGGCATCTAACTAAACATTCCACTAAAAACCTTTCAACTTGCATGCTTGAATAGAATGAGAATAGCAGGAAGAAAAAAAAAACTGAATGGTTATAAGAGAAAAGACCCAAAAGAGTAGGCCGCATATTCAAACTCACTACACCAGCCAAAATTAATCGGGAATTACAAAACATGTGGCCACACTCACCATGAAAATAAAAAAAGAGACACCTAATAGAGGCTAGTGCCTCCTTTAACACCAAGATGCAATATAACTGCTCCTTCAACAAAGTTATAGATTCTATCACTAACCACATGTATTCCATTCCCTGGGTGACAGTCATGACACTACCATATTTTCATACTATGATGGCAGCATAAACTGCTTCCTTAATAGTCACTCACCACAGAAACTAATTCGAATGAGCAAAAACAAATTCCACCACATGATAGTGTGTTTACATTTTATTTGACAGCAACACACACAAACAAAAAAATACTGCTTCCCCCAAAAATAATTTACTGCAAAAAATAATAAAGCACAACAATAATTCTAAATTTTGATTCCTATAGGTTACATATGTGCATCATATTGCTGCATACACAATAAATATTGGCCATGGTTTCTAAAATTAAAATAATCAATCAAAAGAAGCACTAAACACCTTTCGCTAAATATCTAGAGATATCATCATGAATCCTAAAGCATATTACTCAAAATCTTTCAATTCCACAACCAATAAGTATATCCAATTGAGAACAGAAAGAGATTTGCCAGCATGAATCTTTTAAAATAAGAACTAAAAGATGAAGCCCAGTAAGAAACTGAGATGTACAATAAAAAAAATAGGTGGATATTGGGCAACAATATACATGAAAATGACATGTAAAAAGAGATGCAAAAAAGAATTAATAGATAGGAAGAGGTATCAAATGAAAATCAACAGATATTCAAAGCATTTACTGTTCAGCAAACTTACCGAAAATTTAAATGCCTCTTGAGTCACAAAAGTGACGTCCAGCAGCAAGAGGCAAACATGAAGAGCAGTAGTCTGGGTGTTGACAATTCAAAAGCAAAGAAAGAAAATCAGAAATATACATCTTTGTATCTGTGAATCTAAAGACAAAGTCTTACCTCATCTATGGGTTCAATATTCTGAAAAAGAGGCTCCAAAACTGACAATGCCTTTGAATACTCATGGAGGTGGAAGAGGACAGTTGCCTGCAATCATAGTCAAACACCCAAACATATATAATATCTTCCCAAAACATCAGAAAAAAGGTTTCATAAATAAAATCCAACATTGCAAATAAAGGAAACTACATATTACATACAATATTTAGCGTTGCCACAGATGCATCGAATTCGTCTGTGAAAACTGTACAGGGACTGTTTGATGAATTATTAGTTCCTTTGGCTCCTGAAATAGTTTTATTGGCAGCCTGGGCTGCAGCATCTGTTTGTTCTCTGGATGCTTGTGCAAGATCTTCACTCTTTCTCTGTAGAATACAGAATCTTCTTAAAACCCAACTTATATCATCAAATAAAATCCAATCAGTCAAATGAAGGTTAAAAAATAACCTATCTGTTTACCATAAATCTATAACTCTTATGAACTATAGAATTTCAGCTCATAGCATTTCTTCGACAAAATATATTTTTTGTTTAATTGCCTCACCATTTTGAACTGTAGTAGTGTGGTACTACACCTAAATCAGTATTAGCTTTCTTTAACAACATTTCCAAATGGGCATACTTCACTTTGCCTAATGCTTTTGCCAGACAAAAGCTTCCAGAAGTAAGAGGTTTAGTATGAGAAACAGTAAGTGTGACAGAAAAATTCAATACACTAAAAAAAATCAAGAGATTTACTTAAGCAGCAGCTTATGACAAGTCCAAATAGATTATTCTCCTATTTCTGTCAGCGACTTTATTTGACATGCAATTACAAATCAATCAAAAGAAAATGGGCTTCAATAATTTTAGAACAGCCATGGGCAATGTGTAACCAAGTATTCAGATTATATTCCATACCTTAACATTGACAAGGACTTCAACTAATTTCTTCGGATCTGAACATCCATCGCGTAAAAATTCTGCCACCGCAATATTATGCAAAATCTGTAAACATAATTAAAACATGAACAATCAACCATCAAAAGGACAATAGAGATCATGATCTACAAGTTAATCATGCCAGATATTAAACAGTTACACACTGATTGTTTAGCATAAGAACAGTGAAAAGACTCTTTGATTGTCTTGTACAGTTCTATAGAGGAATGCACAATAGAGGAATGCACAAACTCAGCCCAATCACCAAAAGTTGCCCCGACAAAGTTCAAACTAAACTTCATTTAAAAAATAAATAAAAATGAATAAAACACAGGAAACCATAGCTGAATAAGATAAATGTATTATAGCACATCTTACATCATATCAATAATAGCTGACTTGACAATCAGACTCAATGAACGCTTAAGGATTGCTTCGGTGAGTTGTAAATCATAGATAAAATGGAAAAAGTAGAGTAAGGCTTGTTCTGATCAGTGAAATGGCACATGGAAGATAGACCAGGGGTGACATAGTTTTTGGGCTTAGCTATGCCTACCCTAAATCTGATTCACCAGAATTCACACATTTGGCCAAGGAGACAACCAAAAAAAAAAAAAAAAAAAAGAAGATGAATATAGAAATAAGGAAAGCAGACAATGTCATAAACAACAACAAAGGGAAGATACACCATAAAAACAGAACAAAAACAGCAATATATTAGAGAAACAGAAAGATGGAAAAAAGAGATAAAAGGAATCCCAAGGGAAGTAAGCTCTCAACACATGCAATACAGTTCACCCCTCTTATCTAATCCCAGGAGTAGAGAATACAGAGCAGTAAATAAAGGGAGTAAGAAATAAATGTTGGTAGTCATCCAGCAACTAAACACCCATTTAACCCCACTATTAAAATTCCTGACAGGACTAAAAGTTTACACTTTCAATCCTCTTGTGCCACAGTCCAGTCACAAATACTCCCAACAGCAAAAGGCACGTTTTGGCAAAAGGACCTATAAGTCACAGAGTAAAATTAAAAGTATAAAACTTCCTCTACTTCTTAGAAAGTTGCAATGGAAAGTGACTATTCTTGAAACAGCACCATCATCATTAGTTTGTCAAATAACCATGGGAAAAAACATAGGATTTTTCTCTAACTTTCAACACTTTAGTTATCTCTGGAAAATAAAATGCAACAAAAGAACCACCAACTCAGGCACCTCCACTCGAAACATAACCTACCACCAAATTCAAGGTTTATTCTATAATCAATCTCATCCAAGTTATAGTCACTGAAAGCTCCGATCTCACAAGCAGTGAGATCTAAATGAGACAACTTCACAGTCATAATAATAGATTTTTCAGCAAGCTTTAATACAATTTAACAGACTCTATACCCACGACTAAGCAAGACAACATTAAGACACATCCTCTCAAAGCAAGTTTTCATTATCAAACACAAAATAAGTACGTGGTGACTTCATCATCTCTCTTCCAAAGCTAAAAAGACAACAAAGAGGTCTCAATCTCAGCACACTTCAAAAGCTCACACATCCACTCCAAAACAACCTCCTTACACAGCCTGTTCGCACAAACTAAATAGATGTAACTACCTTATCTCTTCAATCTATCTAAACAAAGCGAATCGAAACCAAATGATAATGAAACAAGTAAAACCACAAGTTAAAGAATTAATTCAAACAAACATATCGTATTACATGTAGCATTCTAATATTCAGTTTAAGAACAATTTCCATTCCTCAGAATTGAAATATGAACCAAGTAAAAGGCACTTATCCAAATGTAACGAAGCTAAGAAGCCTCAAACCAGCGTACTTCAAAAGCTGACACGTCCACTCCCAAGTAACCTCCTTACATAGCCATTTCACACAAATTACACGTAACTACCTTATCTCTCCAATCTAACTAAACATAGGAAATCCGAACGAAATGACGAGGAAACTAGTAAACTAAATCAATTCAGACGAACACATCAAATTACATGTAGTAATTCTATGTCATCCAGTAACAGAACACCTTCTATTCCTCTGAATGGAAACATGAACTAATTAAAGTCACTTATCAAAAATGTAAAGAAAAAAATCGATTCCAGAACTAAAACACGACGAAACTAACGAACTTCACAAGCTAAAGTTCGATTCCGGCAACGCAATTGTATTAAACTCCGTACTACGAACTAAAACCAGAAATGAATTGGAAACCGAAACGACGAGTAAATACCTTAGGATCGCCTTCCTTCTTGAGGAGCAATTGATTGAGCACATCAACACATTCCGCAAACTTATCCGATTGAAACAACACGAACGCTTCCTTAGCGAACGAAGCAGTGACCGAGAGAGCTGCATCATCATCCGCCGCATTCATCAAAGCCGAATCTCGCGAATCCATCCAAAGATCGAACCAAAACTCAACCTAAATTTGCAGTTCAAGAAACTCGACAATTATATACCCTAGATTTTCCGACTAAAAACCTCGAAGAAGCTAGAATCGCATGCTTCGTAGTTCGAAATCAAGGTCCGAAAACCACCATTTTATAAACCCTAGAATATTCTGATATTCAGCGATTCGATTTGAAAGTGACGAACAATTTGTTTGGAATCTCTCTCCTCCAAATGAAATGAAGAGGTAGAGAGAGAAGAGAGAGGGGTTTCCTAATTTTTTGTAATTTTCAAGGGTTTCTTTGTCTTGTGTTCTTTGCTGCTGGTTTTGCTCTTAATTCAACTCGTCTTTTCCATTCTGTTTTTCTATATTTTTTATTTTTTTATTTTTTTTATTTTTTGAACTTCTTACGCAGCGTGCTGTTTTGGTGATGAGCCAGAGCCTGATGACATTAATTTTGGTCCGAGTGTGCGATTAATGCTATGTTATAAAATTTGTCATGTTATTGGTGTGTGGTGGTCTATGGTAGGATATTAAGTGGGAAGACGAGAGTTGTTGGATTTGATTATGATCGAGATCTGATAGATCGTACGGTTCAGAGATGAGCGAGGGTGGGGTGGGTGGGGCGGTGTGGTGTGTTGTGGTGTGTGGGCGAGGGAGAGTGATTTTTGTTTATGGAAAAAAATTGGGATTTGGTTCTTGTAGGCTTGTAATGTAGTAAGGTTAGGTTGGACTTAAAATAAAGTTTTCAATTCTGACTTGGATCAATTTGTAAGTTAGGTTTTGTTATTTGAATATTGAGTTTACCAATTTGAATAGGGTACGGCTTTAAAGTTATTGAATCATAACCATACCTTGAGGTATAAGTACCAAGTAATTTTTAACATGTTGACATTCATTATTGCTTGTTGTAATTTTGACATTACATTCTGAATTTTTTTATACTCTAAGGTTATGATTGGACTGAGAGAGATGGATTAAAAGAATGATAAAAAGTTAAACCAATGAAAAATGAAGGTAAATAGAGGTGGTGACAAGGAATGAGGTGGAAAAGAGCATATTATAGTGGTATAAGGAAGAAAAAAGAATTGAAAGATTGATTATTACCCTCATTATAATGTTAATAACTACCCCAAGAGTGTGGAGAATATCTATTACCCCTCAAATGAAGCCATGAGGGTATTAGTTCCTTTTTCTTTACAATATCAACACTATATTTCCCTTATAAATCGACTTTTAGTATGCCCTAGAGAAAAACTCGTCCATTCAATCATTAGACCATTTCGTCAACCATAGCTAAAATGATCAGCGAATAACCTAACCTCTTTGCATGATTGACATGGTAAAGCCAAATATCCCAATTTGCAATTTGATTGAGTACAGACCTTTGTATTCTGTATTAGCAAATCAAGTATAACATTTTTCATTTTGAAATGCATTCACCAGCTTATATTCCTTTTTCACTAGATTAAATAATGATAGACATGTAATGTGTACGGAAAATAAGAATGGTCGAGTGAGTGATGCATTCATATTGCAATATTTATACAACTATTCATAAAGAATTATTACAACTTACAAACAATGTGACAATCCATCACCAAAAAAGATTAACTGAAGGTGTTATATTATCACAATGATCAGTCTTCAGGTTTAAAAGTAATTAACCAGTAGTTCTTCTGAAAAAATTCAAGATCAATCGGATCACAAAATGTTCTGAGTTCCTGACTATCTTGTGAATCCTCTTCATTTCCTTGAGAGAAATCAGCACTAGTGTTCGAACACCAAGACCGTGCCCACTACAAACTAATAGTTTCCCTTGTTGTTGCCTTCTCACTTCCTATTATTGTTCAGTGAGCTCTTACCTCTTCCTTTTTGGAAACAGAGGAGGTTGTTTGCTCTTACAGGGAGAACCATCGACTATATTTTCCAAAAACTTTACTAACACATACTTAACGTATATGTTACTTTGTGATCTGGAAGAGAAAAGACAACATCTAAACTCAAAACATTTTTCTCTGGTGTTGGTACTCTTTAGTTTCTGATCTCTAGCTCCCCCACTCCCAGTAACTTGTCTAAAAATGTAGAGCATGGAGCAAACAAGGAGCAAAATATAAATGGACTTGATCTCTATAAGAAGAGTTCTAAAAGGAGATCATAGGGTTGGAAATGGAGGGATTAGGATGCTCGGGTGTTTTTTCGAGTAGAGGTGCTTGGAGCACGAGGAAGGAGAGTAAAAACACAAGTGATGGCCAACTACGTAGCTAACTAACTACTTATAATTTCTGTCCATAAGATTCATAGCTGATCTTTGATGCTCTCGTGGTTCACCGAGTCAGATAGCCATAGAAGCAGTGGATCACACAAAACCTGAAAACAAAATCAAGATGGTGAGAAATATCATATTCATTAGGCCTATTAAGTAATTTGAAGCTTTTGCTTTCTTAGGTCTAACTTTAACCAATAGCCATTGAAGACTCTTAAATAGTACAGACATTATAGTGCAAGATTCGTCGATGAAAATTCTTTTATACCATTAATGTTTCTATAATACAAAGTACTTATCATTATATCTTAAAGGAATTCAGGATCAAAGTTCCTAAAAACATAAGATTTAAGAATAAAGGGTAATAGTAAATACACTTGTTACACATTTTCCTATTTGCAAACTACATAAAAAAAAAAAAAAGAAACTAAAGGCTTCTCTATAGAAAGCTCATCTAGTCTCTAAGAGTTTTTTTTTTTCCAAACATAATCAGAATAGGATCTTCACATAAGCATCTAAAAACAAACTAAAGGTCAAAGCTACTGCAACTGCAAAACATTAAGATATGTTTACTATAGTGTATTTATTCAAGGATTCCTGACAACATAACATAAGCATAAGTATTAACTCAGACAATGCAAAATTCACAGATCTTAGATGAGGAAATAATATCTTCCTTTCTCTAAAGGCTAATGACTAAGCATGTCAATGGAGGAAGTCTCTTGTAATACACAATAATATTATACTACTATATATAGAAATGTAATTATCTAATGCGGTCCCAAGATGTGACCTTGAAAATACATATTTTGGTGGCTGGTGCTTTGTTATTAGTGCTCACAAGATTCATAAGCCTACATAATCAAAGAAATGACAACAACCAGGCCTCTAAAGAGAACTAAACATTGTAAAAGAGTAGAATTTCTAATGATCAACAAGAACATCATGAGTTGATCTGAAGATGCGAAAGCCATGCAAAAGTAGCAACATTAGTATGTAAATCTCAACTCTCAACTATTATAACAACATTTTAAATACCGGTATATCCAGCAGATTTGAGCACAAAAAAATATCTTCCCTGTGCAGAATCAATGTTTAGACTAAAAATATTTACTCCTATTTGGATTTCAAAATTTTCACCCACTACATTATTCACATTACTCATAACTATTACCTTGAAAAGATCAAAAGTATCCATAGAAGACCACCATAAGTGACTACTTATTTATCTCTAACAGAATAGGAGATAATGGGGATGCATTCTCAATTTTATGGAAAAAAAGGATTGAGCCCCTAAGAAAAAGTTTTAAGAAAGAAAGAGGAGTTGGGCTTATATGTGTATAGAATCCACATAGTTACTACATCTCATATCGATGTTCAAACATAGAGAGGCAAAGTCTAGTACATTGCAAGTGCATCATATAAAATAGATAAAAAGTTAAAGTAAAATAGAAATGAAATCAGCCAGTCTATTCACTTAACAAAGCAAGATAAATAATTAGATAGATTTAAACAAGTAGGACACATAGAGGTGGAGTTATGAACACAAGATATTGACAAGAAATAAAGAATCTTCCCTTATAATCAAGATCTAAAGTCTAGATCACCAAATAGATTGCAGATGAATAAATAGCAATAAATTAGGGTGATGGTTAGCCATTTTAGTCAAGAAACAAATGACCTGATGATGAAAGAACTTCAATCAGCTAATGAAAGAACTCCAAACCTTCTATAAGCCTTCATCCATCTTGTATGTTAAAGGCATATACAAGAGAGGGGTTAAAGTTAGTGGCACATAGTTTGAACAAGAGAGTAAGTCATCCTCTCCCAATACACTAGAATGAGATATTGCAAAATCTAAGTAATTAAACTATTCCTTAATTATATTGGCTCAATCAAGAGGAACATATATAAATCTAGGATGATTACAATTTTGTGTTACAAAGAATTATATGTTAAACTTAATGACTTCGTACAAACACGACGTGATGGTTAGGTCGATTCATTGAGCAAGAAAAGAAAAGGAGCACATTTTTTGCCACCTCACATAAGTTACAATATATGAGTAAACGATAGTTCCCTTGAATTATTAGCTTCCGTGGTGAAAGGCCAAACCCAACATATGTCCATACCTTTGAAAGAGAAAATTATGAAGGGATAATTAAAGATGTGATCTTCAATAAACATCTTAGGCACCTATCCCTCTTTCTTATTAGCACCAAGGAGTCTTCTATAAATACAAGGCGCTCATATGTTTGATGAGTATCTCATTTTTTTAATGATCCGAGTTCCAAACTTCATGGCAGCCTGTCAGAAATAGAACCCACGAGAAAGAGTAAATAGTACATAAGCTTCATATCATCCTTTATGCATAGGAACATACAATAGAGAATCAAATTAATGCAACCACACAAAAAACTTATTCCAAAAACAAAAAAAAAATTAAAAAAAATCAAAAATATCTAGAACATATTATGCACTCTATCTCACTGGCTTCAGAAACTAAACAATTAGCAACAGTCTCTTGGCACATGATCTAGACTTTGAACCTTCCCCGTCCCCATCCCCATCCCCGTCTTTGATCTTCTTTTACACTAATGCTCAAAAGACCATGAATGAAAGTTCAAATCACAAATAGGGTTGTTGGAGATATGATTCAAAATGTTATTTCAACAACTCAAGATGCTACAGATAGGAGCTTCTGACGCTCATGGGAGCTAGCTACAAACCTATGACCTACCATATTTTTCAATCGTAAAAGAGATATTGTATGAAAAAAGTTTAAAACTATATTCACAATTTGAGTCCACAATCATAAATATTACTCATTTTGCACATAATAAATAAACACAAATGGGAGTACTTGCTATAACTTAACAAAGATCTAGGGCCTAAAACAAGAAATTACCTTAATAGCCTCAAACATTACAGATAAAGAACCAGCAATATTATCAAGGGAATTAACAATATTCCTCAATAAGGAGTCAAAGCAAGAAGCTAAATACAAAGCATCTATAGATATACACCATACACCTAGATTACAAACCATCTGCAATCGTACAATTGAACATATTAAACTACATCAACTAAGCCAAAACCATCAAATAAGACCCATAAAGAACATCCATTCATTACCTCAATTTTCATTGTTACTATCAGTCTAACCAACTACTCCAGCACTTGATCCACCTATTTATCTGCACTTAACCACTCCACATAAACATACATTACATGTTAAGTGCGGATTTGGATTGGCTTTGCTCACGTATAATGTGTTATGGGATTAGAGCTTTAACACTCTCTTCACATGTGAGATCTTTTTTTATTCTTATTTAAGATACTTATATGTGATGTGTCATGGGACCATAGCATTTTGCTCCCCATCACATATGAGATCCATTTTCATTTGGCCTAGAGTATAATATTGGCTAAGTAACTACGCTTTCCTCTAATATCATGTTAAAAGTGGATTTGGATTACACCCATTCATAAGAGAGACTTTACTTTACAAGATTAATAGAGTTTCATCTTAAAATAATATGGGAATAAGGGTCTAAGGGGAGTAGTCCCTCGACATTATATAATGGACAGTTCTCTATTAATTTATCAAAGTGGGATACTCATATATAATGTTTTATGGCTTAGAGCTTCAACATACATTATAAATTTGCATTCTAGTTTACGAAGATTCCTTCACACCAACCATCAATATCACCCTCAAGTCTTGGGACCAATTCATTAAGCACAATTTAACATAATGTGCCATACATTCACAATAATACGATACAAAACTTAAGTGCTACTATCATAAAGTAATCAAGACATACTTGAAACCGCTATAGCGAGAGAAGGATGATAAATAATGAACCCTAAACGCTTCAAAGCCAATAAACAACAAATCAACAATCCACAAACTACTACTAAACCAATAAAAGGTAGTAAATTAAGAAATTTAAGGCATAAGTCATGGTTACATTTCTTCATCAGCATCATCGAACCGATTGTAAGCGATAATTGAAGAAATGAATTTGCCAATGGAGTCAACAAGAAGTTAATTTAAGGAATCATTGTTGGCAGCTTACATGTTCATGAAGATGTTGAAGAGTTGTGTAAAGTGATTTCTTTGATTTTGAAGATGATGAAGTTAGGTTTTGATTTGTTTCAATTGCTCCAAGGAATTCGACATTGTGGCTTCTTGTTGAAATTTCTGAGGATTTTTTAGAGTAATTAATAATTGGAATCGAAACCCTAGATTAGAAATTAAAAAGATTTTGATTGAAACCCTAAATAAATTGGGAATTGATGGTTTTATATTTTTCGCGTCATGTTCGATTGTTCGAGGAGCGTGCAACTATTCACTAAAGAGTGAAGTTCGCGGGATGAAATGTAATAATGCATGGGCTTTCGGCTTACTTTAGTGCTATAATTAGTATTGAATCCAATAATAGTTAATCACAATGTATTATATATATACTAGATATATTAAATTAAGTGTGTTCCCATTAAACTCAATATAACAAAAGTTACCCCTCAAAGTTGATAAAGATTAACATATGTTGTATTAAGTATCTCAAAATTAATAAAGATTCACATATGTTGTATTAAGGGGTAACTCTTATTATATTGAGATGTAACTTTATTCACATGTATATAATACTTTTTGATAGTTAATTAAGTTGTTTGTAGTGGAAAATTATTTTTACACACTCCAAATTAAAGGATAGAAAATTATGGGGTATGCTTCATAGCCATAGAGAATTTCCTGAAGTCAACTTCCTTCTGTAATGCATATTGTAAGTTTTTTAAAAAAGATATGATTACTTATAGGCAATAAATAATTTTGGTCACTTTAGATTTATAAAGGCAACAAATAATTTTGACTATGACATATTGATATTAACAAATTTTTCTGTGATTTATTTAAAAAATTGTAATCACAAAGCCAAGATAAGCCAACATTAGTTCCTCTCTGCAGGCCATATATCATTAGCCACGACTGAAATGACTTATTATATCGATCCATCTGCTGGTTAAATTAATTGATCTCACCCATCACCACTTACCACTTTGCTTCTCTTTTCAAGCTGAAAATATATAATGTTTAACCTCACAATCCATCATTTGTAATCATGTGATCTAATAAGAAATTGTTCTATCCTCAATGATTTATTTTTTATTTAAGCAATGGCCAAAAAATATACTCTGATTTATTTTATAAATATTATAACATGTAGAAATTTACACTTTTAAATACATAAATTTAACATTATTATCTTTAGTTCTCAATAAGTAAAAACTATAAAATTTTGATATTTTAAAGTAAAAATTCAAATGAAATCTTACTTGATTATATTTTCTTGACATAAAAATCACAATAGAAAGTCAAAGGATAATATAATATGGTATAAAAGTCAACAAAAACTCAATAGAATATTTTAAGAATGGATAAAATTCAGTTATTCAGGCTTAGTTTAGCTAGCTTTAAGAATCCTCATTTAACACCCAAAATTTTATTGAGCATTGCTTTTACATACCCCAAAATATATGCCAATTCGGCCTTCCTTATGCCACCATTTTTTTTATCAATATTCCTTGTTTTTTTTTGGTGCAAAAGAGAGGTAAGCCCCAAACAAGAAACAAGAACAAAAAAAAACAAAAGACACAAAAAACCACACACACAACCAGAGGCCAAGGACTAAACAGCATCAAAGAATCAATCTAACCAAGTTCATCTGTCCTCCAACTAAATAGCACGAAGAACAAACGAAATTGCCTAAAAATGTGCTAATTTTTCATCTTGTATCACACAATGATTAGCCAATCAATCATCTACTTTGTTGGCTTATTGAAGAATCAATAGGAGATAGGAATAGAATCAATATACTCTAGAAGGGGGGTGAATAGAGTATGGTCGATTTTCACAAATAAGTGCTCAAAGCTTTGAAACGACTTTCAGAAGCGGAATAACTTAATAAAAGAATTAAATTGATTTCAAGGGCTTTGACCCGGGTTTCAGGAATTACAAATAAACTTTGACTTGAATAGACTTTTGAAACAAGTATGAAGTAAGTAAAGAAAAATAAGTACGAAAGTGTAGACGTTAAGGGGACGAGTATTTGTTACGAAGTTCGGCAATGTGCCTACATCTCCGCCTAGAGTGTCCTACCTATAGGATTTAAGAACTTTTATTTCTTCCCTTAGAGATCTAAAGCAACCTAAAAGATCCCACCCTATCTTCTACACCATAGCTTTTCCTAACTACACTTTAGCATCTCAATTCCTAGAAATAAAAGACACCTCACTTTTTCTGAACTTTTGAGTATTATAAGTTTTACTCAAAGTATATCACTATTTTCTTTTGATCTTTCTTTTTCACACTAAAGAGATACTTTGTTTTTCTTTTTCTCTCAAATCTAATTACAATTAAGAATGATAAGAACTAGAGAGAAAATTTGTAGAGTTGTAGCTTTTGAGTTGTATTACGTTGAAGGCTTGTTTTTCTTCAAAACTTCAGCTGACTTCTTTTTATACACCAAAGAGAGTAACAGTCAGACTTCAAGGGGATTGTTGCCTTTGAACAGAATTTAGCCGTTGAGTTTGAACACTTCAAAATTCCACAATTTCAGCAAACAACCTTTCAAGGGAGTAACTGATATGAATTGTGTAGCAAAGAGTCGTTAACCATTTTGAATTCAACTTTGATCATTTGAATTCAACATCTTCATAACAGATTCCACGAAACAAGGGGAACTCGTTGATACTTCTTATCCCATAATTGTAGGAGACTTGAGTATGAAGTTTTAATATTTTCAAACACTTGAACTTCAGTTTTATCTAGCAACTCCATCCTTATCTTTTTTTCACAAAGTCTTACTCAATCCACGAGTATTGTTAACCTGAAAAATAGTAAAAACAATACCAACACAAACAGTAGCAACCATGCATTTGTAGTATAATATTGCAGTAAACATTGACTTTCATCATCTACAAAATAAAACATGTTAAATCACATCAAGGTGGAATTATCACTTATCTATATCAATGATTTATCTTAATATCCCAATCATCCCAATTGATAAAAACCCTGCAGCAAGGAATGATATGAGAACAATGAGAATGTAAATCGTTATCATCAATCGCTGCATGGTATCTCAGGCCTTAAGTGCTACTTGAATGTACACTTAAGAGACTCCAGCTATAAGATACTATATGATTGAAGGTAGGCAATGTAAATATACTAATGTCAACAATTATCATCATATAGTAATTGCTAAACTTTTGTGGTCGATATTTTAAGATCCAGCAAAAACGAACAAGAAAATCATTATCATTATCCTTGCACGGTATCGGCGATCTTAGCAGTACCTTTTTTTATTTTCCTCATCTTGTGACTTGGATTAGCTTTGTCACGACTCATGATCGATCTGCTGCCCTTGCTGGTGAACTATCATCATGCCAATTATTTGACACC
The DNA here is from genome assembly GCA_026401315.1 of Dysphania ambrosioides. Classification (NCBI taxonomy): domain Eukaryota; kingdom Viridiplantae; phylum Streptophyta; class Magnoliopsida; order Caryophyllales; family Amaranthaceae; genus Dysphania; species Dysphania ambrosioides. Next base: position 4,583,594 of record CM048667.1, read on the forward strand.
AGAAACAAATTATGTAAGAACGAATTAACAATGATCCAAAGTAGCTTTTACATTATGTAACTCCTACACTCGTACATATAATATATCCTGTCAATAAAATGCAAACGATTGTCCCATGCATATATATATATATATATATATATATATATATATATATATATATATATATATAAACTTCAGGTTTTTAATACTTTTTGCTTAAGTTATACATAATATAAAATATAATAAGTTCCATTGATAATAATAACAAGTTTTAAAGTTTCAATTAGATTCCTGAATCCTGATGAGATAATCAAGTATCTGACATAATATTACACGCACATAGCTGAATGATTGTTGTACAAATTATTTTAATAAAAATTGATCGTTCCATTACGATGTACTAATTTTTGTAAATGATTGATAGATTTTTCTTGCACCACCCGCTTCTTGTGCTAGTTTCTTGGACGGAACATACTTTCACATTTTTCTTTTGACATTTCAACGGCTCTCGTGAATTGATCATGACCTAATGACCGTACTGTGTCACTGTATGGATAACGGCTCTACAAACTAATTGTGTAGAGTACTTGTCATTTTTACCATCATAACATACAATTTTTTATAAAATTTAATAAATTCGTCTTAATATATAATTTAAATTTTATTAACTTTTTATAATTTTTTTTAAAATAACGATAAACTATTACTCCGCACTATAAGGAGATAGAATTAAGGTAGAAGGTGTGATCAAAATCAGACGAGGCTATATTAGTAGTAGCCTAGTAGGTAGAGTAAAGGTAGACGGTGAGATTAAATGAGATGAAGCTATTGACCGTGTGATGACGTAAAAACTTGCTGGAGACATGTGGAAGGATCATAAGGGGGAAGCTACGCGGTATTATATTATAATGTATACCAAGTAAAATTAAGCCAAGTTGATACGAGTAGTATTAAGATCAGGATTAACATGATATTCGTGAAGAACGCTTCTATTATAATTTTCAGCTGAATTAAGTAATTTAATTCTCTCCTTTTCTACCAAATAAAAAATAATAACTTCACGTGTCTAAATCTCTAATGTGACGATAGAGATATGATTGATGTATTGGTGTGACTATTAGACATGTAAAATAAACGAGTTCAAACAATTTTCTACAAGTATTAGAGAATTATGTTAATTTATTTAATTGTTATATTGTATTTTCTTGATAGCAGTACAGTATAAGCATTTTTTTTCTGTATGATTGCGTAAAGTTCTTCTTCAGCGGTTCTAGCTCTACTCGCTAATTCTTACTGAGTGCATTTGATTCGTTCTAAAATTATTACAAGCTTTTCACTTTTTGAGGTTTAAGTTCGTCAATATATATTGATGTGTTTCGATTAGTATATGGAAAGAAATATGGAAATAGTAGTTATATACTTATGAAATTTTATCCAGAAAAAAAAAATTCAATAAGGTATATCATCCTCGACATATCTTTGTTGAACTTAACTTATTATTACTGAATTATCTTAGTTTTGTTAAATTTAACTAATTTTAGTGAATGTATTATTTTTTAAAATCACCTTTTACTAGTTAGATATAATTTATTTTTCTAAACTTATTTTATATTTGTTAAATATAACTTATTTTTGTTGAATTTAATTTATTTTTGTTAAAATTTATTTACATAAATTAAGCAAAAGAGAGCTTAAACTGCATATAACAATAGAAAGTTGATTAGAAATTTAGAAGCGCACTAAAAGGGCAAGTGCAAGCACCTTAATTTCAGTGTATGATTGCAGTCTTTTTTAGCCCATCTCATACAACTATGAAAGACTACAATCCTTCCAAGAGTTCCAAACTTCCAACTCCGTATTTAATTTGCATGATTCGCTAACTTTTACATCTTATTACGTACGTCTAAAACTAGTATCTTTATTTCAATTTTTTTGAGGTTATTGAGTGTATTGAATGTATAACACAAAATTTATCATCATATGGAAAGAACCGGATTATAACATACGGAGTGCATGACTAATTCTACATATATGATTTCATTAAAAAGCTGTAAGAGGAAAAGAAGCCTATTAAATTATACTTCAAAAACTAGTACTCCATTCACCCTTTAATTTTTGATCCATTTTTACTTACAGAGTTAATATTTGAAAAGTTTAACCATAAATTCTCATCATTTTATAAGAAATAATATATTTAAATGAAATTTTGTTAGATGCATCTCTTTTGTAATATCAAATTTTTATAATTTTTTGTCTTGTAAATTAAAAAATAAAAATATTTAAAGTTGTGTCTTGTAGAAAGTTCTATTAGATACTTGGCTATAAATACCGACTAGTGTTTCGTGGTTCCAAAATATTAGTCAGTTTCCAACTTTGTCATGAATACACATTCTGGATTGGTCTAGAGAGTGGAGCAATTATCTAGTGCCTCTACAATTTTCCAGATTTTTCATAGAAGTTGAGCAATCATGAAGGATCACAATTTTTTACTTGAAAATATTTATCTTGTCCCATTTTTGCACCCTTTTTGTTCCTTCCCAGTCAGTGTACACTTGCTAAATGTTTAAGCATCTTTAGATTTTCATTTATTTGAAACTAACGTAATCAATGTGGCATGCTTATTTACGCTCTTCTACTAGTTGCAACAGTTTAATTAATTAAAATTGATTAATTACATCGTTTTTATAGGAGGCATATCATCAACTTTATAAGAAAAAAATTGTTTTGAGAAGAAGTCTTAATAATTTTGAAATAAGTGAAGCAAATTGACTCCGCAAATCCCAAAAGATTAAAAAAAAAATTGAAAACAATTAATTAACTTATAAAAATGTTATATTTCCATTCGTTTAATATGCTTGAAATCTTTAGCATCTTGAATTTAAAAAGTAGAACGAATGAAGTTATAGCATTTGAATTTGTGACATTCCTCTTGAAGTCCTGTTCCTCCATGATATAAAATACGATTGTGCTCCGTAATAAATAAAACTGATGCATTCATTCAAAAAAATTTGTGCTTATTTGTTTGCCAACAAAAATTATGGAAATTGGAAATCAAAGGAATTTGGGGAAGGGGTCTAATTGGTTGGTAACAAAAATTGAATATACAGGCAATGGAATTTCCCACAAAATACAGGATTTAGTTACCAAGTTATCTTTGGATAGTGAAATTTATCGTGATTCATGTTTTGTCTGGGATGAAGATAATGGGAGGAGAATAAATAAGGGAGTAATAATTATGGGCTTTTCTTTAGTTTGGATTTAGGGTAATAAATCAATTGGGTAAGCTATTATCCTAAAAAGATGGGAAACAATCGCCCCATCCCCCACCCCCGTAACTTACTGTCCTAGTAAAAAGAAGAAAAAAAAATTCCCACTCTCTCCTCTCATCCTGATTAATTACTTCTCCATCCCAACCTTGGTACCTTCGCCTCTCCCTTGCCGCTACCTCTGCGTCTGTCTCCCCTTTGCCGCTACCTCTGCATCCGCCTCCCCCTCTCTCCCTTTCTCTCTCCTCCTCGTCGGCATTGTTGGGGTGATTTTGAAAATTTATGTGTTTGATCATTTGACCTCTTTGTGTTGTAAATGGTGCTATCAGCTCAATACATTGTTCTTCTTGTACCTTTTTCAGCTTCAATACCTCTCAATTCGTGGGGATTTTTCAGGTTGGAAACAACCAAGGGTAAGGCTGAGTTCATGATGGTTGGCTGGTTGATTTGGTGTTGCCAACGCTGTTAGTTGTAAGTACTTGCATTTTCTCTCTCCACCTCACTCCCTGCTCCATTACCCCTGAAATTAGTTACCCTCATATCAAACCAGTGAGAAAGGAAAAATTCTTTCATAAATTTGTACTTTGGAATAAGTATCCCTTCACATAATACCCCATTGATTTCTACCCTAATTCAAGGTGAGCCATTAATTTGAGATTCAATTACAAAAATATACTCTAAAAGTGCTATTAAAAAAAATTTGGAGGTAAAATAGTGTATTGACACAAAAATATATGATGAAATTCATTATAGTTATACGATGGTATTCAAACAAAACATGTCAATTGATTTTATAGGAATTTAATGTGTGAAATTGTAGGCATATATTTGTTTATGGGTTGTATTTGCACGTATAAAAGTGTTTTGCAACGAGGATTTTGTGATTGAATATTGGAAGAAAATTAAAAGAAAAATTATAGGGACAATGTAGAAGTCATCAGTGAATTTTTATAGGAATACTCATAAATCTTTGCTTAGGATTTAACAAATAGGGACAAACTGAAGGGATAATACCCGTAGCAAAGATTTTCCTGTTATGATCCATTGGAAAACATAGCTCCATTGATGATGTTAAACCAAAGTTGGACTCACGGATGAGATATGGATTAGGTCATGAACTATAATCCACCCAAAAGCGGAGCCACTTCGATTCATTCATGTATCAAATGAACATTGACTTACAAACAATAATATCGAAAATCACGAATTACATATAACTAAAATCTATTAAAAGTGGATTAATCTAATGTACATAAAGACTAGATATTTGATTATCACTTCGTAATTAATCATATTAAAAGGTCCTTAGACATGTTGTCTATAATTATCTAATAAGTAATGATTTCAAATGTCACTCTTGATTAAGACTTAAGAGCACTAAAAATAGGTGGAAGCATGGATGTACATTAAAATAATAAACATAACAAAATGCATAAAAATATATATCATATTAATTAATAATATAAAATAAATATGATCATAAACAATTATCATATTAAATAATAAGAATTCCTGCCATAAATATTGTTAAATCATGCTAACATAGTATTATTCATGCTAATAAATCATGTTTAGACAAAGTATATACAAATATATGTAAAGCGCTAATAATAACATTACTATAAAATTAATAAAAAGTTAGTAAACAACAAGATAAATAGATATTAGGCCCTTGAAAATATACACTGATGTTGTGATCAAATACGAACTTAGCAACGTGCTTCCAGTTTGTTTGAGAGGAAATTGAGGTCATGAAGGTTGGAATTGGTTTAAAGGATTTTGAATATAATTGTAGAGGAACATTTGTAATAACATGTACGAATAATTAATGGTACGAAGATTAGTATTTATATAAAAAAAAAAAATTAGAGACAATGAAACTTTGCGCGTGATTGTGCAAGATGCAAAAGCTGCAGATAGTACGCGAGCCTTTTGCGAAAAAGTTTGCATAATACGCGAATGTTATGCGTGATTCCCAAATTTTGTACCCAATATTATTTACGAAATATCTAGGATAAAAATCTGGATTATCCTATACTTTGAATATATTAAACCTTAAATAATTTACCTATATAATAACTTTTAACAAATTGAGTTAAACCCAAATACAAATTTATGCATAGTAGTTGGTTTTAAACATACTTCCGGATTATGGACCATGGGCCGAGATAATATAATGTTCATAAAACATTAAAAAAAAGGTTTTAGAATCAAATGAGCTCGTTAATGAATTTAAGTAATCTCTCAATCCGTTCTCTTAGTTTAGACTAAATTAAAAAATGTATAATTTTAAATTATTACACCATTGATTTGGATGTTAAAAAAAATTAATTTCCATATAATATGAATTGCTTAAATTTCAAGACAACCAACACATGTACTTTACGGTTTGAAGTTTTACACAACCCTGCCTTTCTTGCTAATTTAGCAAATACAAAAAAATAAATTTTAAGTACTGGCATTTCTTACTTTTATTTTTCCAAAGATCATGGGATTCTGGATTAAGCTAGGACGTGGATCCAACGTGTCACAACTCCCAACCGTCAAAATCAAACAACTCCCCGAAGATTGAGTATAAACCAAAAAGATGTCCACATTAAACCAGAGAAGTATTTCCCACTTTCCTGTTCCTCATTACTAGTAAAATAAATATATTATCATAAATAACAAAAATGGCGTCAAAAATCACACTGAGCAACAGACCAATCAGCAGCACTATAAATTCATCTCATCTCCCTCTCTTTTGTCACACAACCAACAACAAAAACAGCACCAATTTTAACAGATTTTACCCCCCTTCTTGCATTTCTGCAGTAAAAAACCATAAGTTACCGCTTTCCCTCTATCTCTCTCCTAGATTTGGGTTGCTCCGGAAATCTCTCAACTCATACTGTTTCAGATCGAAGTCAACTTTCTCTGTCAAATCTTTCAAGGTTAGTACTTTGTTTATCTATGAAAGCTTTCGTTTTCTGGGTTTTACATGTAATGCAGATTTGTAAATGACTCAACGATTGATGGTTATGTTTTTTTAAAATGTGTGGATGGAGGGTCGAACTTTCGATCACAGGTCTTGTATACAACTATCGAGGCTTTAACATAACTTTACTACTTCAGTAATCAGTTTTTTTTTTTAATCTATTTTCATGAAATGAGAGAACTTTCTAGGTGGGGTGGGGGTCTAATTTATCATGTTCCAATTTTATCTAATAACTGACATTTGAAGAACTTAAACCATATTCACCCACTATCAAAAAGGTACTTGCTTCCCCTGCTTCATTCAATCATTGATCATCCAAATTTAGAATTTAGAAAGTTTATGATGTATGATGAGGATGACATATAGTTTAGACTACTAGAGCTTGGCAGATGGCTAGTGTAAGAGTTTAAATATGATTCTAAGCCTATTTTTGTACGTAGTGCCACAATATCTTAACCATATGATATAAATCATATTGCAACAAATTATCTCTATAATAAGCTGCTCAGTCCGTTAACACTAAGAATATTGTATTAGTGTAATGACTTTTATCAACATTTGGGATGTCTCCAGACTGTAACACTAAGCAATAGTGAACACAACATAAAAAATTTGATTTGATTTGATTGTACAATTAAAATCTAATAGACACACATCTTAACTTAGTTGGTCAAGTCTTAATTGTGCTACCGGGCACTTGGAACTTCCTGTAGATTGGGGATTAAAAAATCAGGTCCTGGTTTTGTGGGTTTAAGAGAGGTACTCAATATATTATGATTTATGAACTCACACTACATCAAACGTTTGCTAATGTTTAACATTTAGAACCTAATTTATGTTTACATAGATATTTATTTTTGGCAGAAGACCGAGAGCCTAGAGAAAGATAAAGATATGACAATAGCACCAGCGGTTCGAATTTCGGACGGAAAATTTATAGTAAAAGACCGGACCATCTTAACTGGAGTCCCCAACAATGTTATAGCAACGTCTGGTTCATCATCCGGGCCGGTTGAGGGAGTGTTTTTAGGGGCCGAGTTCGACCAACCGAGCAGCAGCCATTTAGTGTCACTAGGTACTCTTAGAGATGTTAGGTTCATGGCTTGCTTCCGGTTCAAGTTATGGTGGATGGCTCAAAAAATGGGTGACAAAGGTGGTGACATCCCTTTGGAAACTCAGTTTTTATTGGTGGAGGCTAGGGATGGGTCCCACATTGAATCAGATAACGGAGATGAGTCCAATCAAATCATCTATTCAGTTTTCCTACCTTTGGTTGAGGGTCCATTCAGGGCTTGCCTACAGGGGAACTCACAGGATGAGTTGGAGCTTTGTTTAGAGAGTGGGGATGATGATATTAAGGGGACTTCATTTACTCACTCTGTATTTGTGAGTGCAGGGACTGATCCCTTCGCCACCATCTATGAGGCGATCAGGGCCGTTAAGTCTCATCTTAAGACCTTTAGGCAACGTCATGAGAAGAAGTTACCTGGGATTATTGACTACTTTGGGTGGTGTACATGGGATGCATTTTACAAAGAAGTTACCCAAGAAGGTGTTGAGGCTGGATTGGCTAGCCTCTCTGCTGGTGGGACCCCGCCTAAGTTTGTAATCATCGACGATGGTTGGCAATCTGTTGGGGTAGACCCTCGAAAGGAATCTTCTTCAGAAGAGAAAACAGAGAATTTGGAGGAGAATGAACCTGTACAAAGGCTTACTGGGATCAAGGAGAATGAGAAGTTTCAGAAAAAGGATGACCCTAGTGTTGGGATTAAGAATATAGTTAGTATAGCTAAGGAAAAATACGGGTTGAAATATGTGTATGTGTGGCATGCTATCACCGGGTATTGGGGAGGTGTCCGCCCTGGTGTTAAGGAGATGGAAGAATATGAGTCATTAATGAAGTACCCTAATGTGTCCAAGGGTGTAGTGGCAAATGAGCCAGTGTGGAAGAGTGACCCTATGAAGGTGCAGGGATTAGGACTAGTGAACCCAAAGAGTGTGTACAAGTTTTATAATGACTTGCACAGTTACTTGGCTTCTAATGGGATTGATGGGGTGAAGGTGGATGTCCAATGTATCTTGGAAACCTTAGGTGCGGGGCTTGGTGGTCGTGTGGAGCTCACTAGGCAATACCACCAAGCTCTTGATGCTTCCGTGGCTTCGAATTTTCCAGACAATGGTTGCATCGCGTGCATGAGCCACAACACTGATGCATTGTATTGGTAAGTTCCACCTAACTTTTCATTTTTATCATAAGATTTTTTCCGTCTTTGCTAATTTTGATTTGGAATTTTCCTATGTTGTTTGGTACTATTAGATGATATAACTGGTAATGTTTTGAATGGTTTACCAATCGTTCTTGGAGTGTGATAACTTGACGAGGCCTGCATAATTTATAACCGTGGTATGCATTCATAGGAGAATTTGGGTTATAATGGGGTTTCTCATCATCTGCATTGATAATAGCCTTTGTTATATCATGTGCAATTAAAAGGGATAAATGTAGGCTAGAAAAACTGCTTGATTTCAGGAAGACCATACGTTGATGTGTTAATTTTGTTACTATGAACAGCTCAAAACAAGCGGCGATAGTAAGAGCATCAGATGATTTTTATCCACGAGATCCAACGTCGCACACTATCCATATAGCAGCCGTTGCCTACAACAGTGTTTTCTTAGGGGAGTTTATGCAACCTGACTGGGATATGTTCCATTCAGATCACCCTGCAGGTGAATACCATGGTTCAGCCAGAGCAATAAGTGGAGGTCCTATCTATGTCAGGTGCGTAACTGCCTGTACAATCTGTTTTTTCCGTACTAAGTTTGTCATAGTTAGACAACTAAATTTATTAGATTACATTGTTAAATTTTTGTGATATACAGTGATGCACCTGGAAAGCATAACTTTGAACTGCTGAGGAAGCTTGTATTGCCTGATGGATCAGTGCTCCGACCACGAATGCCTGGTAGACCAACCCGTGATTGCTTGTTCAATGATCCAGCCAGAGATGGTATTAGGTATTGCATCTCAACTTTTCTGATTTATTTTATTTGTCACCTCCATTCTCAATATATTATGCTATTAATTCTATTTAGTACAAAACCTAAATTAGTTCACTTAGAAATTCAACAAGATGAAGTTTGAATTCTCATGTCACCAGTACTGGTACGCTTATAACTGTTACGGAGTATATTGACATAACTAGCGTAAAAGTGATGATGTGATCTGTTTTTCATGGGTAGAGGGTGTAATATAGAAGTATAATTCTATAATTACATGTGACAAAACTGCAGCTTGTTGAAGATATGGAGCATGAACAAGTACACGGGGGTGCTAGGAGTGTACAACTGCCAAGGAGCAGCATGGAGTAGCACCGAGCGAAAGAACACCTTCCATCCAACCAGGCCTGAAGCCCTAACGGGTGTGGTTCGTGGCCGAGATGTTGACCTTATCACAGAGGCCGCAGTGGACCCCACTGACTGGAATATGGACTGTGCAGCCTACCGTCACAGAACTGGAGAGGTTGTCACCTTGCCATACAATGTAGCTCTGTCAGTGTCTCTAAAGGTCTTGGAATATGATGTATTCACTATAACGCCCATCAAGGTCTTAGCACCAGGGTTTAGCTTTGCCCCATTTGGGCTGATCAGAATGTTTAATGCCGGTGGGGCCATCGAAGGGCTAACATACCAAGTCAGGAGTGGAGCCCGAGTGGAGAACGGGGCATCCCGTGGTGATGAAGTGGTAGGAAAGGTCCAAATGGAGGTGAAAGGTTGTGGGGTGTTTGGGGCTTACTCTTCAACAAAGCCTAAGAGATGCCGAGTTGGCTCCGAGGAAGTCGAGTTTGAGTATGATTCTGGGTCAGGTTTAGTGACCTTAAGGTTGGATCAAATGCCGGGGGAGAGTAAGAAATTTCACATTATTGAGGTTGAGTTGAATTAGTTTTTGATGTAGTGTTTTTTTCAACTTCATGAGAACTATTTGTACGAGTATATTCTTTTTCCCTTTGCTCCTTACGCGTGGTAGTGTTTGAGGTGCACAATAGTGAGGGATCTATTGTTGAGTTCCAAGCGAGGATGTAAACTTTGTTGTCAGTTTGTCACAAAAATTATGCAAGACTATTAGTAATATTATTATAGAACTGAATAAGGAAATATGTGCTCCGTGTCCACGTTAAAAAATATGGTTATCCAATGTTGATAAGCAAAGAAATATCAGATGATTAAACAAGTTGAAAAATCAATCAGATGATTAAACAAGATAACCGATTTATACTTGTAATCTTTCTGTAATACTAATCAAATTTGCATTTTAGGAGCCTAAAGGCAACAATATTCAATCAGCAATCTCCAAATTGTCAAAGTAGCACAAGAATAACGTACAAAAAGAGATAATCAATTATTAGTTAAATTTACACATAAAATTGAAATGTGTAAAATTCACCTTGACTCGGTCTAACTTGTAAAAAAATGTAAAGCTTAAAAAAAAAAAAAAAAAAAACCATAAAATATATAAAGCTATTTACAGCACTGAAAAAAGAATCATATAACCTATCTTTATCACTAATATAAACATGAACTACAGCATATCCCCAAATAATTGATCTTCCAGATGCTTAGCATACTCCAAGTCATAATCTTCCTCTTCTTCATCAGACACTAATTGCTGGTTAGCGGGACCTGCCTAATATTGCCATTGGCGGACAGTGATTCATTTCCCGTAAGGAGCTCCATGAAACCAGCGTGTAACTCATTGCCAGTTTGCTGTTGTTCAGTAGAGGAAAGCAGCATTGGTTACTCTTACTTATTTTTTGTTCTCTTGGGATGAGTACGTTAGGATGCAATTCTGTTTCTATGAGCTGAGAGAACATTTCCTTTGATTATCCCACTCATTTATCTTTTGTACTTCATCTCCAATTGTCAATAGCCTAAATATGCTTTATGTTTTCAACATCAACTACCCTGCTAGCCTCTTTAAAACGAAACAAAAAGAAATCCATAAATCAAGTTAGCAAAGGCGAGGATTGAAAGTCATGTATGTATTTCAAACCCAAGATTCGAGATACTTTCACAAACAGTTTTTTTGGTTTTCACAATTTGTCATCTCTGGAGGTTGACCTTATATTTGGTTTTAATGTTGATAGCCTAAAATACTCTGTACACCTAGAGAAGTTTTTAAAGTAGCTGTACATTCAAAGAAGATTCTTGGTGCCACCTGAGCTAAGAGTAGTCAACACACATGACATGGTTCCTAGGAGTAAATAATTTTAAGAAATGGTTGCAAGTGTGGTTATTGGGATGCCAAAGCCTTATGGGGTTCAACCGATCAATAAATTAAGACAAAACGGGGAGAAACATTCAAGTCAAGACACAGGCGACTCGAAATAATATTATGGACTAATGAACATGAGTACATGACCATGTTGTAGCAAGAGAAAAGAACGACAAGAAAAATAATGGAATAGAATACCTCTGATAGCAAAACTTTAATTTCCTTCATATTCTTTTGACATTTTCACGAGCAGGTCAAGTTCCATGCCCTATCACATAAATTCAAGTTATAAAGAGACAAGCATCAGCAAATCCCTATCATAAATTCAATAGAAATAGGGCTCAGGGTACCTCAGACATGCCTTTTAAATTAACAAATAATTCACGATACAAGTTTATCAGGAAGTTCAAAAGTTAGAAAAAGGAAGCAACAAACAGAAAGAACCCTTTGTTTAGGGAAACTGTTAAAGATATGCGATTACATTCTTGTAAAACAACTTAACTAATACTTTTAAGAAGTTCAGTGCTGAAGGGGAGTAAAACAAAAAAAAGAGTTTATTTAGACACGAGAATAATAAAGATTTTACTACTACTACTCAAGGTGAATCGTTAGTGACTCAAATTAAGCAATTTGGTTTCACAGGCAACCTTTTCTTATCCTTCAAGTTCAAACCTATTATCAAAACTAACAAAAAATGTAGGATAAAAACCAAAGATATTATAATTGTAGGATAGCATCACAAACTTGAGAAAGAGGTAAAGGAACCAAGAAGCCCAGATTTATCAAAATTCATAGCGATAACATTGAATTTTGTCAATCAGGATGTCTAATTGATCAATATGCTTTTGCATCAATTTTAAGTTGAAGATAGTGAAATCATGATGCATTATAATAAACATATAAAACACAGCCAACAATAAACCTGAAATAACAAAAGTACACAACATACCATATCCATGTGAAGAAAACGCTCAATCTCCGTATTCGCCATCAATCTTCAGGAAGGGAAAGCAGCATCATGAGACCAGTTGAAAAGCGGAAAACTCTTAACTTATAACTTGAGCGTTGGACATATTTTTCATGCATCTTCTTTATACAGGCATTCTGCACATCTACCATCTCCTTCATTCTCTCTTTCTCAGAATAATCATTAAGGTTAACAAAGACAAACAAGAATGCATTCTTCTCAAGCAACCTGTTGACCAAACAGATACTGATTTGATTCCTTCTGCTTTCGCATTTACATCCAGCGCTTTCAGTCTTCGTATTTCTCCTGTCAAGTTCATCAAGAGGTTAAGTCACATTCAAAGAAAGGTTCAGGGTGAAAGGATGCATGCCAACCAATCAAAGAAGACATGAACACACATTTACTTTGCTACTATATCTGATTAAAAAAACTATAAGACGTTTTTGTAGTACCCCAGTAAGTTAGGCCAAGAGTTTTGTTCATCTGATACATATCAATTTGCTGCTGCATTGGCATGTCATTGTTTGTTAAAGAAAGGAAATATTCTTTCAATATATTCCCATTATAATAGACTCCATGTGTCTGACAATCCAAATTATAAAGACTAGACTAGACTTAATTTCCACATAACAAGTGATTAGCCACCTGAAAAAGAAGGGGAAAAGGCTTAAATAATCAATCAGAAGTAACATTTTCTGATGTGACTTGTGATAGACATACATCTAAGTTGAAAAAATTTGCATTTTATTTAAGGTTCAATGAAGTACCAGAAGTTGAACTACTCAAGTGCAAAAGCAAAAACATACCAAGAGATAAATAAATCTTGATTAGAGACTGTTGTGTCTCATGGAGACAATAGAGGATATAGAGAGCACCAAATCTTTGGGACAAAGAATTAGAAGAGAGATCATTTAACCCGCATATCCCAGGAAGATAAAGATTATCAGAATTCATTCAACAGTAAAAAATATGGAATTCAATCAAAAAAACAGCAGTAATTTATTAAGATCCAAGAGAGACATAATATCTGCCACCAGGGAATCAGAACTGAGCCATCCCAAAACTACATTTACAACAAGAGCAATTTTACAAAGCAAGGGAAAATTAAGAGCACTTATCCTACTCGTTACTCTGAAATGGTTATCCATTTTATCATGCATATCTCAGAACATCAAACCGATTACTTCTTCAAATTAAAACATATATATCAGAAGCAACAAGGGGAAGCACTTTGACTCAAATAAACCACTGCCATCTACATGACCTCATTTTAACAAAGAATGAAGAGGATCTCAGCAGATAGCACATACATTGATTACAAAAAAAGATCAAACAGCCTATCAATAAAATAGAACCAATAACAAGCAAAATGTTACTAAGGAGGACATCATGAATATCGGACTTGGTATTGGGCTTTCAGATACAATTCTCTTCTTCTGCTTCAGGCTTTAGGTTGAACCTACCACGTTAAGTTTACATACTCCTTAATCAGCTAAATACACTAACCAGCATTTAATTATGGTTCACAATAAAACTGGAAGAACTAGCTATGCATTCACAGAATGATAAAAAGGTTCACCTTGTTGATCAAACATAAAACATGAATCTTAAGAATAAATTTGTACGAGATTACTTCATTAAGAATCAAAGAACAAGCTTACTCAAAGAATGATTGTACAAGAACTGCATAAAAATGTTCAAGCTCTTAGAAGGTCGAGCCTCAAATACATAGGAGAACTTCCAGTCAAGCCATAACTTTTTCATGTCAGCTAAAGTACTATTTAATCCTGAGTAAATAACGGGCCAATACATTCTAGTTTCTCATCAAACATCTAATGAAACGATGGACGAAAATAAAAAGAACAGCAATTACATTGAGATTAGTCCTCTTTTAACTTGGTATCCCTCAGTCAATAAAGTTGCCACCTTTAATCAACCCTCTAACATAAAAGCATGGATGCTCACAAAAATACTTTCATCTAATTTATCACCTGTTATATATCAGGAAGCTATGCTATTGAAGATCGCAAAAGACCCCTTAACCATCAAAGAGGTGGCCCAATGTGTTGTAAACATGGTGGAAAGTCAACAGGAAATTCATACTTATTTTAGTATGATATTTTGAGGTATTGACTTGGGTTGACTTTTCTTGAGTTGAAAGCTTTCTACTTTGATAAACTTTCCAAATTGGGAAACTTTCTTCTTTGGGAAAGTGGTAGTAGGAACTTGCTAAATATGGAAGTAGGGATTAAATAAAACGTTTTGAACCCATAAAGGTTCGAACTTTAGGATTAGGGCTTGAATCCGGGCTTGGTCAAAGTTGCGCTAAAGTTGGTTAAAGCTAGGTCAACGTGGGAGTCAAAGTTTGACCAAAGGAGTTGGTCCATGTTCGAGTATTCCTAGATGGCGTGGGAATTGAAGAGTTTTGCTGATTCGTAATGACCTGATAAGTTGGATATGATAAGAAGACAGAGTTTGATTGAAGATGGAAGACTTGAAGATAGACATGCCTATTAAGGAATAAGAGATCCATTTGGTTCAACTTCTTCAAGGATAAAGCATATAGAGTTTTAGCTAGTTGAGAAGTCTTATCTTTTGAGTCTTTTCAATTATAATGTAATTGTATCTAGCCAATCATAGGAATTTCAGATTTCTATGCATTGTTCTATTAGGAAGTTGGTTCTTTAATGTTTCTAGTTAAGTTTATCTTAAGGATAATTAGCCAAAGTCAGATTTTATCTTCTTTCCTAGGGATTCACGTTTTTTAGAGTCATTATAGCCTAGAATACTTGTTATTCACGTATTTAGGTTGTTATGCATGTGTTTAGATAGAGTTTTGGTATTTTTAAACTTCGTGTAAACCCTAGGGAGCTCCTACTATATAAAGGAGTCAAATGGCATTGAATGAAATCAGATTTTGAAGTTTAAACCTACTTGTCTTTGTGATATTTTGAATTCTCTAAGTTTTTGGATTAAAACTTGGTTTATTCGTTCCTATGCTAGCCTAATTATTTGTTGGTGAATTAGGTGGTGTTCTTAGGAAGTTTTTTAGATTCTTTGGTGGTGTTTTTGTATCCAATTAATCTTTAAAGTTACCAACTCTTTTATCCTTTATTTCATTCCAAATTCACGCATAAATTCAAGAAAAACACATCGTTTGCTTATCCCGATTTAGGCGATTGTTCTTGGGCGTAAGTCTTGGACTTCTAAGCTTGTATTTTTCGATTTGCATATCCAAAAATACAACATTTGATATCAGAGATAAGAAGGTCTTTTGGGGACATAAAGTCGTGTTCTTTGATCAAAAAGAATCTTGAGCACAAACCATCAGATTGGGACAGAATTTTCTTGTAACTTTGAAAGGTGATATCTCCCTCGTTTCTTATCCAAATTGAACGGTTCTTTTTGCGTTGGAATATTATCTTTTCAAAGTTTATTGTCCTCATATTTCGTGGAATTTTATTGAGAGACGCGCTCTGTAGAGAACATAATATTTGGAGTATCTCAATTCGCGTAGTAATTGGATGTTCTGTGACTTTTTGCGTTTTGCCGGAGTTCTACTTAATCTTTTCAGAGTTTCTTTTTTCTTTTTTGGAATCCTTATAAAGGGTGGAACTTTGGTATTTAATTTAATCAAATTCCAAACTTTAATGAATTCCCAGCAAGAAGGAATTGGTTTGCCATTTTCTGATCAGTTTGGAGCTTAGTTGAGGTTTTGGGCCTTAGAGTCATCCAAAGTGATGGTGTCATCAAGAAGCTATAACCAACATAGCCAGAATGATGAATACATGTCATTGGGTGAGAGGAATGCACGCCTTGAAGGTGAAGTGCAGTTGTTGAAGGCTCAACTTAAGGACCTTCAAACAAAGTTCATTAGGGAAAGAGGAGATGACCCTTCTTCACGTAACATAGAAGAGGAGGCTCATGCATTTTCTACACATAACAGATTTGGTAACTTGCATTCTAACTCTTCTTTCTTTGGCATTAAAGTTGATATACCTGAGTATGATGGAAGATTAGATGCTGATGAATTCGTAGAATGGTTGAGGGTAGTAGAGAGAGTGTTTGATTATAAGCAAATACCAGATGAGAAGAAGGTAAAGGTGGTTGCTTTGAAGTTGCGCAAATATGCATCCACTTGGTGGGCAAATGTTTGCACCAAAAGAAAGAGATTAAGGAAGGATAAGGTGAGATCATGGGATAAAGTGAAGAAACTCCTCAACGAGAAGTTTTTGCCTTCGTACTATGTTCAAGAGAACTTCATGAAATTCCATCACCTTGAACAAGGAGATAGAAGTGTAAAGGAGTATGCTAGAGAATTTGAGGGATATTTGATAAAGTGTGATGTAGCAGAAGATGAGCCTCAAACTTTAGTGTGTTTTCTTAGAGGTTTGGAGACTAGAATTGCTAGAATTGTGGAGTTATATCCATATTCAACCTTAGGGGAACTCATCATGCTTTCCCACAAGGTTGAAAGTAAGCAAAAACCCAAGCCTTAGAAGTCCAAGACTTACGCCCAAGAACAATCGCCTAAAACGGGATAAGCAAACGATGTGTTTTGATGTGTTTTTCTTGAATTTATGCGTGAATTTGGAATGAAATAAAAGGATAAAAGAGTTGGTAACTTTAAAGATTAATTGGATACAGAAACACCACCAAAGAATCTAAAAAGCTTCCTAAGAACACCACCTAATTCACCAACAAATAATTAGGCTAGCATAGGAACGAATAAACCAAGTTTTAATCCAAAAACTTAGAGAATTCAAAATGTCACAAAGACAAGCAGGGTTAAACTTCAAAATCTGATTTCATTCAATGCCATTTGACTCCTTTATATAGTAGGAGCTCCCTAGGGTTTACAAGAAGTTTAAAAATACCAAAACTCTATCTAAACACATGCATAACAACCTAAATACGTGAATAACAAGTATTCTAGGCTATAATGACTCTAAAAAAACGTGAATCCATAGGAAAGAAGATAAAATCTGACTTTGGCTAACTATCCTTAAGATAAACTTAACTAGAAACATTAAAGAACCAACTTCTTAATAGAACAATGCATAGAAATTTGAAATTCCTATGATTGGCTAGATATAGTTACATTATAATTGAAAAGACTCAAAAGATAAGACTTCTCAACTAGCTAAAACTCTATATGCTTTATCCTTGAAAAAGTTAAACCAAATGGATCTCTTATTCCTTAATAGGCATGTCTATCTTCAAGTCTTCCATCTTCAATCAAACTCTGTCTTCTTATCATATCCAACTTATCAAGTCATTTCGAATCAGCAAAATTTTTCAATTCCCTCGCCATCTAGGAATACTCGAACATGGACCAACTCTTTTGGTCAAACTTTGACTCCCACGTTGACCTAGCTTTAACCAACTTTAGAGCAACTTTGACCAAGCCCGGATTCAAGCCCTAATCCTAAAGTTCGAACCTTTATGGGTTCAAAATGTTTTATTTAATCCCTACTTCCATATTTAGCAAGTTTCTACTACCACTTTCCCAAAGTAGAAAGTTTCCCAATTTGGAAAGTTTCCCAAAGTAGAAAGCTTTCAACTCAAGAAAAGTCAACCCAAGTCAATGCCTCAAAATATCATACTAAAATAAGTATGAATTTCCTTTTCACTATCCACCATGTTTACAACACATTGGGCCACCTCTTTGATGGTTAAGGGGTCTTTTGTGATCTTCAATAGAAAAGTTATAACATCACCACAACTGAATATCAACAATATGATTACCATTTGATCCCCTGTCAATTTAAGTTCCAAATCTTTTTAGGGTTTCATTAAACATCAGACCCAACGATGGACGAAAATGCAAGAAACAACTAGAAAATGAGGTTAGTACTCTTCTTACTTTGAGTGAAATCTTTCCCGTAAATTGTCATTTTTAAAAATACTAAACGGGTTCTTCGGACTTTGGAAACAAAACTATGCCATTAATTTTCAAATTTATTTCAGTAATCAAACAAGAATATTTCATATGCACAATAGAATCCATAATGACAGAATATCATTATTAAGGATCAAATTATAATAAATAATAACCACATTAAAGGGGTAAGATTTTATATAATCAGTAAACAATTAAACTTCAACAATGCGATCAAAGAAAATATAATTTAAAACAAAAATTCAAATTAATAACACAACTGCAAAATTTGATTTACGATAATTCATCTTATTATGCAATTAATTTTACCAATTAAAGCATAATGTAAACTGATATTCAACAAAACTCATAATTAGAAAAAAGAAGAATGGATTAGGGAAAACCTAAAAGCGGGTGAATGCAATACGTAAAGGCAGAGAATGGCGGTGTGAGATGGTTGGCGTCAGGTGAGACTTCGGTCGTTCCTAGCGTCGCTGGTTGCGCGGGAGTAGAACCGAGTCTAATCACTGCCGGCTCGTCCGGGTTAACTCGTGAGTCGTGACCAGGTTCTATCCTCCGATGATTTGTTATACAAAGCTAATTAGAATCAAGTGGGTTTGCACGAGCTATTTGTAAATTGAAATGCTTTTGTGTTGAAATACTTTTTAGGTTCATTTTTATTTTCTTCAATCTATAAATTTTAAAGTTAAATTTTAATCATAATTCTTTCTAATATATAAAAAAAATATAATCATATAAAATTTTAAAAAATTCATCTCAATGTATATTTTTCAAATATCAACTTTTCATAATTTTTACAAATACACAATTAAAAATAATTAAATTTTAAGTTTTTTTGAGATATATACAAAAATAAATAATAAGAACGAAAATAAATAGAGAGAGTATTTAAATTTATTATTAATTATTATTCTTTAATTTTTAATGGTCAATTATTATTCATCACCACTATATCTTCTATATATTACTCTATGAAATGGTTGATTACTACTTTCTTCGTTTTTTTTCTTTCCATTTAAAATTTGGAAAAAAATCAAGACAATTATTATGATTCTATAAGTAATAATTTAAATTAATTTGAAAATAAGATCAGATTCTATTTAAAAAAATGATGTCAGTAGATTTATTAAATAAGTAGTGGTATTTCTAAAATTTATAGCATCAAACAATTAAAAAAGCAACCAATGGACTATTTATCCCACGTAGTGATCCCAATCACAATATTAGACCAAAATAGAAAGATTGCTATAAGAACAATATTGTGACATTTTCGAAAGGAAAAAAAAGAATGGAGAGAGTATTGGTTAATTAATAACTTTTTATTTAAAATTTGTATTAATTACATGTATTTTAGGCTTTAAAAAAATTAACTACTTTTAATGGGTTAAAATTAATGATATCAAAAATTGCTCTAAGTTTCTGAGTTTACCCATAATCATTAGCTCTTGGGTCACACTTGCGTACGAGCAGGAAAACATTTAGTTTGTAAAAATTATGATTTTGCATATTATCTGACTCATAGACTCCATTTAGTAGGGCGTAAAACGGTTTCAATTGAAAATGGTTTTTCATGGAAAACCTTTTACGGTAAAAAAATTCATTTTTATAGAACTTTTCCGTTGTTTGGTTGTATGGAAAATGATTTTACATTTAAACATTTTCTATTGTTTGGTTGAATTGAAAATCAATTACTCCTATTAACTTTTCTAATTGTATTCTCTTGTCATTTTTTAACGCTTTTTTCTTTGTTATATTTTCTAGTTGTTTGTCATTAGCTAAATTTGATACGCTATAATAAATATTTTTTTTATAAAATCTACAATATATTTCTTTGATATATTAATAACATATTACATTGTACAAAATGTCTCCATAAAACCAGAGAACCCTAAAAAAGTTGGTTCTACGTTATAAAAGACCTTAAGCTAACTATAAAGGAGTATTCACAATTGAATAAGAAAATCAACTAAATAGGTAAACCAATCAATTGGTTATAATGTAATAGTTTGTACTTTTACATTTTAAATTCTACCAAAAAAAAATTCTACTCTAATTTGAAATAAACTGTTGATTGCCACATTTCATGAGAAACTTACATGATTCAATCGAATCGGGGGAAAATCTAGGATATTTTTTTATTTTCGACGAAAATGGATAAAATTAGTTCAAATTCATCATATAGTTCGACATTTTAATAATCAAAACATGAGATTCGAAGAAAACATACTAAATTGATGATATTCGAAGAAGATGAAAAGAAATATTAGATTTTCCCTCAATTTTTAAGAGAGAGAAAGTGTGGAATAGAGAGAGACTACCGAGAATATGAGAAATGAAAAATGCTTGAGTAGAGTTGGACATGGGCTAAGCTGAGCAAGCACGCTTTTGGTACAGTACGGTACAAGAAAAGTCATGGCACGACACGATACACTGTCCATGGAGTGGGCCGCAGTAGACCGCGAATAGGAAAAAAAAATTTAAACACTAGCAAGCGAGCGACATGTCAATTTGTCATGAGGCACGACCCAAAGAACACTATTACTTATTATTATTTAATACAATCAATATTACTATTATTTTTAATATTATTATATTCTTATAATATAATTTATATTATCTAAATTTTTTTTCAATTATATTATATACTTTATTTTTATTTTTTGTTAAAAACTTAGGCCAGCATGAGGCAAAACACGGCACGCCAAGCACGTGGGTCGTGCCAGGCCATTGATCGAGTTTTAGGGAAATGTAGCATGACACAGCGTGACACGACCACAATTAGGCACGACACGACACGACAAGAGGCTAGACACGAGCTGACACGGTCCATGACAAGCACGACATGACCCGTGCCCATCTCTATACATGAGTTGGTAATACGTGAGTTGTTAGTTAGTTAGTATTTTTTTGGAGTGAATAGATGTAAAATTATTTTACTCCCAATTTTAAAGGAAAATATTTTCAATAGGGTGTAAAATGAATTTACATTCTGAATTTTACATCATATATTTTACTCTAAACTAAATAACGTAAAATGGGAAAACAGTTTTTAGGGAAAATGTGTTACACCCTACTAAAAGGACCAATAATGAAAAAGAGATGGTAACACAATTTGTGATATAACTTGCTTCCACCTTCAGACCTAAGAGTTGAAAAGTTTGAATTTCAAAAGATAATCATTTTCCTTGGAAGTCAAAACTCGACAAATCCTTTTCCTTCCATCGGTATCAATATAAGTCAACTTTTAAGGGAACAAGTTTTTAAACACTTGAACAATTTCATAGTTTTGCTATCCTATCACTAACTACCAAACACATCCAAAGTTCACTCTGACAACAACACAATCAACATCACAACTCTAATCACCATGTGACAAAACTATCCACAAGTTCTTCCCATATCTTGTCTTTAGATCATACACAACATCTAGTTGAGTTACTTAAAACTAGACTTGAATTAGACAAGAGGATGACTAGGACACTACATAGTAGCAAATGAATGACTCTAAACCAGTAATATCAGCAAAAACTATTTTCTTAACATTCAAACTCTTTAGTTAGAAGAATTTCACAAAACAATTTTCCAATTTCCCAAAGTAAACGACCAGAAAAATTCCAATAAGAATATCCATGTCATTCTACCCTTAATATGCATTATGTAGACTAATTATATATAATAAAAAAAAACATCACAAAAAATTAAGTAAAAAATTGACAAACAACATTATCCTTGATAAAGCAATAATGGTATAAAGTATAAACACTCAAAGGATGACTCAATAATGGCAATATATTTCACCAAAAAAGAAAAACAAAAAAAAAAATAATCACTTACACAAATGACCCAAAAAAAAAGGGGGGGGGGGGGCATTGGTAAAAAAAATGATGATAGCCAAAAAAGGAGTAAAAGAGTAGAAGGGAAAATGGTCCAAATGAGAGAAAATGAGCCATGTAAGTAAGTTAGTAGGTTACATGACTACATCTTACATGTACCCAAAAGGGTTAAGCTTGGAAAATAATGTGTCAAACTATACAAATTCCCTCAAGACTTTATGAGTTATCAACTTAACCCCAAAACTCCAATCTATCCTAAAAACTAAGTCCAATAGTCCGCTCCTCTATTCATTTCCCCAATCCAGCAAACCAAGCCCATTATCTTTTTCCTCCCTTTCTCTCTCCTCCGCCTCAATACCCTAGATCTCTCCGCCGTTCACGGCCCTGCTCCTCCTCCGTCCTCCTTCTTTTCACCCCCTTCTCCCGATTCATCTCTCCCAGATCGCGTTATTGTAAGCTTTCCTCCTCCGCCCCCTCACCCTAGCTTTTCCGTTTTTATTTCGCTTGATTTCTCACGATTTTTCTCGTTCTCCATTTGTTCCGGAGTTCATCTGTTTTGTTGAATTATAGAGTCGGTGCTTGTTTACTTTAGGCTTCATCGTCGTTTCCAGAACTTGTCCAACATTTAGATTGAATTTCATTTCTCTAGTCGATGAGCTCGGCTTGTCTGTTCATGAGTTTGAATTGAATTTTGGCTCCATTTTATTTCAATTTTTCTTTTGATTATTTTCATAGTCCGCTCAGTTTCGTCTGGGCTTATGTTTAAGATATATGTCAAATGATGTTATATTATCAGTCTCTCTCTTCTGTGGTTGTAAAATGTAGAGTTTTTGAGATGTGAAGTTCATCTGAAACAGCCCAAACTAGATGTAGTAGTAATGTTCGATTGAAGTTGTGCAACTCATGAAACCCTAAAAATATGAGGGGTTCGATCTTTGATTTAGGATTACAATAGCCCACTAAGTTTTGGGGCTGACCCTTTAAAAGACAATTTTACCCCCTTCCCCGTCTTTTTCCCCACCTTAATGGGCTCATGTTACTGGGCCTACTTTTTTGGAAAAAAATATTTTTTTTTTTATATTTATAGTGAAAGGGTATCTAATCTGCACTCATGCGTGTTGTGTTAGGTGGCCCGTAGTTTAATAGACTTCATACATTCCCTACAAACTAGGAAGAAAGAGAGAGAGAGGTATCGAGTTTATCTCTTGCATTTGGATCCACAGATTTAAAAGGTGTTGACTTTATTTTCTTTGGGTCTGAGTCTGTGTGATGAGCCCAGTTTTAGATTGGATTCTCAAATACAACTGATTGATTGGTTCATCTTTTTCTTGGTAAAGATTTTCTTTACCCTTCTCTCTTATTGGTTAAAAAGATTCTTACTTTACTATGTTTTTTATGTTGGGTTGATTCTGGACTTGAATTTTTACCCAATTATGATATTTTGCTTTAATTTGTTCTGTTGTTTGTGTATCTTTTACCCTTCTTTCTTATTGGTTGAATTGCTAAATGTATTTGGGTTAAAAAGATTGTTACTTTACTATGTTAATTATCGCGGGTTGGTTGTTGGCTTGAATTTTGACCTTATTAAGATGTTTTGCTTCTATGATCTGTTATCTGTGTGGAGTAGTTTTTGTTTGTGTATGTTTTTTGTACATGTGAAATCGTTTGCTGGTGGAATGATGGGCTTTGTTATATGGGATTTTGACGAATCTGTGGCCTCTTTTTCTGCGTTGATACGGGATATCCGATTAATGGGGCAGGCCGGGGTGTTGGTTGGTATGGTAGAGATAGGATGGAATTAGTGTTTTATGCATAAGTTGTGTCAATGGAAGTATTACTGGTGCTTGGCATTGGGTTATCATCTGCTTTTAACCCCTTTTTGAGGATTGGGGTTTGTGGCCAATGGGTCTGGGGATTTGTGTATAATGGGTGTGGTTTGGGAAGTTTTTGAGGTTTACTCCCTCTACTTGTGAGTGGTCAATATAATAGTGGTTTTTACTTGACGTATGACACTTGAAAAAAGAGCATTGTTTATTTGTGAAGAGTTATGGTCTGTGGGATGGAGATTTTTCAAAGGATATTGGATGCAACATGTCGTGTAACTGTCTTACTTTGAACTATAGCAACTTTTTTGTATGAGCTACTTCAGAGCTAACCATTGCACTAGCAGAGCGAAGTAGAACGATGAACTTTTAAATCTTAAAAATATTTGGTTACCCTTAGTGCTTCCTTGATGTTCCGCATGAGCACCTTGGGGTGATAATATGTATATTTCTTTTTTGTGGCGAAGACATCTGTTTACTGTTTTACCTTGGTTGTTTTATGTGTATTTGATATGATAGCGTATGCAAAACCTGATACTTAATTGCATAATTTTTGCTCAGACAATCTTACTTTGGTACGCTTTGCAGATTCTGGCTTATTTGAACTATGACAACCACTGACGGAAACAACAAGATTATAGATTCACAGCAGGCTGATGCACTGCTAATAGCTGAGAATTCTGTGAAGGTAAAACCAGAGCGATCTGAACCAAAACCTGTGGATATGGAGGTGGCGGACTCTCAGCTCGTCGAAGAACAAGTTGATCCACAGAATGCTGAGTTAGAACATGTGGATACTGAACTTGCTCATCCTGAACCGCTCGGTGAGGATGATGTACATTCACCACCTGCCGCATCAGAGGATGTTCATCCACACGTAGATGTGGAGGAAATGCATTCGCAGCCTGGGAGCTTAGAGCAAATGCAATCACAACCTATGAGTTCAGAAGAGCTTGTTCATTCGGACCCTGTCACTACAGAGGGGTTTCATCCACAGTCTGGCATTGCAGATGTCAGGTATCCCCAGCCTCTAAGTTCCATAGATGAAAACAACGAAATGATGGGCTCAGAGCATGCTGATGCACATCCAAGAGAGGCAAAGTTTGCTAATTCTCAAGAAGAGCACCATGTGACAGTGAAACCTGAAAAAGTTGCACTAGAACCAATGGACGTGGAAATTGCTGACTCACAGTCTTTGGGGGAACAACCTAATCCACATGCTGCTGATGAAGAACATGTGAGTGCCGAGCTTGCACATCCTGAGCCACTTGGTGAAGAGGTTGTATATCCTCCACCTGTCAGTTCGGAGGACATGCATCCACAGGCAGTCAGTGCCGAGCATGTGCTTTCACATCCTTATGGTGCCGAGATGGTTCATTCGCAGCCTGGGAGTTCAGATATTCCTGGTTCCTCTGAGCTTGTGCATATGCAGCATGGCAATCTGGAGCCAGTTCTTTTACAACCAGTTGGGGGCGAACTCATAAACTCACATGCCCACGGTGGTGAACTTGTGAATTCTCGTACTGTTGGCATGGACCTGGTGCATACACAACCTCTTAACATTGAGGTCCCCAATTCACAGCAAGAAACTCCTGAGACCCAGCCTAGTAAGCGTAGGAAGAAAAAGTCTATAGTCTGGGAACATTTTACTATTGAAAATGTTGGTGCTGGCTGCAGGAGGGCCTACTGTAAAGTATGCAAGCAGTCATTTGCATACAGTACTGGTTCCAAGGTTGCTGGGACAAGCCACCTGAAGCGTCATATTGCTAAAGGGACTTGTCCTGTTGTTTTACGTCAGCAGGAGAGGAATCAGCTCTCTCCATATATGCCAAAGAGCGGTGGAACTGATGTGGCTACTGAACACCAACCAAAAAGGCGTTACAGGAGCTCCAGTTCACCATATCTCATATTTGATCAGGATCGTTGCCGGCATGAGATTGCTAAGATGATCATTATGCATGATTACCCACTTCACATGGTTGAGCATCCGGGATTTGTTTCCTTTGTTCAGAATCTTCAGCCTCGTTTTGATATGGTGAGCTTCAACATTGTACAAGGTGATTGTGTAGCAATATTCTTGAGGGAGAAACAGAATCTTCAAAAGTTTATTGAGGGAATTCCAGGGAGAATTTGTCTAACATTAGATATGTGGACTTCAAGTCAATCAACTGGTTTTGTTTTTGTAACTGGGCAGTTTATTGATAATGACTGGAAATTGCATCGGAGACTCCTTAATGTTGTGATGGAGCCATTTCCAGAGTCAGATAGAGCACTCAGCCATGCTATTGGTACTTGTCTATCTGACTGGGGGTTGGATCGCAAATTAGCCTCAATTACTTTTAATCAGCCACTGGGTGAAGCTGCCCTTGAAAATCTAAGGGCCTTGCTTGCTGTAAAAAACCCAATGCTTCTTAATGGCCAGTTGTTGATTCGTAGTTGCATTGCTCGTACTTTGAGCAGCATGGCCCACGAAGTGATAACTGCTAGTGAAGCCACCATCAAGAAAATTAGGACTAGTGTGAAGTATGTAAAGACATCAGAATCTCATGAGGAAAAATTTCTTGAGTTGAAGCAACAGCTTCAGGTCCCGACTGAGATGAGTCTTTCTCTTGACAACATCACACAATGGAACACGACATATGAAATGCTCCTTGCTGCTTCTGAGTTGAAGCAAGTCTTTTCTTGCTTAGACACATGTGATCCTGATTACAAGGATGCCCCGTCCATGGATGATTGGAGTCAAGTTGAGAACATTTGCATGTACCTTAAACTTTTGTATGACACAGCGAATTTGCTCTTAGCAAAGCCTACTCCATCTTCAAATGTATTCTTTCATGAGGTGTGGAAGATTCAGCTGGAGCTAGCCCGTGCTGCTGCAAGTGATGATCTCTTTGTAGCAGGTCTTGCTAAGCCTTTGCAAGACAAGTTTCACAAATACTGGAAGAATTCCTGCCTGATCTTAGCAGTTGCTGTAGCCATGGATCCTCGTTTTAAGATGAAACTTGTGGAGTTTAGCTTTACAAAAATTTTCATGGATGAAGCTCCAGTATTCATCCGAGTTGTTGATGAGGGAATCCATGAGCTGTTCCATGAGTATGTGACTCATCCTCTTCCATTGACCCCTATTGAAGATGGGATTGGTGGTAATGTCAAGGGAGAAGATTCACAGGGAGGTATTCTCAACAGCAATGGACTTTCAGATTTTGATATGTATATTATGGAGACAACAAGCCAACAAATGAAGTCAGAGTTGGATCAGTATTTGGAGGAGTCTCTCTTACCAAGGATCCAAGATTTCGATGTGCTAGGTTGGTGGAAGCTAAACAAGATCAAATATCCCACCCTATCAAAGATGGCCCGTGATGTCTTGACTGTTCCTCTGTCAACTGTTTCTGCTGAATCCGTATTCGATTGCTCGTTCAAGGAGATGGACTCCTACAGGTGCTCATTACGACCTGAGACTCTTGAAGCCCTCATATGTGCTAAGGATTGGTTGCAACCGGATTCAACCAAGGCCAAAGAGCTAGTGAAGATGGAACTCTGAATTCCAACTGTTCCTGTCATTGTGTAGGTAGGGTTACTTTCATGGATGTTGCTTGTTAATGCACTTTAAATTCTAGTCCTGATTGTGAAAATGATTCCGTGCAAGTCTTGAAGAACCATTATGTGATTTAGCCGGTAGATGTTTGTAGGGGTTACATTTAAGTTACAGTTTCTATGAGACATGTTTCTGAGCTACCTACGCCTTTTGCTCTTAGAATTGGGCTTGCTTTGCTCAAAACAGGCCTTTTCTTAGCTTGAATCGGCTCGATTGCATGTAAGTGAGATATCATTTTGTGATGTAATGCTATGGACTTATGGGAAAGAGTTTGTGATAAATTGGTCTAATCCAAATTATTACAGCCTTAGTTGGTGCGCGTGGTGAACCAGATTGCGGAGAGGGTAGAATGAATTCTTTTGCACATTGACTGGTTTTTTGTTTGGCAAATTGGGGCATTGTGATGATCAGATAAGAAGTCTCCAATTGTTGGTGGATATGGATAGTGGTATGCTCTCTTTGCTTGGATAAAAGCAAAGTATTGGCAGCAATGACAATATAGTCTTCTTTATAAGCCATTGCTTACATTTGCTTTCGTGGTCGACAGTAAGGCATGACTACTATGGGGGGCCTTTCGCCCAGAAGATCATGTCATTCTTAATTATCAGGAATCTAAAACCAATTATTATCGAGTATATCTAGACAAATGAGTCTAATATTGTCAGTTTCTTTTAGATAAGAGGCAATGGGGCTACATGGCAAATCAATAAATAGTAGATTAGTGAGTTACTACGTAATTTGAATTTGATATTCATGTACTCTACAGATCGAATGGAATATTACTCCATTAAATAGTCGTTTAATTTGTCATTGAGGAATGGAATGGTACGGAAATCCATTCCAACCCTTCAGGGTATGAAATTCAAATTATTGTGTTGTAAATCTTTAAGGTTAGGGTGGGTATGGAATTTCAATATTGAACCAAATACACTCTAATAGATTGTGCGGATCATCCTCCCCACCAAAGGTTTTCATTTTTCAAACAGCTCAACAGGGTAGAATTTTGGGTTTTGAGAACGTGCGAATGTTGTAAGTTATGTCAAGTACGACGTACTTTTTTATGAGTTTAATTCGAAACGGGCTTCTGATCGTTCATGATCCATTGCCCTTTGTGGTTACCTTCTAGTGGTCATTCGGCCATTGTCAATACTACGCTTGTAATAGCTCTATCTTTAAACTTTCTTACGTAATTATTATTTAATTTTTTATAATTATACTCATAATATTTTGATTTGTTTTAAATTTATTCAATAAATTAACTGTCTTAATTTACGATTTTCTATTTTATAAAAATAATCAGAATACATATGTTAGATTAAAATATTATATCTAGAAAGATTTTTTGATTTTTATTTATTTTATATTACAGAAGAGTACCATTTTACCCATTTTAAAGTCTTAAAATAACCAAATCTAAACCCTACTCTACCCTACTTTCTTACACATACATGCAAGCAACTACCTAACACTTGTTCGTAACTAAGTACAACCCTTTATATATATTAGAAAGCCATATTTCATACTCCGTAATTCATATATATATATATATATATATATATATATATATATATATATATATAGGGGCGAGTTCCAGTAAAAACCCCCTAATATATAAGAAATTCCTGTATATGAGAACCCGTCTTTAGCCATCTAATTTTTAAATCCAACGGTTTAGATGCAATTGTCATCAAATGGCATAAATGTAATTATTAGAAAAATATTATTAACTAACAATCCTAAAAAATGCAACTTCCCTTTATTGTTTAAAATATGCCTTAATTTCCGCAACCACTTCCAATTCTGTTCAAATCGATTTTCCGGAATCATTTTTTTTGGGTCCAAATCTTCCAAATTATTATATAGTTGTCAATTAATAAGATTTTCTTAATTTTTCAACTGTACTAATTATTGTTAAATCATATTACGTTAAATCATATTGTATTATATAATTATTGTTACAAACTTTTTTTTTTTCAATTGCACTAATCTCTATAATCTTGTAGTCAATTGTACAATTTTTTCAAACGCTATATCAAACTTTATACATTACATCCACATAAAACAATCATATTATATGTGAAGAATGAAACAATGATCTTAAACGTCAGGTATAATATATAAGAATAGTTAGTATAAAACTTATAACAATAGTTAACGATTTTAGAACACTAGGTATAATATGTAAGAATAATAGTACAAAGATTTAGAAAAATAGCACAAAGTTTTAGAATAATTACAAACTTTAGAACAGTAACACAACATGTTTTAAAACAATAAATCATAAATTTAGAACAATAGGTATATGTTATACCTATTGTTTTAAGCACTATACTTATTTTTCTAACAAATTTGCCAATTGTTCTAAAGTAATATAACTATTGTTCTAAAATATTACTCTACTGTACTAAGTATTTCATCTATTGTTCTACACATTGTTATACCTATTGTTATGCCTATTGTTTTAAGCAATATACCTATTGTTCTAACAAACATTCCAGCTATTTTTTTAATGCTCATGTCTACAGTGTTTGATCTTCCATGCTACACAACATCTCTTAAACAAGTAGTAAACTATTACTCAGAAAAAAATTAAAATTATAAGCCATATATACAAAACCTTAAACAAGTTGTAAGTAGCAATGGAAAAATATTATGGAAAATCGAGAATTATATCTACTCTTTGCATTGCTTTTGAAATGTGTTCTATTACACTAGCAGATGTTAGTTAGAATAATAGTACAATGTTTTAGAACAATAGTACAAAGTTTTAGAATAATAGTACAAAGTTTCAGAATAATCACAATAAACTTTAGAACAATTCAAATAACTTCATAACATAAATTCAAATTCAAAACAATAAACCCCCTAAATTTAGAACAATATATCATAAATTTAGAACAATAGGTATATGTTACACATATTGTTCTAACATTATATACCTATTGTTCTAAAACTTCTTCTATTGTTCTAAGTATTATACCTATTATTTTAACATATTTACCTATTGTTATAAATTATAATTCTAATGTTCTAAAAGGTCATCCTATTGTTCTAAGTGTTAAACTATATTTTCAAATATTATAGCATATTATATCTATTGTTCTAAATTATAATTCTAATGTTCTAAAAGGTCATACTATTGTTCTTAGTGTTAAACTATATTTTCAAATATTATAGCATATTATACCTATTGTTCTAAATTATAATTCTAATGTTCTAAAAATCTATTATAATGTTCTAATAAAATCAACTAATGTTTAATGTAATAATTCTAATGTACAAGATTCGTATTAAGGCATAAATTTATACACTAATCTAATGTACAACATTTTAGTGTTCTAAAATTTTTCTAATACATCAAACATAATAAGACCAATTTTCCACAGCATAATACGACCAATATTTTTAAGAAATAAAACATACATATTAAGAAATTTTTTTATCAAATCAATAGAAGTAAAAAAAATACAACAACTATTACAGTTATCATCATCATATTACGAAAATTATTGAATCATTAGCTTATTTTTTTAATGCCAAAACAGCAAAGATATCCTTTGAATATGAAATATAGTGAAAGAAGCATTTAAATATTGTCATTTGAATATAGAGTAAAATGAAAAATAGGAAAACTACTGATTTTGAATAATACGATTTTTACTGAAAACTACCCAATAATCACGGAAACAAGAAACTTCCTTAACTACCAAATCTGACTTTATTATAATTACAATTTTGCCATTAATGTAGATTAAATCATATCCCTCTAAATAAACTAAATTAATGGTATTAGATGATTTCTTATATAAGAAAGGTTCTTATATAACTAAGGGGTTCTCACATGATCCCATTTATATATATATATATATATATATATATATATATATATATATATATATATATATATATATATATATATATATATATATATTTCCATCCTTCAACCGACTTCCACAAGCTTAGTAAGTGGGAAATTAAGCTTGATAGTTGGACCTAAATTAAGCTAATAAACTTCCAGTTTAGTAAACGATCGAACTTCAACGGATAGAATGACATTAATGAACTTAATTAAAAACCAATTTAGTATTTATAGGGAAGTGAATGCACTTAAGTTGAATAAGATTAATCATAATCTATTTATGATCAAAGATAAGGTTTAAATACCAAGTTAAATAAGATATGGAAGGAATTCATAAAAAAAATAGCGATGTAAATATCACATCAATTCAAGAACAATTTGGAAGCATTTGTTGTCTTGATGCGCATGCTTACCCTTGTGCATTGTAGAATAATGAGCTTTCTTGGAAGAGCTACTACACCCGTAAACCTACAAAAAAAAAAAAAAAAAAAAATTAGGACTATTAGGCGATAAGGCTTGCATGCAAGCGAGAGGCGATGACCCTCCAACTTTAGGTTTAGTTAAATAAGAAATGATTAATAACTTGTCTTAAGCTAAACACCTTGTGAACCTATTTCTTGCTGTGTCATATTCAATGTTGCTTAGATTGCTACTCGCGCATTCAGCTTATTCTAGTATGTGTTTGTATTTGTTCTTTGAACTTATCCCGGTGGCCCGGTGGGGGTAGATCTTCAGAAAGCATGTAGAGTGTAACGGTCAGATTTGATTTGAAGACGACTCCTGATATTTGTTTCTATAGAGTACTCTTTTTTTATAATACTTATATACTTGACCTCTCTTATAGGAAGACGACTCTTGATATTTTATGATATAAATTATATTAAGTTAAATTTGTCATAGTTAAACATTTTTTTCCCGATAATGTGACTTAAAATGATAAAATTAAGTTGCATTGTTAAGGTAACAACAATAAAATACATTTTAAGCTCGCTAAATATTAGTAATTAGGATTAGGGAGCTCTAATTAGGGGACTCTTAGAAAGCTAGCATCAAAGGTACGGTGATTGATTTCTAAATCACTTACCTTCTACTCTTCTAGCTTTCCCTTTGTCGGATATTGCAAGGTATGGGCCGTATTGCTGTATAAGTCAAATCTACACCGTGTTCTATAATGAATAACCATGATACGCTACGTTATTTATTTTGTTTGCTTTGTGTAATGATAGGGCGAAATTTCAACTTTATAGATCTCTTAGATTTGGTTTTTGTCATAAAACTAAGTTTCATTTTCCTGACTTGTTTTGAGACAAAATAATTTTAGGTTGGAAGCATATTTTCCTAAGGCCAAAAAGGTTTCTTCCTTAGAGAAGAAATTCACATTTTTACACACAATACTTGGTACCTGCCTTCATTAGTCTATTCTTAGCCCCAACATTTCTTCACTCATCCGCCTCTTTAATATTTCAAGGAAGCAAAAAAAAAAAAAAGGGGTTACTTTCTGGTATAAAAAATATGCAAGTAAAACTGAATTATGATGGGAAAGATGAGAAAGACAAATGTTGATTAAACTAAAAGAAAGTACATACTGCGAAGAACAAAGGGGTCTCGATATGGTGTCAGGCATGTGTTAAAAAGAACGCAAAGTAATGTTTACACACGCTCCCCAATAAAGTTGAACATTTAATATAATAAAAATTATCCAAGATTAACATATATTACATTGAGAGATAACTTTTGTTATATTAAGAGTGTTATTACACAATAATTTCAATATTTTTAAAAGAAGAATACTTACATTTTTACAATAGTTACTACATTCGGTTATTAAAAGTTGTAATATTAACTATTTTTAGATGCTTAGTATAAGATACACCATTTTTACTTTTTTTTTTATCCCTTTTAGTAACTTTTTGAAAAAAAAATCCACCACCACTTTTAATTATTTCTATTCTATCTCTATTTTATCACATGCATATCTCCTAAAAAATTTTTGTTATAACTTAACCAAGACAATATAATAATCCGAGGGTTAAATGGAAAGATGTCACTTCAAGACTGACAAACCTCAGAGTACTTTGAAAATTTCCAATGTAAATGTTCCTAGTACTCTCCATACACGTGCATATCTGAATTTTCCATTCTGTCTCTCTTTTGTCACTGATCTTTGGAATGTTCCCTTCACTTAATACCTCCTTGTAAGTTTTATAAAATCACTTTAACAACATATTATTAGCTTTAATTACAATGTTAAAGTACATAAATATGTATGGCAGTATGGACTATGGACAACGGACAGCTTATTCAGTTTTTTTTTTTTGTCAACCGACCATGTGTGAGCACCAATAACAGCCGGACATAATTCAACTTTGTCAGTTAATTGGTACTCCTAATTTGTGTAAGCTTTCTAGCTAATCGATCATAATTCTTTTAAAAAAAAATTGAGAATATTTTTATGGCTTCGTTGGGTTATGTTGGGGGGATGTATGTAACAGCAAGCTTAGTTAGGAAAAGGAAAAATATAATTACACTAAAATTAGAGGATGTGCAGCATAAATCCATACATAAAATGTTTTGCTGTTGTACTTAGGCTTCTGCATCTAAGGGGAGATTGATTTTGGTGCCACGTAGGTCGAGACTTCCCTAATTCATACCGGTTATATTTTTAGAGACCTTTTTTTTTTGTATGTGCCATGAAAAGTATGTAAAACTATTAGATTAATCAACCCTTAATGGAAATTAAGAAAAATAAAAATGGAATTTGGGAATTTTTTTATATTGGGATTCATTTTCTATACTCCAATGTAATAATAGTGGTGTCTTAGATAGCCTCCATGAGAATTTGTAAGTTATACTTCACCTTAACTTTTTGTATCAACATTGACAATGTTCTTCTTGAGAAACTCATGTAATGTAGAAAATATTGGAAGAAGCAATTTATTCCTTGCTATTCACCAAAAACAGAATCACATAATTCATGTTATATTGACCCATACTTTTATGACATGAGTATTATAAAATAAATTGCACAATTTTTATGTCAAATTATTTTTGGACTTCAAAAATCATTGGAGTTTGTAATAGACATGCTATTCTTTTCTAGTATATAAAACTAGTTTTGTGCATCAACTTTCATACTCCAAACTTAGCTTAGCTTCCCAATAATAATAACAAGGAAGTTTAAACCACCTCATCACATCTAAAAAAACTAATGAAACTAAAAGCTGTAAAATCTATAAGAAAACACATGAAAGTGTATGATTGAGCATCAAATCGATTAATGCGCCAGTTGTGTATGGTTCCAGTTCACCGGCAAAAGAAGGCAAAATGTTAGTGACAGAAGAGAAGGAGAAGGTGGGGGTGGTTAATTAATTAATTTAAGACTAATAGTATAATCACAACACCATAATAATTGGTATGTGATATGTTTATCTTAGTGAAAAGACTGCATGCATTAGAAAAAAGTGTTAGCCAGCTAATTTAAGCAAGATAAAGGAGATTAGACGTCCACAAACATGCAACCAATTAACCAGTCATTCACTCATTCGTGAATCATGATATGAACATTCCTGGATCTTCACATGATAAATGTATTTTATGGTATCATCATCACTTTGCCGAATGATTATTCGACATTACTATATATTCCCATACAAGGGTAAAATATATCACTATTTTGTGAATTTTGTGTATAAAAATGTGTGTATAGACGTATATATATAGTATCGTACTATCGGTTGACTCCATTTCCAAGTCTTACGCATCTTTCATTTCTTAATATTTGTAACCATACTTTTACTTTTATATTATACATATATTATTTTTATTATATTTTACTGTAAAATACAATCAAACATTATTACTTTATTATATAAATTGTTATTGAATTATTGGAGGTTCGTGTGTTGCATGTGTTGTTCGATTTTTTCCCTGCTAAATACAAATAGTTCATATATCTCTTAATATGATCTGCATATTCTTTTAGAATAAAAATACAAAATGATCAGATACCATAATTTATAAAATGTATGGTCCAATCCCCATTGGGCCTATAAGCTGAAGCCTAACATCAAACTTCAATCGTGGGCATCTCCAATCTCACTAGTGTATTGGTTAGAATCCATCTCCATGGTCAAGCCCAACAAAAGCGCCTAAATTGGCCCCCCATCTCCTACTCCATAAATACGTACTAATTTACGGGCAAGGGATGAGACACGAGAGGCCAAAAAAACTTTTTCCAAAACTCAAACGCATTGATTACACACACCCCAAGAGCAAAATATCCCTCAAGTAAGGATATTTTCTACAACCCTCTTGATTATTCCGTCCTCAAGAGACTTTTTCTTAAGATCCTTAATCAAACCACTAACTTAGGCATCGAAATGGGTATCCTCGGAACATCAACCCAAGGCCAGTAACCTTACTCTTTGTGTAGGTTGTTAGGTAAAGGGATCTCTGGAGCTTCTGCACAAGGAGACCCCAACAATATCCTCTCTATTCATTACTTGGATCCTAAGTAAGACTCCATCGGACAGAAACATGAAATATTTTTCTCATAAAATTTATAATTGAAATTATACTATGCATGGATGATGCCCCAAACTATTGTATGGACATTATTTTGCGACTTTAATTAAGAAATTCTCAAACTAGTATTATGAAAAAAAATTGTCATATTTTAAAATTTTGTTTAAATTTACTAGACAAATTTTTTTTTATATACACATTATTGATTTTTCGGATAATAGAGTTACAAAAACTTGGTCTTTTATGTTTATTGATTCCATTTGATTTTCTGGAATATGTTTGTTGTAGAATAAAAGTCACCATAGTTTAAAAGGTTTTTTTTTCGCAGTTAATGTTGTTAAAAAAGCAATCCCACTATGATCCTACCCTATCAACGATTCATGATGATGGAAAACATTAAAAACCTTTCAATAACTTCAAAATTATAAGGTCCCCATTACCATTAGTAACATTAAAATATTTTTTTCAAAAATGATAAACAATGTTTTGGATCTGGTGAGAGAACACATTGATAATCTAGCTATGAGTCGTATAAGGTCAAAGAAAGCAATAGGAGTGACTAGATTTACCTATTATGACTCAAAACACCCATTTAAATTAATTTTCAAAACTCTTGGTATTGGTCCCATAATTATTTTAGGGCATTTGAAGACTGAATTTAATGCATTCAATGATTCTACACCTCCTCATCCCTTGAAGAATTCTAAATTTTCAAAATTCGATTACAAAATATAATTCTAGTCAAAGAGAGAGAGAGAAGTCATTGATATACAAACCATGATACAGGTTCTTGTTGTGCCCTATGAGTGATTGGAAGCTTGTATTTTGACTGTAAACACCAAGTTTTCTAAAAATAATACAATGAGGTTATAAACTCATTTTTATGAACTTTTTGAGATCGGATGTGCAATATCTAATGATTAAAAATCTCTTTATATATATTTCAAAAACAGTGTATAACCTTTAAAATTCATTCATTTTGGACAATTTTAGATTCAATGAGATAACACCTTGATATCTTAACCATGAATCTTATAGGGTCAATACTACATCCTAGAAGTGAATGAAACTATCTACTTTTACTCTAAATTCCTATTTAAATAGATTTTGAAACTCTTACAATTGTATTTTAAACTCGTTTTTAAGGGCTTTAGGACTGAATATAAAGTAGTGAATGATTTTAAATAACCGAGTGACATTTATATCACTTACTTATCTGTCTATGAGAGAGTTTTTCACTATTTTAGCCCTTTCATTATCCCTTTTATGTCATTCTCTAGCTCATTATCATGTATTGCTCTATCATATGGTACTTTAGTCATTTTATCTCATCCCACTAATTTACCCCATGCTTTCCCCTATTTTTCTAAGATTATTTGCTTATTCATATGTATTTTGCACCACCATAACTTGTATAGGCATGGTTGGCACAATGATGCTAATCTCAAGGGTGGAAGATTCAAGAATTCACGCAAGAGACCTCTCAGTTTAAAACCAAGAGGCCTCTCAGAAGAAAGGAAGCCAAGCAGACCCTCAGAAGAAATTTCAAGCTATTGCTCAATTAAACTTTAGCTGACTTCCAGAGAGTTTTGAGCATGCAATGAGCGGGCATTGAGAGGCTTTTTGGATGGCAAAACTCAAAATTTGTATTGAGAGATTGGTCTATTTATTATATTGAAGAAGTTAAATTTTCCTTTTGAGCGGCCGCTCCAACTTTGAACTGAGAGGCTTTTCAGTTCACTGAAGAAGGCAAATGATCTTTGTGAGCGGCCACTAGCACTTTCTTCTAAGTGGCTACTCAAGATGTCCCAGTTCAACACTTTTAGGGTCCTAGTTTGGTTCTCTTATATCTCATAATTTCCTCTCGTACTTACTCGTGTTTTGGTTGGTGTTGGATCCCGTGCATGTCCCCTTAGAGTTTTATTACCCTTGGATATTTTGTGTTTAATTTTGTTTCTTAGTTGATATTTAGTTTGATTGATAATAACTCCGTCCCTTTCCTATCTCGTGCTAGCTTATTATTTGAATTGCAAAAATTGGTTTATATTAAAAGTAATTTCTTGTGGATCTTGACCCTTACTTGCTCATTACATAATAGTTAGGTTAAGTGAAGGTTATTCCTAAAGGAGCTTGTTGACGACCAAGTTTTCCTGTTTATCACAAATCTCCTTCATATGAATGCGTAAAACATTTAAAACCTTTGTTTTAATTTTAGAAATTTTATGAGAGCATTGAAAAAATATTATATAATTACCTTCAAAACTCAATCGGTTTGAATAAATTTGAAGCAGGTGAAAGAACCCCTTGATATGATTATCATGGATAATGTAGAATCGTATTAGGTCTAAGAAGTTATTATAATCATATAATATGCCTCTAAACACCAACTCAAAATGAATTTCAAAAATCGTACAACTAGGTTTAATACTCGTATTAATCACCTTTCTAGACCAAATATGAGGTAGGGGTGTTGAAAAACCCGACCCGAATTATCCTACGCGAGTACATGAATACTTGGTGGGTAACTAGCGGGTAATTTTACATTTTTCTATACCATGGTCGCTAGACTCCCTTACCATGTTGGAAGGGTTTTTGCTAGAGGCCCCGCCATATTCAGAGAAAAAAAATAGGGAGTTTACCTGATTTCACAACGGTGTTGACATTTTGGCGTACATTATTGACACTTTAGTCGGTGGAATATAGTGCGTAATAGTTTCAATTCTCGATCCGACAAATCTCGTGGCAGTGGCTAGACGGTGGTAGTGGTTAGACGTTGGTGGTGATTGTCATGGTGATGACGATTGGGAGTAGAGGTGGTAGCAGTAAAAAAAACGAGAGAATGAGAGAAATAATAATTTTGAAAAGGCAAAAATGGAATTTCAAATTCAAATTATAAGCGATAAGTGGTCAAACAAATAGTAACTCTCAAAAAGTACTGAAAATGCAAACCCATTCTTATACGGCTCAATATAAGTCATTCAAATCATGAGAGACATATAAGTCATGGTGCATGTTGTATTTCGTTTTTCTTCTTCTTCAAATACTCCAAGGTTTAATAATTGTGCATACATATTTATTCAATTATACATTTGGCGTTCTGTGGCCCATAATATACTTCGTGTGACATATGATAAGCCTCATATTCTACATAGTGTACTATATATATAAACTAGTTGTACGTAGTAATAGTATTAGCATGCCATAAACAAATAAATTGGGAACGCAGAGTAATAAGGTTAGCTAGATGGACATCGTACGAATAGAAGGATAGTGGCAGCATCCGA
Organism: Dysphania ambrosioides; assembly: GCA_026401315.1. NCBI lineage: Eukaryota > Viridiplantae > Streptophyta > Magnoliopsida > Caryophyllales > Amaranthaceae > Dysphania > Dysphania ambrosioides. Next base: position 4,622,881 of record CM048667.1, read on the forward strand.
CAAGAAAACCTCCGTCCCGCGATTAACGGGGTACAACTCATTGTTCACACCTTCCCCGCCGTGGGTCACCCTCACATGCCACCATGTGATATCACCCATTCCCTTTCATTTGTTTGCCTATTTTCATATTTTTGGGGACTAATGTTTTTCTCAAATCCCGATTCATTTGGTTTACACAAGGTACTCTATACACACGAAATAAAATAGAGTTATTATATTTTCAGTAAAAAATAACCTCTTGAAATAATAAAAATTACTCTTTAAAGTTGATAAAAATTGACATATGTTCTGTTGAGAAGTAACTTTTGTATTATTAAGGGATCACTTTTACTGGATATACAATAACTTTATTGTGTCTTTTATAAATAAAATACGTTTTATTTAGTTTAACATTTGTGGGTTTCTAGTTATAGTAATTGCTTATTTTTAGACTCATTACACATTATTATTATTATTATTTTTATGTAGAAATCAATCGAGTAGAACATTCTTCCTACATAGTACATGCCATTTTTTGTTAATTGTTTTTTGAAGTTTAAGAGTAACATGTATTTGAATACTTCTCATTTTAATTAGTTTATGACAATAAAAGTCACGTTGTTATGATTTTATGGTGTAGTCGTGTTGAACACTTTGACAATATCATGGAGATAAAACTGATTTTGAAAATAAGTGAGACTATAATTTTCAGGGAAGATCTGATCTAATGTAAGGTATACAATAAGTTTAAGGGTTTAAATTCTTCAACTATTTAAAAATTCCTTTTTTGTATAGCTATTATTTGTACGGAGGCTACACGTACTATTGTACTATCTATCTCTTTCGAACTTTATGGTTCATTACTCAACATCATACTTTTGTTCGTTATATTTCAGTTTTACATAGCTTAAAGTAGTTTTCTCCGGTAATTTGTTGAGTCCAAAAAATTCACAGGTATATTAGTTAGCAATATGAGTTGTTCATAGAAGTTCATGTAATGTCTTGGAAGTATGTTCACAGGTATATTAGTTTATTCAACACTTACTTTTGGAATATTACTTACTTTAGTAACAAACCTTGGAAAATTTATTCGTATAGCTAGTAATTAGCTTAGTAGCAACTAATACTTGTGTTAGTTGTTACTATGGATTTTCAATTAGGAGTCTAGGATAACTACTTAATTACACGATATGTCATTATCATAGTGGTATTAGATGAGACATGTCACACCATTTTATTACTCCATCAAGTTACTATATCAACCTCATCTCTCTTCTAATCCTACCTTACCTTCTCAATTTTCACCATCACCACCGCCTTCTCAATGAGTGTTATCACGACGACCTACATTGTAACCACCTTCTTTTTTACTAGTTTAGTTGTACAGAGGTTGATTGATTTAAACCCCCGACTTGCGATACGGTCCAAATTCTTAAGCTTTATAATTTTTATTCACAGTGTACATATTTATTCTCTATATTCTTCGATCCTAGCACCACCTTCACGACGATCATCACAGTACAATATCCACCACCTCTTTTGCTGCAAAAGCCATGAATGCAATATCATATTTTAGTTTAGCGATTGTCAAGATTTTTTTTGCATTTGATGCTTACATTGCTTCTGTTAATAATTTTGTAAAAGATTTGAAGGATGAGAGAAGAGTAAAATAAGTTTTAGCTGTAGGCAAGAAAGTGTACATCTAAAAAAGATCAAGTATATCTAAGATCATAATCTCTATATTTGATATCATAAGTTCTATATATGAGATCATAATCTTTATACCTGATATCAAATTTATATACATAAAGATCTTATTTTATATACTTGAGATAATAAATTGATATCATAATTTCTACACATGAGATCAAATCTTATATATGTGATATTATATTTTATATGCCTGAGATTATAATCTTTATATCTGATGATAATAAATTATATATTTGAAATTATTATTTTTATACTTGAGATCATATTTTATATACCTAAAACCATAATAGCTATACCCGAGATCATAAATTATATATTTGATATCATAAACTCTATATCTGAGATAATTATTCATATACCTGAGATAATATTTTATATACCTCAAATCATAATTGCTATACCTAAAGTTATAAGCTTTATATTCAATATTATTAACTCTATATCTGAAATTATTTTTTCTATACTTGAAATTATAATTTATATACATGAGAGCATATTTTATATATATGAGATCATAATCTCTATACCATAATATGTATCTCTATATCTGATTTCATAAACTCTATGCATGCTTGAGGTCATTATTACTTTTGTTTTTAAAAGCCTAACCATTTGATTGATATGTGACTGTTTCCGCCAATATTTTCATAACAAATAATATATTAATAACTAATGACTAAAACTGTACACTGAGAATTCAAATTTGTAACTGAATAAGGCCTTATCCTAGTAACAAAAGTGGCCTAGCTTCTATTTTCCTAGCTATGATAGATGAACTTGCCTTAACCTCATGTCAATAGTGCCTAGCTTCCATTTTCTAGCTATGATGAATTGTAAACCTTAACAACATATACTTGCTTTAAAATCCTTGCATATTTAATCCTTTAATCTTAATCAATAGAGTATGTTATACGAGTAATACATAATACTCATGTATGATGAAGCAAAGCTTGATTCATTAGATATGGTTCATACATCCGATCAATTCCACAGATTTGAGGCTCGAATCTTACCAAGCTAGTGGGGAATGGGAATCCCTTTACCTTTCCCCGGCCTACTTCTATGTAGATGGTGTCCTGGTATTTACTATTTATATGACGACTCCTTTTTACTACCGTTAATACGACTCCATGACCATGCATGAAAAAACAAAAGACATAATTACATATATTTGTTGTATAGAGCACACACGCGTTCGTCTTTTACCTAGTTAGTTAATATATCCTCTTTCCATCCACAAAATCTTCTCATTTACTTTTGGACATAGAGTTTTAAAAGAGTTTTTTTTGTGGCAAGTCGTGTTCAATAGGTGAATAAAAAGAAAGACAATGAGTATATTTTATTATCTTTTATTGAGATGAGAGAAAAAGATTAATATAAAAAGTAAAATATAATATGTTGAAATAATTTTATATTAAATGAACTACCGCATACATAAAGTGTAATAAAATTTTTTTGTAAAATAAATTAAATATGATAAATTTTTAAGTTTTTATAGGCCTACACTAGTAGAGAAATGTCTATATGTTACAGTTTTCTAGCTTTAAATGATGCGGTTATCGATACTAAGCATATATAGGCGAAACACATGGAAAAACAACAAATGTTGCGGTTTTTCATATATAGCTAATAATTATTGCGGTTTTTTGAAAAGCCACAGCATATATAGCTAATAATTGCTACGATTTTACCAAAAACCCGCATCATATATTTTTAAAAACTTAAAAAAATGAATTTTCTATCATTATATGCTGCAATTTTTTGGAAAATCCGTAGCAATTAATAGATATATATGTTGCGGTTTTTCTAATAACCGTAGCATTTAATGAGTTTTTTTTTATTTTTTTCTGAAATTTATATGTGTTGCGGTTTTCTAATATAGCCGCAGCACATATAAATTAAATATTACGGTTATATTAGAAAATCGCAGCAATTGATGGTTTTCAGATCAAAAAGGTCATTTTATGTGCTAATTACATATAAAAGTATATTATTAATAATTAATATCTCTCAAAATTGTTATATTTACACATCTAATTGTTATGTAATATTACAATACAACACATTTAATCAAGAACATAATATGATCTAATCTAAGAATATCATGCATAATGTGTTAGATAATATGTCATAAAAGATAAGAAAGCTTAAGAAATGATCAATCGTGAAGCATATAAATCCAAAATTTTATTATGACCATTCGTTTTGGCACGCAAAATCGTGATCTACAATATTTTACACTCAAAACAAACAACCAATTCATTCTCCATAGATTTCGGGTGTATTCCAAAGTTTTTGAGAGGCATATCTCTTAGTCCGGTAGTGCAAACAACATATTTTTTTTATTGAAACCCCATATTTTTAAAGGTACTACACAACCATGTTGCCCCTTAGGGGCCTCCGTGACGTCTTATTTGAGATATTAAAAAAAATATTGAGAAGCCATAAAATTGGCTACACGGGTACGACTTCGAATGGAGCTTAAAACCGGCTATTTTTTTCGAGATCTACAGACCGCAAATGCGTCAAAGGGGGATCTTTCCACTTATTTTCTCCAATAAAAGCCTCTAACACCATATAATCTATGAATTTGATTTTTAAGGGTTAATTCCTTCATGAATACAACATATAGCATGCAAATCTAAACACAAAGGGTTTTTTGTCTTTACATTAATATATAACAACTAACGAAAACAAAATTAAAAATAAAAAACATATACTAGGGTTTAGGTCATATGTAAACCTTTAGATTTTAGCTAGGCACGAGTGAGAGAGAGGAGTAGGCTTTGAAATGCGTGAGGAAGAATGAATTATGAGGACTTTAGTAAGAAGTTAGGGTCATAGGTAGGAAATACGAGGGATTAGGAATGGAAGATCTAAGAATTATGTATATTTAGGGTTAGGGAAGTTGAGGGTTAGAGAAGAGGGAAATGCGTGATTTTTTCGTGTTTAAAATGATACTGAACCGCTGAAAAAAGAGGGAAATAGTGAGTCACAAGTGCTGCGGTTTTTTAAATAACCGCAGCAATTGTAACTCACAAGTGATGCGGTTTTCCAAATAACCGTATCATTTGACGTTTCAAGTGCTGCGTTTTTTTAAAAACCGCAACACTTATTCAATGTTATTTTTTCCAGACTTGTGGTGATAAGTGTTGCGTTATTTTAAATAACCACGGTATTTAATGTAAAAATATGTTCTCCCTATTTATGTGCTTCGAAATATATTTAACCGCACCATTTGAGACGAAACAATTGAAGTGTTTTCTACTAGTGCTAGAAAGTATCCTCGAAATCTCGAGACAAATTTTCATGTATTTCGGAAATTTACATAATTAATGATGAGTAAAGTTTGAACTCAAAGTTCTTCATTGTTTGAACCTAAACATTGCATGAGTGATGAGTCAATATATATGTATGTTACAATCAAAGTCGAGCTACATTATAATGCAAGGTAATATTTATCAAGTTGTATATAACAAGACAATGCAACATGATCTTGCATATTCCTTCCTCTATGGTATTGAACTATTTGGTACTAATGCTGTGGGACATGAGAAAATGAAACGGGTATAAGTTGACAATTTTGGGTAGGTGACAAACTCATATATAGGCTTAGCCGGTACGCCCATGAAAATGAGGGGCTATCCTCATCTAACCACTAAGTTGAGTGCGAATAAGCTTAATTATTTCAAAATTTTCTCAGTTGATTTTCTCTTTCTATTTTCTCTTATTATTTCTAAATAGTTGTCCCACTTGCGTAGAACTATAAAACAAGAGACAATTTGACTATCTTGAAAGTTTACTTGGTTAATTCACCAATTCCCAAATGATTTTAAAATTTGATCCTCAACTAGCTAGACTTGTTTTTTTGTTTTAATTCAAAGAGAGCAGCAAGCGGTAAGTAAACAATTGATATAAACGGGATTCGATCCCAAATTTTGAATACCACACTCCAATATTTTAATCAACTAAGTTAGTTGGCATCTATACTAGTTAGGCTTGTCTATGTAGTCAAACAATCGATTCATGTCGGTCTTAGGGCTAACCCAATGAAGATCTAATGAAAGGTCCGAACTTTTGGTGCCTTAAATTACAAGATTTTCCTTTCGTAGGATATCATCACATGATGGCTTTTATTAGACACTACTCTATAACCCATATTTTGTGTTGTCAAAATAATAATAACTATAATAATAATAATAATAGTAATAATAGTATTTTGTGTTCATTTTCAAAGAAAATTGCAAATCAATAAATGTCGATGCATCTATCAGACTATCACTACTACTTGAAACCGATCAATCTTAAACAGAATTGAGTTTCAGAAGAAATAACTAATACATAAATAATATAATGAAAAAGGAACAGTACCTTTATTGAAAAAACTGATCATCTCTTATAGCAGCTCTGTACCACTTCCATATGATGTTTCCTAGCTACATCCACAAAACCACAATCGCACAATCCAATCAGCTCATGGCTTTCATGTGACTTACGACTAGCCCTATTTTCTCCTGTCACAACCCATACCACGTAAATATTCTATTCATTTGATCCTATTCATTACTGATAAACAAAACTAAAAGTCACTAATTCAATTATTATTGGATTGATCTTAATATATATTTTCATAAAACAAACCTTTTGTAATTATTTTCCAACATAAAAGTATGCATATTAATGGTTAAAATTGTGTAAAATAAGTCAAATGACGATACAAGAAGAAATAGAAGAAGTTACATTAATGTAATTCAAAACGTCATTTCTTAAATCCAAGGGATAATATAACCTAAGTAGAGGTTCAGTTTAACGTAAATCAGAAAAATCACAGATGAAATCCTCGTCAGAAGTCATATACAAAGTAGTAATATAGGCCAATGGTAACGTTAAAAACTTAAAACTATGCATTAAAGACAAGAGATTACAGTCCAAATTACCTATTAGTCTATTACATCATTTACATGTACTCGTAAGTCGTAGCATGTAGGCTCTAATGGCTTAGAGTTACTGTTTTTTGTTACCAGCACGGGCCCCACCAAACTTGTCCCCTCTTTTCATATTGGCATTTATCACAACGACCGTCAGATTTTGCTGTACAACATCCAAGCCGCATAAAAAACTGCAACTACGTACTGCGAAGTATACAAATACAATTGAGTACAACTTTTTAATGGAGCTTTTTATTCTATTAGTATTGGATCGCCCCTTCATCATGCATTCAAGCATAAGGAAATGAGAAATAGGGATTATTTATTTTATTAACTCATACCCCGATTCATAAGCCTGCTCACTAATTATATTTCTTTCCACTAATTGACACTCTTACAAATAATTGCCTGCTCACTCTAGATAGCTAAGCAAGTATAGCACAAAGTTTACTGAATTTGGGAAAGTAGCCTTGAGCCAAATCTTGTCCTGCTATTGGAACCTTATTACGGAGTAATATTAGGAGAAAACTTATCCACCATTGGTGTAACTTCCCCTGCAAACTAGAACGTTGTGTTACTTTGTACTGTGGCCATAGTGTTATTAGATATCTAAAAATATCGTCTTAAAAATTTATAATTTTCAGAAATTATATCCTACTAAAATAGAATTGTGAATTATACTTTTTAATTCAATTTTTGTAAAATTGAGAGCAAAAATAAAATTTTGGAGACGTAGGCTTGATAAATGACTCCATTTATTGGTCAACTATAATGTCTATGAAGAATGATGATGGTGTAATATAGATAGATACAAGTAGTAGATATCTATGGTTTAACTTTGAGAAGTGATCCCTTTTCGAATATATAGCGAAACATAAATTTGAATGACTCTTTGTGAAACCAGAATAGTTATTAGTACATACTCCAAAAAGTCTAGGATATATATTTTTTTCGATAGATAAAATACTCCAGACTATTACTATGGAGTATGCACTTATTAAAGTTGAGTTGGCATACTAATTAAGGTGTCAAATATCGTAAATAACTCAGAGGTTTAGTACATTAAAATATCCAAAATTCTAAATCATGTGATGAAAAACTTAACCTAGAAAACTCAAAGTTTTATTATGTCAAAAGAAAAAACTAAACTCAAATTTATAGATAATTTGGTGGTGCATTCACTCATTCCCTACTAATATAAGCTATTTGTAGGGAGTAAGAACAAAAGCTTTCAAAATGAGTACTCTGCATTACTAGACAACTCCCAGAATAGGCACTTTTTACATACTTATATGAAACTTGAGGTAATCTAATTGCACAAGCACATACTCATGATTCAAGAAAGCAAACAAAACACAAACCAATTCACCGTCTATTAACCCATTAACATTAGTCTCTTAAACAAAATACGTACACCTAATATAATTTGAGAAGTTCTATATATGAGATTAGGGCATTTTCATAAATTTTTATTTATGTATCTGAGATTATAATATCTATAATTGATAAGAATTTTTTTCTATTTTATATCTAATATAATAATAGTTATATAATTATGAAAGCCTTAACATAATTTCAATGAACAAGAAAAAACTCTTTCACTGTTATCTTTTTCGGGTTTTTCATTTTCTATACAATCTTAATGTAATTACTAAAACATAACTTAAATACTGTACAACCTGAAATCTTTGGTTTTTTTCCTAGGATGAACTTTTTTTCTTAAAATTATTATTAATTTATGGAATATTGGAATGGATCTATAGGAAAGGTGGAGAGAGGGGAGATAATATTTTAAATTTCATTTTTGTATCAATTTCATATTTAATAAAAAAAAAACAATAGTGAAAAGGGGTGAGGACCCTACACCAATTATTCTTCTCGGGATTGGTGGTAAAAGGACTTAAAAATTCAGCTATATATACCCCTCTCTTCCAACCCTCCCTTAACCTACGCCTGCCTCTCTACTCTTCCATCTCCTCCCTTGATCTCCCTACCCCCTGGATACCAATTCCTAGGGTTTATAGCTCCTACAGCCCTACCCCCATCCATCATTTCACTAATGATGATATGGCTCTATTCAATCGTATTATATATCCCCCCATTCGTATAATATATGGTTCTATCTTTATTTTTCCACAGCTTTCTTGAACTGCATCTGGGTTTCTCAGTTCTCACCTCCCGGATCACTTCCAAGATGATTTGGGTGACTCCATAAAAACATATATGAGAGAAAATTCTGGGTTGCGGTTCAATAAAGCTGTGGGAAGATACAGATAGGATCAACCCAAAAGCTTTAATATTTAATATTCAAGATCCAACTTTTTTTTTTTCTGATGATATGGGTGTATGCACTCTTTTTTTTTTATATAGTTTTAATTTTTTTTATTTAATTTAACTCGAATTTTTTCATTTTCAGGGTTTGATTTTTATATATTTATATTTTTTTGACAGGTAATATAATTCATGAAATTCTGTTTGCGCTTGAATTGAGAAGAAAGAGGGAAAATTCTTCCATGTTGGTCTAACCCTAGTCCCAACAAGAGAAATTTTATATTATATTGAAGGATGTATTAATTGTAAAATTTAGGTTCTTGGTTCTACTATATTACTAAATTCAGGTTCTCAAATTTTAAATAAATATTTTTTATTTTCCATTCACATTAATTTTGTTTTTTGATGGATCTGATTTTTTTTTATATATAAAAAAATTCTCCTATTCTCCCACGATATAAGTATACAACCTATGTGACCAAATTTTTTTTTTTTTTTTTTGAAAGAATTCTCTAATCACTATGATTGTGCCATATAAATTATAGGTTTTGTGTACAATTGGTATGCTATTAATACACTGTGTTATTTAGAACATAAAGTGTCGTATTCTTTGTATACACCTATTAATTGTACGTTTGTGGTATTTTAATTATTTTTTAAAATCTGTATTAGCTCTTTGACTTGTCCTCAACAGGGTAGACTGTAGAACCATGCAGTAATATTGGTGCGATTTGATGGAAGTTGAAGGGATATTATTTACAATTGGAGCTTTTCACTCTTATGTATGTATTATTTCTATCTCTTTCTCTTTCATTGTGTAACTGATTGGTGGCCTCTTTCTCATATATGGTCCCTTCTTTTCTTGCTGTATTTCTTGTTTTTTCTTTTGTCTCTTTGTTTTTGTTTATTGTTCTCTACTTCACTCCATTTCTTCACTCTCATACAAAAACACACATATAAATATAAACAAAATCATGCAACATAGAGATGAAGTCAGTTCGTGCTTCACTTAAAATACTACTCGCTGTTACTAAATGCTTGATTAATTTCAACTTATTGTTGACTCATTCATCTTTTGGCCCTTTTTTTTTTTGCAAATTCATTGTTTATCAAATGACTATGTACAAGTCCAAAAAAGAATGTTACATTCATGTAGGAGGTGTGTGGATGCTTGGAGGTTGTGAGACCAACATAGTACAAGAATTGTCGATTTCTAGGCATGAGATCAGGGCTAGTTCGACTGTAGATCTACTGACCTAACGAAGTCCCAAGAAAGGGAAATAGTTTAGTCTACCTTGTGTCTTACTTAAATTTAGGTTTTTCTAATTTTTTGGATTAGACTGCTCAAATGTGTAATTGTTCTCAATCAAAGAGATCAATCAAGAGGGATTAGGTATTCTATAAGTGCTAATTGCTTCAAAGTTATCATCTTTACTAATACCAACTAAAATTTCTTATTAAGAAGCTCTTTCTTATACCATTTACTCAAAGAGGTTGTTAAAATATATATTGGATATATAGTATTATTTATATAATCGAGGGTAACATAAGCATTTTAATTCTATTATTTGTGAAGTTACATTCTTTAGATTTGAAGTTGTACAAATTCTTACCATGTTAGCTTTATTTTGATGGTATCAGTTAGTTGACTTTATGCTATTTTCTATATTATCTTTTATTTTTTTGGATAATAAACCTACTCTTAACGTTTATTTGATGTATATTGGGAATTTTGCTCCACTCAAATGTTACGGATTTTATGATTCTATTGAGAGATCCTTAACGTAGCCTTAGAAATATGACATTTTCTAACATGGCGTATTTAAGTGGTATGTTTGATAATTAATTATTTACGGAGGTATGAAGTAAGATCCTAGGACATGACATGAACCTGTCAGTGAAAAGAGACTCTAGTTCCTTTACAACCAGACTATGTGCTTGTATGTAATGTAGTTGTCAAGGAGTATTAGAAGCAGAGAATCTCTTGAAGGTACCATTGAGTGAAGAACGGACCACGATTATACAAGTTTTACTAGCTGAATTTGATGATATTATCCCATGTTGGAAGTTTCAACCCCTTAAGTCATTCACATGGAAAGTTGGAAACTAAGGGTTAGGTGATGATTTATGACGAGAAAGGTACTCGCGGCTAAGATAAAAACAAAACTAACCAACACTTAGCATTATTTGTAGGAGCTTACTAATTCCTATAGAGGAAAATCATCTACAATCTGAAAGCACAGGGTAATGATTTTTAGGAGCTTACTAATTCCTATTGAGGAAAATCATCTACAATCTGAAAGCACAGGGATTATGGTAATTGTTTCTCAGGGTATGCTGATCTTCATGACCCTAAATCCTGAACTCTATCTTTTCATCTTCTTTAATTTGTCTATATAGTAATGAACAATAATCGCGACATGTTCCTCAAATCCTCAATGCAAGTTTAGTTAAGGCTCAAATTGAATCATGAAAATTGTTGGAAATTTTGTAATTAACTTATCAGTGCTATTTGCTGGTGTTAGTAACTTTGTAAGGCTTGTAGATGGTTCGTTAGGAGTATGACCTTCCCTAGTTGATAATGTACTGCTTGTGTTCTTTTGGTTTTTATTAGATTTTTTTTTTTTTTAATCTTTACTCAGAAAAAAGAAGTTTAGATTCACATTAACTGCCTTTTTTTCACATTTTGTTTGGGAATTTGCCATGAATGTTGTTCAACTGCAATTGCGATGATATTTTAGACAACGGCCAAGCATGTTGAAAAAGCCAGAACTTCATAAGTAAAAATATTTCGCCAAATTAAATGGTGAAGTGAGAAAATAGAGGTCTCTTAAAGTAGCTGAATTCTAGCATGGTATGAACTCCAAATATGCCAAAATGTGAGCTAGATCTCTCAGGAGTCAAGACCAATAACTAGTAAATCAACCCTTTTTCGTAGATAAACATAATGCTAAAAACATAAAGTTAATTTGCACGATTTAGCTTCATTGTAATGAAGGGGAATTTGTTGTATCATGTGGTGTAGGCTCCTCTTAATTCTACTTAGAATGGACTACACAAGTAATGGTCCAACCCTCTACTTCTGTCACTATACCTATTTTATCATTCAACTATTGAAGTGATTCCATTATTAGAAAGAAAAGCTACATCATATATATATGTATTTCTATGTTGTCTCCTTTTTCCTTTCAAATAATTACCATTGGTTTGTGCTTTCTTTCATTTTCACTTCAAAATTAAACCCCTCTTTTTACTCACCCTAATTTTTATTTACAAAAACAGTGATCTTATTACTAGATTTCATGCCTTAATTAGAAGAAAATTTATTCTTTGCTTTATATATAGTAAAAATATGAGGAATAGTCTTGTCTTGTTTCACCAAAAATGGAGCAATCAATTTCATTTTACTCCCCCTTTACATAAGTTTACTGATCTGTCAAAGCATATGGTTCAGATAAGTTAGCTGGATCCAGCAGCCACCTCTCTACTTTGGCACAATAAATTCTGATATAATGTATATTTATATGTTAATTCATAAAATAATTCTAGTACAAAGCACAAACATGCATGTTCCTGTAACTTGCTTGATTTGTGTTCATTTTTTTTATAATTTAACTTCAATTTTTATTTTAAAAGAAAACCCCATCAGCAGAAATTCTGATCGTTGTCTGCTGCATAGGAATATGCTTAAGTATAGTTTAACTAATTATTTATCAGTGTAATGCATGATGACTGATGATGAAGAAAAAGTAAATCATTCTTTATATATTTTTTAAAATCTGTAAAAAAATTGGCATTGGGATCTGTTGCTTTTGTTACCTAATGCTGTTTCACTTTTAGAGGGTCAACTCATAAGTTTTGTCGATGCTGTTGAGAAAAAGAGAAGCAGGGTGAGTTAATCTATTTTAGAAAAGCTAATTGCCTCTTGAATTAATCAAAATGATTCATGTAACTCATGTTTTAATTTGACCTGTTTAATTGCTAGCTAGCTAGCTATTAACTCTTGTCAAAAAGTCTATGTATGTTTGTCTGCTTTTTCTTAAAACATTTGTCTTTGCCTTTTCTTTTCTTTCTTAGATAAGAATTAATAAGACTTAAAGTTGCTTTATGGATGAAACATAATCTTTATTGGGATTATTGTTTTTTATATCATGCTTTTGATTGTGCTTAAAGATTTTCTAAAAACATAATTTGATACCTTTGAATTTTGATCTAGATCCTTGGATCCCTTTTCCACTGCTACTTTTCTCTAAACTTGCTGCTTTTTCACTAACTATAGAGTATAGATAAGTAAATCAACAGTTGAATTAATCAATTTAAGGAAATTTGAATAATAATATGGAATAGTAACAATAAGTTTATCCTGACTTAAATTTTGATTTGGCTACTCATTTTACTTTCTTTGTCTCTACTTCACTAAAGGGGTTATGACAATCTTATGTAGGATATGAAAAATTCCTAATTTATACCTGATATAAATATATCAGGTGTATTTTTACAATTTTATTTGATATCATAATATCTATACATGATATTAATAAAATTATTTTAGAATTAGGCTTGAGGCATTATGATCTAGATATTAATAATTAAAATAGTTGACATTTGTTCTAATTCTTGAGAAGAGATAGATGGAGATTTTACAAGAAAAGGCAGGAATTCAAGGGTTTATAAAAGCTCATCATGGCCATTAGCACTTAGGAACTATATCTTACTCAAGCACTTTGTTGAATATGCTTTGTGAAAAGATAAAGATCACTATAATCCAATTACATGTTGCTTTAAGGTCAAATCCACCACAAGTTGGACAAAATTGGGCACTAATCCATGTTTTGTACATAGTCACGACCAATAAAAATAAAAAGATGAGATGACTCAGATGAGCACGCGTGGATGGTTTAGATACAGTCTTGTTCTTCAAATTCTTCAATTAGCCTCAAAAGTGACAAGTGAATTTATTTACATGATCCTTAAATAATGATTATTGACATATCTCTCCTTGTGCCTTCTCCTTTCTGTTGCTGCTGACTAGTATGTTAACAAATATTATCCACCTCCTCTTCACATTCGATTGTTTTGTACTATGCCTTTTCCTTAATTTCTTATGATCTAAATGCATCTACCTGGGAAAAAAGGTATGAATATGTCTTGAAAGATTTTCAATAAGTTTTTTATTTAATTTCTCCCACAATACGCCCATTTTGCATCTTTCTTATGCATTAAGTTAGTTAAACTTGTTAAAATTACATTGGCATTATAAAAGTAGGTTTTATTCATGATTTAGACAAATGGTTGTGGTTTAATTTTATTATCGAGGCTTTTTCTAATTTATACCTGTTATAAATTATATTAGGATATATAGATATTGTTATATTAGATATAGTTATTATTATATTAGATATATTTATTGTTATATCATATATACAAATGCAGAAGATATAAAAAATTTAAAAAATACTTTCAGTTATATACATTATAATATCAAATATAGAAATAAATTACGAAAAATATTCTCTAATATATTTATATCACGTATAATAAATTAGAAATTTCTCTTTTACGATCAATGAGAACGTTATGCCTACTAGGGTATCCAACTCGATCTGCGTGTGCACAGCCAGTGGGTCGTGTGAAGGGAGCATGTTTGTCATACCTCATGTAGCCATGCACCATACCAACTTTGCAGATGTATTTTATAAGTCAAATTGGAAGCCTCATCTTGCGTAGTATCAGATGCAATGGATCATTTTTTAAGAACTAAACTATGGAAAATTGATTTTTAAAAAGAAAAATCATTTTTGTATTTGTATTTTTGTAGTGTTAAATGCTGAGTAATATTTAGATTTGCTTTAGTATATCACAAGAGAATAACTATATTCCATTTGGTGATCATGTAACACATGCATGAGCCGTGAATTTGATCATATGGAGCAACTCCATATAAACTTTTACATGCAAAATTAGGTTTACTTTTGGAAATTTATGGTTGTTGGCTCGCGTTGCCTTCGACTAACTACTTATTATGGCATTCGTTGTGTATGAGTGTGCATGGAGAAATTGACATGTACTTCTGATCTTGTGAAATACTGCATTTTCTGTTACAAATTACAAATGAATTGAATTTCTTTGAAAGTATGTCTTTATTGTTGCCTTTCAAGCTTAAACACGTGAGATAATACTCATGATCCACGGATTCACAATTATTGCAACTTAATGTCACCGTTGTAAATCCTATGAAGGAAAAAAAAAAAATACTCCACCACCTTAATTTTTATACTTCCATTTATAGTATCATATGTGGTACATAAAAATTAGAACAACCTTTAAAAAAAATTCTTATGTGGACTACAAAATATATTCATCATTCAATTTTTAGAAGCACAAATATTCCATAAAAATTTGTAGAGATTAAAAACAATCAATATAAGTAATGATTGATCTATTTGATTATGTTTGAAATGAGAAAAATATTTTATTATAGACTAAAATTTTGTCAAAGACTATACAAAGTATATGAGTAAAAAGTATATTTTTTTTTATATAAATTTCGCAACACAATCTAAAAAAGTTTGACAACAAATATCAAATCTCCAATTTAATTTGAGGTACAACCCTACAAAAGACGACCTACTAATATTAATTTTGTATATAGCATGCATACATAATATATATATTTGTTTTCTTGTATTATCATCTCAAGACTTACATTAAAATCAAGAACCATCCAATCACCAAAACACTCCAAGATGAACCTTAACAAACTCCTTTCACTAATAATACTCCAATAGATTTATTAATGATGATGTAAGATGAGAACTTTTTTTTTTTATTATTATTTCTATATCATACATCAACATTTAATAAATTAGTACTAGTTGAGTAGGCCCAAATTGTAACAAATTTTATTGAAAACTCAACTATCTCATGAATAGACATAAATTTATTCGTAGCCATAGCCTTAAATAGGGACAGACAAAATTAGTGCACAAACTAGAGAGATGTGGTTGTCCTTGCAAAAATACATGGAGAAGTTGTCTTTATGTCCCGCCAGTGAGAAACAACAACAGGATTAGCTACCTAATCACTTCTATCACATCTTTACGTACATCAAGTTAAATCAACGAATGAATTCCTTGTGTTTGGTACATTGATGTCAAAATTTCTTCTGAAATTGAACATTTTATATGTGTAAATAAAACCTCAAACTTACTAATCGTGCCATGTATTAAAATTTACCTCCTAAAAATTAAGTCATAGCTTTTGTATTATAAAGTTATAAACACCCCCACCAATAAATTGCTTCCGTTCATTTTCAGCTTGTACGGTTGGAATGTTAAAACCGTTAGAACACTAAAATAAATATAAAAAAAGGGGTAAAAACAATGTAAAATAGTAATTCAATTGTTTGAGACAAGGATATATATATTGATTTTTCAACGTACATATGTAAAATATTTCTTCCTTTTTTTTTCAAAAATATAAGTCTCCTAACTTTATATGTTTTCAAGAAATAACTAATGAGACTCCTAACCAGAAATGTTAATTCCAAATTAAAGGGTCAATAAATTAGTTGCAATGCTTTAATAGTCTCATACGGTCTAAAAAGCAATGTCGACGATTCAAAATCGACCATTAATGTTATGAATAACCTTTACATATCACAATAACAAATAATATTGTGTATACTCAAAATCGACAGATAATACTCCATTTATCATTGTGTATTGATATTTTGAGTGCCATATTATAAACAATATTGAAATTTGAATGTTAAATAAGTAGGATAATACCATACCAATTGGATAATTAATAATAATAATAATAATCCAAAATAAATAAATGAATCAAAGTGACATGAAAAACTGGAAGTGTAACCATTTAAAGGCACAGGCACAGAAAGAGGTACAGGCACATTAACTATATAATGCAGCCAAATCCTTCACAATAGATTAATTCCTTTACATGGTTTGCCAGAACTGCCATTCCCTGTTGTCTGACCTTTGATACTACTTGGGGTGGACACCTCCTCTCAATAGCCTATGGGAAAATTAGATTTACAAACTTAATTAATCAGAAAATAATGTTTTGATAAATTGATTGGAAACGTAATTCATGGGACATGGGGTCTGTTTTTTTCCACCTTTAATAGGGTAAAAAAATTCCACAATGCTAGTAGAAAAAGGAGAAAAACAAAAACAAAAAGGAAAACAGAATGAATGCACGAAAATCTAAAAAATATTGCAAAACATAGTTACTTAGTTATTTTCTTCTTTTCCAGTGATATTTATAATTTTGGCTATATGTTAATGCAAACTTTACCCTAGGTAGTTATCTGGAGCAACGTCCCAGTTTCTGTGGCAGAGAAGCACAAAATTGATAGGCAGCAGTAGCAGAGGCAGATGAGCAGGAAAATTATTGAGATTCATGGGTGTCATGTGTTCATATGCCCACCAACCTACATCAAAAATAAATCCCAAAATTTTGGGACCATTTATACCCTTACACCTATATGTACGTATTTAGCCCATTGAAAGCAAATAGATGGATCTTAATAAAGGCTAACAAGCCAAGATCATACCTTACTCCAACCATCATACAAACAAATAAAAGTAGTACCATTACCATAGACGAAGCCATTCTCAATATTGACAAATTTGTGATTTCGAGCTTACTTACTTGTATCTTCGTCATGTTGGAAACGGTATATTCTGTCAAATGATGTGCACATATTATATCAAACACCAAAATCTTCATTCAAATGAAACATTAATGCATTAATGATGGATCAAGATCGTCACCATTTTCCGAAATAAACGGTGAATATATTTTATCTAATTGATGTATGTGCTTTGCATGATGGTGGATAATTGGAGGGTTTTCAAAACTATGTCTTTGTTCTATATTACATTGCACCTACACGAACAGTCTTTATCACAAATTTATACTTCATTATTCATGATGAATTTGGAAAAATCAAACATTTGTTGTGATGCATCCAGATAACAGAAACCAAAAGTCAGAAAAAAAAAATTAATTTTCATGTTCTTTTTCACAAGTGACAACGAAAGAGTTAAAATAAGGTAGTAAAAAATTTGATTTTATTAATTCGATTAATATATGTAGATATAGACAAAGTGTAAACTTTTATCTTATTAAAATAAATTAAAAAAAGGGAAACGCTTACAAGGTAGGAGGAATTAAAGTACCCAAAAGATAACAAGGGGAGACTTATCATTATCATCATCATCTCTGAATCTCTGATGATCTATGTGACAAAAGGAAAAGGTTGAGAATCTTCTCTCTGCTCCTGAAACAGAAAATTATAAAAGGAGGAAATATAAATTAAAAAGCATTAAAAGGGTGCAGTAAATGTGAATTGTTTTTGAAATTTAGCTGTAAATAAATTAAAAATTATTCTCTTTCTGTGTAAATCTTCTTGAATTTCAGTGAATGATGACCATCCCCAGAAAAGCAGAATGGTAAAAGCTAGCTTCAAAGTATCAATTTATAGATTCTACATCCAAATTTTAAAAAGCAAGCCATAAATCACATACAGCCTCACAAGAAGATCGAAGTCAGCACTGCACCCCAAACAATATGCCTCAACGTATAATGGAATAAACACCAACATTTAACGAATGCATTGGGGGATGATGATGATCTGATGATGTACTCCGTATCCTCTAACAACGAAGTAAAGAGAACTAAGTCCTAGGAAACGCCATATTTTCCCACAGCTTTCTTGAACTTTCCGCGGTAAATTCATGCACTTCACCTAGCTTGATGGCTAAAACTAAGGAGAGGAAAGTTCAAGAAAGCTGTGGAAAAGAATGACAGGACTTGCTTTACTCACACACCGATCGATCGCAAGCAGCTAACTGAGCTAATTAGCAACAAACCAAAGAATGAATGAAGAAGCTAAGATAAGGAGGCCGATGGAGGAGAGAAAATGAGGAATGGGAATGAAGAAGCTAAGCTAAGGACCACTCTAGCAATTACTGCTCCGTTTGTGAACCAGCTTTTATAGAGTTATAAAACGTACGAAAAGGAGTGGGGTTAGAGTGGTTGTGTTTTTTTTTTTTTTTTTAAAAAAAAATTTATGCGATGTAGGGTTCACAAGCAAGCGCAGCTGCAGTCCAGTGTATGAGTCTTTCACGCAACACATATTTTAACCCACACATACTCTTGCACCTCTTTTTACATTTCTCTGTCTTTTTTTTTGTTCTGTTGTTAGTGCGCTCGGCGGTAGCATGCCAGATACGCAACGCTTGAATATTACAGCCCAAACCCCACTCTATATATCACTCCCCTTCTAAGTAAAAGGGAAATGGTTGTAATTTTTCATGTAAATAACGATCTTTAAAGTACTTTTCTTGGAATATCTATTGGCAACTAGAATGTTCGAAAGTAAAACCACGTCATAATTTAGGTTACATGAATATAAGATAATGAAAAAGGACAATGAAGGTTAGTTTCATCTAATGTTGATATTGTATAATATAAGGTACGAGAAAATAAATGACATTTCAAAGGTGTAAAGGTTGGAGGTAATCATGGCAACATACGCTACAAATTTACAAGGAAAATCAAATGGAGGTTGCTTGGCAATAACATCTTCACGTCATGACGTTCACATATAAACACATTTCACGCAAGCATTCGTATATGTTGAAAATCTTGTTTACGACGAATAAAGTAGCCCTTTCAATAAGTGATAATCAATTTTAATCAAATTAGTAAAAGATAACCATGATTTCTATTTCACATTTTCCATCCAGTTATTATCTTTCTCAATTACACTGTAATTTATATAATGTGGTCATGTGAAAGAGAGGAAAAACTTGATCTAATTACATGCTAATGAAATATCAGATTATAACGATTGGAGTAGATTATCTAATACTTATATCCATGTAACTGTAGTTAGTACCCAATAATTTAGTTTAGGTGACCCTATCAAAGTTAGATTTAGCATTTATGCACCATTCAATGTCGCATGAAGCTAGATCTCATGTACGTTCAAGGTATGCTAGATCTCATGTTCAAGGTATGAATCGTTTTTCATCTGTTTTCCCTTATATTTAAAATTTATCAATCTTTGGTGTTCGTACTTTCATACTGATGAGACCAATCCTCATTGTTTTCCCCTTAGAATTTGTAATTTCATGAATTTTTATGTTAGCAAACAACGACTAGCTTTTAAAAATAATCAAGATAGAATTAACAAATAATATAATGTTGCATTGGTTTTTCATGGAGAGCAATGCTTGATTGGTTTCTTACTACTAGCTACTTCTTACGTACATGAAAGAAAATGAAAACTGTGCATTAGTTAACAAAACTATGATTTCGAAGAAACTGGACAAGCATATATTACGTATTGTAGTAGTTTTAGTTATGGAAACGAAAGCCTTCATGCACATAATTGTAAAATATTTCCTAAGATATTGCTTAGAAATATCAAATTTTCACAACTATGTCACTTTTAAAAATAATCCTCACCCTACAATCCTCGTCATCATTTTATTTATTATTTTTTTGTTTCCAGTTCGTACTCTTATCACTAATTAATTAACGGTTTTTCTCTTCATAAAAACGCTAATTTAATTAGTGTTTTCTTCTCCTTCAAAGTAACTAAATACTCCTTTCGTTCTTTTTTGTTCTTCCCGTATTTTTCATTCGAAAATTTCAAAAACATCTTCCCATATAGAATCATTCTATTTTAGTTTAATTTATTAGGACTAAAATAACCTCGATTAAATAAAATTATTGACGAAAATAACCTCTGTATCCACCTGAACTACTAGAAATACCTCCACTAACCCTAAAAGTTTTCACCAATATTTATTCCTAAAATAACTTAGTTACAGATTCTCCTGAGTATTTAATGCATGTCTCACTTATAGTTTCTTTTCAAGAAAATTAGACTTTCTTTTCAAATTATTTTAAGGAATCTTATATATTTACTCATGTCTTGGTTTCTTCCCTGATTCTAAATGAGAAGAACAAAAAAGATCGAAGGGAGTATTTGCGTAGAATATGAAGAGAAAATCACTAATCAAAATAGCGGTTTCAATAAAAATAAAATCGCTAATCTAATTAGTGGTTTTACTTTTCTTAAATTCACTAATTTAAGGGACATTTTTGTTGTTAAATATAAAAATATTAGAAAATAATGCTGACATAGACAATATGGAGGAATTTTTTTTTTATAAAAGCAACATATTTGAGTAATTTGATATTCTTTAAGCCATATCCATTGACATTGTTTCATAATAATTGATATACTAAAACAAAATAGGGGAAAATAATTATAACTAAAGAGAGAAAAGAAAAACCCAAAATTAGAGCCCCATATCTCCACATGCAGCCATGTGACCAAGATCTCCCGCTTTTTAATTCTTATTATTGTATGTTGATTGGTAGCCAGAGTATGGGATTTTCATGGTTCCCAAACTAAATATTTTTGCTACAACCCAAACTCATAGTGACGCTTCCATATCTTTCGACTTATTTTGCTCACCTTTTGTATCATTTTTGTGCAAAGCCGTTTAAGATTGTTTCATTTTACAGATATGCACTTATGCTCTCCCCCTATCTTGTTTTTCCAAAAGAAAATACGAAGATAGTTGGATAAAGTCATATTTCAATGCAATTTCATTATCCCCTCCATTCCTTTTTATTTGTGACGTTTGCTTTTTGCACAATTTTCAAAACATATATTATAACTATAATATCCATAAATATATATTATAAAAAATATAAAACACTCATATTAAAAAATACTTTGAAATTTAAATTTCTCGCTCTTTAAATGAAATATTTTAAATAGGACAAATAAAAAGGAATGGAGGTAGTATAATATTGTCAACAACGATCTATATAGTGTAATCTTGTAACGAATACTCGAAGAGTGATTGAATTATGGATCAAATGAGTTATCCTTCCAGGTTTTACTACAAAATAAACCCTAATAATTGGAATGCATTTGTTAATTATGGAGAACATACTAACTGGAATGATGTAGAAGCTACAGGCATGGGCAATCTGTCTTAGATTCAATTGGGTATCTTGAAGTTTTTAAGCCAATTGTTGTAGGGCAAGAATAAAGCATTTCGAAAAATGGGTCTATTATCACAAGTCGTGCTACTAAATAAAGTTGTTTGACTGCATGCGTTATTTTATATTTTTCGAATGAAAAGGATATGGACCTATATCTTTCCCGGTGTTGGGTGCCAAATAAAGGCTCTATCATTTAATAAAACTGTGATTGATAAGAGTAAGTATAAAAAAGAAACGTTAAAGTTCTTGTACCAGAAATCTGATTTGTTGTGTATTGACACCACCTTTTGCTAGATATTAGAAGACATAGCCATAGTAAGACGATGTGTCTCAATTGTTGTCTTATCGTTGTGCCTCTTATATATATAAAAAAATATCAGGCTCGAGTCTTCTAACTAGTTATTTAAGTACAAATAACCAAATTTCATCGTGTATAGTCTTAGTGAGTAGTGATTAGGGACACATTGAACTTAAATTATTTTGTTAAACCAATCTTTTCCATGAAATCAGACGTTGATATGTCTGAGTTAATTTTGACCTTATTTAATACATTAAATTTGTATCCAACTTTTCAATAAAAAAGGTCGTTGAAGTTCAAGAAGAATCAAGGAGACTGATATGAACACACTTATTTGATAGTAAAATCTCCGTAGTTCTTTATGCATTTTTCGCCGGTCTCCAAAATAATTAAACAAGCTAGCATGAGTTGCAACCCTTCAAATATGCATGTAACACTAGGGATATTATTTTTAAAGTTCTATCCATCGTCTAATTGCACAAAATCGGCCTCTTAATCAAGTGACCCATCAGAATATGTAAGAGTTGTAAAATGTTCCTCAATTATTTTACTTACACAAATATCTTAAGATTCACCAAAGATGACTAACTCTGCCAATTTGATATGAGATGAAGAATTGAGAGACCTGTAACGATAGAACGATATTTGAAATTCATTGACTTGACTATACGAATGCTAGCTCATAAACATTAAGGGATAGAGAGAGTAAACTTTATAGCCCATGACATGGGAGGGAATGGAGGAATATATAAGATTCAAGAAAAGTCTCTCTAAGACTAGGTAGGTGAGGAAAAAAAGGAAGATTGGAAAAGAAAATACTTGATTTAGGCAACAATAATAATGGTGGGTGAATGATATGGTGGACTCCAAACCTTTCATACACAAATGGGCCAGCCACCAATTGGAGCAATCTAAACCCAAGAAGGGACCCAATTTTTTATGTCAGGTCCACCTCATCACCTCCACCAGTCCAACTGGGTGCATCAGCTTCATTTTCAGTTTGTTTTTGGCTCTATTCTTTTACCTCAACTTGAGCTGTTGTCACTTTGTTAGTTCACCTATAACTATATTTTCACCTTTCTTTTTTATTTCACCCCAAAAACATAAATCTTTTTAGTATAATTACTAGATAAATCCCGTGTGATGCACGATTTGATAATAAATTATTTTTGTCAAAGATAAGAATATTTTCATTTATTAGTGAAAACTTATAGGTTTTATAGAATTGCAGTATAAAATTTAATTGGAATAATACTTTTTATCATATTAGATGAAAAAATTATGATTGAAAAAGGTAGAGATGAAACATGAAATAAAATAAAGAATTAAAGGTAGTTTTATAGTCACACAAATTGTTTTTTATATATATATATATATATATATATAATATTTTCAATATAATATTAATGTAAAGTAGAAAAAGAAGTAGATGACATAATCTTTAAAAAGGTGGGAAAATTTTCAATAATAGTATGACACGTGTTAAGTATGACGTCAACGGGGGTTTTTCTTTAGTAATAGTTATAGATTATAGATTCTTAATTACTACTCCAATATAATGGAGAATCAAGCAGCTAAATATAGTCATTTTTATAAATTAAAAAGTTTTCATGCAAAATTAATGTGAGATGTTTATAATTATCCTAATTTCCACTTGAATTTACTTACAATAATAAGAAAAACTAGATCAACTAGCTACATGATGACAACACTCGCATTTTCGCAAATTCAATTAAAACAAATAAAAAAACAAACTATGTAGAGTATAATAAACAAAAGATTTTGTGTATACAAGGGATATAATAAGATTATTATATGACCAATAAAAGTCACCACTCAATACAACAAAAGTTACTCTTCAATACAATAAAAGTCACGTTTACAACAAATGATATCCCGATTTTAATTGATAGAGATTAAAATATATTCAAAAAGAAAATATTGGGTATATTGTATAAAAGTTACCCTTTAATAAAACAAAATTTACCTCTAAATTTAACAAAAATGAATTTATAAGAAATTTCCATTTAATATGGTAAATGTCCCACTTTACTAAAATTTTTATATATTATAAATTAATAGTTTTCATTACATAATTTAAATCGGTTTACGTAACAACAAAATCGATTTCAAATTGTGCTAGTACATTTTGAAGTTCGGAATTTAAGTTCTTACTCACTATTCATCATATTTAAACTTAGAAATATATATTTGTAGTGATTTTTAAGTTTCAAAATTGAAGAGACTTAGAGGGGCTTTACATTGATAGAGACTTCCAAGTTTAGGAAAAGTACCTACGGGCCAAAAAAAAAAAAAGAGAAATGCGTTGGCAGAGAGTCGATCACGTGACTTAAGGAGCAATATGAAAGGTCGCTGTACGAGTACCAAATTAAAGGTCTGATAGCAGACGGCGTCGTATAGGCCCCCCACGTGGAGAACAATAGTACTAGCGACGGCGCATTTTTAGCTCCCGTTCATTCTCCACTTTGCTTCCCGGGCCCCGCCCGTTCTCTTTATCGTACGCTGGTTCTATATGCTGAAATGTGCTAACAGCATACGGAGTATATTTTACTCGTTCCTCGTATATATCAATGTAAAATAGGTCTAATAAAAAATTACAGCAAAATTTTAGAAATAATCCAAGTAGATAATGGGATAAATAAACCGGGATAGAAAGAGTAATTTTTATGTTAAGTTTTTTTTTAAAAATATTTACGTTGATTTATTTTGACTAATGACCTTCACAAAAATTTGTATAGCGTATATCAATCATGATTTTAAATGCAGCAAAGAAAGCATAAATATTTATCGATCTAACTTGTTTATTACAATTTATTTTTATTACTATTTTGTACTTGTTCATTACTCGTCTAGCCGTCTTGTAAATTTGTAATAATGCACTTGTGTTACCATATGCATTCCTCATATCCTATTTAGGAAGCTAAAAATAAACAAACCACAAAACTTGTATAGTTGTCGTACTCCATTCATCCCTAATTTTTAATCTTATTTGAAATTTTATAGTTTTAAATTCGTAAGATACAAAATTATGAAAAATTGATATTTTAAAAATTTTATATTGAGATGCATCTAACAAGATTTTAATTATATATATTATTTTTTATAACATGATTATAATTTATAGTAAAACTTTTTAACTTTATCTCCATAAATAAAAATGAAATAGAATAAAAGGGACATGGTGTAAAACTCATAAGTTGTACTATACTAACTTACAAAGGTATAAAGTACTAATTAAACAACAATGCTTCGTCAAATGAGGAAGAATAATTGTAGTGGAAAGTAGATAAATGATTTTGAAATTGAGAGATTTGTACGGCGGAAGTTCGTGGAAAGTAGGAAGTAGAAAAATGGTTTTTAGGTTTTGATATGTGAATTTTGTATAGCGTATGCACTCAATTTGTTGGCATGGTCAAGCATGCCGATTGCTTTAGTTTTTTACATTGCCTTCTTATTATTACTCATTCTTAATTCTTATCACTTTTCAACATTTTCAAAACCAATGATACATGTACATATTGTGGGGTTGGATGTTGATGAATAATAGTTAACATTGCCTTGGTTTTTATATTTTATTTTTTTGACATAAAAGTTTTTAGTTTTAAGAGAAGGTATAATGAAATTTTATTTTAATGACGTCGTTTTACAAGTTTTCTTATCTATTTCGTAACAGAGATTTGTATGATTATGATTTTTGTTTTTTAACATCATTGTTCTTAATAATAACTTAAGTTATTTTTTTTTCAAATTATTTGAAGTATTATTTTATAACTCGAACCTACAATTATACACACTCACAAGTTTGTAAGAACAAGGAGGAGTAATTTAGCTCTCGGATATATAAGGTTGAGTACCTCCTTATGTTGATGTCAAGTTGTAAGCAAAATGAGTGAAATGTGAATACCTCAATCAAAACAGGAGAGAAATTTCTAATTTATAACTGATACAAATATATCAAGGGGTATTTTCATAATTTTATTTCTATATCGGATATCATAATGCTCATACATGATATGCGTTTTTCCATATTTTTTTATATCTCTTGTATTTCTATATATGATATAACAGTAGCTATATATGAAATAGCAATATATATTATGAGATTTCAATATTTTGATATAATTTATATCATATATGAATTAAGAAAGCTTCGTTAACAAGCACATGAAGCTGCTACTTGCTACTGCTGCTGTTCAGCTCTAGCTACTTTTAGTTGTGTTGGTTAACCGGTGAAGTTGCTAATTTTGGCTAGCTTTCATTCTCTCAATAACAAAAACGAAAGGGGTAATGGCCTAATGGGGTATTTATGGATGTTATACTTGTTATTTAGGATGGGAAAGATATGAAGATAAAGAAAATAGAGCTTTGGGAAAATAGACAACTCTTCATGTGCTTCATGTATGATTGAATGAATTTCCTAGATTATGCGCCAAACACGTATAAAAATTTGATCACCACCAAATTGTCGCTGTCAATGCTTACATTAGCATGCATAAGCATTTGCAGCTGCACATTTCTAGCCTTCCCGCATCACAACGGCTTCTGTTTGGAGTACGGAAGAGTTAGTATCTAGGGTTGAGAAGAAGGTTTTCATACTTTTCTCTCTTCCTCTTTTTACTTCATATTTGACAAACAGTATAACAACTAATGACTCATTGATTATATTACTACTTTACTAGTACTAGCCAATTAATCTACATTGTTACGTTGAACTTATATGTTGACCATGGCCCCATCGAGGAAGTTATATTAGGATTATATTCCATCTATTGGTAATGGAGAACTATACTCCCTATATCCTTAAAAAATTATCCCAATTTAACTTTTACGGTTTCCAATATACGACTTTAAACTTTTTTATCTCAAAATTCTATGAAAATTGAGATGCATCCAACGAACAAGATTCCAATTGAATATATTATTTCTTATAACATGATGAGAATCCGTGGTCAAAATTTTCAAACTTTGACTCTAAATAGTGGTTGGGGCGTTCTTTTAGGGACGAAAAGAGTATACAATATAAATGTGAAACTTATATTGAGTTCAAGTTGAACTGTTTAAAACTATATAAAAGTGTATTATATTATTTGAAAATAATATTATACTAATATAAAATAAAGTTGTACAACCAGAAACTAAAGTTATAAAATTTCTCAGTTACTAAATCCAATAATCTTGTAAAAGAACCCTAAATAAAGTTATTATTCGAAAATGAATTTGTACGGCAATAAATTTGTACTACTCTTAGATGTTTACGGAGTTATATATATTCGATATGAATTCAAAAGCCTATATTATAATTCAGTGATTTCAGCTATGAGCTTAGAATGTGGAACTGTTAAACTCGAACGCATCACTCATTGAACCAACAGAAACCTCTACAAATCCGCAACGAATAAACACAGCACCCACCTCCAATTTGCCATTTGATAGAGTTAGAGGGAGCGGATAATTGTCAAGTCAAACAACTGGAGATTGTTCTGGCCTCTACAAAAGTGCATGCAGAATCATTTATATTATAGGAACAGTATTTATAATAATAAAAGAGATAGGGTTGCCCTTTTGCTAAGAATTTCAATAATATAGGAACTGTTATTATTCATTTTGATATACATTGAAATAACATAATATCACATCACACGTGTATATGTAGATGATTTGATAAGAGGTAGGAAAATTTTATTTTTATACTTGGCCAAACATGGCCTCGTGTGTAAACTCAGAGTACTGGTAGACTGAGACAGAGACATAAAACAGGAAGGATGACTTTGAATTATGAATCAGTGATGAGATGTCTCTGCTACCACTATGCTACTACTACTACTCAACTACTACTATTTACGGAGTACATATCTTTTCTATTTGTCATAATCTTTCTAAACTTTGTGGGTTGAAAAGACTCGTACATTTCAATAATTAGAGAGATCAAAAAGACAAAAATACCCTCTCTTGGCTCTACTCTATTGGCTTCTTTTTTTTTTTTTTTTGGGTCCTACGTGAACTTATTTCTTTAAACATTGTTTTTTGTCCTTCAGAGTTCAGAGTGGCCTATATTAATGTCATACTCTACTTGTAAATTTTTGGAGTCACCAGCAACACCTAAAGGTATAAAATTCAGAATAACTTTTATGTGTATCCTCTATCAAAATGTTTACTAATAAACCTTTAGAGTCGCTTGTTTAGAATTAGGTGGCTCATAAGTTCTAATTATAAATCAAAGGATACCTTAAATGAATCCTTAAAGTGTATATTGCTTAATTAATTATGCTTGACACATAATAAGCTTTTAGAGTCGCCAAGGTGACACGGAAAGCTCTAACGTGATATGAACTAAATAATTATTTATTTACATAAAACATGTTTTAAGGTTATTTGGGGCCAATTGACATCAACCTTCATCTTCTAATAGAGAGACCAGAGATGGCAGAAAACAAACATTTGAGGAAGCATAAATGTATGAGGTTCGTGGTTGGACAAACTCATATGATATGAGCATTGTTGGACATTTCGACATTTCGTATATGAAAAATAAATATTAAAATTATCACTTACGATTGAAATAAAATTATTTGAACTTATTTTATTTATAATAAGTGAATATTAGTTGAAAAGAATATTCAATAATGTCCGATCTATCACTGACTATACATTAAAAGATAATCAGATAGAAAAATATTTTTCCTCCAAATATTCATTCATTTTTTCTTTTTTATTTAAAAAATTATCTATTATCATATGTAAATCCTATATATTATTTACGAGCATGAATGAATGTGGAGCCTCTAAATTGCATATGGAGCATTTTTCGTTGCTTCGGGTGAAAAATATTAAAATTTATTGCTTCGCTTACCGAACTAATCGTAGGTTTGGATGAAAATAAATTTTAAAATTGTAGCTTTGGAATATTTAAAAATATAGAAGATAAAGATAGATAACTGTTTACAAACCTTTAAAAAAATTTAAGAAAAAGACGGTTAATAAAAAAATAGAAGATAAAGATGAAATTTTTTGTTGCTAAAGTTACGTTAACGACGGTTGGGATTTGTCTTACGTTGATTAATTCATGAAATTTGATCACGTGTACTAAGTTATTATTTATCAAGCTAATGTCAATTTTAACCTTTTATGGTATTATGTATATAATAGGATTTGTCTTACGTTGTTTAATTCATGAAGTTTGATCAAGTGTTCTAAGTTATTATTTATCAAGCTAATGCCAATTTTAACCTTTTATGGTTTTTATGTATATAATATATCCTTCTTAGTAGTGTCCATTGTCGAAGAACTGAAAAAAGATAATCAAAGTTTTATTGCGAGTTTTTAACCACTACAACGTCCATAAGTTATCATTTTATAAATATTTCACCCGTTTTAAAATAACTACAACACTTTTACTTTTATAGTTTTCAATGTCTTACTTTGACTATTAGTATTTATAATTATCCATTAATAAATATTATGATAAAATATTTAATAGAAAATATACACTGAAATCAATCAATAAATATATTTTTATTTAATAACAAAATTTTTTTTTATAACTGAGTAAAAAAAATAGTCAAATTATCATATAAAGAATGCTTAAATCAAAACTTTAAAGTTTATTTGAAACATAAAGTATATACGTAATACTGATTTAAACTAGGTAAATAATGGTATAAAAAAAGCGTTGTAAATCACTAATCAAATCATTTGATTGCAATGGACATTTACAATATAGTGCTTTGAGTCGTTATATTTTTTCTCATTTTTGTTCCTTTCTAGCTGTGACCCAAGGCAATAATTGGAGACAACAAAGCAATGAAGTGTATTACGCTATTTGACAAAGAGGCAGAGATTGTTATGGGTTGTATTGTAAAACTTTCTATATTAAAATATTTACTGATAATGTATGTCTATAATTTTTAGCTTTTATTAAGATAAATATGTACAAAAACAACTAAAATTTAAATCTTAGGAATATGAAGACATTTTCATAGAAGAAGAGGCACAAAAGCATTTAATGAATTTGTTCACATTCATACTACATGCTCCAACTGAAGAAAATAAAAATAAAAGTTGCAATTGTTTTTAATTCATTCGACATTGTATATTAATAATCCAACATTTTCAGTTTGGTGTCCCAAATTTAATATTGTGCTATTGCACGGGCAAACACTAATACGTAATTATTAATTATCCTTTAAAATTTTATCAAAATATAATTCCTTCTACAATATAGAGTACGTTATGTTTTTTTTATTTTATTTCTTTTTCATTTGTTTCCTTTTTATTTTTTGTTTGTACTCACTTTATAAGTATTTCCTTTCGACTTTTATTTCATCAGAATCAAAATTTTGTTCTTTAGGTTATTCGTCTTAATAGTGTTCAAAATTCCAAATTATGGGTCAATTTGAGTTGGTTTAATGTTTTGGAATATAACTTAAATACATGTCTTTAATTTTCATATATTTGATCACATTTACTTACATGCACATTGACGAAAGCAATTTTATTACATGTCATTAAGTTATTATATTTTTTTTACTAAAGTTTTAGTCATTGAACTACTTATTTTGTTTAAAAATATCCACTGGTTATACTAAAAAAACTCCACCCTTTATCATCAGTTAGGTGGTTTTGTGTGTTGATTTACTTATATGTTGATGATAAGGAGGCTCCACATTGATTTTACGTAGCTAGCTCCAAGAATGTACATCAAATGACTAAACCATCAAATTTTCACACGTAATTGTTTTCCTTATTTCGGTTTGGCTATTTTGGTATTCTTTTGGCAGAGTACGGTTGTGTTGTTTCCTTAAATATCTTTACGACTTTACCATGCATCGCTGATACGGAGTAGCTTTTAAATATTAATGCGCTTGGCCCATGCTCACTGTGCTAATGTGTCCAACCTCATGCAATAATTTTTTTCGAGTGGTTCGTACTTGCATTGTTTTTGTTAAATATCAAATATACTTTGGTTCACAAAATTATGCCTTAACAATAAACCTAGGAAGGTCAAAGAATAGCGTTGGATACACCTTTTGGTTAAAAAGTTTCCTTTACTTGGGCAAAACAAATAAGGAATAACATTGGTTACATCTTATTCTCTTTATTTACATTATTTAATTTTTCGTGTAAAGAGAGCGGAAAACAGGTAGATATAGACGGAATTCGATCTCAGATATTGGATACTACCTTATAACCTTAACCAACTAAACATTTACATGTTGTGTCCATTATATATACTACTTAGACCTGTTCGAATGGGTGGGGGCCTGTTAAGGGCCCTTGACATACCCGTTTGTAAAAGGGCCTAATCAATAATGGACTTAATGGGTCGGTCTCTTAAAGGGTCATGTTTTATTGGGTTTTTAATGGGTCAAGTCGGGTCAATAATGGGCCTATAGTTTCCAAAACTTTAAAACACTATAAGGTAACAAATTATTTACACTTACTTGCCGATGATCCACTACCAAATATTGGAGGTGATACACGTAAATTATCCCTCTTTATAGATAAAAACTATACTCTCTTTGGACGGCCCAGCCCAGCTCGACCCGTTATATATCTCCTTTGGCCCGACCTGTTTTGCATCTTCTTTGACCAGCCCGACCCATTTTGCTTGTGACCCATCCCAGCCCTGACCCGCCCAAATACACAGGTCTAATACTACTCTACTTGTGTACGACAGTACGAGTTCTTGTTAAGCCTGCTTCGTTGGTAGTTTGGTACTACGTACACCTATAATCCAGAAATAAATAAATTAGTATTAGCTGAAAGTACTAATAAGCTACTGTATACAACATTTATATATGGTCATTGTTTGCAACTTTTCAGCACCGGAGACTACGACGTAACTTAATTTTGTATTACGACAGCGCAAACAACATGACTTGTATGTTGGAGGAAAATAATTTTCTATGTATCTCGAAGCTTGCAGTGAAAAAATTCAAACTGAGTACAGCGCAAGTACGTAGAAGATTGGATTCTCATTACTGGAATCAATCTTTTTTATTATATTTTATGCCTTTTGCTTTAGAAGTAATCATTGTAGTTGTGAAATAACCATATAACCTTTGCCCTACCATGCTACCCTTGTCTCGTGGAGCATAATAGAGGAGAAAAGGCTAAGACGATTAGGGTGGACGGGGCTCATCTCTCCAACTTCGAATCAAATTTATATCGTTTTGTTTGAATATTTCAAAAAATTAATTTGCGTGACAAACAATGCACTAAAATAATAAACGTCAGATTATCAAGTACAAAGTAATTATAATTGGCGGTGTCAAGATTTTTGCATTATGGGTTATAAATCTACCAAATGAAGCATGAGTGCATGACGATGATTAGCAATGTGGCTGCATGGCTGCGCTGGAGCGGGGAGGCAGCATGAGTTATTGGGTTAGGGCAATAGTAAATGAGTTATAAGTAAGGATGACAATGGGTCGGAGTTGGATCGGGTCAAATTAGACCCTGAATCATACCCTTTTTTTCAAATTAGACTCATATTCGTATTTGTATTTCTATGTGCTAATTATTCATATGTTTTATAATTAGATTTATTTTCGCATTTCAAACCTTTAAATTATTTACCGGCTAAATGTTATAAAGGAACATAAATTGCATTATTATGCCAAATGAGAGAAATTGATCAATTCTTTCTTAAACACACAATTTACATTGTTGAAATACTTGCAAAACGATAATTAGTTCAGTAAGTGGAAAACATGTAAGCATTATAGTTAAAATTCAACAATGAATCAAAAGTCTCAAACTCAACAGTACTCTGTCATAATATTTTTAAGATTAAGTGCATCAAATACTCATTAGATTTAAAATCGAATGAAAGCTAATAATCTCAAACCAATTTGAATATGTTTGCGAGGGCGTAGTACGTGATGAGAAGCTTGTAGTCACAAAGTACATATTATCACCATACAGGAAAATATACATCAAAATTATATAAACATGTTATTTGGTGAGTGGCGACGAGAAAGAGTTGGAGGCTTGCATTAAATTGAAAGTGGAAAATGGAAGATGGAGAGGAGAAGAGTTGAATGGGAAGACGACGAGGTAATATAAACGGAACTCTTAGCTTTAGTTCTAACTAGAGATTAGATTTTAGTTTTATTTTTTAATGTGCGGGTCTATGGGTCTGATCTGGGTCTAAATTTTTTGAACCCAAACCCATATTTGACCCAAGGACATTTAGACCCATATCTGACCCAGATTCAGTGGGTCTAAAAAATTTAGACCCAAACCCTATAAAATGGGTTGGGTCTGATCGGGTTTGGATCGGATCTTGGACCCGTTGTCATCCCTAGTCATTAGTGAAGAGGGAAAAAAGGATGAAGTATATGAGTCTAAGTAGACTACAACTTATGTTCTATTATATGTTGTTTAAAGGGTTTTTTATTATTGAGTTAGAAAGTCCATATATACATGAATATATTGCAAATTTTATAAAATATTTTTTTTAATTTCTCAAAATTTCAGGTTTTAATATAGGTCTAGGTGAACCCATATTAAAACCACCCAAACTTAAGAAATAAGTATACCACAGCATAAAACGAAGTCATGGAATTTGCAACATTATAAGCATGAAGAGTTTGTACGGAGCTAAAAGTCATCTCTGTCTAAACAGGTGACCGTCCCATACTAAAAATAACTCTGGATACTCGAGTAAAGTAAAGGAATGAGATTATGTTTCAAGAAAAAGTAGAAGAGAATGAAAGAAATAATTTGGTGATTAGTAGGTTGAAATTTGAAGTAGTGGAATCACCACCGGTGGCAGATCCAAAGAGAATCAAAGTAGAACATAGTAGCTCCAAACTGGTCGGCGTTTGACAGTGGCGATTACGGTTGTCCGTCATCGGAGTCACTTTCTTCAGCCACATGACAGCAAAACCCCCACATAATTTTCTCAAACAAAATCAATAATTTTATCAATAAAATGTACAAAAATAATTGGAAAAAGAGTTGGTGGGCCGGATCGTCCCTTGGATCTATGCGGGAGCGTGGAAATAGAACAAAAGCCAGAGGTAAAGTCCCACCTTCGGAAAAAGATATTTAATTTGTGTATATGTTATTTTTATTGGGCCCAATAACATCAATAATGTGATCACATGTATGATGCATATGTTACAAGAATTTTCAAAATTGAACTTTCGGATCGTGCTATCCGTTTTTATTTTGTAGATTATTTGTGATGCAAAATACTTCTAAGCATGTTATGAGGAATATGAATGTAATCCATTCAGCTGCAGGAGAAGTCAACAATTAGTTTTTTTTTTAAAGCCAACTCCTATGGCATTATTATATCTATGTGATGAATTTTAAGCAATCTTATAATAGAGACTAATGCAGATTACCTCAGTTTATGTAGGGACGAACTAAAATTGGTCGCAATGATTTAAATGGGAGTTGTTATTCGTCGCCCACATTTTACTAGTTAACGCCTTCATTTTATTCACGCTTTTGCCATTATTTTAATTTTCACTCTTTTTCTCCCTCACTTTCCCTCTCTAAAATAGCTTTTACCATTCTTTCCGAACATTGATCCCGAACATGTCGATGCCTCCGATTAACGTGGAATCACACTACTCGGATCCACTTAGCGAGGAATTTTTTTTGACGAAGCAGGCCAAAACGCCCAAAATGAACGGTTTGACCATGGTAAAAAGGCCCGTAAATCATTTCTTGTTTAAGGGTAAGTCTCAATATTCATTAATGTTTCAATATTGTTTACCTCTGATAAAATCTGCTACTAATATGTACGAAAGTATGAAGGTTTCTGTATACTTCATGTTTCTGGCCTTAGTCAAGCTTTATTACTAGTAATTTTGCGTAGAATTTCCTTCATTGTAATGATTAGAAACCTCACTAACTAGCTAACTGATAACAAGTTTCTAACTCAATAGAAACGTTATTATCTTGTAATGTGAGAGTAAAGTATATAAGCTGATGAAAGTCATTTCTCCTCTCAGAGAAAAAAAAAATGTACTAAATCACCTCATATATTGATGACGGCTTACTCATTCACATTCATGCTATTGAGGCCCAGTGTATCATACCGAATTTATGTACCATTATTTAGGGTGTTTAACAAGGCTCGTATAGCAA
This sequence comes from Dysphania ambrosioides, assembly GCA_026401315.1. NCBI lineage: Eukaryota > Viridiplantae > Streptophyta > Magnoliopsida > Caryophyllales > Amaranthaceae > Dysphania > Dysphania ambrosioides. Next base: position 4,658,260 of record CM048667.1, read on the forward strand.
GAGTAACTATTGTGCAACGCATTAAGATATGGCTGAAGTCCAACCTCGTGACAGATAGCTCTTTAGTTGTTGGGCCATGAAATTTCTAAGAATCATGATGGAAGCCCGTTAAAGGACTTGGACATACACAAAACCACATGCATGAGCTCTTTATGGGTACTAGGCGACTTCTTGGGTTAAGTTAGGAGCTTTCAGGTTTGGAACAAATTTAGAATTTTTGTTATAAATTCGGAAGTACCCTCTTTGTCCCACTAAATTTGATATATTTGTCTTTTTGAACTGTTCCACTAAATTTGCTATATTTATTTTTATATCGAATAAAGTTAACTTTGGTCACCCAACTTTTCCCTTATCTTTAAAATAGTACATTTTGTAAAATATAGTAAATTTAGTGGGATAGAGGGAGTACCTATTTTTAGGTGTTCCCTCAGTGCCCGACCTATATAAACAAACCAAAATCAAAACCAAGTCAAATAAAACAATACTGCTCAATCTTCTCAAAGCACTCACTTATCCTCCTTCCTCTCTCTCAAAGAAAAAGCTTTAGCGCTAATTCCAATAGTTCTTTCAATGTTCCTCAATTCAACTTCAAACTAGAAAATACTGAAGATCGACAAAATTTGCAATCTCAATTCCATCTCCATTCTTCCTCCTCAATTCAGATTCAATCTCTAATCTAAAGTGTTTTCTTTTTTTTTTTTTTTGGAAAAATTGATTCTAAAAATTCCACATTTGCCCAATCTTCTCTTAACAGTCACACCTTTCAATTAACAAAGAAAATTCCGACCTTTGAAATCTCTAAAAACATTTCTGCAAGCCAAGTGTGGCTTTTCTATTCTTTATGATGTCTTTGGCTTCTTGTATGTCTTTGTCTTTCGTTGGTTACCTTTCAATCAGGTCATTAAATATGTTAAACAAAGATGAGTCACAAATGTCTGATTTTTTTAGTTAATTAAAAGGTGAGACTCTTTAGAGAAGACCGTGGGAGGTTTAGAATCAATTTTTTTCTACCCTCAATTTTTCCTTGAATTTTGCACTAAATTCTCCCTATACTTCAACCATGGTTTTCCGACCATGAATCGGGGGAGGATAAGTATGATGCGAGAATTGCGTTCATGAAGTTTCTCACTAATTATCAAGTTGTGTTTCTCTCTCTTGATTATTCTTCCTTCTATTGTTGAAACTTTGGAAAATTTCGTAGTGACATCATTAATTTGGGGAGCATTTTGCGATTCTAGCTACGATTGAGGCGATTATCAATTAATCATCCAAAATGATGTAGTTTAAGGTCTACACTCTTGCGATTGATACGAAGAGAGTGAAGCTCAAACATAATTTTCTAATTTTTTAGGTTATGAGATTGATTTTCTAAGAAATGAGCAATTTTGTAATTAAAATGAGCAATAATAAGATTTAAAGTTGTATTGGTTAAGTTGTAGTTCGAAGCTAGTTTGGTTGGATAAAGATTATTGCTCGTTTTTATGGATTTGTATCATTTGATAATAGAGAGATGTATTAGAGTGGATGGCAGTGATTGTGTTTAAGCTCTATTAATTGAGTTGTGTGTATTGCTTGAATGAAGAAAATACATCATAATTTATAGTACAAGAGTTTCCTAAACTATAGAAACATAAATTTGGAAATTTCTTATTTTCTAGCTTTGTTATCTCCAATTGATACTATTGCCTTAATCTTTTTTATTCTTTTTGCCTTATTGTGTTGGTAAATATTTACCTTCCTATTTTACAGGCGGCCTGAGCTTGGCCATGCATATGTCATCTCTGCCTCCCCTGATGATGAGTATTATATCATCTTCTGGCAGTATACTGACGAGGGTTTTGAAGATGAGAATGGAGTGTGGTAAGATTTATGAATTCATGCGTTTGTTCGTTGTAAATGCTTGTCATTGACATTCATCTTGTTGTCTCTTCTGAGACATCTGACATTCATCTTGTTACTCATTCAAATCATTGGTTTTACCTTCGTTGATTGAATGCTTTTGTTTCGGTGTGTTCTCTTCCTCTCTCCCTAGCAACTAGAATACATAGATTTTAACTTGCTATAAATTAAATGATGGAGTGAAATTATATATAGTAACTAATTTTCTGCCTAATTTGACATTTTACGGTTTTCAATACATGACTTAAAACACATTTATTTTTGAATCCGTAAGACAAAAATTATAAAAAATTAATATTTTAAAAATTAACATTGAGATGTATTCAATAAAATCTTATTTGTATGTATTATTTGTTATAATATAATTACAATTTATGATCAAAATTTTTAAACTTTGAATCTAAAAATGGATATATAGCAGACAATTAGTAACTAAATTGCATGCTAAATAAGGGTCCTAATAATGTAAAAATTAAATGTGATAAACTAAATGATGTAATAAACTTGATGATCTGTGAATAAGATTTGTAATAAGATATGCTCCGTGTTAGGATTATACATTTTAGGTCTACACTCTTGCGAGTTTGATTTATATGAAATGTGTAATTGCTTAATGGAATGAGGAATTTCTAAATGAAATGAGAAAACTCATTTTAGGTCTATAACTTCTTAATCATATATATTAGTATGAAGGTGGCTTTGGCCTGACTCTATGCATGCTTTAAATTATTTATCTTTTTTTTTTTTTTTTTTTGTGTATGAGCTATTTCCCTGAAGCGAGGGCTAAAATTGATACAACTGTGATGTATTGCGATTTAGCCAATAGGTGTGTACTGGAATTTGAGAGAAGAGGCTGCTCAATTTGAAAGAAAATAATTTTTTTTGATGCTCGACACTTTCATAAGAAAATATTGAGTAAATTAATATGTTTTGCTTTTTTGATTTCTCAAAAATTATTAATATAATTAGTTTAATATCATAGTTTAATATAATAAGATATGTTAAGTTGAATGAAATAAATTTTTTTAGTTATAAAATTTAAATTTATATTTGTTGGTTAATGAAGGGAACCTTGTTCTCACCCTGTCTAGGGTTATAAAAATATCAGAAACGAAATTGTTGCCCATGGCTCATGGAAATCGAATTAGACTGATTTAATTATCATTTTTCAATCATGTAACACAATCTTGAACAAAAGAATGATTATTAGGCTTATAAAAATAAAGAAGAATGATTTGCTAAGTTCTTAATGGTGGGGGAATCGATCATGAATGTTAAGAGTATATATTACTATCATAATATATACTTTAACAATGACTGCAACTTTGCCCAAAAAAAAAATAAACAAATAATGACTGCTACGATTGTTCTCAAATAGTCAAATACTGGAATTGATATATAAAACATATAAAAAAAATGTTGGCAAAAGATATAATTTGTTTCTAAGCATATATCTTAACTTACACTCTTGTAAGGTATGTCTCTAACTCTGTCTATGTATCCATGAAATAAGTTACAACAGCAAAACCGACAAATATGACATACGAATTCGAAAGGTACACCCATTCTAAAAAAATGTAAATTACGTATATGAAAAATGTACATAGTATACATATCAGTTATGTGGAATGTGTGTAATATGTACATTTTTCATATATGTAATGTACATTTTTCATGTACATAATATATATTTTTTTAGTATATAATATATATTTTTTAGAGCGGGTAGATCTGGTGTAGGAAGAAGTGTTTATCACAAGAAAACACGATAAGATATGATACGTAGAGGATAAAACCTATGAGAAAGGGCACTATACTAGTTATCTACTAGACCTTATGAGCATCAATTGCTTTAGTTCCACATGTTTCTGAAAGCCATGTCCAAAGGAAACACTCATATACTAATAATTTTTTACAGCTTACGCGGTTTGTGGGCATCAAAAAGTCCACACACGTACCATACGCGTAACTTGTAGTGCCTTTCACTTTAATTTACTTTTATTAGTAATATAGTATAATAGCATTAGCATCTCACTCTCACATAAATGATTAAAATACTTTCAAATTAAATTACCTTAAATAATCCTCTCAAGTTTCTATATATATTCACCCTCTATGTTTCTCTCTATTTTGTTTTGATTTTTTACAGCAAAAATCTTACAAAAAACCACCCAAGAGAAAGATGATTATACCAATACTCATATCAGTAGCATCGATTATTTTCATTAGTGGTTTTCTAAGCCATTATTTTGTTAGCTCTACTAAGAAGTCAATGTTAGATGTCAAAAAACCCTTGTTATCTTCTCCTGTGTCCCCACTGCAGCCTAATTCTTCTCCGAGAGAGAAACCCACGAAGATGATGATCAGCAAGGATGATGATGATCTCAAGCAAGTTTTCAACACGTTCGACAAGAATGGAGACGGGTTTATAACAAAGGAGGAGCTTAAAGAATCACTTAACAACATGGGAATGAATGTGCCAGTGAGGGATGTTGAAGAGATGGTAGAAAAATTGGATGCTAACAATGACGGGCTGGTTGATCTCGGTGAGTTTAGAGAGTTGTATGAGTTGGTGAAGGGGAAAGTGGAGAAGAGGAATGAAGAAGATATAAAATTTGGTGGATTTGATTATGATGATGAAGAGGATTTGAAGGAAGCTTTTAATGTGTTTGACGGAAATAATGATGGATTAATTACGGTGGAAGAGCTAGGATTGGTGTTATCTTCATTAGGGTTGAAACAAGGGAATAGGGAAGAAGATTGCAAGGAGATGATTAAGAAGGTGGATGTTGATGGGGATGGTATGGTTAACTTTGATGAGTTCAAGATGATGATGAAAGCTCGTTGTAGCATATCTTCAAAGCTTGTGCATGCTATCTAGCTAATTCTAGTACTTGGTACCTGTACAACGGGGTATTGAATCAATCTAACCTTTCTTATGAATCCTTGTGTCATAAGGGGGAAAACAAACCTTTCTTATGAATGTTTAATTTGTAAATAAGCTTTGTTGCATAAAAAAACGTAGATAGGTGTCTGTATAGTTTAGTTTGTGTTTCATGATTTGGCCTGTTAAATAGAACCTGTCTGAATTATCTTGGAGATGTGTAGGAGTGTATGTATTTAAGGGTAAATTTGTAATTTTAACTTTTTTTTTTGTCGTTTTAGTTGTGCTTTTTTGAAACGAAGTTGTAGTAATAGAATATAGGATTAATTGACCGTATTAATCTAACCTTTGACTGATTTGCGGATATTAATCCAACCTTTTGTTTATTTCTGATTGCACCTACCTTTAACTGATTTTTGCTTCCACTAAACCTTTTTATGGGTGACCGGAACAACAAGTGAGAATTATCTGACGTGGCAGAGGCAGTTTAATTTATATGTGGCTACTTAATTAACTTTAGTTAGAAGGAGTGCCATTGGGGCCCTCAGGAAGAGCTGATCCACAAAAGCTTCTTTCTTCGCCTCCTTACTCCCTCCAATGCCATTTCCACATCACTAGATCCCTTAGCTACATTTTCAGCCTTCTCCACTTCATCTATCGGTCTCAGACTCCCCTTAGCCACAGCAAAATCCGCATCACTCTCACCATTAACAATACTCTCACGAACATCAACAACATCCTCACAATCACGTTTCAAACTATCATTCACATTATCTGAAGCAGACTCAACCGCCTCCTCAAAAACCTCAGACCCACCAGAATCCTTAGACACAGGAGCGGAACCACCACCAACCACCTCCACTTCTACCACAGGAGTTTCCTCAACAACTCCTACCGCATTTTCCATCCCAAAAATCTAATGGGTAGATTCCAGTTTTATTGCACGTTGCATCAAGTTGATTTGCACATTGCATTGGAAACACGGGTACTTCACTTGATAGCCGTCCCCAGTCCCCAATTTACACGGTACCGGTACAAGTTTTTGACCCGTACCTGTCATGGTGCAAGCTAGCTTAACAATGTATCAGTTCTTCATAACACCCATTCCCATTACAAACATAAAATCCATTAAAATTGGAAAAACAATGGATTCCCTGATTTCATAATCAACAAAAACATCACAAATTCTAATCAAATAATTACCAAAAAAACCCAATGAATAGAAGAAAGTAATGTCGCACCTGAGCAAAGACCGAATGGGTAAGCAAGAAAACAAGTAAAATTTGGAAAATGTAGAGGCAAAAAGTGAAGGAGATTCGAAGGTTTTGGAGGTGAGAGATAATATATGTCTCTCTTCTTGTGTCTTACTCTCCAACAACAACAGGTGGGACGATGGACATGGAATGTGTGGAGAGGGTTTTCAAGAGATGGGTGAGGAGTGAAGAGTGAAGACAGTGAAGAACTTATGCTTGCAATGATATTTAGTTCTTTCAATATTTTCAAAAGAGAGTTACCTGTTCGTGACCGTCTATCACAGGTAACAATTGGACCAGGTTTAGGGAAAGCAAAAATCAATTAAAGGTATGTGCAACCAAAAATAAACAAAAGGTTGGATTAATATTCGCAAATCAGTCAAAAGTTAGATTAATGCGGCCAATTAATCCTAGAATATATACGGAGTTCTACATAACTTTATCACTTTAGCGTGAGTTCCATTGTTATTAATTTTGTGGCTTGCTTGTTTGTGTACTTTTGATTTTATTTATACTTTTTAACAATTTTCTTTATTTTTTTAATAAAAAATTGTGAGATACGTTTTTTTAGATATGTTACTATTATATATTCAACATATATTAAATATTTATCGGTGAATATAAAGCTTTTAGGATCGATAGCTATCTTGGGAGACAATATTTTTTGGGGGTAATAATAGTAAGAAAATTGACCCCATTTAGAAAAATGTTGAGAAATATGACCTGATGTTGATTTAATGATATATCCTAGTAGATTAGGTATCGTACAAAGCACATGTAATTATATAATATATTTAGTAGTTTATAAGCCATCTATTTTTTTTATAAAAAAAATCTAATAGAATAATCTATATAATAAAATGTAAATTCCGACAAATCCATTCCCTTCATTTGAATCTTACTATATCATGTACCTTATTCCACTGAACATTTCTACATTTCTAATGACCATTTACATGATTCCATTGATCATTACATTCATTTTTCCTGAGCATTTAATAAATCATTTAGCCAATTCTACTGCACATTTCCATTCCATTCTACTGTATTTTAGCCTTTTGCAATGACCATCTAATTACAGTCAATGATCATTACCTTTATTTTAAATGACCATGATTAAATATTCACTGAACATTTAGTTAAATATACTGACCATGTATGTTATTCCAATGACCATTTGATTTATTTCGCTGACCATTTAATATTCACTGAACAACATTTCTGACTCCACTGAACATGTAATACACTCCACTGAACATGTAATATACTCCACTGAACATGTAACATACTCCACTGAACATGCAATCTACTCCACTGAATGTTATGGTAATTTCATTGAATATACAATATGGTCCACTGACCAAATCCATAATCTCAATGACCAACACGTTAATTTGCACTGAACATTTGGTCAGTTTCAATGAACATTTAATTCAAACCACTGAACATGTTCAACGTGTAACTTAATACACTCAACTGCATTTCCAGTCAAAGAAAACGCCAAAATTATTTTCAGCACTTACTTGTTCTTAGCACGAGACATGGTTAAAGAGTGGAAATTTTTTGATGTTCGAAGAGAGTCTTGAAGATTTGCGCAGAGAAGAGTTGAATGTGGATGCCTGGGTCATTTTGTAAGGAGAGAGAGAGCAGTATGATGGGAGGAAGAAATTGAAAGGTTGAAGTGAAATGATGGATGGAGGAAATGATGACAGTTTTATGGGGAATAAGCAACTGTCGTAATCCGGGAAACTAGGCACGTTTCCTAATGCCAGGATATGACGGTTTATGGGGGGAAAAAATTTAAACCGCAAATGTTCAGCGAAATGAGGTGAATGGTCATTGGACTTGCTGACGTGTAAAAGTAGCTCTGTCCACTTGCGTCCCAACTGCGTTTTGTAGTGTTTTTGTCTGCGTTTCACCTAGGGTGCACGATGCGCATCGTGCACCCGAGTGCAACGTCCACCTTCTGTTGCTTTGACCACCTTCAAATTTCTCAGCTCTTCAGTTAACTAATTTAGCTTGCCGTGAGAAGTCAATGCTAATGAAGATTGGTAAGATGCAAACCTTTGAAGGCGACTGACTGAAATTTGTTCGTTATTATTCACGGTATAAAGTGAAGTTCTGCATTTGGTCAAGTTTAGATAGCGCAGCACTTGGTTTCAGTCATCATTGATGTCCCTAAGCCGTTGGGTAACTACTGAAGAGACTGGAGGCTATGTCCACTATCCGAAGCGAGGGCGAACTTGAGTGGCCTGTTGGGAAGATCATTGTTCATTGGTGTTAGGGAAATGTTGGACCTCAGGAGATCGAAGAACTTGAAAGTTTGACAAGCTCTGAAAGTGGCATACCTTAACTCCTTTCTAGTCACAAGTGATCATAAAATCTGTCCTTGCAGAGAATTTTCAATCAAGTTGAGACACTGTTAGTGGCGGCCTTTTTTGAATTTCAGCTGGAATGTCGCCTCCGACGCCCTTTCCTCTCAAATTCATGTAGCGGTGTGTAGTCTTGGGCCTCTTGGCAATGAGAATTCCCATACAAATGATAGTACTCTAGACCAAAAAGGTGAAAGCTTGTGCCATTGTATAGTTCTATACGGAGGATCCCATATACGCAAGATATTTTTTGAAAAAGACGTTGGCGTAACACTAGATAGATGTAGCAGTTGCCTAAGTCAGGGTTAGTTGGACTAAAATTATTCTGAAACAATCCAAAACTACTAGGCTGGATGAGGCAAGCCCCTGTTAGTACATTGGTCTCCGATATGAAATGTTGGTGATCATCTATTCTTCAAGTCAGGTTTCTAATAGGTGTTGGAAAAGTGGATAACAAATAAATTATGTTCTTTTAGAGCATTAATAAATTATATTCTACAAGTCAAAGATGGTTTCAAATTCTTTTCATGATTAAAAATTTCATTTCTAATACTAGCAGAAATACCTTATAAAAGAGGGTTTATGGGGCTTGTTAAACTATCTTTTCAAATCAAAAAAAGAATGGCCTTTCTAAAAAGATACTGCAAATATATTGTTTTAATCTCAACCATTGATTCAGGAAACATATTACCCCAGAAAAATAGCCATTGTAGACTCTTCCAATTATAGCATTACATATATAAGCTAAATTTTACATCAAGCATATGATCCGAACAGTATAATATGTAGTACCAAAAAAGCAATACAATTTGTACAAGAGTTGGCCAATGGAATATTTGTGGGTTTCATGCGATCAGATATACTTATACCTTAGATGTGGTTCAGCACTTCAGATGCCTATTAAATTAAAAACTACATCGTGAAATCAATAGGAACTAATGCATAAAGAAAAAATACATTAAGTTACAACGTGCATCAAGGCATATTCTTAAAAGATATCAGGGTTGAAACGACCAGGTATAGAATTATTTGCTTCAGCCTGCTTCAAGTGCATTGCCAAGGCATAATTATTAACCTAACCGAGACAGAACATAAAGTATCAGTTAACAGAAATACAGCACAAGATTAGCATAAATCCTAGCTTATTCTCCATAGTACACAATTGCCACACTGGTAATTAGAAAAATTGTTAACTCACTGAAAATAGCAGATTAGTAGCTCAACACATCATTATTTGTATATTCATGTGAAAAAGCTGATAGACGTGATAGCTTTACAAGATGCGGTATAAGCCAACCGGATGGCAATCATTCTTTCAAGATTAAGCAAAACAAGAATTTACACAGGGAGGGATCTGTTTCAAATGCTAACTGATTGTGGAAAAACAAGGGTAACTTTATAATGTCCATATGCCTAATCAATCTCAACAAGTAGACAAAAAAGCAGGCCAAATAGCTGGATGGATGAGATAGTAAACGAAGAGATATGGGAATTAGGCAAAGAGATAATCCAGAAGTAATATATTGAGATAAGATTCCTCCATTACCCTCCTATATGAATAAAAGGCCACCTTTCTATTTTGAACCATCCCAAAACGATAGGCTACCCTTTCCAGAATCAGTAATTTAGAGATTTTCCTATCCTTAATGACACCCTTAAATAAGACTTCTAGGGAAAGACACATATGGCGTAGGGAGATGTAAAAAGCAAGATAGTAAGGATAATAGTGGCACTTCAGCTCAATTCTCTAAAAAGACTCCATTTCAAATGTGTCCAATCATCTAGGGACAGAGGTACATACACTCCCATAAAAGAAAACTTAGATAATTCCACATAAACCCAAGTTTTGAGTGTCACCTCTAGTGTTCTTATATGTTCTTGGCACTGGGACAGAAGCTGCTTAAGTTGTTGCACTTCTTGTGATTTGGCTTCAAACTCCTTCTGACGTTCATGTTGGATAGACACGGCACGTTTCAGAATTCCATTTTCCTGAAGTAGTGCTTGAACTTGATCTTTCAGCACTGCGTTCTCCTGCATTTATCATAATATCTAAGCATGACATAGCAGTGAACAACAAAGACAACATCTCGACCCTACTCATTTCTCTCCCCTTTCTTTTTTATGGAGAAGGGGAGGGGCATTGTCCTTTTTATAGAATTGAAAAATCAAACACTAACACTGACTTCTTAGAAAAATTCAAGGGAGAGAAAAAAAAGAGTAAACCAAGGCACAAATGACATTAATGCATATATGTGACAACTGACAATGCTGCCAGTCAAACTTTAATGTTTATGGACACCAAAGTAATACCTGCTGGAAATTTTGTGCACCGTCTGCTTTTATGTGAGCACATATAGTTTTCTCAAAGGCCTCAAGAGCTCTTTTCGCACGAATTCTTGCATCCTCCACATTGGAAGCAACCGTCATTTCTCTTACAAAAAGCTCCACCCACTCAGCACCATCTACAGGCATATTTTCAGAAACTAACGGTTCTCTTGTGGTAGTGGATCCACCTTCATTACCATGTACAATAGAAACAAAGAAACAGAGAAACAAATTAGTCACTCTAAAAAAACTGCTTGATCAAAATTTGTATAGCTTACTGCTTTCTTTGGTAAGAAATAATTCATACTAAAGTCCTTTTCCCCTTTTTGGTAAGGAATTCAAAGAGAAAACATGTTCACAAGAAAAAGCACAATAGTACAGAAGTCATTTCAAGCTATGTCGCAACTTCAGAAATCCCCCTCAATTTCAAGTCCAAAAACTACTCTGTCAGGAGCCGTGTGGATTTAAAGATAGATATGGAGTGTCATTTACCATCATCTCCAATACAATCAAAATGCAAAGTACATATAAGGCCTTAAAAGAGCAATTTCCAGAGTAAAAGGCATAAAAACCCCAAAGCTAAATTCATGACATTACTGGAAATTGATAAACATATGTATACAAACAGATCAAAGGACATAAAACCAATCAAGTGCAGACATCTAATGACATGATAGATATTACTAAGCAAAATTTTACAACAAAATTCATGATGTCAATGCAAATGATGTGCGGCATGTGCCCTTGAAGAAACACAAGATCAGCTAGATTCTAGACTGAAAGACGGCCAGAGGGACAATTAAGCCTGTATCCAGCTCGAAATACATCCTGCCCTAGGTCCCTTTTTTTACAACATACAGGGTTAATTCCAAATCAATCCAAACCCATAAAACAAGAGACCAGATTGGTCTTTCAAACAACTTTCCAATTCTACCACATGCAGCTTTAAGTCCTACTCAACACAAACTCAGGCAAAATGGGTAAGTTATCAGTAATTCCGCAATGAAAAAAAAAAGATCCAGGCAGACAACCTATTTGAGGTTTCTCTCTTTTTTTCTCATCTTTCCTCGAAGTTAACACCAATATGCTAACCATAAACCCATAAACCATGCAAGCTAGCTAATCACATGTAACAATGACTTCTATTGATTCCCCACCCCACCCCCACCCACCCACCCACCCACCCACACACACACACACCACTCCCTTACCCGTTTTAGTGAACACAGCAGACAGAAAGAATGACTACCTCCCCAATAGTTTACATTCCATAAATATCAAGTTTTAGTGCATCCCTCTCCAAGGCAAAAATAACTACCTCCCTAATAGTTTACATTCCATAAATGTCACGTTTCTGAACCTCTCCTAGCCCCACGCTAATGTAATTGATACTGGGTAGTCAAGTTGAGGTATCCACAAAAAAAAAGTGGATTGCATGCTACGGGAGTAAGCATAAGCCCCAAGGACGAAATGTCCAATGTCATGTTAGAGACTCAGAGGAGAAGAAAAAGAAAAGGCAACAGTATCTTTAAGAAAAAGCAAAAAGAGCATTGATATCCATTAACTTCACTTGTTCAATAGCATATGAAAAGCTACTTATCTCGGTAATGACATATGCATATAATAACATATCCTCCTTTGCCGCATCAAACTTCCTTAAAGGAAGGTTATCAGCAGTCAAGTAAAGTAAAGATAACATTCAAAGGACCTCGAGTGATCATACGTTACCCTTACAACTTACACATGGTATATCAGTTGCTTCACATTCAGTTCTTCCATTCAATGATATACATTTCTTCTATGTCTCACTTTCTAAATCCATATACCATTACATCTTCACATTTCCCATTCCAGACAATATAAAAGATGGCTAAAGCTCTTTTTAGTGGACTTCTGACATTGTCAAAGAAAGCCAATGTGAGGAATATACCTAGTGATGTTAACGGATTTTAGATTCACTTACTAATGTTATATAACTAATATTGATAACTTCAATTATGTTTGTGATGCAGTTTTCACATTTCTGCAAATTTGTCTCACATAGTATATGTTTGATGCATGACATTATTTCTGTATTAACAAATTAAGCATCCAAATATGATAAATTCTAAGACATGTAACGGCCAAGGGAATGCAAGGAGATGTGAGACCAGCAGACTTCCAAGTTCAGAAAAATGCTGAAGGAGCCAAGAAATTCAGTTACAAGGCAAACAAAAGCCGGTAGTTGAACATTTGAACACTTCATTAGCTAGCATTCTTATCAGCAGCACATGTTGGCAACTTTTAATAACTGAACAGCTTACATTATGTTGAAAGATCATTCATTATGATCAAAGCTCCCACAAACATTATGTATACATACTAACAGCAAATGACAGCTGAAAAAGGTTTAAATTGAGTAAAAATGAATACCTCTCAAACACATCAAAAAAAAAAATTTATTGAAGAACCTATCAAAAAGGCAAATCAAGGCAAAAAAAAAAAAATTAGAATCTACCAGGTGAAATTATAGAGGTATTGGCTTTTAGAATATGCAAATTGTTAGAAGACTTTTACAGAACAATATTACTAGCCCCACTGCCCCTAAGGAAGCAACATCTAAACAGTATAACAACAATACCATGTCTACCTTGTGGCTGATTATTTGGTTGTGGATGGGAATCTGAAGAAGCGTTGGTGGTACCAGGGACATTTTCGGCAGATCCTAATCGGAGCTCATTCAAACTTTTGATTGCCAAGTCCAAATCATGTCCACTGTTCTCAAGTGCTTGCTCAACAAGCTGCAGAAGTATTCACATAATGCAACGAAATTACAATTAATATCATATGATTTTACGACGTGAAAAACATCAATAGCTGAGAAGAAATTTCAAGTCTCCAAAGAAGTCTACAGAAGAATTCCAAGAAAAAGATAAGATGAAACAACCACTAAAACAAAGCAACCCGATACGATTCAATTATCCAATGATCTAATCATTTTGCCAATACAGAAAACACATATTCACAAATTCACCATCCAAGGTAATCTACTACCAAAATTGATGAATCTACAACAAGAACACAAATTATAGCATGCTAATTACTCTTCATTTGATTAGATTCGACATCAGCAGCAACCAAGAATTCGACTGCATAGAAATATCCTTCCACATAACAACTCAATAGCCATTCAATCAGCTATAGGCTCATCATATCGTCGACAAAGAAAATGCATATTAACATATTTACCATCTAAGCCAGCCTAATACCAAGTCATCTATAGGCTCATCATATCGTGGACAAAGAAAACGCATATTAACAAATTTACCATCTAAGCCTGCCTAATACCAAGTTATCCGATAAACTTCAATGCAAATACTAAGTATAGAATATTAAATTAGAAACTCATCATTAAGCTAGATTCGACATAAGGAATGACGAGTGCGACTGCGACTGCTTAGAAATATCCTTCCATATACAAATTCAATATCCATTCAATCAACTATATAGTCTCAGCACATCGTCGACACAGAAAAAGTATATCCACAATTGACCTAATACTGAATCAATCGATAAAATACCATACGAACGCTAATTAAAACACGCAAATTACACTTCATCTTACTAGATTCGACATGAAAATTCGATTGATCGAATTGAAACATTCTTAATCCGAATAGATCATTCCAAAAAATATCAATGCAATATCAAATTTCCACTTCAAAGCAACAATATAACAAAAGGAAGTCAAATCTTGGACCGAATAAACAATTAAGTCAATTAAAAAAAAGTCAAGTCAAAGGAGAGCGAGAGAGGAAAGCAAAATGCAACCTTGGTGTCCATATGAGGGAAAATGGCGAGGAGGTGATCAATCAAGAAAAGAGGCGTGCCGGAGAAGCGAACCGGTGACGAAGAAGAAGAGAAGCGGATTCGCTTCGAAGACGGAGACGGGATTTCCTCGAAGATTGACGATCTCTTCCCGCACACGATTGCAGACATGTTGTGGCAGAGAGACCCTAATTCCTATCGATTATCAAACCCTAGTTTTCGAAAAATTTCCCAACTTAGTTCGTCTCGCCGATTCTCCGGCGATTGGAGGTCGAAATTTATGTGAAATTAAAGATTGAAGGCGGAATTTGGGGAGGAATTAGGTGTATGGCGTCAACCATTTGGTGGAATAGGGAAATTGGGGATAAGGCCGTGTTTGGTTGATTGGTACAAAGATTGTGGTGCGATGCTGTGATTGATCAAAAGTGAAAGTGAATAATGTTGAGAGATTAATTTTAATCTATATGTGTGGACTGTTGTGTGTTGGTGACGATGATTTCCACTTGGGCTTCTTTGTTTTGCTGCCTTTCAGGGATAAACTTTACGCCGGAGTTTAACTCCCGACGTCGTGTCTCGGTCGTTTGAATTAAGCATCAACGCCTTGCGTGTCTAATTCAAGGCTCGAATATATAGTCTTATGAATATTTCGTTTGTCCTAACATTTTATTTGAAAAATGAGATATTTAAATATGAATTTTTATTAATATAACAAAATTTAATTATATTTATGTGAGATATTTTTAGATTCGTCTAGAAATATACTCTTTGAATATGCAAATTTTATATTTTTTATAATATATATGTATAAATATTATAACTATAATATGTAGTTTGAAAATTGTATAAAAAATAAATGTGACAAACAAAGAGGAATAAAAGTAGTATTATTTAATCAGTATTGAATTGTTTTTTTTTTTTGTATTGTCTAAGAAAAGGGTTGCTTGATTATAGTTTTCACTTTGCCTACTAATTAGGTGTAACCATTGACTTATTATTTTAGTGAGAATACCTACTTGTGTTATTAATCTTTTGACTTCATATGCACAAATAAGTATAGTATAGAATCTCAAAGGGTATTGCTCAATGAAGACTTTGAAGAGCATTACAAGAATATTATCGCCAATGATAATGGTTTGAACAACTCTTCAAAATTTTACGATGGAAAAACTAACTATTACAGCTAAAATTACTTTTAAAATAATCAAAATACATTAATAGTTTTTAAAAGTCCACAAATCCTAAAAAAAAAATTCTTTCAAACACAATCCTTTAAATCAACATAACAAAAAATCCATAATTAACAACCATAACTCAACAAGATAAGTAATCTCTCAAAAATTTCAAACTACTTGCAACAAATATTGGAATATTCCACTTAAATCCTCCTTGTAATTATGACGCTTCTATATACATACCAATGTTACATATCTTTGACCTAAACGACAACTTCTCACTAAATATAGAATTAGGTAGTTATAAGATTGATTAAGAATTAGGTCATGACTAACAATAAAGTACACACAAATCCCGAAACTGAGTATATATATGTTATAAATGTAATTTAACCTAACATGCATCATTTAAAAATTTCTCCTTAAAATAAATAATTTAAATTAAATTACTAAATGAATCTATTATCAAATGAATTGCTTTTATTCCTCTTCTTTAAAATAAATACATTTAATTAGATTAGAATGTAGCAATGTAAATACATGATATACGTTTAAAATAATAAGAATAAAATAGCATACATTAGAATAGTACCGATGGTTACACGTGTAAATGCCACAATCACAAAAATCCCACAATCTACAATATTATCGTAAAGAGTTTTATGAACTCATGTGTTAATATTTGATTTTAGCTAATTTATCATCATAAATAATATGAATGAAGTAAAAAATCACCGGATAGAAAAGATGCTTTTGTCAATTCACGGCTATTGTTCGTCTCCAAGTCGTGTTCAACATTGGGAGTTCAGGACAATAACACATTATCTCATATTCCCTTTATCCCTTAATATTTAATTTATTTAACCATTTTTTATAAGATCTTTTTGGTCAAAAATGGGACAAAGATTAAGGCACAGATAGAGTAAAGATAGTATTCGTTGCTTGGCCAGTCTACAAATTCAATGTGTGTGTATATGTTGATTGTAGTAAGAAATACTTGTATTTACCTCAATCTTTCATCACAATTTGTAACTGACTTTGCATTCCATTCTTTTATGATTCACATAGAACGAGCCCTTTTGGCAGGCTAATTACCATATATGTGACAAGAAAATTGTACAAATGGTGGTCATTTTGTTTTAACAAAACATTTGGGTGTTTTGCCTCTAACGAATCATATAGTATGGCCTAATTGATTAACCTTTTCCCCCTCTTTGTCAATCAACAACAATGATGTTTGATGTTTCTATGCTTATCTTTCCTGTAGGATGGATAGCTTAATTTGCAAGTGATTCAATCGAATTCTAATTAATCATATAAGTAATCTGACCCTTTTGTTCTCCTTTTTCATCAAATGGTGAGAAGGGCCTACAAACTTAAAGGACATTCATTCTTAGGAAAAATTGCAATATTTAGAGGACAAGTTTAATTTGCTGCGTAGTGCGTAGTATTAGGCAGTTTGAAAAGAAAGAAAAGACTAGCTACCTACATATTATGTGTAGAATTTTCTTATTTGTTACTTCTACCATGTTGACACACCTAGGGATGCTTAGCCAAACTCGAACTCGACTCGGCTCATAAGCACCCCCAGACATAACTACACTACTACTTTCTAAAGTATAATATATCCAATATGATATAAAAATAATGTTTAAAATGATCATTTAGAAAGAAAAAAAATTGTATGAATGCTAAGTGGTTATAAAGAGTACTTATTCATTATTTGAAATGATACTCCATATTAAATTAGACACTTAAATTTCAGTCTCTTCTATGAATGTGCTATAATTATCTATGAATTAATTAATTTTTAAAGGTTCAATGGGCACTCAAGAGGGGGGGGGGGGGGGGGGGGGGGGGGGGATTGAGTGTTAAGTAATCTTTAGCAATTTTTGCTTCTTTTCGAATTATGTGTAAGGAACCAGTTGTGCTGGTTCCCTTATGCAGCGGAATAAAACAAAGTAATAAAGAACACCACAGATTTAACGAGGTTCAGCCAACTCTGGCCTACGTCCTCCTATCCTAAGTCCTTTATTAATCTACTCCGAAAATTAAAGACAAAGAACACTCTACTGTTTCCCTACTCCGGGAACCAGTAAACCCCACACTCTACTCCGAATGTGCTCTAAACTTACCCTCGTAAGTTCCTAGTGTGTTTGAACTCACAAACACTCACCAAGTCTTCAACCCCTCTGTCAAAGACTTAATACAAGATCAAGAACTCTCTAATGATCTAACTCTCAAAAGTCAAATAGAGAAAAACGTTAAAACACTATTATGCTCTTGTGTATCACTTAATAATTGAATTAGTGCTTTTAGCTCTCAAAGATAGAACTCTATTAAAAATGCGTGAGAGCCATAATGATGATTATTCAGAGTAAGATGTATTTATAGGTTAGTTGGCTGAACCCTAAAATCATGCATATAAGATATATGCGATTTTATGATAAGTATTTATCCTAATTAATTTGATCACAAGATAAGATCAATTTAGGATAAGATACTTCCTAGTTTTAGCTAACCAAAAATATCATCTTATCTTTAGCTGCTTGGATATATTTTAAATCCATATTTTTCGGAAAATATCCTCTTTGTAAAATCTTTGTAAAAAAACAGCAGCTTAAATAATCTGTTCAGTTACCCTGGTTCCCTGACCTGGTTCCCTGAACTGAATATGTTATGAAATTTGTTCCAAACCTTGTACCAAATTTCATAACGATATTTAATATACTAAAAGCACTTTATATACTCAATTATATAAGTTATACTACGGAGCATTTACATGAAGTTCCTAAATAACACTTTGAGTGTAGTCTTCCTTCATGCATTCGTTAAGTCTTGAAAGCTTCCATGAATGAACTCAATTATTGACCAAAGGACCTTCCTTTAAGTTGATCGAAAATCCTTTCAAGCTTCCAATCTTAGAAATCAACTTAGATACTGTGCATAGCTCATTTATCATCTAACTGTTCCCTGTATAAAGATAAGTTAGTTCAACAAATATCTCATATAAGTAATAACTTATCTAGGGAAACAGTGTTCTATTTTAGCTGGTTCCCCCAACTGTATTGAACACTTTCAAAGACCTGTTTCCCTTAGCTGTTTGTCATCATTCAAAACTATCAATCAAAACCTAAGGGACTCAACAATTTTACTAGCTAAAAAAAACTAGACACTTATCTTTTTAATCAAACATAGTTGTTCATTATATTATTTGATCACCCACCATATATCCAAACAAAAAATATACAACATAAAGCAACTGCATGCAAAGTGTACGTGTGGTCTAATTGACATGAATTACTCTTCGGTTAGAATTTTAAGAACTCTCTTTGATGAAAATGAATGTAAACTAAATTATATGGAGAATTTATGTTCCAATAACAATAACCTAGAATAATAATGAGTACATTTACTGAGTATTGGTCTTGTAATTAAAAGATTATAACAATAACTATAGCTATATTTTATAATTGTAAGAATAATTGTAGCTAGCTAGTGTACGTAGCACAAATTCTCACTATCAGTACTTATCACGTTATATTACGTCTAATTGTTCTGAGCAAAAATATTGTGAGTATTTACTGTTTACAACTTACAACTAGTTGCTCCTAAAAAGTGTAAGCCGTGTTCAAAATGGTTTGAAATTCTAAGTGACTGGTACTATAAATTCTGTAACTGGCTAAGCTGTTTTCTGTGCACGAACTTGAATTTTTATTTATTTTTTCTGTTTGAAGGTGTTGGGGATTTGATGGGATAGGATAGCACTATATTCTTCTGACTCTCTTTATCCTAGTTTTGACTACAATAATCCCCTTATCTTTGCCCTTTCTCCCTTCTTGAATAAGTATATAAGGTGATCCTCGAATCTACTCCCTATATCCCTTAAACATTGCCCCATTTGACTTTTTGCGGTCTCTAAAACACAACTTTAAACTTTTATCTCCAAATTCGTAAGGCAAAAAATTGGAAATGGAAAATTAAAAACCTCATGCTGCAAGGTAGTCAAGGACTCAGACTCATAAGATAATGAATATTGTGGGTGTCAACTTGTTTAATTGGTTAAAGTGTTGGAGGGTGGTATTCAAGACTTTATATCAAATCTCGTCTATATCAGTTATTATTGTGTCGTTTGCGACTCTCTTTACATCAAAAACAAGATAATGAAAGCTTAAAATAGGAATAATAAAGATACCTGATCAATAGGTAAACATTTGAACAACTTGGATGTTACTAAATCATTCAAGGGCTTGACTCGAAATCTAGTGTCAATGGCTCATTGTCGATGACTACTTTTTATGCTAGCTCATACTAAATACATTACGAAGTACAATGTAATGCCCTAAAAAACTGCAGCATTTTATTTTATAGTATATGGAATATTACAAAATATTATCTATAATATAAAAAATGATACTCCTACATATCTCTTTATCCCAACATTTGACAAATAATGCTTAATGGTCGGATTGGCCTACTGACCACAGTATGGAGGGTGGCACATCATATAACACCTAATCTTCCTAAGCTTATTGGCTTTAGACTAACACTTGATGAATCTATATTTTAACAAAAAATTTAAAAACTCGACACATTTTGACGCGACCTTAAAAATTAGTTAAATTTTCGTTTCCTCACCTCATTTGAGTTTATTGTAATTTAAACTAATGGAAAGAGTTTTCTCTACTCATACTTCATTTACATCCAAAAAAAAATTAAAAAAATTAAAAGGGTTTAGTTTTTCTACATTAACCACCCATTTAAAATCCCACACAGAAAGAAAAAAGTTTAAAAGAAGGAAAAAGGAAGTTTTTCTATATGAACTCTCCCTCGTTTTCTCTCCTCTTCTCCCTTTCTCTAGCATATTAACGCTTGCTTAACTACGCCATAGAACTTAATCACAAATATTCAGCCCAAAAAATCTCAAGCAAAACTAACAAAAAATGAAGAAGTGTTGTTGTTGGGCAGTTTTGCACAGAAATGTTAGGAGTTCTTGCAAACCTTCTCTTAATTCCAAACACTCTGTTAACTCCATCCCAAGTACCGGCCTTGTTTATGATGCATGTATCTTTTTCGTATTTTATTCTTTTTTAATCTTTTTTCATTTGATTTTTTTTTCATTTTTTGAATATAACTTTTGCATTGTTTGATCACTTAGTTTTTTTTTTGGATTCTTTGAAGTTGATGAAAGTTTTTCCAATTTTGTCTGCTTTCTGGTTTTGTTTTGAATTCTTTCAAAATTTGGAGTAGTTTTCAATGATTTCTAAATATGGGAAGATTTTATTACCCCTTTGGTTTTGAATTTTATTATTTTTGCTAAATTTTGATGTGTAAGTTGTGCCATTTGATCAAATTATTATCATTGAGAAAGATCCAAACTTTATTACTCAAAATTGTTTAGAGTTTGGTGAAAGTTGTATTCTTGAAATGGGCAAGTTAATTTTCTCTTTTTATTTATTATAGCCATAGTTTTGTGCTATTTCTAGAAATTACATAAATTTTACTCCCTCCGTCCCAATTTATCTGCTACGTAGCATATTTTACGGATTTTAAGGTTTGTAATTGAGTGGTGGTAGACCACTTTTAATTAGTACAAAATGAAAAGGTAATGAAATTGAATTAGAGAAAGTTAATTTTAGGTGGAAAAGTTTTGGCCCTACATTTAAACAATTTTGGCTCTAAAAACTTCATCCCCACATGAATATTCAAAGAAAGCCAAACTTTGGCTCCAAAAATTTGCCTCTAAGATTTTGACAACATCTAGTGAAGACAGAGGGTCTTATATATACAATCTCTTTAATGAATCAACTACCTCATTCCCATAATTAATAGAGCTTTAACATAATTTAAAAAAAATCCAACACATCCATTGAAGCAGAGGGCCAGTAGAGGGCCACCAATGGGTCACAAGAGGGATAGTGAAGCTTAAGGACTAGTAAACAACAACAGAGGGGCAGTAATAAGCCACAAAAGCCACCGGAGGGACAGTGAGGTCAGTAAACAGCCACAAACAGAGGACCATCAATAAGCTACAAAAGGCCACCAAAGGGACAGTGAGACTAGTAAACAACCACAAATAAAGGGCCAATAATAAGCCACAAAGGCCACCAGAGGGACAAAGGACCAGTAAACAACCAAAAACAAAGGGCAATCAACCAATGAAGACAAAGGGCCAGTATAGGGAACAAAGGACTAGTAAAAAGCCACAAATAGAGGGAGACAGATCCGTAAACAACCACAAACAGAGGGTCACAAATCAATGAAGCTAAGGACCAGTAGAGAGGCAGAGAAAAATCACCCTCAGTATAGCATAAAGAGCTTCATCATTAGGTGATTACTTACCTTGGTAATTGGGACTCCTTTGAGGAATTTGTTGGAAAACTCTAAGTCGCATGATGTCAACACATAATGTGGCTGACAAAGCATCTAAGAGCAAGCCAACATGTTCCTTATCAAGCCTACAAACCATTCAAACTACTGTAGAGAGTAAACTAGTACCAAGATAATTAATAAACCTTAATGAACCGACACAATGTGAAGAAGTGGAATACTTCTTCACTGATCACTCAATGACAGAAATGAAGGAGTTAGTATCAGAAGAAGAGGAGCTTATAGAGGTTATGGGCAAGGAAACAAGTTGTCGTGTGCTTACCAATGTCGAGAGAGCAAGTGTTGCTGAAAAGTTACTAGAGAATTGTGAAACTAATGACATGCCATACACAAATAAAAAAAAACTACCAGCAGGTTGCATAAACAAACTAGAAATAGAGTACAAGGTCTCAAGGTGGAAAGTCAGTCATATATGGCATAGAGTTAATTCCCAAATCACATTAAACTCATCAATCAATGTTAAAAACATGAAAACAGAGAGAGTAGGCAGAAAGAGAGTATCATTCAACCCAGATGACATCAAACAGATTCCAATAAGGAAAAGAACAAGTATAAGAGCAGCTGCTGCCACACTTGAAATTAGTAAATCATCAACACATATGCTTGTGAAAAGAGGATGCATAAAGAAGCACACAAACGCAATCAAACTAGAACTCACTTTGTCACACAAGATTGCAAGAGTTCAATGGTGTTTGAATGCAATTGTACCATAAACTATCACAACATACCCAATGTTTGCTAACATGTATAATGTCATGCATTTGGACGATTAAGGGTTTTACATGTCAAAAACTTCACAAAGGTACTGCATTGCATCAGATGAGAAAGATCCATATAAATCATGCAAAAGTAAGAGATTCGTTACTAAAGTTATGTTTATTGTGGCAGTGGCAATGCCACATATTACCCCTCAGGGTGAGGTAGCTTATGACGGCAAAATAGACATTTTTCCAATCACAGAATTACTCCCAGCACAAAGAATAAGCCAGAATAGACCAACAAGTACACTTGAGCTCAAGCCAATAACAAGTGTCACTAAGGAAGTCATTAAATCAAAGATCATATATGACATACTACCTACCATTAGGGCTAGATGGCCCCCTTGGAGTTGCAAACAACTCTTCCTAGTTCAAGACAATGCAAAGCCACATATAACAGGAGATGGTACACAGTTTATGGAAGAAACAACTAAGGATGGTTTCAACATACAATTAGTGAACAAGCCACCCTAAAGTCCTGATCTAAATGCAAATGATCTAAGGTTTTTCAGAGCAATATAGTCACTAAAGGAGCAAATATCACCCAATATAGTAGAACAACTAGTGAAAGCATTGGAACAAGATTATAATGATTACAATCTGAAGCTAATTAATTATATATTCTTGACTCTACATCAATGCATGGGAGAGATACTAAAGGTAAAAGGAAACAACAACTATCATATCCCACATATGAACAAACAATCACTAGAGAAAAGAGGTGACTTACCTAGAGCAATACATGTCTCCAAGGAACTCGTTGAAGATTGTCAACATTGGGTGGAAGATGGACATAAGCATGAAATGGCAGAAGAAGCAAATGGTGTTCAATCAAATGATGGAGTACCACAAGAACATATGTAAAGCATAATCATATTTTGTGTAAAAAACACCAAGTACTATAGGTAAAGCTACTTGGCTAAGTGTTTTGTAACTAAAGTTGAACATCAAACATGTGACTTTTTGTGCAATTATATATTTTCATGGTGGATGTGCATGTTTTGTTTAAAAGAACAACAAGTTTATGATGCAACAAAGAACATCACATGCTTAAACACAGGTAACTAAACAGAAACAGGTGAGTTAGCTTCAACATTAGCCTAAGCCTCAGCTAAACCACAACCATCAGTTAAGCCTCAGATAACCACAAAAATCAGCTAAGCCTTAGATAAAACACAAACATTAAGCTAAGCTGGAGAAGCCTCAAACATCAGGCTAGGATGGAGAAGCCTCAAACATCAAGCTAGGCTAAAGAAGCATCAAACATCAGCCTAGGCTAGAGAAGCATCAAACAGGAGAAACCTCAAACATCAACCTAGGTTGGAGAATCCTCTAACATCGACCTAGGCTGGAGAAGCCTCAAACATTAGCCTAGGCTGGAGAAGCCTAAGTTAACAGCCACAAACAAACACAAACATAGTCTCACTAAGAGTACTAAGAAAGCCACACTAAGAGCACCTATAGAAATACACTAAGAGAAATAACAGAGCCACACTAAGAGAAGAAATAAACACAAAACACCAACAGACACGAAGCAAAGGCAAAGGCACACTAAGAGTAACAACATACACGAAGCAAAGGCAGAGGCACACTAAGAGCAGCAGCAGACACGAAATAAAGGCATAGACACACTAAGACTAGCTAGAAACACAAACCATCAACATAGCCCCACCAAGAGCTAAAAACAACCAACGAGAAAGAACCACAAAAATTAAGAGCCAGCAAAAAACCCATAAGAGGCAACATGAAGAACTGGTAACAAGAAAACGCCCAAAGAGCCAAATGAAAACAAATCCAAAAAAAAAGATCTAAAAAACCTAAAGATTTATAGATCAACATACAAAATCGGTGAAGAACAACAAAAAACCGAAAGATCCACATACAAAATGAGTGAAGAACAAAAAAATTGTAAAAAAGGGAATGTAAAACACTCAAATATGCTATAAACAAAAAATGATCCCAAACAAAATGTATTAAGGCACAACACATCACATCACAAAACTAGAGCACAAGTGAAGAGAGTTAGAGGTTACGCATGTTTATTGGAGAACCAGTAGGAGTATGCCGACCAAGTAGCAAAGCCCAAGGGGTGGTGGTTTTGGAGTAGTGTTGTCGTGTTGAGAGGCGACGCATGGGGAGTAACCATCGGTTTCTTAGAGGATTCCGCAGCTAATTTGCTGATAATCTGTTGAAGACGAAGCATCTCACTAGGAAGTAAATGATTCTCTTCATAACCGAAGTAGGTTGGTTTAGGTTTAGTAGATCCACTCCCCTTTTCCATGAAATCAAACCTTCAAACCCAATTGCAGAAACCCTAAAATTTTGGTTGGAATAAAAACCCGAGATTCGGGTATCAAAAGGACCGTCGAGATGCAGAGGTTATTAATCAGGTGGAAAATGGAGGGATTAAAGAGTATGGAGAATGGGAGAGCCCATTTCAAGAGAGCAAGCAATGGAGACATAGAGAGGCAGTGAAAGGAAGAGAGGTAGAGAGATTAGGGTAAATTCCGAGGTAGGTTAGTATGAGTTTGGGTGGGATGAGGACAAAACTAAGGGTGGATTAATAATTTAATTATTACTATTTCGGGTATGTAGCAGATAATTTGGGATGTACCAAAATAGAAATTGTAGCACATAAATTGGGATGCAGGAAGTAATACTTGTTATTGCTTTATACAATATCTTTTGATCAAGAAGTCTCATTTTGCTGCAATTGGGCATCTATTTTTTTTTTTTGTGAAAACGTTCGCTGATATTTATGAATTGCAGCTGCTGAAACCAGGTGTCTAAATGCAAGCAATAGGGAAATGTGTGTGCCAAATGATGAAGCTCAGCTTCCCTCCGAGCCACCTGATCCATAAGCTGCAGAGACCAACCCTCCTCCTCAACTCCTTCAGCTTACATATCAAGTATTAAGTCTGCTACCGGGAACCTTAGGCCAGATAGCATACTCGGGGAGGGTGGGTTTGGGTATGTTTTTAAGGGGTGGATAGAAGAAAACAGTACAGCACCAGAAAAACCGGAGACAGGAATTACTGTTGTTGTTAAAAGTTTGAAGCCTGATGGTCTACAAGAGCATAGAGAATGGGTGGCTAGTGGTGTACTTCATTAGACTTTGTTGTGTTTTAAGAAGGTTTCTAGGTGGAAATTTGAAAAGAATGTGTGTGCGCGCTTAAAGTGTTTGATGAATGCAGGCTAAAGTTGAATTCCTTGGGCAACTTCATCATCCGAATCTTGTTAAGCTTGTTGGATTTTGTTGCGAAGATGATCAGAGACTTCTCGTGTACAAGTTTATGACTCGTGGAAGTCTCAAAAATCATCTCTTTCAGAGTAAATTTTCCGTCAATCATTGGGTGTACTAGTGCATGATTAATCATTTTTGTTGGGGATAAACTGAAAACAAACAAATCTAGTTCCTTAAGGTATTATTCTGTCAAGTGTTTGACGAGTAAACTGGCCGAGTTAGCTGAATTGCTGCAGACTTTTGGTTTTCCTATTTTTGTAAGCTACTGGTATTCTGTAATAAGGGAAATATAAAACTTAACAACCTACTGGTTTTGACTAATCAATAGCTAGTGCATTGTTTATCATTTGAAGGAACTATGCCTCTTTCATGGGCTTGCAGAATGAAGATAGCCGTTGGTGCAGCTAAAGGATTGGTATTTCTTCATGGGAACCGGGAACCTATCATTTACCGAGATTTCAAAACATTGAATATTTTGCTTGATTCGGTACTACTTTTTCCTGAAAAGTAAATTGGATTTCTCCTATGTTATTGTACACAATTAACACAACTAAAGTACTAATTTCAAAGTTATGCATTTTGTAGGAGTTCAATGCAAAGCTATCAGATTTTGGTCTAGCCAAAGCAGGGCCTTAGGGGGGACAACACCCATGTTTCTACAAGAGTGGTAGGAACATATGGTTATGCTGCACCAGAATACGTGATGACAGGTGGACATTCTTTAATCCAAGATTGTTATTGCTCAAAGCTTAATTTCTAAGAATGTAGATACATAAAGCGGAATTTCAAGAGACATTTTCTTGCATCTATAATAGTATCTCATACACATTTCAATATGAATTATAGGAAAAGAATTACATACCCTTAAAGCGGGATTTCCACAAAGATCGAAGAACTTCACACTTCTATATGGAGATCCCTAGAACACCAAATGTTGTTCCTCTAGTATTGGTCCACAAGCAACGATTGAATCCCCATGTATGTTAGTACGGAATAAGAAACAATTTCTTATTACTTTTCTTGGTGATGGAAAATTGAGAGAAAGAGAGCTTTTGAGAGAATATGGCTAAGTATATTAGTAGTACTTGCTTTCTCTTCACCTTGTTTATTTATAAGTAACATTCTAATGTTACAAAATAACTCATAAGTCCATACTTCCCATAAGCATGACCATTTAGTTTCTTAACCTCTTTTATACTTTAATCCAATCATATACTTATATGTGTGACCTCATAGGACCAATTTATTATTAGCCGTGCACTAATCCAATTAGTTCACAAATCACAGTCGGTTTCTAGCAAAACACTATGATCATCTAAAATAACCGATTATAGTTATCTTCATAAATTTGTCCATGTTATACTTAATCGTTACACTTGATCAAATGATATTTTCCTTCATAATTCACAACTGAAACAATAATACTCCATACTATGTTCATTGATATTTCAAATTGACCAAATTACGGTACATTGATATCTAATTAAGATGACAACTACCATACGAAGTACTAGGATACAATGTTAGTCAAGTGTTCTGGTACATATGGATTCATTATGAACTTGAAGTTTTTTCATTCAACTGCTCGGATTGTTTTAAGGTATGGAGCATATGGTTATGCTCCGTATCACTTCTACACGGAGTACTGATAAATAGGATTGAAGATAGAAATTTGGAAGAAGGCGATTGATTGATACGAAAGTGGTTTTTAAGCTGTTGAAATTTACTTGGCTATTTGTTCCCTGAAGAAAATAATGCTTTCCCATCAATGAGGGATTCGTTTTAATCTTGATCCCCTTTTCTACTTGATTATGTAAATGAGAGGTATAAGCCTATTAACAATTGCCATCCACTAGTGTACATTTCATGTGCTGGATTCAAGAAAAATTTCTTGATCTGTTTTCATTTCTCTGTCCAGGGCACTTGACGTCTAAGAGCGATGTTTACAGCTTCGGCGTAGTGCTGCTTGAGATTCTAACAGGGAGGAGATCGATGGACAAGAAACACCTTAGGGGTGAACAAAACTTAGTCACTTAGGCTAGACCACGTCTGACTGACAAACTGAAGTTATATCAAGTAGTCGATCCTCGTTTAGAGTTGAACTATTCTGTAAAAGGTGTGCAGAAGGTCTCTCAGTGGTCATATAGCTGCCTTAACCGAGACCCCAAATGCCGTCCTTCAATGGATGAAATTGTTAAGGTCCTCATCCCCTTGCTAGATCTCAACGATATGGCTATCATATCATATCAATCGCGGTTATCTCAACAAGGGAGGCGAAGGAAGAAATCTGATGAACCTTTCCTTAGTATGTCCTCCCATCCTCTTCAGATAAGAAATATTCGGGATTCTCCTTTGAACTCTGGTAAACATCGCCCTCGCTAATTCATTGGACTTTGATCACATTTTTTTCTTCTTCCATCATCTTGAAATGTTATTTTATTGAGAAATTTGAAGCTTGGTATCCTTGCTTGCAAGAAGAGGAATCACAATGAAATTTTACACATCTCAACATGCTTCATACATAGGTCGTCTCTTCTTTTTATAGGTTGCGTCGTAGTTATTTGAGATACGAAGATGTAATCTAATGATTTGTTGCTTTCCATAGTGCTACAATAACTAACTGAATCATATAAAGGTATTCTTCATCAAAATTACAATTTGCGAGTAGATTTTGCGCTACAACACATTTCATGTACATATCGCTAGAATATATATCCTTTTCGGAGTTACAATCTAATGATTTGTGGTAGCCTTAACGGTGATTTTCATCTGATTTATCAATGTGCACCTGAAAAAAATAAAATATTTGCGATCTTGTATTATTCTTTATACACAGACCAATTTCATATTTATCCATTAAATCTACGTTCAATTCTTTCAAGGGAGAAAAGTTCTTCCCAGAGGAGAAATATTATTATAGCCCCAAGTAAATAAAAAACCTACGAGAGTAATACGCAAACTAGAAAACAATAAGGATAGGGCTTTTCATCGGTAGAAACTGAAGAAAGTCTCCTCAATATTGGAGGCTAGGGTTTAAGAGAGAAGAGGAAGGGAGAAATCAACAAAAGCAAAGACACATAAATAAAGCGAATGTAACATCGTAGCTGACCATACATGCAGTAGCTTATAATTTACAATCACAAACTTCAAAGGACTAGCATAGTTATATCCTAGTGTCACAATCTTGAGTATTTCCGACAATCACGTTAACAAATATTACGTGCAAGCTAGACATTTCCCCCCATTCAATCCACCATAGACCTGAAGGCTTGGCTCGTTGGATCTGGCGGCAGCTTTTTTAAGTCGCTAGTTCCACTGATAGCTTGCTCAATATTCAATCTTAGACTCCTCGTTAGGTAGGAAACAACCTCTTGCTGGATTATAACCTCCACAAAAATCATACCAAATCACCAAAAAACCATATTGGCAGGATATTAACATGAACTGCAGATGTTGCATTCATCATTATATACTTTGTATCGTTTTGGATTGCATTTGCATATTTAAACTCCATATATCTGAACCTTCTCAAATCTCAAGTCTTAGCAACTACTGCGACCGACATTATAGAAGCCTCGTGCTTTCAAGCACTTGGTAGCCTGGGTTTGTTGAACGGTTGCATTATTTCTTACTGGTGCATAGTATATAGAATTGGCTTGTAGCATTTTCCTACATAATCAGGAGTCAGGTGGGGGGCAGCAACTGTAAGAATTATCTATATTTCATGAAACCATATCATCAGTTGTCCTCAAAACTTGTAAACAAAGATCTACTACCAGAGTATTTATAACTCACCCTGCAGGGAGGGTGCATATGGCCAATTCGCCGCCAATTCAATGTGTAAGCTCCAACGCTGCTCCATGTTGTTGGCTAGCAGTTGGTTGCTGGCCAGTGGCCGCCTATTGACAAGGGAAGCAGGAAAAAAAAGTTTAATCATTGACGGCTACCCACAAGAGGGAGAAGTGAATTGATTGTGCATGCTTTTTTAGTCTTAGAATTGAAGACATGGAACATACATCAAAGACAAATAAGAAATGACTGATGAATTGTTGTGAGGCTTGCATGCTTAACTTATAATTGAAATAAAATAATCCATCTCTGGTGCTCCATTGGTTGAAACCGAAGGAGTATGACTATAAGACAAAAATATGAATTAAGCATCAACGTTACCTCAATGCCTCGCTCCAAAGAGACTCATGTCCTAGGCGGAGTCGTCTGAACATATTCATGATCGAAACTGCAAAAGCCTTATATTACTTCACAGTAATAAGAAAGGACTAAGTAACGACAATAAAAAAAATATTACCACCATCACTTTATTTTTGCCCCATTTCTATTTATGGAGTCAAAGTTTAAAAAGTTTGACTATAAATTCTCACCATATTACAAAAAATAATATCTTATAGTTAAATTGTGTTGGATTCATCTCAATAGAAAATTTTTGAATAACAAGTTTTTATAATTTTTGTCTTACGAATTCGGAGATAAAAACGTTTTAAATTATATATTGAAAACCTTAAAAAGTCAAATGAGCCAAAAAATAAATGATATAGGGAGTAATATAACCAGATGATCGAGTGGGCAAATCCCTAGATATATCTAGTACATCAAACATTTACTTTGGAGTTCATCATGAAAGGAACTTTATGCTTGCATGGTAAAATATGTTGATACGCATCATAGGCTTACACCAGAGCTATAGAAATTTTAAGGTATAAGTAGTACACAATCATAAGTGTGAAGAAACTATTTTGGAGAAGAATTGCGTACTTCACATCATACTCAACTGAAAGTCAGTAATTCAGTTCAGGAGAAGCTGATGCTTAGCAATAGCACAGGAAATCCTCAAGCTGTCATTTTGGGCTATGCATAAGAAGACGCTTTTTGGACAAAATTCTTCCTAGCTGATAATCAGGAATAGATTACGTAAAAGTTGGAAAACCACTCACCAACTCAAGATTGGTAAAATCTGCGGAAAGCACACCCTTATGTTTGTTCCTAAACTTTCTTCTCAATCACATATTGTTCCTGTTTGATCCGCCTTGAAAAATGATTATGCGATAAAATGAGTTTCAAGTTACATACAAGTACAAATAATTGTATGGAAAAAGAAGGAATCTAGCTAGATAATTGTCCAACCATTAGGTAATTCATAGAGGACAACATGTCGACAGTTCCCTTAACCTAAGTCAGGATAGTATGCACAATAAGTCAATAAGGCAGCGTTTAATTAGAACATTTTTATTTCTCATATTTCCCTAACTAGTCAGGCATATAACCCCATCAGAAGCTTCATGGGACAAAGTATGTGAACCGATTAGCTGCTCCTAAACATGGGTTTATACTGTGGTTAGTGATGCTCAAAAGACTCCAAACAAGACAATGGCTATTCAAACTACAAGTTAGTACGGCTGAAAGTTATGCTATTAGTGATGTTGCTCAGGAATAGCACTTATTTTTCGATTGGCACTTCTGTACATGGTGTACTTAAGAAGAGAAAAGATGGCTGAAGATAAGGGCAGCCACAACTGAGGTTTACAATCTACTCAAAATAGATTAGCAGGAGGCTGGAAGAGCTCTAAGTTCAGAAGAATGTGCAATGGGCTGCTGCAAGTGCCACAGTATACAAAGGTCATCTGATGACTTTAGAAAACGTATGAAAGCAAAACAATCAGAATTCACTTAACGAGTAGTTCACGTTATTCTCATGTTTACCAACAAGTTTTTAGTAGACATACATCATCATATGCATAAAGAAAACATGAACAAAGACCTCAATATGGAGAATTTGACACGGAATCAATTGTAGTAACAAAGATTTCTCCTAGCTCATTACCAATTCCCTAGTGTAACCAGCGAACACTACACTATAACATGATATAAATCCTGCTGATCGAGCAGGGTCTGGGAGGTTCAGATGCATGAAGTTTTTCCTTTCTTATGAAATAAGATAATTAAAGAACAGTATTTGTAAAATGGAAAAAATAAGTTACCTTCATGCTTGTATGGTTAATTCTTCATCTGATCGTAGTGCTAGGCTTCTCCATTACGATGATAACAGCACAAAAGCAAACTCTTCAGGGATGATACATCTTTTTTTTTTAAAAAAAGAAAGGCATAGAAATAAGCAAAGACGTTTCACACGTTCAATCAGACACGAATTACAGACAAGATTTCGATCTCTGGAAAGTGAAATTATACCTATTAGATAGAGGAAAATGGTTATGCAACTTTATAGTAGATCATGAACAAAGTAATGATACTTTTGACAAAAGGTATCTGTAAAAAGAAGTCAGAGAAGGTTGATAGAGCTAAAGGAGAAATAACCTAGCTTAAAGGTAATGAAGCAAGTGATATTGGCGCGGCTCAATCTGAGATCGTATCTTACAATTCTGATTCCTGTAGTTAAGATCCGTCTTCGGATTGAACCTCACCAATATCGCTTAACCCTCTACCTCCTCAGCTTATCAGCCTCGCTAATATCTACCCCTCAAAGTTCAGTTCAAATAATCATGATGTTGAATTCAAACATTCTGTATGATGAGTTCAAACTACAAGCTGACTGAAAAGGTTGATCAATGAGAAGTGGAAGCTTTTGAAAGGGAGACAAAAAGAAGCAAATTGGTCCCATACACCACTTTAAATAAGGCATTACTATCACTTACGGAACGATAGACTTGATGGCAGAATATGGAGCTTCTGCAGTATGGAAGTTTGGTGGAGTAGGTAAGGGGATCAAATCAACAGAAAGGGACAGCAACATGCGCGCCAAGTAAACAGAATATTCAACCATCATCATTGAAATAAAGGTGATGAAGTCAATCACGCGAAGAAATTAAAAGGAAACCTTACATGTAACCTGAATATTCCCATCCATATATACCAGAAAGAACAGGTGATAAACTATATTACATGATGCACATGTTAACAAATAGGATCAAATTCAGCATGACATGAAATGCAATGAAGTTTTGACAAGTACACGGTCATCCAATGCAAGATGGAGACCATTCATGTAAATATTTATATGAATAGACTATGTAATATTACATAAAGATGATAAACAATAATAAGTTTATGTTTAGCAACAAATGTAACAGAACTGCCTGTCTTGTGCTGTTGCCTGTCACAGACTAACAGTACTGTAATTAAGAAGGATATTTACGGTATAAATTAGAAGACTAGAGCAAGCAAAGAGACACAAAAGAGGTTATATTATGGTAGTAGCAAAGGAGAGGTGAGAGCTGATGAGAAGTAAGAGTAAGAAGGAGAGAAGGTATATAAGAGTGTAGGGTTCCGCCTCGGGATGAGAAGGATAGAAGACTGAAGAAGGTGAGTGGAATGATGTCAAGAGCGA
Organism: Dysphania ambrosioides; assembly: GCA_026401315.1. Lineage (NCBI taxonomy): Eukaryota > Viridiplantae > Streptophyta > Magnoliopsida > Caryophyllales > Amaranthaceae > Dysphania > Dysphania ambrosioides. Next base: position 4,691,721 of record CM048667.1, read on the forward strand.
GCAAAGCTTACTTTAGGGTTTATCATGCTTGATTTGCGCTCAAATAAAAAATGAAATTTTCTTTCCAATTCTCTTAGCGCATGCCTTCTGAAAATATTCTCTTCATACCCAAAAATCACAAAATGACCCCTCCATCATCGTTCATTATTTTAAACTGCTTTTATTTCATGCTTTGTTCTTGAGCAATCCTACAGACAAGAAAGGGCTAATACAATAGTTATGTACTCATATGTAGGGAACTTCATCATTTTAATGTTTTAGTTCATACTTAATTGGTCAATTCTGATTGAATAAGAACATATGCTTACCGCATGCAGATTATGAACTTTAAAATATTTACATAGTGATGGTCTTTATGTAAGAATATGGGATGAATAGACTTATGCTTATGGAGTTACAGTTAATTCATACGAATCTTTAAATTACGCATGAGTTATATATAAAATGAAGATGTGGAACACCAATCTATATATAACATTGTTCCACAGAACGCTTTGGAATAAACATAAAAAACAGTAAGACACATTTGCTCATAGTAAGATGTAAAACATGTTATTTTTCAATTCCTCAATTTCTAGATCAACAAAACATTTCTACAAATCTACAATGACATCGAATCAACTTATTCTAATCTAGTGCATGCAATCATTTGAAAGAATTTTATATATCATCACCCATGCAATTTCTTGATGAAAGTCATGCATCTTCTATTGGAAAATGTTCTACATGTTACACTTACACATTACAATATTAAATAATATCGACCAAACCATTCAAATAACTTTGTCTAGATTCAGTTATCACATTACTCGTTCAAATTGAGTAAACTCCGAAGACAAAGGGAATACACGAAATGAGGATCGATAAAACAAAATAATCTACGTATAAAGTCACTAGTGTTAGTTCAGTACCCTATCATTGGGGATTCAGCATAGTGGATTAGGCAGGTAATATAAGCTGATTTGACGGGTATGATACTACACATGCTATGTGGAGCAGCGCTTGGTTTTCCATGTCTCTCTGCTCCATGACTTTTTCATTCCCCAAATCAAAGTACATAACAAACCCACTTATTATTATTGTTATATACTACTAAAAAACCCCACTTAAAACCACACTACTCGATCTACACCCATGTAACTGAGTCAGCATAAGCAAGACAGAAAAAACTGGAAGTAGTGACCCTAGCTTGGACCTAGCTTGAAGGTGAAGGTTTGGTGGGGTCAAGTGAAAATGGAGGAGAGACAAAGGGGGTAATCTTGGGAACAGCGATTCAGAATGGAGAAGGTTAAAAGTACAGAAGTTTCAGCATTAAGGGGGTGTTCTAGAAAGTAGTAAAATTCAATTTTGATAAATGACATCTTTAAAGCGTTTAGTTTTTTTCTCACGCATTTACACAAACAGGTTGGCCGGCATCAGATGAAATAGAACCCTTCCTTCACTCACACCAAGTATCGCATTGCGGGGACACCGGCGCCAAAGGGGGCCCTGCTTTGGTGATGCAGTGGGAGACACTCTTCTTGGGTAATGCTCCTTTGCCCCCCCCCCCCCCCCCCCCCCCCCCCCCCCCACCAAATTACTGTCTTTCTTTAACCTCTATTCCCTCCAACTTATGGATTACTCCGTATTACTTTTGGATCTCCAAGAAAAAAGGAACTTTTTTTTATAGGACTTTGACTATTTTAGTGGTGGGGTTGTAAATTAGTATCTCTTCGGCAAAATTAACAACCAAGTATTGTGGTATTTGATCGACTGTTACTCCACTTGTGGAGTAGTGGTTAGCTTTTCTACTTTTATTGGCGATTTTACATGGAGTTGGTCATTTAAGTTTTTTTTTTTTTTTAAATAAAGTTAAAGTTTATAAAGTTTGGCAATAAATTTTATCGTCTTATAAAAATATCAATTTTGTCTTACGAATTAAGAGATAAAAATATTTTAAATCGTGTTTTATAAATCGTAAAAAGTTTAATGATGCAAAATATAAGGGACAGAGAGAATGATTATTGAAAGATAAGTATTAACTAGTACAATATAATTTTTGTATTATGAAGTTATATTATCATGTGCAACTAACCATAGGTAAAACAATACATGACCTAACTTCACTAAAAAAAGGTCCAAACACTAATTTTAACTTCACTTGAGCACACACTAGGTTCAAACGCCAAGAGCTACAAAGTTAAATTCTTGCGCTGACAACCCTGGTTGCTACTACATTTTCAAATGACACACATTTGATTTAAAAAAATTCTACTCAAACTAAGGATCAAGTTGAGATAGATCTCAACATATCTAAAATGTTACTTCATATTTTGGTACAAAGTATTATGATAGAATTTTATGCTCTATTTAGTCTATTATATAACTAGTGTGTAATACCCTTTTTGTTGTTTTTTGAAGAAACTAGTGTGTAATAGTACTACTAAAGATCATCTGCTCTTTCAAATTTTATCTAACAGAATGAAGTTACTTTAAAATATGTGCAAAGCCATTTCTTTTATGAAACAAACAACATAATACATTACTACGTATACACATAACCAAGCTTAATAAAATTGAGTTTGAGACATTATAGTTGAGAGTACGTACGATAAGCTGATTCAAACCTCAACGAATTGGTTACAGACTATTGCGAGAAAATGGAGCTGAGCAGTGATTTGTGTGTTAGATTAGCAACTGATCATTAAAGAATTGAATTAAAGAATGTATCTTATAACAAAACAACTTTCAGTGTCTGAGACATTGAGGCGATAAGTAGGCGTAACTATTGCTCCCATGCAGATTCTCTCGTTTTGCCTTCCCATTTACCCACTCTTTCTCTCCGCCAGATCCTAGGGGTTCTTCTATCTTTTTTGAGCTTTCCATTCTTCTAAGGAAAACAAAACTACTCGGTTTAGTTTTAAGGTTCAACCATTAAGTCGCATCCTTATCAATCAGTGACGATTCTAGTATGGGTTTAGTGGGTTTAGATGAACTCATACTAAACCTAATTATATACAATTTACAATAAGTATCAACATGTATGCATCTCTTAACTTAGTGGTTAAGCACATAATACTAAAGGGGAGACAATGGGGTTCGAATCTCCCTCCCACATTTTTTTACCCCTTTTCAGTTAAACCAAAACTCTATAGAAATTCATTGCCTCATTTGACACACTCGCACTCCCACATAATTCATCTCAATTTCTCATACTCTCTCATTCTCAAAAACTCATTCGACATTCGATGCCCATCGTTGTCTACTATATGTTTGAGTTTTCATGGCAATTAGTGGAGCTATTTGTAAGTTCATGGTTGCTTTTTTGGTATGGCTTTTACGCATTTAGCACAACCATTTCATATGATTTGTCTCAAGCTTTGTGTGATTACATCAAACCCAACAATTTTAAAGTCAAACATGTTTCTTCCTCTGCTTCTACTAATTCTCCTCAACATAATTTTTCATCATTTGATGATTTACCTCCCACTGTTCTTGTCCACGGAATTTTTGGGTTTGGTCAAGAGGTAAGTCAAAATTTCAATCTTTCCTCAGTTTTTACCATTTTTGCATCAAGTTCATCAGGCATTCTTTATTTTTAATGGGTAATTTTTGTTCTTAACATTAGTTTAGTGATTGGATTGATTGTCCCATTTTGTTGGAGCAGAGAAGAAGGACGAGAAGGTTTTGGTCCCAGATTTGGGTTCTTTGACTAGCATTACGATCTTAAAATTCTGAGTATTTTGAATTTTGGAGTTTTTTTTTTGGGAAAATTTAAAGTATAATTGAATGGTCTTGAAGTAAAATTTCAATGATATTCACCGAAATTGAGATTTGCTCAATTGCTGAAATTGATGTTGCATTGTTGACTAATTATTGTTGGTCAGATTATCACTAGGTGTATTATTTGTTTACTTTTGTTCGTTATCGTCCATATTTATTTATTGCTATACTAATTTAGTCATAATAATGTTATTTGTAATTTGAAATTTTAAATTGTACGTATTATTTGACTTGGTAGGTTCCGAACCCATAAGGAATAAATCATGGCACCGCCACTGTTATTAGTGCATATATTTTCATTTCTTAATTCTATGTATTTATATATAATGGGGAGAAATTTATAATTTATACCATATATAAAAATATCAGGGGAAATCTCGTAATTTTATTTTTATACCAGATATCATACCTGATATATTTTTCTATATTTTTATAATTTCTGTATTTCTATATCTGATATAACAATATATATATATATATATATGATATAACAACACTTATATATGAAATCTCAGTATCCTAATATAATTTATATCAGGTTTGAATTGGAAAAGTTTCATATAACGGGATATATGTGATCGGAATACTCGACAAATTATACGTATGTAAATGAGATCCGTACGTAAGTGGTTAGCGTGGTATAGACTAAATTCCATAATTACAACGCCTCAAAATAAAAATTGCAAAGAATTTTTTTAGCAAATAAATTTTCAAAAGTGTAGTAAATCTTCAACTCCGTAGGAGATAGTATAAGTAAACGTAGAATAAAATTTTGTCGTAAAGAATGTAAACTACTCCGGATACAAAAACCTATGAGATGTATCTCACTTTTAAAATCTTACGGTACGAATGCTTAAGCTAGCATGCTTCATTTTTATTGTCACCAGCATGATAAAGTTGCTGATTGATTGTAAAGTAATCATATAAAGATTGGCAGCTTAAACTGGTGAATGTTGCCTCTGCTACTTAATTTATTTTGAGCCCATTCCTTACTAAATATAATTGTAAAACCAAAAGAAAAAACTAAAAATCTTTCTCATGCCATAATATATAATGTAAAATATAATGATGCCTAGCTAGTCAATGACAACGTAGTTGCCTAGTCACAACTCATATTCATTGTTATTAAGCACTGATCGCTTATAATACTAATTTAAGGAGTATTATCGAGGGTGGCTAGACTAGCTTCATGAACGTAGAAGGTGAATGATCACATATATGATCATGATCAAGCTCATTTACTAGACTAGCTTCTAAAATTGTTCGACCTCAACTTAGCTCATTATTAAACAAACGAACTTAAACAAACTTTATCCAAACTCAAACACGAGTGAGTTGTTTATTGAACGTCCCTAAGAACTTGAAAGTTTACACTTACAAGATATAAGAGAGTTCCATCCTAAAATCATATGACAATATGAGGAGTTGTCTCTTAGACTTATAAAGTGTTTAACTCTTAGTCATTTTATCAATAAGGTACAATTAATCCCAACTCACATATAGATTTTTAACTTTTAACACTCCCCCTCACATGTGAGCCCATTTTTAATTTGGCACAGTGTACATTAAAGCCATTAAAGGTTTCAAACCGTTGGCCTAACTCTGACGACACCATGTTAAATACGAGTTTGGGTCGCACTCGTCACCAAGAGAAAGAATACACTTACAAGGTCCAAGAAACTTCCATCCTAAAACCATATGGCAATGGATGGAGTTGTCTCTGAAACTTATAAAAGGTTTAACTCTTAGTCATTTTATCAATGTGGGACAATTAGTCCCAACTCACATAAATTAAATACACAAAGTGTGCCTACACTAGTAGAAAACAGTTCAATTGCTTCACCTCAATTGTTGCGGTTAAATAAATTTTGAAGCACATAACAATAAGTGCTGCGGTTATTCAAAAAACCGCAGCACTTATAACACAAGTGCTGCGGTTATTTAAATAACCGCAGCACTTATGAGTCACAAGTGCTGCGGTTATTTGAAATAACCGCAGCATTTAATCTTCCCCCAGGAATATAATATATGACTGATTAAATGCTGCGGTTATTTGAAATAACCGCAGCACTTGTGACTCATAAGTGCTGCGGTTATTTCAAATAACCGCAGCATTTAATCAGTCATATATTATATTCCTGGGGGAATATTAAATGCTGCGGTTATTTTAAATAACCGCAGCACTTGTGACTCATAAGTGCTGTGGTTATTTAAATAACCGCAGCACTTGTTCATTAATATAAAAACCCATCCTTTTTTGTTCCAGGCCATTCAAATACGAAAACTTTCCCAGAATCGTCCCAACACTTCAGCGCACAAAAAAAAACCTAACCCTAACCTTAACCCCATAACCTAACATCCCAGGCCATTTTGCCTCTAACCCTAACCTTATAACTTACTCATCTCTCCCATTTTGAAGAAGTCTACATACTCCGAAGCTCAAAATCACGGTTTGTATTTGCCTTAAACTCTAGTATATATTTTTTTTTTAAATTCTTTTGTCCATAATTTGTTAATATATAAATGCGAAGATAAAAACTTCTTATATGTTCAGATCTGTATGTTACATGTTGTGTTTATGAAAGAATAAGCCTTAAAAATCGAATTTCATAGATTATAGGGTGTTAGAGACCTTTTTTGGGGATCCTGTAGATCTCTCAAAAATACACAAGTTAGACATATTATAAGCCCTATTCGGAGTCCCATAGTCAATTTTATGGCTTCTCAAAGTTTTTTTTTAATATCTCAAATAATACATCACCAAAGTCGCTAAATGCTAACATAATTGTGTAGTACCTCTTAAAATAGGTGGTTTCAAAAAAAAATTTACACCATTTGGATCACCGGGCTAAGAGATATGCCTCTTTGAACTTTACGAAACCTTGGAATAGCACCCGAAATCTATGAAGAATGAATTGGTTGTTTATTTTGAGTACAAAATATTGTAGATCGCAATTTTGCGTGCGAAAACGAGTGGTCATAATTGAATTTTCGATTTATATGCTTCACGATTCATCATTTCTTAGCTTTTCTTATCTTTTATGACCTATTCATTTTTATTTTTATTTTGTTCTGGTAACCATCAATTGCTGCTAATAACCGCAGCAAATAATGCTGAAAAAATATATTTTTTTTATTTTTAAAAAATGTTTGCTGCGGTTTTTTGGTAAAACCGCAGCAAATAATAGGTATATTTGCTGCGGTTATTACTAAAAACCACAGCAAATAAGTATGTCAATTTTTTTTTTATTTTTTAATAATTAATGCTGCGGTTTTTTATAAATAACCGCAGCAATTAAGGGTAATTAATGCTGCGGTTATTTTAAATAACCGCAGCAAATAATATTATAAGTGCTGCGTCAAAAAAACCGCAGCATTTGTTGGTTTTTATATGTGCTTCGGTATAATAACCGCAGCAAATAAGGTTAAATAACCGCTGCAAATAGACTTTTTTCTACTAGTGCTAGGTACTCTGTTTATATACATTCAAAGCGTTTCCTTTGTACTTCGTAGGGGTGCTTAATCAAGGAGCCGAGCCCAAATAGTAGTGGTCTCGGCTCGGCTCAAGCTCGAAACTCGACAAGTTTTTGAAATCGGGCTCGAGTTCGAGTTCGAGCTCGATAGTTGAATAGGAGTTCAGCTCGAAACTAGGCTCGAAACTCGACTCGACAACAATTGATTTTTGTAAAAATAAAATATAAAAAATAATTCAAAATATAAATTATATATATATATATATTAAATTTTAAAAATTTATGTTAAAATTTTAAAAAATATTTATATATTAAATTTTATCGAGGTTTCCAGCCGAGCCAAACCTACTTGATTTGTTTAAGTCTCGAGAAAAGCCCAAACTCAAGTCGAGCTCTATTTAATTAAGCTGAGCCCGAGTAGCTTAGTTAATCTTCTGTGTGTTTTTAATGAAACTTAAAGGAGCAGTGTTGAGGGTCCAAAAACCTTCCATCTAAATGGCTCTTAAAGAAGTAAGGACTAAGGACCAATTGATTAAGAAAGAAAACATACTTTTTCTTTCTTCGTTCTTTTCATAAAATCGTGATGTGTGCTAACGTTTTTTCAAGGGAATATTTTGAAGAGGATTTTAATAGGGGTGTTCAAAACTATCTGACCCAATTGATCCGATTCGATAACTCGACAATAAACTGTCTTTATTTTTTCGGGTCGGGTCGTGGGCCGGATAAAACTATATTCGGGTATCTAGTACCCAAAATATATATTTTTTTAATTAATGTTTTTGATGTTTTACTGTTTTAGCCTTAGTTACTTATGATTTTTAATGCTTCTCTCATTCGTTCTCTGACTCTCTCGCAGGCTCGCAGCCATCAGCCCCTTACGCTCTCACAGCCATCCCCTCAGTCCCTCTCACTCTCGGCCTCTCAGTCTCTCACACTCTCACTGGAGTTCTCGTCGCCTCACAGGAGTTCTCGCCTCTTGTCTCCCAGGTTAATATATGATTTTGTTTTGTTTATATTTGATAGTTTATATATGATTTTGTACTAGCTTTCATTATTGTGTTTTGCTGTATTTTGTCGGGTTTTCTTTTGAATTATAAGATCATGTGATGAGATGAATTTTGACATTGTTCTCTAAATTAATGTTGTAGCAGAAGTCATGTCCATAGGGAAGGAAATTCTGCCGTGCACAAAATGGCTCAATTACTTGACGAGTTGTCGATAGTAGGCTACTATGTTTTGGTTTGGCAGGATTTTGAAGATATTGCAGTGTATTATTTCTATTATTTGTAATATTTAGAATTGCAATAATAAAATCTGTAGCATTTGCTTGAAGATATTGCAGTGCGTTATGAATGGATTACTGATTTACTGTCCAAAAAACAATTACATTTTATGATCATAATTTATCAACTCAGTCCCAGCTATGATAAATTATGATATGCCTGCAATTGCATTTCTAGATGAGTCCCCAAGCATTGTGAAATACCTTATATGCAGCTGCACGATGCTACCGAAACGAAAGCTTAATAACAGTAATGAAATCAAGCAAAGTTACAAAACTACATTCAATGCGAATTTGTTTCTCGTAAAATCGGGTACTCTGTGACCCGACCTGGTTTAAGCGAGTACCCGCTTTAATCGGGTCGGATCAAGGGCCGATTTTTAAATTACCCGGTTATGAACGCCCCTAGTTTTTAAGATATTGTTTCCTTCCTTTTCGTGTCTTCTACTGCATGTACACATAATCAAGAGTCCGATTATGTAATTCTTCAAAAACAACCCCACGTATCATTGCGTATTGTAGCAACCAACATGGTTTTTTATCATAGAAGTTGGGAACACGTTTTTGGGTTTCTAGCTCAAAGGTCAAATGAGCAAGCAACAATTCTGAGTTTATGCCAGACTTACGTGGGTACACATAAATTTAGCGACCCTAAGCTATCAAGTCTCGAGCTAGTTAATCGAACAAGAGAGTATGCACTATTCTTGGAATTGCATGCATGTCAAAATATGTGTATTATATGTCAAAGAGATTGGAGTTATGTGTGTTCCTATTCAAATTTAACCAGACTTCACTTGAGTTGAGTCTTAAACTCTTAATCAATTCAATACAAAATTCATCCAAGGGATATATATTTATACCCAATAAAAAAAAAGTCATCAAAGTGTTATATGTACATCAAAAAATAATTGGAGGAGCTAATTGAATATAAATTATTAGCCACATGAGATCAATTGAAGTTTAGAAATGTGTACTTTTACACGTAATGTAATTGTGTTTTTCATTCGCTTTACTTTATTTATAGAAATCTACTCATCACTTAAAATTTAAGTAGAGCTCACTTGAGCTATATTTTAATCGGCTCAATTACCTAAATTATCTCACCGCATACATAATAGCTTATAATTAACTCTCTTGATCTTATTAAAAAAAAAAGACAAAATTAATTCTCATTATCGAGGTCCCTTACCCAAACTTTCGAAGCAAAAAAGTTTATGAGGTAGTATGACAAAATCACATGTAAAACCATATTATTAATGCTTGATTTTATTAATCTTTTTACTTTTAAATTCTTATTAACGACCTTAAATGTTATACATATTGTCAAAGTCAAAGTTAAAGCCAATCATTTTGTCATCTTGTGTAGACAACCAGCTATTTTGTTTCCAAAAACTCGAGCTACTCATAAGAATAGGGAGTCATTTCAGTGGACAACAATGGGCCCAAGAATGATCCCTTTTAATTGGACGCGTACCAAGTAGGCAAGTAGAACAAAAGATTAACTAGCTTTTCGTATCTTAGCTAGTTGGCCCAACCTACTCCGGACCAAATGATTACGGACTTGCGCAGTACACAGATCTTTCATTCTTCAGGAATTATCTTCATGCTTGACATGATTTATCAAAGATATTGGAATTTGTCTAATGTTTTTTTTTTTTTTTTTATCAATATGTTCTGGTAAGCTTTAATAAGACTACTTAGATGAACATCCATGTATTGACCACAATATGTCAATTATGTGTTTGTGACTAAAAATGTAGACAATATTCAATTTTCAAATGAGAAGAATAAAAAGAAAAAAAAGGAGTAATTCTCAAAACTTTAACTAATTAAACAGAGTTACTCGGAGTTGCATTTGTTTGCGGAAGTTGAAGTTCGTTTTGATCAAGGAATTGTGATTTTGCGAGTTAGTGAGGTTTGAATAACATAACCTAGTGTACGACAATTATATAGGTGAAATTAAACATGTTTATATTCTAAATAAGAAGGATCTATGATTCAAGAAGTTCTTTTTATCGAAACAATCCATCCCCTTCTGTAAAAACATTCTTGATTGGTCCATTTTACTCCATAATGGACATGAATGACAAATTGATTAAACCTTAGCATGCCTTTTTCAAATGAAATCTCGTAGAGTCCTAGCGCAACATTATTCCTAAATTTTATGTGGTTTACGATAATTATTTTCACAAGTTGTGTAAGAGTATTTCTGAATGCGTTATTTGATCAAGAAGTTCAAAGCAGTGCAACTATCAGATTAAACAAGAAGGTATTCTTGACTACAACAGACACAACAAGATTTACTAATTACAAGATTTATTACAAGTAAACCATGAAATGGCCCAAACAAGAATGTACATATATTATCCTTCACCTTTCCTAGCATCTATAGAGACAAATTCATTCCCATTATAGCTACGTGACCCGACCCTGACCCTGACCCGGCTCATTAGGCACGTGATCCGACTCGGCCCTTACCCTCCCAGCACAAGTCTAGCTACGTCCACAATGTCCTCAATAATGCAACGGTATTCACTATTCAGCATCGTACACAGCGAGTCTTGCCTTGGCAACCACTATGAATCGATGAGACTTTGTAAGTGATCCCTATGTGAGTGAGAAGGACATAGCACTACAAATCTGTCTCATTCCTGCACATTAGAGATCTCTTGTTCTCCATGTGACATAGTTTTTTTGAAACAAATGCCAACCTTTTAACAGTTACACCACTACTAAGTTCTTCGACTTTGGCTTATTTCGCATGTCAGTCGAAATTTGTAATCAAGATAACTTCTTCAAGGATCGGACTTGTCCGATGTATATAGCAGAGAAGAACTCGTGGCGGAAGTTTCGGAAGTTCACACTTTCACCAACAACTTTATCTTCCAGAGTTTTATACTTCCAGAGTTTCGAATGCCATGTTTTTTTAACAAAAAGTACCGTATATATATAAGATACAATGAATTTCGGAAGTACACACTTTTACAATATTTTTTGTTTTGAAAAATAGGGGTTAGAATGAGAATAAGTAATGTTGTTGTCTATTTATAGAATTGAGAGTTTTAGAGGGCCTTCTGCAAACCTAGGTTTTGACGACTTGTCAAATCAACTAATAAGATTGGTTTAATATAAGCTCATTAGAAAATTCACTTTGCTTTTTTTTTTTTAGTATTTTCAAAGATAAATTCAATTAATATTTGATAGGAACAATTTTGGTTTTTTATTGTTCATCTAATCAAATTTGTTTCGAATACTTGAGAAGTTAGGGACGAACTACTAAAATGAAGGCCCTAGCAAATAAGTAATTAAAATCATATTTCATCTTAAGGGTATACTATCCTAATTACGATACGACAAAGTCCCCAAATTTGAAGTATAAGTCCACATGAATGAATTTGAGGAAAAATTTATTGAAAAAAAATTGTTGATATAATTTTCAAATTCTTTGCAAGTGAACCTACAAGTATGTCATCCAATTCTTCAACACTAACAAGTACAACTACGTTCTATGGAGTATATGGCAGTCAAAATAAAAATAAAAATAAATTAACCAACATAAATATTATAAAAGGGGAAAAAGTTCACATATAGACCTTAAGTCATTTATTTTTTAATAGGTTTTCTAAGGTATAAAGAAAGTTGCAAGTAGCAAGGCGACAAATAATGTAAATGAAATTTGATTTCAATAAATAGTATTTTTAAGACTTTACTGACTAAACTAGTTGATATCCATAATTATCAGTGGAGTAATATTATGGTTTGCTCTAACTTGCTAACACTGGGAAGGAAGTTTGTACTAGTTGGTTTTGTAGCAATATACTTCACAGTTTAACAAAAAAAAAAACACAGAGGACAGTTGTCTCTATATTTTGATCCAGAAACATGGAAATTTTCATTGACAACCTTCAAGCTTGACCTAGCGACAAAAGCAAAATCTGAGTAACCAAGGTCACTATTAAGAACTACCTTGAAATCCTCACTTCCCTTTGAGTTTGCAATAGGCATAAAAACAAGAGCCAAGGAAACCGGTGCCTTGACCTAGTATGTTGAGCTGAGACCAAAACAAAGAGCAAAAGCTGTGAGAATCAAGGAGCTTAGATCAACTATTGGTACATGAAAGAGGACTGAAATTATAGACAAGTTCTCACTTACCAAGTCAAATGGAAGGCCGCCAAACAGAAGCCAACCAAGTCCAACAGTAAAAACGTCCTATATAGTTTGCAGCCATTTACGAGAAAACATTGTGTTGAATTAGCCACAGGTAAATGTGCATTGATATTTTGAGTGATATTACATAGATATTTCACGTAGAGTAAGAAATAATTGCACTGTAGACAGATAAATAGACCTATGCATTGGGGCGGGTTAGGGCCGGGATGGGTCACAAGCAAAATGGGCCGGGGCGGGTCAAAGAAGATGCAAAATGGGTCGATCGAGCTGGGCCAAAGGAGATATATAACGAGCCGAATTGGGCCGGACCGTCCAAAGAGAGTATAATTTTTATCTATAAAGGGGGATAATTTACGTGTATCAACTCCAATCTTTGGTAGTGGATCATCGGCAAGTAAGTGGAAATAATTCGTTATCTTATAGTGTTTAAAAGTCTTGGAAACTAAAGGCCCATTATTGACCCGACTTGACCCATTAAAAACCCAATAAAACATGACCCTTTAAGAGACCGACTCATTAAGCCCATTATTGATTAGGCCCTTTTATAAACGGGTCGGTCAAGGGCCCTTAACGGGCCCCCACCCATTTGAACAGGTCTACAGATAAACAAGATATGCAAAGAGAGTATATAAGATTTATTTGCGCACCTTCAAGTTGCCACAAATAGTCTGTGTGAGTGCCGAGTTCAGGGCCGTGTTCCAAAACACAGTGTAATTCAAAAAGAATGCCATGATACAGGATAGAAGCATGATGGCCTGGACGAATAAAGAATCCCATCAATGCATAAATTGAAAAGTTTCATATACTCTACACTAGATCTGTATTAATTCCACCGGAGAAAAAGGGATGGATGAAATGTTTCACGGTCATTTTCGAAGAGTTACTTAAGAACAAGCACCTGAAAGCCGGGGGATGATAAGTGAGGAAAGCTCATCAACTTCTGAAGATCACCTTGAAGAAATGTTGACAACAGCAAAATCGGTCCACATATTATACCTACAAGGTTAATGCAAAAAATTAGTTTACGTGTTCTCATAAAATTTAGTTTATATGCTTGGAGAAACTTAATTGTCCATCCTTATACATACCGTTGCACCACATAAGGCCAAAGGTATTCAGGCCGGTAGATTTTCCTGAGGAAACCAATAGATGTAGTTAAATGTGTAGTGTAGATATGAAACACGAAAGAACTGAGAGGCCAAGAAGATTATGGTATGGAAAATAAATAAAACGCACCAAGACGAGCAATAGAGGTGAGATATACTGCAGTACAAAGATTTGATAAGAGCACAACACCGTAGCTGTAAAAATCAAAAGACAGATCTCTTGCTCCCGCTACAAATGCACCAAGTATGATGATAGCCACACTGATAAAACCCTTGGAAAATTTGTATCAATCATATGAGCAACTTGATATGTGTAGATGACAAAAGGTCTCATGTGCTCAAGTGTATATATATGAGAATTTTGACAATGTGTTCAATCACTCAAGGTTAGCTATTCAAAACTCTACGCATCTATATTTTAAGGGCAAGAAATTAGCAAAGCATGTAAACATAAAGCCTTTGTTCTTTTCACCTAGAAAAATAAGTTATGAATGAGCGCTAATACGTCTCTGATAAGTTCACGTAAACCTACTTAATAAAGTACTTATTTACCTGGCAACAACTCGGAGAGAATGCTTTTGGCGAGCCACAAGGTACTCAACCACCATAGTAAAAGCCACAGTTGTACGCCTCAGAGTTGTGTACATGGGAACATTTATGCCACGTACAGATTCCATCGAAACCAGCTTTTATGGAGTATGCCAAGAGAACACATTACAATTAGCTTGTAAAAAAGACGTTTCTTTCCATAGTTTCCCTCAAATCTTACTTTGATAATCTTCTTAGCCAATAGACATACCATGAAGAGCAGATATGATAACGACAGAGGAAGCGTCTGAGCCACGGCCTTGAAGGGTACAATAATGATAGGATTGTCAAAAGTTCCGAGGGTTTCATCATTTGTGAATGAAATGACCTTCCAATGTCTCATTACATAGAGGAAAAAGCACGAGCATATCAACTGTAAACCGGTGCGCACAAGTTAGTGATCAGTCAAGCAAGCATCTTAAAGAAGAAATGTCATTTGTCAGGCAGCCAAAACATTCATCAGGTTGATAAAGAAACTAATAACGCAGACTAGACTTGCCTCATACGTATAATTAAGCTAACACAGAACATTTTGGTAAAATTTCTAAGGATATTGATGTAAGACAACAACTATGTATCCTTCATATATGTGCAGTGACAACGAGTTACCTGAAGAAGCGTGATCACATTTACATATGGGAATTTGTAAGAAGAAAGAGCTGCTTTGTTGAACATAACCAGCAGTACTGCAACACATTAATCAACTTTAGTTATAGTTGCAGGCTTAAAGATCGTGAATCCATTGTATTATTCTGGTAATTACTAGAGTACCATCAAGATAATCTTGAGATTACACGTACATGGTTAGAGGAATTTCAAAGTACATATTCAACTGAATAGGCGTAAATGACAAAAGTTACCATCAAAATTTGTGTTACTTGAACTCTTCATTCCACCTCAAGTACTGGTGCGTAACATATGATACTTATGACTGTTTGACATGGGGATAGATGCTACACCATGATTTACCAAAAGCATGGAAATTTATGTTTATATTTTTCATTGAGTTGCCTGGGAAAGTGAATTAAAAAAGAAAGCATCACAGCAAATTCCTAATTCAGCCACAAAACAATCTCAATCCATATGTTTATTGTGCTTATCTGCCTAACTCTCCAATTATGAGTAATGACCGTTTCACCAAAGTTGTTATCAAACATGTTTTGATTGTCTTTCTTGATGGCTTCCTGCACTTTACAATCATCCATTATATCCCACTATAAAACACTGTACAACCGAATGTAATTAATAACTAGGGAGTCAATAAATGTACCAATTTTTTTGGACAAGTACAAATGGGCCTAGGCCATGCCTTAGAGCTTTCCAATCTTAAGTATACAAGCACAACACTTGAACAGTAGCCCATAACATGAACTTTTTACATGCACCGGATGCTTCTACACCTAAGAGTGTTTCTTTGTTCATTTAAAATTCCAATCCCATAACACATTATTACTACCATGCCCCTTTACCCTTGCCTCCGGTGAGGTTCCAACTTCCAACCCTTGAAACACAGGGATGCAATGTAGATTCAGGTGTTACCACTGCCTTCCTCAACCTACCTTGATTCTCAAATATATGTACCAACTTAGCACACCTAAATCATAATAATCCCTGTGTTCTGCAGTATGAAATCCAACCATGCACACCATAATGCATTATACTCAAACACTCAGTACTAAATTATGTTCCAAAACAATATTTATAAGCATCCACACAACTTTCAGAGGTCATACTTGAACCGTTATTTCTATTTTGTTTTTTTATCTCAACGTATCCTATAGAAATTAAAAACATTATACCTTTTTCATTAGAATATCAAAAGTCCTTGAGAAAAATTAACAGTTCAAATTTGACAATGAGAATGTTGGATACCTATATTTTAATTATACAACGAGGGATATTAAAATTCATAGCAATAGTCAACAATGAAGTATTGAATCAATTAACCAAACCATGATCCCATAATTGAACACAAAGTACCCTTAAAAGTATACGGAAAATAAATAAAAATATACACACTATTTAAGTAGGAATCAAAATTATTGATCATAGGATATGTTATACCAAAGTTTATCGAAGAAAAAACAGAATTTCACCATATATAATATCACAAGTGTAGAAAGAGATGTAAATGGAGTAAATTACCAGCACATGACATGTAAGAAATTGCAGCAAAGATTCCTTTCGTTGACATAGGCTTTGACTTAGAGTTACCATCTCCTTCAACCTTTCGATATACTTCAGAGATGTGGAGTGCTTGATTCTTCCTAGGTGATGAAACCATGTCGTGGTAATTTGTAGAATAGGGTCTTTGTTATTTTCTCTGTTTTTTTGGTGATTTTATGAAGAAGAATCAATATAATCTCATATAATTTTGAGTTTAGAAGTGGACTAGTAGAGTAGTAGAACTGTTCGAACTGCAAAAGGTGACAACTTTTACGAGTGGTGGAAAGGGAACAGCCAGAACACTGAAAGAAGAGGGAAAATAAAGGTAAAATTCTCAGGGGTGGGTCTCTTGCTTGGGCTTTATACATGTTACATGTATAATTATGACATATATGATTAATTCAATAATGGAATAAATTAACAAATTAGGTAATATGGGATTCTCACATCATTTTATAAACATATACTATAATAATATGTTTCCTAATAAGGCTGATTCGTTCCCTCACGAAAAAATTATATTGTAAGATAAGTTTTCCTTTCTTGAAGATTATGCTCAAATTTTTTGTTGAATTCATTATGGAACAAAATTAAACATGATGTATCATTAGGCAAGAATTACTCGTCATACAAAACTAAAAAAAAAGCAGATATTATATACACACGAAATACAATAAAATTATTGTATCTCCAATAAAAGTTACAATATAACAAAAGTTACGCCTTAACACAACATATGTCAATCTTTATAAACTCTAAATAAGTAATTTTTGTTATTTTAAAAGGTCATTTTTACTGTAAATACAATATCATGTGTATAAGATTTCGCGAAGAACCAAAAATACTTTAAATGCTAAATTTAGTGGACTAAAATTATAAAAACTACATAGTACTTGATGTCTTTCTTTTTCCCTATTATTCTGATAGCCCTAACACGATTGGTTCTTCCAAAGGACATGTTGCACATAAGCATGTGATCTAATAAAATCTTATCACGTTTGGTACATATCATACCTTACTATTTTTTAATGACTGCTACATCAATATAGGCTGATTCTTTGTCTTTGACATTGATTATGTAGTCCTCCTAGCCTGGATGGAGATCTGTTTTCTTGTTATAGTGCTGCCAGCTTGTGTTTCTTTTGGGAATGCTATATATAATGCGCTAAATTGTCCAATGGTCATAACGATTTATGGAATGTTGCCATTCCTGCAAACCATATTTTTTATAAACAGAGTATGTATGGCTCTACATGATCCACTGATCCCTACGTATTAGTATTACAGTAGCTACTAGTGTAACTCGTCATGAATGAGGGGTTAATCCTGCAATCTTGCAAAATCTACGTACTCCTTCAGTCCTCCAACATTTCAATTTATATAGTCAAATTCTAAAAATTTTGATTATAAATTTTCATTATGTTATAAGAAATAATATATTTAAGTCCAGCTTTATTGGATGTATCTTAATATAAATTTTAAAATATCAAGTTTTTATAAATTTTTACTTTAAAAATTTTAAGATAAAAATGTGTAAAATCGTATGTTATAAAACAACAAAAAGGTGTACTTTGATAAATTAGAACGGAAGACGGAAGAACACTTTAGAGCATACTCCGTACAAAAAAGAAGCTCTATGATAGTGTCATTGGGCAGTTCTGTCCGCATAGTACGACAAGGCAGTTTAATCTATATATTCAGTTCTATTATATATTATAATGTTATAGATTAATGAATATTGAATATTGTAAAGTTGTTAATGTGGTTAGGCACATCCTTAAATAATAAGTGTTTTCTTTTGGAAAGCGAGCAAGATTTACAGCTTCAAACTTGCAAGCCTACAAAAGTTGACAAAAAATTCAGAAGATAATGACCCACTTAAAACCTAATCAAAATGAATTGAAGTCGATCAAATGGGGTGCAAGTGCTAGTGTGCAAACTTTTTTAAGTCTACTACGTAGGAGTTGCTTTTGTTGAGTTGTTCGAGTGATGGACCCAAACGGCACAGAAGTAGGAGTTGCTTTTGTTAAGTTGTTTTAAGTGATGGGCCCTAATGGTGCAGAAGGAAAGGAAATGCAATGTACTGATTCCATTAATTTTCATTAAACTTGGACTCTTTCGTAATTATATTACTAAAGTCTCATTTTATTTATTGAGCCAAAATTTTAACCATAAATTATCAATATATTATAGAAAATAATATATTCAACTATAACTTGTTTGATGCATCTTAATGTAAATTTTTAGAATACCAAATTTTCATAATTTTTTGTCTTACGAATTTGAAAATAAAAATATTTTAAATCGTATTTAGGAGAACGAGAAAGTCAAATGAGATTTTTTTTAGGAACAGAGGGAATATATACGGATTAGTGAACTAGAAAAGTACATGTCCACCATTTTGGTATTTGCAAATTGTAATAACCATTTATGGAAAATAGCCATTTATATTTATATATATTTATATATATATATATATATATATATATATATATATATATATACATATCAATACATCTAGTAAAAAAATATTTGTAATACTATATCTTGTAAAGTTGTATTGATTAGGTATATTGAATAAATAATGAGATAACTGGTTCAAAATAGGAGAAAAATATACAATATTGTACAAGATATTTTGTATATGGCACAAAGTATTGCGTGTAACTTATGATTGACTCTAAAGGATGTTAGTGATATTGTGTAATTGGTATGTAGAACTTCAAGCTTATTAGCTTATAAAGGAAATGACACACATAGAAAATTATAAAATAATATATACATAATACTGTATTATACATAATATTAATACTGCATGCATCAATACCATTCACGCATTAAACATTTCATACATATGTAGAGTTGATGACAGACAACCTCCACTCCTTAATATCGATATTAGAAAATAGGCTAAAGGGATATAATTTTTTGAATGGCTAAGCATCATTCTCAATTACTTAGGATAATTTTTTTACAATTTTCTCATGTCAGTACCGTAATATGGCTTTTAAGTTTTGATACAATACTACGACAATGACTTTTAAGTTTCAATATTCGGTAACTTTCAATGAAACTAAATGTCAAAATCCACCTCAAATATCTGAAGACTACAAACATACAACAATAACCATTGTATTTCTGGGATGTAAAACTATACCGTCAAGCACTTTTATAAACCGGAAAAATTCAACGAATAGGCAACGCCACCTCAAAATCTGGTAAAGTTTCATCTCATATCAATGATATCATGAACATGGGGCGGCGCCTTGTTTAGGCGCCTCTATCATGGTCGGGGTGTTTGGTTTAGGCACCTCCACCAATGGCTTTAGAATCGAGTCACTTGGATAAAAATTGAAATAATTATAGCCTATTTTGTAAAGGATATCAAAGTTGAATTCAGTTTTACTAAATCATTTATAACATTCCGTGTTAAATCAAAATTGAGCTTGTAATACATAGATCGAAAGCTTGTTATAATGCATTTCTAAAAAAAAGTTTTTAGATAAATATATGAGTTTATAAATAGTATAGCCTAGGTTTTGATTCTCATGGATATATTTTGGGATTAAAGGATTGTTAATCCGTTAATATTGACATTCTTGAAATATTTAAAATGTCATGGACCAAAGAGTGAGGTATTGTATTTAAGAAATCTTTCAACAAAAAACCTACATTTGTCAATCCTATCCCCATGAACAATGATGATGATGATGATGATGATGATGATGATGATGATGAGAATATTTACATAATGTTAGGAACAAACGAAAATATTTTACGAGTTTGAGGGAGTAGCACAATGATAGAAAAAGCTATGAACAAGACAAAAAATGAGGCGCTTGACGCAAACACCTCTTCCGTGGTGGATGTGCCTAACAAGACGCCTCAACCATGGTTGAGGCGTCCAGATCAAGGACCCTACCATCATGGAGGTGTTTGGTTTAGGCGCCTCTACCATGGTGGGGTGCCTAATCCAGATGCCCCGACCATGGTAGAGATGCCTAAATAAGGTGTCTCACTAAATTTGTAACACAAATTAAATCTTTAACGAATTTTAAGGTGCGATGTTAACGGTTTGTCGGGCATGTTCAATTTGTCAAAATGTTCGGTAACGTCCCAACGATACAATTGTTATCATACATTTGTAGTGGTCTAATATTTGCAGTGAATTTTAACATTCAGTTGTTATCATATGGCTAAATTGAAACATAAAAGTCGTCGTTGTATTACTTAAAATATACGCAGTATATATTTTTTTTATAAAAGGCAAAATGATCAATTCAGACCTTAAATATAAACAGTCCCTAGTAACACGTGGCGATATTTTGTAAGTCTTGTAATTTTTCCAATGCCGTGATTAGTGATTAATTACTTGTTCATTAAGCTTTATACCCATTTGATTTCTTCCCAGCGAAGAAAAACGAAAGCAGGAGAGGAGAGAGAGAAACGCAAACACGACCAATCATTAAATCAAACAACCAAAACAGAAACATAAAAACATAAAATCTAAAAACACAAAAACCAAATTCCATCAAAATCAAACAACTCTTCTCAGTTCTCTCCGTTTCCTCCTCAATTTTGTCGACTATGATTGAAACTGAATCACACGATTTATCCGACGATGCCGATTACGCCGCATCTCAGCAACAAGTATTCAATTCTATCCCTCAATTCCTGAATAATTTTGTCCTACTTTTGCACATTTTTCTGGAAACTTCTAGGTTAATCTTGCAATTGATTGATTTTGAAAATTGTTTTGTGAATTAGGGTTCGCATAGTATAATGAGGAGTGATAGTGGACGACGAAGTGAACCGGAAGGTTCGGAAGTCGTGTACATGAAGGATAATGTATCGATTCATCCTACTCACTATATGTCTGAGCGAATCAGTGGCCGGTTGAAGTTGATTCAGCATACCGATTCTTTATTTTTGGTATTCTTAATTGTTGTTGTTGTTGTTGTTATTAATGGGACGATTTTATAATTTGTGTGTGTGTTTTTGTTGTAGACTTGGGTGCCGTACAAAGGCCAAAACACAAATGCCAGGCTTTCCGAGAGAGGTGAGCAGCTTGTAATCTATGCGCGGATTGTTGTTTGATGTTAAATTTGTTGATTTAGTTTGCATTTAGAGGATTTTATTTAGCAATAGCAAGTGGTAGTGGCGTGACATTGGTGACCAAATCATGTGTGATAACGCACTTGTCGAATGTTGTTATGTGACTGTATGTGGAATTATCAGATGGTTGTTGGCGATGTTAGTTTGTTTCCGTAGTATTACCTAATTTGAGGAGTGGCACCTTTGTGATGAAATTGGAATGTGCTAAGTTATTTAGTTTGTTGAGCTGTATGAGCTTATGTTCTCGCAGTTGGTTTGTGTTAATGGCTCTTTTCAAGAAAGCTAGATGTAATCGGCTTAAGCGTATTTCCTCTACGGAATATAAGCTTAAGAATTTGGACTTTTGTGTTATTTTCATTTATTAATAAGACTGAGCTATGAAATGTAGATGCTTCAACAATGAAAAGAAGTCCGCTTCGTGTTTATGTTTGCTGGTGTATAGCATTGATCTCCAACCTCTAAGATGTATTGCTGATTGTCGTAATTTTCTAGCATTTGTTGGATGTGCTTGTTTTACTATCAATTCTCTTGCAGATAGGAGTCTCTATACTATAAGGCCCCTTCCATTTACTGATGTGAGGTCCATTCGGAGGCATACCCCATCACTTGGCTGGCAGTATATCATTGTCGTGCTGTCTTCAGGTAAGATATGTGTTTGAGGAATCTTACTCTTTCAGTTGGAATAATTGTATATGTACTGCTGAAATCGTGATTGGAAAGACCTTGATATCCTCCTGTCTTCTAATCAATAGATTGATCTGTTCTCTGATATACACACTCAACGATAAGTTGCACTGTCCTAATAATTAGTAAATGAGATGACATGTACTTTATTTAAACTGTAGTTGATATCCCTCGTTCTTTTTGAAGTATCTGATTCTGTCTGCTTAAAATTTTTTTTTTGTTTTAAAAAAACGTCTAATGTTGTAAGATTGTCTTAGTTACTCTTGTAGTATCTATACTTAATACTAAATAAATAGCTTTGCTCTCATTCAATAAATGCGAATAATGAGATTGAAATCTGGATAATGTTTCTTTTAGTATGAAATCATTGATATCTCCCTTACGAAGTTGGATTAACTGTAACGTCTGTAAGGATTATATTTTTAGGTCAGAAGCCTTATTACCTTTTTTTATGGATGTGCTTCTGTGCTCTTTGACTATCTGTTATTAGGACACAAATGTTTACTTTGTATCCTTCACATACGCTTGATCTTTGTGCTACTTTTCACTTTTCTTATATCATATGTTTTTTAAGAATGCTTTTTTCTAGGAGGAAATCATGTATAGCACTAGCACTTGGTACTGATTAGATATTAGTTATTGTTTCTTTATTGATTATATTTCTTGCACTTGGTCTAATTTATTTGTGATCTTTGTTTGCTCCTGAAAGACTAATTGTATCCACTGTGTCAATGGAGGCCTCTTTACAATGATGTCTGACAAGACATAGCTATATTAAATATTTTAGTTTCTTTAGCTCTATCAATCAGATTATGGAGATTTTTTACTTTACTTTTCTATTACTTTGAGGGAAACTAGTATTTCTTCCATGACACAGTATTTCAGATATTTGGCTGTTCCTTTTGTGCTGAAATGTTGAATCAAAGTGTGCTTTTTTTGTTTGTTTACAGGACTTGCATTCCCTCCCCTTTATTTTTACAATGGCGGCGTTAAGGAGTTTTTTACCACAATCAAGCTACACATTTCTCTTGTAAGGTGGGTATTTCTTGTTTTTCTTAAGTCTGACTGGGTTTCGTCTTGTTTGAGCTTTAAACATTGACTGTCACTTGTCATTGCAATTCCAATGCAAATAATTTGCTAAACACTACCAAAATTGTCGTAATCATATTGTTTACCTTCTTAGTGAGAAGTAGAGTTGGTAAAGAGTTGTCTATCTATAAAGTTTGACAATTGTAAGAGGATAAAAGGTTCCTGCTGCCTCTTAAAGCTGTTGGTTAAATGTTGATTTTGTAATCATTTGAGGATGGATAGCCAACATCACCTTTCATCAGAGCTTGGTTTTCTCACTGCCACCTCCAGACTTTAGCAATGAAAAGCTTGAGACTTACTTAGAATGGCTATGGACTAATCATTTGTCTCCCTAAGCTGTTCTTTACTTCTTATTACTTATGTTGTAGTAGTCGGTTAAAAAATATCATCTGGATCTTGGATCTTTACAAAATAGATACCTTTTTGGATTAGGGGCACCCTAACCTAGCTAGGACTTTCATTGGAACTCCCAATGGTGATAGCATGATACAAGAATTTTTAGTCCCTTTGAGGTTGTTTTAATTTGTTAATGTTTGGACTTAGCATTATTTTTCTTGGAAGTATTTGGTGTGCAAGTTGGAAAAGTGAAGTAGTGTGATAGTTACAAGTCGGGATCTTTCTATTGATAGGAAAATCTAGTAATGGAGCATTATATATTTCATAAAATGAGGATGCAAGGGTTAGCACGTGGCTGTAACAAATAATTGTTGGGCTTGGTAGTGAAAAAATGGCTCTAAGGAATCTCAGGCGAAATAATTTTTGGGTCATTTCCCATACCATGCACTTGCCATAAGTAGGTCAATTCCTGTATCACTGTTCTGAAGTTAGCACTATCCTTATAATGGAAGCCTTAGTATGCTCTTGGATTAATGAAATTCTGTGGAGTGGAGGAGAGTGGAGCATTTCTGTGGGATTAACTAGTTTGATTCTACGCCGAGTGGGAGAAATTTGAACGGTCATGCAATGTTCTGTGGTTCAGTTGTTATCACATTCATTTTGAAGGACCTCTAGCTTGTTGAAATGAGATTTTTATGTATGAGTAGAACCAATAGAAAATTTAAGGTTTAAGTTTTTAAAGATTTGATATTCTGTACTAAAAAATGGGGAATGATGTTCAAGAAGATTTGTAGAATGGTGGATGTCCGTCTTAATGAGAGAAGTGGAACGCTGGCAAAGAATTAGCTGGTAAATTCACAATGATCCTTTTTTCAGTTCTGTTGTGCTTAACCCTAATGTTATAGGATAGTGATAGAATTTTCTTAAGTAGCTGGGTGGAGTGCTTGAATAGCACATTTTCTTGTGAGAGAGATAATGCAGGTTTTGTAAATTCTAGAAGTGATCAAGGATTGAACTCATGTAATGGAAGTTGAACAAAGCAGCTTGGTATAGTATTGCTTTCGGCATCCTCTTGAAATGATATTTTGTACTCCATTTGGCTTTATGTTGTATTTCGTCAACTATTTCTATTTATGGTGGCAAGATTATTATATGTTGAGCAGTTGCACATCTGGGACCCCTAGACACCTCACAGTTTCATATTGTCTCTTAATTATATTTCTTGTAATTTCATTATAATTTTATGTACTGATTCATGAATGCCATATGTAAAATTGTATGATGAATTTTTAAAGTTTCATGTAGAAGGATACATGGACACGGATTTCCAGTCACATATGGGTAGTGTGACAAATTTAAAATTAATTGTTTACAGATCAGCAGATGATGCAAATGTGTACATTGTGAATGATTTTCAAGATCAACTCCAGGTATCTACATATTTCTCTGTTCTAGAAAAAACTAGTGTGCTGCATTGTAGCCTTTGTTGTTGTAAAGCCTCTTAAGGCACTTTTCATGTCTATTCACTTTCTGTAATTTTTTTTTTTTTGATTGGAACAAGAAGATAATGAGGAAGTTGGTTGCGTAACATCATTATGTTGTGAAAACTGATGTTTGTTACTGCTTGTGCATATAGGTGTATAGCTAAGAAGGTGCTTGGACTATTAAAGCTGAAAAAGCACATGATAAATCTGATTATTGTAATTGATCTATTCACATTAAAATCAATAGTAAGGACAGTCATTGAGAGTTCTCATTTTTTTTCTATGCTGTCTTGTAGCTAAATGATGGATGTGGCGAACTTTTTGTTCTTATCACTGGCTCTTGCTGGGTGTGCATTTTTGGCGCTTCTGTGTGTTTTTATTTATTTATTTATTTTTACACACGGTCATCAATTACGTGTATATTATCATCGAGTTTGTGAGAAAATAAAAGTGTATCAGATTATCATTTGCTGATCATACTGTTTAATTAGGATAGTGTTACTTCCTGAATTCTGTTTTTGTTATCACTCTTGAGCTAGATCATAAAATGCTAATTTACTTATTCTATTTTTCCATGATTTTGCCTCTTGATTTTTTATGAACAGTATATGAATTATTTGATTGTGCAGAAGTATGCACTTGATGGACCCATTTGCTAGTTGTTTGTTTTACTCTGCAGCATAATCTGATAGATTATTCTTAGTGATTAGTAATTTCTATATAGGTATTTTTCATCATTTGATTAATGGTTTTTTTAAAAAAAAAATCTTTTGTAGAAAACTCTTTCTTCATTGGAGCTTCCAGGGGTTGTTTCAGTTGCTGCACCATCTACAAATGCTTCTGTTGCTGCACCATCTACTCAGGGAAACCAAGGAAGGACTGATGTGATTGATAATGATAACAGTACTAGTTTGCAATCACTTAGAAGGCAAAGGAATAAGTCCAATGATCCCACTAAGGATATCTCGATTCAGGTCTTGGAAAAATTCTCCCTGGTCACCAAATTTGCTCGGGAAACAACCTCACAGCTGTTTGGTGAAAGTAGTGGTGATCAGTTCTTTTCTAATGATTTGAGAAAGCCTAGCCAAAGCCAGTCCCTCCCTGATCTTCAGTCTGACTCATCAAATGATCTGGAAGAAGTTCCCTCTACAGTACCTGTGCCTGCTGACCCTATGGAGGTACTTCTTTTTTTTTACTTTTCCACTCTTCACTTCTTCGGAAGCTCTAGGAATAAACTAATTATGAGTCCCGCGACTAGTTTGTACACTTATTGCATGCTAGGTTCTGATCTTATCGTTGTCATTCAGGCAAACTAGTTTATAATTTACTTCTGTTATGCTGTCCAAAATTAGTTGACATTATTAGTCTAAATCACCTTAATAACGAGTATTGAAGGACTGAGGTTGTAAAGGCTATTCTAGGTTTGCTAGATGTATAGAAATTGTATTAAAGGCCACACCTAACAATGCTTTTTGGCGAAAACCACGTCTCAATTTGGCACTTTCAGTACTTGGGCGCTATTGTTTACTTTCCAGAGCCCTGTAATTTTTACAGCCTCATATCATGAAGTTTTCTGTATTCCGTTGTATCTGGAAGGTTGTTGCATATGAGATGCTATTTCTTCCCAACAAAAGCTCGACAATATTGAACAGCCATTGTTGTTTAGCCTAACATAGTGATTTGTTGGTGTACATTTTCAATCATATAGCCATAAGTGATCAATTGGAGTTTCTCCATTCCTGTTGATGGTGGAGCTGCTAGTTTGGTATGAAGTAGATGAAGATTTCTTAGTATCTGGTGCTATATGATTTTAAAATGTAAAAAATTACCTGTATAAATTATCTGCTATCTTTAAGTTCTCGTTTTCTTTTTTACGTAGCATTGATTTATATATTTTTTACTAAGCAATTTATATGGATAGTCTGATGCAAACAATCAGACATCTTTTTTAAACAACAGAAAATATCTGGCATTGAGTATAAATTTATAATTCTGAGCAAGTTGCAGACATCAGGGTGAGAGATATTGAATTTCTTTTTTCTCTTCTGGTTTATAGGAAAGTTTTTGTGTTGCTCTTTTTTTTTTTAACCCCCTTTTTTGCGATGGGAACTTTGCAACTCTCTTGTTTCATCTTTAAGCTATAAATTAAGGCAACCATGTCTGAACTCCGAAATTAATAATATAGAATTGTAAAAAGTACTCCATTTTACCTCAATTCTACTTGGATTTTTTGTTGTTGTTAAGTTCAATAGATTTTTCTTTTCGTACGTGATGTTGGGGTACAGACCAAACTTAGGCTTTTCATCTTACTGTTCTTTCTTTTTATTTATGGATTCCTTTTTTTTATATAGATTATAGATATTTGGAGAATAGGACCCTATTGGTTTTGATGTAGCTATTTCTACAATGAGCACTTTTTCCGCCTTTAAAGATATTTGGTGTTTGAAATAAGTTACGTTGTATTGTTAATGTTTCATAATCTGGGAATAGCTTGGTCTTTTACAATAAATAACATTGGTGATTGGTTATTGGTCAAGGCATGTAGATCATGGCTGTTTGTTTTAATGTTGATTCTTTCTAGCTACTTTACATAAAGTATCCTTTATACTACTGCATCAATTTATCATTGGAACCAGAAGAGTGTTCCACTAGCTTCCTGTGATTTACTTTTTGCTTAGTTTTGCTAAGTTTTAGATACCCTGAGCATTGTTTTCACAGGTCCATAAAACTTGAATGACTTTTGATATGTCATGGGTGGTTCATTTGTTTTGCTGGATACTCATTGAGGGAAGCCACAGCCAGTGTCTTTTTATATGGATGGAGAATTGATATTATCGATACTCTTCCACTGAAGTAATATGTGAGAAATATTTGGACTTGAAGTTGGATGCTTTAAATTATTTTTATACATTCAAGAAAACCAGTTTAGACTAAATGAAAATTTTAGGAGTTCCTACGTTTTGTTGTTTGAGGTCCTATTTATTCTAAGCTTCTCTTCAATAATTTTGGGAGTTAATAGCTCTATTTGACTTTTGGGGAAATGTGACTAGCAGCCCTTTTGCTTTTAGACTATGTAACCCTTAGAGGGGATCATGACTTAATCTTGATAAGCAAAGGCCAATACTTTTTATCTAATTTAGTCAGTGTTCTTTCTAGTTCTATTATTTTATCTAGTTTAATTGCTCACTCTGTTTGTTATTATTTGACAGTTTGATAAATTGGCTCTTGTATGGGGTCAACCACGACAGCCCCCCATGACAAAGGAAGAGGTATTTACTTTAGTCATTTTGGCGGTATTTTTCTTCAACATCGGCCCTAAAGTGATGTATCTATTCATACTAGAGAATGTTACATCATGTTTTTGTTATTTCTTTCATCCTTACCTTTCTAGATTTCAGGAGCTGCTGTAAAAAGTTTTTCTTTGATAGGTTAGGACCCTAGATGTTGTTGTTGGGCATCCAGCTCCTTGTTTGTGATATGTCCTTTTCTAGAGAGAGAAATGGGGGGGGGGGGGGGGAGGGTTCAGGGGCCATCTTCAGTTGTTTGTACTGATTTTTAGACAATTGGTTATGGTTTATAATATAACATAACCTTATTGCTAAAAAGGGGGCAGATTTGGGGAACCTGAGCTTCATTCATGTTATTCAGTGATCTTTAATTGACCTTCCAAAGTCAAGTTCAAAAAAGGGATAATCTGAACGTGTAAAGCACTCCACATCATATTTTTACTATATAGGTGCGATGTTTACTTCAGGACCTCCTTAGACTGACTTGAGTAGCATAAATGCTAGATTGGTTTTGGTTAGTACTTATATCTTATTGCATAAATGGGGCAGATTCACTGAAACTTGAGCTTAAATTCATGTTACTCAGTGAGCTTTAGTTGTACTTCCAAATTCAAGTTCTGAGCAAGGACAATCCTAATACCAATGAATGACATCATGTTTAGCACTCCACATTTTATATTTCACTATTTATCTGCAATGTTGTGTACAGGACATCTGTAGATTGTCTTGACAACATTTATGCTTGATGTTTTTTACTCCACTATATATTTTGGTTTCTTTTGCAGTGGATAGCTTTCTTAGATTCTGAGGAGAGAATTTTCTTGACAAATATGCTTGATGTTTTTTACTCCACTAAATATATTTTGGTTTTCTTTCGCAGTGGATAGCTTTCTTGGATTCTGAGGGGAGAATTGTTGATTCAAAAGATTTAAGGAAGAGAATTTTTTATGGCGGTATTGCTCATGAACTGCGCAAAGAGGTTTGTTATTTATTCTCTAATTCGATGGATCTCGTGTATTCCTCTTTTTAGGCTGTCTAACTCTAATAAGTGGCGATAGGTGTGGCCAT
This sequence comes from Dysphania ambrosioides, assembly GCA_026401315.1. Lineage (NCBI taxonomy): Eukaryota > Viridiplantae > Streptophyta > Magnoliopsida > Caryophyllales > Amaranthaceae > Dysphania > Dysphania ambrosioides. Next base: position 4,721,331 of record CM048667.1, read on the forward strand.
TCTTGTTGGGATGTTATGATTTCAATTCAACATATGCTGAACGTGAATACCATCGATCTGTGAGAAAACAAGATTATGAGATTATTAAGCTCCAATGGCAGGTTTGTTTGTTTTATAATTTGTTAATTCTCTATTTAATATTTCATAGGGAACATCTCTATCTTGAGTAATAATTGGACATATTGCAAATTGTCAAACAACATTTGACTAGCAAGAGAAGAACATAACCTATTTCTTATCGTATCAGGGCATTTTGTACTTCAATACAAGCTCTTTTTTCCCCTGTAGTGCTTTAGATCATGCCCCTATTGACAGAGTATTGAATAAAGAATATTCTCTATATACTGACTTATTGAGTATGGGGCCTGCAAAAACATTTGTTTTGAAGAGGATTATCTGTTTTATGTAAATTATTGTTGTTTGTCATGCATTTTTTTGCTTTTCATTGATGGCCTTGTATTTTTTATAGTATAGCTTCTGTTTGATATCCTTCGCTCACTTTTTTCCAATTACGTTGGTTTGGACTTGAGACGTTGATCAAAATATGCACCAGTAAGGAATGTAGATAATTGGGGTTTGAGAAGAAGCCAAGGGAGGCCAAACATGGCTTGGATGAAGGGAGTCAAATTTAGTTATTAAAACTTTGGGTTGCTGGAGCATATAGCATTTGATAGAAGTGGATGGAGGAAGAGGATCTTTGTTGACGATTGGGAGATAACTCTTTGTTTGATGCAACAGACCCCATCCTTTTGGGATGAAGATGGCATTAACGTTATAGATTGGCTATGTCTGAGTTTATTGTTAATGCCTCTGTAGTCAGGAGCTCAGGATGCTTGGAGCAAGTTATCATAAGCTCAGTGACTCTTGACCTTATTTTTTTGGAGATATGATCTGTTTGGTAGCATTAGGATGAGCTGGTTGTCAGTATTCTGCATATTGTATGGAGGTCCCTTTTTTTGTGTTTTAATGAATTTATTGGTAGTAATGCATGGAAAACTTGTTTGCATTGAATTATCCTAAACAGTAATTTATGAAGCAAGTTGTACATAGACGAGAAGCAGCATGCCTTGTTCAATCTGCTGTATCTTGGCACTATTTTGGGATGTCCAATCAGTTCCCGTCTTCTCCTTTGTAGTGAGATTTCCTTTTGATATTTTATGGTATTTTTTGTACTCCACTGAGTCATATTGGAATATGTTTACGAGATATAAGAATTGTGGATATGAGGGAATGAGGCAGTTTAATGTTATGATATTCTGTTAATAGATAATTTGCGAGCTGAAAAAATTGTTAGGAACATAAGATACCTAATGGTGCCTGGATTTTATTTGATGGCTTGATATGTGTGGGGATTTATCACACTAACAAACTATCCTGCAGTTGCTGATTTTATTGAAGGATCAGTCTGTTCATGTTTTGGAATTTACATGTATTTTGAACTGATTTCATAATTTTTTCTTGCTTGGCATTGAGATGTGGTTTTCTATTATTTGCAGAGCATATCTCCAGAACAGGCACTAAGGTTTACAAAATTTCGGGAGAGAAAGGGCCTAATCGAGAAAGATGTGGTATGAACAGTATTTTTTAGCATAGGTTGAGATAGCATGGGGGACCTTGTATGAGATCCTATTGTTTTGGCTTGGGAAAGTTTTTAGAAGCTTTGATCAATCAAATTGCTATTTTTTTTTCTTTTGATATTCTGCAAGGTGCGGACAGACAGATCATTCTCTTTCTATGATGGAGATGACAATCCAAATGTGAATCTTCTTCATGATATACTGCTAACGTATTCATTCTACAATTTCGACCTTGGTTATTGTCAGGTAATCTTTATCGTGGACATCTTTACTGTCATGCTATCATGGTTATGATTGTATTTTACTTATAGAAGCTCTTCTGCTATAGGGTATGAGTGATTACCTATCCCCTTTATTGTTCGTCATGGAGGATGAGTTTGAAGCATTTTGGTGTTTTGCGGCACTAATGGAACGTGTGGGACCAAATTTCAATCGTGATCAAAGTGGCATGCATGCTCAACTTTTCGCTTTATCAAAGGTCTTTTGCTTTGTTTTTTATACCCATCCTCTGATTCCTCTCCTTTTTCTTATGCATCTACATTTTGCACATGAGGCATCTACTACTAATTTGTGCATTATGCACACGTGTGAAACTGCAAATACATTACTAGTAATACTGTGTTCTCTTTCTCCTATCACCTTCTTGTCGTACATCCTATTTCAAGGACATCAATGCATTTTGTTAATTTTGCTGAAAGAGGTGTATCATATAAAATCTGAAGCTTTATGCTTAATTTTGCTATGAAAGGATGTTTAGTTTTTTTATTTAGTCTTATTTGAGATGAGAATTTGATATGGCAGATCCAACCCTTTCTGCAGTGAGTGATAGTGTTATGAATCATAATTATTCTCTGTTGTGATTTGGGAAGTTGGCGGATATAGCGTGGATCACATAGTGCTATAGTAGTATATAGTGCTTTATAGATCGGTATCTGCTTACTGATTGACATATATGTTGAATTTTATGCTTGCAAGTTATGTGTTTCTAATTAGTAATTCCTGTATGGCTTTATTACCTCTTCTTTGTTTGACGCATGGAGCTTTTTTCAATTTGTATTTAGAAGGCTATGGTACAAGGTAGTCTTTATACAAGTTGCTACCTTCACCTTGCAGTGTGTTACTCTTATACTCTTCTGCATTATTTCTGCAAGGGAAACTAATTATCTGGGTTTCTACCTTAATCTGCAAGGAGTATTATCCCCCAGGTTCTATTTTTAAAATGATTGCTAGGAGCATCCTTTTGTTTTTCAATTATCTTTTGAACGTCTTAATTATTTCAGATTACTTCGTAAGAGATTTCAATCAATCATTTTATTTAGATTTTTGTGTGTGCGAGTCTAAAAGCTTCTTATTATGGTATCTCTCTGTTTCTTTCAAGTAGACACTCAAAATTGAAATCTATTATTGGATTTATTTTTATTTTAATTATTTTGAATTTTAGACTCAGAGACATAAGTGCTTGAAATCGAATGGGTTCTCAGATGTGTATTTTAATGCACAAAGAATTTTGGAGTTCTATTTTAGTACAGCAAGTACCTCTTTTTCTAATTCTATATAATTTTGTAAGCTATATGAGTTGTTTCCGATTTCCTATAGTGTTTCCATGACATGGATTGGAATGTCTTAACTTAAATTTTATAGTATCAAATTAGCTCCTGGTGTCAACAGTCAAGAGGGAAGTAGCGTATAAGACCAGGAAGAAACCAACCTGACCTTATTTCTTTTATCTGAAACAACTGAATCCAGTCCCGAATCGTTCTCAGAACTAATTGACCCGACCTGAAAATGACTAGGATTATATTGAATTTGAAATTTGTAAAATAATAATTGCCGACACTAGATCTGGACATGACCAAACCCGAATGTGGCCCAAACCAAATGCTTTATCACCAATTTATGGCCCAAACTGAATCTTATCTGAATGGCTCATATGCCTTGTAGCAATTGGTGATGTAGATTTGTGGATCATGGTGGTTCTGTGCTGTCAGCGGTTAACATATGGAGCTGACCTGGCATATTTTGTGAATGACTAGTGGTGAAGTTGGTGATTATCTTTAGTCTAAATTGTTGTAAATTTTATCTAATTTTGTTTTTAGTATATTTTTCTCTAGTGTATGGAGTACCACTTTGGCATTGGGAGGAGGCAAAGCAAAGGTGTAGCACGGATGGGAAGGAGTTATCGGTTAGTGAATGTTTCAAGTACCTAGGATGTATTTTGCAAAGAAACAGAGACATTGATTAGAATGGAATCAATAGAATGAAGTAGGGGTGGCCCAAATGGAGAGTGGTGATCTGGGTACTATGTGACCTTATTGTACCTCTAAGGTTAAAGGAGAAATGTATTGTTGTATAGGACGGCGATTAGACATGGTCAGAAACTTGGATTGTTGGGCATCGAAGGAGCATATTGGAAAGATCCGTATTGCGAAGATTGTGGGTATATGGGATTATCTCTGGTTGATATGATCACATTTTTCATATAATGGAATTCTCAAATTTGATGAACTTCTGTTGAATTAAGCTTCCTTATAGTTGGGAACATGTATGACTTATCTCAATTTTTTTTATCTTCTTAACTTGTTGCTCAGTTTGAGATTGTTGGTGGTGGTTAATTTTTAAACCTTCTGATGTTTTATTCTCTGTTTGAAGACTTTAAACCAGTGCTCTGCAATCCTTCTGATGCTAATGTTTTCAACTGGAAGTATTGTTTATAATCTATTAATGTTTGGTGCTTTGTTGAAGTTTAGTCACAGATGTTTAATTGGTTGTGTTTGAATTTTCCCTTTGCCCAAGAATTTCTTTGATGTCTCAAAGTACTGTTGTTTCTTTTTGGGTTAAGGCCTTAGGGCTCGAAGCCTTCAATAATGGTGTGTGTTATGTTAACATTTGTTGTTCCACTGTGTTTCTTTCCTCTATTGGAATTGATAATTATGTTGCTTAATCTAAAAGTTCTGTTCTTTTTGCAGCTGGTGGAGCTATCTGACAGTCCACTCCACAACTATTTTAAGCAGCAAGACTGCTTAAATTATTTCTTTTGTTTCCGCTGGATTCTTATACAATTCAAAAGGCAAGTCATTTGATTTTTGAAATCTGTGTATCCGGCTGCTAGCTAAACCATAATACATTGCTTTTTTTCCTTTCGGCGACTTCTTGGTGTCTTTAAAGTCCTTGAAGGTTTAGCTTTTAGCCATATCCTTGACAATCATGTGCAAAATAAAATAGGCACCATGGAGGTTTTCAGTCTTCTGAGTGCATATTGCTAAATGGTGCTAGCATAATTGAGGGTCAGTTTTCTATTAGGTTTTAGAATGTGTCTTTGAAGTCCTTGAAGGTTTAGCTTTTGGTCATATCCTTGACAATCATGTGCAAAATAAAATGGGTGCTTTGGAGGTTTTTAATCTTCTGAGTGCATATCGCCAATTGAAGGTCAGCGTTTTCTAATATGTTATAGAAATGTGCACTCCTGCCTTCTTGCATTGATACTTGTTAACTTATGAACATGTTTGGTGTCAATATATTAAAATATGTTATGCAAGCCCAGAATCCCAAAACTACTTTCGATGTGCTTTTTTTGGTGTATCGTCTTAGTGTACCAATTTTTATCCCTTTTTTTTTTGGCTAGAATTGGTGTATCTTTCTCTTCTGTTAGCCAAGTTTAACCTTTGGAAAGTTGTCAAGCCTTTCTGTTAAAAATGTGTGCTTGATATATATCCTTGCACATCTTACTTTTGTAATAGCAATATTTTGACCGCTTTTTTGCATAAATGCAAATTACATTATTCTTTTACATTTTCCTTTGACGGTTTTTGCTTATTCAGGGAACTGCGCTATGAGGAAACAATGCGATTATGGGAGGTCTTGTGGTCACATTACCCTTCAGAGCACCTGCATCTGTATGTTTGTGTTGCCATTCTCAAGAGGAACAGGAACAAGATAATTGGGGAGCAAATGGATTTCGACACATTATTAAAGTTCATAAATGGTCTTAGTGGCCATATTGACCTTGATGCAATTGTAAGAGATGCCGAGGCCTTGTGTATCTGTGCAGGGGAAACTGGAGCAGCATGTATTCCTCCAGGAACTCCTCCTTCTTTGCCAGTAGAAAATGGTCTTGTGTCTTCTCAGCTAGAGGACGAGGTTTTGTAGTTCTTTACCTGTTCCTGTACATAGCTCTATATGCTATATGAAACAAAAATTTTACACTCGTGAACTCTTGAATTTTTATGGGTTTGGACCTCTAGCTAGGAAATAAAACCTTGTTGATTGTATAGAAAATACATCTCTATTGTTATATCTTATATGTTACTTGTACAGTTCCTATAAGTTAAAGGGAAAGAAATTTCAAATTGTATGTAGCCTCGTAGATATTATGTTTGCTGATTTGAAATCATGTTTGGATTTAAATAATGATTTAAAGCAGCATTTCTTAGTGGTACGTAGCTATCAAGGTAGCACTTTTCTTCTCCCTCCCCTTATTCATTGAATATTTTACCGAGTTTAACACAAACCTGATGCTGACAAGGGTATGTTCTGTAGTTTTCTATAGCAACTCATCACGGTCAACAGACAGCAAAAGCAGCTCAAAAACCACCAAATCCAGGTAATCACACCAACTCTTGTACCAGTCCTCTCTACGAACGACGTATTAAAGAAGTTTTGAGTCTTGTTCAAACCCAGACAAAGATATGATGTATTGATTTGACAATGATGTTAATTCACCCTTTATAGAGATGGTTTTTTGACAGGCCAACTATAGAACTAGCATACATGAATCAGGGAGCGAAGGATGGTTTCTTGTTCACCTCCCATACTTTGGGATGTGTGTTTATTTTCAACCTACTGGGGTTCCTAAGTCTCTAGTCAGCCCCCACACCCTTTTAAGAGAATATACAACCTACTTTGCTAGTTATATGATGTTAAGAGTAGTATATTTTTTGGAGTTTAGTTGGACCAATTTTATAATCTCCTAAATACTTTCGAGAAGCTTAAAACAAGCTCATACTGAAGACCTTTTGAATTCCACGAAATTGGGCTCGAACAGACTAACATGGTAGATTGGAACTTCACTCAAAAGCTCCACCTAAACATATGCTTTGCTTCTTTGCATCGTTCAATGGCGTGAACACTTTACAGGTGACTTAGCTTATGTTGGTACAACAATTCTTCAGCAAGCTCCTAATCAGAAACTCTTCACACACATAAGATAGAGTAGCCCATGAAATGTAACAAGTCTGTCACCAAAATTCTTAATGGGAATAACACATGGTTTCAAAATTAGAAAGGCGATCATGAAATAATACTTAAAAGTTTGATCCAGAGTGAGTAACTAGTTTAAAAGCAAGGCCAAAGCTATCGATTTATAATCGTGGCAAACTAACTCATTGAGTTAAACAAAATCGTATGGTTCAGCAGTCATAAGCTTGGACTATAATTTGAGTATGCAGTCCTCGTGGAAAATAAGCCTATTTTTGGGGAAATCCTAACTAAATGAAGTTATTATTTTAACCTACATGCGTACTTCAAATATTTCATATCAAACGAAAGGTTTGATAATACTTTGTACAAAGTACTTTGTAGTTTGTACTGCTATGTTGAACTGTTAGATATGAAGGATTATGTAAAAAATTAGAAAGTAGCTCTATATGTGGGATGACATACTCTTGTATACGACTTGTCATTTAGGAATACTGAAAGATGTTAACTGAATGTTAATCAAAATACTGTAACTTCTAAACTTTTTATTCCTTGTAAACAGCGTGTGTGCCGTTAAATTTATACACTGTATATAGTCACCTTCACCTCAAAACAAAGAAATCTTATTTTGCTCTTCATTCATTCAAGTTAGCAAAAAAGATAAAAAGGGAACAAGAAGGGATAACTGACAACGGCTTAACGAGCCCTGGTGGGCTACACGTCAGAGGGCAAGCTGAGTCCAACCCAGATGGATTTGGCCCAACTTTTTCTAAACAGTCTGAAAATTGTGCCTCCCCTGGCCTGGACAGTTTCTGAATCATCCTGGGACCATTTCCTAACTCATTGTAGAAGTGGTCCTCTCTCTTAATTCGATCCAAACTATAATGACAAGGCCCACACGTAAATCATACCGTTTTGTCAATTTGTCACTTACTCAAAATGCTACCTTCAGAGCATAATGTGGTGAAAAACTCTGGGTTGATATTATGTCGAACCTAAAAACTATCAACCATTGTGAGATCCAAAGTATTAAGTATATGAGAAATAGATTTTTTGATGTGTTAGAATTAATGGGTTTGGGCAACCTAATGAGGAGAAGAATCAATTCACTTTATAAATCCAAAGGAAGTTCACTGTTAAAATCAATGGGTAGTAATAGTTAGTCCTCAAACTTATAAAATGGTACATTCTCTTCTCTTTAGGCATATATAATAGGTCCAATAAATTTAGGCTCTAATATCATGTTATAATCTATGGGCCTCGTCAACCTAATAAAGAGGAGAAAGAATCAAACTACTTGTGATAAGTCTTCTTTTAATGTGTTGATAGAGGTGTTTTAGGATGGTTTTTGATGTTCTTCATGGAGTTTTATTGGTTTTTATAAGTCTTAGCCGTTTCAACTCACTTGTGTGCAACTAAGGGAGATTATGAAGTTGAAACGACATGTTGAGCTTGGAGGAATGATGAAGAACGATCTACATTTGAGCAAGAACGATCTACCTTTGAGCGAGAGAGCTTTTGGATGATGAATATCAACAAAAGCTGCCAGAGCCGCTACCAGAGGCAAAGGGGCAGCTAGCAGCGGCACCTACAACAAGCAAGAGAAGGAGAATGCTGCCTTAGCCGCTGCCAGCGGGTCTTCCAGAATTTCGCAACTTCGGTGTTTTCCAGCGGCATTTTCATTAAGTAAACTCTTGTTTTGGGCCGTCTTAGGTTAGGTTTCTGTAGTTTAGGTTAGTTAAGGGAGGTACCTATAAATAATAATTGTAATCTAGGGTTTTAAGAGTACTTTTGAGATTTTAGAAAAAGCTTAGGTTTGAATTTCTTCTTTGCTCTTTGATGGAGAAGAACTCTATAGAAGCTTAATCTACATATTCTTGGTTAAAGATTGAAGCTTTTGACTGTAAGTTATGAGATTTCTCTTCTATTAATATATATTGAATGTTTACTATTCTCTTGTGTTATTTCATGATTTGCTTGAATCAAGTACTAGGTTTGGTTATTTGGATTCGCTTGCATCTAGTTAATCTTACCAAAGTAGTGACTTTAGGTTATTAATGCATGTTGTATGATTGATAACTTGAAGTGAGAATAGTATTATTAAAGAAATTAGACTGCTTGTGTTAATTTCATCAATCCTTGTTGATTTCTTTGCTTGATTGCTTCTTTTGAATGATTTAGAGTGCTTATCTTGAGTTGTTCACTAGAAAGGGTTAGAAAGGAACGCTTTGTTATTTCTAACTAATTCATGAGAATATAGAATTTTGGAATTCTACAACATGGTGTTCAATGGTGTTAATTGAGGAGACTTCTATGATTAACTTGTAGTTCATAAGTGGATTTCAACTAACCAAGATTGCTCTTTTCACTGATTTGTCATTTAACTAGTTTCGGTCATAATTAGGTTATTAAGTCTATCTTGCTATTGCAACCCCCCATCTTTATTTAGTTTATTATTTTGCTAAGATAATTTTGCATAGATTTTCAGTTCTTAAGTAGCTCTTCTCCGTGGATACGAACTTGACTTCCCTAACTACATTCATTTGAAGTTAGATAAGTTTTAATTTTGTTTGGTAGCATATGACAAGGCTCACCAACTTGACAAACCCAAAGAATGTGCACTAAAAAAACCAATTTGCAGTGGGAGTTACTTCTCAAAATTTTAAAGTGGTACATTTTTTTTTGTCTATTATGAGATAACTCACATTTGTGTTAAACAATTGGTGGTTTCAACATGAAGTAATTATTACATCATTAGCCAAATATGCATGTATGAGTAGTGTAGGTGTCAATTAGCCTACACGTGTAATATAATTACACGTGTATGGCTTTAGGAAAAGCATAAGCTCAATTTTGATTCTTTCTTACCTATTTAGCTATTAAGAACTATGATCTTATTAATATTAATATTTATAATATGTTTAAGAACTTTTGATAAAGTAAGCCCATTAGTGTCTTTAAGTAATCGTTCAACACAGTTTTTAAGTTCAAACCAAATGGACGAATCCATATAATAAAATCATAGGGCCATAAATAAGGAAATACCTTATTTAAATGCCTACAAGTAATACTATTATACTACTACTTTATAATACCCTATATGTCCAGTAGTTTTTAAAATTTACTATTTCAACCTTGTTGGGTTATAAAGAGCCATAAATCACAGTGAATTATACCAGTATTGTCTCTCGTTCAATTGGGAAAAATCAATCACAAGAGCATTACAATGGTTTCAATATGTTATGGTTCAAAACAAGTATGGACTTTGTATAACAAGATTGACTCTCGTTTGGCAAAAAAAAAAAAAAAATAAATAAATAAAAAGAGGCAAGAATAGGTAGGAACCGGGTTTATATCAGAACCTTACTTGAAGTTATTAAGAGAATCTTAAACTAAAAGTAAGCTATATATGTATTTCGAAGTTAAACACGAATTCAAACACGAACATGATCGGATTACTGCCATTATATTTTCCTTTTTAGAAGTGAAGTATCCCACTTTTACTGCCCATGCAAAGCAGCACTAAAAAAATCGAAATGACAAAGGTAGGATAGATTGTTATACCCATAAAGGAGGGGCACTCAAAAAAAGAAAAATAAATGAAAAACTGAGTGGGACAAAAGTTAGCCATAGAAGTTAGACGAGGCAGTGTTATGTCAGTTTCAAAGCGTGTGCTTGTCTTACAGGAATAGCAAAGGCATAGACCCGACAAATAGACTGCACATCCTTTGACATCCACTCAACCAATTTTTATCCTTGAATGTGTGCCCTTTCCTCATATATACTCATGCAATGCTGGCATTTGCTGTCATTGTGCATCAGTGCATGTCTACATCCACTGCAGCTGATTCTCAGCATCTTGCTCCTCTGCAACGACATAAATTTATACAATTATGAATTGAACTCATGCAATCCCTTTTATTGGCTGCTATGGCCGAAACTTGAGAGCTGTTAAGGAGTAACGTTTGGGACTGGATCAGCGCAATGTAATTGATTATTCTTTACAAATATAATACGGCTAGGATTATATAGATAGGGTTAGGTTAATTTTGTTCATATTAATATCATTAGTTTTCTAGGCTCGTGGGACTCTTGGTATATATATACTCCTTATTGTACATTAATCAACACATGATTAGATATTAGTTGTTAAGCTATGCGTGTGGCAGTACACAATAGGGGCTTTTCAAATTTTATTTGTAGTCTTACTGCGTCCATTACTGTTCACTATACCAATTATATTGCCACAATGATAGTTTAAATATTTTGTTGTTTGTTGCTATTGGTCATATATCTTAAGTCCTTTTCGAAACAAGTACTACGTACACAATACCAGTTCATTCTGTTACACTTATCACTTGCAAAAGTTTGAAACTTTGCTTCAACATACTTTACTTTATACATATTGTAGTAGTACTGTATGTTTCTACTTGCATTGCATGGTTTCCTTTAAAATTAAAAATATATTTCTACATGGGAATAAAATGATAGTGATTTTCACTAAAGCAATTTCGTTGAAAGTTATTTTTGGACAACACCAACATCCTCTCCTCCAAAAAGATATATTCCATTGTACAACATAGTGACAGTTCGAAAACTTTTTTTTATTAATAATTAATTTTATTGTTTTCTTTTTTACTTGCAATACTTTGATTTTTACACTATTCACAAGTTCAGCATTGAATTTTTTTTTTTGGGTTAAATATTCTTAAGAAAAAATTATAGTCATGAGAAATCTTATTAGGTTTATCTTAATATATAGTTTCAATACATCAATTTTTTATAATTAATATATATATATATACACAATTAGATATTAACTATTAAAATATGCACTAACAAGCGTATTTTAAAAAATGTTTTATGTAAGTAAAAAAAAAGAATTGCCTACCATTATAAATAGTTATTTTATTACTTTCCCAAAGAAACAGTGAAGTATAAGAATTACATGATATCATGTGCAAAATTAAGTATAATTTTAAAAAATGAACTGTATATATATTTTCAGTCATATCATCATATCATATTATCATTCGCACAATTTAGTACAATTTTTTTTCTCTTTAAAGTTATCATGGTCTGGTCAATTTAATGTAATTGTTGAACCAACGTCTGATAATCTTTCACAGAAATTGTTGAACCAACGTCTGATAATGTAATCTTTCACAAATAAATGTAATTACACCGTAAATTATATACAACCTTTAAAGTAATTTAGGCAAGTAGGGTGTAAAAATGAAACTATAATTCTCTTTCACATTATTACTCATGCCGATCATGGATCGAAGCTTAAAGGACTAACACCTTAGTTTCATGAAAAAGGTAAGAATTTTCAACGTAGGAAGAAAAGAATATGGTTCATATATGATCATGGACATATTTGGATGATGGACTGAATACCAATAAATTCTTAAAGATAGGGGTCAGGCCGGGGAGGGTGTGCTAACTTTATCACTAGATAAGGAAATAAATGTAAGCTACACTTGCTTGTCAAATTATCCCCTTTTAGACTGCCCCACTCTACTTTTACTACAATGTCTGTGGTATAATTTTCATTTTGTTGTAGCTTTCAGGCAACCTCAACCCACCCCCAGGCCAAAGTTGGACTTGGACCACAAAAGCAATAAAGTTTTTTGGGCTTTGTCGCCTTCATGAGGATAGATAGTTGGGTACGGCCCACCCGCATTCAGCGGTCCATACTCCCCGTGGGCTTGCCGTGTGCTTTTCACGGCAATTTTTTTCTGCCAATTCCTTGATGATAAGATCTCTATTCCTCTCTAAATGCGGAAATTCTGATGACTCTCATCTCATTGCAACAATCTTGAAGTTTTTTATCAAGATGATATAAATATATCAAGATGATATAAATATATCAAGAGATATTTTTATAATTTTATTTTTATATCTGAAATCATAATGTCCATACCTAATATAAGTTTTTTTTGTATTTTTATATCTTATGTATTTCTATATATAATATAACAATATTTATATCTGATATATATACTTAATATTCTAATATAATCTATATCATGTATAAAATAAGAAAGCCTCATCAAAGATATGATATATTTTATAAACTATTTCCTATATAAGATAACCTTATATCCATATGGAAATAGATCTATAAATACTACTCCGTACATAGTTATTCACTTGAACTATATAAAAAATAATAAATGTGTTGGTATGGTAGTATAACAGCTATGGCCATCACGAATTCATTACAAACTTAAAGGTTTTACATGCGTTCCTTTTAACACTTGTTAGGTTTTCAACACTAAAATCTATATAACGTTAAAGTTATACACTGATCCCATAAAGTCGTTTACAACCATCACAACCATTAGAAATTAAGAACATTGAGAAGTAGTCAAAAGATTCCAATTACATGGTGTAAGGGTTGTAGCTGATGTGATGTTGAAACTACTTAAAGCACATGAAATCGATGTAAGACTTCTCACTTTGCCCCCCAAATCAAGCAAATTCAAAACCGTATGCGGTATACAATAAGATTATCTTTGTAATAAATTAATAATTACTAATGTACTACCTTAATTTTGTGATGTTATTTTACCATGATATTCGACGTTCCGCATAACCTAGGCATGTTTGGAGTTAGGTGACATAGTGTCTTTTCAATTATTTTGTATAGTAAGCCATTATAAACTCGTGCGAATGTGATATTAAATGAACACATTCAATTAATCATGCACTAAAAAACATCAAATCTAATACAAAGAGACAGGGTATGTTGATGAAATGAACACATTCAATTAACCCATGCACTTTTTTTAAAGAGCCCCGCACGTACTGTTAGGGGAAACAGATAAGTTGATGAAATGCGAGTATTATCGAAGCTTGCGTAGTTTTATTGCTTCCGCTGGTTGGATCGTCAGGTTGCGAGACGAGACCTTTGACTGTGTTCCCTCTTTTCTCCATCTCTCTAATTTTTGTGCACAAAACCAAGTGCCATCATTCAAATCCATTGCATGAAAATTATACACACTTTCTAAAATCAAAGGTCTTGAGATCCTATGAATCCATCTTCAAATGGACATATACATACAACAATACAATATCATGAATATTTAAATATGTGAGTTTTTTTACTAGTTTATGGACTACAAAAAGTCGGTTTCATTTGTCAGTAACAAATAATTTAACAACATTCCCACCTGAACACTTGTCTGTAAAGCACAATTGAAATAATATTTTGGGGTTGACCTAATACTTTGGGTCCAAGTAAGGCACGACAGCATAGATTAGTGGCAACTATATCTATGATAATCCCGCTCTCTTTTGTCCTAATCGTCGGGTATAAATATCTCATTTATGATCCAAGTAAAGGTCTGTTTTATTCAATACACATAAAACACTAGTTTTGGACGATTCTCTTATATATCTTGATTGCTGCTCTGACTTCGAAAACTTGAAGGATAGTAAAATTCATTGAACAATTATTCATCATTGTTATATATTTAGAGAAGCTTTTCACGACTAGTAGAGATTGGGTTTGACACGAAGAGAAATTCTTTTGTGATGTTGTCTTAACATACTTTTGTAAACGAATTTAACCTTACCCTTAGATGTATAATTATGAACGAAATATTTGTATTTACTAAGTTGGAAACTCTCGTTTAATGTTGCCTTGCGATAATTTGTAATATAATCTATGCAATATATAAACGGTTTTATCATATGTGTTTCTTCTGATAATGAGATTAATAATAGTAGCTAGGTGTAAGTTGCATGATTGAGGTAACAATAATTATTTTATATTTCCACTAAACATTAATGGGTTGTTACATCCTTGGACTAGTGCAAGAGCCAATAGTAAGATTCATTATGTGGGTATGTATTTGTCATCTCTGGAGATTCAGAAAATCCCTTCACGAGGTCTAAAACAACATACTCAACATGTAATTGCTCCTTTTTTTTTGATAATAACACAAAGTACTAGTAGTGTGCTACGTTAGTGGCTTGGATGAATTTCGAGAGAATGGGATCTAGCTTGGTTAGCCTAAACTTAATCATCTAATGACCTCAATTAAGGACTTGTATAAAAACTAGTAGCTAGCTTTTTTTCAAGATAGTGACCTCAATTTATAGTACTAGCTTAGTAGTTTTTTTTAATGATGATAATAAGATGATAACAACATAAAGGACAATTATTTTAAAATAAATCCTTCCAATTTTATTTTTTAGGATTAAAACTATTTTATTTATACAGATAAATTCTGATTCAATTTAGTATCATACGAACACATATAAAGTACTCCATGTCACCCGAAGACAACAAGGAAATCGCATGAGAACTAATTGCATACCTTTAGTTAGCTTATGGTGCGCATAGCCTTATCTTATCTTTTAAGACTTCCTAGGAAAAGAGGGTAGCATTGAAGATATATAATTCAGTGGTCATTAATTGATAAATAATGTATGTGAAGACACTTGGTCTTGACAAGGGAAGAGTTATATGAATGATAGTCACCCTTCCTTAATGCTTAATTAGATACCATGCATGTGTTAATAACCTACTGTTGGATTTTATCATTGAATATCGCACTTGAACCATCAAATCCTGAGTTGATGTACACATTTAGTTTTGATCCCTAAAGAGGACCTATAACGAACCCTACTGACGTGTCTTTGATGATCCGGCTTATATCTAGTTTGGGTACAATGAATTTCGATCAATTCATAGGAATATTAATAATTGTGTTTTACTTAATAATCTTTAGTGTAGATATTTTACTTGATTATATATATATATATATATATATATATATATATATATATATATATATAGTTAATTATTGTACTTTGTTGGATACGAGGTTGATGGTTAGATAGCATTTTACCTAGGTAGCTTAAGAACATGTAAAAGTTTGTATAGATACAATTTGAAAAGAAAAAAACAATTTCTCTTTAATTAGATAGCTTATATTATTTTAAGAATAGATTAACCCTTCTCTTAGCATTAGGAACTAAAACTTTAAAGTAGGTGTCCCGACTTGGGTGTTTGTCCAATACAATTACAAATCTAAATTATTAATGTTAGGGAGCATATATTTTAGTCAATTCAAAGCTACAAACACCCTCCTTCTATGATATAGTCTTTCATTAATTAATTATAATATTAATTAATCTTGATACTAAAATATTGTACTTCCTCTATTTCTTTTTTATTTTTCTCATTTGTTTTTCACGTTAAATTCAAGGCAAATTTAAAACTTAAAGAGCTAGATCTTCAATTTTGTATTTGTAAAATTACATAATGTTGAAATTTGAAAAATATATATTAAGGAAAATATATTAAGATACTAGATGAATATATTTTTCTTATTGATTTAGAGGAATTTATAGCTAAAATTTAACTTTAAAATTTATAATATTAAAATAAGAAAGAAAAAAAAAACAAGGAGGGAGTATTAGTACAGAATAAGGTGATGGCTAGCTCTTCAGGGGTCCATGGAATGAATGTATGAACATAAGTGTAAGTTAGAGGCAAAAACACCAAAAACAGAGGTTGGTTCAGTTAATGTTGCAAAAAATGATTAAAATTAAATCAAGATATGTCTCGGATTTATAATGCAAGGAAGTGAGATGGGGGGGCTCTCTTGGCCCAAATAATTCTGACTATTAAAATCTACACATTACACTTTGCCCTAGACTAACCTTTAGTTCTCGAGGTTTTTTATAGTTTGATCGAGTTCAGTCTGCGGACAACGTAACACTACAGTTGGGTGGAACCATGCATGCAACTTCAACTTGTACGCCTCCACGCAGAGCGTGCAATTTACTTTCACATAACTAGCTTAGGCTAATTCAACTATACTTTCATAAACACTCCGTTTTATGTTAATATTATACAATAACTTATTCAACTGCAAAAATTCCAAGGCATGCTGCATGCAGAGAAACACAATTTTTCATGGGGTGGATCGCAGCAAGAAAAGGAACAGTTTATGGTGGCTTAAATGAGAAGTTTAGTTAGTTGTGGCTTTTAAAATCGTAAAATTATTTATCATAGATATTTTTTCCTGTTAGTCCTTATTTTCTTAACGTCTTGTACGTCCAATAAATATTATTTCCTTAATGACTTAAATCAAAAATTTCTAATGTATACATAACGTCTTGTAATAATTTAACTCTAATTATAACTACTCAATCTAGCACTTATATTAGTCATATATTTAAACTTATACATTGTATAAAGACTTATCATTTCTTCAACTTTGACAAAACTTCCGCCATAATTCAATGTAAGGACCATAGATGTAACCTAATCAATCTTTTTCCTCATCTTGCCATTTCCCTTAGCCTAATTGCCCATACATGTAAAGAGTAAAGACCATGGGTAGCCCCAAAAACCAAGACAAATTCTCACTACTATGTAAAGCTTTAAGCTTGTATACCACACGCACTAGAGTTGAAAGTGTTGGATGTGCAAAAGGTTAAACAAAGGGAGGGATAAAGCGCAAAATTAAATGAAGAAAGCGACAATGTCGGCACCAAAACGCAGTGTTGAGGGAACAAGCAGAGTAAGTGGGTCGGCTAAAAGCACAACATTGATACGGACACTTTGGAGGGACTGTTTTGCTTCCAATTTTCACCAAATTAATTCCCCCCCGTCTAATATTTCTCACTTTTATTATTGTCTCTCTGTCAGTCTTTACACTTCAATTTTGATTTCACTTTGTCAGCTTCTATGCCCTTTATATATTTACACACAACACACATAAAAACAGAGAAACCCAAACAGGGCACTATCCCAAACTTGGTAAACAGGCTTTCTTCAAGAAAAAAATAAAAAAAGTACAAAAGTTTCAATCTTTGACAGATTTGTGCAGTTTTAGCATCTGGGGCAATAAAAGATTAGTGGTTCAATTAGAAATGGAGCTCGAATTAGGTCTTGCTCTCTCAAATACTCCTCCAATAATCCCAAAATTGGAAGAATTGGATCTCATTAGCTATGTTGATTACAAGGGTAAGCAGGCTTATGAAGAAGATAATAACTCAAGTTCTTTGTCCTTCCAAAGTTGTGTTGATGATGATTATTGCGTTGAGGAAGAGGAGATCATTGATGGGATTATCGACACGAAGGAGAAGTTGAAGAACAAAAGAGGGTTTGATGAAGTACATCAAGTGCAAAGTTTTAAAACTCTACCTCTTTTGCTTTGGGATAAGCACCCTAATGATGATGGCGATGATGATGATGATCACCTGCCTAAAAGGCTCTGCAACTCCACTCCTCTTACCGTTCACAAGTACACCTCTTTATCTCTCCTCTGTTTCTGCTTTTTTTTTTAATTGTTACTGGATTTTGTCTATTTTATCGGTGATTATTGGATTTTTTTTTTATTTTTTATCAATTATAGCAATTACCAGTGTGGTCGCTCAACACATAATATGTTAATCTTTATTCATTAACTTTTAAAGGCACTTTTAATGGGATATATAATATTGTATGTGTATACAAAATCGGTGTTCTCTAAATGCTAAGTGAAAATTTGTGACATTTAATATTGTTGGGGTGCTGGAAATTGATTTTCAATTATGGAAAGTTTTTCTAGGGATGAAGGATATTGCATTGTGGGATGGCCACCAATTAAAGCCTACAGAAAGAAGGTTAATGATGCACACCATCAGGTCCACCACCACCAACAACAACAGCGCCGCCGTGGAGGGAATTTTCCGTCTGTTGAGAACGGTAGAAGAAGTGGTGGTTCCGGTGGATCGCGGTCGTTGTTTGTAAAAGTGCAAATGAAAGGGTTTTTCATTACAAGGAAGATTGATTTGAAGATTTACCACTCTTATGAAGCTCTCATATGTAGCTTGCTTACTATGTTTGGCAAAGGTAAACAAAAACACAATTTTTTTAGTATTTGTTCACATTTTAATTTTGGGTACTTTCTTAGTTGTATCTATAGTTTGGTTATTATGTTTAGGAGA
Source organism: Dysphania ambrosioides (assembly GCA_026401315.1). Classification (NCBI taxonomy): domain Eukaryota; kingdom Viridiplantae; phylum Streptophyta; class Magnoliopsida; order Caryophyllales; family Amaranthaceae; genus Dysphania; species Dysphania ambrosioides. The sequence goes on from CM048667.1 coordinate 4,740,059, forward strand.
TAAATTATTAATATGTCACTGATTTTGTTCTGTTTTGCTAATGCAGGGAATGATAGCGTGGATGATTACACACTTTCTTATCAAGATGGGGATGGTGATTGGCTGCTTGCTGGAGATGTGCCGTGGAGGTATTATATAGTTCCTCTACTCTTAATTATTTGATTTTTGGATACCTTTATAACTGATAATAATTGGTAGAAATATAGTTTAATTATTATTGAATATAATACGTGTGTAGTATTAGGCTCCAAGGAATGGACATTAGTCATTAATACAACCTTCCTCATTAAAATTTCCACCTAAATTTGTACTCCTTTTTATTTTTTATTTTTAATGTAGTGTGGACTGTGGAGCCCAATTATTATTTGAATTACATTTTTATTTCTTAGCTCTACCCCTTTTCTTTTACAAGTCTATGAGTGTACCTGGAGCTTTCTTCTGAATGCTACTAGAAGATCTTTTCTACTAACTGAAAATTCCACTTAAATGTACGAATGAATACTGCTTCAAAAATATTATTAACAAAAAAAATTAAATTCAAGGCGCACGAATGATCACCCAACTTTATTATGGTTGATAAAATTAGGATCAAGAAGAAACAAATACTCTTGAATAATGAAAGATGTCTGTACATTGTATGTGTTCATTGCTCCCTATCTGAAAGCCTAGGCATGATTGAGTATGGTTGGCTAATGGACAAAAGCTATTAAGCTTTAATTCTTCATGCTAATGATTCCTGTAATCTCATAACGTCATAATGTCTAGGCTTTTTGTGTATGTCAAATGCCAAACTGAAATAAGTAACCTACACAGACTAGTGTATGGAGTATATAAGGAGTAACAGGTTTGCTTGTGCGAAACCGGTGTATATTAAGGTCGAACTTTCTTAATCTTTCGGGTTTACCAAGTTATTAGTGAAATGATTTCTGATGTAAATTATTAATTACCCTACAGGACATTTATGGAATCAGTCCAACGACTCAAGATCAGGAGAAGGGAGGATTGATCATCGACAAGGAAAAAAAAAAAGCAACAGTGGTTTCTTAATCAGTTGTTTGGAGAGATTTTGAACAAGACAATGTGTTTCTTATCTTAATCCAAATGATTGTATTGTAATATATTTGAATGGTGTGATGTAATCTTGTCTTTTTTGGTGTAGATGAAATCAGTCTAAGCCTAGTTAGTAGCATAATCCTTAATTTGTCGCGCTTATTAGTATTAATACTGCGTAATGTTATACTATCAGCAGCCTTTTAGTTATTATTGTTATAAATTTTGTAATATGGAGAGCTTCTTGTTTAAATACGATGATATTACGGAGTAAATTTGGGCGACTATGTCTTAAAATCAGCTAATCTTTAGTTGTGAAAGGCATGATTTAAATTGAATGATTATGCTGCGAGAAGATTTAATTAGGTGACTTAGGTCCATTTCTTGTTATTCAATATTGGGCCGCCATGATTCCTGCTGGATATGAGGCAAAATACATGCTCAGACGGTCAGACCCATTGTAAAAGTGGACTGTCGTCCTTTTTTTTACAAGAAAAATGAACTACCTCAAAGTGTGGTAATAATTTTTTTCTGATGTTTATAAATCCTCAGACCTTATATTATACGTCAAGAACTCACGATACTATATTAAAAAAATAAAAATTACGTGTCACATTTTGCTTAATTTTATCCAACCAAAGGTAATGCAAATAAGGTTATTTTTTAATCTTCATCATTAACTTCTTGGTGTAATTTTTAACTTATTATATGATCCGATACTAAGACTTAAAACATGATAAGATGTATAATCTTTCATAGGGAAGAATTATTACAATATTTCTACTAGAACGTTATTCGTAGGCAATTATTATTATCGAACATGATGTGAGTTTGTTGAAACATGATGAGTAACATAGTTATATGGTATGAAAATATGAAGTGAATATGTTGATTGCTTCATTTTGGGTGGGTGGGTTGGTAAAGAACTAGCTATTACGGAATATAATGACTAGTTTAGTGAGGGTTTGTCTTTAAGAAATGATTGACTAAATGTTGATGAGATGAAGCTTCATTTTTGTTGGGGTGTTACATTTGTTTGTTCCAACACGAAACACCCAAGACCTATTGCTATTGGTAAGCTCTGCCGTGATGATTGTCCAGACTATCATGCATTTTCTCTTGTTTCACAGTTTTGCATAATAGCACTCACCTTCTTAATACGTACTATCAGTAATAGTCTATCTTTCGATAACATGCTTTACTTTATAACTTATTGTCAGTGAGTGTGATCTGTTGTGTTTTCAAAGTTTACATTGGAGGGGTTTTCATCTTTCAACAAACTATATGATTTCGTATCCTCATTTTGGAGTTTTTAGAAAATGTCCCAATAACCTAAAATATACCCTTTTACTGATTCCAAAACGTTCCTAAAATCACCCCTAATATTAATAAGGTGTTTCTCCTACAAAGTAAGAGCCCAACCATGCAATATATTATTAATTCATTATCATTAGTTCATTCATGATTCATCTATTCATCATCCATACGATACTTCTTCCGTCCCCCTAAAGATTACCCCTATTTTACATTTTGGGTTGTCATCCAAAGATTGCTCTATTCCTTTAAAAGATTTTCATTTTGGATTGTTCTTTCAAAAAATTTTCATTGTATCTTCAAAAAGTTACTTTTCGTACTTGAAACAAACTTTAAAGAAATACATGTTAGATGTAAATCCCCCATTGTGCCAAATCCCCCATTGTGGTCACAGATGTGCCAGGCCAGGCCTATTACGGGCTCACTCTATAGGTTTGGGCCTATTAACGTCTACCTATAGAAATCGCCCAAGTATGATAAGGTGGTCGATGAGACGGTGACAAGCTGACCTTTACACGCATCTGCATCACTCCTCTTCACTCAGTCTTACTAGTAATGAAAATGACAGGAGTGAGTTGTACTAAAACAACAATTAAGCTTTGGGACGGGCATCGTTAAATTACTCCGTAATTGCATAGTAACGTCATATTATCAAAAAATCATCTGAGTTTTCTTAGCTAACCTCATCTGCCTTTCCCACAATCCCAACCGTTGCTAATACACAAATGCAACTTTAATAGCATGAAATGGGCACGAATCCAACCCCACTTGTAATCAAACTGCCATTTTATGAAAAATGCCAAATACGTACTTTTTGCAACTTACCTTTGAATTTGATATGATAATTGATAATTATAAATTCAGACATATGAGACCTTTAAATATAAATAAGGTAATATATTCCCGAATCGATTTTTAAAAGCGTTGGGTGATATCATACATCTCATACTAATGTAATTTCATTGGAGTCCTAACCTTTGAAAGAAATATGAAGCATGAAATCATCTTACGATAACGTATTTGAGACTATCATTTAAGACCTTACAAATTTATTTGGCATTTGTGTTATTGTGTACGGTTCTCTTCAAAAGCACCTTCAAGATGAGTAGACCTGTGTATCGAGTCGGGTTAGGACCAGAATGGGTCACGTGCAAAACGGGTTGGTCAAGTCGGGTCAAAGGAGATGCTAAACAGGCTGGGTTGAGCTGAGTCAAAGGAGTTACATAACAGGCCGAGTCGGGTCGGGCCGTACAAAGAAAGTATAGTTTTTATCTATAAAGGGTAATAGTTTATATGTATCACCTCCAATATTTGGTAATGGACTATCGATAAGTATATGGAAATAATCCATTACCTAATAGTGTTTAAAAGTCTAAAAGACTATAGGTCCATTATTAACCCGACTTGACCATTAAAGACCCAATAAAACATGATCCTTTAAGAGATCAACCCATTAGACCCATTATTGATAGACCCTTTTTACAAACGGACCGATAAAGAGCCCTTAACGGGCCCCCTCCCATTTAAACACCTCTATTCAAGAGGTATCGAATGACCTCTCAAACCTTTTTCATCTTTATTCGGGCAAAGTAAGGATAATGGGAGACTTTAATAAGCTTGAAAATGCTGACCCGAAACTATAGGAGGGTCAGCATTTATCAAAGGATGCTTACCTTTTATTCAATGGAAGATTGAGAATGCCTTTTTTAGGGTTCAATTTACATGGTCAAATAGTAGGAAAGAGGACGACATTATCTTAGAGAGATTTGATAAAGCCTATACAAACTCCACTTGGAGGGAATCTTTCCTAGATGCGACAATTTTAAATCATTCCATCTTTCTCTCATATCATTGTCCGATTATATTGGACTAAGAGGAGGATACCATATAGAGTGAAAGCCCTATCACTTTTACTTTTTGAAGTACATAAGTAAGTGCATGATTCATGGCAAGGTAATTCCCGAGGGTCAAAAATAATGGTTGGAATCACTAAGAAGCTCTAAAAGTTCATAACCCAATCAAAGGATTGGTGCAAGAACTTTTAGAGAGAAAGAGGATTCAGTTCAACATTCAATCCCCAAAGACTGCTCTTGCGTCCTTGAGCCTGAGAAATGAAATGATAAGTGATGCTACCATTCAGTGGTGGTGTACGAAGCAGAGGTCAAAGCTGAGATGGGATCATTTTGGAGATCAGATAATAAAGGAGCATATTATAAGAATGAAGTAATTAAAAATGTTGAATTGAATAACGGTGATTGGTCTTTGAATTCCCTCTAAATAGAGCATGAGTTATTGCTTGTATTTATGGATTTGTATAAGGGGGAGAAATGTCCTCCCTCAATCCCAGGGGACAATCAGGCACCTTTATGCTTTCTTTCTCAAGACCAGAAGTAGGCTTAGTGCTCTAGGATGCCATCTCTCTTGCAGGAGCATGTTAGCCATCTAAATAAAGTCTTTTCAAAAGAACAAGTGAAGGTGCAATTTTCTCAATGAAATACTTCATGTTCCAAGGGCCTAACAACTTCCTGAATGGAATAAAACAATCATCACCCCTCATCCCAAAGAGTAATCATCCAAAATTAGTGAAACAATTCAGGACTATAGGTGTCTACGATTCCATTTAAGATCATCTCTAAATGTCTGGTCCTCGATTGAAGAGAATTCTAACTTCTAAGTAATATGGTAGTCGATTTTTAGAATACCTTTGATCTAGAAGACTTTTGAACAACTGTCCCATTACTCATAAAATCATGCACTTTATTTAACACAAGAGAATGGGGTAGAATTTTGTAGTCATTCTTAAGGCATACCTCAATACGGCATATGACAGGATTAGTTAGATGGTCATTCACGAGATTTTGGAAGCCATTGGTTTTCCAAGGCATAGATTAACAAAATAATGCAATGTATATCTACAATTTCCTAGTTCTTCCTAGTGAATGGTGAGACTTTTGAAAAATCAATAGGGAGATGGAATAAGATTAAATATACTCCGGGGGTAAATATATCAGTATGTCCAATTTTCGCAGTCAGGAAATCAAGGTCTTGAACTAACTTTCAAAGGCGAAATATAAGCTTTGAGTCTTAACTTTGAAGTTGGATATCAAGGCCTTGAAAGTAGTTTCAAAAGATGTTGCTCAGACTCTGAAGCTAGGTTTGCTGTTGCTTTGAACAATGAACAAAACAAACCGAAAATGTAAGTAGAAAGAGGCAGAAATAAGACGAGACAAAACACAGTGATTTGTTAGGAAGTTCGACAACTAATTTGCCTGCGTCTTCGCCTAGGGTTGTCCAACCCTTATAATTTAACTCGCTTTTTATTTCTTCCCTTAGAGACCTAAAGTTTCCCTAGAAGATCTCACTTCCTATCTTCTCATCCTTAGCTTCCCAGCTACACTTTTACTATATGTTTGAGTATGATGGATATACTCTTAGTATAACAACTCTCTCAAAATAATCTTTTAAACACTCAAGAGTTTATACTGATTTTCTATCAATCTAAATACAAGATAAGTTATGCAAAACTAGAGAAAAAATAATGATGCTTTGTTGTTGTAGCTTGTGACTGATATTCTCGTTGATGGCTTCTCTACTTTAACTTCAATGCTTGGGTATTATATATATATTTGAACATCAACACTTAGCTATTGGAAAAAAGGCTAAAAATGGGTTGACAATATGTTGTTGAATTTCTTATTTCTCTTAAATATTTTCAGCATGAGTTCCTCCAATATAGATGTGATCAAATCGTTGATTTGTGGCTGTTGGAGTTTGATATCTTTTGAATATTTTTTAGCAAGAATCTTTCCACTTAATTTGCTGCACTTTAATCTTCAGTCTGATTTCTTCCAAAATAAAGATGCTAGAAATTTGGTAACTACTAAAATTATCTTGAAGAATCTTCAACATATTTGGGCATTAATGATTTGCAAAAATCAAGGGATATCCTTTGACAAAGTGCATGGAACTTGTTGAAAACTTGGGAAACGTTGTTGCAGCAAGAGATTTGACAAATACAGACTTCATGGGCTCATGGCTGCACGTTAGAAGTAATTTGGGCTAAAAATAAGATAAGCAAAGCACATTAAAATATAGTAGCTTAAGTAAATATTAGGCAAACTAATAATATAAAATTAAACATTGAAACTTGATCCCAACAAGTACTTGGTTGCATAAACACTTTAATTAGCATATGTTAGCATAATAAACATCAATAACCCAATAAAGTTAAGTGGACGTAAGCGTTTTAAATCGTTGTGTCCCTAAGTGAGCATTTTTATGCTAAAGCTGTAACGACAATCGATTACGAGTTGGACCTCTCTATAATGGGAGGGCCCAAGTGTGCTGGTGTCACTGAAGGAATGCTACCTGATTGATCCTGCCAGTAGTCATATGCTTGTCTCAAAGATTAAGCCATGCATGTGTAAGTATGAACTAATTCAGTAATTCAGACTGTGAAACTGCGAATGACTCATTAAATCATGCATGTGTAAGTATGAACTAATTCAGACTGTGAAACTGCGAATGACTCATTAAATCAGTTATAGTTTGTTTGATGGTACCTGCTACTTAGATAATCGTAGTAATTCTAGAGCTAATACGTGCACCAAACCCCGACTTCTGGAAGGGACGCATTTATTAGATAAAAGGTCAACACGGGCTCTGCTCGTTGCTCTGATGATTCATGATAACTCAACGGATCGCACGACCTTTGCGCCTGCGACGCATCATTCAAATTTCTGCCCTATCAACTTTCGATGGTAGGATAGTGGCCTACCATGGTGGTGACGGGTGACGGAGAATTAGGGTTCAATTCCGGAGAGGGAGCCTGAGAAACAGCTACCACATCTAAGGAAAGCAGCAGGCGCGCAAATTACCCAATCTTGACACGGGGAGGTAGTGATAATAAATACCCAATAAAACGCTTACCCCCAACAACTAACCCGCTATACTAGCATGAGCGTTTACAATTCTCCGTGATTTAGGCTTATAAGAATACATTGCCTTACACTAAGGTTACTAAGCTATCATGCACTCTAAACATTTTCAGATGAGTATAACTTTTCAAATTTCATTAATAAATAAACTGAGTACATTTTTCCTAAATGGGTGTACCTTTTGTTCAAATTATGTAATTGACAGTAACTTTTTTATCACCATCCAAACACAAGATAAATTTCATAGGTCTACTTTAATTTACGTTGTCTTTTATTAGAGCTAAGTGATTACGTACAATCCTACAAAATATCTTCACTAACTATACGTTAAATTTTTTTGGCTTTATTCAGTACTAATGTTAAAAAGTAAAAATATCAACACCGCAAATTAACCTCAATAATTGTGAGCATACACTAGAAGTTTTTGTAATGAAGCATATAGGAGCATGGTAAATAGTAGCAAAAATTTTATTGACTTGGTACGTGCCATGTGCGACATGGATTAACCATGAATCCATGATAGCAGATTGACGAAGAAAAGAACAAGAATTAGTTCGCCATTAATAGCCACTCCTCCCATTCTTAATTATTTCTACATTTCACTTTCCCCCTTAATCTGGGAAAATCTCCTGGATAAATCATTTGCAGTTTATTTACAAGGTAACATATTTTCGTCTTCATATGTTACGTTCTATATATGTTGCAATTTATCTTGAAATTTATTGATAATTATCATATTTATTGAAATTATTATTCCAAAAGAGTTAACTATTTTTTTCTTTGAAAAATAAACTTCTAGAAGATGGATATTTCACATTTGGATTAAAGTTTTTGGGTAGTTTTATTTGGGGTTATTATTGCAATTTTTGATGTGTTATGAAGCTGAAATTAACCATTTCAACAATTTTGTTGGCCAAATATGAAAAGGTTGAATCTTTGAGCTTATTTCCACTTGGAAGCTGCCTCAGCTCATTCATTGACTAGATTTGAGGACAAAAAAAAAAAAAAAAAATTAGGCAAGTATAAGGATTCCTAGCTTCAGAGTCAGGCCACTCTCCTATCAGTATTAAGTACACACTATGTAAATCTGCTTAGCAATAAGTTAACAATTGTGGGCGGTTGTTTACGGAGTTTTGTTACTTGTTAATCTTGTCGACACCAAGATGTGCATTATGACCCAGATAGACTAGAAGATTCATGTTAATCGTGTGTGAATAATGGTGTTTCAGATACTTCCTTGCTAATGTTTCAGTGTTATCGATCTTATAAACATGCACGATTTACCACCTTAGGTAATGACTCTTTAAGGATTTTGATGTTGTCATTGCTGATAGCAACTAGCTGCTTAATAGGAATATAGATAGGATCGATGCAGGATTGTATTTGCTTAGTTGCCTTTAAACTCTCTCTTTGGTCTTTTGTCAACCTTCAATCAATTGTTGCAAGTTATTCTCCTTATTTCGTTGAGGCGTGATATTAATGCTTCCAGGTAAATAGGTTTGACATCAGCAAACTCAGTGCTTCTAAATCTCCTCCTGTACAATGCAAGAAGGAAAGCCATGCAGCTGACAACTTAATATATAAAATGGAATTTTTTTTTTTTTATTTCTAAGCTTTTTTTTTTAAAAAAAATAAGCTATTTTCCAAACTAATTTATAAAATAAGTCAATTTTGCTTCGGGCAAAAATCGTTGCCCCACGCAACGATTTGTAATAAGTTGAAATACGGGAATGGCAGAAATGTGGGCCAAAAACGATTTCAGTCAGATAAAAATCGTTGCCCTAAAATTGTTGATTTTAGCTCAATGAAAATCATTGACCGGGGCAACGATTTTATATAAAAAATTTAAACTTTGAGCTAAAATCATTGCCTGGGCAACAATTTCTCTTTGCCCAACCTTATCTCATAATCCAGTTTACAACAAATCGTTGCCTTTGCCTCAAACCAAAATCAACTTATTTTTTAAAATAATTTTCGCAAGTGGCTTATTTTTGCAAATTTTTTTTTTTTAAAAAAAGCTTCAAAAAGATTCTAGAAAATGATCCCCTAAGATTTGCATGTACAAAAAATTTTGTGAATCAACTCCCCAAGTCATGTTGCACAGTAGTTATTAAATCACTTCAGATTGCAAAAATTTAGTACTTTTTGAATCTAAATGCTTCATTGAAGGTTAATTTTTCTTAGGCTTCTCTTGATGTGGATCTGTGTTTCCGTTTCCTCACATTATCCTGTTGCTTATAAGTTATAACTTTAGACCCTTGATGTCTCGTTCAAGACTATGTTACTTGAACCTGAGTACGTACTCATGTCATGGTATGTGCCCAAGTATCAATCTAGACTATTCCTTGAAAGTTTTCCTGTATATTTAATCCAAACCAACTATTGCACACATATGCAAGGTTTGAGAGTCTAACACGGGTACTTCAGATAATGTATAAAAGAGTGTGGGTACTATAGATCCTAGACTATCTTTTATGCATAAGCAGCCACAATTTGCTTATAGACTTATTGTCCTCTGCATTTTCATCAACATGAGAAGTCAAAGAAGTTACCATGGCTGTTTTATAAGTTTTCCAACAAGGGTTGTATGAAGTTAGGGTATTTCTCATTTTAAGCTTGACACAATTGCTGAACAAGCACTGTCAGTAATGCCAATACTAAAGGATAATAACTTATGATTGGTTAACTGTATAGTATTCAGTAATGGGAAAGTGACTAGAATTTTAATGGAGGTAAGAATGTTTCCTTTGCACTTTGTATGTCTAGGCTGTGTGAAAACACTCTATGGATTCATGGATAAATTTGATCGAATGACGATCTTGTGCTGGAATCTATGTAGGAAGTCAAATCATAGGAGAATGAACATCATAGTGAGAGAGATGCACAAAGTCATATCATAGGGGATTGATAATATGGTACCTGCTTCACCCTTTTGCTTCCTTTCAGTAAATAACGCCCCTTTGACCTCTATGCCTTCCAAGGCGATCCCCACCTAAGTTTGTCTTCATCATACTTGTCTTCCTGATATTTGCTTGCCTGGTTGGAGTACTTAATGACACATCAGCAAAACAAAAATTTAGGCATAATAACTTTCTGTTAATATATTTATGGGTTATGATTGTATATAAATAGGAGAGATATACTGATTGTAAATAGATTTTGGCTGAAACAAAATTCTTGAAGTATTCTTTCTACAAAACTCTTATTCTTTTCTCCATTCTCTCTCTTACATTCTTTATTTCAATACCGTCATTGATAAGCAAGATTACAGAGTTCAAAATGAGCTAAACTCTTAGAAATTCATCTCGTGAAGACTGCATTTTCTCATGGTATCAGAACTACCGCAACTGATTTTGTGATTTTTTTTTAGGTTTTGATCATGGCGAATCTTGAGGAAGGCTTATTTTCTGCTTAACAATCAAATCACGGTTATAATGATAAGTTTTACTTATCTAATGGTAATAATCCTGAATAATGTCTTAGTGTGCATAGGTTCAATGGTGAAAATTTTTCTAACATGGAACCAATTAATTCGTATGGCTCTAGGTGCAAAGAACAAGTTATGCTTCATAGACGACACATGCAAGTGACATGATCCTGATTATGAAGACTTACAAAGGTGGATTAGGAATGATTATATGGTGCAATCTTGGCTGATTAATTCAATAGAGAGAGTGATTTTAGAGGGCTTCATTCTTCAACAATCGGCTTATCAATTGTATGAGGAAATCTTGGAGAGGTATGGACAATCTAATGCTCCATTACTTTATGATTTGCACAAGAAAATCATGTCCTTAGAACAAGGAAATGATTCTAAAACCGAATATTATTCGAAGATGAAATGATTTTGGGATGAGATTCAGTTGTTAGATGGCTTCCTGATTGTGATTATGGAGCATTTGATGCCTGTACATGTGGTCTTCTAAAAAAAGTCTTGGTTGCGGATCAGAAACAACAACTCATCTAATTCTTAGCAGGCTTGAATAAAGAATATGATGCAACCAAGAAAAAAAATTCTGAGTATGGATGTGTTACCTACTATAAATAGGGCTTACTACATCCTATTGCAAGTGGAGAGACAGAGCAAGATAAGTGGAAAATCATAAAAGATTTCACAATTCAGTGCTTTCAATTCTATGAAGCAGACACAATAAAATCAGTCTGGAAGAAGAGAGTTCAAGAAACCTAGATATGAAGAATCTAAAGGAGATAAAAGTGATAGAAAGTGTACTCATTGTAAAGAACTAGACATATAGTAGATCAATGTTTCAAATTGGTTAGATATCCAGAATGGTGGACTAATATGAAGAACAAGCAATCAGATAGACAAGCTGGACACAAATTTGCTACAAATGTAGTTGAATATGATGAAGAATACATTGATACACCACTTGAGTATGAGGAAGAGAAGCCAGCAAAAGTTGATATAAATCTTGTGCAAGCAATCTATAAAGAGATGATCAAGATGATGAAAGGGACGCAGGCATCAGACATTGATCATTCTGTGAATTTTGCAGGTATATTATCCGCTTTTAATGTTGATTCCAATTTTAATCATCATTTGAAGAATGATTGGATAATAGACACAGGAGGTACAGATCATATGATATGTGAAAAAAAGATGTTTAATATGATAAAACCTCTTAAAGAACCTATTAAGGTTGGTTTACCTGATGGATCAACTCAAGAGGTGACTCATATTGGAGATGTTAAACTCAATTCTGATATTGTTCTTCGCAATGTCCTGTTATTACCTATATTCAGACATAATCTCATGGTAGTATGAAGATTATTAGATGAAAACAAGTTGATTGCGGTATTTGAACAACATAAATGCATCTTTCAGGACTCAACAACTAGCCAGATCAAGGCTATTGCTCAGAGAAAAGGTGGACCGTATAGGTTTAGTCCATCTAGCTCTTATATTTCTTGCTCTACTCATGATAATAAATGTACTAATTTTGTTGCTCAAAATAGTACTTCAATGCTGCCTAAACTCAGTCTTCTTCATGCTCAATTAGGGCATATATCTGTACATACTTTCTCAAGAATGGGAGTTTCATATTCTGATGGTAGCAATAATAGTTTTCATTGTGATTCTTGTATGCTTAGGAAAATGCATAAGTCTCCTTTCACTTTATCTTCTTCTCATGCTGTCATGCTCTTTGATTTAATTCACATAGATCTTTGGGGACTTATAGACAGCTAGATATAGGAGGTGCATTATATATGTTGACTATACTTGATTTTTCAAGAACCACTTGGACTCATTTGGTTGTTAACAAGACTCAAGTGGTTGATGTAATAAGATATTTTTTGGCATATGTGGAGAATCAATTTCAGGCCAAAGTGAAGGTTATAAGGAGTGATAATGGTACTGAAGTAGTTCAATAAAAATGTAACATTCTTTTCAGAAGTTAAGGCATTGTTCATCAGAGAAGCATACCTGGTAATCCACAACAGAATGGTAGATTTGATAGAAAGCACAGACATCTTGCTGAATTTACAAGAGCTATTAGGTTTCATGCTGGACTCAAAAAAATTTTGGGATGATTGTTTTTTAGAGCAACATATCTAATAAACCTAATGCCTAGTTCTGTTTTGAAGTGGAAATCACCATATGAAACTCTTATGCCTAGTCTTAGAACTATTGGTTGTCTTTGTTATGCTTCATATAATTCTGGTGATAAGTTTGATCCAAGGGTAAGAAGATGTATTTTTATTGGATATCCTTATGCACAAAAAGGATACAAGTTGTATGAGATAGATACACACAAGATTATTCTTAGTATAGACGTTCATTTTGTAGAAGACATTTTCATTTCAAGGATGACCTATTGCAATCTGAGTCACAAAGATTTCAGTCTTATTATGGTTCTTAGAGAAATACAGCAACTCCTCTTGTTAATACTGCTTCAAATGATCGGATTATAATTCTTATGTTGAAGATCATGATGCTGGTCATACAGAAGATGAAATTATGAGTTCGACTTCTCATAATGATTCTCATAAACATACTAATTCTTCTACTGAAATCAAGAGTTTCAAAAAATTGTTCCAGCTACACAGACCAGAACATCAAGCAGGCAGAGGTTTGTGGAATGGTCTATCGTCTTGTCACTCCTATGCCATTGTTTTTTCTTTATGTATCAATGTTGCTTACTTGCGTGTACTATATACTCAATGAATGCCTTTACCTAGGCTTTGTAAAGACACCTTTATGAAAACTCGATGATGATTGTAAATCTGAGAGAACCTAAAAAGAGTCAACTTACTGATTGTGCAATTCTTTCATGTGTTTAAAGATGTATTTCATGTTTTATAAGTTTTCTCTCCTCTCATTTAATGTAAGGTCTCTTATAAAAAAAATAAAAAAAATAAAGTCTAAGAGGAATGAGTTAGAATGTGTAATAGTGTTTCAAGTGAATTTCAACAAAAATTGAATGTTAGGAAATTATATATTTAGGAAATCATATATACTTTGGCAGAAAAGTCAAAATTTCAGAATTACTCCGCACGTCAAAAAAAGGAGGGATAGTGCGGTTTGCCCCCACTTATTTCTATCCAATTATCTTACTACAACGTGTAATTGCAATTTATGATCCATGTCAATTCCCTTTTCTATTTTCCTTTATTTTAAAATCGTTAACATTATAAAATGGGGCAAAAAAAATAGAGATAGAATAAGCATATCATTTTGTGTCATTCAAAGTTCAAATTGCCACTAAAATTAAATAACAGCAAAAATAAACATGCAATCCAAGATATAAGAAATAGTAATGGGCTCCACTATATTATAGTAGTGACACTAGAGAAGATGATAAGGAAATAGTGTATGCATGGCAAATCAGTGATGAAACAACAATCAACATGTTGCGTTACTCAGTATGAATTTAATGAAAAAAAAACCTAGATGGATCAACTTTTAGCTCGGTCACAAACATGCAAAACAAAAGCAAAAGCTTCAGCTCAGTCACAACTCGCAAGCATGCAAAACAACAACAAAAGTCAAAGTGGCCCATTTAACTCAGAGTTGTGTGGAGCAGACAAAGTTAAACGATCCTATATTTTACATTCCACTATCCATCCAATCATAAGCTCAAATAGACACTAATGTCATTGGAAAATCGGAAATTTTTTATGTGATATTCCAACTGAAAAATAGTCTTTCAAATTGTTATATGGATTTGATAAGACATTTGATTTGATGATTAGGGTATTATCATTTCATATATAACTACTTCATTTATGTCAACATAAAAAGTTCCTAACCTCACCTAAAATGCATAAATTACACTTTGTACTAAGATCTTCCAATTTTTAAAACTAGTACTCATCGAATAATTAAATCATGTAGTTGGTGTACATTTGCATAAGATAAAACTAAAAAAAATATTGTCTAGGACAAGGAGTCCATGTTTTATGATACTATAGCCAATGCCCCTTCCAAAGAAAAGGAGCCACTTGTAGTAGAAAAATAACAAAAATATGGTATACAAAGACTGGTGGTTTTATTTGGGTTTTGGGCAGCCACACGTAGTTTGTCAATAATGGTATTAGAGAATAGAGATCGAGGCTGACATATTGTCTTGTCTGGTAGAAGACATTTCTAGCATTTGACTTATTGAAGCTACATTAATTATTTAATTGGTACTAATTAACAATACATATCAAATATCAATGCATCATATCCTTAGGGGGGGGGCAGTGCTAATTAAAACCCTAATTGTCCAATAATGATCATGCACAGGGTACTCAATTGATTCAACTTACGAGCATAAAATCCAAGGATTTGACTCTCGAAATGGCGTGAGTGGAGTATGGAGTACGTAGGTTTGTGGATCGAAATCTTGTAATCGCATTAGAACGGACATAATACGTAAGGGCCAAGCACATGTTGCATTTGATATATGCCTAGTAAAGTACTAGTAATCTATTTTTGAGAATATTTCTTCAATAAGTCATAACGTCTAATTTCTTCTAGGCCCATTCTTTCCCGTCAGTTTCAGCACTAGTTGAGTAGTAGACTTTCATAGTTGTACAAAAGTTATTACGTAGTGGAATTTTTTTCAATTGTTTTTTCTTATTTGAGTCGCCATCAGCGAACTATTTTCCTATACCAAGTTTGCTCGGAGTTGTGGAGGAGTTTCCGACTTTCAAGTATTAAGATTATAACTTAAAAATCGAGGAGTATCGGATCCATTTACTTTACTTCGGATTTTCAAGTATTAAGATCGGATCGAGAAATATCGGATCCTAAACAATGCCCCACCCCTTTCTTTCACGTAAGCAAAGTATATGAATCCTAACCTTACTTTGATACCATGACAAATTATAAAACAATGTCCCGCCCCCTTTCATTCACGTAAGCAGCATGTATATCTTGTATAAAATTATCATAAATTAATTAATTAAACAAGATATATATGTACAAGGTATGATAGAATATTCCGAATTTTATATCTCAACAATATTCCTATTTCTACATTTGAAGACTTGACCTTACTTCTGACTTTCAAGTATTAAGATAAAGATTTAAGAATCCCTTTTTATTTAATTACCAAGGAGCATACTGGATATATTACATACTCATTATTCTTAGTTACTCAATGATTTTGCTACATTTCTTTCATAACATCTATCAATTTTCGTTTTCTTTATTTTGATACTCCTTAAAGTAGGGAACATATGAAATTCTGGACAAATTATTTATTCAACTACTTCTTAAATACGTGGTTATTAATATCGAATTAAAATAGTAGCATCATTACCGTACTTTAGCACCGAGTATATATGTCATAGAACAATAATAAATCTCCCAATTTTAGGTAGCTTCTTAATATGATGTCCCATGTACTTGAGTAATATTAATCATCATAATAATTTTGGATTCGCTGTTCCATATAATGTAGGGTGGAAATGAAAATTTGGTTGTTATAAATTTGGTTGATAACGTGCTTTTTTTTTATTATTACTAACTTCGGCTACATATAAAAAAACAATGAGGCGGTTGCAACGCCAAATGGTTTACTGTGATTTTTCCACTACTAATTATACTGTGAAGGAATCTCAAAGTAAATTTTATCAAGTTTGTTAACAAGCTTTCAAGCAAAGTAAAACCTTGCTCAACTTGGTTCATTTAATACTCGAGTCGAGTTTTATTTGACCGAACTTTAACCGAACCGAGCCCGAATCGGTTCGTTAAGCATCACTAAACATGATTATATATTTGTCAAGCATCCAAAATTGGTGAGGTGTTATATGGTCTACGTGGACATTGGACCGCCTAAGATTGTTCGGTTGTCATTCATGGTTTAACCGTTTAACTAGTGAGATTTTCAAAATCGTACAACAAGAGCTTTTAGCGTGTCTATTTAACACTCTAGTGACCGTCAGTAGCATACTAGCATGTACACTCGCCCATCGTAATTTCATTCCCTAGGTATGGTATATCCTGTGTATGATATAATTTGTTTAATAATTTGACATTTGATCGATGTCATATATGATATTGTATACTTTAAATTTTAAGAATTTTGATGTTATAAGGTGATCAAATTCACTTCAATTATGCTGATACTAGAAGATTAAGAGTATAAAACTATGAATCATGAAGATACGGTATCTGTTGTCCAGTATTTATCGAGATATTACATTTAGTTTTCTCCATTGTTGTAGGATAATTATGAGTATGATCAATTACCATTTACAAGGTCATGTATAGTATAAAGTACTAAGTCCCTCCTTTGTGACGAGGAGAACATAAAGAATGTAGGTATATACAAGCATTTATCTGCTTGTTTTCTGAAACAGAAACAAAACTGAAGAGAAAGGAAGAGAGGAAATAGAGATGAAAAGAATCAGATTGTATTCTGTTTTTCGCGTTCTATTCATTTGTTCACAAATACATCTTATATGCATGTAACAAACTTGCCAGCTCATAATGGGTTTGTATAAGATTCTAACAGAAAATCAACTTATTTACATGATTGTCAATATCCCCCCCCCCCCCCCCCCCCCCCCCCCCCCCCCCCCAAGAATGACTATGTTTCCATTCTTGAACTGGAGTATTAACAATCAATCCAAGTTTCGAACTTAATGCTAATCAGTCCCAAGAGGCTTTGTCATTATATTTTCCAACTGAAGAGCTGACCTTACATGCTTCAAACAGATAAAACCAGATTGAACATTCTCTCTGATATAATGAACATCAATTTTCAGGCTTTTTGTTCTCATATGCTTTGTTTTCTCGTGAAAATAAGGGTTTTCAGCAATGTTTTGAGCAGAAACATTGTCACGGTAAAGAGTAATGGGAGTAGGAATTAAGAAATCCATTTCAGCCAATAATCTTTCTGACCAAACCAACTCAGCTGTAGTTTGGCTCATGCTTCTATATTCTGCTTTAGTTGAACTTCTTGCAACAACATTCTGTTTTTTAGTTTTCCATGATATAAGAGCATTGCCAAGAAAAACACAATATCCAGTGAGTGATCTTCCAGAGTCTATGCATGTACCCCAATCAACATCACTGTATCCTGTTAACTTGAGTTCTGAATTTGCGGAATAGAAAAGGCCATAGTTCAAAGTACCTTTGAGATACTTAAGAACATTGAGAGCAGCAGAAAAATGAGTACTTCTAGGTGTTGAAAGGAATTTGCTTAATTGATGCACTGCATAACTAATGTCTGACCTTGTCATATTGAGGTATAAAAGTTTGCCAATTAATCTTCTATAAACCTCAGGGTCAGATAGAAGTTCACCATCCTCTCTGCACAATTTCAATCCTTTCATCATAGGAAACTTAGCCACATTGCAATTTTCCATACTTTGATCTCTTAAAAGATCTAAAATATACTTTCTCTGATTCAATAGTATTTCGGAATCTGATCAAGTTACTTCAATACCTAAAAAATATTTCAAGGTTCCTAAATCCTTGATTGTAAAAGCAATATAAAGATCATGCTTCAAGGTATTGATCAATCTACCATCATTTCTAGTGATTAAGAGATCATCTATATATGCCACAACAATTGTAAAAGAATTGCTTTTCTTCAAAATGAATAAAGAATAATCTTGTTTTGATTGAGTAAAGCCCCAATCTGTGAGAAACTTGCTTAATTCTTTATTCCAACATCTTGAAGCTTGCTTAAGAACATATAACGACCTTTTCAGTTTGCATACCTGTCCAGGTTTTGCTTTTAGGATGAGTCATGTACACTTCTTCATCAATAAAACCATGAAGAAATGTGTTATTTATATCTAGTTGTTGTATGTCCCATCTTCTTGTAGCAGCAAGAGATAGAACAATTCTAATAGTAGTCAATTTGGCAACTGGACTAAAAGTATGTTTATAGTCCTTATCTGAAACTTGCTTATCTCCACGAGCAACCAATCTCCCTTTGCACCTATCTATCTCTCCTGTGGGTTTGAACTTGGTCTTATAAACCCACTTGCATCCTATGGCTTTCTTGCCAGAAGGAAGTTGAGTGAGCTCCCATGTCTGATTTCCTTCCAAGGCTTGCAATTCTTTTTCCATGGCTTCTACCCACTAAGGATAATTCTTGGCTTGCTTATAAGAGGATGGTTCAAATGTAGTTAAGACATTTGAAAGACTGTGAGTAGATTCTGTAGAAAGATGAGCAAGGGATGGTGCTTTATAAACATTGAATAACTCTGAACTTTGAGAGATAACAGCATCCATTATACTATTCCTTGGCAAAGACATAACAAAATCTTTAAACTTCAAAGGCAAGCTCCTCTATCTGCTAGAAACTCTATAAACAGGCTGTTGATTTTCATCACCAATATCAGAAGTTGGTATTTGCACAATATCTTGCATATTATCAGATGGAGTAGAAACATCATTCTGCTGAACATCAAACATATGCTCTGAAGTATGTTGTTCTAAATCTGTGATTGAATTTTCAGAATAATCCAAAGTTGGATTCACTAATGGCAATAAAGAAGCTTTTTCATGAACATCAACATCTGTAGGAACAGATTTATAGGGAAATGTAGTTTCAACAAAGTAGACATCTCTACTTAGAATAATTTTATGTGTTTCAATGTCATATAATTTGTATCCTTTTTGTGCATAAGGATACCCAATGAACACACATTTCTTAGCTCTTGAAGCAAACTTGTCATGCAATTTTTGTGAGGAATAACAAAGGCAACCAAATACTCGTAAACTACTATAATCTGGTAGTTTATTGAATAACATTTCATATGGAGATTTCCAGCTTAGAACAGAACTAGAAATCAAATTAATGAGATAAGTGGCCGCCAACAAGAAATCTCCCCAAAATTTATATGGAAGACCAGCATGAAACCTTAAAGTTCTTGCTGTTTCAAGAAGATGTGTATGCTTTCTCTCTACCCTTCCATTTTGCTGAGGATTGCTAGGCAAACTCCTTTGATGTGTGATTCCTCTTGAAGCAAATAAAGCTTTACAAGATTCTTGAACTATCTTTGTTCCATTATCACTTCTAATCACCAGAACATGTTTATTAAACTGAGTCTTTACATACTTCAAGAATGCATCAATAGTAAAGTAAACTTGAGTTTTATCTTGCAAAAGATATGTCCAAGTAGTCCTAGTATGATCATCTAGGATTGTCAAGAAATAGCATGCTCCAGTGATTGATGGTCTAGAGTATTTTCCCCATAAATCGATGTGTATCAAATCAAATGAAGCAAGAGCATGAGATGTGGATGAAGGATAAGAGAATTTATGACATTTTCCAAGAACACAAGCTTCACAAGTAAAATTAGACTTATTCTTACTGACATTTAATGGACTCATGACACGCTTTAGGACACTAATAAAAGGATGTCCTAATCTAGCATGCATGACATCAACATTAGGTCTGCAAGAAGCAGTCATTGTATTATGTACAAAAACAGGAGTATGATGATAAGAACATACTAAAGAAGTAGCTTTCTCATGAGATGAAAATGATAGCTTGTAAAGTCCTGATTCTCTTGCTCCTATAACCCTTACCTTCTTAGTTGTAAGGTCCTGATTGAAAGTGACAAGAGTTTTGCTCAAAAATGGCAAACAAGTTATTGTCATCAATAAGCTTTCCAACAGACAACAAATTGTGTCGAAATTGAGGTATATAGAAAACATCTTGAAGAATAACATCATGACTTAGTTGCATTGTTCCCGTATGTTTCACCATAGTAACTGCTCCATAAGGCAAAGATACTTTAATTGGAACCTTCAATTGTCTCAAAGAAGAAAATAGAGCTAAATTTGATGACATATGATCAGATGCTCCAGTATCAATAATCCATTGATTATGATCAAACCTTTTGAGTAAACTGTGCACATTAGAAATAGAACTTATACCAGCAAATTGCACAGATGCTGATAGAGGATTGTCATCATTCATTGCCACTACTCCTTGTTTCTGCATCATCTTCAAGACTTCATTATACATAGCCGAGGCCATCACTGGATCAACATTATCTTGTGAAGTTTTGTCTGCATTATCAGCAACATCAGTGTCTACTGAGGCAACAATCCTTCCACCTGTCCTGGACATTCTTCCTTGATCTTTATTCAGATGAAAACATTGATCAATAGAATAACCTTTTTTTTTTGCAATGATCACACGTCACATCACTCCTCTGCCTTTTGAAATCCTTTTTTGAAGAATTGTGAGAAATCTTATGAACTACCTTTGTTGCATTAAAGGCATTCATCTCTGGCACATTTTTAAGATCATTGATCCTATTTTGTTGCTCAACTTGTTGTAGTGTATGGTATGCTTTATGGAAGGTTTGCAAAATCTCACAACTCAACAAGTTTGTTATGACCTGATCATAAATTTTGTTCAAACCACTCAACAATTGCATCAATTTATTTCTTTGATCTACTTCAAGAAATTTCTTCAAAATTGACCATGAACATAATTTCATAGCACCACATAAGCATTCTGGAAATCCTTTAATAGCCTGAAGCCGATCCCATATTGTCTTCAATCTTCCAAAATACTCAGCTATAGAACTATCATTATGTTGAATGTTTGTTAAAGTGCGATGCAATTCAAATAATTTTGGAGCGGTTGTGTGACCAAATCTTTCAGCTAATTCAATCCATAATTGATATGATGAATTCACAAACATAAAACTCTCCGCTAAAGATTTTTCTATTGAATTAAGAATCCAAGACATTACCATATAATCGTTTATGATCCATTTCCTCATCTTAGATGATCCTTCTAATGGAATTGGCAAGCTTCCATCAATAAATTGTAACTTTTTTCTGGCTATTAAAGCCATTCTAACAGTGCGACTCCAATTCAAGTAATTAGCACCGTTTAATACATGATTTCCAAGTTGCATGCCCGGATGATCACCATTACTGAGATAGTATGGATCATTAGAATTGATTCCAGAATTCTGATTGCATGAATCATTGATCGTCTCCATTATAATGTTGTTACAAGCGCCATAGCTCTGATACCATATACAAGCATTTATCTGCTTGTTTTCTGAAACAGAAACAAAACTGAAGAGAAAGGAAGAGAGGGAATAGAGATGAAAAGAATCAGATTGTATTCTGTTTTTCACGTTCTGTTTCATTTGTTCACAAATACATCTTATATGCATGTAACAAACTTGCCAGCTCATAATGGGTATGTCAGCTCATAAATGGGTTTGTACAAGATTCTAACAAAAAATCAACTTATTTACATTATTGTCAATAAGGTAGCTCTTTTTTATTGCATTATTTAGTGTTTTGCGTTTTTAATATATAACTTTAAGATGAATATAATAATATTTCACTTGATTATATTTTTTAATACAAATAAATCATAAAAAATAATCTAAGTAAAATTTGTAAGTAGTGTTAAAGTTCAAATAAGCAATTAAAAAAGCAGCAAAAAAATATGTTCCAATAAAAAAAGGAAAAGGGAGAAACTATGCATTTTTAACATACAAAGTATCTAGCACTACATAACAAAAGAAAACTCATACTTATTCCTTAATGTATTTATCACGGGCTTCATTTCAATTTGTACGACACATTGTAAATTTGTAATGCGGTTGTAGCTAAAATAAATTATACAAGCAACTTGTAATATTAGCTCTTTAATCATAATCCAAAAGAAAAATAACTCTTTGTTCACATAGACTTAACATATTATATATTCCGATATTCGTAATTTCGTATGCAATAGTTACAAGTCTTACGACTAAACTTATTGTAATACAGTGAACACTGGATCTATAAAACTTATTAGAATGAAAATAATTCTAAAATGATTAATGGTGGCTCCTTTTCTAATAATTTGTACTGTTTTTAAATGTTCATTATATTAAGTTTTGATTTGGTAAAATTTATCAGAGAAAAAAGAAAAGGAACTATAAGTTATACAGGGGAGACTGCGAGAGTAAAAGTTTAATCCCTAAACATCACTTATAAATTTTAAATATTCGGAACAAATAATTAGGAACAAAGAAAAATAAAATTTAACATGTAAGCAAGAGAGCAACAAGGTGGATGACATGTGATGGGTCAAGGCTCACGATGCACAGTTGTACTTGCATTGTTGCACCTCCGCATTAATTTATTATGTACTCCTATTTAACGTTTCTCGTTTGCTTATATAAAAACCTTATGATAAGACTATAAGACTAGTGCTGTAGTGTCCACATTCTACCAATTCATGCCATTTCCCTTTTTTGGGTTCAAACAAAACAAAACAAAATTCAAATATATTGTTTTGGAAAAAGGTTCAAGGTTTTCTGAAGAAAGAAGCGTCTAAAACGTTTGCGTCAGTATGACTTGACATTTGTAGCTTCCTCTTTTTTTTTTTATTGTTTGAGATGATAAAAAAAAAAAAAAAAAAAAGTATATTGTAAAGTTCTTGACGTATCGTGAGACGAGAGATTTGAGAAAATAAATGGGAAAATGAGAAGTATTATTGTTGATAGCTTGAGAAATAGTAGTTGCTTTCAGATAAAATTGGAACTTTTTTCTTTCTTTTTAAAACGTTAAACCATCTTTTCTGACTTGGAAAACCCTTTTATCCATTTAAATTTAAAATAATAAACAACGGAATTTTCCTAGTGTTTAGGTTCTAATTTCTAAATGTGAGGGAAATCAGCACCTTTTTGCTCACTTACGGAGTTACGGAGTTGCCTTTTTTTTTAAATCAACAATATCATCTTTTATTGTTAGTGTTTACTGTTTAGTGTCTTGTCAATTGTCGTACGGTCTAACTATACTTACGGAGTGCTCGTAGATCACGAAAACCTTAAAATTTTTTTCTTTATTTTTCATTTAAGGTATTTTTGGATCTTTGTAAAAAAAAAATTGGGAGAATGGGTGTTTTTTAAGTTGAACTATTCGCGAAGTACTATAACTAGACTTGACACGATTCGAGATTGAACTTAACTCGATAAGTTAACCATTTAAGTTGAACAAATTAAAACTCGACTCGAAAAGCTCATGAAAAGCTAATTTTTTTAATTATAATATATATTTATATAAAAATATACTTATGATTGAAATAAAATAAAAAATAGTTCGATATATAAATCCAAAATCTCATTAGAACATGAAAAATAGTTGGAGAGAGTTGTTTATATAAATCCAAAGTCCTACATTGAAGAAAATAAACGTGTGTATAAATCCAAAATCTCATTAGAATAAAATGAAAAATGATTGAAAAGAGTTGATTTCATAAAATGAAAATTTCAGATCTATTATCGAAATTATTGAAATGTAAAGCTATTTAATCACATCAAAATCTCAATTAGGGTATAATTTTTAAGTCAAACATAGGCACACATTTAAGACATACTGTATTTGCACCAAAAACCACTTAAAAATATTATAAGAAACTCATATAGGGGCAGGGTGCTTATTGATGGAATGCTAGCTACTAATATACGCTATTTCTTATTCCTAATGGTAGGTGAGTGGGAGAAATTGCAAACTTTTTTTTTTTTTTCTTTACAAAGAGTCAAGGACGACGCAACAAGCTAAAGTATGCCCAATTATTCTGCTTATAATTTATTGAGAGTGACAATCTAAAGTATGCCTGCCAAGCAGTTTTGAAAATAGGTCATATTTCCCTTTTTTTTTTTAATTTAATAGCTGTATATAGATTTAGCTGATTGAGTGCCGAGTATACTACGAATCTTTGAGACTAATAATTTGTATAAATTAGTAAATGGCACCTAACAAACTTACTGTACTTTTAATTATACACTTAAGATGTGTAATTTTTCACATTTAGTAATCACTAATTTGTCCAGGCCAGAAAAAATTAATTTCTTGTAAATCTTTATATACTTTGTGTTCATAACCTACAAAAACACACGATACCAAGTAATATCTCCTCCCATATGTCAAAAAAAAAAAAACAAAAATTTATAGAATGTTAACGTTGTTATTATTGAATAAGGTGCCACGGATTTTGTTATAGTCAAACTGTCAAATTGACATAATAGGTTATACAAAATATTATATAAACACGAGACACAATAAGTAAGAGTGACATCTTGAAATAATAAAAATTATCCTTTTAAAGTTGATAAAATTGACATATGTTGTGTCGAGGGGTAAATTTTGTTATATTTATGGGTCATTTATATTGGGGACACAATAAAATTAATGTATCCCGTGTGTATACAATACTTTTTGAATAAGTTAAATAAAATAAAAAATAAGTAAAATTTAATAATAATTATTATTATTATTATCAAACTTTTTCCAAAGTACTACCTCCGCGCTAACTTTTTTGAGTCATTTGACTTTTTATGATTTCCAAAATACGACTTAAAACGCTTTTGTCTCTAAATTCGTAAGACAAAAAATTATAAAAACTTGACATACTAAATATTTATATTAAGAAACATACAATAAAATATCACTTGAATATTTTACTTCTTATAACATGATAATAATTAACTTTTTAAAACTTTTACTTCATAAATAGAAATGGAGCAAATATTAAGAGACGATGAGAGTAGATAACAAAATTGTATTAAATTCATATTGTTATATATTTATTGTACATTGCCGCATAGTAACTTAAGTAGAAATAGCCTCCATAATTGTTAGCAATATTTTTGTAAATTGGCGTAATGATAACTTGTACAACGAACATTAAGCCAACGGCTAAATCAATACGAATTGATGCAAGACTCGGAGACTCCCCAAATTAAGAAAAACGGTAGACGTGCATGCACTTGAAATCAAATTTTTATTTATTTATTTAGTAATATCTCTTTTGTTTTGATAAATAAAATGAAAATAGTCGCTTTACTGTAAATCTTAATCGATCAATTAGCTAGATATGCATGTCATGCACTTTGCTGTCAAACATATGAAAGAAAAAGATACCATTTACTTAATTATATTTGACTTGGTCAAACGTGTAGCTTTAACTTACAATTGCACTAGACTACAAATTCTTTTTAGGGATGACAATTCAATCCGAATTCGAACCGAGTCCGATCAGATCCGAAGGAAAAAGTCCGATCCAAACCCATTTAAAAAAACTACGACTCCGAATCCGATAAAAAAATTCCGACTCCGAATAGGAGATGGATCCGATTCGGATATTGTATTACATCCGACCCGATTGTGATCCGAGTCCGATAGTCCGATTCGAATGAGTAGTATTAAGGCTAATATTAAAAAAAAGACCAAATATAATAACCCAAAATTTTAAAATTAAATAAAAAATAAATAAACCATGATATTTGCTTATGTTGTATAATTTTTTTTAATTTACATTATATGTTATAAAGATATTATAGTATTAGTAATGATATTAACCAAAAAAATAGGTAAGAAAATATTAAATTTTGGATCGAATTCGAAGGTCCGACGGATCGGATTCGGGGGTCCGACAGATCGGACTGGATTCGAAGGTCCAACAGATCGGATCGGATTCGGATTCAGATTCGGAGTTTGCAGATTCGGAGTCGGATTCGGATCCAAAATTAAAGTTCGCAAACTTGTCGGATCGGATTCGAATTTTGTTGGATCCGCTCCGACTCCGATCCATTGTCATTCCTATTCTTTTTCTTTAAACTTATTTGAGCCACTGTGTGTTTACGCAGCAGCCAATTCGGTTTCTAAGATTTTCTAATGGTTACTTAATCATCGTGATATATGGAACTTTAAAAGTAGCTCTATTACTTTAGAAAAATATGCATAGTATTGCTTATAAATATATGAAAAGAATGTTTAAAATGAGATAGATAGGAATGAATCTTGACTCTAAAGTCTAAAATGGTAAGATCAAATGCATGAGATTTCAAGTAAAAAAAAAGGGTCACGCGTTAGATTTATAAGATGAAGGGCTAATATGTCGATCTTCTCATCCTTTTTATTTTAAGAACTATTCTTATTGAATGAGAACCTATCTTATTCCTACATCTCTTATATCCAATGCATGGAATTTCTACACACAAGTAGGGATGACAACGAGTCTAAGACCCAATCCAAACCTGGTCAGTCATGACCCATTTTTAGGGTCTGGGTCTAATTTTTTTAGACCCATATTAGATCCACTAGATATGGGTCTAAATGTCCTTAGATCGGATATGAGTTCAGATCCAAAAAATTTAGAACTAGACCCAACCTATGGACCCACACATTTTAAAAAATAAAACTAAAACATAATCTCTATTTAGAACCAAAACTAAAAGTTTCATTCATATTGCCCCATTGTCTTACTCTTCTCCTCTCTATCCTCCATTTTCCACTATCAATTTACTGCAAGACTCCAACTCTTTCTCGTCGTCACTTGCTAGGTAACATATTCATATAATTTTGATGTATATTTTCTTGTATGGTGATAATATGTGCTTTGTGATTACTAGCTTCTGTGCGATTTTAAAACTAGCGAGTAACGATGCACTTGACCTTAAAAAACATTGTAATAGAGTACTATTGAGTTTAGGATTTTTATTCATCGTTGGATTTTAACTCTAGTGCTTACTTTTTTCCACTCATTGAACTAAAAATAATTGTTTTGCAAGTATTTTAACAATACAGATTGTGCACTTAAGAAAGGATTGATTAATTATCTCGTGTGACATAATAATGCAGTTTATGTTCTTTTATAATACTTAGTTGGTAAATATTTCTAAGGTCTGAAATGCGAAAATACATCCAATTATAGAACATGTGAATTATAAGCACATAGAAATATAAATATGTTAATTAGGATCCACTTTAAACCAAAGACTCATCAAATTAGCGGATTTGAGTAAGGGTCTAAAATTTTAGGATCCAATGAATTTGGGGTGGATATGGGGCTAATTTAAAAAAATTGGTAAGGGTCTGAGTCTAATAAAGACCTGACCCAGATCGATTGGACCCAAACCCAACCCATTACCATCCATATACACAAGGATCGCTAAATTATTTTTTCACTCATAGCGACTTCCTTCAATGATATAACAATCTTGTTTTTAATAGTGAAAATCTCATACATTGAATCTTATCAGTTAAAGAGACAAGACATCTTCCAATCCTTCTCATTTTAAACATTATTTTCGTTGAACTATCATATCGTCATGCATTGGATCGGGCAACAAAATATGTTGCCCAAACAAAAAATAGTACTTCACCCAACAACAAAGAAAAAAAACATTGAAAATGGTCGCAATGCTTTGGAACTTGTAATTATATTTTCTTATTACTTAAATATATAGGGGAACACTATCGGTATTTTTGGGGATTGTTAGGGGGACTAATGTGTATATCTTAGCCCTTAACTCTTTTTTTTTTTTTTTTTAATCTCTCTTTAAACTTAGTGTAGCAAGTTGTCCGAAGGTCTGCCCTTGGTTAGGTCATTCGATATTAAAATTTTCCATTTCGGGATTTCGCAGTCTTGCATGATGTGTAACATTTTTTAGAGGAAGTTTTGAAATGAATTATTGGATAGTCAACAACAACAAAAATCCACAATTCTCTCAAGTCATTCCTGCAGTCCTGTGGGAATTTCAGCGCAAGAGCTTATAGTCTATTTTGAATGGCGCATGTTTCATAAATCATCACCCACTCGATTTTGCCGTGAATAATATATACTTTAATTTGAGTAGTGGTAAAAGTTTGGAAGCACTACTAATGGTTCTCTAAACTTAAGGTTAAGGTGTGATGTTGATCATCCCATTCTATTAAACAAATTTGTGAAGAATATTCCTTGACGTGGCGCGAGTATACATAGTACTTTATTTTGAAGAATAAAAAAAAATCAAGCTAATTATATATGAAGACTTTTCTAATTCATATTTATATAAATTATATTAAGATATTGAAATATCAGATAAAAAATTGTTATATAAGATATAACTATTATTATATCATATATAGAATATAGAAGATGTAAAAGTTCATAAAAACGAATATCAAGCATTGATATTATGATATTAGGTATAAAAATAAAATTATAAAAATATCTCATAATATATTTATATCAGATATAAATTAGAAATTTCTCATTAAATATGTCACATTACTACACATGTTGCCGACTGCCAATAGATATGAAGTTGTTCATAAGATATCGTAGGTCAGCTTATTGCGCATCATCTTTTAAAGCTATTGTAATTTTAAGCTACAAATTTATTTTACATGTTTTCTAGATTAAGTTCATAAATTTAATTTTTGCTTCCTTACCTTTTATTTTTTATGCCAAGAGTTTCGTTAAATAGTATCTACTCACACAGTGATTGTGACAAGATTTTTACCGTAATGTGTATGAGTTATTAGTGAAGGGGTAAAAAAATGGAATGGAGTATATGATTTCAAAGAAATTAGAACTCATAATCTTTTGTATTTAATTTAATGATATTTATCACTAAGTTATGAAGTGCATATACGCATGAAAATGTTATAAATTATAAATAAGTTTTTTTAGAACTTATGCACAATATTTTTTTCCATAATGAATAACTAACAAATAGCTACTCTCCTAAGGTAAATAAATTATGAGTAGGTCCCTAAATTAAACTATGGAGTATTTGAGTTGCTCTTAAGTCACCATTTCTCCTCTAAAGCATGGCCACGTTTTCTACATGCATTTGGGTCTATCATTAAGCACTAAACCTCAATAGCCACTCACCAGCCGACACTTCCACAAAATCCCACTTCTAGGAAAGGTAAAAAGAAATTAGTTAATTTAAAGGACAAATCAAAAGAATTATTACACCCCACACCATGTGAAAAATCCAACGTTTAATCAGCAAACTCTTCAACATTTGGTCTGGCAATTGTCACTATCTTCCACCCAACATAACTGAAATTCTCAAACAAAATACTAAAAAGGACAATCCCCTTTTACTTTATACTCTGTGTTCATTTCCACCTTAATATTTGCTCTATTTTTTTGGTCAAAATAGGACAAACATTAAAAGATAGAAAAATATGTTATTATTACTCCGTTTACAAATCTTTTTTCTCTCTTTTACTATCAATTCGTATGTCTACAGTAATTTTTCAAATCCGAAAATGGTTGAAATTTATTTTTCAATGTCTTGTAATAAATACTACACTAGTTCTGTATTTCCCTCAAAAAATAAATAAAAAATAATATTACATTAATTTATACTCCGTAGTTTAGAACCACTTTCAAGTTTCAACCAAGATGGGGTTTAGAGAACCACTTTCAGCCAAGATGGGGTTTAGATCACCATCAATCAATGGTTAACGTTTACTTTCTTCATTTTGAAGATGCAACAATGTTCTTTTTCTTTCTTATATGGAAACTCTAAATCTATACGAGTATTAATTTTGAAACCTTTTCCAAAGGTAAGTCATTTGTAATTTATGCACATTTCTAACTTTATTCATTTTTCTTTGATATCTTTATTCAAGGATTAAACTTTTTAGCAAAGATTCCAAATCTTTGATGACTCATCCTATGTGGCCTAATTTTTAACATTTAACATCTCTCTCTGTGTCCATTTGAGACCCTTATTAGAAGTGATCTTGTACTTTGTAAAGTATAAACATATTTCATAACACATAATACACAATACTACCTATCTTCCTAATAATATTTCATCTCCATTCATACTATAGTAATGCTACTGTTTTTTCAACATTACCAAACAATAAATGTGAGGGGCCCTCTAATTAAAAAACTTAATAAATCATAATTGCATCTAATTAGTTCAATTTGTTTACATGCATGTCCATAATAGATTAAAAGTACTTACATAGATGATTTGTTTCCAAAATACAAAAATTATCCTCAATGCTTTATTAATTTAATTAATTAACAGTATCACATCCATATTCTGTAATTTCCATTTGTACCTAAACATAACTGAATTTTACTCAAAGATTATTTCTAAAGTTTAAACTTTCACTAAAAAAAACTTTATAAATGAGTTAATTTTCGCAAAAAAATATTTAAAATAATGATAGAAAGCAGTAACTAATGTTGACAAGAATTGAGCCTAATACTTTATGTTTTTTTTTTGTTAAACTTTAACCAAATATCCTGCATTCTACTTCGATGAATCAACTATTATCAAACTTATTGTACTTTATTGAATAGAACTTATATTTACCCAAATTATAAATATAAAAACCCGCTTTAATTGTAAATATACTTAACCTTAAAGTCTCGACAGAGAATGACTGGTTCTCGACCCTTCCGAAACTCACGGAATCTCATAAGCTTGGCTTGTCTCGACCTTTCACAATGGAGGAGATTCAAGAAGCTATTTTCAGTCTTAGCCCTCTCAAATCTCCAGGCCTAATGGAGTCCCTCCTATTTTTTTCCAAAAATTTTGGAAAGATATAAGAGATTTGATTTCTCGGGCTGTCTTGTCTTTTCTCTCGGGATCTTCTAGTCTGGGATCATGGAACAAAACCTTCATTGTTCTGATTCCCAAGTGTTCCAGCCCTGAATCGGTCAATCAGTTTTGACCGATTGATATGTTTAATACGACTTATAAAATAATCTCTAAGTGTATGGTTTTGCGACAGAAGCCAGTTATGAAGGATATCATTAGCGAATTCCATAATGCTTTCGTTCCTAGGAGATTCATGTTTGATAATTGTCTTTTTGCTCATGAAACATGCATTGGGTTAAATCAAAGAAGAAAGGTAGTCAATTTGCGGCTGTACTTAAAGTAGATCTCTAAAAAGCATATGACATAATTTGCTCGAACTGTATCATCCGTGTTATTAGGGAAATGGAATTTTCGGAGCACTGAGTAGGAAGAATTCACCAATGCATCTCTTCAGTCTCTTACTCTCTTCTCATTAATGGTGAACTTTCTCCCTCATTTATCCCATCTAGAGGCTTGAGACAGGGGGATCTGCTTTCGCCTTACTACCATTGGTATGCAAGTTCTTTCGTCCAAGCTTTCTCAGCTAGATGATCAAAGGAAAATTCGAGGACTCAAAATTGGGAGACGTGCGCCTAGGATTAATTTTAAACAAAAAATAACGATAAAAAGCAGTAAAAATAAGTTGACAAGAATTGAGCCTAATACATTGTATTTTTTTGTTAAACGTTCACCACATCAAATATTCAGCATTCTACTTCGATGAATCAACTATTACTAAATTTATTGTACTTTATTGAATAGAACTTATTTTTACCCAAATTATAAATATAAAAAACCGCTTTAATTGCATATATACTTAACCTTAAAGTCTCAAAGTAATCGGAAATCGAAAGTAAAGGATAAAAACAAAAGAAACGTCATTTTCAAGGGGTAGTTTGTCTATGTCCAACCTAACTCCCAAGTCCCAAACCAAAAAGCGCGTAATCCACGCGCCATTGCCAAACCCGTTACGCCTCGCCTCTCCCCGCATATACCCCAATCAGTAATAACCCCTCGTCCTTATCACACACCTAAAACTCTCCAATATAATAGCCACAGTCACTTATCAACCGGCCCTTATCAAAATCTCAAGCATCTCATCTCATATCCCAATCATACGATAAGTATAGTACTCACTCGTATTAATTTTGTCCGGGTTTTTCCCTTTGTTTTCTTCGCTTTCGCTTTCGCTTTCTCTTTCTCTTTCTCATTTTTAATTTCCCTTTAATTCATTTTCCAATAGGGTGGGCCCCCTCCTTTTTTGGTTGCTGTTGTTGTTGGTTCTCTCTCTTCCTTTTACTCTATAAATGCACCTTCTTGCTTCTGTGATAGTTAGAGGGAG
The DNA here is from genome assembly GCA_026401315.1 of Dysphania ambrosioides. Taxonomy (NCBI): domain Eukaryota; kingdom Viridiplantae; phylum Streptophyta; class Magnoliopsida; order Caryophyllales; family Amaranthaceae; genus Dysphania; species Dysphania ambrosioides. The sequence continues at coordinate 4,772,528 of CM048667.1, forward strand.
AAAACAAACTCTCAACATTTTTTTTAAAAAAAATTTCCTAGAGAGAGAAACTCGGAACTCACTCCGTCTTCTCTGATCTACTCTTCATCTTCAAGGTACCACAGCTTCTCTTCAAATCTTAAAAAAATTAATATATATATATTTATGTATATATTTCCTATTTTTTTGAGATTTTTTTTATGTTCGATTGATTTTTAATTCGTGTTTATTTTGTTGAAAAATTAGGGATTTCTTGATGTTTCTGGAATCGATCTGAGATTTGGAGGAGGAAGCGCTTGAATTTTAGTTTTACCTTTTTTTTTAAAAGAGGAGAAATGACGTCATTAAGCAGAGAGCTCGTATTTCTCATACTTCAGTTTCTCGAGGAAGAGAAATTTAAGGATAGCGTACACAGGTAACTCATTTAGTTTAATGTCTCTTATTTTTCTTGGCTGTTAATTTTTTAATTACGGAGGATAATAGTTTGATTAGATTGTTAGTAACGTAATTAAGGTGTAATTATAAATGATTCCTATTTTTGGTATAGTTTTACTTTTGGCTTTTTGTGCAATGATGTGGCGAAAAAACCGTGGGATTGACAATTCTGACGTCATAATAAAGTGGAATCTGGAATGCATTATTTTCTTTGAATGTTTGTTTTGTGGTAGTAGAGGAGTGTTTGGGGAAATTAATTACCTATAGTTGTTAAATTTTTTGAAATTTTTGTTGTGTCAATAAATGCGATGGATTTAAATAGAGGCAAATTGAAGGTTCCAGAATTTTGTGAGTGATTGGTGAATGTGGTTGAGCATAATAAAAATAATATGGTAAAAATGGTTGCGATTTGTTTAGGATGTGTGAGTAAAAAGTTTCACAATGAAGGCATTCGGTACGACGCTTTTAATTTGGGGGAAGATGGACGATGGTAGTGAGTTGGTTGAAGTTAGTGTGATTAACATTTCAGTACTTTATAATGACAATGCCTGTACAGCTGTTTTGATTACGTACCCGATAGTAATTAAGTCGTGTTTACGGTGTTAGTCTTTTGTTACTCAAGCTGCGGTATGCTTTGGTACCGGAACAGGTACTAGAATACAATTCGCTACCTACTTGTGTACATGTAGTAATTCGCACTTGGTCAAAATTAAGGAGCCTTAATTGCCCACTCGATAACGACACTTGTTTGGTACTTATTTGGCAATATCCTAAAGTTGAGGCTGTTATTGTGGTTTTGATCATGGCCGGGGTTGTGTTGTGGAATTCATTGGTACAGATTGGAGCAAGAATCGGGGTTTTACTTTAACATGAGGTACTTTGAAGAATTGGTGACTGGTGGAGAGTGGGACGAGGCAGAGAAGTACTTGTCTGGTTTCACCAAAGTTGACGATAATCGGTACTCTATGAAGATCTTTTTTGAAATCAGGAAGCAGAAGTATCTTGAAGCCTTGGATAGGTAAGTGTTAGTTGCTGGGTTAGGTAATATGGTGTGTTGGAGTTATGGTTTGCGAAGTGAGCTCATGTTATCGGACTTGTTTTGTCTTCGTCATTACAGGAAAGATCGAGCAAAAGCTGTAGACATTCTAGTTAAGGATTTAAAGGTCTTCTCAGCTTTCAATGAAGAGCTCTTCAAGGAAATAACACTCCTACTAACCTTGGATAATTTTAGGTATGTGCCAAAAATGTACTTGAAAGTATCTTCCTTTTTCTTAATGGCATGATTTTTTCATTGGGGATCATTGGCGAATAATGCAGAGAAAATGAGCAACTATCCAAGTATGGAGATACTAAGTCAGCAAGAAGCATAATGCTTGCTGAACTAAAGAAGTTGATAGAGGCCAACCCATTGTTTCGTGATAAGCTACAATTCCCATCCTTGAGGAACTCCAGATTAAGGACTCTTATCAATCAGAGGTTAGTATGAAAAGTAAAAAGATTTGGATTTGTAGGCAATTTTGTTTGGCTTGGTTGGCAGTGGTTTGACTAGTGCTGAGGACTGCTGACACTTGGCACTATGCCTTTGCAGCTTGAATTGGCAACACCAGCTGTGCAAAAATCCCAAGCCTAACCCTGACATAAAAACTCTTTTTGTGGACCATACATGTGGACCTCCTAATGGCGCACGTGCACCATCACCTGTGACCAATCCATTGATGAATGCCGGTCCAGTTCCTAAGGCAGGAGTTTTTCCTCCACTTGGAGCTCATGGAGTAAGTGAACTCATATTTCCTGTTCGTCTGTGCTTTGGATGATTGAAGGATGTTAGTTAGATTTTGTGTTTCGAAATTTGCAGCCATTCCAGGCTGCTCCAGCTCCTCTTCCAGCATCACTTGCTGGATGGATGGCGAATCCATCTGTACCTCATCCTGCTGTTTCTGCTGGGCCCATGGGTTTAGGTGTCCCTAATAATCCAGGTATCTGTACAAAAAAAGTTGTCTATATGAATTTTGTAAAACATTGTATTTCTTTTTGGCGTTTGTTGCATTGTATTGAATGTGCGATTGATTATGCTGATGGACATTGAATTCTATCCTCATCTGTTCTATGGAGAAAAGTACTATTAATTGTTGCATTTAAATATTATTTTTAAATAACATCCTACCTTTTTATTCAAGTTCCTAGTCTTTTTTTTTTTTTGATATCTAAGTTCTTAGTCAATGTCAACTAATTTTCTGCTATACCTAATACAAAATTTTACTCCATATGAAGCTGCTGTTGTAAAGCGTCCTCGGACTCCTCCTAACAACAATTCAGCAATGGATTATCAAACAGCAGATTCTGAACATGTGTTGAAGAGACCAAGACCTTTTGGAGCACTGGAAGAAGTATGTGGAACTTTCTTCCATATCTTTTCCTCTTTGAAAGAATAGTATGTGGAAATTTCATAAATTGGCCGCACATAGTGGTGCCACTTCTTTGAAGTTAGCTTATAACTTATGATGTTGATGACATATTGAATTTTGAGATCAAAGATAATTTTCCATTACTGGCAGTTCCAAAGGTTAATGAGCCATTGGACCCACAGGTGAAGATAAGTGATCTAAGGAAAGATGTTTCCATAAAGTTTCTTAGGATTTTCTCTGCCATGAGGAACGTGACCCTAAAGTTTTTTCGCAACTCAACATGACTTAACTTTATACTTGAAGTTGAAAAAAAGGATTAATAGTGTGCAGAAGATTGTTTTGTTCTCCTCTTCAGCATCAAAAAATAAAATAAAATAAAATAGTGTGCAGAAGATTGAGTAACTGTTAATGTTACTTAAAAACATTGATAGTTGGTGCCCTTGGCGACTTGGCGCTATATGCACTTTGCAGAAAATAAATAGCTGAGATGTACACTTTTAACACTGTTTACTCAGGTTGTAAGCCTATAATTGATTATTTTATCATAGTTTTGGCTTACAAGTTACAAAACTGTATAGTTTGGCTGTAAGCCTAAAAATGATTATTTTATCACAGTTTTGGGTATCTAAGTTAAGTATCATTACATGTTAATTGCAATCGTATATGCTTACTGTTTTACATCTATGCAAAGTTGCAAACAGTGTAAAGGTAACTTTTGCATTTCTTTAGAGCTTTCCTACCTAGACATTATGTTTGTGAAAATCTCCAATGCATTTGAACTAATATTTACAAATCACTTCTGCCTAGGAGAAGAGTTTGTGGAACTGTGGATCACACAGCATGATAGCATGATTAACATGATGAGATTCATTGCTTTTTGTAGCTTATTGTTTCCTTTGCTGTACTTGTGAATAGATCAACAATCTTCCCGTCAACATTCTTCCTATTGGATACAATAATCAAAGCCATGGTCAAAGTTCATATTCGGCTCTTGACTTGCCAAGGGATGTCATCATGAGTTTGAGCCAGGGTTCTACGGTCAAGAGTATTGATTTCCATCCATCGCAGCAAATTTTGCTCCTTGGTCTGCTCCCATTTCTGGAAAATCTCCTCTTTGGCTGACCTTATTTCACTCATATTGTGATTGAGTTAATTTATTTTGTTTGATTCAGTGGGAACAAATATGGGTGATGTCATGGTATGGGAGCTGGTGAGCAGGGAGAGGATTGTGTATCGGAATTTCAGGGTCTGGGAACTTGGTACATGTTCCATGCCTCTTCAGGTTAGTTCTTGAGACGGGCGTGTTGACCATATGTCTTTTGAGGTCCAAATCCTCTCTATTTGCTAATCCTACCCCTGGTTTATCTCAACAGACTTCTCTGGCCAATGATTACTCTGCATCAATTAATCGTGTCATGTGGAGTCCTGATGGAACTCTTTTTGGTAGTGTGCTCTTGTTGACTATTGTACCTTTTCTTGGTTGTAATTCTTTGTTATTGATACCATACCTCTGAGAGGATTCTGCTTATGTTTTGGAGTTATGCATTCTTTTGATGAGGTGTTTGGTATGTGGTTAATTATTTTTCTTGATAATGCAGGTGTTGCATACTCAAAACATATCGTGCATATATACTCCTATCATGGCCCCAATGATCTGAGAAACCACTTAGAGGTTTGTGTCATTGTTTGCATATGGATTGGACTTCATTACATTCTTGATTATGAAGCTTTTACATGACTATGAAATGACTTTTTTTCCTATACAGATTGAGGCTCATGTTGGCAGTGTTAATGATCTTGCCTTCTCATATCCAAATAAACATTTGTCAATTGTTACATGTGGAGAGGATAGGCTCATTAAGGTTTCTTTTATCTGTTTTCTCTGTTTTGTCCCTCATACTTGGAATGGAATCTTAGAATTTTAATGTTTCTAGGTATGGGATGCTGTCACTGGGGCCAAGCAGTTTACTTTTGAGGGTCATGAATCACCTGTATATTCTGTATGTCCGCATCAGAAGGAGAGTATTCAGGTAATTGTCTGGTATTTATCATTGAATTCACCTATTTTTTTTCTTCAATTTTGTTACTGTGTCAGAAATCAGAATTGTTATGGATGTTATGTTTGTGAAACTAATTATAACTGCGATTTTGGGTAGGAACTCATTAGTAGAACATCTTGATAAACAAGTTTCTGTTGCTGGATAATTAAAGTTGCTTAACTCATTTCAGTTTATTTTCTCAACTGCAACGGATGGAAAAATAAAAGCTTGGTTGTATGACAATGTGGGTTCAAGAGTAGATTATGATGCGCCGGGTCACTCATCAACAAGGTTGGCTTATAGTGCAGATGGATTAAGGTAAAGATTGTACCCTTTCCTGTTGAATCACTGTCAAAGTGTTTAACAGTGAATTTTGAACTTGAATTTGACTCTGCCACTTCTATTCACTGAGAATTTTTTCCTGAAGATTGTTCTCTTGCGGGACCAACAAAGAAGGAGAATCTTTCCTTGTGGAATGGAATGAAAGTGAAGGAACTGTCAAGCGTACATATATGAGTCTTGGAAAGCGATCTGTGGGAGTTGTGCATTTTGATACTACCAGAAACAGGTTCCTTGCTGCTGGGGATGAGTTTACAGTTAAATTTTGGGATATGGATTGTATAAACCTTTTAACTACATATGATGCTGGTGGTGGGTTGCCGGTAATGTTCAGAACAAACTTGTTATTAGAAAACCGTTGCGATGAGTTTTAATGTAATAGTGAATTTTGTTATGCTTACTTGAATCTTGGTGTTATAAATTTCAGGCTTCTCCTTGTATTCGGTTTAACAAGGAGGGGTCATTGATGGCTGTGTCAACAAGTGATAATGGTGTAAAAATTCTAGCTAATAGCGATGGGATTAGGCAACTGCGTGCTGTAGAAAATCGCCCATTAGATACTTCTACTTCCGCCTCTGCTGCAGCTGTCAAGGTATTTCCAGTTTTTTCCTTGGTTGATATCTTCTCCTTTGAACCTCTCCCCCCTCCCATTCCCCCCCCCCCCCCCCCCCCCCCCCCCCTCTCTCTCTCAAAAAGGGTTAATGTGTTACTTGCTCTGTAGAAAATAATGAAATTTCCTATTTCTCAATGAAAGAATTGTTGCTTATTCAGGGCCCTACTATGGGCGTATTTCCTGGTGCTAATGTTGCTGTGGGAGCTAGTATTGCTGATCGAACAGCGGCCGTCCCAGCCATGGTTTCTAATCTTTCGATGGTACATGTCTTATATTCGGATTCTTTTGTTCGTTTCAATTTTTCATCATTGTAACTTGTTGGATTACACTATTTTTATTGATATTTAATTCTGTTGAATAACTTTCCTTTTTTATTATATGCAGAATATGGATAATCGAAACCTAGTAGATGTGAAGCCAAAATTTCCTGATGAGTCTGCTGAGAAGTCAAAGATCTGGAAGCTGACTGAAATCAATGAATCTTCACAGTGCCGATCGCTGAAGCTTCCTGATAGTTTATCAGCAATGAGGGTAGGTCACCGATGTTATTTCCTTTGAAAGTTTTGTTTGGGACCGTCTAGGGAAGGGTATTTGTCTTTGGTGTTCTTCCCACTTTGGTACTTCTAGCATGTCTTTCATGCCTAAAATTTGCGTTCTTGTTTGGATTCTGTTAGCCATTTTTCAACATTTATTTAGGATTTGCCTTCAATTATTTTCAAACAATTGTACTTGAATATTGTCACAAACAGCCATATTGTTTCAGTAAAGCTTATTATACTGTTTCAGTAAAGCTTATTATATTGTTTCAGTAAAGCTTATTTCACACTGAAATATCTGAGAGTCTTGCCCTTTTTTGTAGATGCTTTTAATTTAATAGCTGATTGCTTTTTATTGGAGTTTGCACTCTATATCTGCCAATCGGGTGTTGTAAGCTTGTAGCTAGTATTCTCTTTTCTATGTGATTGCTTCATTATGGTTTTTCTTGTTATGTGATTACTTGAACAGTTTGATGATTCAAATTAAACTGGGCTATAATATAATTTCTGGGCGAATCTTTTGTAAGGAACTGTTAAGAAAATTGAACTGCTTTCCTTTTGCACGTTTACTTTTTGGGAATGGGTATTTTACTTCAGCTGTATTAATTGGTTGTTCCTGCTGTCTGATCTCTGTTCATGGCCTTCCATGGCTGAAACAATGGCATTATATTGATGTCATTTTGTTATTATTTCAGGTCTCTAGGTTGATTTATACAAATTCAGGATTTGCCATATTGGCTCTAGCATCAAATGCTGTACACAAACTGTGGAAATGGCCTAGGAATGATAGAAACTTGACTGGCAAGGTAATGTTTTGGGAGGGCAGCTTTTTATTTTGTCGCTATGAACTTTCTTGTCCCTTGGAGTTAACATTTCTGGTTACAGGCTACTGCAAGTATTTCTCCGCAATTATGGCAGCCTTCGAGTGGGATATTGATGACAAATGATTTGAGTGACACAAATCCTGAAGATGCAGTTTCTTGCTTTGCTCTTTCAAAGAATGATTCTTATGTTATGTCAGCTTCAGGCGGGAAAATTTCCTTATTCAACATGATGACTTTCAAGGTGATCACTGGTGCCAATTTTCATTTATCAATCTCCATGCTAATGTGATCATACAAATATGCTTGGATAGTTTATCACTTCTCTTCTCAAAATAAAGGCTTTTCAAAAATAAGTTTTCCTTGAGAACATATACACCCATTGCTTTCCCAGTTCTTGAGATGTTCTGTAAGACAAAAGCAACTTTCTTCATTATTTATATGACTATATATAGATTGTTTTACCCGTTTTGATCATGGGAATCACCGGGGTATGTAAAGCATATTTTTGTTCGTAACCAAAAGCAGCTTTTTGTTTATTTGCCTATATAGCTGCAAAATAGAGGGACCCAGGGGTTGGTCGCTGTTTATGATTTTGAATTTGTACGATTTTATCTGCTTGTAACCAGTATGATTTCATAATGCAGACAATGACGACATTCATGCCCCCACCACCAGCAGCAACATTTTTGGCTTTCCATCCTCAAGACAACAATATTATTGCTATTGGCATGGAAGATTCATCCATTCAAATATACAACGTTCGAGTTGATGAGGTTCCAAGCTTGCTTCTTATTCACTTCAAATTTAATACTCCATGTCCGAGAAAGTCTTGGTATCAAATTTCTGACTTGTCAATTTGCCTTTCCTATACAGGTTAAGACAAAACTTAAAGGACACCAGAAGAGGATTACTGGTCTGGCATTCTCGAATGTTCAAAATGTGCTTGTGTCTTCAGGAGCTGATTCTCAGGTAACAATAAGTTTAAGATTTTTGCTAATGCTTTTAAATATCTGAGGGTATGAAATGTTTAGAGTCCTAGTAGTCTTTTTGTTGAATGACATTAATATAAGAAAACACATGATGTGTAAATAAGTTTCTGACCTATCAAACTGAATTTTTATCTGTATTCTTGGTGCAGACATATGGGTTTGTAACAACATTTTAATAATAGTCCCCTGTTTTATTCGTTTTTTCATCTACTTTTATCTCCCGATTTCACTCTTACATTTAGTTATACTAGCTTTGTAGCCTTTGTAGGTTTATCAGAGTTCCTATGCTAGTATTTTAACTGCACGCTAACATTTTCTTTCCAGCTTTGTGTTTGGAGCATGGATGGTTGGGAAAAGCTGGCATGTAAACCATTACAAATCCCCAGTGGCCGGTCTGTGAATCACCTCTCAGATACACGTGTTCAATTTCATCAAGATCAGACACATTTATTGGTTGTGCATGAAACACAAATTGCTATATATGAGGCTCCTAAGCTTGAGTGTCTAAAACAGGTACTTTCTTTTAGTAATAGTGTTTTCCCATTTGTTTTGAATATTGAAATGACACTATTCGGCTGTCGCCAGTGGTTTGCTCCTGAAGCAAGAGGCCCAATAACGCATGCCACATATTCTTGCGATAGCTTGTCAATATACGTAAGCTTCGAAGATGGGAGCGTTAGCATTCTTACGGCTTCAAATCTTAGACTGAGATGTCGAATCAACCCAAACGCCTACTTACCATCTAATCCAAGGTAACACATCAGTACACTTTACTTTGTGTAACACCTGTGCATTAAAAATTGTCTCAAAGTTCTCCCTAACAAGCAAACCATTTTCTGATTGTCCTGGACAGTATGAGAGTATACCCACTCTGCATTGCTGCACATCCCTCAGAAGCCAATCAATTTGCCTTGGGACTTACTGACGGAGGTGTTTGTGTGCTTGAGCCTCTAGAATCAGATGGGCAATGGGGCACCCCACCTCCTGCAGAAAATGGCGCCGGGACTAGCAATCCATCTGGAGCAGCTGGGACTGATCAACCCCAAAGATGAATTCTTTACTGTCCTTAGCTAATCAACCAAATGTTCTTTTGTACAGTCAGTCACCTTGCTCCTGGTTTCGCCACACTTTTTTTTTTCCAGAGGGAAGCTGCAGGATCCTGGTATTACCACCTTAGAATCGTCTTAGTCAACTTCTGAATTTGGAGAACCATTCTCTCATGGAAGACACAGGAATTGGCAACCATCCAACTTTCATGGACAGTTAGTGATTGGCGATCTTAGAAGTGCCATTTAATTTTTCACCTTGAATGAGAATTAGAGTTTGTGATTTGGTCTGTATGTCTGCGGACGGAAGGGTGGATTGGTCATGGACCAGATCTATACCACTAACCCCATACATTTTCTTTGATTTTGGAGGAACCTCAGGAAGGGATTTTTTTTTTCCAACTTTTTCATCAGAAGACATTTAATAATTTTACTGAGATTAGCCTTTTAGTTTTGTCAGTTTACTATTAGCGGCTTCAGAGTTTGCTGAAACAAATATGGTATTGCACCTTAGTTTGTTATGGGAATGGTAGATCTGTAATTCACAATGGTTTAATACTACAAGTTCTCTCAGTCTTGGATATTGTGATTTGTACTTATTTGACATTCTTGTCTCATTGCGGCACAACTGTAAGTCGATCCGCATTTACTCCGTTGTTCTAATTGTTCTGAACTAACATGCTATGCATCTGAGTGAAAATTGTTCCACTGTTCTAATTCCTTGTACAGATTATACAAATACATCTGTTGGATATAACCTCTACCCTATCCTTTGATTTGTAAAACGAAATATACTTGAAGCTTGAACACTTTCAAGGCGCTCAGCAAGATCTGTAAAACGAAATATTATTTGAACAGCTGAAGCCGCAATCATCGTTGAAGTTTCAACACTTTCAAGGTGCTCTAACAACAATCTGCAAAGTACCAATTGTTTCAATTTCAGTTAAAAACATTGGCAAATTCACAATGACAATTTTTTACAGCTTACTACTCGCTTTCTTGTAAATACTGAGTTCTGATTGGATGCTACGTTGGACGGGCGTTCTGCTTGGTTCCCTGTTGAAAGTCAAGCTACCCATTCAAGGAGAAACTGATGAACCTACAGTCCTACCCCCTACCGTTATTAAAAGCAAGCCACGGGTCAACTGAGATATCACTGTTACACATATACGGAGCAGTACTCCGTATAAATACTATACGAAGTATAGAATTTGGGGTTTCCTACTGTGCTCCAGTGGACACGCAAAGCATTTGTATTAATAGAATTATTTTTGCAAAGTAATAAGAGTATGTTTCCAAACTTGTTAATCTAAAAATTTAGAAATTAATTAATCTACTGTGTTCACTACACTTCTAATTGCAGATGAAGAGGAGTGAGAAATGGTCAAATGGAGGACTCAGCTTCATTTTACTAATTTATTATTATTATTATTATTATTGCAACTTCCTTTTTCAGTCAACACAAGATTACATCAAGTACTTATAAATGAAAATCAAGTGATTCCAACGCACCAAAACATGCTCAAAATCTTGGGAAGAGAAACAAACTTGATGGTGCTAATAATCAGAGTAAGCGTATGTACTTCAGAATTTTTTTCAATGTCATTACACAACCCTCGTATTAGATAACTTTTTACCAGTTTCTTACACTGTTTTTTTTTTGTTGAGAATATAGAATCAAGCCAAATCGATCGATCTCCGTTAGGGAAGACAACCCTTCAAGAAGGAACATTATCTTACATTGCTTAACTATAAAACCTATAAGAAAAAGCATTGTGTAGTTATCGGTACTGATCTAAGCACTTAGAAAAAAATGAAAATATAAAAATTGAACAAGAAGAAAGAAAATAGGAGATAGCATATGATTTATTTGAAGATTACATATAAAGAGTACATGCGTCAGATGTACCATGTAACGTACTAAGTAGTACTTGGCGAAGGAGGGGGAGGAAGCGGAGATTGACAAGCAACACAAGTACATAAATTGTATTGGAGGCCTGTCCAAATGCATACTCCATTGCCCTTGACCCTTGCAAGGCACTTTTCTCTACAATCGGCGAGAATGCACGGGCTGCATGGAATTTGAAGGCATACTTGGGAACTAATCACCATCACCAGTGCTGCAAAAATCAATACTCCAAAATATTACTAATTCTTATCATTATGTTATTCTTACTAGTAATTCGAATACATCAAAGATATTATAAACGAAAGGAGCATTAACCTGAGTAAATAAGGACATGAAGTAGGGCGTTGGTTGATAGTAATTCAGCCATTTTATTTTGGTTGAGAAATACAGATGAAAAAGGATAGAGGTTAATGTATGAAGTGAAAGAGCAGTGTAGTGCTCTATTTATCTATGCATAGGCAGGTGATGTTGCGTGCTTCATTATACTTATTTTGTGGTCCCTTATAAATATGGAGGATGGCTTGCATGGTTTTCTTTCACCTTTGTATTTATTTCAGGCATACCTTTTGTGTATAATAAGTGTTGTAACGTATGCTATGTTTAATTTACCTCATTTAATGTGTGTTGGCTATGATGAGTTGGGGTATTAGGTTTATGTATGGCCAATATGTGTTTTACACGATATAATCTGATGTTGCACCATTTTAATGTCCGTTATGCTTAATTGAGTAGAATGAGTACTCTCTTGATAATGAGTACTTCGTGCTACTATACGGTACATTACTGTACCTAAATAGCTATTGATTGTTGCATGTCACCAAGTTGTCAACTACATTAGTGGGTAAAATATAAGGTAAAATTATGATTACACAGATTCAACTTATAGTGACACTCTAGGAAAACATTACTCCGTGTTACAATTTAGTCTTTTCATAATTAAAAAAAAAAACTAAAATAAATTTATTTCACTCAACTGTCAAGACATCATCAGCTAATGCGAAAGTGATCATTGAATAATCTTGTTGATAGTTAGGTAATAGGGCTAGGATCTTACCGTTTTGGGTTATCATGAAATCATATTAAACATAATGTTGATTAGCTCAAAATTTTTTCTTAATATATAATTAAAATTGTATTACCGTTTTTGGTACTTCAGGCAACAATCGTGGTCTTATAGGTGTACTTGTCGTTGTAGTTGTTATCTTGTGTTGGTGGCCTTGTCCTTATCCTTGTCCTTTGAAGGCATCAAAGGGATGGCCCATCACTAGTACACTACCGACAACATAACACCCTAAAGCATTTCATTGTCAACCAAGGTTGATGCCGAGGTGGGTGTCGGCTTGACTGGTGTTGAATAGATTGTTTGTAGATAGAACTGTATTCTTCATGACTCTTCTTTCACCGTATTTTGGTTTTATCATTCTAACAAGTCATATAGCGTTATAAGATAATTGCTCAAAGTGATTTCTTGTTAGATCATATGGTAATTACTAAATTTGCAAAAATTCGTGAAGACAATGAATCTTATTGGAGAGACGCATTAGGTAATGCAAAAGTGATCATTGAATAATGTTCTTAGTAATTATTGGATTGGCAAAGGACATAGGGTCCTTCCCAACCCACTTGTACCCCCACCCTATTTGTGGCTTTGGTGGAAGTATTTCATCCTTATGGAATCACATAGGGCATGGGTTACACTCCATTCAAAGATCCTCTTATATTTTGTTAGAAAATAAAACTCAAATGATAAAAAAAAAAGAACTTGTAAGTTTCTTCTTCTTTACAGGGTTATTAGGAGATTGGCCCTCTTAACCACAACAAGAATTAATTCATGTTATATTCTTTTACATAGTTAGGTCATGGTCTTGAAATAAGACGGACCTATCTTTCCCTTTCATTTAATTATTTTTTAAAAATAAAACATTGTCAGAGTGATTCTTTTACATAAGTTGTCCTAATCCGCAAAAGAAACTAGTTAAGGTCATGTAATATAATGTTGAGTTAAGCTTAATTTATTGCTAAGTTTACATAGAAAATATAAATCAAATAGGAAAAGTAATTAATTATCATTTTAATTTATAGTAAGATTTTAAAGAAAACTAACTAATATGACGCTATAAGATCCATGGTAAGCAAATCAAATCATTCTCTCATCGAGTCCAAAAGTGTCTAAAATGACCGGCTTATTAAGGTATTATACATTAGCATAAGTATATTTTGTTTAATAAGGAGAGAGATGGAATATTGTAGGGGGCACTCAATGAGTGGCATGAACTTCTCCTCTTCTTGATTAGTTGGACACTATTGTAAAGAAAGTGAAGGGTTATGCATTCATTTTTTTTTTTTGACATTGAATGAACCATGATCAAATGAAGGTTGTAGGTATTGATTCGCCTACAAGTTGTAATTGCACGTGTGAATGTATTTCACATATGAGGGTATCACGATTGTCTCTTGAATGGGACAATCGAAGGACAAAGTAGAAGTTGTCAATTAATGAATCTTTAAATGAAGATTCATAAAATTTTGCTATGGATTCAACAAATAGGGACAAATCAAAGAGATGCATCAACAAAGATTTACATGTTATGACCCTTGAAAGATATAATCTAATTGATTGTCCTAAACCAATGCTGATTTTGGGAGGAATTAGGATATATGAGCCCTAATCCATCAATAAGCAACACTATTTCGATTAAATCATATGTCACACATTCCTTGACTTATAAGCAATGAACATATTAAAAGGCCTTATTATACACATACTAAAATATATTAGAGATAGGTTAAATTAATATACATAAAACCTAGGTATTTATTGATCACTTCTTTAATAGTCATGTTTAAGGTCCCAAGATAAGTTACCCATATTTATCTGATTTAACAGTGATTTTAAATAATGACCTTGATTAGTGCAATAAATAAAGGTGAGAACATACATGTACAATATTTAAATAATATATAAATTAAAATATAGATCATAACACAAACTAAATCAAGAATTATGCAAGAACAATTGGCCAAGTGGTTTTTGTAAAACATAGTACAATTAACAATTATTTCTATTATAAGGAATTTCTATATTAAACAACAATATACAGTGTAGTAAATTATGTTGAACATGTTTTATTACACTACAAATGGTTTGCATAAGGAATTGATAAATAAATCCAATGCTTTATTACTTGGTCTCATAATATTATTATTTATTATATACACACGCCTAGTTCGAATGTAACAAATCAAAAAATAAAAATTCAAATGAATCCTTAAAAATAAATGAAGGACATGAATTTTAATTGAAGTCGAAACCCAAATCCCTAACCATGAGCACAATAATAAGTTTACAAATCCGAAGAAAATAACTCAAAATATTTCCTATGTTAACTTATAGGGTATATTCAATCAAATTGTCCACTTAAACTCGACCACTTTAAAACTTGTAATTCACTAATTTGCATTTCCCCCAACTCATAAAAACATTGGCAAGAATGGCAACCTAACGCGGGAAAACCCAAAAGAGAAACCCCAAAAAATCCTTGGAATCTCAATGTCATCAACCGTAATAGTACTCGACAACGGCGGCGGAACGATCAAAATCGGCGTCGGAGGAGACCGGAACCCTACCCTTATCACCCCAAACTCTACCGCAAAACCACCCTCATCCACCACCTCCTCCAAAAAAATTCTAGTCTCCGACGAAATACTCTCCTCCGACCCCACCTCACTCTCCCTCCGTCGCCCCATCGACCGCGGCTACCTCCTAAACCCCGACCTCCAACGCGACATCTGGGCCCACCTCTTCAAGACCCTCCCGCTCCCGGCCCCACATTCATCCTCCCTCCTCTTAACCCACCCCTTATTCTCCCTCTCCCCTTCCCCTCTCTTCGAGCTCGTCTTTGAAGACTTCAACTTCAAGTCAATCTACATCTCCGACTCCCCTTCCTTAGTCCACCTCTACGAGGCCAGCCGTAACCCTAACGGGATCGTTTCCAGGACCCAGTGTAGCCTCGTTGTTGATTGTGGGTTCTCCTTCACGCATTGTGCTCCTGTTTTCCAGAATTTCACGCTTAACTATGGGGTCAAGAGGATGGATCTAGGGGGGAAGGTGCTGACTAATTATTTGAAAGAGTTGGTTTCGTATCGTACGATTAATGTTATGGATGAGGCTTTGATTATGGATGATGTCAAGGAGAAGCTTTGCTTTGTTTCTCTTGATGTTCCCCGCGATTTGCAGATTGCTAGGTCTCTTCCTATTTCCCGACTTATGTCTTATTCCTCCAACGATGTCGTTTCGAGGGCTTTGTGTCGTCTTGTTCACTTTTGTTTTGTTGCTATTTTAGAGGTAATATTGATTGTGTTGATAATGTGGAATTATTAGTTCATAAAATGATGTGATTCATATATATGTGAGAGCTAGAGATTGTTGGTTGTAGAAATGCTGATGTATTCATCTATTCATATGGGATTTGCATAGTGCTCTGTGCGATTTTCGCCTGTGTGGATCGAGGGATGGTGAATGGGTTATAAACTGATACATGTGCTAGTATGCAACTTCATTTTTTGGATTAGGATTAGGGGTGTTTATCTGTTTCTAGTTGATAAGTGGTGCTGGTTATGTACGTAGAGTTTACACTGAAATTTGTTATTGATCAATTTACGGAATTTTTCTGGTTGAGAGGACTATGCTGAAACATGTGTGCAATGCTCAATGTCGTGTAGGTTCGTACTCTAGGTTGGATAGCTAGCAGATTCACGAATATTCCGAGGCAATAGCGTCTGGAGTTATTGGTTGGATTCTGATAGTTTGATTCCGAGCAACATTTTTTTCTTGCAATATGGAACAAGATATTATCTTTATTTCCATATGGTCAGTCTACACTTAATTTTGCTGTGCTGTGAATTTTTTGCTGTTCTGATTGGGCATGCTTGGCTTTTTTTTTTTTGGTCTCCATTATGAAACTTGCTTATTTTAGTAGACACCTCGAACAATACTTTACTCATGCAATTTGGAATGGGGTTTGTTTGGGTGGAAGTGATTTTTGCCCCTTCAAATGACAATAAGTGTGTAGTGCTGGATTGCTTGGTGTGATTTTTAATGGAGTGGGTCGACGGTGGGTGATATACTGAGTGGGTCGACAGTGGGTGATATACTGATATGTGCGCAAGTATGCAACTGCATTTTTTGTTTTAGGATTGGGATGTTTATCTGTTTGTAGCTGTTTAGTGATGCTGGTTATGTTAGTAGGTTTTCATTCTGAAATGAACTGTTGAGATGGTTGGAAGTGATTAAGGTTGAGTAAGGAAGAAGCTTGGAAGAAAAAGAAATGATTTTTGTTGGGTGCAAGTGATAATTGACCTAATTTGTTTTAGAATTTGGATGGTTCTTTGTTTGTAATACGTGAGTAATGCTGGTTTCATAAGTTGATTTTCATTAAAAAAATGAGATGATTGGAAGTGGTTGAAGGGTGAGCGAGGAAGAAGCAAGATTTGTTCGTTGTTATTGGTGGTAAAGACTGACAGTGTGACATGTTATTTGGTGATGATTCTGTTGAGTGATAACTTTGGAAGGTTTTAAGTTTGTTGCTACTACTGATGAATAGTTAAACAACTGTGATCTATTCATTATTGGCAATTCTGATCTATTTAAGGTCCTTTTCTTGTTCTGGGGGTTGAGTTGAAACATGGTTGAAATGTGCATCTCTATACTGTGTAAGTCGTATACTAGGTTCGATAGCTTACAGATTCTGTAAGGTATTACTTTCATAACTTTTGGTGTTTGGTTGGTATGATTAAAAAACCAAGTTTATATTTCTATGGAGTTATGGGATTTCTTGTGTCTACATGACTGACATGAAAGTTCTCTCTTAGTATGGGCATGTTTGGTCTTTTTCTTATTTTTTCATCTCTGTATTGACACATGCTTATTGTAGCAGACTTCTCGAGTAATACTTTGTTTGTGCAATATAGAACAAGATATCATCGTGATTTTTTTCCATTTAATATAATCTTGAAAGTATGACTAACCTAGTATGTTTATTCTTCTTTTAGGACGTCTGATAAGGACACCATTTTCAAATGCATTTATGTCCCTCTTGATGGTATTAGTCATACATAAGGATTAAAAAGGGTGGAAGTGTTAAAAAGCGTGAATAAGGAAGGAGTGGGATTAGTTTGTTGATATTGACTATAAAGGCTTACAATGTGACTTGTTATTTGGTGATAACTTTGGAAGGTTGTAAGCTTGTTGTTATTGCTGATGAATAGTTCAACACTGTAATGTGTTCATAAGTGACAATTATGATCAATTTAAAGACCTTTTCTTGTTAAGAGGATTAAGTTGAAACATGTATGCAATGCACAATGTTGTGTAGGTTTGTGTACTAGTTGGATAACTAGCAGATTTTCTAAGCCTTGTCTAAGGCATTAGCTTTTGGAGTATTAGGTGGAATTTTGATAGTTTGATTTGCACTCAAGTTTGTATGCAGGTGTGGAGGGATTTCTCATGTCTACTGAACTGACATTAAATTTCTCTTGATTTGGTTGTGTTTGGCCTAATACCTAATTTACGTCTCTATATTGGCATTTGCTTATTTTAGCACATATTTCGCTCAATATTTTGCTCATGCAATATTAAACATGATTATCTTGGTTTCCATATAGTCAGTCTATTCTTAATTTGTTTTGTTGTAAATTTTCTACTGTTTCCATGGTTCCAACTTGCAAGTGTCTAAGGGTGAGTAAGGAAGAAGTTTGGATTGGTTTGTTGTAATTGGTGATAGAGACTGATAGTGTGGCCTGTTCATTGGTGATGATTTGGGTAAGTGATGAGTTTGTAAGGTTTTGTTATTCTTGCTCATGGCTAGTTAAACACTGTGATGTGTTCATTAGTGACAATTCTTATCATTTCAAGGACCTTTTCTTGTTGAGGGGGATAAGTTGAAAATGTGTGCAATGCTCATTGCTGTGCAGGTTCATGTACTAGGTTGAATAGCTTGCAGATTTTAAGAAACTAGATTCGACTTTTTGTTGGAGTATTGTTGGTATGCTTTAGAGTCTTTGGACTTCAAGTTTGTTTGGAGTTATGGGAGTTTGAAGGAAAGGTGCTGGCTAATTATCTGAATGAGTTGGTGTTGTATTTTACAATTAATGGATGAGGCTTTGATTATGGATGATGTCATGGAGAAATTTTCTTTGTTTCTATTGATGTTTCCTGTGATTTGCAGATTGTTAGGTCTGTTCTGAAACCCTAATTTGTGTGATTCCTCGAATGGTGTTGTTTCAAGGACTGAATGTCTCCTTGTTTAATTTTGTTTTGTTTTGTTTTTTTTTTTTTATATTTTGGAGGTATAGACTGTGTTGATAATGTGGAATTTTGAATTTTTGTTGTTTAATTGGTTGAGCTATTAGATGGTAATGATAAGATCAATTTTGTGACTATTAGTTTCTTGAACAGTGTCGTTTTAAGGAGGGGGAGCTTTGCTTGATATAGAGATCGTTGAGCACATAAACAAGTTATTTCTTTCTGGGTGTGTGGGGGTCGGTTCCTTAATTTCAGAGGTATATAAGTTGGTGATTAAATGAATTGAATTAGTGTGCAAGAGTTAAAAATGGGTTTTGTTGGGTGAAATTGATGCTTTTAATTGATAGTAACATCTTTTGTTCTTTGAGCTTTTTGTTATTGTGTGTCGAGAAAGGGTGGTACACTGATATGTATGCAACTTTTCTTGTATTCGAATTTGGATGTTATCTACTTCTTGCTGGTGACTTGTGAGTAATGCTGGTTACAAGTCTGATTACATTTTGAAATAAGTAATGAGATGATTGGAAGTTGTATGGGTGAGTGAGGAAGAAGCTTAGAAGAAAAAAGACATGGTTCTTGTAGGGTGAAAGTTATAAGTTACCTCTTTAAATAATGATAGTAATATTTATTGCTAGGTGTGGTTCCGCTGGAGTGGGTGGAGGGAGGGAGATGTACTGATACATTTGCTAGTATTCAACTGTATTTTGTAGAAGGATTATGATGTTTATCTATTTGTAGCTGTTAAGTTATGCTGGTTAGATAAGTAGATTTTCATTTTGTAATGAGTTAATGGGATGTAGAAGCTTGGAAGAAATAAGATACAGTTTTTGTTGGGTGAAAGTCATAACTGCCTCTTCAAATTACAGTAACATCGATAAGTCCGTATAGATTTTGGAGTGGTGAAGTGGGTTGTGGCCTCATGGGAGGGTGATAAGCTGATACATAAGCAACTGTTTTTGTTATGAATCCTGATGCTTATCTGTTTTGTAGCTGGTGAGATATTCTGGTTATGTAAGTGGATTTTCAATTTAAAATGAGTCAATGAGATGGTTGGAACTAGCGAGTGAAAGGGTGATTAAGGAGGAAGCTTGGTTTTGTTTTTCTGTTATTGCTGATAAAAGACTGAGAATGTGAATTGTTCTTTAGTGATGAGTTGGGTAAGTGATGAAGTTCTAAAGATTTTTGTGTTATTAAATTCTGTGATGTGTTCATCAGGGACAATTCTGATCAATATACAGACCTTTTCTTGTTCAGAGGGTTAAGTTCAAACATCTGTGCAGTGCACATTGTTGTTTAGGTTTGTGTACTAGGTTGGATAGCTAGCAAGATTCTTTAAGGTATTAGATTCTGGACTTTATGGTGGAAATTTGATAGTTTGGTTTGGATATCAAGTTTGTATGGAGCTATGAGGGGATTTCCTGTGTCTGCCAGACTGGCTTAAAAAAAAATTTCTCTTGATTTGGCTGTGTTTGACCTAATACCTTATTTATGTCTCTGTATTGTCATCTTCTTATTATAGCACACATTTTGAGCAATATTTTGCTTATGCAATATGGAAGGAGATATTATCTTGATTTCCATATAGCCAGGCTATTATTTGTTTGTTGTGTTATGAATTTTCCGCTGTTCTGATGGTTTCAACTTGCGATTATTCAAGGGTGAGCCAGGAAGAGGCTTGGTTGGTTTGTTGTAATTGGTGATAGAGAGTGATAATGTGCCCTGTTTATTGTTAATAATTTGGTTAAGTGATGATTTTGGATGGTCTAAAGTTTGTTGTTATTGCTTATGGATAGTTAAACACTGTAATGTGTTCATTTGTGACAATTCTGATCAACTAAATGACCCTTTACTTGTTCAGAGGGATAAGTTGTAATATGTTTGCAATGTGCATTGCAGTGTAAATTCGTGTGCTAGCTTGGATAGGTTGCAGATTCTTTCAGGAATTAGTTTCAGGACTTTTTGGTGGAAAATTGTTGGTATTGTTTAGGCATCAAGTTTGTATGGAGTTAAGGGATTTCCTGAGTTTACAATACTGAAATAAAAAATGTTCTCTTGGTTCGGGCATGTGTGGCTTATTTTCTTATTTTTTTGTCTCTATACTGACACTTGCTTATTGCAGCATACGTCACGAGCAATACTTCGCTCTTGCAATATGGGATAGGATATAATCTGGATTTCCATCCAGTCAGTGTATTCTTAAAACTAGTATGAAGTATTACTTACCGATTTGATTTTTCTCTTAGGAAGTCTGACATGGACAATCTTTTCAAATGTACATATGTCCTTCCTGATGGTATTGCTCATACAAAAGGATTTGTAAAAGACATGAATGAAGCACAAAGGTATCAAGCTCTATATAATGGGGAACCAAACTCTATATCTAGTGAGGAAAAGGGTGTAGATCCCTCGGAAGATGAGGATAATTCAGAGGACAGAAAGAAAGCCGATCTAAATAAAAATGTAAAACTATTCTGCTCCGTCTTATCTGAATTGTTTAATTCCTTGATATACGACTTGAGTCTGTGTTGCTGGTTGCAGGAGTTTAACTTAACCAATGAGCGCTTCCTTGTGCCAGAGATGATCTTCCGCCCTGCAGATTTAGGTTTGTTTACCCTTGATATTATTCTGTCAATAATCCCTCTATTTCCTCCTTTACATTGTAATATCTTAGGTGTAAAGAATCTCCTTCTATGAAACTTGCATTGTCCATTTTTAAGGGTTGTAAATCAGCTTTTAATATATCTTTTATATGGTATTAATTTGTGAACGCATGACAAAATCACGCTTAGGTCGATGTTGATAATACTTGATTTTACAGTTTTTTTTAGCTTCTTATGTACATCCCTAGGTTTTCACTAGCATTTCCCTTTTTTATTAGGATGAAACAGTAAACTTCTTTTGCTACTGTGGGAGAGAGGATTGGATTTTTTTAAAAATGGTTGTCTTTGTTACTATTAAACCTTGGATATGTCTCTTCAGATTATGTTTGTCCTTGCTCATTTGGACCTTTGCTATTTGTATTGTGATGGATTGAGCTGGATAATCTGTTTAGACCACTGTGTCTACTCTGAAGCTCTCTGCTGTTTGTTGGCTTTAAGAAGTTCTGTAGAAACGTCAATTGTGAACTGTTCTTGCAGGATTGAATCAAGCTGGACTAGCAGAGTGCATTGTCCGTTCTGTTAACTCTTGCCATCCTCTTCTTCACCCTGTATTATATGAAAGGTTGTCACTAAAGTTCTGCAAGGGTCACGATTTTTATGAAATATTCTAAATATTTTATCTTGTTATATGTTATCCTGCACTTCTTGAACTTTGATTTCGAATGCTGTTTTGTAGCATCATTTTGACTGGTGGAAGCACATTATTCCCTCATTTTGCTGAGAGATTGTAAGCTCTGCCTTGTTATTGATTCATTCCTATTATATTATCCAAATTAGGTTGAACACAACCAGTTTATGTTGAGGGTTTGTTTTTTAAAATTCGTTGTAGGGAAAAGGAGCTTCGACCATTGGTCCCTGATGATTACCATGTGAAGATAACCACTCAAGAAGAGTAATATTCTTCCTGTACTTGACTGTTTCCAAGATATATTATGCATAACATACTTGTCTGATAGCATTCTTCTTATCCAGTCCCATATTAGGTGTTTGGCGAGGTGGTTCACTTCTGGCATCTAGTCCTGACTTTGAGACAATGTGTGCCACCAAAGCCGAATATGAGGAGCAAGGTTCAGCACGTTGTAGTAGAAGGTTTTTCCAGTGAACTTTGGTTCTGAAAGTTCAAATTGAAATAGCTCTGTTTCTCCCTGAAAGTGTTGTCTATGTCTCAATGTCCGTGGTCCACCATCTACTACTTAATTGGTAGGAGCTTCTGATCCGCAAATAGACTAGATTAGTTGCACCTTACAGATTCTCCTTCCACAATTACCCCTCTGGTGATGGATCCCTGTGCAATCAGGCCTGTCTATGATACTGATCAATGGTACATAGACCAATTGCCTTGTTTGAATTTCTTACCGAACGGAAGTCTGTGATCATCCTCTATCTGTGCGTGGGGGACATTAGAACTTGTGATTTCAGGAGGTACTTTTCTAAAATAAGAATTGCCTTGTTTGAATTTCTTACCGAACGGAAGTCTGTGATCATCCTCTATCTGTGCGTGGGGGACATTAGAACTTGTGATTTCAGGAGGTACTTTTCTAAAATAAGAAGTGCCCTGTCTTGATTGGATGAACTTGTGGTTTCATGGTGACACTTGCGAAATCTATTGTTGTGGCAAGAGACTTGTTGAGGTTGCTTTGTTTGTAAATTCTGCCACTGGCATTTGAGAGAAAGTTGTGAACATTGTTAGAGAAGAGGATGATCTGATGATCATAGGATTCTTTGGTATTGACATAACAGGGACAGTACTGAACTTGAGAATGATTTCAAATGTGAATGTTCAGGACTAGTAAGGGACTCTACTATAACAAGCTTTGTAATAGAAAATAATGCTCATAATAGAAGAATCGAGGATATACTGTTCTTAGGATGGCTGCTTTTTCTGGCGGTAATAACAGTAAAATTTTGGCCCCTCTTCTCGTTTGTAATTTGCTTAGCTCCAGGAATGTTTGTCGATTGATATTTGTAATTCTGTATTGATGCAATTTCATTGCAAATTCGATTTGGCAATTTTCTAGCTTTATTCATCTAATTTCTGAATGTGAGTAGTCAGACATGGTTGTATTGGTGCCAGCGTGCTGGAATTACTGTCCTTACTGTCCTCCCTCACATCTTCCCGAGTACCTAACCGCACAATTAAAGAACTACACCCCTTTATTGCTGTAGTTTTGATTATCCCTCATGAAGTCATGAATATGGTGGCCAAATCATTTGGTTGGCTACAGGCTTGTAGCCATAGGCTTACAATAGTCTAGTGGGCCTATTGGCCTGATAGTTAAAGGTGCTTGAGACAATAGGTTTGCTGATAATTCAAATATTGTTGTATTATTTTAGCTAGTCAATTGGCTCTTTTGAGGTGCAAAGTATATGACCGAGTTTGATCGTGAATGTCAATAATACCCCTAAACAGACCAAAACTTAACACAGCGGAAGTTATTATTTTTTTAACATAGTACTTTGCCTTTGAAGTGTTTTGGTAATTTGTTAAAATGAGTGTTAAAAGTCAAAATAGATGGTTTTGATGACTCTTGAAATCTTACATGACCTTTTAATATCCATGTTAACATGATGATATTCCCTAATTGTGTCTGAAAAAAACCAACTTGAATGTTATAATCCATCGTTTTTGAGATATTTTGAAAAATATCTAATTTAAAAAAATTTACTAGATGCCTTGTTGGGTCATAAAAGGAGGTTTTGACAAATTATTTTTATTCGTCTCTAGAGGCCTTGTAAATGGGGTGAGGATATAGTAGTAGGTGTTCTAGTAATTGCTTTAAATTGATGTTTAAAATTGAGTAAATGGTAAAAAATTGAAGTTTCTTACTGAATGACTCATAGGAACAAATTGTCATTAAGATACATAGAAAAATTTTGAAGGAATTATGTGACGTAGTCTAGATATGTCTAAAATAACTGAATTTTAAAAATTACAATTAGAGGTGGCAAATGGTTCATTCAAGTTGATATTGGATTAATCCATTCGATTCGAGTCATGTTTGGGTGAATATTTTCTCTTATAGGTTTCTGATTCAGGTATTTTCGGTCTGGATGTGGTCATGTTTAGTGTTGTTGCACGGTTCTTTTATGATAAAATAATCATTATATAAAACATTAATAATCAAGTCGTTCACTCTGGTTTAAAGGTTGGTTTGAATAAGATTCAGGTCACGTAATTTCGAATAGAGCTCACGTAATCGAGTAAGAGTCTATTTTGCCATGTCAAATGGCAACACACCAATTTTGAGATATTTTCGAAAGTTTTTCAAATTCTATGAAAATTTAGTAGATGACTAACAAGTATAAGACCCAATTATATGTAATTTTCTAATCGTTTGAAATGAGTGTTAGCCAAAATAGATGGTTCCATGGACTTCTAGAGACTAATATGATCATTTAAGATACAAGATAAAATTTTGAAATAGTTTCGTGGTTGGTTACTAAAATGTACGAAATGACCAAATTTAAAGGTTATATAATGGTCTTGAGATTTTTTGAAAGTTTTTTGATTTTGAAATAAATTTCTAGGATTCTTCTTGGAGTCATACAAGGCTTTTAAAACCAATCGTTGCCTTATATTTGCTCTTTGAAGGCCTAGAAATAATATTAAGACCCCAATTGTAGGTGTTTAAATAATCAGTTCAAATGGATGTTTGGAGCTAAAATGGACGGTTCTAATGACTCTTAAGGCTTACAATTACTTTTCAGTTCCATGGTAAAAATTAAAAGTTCTTCCATGACTAGGTCTGAATATGTCTGAAATGACCAAATTTTAAAGGTCAATACACCGATTTTGAGATATTTTCAAAATTCTCCAAATCTAAAATAAATTTGTTGTATGCCTCTTAGGGTCTTCTAAGGAGCTTTGTACCAATTTTTTACTTATATTCAATCTCTAAATTTCATATAAACAAATTTAGGTCCTAATTATAGGCGTTTTATTAATTGGTTGAATTGACTATTTAAAGTCAAAGTAGATGTAAATAATGACTCTTAAGGATAAATATGACTCTTTAATATCCATGATAAAAATTTGAAGCTATTATGTGACTGGGTCAAAAAAGGTCTGAATTAACTAAATTTTAAACTTATGAATTATGACTCTATATCATTGTTCGTTTGCCAATAAATCCATAATTTTTGGAGGATATATGGGATTACAATGAATTATTCGATAAAGTTATGAATAATCCACATCCTCTCTTCTATATTACTAAAAGAATACATTTAGTTATCTTTTACTTGATCATTAATGACTAAGAGGTTACAAATATATATATATATTTGTTTGAAAGAAAGAGATTAAGTGCTTATTTGATCTTGGTTCTTGGAGAGTGAAAAGGGGACTATAATACATTGATTTGGAGTATTTGCGATATTTCTCCAAATTTAAAATAAATTTACTAGATACCTCGTAGGGTCATAAAAAGAGGTTTAGACCAATCATTCCCTTATACTTGGTCTCCAGAGGCTTTAGAAACGAGTTTAGGACCCAATTATAAATGTTTTGTGAATCGATTGAAATCAGTGTTTATAGTCAAAGTAGATGGTCTAATATGACCCATTAAAATACATGGTAAATATTTGAAGTGATTTCGTCGAGTTAAGAAATGTCCAAAATGATCGATTTTGGAGATTATAATACACCAATTTAAAGATATTTTAGAAAGATTTTCATATTGGAAATAAAATAAGTGGATGCCTTTTGAAGTCATAGAGGAAGTTTGGATCAATCATTGCCTTTTATTCAGACTTTAAAGGCTTTGGAAACGAGTTTAGAACCCAATATAAGGTGTTATATTAATTGACTGAAACATAAATTTATAGTCAAAGTATATAGTTCTAAAAACTCATGGGGCCTAATATGATCATTTTTCATCCATGGTAGAGAAATAAAGTTATCCCGTGATTGGGGTTTGAATATGTTTGAAATGAACAAATTTTGAAGTGCAATAAATTCGAAATAAATTTACTAGATGTCTCTTGGGGTCATATAAGGAGCTTTGGACCAAATATTGTCTAACGTTCAGTATGTAAAGGCAGTAGAAATGAATTTAGGAACCAATTATAGGTGTTTTTGGTAATAACTTTAAATCGGTATTTAAAGTCAAATTAGGTGGTTATACTTTCTCCTCGTGCTCAGTATAAACCTTTAATATCCATGTAAAAATTTGAGTTTATTTTGTCAATGGGTCTAAAAATTTGAAATGACCAAATTTTGATGAATACATTGATTTTTGTGATTTTGAATTTACATAATACTTCTTGGGTTCATATAAGAAGTTTTGGACCAATCATTATCTTATCTTAAGACTCCAAAGGCCTTGGAAACTATTTTAGGATCTAATTTAAGGTGTTCTAGTTTTGGTTGAAAAGGGAGTTTAGAGTCAAAGTATAAATTTCAATGAATTTCTACAGTGTATTATGTCCCATTAAGGTAAACGATAAAAATTTGAATTAATTCCATGATCGGGTACAAAAATGTCTTAAATGATCGAATTTTTAAGATTAAGAGATATTTTTGAAAGTTTCCAAATTTAAATATATGTAATGGATGTCTCCAAGTGTCATATAAGGAGGTTTTACTGATAATTTCCTTTTATCAAATTTCCAAAGGCCTTTTAAATGAGTTTTAGGACCCAAATGTAGGTGTTCGAGTATTGATTGGTTGAAATGAAACTTTAAGTCAAAGTAGGGGTACAATGGGAATCTTTAACATCTAGGGTAAAAAATATAATATGTTCCTATGATTGGGTCCACAATGTCCAAAATAACTAAAATTTGAAAGTTATAATACATTGATGTTAATATATTTTGGAATGTTTTGAAAGTTTGAAGAAATATTCTAGATGTCTCTTGGGTTCATATAAGGAGGTTTAGACCAATTAATACTTATATTTGGTCTCCAAAGTCCCTAGAAATGAGTTCCGAACCTAATTTCAAATTTTCTATTAATTGAATGAAATGAATATTTGAAGTCATCGTTGATAGTTCCAATAGGCCATGGGACCTAATATGACCCTGAAAGATTCATAGTAAAAATTTAAATTTATTTTGAGAATGGGTTCTAAAATGTCCGAAATTATTAACTTTTAAAGGTTATAATACATAATTGAGACATTCAAAACTATTTCAAATTTGAAATATATTTACTAAGGCATCTTGAGGTCATATAAGGAGGTTTGGGCCAATCATTTTCTTATATCCAGTCTCCTAAGACTTTAGAAACAAGTTTAGGATTTAGTAGTAGGTTTTTTGATAAATGGTGAAAACGGGTGTTTATAATCAAAGTAGATTGTCTCCTGGGATCTAATATATAGCCCATTTATATTCATGGTAAAAATATGAAGTTACTATGTGACCGTGTCAGGAAATTTCTAAACTAAGCGAATTTGAAAGGTTATAATACATCGATTTTGATTTTTTTAAAAATTCTTCAAATTCCAAATAAATTTAATTGACGTCTTTTAGGGTCAGATACGAAGGTTTGAACCAATCATTGTCTCATATTCGATCTATATTGGCCTTAGGAACGAGCCAATTATAAGTGTTATTTTAATCTGTTAAAATGAGTGTTTTATAATCAAATGAGATAGTTTTAAAGATTTAGGGAGCTTAATATGACCCCTTAAGATCCAGGATAATATTTTGAAGTTAATCCGTGACCGTGTCTAAAAATGTTCAAATTGATCAAATAAAATGATTCCTAGATATTTCCTCATTCAAAATTAGTTTAATAGATATCTCTTGGGATCATATTAGGACGTTTAAACCAATTATTGCCTTATACTCAGTTTGTGAAGACCTTAAGAATGTGTTTATAACTTTTAAAGAGATATGGTAAAAATTTAAAGTTACTTCATGACCATGTTTGGATAAGAAATGATTGAGTTTTGAAGGTATATGATACACTAACTTGAAGATATATTCGAAAGTTCTTCAAATTCGAAATAAATTTACCAAATGCTTTCTAGCGTTATAAAGTTGGTTTACACCAACCATTGCGTTGTATATGGTCTAAAAAGGTTTTGAAAATGAGTTTGGGACCCAATTTTAAGTATTTTAGTAATTTGTTGAATTAAATTTTTAGAGTCAAAATAGATAGTTCTAATAACTCATTGGGCCTGCTATGATACTTTGAGATTTATGGCAAGAATTTAACAGTTTTTCCCAAATAAATTGTTTGAAATGACCGAATTTTAAAGATATTTTAGAAAGTTCTCTAAATTCCAAATAAATTTACTAGTTGCCTCATGTGGTCATAAAAGAAGACTTAATATAATCATTGCTTCATATTTGATCTTGAAATTCTATAAAAATAAGTTTATGATCCAATTGTAGGTGTTGTGGTGATCATTGAAAGAGGTGTTTAGAGTCGAAGTAAATGATTCTAATGAATCATGATACCTAATATGATCCTTTAAGATTTGTGGTAAAAAATTAATGTTAATCCTTGCCTTGGACCATAGTGCTCGATAAGACCGGATTTTGAAGGTTATAATTAGTTTGGACCAATCATTGCCTTATATTACGTCTACAAAAAACTTGCAATTGAGTTTTGGACTCAACTGTAGATGCTTTGGCTAATCACTTGAAATTGGTATTTAGAATCGAAGTAGATAATTTTAATGACTCATGAGACCAAATATAACCCTTAAATATCCATGGAATAAATTAGAAGTAATTCCAAGCAGGTCCAAGTTCGAAAATGTCTCAAATGGCCGAGTTTCATAAATTATAACACCAATTTCTAGAAATTTTAAAATTTTTCCAAATTCGAAATTAATTTACTATCTAGATGTTTCCTTAGGTCGACCAATCATTAACTTACATTTGGTCCATAAATTAGAATTCGTTGTCCCCACAAACGTAAAGGAGAAGATTCAAAAGCATAAAAACCAAGTATCTAAAAACTCTCGTAGTTACATATACGATTGACATCGTGTTTCCCTTACAACTTGCAAGTTGTAAACAAAATTTCGCATGGCCTACTGAAATACTAACACCAAAAACAATTAACAATAATCAATGAAAGAAAATGAAATAGGAAATATGATACTTACTTGCTACTTTGCTAGTGCTTGACAAGAGATTATATTCAAGTCCTACCAAATTGAAAGGGGTTCATTCAAGGAACAGGATAAGACTTGTTTTTACACATACATTTATAAGCCATAGGACATGTCTCGGCTTCTTCTCTGGCGGCGCATACAAAGCTCACCATAACCAACCTACATGGTGAACATGAACCACAAGCATGAGAACAATCAGGCAAGCTCGAACCCGCGATTTCGACAGTGTCAGGTCCTGACCCTCTTGGCCTTGCTGCGGGTCTACCTCTTGGGTTCATGTTGCCTCTCATTCTTCCTTGTGCGCCTCGGTGAACGTTGCGAACTGCTCACAAGAAGGAAAATGAAATGAGGTTGAGTAACGATGTATAATACATAGACAGTGTCTTAATATATATGTTGAACTCTGATTTCTGCACGGCTCATCAAATTTTATATGCTCGATTAAGTAGAAAAGATAGATGAATTGCGTATTGTCTATATAATATTTTTGAATTTATAAAAGCTAAACTGCTAAACAACGTACTAGCTATCATATACGGATTACTATTTAACCATTATTTTCTAAACGTTTGACCTATGTATATAGCATTGCCATGATTACCCTTATTTGTATGTACTGACGCACTGAGCCCTTCTCGGTTAAAGAGAAAATTTTAATTGTGTCACTTTAATTTGTTAAAAAAAGCTAATAGATTGCTCCTTTCGAAAAAATATCTGCCCTTCTATTTTACTTCTGAAATCAGCTTGCATGAGGTAGGAAGGTCAGGTGACAATCAATGTCATACCATACGAAACAAGCTTTCCTAATTAACACAAAGTACCCTCCATATATTTATATTAGGTATAAATTAGGAAATTTTTCGTACGAAACATGTATTACTTCTTCCATCTATATATATATATATATATATATATATTTATCACGAAGATAGTGCAAGCGACTCAATGAAGTAATTCAATAAGTACTACACTCAAATGGAGCTATGGTATTGCTAAAGAAAAATAGAATTACACTTACAAGAACGAGGTCTACTTATGTGTCTAGAGAAGGTAATATCTGGCAAGACAAGGAGAGCGACGAGAAGAACTAGTATAGCAATCGATCTCTTCATTATATTTGTCTTCACTACTGTTTGTTCTTCTTATACTCTAGAGCTGTTGTACTTGTTACTTTCTTTGATAGAGTTCTCTAACTTCGTTTCGCTTTTACTTGTTTTGTAGAATGTAAGCAAGAAGAGATCGAAGGTAAAGGTATATTCAAGGAAGTTGGCAAATGTAGTTTGATGATAAGTGAATGTGAAGGAGAAAATATATATACGTGTATATATATATATAGATAGATAGATAGATATTAAGGAATATTTGGATGGAGTACGTAAGGATGAGGTGACTATTGAAGCAAATCACAGAAAAAAAGTTAGTTAAGTAGGGTTCACATGAAAGAAGATGTAAAAGAGAAAATGGGCTCACAGAAAAACACCTCTACTAGCTAGGGCTGTTCACGCTTTTGAAACTCTATTTAACCTAATATATTGATTTTCAAACTATAAACATGCAGTCATACTTCTTCTTTACGTGATTCTCTGACTTCTACCATAAATATATTGAAATTTTGAAATAAGTTTATAAACATAAATTTTAAAACTGCAGATGAATAAATAATGTGAGTATATATTGGAAGGTTGTAATAAATATTGTGCAGGGGTGTTTATAGTTATTGTGTGATTGACATTAATGTTATTGCTAGCTTGGCAAATCAAAGAACAAGAACATGCTACTACTAAAAGGGTTTTCATTAAATTCGAGGGTTTCCCTCTCTTTTTCTTGCTTCCCCTCTTTCAATTTCAATTCATATAATAACTCCATTTCCATACAATTAAGTGGTATAGAGTATGATGATTCAATCAGGATTATGTACACAAATTTAGTACTCTTTTTATCCCTATTTATTTATTACATTTGACTTTTCACAGTCTCTAAAATACAACCTAAAATTTTTTTTTCACTAAATTCGTAAGACATAAAATTATGAAAACTTGATATTTTAAAATTTTATATTGAGATGTATCCAATAAGATCCTACTTAAATATATTATTTGTTTTAATATAATTAGAATTTATGGTTATAATTTTTAAATTTTGACTTCAAAAATAAAAATATAGCAAATAAATAGAAACAGAGGGATTAGTTAAACTATTACATCAATAATCTAAATAAATTGTATTGAAACAGATGGACTAAGTATATCACATCAGTTTTTACACTAATAATACGGAGTAATGATAATGCACTAATATTTAAAGTGGAAGATAATCTAAAATTTTAAAATACTACAATACTACTAGCTTAGTCTAAATACCATATTTTGGTAATCTTTTTGATTTGTGCGTTATTCTATATAGGTCTAATTGACAAGAACTCCAGAGTATTGTATAAGATGCACTAAGATAGAATTAATCTTCCAGCTACGATAATTACTCATACTCCGTACATTAGTAAGACCATTTAATGCACTCAGAGGGTTTATTTTTTTTCTTCGGCCAGTGTCTCAGCTAACGAACTAACGAAGTACGTAGTACTATCCATTCCATATATACATTTCTCGATCCATTCCATTTATTACCTCACTTTTCTGCTAGTTTAATTTGCCGGCAAATGTCGTCGTACATACTCATGAATACATCGAATATCTGCATGTTTGCATTCTGTATTTACAAGCCAATTTATGTTAAACAAAAGTCTGAAAAAAATTTCTGCGTACTCCATCCTTTGGTTTATCGTAAGTCTATTTGGTGTAACATGAATTTATTATGTTAATCAATAATTTTATACAAGTAATTCATATACTACGTATGTTGCAAAGCAAAAGCTAGCTAGTATGCTTGTGGACAGAGCGCATATCATCCCATTACTTTCTTGCAATAAAGGAAGCCACGACCTTGGGAATACACTACCACCATTTCAATTATTTTCAAGAGGTCTCTATTGTGGGTCGGACTTATTTTATAGCCTTATAAAGCAATTGTTTGATATTGAATGATACCGAACCTTATTGAATAAATTCGAGGAATTATCCGGTACCATCAACACAATTTTAGACATTTTGAAAATATTTCAAATACTATATATTACGTGAACCTTTAAATTATATAATCTTGGACATTACCGAACAAGGTGAGGAAAAACTCCTTGAAAAACTTCATATGCGTCTCGTAGGATTATTGTGTGGGTCTTAAAAGTTATAGAAACCATCTATTTAGATTCTAAATAACCATTCATTACCAATTTTTAAAGCTCCAATGATGATTGTGCCTTGAATTATTGACCCAATGTCTGTAGAGTCTTAGCACAATCATAAGGAGTATCTGTTATAAGCCAACTCGTATATAAATGGAAAATGATTCGTCAAATCTTTCCCCTCCTTAATTTAATGTAACTATGCATATGCCCATCCGTGATGATTACTTTGGTCATTTTATTCTGAATAATGTATGTTGTATAGTCCCATTTCTCTGGATTTGGTGGGGGTGACGGTTTTTGTATTGAAAACTATGCAATATATTGTGAGATTAGGACGATACGGCTTATAACTATAGCTATTTATGTTAGTATTGTATATTTGCAATTTTGCATGTAACAAACACTATCAATCGATCTCCTATTATTAGTGTAACATTAATGCAACTAGCAAGATTAACAACTTCTTATCTACATTACATGCCTAGAGTTGTGAATTTCCTCCTCACGGAAAACACCCAAAATCTTGCTCTTCCACATTATTTACATTCGGAATTTATAGTCATGTATGTATTGATGTATGCTATTTTGGTATACATGTATACTCAGTATTACGATCCAATAAGTCATAGCAAAATCTTGCGACTTAAATAACTCAACCAGTCTTATTCACAATGGTGTACATCAAGCATCCTCCCAGCATATCTCAAAGTATATGTGGCCATTAGTATCGTTCTAACTTGCATAGAGTGGGGTATTTTTCATTGGTACTGCTTAGCTTTTTAAATTATGTTTAGTGGGCCAAGAAAAATAAACTTTAAGATTGGTGAGCTTTGATTTTTTATATTATCATTTGAAACATTAATGATAATATTTGTGCCTAATTGTATTGGTCAAAATAACAAAATTACTCTTAATGATAACATTTGCCAAGGGGTAAGAATGAGGATAACTTTGATATTTTAACCAATAAATAAAGGCAAATGTTATCATTAAGGTTAGCAATGATAATATTAAAAATATTTAAGGTTATCAATCATAAAGCTTTTTTTTTTCAATCGATTAACAATAAATTTAAAATTTAAGGTTATGTATGAGGATTATCCTAAATGATATTGGAAACCAAATATGGCCTAAATAAAGCCTATTTGAATGGTAAAATATTGGGAATTTGTTGGTTTAAGCAAGAGAATTTCAAATTTCTACAAAAGATGCATTTTATAAGAAATTCCCACAAAGGACCAACGGGAGGTAATTAGTTTATCATGTAATGTAAGCTACTATAAAATTTAATTTTCATATCAACTAAACAAATTCTATATATTCCGTATAAAATATCGACATAAAATCAAATTATTCACAATGGATCACACCAAATACTTTTGTACATTCTCGTTCTTATGGACAACGGTTATATTAATTGGGTGCAAAATGAGTTAATGACCCGTCTATTCTTGGGCCTTTTTTAATCAATAAGTTCATTAGGCCATATGGCATTGTCACAATAAATGTCCTTTTACAAGTAAATTAGAATTTCTTATATAATAGAGTATATGGTGTTCTCTCTATCATAAAAAAAAAAAAAAAAAACAACTTAAAACCCTCATCATATGCTAATGTACTGAGTATCTATTTTTTTAAGATATTGAATCTATAAATAAAAAAATGTGAAGGAATGCACCTAAAAACTAGGTGCTCGTGAAAACAATAGTGCATTGCCAAAAAAAAAAATTTTGATGGAAATAATCAAATATTTGACCAATTTGCTGTTATTAATTCAACTTTTTGTTTAATTATGATCACACCTAACTTTAGTCAATGTTTGCTTTTACTAAGCCAGTTTATAAGTTACCTAAATAGCAAGTGAATTTTATGTGACGTGACATAGGCAGTTCTATTAACCTCCAAATCAGACAAATCCTCTTCCCAAATCCCAAATGCTCACTTCACTTTCTCTCTAATTCCAGCTTCTCCTTCTCTTCGGTGGCTCAACCCCAAATACCCATTTCACTTTCTCTCTAATTCCTCCTTCTCCTTCTCTTCGGTGGCTCAACTCCAAAAATTCATTTCACTTTCTCTCTATTCCACCTTCCCCTTCTCATTGGTGGCTCAACTAAAACTACAACTTCAACTTCTGCTGAGTGTTTGAGCAACAATTGCTTAGGTAATCTTCAAATTCCTGGGAGTTTTACATTATTAGATGATTTTAGTCTTGAATTCTGATTGTTTAGCTTCAAAATTTTGAAAAATTAATTGAATATCTGTTAATTTCTGCTTCAATTTTACAAGAATCAGATTATTTTTGCATTAAATTCCGATGTCTGAACAACTTCTTTGTTAAACCTCAAATTTCTAAAAGCATTAATTGAAGAATTGTTGATGTTAGGTGTACGTGATGTTTGGTGGGTAACACAAAGTATGAGAATCCGTAAGCACGAAGTATTATATGTTCTCTACTTTATATTACCTAGGATATGGAAGGACGTACAATCCTTTTTTGTGATCCACATGTGAAGTAGGAAGAGAGATTCCAGAAAATTGTTCAAGTGATAAGAAGAGAGAAATTACAATGCTAAAAGGGAAATCTATTTTCTGGAAAATTAATCCAAAAAGTCACATAGTTAAGCTTTAATTATACGAAAAAAGATCAAATGAACACTGAGCAACGGTAATTAATACCGAAAATTATTTAAAAAGGGAATTCCATCAATTACCTGTTTATGACCATCAATTACAGGTCATAATTCGAGGGTTGTTTAGTGAAAGCACACAGTGCTAAAGTTATGTGTGATCATAAATAAACAAAAGATTGGATTAATAACAACAAATCAGGCAAAAGTTAGATTATTCCCATCAATTTTTCTAAAAATAAATAAAAATACAATAGTGAAGGGATATAAATCTAATGGAAGCCCAAAGTAAGGACTAGCCCAAAAACCCAAAATCATGTTTCTTTGAATTTCTTTTTGAGTAAAATGTTTCTTTAATTCTTTGTTTATAAAGCATAAACAATTAGAATTATTATTTTTTGGTGCACATAAATGGCCGGAATATACATATAATTCCGAGGTTAGTCCTACCAAATACCAATTACCTTATACAAACAAGAAAAAATTATTTAAAACATGAAATCAATCAAAATCTATAATGCAATCATTATTTTTCTTTTTGTATAAATCAATCATAAAAGATACTCCGCAAGTAATAATTTATTTGATCAAGTTTCTGAAATAGTGGGTCCTAGTTTTTTTATTTAGAGTACACGTATCTGTGATAAAATAGGGAAACATAATAGAATGATATCCCAGAAAACATTAAACCAATGGTCCAAAACATGATGCAAGTGTAATGACTAATGAGACAGCTTGGTTGGTATTGATTTTTTTAATTACAATTTCACAGCATTCACACATCTCACAAGTAAACATTTTGGTTGATAGATCTTTGTTATATGGTTGACCAAACAAGCAAAAGTTGGCGTAACGTTGAAGATCCAATCCCTATCACCATAGACAAATGCAAGTTAAAAACTACGTGTATTGGCTATAATTAGAACTATGCATTAGAGTTGAAATCGTGTAAAACGGGTTAGGTTGGGCTGGGGTAAAGGAGATTCAAAACGGACCGAGTCGGATCAAAAAAATACAAATCTGATCGTGTCAAGTCGGACCACCCAAAAAAGTATAGTTTTATCTATAGAAGGTGATAGTTTGCATGTGTCCACTCCAATATTTGACAATAGATCATCGACAAGTAAATGAAAATAATTCATTACATAATATTGTTTAAAAGCCTTGAAAACTATTATCCAATTATTGACCCGACTTAACTCATTAAATACTCAATAAAATATGACCATTTATAAACCGATATAATTAAGCTTACAAATAATTAGAACATTCAACAAAGAAGTCGGCACCATTTGATCAGAATTAATTCGTATTAAAAAGTATTTCATATTTTTATGACAACATCATTTGTAAATTTCCCAATCTTGAATAAATCCCCATACCACCCACGTTTCTATTCTTCTATTCTCATTTCTGATCTGCGCAACTATGGATTACCCCTTCGGCCATCACAACCATCACCACCACGGCCGTGATGAAGACAATTCCGGCGACTACCCTCGTCCTCCCTACCCCCCACCTCCATTCGCCGGCGGTTTCCCACCACCACAATCCTACCCTCCACCACCCTCCTACGGCGGCCCATTTGAGTCATTCCCCCACCCTCCCCCACCACCACAAGCTTTCCCTCCTTCTCCTCCTCAAGTCACCAGGATTCACCACTCCTCCCACACCCCCCACCTAGAATCCCCAAACTACCCGCCACCAACTTCTCAAGCATCCTACTCCCCTGAGTATGGGTCCCACCATACCCCCAGCATGGAATCCCCAAACTACCCTTCTTATGGCCATCAGACTTCCTTTGAGTCTGAGACCCACGAAAGTGGCGGCGGTGGTGGGTTTCATCGTTTCAGGCCCCATGTACCGAGCTTCATAGAGGGGCACTTCCATCATTCATCGAGTGATGCTAGTTCTCATCATGATGGTGGATATGATAATACTAATGAAGGTGGGGCCCTTTATTTGGAGGGATATTTTGCAAATAAGCCTACTTTTAAGATTTACAGCAAGGCTGGTGGAGATACATATTGCGTTGCTATCCGAGATGGCAAGGTTATTCTTGCTCATTCTGACCCCAATGATCTTAGTCAGGTTCGTCACTTTCTGTAAATCACGCGTAGATCCGTGTTATTATGTTTTATTATGGTTGTGTTGTTTTGAAGATATTTGTGTGAAGTAGTTGTTTATTGTTTTGATCAGATGAAAAGTTCCACTTTTTTTTTTTTTCTTTTCTTAATGTGGTAGAAATTCGGGTGTGGACTGTCTTATGATTTTTTAATTGTATGTTTGATTTGTGCTCACAAAAGTATGGTGATTACTAGAAAAAAATCTCATCTTTTTGATCTGAGGAAAAGAATGTGTAGCTATTGAGTATGGACCAGACTAGAAATTGAATCATATTTCATACTTGCATCCTGTAAATAGTTTAACAGAAGAGGTTGATGATTGATAACTCTGTGTGTCTTTCCATTGTGTTTTGATTCGACATCTGTCATGCTCGATTTTCATTGTAATGGGGTTTGACCTTATTTGGAATTGTATGGACATGGATTAATTTACTTGTTTTAACTGTGCTCACAGAAGTATGATGACGTGGAATTGAGTATTAGAAAGATCAAATCTTTTGATTTGCAGAAAAGAAGATTTGTGTGTAGCTAATGAGAATGTACTAGAGTAGTAACTGAACCATAGATTTTAATCCGTACTTTGATCCATTATACAGATGAATTCAAAGACTAAGTGGGTGGTCATGTACCTGTTTGTCTTCAGGAGAAGTTAATTGATGAATTTTTGTGTTTGTATGATGTCTTTTGCTTCTACATCGATTATGCTCGGTTATTTCGGGGTTTATGAACTCCTTGATTATTGAACTTTGACATTATATGAATTTTTATGGCTAGTACAGCACTGGTACAAGGATGAGAAGTATAGCACGAAGGTGAAGGATGAAGATGGGTATCCAAGTTTTGCATTGGTGAACAAAGCGACTGGACAGGCCTTGAAGCATTCAGTTTCTGCTCATCCAGTGAGTTTCGTGAAATTTCTTTTGTATTTACATTTGTGCACAGTTTGGAACCTGTGAGTCAAGAGATTTACAAAACATTTCTTTGTAAGGTATTAAACATGACATAGTTCACTGCTCTTTTTTTTTTATATAAAATACTATTTTCTCTATTCTTAATGTTTATTGAAACTTATATAACGCCCGTAAGCTGGTTGGGTAAGAATGGGTGCTCCTTTCCTTTTTAGTTGTTAACCTGTTGTGTGTGGATACTGGCAAAATCATAGAATTTAGAATTGTAAAAATATTTTTGGCAAAGACTCAAAGAGGCTTTGATATTCACCTGTATAGGCTTGGCTGATCAATGTGAATGATAGTGTATGCCACTATTCACCAAGGATTTGCAGTTGTGCTAGTGATGTTAGAACTTATTCTTTTTTTTTTTTCCGGTGAATATGTAATTTCATGATGTAACTTAATGGAAACGTATGACTTTTGCCATTTTTTTTGTTCGTGCTTAGAGTTGCTCTAAAGAAAACGTTCTTCTGGTCCTTTCACTTTGATTCTTAGATGGATATAATACCTGTAGCCTGGAGTAAGTTGTACTTGAGCATGCATCCTTATTTCCATCTCTGTTGCTTATTGATTCAAAGACTCAGTTTTGAAATTGAACAGCATGTAATTATTTAAGTCATATGTATTTGTATACAGATATGTTGTTTTGAATAAGTTATAAATTTTGCCAAAAAAAAAAAGAATAAGTTATAAATATGTAATATGCTCATTGCATACATGTTTGCTTCTTAATTCCTAAATACGGTCCCCAGTTGTGCAATGAGTCAATGTCCAAGTTGATTAATGTTCGAGAAAGTATGGTTGATAGTTGTGCTTAACTATCTGGCTAGTGGCTACCATAATACAAAGTATAATATGGGAGTCCTGATAACTGA
This sequence comes from Dysphania ambrosioides, assembly GCA_026401315.1. Lineage (NCBI taxonomy): Eukaryota > Viridiplantae > Streptophyta > Magnoliopsida > Caryophyllales > Amaranthaceae > Dysphania > Dysphania ambrosioides. The sequence continues at coordinate 4,811,496 of CM048667.1, forward strand.
ATCTCCTTGTCGTTGAACAGAATAATTATGGGGTGTGATATTGGAATATGACCCCTATATGATCCATATCTTCCCCTTATACAGAGTAGTTTCCAACCATTTCTAAGGTGGGGGCTTCTTGTGGGCCAACTGGAGTTCCTAACAACAAATAATTCCCTTAAATGATTACGTATTCGGGTTTCCTATTACTTGTTTACTTGGCAAACAGTATCTTTGTAGTGTGCGTGCATTTTCATACAAGGATTTACTCAAGGCCCTGTTCTCTTTCACTTGACTTCTACTGAAATGAAATTATTTTAAATGATTATAAAAGATGGTGTTTCATCTAAATGCTGTTCCTGGCTGTTTTCTATTGGAGTTCTCTGATTATTATTGAATAAGGATTCTTATTATTTAATATGGAGAACTTGGCCTAAGCATCAATGACAAAATTCTTATATAACTTGCTGTCCAGGTGCAATTGGTCCCATACAAGCATGATGTTTTGGACTCATCCATCCTGTGGACTGAGAGCAAGGACTTAGGTTCTGGTTTTAGAACTATCAGAATGGTGAATAACGTTCACCTTGTTTTGGATGCTTTCAACGGTGATAAGGATCATGGAGGAGTCCATGAGGGCACAGTTATTGCCCTTTACAAGCCTTGGAAGGGAGACAATCAGAATCAGCAATGGAAGCTTTACCCTCACTGTAAGTTTTGCTGCTATTGCATGATACTGATAACTGTTGCTTAATGTCTGAGTTCTCACTTGTTGTAACCTTTTCCTCGTCCAAAATATTGCTACTGTCTCAAACCTCTCACAATCAATTATATGCCATGATTCACCAAAGCTATCCTATCCCATCTCTAAACTTGATTATGGGTACTAGGAAATCCACTTACTAAAACCGTAAGTATTTGCCTTATGGGCTATAACATTTGCAAAGCAAAAGAGTATCAAAGAATAATTCCTCGTGAAGGGAGTATAACGATTATTTTCTAAATCTTGAAAATTGTTCAGACTGCTCTGCTCTGCTCTATTTAACTACAGTAATCGTGTTGAAACCAGTTTACCTTTTTTAATAACTATATTCAATCTTGTGCATGCAGCTCATGCGTAGATCTGGTGTGCGGCGTAAATTCAAAAGCATGGCAGGTGGGAAAACATGCATTATCCAAGCTCTATGGCCAGTTTATTTTACAGTGTGATTTTACTTGGTACAATAATTTATGCTTATGTACAAACTGATGCTGGTGTTTTTCTTGTAAGGTTTGTGAATTGAGCTTGTTCAAATATATTAGTCAAATTTTAAGGCCCTGTGATAAGACGTATGCTTTATTTTTGAATTTTTTTCGAGTTCGTCTTAATCATTGATCCGTGCTGGTCACCAACACGAACACAACATATCTGAGTCTTTCCAATTGCTCTAGATCATTGGCATGCCCAGTCTCACATTCATTCTAAATTTTGTCGATTCAAATTATATATTTTCTAAATTCATCAGTTGGAGTTTTATTCTGTCATTTCAAAGTTGCATCAACCAAAACACTTAGGTATCATGAAATGCTATCTTTATTAATTTTTATTCCATTGATGTCCTGTCTGTCTATTTGGGAAGATTGCAGCTTTGTAGAGCAATATAAAATATTTGGAAAGTTTGAAGTTCACCTTGTAAGATATGTGGATTTGAGCCTATTGAAATATTGTAACTTGAATGTTAAGGCCCTGCCTGAAAACGCTTCATGATGTATGTATTGGTTTTGAATATTTATCAAGTTTGCCCAATCATCAAATGTTGGACAAGAAAATCCAATCACGACTGGTCTATCATTGTTGTAGATCACAGTGCTCAATCTCACATCTATTCTAAATTTAAAGAGCCTCTTACAGAGTTGGAAAACCTTTATTTTTTTACCATGAATCTATCACAATGTCTATGTTATACTTGTGTAACTTAACAGTCCTGGATTCATCACTCAATCCTCAAATTCAACAGCAGCTACAGCAATCACATTCCCTGTTCCATTTTCACATCTTTCACTAGATATCTTAGTGTATTATCAGATTTTTAGCTGGATTCTCATGTTAACCTTTGTTTATACATAATAAGATAAGATGTCAGCGGTACACATGTACAAATACTCTTGAGAATGGATTCAATATGAATCGATGAGAGAGCCGAAAGGGCCTTAAAAGTATACATCATCAAAATGCAAGAATATTGTGTATTGGCTGCTTCCTCAAGAACCCCCCTCTGGAAACAAAGATGCAATATGTGTTCCATATAATTTTTGTGGGGAATATATATTTGACAACATTTGAGATATTCATTCATTTGAAACAGCCATCACTTATATTGTCTTCAAAATACGGTCATTTCGGATAATTTCAAATCCGACGAGAATATACTTAGTATGCTTTCCGTTGTCATATTAGGCCATAAGTGGTTGAAACCATATATTATGACTCTAAATATCCATATTAACCAAATTCCAAAATTCATATAATTAAGTCCTAAACTCATTTTAAGGACTTTAGAGACTGGATACAAAAAATTGAATGGCTCACAACTTTCTCACATCACCTAACAAAGCATTAGTGCATCACACACCATTTTGCTTTTAAAAAAATTTCAAATAATATCAAAAATAGTATATAATAACCTTCAAATTCAGTCATTTTGGATAATTTCAGATCTAGAGAGATAATATCTTAATATGATTATAATGAGTCTTGTAGGGTCATATTACGCCATAAGACTTATTATAACTATATCTACTTTGACTCTTCATACTCATTTAAACCCATTTTCAAAACTCTTGCAACTAGATCCTAAACTCATAATTAGGACCTTTGGAGATTGAAAAAAATTTGTTAAATGGTTTTAAACTTCCTTATATGACCTTAGGAAATATCAACCTTTACTACAACTTTGAATTTTATTTTTCTTCAAAATATCTCCAAAATAATGTAATATATAACCTTTAAAATAATGTAATATACTACAATTAAGTATGAAACTTGTTTTTGTAAGGCCTTTGAAGATTGTATATTAAGTATTGAATAAATATGACCCCAAAAATCATCCATTATCCTTTTTTCAATTTGAGATCTTTTTTTCAAAAGCATCTCAAAAGATAATTCATAATAATCTTTAAATTTCAATTATTTTGGAAAATTTCGAACCTTATAAGTGAACATTTGAATATGCTTAATATGGATATTATAAGTTTACATATTATCTTAAAAGTGATTGAAATCATATATTTTAACTCTAAACTCTTAGATCATTGCATATAAATTGGAAACTGCCAATGCGCTATCCTGTTGCCAAATAATACAGTGAGGCAAAGTATGGCATGCTCTTTGCATGTTCCACCTAACGAAACACTAGATCCCAAGAATATGTACTTGTCTGTCTACTATTTGTCTTTCTTCTTATGTTACTTTCACTCCTTTAAATCATACAAATTCTTCAAGATACAACTGTTGGAATGCAATTACATCAACAAAATTTTGCCTAAGATGAAAAGTATTCTTTTTTTAACTGGTGCGTAGATTATACTCAATATAAAGTTTAAGTCACCAGACATCTAATGTTCAGTCCGAAAAAGGTTGCGAGTCCATGCACAAATGTACTAGCTTTCTTTGATACTGTCCGTAAAGCTCAGACACCGCTACAACTTCATCATTCTCCAAAAAGCGCTCAGGGAAAATTTGAAGTTGGTCTTTAATTGCTTGAGCCTCTTGATTTTTGTCCTCCATATTATCAAGGATATCAGTATAGATTTCACGACAAGCGACAACGAACATAGCTGCTATGTCTGGTTGTTGCGCTTCACGAAGTGCTTTTAAAGCTTCTCGAAATGCACCAGCTGCAACATACAAAATTAAAGCCCTGCAATGAACGTAGTTGCTTGTTAGAGAGAGGTGGGAAGTAAGGATATAAAATATAATCCCCCCATTGGGAAGTACTTGTCACATAGTCACAACCTTTCATATTAAATGATTTTGTTTAAAAAAAAAAAAACCATTTTCATAGTTTTTTCTTTCCTATTTTTTCATCACTAAAGTTCAAAAAGCAAATTAAAATATTATATCACAAAGCATTTCTAGTTCTGAAAAAAAAAAAACTTTTCTGGACATCATAAAATAATTTTATAGCAAATATTATTTCCAGTAAGTAGGAGACAACTTAAGAAGAATATCATGTCATACCTCCAGAGGTTGTGCTCTGTGTGGAGGACGTGGTCAGCCCATCTTTGCAATACCCTAGCGTACCATTGAAAAGAAACAAATTATTGAACATTGTAGAATGAACATTTCAATGTGATAAAGATATAGTAAAACTTTGAGATTCCTGTTAAAGTACGTGAAACTAAGTATACAGCACTGTGGAGTCCCTCGCAACAACCAAACTAATGAAGACAAATAACTGCTAAGTTTCGTGTACACAGTCCCAATTACATACAATACATGTAAAGACTATTGAGTACAGTCAAGAGTGAGGATGGTAGTAGCAAAATCCAGTTGCAATAATTCACATCAAAGTTGAACCCAATACTGATTATAAAGCTACGATGATCTGAAGTGGAAACGGGTCTACAATGAGGAAAAGCACACAGTACAAGTTCTAGGGGATGAAGTGATGATCCATGCCTTGATGATGCACGAAAATTCTAAGCTAAATCTGATTATTCAAGTGTTCAATACATGGGATTCTCAGTAAAGGAAGCTTTCATTACTTACTTTGACTGGACAGTTGAATAAAGGCTTGAAAAGGGGGAGGAAAAGCATAAATCAAAGAGGACGAATTTAGTGTGGTCTTCCTTGCTTAATTTACTGTTAAGAGTGTAACAAATCTTTGTAACCAGCCTTTAATGGCTGTTACAAAGTTAGCTAGTTTTATGCTTCTTGTTTAATGCTTTTATTTTCAGTTTTAAGTGTACAAGGAGAATCTTTACATTCTTGTGGCAGGACGAATTTAGCGTAAGTTAGAGGAATTTGAAGAGTTCCTTTAAGGCATGTAATACTTCTTATTATTCATTATAAATAAATGCTTATGTCTTCAGCTTAAGGCATAAATTGAGAAGTTTTAAAAAAAGAAACTGATTTCTTAGTGAAATTAAACTTAGTATTTACTTTGCGTTTAGACACCCTTTTGCTAATATTATTTAGTGTTTGAGAATAAAAGCTTTGAGAGCATTTCACTCAGTGTGAATGCTGCTCAAAAACCCTACACAACCTCCAATCAGTTTCCAGGTGTGCAGTTCTATCCCTAGTTCTTTCCATTGTTTTCTTTTTAGCTAAACTACTCAAACCAAACGATCCTATCCCATTACACATCATGATGGGACTTTTAACTTCAGCTTAAGAATCCATGTCAGATTTCTGGCACTTCGAATAGGTATGACCACCTTGAAGTTTGGCCAAAAACAGGAAAAGTAATATTGATGCTCATAACTCGATAACTGTTTCCCCACATCTCCAACATTGAACTTTGTATGTCACTCTAAGATCCAGAGTAATAAATTAACAAGCAAATGAGAAGTGACGGACCTTGAGTAATCTGAGCCCTTTAGATGCGTCGCAGCTAAAGTTGCAGCATCAGTCCAGCATCCAGCATCTTGTAGCTATGTTAAAAGATAATATGTACTTCAGCATATCAACTAAATAAACTAGCATTACTAAATCCCAATGCAAACTTGTAGTGTAGCTTAAGAAGGTCGCCAAATACAAGTTCAAAAGCAGTCATATGCTCAAAGTAGTGCAGAAACCATTATCAAGTGAGAATTCTCATCAAATAAATTAAAAAAAATTAATTCTTTAGTTCAAGGAATTTCTTCAACTAAAGCAAAATACTGTAGATAGGAAAAATGTGAATTTACTGGCAAAGCACCAAACTATCATATCCCACAATCATTTGAATTGGATTAAGTTATAGGAAGATTGCCCTCATTATGCAAATCTTGAGAGCAGCACATTAATTGTTTGAACCAAAGCTGATGAACAGCCACAATGCACAAGCAATATACTATACTCCGATTAGCACTTGACTCCTCTTGATTTCTTTGCACATAAGAGACTGGGGGCACAAAACTTTTTGCTCGAGTCCTATTGTACAAGGCCAACAAGAGTCAACAACCCCTGATGTCTGATTAATGTAACTCCGTGATGCTCTTAAACAAAAAAAAACGAATTGGAAACGATAATATTAACTGCTCAAATCACATCAAAGTCCTCAGGTTCTCGTGAACTAAAGGCACACAGCATAGAAGAATCAGACAACCTGACTAATATAGAAAATTCTAAAGACAAGTATGCAGAAGCAGACATCTTATGCACAGCTGAAAGTGTTCCCCCCGACATCTCCAAACCCCTCTTTTCTTGGCTTAGTTTGGTTTGTGTGTGTGGAAGAAGAGAAGAGAACACAGCACAAATATGGTAAAGCAGACATCATTTAACTTGATTTGGCTACCCCAGTGAGGCAGAGAACTGACCTGAGAACAAGCTTCTTGATGCCTTCCTACAGCACAAAGAAGATGAGTACCAGACAATGACTTATCTGTCCTTACCATATTAGCTGCAACAACCTAGATAAAGGTGGCAATGTTTAAAATAGACACACAACAGACCCATAGAATTCGTACAATATTATTCAACTTGATGTTGTTTTTCATACCTTAACAGCAAGCTCAAGAAGAGAATTGGACACAGCAGAAGCAAGGGCAACTGCACGCAGCGCATTTGCATAGAAGTAATGACTTTCAGGGGAAGAGGACAGCAACAAACTAACTGCAGCCTCTAAGTTTCCAACTGAGACAAGACTGTCCATAACACCAGAGGGAATTAGAACACAGGTAAACATAAAAAATTTGCTTAAAGCAAGTCAAATTTATGAACAAGGTATAATAGTGTTGCCAGGGAAAATGAAAGTCAAAACAAGTACAGGAACAGGGATAGCTTGTCCTTGAGGAATGCAGAACCCTAGATCTAATAAGTAACAGTGGATCACTCTACCAGTTGTACAGTTAGCTTATCATTTTGCAGAATATATGAAATGGTATCTGGTTCATTCTGCCAAATGAAAATATAGAAGGGGTAGTTAAAAAAGTTGGCATAGTGAACACTATTGTAAAACAGTTGTAGGCTGGCAATAGTTTCCTTTCAACAGTGTTCTAAACAATAATCATGATAAGTTTGATTCAAGCAAATGTTCCAAACCCAAAGACAGGTTTCCATAGTACCCAATACATTAGCTTTGCCCATAAAATCAGTACTAGCAAGCAGTTATTGTGTTTTGATCAACTGAGGGCTACCTAATATAATTTTTTTATTTGTCAATTAAAAAAGAATAAAGGAAGAAGTTTCAACGGCAGACACTTACTCATGTACACGGTTTTGGATAGCATCTTCTCCATTCAGTTTCTCATGCCATAGTATCCGTTCATTAGCAGTTTCCCACAATTCCTCTTGCTCAAAGGCCATTAGTCTAAGTTGGCCCTGACTCTTAAACGAAAACAAGCCAGATAAAATGTATAGGTAAGGGTTTCCAGAAAAACAGCTTTCCATAGCAAAGGTACTGCTTCATAACCCAATTACTTACCAGTGATTCTCTTCTGTCTGACCCAGGCAATGATTTACCGCCAGATTTTATTTCAGTCAGCAGAGCAGCTTCATCAACCTGAGGAATGGGCTCTGGCACAGACTTTCTCTGAGGCAGCTTAATAAGAGACTTATGTATCAGATTGTTTAGTGCACGAGGCAGCTGCAACCAAAAAAGTGCCTCAGATGATTCACCAAAGATCATAGCAGCAAAGGCAAGCCTCACAGCAGAACCTTTATTCATTATTTTAGCATAGAGTCTAGCTCGTTCATCATCAAGAATGCACCCTAGGAAAAAGAAAGGAACATAAAATCATGAATATAAAAAGGTTTAGGCCTGCCAAAAACCCAAATACTCCATAGTATCCAGTAGCCAAAAAGAAAATAGAAGCACCTTCTTGACGATAGGGTTCCAGCACTTTAAGAAGCATTTCTGGAATTGCAACATCACCAACAGGTGGAGTATCAATGATGTAACTGCGAAGATCGCCTGCCGATCTTGGGGTTCCTGGGATATGGTGAGGCCTTTTATCAATCATTATACTGCTTGTGTTAAACCAAGAGGGCTTCACACCCAATTGCAAAATCATTCGCAAAGCCTGAAGAGGTGGAAAAAAAATCATATATGAAATGCACTACCCTAATGATTAAGTATAAAAATTAATGTAACATCATGACATTTGTAACTCAAATCCAGTGCAAACAAGAAAGAAAACCAATGAAAAGTATGATCATGTATGGGAAAATCTTGCATCACTAGAATTTACAGTCAAAATTATGCCAGCAAAAATATTGAACAACATAAAATTACTATTATGCACTTACATAACTTTAATATGTCATTTGTGGGAAGCTTTTCAGCGGGGAAAAAAAAGAATTTAATAAAATTGGATAAAAGTGTAAGAAGACAAAGCTCTCATATGACTAGCATAAAACCATCTTACTTCGTACATCATTTGAAATAAATTGAGAAATATACGTTAACATGTGGTCATCGACTGAGTAAAGAACCCAATGACCACAGCAGAAACATGATCACTTATTCAACCAGAAAGAAGAAAAACACACGATCATAATTTACCAGGGCATGTGGAGTAGGGAGCAATACGGGAGCACACAGAGGCATTGGCCGAAACTTCTCCCTAACTGATCCATATGCAACTTTTTGGTCATTTCTGCAAAAGGAAAAGAAAGATTGAGGGGAAGAGAGCATCGATTATTCTCAGGACAAACTAGGTAAAATCATAATAAAAGTAGACAAAATTATAAATATAGCAAAAGCTATAACTTGCTAAGGTTTCACTTATATAAAAATGTTTTCAAGAATAAGTTAAGTTGAATGGTTTCACATTTCAGCTATCAAGACAAATTGGTTTGACTTGTAATTCCTATCTGAACATTGGAGACATCTACCAAGTGTGATCAAACTTGTCAACTGGAAAACAAATTAATCTTCTTGTCTACAAATTGTAGCAATAAAACCTACCAAATTATCTGAATTCTGAACAACCTAGTTTTCTCCCAGTAGCATATTTTCCTGATCCAGATGATCGTTATCACGCTTAAGTTATAAACCAAAAGAATTCAATTTTTAGACATCTAACTGAGATTGACTCACAAAAGATTTTCATGGAGCACAATCATTGGTCTACACGGGGAGTTAGGGAGGGGTATAGTAAGGGGAGTCCGAAGTGACGCAATCAAAAAAAATTAAACAAACTTTCCGGACATTCTCTAGCATACTCAGTATCGGCATGCAATCAAATCTATTGAGAATGCATTCCTTGACTCTCTTACCACTAAAGATGGATTGACCTACCTAAGATTTCATGTCTGAAACTAATCGCTCAAATTTTTATAAGATTTTATAATTTTCAAGGAACTCATGGAGAAGTATTAAACTGAACCTAGCAAGAAACATACACAGTAACCTCGACAAGTCGAAAACTACTATCAGCTCCAGCAATGCACAAGACTAGTGGATCATTGTTGTAAGTTCGCATATGCAGCCAGTCAAGTTCCAATACAAGTGTTCCCGGAAATTGAGGTTGTACAAGGGAATTTGCTAATGGATCTGGTGAATCCTGAAATTTAGCAAAGTAATTAATTCAACTAAACCCCAACTAGATAAAAAAAAAAAAAGTAAAAGCAGTTATCATTCTGGCCATTTCCAGGTGTAGAAAGAGCTTCAGAAAAAAAAAAGTAAAAAAGATTATGGCACTTTTAAATTTTTTAATGAAATTTTGAAGGCAAAAAATCTTAGTATAAATAATTGGGATGTAAATTTATGAATTCAAGAATTAACCATAATGCATTGTGGCATTCAGTTAAAAAGAAAAGGGCAGGAAAAAGAACTGTTTTTTAGTGAGTATACTAGACTGCTACACTTACAAGGTCATATACAGCAAATGTGTTATCGTAAAATAATACAGCAACACGCCCCCGACTTCGATCACCAGCAACAACAGGTGAAAATTTGATCCTCCTTATTCCTTCTCTATGAGTATTAAATGAGGAAGAGTGCCCAGTTGTTACATCCCACCAGCGTATATTACCAGACCTGTCTCCCATAACCTAAAATAAACAAGAAAAGATTTAAACATTCAAACTAATTAAATGCTTAATTCTACAGTATCATAGCATGGGTGAAAAACATCGAACATACCACATGAGGAAGTCGGTATGCCATGGCTGTGATCAACCCATCAGATGAAACAAATGAAGAAGAGGGCCACTTTGGTCTGATGACAAGCACATTACTTTATGAACAATAAAAATAAAAAATATAGAATGAAATAATGCAGAAAAGCTAAGTCACTTTAGGAGAAGCAAATTAACGCAATGTGTTCCACAACTTGGAATGTAAATGGAAACATATATGTCTACTTGTTTAAACTGGGCAAGACAAAGAGCACGGGAATGCAAGGAACCACAATTTTACATGTCGAACATGACTTCCAGAGGTTGGGGACTTCTTGCGAGATCCAGGTAAATGGGGACGGCTTGAGAGATCCAGGTAATGTTGAATAGATTATTTCTGTAAATTTCTTTCATGACAAACAAACACAGAGGTGTTCATTTCCTGTGCCTTTGATAAGTAGCATATTGGGCGTTGGAGCTTTTAAGCCTCTTTTTTGTTTCTCCTTTTTTTTTTTTGGCTTAACAGAATTGTGTATATCATGATCCTTTTTGAGACAAAATAAATTTTTATAAACTCTCAACTTTTAATAAATTTATGCAACCATATACTAAATTAAGCTTCAGAATCTGATGATGGTCCAGAAATTAGTCTACCTAATTAGTATTTTATTGATTTCATGTCAGTGAAAGTTTCAAAATTAATAATTCATGTATTTCTTAAAAAGAAGATATGGAAAGCTCTCTCACATTCTCCCCTTCCATAATCACAAAGTTTGACAAAAGATCCATAATTGAAATCCTCAGGCTATATAGTCCAGATCATGGGCTAGACCGTTAATCCAGGCCCACATCAAGATGATCCACTCAAGAGTCATAATAGCCAGCCAGTAAGGATCTCATCAGAAAAAAGGTTTGCATAGCGATCATTATAGTGGTGTACACAGCCTTACCCATGGCAGAATACAGGTAATGACCCTCTTTTATCAGCAATAAACTTTGGAGTAATTTCCACCCTCTAAATCACTACTAATCTAGAATGAAAAATGATGAACAGCATAATACATCCAAGACTATATGTTTGTGTGTATAGGAATTTACAAAAGATCATTTTAACAAAAAATTATGTGTCTAGAAGTCTATAGCAGAACTCAATACTCAATGATCAATAATCACAACTGATGATATGAAATAAAAATACATATTTTAAACCAAAGAAAACAAGGAAAGAGAAGTCTAATAACAAAGATAAAAAAAAAAAAAAAATCAATTACATCTTATGACTAGCAAAGAAAAATACCTGAAGTCTTTGATTCTACGGCCTTGAACCTCAAAAACTCCAAGTGCGCCGTTGACAAGTGCAAAAGCAAAACTCTCAGAACTCTCATCCTGAGATCCCTCAGGACTTCCTGAATCTGCATATTAAAGCAGCTTGCATGTGTAAATAGTCATTAGCAGTGCAAAATTGCAAATATATTATGTTTATCTTCAATAATATGAAATCCGCTCACTAGATTCTCGTGAAGTATCATTTTTTGAAGATGATGTCCCAGCCTGTGTACCAACTATACGATCTTTTAATGACATTGAGGATTGCCTGGTTGGTGCAGCTGGTCGAGGAACTGTTGGGAGAGTCCACTCCAGTACAGTGAATGGAAGTGCAAGTGATCTAAGCTAAAATAGAAGAAATAGAGATAATAAGAATATAGATCAAATAATACCCAAATCACAGAGAAATCTTAGCCTAAAAAAAAATAGAAATACAATAGCAAATTGGGAGTACCAGATTTGTAAAGCTGACATGCACTAAGCATTCAATGTTTTTTGACAATGTCATTTTGACAAAAAGAGAACTGATCTCAAGTAACAAATTGATCCACAATGACTTCAAAGGCCAAGTGAGTTCTAGCATTTCTTGGAAGAAAAAAAAAAACTAGACATCTTAGCATACTTCCCTAGTCCATTTCATCATACTAACTCTCTCCAGTATATCTTACCAAACTTGGGAAAGAGTTAATTTTCGAAGAAAACATTATTGACTCTTCTACTTTCATTTCAAATCTTCACCTCAAATTGGTAGAAAGCTTGCAATTCCAAAACATATAATTTCCTGTTTCCCCATTCTTCTCTCAGTTTACAGGTAAGTTCAAATGACTTTTCAATTAATATCAAGAAATTCCAATTTAAAAGGTATAAATCCAATGATTAATAAAATATCAAAAAAATGAAAAAAAATATGAGAGGATTTATAAGCACTAGGAATAGAAATATTTTAGCAGTACCTTTATGAGATTGGAGACAAAGGTTAAACAAATAGAAATAAAGAATCCAATACCCCAAACTTGTCACCCTATAACAGCATGTTCAAAGATTCATAAAATATTGAAAAAATTAAGATGAGGATTTTATAAGCACTAGAAATAAAAATATTTAGCAGTACCATTATGACAAACAAATAGAAACAAAGAAACCAATACCCCAAACTTGTCACCCTATAAGAGCATGTTTATTACTGTTTAATGGATGTATATGCCAAATATGACCAAAAGAAATAGCAGCATGGGGACAGCATTGCCTTAGTTAAGACTTGAAACAAAGCAATAATAGCAAAATTTAAATATTAAAGTTGGAACACTTTTTTCTTAAGCTACCATTGACTCTGATATCACAGATTCACAGATTCAGCGTAGGGCTAAACATCAGTCAATGTTAAAACCTGTGAGTAATATATTCCAACATATTGCTAAACCTACTTAATTCATTTCCTTGAGAACACAGTAAAGTATATGCTCCTTTAGTAAGGAGAGACCACAGAAGTGGAACAATCTGACGAGAACTTCAGAAGAAACTGCAAATAACGATCACATTGACAACCAGTTACAGCTAGCTTTACACTCTGTTCTGACAGAATGAACTTGTCTGGTTCCAACTCATTATGCTATGGTAATCTGCAAAATTCTCAAATTTCAGCTTGGATTCAATTCTTTCAGAAACTTCAGGGATTTCAGAGAGGTGATGAGATGCTCAGTGAAGGGGTCCCAGGCAAAAAACATGATAATACAATGCTTAGATTGCTCTCCCCTAACACATGTACATACCATATTACTTCTAAGGCCACCAACCAAATTTTCATGTTTCCAATAATAAAAACTTGACCATAACTCTTAAAACATTAATTAATATATATAAAACTGAAAACTAGCCCATGAGGCCATAACAAATTTTGAAATATAGTTCCTAACTATAAGGAATTGTACTACTCTGAAGGCAAACGAATGCAGTTCCAGAGAGCACATTTATAAGCAATAAAACTATATAGGAAAACAGCAATTAAACAAAATCGGAATAAATAGGGTTTCAAAAGCTGACCATAATTGGGTTCTTCGTCATTGCCCACACCTCTACAGGAGCATCACGGAATAGAAGTAGTAGATATCTGTACAGTAAATCCAACGGATCAAAAGATTTTTTTTAAGGTCAACTAGCCAATTCTCAAATATGAATAACTAGGAGAAAAAGAAATAACATGATCAAAGATAGAGAATTCAAATCAAACTGTAATGAACCTTCCAAAGGCTCAAGTCATCTCACAGACATACAAAAGGCGTGAAAAAACAAGCGAGGCTAACAGCAAATAAAAATAGCAAGGCAGACAGTAAATAAAACAAGCGGAGAAAGAGAATACTCAACCAATTCGGTTACAAGAGCACATGTGCAGCTGAACGAATATTCTGTATAGGAGTTAAGAGAGAATAGCTTATATATATATATATATATATATATATATATATATATATATATATATATAATATATATATATATATAATATATATATATATAGACACATAATGTGTAGGCAGTTAAGAAGATTATAGAAATAGACAAAGTGGGAGAGTCTGGCCTCTCGAATGCCAGTAGAGCTTACACCTTTCCTCTGTAGTCACAATATCCTATAATATTACATCCATCTATTATATTACATCATACTGTTGCATATACTCGTTTGCTTGTTGTGGGAATTCTGGTGCGTGTCTTGAGTGCAGGTAGGAATACGAGCATCTGGGTTCCTCACAGTTGGTATCAGAGCGGCAAACATGGGACCTCCGGCGTTGGGATCCCGCGTTGACAGTGTGGAGGAGCAACTGTCAGCATTGCACACCACGGTTGCGAACATATAATGGAGCAGTAGGCTCTATGAAACAGGAGCTGTCCAGCGGCCAAAGGAACAACTGGACACATCCCTCGAAGGATTCAAAAAATGGTTTGAAGATCTTACCATTCAAATACAACAAACCCGGGTTCAACTTGAAAAAGCTTCGCGTCTTCAAAACGCGGAGTTCGTGGCTGCCACTCACCGATTGGAGGGAAGAATAGATCGCACACGGGGAAGCAGAGGGAGCAAAAGGCCACGGAGGTAACATGGGATTTGGTCACCATTGGGGAGGAAATCAAAGGAGGTTTAGGAAGTTGGATATGCCCCTATTTGATGGCATAGATCCAGATGGGTGGATATTCCGTGCCGAAAGGTATTTCGGATTCTACCGACTGAACGAGGAAGAGAAACTGGAAGCAGCGGTGGTGGTGATCGAGGGAGATGCTCTGAGGTGGTATCAATGGGAATCCAAGAGGAATCCGATCCGATGGCTTGGTGATCTCAAGGAGCGCATCCTCCACTGATTTCGCCCAAGTAATGCAGGGTCTCTCTGTGAGCAGTGGTTAGCCACAACCCAGGTTACCACGACCCTTGAATACCAGCGGAAATTCATAGAAATGGCGGCTCCATTGGATGACGTACCGGAATTTGTCCTCTTGAGCTAGTTCATCAACGGGTTGAAGGAGGAGATAAGAACAGAGGTACGTTTGCTGAATCCTCATAACCTTGAGCAAGCAATGGAGGTGGTTGTTAAGGTCGAAGAGAGAAATAGGGTGAATGCACTTAGGAAGTCGGGCCATCATTATAAGGGCGAGTCCAAGGGAGGCCAGTTTTCGGTTTATAACAGGCCCAATTTCCTAGGGCCTCCGATTCCTTCGGGAAACAAGAGTGGAGCCCAGGTATCCTTACCCTTGGAAGCACCAACTCACTCGCACAGAATGTCGACCGCGATTGCAAAACCATGGGGGGACATGAGGAGATTAACTGAACGAGAATTACTGGAGAAAAGAGCCAAAGGCCTCTACTTCATATGTGATGACAAATGGAGCTTAGACCATAAATGTAGAAGAAAAGAGTTAAGAGTCTTTTGCTTGAGCGGCGAAGAGGAGGAAGACACAATGACAGAGGAGGGAGGTAGTGAAATAAATAGGTTCCCAGAAGAAGAATCAGCAGTGGTGTCAATCCACTCAATCGTGGGCCTCTCAGACCTAGAACCATGAAGTTGAAAGGTAAAGTAAGAGGAGAAGAGGTAGTAATCATGATTGATTCGGGAGCAACTCATAATTTTATATCTAAATCTTAGTTTTAAAATGCGCGCTAAGGCGAGCGAGGTGATGCTGAGGCGCTTTGTTGCAACTGGGCGAGGCGAATCTGCAAGGCGAGCGCTTTAGGGCGCCTTAAAGCGCCTCAGTGAAGGCGTTGGGCGCTGCTAGGAGGGCGCCTTTAGGTTTCTGTACTTGCTGGCCTTTTTTTAAAAAAAAATTTTGGCAACACTCGTTGGATTTTATAAAGTAAAAGGCTTAAAGCTTAAAGCCCATATTTTCTAAGCACGAGCAACCTAAACCTAAGCAGCCAGCTAGCCACCAACAAGCATCATCAACCAACAGCACTAAGCAACGAGCCAGCCACCATCTTCTCCACCATCGCCGCCGAAAGCAAGGCACCATCTTTGCCAACAACAAGCGACACACTTCCACCATTACAGGTATGTTTTATTTTATTTTTTTTCAATTTTTTTTATCTTCTTCCTCCTTCTCCTTCACTAAATTTCCTTTTCTTCTTCCTTCTTCTAGTCTTCTTCTTCCTCCACCAAGTACCCAATTCTCTTTTTCTCTATTTTTTCTAGTTTTCGTGGTTTTATTTTTTTATTTTTCGGGGTTCATACTTCAACTGGGTTTATTATTTTTTATAGGTTTGGTTTTTTCTGGGTTTATTATTTTATTTCTGGGTTTTGTTGTCGATTGCTGAATGTGTGGGTTCTGAGGTATGTTGTGCATCTTTCTTTAGTCTTCTTATACATTTAGTTTTGTAATCAGCAAATACTTCCAGTTATAATAAAAGATTGTTGCTTCTGTTTTTTCTATTTGAATTACTTGTGCGTTTGTTTCGAATTTGGTATATTGGCAAGGGATGAGAAGGGACGTGGCCCATTACGTGAAGCACTGCAGGAAAACAAGGCCTCTAATCTTAGCCCAGCGGGATTGTTGCAACCCCTTCCAATTCCACTCACGGTATGGGATGACCTCTCGATGGGTTGCCAAAATCCAAGTGAATGACTTCTATATTGGTGGTAGTGGACAAACTCTCTAAGTATGTGCACTTTATCGGGCTTAAGCACCCATAGCCAAGTTGTTTATCAGGAAGGAGGTGAGGTTACATGGCTTTCCCTCTTCGATTGTCAGTGATCGTGATAAGGTATTTATGAGTAAATTCTGGAAAGAACTATTTCGTATGCAGGGTACCAAACTCAAATATAGCACTGCCTATCATCCTCAAATGGATGGGCAGACGGAGATCGTAAATAAGACATTAGAAGCATATCTAAGGTGTTTTGCTTCAGGGGCACCGAGGACTTGGGTTTCATGGTTGGCTTCGGCAGAATTTCATATAATACCTCTCCCCATCTGTCCACTAAACTCACTCCTTTTAAAGTGCTATACGGGAGAGACCCACCTCAGTTACTTAAGATGCGCAAGGCACAAACCGTATTTGGGGAGCTGGAGGAAATCTTGCAAGAAAGGGACGCAGTGTTGGATGAGCTTAAGTGGCAGTTAGCTCGAGCTCAGCAGAAGATGAAAGCTAGCGCAGATGCTCATAGACGAGAGGAGGAATTTAAAGTGGGAGATTTGGTATACCTGAAGCTCCTTAGCCAAGCGACCGTTTGAGAAGCTAGCTGCAAGGTTTTATGGCCCTTACCCGGTAGTAGAATACATCCTGTATTCCATGTCTCTCGGTTAAAGAGGGCAATTGGGGACATAAGGTCAGTGACACAGATACCCGTCCAGTTGTCCGGAGAATTGGAATGGGAGGTAACACCTGAGACCTTGTTGAATGTTCGGAAGAAGCTGGATGGGAAGGAGACTAGGACTGAAGTTCTGATCCAATGGAAGAACATGCCTAACTTTGAAGCCACTTGGGAAGATGTGTTTGAAGTGAATATCAGATTTCCTGAGTTTCACCTTGAGGACAAGGTGCGTCTTTGGGAGGCGGGCAATGTAATGAACCTTCCAAAGGCTCAAGTCATCTCACAGACATACAAAAGGCGTGACAAAACAAGCGAGGCTAACATCAAATAAATATAGCAAGGCAGACAGTAAATAAAACAAGTGGAGAAAGAGAATACTCAACCAATACGATTACAAGAGCACATGTGCAGCTGAAGGAATAGCTTATAGGAGTTAAGAGAGAATAGCTTATATATATATATAGAGAGAGAGAGAGACACATAATGTGTAGGCAGTTAAGAAGATGATAGAAATAGACAAAGTGGGAGAGTCTGGCCTCTCGAATGCCAGTAGAGCTTACACCTTTCCTCTGTAGTCACAATATCCTATAATATTACAGTCATCTATTATATTACATCATACTGTTGCATATACTCGTTTGCTTGTTGTGGGAATTCTGGTGCGTGTCTTGAGTGCAGGTAGGAATACGAGCAACTGGGTTCATCACACAAACAGATCAAATAGACACCACTGAAATCAAAATGAATTGCACGTTCCTCATGAAATGAGGACAGAAGTAAACAAGTTGACATATTTTAGGAAAGAAAGGGATGGAGAGGGAGGAACTAAATGGAATAGTATAGTAAAAATCATGCTCAACATTCCAACCCAATGGACCCAGCCCAAGCCCTCAGATATAGCCACCTGGTGCCCATACTTCTCAGGTAAATCTCAAATCCATGCACCTTAACTTCCTATTAGACATTAGCAGCATCAAGGCATCACTATTATGTAAATCTGCCTATTTCTTCTCGCCCCCTCCATTAGCTATCTTGAAGAAGCTACGGAAAAGGATAGCTCTTCAAACTCGGCTCTTAGCAGTGCCACAACTACTTTCCTACAGTATCATAAAACAATATCAATGCAATACGTTCTTGGTTGGTCTCTGTAACTTCTCGGGTTATACCTACTTTGCTAACCATTTAGGTAGCCCCTCAAAGACAAATCTACTTCATGCCTCAATTCCTGATAAAATAACCAGATAGCCCTTCTCTCAGCATAAATTCATGAGAAAACAAACCATAGAGCGCTGCGTTGCTAACCATTCAGGTCACACAAAGGCAAGGCCAGGAGTAAATTTCAGGACTCAAGACAAGTCCTGCAAAAGGGAAGTAAATTGCTGATATTTTGTTTGAAGAATCCCATGAGCTACTATATCTGACTATGACCTAGGCTTTACTGATAATGAATCACCATCCAATCAAATCCTAATCTGAACTTCTGACAACCAATCTTAAATAAACAATAAAATAGCGGGTACTCCGAAAACACATATTCCCCAAACACAAAACAGGCAAACAGTGCGTTGAATTAAAAAATTGGAGAGGATTGTAGTCACAGAAGGTTTTATCTATAACAGCCTCATCCTTCCATGCAGTATTATTTTTTTCCGAATTTCAGGGAGAAGAAGCAAATTCTAGGATGTAATAGCGGCCTAGTCCTATGAGTTTAATCAATGTCAATCAAACTCTTCAGACATTTTGCAAACTTGGACTAATTAGAAGTATCTGACACATAAATGGAAAAAATTTCAATGTTTCCCGGTATATATTTTTAGCACCATATCCAAGTGTCTATACCCATAACAGGTGTTTGCTAAATATTAGAAATGGGTGGTCAGGTACTATAAGGTATTGGAGAGGCGTAATAGAACATAACCATTGCTCTTCATTGGAGGACTTCCAGGATTATAATGGAAGTTGATTAAGCATGTCATTCATTATCATCCTGTTCTAATCAAGTTGAAAAGTAACCCAAACTACAACTTATTAAAAGTAGTCGTGATGGCCGATGCAACAAGAAACCAAAAGGAAAGCCAACAAAAGTGGTTTTGTCTTCCCTTCTTGTTGAGAGGATATCTAAACTAAAAGGAAAAGAACCAAACAGAAAAAAGAGCAGTCACTGTATAAACAAAACACCTTTGAGATTCAGTTTCAACCTTCCAGATGAAGAAGCTCTGAGAGCTCGTATGGGCGCCCTTTCTGGCTTTTGAAGAACCCGAAATGCCCGATTAAATCCACTTCTAGCACAGGTCACAATGAGCCTGTTAATATACCCTCCAGATTTTTCATTGGCCTGCAACCACCCATAAATATTTCTATTCTATCAAATACCCTGAACCAGGACAATAATCAAAAGCAGAGAAAGAAAACAGAATGGAGCAAGGAAGTGCACAACTTAGCATATGAATATCACAATAAGTCAATTACCTGAGTGTAAGAAAAAGACACCAAACGAGAATTTCCAAGCCATCTTAATCCCCTGACCACACCATGATGAACAGAAAAAGAAGATGTAACTGCATTAGTAGATACATCAATGATCTCAATTGCGCCACTTTGGGTACCCACAGCAACCAGCGGAACAGCTACAGCAGGAAGATTACCACCACCTTGGGGGAAAATGAAAGCAGAACTCAATCATGCCAGCAAAGTATATATTATAATCCAGGATTAGGAACAATCAGAAACAAAACTCACGGGCCAAAGTAGCTGTCAAAGAAGGCGATGGTACAGCAAGCGTAGTCAGTGTTGAAGAAATGAGATGTAGCTGTCCAACTAAGATTATCTGCAAAGTGCATTGATATGTAAGTGCATACATAAAACTCAAACAATTCCATCAATTTAGAGCAATAATGAGAACAATAATTAATAGCATAAAAAAAAATACAAACTAACACATTTACACAAAAGGCCCAATCCAAGTAGTGACTGTAGACAACAAATCAGCCTTAAATCTAGATCTAGGGCATCTGGCCTATACAAAAGGATCAAGTCCACTGTTCATTGAGCCATCAAATAACAGAAAAATCAATTATTACTTCTAAACAACCATCCATAGGCAATAACTTAAATCTGGCCAGTTTCAACAGGTTCAACATTTATACTGAACCAAATAGTTGATTCTAAATCAATGTTGGCCAATAAATCAACCAAAAGGAAGAAAAATTTAGAAAGAAGTATGACCAACCTTAAACAATGCTTCTTCAGGAAAGACAGTCAAATTAGAAGAGTGCTCCCTCCCCTTCATACGTTCAGATCTTTGACTTCCTAGAGATCCCTCAGAAGTGTCATTAACATTAATCATATCTGACACACGTGATCCATTGTCATTCACAGGTGTTTTCATCTTTGACAAATCTTTGGGAGCCAACTCAGGCCCTTCAGCAGTTAGAAGCCAGTTCCATAAGGTTCCATCATCAGAAATAGAGATCAAATGACTTTTTGAGGTGGGAAGTGACTCATCATAAAAATCAAAGGGATTATCAAAGTCCTCGTCACTAAAAGGAGTATGAGGCACATCAGAATAGATTTTGCCAACATTTTGAAGAGCATAATCTGATTCACATATTACAGCAGCAAGAATCGAGGGAGATGGAATGGAAGTGCCAACAGAGGGCATCAATTCTTGTGCTGCACAAATCGTATATGCCTGTTCACCTCTGTAATGAATATAAAATTTAGCTTTTTCTCAGCAAATCATCCTAGAAAAAAGAGTAGGCATGAATACAGAAGAGATTACATGAATAAATCCGATAGGTTATTACCCAAAGTTGCCACCGCTGTAAGAAAAGGCTTAACATGACAAAATCACACAAGAATGTGTAAATTCAAAACTGAAAGAACTACAATTAATATGCAGAACACAGCCAACCCATCACAGTCACATAAGTCCTTTGCCCCATCACATATCTCACATAAGCCAGAACTTGTTTCAAGTCCACTCATTAATTCAGATTTTTTTTTAATCCTCCTGTTCATACTCACCTGTTGGTTAGTGTCTTTGTTCTCTAGAATATGGATTCCTGCTAGTTGTCTCACCTTAGATGGAACTTTGATGGCACATCTACGCTTCACACACACACACACACCCCACCCCCAACTGGTCAACCCACTTCCCCTTCCCCCAGTCTAGACCTATGCCTTCCTTAACCCACCCACCCCCCCCCCCCCCCCCCAAAAATCCATTCCTATGTCGTGTTTACTCCCTCAGTCCAAACCTACGTTTTATGTTTCTCAATTGTTAATGAACCATCTCCAACACTTCAAAAGGAGGGTCCTAAGCAGTAGTTGACTAGTGTTATAATTTGCCAGGATATAGGAAACCCTTGCATGAATTTTGTGATCCTTGCAGATACCCTTGATTAATTATGACAATAACCTACAAGCATATTAAATTAATATACCTTCTTCTAAAAGTTCTCACTTATATCCTAAGAAGAAGCATCAAGTAAAACCAATGGCTGTCAATGGTAACATCTCAAACGTATCATTTACCAAAGGATAGTTCTTGATATATATGTTATTATCAAGGAAAACCAAGACACGATATTGAATGGAATGACCAATAACCACAAAACAACAAAGGCCACATAATAGCATCCAAAGCCAAATGCATGAGGTGTTTTCTATCTGACAATGAAATATAATGTTTAACTTAAACTCCCCCTGTCTAGTGTCTCCCGACAGAGTCACATATTCCTAATTCCTCATAACTTAGTATAAAATTTGACTTTTCATCTACTATAAAACACCATAAGATTTAGTAGAATGAACACATAGCAAGTTAAGGAGTGACTAGCCCAATGCATAGATTTGATGTTGAAATCCCACTATCCCACGCTCAAAAGGTACATTAAGATTGGGAGCACTCTCTTGCATATGTAAACTTCTGGAATCTATTGATTTGGAAGTGCATATGGTTCTAATTGACAGAACTATAGTGCACCCAGACTTGATCTTGACTTTATGACTGTTCAACTCAACTAAACATAATTACAAATCTACAATGAGCGAGAGAAGGCTGAAAAGGAAGAAGCTATAAATAAAAATTGACACTCATATGCAGAAAATAGGAGTAATAAGATTTACACACAAAAAAGACTTGCAAACCAAAGTTATGAAAAAACGAACCATAGAATAATATGACTTGCAGTGTAAAACTAAACATAGAAAAGGAAAAAGTTTATTCAAAGGGAAAAAACTTCAAATCTTTGATACGCCTAAGACTTGAGTCAACTTTGCACAAGATCAACCTTTTCCCCTCAGATTCTTACAGTAAATCCCCCTAAGTAATAGAATAGAACTCTTTATTTTAACATAAATCACACAACAAATATTTGATTTAACACACATTCAATGATTTGGGACTTTTGATACAATACTTAACCTATACTGGCAATATAAGAAGCCAAAATTCTAATTGTTTCACACAAACCATTCCCACAAAGACCTCTTCACATTCTCAAAGCACATTAATCACGTATTGACAACAACAAACGATGCCTATTACATCTTATTTTCTTTGAAGAGGTTAAGATGCTAGTTTTGCCAAACTACAGCTAACATCTTAATTTCCAAAATTGACAAGGTAACCCTCCGATTTCAATCCCCATCGCAACAAAAAATATAATAATTTCACCTAAAATTGCACTAAAATGTCGAAATTCCAAACATAACAATGAACAAACTACAAATCATATTCACAACAATGCAGGACCTCACATAATTAAGGAATAGCTTACTCACTCTCGGCGTCTCCAAGTGCTAAGCTTCCCATCTAGATGCACAGAGTACAGCAACTCGCTATTCGGATCAGGCAATACGTCCAGAAACTTCCCTCCACGGGGCAAATTCGCGGCAAACAACGCTGTCTCATACTGCAAATCAAACACCACAAGCTCCCTAGGAAACGATACAAACAAAATATGCCGCCACTCAGGCGAAAAAGCACATCTTGCCAGATAATTCGGGAAAATCGCCGATGTCGGAGACGTTGAAGTGCTGTTGTTGGCCCCACTACCGCCCAAATCCCTCTCCAATCTCTCCAGCTCGGACGAATCGGTTCGAATCTGAAGCTCCTGCAATACGACATCGTTCTCCGATTCGCCCGTAACCTTGACGGAGAGTAGGAATCCCTTCAACCCTAACACGACGAAATGGCGCGCATCGAACGGATCGCGGCGGATGCAGGAAAGGAATTCCGAAACAGCGTCGTATTTGTAGAAGCATTTTCCGGTCGAGGTGGAGAATAGAGAGAGGAGGTGGGGCCCAGTGATGGCAGCAAGGGCCCAAGTATCGAAAGTTGACTTGACCCAGCAAATGTCCTGAATACCGAGTTTGAGCGAGTTGTGATCCGTTGCGAACCAGAGGGTTGGAGAGCGGGATTTGATTTCCAGGAGGGAGAGCCTACCTTGGCGATCGCCAACTGCGAGGAGCAGGTGGGAGGATGAGGAGAGAGAGTCGGAGGATAGGATGTCGACGTGGCGGAGGGAGTGCGGGGCCCATTTGACGGAGGTGACAAAGGGGGAGAGGGAAGGGGAGGTGGAGAGAGGGGAGGGCGGAGGAGGGAGTGGGAGGACGGAGAGGAGTTGCATTGATCGGGTGTCGATTAGGGAGACGGAGCTACCGGAGGCGAAGGCAAGGAGGCCGGAGGCGGTAATGTCGGCGGCGCCACCGTTGTTGCGGCCTGGTGGGCCCGGGAGCATTGACTCCCAAGCTTTGGGATCGGAGGAAGACATTGTATTGTTTTGTTTAATTAATAAATGAAAAATGAAACGGAATGAATTAAGTTAGGACACGAATCATCAACGACGGAATAATGATGAAATGAAGAATTGAAGCGGGGGAGTTTGCTGTTGTCGGGAAAATTAACAACAATTCACCACCCCTCTCATTTTAATTCACTTGTCTTTTTTTTGTTTTGTTTTTCTTTTCCTTTCACTTATAGATTTATACTCTAATTTTGACTCTACATTTTCCAATTTATAAGACAAAACATAATTATATAGAATTTTTAATAAATTTGTCTCAATGTATATTTTTCAAATATCATCTTTTTATAATTTTTACAAAAATATAGGTGAAAATATTTAAATTTTAAGTTTGTCTTAGTATTTTCATACAAAAAGAAATTAAGGTGATATAATGGTCTCAATTACAATTGGTAATTTACCGAATCAATCTCTTAATTATTAAAATTAATCTCTCAAACAAGCAAAATAAGTTGTGTTGCATTTTCATAGATAAATTAATTTTACATTTTAAAAAATAGTTCAATCTTCCCCCCACGAAGACCACAATCTCTATCTCTCTTTGCCAACCCCAATCCCTACTTAGCATCCCCTTTGATGATGGTGATGCCATGTATGTTGGTCCCCGTTTTCTATGGTGGTGGCTTTGGTGTATGATGGGTTGGGTTATGAGCTAGCTCGAGTTCACGAAAACTCAAGCTACAACTCAACTCAGTCTTGATAACTTGTAAGTTTTGAAATTGATCTCGAATCTAGTGTGTAATCTTAAAATTAAGCTCAAACTTTAGTTAACGAGCTTAAGCTCAACTTAGACTATGTTCAAGAGCTCAAACTTGAGTTAATGAGCACTAAATTATACTTACTTAAGCTCTAAGGTTTCAAAATTGGATATATTGGGTTTTCTTATATAGGGTCTCTCTCTTAGCACTTTCAAGTAATTTTTTTCCAACGTGGGACTTAGTTATAGAAACAATTATCAAGATAATCATGGCATTCCTTGAAGCATTATTCGTAATCTTCTTATCAAATGGCTTCGTTTTATCACTATTATTGAATTATGGCTTCTATACCTCCTCATATTCACGAACCCCAGCCCTTTAGCTTTTGCCAGCCTCAATCCTCTCCTTATTATTATCCTTTGGAAGATCATAAAGCATCTTCTTAAATTCATCAATCTTCTTCAAAATATTGCTATCTACATTCTCAATCCAATCTCATAATAAGTGTTGAATTCCTTAGACATGACCCAAATCATACACCCTCATGAATTCCGAGATGAGCCCATAATACTTGACTTTTAGTCTTGGTTGAGATCTTAAATACACAAAATATTGAGGTTTTCCCATGACTTAGTTGCATTTTCATAATACTCAAACTTAGATGGATCTTCAATTAAAACGAATAAATTTGTCCTATTTTTTCGAAATATTTAGGGATGTCTCAGTATTTGTGAGAGAATTTTAAGGTTCATAGGGAGAGAATGTGGGGAATCGGAAAAATTTAGAGATCGAACTTCGAACCTCTGACTTCTCTACACTCTTCACAAGGCCCAATAACTATCATTTATAAACTAGTTGCATATTTCACAAATAAAAAGTTAGATTAGTGGTTGTCAATTCACCCAGCAAATTACTAGATTTAGGAAGGTTGTGGGTTCAATCGCCATAATAGGTTTTTATGGTAAACTTTTTTGTACCTTTGAAATTTGGTTACTTTAAAACTTCATTTAAAGCTAAGCTAAATGGAGAATGATTGCATATGTAGTTATTTTCATTTAGATTTATAAAAAAAAATCATTATAGGATTACTTTTTATCTGGATATCATTAATAGTCATAATCTAATTTTAAATTTTAACCTAATCGAAGAGGATAATAAGCTGGTAAGCTCATATGCAATGAATTATAACAATAATTGATACTAGTTTTAAAATTGTTTTTGTTTATTCAATAACATTTTCATAATATATATATATATATGAAAAATAAAACGCGGGTGCAAATGATTTTATATTTAAGTCGTAACTAAATCCAATAATAATCATAGCACGCCCCTGTTTAATTGGCCACTTTTATAGTCTTATGTATTGATTTCCTCTTGACATCCAATGGGTAAGATCGCCAAAACCAAGCACATAACACAAGCAATAGAATCATTTTAATTGGCCACTTAGTGTTTTATGTCCAAAATAAAAAAAAAAATGAATTGAAAGAGATGTTTTCAATTTTTATGAAACATCTAACTGACCTAACAACCTCCCCAACCCTACACTTAGGCTCACTCTTATCCGATGCCTATCAAACCCACGCGGCCACGCCTCTCAAGTCTATACTCTCTCTTCTTCCTCCTCTTTCATGATAAGCCCTACCATCACCAGTACACTGCCCTATCAATGTCAGCCACCTCACATCATCTCCTCTTCACGTCCTCTTCCTTCTCCTACAAACCGTCTCCTCTGCACTTCTCCAAAGATGAAGACAATAGCGCCGCAACACTAGTCGTCGTCTGTGCCGCCATCACTTACCCACCTTGCTCGGTTCTTCTTTGTTGTACCACCCCCACCTTTTCACTTTTTCCTTCACCTCCTATTACGCTACCCATAGCCACATAGTACCAGTGATTGGTTTCCTCCACCCAATGTTGTCACGTACTATCATGCGCCCCACTGTGAGCTACCTCTCTTCCCTACTTAATCAATTTTCCAAGAATTTGTAATAATTGTATTAAATCAAACCCTAATTTAATGTTTGATTTCACCCCAATAGAAGTAAAGAATGTGGTGGTGAGAATGCCGCAGATGAGGAAATATGGCAAGAGCAAGAGGAGGTGAGAGTACTAGAGCATAAGAGGAAGATGAGAGTGAAGGAGACAGGTGGGGATGAACAGAAAAGAGGGAGAAGGTGAGGGATGAGGAAGGAAGGAAGGAGAGGCATCGCATAAAGGAGATAAGAATTAGGGGAAGGGAGAAAAAGAAAAAGAAAAAGAAAAAGAAAAAGGAAGGAAAAGGGGATGATGGGGTCAATCCTCGATTCCTGATTTTCATGGCTTTGAGCTTAATTTTCTTCGTAGTTTATATTTTAGAAAATAATTATATATTTAGTAAAATAGATACGTGCAACATAATTTATTAACGCTAAATTTAAAATAACATCAAGTGAAATATGCATGTAAATATAAAATCAATAAAATCGACTTTTAAATATTCACAATTGAGTTTATGCTTTTCAAACTCTAATTAAATTAAAATTATGCTCAATTATATTTGTCGAATTATTTCATTTATTTAGAAATATTTATTTATAATAAATAAATTTTAAAATTTCTTACTGATTATTCATATTTTCAAAATACAATTAAACTAGTTATATATAACTATTATTTAATAAAGCAACTCAAAATTTTGGATTGTTATATTTCATAGATATAAAAGAGTATAATCTTTTTAAAATTATTCTAGAAAATTGTTGACTATGACGACCTGTTTCTAATTTTCTATTATGACCCAAGCCAAACGAAGACCAAATGTGTTGTCTTCATTGAAATCTAAACGGAACAATAATTACTAAAGTAGTGTATCGACAAGTTTTTCATATGAATTTTTTTGTTTCCTAACTAAATATTAGCTTTCTATAATTTTTAAATTTAAAAGAAGAGGTACATATATATATATATATATATATATATATAAAAGAAAGATTTTTAAAAGTTAAAATAAAGAAAGATAAAAGTTAAAATAAGAAAAATATTTAAAATTAGAAAGATGAGAAGACATTATAACTCTTCATCTCCTAAATACAACGGATGATATTTTATATAGTGACTAAGATCTCATCTTATTTTTCTTATTTTAAACACTCTTCTCATTAAATCCCTTATATATATATATATATATATATATATATATATATATATATATATATATATATATATATATATTCTCTAATTTATAAATCGAAGAATAATCTTTGGATACAAAATATATGCCTTTTCATTTTGTGACTCCCAACAAGGCAACAAGCAAAACCCATTGGCTCCACAAATGTGACATGCCAAAAAATCCAAACATTGAGTGGGGAATAGGTGTTGTTTTTGCACAAACACTAATAAAAGGACACAATAAGAAATTATTGAGGTTAAGATGGAAAACATTCAACAAAAAATTTAAAAGAGAAAAATTGATGAAGTTGATATTAACTAATTTAATTTCCTCTTCCTAGAAAAAAAAAAGGCTAATTTAATTGCTTAAGTTAATTGTGAGACATAGAATCTATCTAGATTTAAGTATGCCTCTTCAAAGAGGGTTTAAGTATGCCTCTTCAAAGAGGGTTAGGTGAAGGACAAATAATTTTATATCATCTAAATACGTTTTTTTATGAATTCAATCAAGAATTGTATAAATTTTAGTGATTTATTTTGTTGTGTATTTTATGATAAAAAAACTCATATCCATGAACATATTTAGTTTAAAATCTGTGAATTAATATATAGAATTGTTCACAACACTTAAAAGAGATTTTCATTACATTAAAACCTTTTTCTAAAGAGATTTATTCAAAAGGGAAGAAAAGGTAACTTTTATTATCAAGTAGTTGATTAACATTTTTTATATTTGTCTCCTTATTTCATAATAAAAGTTGTCAATTTATTACAAAGTACATTGTAATAAGTTTTAGTTTGATTGCATTAAGCTATACCTAATCAACAATGGCCCGACTTGGTAGCCCGAGCCAACCCAAGAAAGTTCAGCTTTGGGCACCAAAACCAGCCCAAAACAAGGGTTTAGGCTACTTAACTTTGGCCCAAAATATTGAGATGGATTTGAATAGTAATGCACGGCTTGAATCCTAACCCGATTGGCCCAACCTGGCTAGTCTTTTTATTTTGGTTTGGCCTATGTGCCTTTATAGAATTGGGCATCTAGATTAAGGTAATAACGAAGAAATCTATGTATTTCTATTTTTTATGGTCAATTTTTTTCTTTTGGTTCAAGGGAAGTACCAAAATTATTTTGAAGATAACTCATACTTCAAAGTTTCATAACGATCATGGTAGACCGTGAAGTTAGAACATATAGGTGGTATATCTTATCTTATATCTGTCAACCAGTGCCTCCTTTAAAGTTGAAGAGTTGTTCGTATAAATTTATCTGAAGCATAATGTTCCACCTCTCAAAATTTTGTAGGTTGATCTATGAAAGCTAAAACTAGAGTGGCTTAAAAGGTTTTTCAATAGGACCTTCTTTGAGCCTTACTCTAAACATTATATTCGTTGGAATGAATTGAACAAGTATTGTATAGATTGTGTTTATCTCTCTGCTAGTATTGTGTATCTTTAGCTTTCCATGTAAGCCATAGAATTTTAAAGATCTATCTCCATGTGTACAAGGATGTGGTTCCCCTTGATGAGATAGAGTAGCATATATGTTGATTGTAAGAATATCCAGGTAGTTTCTACATCTTTCTTGGTGACCGACCTAAAGGTAAGTTATCTTGCCTTATTTAACATAGTAAAATAGGCCCGAAAATCCCTCAAAGCCTAATTTATATGGGATATGGGCAATAACTTTAAGTTCGAATACAATCTTGGTTCAAAAAATGGGTAGATAACCGTCTCGTAATTTGATCAGGTCTACATTAAGCTATATTATCAAGTTTTTACAATCTTAATAAGATTATTTATTTCAAACACTAAAAAGAAGCAAATCATAATTTCAATGATCATATACAATTATCAACCTACTATTGCTTTCCATGTGGACTAGGGGATAAGATTGGTTTGGAGGTGTTGGGTTGTTCACGATTCAATTTGTACCCGTGCCAAAACAAATCTTAATTCATCCTCCATAAGCACATAGCTAGATTAGAGTTAAGAATAATGCTACAATTGCTTTTTAAGATCAAGATGATAAGAGTTTGCCTTCTCATTAGAGAGGAATGAAGGTGATTAATGCTTGCTTTACTATTTAACGTATTTTAAGAACTACCATAAAAAAACAAAATATTAACTTGCATTGTAAAACAAAGAACGATTATAAACATTGACCTCTAAAACTGAGATGTAGATTCAAAGTAGATGTCTTATAGTTGACATAGTGATTGTGATTAATAGATTAAACATCTAATTAATAACAAAAAAAAGTATTTTACTCAACATTGAAATATAAAAGGTGATAACGAATATTAAATCCAAATAAGAAAGTTGATAGATGCCTATCATTTGACCTAATGGATAATTGGTTGATTAAAAAATTGATTTGAAGCCAAACAAATGACAAAATACTAGACGTTATGCAGAGTAGTATCAAACAATGACCTCACCCACCAAGTTCATAAATCATGATAAATATGTAGAAGTTGACCTATTATTGTAAACCAAAAAATTTCTTAAAAAAAAAAAAACCGATCATCTATATGTGTTTGGACAATTTTACCCTCAAAGGACATAGGCTGTTGTCTTGTCTCTTGCCTGCTTGGCCCAAAAGCACGAAAGTAACAGGAGATTGAAGTGGAGAGGCGAGGAGAGAGATTGTGAAGGTGCGCCAAAAGAGAAAAGAGGAATCCTCCAAAGCATACTCCAACCCCAAACACCCCAAAATTACATGTACCCACAGGAATAACTTCCTCATCAGTCTTCACTTTTCCACTTTCATTTCATCACAGCAGCAGCAGCGGCAAGCAGCAACACAATTGAGTTCAGTTGATTTGAAATTGGCAAATTTTTTTTTTTTAAAAAGACTAGTGAAGAAGATGCCAAGACCAGGTCCAAGGCCATATGAGTGTGTCCGAAGAGCTTGGCACAGTGACAGACACCAACCCATCAGAGGTTCCTTAATCCAGCAGATTTTGAGGTTTATGGGTCTATTATTTTGCCCAAATTCGTCTCGATTTCTGTGTTTTTGCTCCATTTTTGCTGACTTCCTCAATGCCCACCATGTGTTTGTTCAGAGTCGTCACAGAATCCCACAGCTCTGTCACTCGGAAGAACAGGGAATGGCAGGAGAAGCTCCCTCATGTAGTGTTAAATGCTGAGAAAATCATGTATTCTAAGGCTAACTCTGAGGTATTCTTGAGTTTCTGATTTATGGGCTTAGAGAATTTGTTGGAAAGTTTGTGTCTTTTAGAGCTTATTGGATGTGCATTGTTTGGTTGATTAGGCTGAGTATGTGGATCCCGAGACACTTTGGGAGCGCCTTAATGATGCTGTTGATACTATTATTAGAAGGGAGAGTGCTGAAACTGGGCAATTTCTTCAGCCATGTATTGAAGGTACCTGCCTTTTTTTTTTTTTTTTTTTGTTGATGATGGATCTCAAATTCATGGAAAAGATTGGGCATTTGAGTTTTTTTTCTTGCTAATTAGGTTGTACATTGTAATGGGTTTTGAAAATTTTTATGTTTTGGAGGTGAATTTTTGTTGCCAATTTCATTGCTTTGTTAGCATCATGCAAAAATATGAGGTTAGGTTATAGTTGAAGGGCTTCTCATTTTTGGCAGTTATGTTATTATAGGCTCGTGAGAGTATATGGATAGCAGTTAGCCGAGATTAATCCTTCCCCATGTAATTCTGTTGTTCAGCTGCCCTTGTTCTGGGATGTCATCCTGTTAGGGCATCACGTGGCCAGCAGAGTAATCCGCGGATTTATCTCAACCCAAGATTCCAAGAACCTGCTCAAGTAGCTCCAATTGTTCCCAGTGAAACTATTTTCCACAGACCACCCCCTCAACCATTAAACCTCCTCAGTAATCCATTGAGCTTTTCGAGGCCAAACATTGGAAACCAGGCTAGTACATCTTTGCTTTGTAGCAGTCAAATGGCATCCAGTACTTCCTACATTGCTCCTCACCCTAACCCTTATTCTGAACCCAACTTTCCTAGACCTATGCCTTCAGTGGCTATTGAAACGAGCCCCTTGCTGAACATTAGTTCTGTTCATCCATTGTACTCTGGTAGCAGTTTTCAGAATGTAGAACCCCAGTTGGGATTCCAGTCATCTCAGAG
Source organism: Dysphania ambrosioides (assembly GCA_026401315.1). Taxonomy (NCBI): domain Eukaryota; kingdom Viridiplantae; phylum Streptophyta; class Magnoliopsida; order Caryophyllales; family Amaranthaceae; genus Dysphania; species Dysphania ambrosioides. The sequence continues at coordinate 4,843,623 of CM048667.1, forward strand.
CTCAAATCCTACAAATGTAATTATTGGCACACCAGTGGGTTGGCATGGAATGCAACCTCCTTATTTTGCCAGCACGAGGAATCTACTACCTGGTGTGAAGGAAACTGCAGCAGACGAGCATGGGCAAGGAAAGTCAGTTGACAACCATGGAAAGGCAGCTGAAACAGACTGTGATTTATCTTTACGATTGGGTCCTTCCTACCCTGGTACTAGTATAGGAAAAGGTGTAGATCACCTAACCAATGGTGATGGTTCAAGTAGTCATCGAGAGACCAACAAGTATTCTGAGCCATGTGCAAAGAATCTTGAGTTTTGTTTCCTCGCTAGGCACAGTGCTAATGATCCTTCTGAATCCTGTGACAACAGAGTGGAACAGGAGGGTCAGGTTCTGGATAGAAATGCAATCCTAAGAAAGCGTAAAGCCCCAGATGATCTTGACTTAGAGGATGGGCGTGTTCAATGACTTGCAGAGCTCCAAGCTAACCAGTTTCATGGTCAATATAGATGGCCAGGTTTGTAACATATTCCTTGAATGAGTGAAATGCAGTGATATTTATGTACTGATGCCATGTCTGTTCTTGTCTTGGCCCTGATGCTAACCTTTTGCTTAGCACTGGTAGAATGCTAGTAGCAATAATGCAAGTTAGTTGTCAAATTTTATGAACTTTTAATGGAATAACATAATTGTGACTTAGTATTACAAGATTTGGCCTCTGTTCAAAATGTTCTAACCTAGATCCTATCTTTATTGAGTTGAAGAATTTTTTTTTTTGGGCAGTCATTATAGTGTACCAATTGAGACAAAAACGTGTGTATCAAGTTTATGGATTGACTAAATTGATAAAAAGAGACCATACATTTACTAATGAGGATCTCTGGGTGGAAGAGCATGAGATCCAAGCTATGGAAAAACTTTTAACCCCGTGAAATTGTGTTAGGATTTCAACAGTTCTGATAGGGCCTCTATTTAGCAAATATCCCACCAATATTGGGAGGACTGTTGAAGATCGATCAATAAATCTTTAGGTGACAGCTTCTGATTTGTTTTACAGATGGCCTCAAAATTGTATATTATGTTGAGTGTAAATATCTGCCATTGGCGTTTCACAAGGATACCCCTTTAGTTTATATGGTATTCTTCTGAGCAAAGTAATAACTTGATGCCATTTGATTGGATAAGAAGTTTAAAAACTAGTTGTGGAGCTCTTCATTTCAGACCAGATTAAAAATTGCAGTGGCAAGATTGCAATTCTCTTTTGTGTTTTTGTGAGTTGTCCTTAAGGTTTGTTGTCAAATTGTGGTAGGAAATAGCACGAAAAATGTCAATCCAAACAACAAGAAGTAGCAAAGAATGATTTGGGCAATACCTTTTAATGGAGTGAAGACTTTGAAACTTGTTCAGGGGCAAAATCTCTTTTAAGGGAGAACTCATCTGCAAATTTTATAACTTCTCCATGGATCATTCCTTTTGCACGGATTAAGTTTAGAATGTGATGAAGAACCCCTGGCTCTTGAACATTTTTGCAGAAACCATTTCGCAAACGGAACTAGCATTCCCTTGCACTAAGGAGGAATGCAACCAGGTCAATATCCTGAAGCTTTACTTCGGTCAGTAAATTTGCTGCTGCTGTTGTAATCTTGCTAGTCTCCTCAATAAAATGTTTATTGGCTGTCTTGATCGCAGGTGATTGATGCTGTGATTGTATGCTGAAGAAATTGTTATTTGCCAAAGCTACATTCCTGGACAAGTTATTCTGCAATATTAAGAGAAACAACAGTAAAAGCTTGCATTCAGTGGTAATTAATTGGCTATTTCCTCTGTACCATCTAAGATTATGCACTCCACACCCTCTAGTCACCCACACCTGGTCTCAAAGAAAGGAAAAGAAGGGGGGGTTGCGTTGAGAAAAAATGGTAAGTTTACATCTGGGGTTTGTGGTGCTCATGTATCTTGCTCAAGATTTGCATATTTATAAATGCGCATTGAAATTGTTGATTGGAGTGGGAGTAATTACCAGAAGATAGAAGATGATGCCAATTCCTGGGTCCAAGATTATAAATTATTTACAAGTATACTGGGCAGGCAGCCTAATTTTTGGGTAGTTGTTGAGATGAATTTCAGTAACTTATGTTGAACTTCTCTGTCACAGTGAGAGATGAGAATATTCTACATACTGAAGTTCCTTTGTTAGGTTCTGTCCTTGTATGCGGGAAGTATGCAGAAGAGAATTGACTAAATAAACTCCTCCGATGAAGTTCTAGATTCGTCTTTGCCTTATAGATGAGAAACAAAGATCTTGTTCTGTCAAATGTAGGACTCATTGTTCTCTTGCATAATCTCGTGTTATTTATATTTTTTGAAGTCTTCACCTGTTGTACTATGTCATGATTTATAACGGGATCATCAGTAAACTGCATGACCTTTAATGCCTCTACTGAAGTAAAGATGGTTCTTTATTTTTTATTGCTACAGAGGAGATTAGTGTTCTAAATTTTATGTACAGCTTTGAGTTTTGTTGATGACTTTTGAACATCTTATTTCAACATGATATCATTTAACCCTACAGATTATATCTGACATACAGAATACTGATAGGTCACATTGGTAGCAGTTGAATTCTGAGTCTTGTAGCAATAGATTTTCCTGTGTAGTGGCACAAATATACTGTATTAGTCTCAGTATGTTTCAAAACATATGCTACCCAGGTTCATATTGTGGTAACATTGTTTTCTTGTTGCTTTCGCATCATATGTAATTTATACTCTGTAATTCGGATATGCCGCTAGTTGCTACAGCTGCAGGTTGTGGATGTAATTAACATTTTTTGTGAATTACGCTTTCGACTATGATTCACTTCCATAGTATATGTTGAGATAAAGGTCTCATCATCATCTTGGAACTAGTTGAGAAGAGAAAAACATTCGATTGCATATTTAATTTGTGCTATGATTATTTCGTTTAGTTGGCAATTTAACGTTCTTGATAATATATTTTTACTTGCATGTTATTGGTAGCATGCATGAGGCTTCTTTATCACATCGAACAGTTTTATATATAGTACGGAGAACTTATTTCTCAGCATTTAAATGCAAAACGTAGCCTTAGAGGAAAATGCCGTTTGAGGATCTTTAAAGAAGCGGCCACTTAATTTAGATGTTTTACATGATTTTTAACTTGTGAATCCACTAAATTTTGAGTGTGTTTATTTAGTTTTTGCATGTGTCAAAGGAAATAATAATATTAAGTTGTTCCATCTTAGTTAAATGTGCTTGCACAGTTATTTAGGTTAAATGTGTTTTTTCATATATGCTTAATTCATGTTACATGCTGATACTTATAGTCTATGCATAGTCGATTTTACAAGAGTTTCAACAAAGCTACACTTCTTGAGTTCTACTCTGTTTCTACTACCATTCTATCCTTTGATTATATCTTATCTTTTGACTATGCTAACTTATCTTTATCTTATCTTAACCTACACTCCCTCGCAAGTTAGGTCTCATAACTTCTGATGTCCAAATTGCCTAATACATTTTCAAAAAACCGAGTACTAACTCCCTTAGTTAAGATATCAGCTAATGACTCCTCTGAACGAACAACCTTTAAATCAATTATCTTAGCTTTAAGATTATCTTTTATAAAGTGTCTATCAATCTCAACATGTTTTGTTCGATCATGTTATACTAGATTTTCAGAAATGCAGATTGCTGCTTCATTGTCACAAAATAAGTCACACCCCTTGGTTTGACTGAAGCCTAACTCTCCAAGAAGTTTTCTAAGCCATAATATCTCAGCAATCCTTTTTGCTACTCCTCGAAACTCCGTTTCTACACTTGATATTGTCATAACCTTTTGTTTTTTACTCCTCCAGGTTACTAAATTTCCTCCCACCAAAGCAAAGTATCATGAAGTTGATTTTCTACTATCTCTGTCTCCTATCCATTCTGCTTCTGTACATACTTGGAGATCAAGATTACCATTTTTCATGAACCAAACTTCTCTCCCTATTATTCCTTTGAGGTATCTCAGAATTCTAAAACTGCTTCCATATGGTGCACTTGAGTTTTATGCATAACCTGACTTACAGCTCCAACTGCATATGCAATATTAGGGCGTATATGTGCCAAATAGATTAATTGTCCTACAAGCTTCTGATGTTGCTCTTGATCAGCCAATTCAGCTCTTTGTTCTGTCAGTATTCCATGGTTTACATGAATAGGAACTTCTGCAGGTTTACAGTTAAGCATACCAGATTCATCCAATAAGTTAAGATACTTTGTTGTGATATGAAAATTCTTGTCTTAGTCCTCTATACTTCAATTTCGAGAAAGTACTTTAATTGCCCAAGGTCTTTCATCTCAAATTCTTGAGATAATTTCTTCTTTAACAGCTCGATCTCCTCTCCATCACCACTTGTAATAATCATATCTTTGACATATATGATAAGACAGATAGTCAAATTACTCCTTTTCTTAAGGAACAAAGTATGGTATGAGTTGCTTTGTTTATATCCAAATCCTTTCATTGCAGACGTGAACTTGTCGAACCACGCTCTCAGTGATTGTTTAAGCCCATACAATGCCTTCTTCACCCTGCATCCTTCTATTGCTCTAAACCCTTCAGAAAAACTTGGTGGAGCTTCCATGTATACCTCTTCAATAATTTCCCCATGTAGAAAAGCATTCTTCAATCATGCTCACAGGCTACTAAATGGCATAGTTCTTATTGTTCAGTTTCTTCGAAACCCGTAATGATGATCCATAGTTTTCTGGGCTCCTGTTGCTATTCATCTTGTCTAGAATCTGCAGCAGTTAAGCCATGGTTACATGGTTATCCTTCGGGTTCTTTGGAGGATCACTCATCGCCTCTGGTAAATGATTTCTGGTGTTTCAGGTATGTGTAAGCCATGTAAATGATGAATTTTGGTCGAACAAAACACCTTCAAGAGTATCTACTCTGATACTAAGTTATTTAGGTTAAATGTGTTTTTCATATATGCTTAATTCATGTTACATGCTGATACTTATGCATAGTCGGTTTTACAAGAGTTTTAACCGAGCTATACTTCTTGAGTTCTATTCTGTTTCTACTATCATTCTATCTCTTGATTATATTTTATTCTTTGACTATGTAACTTATCTTTATCTTATATTTTCCTACATGCACATCATTTTTAAAGACCTATTCGGACTTGATTCATATGAGGATAGTTAAGCCGCGATTGCCAACTCTTAACGATTATGCAAATCGGTAGGGCATTAGTGGAAAAGTTCCCTTCTTTTCTCTTCATCGAAAAAAGAAGGTTGGATTGTAAGAATAGGGCCTTGACAATCCACTCATCAAATTGCTCATCCAAAATGCAGTAAGTTCTTAACCTTAAAAAATTCCCCCCCTACTGTTGTAAAACAAACCAAACCTTTATTTTATATCTTATACATATGAAACATTTACCTTTGCAATTATGGATTCAGACCAGTAACTAATTCAAACACATATTGATACAAACTTAACCAAATACAACGACATTCAGTCATATAATTGCCAGCAACGCTGTTTTCTTCAGATGATTTCATCTAATCAAGATAATTAAAAAATCAGGTAGATTTTCAAAAGCAAAAAATATAAATTATCAAACAGAATTCACGTAATTTCGTCACCAACACGTAAAGAAAACAAACTAGTAACTAATTCTTATACATGTTGATACAAAGCTTAACAGAATACAACAACTATACAATTCAATTAGCCTTTAGCAATAGCAAAAGTACGCATTTATCACCATCACATTAACCTTCCACATCAAACCATGTTACTCATATGTAGAGTCAATATTTTCAATTCACTCTTATAAATCAAAGTTCAACGATTGTACAATCGTCGTGTTCAACGTGAAATTCAACAATTAACATAAAATTCAAAAGATGAATTGATGTACCACCAACTTATTAACAAAACAAAACAAAAAAAAACCAACCTTGATAGATGCCAAAAAGATGGGAGATTATAGAAAGAGATGGTTGCAGACTCACAAGTCAATAATAATTCTAGTACTTAGTCAATAATAAGTCTAGTAGTTAGATTTGTTCAAATGAGAGGGGTCTCATTAAGTATCTCTAATCGATTCGTTTGTAAAATGGTCTAATCAATTATGAGTTTAATCGGGTTAGTTTTTTTTAAAGAGTCATGTTTTATTGAGTCTTTAATGGGTCAAGTCGAGTTAGTAAAAAACTAATAGTTTCCAAGACTTTTTAAATATTAATAATTAATGAATGCTTTCTAATTGCTTGCCAATAGTCCAATGCCAAAGATTAAGGGTGATGATACGATTATATCCGAGTCGACCCGTTTTGTATCTTTTTTGGCCGGTCCCGACTCGAATCGGCCCGTTTCGCTTCTTCTTTGGCCGGACCCAACTTGAACCGTTTTGCATGTGATCCCAATCCAATGCATAGGTTTACTCATAGTCAATGCGCTTAATTAATACTGTGAGGAGATAAGACCATTCCATAAGTCGACAAATAACCCAAAATACAAGAGAAAAAGGTTGGGATCGGAGAAGTTTAGAAACATGTTAACAGAAAAGGATGGAGAAGTCTCACATGGGTAAGAGTAGGTGTGACAGTATGTACAATTACAAAATGGAATCAAGAATTCAAGACCCAGGAAAATCGTGCACGTACACTTCTCTACGGTATAGATTAATAGTAATAGTAATAGCAGTGACTAGTAAGTTAATGTAGTCTAGATTCTAGAAGATGATCGGTTGAACACTACACGACAGTGTTTTGTGGGGTCTAAGGTGGATTTCTACACTTATTCCATGCGAGAATATCTTTTTTAAATGAACAGACACCTTTATATATTTTTAGCTTCCAGTAAGGAAATTATCAAGAATTCAAGATATAACAATACACGGTACAATACTATAGTATATGTTAGCATATCTATATATGTATGTATTAATTAATATATGAGTTTTTTTTTAATATTATAAAATTACTAAAAATAGTATGAAATTACGTAAAATTATCATTATAAAACTAAATAAATGGTATATATTATTAGGAAAATTATCTAGCTTTATGAAACTTGAATTTGAACTTTGAATCATGGATGATGTCACTAAAGCATTTGAGTTGGTACAGTACAAATTATCATTAGTGGCCAATTATTTTATCCACGGAAAAGGAAGTTGATGCAAGTTTTGAATTTTTTTCTTATATATTTACTTCTTTTTTTTAAAAAAAAAAAAAAAAAAGTTGAATTCTTACTACTCCGTAATCAATCGATAGTCATTTCGTACAACGTGTGGATAATGGAATGGGTTAGAACGTGTGGATAGTGGGTTATTCATTTTCTCACAATTTATGATGCCTTTTCTATTATTGTTTGAAATTATATTTATTACTCTCTTCATCTTGCAAATATTACCCCCATTTATATTTATTAATAGAATCAAAGTTCGAAAAATTTGATCACAAATTCTTATCATGTTATAAGAAATCAAATATTCAAGTGAGATTTTTTGTCTTATGAATTTGGAGATAAATATATTTAAAGTCGTGTATTAGAGATCGCGAAAAATTAAATGGGGCAATCTATGGGGGACGGAAAAAGTACATATTTTTGAATGAAAATAACTTGGACCAATCAACTACGCAAAATATTCATATGTCAAAAATAAAAAATATTTGCAAAGTAGCTAAACATAGCAAAAAACAATAATTAATTTCTGCGAAACGTATTTAATTTTTATTGAATTTATTTTTCTATACTAAATTTAATATTGCTGAACTCATTATTCTTCTATATAGTATAGACTCCTTTTTTGATAAACGTAAGTTATGTTTAATTTGTTGAACTTAATTTAATTTTGTAATATTTAATTTATTTTTACTCTAATTTTTCTAATAAAATAATGAGAAATCAGGCATATAGGTACACGCCTATTTTGACTAATGATCATTCAGTTAATCTCAACAAAAATCTTTTCAATAAAGAATTAAAACAGGCATTTTGGATGGTAGACATATAAAAAATTAAAAACTGAGTGGTTGTCCAAATGATTAATAATGGTCCTCTTTTAAATAATTTTTCTGGCTCTAAGTGGTAATAACTAGCTCCTGGTTTCGTGCTTAAAAACACCTAAGATGTAGCACCTTTTTTTTTTAAAATTAAATGTTGGAATGTGTGTAATTGACAAACAAAGTCTTAACGAAAGAGTAAAAAACTATAAATCCATTAAAGGTGATAAGAAGTACAATTAGATGATGTGTTAGTGAAAAATGTCTCGATAATGAACCAAAAAATCTAATTGAATGAATTTCAAGGCTACCAACACATATATATTAGATAATAGATGAACTTCATACAACATACATATATACTAACACACAACTTCTACTCGTTGTTGACCGTTGCCCCAAAGGGTTGAGGATCATAGAGCCAATTGTACTTACATATTTAAATTAATATTGTTTCAAATGTTTTCCCTTATTATCGTAGGTTTAGGGTTTATAATGTAAAAAACTAAAGATAAGTTCGAACTATGTCTCATATATAGAAATATTACTAAATTAATGTGTACATGTATAAGAAAGACGAATCCGACATATTTTATGTATATAACCATCTTAAATACCCTTAGGTTTGCCTTTGCTATATAAAAAAATATCTTGCCTTCAAAACATTACCTCTAGTAAAATTTAGTTTAATAACAAATGATTAAAGGACACAATGAACACAACTTTATCTAGCTCAACTATATCTAATAAGAGTAAATAAATGAATAAAGATGGTAAGGTTTCTCATATGTTTCCATAGTTAATACATTCCATTTACATCCAAAATAATGTCAATGAGGTCTTTAAGTAAGGGTAATCCCTTTATATAAACCATACTTTGAAACTTCAAATTATAATTCATACTTTCATATTATATTGGCTTTTAAACGTGATTAATTGGTCAATACCAAACATGTTTTTAAATAATCAATAATCAAATAGCCAATTTGAACAATCAATAGAAACATCAAAACAAATACTTCACATGTTCCTAAAAAAACGCCTCAATTCACTATTTAGAATCAAAGTTTAAAAATTTGAACACGAATTCTCATCATTTTATAAGAAATAACATATTTAAGTGGGATATATATGGAGGCATCTCAATTTAAATTTCTATAATGTCAAATTTTCATAATTTTTTACCTTATAGAATTTGAAATATAAAAAATTAAATTCGTATATTAGAAAACGTAGTAGTCAAATTGAAACAATTTTGTAGATACAGAGGGAGTAACCTTCCAATATCCAAGTTCCAAACACTCCATATACTTAGAGGTTAGAGCATCGAACCACTTTACATAGACCAAAGGATTTGAATACAAGCGTATCATACATTCATACAAACTAAAATTCCAAATTGTCATAGGGTTCCCGACTTGCATAGAAAAAAAAAAAAAGTCGATGTCACGCATGACGCAGCAGCATCCCACATTAACAAAAGTTACGATCCGCTTTTTAGTAGGTGCTTCTTCATCTAACTTGGCAGATCTTAATAATTTTGAGGGTGGTTGTAAAAAGTGTTCCTTTTCAAATCAACAGCTCAATTGCCCACCAATTAACTAATCAAAGTATGAATAGTGGTGTTTAATCTCCCATTATTGTATATTTCAAATTTTCAAATTAACTTGCTTTTGCTTATATTATGCTTTATTGGGGATGGCCTATTTCCTCTTTTGTAAAGGTTTACTTTTTTATTGCTCATTTAATTCGTTCTATAAAATAAAATATTTAAATGAAATCTTGTTAAATGCATCTTAATATAATTTTTTATAATATTAAATTTTTATGATAACTTTTGAAGTAATATCTCATATAGTAGAACATTAATATGAGTATAGCTAGCTCATGATTTTATTTTATTTTTTTTATGAGCTAGCTTATGACTATAGAACTATAGAAAGTATTGTACACTAATTTCGTCCAATGTAATGAGGAGATTATATATTTATAAGTTTATAAGCAATGAATGTACCATAAAACAAGAGCTGAATGAAAAACCAGCCTTACACCTCAAGTACCAAAAATATAATATGGACCATAATCAGACCAAGAATTAATTCAACCATAATAACAACACTAAAATTACAAATAAAATAAAACCAACATTATTGCAACAAAACTTCAAAAGTCAATTTCATCTAGAAGTCTAGAACATCAAAGCCGCAACCGCAACAGAAGCCAAGCTCAACAAGCTAACACCGGTGGAGGCGGCGAAGTTTCCGGGTGGGCTTGAACCAGCGGGCCCTTCAGCGCCGGTGGGGGTGCTGGCAGCAGGGACGGTGGTAGGGGTACCGGACGGTGAAGAGGCGCCAACGGGAGGGGTGGCCGCGCTACCGGAAGGAGTGGGGGCGGCGGAGGGGGAGGTGGTAGGTGCGGCAGCGGAAGGGCCAGTAACAGTGATGGAGAGCCTTTGTCCGGCGTTGCAGTGGCCGGAGATGGTGCAGATGAAGTTGTGGGTTCCGGCTCTGGTGAGGGTAATGTTGGTGGGGCTGGTGCTGTGGATGGAGCCAATAGGTCTGGAGGCGCTGCATCCGTTGAAGTCAGCATTGCTCACTTCGGCTACGGTGTGGGTCCCATTTACAAAGTTGAATACTGCAAAAGAAAGAAAAATATTGACATTTGAGAAGATAAGAAATGATAAAGTAAGACATAAATACAAGCAGTTCCTATGAGAAATAGTAAATTTTAAAATCATAAACTTTAAAAAAGGCCCGATAGAGGTAAGCCACATTGCTAGGCATTTCACTTTATTAACGACTGTGACAAGTAAATTGACTTGTATGGCCCTTATTGCCGTTTCTCATATCCAAAACTTTCCTATGCCCTCTAATTTACTCTACAGATACCTCCTTCTTTGATTTGGAATACGCATAATCAACCCTAACTCCAGATCCTTGACATATGGCTCAACAAATCATGATAGTACGTAATAAGTAGATTCGATCAACACCGTTGCTGGGTTAGCCCAGATCTAGATTACGGGACTGACAAGCACATATAATATAAAGAAGCAAGAATAATTACCGAGAACGTCATCCACGGAGAAGGTCTGGCCACGAGCCCAGTTACTGTAAACAGAATTAGAAGTAGGGATAGTCCATCCAACGTTACCACCAACAATGTGATCAACGGCTGAACACATGCCAGAAATTCCAGCAATAACAACAATAGCCAATAACAAAGCCGACTGCTTCCCTGCCATCTTCGCTTTCAAGTTGTATGTGTTCTCCAACTACTTTGCCCGCCCCTGCTCTGTATCTCTCTAGTTGATGGCTGTTAATTAGGAGGAATGAGAGCTAGAGATAGTGGGATGAGTTGGATGGCAAGTGTTTTTTGGATATATATAGCAAAACTTTGGGTGTCTCAAAATGTAGCAAAACTTTTGGGTAGGAAAATTCTTTTGGTTGGCTGAGCCGTTAGATGTTTGACACGTGGTTATGGATTTGTTGATTTTTTTTTTAGGAGAACCGAAGTGTGAAGGGGTCAACTGTTGGTTGTTTTTGTTTAGAGTTGGTTTTTTGGCTGTCAAATGTTCAAATATTTATTAGTCAAGAAGTGGTGGAAGACGAAAAGTATTGATTAAAATTATTAGCTAGATCTGATTAGGTATTTGAATCTTAAATAACCCATGATTTACTGAGTGATTGAATTAAATATATAGGTTTCTATAATTTTTAAGTGAGGACTCAAATTCTTTGCAAAATTTAATTAGGTAAGTTGGTATATTTTAAAAAAGTTACTCCCCATCAAATGATTTGTGGAAATGAATTGTGGCCCCTTGACTCTAAGGAGCCTCCCATAATAAACTATGCACATGACATCTTACATTTCATTTGTTGAGTTTAGGACATAATTAAAACGCATCATTTATGCCATCTAATTTTTTTTTTTTTTACTAAATTAAGATTAATTCAAATCATTTATAACTACCCCTTGAATACAAAACATATACCTATTTAAGAATCTATGGAATACAAAATTAATGCGGGTAAAAAAATTTGTCTGATTAACTTGAATTAAAAAATTAATATCATCAAAATATATAACGAAACCAATGTAACGGTATTTTACTTGGTAAGATTCATTTTATATTTAATTAGTATGAATATGTGGTTAAAGTTATAAATAAATAGTGTAAAAGTTAAACATATTACAACTATCATGTTTGGCGGCGGATAGCCGTATATATTAGGGACAACTGCCAATTGGTATAGTAGACTGGTGCCTGGTGGTGGGGGAAAGCAAGAGGAAGGTGAGGTATTGGAATCGAACATTAAGAAGAGTTCATCCCCCTTGTTTTTTCCTTATACATATAAATATTGACGAAATGAACAAACGGCATCGTGTCTAGTAAGCTAAGAAAAGAGGGGACTTGTGATTTGTGAACACATATAGCCGCGTTGAATAGTTTGGTCTAATTTCCACCAAATCTTTGGACTTTGTTTTTGGGGTTGACTAGTCTTCCTGTTCGTCCCTTACATATTTTATATTTTATTTTAGTCCATGCTTATTATGATTGCTTCTCAATGTTTGTGGTTTCAATTTGACCCAGCAATTCACTGATAAGTACGGCGTTACAACAAATTGGACGAAAAACAAACAAACAAATCTACAACACTTTGCTAAGGTTCTAGACAGTTATGGGGTAGCCTTTTTTTGTTGAAATGTGGCATAGATATTCCTGTTGAATAAAGTTTCAAGTTATTATTTCGAAAGTGATAACACAATATTTTGTTATATGAAGTTTATATTATCTTCGCTCTCTTCCCACTAAGTAATGGTCAATGATCTCAATCTGAAAACATGCTTCGTTTCCAACTAAATTTTTTAAATAAGCTACTCCATTCATCAAATAAAGATATATCAAAACCAATTAATAACTTCTGGGAAGGAACCAAAGAATAAGATAGTAACTTTTTTTTTTTTTGGTTGAGGAAATATATAAATTTAATTATATTATCTCTCCGTAGAAATATTTTCCATCCAATCAAAGGGTGTCTATACTGATTGAATTAAAGGATTGTTCCTATTATTACAAAAAAAAATTAAAAAAAATAATATGATTAAACTAATTTTACACACACACTTATAGAGGCCATTAGTTTGGCCGGCCAATCGGCCTCATTCTTAGAGCATCCTTAACAATGAAAAAAAAAGGTTCAGAACTGCCGCATATGGTTCTGAACCAGATTGAAAAATGGTCTGTAATTGAGGAATATGCGGCTGGTCTTGGGGACACCCGCCGAATATAATTTATTTTTTTTAAACGCATGAATCTGATCCCTATTATACCTAAATTTCAAATTCAAAACCTGCTATATTACATTTGCAATTTCTGCAACCCAAGATACATATATACACATGATCCATCTCTCATTTATGTGTACTAATAGGGTCGTAAAAACAACCATATATAAAGAGACATCAAAAATACAATCCAATTAATGAATTTGATGTATAAAAACTACAAAATATACAAGAATAAGGTAATGAAATGCAAATGTGGTTAATTAGTCAGCGAAACAAACATTGATGTATGGAATATGAACAATGGTCCTTCATCATCATGGTCCATTGCTCACAACTTCATGAGGTGTAGTCCTATTTGTTTAGATGTAATGGGTAAAATCATCACTAAGACCATAGCAACCCCCAAAACCCACGAACCTAAAACTGATGAATCAAAACCCAAAACCCACAAAATAGCAAGAATCAAAATTTTTTTAAAAAAAACAAAGAACAAAATGGGAGACTCACCTTGAAGAAGCACGGCAGTGTTGGGCGGTTCTCGATGGTGAGGACTAAGACACAAATGGAAGAGGCGGTGGGCAAGAGGGTTGAAATGGGGCGCTGGCAAAGGAATGAAAACCGAATGTGAGTATCAAAGGGCTAGGGCGCAACGACTGAAGGAATACAAGTAAGAGGTTGAAGAAATGTGGGGGTACACGCGTGCTGGTGGTTATTAAGATGCTAAGATATGACTAATCTGCGGCGGTTCCTTGTATATACGCCGCATATTAATGTTGATTTATATTAATTTGCGGCGGGTTTATGATAATACGCCTTATATTAATGTAGATTGATATTAATATGCGGCGGGTCCTTGTAAATACGCCGCATATTAATGTCTTCTGTTATTAAAATGTGGCTTTTCGGTTTTACGCCACATATTTTTAGCCGCAAATCATTATTATTTTACTAGTGTCTCGACTAATTTTTTAAAAAACTATTTTTAAAATTAAGCTATATACCAAATTATTTAAAAAAATAAATTTATTTTGATTTGGAATAAAATCGTTGTTTAGGGCGGCGATTTAGGTTAGGTAGAATTTTTGAATTAGGCTAGCCTAGCGAAATAAAAGTGAAGGAAAATCTCTCTCTCAAACACAATAGTGATTTTTCCTAGCTTAGAAAGATTTAAAAAAAAAAAATCATTGCCCAAGTTGTTTTATTACATTTTTTTTAACTGAGAGAAAATCAATATATGAGATAATGATTTTTCTTTTCGTGAAATTACAACTTCTTTCAACTCAACAGCCCAATATCTAAATTAGACCCAAATCATAATAGACTAAAACTGTTTTAGACTACGATTTAGCCCGACCCGAGAGAAATTTATTTTTTGAATTATTATGTTGCGTTGCCTAAAATTGAAAATATTTTTTAAAAAATTCCAGTTTGCTCTACTAAGAGCCAATCACTCATCCAACAAAAAACGAAGAACCAAAATTCGACGGTACATTGTCTTGGACATTATGTATAAAATTAAAGAATAGCAATAATAACGACAAAGAAATAATCAGAAAACACACGTTCATATGTGTGAGTGCTCAATCTAGAAAAACCATAACCAAGGCGACAAAAGAAACAGAGAAGAGGGTGGAAGTGTACGTTATATGTGGTGAGGATCCTACTACTGTATACTCTGATAGAGCTGTATCTGACGCGAGAGCTGTAGTAGCTTGGGTGTCCGCCCTGTCCGGAGATGAGCTCGGAGTTGGAGACGCAGCGGCGCTGCTAGTGACGTTGATGGCGAGTTTCAAACCACTACTACAGTGACCTGGAACGGTACACATGAAGTAGAATGACCCCGCTATGTCAAGGGTTACTTCGGTTGGGCCAACATTGTGTACCACAGCGTCCCCAGCAACACATTGATCATAACCTTCCTGTGATACCTTGGCCACAGTGTGAGGTGCCCCGTACTCGAACACTGCATACACAATAATTCTAATGATCATTAAGATTGTCACCTTAGCTGAAACTAATTGATATTGCAATAATATATAACTTGAATAAGTTGAATTACACTGGTGCAGTGTATTAGGATAGGATATAGTTATCTTATTGGGAGTTTGACTTATACAATGCGTTTGGCCGACAACTTAACGCGGGCCTAGGTCGGTTTTTATGCCTCTTTATGTCACATAGGCATTAGACCTGTGAATTGAGTCGGATTAGAGTCGAGATGGGTCACATGCAAACGGGTCAAGTCAAGCCAAAGAAGATGCAAAACGGACCAAGTCGGGTTGGGCCAAAGAAGATATAAAATAGGCCGATAAAGAGAGTATATTTGTTATCTGTAGAGAGTGATAATTTGCCTGTATCACCTCTAATCTTTGATAGTGGATTATCGATAAATAAGTAAAAATAATTTATTAATTAATAGTATTTAAAAGTTTTGAAAATTATTAAACCATTAGTGACTCAACTTGACCCATTAAAGATCCAATAAAACATAATTTTTTAAAAAGACCAACCTAATTAAAACTATAATTCATTAGATTCTTTTACAAATGTGACGATGGGGCCCTATAATTTGAACAGGTCTAATAGTCACATATTGCATACACATGTTGTGTTCTTAATCAAATGCACAATCATGTATACACAAAAAGTGAAATACATGCAACTCGTCATGGTTACAAACTTACAATTCTTATTTCGAAGGGAATTTTAAACACCAACTTTTGTCAATTCCCTGTAATGCATGATTAGCTGGGTGGTGCACGAGCCATAATAATGGAATTTCGGCAACTAACCCATTTATCATGACATGCATCATTATAACTAAAGTTCCTAAATAAAACAATAAAGTCAACTAAAGACATTGATAAACCCTTTGCTGACGAGCAAATGTAATGGAGCCAGATTTTCGTTCTTCCCAAAATGGTTCTTAAAAAGCTAAATGACATCTGCAGATCCTTCTTATGGTGGGGCGCTTATAATAATAAGCCTGGCTATGTGGGGTGGAATTAGCTCTGTGATCCTAAGAATAGTGGAGTTGGGGGCGAGGAATGTGATGTTAGCAGCTTTAGGGTAGCAAGTTTGGAATATAGCTAGTAAAGTTGGTAAAATGGATGGTGCAGTGTACATTGAGCCGGCTGATAGGTCTGGATACCAGGCTCTCAGTAGTGGTAGTTGGGGTTGGAATTGAATCTGTAGGGTTAGTGATGACCTGACAAATTTCCTTCAAGGGAGCAGTTGGATGGACAAAAGCAGGCACTTATGCTGCTATTATTGGTAATGCAAGGTTCTATGGTACAAGTTTGTATCATTGTATGGAACAGATTCATGCATTTAGCCAAAACCCAAGTTTAATGATGCAAGTGGCTAACTATGCTTGAAAGGCTGCACACAAGGTAAAGATGTAATGATGCATCTATACATTAGTGATTTGTGACAATGTTGTTGACGCACCTAATAGAGGTGATTAAAGGTTGTGTAAGGTCTAGTCCAAAAATATTGTCTATTTCGAATCTAGGCATTCAGTCGACTTTTATTCACCCAAACCCATAATGTCGGATTGGACTTGAATTTAGAAGTAAAATGTTAGGTTGTGTTACTCAAAATTCTTTTTTAAAGAATATTGGACCGTTTTTGTAAATTAGGCTCAAAATTTATGTCCAAATCTGTCATTTTTCAAGTTGCACCTGACTTGAGGTGGGGATGGGCAGGAGTGGCACACAGACCGAGTAGGCATGATACGCTTTTGATACGGCACGACAAGAGCACGATCGTGGCACAATCCTGCAAGCACTTCGAGCTCGAGGAGTGGGCCGCAAACAACAAAGAACTTATAGGCATGAGTACATGGTCATCCCACCAATCTAGCACGAGGCATGACCCAAAAGACACTGTTATTAATTATTATTTAATATTATTATTACTACTATAATTAATATTGCTATTATTTTTAATATTATTATATTCTTATAATATAATTTAAATTGTCTAAAATTATTTTGTTCTATTTTATTATGTATTTTATATTTATTTTTGTTAAAAAATTTGGGCCAGTACCAATCCTGATACAATATGCCAAGCAAGTGGTTGGGGGAGGTGTTGTCTCCTATGGGCTTTGAAGGTTTGGAAAGTTGAGTATAAATTAAATTTGTTTACATATATAGATGCATCTTTTGTTTTGAGTTTTTTGGTTAGGGTGGGAATAATATCTTGATATCATAGTAATAACAATTCACGGATTAGCTAGACCATAACAATCGATGTAGAAAGGATTTGATATCAGGTCTTGAATAATGAATACCACCTTTAACACTTTAACCAATTAAGACCCTTGAAATTCATAACTAGACCATATATAATAAGAAAAAACAAAAGATGAATGAAAATTGAGTAGGAGTAGCAAATACCTAGAATGTCACCAACAAAAAAGCTGTGTGCGGCAGCCCATGAAGAATAGAAATCAGGAGAGGAGGGTAGGGTCCAACGAGTGGCATCTCCCACGGTATAAATTGTTGCAGCTACAACCTTGATTACCATTAAAGTCGCAGCTGTAGGCACTAACATCTTTGCCATTTTTCAGAATCTCTGAATTGAAGGCTGAAGGTCGGCCTTGATGTGTTCTTCAGGTCGACCTTTTCACGTAATTGGCCTCTGCTATTATAGTATTATGGATATGTCTAAGTTAATGGGCTTACACTAACTTCAGCCGTTTATTTCAACTTGCCAAATGCATAGCTCCTAAATGATATGAACTCTGATCTATCAAATCATTATTAACTTGAATTTACTTCCTATGTGTCTCCATTACAATATTGTAAATACGGATTATATATATTATAGGGAATTAACTTTTCGGATATAAATTTGTCAGTTTATACCTTTAATTTCGTTGTGGTATCGTAGAAATATTCATAAAATCACAATATTATTGTAGATTTGTAGTATGTAATATGCAGTAACTAAGGCTCCGTTTAGTAGGGCGTAAAACGTTTTCAACTGAAAATGGTTTTCCATGAAAACCTTTTACGGTGAAAAACTCATTTTCATAGAAATTTTCCGTTGTTTGGTTGGATGGCAAATGATTTTACATTTAACATTTTTCGTTGTTTGGTTGAACTGAAAATTAATTACTCCTATTAACTTTTCTAATTGTATTCTCTTGTTTTTTTTTTAAATTTTTTTTCGTTATATTTTCTAATTGTTTGTAATTAGCTAAATTTGTTATGGTATAATAAATATTTTTTTTGTAAAATCATAGCGCGACACAACGCGTCACGCCCACACGACCACAATTAGGCACGACAGACATAAGTTGACACAGTTCATGACGGTAATGCGTGAGTTGTTTGTTAGTTGTATTTTTTTTGGGAGTGAATTGATGTAAAATTGTATTACTCCCAGTTTTGAAGGAAAATGTTTTCAATAGGGTGTAAAATGAATTTACATTCCAAATTTTACATCCTATATTTTACATCAAACTAAACAATGTAAAATGGGAAAATGGTTTTCAGGGAAAATGTTTTACACCCTACTAAACAGAGCCTAACCCGTATATTATAAAATAAAAGTAGTCATACTATACTAACAGGATTATTTGATGAACCATGTAGTATAATCTTGTAAGAAGCTAGGTACTATAGTTCCTTCACGGCTTATTCTAGTTTTTACATTGATCTTAAATTGTCAGCAAAATTATGCCTTTTTTTCCTCGTTTTTGTTGTTGTTGTTGTTGTTTAGTTATGCGTACTCATTGCTCTTAGTATGTACTATGTAGTACCTAACTGTTCCATAAAAGTTAGGTACATAGTGTGTACTTTTCGTCCTCTAAATATTGCTAGGTATGAAAAGTAATTTTTCTTTTAAATATAATGAAATTTTTTTTTGGAATAAACCGAAATAAAATGTATAATATATGATAAATGGAGGGAATAGTAACTAACTGTTTCATAGAAGTAAGGACATAGTATGTAGTAACTAATTGTTACACTATTAGTTTGTTTCTTGTTTCGATTGAATATTGAAATTTTTTTCCCCTAAATGTACTATTGCACTTTAACAATAGCGAGGGTTTGTTAATGCTTTGCACGTAGTTGAATTTTGCATAGAAATAAGAATTAAAATTTATACTCTATGAAATAAAGGAGTTTGATTCAATGGTTAGAATAGTCACATCCTCTAGCCATCAAATCATGCCTCCCTAACAACAAAAACCGGTTACAATCTCTAAACTTTCATAAGGATTGAGTATTGAATGATAATAATATAGTGAAAACACCATTACACAGAAGCATATGAAAAGGGACAATAGTAATATAAAGCGTTGTTAAATTACAAGGAAATGAAATGCCGGTCCATGAAAATCCAGGCACTCATCCAACAAAAACCATGAAACAAAAATTTCAGCAGTACATAGTCTTGGACATTACGTGTAAAAATCAAAGAATATAGCAACAATAAGAGACAAAGAAATAACCAGAATAATACACCGTCCACCATGTGCACTATTGTGCTTAATGTAACAAAGCCATAACAAAGGCGATGAAGGAAACAGAGAACAGGGCGGAAGTGTAGGCCATTGCTGGTGAGGATCCTGATGTAGAAGGCGATGATGGACTTGGAGCTGGAGCTATGTCGGCAGCTAGAGCTGGAGCTGGAGCGGAAGCTGTAGCCGTAGCAGGGGCTGGAGAGCTGATAGCAGTGCCACCTACAACGATGGAAAGTTTCTGACCTGATTTACAGTGGGTGCCAATGTTGCAAATGAAGAAATGTTTCCCTGGTTCTTTGAGGGTTATTTCTACTGGACCATCCATGATGATAGAATTAAGGGGATTCGAAGCATCACAATTACTGTATCCATCCTCAGGTACTTCCACCACAGAGTGGGAAAACGAGTTAAAGTTGAACACTGCAACCACACAAGAATTGGCAACTTTTAAGCATTCTTGATCACATTCATGAGATACTTTGTGCAAATGGGTTATTTATAAATTACACAGAGTGGCACTTACACAGCGTATCTCCAGTCATGAACTTTTGTTTGGCAGCCCAGGAGGTATAGAAATCAGGCGAGGGAGGTATACCCCATCCATTGTCATCACCCACGGTGTGTACCTCTGCAGCTACGACCTTCAATACCATTATCAATGCAGCAGCTACCACCAACATCTTTGCCATTTTTGTGAATCTCTGATGCTGAGAGTCCTGCCTTTTGTGTTCTCTTAAGGTCTCCTCTGTTTGATTGGATGATTTTGGTTGTGTTTTCCATTCTATATAAGAGAGATATGTTGCAGTCTCAGATCCTCCAAGTTAATGGGCTCCCATTAACTTAGTCGAGGCATTATTTGAATGAATTGATGGATTCTTATTTTATAGTTTTTGCTTACACCTAAGTTACGTAATGACATGCGAGTATCATTCTTAAACTAAATTAAAATATATTGTAACCTTTCTCAAAATAAATCGCCATTATATGCATATAGATTATATGATCAATGCTTGTCAACTCAGGCTATTAATTCTTGTTACGAGTAGAATCGCTACTTATAATTTGGAATTATTTCTAATTCACTGTGATTTTTATTCACGTTCAAAACTAACAAGTTATGATCATGAGTGTCATTTGTGACCTATACTGTGAAATGAAGTATTACTAGAATTGAAGTCCATTAATTTTTGCTACACGACGAATTTTTTAAGGAAAGTATCTTTAGGTTGTCAAAACAGTAAAAATAGAATTTAAAAGTTGTCGCCATCCACTAATATACGACGTGCACTAAATTATTGCTCAATCCATTGTATCATAAACCAGTTCTAAGAGTAAATTATCACCTGATTGGTTGGACAAAGTAAACCAGAGGACTCTCGTAGCTGTTAGATGGGACTTGAATATTCTCATCAGGAATTCAGGAGTGTTGACAAAATTTCACAGAAATGATCATGCTAACTTTAGAATATAAAATTACAAATTGCTCCTAGTTATGTTTTTCCCTAGTTGGTAACCGCAACTTAAGGACTGCACTGGGCATAACTGCATAAGGGCTTCAGGCTAAAAAAAACCAGACTGTTTCAGTCCAACACATCAACTCAGGTAAATGAGCCAGTTGTATCATCTTGAAGGCTCTTCAATAGAAATCATCTGAAGCTCCTGAAAAGTTTTTTTCCCCGGTAAGTATCAACAGGGCCAAACCGCCTCTCTCCGGTTAAGAATAGACCAATAACAGTTGACAACACTTTGTAACCCCCCACTCATCGGGTTCCCATAAGCTTCGTATCTGCAGGTAGGTAATAAACCAACTGTTCCACCTCGCTGTTCAGTCTGCAGAAAATTTTCAAGTTCCTTTGGAGGGGTCAAACTCAAGCCTGTCAAACCATTTTAGAACTCAATGTATTTTCTCAAACGAAATTTGGACAGACAGTTCATACAATTGCAGGAAGCCCCTACACTACTGAGACAAATGATAGTATAACACCTTCAAAAATGGCCAGCCAAAGCCATTTCAAATGAAGTGACTCAGACTTGTTTAATCTTATAGAACATCAGTAAACTTTCTCAACTGAATATGGAAAGATGGATTCTGAGGTCACCTAAAATTACCATCAACAGAATAATTCTCAAAGGATATAATTTACACTCGTCCAACAAAGAATGCAGTCGAAAAAAGTCATGCACATACTAATGTCCAATTAAAAGGCTAAGGTAAGTTCTAAACAATGAAAAGCAGAGAGTCTGAGAACTCAGAAACAAATGATAATTCTACGAAGCAGAAAAGGGAGATTTTATTTGCTTGTCAGAAAATGATATATACAGCTGAATTCACAAACATTTTCAGCATAATTATCAAGCATTTTAATTTTAATAGTTACAGAAATCATCTGTGGCTGGCTGCTGGAAGATGCTCAAAAATGTATTGTATCAGCACGACAGATTGTTTAATGGACACTCAAAGAATACCTGCAACTAGTTTTACTCCTTAATGAGTTTCCACATCGCTGCTTTATCATGATCTCAAGAGCAGAAACAAAATCATCACAGAGGTAGTAAATATCGGTGCCAACCAACCTCCAGTTCGTATATCCTGCTCAACGTCGTCAAACAAGGGAGTCAGATACATGGCTTTGTTCTTTTAACCTTGAAAAGTTTCCAAAAAAAAAAATCAGCAAAGTTTGAATAAGGTCCAACAAGTTCATTTAAGGGCCAATAATTTCACATTAAAGCCAATAAACTTAGACAAGGGATTTCGAAGTGAGAAGAATGATGCCATTATGAAATTCTGTACTATCTCAACTGAAATGATTCTGAGCATTATTACTAAAAAGAAATAAGTTCCTACAAATGCCAAGTGAAACACCAAGTATTAAAGGTTGCTTACGATGACCCTAAGTGAAAACCTGAGTATTCAACATGGTCTCAAGTTTGGTAAGTGTGTTGCAAAATACGTCCTTTGCAAAGACCAAGCAATATAACGCTTATAGGAAATCTGAAAGAGAGACACAAAGCTAGCAGAATTCATAGAGTCCATGCCCCCAACTTTATTCAAGATAAAAGATCAAAATTTTATTTCTAAAAAAAAGAAAAGAAAGAAAAGAAAACCCTGCAGGCAAAGAGGTTACATATATTTGGCTAACCCTTTATGAATCGAAGGTCCCAATCTTCCCAAAGAAATGCAACTGAAAATTTGTAGCTCTCACTTCGATAAAATGCTCCAATAGAGAGTGCACTAGGAAAAATGGGCTTGTGGCTTCACTTTGACTAGTTCAATTTTCAAGAATATAAAAATTTTTGTGGCTAGAGAATAATACAGAACTTAGGGTTTAACTTAAGTTTGTATGCTCTGCAAAATCTTCTATGACTGTCAATTAGTAACAAGTAGCCATAGAATTTGACAGTCCTGTCTCTAGTCACCACTTCAAATATCCCACATCAGCTCCCCCAAGATTGTAAGAGGTTCTAGAGGTTTACAAGCACAATCCACATACAAATCAAATAGACCACGCAACATGATCCCAAAATGCAGCACACTATATCCATATCAAAGTACTGCATGAAACAAAACTAGTATACCAGGACCTCCTCTCTAATAAAAACGATGTAAAGCAAATCTTGTTAACAGGTATTGATCATACCTAGTACTTGTCAAAAATGATAAATTCTTACTCCAGAACCCTAGCAATAATAAAAACTGCAATACTTGCCATTTGGCAACACAAAGAGGTCCATAAGGCATGACATAAAAGCAATACAATAACCTCAACTGAATACAGACTACAAAATATATTTCTGAATTCCACTCAATGCCTGAAGCAATATTTGCTAGTCTTAGATCAGCATAATGACAGGTACTCATAAGTTTGATAAAGCAGAACCTTGGATGCTTGCTTAATCAAGTCTACATATAGAAATGAAATACCTATATAAATCAAATGTGTACCTTCATAGAGAAAGGTGATGTAGCTACAGCAGATGACTTCAATGCAGGAAATCCAACATCATATGAGATGCTGCCATCAGGTTTCCAAAGCCCAAAATTTCTCTCAGAAGTAGGCCCGGGTTTGTCATCCTCATTGAACATTGCAAACACATAAGCTTTAAGCATAATTTTTGGCCTCATGGGAGTTCCCTTCCTCAAAGCTAGCCTCTTTCGCAAATTGTAATTATAGGTCCTTGCATTTTCTAGAGTGGCAACGTCTTCATTTGGATCCCCACGAGACGCCCAACCAGTCTCTGTAACTATCACCTCCATCTTTCCAAAACCTGCATCTTCCAGAGCAGCATAAGCTGCATCGATCTGAGCATCAAGCAGATTGTCATAATGGAGTTTTGTTTGGGAGTCAACAATGCCAGCATTTTTCTGAAAAAGAGCATATTTTACATCAATGTGTTTTGGATCACTCATGTAGGTCAGGAAAGGATAAGCATTTAGACAAAAAGGAGACCCGATCTGAGAAAAGAAGTCCAAAAGCGGCACCATGTATTGCTGCTTCATATTATCTCTGAATGTACAATTGGATGGAGGATAAGAATTATCAAAAACACCATAACTATGGGATGTAGTTACTTGGATTTTATGATCAAGATGGAGATATTTCGTTGCATTATAAATATTTTTCACTGCACCTAAAAGACTTCCCCAGAGGTCCTGATCATTCCCTAATACTTCATTGCCAACAGCAATACCAACAATGTGAGTCTGAGGATAAAATTGCTGTATGTTGTCCTTGACCCAACTAAGTGCATGGTCTGCATTTGTACTCATATCTTTGAGGAAACCGTTTGGAAGTCCAACAACTAACTCAAGCCCAGATCCGCTGAAGGCCTGAAGTACACTGTGATCAAAGTCAAATATTCTAACATTTCGTATCTTTGCAGCTCTCAATAGCTGAACGACGTTCTCTGGTGTAGGAATATTATCAGCAAGTCTCCCATAATTTATCCCATAAGTTCCAGTAAAAGAATTTACTGTTAACGGTACTGAAAGAAGGAACAGAAATAACACAGTCAAGATTAAAACCTCCAGCTCTCAAAGTTTAATGACAGTAGAATACACATGCTTCACTATCTTAAAGATACAAATCAGTTTTTGTATCGGAGATGAAAGTATGACACTATTCAGGATGCCAAGTATTTGACAAAAATATATTCGAGATGAAAAGAAGAGACCCTGAGTGATTTACACATACAAACCAAGTGCACATCCAAAATTTCACAAAAATTACTATCATTTTATAAAACTTAATATCTAAATGTTCAACATAATCGACATTGAAAATACTCCAAACAAACCACAGGAAGAAACGAAAGGCAGGACCCGGGTTAGGGCTTCTAATATACAAGTGAAACCGAAAGGTACATCACAATGGAGTCCTATTCTACTGAACTAAAAGACAGCAACCAGAAATTGGTCAGACTAACGCTTACTAACTCATGAAAACCAAATACTAGTAACTTCTCTACCATGATCACAAAGTACAGATAAAAAGAATTGATCACCCATAGCACTAATCTACATCTTGCTAGGTAATCCACCTCGGGCACTTGGGCCGATTCAGCCAACATAAAATTCGCAGCCGTATCCACAGCCAGAACTAATCAATCAGCAAAATCCAATACTTCACACTGGAGAATTACAACTATGATCCCACTTTTTCATCTTCCTAATAATTTAACTAACTTACTGACCCCATTTCCAAGAAGTCGCTCTACTCAAAACGAATACAACATTGCTGAATTCTAAGCAACTCTTACTCAAATTTAAACACTTGATCAAAACGCAGTCACTGAAACTAATGCAAAACCCAAAAGATCAAATACAACAATACAAGTATGCTATACAATCAAACAAGCTTCGACTAATAACTTCAAACTACTAAAAACAACAATAATATATAGTTAAACTTGAAAATTATTAAAATTTAAGAAGAAAGGAAATATTACCAATATGGGAAGTGCAGAGCAACAACAGCAGATTAATCAATTTGCAGAATCTCATTACTTATGTAAAATCTCAAGCCTCAACGCGCAAATTTTTTTAATTTACTCAACAAATTATAAATTAATAATTACTGTTACAAATATAACCCAAAAAAAAGATTTCAACCTGAAACTGAAGATCTCATTTAAAATTAAAGTTATTCATACCCATCTAATTAAACCCTCAAATCCCCTAAAAAAACAATCTTTGAGTATAAAAATACAATCTTTGAATGATTTTGTATTTTTTCTACAGTGATTACTAATCAAAAACAGGGGCATCAAGTAAAAATGAAGAATCAAGAAAAAAAAAAGGGGGAGGGAAATCGGAAGAATGTAGGAGGGGGGTTTTTATAAGTGAGAATTTTGAAGTGGGAGGTTTTGGTTGGGTACTTGGGTTCACACTTCTCAAAGTGTCATTGTTTTAAAGTTTAAAGTATTCTTGTTTAAGGAAATAATGCGGAAATTAATGATATATTTTTATAGAAATTAGAATCTAGTCAATTGGAGTAAACGCGCTTGATTTATGTGGAAATTATGTGTAAATTTTAATTTTATTTTTATTTTCTTTGGGATGAAGATACAGATGAAAAAGGAAACACATAAACTTTAGCAAAGTTGTAACTATAAACCATATTAAATAACAAATTATTATAAACTCATTTTTGTTAAATTGAAGAGTAACTTTTGTTATATTTAGGGGTAGTTTTTATACAATATATCCAACATTTCTTTTTGAAACATATTCAATTTTTATCAATTGAAATCGTGATATTTTTATTTATAGGGGTGGGGTGACTTTTGTTGTACTAAGAGGTAATTTTTTTATATTTCAAGGCATAACTTTTATTGGTAATACAATAATATCTTTTATGCACAAAAAATCTTTTAAAAAGGAAAACGGGTTGAACCGTCGGGTCATGAATGTTTTGATTTATAAAATAAAGGATTTCTAAGTGTACATTAGTAATTTTCTCTTATGACACCTTTCTAATTACTTTTATTTATTTTTGCTTCCATACGAAGTGTGTTAGCAAAGATGATATTATGAGTTATGCATCACAAGTTTCATTGTTTATTAAAAAATTGTCAAATTAAGTGAACAAGATTTTACCGTAGAAGTTAAACATAACAAGTACAACACATTCTCTCTTGGCTAATTTTTATTTTTGATCTTTTTCTAAAAAAAAATCGAAATCTAACCCTCATCCGAAAGTATTTCAAAATATGACCTTCGTTTGTAAACCGCTGTCACTGACAACGGTTTTAAAAGAGTCAATATATTAATTTTTTGGGAGTTGAATTTACCTAGGGTAAAGTCGTTGTCCTTGATAGCGGTTTTACACTGGGTAAATTAAACTCCATATCTCATTTCCCCATTTCCCCATCATCAAAAAATGTTTAAACACCACTGTAAAACTGCTGCTAAGGATAGCGGTTTTATACTGGGTAAATTCAATTCTCATAAAGTCAGTATACTGACTCTTTTAAAACCATTATCAGTGATAGCGATTTACATACAAAAGCCATATTTCGAAATACTTTCGGGTGAGAGTTATTTTTCGAATTTTTTTTACAAAAAAAGGTTAAAAAAAATTTAGTCTTCTCTCTTCTCGTAAATTAAATAGTTTACAATATTAGTGATATTTGAAATTTCAAAAATTTTAAAAGAAAACTATCAACATAATTCGGATAGATAGAAAGAGTGTGATTTAGAACATGAAATTGAGTAGTTTCATGCATTGGTTAGGAAATACCCAACAAAAGATAAAAACTCCATATGGGTAGCTAATCATGTCTGATTCATGTATTATGTCATCTACCATCACATGACTCTCATGGATCGGACAATCGATTAAAATGATAAACAAAGAAAGGAAACCTACCCTACTAATCATTGTTAGTTGTTGAACTTAGCATGTCTGTGTTGTGCAAGGAAATAACACCTAGATGTTGATAACTGTTTTTTTTTTTATATGCAGATGCCGCGAACTGTTATGAACGTGAATATGGACGTAGTAGATGTTTGTGAATTATTATGAAGTTGAATATCCGATGATATATGTGATGGTGAAACAACCTTAGGATTGCTTAGTCAACTAATCATATTACTCCGTATTCAATAAAGCTCAGCACACTAAGGAGTTTTACTGTTGGCTGAGGTTGCATTTTGTTACTCTGTATATGAAGTTCTGGCTTGCTGATGTACGAATAATTCAGTATGCTTTTAACCCTACTAAAATCACTACACTACACTCGATTTGAGTAGAACATGATTCATTCACTAGCTTGTAAGAAAAATAGAAACAATTAAAGTTGGATGTTGCTAAAAAATCATTACTTTAACCAACTTGAAGGGTTCCTTAGCCCGTATGTCAGAAAAAAAAAGAAGGTTCCTTAGCTGCTTAGTTTGCAAACAAGAGGGAAGTGAACAGACATTTTGAGCTGGAATAAGGATTGGATCTCTGTCCTGCGTACTCTGACTCTCGTGTGTAAGCGAAGAGTTAACCATTGTACATTTATTATGTGCCTTTATCTCCAAACTATATTACTAAGATATATATTATAGCCCTGCATTTCATTCTGTACTCTAATTCTTATTGCTTTGTTTTCTTGAAAAGGTTAATTAAACCAAACCCACATACCATGTATATAATTCTTGTATGTAGTGATCATAAAGATATATACAATTTGCTAAGCTATCTTTTGTAGGTTTCTTGTAATAATGAAAGTGACTGAGTTATAATTCTTTTATGGATTGATAAAGTTATACTTTGCTAGATATCTTTTGAAGTAATTAACGAGTATCTTTTTCTATTAGTATTGATGTGAAATTTTTTGTTAAGTTATTGGTTTTTGCCAAGTTTCTACGACTTTTAACCTTTTTTCTATAAATTGGTAAGATTAAAAAATTTTAAAAACTTGATTTTCTAAAAATTTATATTGAGACGCATCCAACAAGATTTCATTTGAATATATTATTTATTATAGCATAAGTATAATTTATGGTCAAAGTTTATAAAATTTGACTCCCCAAATGGAAATATAGCAAATAAAAAAAAAGACGGAGGGTCTCTTAAGTTATATGCATAAATAAATAAATAAGTAAATAGTCTAATGACTTGATTGGTAGTGACTCATATTAATTATTTATAAGAGCAAAATGGAATATATATTATTTGTCTTTTCACAATCAGCTTCTAAACAACTAAGAACTAATAGAGCCATATCTTTAGAAACAATTAATCTTTGTAATCCCCCGTTAATTTACGAAATTTTGATTACATTTTATCGAAAAATATTTTATATACATACATATAACATTTTACAACTTATATAATTTCTATATGCTTTTTACATAGATTATAAAATATTTTTAAGTTGTCATTATTTACTTTAACCATACAACTTATTTTATAAAAGATACTTTAAAAAATTTTATTATTTATCAAACCCAAAACTCTATCCTACCCGGCCCAATAACCATACTACCTAAATAAATAACCTAATATAATCTCACCTTGTTCACAAACTACAACACGAACAAAAAAAATGTGTAACCTAGCTTCTTTTGCCGTGCACTTCCTCTCTACCGCCCCCCCTACTACTGCCTTGCTCTCCCCCACCTGCTGCTGCCACCCTACAGAGCCCGACGCCGCCAGTGAGCCGACTAGCCTCCTCCCTCTTCCCCTTCCCTTTTTGTTCTCCCTTGCTTTTCCGTGCTTGGTGTTATGAAATTGTGTAATTGTGATTTGTTCTTGTCATGCTCTTTGTTGTTATACATATGACTTGCTTACTTTTAGTTTCTATAAGGAATGTTGTACTTGGTTGGGGTAGTTTTTTTTGTGGCTTGACCCTCGTGAATCAGTTCATCAGTACCCGTTGCCTATGCAAGCAATCTATCCTCAAGGATTCTTGGGTTTCCCTTTAAAATTTGTAGATTTGCTTAGAGAGTTTGGTTACGGTAAGGGGAAGCCGTCATAGGGATTATGTGGTGTATATGATTAGAAGGAAACTCCATGGGTCTTCTTGCTTGGTTATTCGTTTTCTGACTTACTATAGGACAAGGTTACTTAATTAGCATCTTTTATGGGGTAAGGATGATCTGTCTTTAATCATAAGGATAGTTTAGGGAATGCCTTATAATTATGTTATTAGCAACTTATGGAGAATTCTTATAATTGTTTCACATGTCTTTTAAACTTTGGCTTTTGACTTTATATGGTTTCTAAATTGAGAACCCTGGTTAAATTTTTTTTTACTTTGTTAAGTAAATGTCCATTTGTAGGATACATGTTTGTGGGTGATCACAAGATTTCTTTAATCATTTGAATTAGAGTCATTTTATGTCATTTGCTACAAATTATTTGAGGTTATGGCCCTATGGGCTTGCGTATTTTTTGTATTTCGTTGCAGCTATCTATAGTTTCAAACTTTAAGATAGTCACGATCTGCGCATGCGTGCTTCTCAATTCTTGGGACTTCTTAGATAAAATGTAGTAGAATTTTGAAAGTAGGAATAGTAGTGCTAATTTAGGATGGAGTAGTTTTCCTTGCCTTCATATGGTGCTAATCTATATGGTTTCTAGAGGGTTATGTACAGTGATGTAAAATGGGACTGGTGTGTATTTTGATAAACTTTCAATTAACAGTTGTAATATTATATTTAAACTACTAGCTTGTATTTTTGGGAGACTTAAAAACTTATTTTGGGATGATTTTAAAGCCTTAGAAAATTTAGTATGGTTGATATAAATTTGGTTGTTGGTTTACTGATTTGGGTTGTACTATTTGGTATAGGAGAACATTTTGTAAAAGATGCCTGATAATAGAGAAAGTGGTCACCGATTATTTTACTCAAGGTACGTACAAATTAAGAAAAACGTTACCTTAAAGAGCATGATCTATGGTGAAATGCAAACTTAGTATCATGTTTAGGGAACCTTTTGTGTCAGATTGTTTGGTTAATCATTTGAAAGAATTTATGTTCTTTATGTTAGGGGCATGATTTGGTATTCTTGGTAATTATAATTATGATTTGTCATTACTAATCTAGAAAGAATTATTTATGTTGAGAAATTTGGCTTTTTATTGGAGGGCGTGTGATCTACAAGTCTCTCTTTTATAAAGTTTAAAACTTGAAATTGGGGTATTTATCTATTTGATCTGGATTTTATATCGTATTTTAATGCTCTTTGACGGCAGTGCATGGTTATTTATCTATTTAATGTCCAAATCAGGACATGGGGGAGACAACCTTGTTTATTGCTTAGTCCAAGTAATTAATTAATTTGTCATGACAGTTGAGTAAAATATGCGTAATACGTTCTTGCATTATGTACTTATAACAATTGAAATAGTAATAACACTGTGATGATCAAATATTTATATTTGTATTATTGGGGAGTAGAGAATTGACAGATATCCAGTCAAACATTCATACATGGGTGGGTTGAGTGGAGTGTTGTTTTAATTTAGATTTCAGAATATTTTACGTTATTTTTTTTTTGATTTTAGACTGTTGGTTTCGGATTTGAATTGAACGTTATTTTGGTACATTATAGTAAGGGCATTAACGGTTCCAGTCTGTTAGGTTAGGAGTTTGTTTTACGATTGATGTTATTTCGAAAAGTCTTTTGGTTTTCCGCTGTAAAACTCTGTTTTATAGCCTTAACATTTGAAAACGTAGCGGTAGCACACTGGTAATTTCCTAAATGTTTGGTTTTCAGAAAATGGGAATTATCGGGCTGTTAAAATCGTAATGATGTTTTCCTAATTTATAGCTTATATAAATTATATCAGGATATTGAAATCTTATATATAGTTATTATTATATCAGATATAGTTATGGTTATATAGAAAATATAAAAATACATAAAAAAACGTATATCAGGTATAGACATTATGATCTCATGTATAGAAATAAAATTACAAAAATACCCTCCGATATATTTATATCAGGTATTAATTAGAAATTTGTCAATCTTAATAACTTCAAAATACACAGGCTATACATGTAAGTAAACCAAAAATTAACCACCAACAACGTACTCATCATCAAGCAACAAATATACGACTATTTAATTAATGGTAAAAACATAGCATATATGCATGACAATAATATATGATAATGCATAAGAAAAAGCAAAAAAGGTAAAAGATTCTAAAGCATGGATCACTTAGTTTTTAATTTATATTTTGAACAAAAACTTTAGATGGAATGTACACCAATCACCAATCAGCAAAGGGGCCTTTAAGAAGTCACATAAA
The DNA here is from genome assembly GCA_026401315.1 of Dysphania ambrosioides. NCBI lineage: Eukaryota > Viridiplantae > Streptophyta > Magnoliopsida > Caryophyllales > Amaranthaceae > Dysphania > Dysphania ambrosioides. Next base: position 4,875,673 of record CM048667.1, read on the forward strand.
AATCATTTTCATGCATGTTTAAGTTAGTGCTATAAACGCTGGTGGGAATGCCAAAAGCTTAGGTTTGTGAAACAGAATGACGTTCTCCTTTTTTGCTCCACCAAACATCTTTGAATCTTTTCATGTTCTTTAATTTTCTATCACTTTCGATCACATACTAATAAAAATATATATACTCCTTTGCATATGATATATAGGACAATATTAGCTCCAACTGATCCAAGACGACTAAACTTAGTAGAGAAACGTACCGTGTATGTAATTTTACGTTAACTTCGCTAAGTAAAATTTTACCTATAAATCGCACGTACATAGGTGTACCATAGTACGTGGAGTATGTAACTAGGAGATTCCATCATGTGATTACCACTTTACTACACAAGCAGTGGCATATGATCGACAAGAACAATAACTTTGTATGCACGTAAACTAATTATAGTGTTATACTACTTATCCATACACCTAGTACTTGTTTCAAAAATACAATGTTTGATGAATCTTATTTACTTTTAGAGATTTTAATTTTAATTTATAAAAAGTTATAATTTCCTAAACTAATTAAAGATGTAAATCATTTTAGTTTTATTTTCTGATCAACAAGTCAAATTTTCAATAGTTAACTCTTAATTTCTCTCAAAATTTGGTCCTCAGTCCCTCTCTTTAAAAATTAGCTCCATCACTTTTCCATTCAATTTTCTCCTTGAATTAGCTCCGGAAATATGGAGGAACGAAAGATAACGACTAGAAAATTTAATTTCTTAGCCAATTCTTGTCGAAAGATGTCATAATATTAATTGTTTTTTTTCAAGTGTTATTTGAGTAGACCTGTGCATTGGGTAAGGTTAGAGCCGAGATGAATCACATACGAAAAGAGCTGGGCTGGGCCAAAGAAGATGCAAAACAGGCCGAGACAAATAAGATGCAAAACAAGTCGAGTTAGCCGGATCGGTCTAAAGAGAGTATATTTATATCTATGGAGGATGATAGTTTACTTGTACCACTTCCAATTTTTGAAAGTGAATCATCGACAAACAAGTGTAAAGTATCCATTATTAAATAGTGTTACATATTACGTGATATTCATCTAAGCTACATATTAGAAAAACATTCGAATTGTATGTCATGTTGTCCAACATATATAGCTCTATTTTGACCCTTAGAATTTTGAAAGCGACCATAAAACCCCATTTTATGTTTCTGTTTATAGTGTAATTTAGAGACTTTGTTCCTTAAATGATAAACTCCATACTCCCTAAAACATATAATAATATGAAGTCCATCTTCATGGGGAAAAGTTTTGGTTTGGAAGCAAATTCCATGATAATGAAAAGGATCGAAGTAAGATTTGAAAAATATATAATAAGTTATACATCTCTTTTTCCATTTGCTTCGTGAAAAAGCAAAAATTAATGTATTTAATTTGCATGCACTAAATACGTCTACATGACTGAAAAGGCCACTTCTTAGAGCTGTCTCTTCCTAAAGAAGAACATATGTCTCCTTACCAAATTAATATGAACATTTCTTTTTTGATTTGTTTTAAAAGTTACAAATCTTAATTGGTAAGAATTTATACATGCCACAAGTATAAACATACGTATGGGAATATATTTTCGTTTTTATTGTTATTGTTATTATTTTTATCCATTTGATTCATAATATAATAGTGGTAGTGGTGTACTGTCTTAATGCGAAGGAGGAGATAACTAAGGTTCTGGTCTATCTTTCAAAGAAAGTAGAACCTAAATAAAGTTTTGCAAACTAAATTTTTTTTGGGGTAGGTGCTACTCTTTATATATCATTTTATTTTCATAATCAAACAACAATATGGATTTTATGTCCTTCAACAAAGAACAAGGAGCAAAAATAATTTGAGATCAATTCACCTTTTTTTTTTTAACAAAAAAGAAACATTGTGAGCTCATAGAATTTTATTTTTTTTTTAAAAAAAAACTTTATAAAATGGTCATGTAAATTAGGATTGTAATTATGGAATAGAAATTTTGTACATGTAGGCAAGAGCATGGGAGGGTTAATCAAATCACAGTGTAGTAGATTAAGGTTTTTTTTCCTTATTTTAAACAAGAAGATTAGTGCATTTATCACTAACATCGGTATATATATAAATTAAAAATCTATCTTTACCTTTCAAAAATACTAAAAAGTAGTAAAAGGGTGAGAAAGAGTCGATCCCACGAGAAGATTATACACCTAGAGTTTAACTATTGCAACTATAACTAAAAAGTAAATTATTTGTTAGAGTTTATAAACACAATACATATACATAATATACAAACAAATATACTCGTTTTTTTGGGGAGGGTTATAAAGTGGAAAGGTAAAATAAACTATTATTAATAAGTGATGTCAAGAAAATTCATTTAGACTTATAACTCTTATACCAAATACTCCTATTATGGTAGCAACGGTATTATACATCATTTTAAGACTAATATGATGGATTAATAGTAGAGATTAAAATAGTAAAATCTCCCTGCCCTTCCTTTTAATCAACAATTAACTAAGCCCGTATTGATTCTAAACTAATGTAATCTCCAAAAGTAGCTACTTATAATGACCAAACTAAAAGCATTGAAAAAGTGAAGGATCTCACTAATCCCTAATTAATTATAATAATTAGATGTTAATCAGTCCAAACTATACTATAGTTTGATTTTACAACCATTTTTGCAGATGTAAATTAGACTAGCTATTACTTGTGTAGTTGTATTAAACAACTAAATTTCAGCTTTAAAATCAGTCCAAACTTGGGTATCCATAAGCTATTACTTGTGTAGTTGTATTAAACAACTAAAGATGTGACTAAATTTCAGCTTTAAAATTTTTTCATTAGCAACTGGCCAACTGCTTTCCATAAGATACTGTTGTTCAGTATTTTAAGTTCCACACTCTGTATTTATAAGTTCTTATGATATATATGTTCATGTTCTCTGATTTTACTCTGAACAGTCCCCAACTTCTCACTTTGTAGTTGCAGAATTTGTATAGTATGTACGGTATGTAAATGCCAATGATATGCTAGGCGATTTTTCTCAACAAAAAAAAGATATGCTAGTGATAGAGAATCAACTGGACAAGAAATAGACCTATTATTGTTGAAGTAAAGCATGATTGCTAAGAAACATAATGAACAATATAAATTAGCAAAACGCTGTAAGAGACACGGTTGAGAAACAAGAGCACACAAGAAATGAGGAGTACACCACAGGCGGCTTTACCAGCGCAGGAGCTTCCTAGACAAAATTGTTGCTAGTAACTCCATTCGATTCAGGGAGAGGAACAAGGCTACCAGTGCAAACAATGGTATAACATGGCATTCGAACCTTCAATTCTTTAACGGTTTTGTCTCTCAAATTAAACCAGAAATAACTGCATGGACATACCTCTCCTTCTCTTTTCACCAGTAGTTCCTGTCCATCGTTGGAATAAGCGATTGGGGGCATGCACAGTGGCCCTACAATATTGGCTTCTGATATCGAAAACAACCTAGCCCAAGAATCCTTTATGCCGTACTCCTTCATTACCCACACATTGGCATTTTCAAATTCTGAGACCGAGTACACTTGTAGACACAGACATCCATCCAAAACTTGCAAGTTCTCGACGTCCTGTACCTTGATGCCTGCAAAATCAGGCAAAGGCACATCAGTCCACGTCTCTGAGCAAAGATCAAACCCTCGAAGATGAAACAAACCATCATTGTCGTTGACGAAAAGCCAATGTACAATTTGATTGTTAACAAGTGCACCAGGTTGACAGTCTTGACACAATTCGCATGTATCTGTAGTACACTCAACATAAGGCATACCCCAACAGCTCTGCTTCGAACTATAAACCATAACTTGTCTTGTTGTTGTGAATTCAGCATGACTGTCATCGTTGAATTCAGTAACTCTGATGATTTTATAATCATCAGTGGAACTGTCATAGCCGAAACCAAATACAGCCTCACTCGAATATTTGCAAGGCAGTTCTGCATGTGGCAGAATGCTGCAACTGCTGAGCATAGGATTCCACAAAATGAGCTCGTAATAGGTAAAGACATAAGGAGTTTTACCAACACGATACCTCTGAGAGACTGCAACAAGACCATTGCATGTACCACAGATTCCAGCAGAAAAGTTTCCTGAATACTGAGGAAACTTAAGCCTGGTGACTGCTGAAAAACCAGAGTCAAAGTCTCTCGACTCCAGGAATGAATTATGGTTGAGGATGAGGAGACGATTGTGGCTAGAGGAGAGGGAGTGGTTGAGGTGAAGGTTGATGAAATGAGAGCTGATGATGACAATGTACCATGTCTTAGAAACACATTTGAAGCGAAGGAGTGATTTCACAGGTAATCGCGCTAGGATTAAGGTGATTATCTCCTGTGGAAGGTTAACCATGGCTGTAATACTTGTTGCTGTGTGGGAGAATGAGTAATCATATACTCATCATGAGTTGGTATATATATGAGTCAGTTGAAACATTTCATGAACAGTCATGTCCATTCAACAATGTACACAGAATTAATGTCTATAGTAAATATGCATAATAGAGATCCGCTTCATTTTTTTACTAATTATTTTTTGCTGAATTCTAAAGGTTGATTGATCATAGATTCGTAGGTTTCCATGTAGTTCTATCTTGCATGATTCAATGTATCGTTTCATATATAATCCCTTTGAATTCCATAATTATATCGAGTCTACTAAATAAAAACAAGCGATTCATGTCAAATAAAGTTGATAATGGATATTTGAATTCTATTTTCTTTATAAGATCCTAGAATTCGTAGCTAGCATTCTTTGAATTTTATCGGCCTCGCATAGACTACAATAGTTGCATTTTTGTTGATTTGATTTTTGTGGGGTTTTTGTTGAATTTTGGTTTTGCTTAATGCATGTTTAGTCATAGAACATAGAAATAAAACATCTACATAACAAATTAAATTCTTATTTAGTATACATAGAGACATTTACAAAATACATCAAATATACAATGCGGTATAGCAATATCAGAGGTGTTTTGGGTACTCCATGAGACCATGCTTAATTAAGGGAGGTTACTAAGATTTAAGGAGAAATGTGAGTCCACTCTTTGGTGGGGGTAGTTTAAGCATCTCCATTCCACTTGCATCTAGTAAAACTTATTTCCCTTTGACGATGCAACCAAAAAATAACAGCTGATGCAACTTCCATACTTCGATGTTATTAAACCCTTCCTAATTATCAGAATGGCCTCATTTATTTATAACGTATTGGATCAGAGCGATCCTGCAAAATCTTATCACTGTAAAGTCCCAAGTTGCCCCTCCACAAAATTTTTTCCACCCAAACAAATGTGCATTGGGCAGTCCTAGAGTCCTAATACTCTACTACGTCTACCGAAAGGGAAGGTGAAGGAAGAAAGTAGAGAAGAAAGAAACAATGGTAGTAGCAGCAACCTTCCTCTCTACTGCTTACACCTTCCCTCACATCTCATCATCCAACTCCTTATCATCCACTTTATCAATAGCATCATCGTCATTATCAGTTTCATTTTGTCTTAAAAAAAACAGGCATTTGGTAGTACCTTTGTGCAAAACAGGAGAGACTGATTCACCATTTCCATCATCATCATCATCCCCAACTCCATATGTTAGCAAAAGAAGCTTTGCTCTGTCACTTTCTTCTGCCTTTCTGCTATCCTTTTCAGGGAAAGGCATGCCACTCGCTGAAGCGGCACCATTGGAAGATGAGGATGATTTGGTCTTCTTGGAGAAGGATAGGAAAAAGAGGCTTGAAAGACAAGTAGTTATTAACTCATCAACCAAGGAAAAAGGTATTATTCTTTATATGACTCCCCCTTTTATATTCTACTTTCTGAATGTTAGTTTAATCCTAAGAAATCAATATTGAGCTATACATATTGTGACAGTTGCCGTTTAGATGAGAGTTTAGAGTAGGAATTTAGTTCTGCATTGACAATATGCCACTTAGGATATACTGATTATAACAGTTAGTGTTAAAGGCATGTCATTTTTATTTTGTTTAGAGGAGCTGATTTCTTTTGATAGCAAACTTTGAAACAGAACTGCTGAAGTTTTTCTGCTGGTTCTGACATATGTTACTCAGACTTGTCAAAAGTGTAGAACTGGAATAGGACACGGATATGTATAGTTTTTCATAGAAACACACCCTTGTCTGAAACCAATACGACACATATAGACAAAAGTACGACACTGATATATGAATATAGCAACATACACGAAGGATCCCAATAACATAGGTTCTGAGTTCTGACATTTTCAAAATGCACCAAAATGAAAGGGCTATGATTGTTATACTTTATTGCTACCTATCATCTGAAGAAATATAAGCCCAATGAATTGTATTCTACACTTATATCTTTCTTGTATGCCCCTAGTTTTAGTAAAATCCTAGTGCGGTGACTGTAATGTGAGCTAACCGCTCAACTTCATAAAAATCTAGTGTCATTTTCAGTTTTTGTGCGAATAATTATTGTTTATTGCTCATGTCAGTCCTTCACAGGGTAAAAGTATGGAGGGTATTTTTATTTGTTTTTCTAAAAAAAACTAATTTGCAAAAAACTAACATGTAAAAATACCGTCTTGTGAAAAACTACCACATAAAAACAAACTTGTGAAAAACTATCACATAAAAAAATACAATTGCATGATACCACCACAAGGTGGTTTTCTGACCTTTGACCTGGTTTTGCGACGTTCACTTTCACGTGGATGACACGTGTCTGCTTTACTTTTTTTTTCTTCTTTAGCTATTCCACGTCATGTCCGACTTTACGTCATAATTTGCGAAAAACTACCACATAAAAATACCATCTTGTGAAAAACTACTACATAAAAACAATCTTGTAAAAAACTATCATATTAAAAAATTCAATTATTCGATACCACCATATAGTGTTTTTCTGGGCGTTGAATGGCACGTGAGAGACACGTGTGGCCGACTTAATTTTATATTTTATTTTTCTTTAATAATTGAACCTTTGAGAGGATTCTAGATAATTTTGTTACTTATTCTTCCACCCATCGCTAAGAAGACGTCATCTCCAATATCCCAGACAAATCTCATCATATTTTCACTACAACATGTCTTTCAGTTTCACTTATTTGACAAATACTGTTATCATCCCATATACAAGACATTGTCTAGATGAAGAAGTTTCCAACAACTTTGGACAGAAATCCTCCTATTTTGGCAAAAGAGGGTGCTCACACAAATTTCTCAGCTGAACTTCAACTAATATACATAATTTTTAGATAGGATGCACTAATCATATTGCTATCAACATCTTCAAAGAACTTTATTAATCTCCTCGACATTTAAACATCATAACCTGATATATTAAGCATCACATTGAGATACACATTTTGAGCGGTATCAGGTATTCAAGTGTGCCATTGAACAAAATTATACCAAATAAATTAAAAAGAGGGAAATAATTAAAAGGAAAAAGAGAAAAAATTAAGTCGGCTACACGTGCCAGTCAACGATGTAAAATCGAGTTAATGCCCAAAAAACCACCATGTGTAATTGAATTTTTTAATATGGTAGTTTTTCACAAGATTGTTTTTATGTTGTAGTTTTTCATAAGATGATGTTTTTATATGGTAGTTTCTTGCAAATTATGACGTAAAGCCGGACACGTGTCATCCACGTGAAATAGCTAAAGGAGAAAAAAAAATAAAAAAAGTAAAGTCAGACACGTGTCATCCACGTGAAAGTCAACGTCGCAAAACCGGGTCAAATATCAGAAAACCACCTTGTGGTGTTATCGTGCAATTGAATTTTTTTATGTGTAGTTTTTCATAAGTTTGTTTTTATGTGATAGTTTTTCATAAGATGGTGTTTTTACGTGGTAGTTTCTTACAAATTACCCTATAAAAAATAAGGCTGGTTTGTAATCTCCTGAGTTCTGCTGTACTGTGATTCATACCTGTCTTTCTTTCTGACCATCAGATGTCTATAATCATCAGGGTATCTGCAAGATGTCGTGTACAAGTTAAATGAGGTAGGCCAAGCTATGGATAGCAATGATCTAAATGTTGCCAGTTTAGTCCTTGGGGATGGCACTGACACTGATTGGATCAAGAAAGCCAATTCAGCCTTCACCAAGGTCTGTCACAAACCTTATACTCCTAGCATAAATACAGTAGGATGTAAGCCATGTCTTTTATCTCCAAAAATCTGATTATTTCACCTAAAAACACTACTACCAGCTAAGCTTAGGTCCTGAGGAGAAGGAAGAAGTTAACATGTTTAACACCTTAATTTCGAAGCTGATATCATCTGGTAAGGCTGAAATAGTCCTTAAGCTAATTATCTCTGCAACATGATAACTTATACTGATACTTTCTTGTCATTGTAATGGTCCAAAAAGATGTTGAATCATCGACGATTGCCTTTGTATCTTCAGCTAGTGCATTTGAGAAATGGACTGCTCTAAAAGGGTTTGATAGGGTTCTCAAGGGGATTTGAATGAATTGTTCTGAACCTAAACTTTGTTTTCCTTCTACTTTTTGAGTGAGAATTGTATCCCCTTCCTCTGTTTAGTGTATATTTCATATACTTTTTACACTTGATTTGTAAAGATCCACTAGATCGGCAACATTTATTTTTCTGAACTTTGCTATTTCTAAGGATAAGCATTAGCTTTCCTTCTGAACATATCCCACCATCATAGCTATATGTTAATAGTACTCAGCAATTTACGAATAACCTATCAGTTTGAAGAGCAATTGTGATTTATGAAAAGTTTTCTCTCCTTGATTCAACTGTCAGCCACATGCAGCTGATAAGAGCAGCGTTCAAATTGTGATGAAAGGAAATAGAACTCAACAGAACATAAAAGTGTATCTTCACACATTACATACGAAGTATAATGGTTAAGTTATACCAGCACCAGTACTTTTGACAGCATAACATTACAGACAGATCTCTGAAGGAGCTACAAATTTTCCCCCTAATCACTGGGTATGTCAAGACTCTGAGGCCTAATCTACAACTGTGTACAGGGGTATGTATCTTGACAAAACAACTGATCAGATTCTAACATTAACAACAAGGCTACTACAGTCGTTCAGAGAAACAACAGATCTCAAATAGAGACGACTCAGCAGAAAGACAACAATCAGATTTGCAAGAATCGTGAATCAAGACCTCATCTCGCCTGCCTGGCTTCCATTTTCAGTCACCTCCAATATTTTTTTGCTTATATCACCCTCCAAGGAATCCTTTCCCTTCAATTCTTCTGTAGATACTCCGTTGTCTTTTCCAATGCTATTAACAGCAACATCAGGCTTCAACTGCTCTGGCAAACCATCTTGTGTCTCAGGTTCTAGTTGCTCCGCAACTTTAGATTTACCTTCCCCAACTGTCTTTTCTTCATGAGAAATCACTTGAGAAGGATCCACGTCTTTTTCATTCTCAATATTATTAGCATCTCCTGGCTCAGCTGCTGCTTCTTTGTTGCCTTCTTCAGCATCTTCTTTCACCTGTTCCAGCAAACTGTCTACTTTTACCTCCGTAACTTCAGCGGAGATCTTATTTCCCTCGCTCTCTTTTGAATCTGGCTTCCCAGCATCTTCTTTCACCTGTTCCTGCATACCCACTTGCTTCTCAGCTGGCTCTTGTGGGCCCTGCTTCTCTGCTTTTACCTCTGCATCTTCAAAGGAGGTCTTATCTCCTTCACTTTCTTTTGGATCTTGCTTCTCAGTCTCTGCAGTTTTCTCATCCTTCACTACAAGCACAGCGGTCTCTTTCTCAGGCTCAGGAACAACCTCCTTGGTCTCAGAAGCCACACTATGGTTCTCAACTTGGTTCTCCTTAGCAACTTCCTCTTCAACTTTGGCCTCCCCCCCATCTTTCTCAGTCTTTCCAGCCTCCGGCATCTGGACATCTTTTTCAGCTTCCTTGGCTGCCTCTTCTTTCTCTGTCTTTTCAGCATCCTCCATCTGGTCATCTGCCCTAGTTTCCTCAACAGTGGCCTCGCCATCCTTGCTACCCTTCTTAGAAGCAGAAGATCTCCTCCTTTTCTTCGGGGAATCACTTTCAGGAGTTGGAAAAGATTTTACTTTCTCGCTAATTCGAACTGATCTTCTAGGGGTCTCACCAGTGCCCCAATCAAATTCAGATGTTGGTGGACCACCAGGATGCGATTTCAGGTACTGTTGAAGCTGCCTCTGGCTGTGGATCTCCTCTCCTGTTGGGGCAGTAAAAACAATCTCGTTTTTCTTTGGAGTGCCTCCTCTCTTAGGAAAGAACTACAAACACCTCATTACATTACAGGACTCAGAAAAGCCATTTACAAGAAAAACAACCGACCCCCCCCCCCCCCCCCCCCCCCCCCCCCCCCCCCCCCCCCCCCCTCTCTCTGGGTATGCAGGGCTAAAATTGCAGCCTCTCAAATCACAGCTGTGACTGAAAACTGAATAAAGTTAACAGCAATAAATGTACTCCCACTCTTCCTTAAATTAAAAACTTGCATGCCCTTCTGCTTTTGACAGAGAACCAGAATTGTTGAAAAGCTGACATTAATAGCAGGTCAAATTCTGCCATTAATGAGCTCTATTTGTGCAAGATGAATAATATTGGAAGACAGTTGAGAGAAGAAAGTGTTTGAATAAAGTTAGAGAAGTGGATAGGCATAAAAAGGGAAAAGAAAGTGGGAGAGAATGTTTTAAAACAAAAAAAGCAAATTTTATGGGACATCCAAAATAGGATATCATGCAAATTTTCACAAGCATGAAGTACGTATTAGTATATAAATCAAAACTCTACACCCTTTCACTTTAAAATAAAAAGCTTCATCTTCAGAAAAATTAGAAGGATTAAAAAGCTGAAAAGGTCAGTGCATAGAGCAGGAAAGTCAATTGACAAGACAGTTAAAAGATTGATTCAGTTCCCTCAACTACAATTTCTAATTTAAAAAAAAAAATGACATCAATGATCGACAAGTTCAATGAGCCTGCTGCCTCCTAATTTAAATGGCTAATGTTTGTATCTGAGAGGACAAAAGACACAGGTTGTATTCCAGAGGGATAGAATCCAACAGGTCACACTAAATGTACCACTTTGCACTTTAATGCTTTAGCCTAAGCAAGGATTGCTGTTCTTTAACAGGCACAATTTATAGATAACAATGACACTTTAGGCTCTCCCTAATGGTTAAACTATACAACAATGGATATATTCAACTCTAATGTGGTGAATGTATGAGACCTATGCCTCACATATGATATTTGTAATGAGTCTGCCTACATAAAACTTGTGATGTACCACTAGCTGTAAAACAAATAAAACTCACTAATGGATTGGACAAGTTAGAGTTACTTTGTCTAATTCCAACTAAATGCATAGTCACAAAAACCCAACCAAGCAAGTATCAAGTAAGAGAAAAACAGAGTAATGAGATCATTACTCAATCAGTAACATCTGCAAAGATCAATAGAACACTTATTAAGAATTACACACAAACCAAAATCACATACTCTCAAAGAATCTCTCCAACTTGTTCGGGCGATGGCGTCTACACAACCAATTTCCCATTATTCAGTAAATGATTCCAGTTTCTAATTCCAAACAATCATTGAACCTCAAAGATTGCCCGTTAGCTATCACCAAAGAGACCGACTAATTGCTTATGTTTCGTCACTTCCAAGTTCTAACACTTCAACAAGTGCTTGGTCCTAACTCTCACTTGAAATAGGAAAATTAAGTTCCAAGTTGACACAGTCAAGATATATTTGCTTTTAAAAATTCCTCAATTATTTTTTTTTAATTCACAGCAAGAATGCTAACGCTAATTCCATTACATATTTACATATTAAAAGATTTAAAAACAATTTGAAAAAAACATCAAACAATATCAGCAGTATTGTCAGTTGGGTGTTTAAAATTATTACTGTACATCTAGTAATCATTAGAAATTTCCAATGCAGGCAATGTACAACGTAATAGTGTGATTTGCCGAGCCTTAAGGACTTCCTTGATGATACATTAGACCTTATCTACTACCATTCCCATCTTGCTTGATAAGAAAATTAAGTTGTCACCAACAGAGGAAACTAAGTTCCTAAAATACTATCACATAATCTAAGATCTACCACTCTATGATAAACCCGGGGTATCTCATGATTATGATCAGCACTATTACAATAAAAAAAACCTAGGTTTTATCTATCTAAGTAGCTGGAACATGTTTTCCCAAATTCAAATGTTATGATTAAGCAAACTTCAGCAATGCCACATACACCTAAGAATAATGTTGTGCATAACCACGTTAAACCCCAGATACAAAAGCTTCAATCTCAGCCAACAGATTCACAACAATGAATAGTTTTGGCTCATAGAATAGTAAAATAGGCGAGTGGCCCCAAGAAATTCAATAACAGTTTCCTTTCTTCATCTTAACCCCTAAAATAATACCCACTAATAAGATGAGCAGACCCTAGCTAATTCTCAAGTACATTCCATTATGTGAAAAGACATCGCTGGGACATATCAGCAAGTCTAGCATCCGACAATTCATCAACTAGTAACAAAGATAATGGATGGGTTATCCCCATTCTAGACCATAAATACAAACTCTATCACCATTATCATGCAGAAAAACCATGAATCATCTCATTCAGGATCACCCTTGCAGACTACTAACCCAGAACTAGCTATTCTCATTCAAAACATGAAAAAGAAACTCACATACTCTAATCTTGTCATCGACATAATTCTCATAACCTAAGCTAGAACATCCATATCACGATTCTTACTTGGCAATCAATTATGATACTGACCACTCTTCTACATCGTATAATAACTACATATCGCATTTTCACAACTTCGTCATGATGTTGATCTCAGTCCCAATAACATAGAAAACTCCTGCAAATATTTTCAGGCAGAAATTCTTTTGATCGTCTTCATTACTTGTCACCTTGAAACACTTGAAGTCTAGAAACCTTAAACCAATCAAGTACCCTTAGATGCCTCGGTACTAAATGATTAATCATCCATAACTCCTTCACTTGGGGCAAGAACCTAGGGAATTTAGTAGCTAAGCAAACCATATAGTAAAGTTTACAACTATAACTTAGTTTCTCATACACCGTAGCTCAACTTGTACAATTGCCTGAATCACAATGCACTATACAAATATTGCTTTACAATCCTATGATGTATAAGGTCCAGTTAGCCACAATTTATTTTACAGAGGTAATTCGCTCAACTGCGCTATTAACAGGGGGAAGATTTTCATCACTGAGAGCTAATTTAGAAAAACACACACCTTCCGATTGAATTCAGCTGACCAAGATTGTAAACCTTGTCTTTCCCCCTTCTCTTAGCAGGAAAATTTTTATAGAAAGTAGCGACACCATCTAGCTCTTTCCTTTCTTCGGTGCTGCCGTTTTCATTGTGTTTTTGGCCTCCAGTAGTTCAATACCCCATGTTCCCAACCCAGCAAAGATTTGAAGAAGAAAAAGGGGAAAATAATAATAATAATAATAATAATAATAATAATAATAATAATAATAATAATAATAATAATAATAATAATAATAAACAGCATTAGAAAAGAAAATTCCATGAAACTACATTTTGGCAGTTGCATCAAAAGTTATCTGAGGTCAAAGAATGATAACGTGAGTTTACAAATAATCCAAAAAAATGAAATTTTTGTTAAGAAAACTGATTATAATAATTAAATTAAAAAAAGATGAAGTACCTTCCCACTAAAACCTAAAGGACAAAATTGTTTATGGTTTAACTATAAATTGAGTTATTTTAGCTCCAACATACCCATTCACCTCATGTTGAGTAAATAGCATATCAATCAATCAAATCAGCAAGAATTCCCCAAATTGAAACCCTAACTTACCAAAAAAAATAATTCCTTCAAATTACTCAATCAATCAAAATTAAACACAAACCCAGATAAAAATAAACCACAAATTAATCAAATTTAAATACAATTCATTCATATATATGAATTAATCAATAGCACCAATAAAAATAAAAACTTTGAAAATGAGAAGAAATAATACCTGTTTCTTCCAACCAGGAGGAGCAGGGAGCTCCATTGAAACCACTTCTTCTTGACTAGCAGACTTCTCAACTTCACTCAACATTTCTTTTACTTTCACCTGCATAAAATTCACAGCAAACCCACTAATTGAATTCCAAAAAAAAATTATTAAAAAAACCCCTCAAAAAATAGAGAAAATTTTGGAAAATTAAAATTAAAAAGTTGGTAAGAGAGAAAATTAGAGAAGGTCAAGCCTTTACAATATTGCTGTGAAATATTGGAAAAGTCTGGTTTCTCTCTTACCGTTTGTGCTAACAAATCAGGCAAAGAAGGAAGAAGAATCGAAAAGAGACGGAGAGAGAAAGTGGATATTAAGAGAGGTGGGAATCTCAACTCTATTTGATTGCACGTGAGATAGCGTAATATTTATGCTTAAAATACTCTGGTATTAAAATAAAGGAAAGCAAGTGAAAACTCACAATTTTAACTCACAATCTAATTAAAAAATTTTAGATCATATGTCAATAAATGGGTAATGACGAAGACTCTTAACATAAATTGGAATCAAATCAAATTACCCATACTAGAAAAAATCTCTTAAATCGGTTAAACTCTCTTAAAATGATTCAGATAAAGAAATATGTCTCTAATGACTCGTCCTCTTGAAAACACTCTAAAAACGATTCAAACCTTTTCAAGAGTACGTTTTAAAACAACTCAGACTCTACTAAATACAACTTAAAACCAATTAAGGAAAGTTTAATTCAGCTTATTAGCTAAAATGAATAAGCTAAGATTTAAAATATGAAAAACTCTCTAAGGGCAAAGGCAAAAATATGTAAGTAAATTGTGCATCAAACCATCCTTATGTGTCAATTATGACTTATTTGTTAAAGAATTGACCAAGTTCAAAAGTTGAATAGATTTACTAGATTAAACACTTTGATTTTCATTCTCATATCTGTATTAGAGCATGACAAAATATGTTGTGAACTACAATAGAGGAAAATACATTAACAAAAAAGTGGAAGATTAAGGTGGTGCTGGTGGTATAAAATATGAAAGACGTTGGGGGCAGGGGGATTGGAGGATATAAAAAATCGAAAGTATAAGGACTAATTAATGAATTTTGTATTTTTTTTTTTGTTGCAATAAGATGTTTTCCCTGTTCTTCACTCAATGACCAAATATTTTTAACCACTTAAAGTTAACATTGACCTTGAAAATGGATGAGGTTCCAAACAGTGAAAAAGGTGGATCAAGGTCTAAAAGTGAAAATGAAAATGTTGGGATTTAGTTATTTTTACCTTAGTGGGGAAAGTTTTATTGAAATATATAGAAAAATATGTATTTGTCATGTACTTAGATATTAATAACATTGGTCGTCACATGATTTTGTTATATATGACATAAAAAAAAAGTTGTCCAAGTTAGATGGAGTAATATTTATAATTATCTATTTGAGAAATATGTTTGTGATATGATAACGTGGAGTGTATTGACAAAAATCTAAGAAGGGTTGATTCAGTGTTGATATTTATTAAGGAATTTTGATGGGTTTGAGAACTAACGGTGGTATTTGATTGACTTTGCGATTGATCAACGACTCAAACTTGAGTGCATTCATAACCTACTTTCCCATCACCTACTTTTTTGTTCATCCTACAACGAATTCTGCTGATATGCCACAATCAATCAATTAATCAAATAATTAATTACACAACACAAAATGGGAAAATATGATATTGTTAAAATAGTGAAGTTTAAGTTGAGCTCATAAGCATTACAAAACACAATGGACTCGTGTGCTCAAATTGCGTCTGAGCTAACTTTTGGAAAAAAGTGGTATTACACTTTGCTAGTGTGCTCAACCTAACCAACCATGAGGTCCACAACACAAAATTTTTTAAACCTTTTTATATAGAAAATCGAAAAATAACTTTCATCATCATCGTAAAGTATTTTAAAAAATAACCTTAGCTTCAGGTCTGGGTATAAGTCACTGTCACTAGTAGGAACTTCATTTAAATAAAAGTCAATGTCTTTGGTAAAGGCTTTGGCTTAAACTAAATTCGTGCTGGAGTTACCTTGCTTTTCTTTGCCAAGTTTTCATCATCAAGGAAACCTATTTCTTCCTTAATTATCAACTGCTCACTCTATCTCCTCTCCCCCTCCCTATTTTCGACGAAATCACACTATATTCTCTCACTTATCTGGTGATATTTTGGCACATTACCTCTCACATTGGGTCACAAAGATCCATTTGATTTATTGAGATAATTTTTTCTTGATTTGTTTTCCTTATTTCCCTTGAATTTTTTAATGTAATTAGGAAACCTAATTTGAAATTGCTTGCATTTTTTGTTGAATTTGGGTGTTCTTTATCTCCTTTTCCCTTCCCCTATTTCAACACCTTTATTTCTCACTATTTCTGGCGAGTTTTCGACAGGATTTTCACTATCTCATTGGGAGTGGAAGAATTATTTGATCGCATGGAAAACGCAATACGCAAGACGAAGTGGTAGAGCAACCCTCATACTCTAAGTCATTGTTGATTATGATTTATGGATTTGGCAATGTTTTTTGGCATTCCAGGTTCATGGATTGATCTTAATGTTCAATATTGTTCTCTAGCCTTAGATGATGTTATACTGGGTATAGCACCCCATATTCATTAATACAATATGGGGTACTACCTTACTAATAATATTTATCCAAATTGACTAGATTCCTCCAAGGAAGAACTCTTCCTCGGACTAATAAGCAAAGACTTTTTGCTTTTACACAAACATTGCCCTAAAAGGATGTCGAACTTGCATTTGGAGTTTTGCAAGCGAGATTTGCTACTATGCAACAGACATCTCTTGTGTACGATGAAGACTTATTAGCCATCATTATAAAAACATGTATCATTATGCAAACACATGATAGTTGAAGATGAACTACATATTTATTTGCATTTTCAAGAATTACGCCAATCATATGAAAATCATCCTCAACCGCTTATTAGCGTAAGAACATAAGTTAGTGCAAGTGCAATGGTACTTGATGAAAAACCTTTCAAGTTGATGATCATACATTAGACTCTAAGCGACTTTTTTGATGGGCCTCGATAACATTGATCTAAGTTACCTTGGCCTAGTGTAGTATTATAACATATATGTCTTGGTCTTGGCATGTTATCCAATATAGGCTAACGGCTATTCTTGGATCGCATGATCATCATAAGTTAGTCTCTAAGAGACTTTTATTTATGGGCCTCTAAAACATTGATCCAATGTATCGTGAATTCAGTAGATACTTTTTTTTTTTTGGCAAATAACAATATGTACTCCATACTTCATAATTCGTATATACTACTTATTTGATAAGCTCCAATACTTCGTTGATGGGTCGTTCATTTTTTTACTTCTCTCTTTTTTTTTTTTTTTGGGACAGAAGTATTTTTGTTGATCATATACTCCATAAAACTCTCATTTCAGGCAAGAACACATTTTTTTTGTTGTGTGTTGTTGACTTGTGTACGTGTGCTGCATTTTTAGTCAAGTCAAACTGGTTCAACTAATTTTGATTCTATCATTAATTAATTTATAGCAGAGAATGAATCAATTTTAGTCGTAATAATTTAAGGCTAGATAGGGTCAAGAAGAGTACATTTCTGTTCATTTCAATTTTTCAGTGATCCCAATTTCGGATATGTATTGTGCCTTTGAGTAATTTCGATTCATGTTAGTTTTGTTAGTTTTCTACTTTGCTCATACGTTGTGTAAATTTATTACATAGTTTAGATTTTAGACATAGATGTTATAACAAACGTGTCACAAAAGATTAGGAACCAACCTTGCAAATGTAGTGTAGAACAAATGGCAAAATTACTACAATAAAAGACAATAATGTTTACTAGATGTCCTCCCCGACCTCAAATGATAGTGTATTGATAAGATCCTGCAATATAACATAGTATATATACCTTCAGTTATTGATTCCTGTTAGTAACTCAAAACATAATTTTCAAGTTAGGCTAAACCCCCTTTGTAGTCTATACTAAAACCCTTGTAAAATGGGAAAAAGACTAGTATCCTAGTTATAAGTACAAACCAAATGAGCCTTTTTTTAATTTATACCTGATATAAATTATATCAAAATATTGAGATCTCATATATATGTATTGTTATATCAGATATAGCTATTGTTATATCATATATAGGTATTGTTATATCAAATATAGAAATAAAAAAGATATAAAATACAGAAAAACTCATATCAGGTATAAACATTAATTATGATCTTATATATATATAAATGAAATAACGAAAATGCCTCATAATATATATTTGTATCAGGTTGAATTAGGAATTTCTCCATACCAAATGTCTATCTAAAACTCCCTAATTACACCCACATAAAATTAGGGGACTAAAAGATAGAAACAAACACTAAGATTGATTTGGCATGCCATAGAGATTCCTAAGTCGATTCCCTAGCTAACTTCCTAATTCCAACTTTGCCAGAAAACCAACAAGCCAACAATGCCACGCCAATTTCTCCTTGTACGTCCTACTTATATTTCTGATATTCTTAGTTTCTCGATGTCCAATACAAAGGTTATCCATATAATAGATCGATGAATGTGCTCACTATATTTGACATATAATTTAAACTACAAGGGTATTATATAACCCTAAAGGAAAGCCTACCATCTCTTTTGCACTCGTTCCC
The DNA here is from genome assembly GCA_026401315.1 of Dysphania ambrosioides. Taxonomy (NCBI): domain Eukaryota; kingdom Viridiplantae; phylum Streptophyta; class Magnoliopsida; order Caryophyllales; family Amaranthaceae; genus Dysphania; species Dysphania ambrosioides. The sequence goes on from CM048667.1 coordinate 4,894,438, forward strand.
CTTACATAAAAGAAAGAAAAAAAAACCCTAATTACATCAGTAATTTAGTCATTTATGATACATCCTCTCAAGTTTCAAGTGCTTCTTCTCCTTTTAATGAAATGTCAACAATCAATCCATCTCCATGTCTCATCTATTTTCTTTTTGAAATGGCTACACATCATATATATTTCTAACACGTAATCGATTGTCGTTGTAGCTCTCAATCCTTCACTTCGGAAATATAATTTCCTTAATTAAGCAATTGATCTGCGTGCAATATTTCATCCAACGTTTCTTAATCTTGAAAACAACGTTGATATTCAACATTATTAGGTATTAATCTTTCAATTAATTAATCTATCAAATTGGGCGTATATTGTTGTTGTTATAGGGGTGACATATAAGATATGTACGTGCGTTGTACTAAGTTTATCATATATTTAGTAGATTATTAATTTACGGAGTTAGAACAATGTATATGTTAGATCAACAAACATTATACGAAGTAGTAGTTAGTACGTACATTTCAAGGATTGTTAAACAAATAATGATGGAAGGGAATGTCCTTGCGAATTTGCTATTACTGCTGGCATAACGTCTTTCAACCTAAGGCTCACATGCATATTATATAATACACATCAAGTTGAAGTGGAGTAATCTATACAAACAGAGGTCGGCTTTGTAATATAAATACCTAAAGTTGGATGAAATGATCCAATCCCGGGGATTATCGGACAATAGTTGCCCTTTGTGTGATTTTGTGTCAATGCATGTCATCTTTGGCTGTGTGTATCACATCTATATATCCTTTATTTAGCTTCTAAAAGTTCCTGTAATATATAGCATATGCGCTCTTCAGCTATTTTTTTTTTTTTGACATAGCAAAATCGAACAAAGTTTAAACATAAAGAAACTAGAGAAGATAAATTGGAGGTTTGTTTGATGCAGCTTTAGCACGAGCCTTATCAAAATAATCCCGGCTTACTTTATGAACAAGGAAAAACTCAAAGGACCATTCAGCTAGCTGATGAATAATTTATGATCGTTAATCGACGTCTATCTATTTTAGTAATCAACGAACCCTAAATAAATAGGACACTTGCATGCAAGTTGAGCAGTGATATATACAATGATATACAGATCGGCCAACTCAATCCAAAGGCTTTCAAACTTGTGTAGGGTCAGAAAAGGACTCAACAGAAGCATTGTATTTTCTTACATCCACATGATGAAGATACATATATATGTACCAAGGAACTAGTTATCTGATCTACCTAAACACTACTTTGTTTTATATAGTTGTTCCGTTTTGATCTAATTAATATATTTGTCAAAACACTTTTTTGACCTTGAATAATTATAACTGTACATAGATAAAATTAATTAATAATGATCAAAATAAATGAAATAAATAATACTAAAAGTTAATATAATGCATTTAATAAAAAAATAGAGTAAGTGTTTTATTGGTTAAAAGAGATACAAACCCAATAAAGAAAGAAAAACAAACAAAAACAAAACAAAGCAAAGGAAAATAGGAAATAAACAAAACAGACACAACCTAAACCGCCTCATCTGGCCGGGACCTTTCTAGCTAAGGCGACAAAAATAGAAGAAATATGAGTTTAGTTGGCCCTGTTTAGTTGGCCTGGTTTTAATTCTTAGATGGGCTCGATCGTAAAACAATTCGTACGAAGTGCGTGCCCAACCGGTTTAGATGATGATAATAATTAGAATATAGGGGATGAACACAAGAAAGTAAGCAAGTACTCTCAAGAGAAAAGACATCTAAGTATGATCAGCATGCATGTTTCCAAGTTTGGTTGACCATGCAAATAATACCTTCTTGATGAATGATGATCATAGGGGGTGAACATGAGATATTGATAAGATTTTGGCTCAATGAATAATTGATTATGGGGTAGGGTTTTGTTTTTTTAAAGACTTGATACAAAATTAGGAAGTCTCTTTATTTCATGTTTTTTTGACATCTGAAAAGGAAGTCCTCTTGTTAGATGCTCTGTATGAATATAATGTGTCCGGTGAGATAGTACACCCTACAAACTCACTAGAGTCACTACTCCCTCTATTCTATTAAAAAAAAAAAAAACTTTCCATTTTTTTCATGTTTTAATTTATTTATCCCACAATATATCTACGTTATGTGGTGGCTCAACTCATTTAATATAATATTATTATACCATAACATTTTTTACTTTTTACATTATATATATTATTTCTTCCTTACCTTAATTAAAATATAAATAAAGCATATTTACTATCTTATTTTTATTCATCTATACCCACTACAAAAACTCTCCTAAAATACTATACCAAAAAACAAACGAGAAATTTGTTGTAGGATAGAGGGAATAACTATCAGGAGTTTGGTTGGCATTGATCTTTATTATATATGTAAAAATGACATTTTTATTGTACTTGTATAAGCCATTTCACTGTACTCAATTTCTAAATGTCTTTTACACTACATCTATTTCATAAATGTACTAGTTTGATCATTATCATCTCTAAATATCCACTAATAAAAATTATTAAAAAATATTCCATTAAAAGTATTAATTAGGATTGATATGAAAATTTTATATGATAACAAAAGTTTTATTTTATATATGAGTAAAAAACTGGTCAAATTTAACACAATTTTTATGAAATGGAGTAAAAGAACAAAGGATAAGTGATTTCTTCGCGCGTGATGAGGAGTACTAAATTAAAATTTTTCCCTTTCTCTTGTGAGTATGTAGAAAATGTTGAGCAATCATGTTGAAAGTGTTCAAATCAAAGTATAAGCCGTCAATTCTAGATATAAAGAGAAAAAGAACACGATTCAAATGTATCGATCGATCTCTAAGCATTATGCAGCCATGTGCAATGAGTACGTTGTTACGATAGGCAAGCACCTAAACAAGTGTTGGGGAAGTCTCCTAGCAGTTAAGACTTAAGTGTTACTCCTTCTGTTCTTATAAATAATTGCCCCATTTACCTTTTTGGACTGTATCTAAATAATTGCCCCATTTTCCTTCATGATAAATTGGACCACATTTGCTTCCCTTAATTATGCATTGGGAGATGTGGTAATTGTTGTTGGGTGGGCTATTAACTTCGGCCCCGTGTGATAACCCTTTCCTCCACTTCAACCTAACTCTATCTTCACTTTAACCGTTATCTCCCTCTTCCTCCATTCTCCCTCAGTTGAAATCCTAGATCTACTCATCAACGGACCGTGTGCAAACCTTCCCTCCACTTTAACCTAACCCTAAATCTCAATTCTTGACAGCATCTCCATCTTCATCCATTCTCCCTCAGTGGAAGCATGGAGGATTCGTATTTCGCTGACTGATATGAGTGGTCAGAGTTTGTACCTGAAACTCCACCATCACCATATCCTCCTTCGTCTACGGTGAAACCACCTAAGATTATGACTAGATCTACTCCCACTCCCTCCATTCCTTTGCCACCGACAATTAGCACCCCATATGTTGTCCTTCCTCTGTCGGATTTGGTGGTTCACGAAACCCCGGAAGCAGTGTGGACCACAATGGAGTATCGGAGGCGATATGGAATGAGGGTGGAGAAGAAATTGGACTTTAGGGGTGATTTTGACGGCTCTAATTGCAACAATGTTAGGGTTGGTGATGGATCTAGATCTAAGGGGTTTTCCGTCGGCGGTGAGAGTCAGGAAGACCAATTGGTCCTTCCTAATCATGTCCTTTGTCCTTGTGATGACATGCTAAGGTTATTGCTTCCCAAATACTTTAAGAAACCCAAGATAAGAACTCTTCCTAATCATTGACTCTTGCTTTTCTTGGTTTCATGTTCGATTTTATGTGCTTATGGGCTTATACTTGATATTCTGTGCTTATGTCATTTTCTCGATTTTCTCTTGTTCGATTTATGTCCTTTATGTTTGATTTTAAGTGAATTAGGAGTGATTTCCATGTTGTTCCATTTTTTTGTGACTCTAGTGTATTTTGGGGCTTCCTGTTACTGTATGTCGGTTGTTTGTTAGTGTATTTGGCGTTCGTTACTTATGGTAAGTGTTGGTATATTTGGGGTTTGTTGTTGTACTTTAGGGATTATTGTTGCTGCATCTTCTTGCTTGGGATTGGGGGTTATTATGACTCTGTTGTATTTTCGGGTTTGTTGTTGTATTTGGGTTGTTGTTGTTGATGCATCTCATTGTTGGGAGCTGTTGTGACTCTACTGTATTTTCGGGTTTGTTATTGTTATTTGGTAGTTGTTGTTGCTGCAACTGGTTGCTAAGGGTTGTTGTGGCTCTAGTGTATTTATGGGTTTTGTTGTTGTCCTTTGGTGGTTGTTGTTGTTGCATCTGCTTGTTGGGGTTGTTGTGACTCTGTTGTATTCTGGGGTTTGTCGTTGTACTTTGGTGATTGTTATTGCTGCATCTTGTTGCTTGAGATTGGGGGTTCTTGAGGTTTCCATCATATTGTAGCTATAATTTGAGGAGGGTTGTTGTTTGAGGATTGAGGGTTATTGTTGCATATTGTTGCTAGTTCTTGTTGATGGTTGTTGTTGCTGTGTAATTTGAGGGGTTATTGTTGCTAGTTCTTGTTGCTGGTTGTTCTTATGACTCTGTTGTATTTTGTTGTTATTGTTCCTGGTTGTTCTTATACTCCCTCTGTTCTTATTATTTAGTTATAACTTTGTCCTCCTAAAATTGCTCGATTTGGTAAGTTATGGTTCTAAAGTTGTATTCCTTTATGATGTGAAATGTATACATAGTTACATGTTTAGAGTCTTTATACATTGAATTATTGAGGCATGATCCCCTCTCTTGTCCCTTGGTTATTTGAGAGATTTATTCTCTATGAAGATTGAGTTGTTTATGATTTCAAAGTTTCATAGTCTTGCCCTAAATGCTTTTAATGCCATATGCCACCAATTAGTCTAAGGGCTTGGGTGTTGCGTGATTGTGCTTTATGGTTTGGTGTTTACTTATGTGATGAGATTGTGCATTTCCTAAGAGGAACTTAGTTCATTAGCAACATTTTACATGCATTGTTTACAATAGTCTACCCAAATATTACATGTATGTTGAGTTGCTTACAAAAAAGACAAAATGAACTTAACACAACTGAACTAATACATACTTAGAACTTGCATCATGTCTTCTAGTTCTGTTACAATGAGTTCATCCTCCTCTGTTTGTGTTAAGTATGTTACATTGGCTTGGTGTTGACTATGGGCCTGCCCATTAACTCTTGCATGTCCATTGAGCTCTGATTCTTTTTCCTAAATTATTGTTGATTGACACTATAAGATAAGTTCAGTTGGCACATCCACTGATGTAGGCAAAATTCCTTCTCTTTCCATTCTTTGCTTCCCAATATGTGGTAATTTGAAGTTGTTTCCACCCTTGTGTTTCATAATTTCAATCATCATATACTATAGTGACAAGAAAACATGTTGTAGTAATCGAGGCTCAAACACATTGAAAGCATACTCCACTGCCTTTATTAGCTGGTCTACTATCCTAGGGGCTTGTTTATATTGTATGGCCTATATTGCTCTGAAAAAACCTAAATTTAGAACATTTGTATTTGGTGAATTAGGTGGTTGTGACACCAATTCAATCCTGAACCCATCTGAGTTTGCTGCCTCTTTAAAATCTTTATCTGAATTGAGAATATGGGGTGTAGCGTTATCTTGTTGAATACATATGTGTCCATCTGCCCCCCGTAACCACTTGCTTTTGATGGCTGATATAAGTTTTCTTATTATCATGTGCTTGATGACAACTTTGGTGATGTTTTTATTGGCTTTGTTTCCATGGTCCCTGCTTCTTTATGCGCACTTTTCCTTTTAGCTGATGTTTTTTTCCGTAAATGGCCATCAACCTATCTTTCCATCAAAGATAAAACTCCCATCTTATGAGAATTGTGGTCTTGCTACTACTGTGAGGAACATTATCTTCATTATGAATCTCTTAGAGTTTGTATGTCTGTGTGGTTCTACTTCTAATGGAACCAAATAAAATGATTGTTTTGGACATATAAAACAACTTTTCATCGATATGGACTACATTATATGCATGTCCTGAAACTTTGGGTTGTTGTTCATGTACACTACTTGTGACATACACCACTGAAGCCTCCGTTATCTATTCTTAAGAGTTAATGTGGGCTTGATTGCATTACTATGTCTCTTTATTTGTCATTCCTTGATGAATCTATGGACTGAGATTGTGTTTATGTTGAATGCTTTGGCAAATGACCTTATATTTCAGTGGAATTGCCAGTAATTACTCTTCGTATAATTAAATTCGTTTCCTCCCAACATTTTCTTTGTAATTATTTTGTACTTTAAAATTCTCCGCATCAGTTATGCTCTTTTTGACAGCTCTCCAAATTCTTTGAACTGTCCATCTACTACAATTGTATGCTAATGCCAGTTTTCCTATGTCACCATGTGCTAACTTAAGGTTTCTGCTATCTATTTTCTAAGAGATGTATCATGCAAGGTAGTCTTTCTTCTTTGCTCATATCCTATCTTCTTATCATTATTCCTACGTATGCACGTGGTGGTTGTTCAGACATTGATTAAGTACCTTGGTAAATTGTCCCTTATTGAAGGCCATCATCTTGTGGTCCTTCCTAGCCTCTAGAATTGATTGGAAACAACTCTGTATCTTCAAATGGTGACGTTGTTGGTACACTTAATGATTAATTAATCTAAGAGTTAATAGAGTTAATCTCCATGTTGACCCTAGTTTAATGAAACAGTAAGATGTATTTATAGTTGTGTATTTATGAATCTCTACTGTACTCTAACAACCCTTATATGATGTGAGTTTCTGTGGTTTGTTGTAAAAAGTTTGAAGTTGTTACAGGGGGAAAAGCTGATTGTGGCAATCCCTGGAATTTTCGTGGGAGTTTATTTTTTAGTACCTATAAAAAGTTTGAATTTGGCTTCAAAATTGTAAAGTGTGAAAGCTCAAATCAGTAAAAAAAAATGAGGAAAAGGTAGGACACCACTTGGTTTTGACAGCTCAAATTATGGATGTTTTCTATATTAATATCCTTTGATTTTATTTAATTAAAGTATATGCATGTCCCATGTGGCACTACTTTACTTGCGTTTCTTAAAAACATGTACAAAAATAAATGAGGCAAATATATAAGAACAGAGGGAGTATGTTTCATGTCTAGCAACCCAAGACAAAGTGATGAACAAGAGGGTACGTACTCTATCCTTCCTGATTTAGCATAACTTTTTTTTTGTATGTAAGAGTCAGGGCAAACTTTTGAATCTTTTTGAAGAACCATCAAATCAATATCTAGCTCATCACCACATGATATGATGGAATATACAGGAAGTTAAAACTTAAAAGGCACTAGTCCTCGCCCACCATGACTCCATGAGGGCAAAATATATATAGGTCCTGCGTTATGGTAAGTTTTAAAGTTAGTTTTATCATGTTTATAATGAATTACTCCTCTTCAAATAATTTAATGAGTTTCTTTTCACATATTCTATAAGTTTTCCATAATAATATATATCAAGGGATAAGATGTTTCCAAAATTTTATTGAATAATAGATATTTTTTTGAATTACAATGAACTAAATGAAAATAACATAGAAGAAGTGAAGTTTATAAAGACAAATAATACGATAATGGATTGAGGATTAGACTCAAGGTACGTATAAAATGTTGCTAAATTAGCAATTAATGATTCTCTAATGGTCAGATTCTATTTAAATAATTAAGTACGAAATAATGATCTTTTCATAATACGGAGTACTTTTTTATTTGTATTATGTTAAAAGGTATTAATAGTTACTCCCTATGTCCCTAATTTTTTGTCTCATTTGACTTTTTCGATTTTCAATGCGCGACTTAAAACGCTTTTATCTCTAAATCCGTTAGGCAAAAATTTATGAAAATTTGATATACAAAAAATTTATATTGAAATGCATCCAATAAAATCCAACTTGAATATACCATTTCTTATAACATGATGAGAATTTGTGGTTGAATTTTTTAAACTTTAACTTTATAAAATAGAAATGAGAGAAAAATAAATAAATAAATAGATGAGTAATTACTCACTCTGTCCCTTAAGTTTTGCCCTATTTCTATTTATAGAGTTAAAGTTCGAAAAATTTGACGATAAATTCTTGTCATGTTATAAGAAAAATCTTGTTGAATACATCTCAATGTAAAGTTTTAAATTATTAAATTTTTATAATTTTTTACCTTACAAATTTGGAAATAAAAAATATTTAAAGTTGTATTTTAAAAATCGTAAAAAATCAAATGGAGCAGAAAAATCAGAGACATATACAGCGCGTGAAATTTCCAAGGTGATAGTGGAATAAAGAGCCTTTATTTAAAAAAATATTGTATTGGTAGGATGTAGTTATTGGGGCAGTGTGAAAGTAGATGTATGTGTAACTGTAAATGGGAGGAGAGTATGTAAAATTGGAGGTACAATCTAATAACCGATACCTATGCTAATGCTTAGTATGCAGAGATCGAAGAAAGCTGCTATCCTCTCTATGACTTTAGAATTTATTAAAAGAAGGAATTCTCCATTTACTCTCTGAAGTCTGAATACGCTGCTTCTAGTGCTGCACTCACCAGGTGGATCCCAGAAACCTCTATCGCAATATTCCTTCAACTCCTCTCATTAAATTATATACAAAATTTTATTTGTCAACCGTATTTTAAACACAGGAAAATGTTGAATTATTTTTCAACACTATCTAAATCATTTCACATCACCCACTCGGACGCAATCGACTAAGCTTGGTTTAAATGTCACAAGTTTTTTTTATGCATTTTTTTATACATGATCAAACCTTGTGTAAATATGTGTTATCACTATTGTAGAAGACCAAAATGAGCTAAGGAATCATACAAGTAGTTTCACAATATTAGGTGTACAAGTTCATAAAAATAAAATGAAACGGTTAGCGGTTAATCGCTACTTAACGGTACGGTTACGGTTATCATTTTTCAATAATCGGTATGACGGTTAACCTAACCGTTAAGACTTAACAGTACGGTTAACCGTTTATGAACACCCCTAGCTTATACAACAAAAGACTCTGTGCCAAGTATTTGTTAAAAAGTTTCTTTAGCAGTAAGTGTTTGGCAGGTATCTCCGTATCAATGCTGCTGAAAATATTTATGACATGTTGGCATATATCTAATACTTTGATTTTGGCATTTTTGGGAACAAGAAATGGGTTAAGAACCCAGAATCAAAGGGTGAAGTGACATATAAAAGAAGGGAGTGTGCTGAGGCAGTAAGTCCTACCCACGGCTAGGTGTGCTTGTGAATTACTGAATTGTGAGTGTTCCTGTAATTTTAAAGCACACATCTTCCAAAGAGCCAACCTACAGAGATGTATGTTCTTTAACTCGAAGACAATTCTACCAGCTAGTTCAGTTCTATATGCTGTTATGCTAAGGATACGTTAATCACGGATTCATCTACAGTTAATTAGTTGACCTACGAATCTCATTGAATTTTGTTATAGTCTTGTATTCTCTTCATCCCGTTTGTTTTCTATATTACTTTTTACAATTTTTAAGACACAATTTAAAATGTTTTTTTCTCTAAATTTGTAAGACAAAAATTATGAAAACTTAATATTTTAAAAATTTATATTGAGATGCATCAAATAAAATCCCATTTGAATATATTATTTGTTATAATATAATTAGAATTTGTGGTCAAAATTTTTAAATTTTGACTCCAAAAATTAAAAATATAGCAAGCAATTAGAGATAGATGAAGTATTTTTTAAAAATAGCAAAAGTGCACATATATATAACTGTGCTTGCTTTTTAATAGGGACAACTAGTATTTAGTACATACATTACCCTGAGTAGTTTCTTATATAACTAAATTTGTATATTTTTTTTAAAAAAAAATAACTCGTACTTTGGCCAAAATCAATTTTACATTTTTAGAAATCAATGACTTTGATATAAGAATATTTTAGGTAATTATAAATTACTTAAGAAAAATAAGTTTTAAGTAGGTCAAGTATTTTTGTTCAGTAAAATAGCTACTTCATTCTAGATTATTAAATTCTCGAAGCATAGAGTTTGATTATAATGGTTATAAATTGCAAAAAAATAGCAACGAAAGGGCCAATTTCTAGCTTTTGGTCATAATCAAGTGAAATTGTTTCTAATCGGAAAGATAGTGTATATACAAACTCAATATATTTCAAAATTTGATTTGGATTAATGATTAACATAGTACTTCATCCTCCCTCTGTTATTTTTTTTCCTTCTCATTTGGAATCAAGGAAAAACCTAATACAATACTCCGTAATAAAGAAGGAAAAGATTATATGAAATGCATTATATATGAAGTAAGTGGAAGGGTAGAGATTCTATTAAAAGTAATGTAAGTGGACTACTAGTATTTGATGATATTTTGGGAATAGAAAATGTCATTTATAAAAATAAAAAAATTACAGTACCCAATGTGTGAATAGTTAAATGAGGTTATTTACATCATAAAATATCAAATAAAAAGTAATGATTTTAAATGGGAAAAACTTTTCGAAATTTCCCAATAAAAACTTCGAAAAGAAAAAAAAAAAAAAGGAACGAATGGAGTATATGATTAGAACTTTTGTTGGATAAACAACTTGAAAATCGGTAATTGGTGAATACATAATTGATACTTCATATGGTGAGAACGGAGGACTTTCTGCGAGTCTTTATATACTTGAAATATAATACGGACTACTAAGAAAATTACAAAATGAAATGAAACATAAAATGAGGTTCTATGTTGAAAAGGGATCCACACTTGATGACATGACTTAACATAACCTTTCCCTACAGCATACAATCAAATCACAGTAAATTTCAACTGAATGTTGTGCTAAATTTAGTATTCTTAGCGGTGAGATAATTTCATTCTATAATAACAGTAGTTGGTGAAAATGGAGAAAAAATACTTGGTATTTCATTAACTACTTATCGCAACCATAAAACTAGTGTTAGTGAACTGTCGCTATCAAAAGGTAAATCAGTTAAGACTCGCACAAGGTTTTTATTGTCTTAGCGAGTGCTACTGACATGAAAACTATAACTCACTCTATAAAGTAAACCTCTATTTTTTTTCTTACGTGTATTTTAATTTTAGAGTGGTATACATGTCAAATGTTTAGAGTTTAGACAGTACAAAATTGTCTTATTCTACTTAACCTATAGAAATAAAATTTACCCCTTTTATTTGAAAATTTTAAAAATTTGCAATTAGAATAACGGAATAACAGCACAGAATGAAGGGAGTATTTATTATATATGAACTTTTATAACAATAAGTTTAATCTTTTTATTTTTTTTTTTACTTTTGAGAGATTGAAAAGTATTCGATCTATTGAAATCACACTGAATAACGTTTGGGAATTGAAATTCTAGAAATAGAAATTAAAATTTTCTGATAATTATCTAGGTAGCATGAAGTTTGTAGCAATTTATTTAATTTCTTTTTTTATATACTGTTGAGAGATTGAATATTATCTATTGAAAACACACACTAAATAATTTTTGGCAATTAAATTGAAGAGATGATTCTATAGAAAACACACTAAATAATTCTCTTGCTTACTATGTGAAAGAAGAATTTCTAACATATATATATTATCAGATGTTTGAGTGAGCTTGTCAAGAGGAGACAGTTTCTTAATTGAGATAGAACTTGGAGTCTACATTGGAAACATTACTAGACATATATCATAAACCAAAGGACGTGACGAACTATTGTAATGATGAGTTGGCTCTTTCAATTCATTAGACACTTGTTTTAAAAAGATTTTGGACTTTTTTCCATACATATGGAACTCAATTAAGAAGCCAACTTCATGCTTAAGGTTCAACGGACACTTATTTATTTTTGCTATGTAAGTCATTCATTGATTGGATTATGAAAAATATGTTCTCATATACATACATTAGAGAACTAACTGCCAAAAGAATCTCCTACTTGAGTCGATCCAATTTTATGCAGCATATGTGTAAATCAGTGTGTTTTTATGCACCAAAGGCACACTGCATTCAACAAAATTAAACATTGCTTTTCACTATATATTAATTAAGTTATTAAGTTAATTAATACTTGTTAATCTATATTAAGTCACTTGTACGTACCTAGTATTCATGGGATTCCTTCTATTAACCAAGACTAGACCTGTACATTGGGTCGGGTCAGAGTTAGGATGGGTCACATGCAAAACGGATCGAATCGGGCTAAGCCAAAGAAGATATAAAACTGGCCGAGTAGGGCCGAACCGTCCAAAGATAATATAATTTTTATTTATAGATGGTGATAGTTTGCCTGTATCACTTCCAATATTTGACAGTAGACCATCGACGAGTAAGTGGTAATAATTAATTACATGATAGTGTTTTAATGCTTTGGAAACTATTAACCCATTATTGACCAGACTTGATACATCAAAAACCCAAAAAAATATGACTATTCAAAAGACCGACCCAATTAGGCCGGCCCTTAATTAATTAGATTCATTTACAAACGGATCGGTTAAAGACCATTAATGGACTAGGGCTCCTCCCATCTGAACAGGTCTAATCAAGACAACCCTAATTAATAAGGTGAGCTGCTAGAACAATTTCAAGTTCCCATCTCAATAAAAACAAAGCAACTCGTTGAATTATATGACATATATAGTAAGACTCATCTTGAGAATCCGACCTCATGGCTAGCTGAAAGATGTGTATTTATAAGCTTAACCATCACCTTTCACTTGATTATGGACGAACATCCATAGATTGTGTGACGTTGTCGTTATCATTCATGTTATTCTTTCTTCACGCCGCTTACGCACACATACAAATCCCTGCTATATATAACACAATAGTAGAATTTTATGAGAGATACATTTCATATGTATGTAACAACTAGCCATGCAAATAGCTTGAGTTAAACATTTTAAGCGCACATCATAATCGGTAAATCCATAAAGAAAGTAAAGAATAAAAAGGGAAAAACATCCACAAAAATTCATATATATATATAATACCTCATCATGGTCTCATCCACCCATTGCTTGTATAGTGGTAAGGAAGGGATTGAGAGGGACTACACACAAAACCTTGTTTCATAATAATAGCCAGCCATACTCACCTGTCCATTTTTATTACTTCTCCCTATTAAATTCCAATTCATTCATATATTATTTCTTAGCCCCAAATTAAACCGTCCGGTCTAGACCGACCTATATATCCAAATCCCAAAAGATCCAATTCCCTTTCTTGCCTTCAACACCACTAGCTACTTTCAATTTTATTTTTTTTTCATCATAAATGAAATTAAAAAAAAAATCATTCAACTTTATTTTAATTTTTTTTTTAATATGTTCACCTCATCTTTATAGAAATAATTGAAGTTCATTTAACATTATGCTAGTGTTTTCCTAGCTCCCCTCTCTCTTCCACTTCTTCCGGGCTGTATTTTTCCCCCTTTATTCAGAGAATTTCTACTATAAATACAAGGGAAGAAGCTAGAATTTAACTGTAGGAGTTAGCACTAAGCTAAGAATATACCCCCCCACCCCAACTCACACACACAAACCTAGATAGTTAGCTTGCTCATCGCGTTCTTAGCGTGTTCTCTTCTTCGCAAGTTGGGCATTTTTTTTGTATCGGCTTACGATTCTCCTCCTATTTATTCCGACTTGGTTCGCTTCCAATCGACCAAAGAGAAAGAAAAAAAAAAAAAAAAGTTATGTCATCAAGCTGTGTGGATCAAGCTGCTGTTCCATCATCTGAGCAACTTTGCTATATCCCTTGCAACTTCTGCAACATTGTTCTTGCAGTTAATCTCATTACTACCTCGATCATCATTTCCTTCTCTCTTTTATATGATCCATTTTTTTTTCTGCTTTAATTTACTTTATATTATACAAATTATTATGGGATAATTCACTGTGTTTTTATTTTTATTTTCTATAAGAATTTGTACAAAGAACAGTTGTTCATTCTCATTCTTTTATGAGACCCTTCATTTGGTTTCTTCTTCTTTTTCAGTCCAAGAAAAGTCACACTTTAGAGGGTACTGCCATGATCAGTTTAGTGATTTTTCGGGTTCAAGTTTCGGGTTTTTATTCTACCCTAACCACCAAAATTTCTGAATATAAATATTTCTTTGATTTAGATTTTTTAAATGATGTGCCCTAGAAAATATGTTTCAGGGATAAGGTTGTGTGCGTTCCTACTTCTCAAAATACGATCTGTAATCATCAACCGATAATAACGGCGTTTGTCTTTAATAATTTCAAAAAAAAAAAAAAAATTGTGTTTTGGTTGTAAAACAATTTATGGGAGATTTTAAAATTTTGTTTTTGATGATGGATCATGTGTTTATATTAAGCAGGTGAGTGTGCCATGCAACAACTTGTTCGATATAGTAACCGTCCGATGCGGGCACTGCACCAATCTATGGTCTGTTAACATGGCTGCTGCCTTCCATTCTATCTCCTCGTCTTGGCAGCACCACCAGCAGCAAAATTTTCATCAGGTATTAACATTGTTGCTAATTGACTTTTATAGTTAGGGTTTTCAGCTTGATTTTTACTATAAACACATTAGTCAAGCTAGGTTGTCTTACTCAAATTTTATGTCGTTTTATTTTCTATTTATTATTTGAGAAGGGGAGTCAGTTATTTTGTAAAATAAAATGTAAATTGTGATTTGTATCTAGGGCTCTTGGGATTTGTGAGAGGTAAGAACTTCTGGTTGATTTGATAGACAATTTTTCTCAGATCCTGCAGGTGTTTTCTTTCCCTTCATTTGTAGGCCATAGCATACTCTACATGCCTAGGTCTATAGTAATGCTCCATATGTAGCGAAGCTAGTCTAGCTCTCTGTCTCATATTATACAAGTTATAAAGGACTATATACTATACAAAGTACAATAATTGATAACTATATAAAATTAAGTACAAGTTCCTACTATATTTGTAGGATTGTTTAAGCTTAATTTCTCTATTACCTTTTCTCTTAATCAATGACCAAATTAAATTACTAATACTCTAAATGAGTCATTTCATAACCAGACTTTCTTCCCAAGCGTTACATCAAACTTATGGAGTATTTGAAAGAAAAAAACAAAAAATTAAGGTCAATTCCTGGATTCGACATCACCGACAAGAATGAATTATCGTCAAAAGTTATGTGCTGACTGTTGAGCATGTTCTTATATATGGTAGTGTTATCCTTAATGTTTTAATTTACAATGTGATTTTAGCCAGTCGATCAATAATCTAATTTATTTCCTATTCTTCTAAATTCCCTATTCCTCTGTAAAATGTGTGTATCTATACAATACAACAGTCAGCGAACAGTGGAAATGGAGAATACAGGATTGACAACTTGGGTTCATCCTCAAAGTGTAACTACACCAACAAGGCAGCAACAGCTATGCGAATTTCGCCTCCTGTAGATACTAACTCTGGCGGGGAACGGGTTATTAACCGCCGTAAGTTCCGGAGTTCCTCTTAATAACTCAACTGTTATTCATCCAGTCTTACATTACAATCTGATTAATGATGTTTATCAAACCCCATTTAACTAACTTTGGTTATATTGTTTTTATTATTTCTGTATGTAGCACCTGAAAAGAGGCAACGCGTACCATCTGCTTACAATCAGTTCATAAAGTAATTAACACACTTATGAGCTAATTTTATGTGCTTCTATCTACAAATCTAACATAATTTACTCACCGCATTCTTGTGTATTTTGTGAAAAATGTGCAGAGAGGAAATTCAGAGGATCAAGGCTAATAATCCTGATATTAGTCACAGGGAAGCATTCAGTACTGCTGCCAAAAATGTGAGTACAACAATACTGTTAATTTACGTGGAACATGGCTTTCTTGTACACCTACAGGTTTTATGAACCAATGACATGACTTTAAGCTAGCTTCAAGAACAAACTTTAAACGTTAATTTCTTCGTAAACTTGCTAAATCATCTTAATTAATTCTTTCGGTAATGTTCGAACAAGGAAATATGACAGTGCATGTAGGAAATGAAATTGGGGTAACCATTAATTTGCTGAATTTCCTTTGCATATATAGTGGGCACATTTCCCCCACATTCATTTTGGGCTCATGCTGGAGAACAACAACCAAGCTAAGCTAAATGAGGTAATGCTTTAATTCTTTGTATTCCTTCTGCATGCATTTTCCTTCTTTAACTTAGATTAATTGCGTTGATTATTTTATGAACAAAATGGTATTTGAATATGCAAGAACTATATATCTACCTATACATCCTTATTTATTTCTTAATACTGGTCCTAAAATAAATAACCGGCCTTAAGATTATTGCATCCCACCATCATAAAAATAAGATTTCATTACGGAAGCAATTTTAATATTTAGTACAACATAGAACCCTTAGGTTAATCTCAAATAATTCTTGACAGTACAATGGTCATTCGCAATAATGTAAGATTATATTTGACAAAGACTTTCTTAATTCATACATGATATAAATTATCTAGATATCAGATATAAGTATTGTTATATCATATATATGTATTGTTATATTTGATATAGAAATACAAAAAATATAAAAATACAGAAAAGCATATATCATATATAGACATTATGATCTCAGGTATAGAAATGAAATTATGAAAATGGTCCCTGTTATATTTATATTATAAATTAGGAATTTCTCTATTTGATGACCTTCACCAGCTAAAAACAGAAAAGTTGCTACTATTCCTCTAGCAGTAATACGCTACTTGTTCTTCCTGCGCGCGTTTGGGTTGCTAATAGCTTTTACTAATTGAGGTCCATTTCTCATGTCCAAAACAACAAACCCTAAGGCCGCCGGAATAATAATAATAATAATAATAATAATAATAATAATAATAATAATAATAATAATAATAATAATAATAATAATAATAATAATAAAAATATTGATTTTAGGGTTAACCTTATTTTTCTGTATAATATACATTGGGTTTTCATATTGATTTGATTGAAGAATTTCTCATCTTTCAGTGACGTATCCTTTACTAAAACTCTTGAGGTTGATTGCAATTTTAGGGCTCCCAAAAGCATCTCATGCCAAGGACTGCTTTACTAAACAATTGATGGTTCAAATGAAAGTAGTCAAGAATGATACGTATTGTGTTCTCATAAAGTGCATGAAGACTAGCTTGCTAAACTGTGTGCTCCTTGGAGAGTAAACTGTATTCTATAACTTTCAAGCTGTTTTGTGTGGATTCTTTCCATAGAATGTGTTCAGTTACATGATCACTCATCAAAATGCTATGTACGTACGTACGTGATTTATAGTGTAATTTTCATTGCTATATATTGTGATGCAAAGTTCCGGCTATCATAGTAAGCAAGTGCTGCTACTACTACACCTACTCCTTCCATTGCTAATTAATTAATGCTTTCACTTTTCCTTGAACAATATATAATTACATTGGGTCTGTTAAAACAAAATTTTTAAATTGATGTTACAATATTATATCTTGAAAGGGACATGTTTGGAGTACTACATATGTATAAATCTAGCAATACAAATTCATAAGTTTATTAATGTCTTATAGAATAAAAATATGTCAACAATGAGCAAAAGCTTAAATTAAATCTAAGACTCAGTTTTGTTTTTCATTTATTGCAGGAAAATAAGGTTAAGAAAGATCTAATAAGTTGAATAATTGAGAAAAGCAAAGGGCTACCTTTATAACTCATATAAAATAGCTACAATTTATAACTAAATTCAGTCCTAATAGGATTTACTAAGTTTAGATAATACAAATAAGATTAGCATAAACAAGTGAAAATAAGGTAATAAAACATCTTAAGGTAGTGAGTAGTGACAACTAGTTTTACATGGTGGGAATATTTTTCTTTAAAAGGTATATGAAAACTTAGTAAATGTGTTTTTTTTTTAAGATACTCGAATTTTAATTAAAATAATACCAATCATATTGAATTTTTTAAAATAAATTATTATAATCCAAAACTCAATCGTAACCAAGATTTAAATTACAAAAAAAAAAAAAAAAATAAGTGGGTCAAAAAACCCAACACAACTTGGTCCATTGAGTTGACCTAATATATTTTAAGACTAAATTATTAAACAAAAATTTGAAAAAAAAAATTCATATCAAAGATATTAAAAAAGAAAGTGAGAATATCTCTATATGATTTAATAGTCTGTACTTCTTGTCATTTTAGACATAATTATTTGGAAAGAATATCAAAGTATTGAATATTCTAAAAATGCTACAACATTGTACTCAATATTATTTATTAGGAATGATTAGATTTTAGTAAAGTTTGTAGATAATTTTCGACAAAAATTGATAAGAAAAAGAAGAAAATATATTTTTAGTAAGAACTTTTTTTATTTTTTCGACTTTCTTTTAGTACGGAGTATACATGCATATTAGATAGAGGGAAACAAAATGGATGTGATGGGTAAAAGATGAATTCTAAACAGTCATTTGAAACCAAAACTCAATTTGATTATCATTTCAATTGTTAAATTCTCTTATTTAGCGTTAACCCATACCACCAATTAAGTTTTGATTTTTTTTTTTAAAAAAATTGCTTTGAAATTTTGTATAAATGATTACCTTCACTTTGGGAGCGTTTTGCAATTTCTCAAGCCAAATGAAATAAAAAGTTGATATGGTTTTCATGAGCCTATATATTAGGACCCTACTAATTTAACCAGTTATCGAATTGCTTTATATTGGGTTTAGATTTTCTTTTCTAGAGCCATACTAGACCAATTATTTGAATATGAGTGGTTGCAAGCTATCTTTAACTAAAAAGATTCAAGAATGTTAAGAGATAAAAACTCACATGTGAGTTGGGATAAAATGTCCCATATTGATAAAATGAGTAAGAGTTAAACACTTTATAAGGCTAATGGGCAATTCCTCCTATTGTCATATAGTTTTAGAATGAAACCCTCTTAGACTTTACAAGTCGACTCTCTCTCTTGGTGACGGATACAATCCATACCCGTATTTAACATGGTATCAGAGTCAGACCTATGATTTGGGACCTTAATGGCTTTAAAGTATACTGGGTCAAATTAAAAATGGGCTCATATATGAAGGGGAGTGTTAAGAGATAAAAACTCACATGTGAGTTGGGATAAATTGTCCTACATTGATAAAATGAGTAAGAGTTAAACACTTTATAAGGCTAAGGGGCAACTCCTCCTATTGTCATATGATTTTACGATGAAATCCTTTTGGACCTTATAAGTGGACTCTCTTGATCTTTAAGTGACGGGTGCAGTCCAAACTCGTATTTAACAAAGCACCTCATACCTTAAATTACGTTATTTTTCTTCAAAAGTTGCTACAAAATCATGTATTATAGCCTTTACTTTTCGAGTATTATGAACGTTTTTGAGTCGAGTGAAATAATACCTTGATACATGCTTCCCATTCTATTTGGAGAGAAGGGGTTCTTTTGGATGATCGAAATCCTCTATTCAGCTCGCTCTAACTTATATGTCCAACTAATTTTCCGATCACCCCCTATTGCGTCTGGATATTGTTTTTCAAGCCATATGAGGGTAAAGATTAGACATTATCTAATTACAAACCACCTTTTTTGATCTCATGAAAAATCCCCCATAAGCACTTTTAAAAATTTCAAAAACTATTCTCAAATTGTGTATGGCCTTCACATTTCAATATGCTGGACTTTTTAGGGCCGTACGGAAAAGAAACACCCTAGTATCTTACTAAGGTTCCCCATAGGACCTCATTCGGGACACCTATTCAGGGGGTTTAAACAAGTACTTAGACTTAGAACTCAACCTTGGCCTCGCTCCTTGACCATGCATATATACACGTCTTAGGCTTTCTAAGCTAGCCAAGAGACTTAGCTAGCCTTGCCTTGGCATGCCAGGTTATCCCTCGCCCCCTAACGAAAGATGCCATGCTAAACTCTAAGAGAAAAATACAAGTGTTTCGATCTAGCTGGGATGTTGAAAGCAATATAGGTGATGCTTGTCCATACACGTCATTATGCACAGTACGACATGCAGCACATCACCAATGAAGACTGCTAATTGGTTCTATATATAATAGCCTCTGCTAAGATTTCTAAGTCAAACTCATGAGATCGATCGAAGAAGTTAATTTATGAAACCTCTTAATTAAGGAAGCTCAGCTCGAGAGTCATTACAGTAGATCTCGCACGACCGGATTGTCATTTAATTTCGTTTGATTTTGTTCATGTAAGTCTGTGTTAAGAAATGTGACTCCTAGGGCAAAATAATGTAATCCTATATGATATGATGCTTGAGAACCTATAAATCACACTGCAAAAAGTTTGGTCCAATAAGTTGTCTATTTGGCTTAGGTAGATATCTGAGGAAAAGACTACTAGTGTCTAACATGCATAAATTACTATACATAATATCATCACTACATTTAATTTGATGATAAAAAAAAAAAAAAAAAAAAAGAGTTTCATATATGGACCACTACATATCCTTTTATTGGTAAGTATTTTCTCCACGAAATTGCCCTTTATTAATGCATTTGTGAGCTCCACTTACACACTTATGATCGTGTCAAAGTTTATTTCTTTTTCAGCATCACTTTTGCTAGCAAAACCAATCAGAGAATATCCCATAGCATACCTTAAAAGCCAAAACGGGAATGACCTAAACATATGTTATGCACTGTTTATATGTATATATCATGAATTAAAAACCTTTGTTGACCCAAAAAGATGAGGTTATATATGTGATCACAAGTCTCACTTTTCTTATCCCATGTACATAATCTGTCATTCATAACATCCACGGAATATCACAGGTTTTAATTAAGATATTAATAAATAATGTACCATTAATTATTAAAACGGAATGCTAATATATTATTGTATAGCAACTAACACAAAGTATTGTATATATACACACGGGACACGATAAAGATTGATATATGTTGTGTTGAAGGGTAACTCTTGTTATATTAAGGAATAATTTTATTGTCTCCCTTGTGCACTGTGTACAATACTTTTTGAACATACAAAGTACAAACTTGTGTATAACTGATAATTGATAAAGAATGAAAGAAGTAAATGCAAATTAATTAACTTAAATAATTGATTAAAGATTTAAATTAATGGAGTGGATACCATATTTGTTGGTGGGACTAACTTTTGGTCAATTAATATGTAATACGAATTTTGTTATAAACTAGTCATAAATCCTTAAAATTCAATATAACCCCAAATAATCCAACTTCCATCGATCTTAACTTCTTTACATGAAAAAGTTAGCCAGGCCAATGTCATTACTGTCATCCTTATGGATAGTTTTAAATATTACCTAATTGATCCATTAATTATATATATAATTGACACAATACTAGTCCAAATGACCATCAACATGTCTGTAAAGTATGAATAGAGGTAGAATGTATAGTATTGACTTGAGAATTAAGGAGATCAGAAAGGGATACTGTAAGTAAACTTTGACTTGGAACTACTCTTAACAACTAGTACGTACTTATCATGAAGTGTCGAAAAAACAGGAACATAATATATATAGAGTGTCGAAAAATGGAGGAACCTAATAAAATTGTGATATATATGATGGCACTCAGTAGGGGAACCATACAATATTTGGATTTAATGATCACAATCCTCTCTATTATAGCTTTGATCTCAGTATAAAAAACAAATATCATGTACGTTCCCCTATATGTAGTGACGGGGTATATAGACATGGGGAGCTAGCAGGGGCCATCTGGCCATGGCCTCAATAATTTGTCATGAAATGCTGAAAAAACAATAATTAGTTGTTCCAATCTTAGATAGTTGGGTATGAGTTTTGCAACAAAAAGTATAGTTCGTTTGTGACTATGTGAGAATTAGCTGAAATAAAGCCCAACAGTTTCTAAGGTCGACGTCGTGTGATCATAAGTACTCCCTAAGTCCCTATGCACTAACTTTTTTTTTTCCCTTGATTTACCCCTCTCTCTTTTTATTCATGAAACATTTAAGGCTCCATCATTCCAATTCTTGTCTTTGAGTCAAGACTAGCTCTATTCTCGTCGACTTATTTTACTGAATCGTTGAACTTAACTTATTTTATTTTGTCAAACTTATTTTATTTTCACTAAACTTAACACATTATTATTGAACTTATCTTATATTTGGTGAACTGAACTTATTTTTACTAAAACTTCTTTAAAAAAAAGTCGAGGAAAATAAAGCCTGATAAAGTAGAGAGTCATATACTCTTAATTATAGTAGACCTAGTACAGTAGTACCCCGGCCCCTGAGTGGTTTTTTTGAATTGTTTCCTTTTAGCTGCTTCTACTATAGATATAATGATCAGTATACACTTAGGATTAGTCTACATACATCTTCACTCTTCTTTACAACCCATGTAAAACCCATAAAACAAATACTTACTAAAGTATAGAAGGACGGCTATATAACATATTCTTGAAACTGTTTTGAATTTCTTTGGTATATGTGAAACTGACGCAAGCAGACTAAGTAATGAAAAGGACAAAGGCAAAGAGAAAAGTCACTACATAAATGAATGCATGCAATGGTTTTTATGTTTGAAATACATATATATATATCATGTACTCCAAAGTCGAGGACCACCAAAACAGCAGCAAGAGTGATAAAACAAAGGTGGACTGATCAGCTAGCCATTCCTTTATTTAACCTTACTCCCTGCAGGACTCCCGTTGATCCAGTTATGAATACAGACCATACAATATGTCTTTGGCTAATAAATTTATACATGTTTGCTGTCCAATCCCCTAGAATTGACATGACTATACTGCTAGGTCTACTATATATACTCCCATATGATAAGATAAGTTATACTCGTAATATATTTGCTGCCAACTCACCAGAAACTTATGCATATCAGATTGATTTTGTTGTTCAGCGCGTCGACTTCGAGCTGTAATCTTTACTTTTAATTTGTGTCAATTTCACGTAGGGTAATCTCTTAATTCTTGATTTCTCTCCAATAGAATAGTTAAAGGTGTTACCTTACTGATAATGTGGAGCTCAATTATGATTCTCCACCTTTTTCATACAGGCGTTTAATTATTACTTATCTATAACTATTACTAAAATGAAATCATTACTGACGTTATATTTAACAAGTGTCAAACTATTATAAAAATAAATTCCGCCTTTTTTTAATGATGATGGCATCTACTTTTTCTACTTTACATTAATATTAGATTAAAAAATATTATACATAGAAAATTGTGTTACTATATAAATTCTTAAATCATTTAAAACTACCTTTATTTCTTTCTTTTATTTCATGTTTCCTCTCTACTTTTTTCTATAATAATTTTTTTATTTAATATAATAAAAAGTATTATACAATAAATTTTCTACGGTAATTTTATAAAACCTATAAGTTTTCATTAATAAATAAAAATATTTTTATAATTGAAATATTTAACAAAAGTAATTTATTATCAAATCGTGCATCGTACGGGACTTACCTAGTATTTTCTATTTTACTTCAAGGAAAACTTCAAACTTAAAATCTTAGCTTGTGTGTTTATAAAAATTATAAAAAATTAATATTTAGAAATATACATTTAGAAGAATATATCAAGTTTCTTACATAGTTGTATTTTTTTCTTATAAATACTAGGGAGAGTATAACTCTAATTCTACATACTCCCCCATCTCTTTTTAGTTACTACATTTGATTTTTTATGGTATTTAAGACATAACTTAAAATATTTTTTTCATATTTCATAAAATAAATTATAAAAACTTTATATTGTAAAAATTTACATAGAGACGCATCCAATAAGAATCCATTTTGGAAAATTATTTCCTTTAATATAATTAGAATTTATTGTCAAAATTTATAAAATTTGACTTCCAAAATAAAATTGTAGCTAGTACAAAAGACGAAGGGAGTAGGTCTGTAGGTTGTCATATAAGATGCACACTTGATAGAAAATAGCTGTGATCAATTGACCTTGTTGAAACTTATCAAAACTAATTGACTAATACTCCGTATGGAATAACTAATTTAAAATTTTTTGAGCTTAAATTTTTGGAAATAAGTTATATAATTTAATTTTATTGAGAATAAAAAAAAAAACTCTACATGAGTAAATTTTTTGAGGACTAAAGAGGATACTAATACGTAATATATTGAAAAGTTTCTCTTTTATATTGCCCCAAGTTTTTTTAATTCTTTATTCTAAATTTATTAATAGATTTATGTGGGTTTAAGAATGATTTAATAAGACAAAGGTATATATTATAAATTATTAATATGAATGCAATTCTAATTCAACTAGGACTTATATTAATACAAACTTAATTGTACTAGGATTTATATTAATACAATCCGAATTGAGGTAGGATTAGCGACGGAGGCTACATTGGTCTAGTGATATGGATTGATAGCTTAATTAATACAATCCTAGTCCTAATTAATTGATCTATTTATAGTATCTCTCCCCTGAAATTTCAAGTTGTAATACAACTAGAAAGTTTATTATTTGTTTTATATCTTATGCCATGTTCCATTCACCTAATTGGATATGAAATTTTCTATTAGTAGTTTCAATATTAGTTGTTTCTCCCTAAGTCTAGGTCTATTAATATATTATAATAGAATAAGGAGAATGCCACGTGATACATAAATTTTCATATAAATATTTATTAATATATTAGAATAGATTAAATATATAGTTGTTTGACACTTTACTATGAGTACCTTATTGTTTATGATCCATTATCATATGCCCTTCTTTAGTGGCGACATAATTGATTATTCAACTTGCTTTAATTTACACACTATATGAACACGTCAGTTTGAGGTAAGCTTGTGGAGTATAGCCCGTGTATTGTGAAGTACACGAACAAAACGTATGTTCATATAGTCATGCCCTAATGTTACGCTTCCTTAGCTTGTAGTCATGTTTTGTAGCCTTTGAATACTCCTTTTAAACTTACTTAAACTGCCATTAATATGTGATAATCATACATGAACTCATATATAAACTGTTCTAGTGCGTATTAGGGGTGTGCATAAACGGTTAACCGTACCGTTAAGCCTTAACGGTACGGTTAACCGTTATAACGGTTATTGAAAAAGGCTAATCATAACCATACCGTTAAAAAACGGTAACCGGTATTTAACGGTACGGTTAACGGTTAGCCGTTTCATTCCATTTTTATACACTTGTGCACTTAATATTGTGAAATTATATGTATGATTTCTTCACTCATTTGGGTTTTCTACAATAGTAATAACACATATTTATATAAGGTATGATAATGCATAAAAAAATTGTGATAATTATTCATATTTTAGCTTTTTAAGTTTAGTTTTTTTAAAAAATAATAATAACGGTTAACCGACGGTTAATCGTTACAAAAATTTTATAACCGTAACCATTAATTCTTAACGGTTCGGTAAAATAATCGTTAATATGAACCGATTATATACGGTTAACAGTTAACGGTTACGGTTATTTTGCACACCCCCAGTGCGTACTACCGTCTCTCATGACATTCTCATTGACTATGTAGTGTGTTTATAATAGTAATGATTATACATCAATGAGTATCTCGGGTGATGCTCCAGATGAATCCATTTATACTAGATGAATTGAGCTTCAAATTTTTGCAAAAATAGGGCAAGAGATGATGGATAAAATATTGTCTTTAGATTTATAAATACTTGTTTAAAGTTTTTAGGTAGAGTTTTTCATTATCTTTAGTCTTTTGTAATTGAATAACTACTCCGTAAATCATAATGAATTGCTAGTTACAAACGTTCACCAATTTAAAGATCAAGTGTTAAAATTGTGAAGGAGACAATATCTTTCGAATAAATGATTGACATCAAGCTAGGTCAAACATAAACATTCAAAAGAACACTTTTTTATATAATGTTGTGTTTATAGCATAATAATTAACATTATTAATATTTATCAAAGCTGGAAAATAAAATTAAAAAGAAGTAGAAATACGGCTGGGGCGCAAGAGAAAGGGGTGGGGTTAGAGACAGAGAATCTGAAACATCAAATCAATGTCTGGAGATGAGCATTCATTTCATATAATGTCACGTCAATCTGACTCTTCCTCTTCTTCCTCATTCCAACCCCCACTAAGCCCGGCGCCTGAATAGTTTTGAAAAATCATGTAAAAACCAAACCCCGGCATAAAGTGAATGGGTGGACGTAAAAGACTGCCACAGTCCAATCTACTGTGTATATCAGTTTGGCCCCCTATTTTATCAGCACATCCACTTGGTGTTTACCAAAACGGATATTACTATTTTTCCGTACTCCTTTTTCCATGGCACTCCCTTGTTTAAGGACCACTCCCCATTAATATTTAATTTTAGCTTTGTATTTTTCATATAGTTTTCATAGATTTTTATTGAAATCATATTGCATGTATAGACATATACGGCTTTGATATTTTTCGTATTTCTTTGCTAGAGTTACATGTACCGAAATAAATCAAGAAATTATTGAAATTTAAAATATAACTTTTGACATATCTTATTGATAAAAACCAATATTGATTTTATATCATAAAATACATTTTTTGAGCATCATTGTATTTTAAATATTCAAATGATTGGCTACGTCGGCATTCTTAAATTATTGGCTATGTCACCATTCTTACCTATAGTTAGCCGGTCATCTTTTTCCATTTAATTCTTTAAAATATGATGACCTTCAAATGTTGTATTTTTTGTGAAATAAAACAAAGCTTAGCCTTTATCAATAATATGGGTCAAATGTTATATTTTTAATTTTAACTTTTCCATAGATTAATGATTACAATTGGATTTTGAAAATATTGTTGCTTGTTATGAAATGAGATATGAAGTTATTATTAGTATAGTATTCCTTATTAGAAAGTTGTTAATGATGCGGACTAAAACTTTACAACTCTATATATTTTGTATTCTAGAGTATAAGTCATGAGTAGTTATTTTTTGTTATTGATGTGGGAAAAAATTGTGCGAAGTATTATTAAAGATAGTGTTATTTTAAAAAACATGGTGATAAATAAGATTAAAGAGATGGAGTGAAGAGTATTTAGAAATATAAATAGTATGGAATTCCATTCGTATTCACTAATGATAAGGGGGTGAGAAATAGGATACCTCATCCGTACATAGACCCACAAAGTCACAAATAGAATTCGGCCAAGTTGAAGGCCTCTTTAAACAGTCGTGTTTTGGAAGGATGAAAGAGGGCCCTTTCAAAAAGGCAACAAAAGGATAACGGTTCTTGAGAAAAAGAATATCTTTAACAAAAAAGGCTCCTCTTTTAATATGCTTCAAAGTAAAATGAGCACATGTGTGATAGTAAGATGAGCAACGTAGTAGCTGTTCAAGACTAGCATAGGAGCCCCTGCAAAAGCATAAGACCAAAGTAACCAACATTTCAATGGGAGGAAAAATGGCACCATCATTATTCATGTTTTAATACGTACTGTGTCATACTTCGTTGCTAATCGGAAAAGGAATGGCATAGATATAGCCCTTAATATTTGGAATCATGTATTCGAATGTATAATGACATCAATAATCAAATTTTATGACCATATTTAGCTTAGATTGCACATTTAACATTTGTGAGAGCTTGGGGCTTATGGGAGCCATAAGTTAGAGATTCAGTGAGCTAAATAACTAATAGGGTTGATTTTTCAGGTTCCTTGGAAGTGTGGTATGCAATGCTTCCTAATCACAATACATAGTGAAGCCCATTCCCCATTCTGACAAGATCAAGATTGATAAATCCTTCTTTCTAAAATTCTCTGATGGAAATCAGTGCTCCCCGTTTTTGCATATACACAATTCTTATTCCTCCAACTCCAGACTCACGAAATGGGGAAGGACCAAAGAGAGGGCTAGAATCTTCAACTTCGGCTTTCATTAAACAGAAATGTATCTGGTCCAGCCTAGTCTAAAACTGATTAAAATGGGGACCAATAAACTGAAATCAACAACAAAAATGAATAGAATTATTGACGTATCAATAACTACAAATGGCAGATAAAATCGCGCTTTGTCAACATGTAGAGAAGAAAACTGAGTCATTAACAGCACACAGCGTCAGAGGAGCCTATTGACCCAAAGTTGAGCCTACTTTTTCCTGATCCGAATTTGTACTTTGGGATGGTAGAATCATTAGGAGTAGAGGTAGCATCATCTCCAGCGATAGCAAAGGATAGCCTTGGACTCCCTGACCCAAATTTGAACTTTGGAGTTGAAACATCGTTTGGATTAGAGGCTTTTGTTGTATATGGGGAGGAAACAGCAGCTGGTGCAATAGTGATCTTCTTGGCAGCATCGTATGTAGGAAGACTGGCAGAAATGTTTAACTGTTGCTGAGCACTTGGCACGAAAGAAGGCATGATAATAGATGGTGTTGGTGGCTCAGCAGATGTGGTAGATGTGTTCAATGGAAAGGTGAAACCAGGGCTAGTAACTGAAGAAAATGAGATTCCCATACTAGACTTCTCAATAGCAATTGATGGTAATATTGGTTTTCTGTGGGCATTTTGTGGTTCCGATCTAACCAAACTGTTTGTGATGGATGCTGCTTTACTGGGGGCTCCAAAAAGCAGAGATGTCTTTGGTGGTACTGGTACATTATTGATTCCCTGAAAGATCAGAGTGATGTTATTAGGATAAAATGCATAACAGGAACTGAAACAATAATTTTGATCTAACACAAAATCCATAACAAAGATATCATCGCTCAAAACATAATACAATATTTGCCGCAATTCATACAAGAGAGCAGAAATCATGCACTAACCAAGTCACAAACCAGTAATTTAACAACAAAAGGCCAACATTCTCCTTCACGCGAGGGGGAAGTGGGACAGCAATTTATTTTAAGAGACAACACTCTAATGTTTCACAAAGACATGCAAATGGCAGCACAGCACACCTACTGCTAGATAAAATTTAGCGAGGATGACTGAGGGGAAAAAAGAAAAAAAAGAATTCAACCACTTTGTGCATTAAATTTTTAATGAACTCTATGAGCTGCACAGCAAGCTATTAGTTGTAATTGAAATCCCCAAAACACTACCACTGACCTACACATCGTTTATCAAGGTTAGGTGTGGGAATAAAGATATTTTAATTTGTAGTTTAATCAAACATGGAAAAGAGATGATGCAACAACTTGAGAGTTTCTTTCCGAAGAATACTAAATACCTTCTCTGGACTCCTTTGAGAGTTGAAACTTTTGAGACCCGGTGAAGGACAATTAATGGCACCAAAGATAGAATTTCTGTTATAAGATGTTGTAGAATCAACAATATCTTTTCCAGCACCAGAGATGGAATTAACTCTTTCCTGATGCAGATCATTGTGCTCTTTATTTGTCTGAGCAGAAAATTTTACAACATCCGCATTCCTATCTTTGTCAACATTTACCACAGGCGTACCTGAAGAACCAATGTTTTGAACAGGTGTTGCCAAAGGAGCAGCACCAGAAGATTCCTTCCACGAGGTAGCTAGCTTCAACTCCTTCGATTTTTGTTTCACTGTAACTGGCCTATCAATTTGTTCCAAAATTTGCCTTGCAAGTCTACTGCTGTGTGGATGAACACTCTGAACCCCAGCCTCAGGGCTTTTTGCCTTGCTACTCACAGAATTGAAAATAGCGATACTGGAACTGCCAGGCTCAAAATTTTTCTTAGGCGTAAAATCCACATAGGAGTCTTTTGCCAAAGGACTTCTCTGTGCTGTGCTAAACAAAGTAGATTGCCTGGAAGGTGTAGCTGAAGAAAACTTATTTCGCATCCTACGAACGGGACCTCCAGATCCATAACTACCTTCAGCCACATTGTAAATGGACTGCACCATAGAGTATTAATCAGAATTAAAGATCGTACAAATGAAGCTAAGTAGCAAATTCATTAAACAAAGGCCAAAGTTCAAAAGGTGAAACACATTGAGTGTGGGAGAGTCAAAAACTACTACTAATCAATGGGATTCTTGCTGAAGAGAGGTCTAGGACAGATAAGATGTATGCAGCAGTAGTCCATGCGGCCATGCAGAGCAAAGAGGCTGTCTGATACTACCACAAACTATTGCCACTACTTTGACTCTTTTTTGAGTAATAAACAAGTCTGTTTATAGCACAAAACTAGATGAGTACTCCATAACAGATTAAAAATATATATATCTTTGCTGAAAAAATCCTTCTGACGATATTCTAATATGTAAATCCATTTAAAAGTCTTAGACCAGCAATCTCTACCTATTCATCTAACAGACAGGTCATCAGCATAATAGCAAGCAAGTAAACTCTTGACGTCTTACTCATGAGAATGTTAAGAGAAAGAATAACACAAAAGAGATACCTCCTTCCCATAAACAGGAGTTGCGGTTGGTTGAAAGGGGGCAGGTGTAAAGCTGGGAAATCTCGCACTGTCACCTAGCAATGGAGTAAGCTGATGCCAGCAAAAGAAAGCTTTTAACACATGTATCAGAACTAAACGAGTAGAAAAGGGAAAGTTGACCAAACAAACCTTGGACTTAGATTTTGAAAACACAGTCCTTGTATAAGGAGTTCTAGACAAACTATGAAGGCCAGATCTGTTACTCCTACTTTGTGGCGAAGAATAATCCAGCTGATTCTGTGTGACAGCACCAGGCCAGCGTATTGGTGCTTTCCGCAAATGAGATGAGATATCTGGCTTTGTTGAAACATCATTAGAGAAGCCATATTTCTCTGTTTTTGGCACTAAACTTGAGATATCAGAGGTTCTGGAACCCATGTAAGCTCGAGCTATATCAACTGGTGAAGCACCAATTTCATATTGCATCTGCAGAAGATAGACATACCAATTGAACAAAAAAGAAGAATACAGGAAGTACTTTTTCCACTACTGTAAAGTGACAGCATTCTAAATATTTTGAGGTCAACATGCCAACTTGATTACCTTTTGACAAGATATCATTTGCCCATTGTAGCTATGAGCTAAAATGCCAACATACTCTGGCATGTAAACATAGATAATTATAAAACACAAACAAATTTCCAAAATGCAAAGATGTGCTTTTGCCGGAAGAAGCTAAAGTGCAAAACAATTCAAAATTTTTAAGAATTAGAACTCAGAATGTATACTCTGGTGGAGAAGAGAGCTTATAGAAAGATACACATAAATATTCAGAACATAGCAGTATTGACTTTATTTTACCTCTTATGATGCAAATATACGTTCAGAAAGTTCTGTACAGGACAATTATTCACCTTTTAGAATATCAAAACTTGTGATCTGACCCATGCATATGAATTCTCTATTTAAAAGAACTAGTAGTAAATTTTATATTTCATTGTACAGCAAGAATAATAAAAACAACATAAAAAAAAATTAGATAAAAGGAACAAATTCCAAGCATACTTCAAGTACAGGACACAACAATTGCACCTCAACTATAGAAGAATGAGAAAATCCAGAGAACCAACTTTGGCTACAATGGATTCAGAGAATACCTCACAAATATAGAAATCAAAGGAACATATAGGATGGTCCACTTTTAAAAGTTATAGAAAATATGAGTTGAAAGACATAGGACCAAGTAATTAAAAATCTCAACCATACATTAAAAGATATCAACACCAAAAACTGAAACTCCCACAAAGTGGCCCGCATACCTTCAGGAGATACATGTCTAATCATGATGGTGGATTACATACTAACTTACTCAGACTCGGGTACTAGTGTCGGACACCAGAATAAAGCACTCAAGTGTCCGACTCGGTTATTTTGAGAAAAGTTTCCATAATTTTAGACCAAAATAAAGAGCCCAATTGTCTATACCTATATCGGAATGTCGAGAATCTGACACGGGTACTTGAGGTCAAATGAAGAGTCTGAGTAACATAGATCACATATGAGACATACATGAGAGTAAACCAAGAAAAAGTAATCATAAAATGGCATTGAATCAAGAAACATAATTTAAATTAAGAAAAAAATAAAAGACATCAAAGGGAATATTTGTTATGATCTAGCATAGCTCACATGGAAAATTAAATAATCATGAGTACTTTAGATAATTCAGTCACTGATATCAAATAATTAAGTTAAAAATTCCAAGCTTATAATGCATTAGTCAGGTACTAAATTCATGAAGATTTCGGTAAACATTGCTGCAGATTCACGAGGAATTTAATGCATTTCGGGATATTCAGTTTCAGAATCAGACCAGACAAATTATAGGAGGCAGATTGTACACGAAATTCATACTTGAAAGAGTCAGGAAGCAACGTAAATTCACTCACAGCTGGCTGTGGAAAAGGGGTTGAGGTCGCCAATTGAAATCCAGTCAAATCTTCCTCCACGTCTACTGATGTTTTTTCCCTTCCACTAGATGCTTCTGCCTTTTCAACTTCATGTAGTCCAGTCATCCTTGGGGTATTTCTATCTTGTTCAGCATCAACTACTTTGGAATGTAGTATCTTCATCAAATGATCAATGTCCTCTCTGCAAGTTAATAGAAAACATTTAGGTTAGATAGTTGACACGGATAAATAAGGCAAAGTTCAGTGTGTGACAAAATCACAGTAATTTTAACACTTTTTTTTTTATCTTTAGGGTAGTTTCTGATTTTCTAGTCGTAAAATAGAATAACACAATCCATTTTGGGATGTCCCTAAAATTCCATTATAGTTTATACTTACTGCTCCCAATTATCTCCTCATCCCATCAGTCATTTTCTCTTTCCCAACACTTTCTACTAAATTCCAATCAATATGATCTACCTCTGCCTCATCAAAAGCCCAATCCTATATATCCAGGTCTGATCCTGTCAGACAGAAAAAACTGAGTTGGTTCAAGGTCTCTATTGTGGCAATTCCCCAGTGAACACCCTTACCCAAGACTGACTCTCCTCATATATTGAAGACACGAATAATTGAAAAGAGTGTATATTGAACAATCAACATAGCAAGGCCAACAACATTTACATCTCCAAAGAGAAGAAAGAATGACCAAGTAGACAGAGCTCGATGATACTAGCATAAAATTTAAACCAGATTTAATAGTGCATGTATCTATCAAAGAATACTGTAATGCAAACAAGGGGCATTATACAACATTAACTATGGTTAACTAAAGATCCTCATGAATGAAGAGACCAATAATATAGACATTAACAGCACAGATAAGTGACCAGTAATCCACACATGAACCATTGAACCCCATGAACCAGGTATTAGCTCATTAATTAACCTCATGAATGAAGATACCATTAACTACTACACTCAAAATTCCAGAAAAAAAAAAAGGCAACCCACCTAGAGAATGTCTTCCCCTTGATGATCTGCTCAATGTCAGGCACTACATCAGAACAGCCCCCTCTCGTATGGAGTCCATCTTCCTCAGCTAAGTCAACTTTTGATTTCCCTTTGACTTCACTAGGGCTTACAACAATAGTAGATTTGGGAACATCAATCTGGAACATATCACAGGAGATAGCAGAGATGTAAAAAAAGATAAGCACATGTGAAAGATAAGAAGAAAAAAACCCACATTTGTTTCCAGAACAAGAAGCAAAGCAGAAATTACAACTTACAAGAGATGTAAAAAAAAGTTAATCATAACATATGTTGTCATTAATACTCCATAATGTTTTTATTGTAGTTTTCTAAACAATATATCCAATATTTATTTGGTCATTCATGTCGACTAATAAAAGACAATTGTCTCCTTTTCCTTTCTTTACTCACAGGGAAATCGGAATAACGCGTACTAGCAAAATTTACATAGTTAACAACCTTAAGTAACCAGACAAAATTACACCCAATACTTTGCATTATTCTGAGAGTATTATCCTTCCTATAGTAACATGAATAATAATGAAACAGATGGACATGCAAAGTACTTGAACAACTATAAGCAACATTAGCCAGTTAGTTGTAGTTGCTTGGGGAAGGGGTGGATAGTAAGCTATGTATAGGTGAGATTAAGTTAGTTGTTTTGTTTATAGTGAGAGCGTCCAGCTACTTCAAAGCTGAGGTTGTATGCTCTATTCGCTGATATAATCTCATCGAACACAATCAAACCTTATCCCCAAATTTTCTACACCTCTTCATTCCTATATTTCTATTTTTCCAGTCTATAACTTTTACATACAGTAGTTCACAGAGAGAAGACTAAACTAAAGGGGGCTATTTTCCAACTAAAGCAGTTCTGCCTATCTAGGCCTTCCAACTCAATGCCCATTTTTTAGCGTACAAGTATCAGCCTGTCAGTCCATTTTCCTAGCCCCAGTTTTCCAATCCCAGTTACTCCAATTCTCATCTCATTACCCAACCAAACCTATTAAGCATTGATCCTTCCAAACATTCAAAACCCAAACACTCCACTCGAATCATAAAACAAACTCCAGGTCAATTACCTTCGGGTTTCAGCCAACATAAGAAAAATGAGTTTAATCTCAAGCCTGGCCATCTTAAGACTACACCAAACACCTAAACCTGACTTATCCCTAGCACCATCCCATGACATATCTAATAAATATTTTCCAATACCCAAGCCATGGGTGAAATACGTCACTGATAAGGAGCAGCAAAGCAAGTTGATGCAGAGTTTTAGCTTCGAGTGGGACTACAACTGGGATACAAAACACTATGGCTGACCCCAGGTATCAAGTGTAGTTTACTATCCACCTTGAGCACGAGGTGCAAGTTTTGCAGGCTGGTGATGTTATGCATCAGTTATAGGGGAGGGGCACTTTAGACGGTGCAAATTAGTTAGTTACAGTTGCTCGAGGAAGGGGTAGCTAGTAAGCACTATACAGGTAAGATTAATTAGAGAGGAGGAGATAATGAATAACAAAGAGAATCTTATTTTGTTTTGTTTTAAGTGAGAGTATCAAGCCACTTCAAAGCTGGGATTTTGTATGCTCCATTTGATGAAACAATCGCATCAAATACAATCGGCTATCAATAATTACCCCAAATCATCTTCGTCTTCCCCATTTCCATTTTTCTGTTTTTCCAGTCTATAAATAAAAGGTGAGCTCTTATCTAATATTTCAGTAAACATCAACTACAAATACAAGCCTTAGTCCATTTTACCAAAGGATTAGTTACAATAGAGCTAGAATTTTTATCAATAGCAATGTTAAGAAAACCAGACAAGAAACATCCATGAATGGCTGGTAAGGAATGAAAGACATTTGGTACGAGAAATGATTATTTAACAGCAAATGAGTAAAACTAAAAACCAATAACCTGAGAAAATACAGAAATTTTTCAAAAGGAAAAAGAAAATGCAAGTCTTACATCCACTAAACTATTCTCTTCAGCATCTCCAGCTGCTTCCTGTTCTTCCTCTGTTTGCAACTCATCAACTACAGCTGGAAGAAAACAATTCCTTAGGGAAACTAATAGGATGTAAAAATACTGGATAACATTCTAAAACAAGAATCAAACCAATTGATAAAGTGAAATTAACACAAAATACAAAACGAATATGAAAAATAAGAGAGGAGTAATGGAGAAGAAATAAAGAAAATCCAGCATATTGATAAAGATACAAACCAAAGTAACAGAGTAACAGTAAAGGAAACACCACCCATCCCAAAGTCTACATTACGTTGAGCTATCAATTCAAAATTTCAAAAAAAAATAACTTTCTAACTTTTTTTCCTTTTAGTTTCTTCAAGATAAAAACTATCAAAACTTCTATAAATCCCAAGGGCATCAAACTACCTAATAAATTTTCACAAATTGTTTGCTTACATGCTAGTTCCCAGCCTCTTAATACCATGAAGACCAACGAAAAGCCTTTCTGTAACAAACAATTAAATTGTTGTCAACTTGGTCCCAGAAAAAATCCTTCCATGGCAAGCCCATGCACTCCATCATTATTTCTAACAGCAAGCTGTCACTAACGCCCACCGGCAACATGTATCAATTAAGGATTAAGCACCCACACATTACTACATCATTCATCAAGATTATTAGGAAAACGCAAAGAACGCCACATAACATCTACAACATTTAAGGCCTTAGGGTCCCTTCCTCCAAAACACCTTTACTAGCAAAATCTTTCACATCAATAAATTTCAATTCTCAATTTGCCACCAAATATCAACTCAAGTTTCCTGAATAATCTACAAAGCATTGTTCGGGTATATGGATTACAAATCCCAAAGATCATAATTTACCCACCAATGAAAGATCACAAGCAACAAGTAAGCTCCAAACACGAACTTAATCACGGTCCGGTAGACCGTAAAAAACCCTAAATTATTAGGAAAACAATCAAAATTTAGGGGACAATGCTAAAAATTAAGGCAAAACTCGAGAATTAAGTTTCCAATTGATTAAACAGCAAACCCTAACTGTTTTTTAAACAAAGAAGCAAATTGATGGAAGAGAGGGAGAGAATACCGCGAGAGGCAGAGGGAGCAGGAGAGAAGACGTAAGGGAGGCCAGAGAGGAGGCGTTTAGCAGGATCCACAAACCGCGAAATCCAATAGCCACTACTAGCTGGTCGATCATATGGCGTCGCCGGTGGCTTTCGCTCTCTTCGAAGCTTCCCGCCGCCGCCTCTCTCGGATTCTACGCCGTATATCTCCGCCTTGGCCGCAGACGAGAATTCGCCGGCGTACGCCATGTACTCGGGTTGAAACTGGGGGATTCGCGCGGGTTTATCGGGCGAGGGTGGAGAGACTGAAGTTGGGTTTTTTCTAAAGAGTTTGAGAGTGAGAGGATTATATTATGAGTATTGAGTATCCTATGGTTTGACTATTTTGATTGCGGCACAATTTTAAAATGTGTGACAAAAATTTCATGGAAAAATAAAACTTATATATATATATATATATATATATATATATATATATATATATATATATATAAATGGATTTAAATACTTGGTAAGTTGGTATAATTTGGTTAGATACTTCTTTCCTTTAAAAAAAAAAATGGTACAATATTTTTATTGCATGGTGAAAGAGTATTTGTATAACCCATTTAGTAGAGGTAGGTAGCATTATTAGTTTAGAGAAATTGAAATGGTGATTTCATCTTGAAAGAATTCTTGCATACGTAGATTCAATATAATATGGAATGAAGTTAGAAGGTGCTTACCCAACATTTTAGTTTGAATGTTTATATCATACGTTGACATGGCATGATGGTTAACTCTATTGACGTATAAGTTTATGCTATTAAGAGTAGATAGTAAGGTGCTTATGATAAAAATACGGATTAATTATATTAGAATAGCTTTTTAATTTAATGTAAAGAACACTTTTTTGTTGCTATGAGTTGTAAAATTTTACTAAGTCTTAACTTTCAATTTTCAACTCAAATACGGTTGATATTTATTTATCACTTATTTAATTTATGTATTTATTCAATTATCTTAAATTTATTATTTAACTTTTAAATAGTCGTGCAATTACACAAGTATTATATTCATCTCTTTTACAACGAAACTATTTCAAAATTAGTTACCTAATTTCCTTTCCCTAGTCCATGAGACCATCACACTATGGAATTTTCTTAAAAAAAAAAAAAAAAAAAAAAAAAGATACAAGTGTTTTCAAAACATTCCATACTTTATTTTCATTAAAGTCAATTCCTATAACTCCTACAGAATAGGAAAATATGAGATGGTAATTTTTCCTCCACAATTATCTCGTCCTCTAATAACTCTCATTCCCCCATTTCAAATTTTCAATCAACACTTCAAAAATTCATCTCCATTCACTCACCCAAATTACCACATCCAAAAAATGTCAGCCTCCCCCAACTCTCACCCCTCCACACCTTCCACAACCCCCAAATCCCCTTCCTCACAAACCACATCCTCCCCACCACCTCCACCTCAACCCACCTCCACCTCGTCCCCGACCGCAACAACAACTACTGCAACCTCCTCCTCCTCCCCTACAAAGGTCCAAGCCGCCCTAGAATCCTTAACCTCAATCCTCCCTACACCCCCCTCATCCCTCACCTCCATCACCCCTCCACCCCCTGCCTTCATCCTCCTCACTTCCCTTGAAATCTCCTCCCAAGTCTCCTTCTTGCTCCGCCACCCGTCCTCCGGATCAGGAGACAACCACCTTTGTCGTTGGCTCTACGACACCTTCCATTCCTCAGACCCTTCCCTGCAACTCATTGTCTTACGCTATATCCCTCTAATAGCAGGCCTCTATCTCACGCGCATTACACGCCGTCAACGCCAACCTTTAGCTGGGTTCGAGGCCATCCTCTTAGCTCTTTACGCGCACGAAACCACGGCTCGAAACAACCACCCCGTCACTGTCACAGTCCCTGACCTCTCCCACCCAAGCCTCTACCATGAAAGCTCCTCCCCTCAACATAAAAACTCAACTGACCTCAACATCGCTGTCATGTCACCCTCCCTAGAGCCACATGGCACCATGCGGTCCACTCGTAGGGCAAGGATTGTAGGGGTGGCCTTAGAGCTATTTTTCACCAAGATATGGGTCATGCCCATCGCGTCGAAGCTCGAGTTTTGTGAATTTTTATACCAATGGGCCGGGTCATATAAACACCACGATGACAACAACAAACAAAGTGATAACGAGGAAGAATGCGAAGGGAGGATATTGCTACCGTGGGAGTTGTTAGGGCCGTGTCTTAGGATACTAGGGCATTGTTTGTTAGGAGGGGATAAGGGGAAGGACTTGTTGCATGAGAAGGCATATAGGGCATGTAAGAATTTGTACAATAGGCTTATGCATGATGTTAATCCTAAGGCCATTTTAGCTACCGGTAGTTTGTTAAAACTTGTTAAAATGGAGAGAGAGTTCGATGAGGTTGATTATACTGAAATTCATAGCACTAGGGCTATCTCCATCTAATTAGAATTTTTTATTATTAATATTAATTCTTTATTTGTGTTACATTTCTTATGGTGAATTGGTCATCTTATCCTATAGAGTTATTGTTGTAGCAATTTTTATGTTTGCTACTAAAAAAGATACAAACTTCATTCATGTAAATCTTGAGAAGTGCGTATGTTATTTGGGTCTTTTATTGTACATTTTGGATTAGTCTATCGAAAATAACTTCTCAGTTATGACTAAATACTGTAAACATTCGGTCCGTATCATTACGACCATAAATCTAACCTATGTATGATGATGTGAATGTAATTATATGAGTCTGACAGTAAATAAAAAATAAAAAAAAAAAAAGCTAATGATGGGATCTAAATTATAAATTACCCGTACATAAAAATAATACAGGAAAGATAATTGGGTGAGTATATATGCATATATTATATTCATAAAACAACAACAGAACAGGACAAATCAACATAATAAATCAAGGAAACTTTTTGCGTTTCAACAGGATGGCACTTAAGATCTTTGTTGATGATGAAGGAATAGTTCTTTCTTTTGGTCAAAACCATTTTTTTTTTTTTTTTGTGCGTGTGAAGTATAAAAATATATATGACCATAAAAGAGCATATGATGCTGGTAAATGTAAGGTAACTTAACACTTCTTCCGAAGCACTCGAATAATTGGTGGACAGTGCACCCGGTTGGTACACCTGAACCGAAACACATGCAAGATAAAATAAAACGCAGGAGTAAATGTATATTATATGCTGAATAATGTACAGAAGATTTGGACAGTTAATACATGCAAATCGACTGCACGCTTCCTATAACCGTCACTATTCTGATTTTGGGAAACTGAAACATCACTTTACTATGCCGAACTGCAAAGCTATAATTACCCCCACACAGCATTGTATCTTCCATTTCTGATTTTCATTGTTTCCAAAGTTTTTTTTTTTTGAAAAAAAAAACCCTCTTCTCCCTCCATTGCAACTCTGAATTTAATAGGTACATTAAAGTTGAGTATTATATACATTAAACATTTTATATAAGTTATAGACAAAGAAAATTATGTTCATTGAACTTACATACGATGTACATTGAAATTTATCAGAATTGACGTTAGTAAATAGTAACTCCCTCAGTTATTGAACTTATAAAAGATGTACATTAAACTTATATAAGATGTACATTGTATTTATATAAGATATTCATTGAAATTTTCATTTTTGGGAAGTGAACCATCATTGTATAAAATGTACATTGAACTTATTATATAAATTGTATATTGAATTTTATTGTTATGATCATTAGAAATCTGAACAAAGTACATTAAAGTTGAGTATTGTGTACATTAAATGTTTTATATAATAGATACATTAAAGTTGTGTATTATATACACTAAACATTCTATATAAGTTATGGACAAAGAAAGTTATATTCATTAAAATTACATACGACGTACATCGAAACTTTAATAAGATGTACATTTGAAATTGTATCAAAATTGAAGTTAGTAAACAATGACTACCCCAATTATTGAACTTATATAAGATATACATTAAACTTATATACGATGTACATTAAACTTATATACGATATACATTGAAATAAGTGCAAATATGTTACAAATTCAAAATATACCGTAATCATTTCACTCTTACTGACACATTGGCTAGACTGTCATTTCATTATTTGTTGAGCCCCGGGCCGTGGTCATTTCACTCCTTTTCATTTTCCCATACAAATTTATTCCTGTTTGCATGTGCACCACATGTGCCCTATCTAATTATACGACACTCGAAGGTGCAAATATTTGAGGCTGGAGACAGCTGCATGGCAGTTGAAAATATCTTCTACTCCTTGTGGAAACAAATAGCACAGAAAGCAGCTACAGTTATTTCTGTTCCACGGCAAACTTGTTCATACTCTGAAAGTTAACAACGATATATCATAATCAAAATCATCAAAAAAAAAAAAAAAAAAACCTTAATAGGAAGTTTTCAATTAGACAAATCATGTGTCTATTCACGTTCATATAACTTGGGTGAGCCAGACTTTCAACAAATCCAAACAATATGATTAAGCTCTTCAGTTTGCCAGTAATCATTTTCGAGCTTGGCTCGTTTACAGCCTATTTATTAATGTCAACTGATATTCACTACCCAATGATTATTTAAAAAGCTCTAAGATTAACATCAACTTATTCATCTTTGTCATTTGCCCTTTTTGACCAGTATTTCAGCATTTCAAAAAAGAATTTCAAAGTACGTCCAAGCATTATGCGGATTGATGATGCGACATGAGCAGACCTGAAACTCAAGGCTTCATTCAAATGTACGCATTTTTACATTGAGTCTCGTATAGAATATGAAGAAGTCAATAAGATCAAAAGTTTAACATTAACATAACATTATTGATTCTTCACGACGACATCAACTGACGTCTAAGAAGAAGAGGAAAATGCTTCCCAATTGGATATCATAACTTTAACATGAACATTAGGCACGTAGCTATAGCGATGTAGGCACTCCAAAAAGTGATGGACATCATGGCTTCGAGCTATACTTGGCCCGACCCACAACATGCTTTTTGTGTTTAATGGTCAGACCAAACATTCAGATTGGGTATTTCGGGCTTCAGGGCTCAGGCCCATCGGGCTGCATTTGATTTTATT
Organism: Dysphania ambrosioides; assembly: GCA_026401315.1. Classification (NCBI taxonomy): domain Eukaryota; kingdom Viridiplantae; phylum Streptophyta; class Magnoliopsida; order Caryophyllales; family Amaranthaceae; genus Dysphania; species Dysphania ambrosioides. Next base: position 4,935,993 of record CM048667.1, read on the forward strand.
ACCTCTATGACCTACCTTCACAAGCTTGATATGAAGTACATCACAACATGACCAAAACCAGGAAAACATTATAAATAATACCCCTTACTACAAGTCTACAAAGCAGCACGACTGATTTCCAAGAAAATCATATGCAAGTAACAACACGAATCCACCCACATCGCTCAATTTGATTAATTGCTTTTTGTTCGAATGACTTATTACATCAATCCCTAGTTCCGCTTCTACTTTTTACAGAGTAGGTTTCTCAAATTTTTAGCTATACCCATGTTTGTTCATATTCATTAAGGATGTTTGTTTGATAATGTGTTTGAAAGCTTAGTCCAATCTAAAAACAACCATTTCTTTGCCAAATGGCCTATGATTCAGATAGTAGAATCCCCTGGTTATACGGTGAGAGTGGTGATTGAGTAGGTTGGCTTCATAAGCTTTCGAATCCAGTTTTCATTCGTTCTAAACCTCATCAAAACGTCATATACTCACACCCTAACGCTCTAGCCGTTATTGGTAATAGCCATTTCATAGCTGTTCCATTTTAGTAGAAAAATGGAGTACGTAAAAACTTGATTCCCTTACGAGCTGAGTACAGCACTACGATATATGTGACAATTAGAAACATTGTTCTAAAATTGAACTCTCTTAATATTTACAGGGTATCACACAGCTACTGGAAAGAAAGAAAAGTAATTTATACAAGGAACAAGCAGGCAGCAACAAAGTAGGGGCAGCACCAAGCAAGCAGCTGATATCAGATCCTGATGCATCTTGTTTAGAATTCTATGCTTGTTTTAAAGTTTCTAGATCTTTTGTTAGTTCTGCTCATAACCTAGCTGTTCAGGCTAGGAAAATGGGTAGTGGTTAGCTTTTTTTGTTGTATCTCAGTTGCCAAAAAAAAAAAAAAACAAAGTAGGGGTCAAATCATCATTCAACTAAGCCATCACAGTTTCTTGTACTTGTGTCAACGTAACTTTCTCTAACAACGCACTCGTCACAGTCAAAACCCAGAGGATGGAACACCCCCATCAACTTCAAAAGCTAAAATACCAGCAAAGCAAGAAATGCAAAGAAGAAACACATTTTATTCATTTGGCAAAAATATTCTGATTTCGCAAAATCACCTTGTGAAAATTTATAGAATAAAAGGATCAGCAACCCCATAAGAATGTAAAACAAACAAAGCCATACCTCGAGAAGAATCCAAAAGTCAAGGCTTCGACATAAGACACTTGAGGACTTTATCCCTGACAAAGGGCCGTGGCACCACCTTAGCAATGAAGAGGTCCGGGGGTGTTCTTGGCTTGGCTACACCTCAATGTGTTCAATCCTACATGGAAAAGAACAGCATTTTACTTCTGTGTCGGAGAAGGTAGTCTCTTCCTAGTAGTTTTGCACGGTATGCTTGTGAGAATACTGCCAAAATGTCACAGTGGATGACTCAGTTCCTCTGGCTTGGGCATGCCGGGAAGCACCTCGAATGTGTTCAATCTAGGTGTAACTTACTTTTTCAACCCAATTCCCAGGTTCAAATGATTTAGGAATTTCTATGGCCTGGTTAGAAATAGGTGTAGGTGGAATAGTACCACTTTGTACACATTGGGTAACAGAACTTATCTTGATGAAAGGGAAGATAATTGGTGGTTTGAGTGAAATAAATAACACCACATACCTACTGTGGCATTCGTTAGTTTGAAGCTTTGAACAGCCCAAACCCAGGAATTCAACTTGTTGACACCTTCATAGTTATGAAACAACAATATAATGAAGTCAAAACCATCACTTTGTTTGTTCCTGCTCAAATTCAGAAGCTTGAAGAGGGATTTGATGGCACTATCTAATTCTCTTATATGTATTCTTTTTCAGTCTACCCTTAATTTAGCGGTCACAGGTACCTGCACTCACAGGAAAAAAAAAATACTTTTTGTTATCCATATCGACTCTAGGAACAAAATAAAAATTTTAATTCATCAACCACACAATGCACCTTAGAGGTGAATTTGATGTAATTTTCTTTTATCCTTATGTCATTATGATTCAATCTTGTCTAACAGCCACTTTGGGAGTTCTTATTTCTCACACAATAGCCATTTCAAGACCAAGCAGCAAGGAAGAACAATGATGAATCTATATTACACATTCACATCTATTTCATAACTGCATACAGCATTTAAAAAGCATACCTGATAATATTGCTTCTCCATGCTGGGGTGGGATGCTGGAAAACCAAAGATCTCTATTCTTATACATCAATTCAAGCTAGAACCCATCAAGTGTAGTAACTGCATTATTGGATTTTGTTACTCGAGAAAATGACACAATATCAATTGTATTTGTATATAGAGTATAAAGGTGTTACAACTGACAATTATCTACTAACAGCATAAGTTGGTCACTAAGAAGTTGACAAAGGCTCACGATGAAAATGAGAAAGATTTCATTAAAATATAAAAAGATTATTTCCCTCATAAGGCAGGACAAACGCCTTCACTGGATCTTGACACACATAAAAAGGAGTGACTGACGCATATTTGATCTGAGGAAAAATAAAGATGTATTGCTGTTATCATCCTGGAGCATATTATCTGGATTATATTTCTTCCTCGCACCAATTATGTATGACTTTTTCTAGAGTGACAATAAACATAGTAGAGGGGCAATTAACATAAATAGGGTAAAGCATTCAGAAACCCTTCTTTTTATAATCCTTTTAAACTAAGAAAATGACATCCCAAGTTCCCAACTACGCATTTTCACAAGTTTCCATTTCTCCAATGAACATGAAAAGTTAACGGCAAAATCATGATAATCCAAACTGGCAAAGTACGATGATATTAATCGCTTTTACCTCATAATGTAGATGAAAAATTCTTGCTTTCTCTACAAGATCTTGCATGGAACTTTATGACCAGTGATGTCTAGAAGCACTTCAAATGAGAACGCACACAAGAAATGAGGTGCGATTGACAATAGTTAATCCAGATCATGCTACAATAATTCGATCTAAGTACCAAAACCAGGCCTAAGCTGTCTCTTCTGTTTAGTTGATGGACAATCCGCATTCAAGTCTCATAGCTGCCAACAGCTCTGGAGAAACAGCTAATGAAGCTACACCAGCTTTTTTATTGCGATCTTCCTTGATAGAAGCGCGGCCAGTTTCCAGTCCAGCACCCCAACCTCTATAAAGTATGATTTTGCTTGGCTCCTGGGATACCAAAACTCCGCCAGTTTCTTGCTGCAACGAGTTAATTGAGGAAATAAGCGCAGAGTCAAGCAAGATGGCAGATGAAAACCCAAATAAATCAAACTTCAGTACACAACTGTGCACATACCTCCAATTTGAGTACTACCTCCTGAACTGAGGTCCCCTTAGCTCTCCCCTTGACATTGACAATAGCTAGAGGATATTTCTTAAAATGGTCCTTGATTGCTTTTGCAACACCAGTAACAACATTGCTCTTGCCTGCAACATATAAACCGTCATAAAATTGAGTCAAGTTCTGGGGATAAATTAATCATACTAGTGAACAGAATATTATTATATTATTATTCAACTAATTAACAAATACATGATATCCTTTTGAAATATTATAATTCCATTCAGAGGGAGAAAAGCATTATAAATTTTAGGAAAATTCATCTTACCAACAGCTAGAACAGGACGCCTCTTCATCTTGAGGGCTTGTTTCCTCAGAAGAAGCCTCTCTTTATTTGTAAGTGATTTAGCTTTAGCTGGTATTGCATATGAGTTGCTCTCTGCTGCCTTGTGAAATGACAGAGGGATTACCTCTTCGTCATCTGATTTGTGATATGGCTTTGTTATCTCATTCCTAACAACACGATGCACAATCTTGTCTTCTGACACTGATGTAATGCTTGGTTTAGACTCATTGCTGGTTGAATGAGACAATGGTTCATTGCATAAAGTATTGTCAGAATCACTAGCTGCAACATGAATCATTTTTGAACAATTTTCCTGCTTGACCAATAGGAAGAATTATCATACAGCACAATATTGTATGAAAGACAAGGACCAATCAAAAACTTAATAATCCAACTCTACCTCAAGGTCATCATCACTAAGGGAAACTTCTGCATGGGCTTGTTCTTTTTTCACAGAGTTTGAATTGCTTATAGACCAAACAGATCCAACTGAAAGTTTATCAGTACCTTCATCGGTTTTATTGTCTGATGGGTCAACCAGATCCTCCTCTTGAATAGGACTATCATTTTGACAATCCTTGTCTTGAAATGAAATTATGGATCTAATCTCTCCCAGTTCCTTCTGTCAAAACAGCATATAAGGACAGGATAAGAGATCATAGATAGATAAACCGTATCCACTATTAGCAGCAAAAGTCTATCTCCAACAAATTCATGCTCTCACAAAGAGGGAATAGGAAAAGGAGAGGGATATGTGATGCAGAAGAAAAGAACATAAACTTTTCCAGTGATTTTGAAAATTTGGAGAGCTAAGGACACATCGCCCAGTAGCAAACAAGTCATTACTAGGGAATGTGGCACAAAATTTGACATAAAGAAGTCTAAGCATCCTTATAAATTAATTTGAGGTGTAAAGTAATGTTTTAGAGCCTTGTTAAGCAGGCCAAGGTTCTATGTTCATAGAGCAATCAGCCTTTCTCACTAGGATAAAGCCAGAGGTATTACGCCTTTCTGCGCCCAGAGTCAGGAACCTATCACATTGGAGATGCAGGAATTTGAATACTTGAACCTAAAACTACCTTACAAGATACAAAAGAACAATAGACTGAAATCCATGAAAATTGATGACATGAAATTGAATGAATCAAGTCAACTCACCAACTTTGCTTCAAAAAAAAAAAAAAAAATCAACTTACCAGCTCAGATTTCTCCTGTTCATCTTCTTGGTTATCCAAAGCCTCTGTATCTTCCACCTACAGAGCACAAAACTTTATTTTCACTATCATATCGTAGCTTACTACATAAGTAAAACCTACAGAAGTATGAGAAACTCACCAACTTAAATTTCAATCTATCTATGTTTTCAGATAGCTTCAAAACGTTAAGTTTCAAGGACTGCATCAAGAAGGCAACTTATCAGTATCAACATGTTCATAGCGTGAACATGGAAGCAACAGGAACTCACTAACAAGATAGATATTTCTGTGAACAACACAGTAAAGTGATAAACTTCTTTTCATACAACAATCAAGGAAACATTCACTCTGAAACAAGGATCAAACCGAAGCTTCCACGTATAATTCCCAGCTAAAACAAACCTAATCCTTCCCTCTCAAATCGAAAAGAGAGATAATCCACTTTACCTCACGACGTTGGGCTTCTATTGAGCGTTTCAATGCTTCTTTCTTGTTTAAAAGTGTTTGAGGTCTCAAACTGGCTGGGCGCTGATAGTTCTTCCCACGGTATACTATGATTGCATGACCATTCCTGACTCTCTCAACAGCAACTAATACTCCACCACTTTCTGCCTCGAGTGTACGTGCTATGTTGTGGATCTCGTCAATGTCCCTTCCTCCACATATTATCTTCACAAGTTCTCTGTATTTCCAATGCAGATGCATGTTCTCTATAGTGCCATCAAAAACACCACGTCTGCCTGAACATTAAAGGAATTGCTAAGAAAATACCATAAATGATAACTTATATTTGGTAAAGGATTTCCAATTCATTAACTAATATTTTTTGGAACTCTGTTTACAATCAGTAACTTAAATGCATGTGTCATTACTCACCTAGCAACAGAAAAGGCTTCATTCTCAAGCCAACTCTTCTAAGCATAAATCTTTCTTCTTCTGTGATCCCCTCTTTATCCAACTCTGCTTGTTGGGGAATCTCAGCCTGCTCCAGATCAGAAAGAAGCTTCTCTGACTTTGCCTTTTCTTCCAGAGCCTGTAACAACATGCTTGAGCAAAGAAGAGAGAAACCTCAAGTGAAAACTTCCTCTAATATACGCTTACCATGGACAGATTCTTGCTAGTTCTTGAAATAGTACTTTGAATAGACATTATGTTCCGCTCCTGAGAAGCAATTATACTTTTTTGGTCCTTGCTTGTCTCACTTACAGAGGCAACAGCATGCCCTTCAGTACCCGAAACAATATTCTCAGTAGATATTGTCAAAGAGCCATCAGTCACATGTTTGTCTACAAGCATTCTGTTTCTCCGCCTCTGTTCAATAGCTGAAGACACTGCTGAAGGAAGGAAATCCTTTCCTCGATAGAGCACTATGTACTCCTTATCCCGGGACAACAGAACACCACCAGTCAGGCGCTGCAAAATCAATCATCAAGATAAAATAATAATTATGTATGATAAGGTCAGCTACATAATTTCATACACAAGGGACAATAAAATGCAATTCCAAGTAGTTGCCAGTCACTTCCAAAGACACTCAACAAACTTGGATAAAACCAAACTTTTGACAACAACTTTCTAGAAAGATTCATACTCTCATATCCAAGAGTTTCAAGTTCTACATATGGTAACATTATAGTCCCACGCTACTAGATAAATTTACTAATTACCATCTGGTACAGCACACCCCTAATTAGAGCTTATCACTTATAACACGGTATATTTAATCATACACCCGAAAACCACATTCCATAAAACGGAGTGGATATGTGGAATGAGGTACAATCGTGAATATATCAAACAGGTAAAAAAACATAGCAAATCGCAATTTCCACAGCTATTCAAAGCTTACCACTTGGCAGGTAACATTGAAATGCTTTTATCAATAAAAGAAACTTATCCCACTAATCTAATTCGTTGCTAACCTTTAACTCTTCAGCCATAAGCTCACTGTTAGTGTTCTGAACTCCTCTTTTAACAGCAACCTTGGCAATCTCACATTTTTCCCACAGTTTAAGAATTGCAACAGCTAATCCCTGATGGTTCCTGTTTCTCCCTAAAAGAAATGTTAACTTTAGCAACGTAATAGTTTGCATTTCAAAAAAAAAAAAGGTACTAAAGAAGACTTTGAAGTTCATACAATACTTGACAAATCAAATACTCCAATCTGCAACATGAAGTGGGTCCTTAGGTAGTAAAGAAACAGATAGAGAATGGGGGGTTTAGCACAATATGGAGGAGGGAAACAGCAATCTAAAGTACAGGTCACAAACATGTTTTGAATATAGGCAGCAAGAATAAATAACTGACAGAGAAAGAAAAGGGGAAGCCAAAAGAAGGAAAAAAGACAAATCTCACCCAAAGCAAAATGGCAAGGAAGTGGTCGCCCAAGTCTCTTGAGTATTGTCATCTCATCATTAGTTAGTTGAAGCCTCACTCCATATGGAAGAAGGCGAAATGGCCTCCTGTACCCAGGAACAACAGCTGGTAGAAGGTCTGCATCAACAGGTAATGGATCATAACCCCACCAATCCGTAAATCGAGGACCCAATCCATCTAACAAACGTTCAGCTTCCTCCACAAGTTGACTTTCACCAGGCAACAGGAATCGCACCCTGTCTGGACTGCCAACACCTTGAACCAAGGAAGACTGACCCATACTTCTTGTTGAACTTTGTCCATCAGATTTTTCAACATGCATCTCATATGATGGCTCTTCTTCTCTGGCTTGCATTTGATTATCCACTTCCATTGCATCTTCAGCACTGCTATTGCCAGTCACTTCATCCACTGAGAAGTAAGGATACATGTAATTGACCCCTCTATACAGAACAATTTTGCTTCCAGTCCTCCACACAACCATACCTCCAGTTTTTCTCTAGGGACATCAAACATAAAGAACATACTTAGGAAAACAATGCACAAGCTTATCCAATTTCTTTTTTCGAAATGTGTGTGTGTGTGTGTGTGTGTGTGGGGGGGGGGGGGGGGGGGGGGGGGGGGGGGGGGGGGGGGATGAATCATGGAAATACACCAAAACTAGGCAGTTGACAACAACCCTGATAACCCAAATTTACATACTTTAGTCTAACTAGTACTAAACATCACCCATATGTATCACTTCTTAGCATTCATTCTACCTGAACTGACAGCATATTGGCAGCCCAAGAAAGTGAATTCCGTGCCCTATTTTATAGTGTTTTGATATCCCCCACCACAAGAATCAAATTACTTCTCATCACTTCATTGCTCCTTTTTACTTCCAGAGTTCCAGTTGCTACCATCCTAGACAAACTAGGTATTCTAAAGGTTTGAATGATACCCTCATCTGATCAAAAGCTAATAAGTTATCCATCTATTGAACTTCTACACATAAAAGAGAAAAGAAATACGTTTAATAATAACAGAGAGACACACTAGATCTTATTCAGATTCATCAAATTAACCAAGCTAAACTCCTTGTTACACTTTTCACTCTTTTTTAATAATTTGAATCCCTGTACATGATGTGAAAATCTCATAAAAGCCCGCTATGATTTCGCAAGATAATTTTTTATACATAAATAATGTCAAGAAAAACAATTTGCATAACTAGCACAAAATCACATTCAAAAACGTCATAATTATCCATATTATGCAAAAAATGCAATCAAAATGCACAAACTTTCATCAAATTAATCAACAAGTTACAAACTTAATCCTCATTACCTCCAACAAATCATGAGTCCTCTTCATGTTAAGCCTACAAATATCCTCACAAACAATCTTAACAACCTCACAACTCCGCCACCTCTCATGAATCCCATTCACAACCCCTTCTGTAATCCCAGCTTTTCCCAACTTCATCTTCTGTTTCATCCGAATCCCGATAGTCGTCAACCTCCGAAGCTCCGATTCCGGCAACGTCCGCTCAGCCAAGGTCGGTTCTTTGATACCCCTCTCATTTTCTCTTTCCTCTTTCCTCAATACCCTCAGCTCCTTCTTAACCACCCTACTCAACTCGTTCAGCTTAACAACAGCGCCCCCCGAACCCGGGTCTGGAACCGGGTTCTGGGGCGATGACCAACTTGTATCAAGAGTATGCCCAACCCGAAAATTAGGGATTTGGCGGGAATTAGGGATGAAAATTCTCCCAATGTCGGAGACATTCTCATCTTCAGGCAAAGGGGTATCTTTGTTTCGTTCATCCTCGAATCCTAGGGTTCGTAATTTCTCAGCAATTCGTTGAATTGCGGATTTTGGGAGGGTTTTAGATTTGTCACTGGAAGTGGAGCGAAGCTCGGAAATTAAGATTTTTTTAGGGGTTTTGTAAGGGGGGTGAATAAAGTAAAAGTGGCGGGTATGGTAGAGGTGGCGGTGGTGGTGGTGTAATGGAGTTTTGGAGGAGAGAGAAAAACGGTGGGAGGATAAGAGAACTGACATTTCTGTTAGGGCTGCGTATGGAAAGCGGGAAAGGATAACGGTGTCACTGATCATAAATTCTAAATAGTAAAAACAATGGTTAAAAAACAAATATAATCATAGTCGTATGTAGTAATTTAAGCTTATATTTAGTTGGTATGGGATGTATACTCGTATTTCTAATTGAAACTTGGATTAATTGGTATTGGTGTGAAAGGCCACATTACAATGTAAAAACAACTTCTAATCTTATGTACAAACTACAAAGTAAAAAGTAAGCAATGTCCTTGCGATGTTGGGATGGCTGTCAAAGTTGATGCATTTCTTACTCTTGCAAATCCAATGCCAATTTTAATATTGCACTCCCTAGTAACAATATCATTAAAGGAAAAGTTACAAATAATTCCATCATACGGAATTGTTACTATGAAGTTACCCCTTTTGCCACTGTATGTATGCATGATATAAGCTTTTCAAAACCAATGTACCATAATTACAAGTATGATGCGTATGGAACAAAAGGGAGTACTGAACCCAAATATGATCTCATGTTCTATCTGATGCCATTGTCTTATACTTGAGATCATATTTCGGTTAGACATGTGAGCTATCTCAAATTATGGTGTGATGGATTAAGTAAAACCACTACCCTTGACACCGGTTTTAATTTGGGTAAAAACAAGAGTTTCGCCCAATTCCCCGCCTAGAGGCAGCGGTTTTTAGTTAAGCCAAATCATCCCAATTCATATACTAAAGTAAAACCGCTCCTAGTGACAACAGTTTATTAACGAGCATAATAAGGTCATTTCTCAAAATACATTGCCATAGATTTTTTATTTTTTTAAAAAAAAATTCCTCGCAAATCACAATCAACCGATGAATGTTCTAATTCCACACACAAAAATGGTTTCGCAGAAAGTGAGATTCGCAAAATCTTGGATTTGCGTGTTTGAAGCGGTGTTTATGCATATTGGTGTATCTGAGTTGTAGACTTGTGCATTCGGTCGGGTCAGGGCCGGGATGGGTCATAAGCAAACGGGTCGGGTTAAAGAATATATATTACGGGCCGGGTCATCCCAAGAGAGTATAGTTTTTATCTATAGAGGAGGATAGTTTACGTGTATCACCTCCAATCTTTGGTAGTGGATCATCGACAAGTAAGTGAAAATAATTCGTTACCTGATAGTGTTTAAAAGTCTTGGAAACTATAGTCCCATTATTGACCTGACTTGATCCATTAAAACATAACCTTTTAAGAGACCGACCCATTAAGCACATTATTGATTAAGTCCTTTTACAAACGGGTCGGTCAAGGGCTCTTAACGGGGCCCCTGCCCATTTGAACACGTCTACTCAATGATGATGCAAATGTAAGGTTTATGAACGAGTATGGTGTCAAAGAGTCCTGGCTTTCTTTGTTTGACCTGTCTTTATCAAGATTTCCAAGCCTTTGCTTACACAGTTACACCCACCAATTGCCTTTTCCAAGGATGGACGTGAACTTCTGGTGAACCATAATGTGAGGTGCGGGATTTCATTGTTTGGCGCTGGAAGCCTTGTTCCGGTTCTAAATGATGTGCCTCATTCCTCAGTAACCCAAGTATTTACGGTGTAGCAACCTTCCACAAGTTACTAGATTGGAAGCTCCTGATCACCAATACCCCCTGTGGCATAATACTCCCCTGTTACTCTTTGCCTTCACAGTCTACTGTCAATCTCTTATGCTGTCTTAAGAACCCTCCATGTTTTGTTCTTGGCTCAAATTGTCTTAAGAACTCTTCGTGTTTTGTATGCTGACAATCTTGTTCACATGTTTTGTACTCTGACAATCTAGGTCATTATCTCCATTCCTTGGTGCTTTGAAAAGCTTGTCTGATCTATTGTATGTTGTGTAATGAAAAATTTTGTGGAACCAGCATCCCCTGTATTTTTGACTTCTCTGGAGTCTAACGCGCATCTCCTCTTTCTTTGTTTGAGAACTTTATGTTGACACTGCTCGCTAAGCTTCGGCCTCAGGAAAGAGCTACTCTTTACAGTAATTGTATTCGGACTACACATAGTGCTCCATGCATAAGTCTTGTGGTCGAGCAAATCCTACTTATTCAATCAAATGGCCTTGTTAGTAGGCAGTAGCTGGGTGTGAGTAAATACACGGGCAGGTGCCACCACCCATCATCCATCCCTGAAGTTTATTGTTCTACTCCTGACTCCTGAGGGCCAAAATACAGATTCATCTGCCACCAGGAAGTGCCTCGCTTTTTAACGGTAATTTGCGGTTTATGTCTCTTCTCCGGAGAAGCCTAAGATCCCTTATTGCATAGCAAATTAGCAATGCGTACTTGAATCAAATAATAAGAGCATTATCTAGACAGATGAGATACGAGTGAAATAAAGCCCTTTTTTTTTTTTATTAAGGATCATCATATATGGTTAAGTACATGGTTTTAGTAGCAACTTACTTAGGGAGAAGCAGTATGAAAACTATGGGTTAAAAGTAGTCAAGGAATAGTCACAACATTCTATGTTAGCCAAAAAGGGTTAAAGAACAACAACCGGCTTCCAGAGTAACAAGGTAAGGGGCTAAGGACTAAGGTAGGAAGGCTCAAATCTATGTTTAAGCGGCTGCTATAGGGGGTGGCAAAGGAGGATCCATCCCTTGAAAGTACGGCAATTGCATCGGAGCGCAAGTCTCTTTCGTATCCTCCTCCTCCTCCTCTTCAGCATCCCAAAGAAAGTGGGCATACGATGCCAAAACATAACTGCACAAAGAATTGAATTAATAGTGTAATTTAAGACGAGATAAGTAAACCCGAACAAGATACAGGAAACGGGAGCTCACCAGTCATCAGGGGATGACTTGACAGCCTGATCAAAGTAAGTCTCAGCTCTCAAAGAATCCTTCTGGGTTTGCCAGATCAAATCAGCGTAGAGTGACAATACATTCCCATCCCCTGGATTTGCTAGTATTGCTCTTCCACAATACTCTTCCGCTTTCACAAAATCGCCTCGAACCTGTTCATTATAGTAATTTCTATGAGTATCAATAGCTTCACCATGTCAAGCCGCATAGTAGATCTATCCGGTTTTACAGGATACTGTAAGAAAACGAAAATTATGATTACCTCTTTTAAGAACCTTGCGTAGTTCCCTAAGAAGAGCGAATTTCCAGGATTTGCCTCGATCATTTTCTGATAATACAAATCAGTACTGTCATCACTGCCATGATTCGAATCCCAGTTTCCAGACCCGAACCCAAACCCAAAGCCATTCCCACCGGTGAATCCTCCATCCTTACCCCAGCCACCACTATCCGATCCTCTATCCTCAACGTCAAATCCCTCGTCTTCCTCTTCTTCAACTACCCTCTCCCTCAAACCCAGCCCACTGTTGGTCAAGAACCTTGAAGCAGAACCCAAACCCGAGTGCGAATCCGAGGCGAAAGGGCTATTGGGTTTGGGTGAAACAGCAGTAAAAAGGCGGAGATCGGATTCAGAAGAAGCCCGGCTCAAGCTAGGAGGAGCACAAGACGAGGTGGTAAGGGAGAGGGTAGACTTAAGGTCGGGTGAGGAGGTGGAGGGCCCGGATGTGGATTGGGTCGGAGACCATGAGTTAAGGAGTGGTGTTGATGCGCTTCGGAGCAGCATCGCTGAATTTTTGTTTAAAGAGTTTGAGTTTGTTGTTTGGTTGGTTGGGTGATGTTTGAAGAGAGAGAGAGAGAGAGAGTGAAGTTGGTCTTATAGGGAATTCCGGAATAGAAGAGTGATTATAACCGTTGATTAAACTACGTGTCTGAGACTTGAGAGGAACGCGGTATATAGCTGTGGAAGAGAGAATGGGTCGGTGTTGGGTCGTATTTTTGGGTAATTCATAATTCATAATTCATAATTCATAATTCATAATTCATAATTCATAATTCATAATTCATAATTCAGATATTATTACAGCCATACATGTGCAAATTCCGTCTTTTTTTTTTTTTACATTTATTGACGTAGTTGGGAATCTACATTCTCTAATGAGTATTAAAGTGTGTGATTTGGATCATAAGATATCGAGATTTATACTACTTCCATTTTTTAATGTTAATCATTAAGGTTCTATTTCCAACTTATTTTAATTGATTTTTTCTTTTTGAGTATTTTAACTTATTTTTGTTGAATTTTTAGCTTTTTTAGATTCATACTACCTAACTTATTTCTACTAAATTATATTTAAATAAGTTAATGGAGCCTAAATTGTTTTGATAAACTTTTTTTTTTTTTTGAGGCTGACATAAAATTTATGGTCTTTTCTAGTTAATTTATTTTACTAAATTTAATTTATTTTTGTTAAATTTATATTATGTTATCCTAAACTTATTTAAATAAGTTTTAGCATAAATAAATTAAATTTAACAAAATTAAATCAATTAAAAAAATAAGTTCATTTCAACAAAATATGATTCTAAAATTATAAAAAAAAAATCAACAGAAATAAGTTAAGTTGGACAAAAATAAAATAACTTAGTTTTGCCTAGCTTGTTTTATTTTTGTAGAACTTGACTTCTTTTTCTTAAATTTATTGTTTTTTTGACTCTCATTTGCCAAAGTTAACTTATTTTTGTTGAATTGCTTTATTAGTGTCAACATTAAGTTATTTAACTTATTAATGTTTAAACTTATTTAAATAAGTTTACTATATCAGAGCATTAACAATTAAGGTTGCTACTTGAATGTTGGATGGGGGTTTGGACGTTTGGCTCAATTGGGACTTGAGAACATTGGTTATTACTTATTGATGGTCTGATAATTGGGAAGTGTTGGTTCATAAGGGTGAAGTTATGGGACGACCTGGTAACAATAGGATAAGGATAGTGTGGGTTAGAGGTGGGCGTGAGTCCTTTTACTCCCGTCATGTATCGTGTCAATTCGTTTTTAGTCTCTTATTGTATCATGTCGGGTTATATTTTTCTAAAACTTGGCCTATGGCCTAGCATGATCCACATGCTCGGCGTGTCATGTCTTGTACTAGCCTAATTTTTAATAAAAAATAAAAATAAAGTACGTAATAGAATCGAAAAAATAATTATACATAATTTAAATTATATTATAATAATATAATAATAATAAAAATAATAGTAATATTAATTGTAGTAGTAATAATAATAACAGCATTAGATAACACTAAATAATGACGTGTTTCGGGACATACCCAGTTCGAAATTGGCGTGACATTTGCCTAAATTTTCTTTGATACCCGCAACCTAGCCTGTGCCATGACCGTGCTCGAGCCGGGTCCGGTCAGCCCATGCCCAAGTCTAGTGTGTGCAATCATTGTTGAAAAGGGTTAAATGTGATGGATTTTCAATTTTTCCTAAAAAATAATTCCTAAAATTTCGATGTATGGAGATTTGGAGGCTACTTAATGTTAATTTAAGCAAAATGCATTAAGTTGGTGATGTAGGCTAATTATGATCGAGTTTGTATCTTTGTTTTTAATATAGAACACTTTGATAAGAATCTATCTTTATCTTATATATTCCTCTTTTAAATAAGGGCTAATAAGTTTAAAGTTTATTTTTATTTAAAAATAAAAATGCGTAAAGCAGTGTCTTAAATAACATTAAAAATAAAAAGTTAAACAATTAAGGACAAAAGGAGCGGTAATAACTAAATGGACACGTCATAGACGAAATAATGAAACACAAAGAGTGCCCCACAAATGGACGAACAAGAAAGAAATAAAAGAACAATAATTTAATAAGCCATTTAGCACTTTATAGGAACTTCTAGAAGTACTTCGTTGACGGAGATGGCAGTATGGCACAGTAGAGCTGTACATGCACGTGTTTGATTTGTAATGAAGTAAGAAAGTAGTTCAATCTTTTAGTAGGCAGCTGTTGTAGACTTGTGGTAGTACACTAGAACCTGTACTGGAAGTCTGGAAGTGTAGCAGGCCAAGAGGGGCAGAAACTTGTATACGCATACGCATACGCATACGCATACGCATACGCATACGCAATGATTTTGTTAGTCCTATTATTTCTACTAGGTATTACGGAGTACCGTGTTATTGTTCGTCTCCATTTGTAGTACTATGCCCAGAATTTCATTTGTCAAATTATGAAGTCTTATCATTATTCATCTCATTTACGTCTAAACTATTATTTCAATTATATTATTTTAAGAGTATATGTCCAAATTTTGTGATATGAAACCCATTACTCTGTTTTAGGAATTGAATGATTTCAAAAAATTTCATAAGACCCTATAAAACACTCAGTACCATTGCACGGTAAGTCTAATATACATGTTTTTTCATCTTAAATTACCCTATATTTGTTGTAAATGTGTATTTACAGAGAGCCAGTCTGGTCGCCATGCCGGTGGTAGCAATAGGCTTCGTCGCAAATGTTATGTTTTTACGACCAGTTTAGAGTTTGTAGTAAATACTTGATTGCAACAAGAAATAAAAATGGTCGCAATTGAGCTTAAATGTATGATAAAATTCCATTCCTGACTTTTTACAACAAAATTTCTTGTCGTTATTTATTTTATTATTAACAATGAAATTGGCTGACGCCATTATAAGTTATATTTGCAACCAGATTTCTTGCCACAATTCATATACTGTTTGTAATGAGATTAGATTGGTAGTCAATAATTATTTAGTATCTACAACTAGATATTATCTACAACTAGATATTTATTGTTACTGATAATTTTATACTCATTTCAATCGATTTTCGTAATCCAACATCCTCATTGAGACACATTATAGGGCCTATAGAAACCGGTTACAAAGTATTGAAAGATTTCAACATCCTCATATGATTTTAGAAAGAATTTCGTACCTTTAGTTCAATTTTGCAATTTTTTTTTGAAATTATTTCAAAAATAATGCAATTCATGGGTCTTACGGTAGTATCATATTAGGCATTAGGAGTGATTAAATCTTATATAATGACTCTAAACACTTATTTCACTCAATTTCAAAAAAATCCTACAAATGGATTGTAAGTTCATTACCATTACCTAAATTTTAAAATCATATAAGAAGGTTTTAAACTATTTGTTGCCTAATGTTTCGTCTCTAATAAACTGATGTCAAATTTAAGATTGAATGTAGGAATTTTAATCTAAAAATTAGTTTAAAATAGTTGCATTTTTATAGTCATATTAGATGATTTCAATCACATATAGGCAATTTATGACAATACAAGAAAAAGAAATAAAAAAAAAACCCTAAACGAAAAGGGGGAATAACATTAATGAATTAAGGGAATCTTACTTGTGAGAATTACAATATACTAGTACATATATATTTCGCAATTTTTGTTTACATATGAATTATGACATGTTAGTTTTTTTAAAAGCAATTATGACATATTAGTTTAATTTTTCTTTTTAATAATTATAATAAAATGAAAATGATAAGTATATATATTTTATATTTTAGTTAGATTCGTAGGAGATGCATGAGAAAGAAAGCCTTAACCAGAACTAACAGCATGCCTTTATGATTGAGTATCATAATTTGAATATACAGAGTTGAAGTATTTTACCTTTCTATGCATATTATAATATTTTAATATGATTCCCGTAAGGCCGTAACCCTCATACTTTTCATTAGGTCATAAAGTTCGTTGTGACAGAGGGCAATCCTTTGTCCACTTATGCATAGATTTTAAGACAATATATACCTCTCTTTAGTCACGTAATCGGAATACAAGGCTGACATGCATGTAGCCGAATAGCCCATACGACAAAACTAAAAAATTATAAAAATTTATATTTTAAAATTTATATTATTGAAAAGTATATAATAAAATCTCAATTGAATATATTATTTCTTATAATATAACGAAAATTTGTAATTTGAGAAAAAACAAAGGGATAAAAAGAGTACTCCATACTAGAACATATGCAATAGAAAACTAAGAATAGACCCTCTTTTGTCCGCTTACCCCGCAAATATTTTAAAACCATATAGTCATATAGACTTCTCTGTATCTAAAACTTGACATCAAATCCCGTCTACAGTTGTTGTCATACCGTTTACGGCTCTCTTTTCCTAAAAAAAAATATAAACCTTTCTTTAGTAATGCAAAAAGTGAAGGTGTGCTTTAATGTTTTATCATAGGCTAATGACTAAATTTACACTGAGTCGTCCAAGTAATGTTGAAGAATTAAGCTTACAAATTACAATTGCCTTCAAACAAGTCTACGGGTAGAAAAGTCCCTCCAGGTTGGTACACAACCCCTCGACGCTCAAAGTCAAGTCAATGTCAAGTTCCTTGCAACAATTGGCACATTTGGAGTGGTAACTTGCAACTGGCAACAGTTGCACCTTGCAAGTGCCCAAGATGGCCCTCCATTATTATTAAATATATCCTTCACGTGGCTCTGGCAAATCTACGCCGTTCGTCTTGCTTTATTGTTGCTCTTTAACGTCCAAGATTTTAGCTTAACATGTAAACAATCTTATCTTACGGCCCATAATCATATCACGTGATATTTTATCTTCTCATAAATTAATATAGAAATTGGTTTAGATCTAGCTTCCTTCAATCCTTCATAGCATCTTTCCCACTTTTTGGGTCCCCGACCTTTCTTATTCATTCATTGAATATAATTGAATTTTTAAGTTATTCTTATTCACCTATTCTCGAGACGATAGTTCTTTTTAGAGCCGGTATTGGGCATTGGATATGCCCAAAATGTTAAAATTCAGATATATTTATATTAGTTTTGTATAATAATATAAAAGTATAATTGAAACAGTGATTTGAAACTTATACTCTAAATGAGAGATATTAAGTTTAGGGCTTTATTCCAACAACTTTCTTATATTTTGTGAAATAAAGTGGACAACCTGACATAAATTTTTTTATCAAATAAAAATTAAGTATTTAATTTATTAAATAGAGAACTCAATTTGGAGAATTAATTAGGGCCCATAAATAATATCCAATTGTTATTCCGGCCTTAATTCTTTTTCTATTTCAAGTTAAATTTTATTTACATGTGTACTTGTAGTAGAATGACTATACTTTTTTTCTTTTTACAATAGAAAGACTATATTTAACCCTTACTTTACCTCTCCCATGTAATTCTTATAAAACTTTTCTAGTTAAACGAACTCATTCAGGGTTAGTTGAACACGGTCTCGTGTTTAGTATTGGACTAACCTCACGTGCTCATGCTATAGCCTGAGTAATAAATAAAAAATAATGTAGACGATATTTAATCTCACGTTAACAAAATTAGGTGAAATTTCAATAACGAGAATAGCCACTTAACTTTATGTAGTAATATCATTCTCTTAATTTATTAAGACGGAATATTCACAAGTGTTTATTGGATTACATCTTAAATCCTCCCCAATATTAATGAAAAGACCAAACATATTTACAAAACGCTATTAAAAAAATGCTGGTGACGTGCTCAGGTCATTGGTTTATTTTTTTTATCATCCCTTAATTTATCACCTACATTTACCTTCATTTTTCATTAGTTTTTTTTTTTTATCATACCTTAATTTATCTCCCTCACTCCAAAGTTCAACCAAATTACAAAAGTTCTGCCACTGTGCGATTTAATTTCCGTGGCGCCGTTGGTTTTTACAATTTGTCGGGTACTCGGGTCCAAGCATTAAGTATACAGCTGGAAATCGCATAGAGGGCCCAGATATCAAATGAACGGTGATCATCAGCACATCATCAAATGGTGGGCTTGACTTGTTTATACTATTCATTTTTTTAACAGGCGATAATACGAGAGCATTATTGCGCCATCAGCACCATTTTGTACGGACAAAACTGGTTGATCTTATACGGAGGAGACAATTACATATCTTGTGTAGTATTATTGTGTTTTGTGTGATGAGAAGAGAAGCACTATTATTTAACCATAATGTAATATGGCAATCCGAACTTGGGAAGTGATACGATACCAACTACCAAGCAAGTGCATGGTGAGTTGTATACTCGTTACAAACTTATAACCGAATATACAATTATTGATAAGATTGACACTGTCGATATTTGATCTAATTAGTTATATTTAAGACTTAGATGTCTTTTTATATTGAACTTTAAAAAGGGATGATTGTAACTAAAGTACGTACTCAAAATTGTATTGTCTAGACGACCATTATTTGAATTTATGTTAAAAGTGCAAGGAATGTCCTGAGAAAATTCCATGGTCATCATGCTCCCCGACTCTAACAACTAGTGTGAATATGAAACTATTCTTGAAGTTGATAGGGCATGGAAAAGGGTAAAGATAAAAAGGCAAGGATGGTGTGTAGAAGTGGGTATTGGATGTGTTATTCTCAATACTGATGGAAGAACGGAAGGAGGAGAAAGGGCCTGGGAGCATTTGGCTCTCCATTCAGAACTTCTTGCAATAAAAAAGGTATGATCGAAGCAGCAAAGAGAGGTGATGCTTGTTTAGTACGTTCACACTGTGCAATTGTTGTCCAGATGCTATGTGACCCTGCCAAATCACCAAAAGAATTGCACAATCTTATTGATGACATTACTCATGTGCCTTTATCTTTTGCTTTTTTTTTTTAACTTGTTTTAAATTATCAATATTTCTTGTTGACAAGGCACATAAACTAGCTGTCATAATTAGAAATGAGTCTGTTTTTTAATACCTTGCCAAAAAAAAAAAAGAAAAACGGTCAGCAAGAAGTAGCAAAGAGGCCAATACCGATCATATATAGGTGGTGTTTGTTGTTGCCGAGTGGACTGTGAAGGTTTGAAGTCGCTTGCATGGCCATGCACGGATGCACCCTTCGGATCGATCTCTCCTATTGTCCACTATAGTTGTATGTAAAATTTGCTAGTTGCTACCTTCATGTATAAATATAGAAACTTACCACATTATAAGAGGTTGTGTGCTTGTACGGATAATTGTTACGTGGGTAGAGTGCGTAAATCTTGGCATCTAGCTAGTAGGCCCATCCCTAAGGCAAGACTAGTAGTTGTTCAAGGTCCATCATATTTCTATATTTTGAAATAATTTTTAATGGGGTATCATTAGAACTATGAGACCCCCTTTTGTATATTTCACTTTCTATCTCTAAAATGTCACAAATGACCCTACTAGCTAGCCCATTATATATTCTTAATGTTAACGTACAACTACTTTATCTCCAAGAAAAGGGGAATTAGCTCTCAACTAATTTCCCTTATTGATTTAAATTACTCTGTATAATAGTATAGGCCAATCAAGCATCATCATTGAGTTCAGACCTAACTTGAATCTTTTTCGAGAGGTACACCAAGTAGAGTATTCACTTATTTTAAGATGAATACGAGACATTTAATCTCATGCCAACTTAGCCTATGAAGAAAAACTAGCCACTAATGTCAAACTCACAATCACAATCACAATCACACTCCATATTAAGATGGTATACCAAGTTGATGTATGATTACATGGATGCTAGGAGGAGGGCTTAATAAGATAAATTTGGAGGCTAATATTAAACTCCACCTATGCAGGGGCAGTTTTAGTGTGAGTTCAGCTGAACTCATACTAAAAAAAACCCCCCTTTGTAACATAACTAATCATATATACAATTCCAACTCTCTGATAAAGCCTTAATTTTTTTACTCAACCTACCCAAGTTCGAATCTCCCCACTCATGCACTCACTCTTTTCTTTTTTCCCCCTTTCCCCATTTCTCAATTCACGGTTCTAGTGTTCCATCACTTGAAAACCCTATTACCCTACACCTTCACGTCTCTCTCTCATACGCTCACAGCTTCGCTATCGGGCCCACTGACTCCAATCGTCCGGCACACACGTGGTGCAACACCCCGGTAATTCCCATTTTCCAAAAACCAAACCTTTGGGAAACTATCGGTGTGCTACCGCCACGTGTTCAAACGTTAAGGCTATAAAACAGAGTTTTGCAGCGGAAAACCAAAAGACTTTTAAAATAACATTAAATGTAAATCAACTCCTAATATAACAAACTGGAACCTCTACAGCCCTCACTGCAATGTACCAAACAACGTTCACCTCAAATCCAACAGTTTAAAACCAAATCAATGAACATAATTTATTCCGAAATCTAAATTAGAATAACGTTCTTCTCAAACCCGCTCATGCATGAGTGCTCGTTTGGATACCTGTTAATAATCTGCTCTCCAATAATACAAATGTAAGTATTGGATCATCACAGGGTCATTTATAGGCAAAAGCCATGACCAAAAACACACAGGGCACGTAATCAGCAAGCTGAGTACATACAATTTACAAAGTATGATAGTTGAATTGATAATTAAATGAGAATAATTATAAAACGTAAAAACGTATCACACAACATTTTACTCAACTGACACGATAAATAGATTAATGATTTGGATTAAGCAATAGAATAGGTTGTCTCCCCCATATCCTGATTAGGACATCAAATAATTAAATAACCCATGCACTCCCATCGGAGAGCATCAAAATATAGTATAAAAAATCCAGATGGTAAACGGGCGCGACTCCGTCACCATAGCTATATGAGATCTTAACTAACCCCAAATTTTAAGTTTAAAACTTTATAAAAGAGAGACTCGTAGATCACACGACCTCCAGTAAAGGCCACTGATAATACCCCATGAACTCCAACCCCTGATTGTTAATACTCTAGATGTGCATTAGCCAGAGTTTTATTGCTTATCCTCTTTCTCTTTTACTGTTTAAACTCAATA
Source organism: Dysphania ambrosioides (assembly GCA_026401315.1). Taxonomy (NCBI): domain Eukaryota; kingdom Viridiplantae; phylum Streptophyta; class Magnoliopsida; order Caryophyllales; family Amaranthaceae; genus Dysphania; species Dysphania ambrosioides. The sequence goes on from CM048667.1 coordinate 4,957,944, forward strand.
TACACTATCATCGGAGTACACACATGCAAACATTACAGTTATACAATCAATCTCTGTTATACTGTAATTTTTTAAAACTTTTAACTTGAATATCAACTGTTAAACCTGTTGAACAAAGTCAACTACCCTCGCCACTAAGACTGAATAAAAGTTCACCTTTACTCCAATCCTACTATCGGTAATGAAGGAGTAATATTAAATAACCTCATGGATTAATCAACAATTAATACGTACCAATTTAATAAATCACGATTTCTCACAAATAATACCACAACATGCCCCTAATATAAAGAACATGAATTCTTGCAAATGGATAACCAAACAATCTCATTCAAAGGGTTCCCTAAATATCATACTAAATTTATATTTCACCCTAGATCATGCTCCTAATTAAAGGTAACATTTTCCGTAATTTGTACGTACCTGGTGTAAAATACACGAGTGACCACTTTCCTTACTAGTTAGCACCTTCTACAAAGTGTTCTCCTACACCAAATTATACAACCTAAATCAATACACCATTACCCAAAATTTACAGTAACCATACTAAATTTTCCAAGGTTTTAAAGTCATCCCAAAACATGTTTTTAAGTCTAAAAAAAACAAGCTAATAGTTTAGATATAATACTACAAGTATTAATTTGAAGTTTATCAAAATACAATACTCATTTTAAGTAGCATGAAAGTTTATTACACATAAAATTTTAAGGCATTTTCCACAAGTATCTTGGACATTTTTTTAAAAGTAACGACTCAACAAAAAGTTGTTTCCCATTGATCCAACCATTTGAGTAGATAAAATTAGAACCCTTGAGAAATGTTCCTCAATAACATGATAGAAGATTGAGAAAATCCCAATTTGCATTTGTATATACTCGTTTAACATTGCAACATCCACTTTTGATTACTTTACCATTTATTTGATACTCATTTAACTTGGAAAAGTCCACTTTCTATTAATTAAGCATTTGTTTGATACTAGTTTAACTATGCAAAACCAACTAAGTGCAATCAACTTTATAACGTTATTATTTTGTTATTCTAACCAAATAGCTAACTCACGCAAGTCATGATTTGCCTAATTTATTTTAACCCACTTCGACAATAGTTCATCTTCAAGCCTCGAACTCGCCACCATCCATTAGTAGCTTTCCACGCCAACATTTAATACCCTTTTTACCAAAGCTACCATACTCAAGGTTGCAAAGGATATCATAGAAGAAAAGATACGAAGCACACGGTGAATTAAGGTATGTGTTTCAAGTGATACAAATTGCTAGATCTTAGTCATCACTATTCAGGTCGGGAATAAAAATTGGTTACCAATCACCTTGAGGACAGGCACCAGGTAGGTGATGAACTAATTTATAAGGCTCACGCCACACCAAACTATCGGGACCAAGTATATCGTTCCTTATAGCAACTAAAAATAAGCAAGCCATATGTAGAGCTACAAAGAGTAGGATAATAACAAATCACAAGCCAAAGATAACCATAATTATATACTCTTATAGCACATAGCATATAAAATCAAAGGAAAACAAAGTGAAAAGGAGAAGGAAGGGAAGGAAACCATATGTGGGGCTGGCAGAAGCGCCGGAGGGGCTGATGGCAGGCTGCTGGAGCGGCGGTAGACGTAGGGGCTGGGCTGGGTTGGTGGCGGCAGCAGCTCCACGGATAGCCGTGGGCAGCAGGGGCAGGTTGAATGGGGTGGAATTTCTACGGGGGAGGTTCTACGGGGGTTATAATTTTTTTCTTCTTGCTTCATTTTTGTGGGGGCTTTACGGGAAGGGGTAGGGTTTTTATTATGGGGTGGGTTTTCTTTCTTTTTCTTTTTTTCGTTTGTTTTGAATTGTTTTGTGAGTAGATAGAATTTAGGTTTAGGGAGACTTTAAGTAGTAGGGTTAGTTAGTAGGATAGAGTTTGGGTAGGATAGAATTTTTGTAATTTAGGCTTAATGGGTTACTTAGGAAAATAAATAGATAATAACAAATTTCGGGGGATTACACGTGGTGGATGGTGGCTCTGCTCTGCTGGCTCGATTGTTCCAAGCCCATATGGTCAACGGAGAAAATGATGTCCTTACAGTTAGTATTTAGCATTCAAAATTAAGCTCACCTTCAGGAGTTGATGCATTACTGAACGGAATGGAAATATTCAAAATAAGAAACTCAATGGATAGCCTTGACGGAATGGTATCTTCAAAGTCAAACTTGAGAAGATGTAAGGGAGGAGATAATAGTTTTCTGGTGTTTCTTGTTGCTGTTGTAGGGTTGTTGGTTGCTGCAATCAGTGGTCTTGCGTAAAAGATTAATGGGTGTCCGTGATTCTGGTGCATGATATGGTCTCGTCATATTCAGATGTAATTTTCTTTTCATCATTGTAATCACTTGTTTGAACGGTTGGAACCTCAAATTGCTCTTCGGCACCGCATATCCGCATCCGTGTGTATTAGTATTCTGTTAAGACAAGAGGTATGTGTGGCACCGGACCCATGTAACATAAAGACGGCGAGCGAATATCTACTTCGTAGCCCAATATAATTGAGATGATACCAATTGCAATTTTTGGTCACATAATTTTAATCACAAAACAAACTCGTAATAATATGATAATTTTTCGAAAGAAATTTAAAATAAGTACAAATTCAGATTAATTAAAGAGGAATATCCTAAGACAACACCCTTCGAAAGACAACTACAAATATTTATCCAAAATTGCGGTAAAATTGTACAACAGTCAGCTGTGCATAGTGAGACCTTATATGTAGAAATCACGAAAAAGTTTGAGCCAGGACAATATTCTTACTCCCTCCGTAACTCTGTCCTTTAATGTTTGTCCCATTTGACCATATTTTGTGAGAGTTTTTTGGTCAAAATAAGGCAAATAATAAGTGTCTGAAGGATTAATAAATTTTAACTAAACATTTCACAAGTGAGTACAAAATTGATCAGCAAATGGCATGCGAGCAAAACAAAAACACTTGAAACTAGTTACAGTTGAGTTGAAGGCCTAATTTACCAAACATAAATCTCACATCATCAAGCAAACTACAATTGTACATTTGCAGCATGATGAGTATAAATGCATTGCCATGGTGCATTGTGCCATTGTTTAGTATAGCACTGATCCTCTATATCGATCCATACAGCCCACTTCTGGATTCAACAAGTCAGTCTGTAACATTCATAATTGAGCAACTTAGCAAAAATATTTCTTTTCAATGAAGTTTTAAGGTCAATTGTGCTTATTATTGTGATATCAAAATAATATATGTACCTAAAAAATACGTGGCTAAAGTTTGGAAGGCGTGAAGTCGAGCAAATGTTTACAAAAATAATAGAGATATGGGGTTATTTGTGAGAGGATGTTGGTGGGACTTTCTCTAAATATATGAAATAAGAAAAAGATGTTAAATGCTCAAGTAAAAAAGAGTAGGTCTCATATTGAATTTAGAGCTACACCTTTGACATGATCATTTATTAATCAAACATAATTATATGATTTGTGATTTAATTACATCATATTTGAACACAATACCGTCTTAATCTTATTCTACTATACTCTAATTATATGACTATCCATATCCATGAAGGGTCATTATTAGCAAGGGACAACTAAGTTAACTCTCATTTCACTTTTCTTCAATAGTAATGCAAGGCTATGACGAATCAATCCAAAGGAGTACCTTTTAGGTTGGTGCAAGGCATTTAAATAATGTCACATGTACGTGCAAAGTCTATTAGCCATATAACAAGCCAAGTGTTAAATATTAGGGGAGAGATTGCAAATCATTTCATTTATCTTCTTTTATGATTAAATAATACAAAAGTTGACAATTTGAACTAATTAGTGTTTGATGATTCCTGATTAAGTGAATAACGCCATACCTACTTATTAGCCACATCTTAATCTATATTTAAGATTCAAGCAGAGGCATTTTTAGTATGAGTTCAGCTGAATCCAAAAAAATATGGAAAGTTTTTTTTTGAAAATAACTTATATTCCTTTCGTTCTTTTTTATTCTTCATATTTTTCCCACCTGCAAATTTGAAAATGTTGTTATCATTTGTAATCCTTCTATTTTAGTTTAATATTGTGATTGGGTGAAAAAGTTTAGTTGAGATCATTATCCATGTGATATGTAGGCCATTGTTTGAATTTTTTAATTGTTTAATGTCATGGACTTTAGAAATTTCACTACTTATTTGATGCTTAACCCATTTGCATCATTTTTAATAGAATCTATTCTCATTTTTAGATTAATTTAAATTATTTTATAGAATTTTAATGATATTTAATATTATTTTGATTTCTTCCTTGATTTCAAATGGGAAGGAAAAAAAAAAAAGAACAAAGAAAGTATACTATTTGTAACACTCTCAAAGATATATAAACTTTATAGCTCAATGTTAAAACCCATTAAATAACATACAATAAATCATGGGTTTTAGTCTCCTTTGATTCATATACTCCATCTCTTTTTCCCCCCTTTACGTATGACTCATTCACCGTTGTTCTAACATAGTATCCCAAGTAACTACATCACCTTACCAGAGTCACGACCACACTTTATTATAGATTTTGAACCCATAACACAAAATAATTATCATTGCCACTAAATTTAAGTTTTATTTAGTATCACTAAATACTCTACAATAGTAAAACTAAAACACTCAAGACACAACAATACGAACATCCAATTTATACCTCCTGGTTTTAAACGGAGTACGTGTCTACGTTGACTAACTGGCTTCTTATTTATCAGTTTACCCCGCCTCAAATCAGCCACTTCGCCGGAGCTCATCATCCCAACTGAAAAATTAACACCCCCCCCCCCCCCCCCCCCCCCCCCCCCCCCCCCAATCTACATATTCTTTCTCCTCTCCTCATTGCAATCATTCCTGCTACTTCCGAATTGCGAATTCCCCTCATTTCTCCAATTTCATGTAATTTTCCTCAATTCCTACTCAATCTTCTAATTCACCGACCGAATCCCGACGCTCCGTCAAAATTAGGGTTTGAACAATCTCAAATTTCTAAAATTTTTATGAATGCAATGTCTGCGATGCGGGTGAGGTGAGGGGAGAGAGAGAGAGAGAGAAAGAAAATGGCGGCAACGAGGAGAGTTGGGAAGTATGAATTGGGAAAGACGATCGGAGAAGGGACCTTTGCTAAGGTTAAGTTTGCGATCAACTCCGAAACTGGTGAAAGTGTGGCCGTCAAAATCCTGGCTAAAACTACTATTCTCAAGCACAGGATGGTTGATCAGGTATCAATTTTACACCTTTGTTTTAGTACTAGTACCTATAGTTTTAACTCGCTCCATTGTTGACCCGACCCATAAATAAATGTGACCCCTATCGATGAATTTGTTAGAATAACTTGATTCACAGTAGACTTGCGTATGACCCGAACCTACACGGCTTCGAATTGACTTGAATTGAATGATAGGATTGCTTACTTTCAACCACTCTAGTAAGAAGAAAAGGGAGACGAATTATTATGTGACTTATTACTATTTGCAGTGCTCGGAAGTTAGGACCAAGTTCGTATGTTTTTCGCCTGTAAATTACAGGCGAAAGCTTTTTATGGTTACTGTAGTCAATAAGCATTCAGATTTATACATATGTTTCGGAAGAATGCTGTGTGTATGGAGTGTCTAGAAAGCGTCAGCGTGCAACCGGAGAGTAGATTTTGCATGTGCAGTTAATGTTTGAGGGAGTTATGTGAGTAGGACTACCAATAGTTGGACTTTTGAATTTTGTCGACCTTGGCAAATCCTTTCAGTTTTGTTAGGATTGTGGCAATGAAGTGGAGGATGTCCCCTCTTTTGCCAATTCTACTAATTTGTAGAAGGCTAGCTAGTTTTGTTATCTTTGGAGTCAAATTGCACATTTTCTTGTCTTTGATGTTCATTTTGAAGAAATCTGAGCTGTGAATGTTAGGATTATTCGTGTGGTTGGTTTCTTGTTTTGCTGGGTGTGAATTAAATTTCATATGTTTGCAGATTAGACGTGAGATATCCATAATGAAGATTGTTCGACATCCTTTCATTGTCAGATTAAATGAGGTATATGTGAATCCTTTCATTGTATACATCCATACGGATTAAGATATTTCAAAGGAAATAGTTCATGCCATATCTGATGTTATTTATTCATTTGAAGGTTTTAGCCAGCCGCACAAAAATATACATAATACTGGAATTTGTGCCAGGTGGGGAGCTATTTGATAAAATTGTAAGGCTCTGTCAAACATGAATATTTGTAATTTCCCTGGGTGCCTTTTCTATGGAAAAACCCTCACCTAATTTATGTAGTTTCATCATTACATTTTACTTCTGTTTAATTAGTTTGTTATCATTATTGCCTTTGTGTCAAGTGTACAGGTTCACAAAGGCAAGTTGTCTGAAATGGAGTCGAGGAAATATCTCCAACAGCTTATTGATGCAGTCTCTCATTGTCATAAGAAGGGTGTTTACCATCGAGATTTGAAGGTAAATGCCTGTTGCTGCTTTTGATCAATAATAAATTTCTTTTGAAGAACTTTTTCTTTTGTTTCATCATGATTCATAGTTTTTGTATTCATTTACCTAAAGTATGATGTGACTACATGCATTTTCTGACCCTATTTCTTATTACCCCTGCAAATTTTAGCCAGAAAATCTTCTCCTTGATGCCCATGAAAATTTGAAGGTATCTGATTTTGGACTCAGTGCCTTACCACAAGAGGTAAGACTCATCAAGTTTCTTTACCTTGAAGCATTGAGTATTTTACTCTTTTATTTCCCTGCCATGCAACTTATTTTGGATGAAATTCATTTGTCAGGGAGTTGATCTTCTTCACACCACGTGTGGCACTCCTAACTATGTTGCACCTGAGGTAACGTTTACCATCATAATGATAGTGTCTTTACCTGTGAAAACTATGCTCTTTCTTGGCACCTTATCTGACATTTTTATCCTTTTGAAAATCTGTTTTAATGATCAATGATGAGATTTTCTGAAAGCGTAGGATATAAGTTAATGCTTCAAAAACTTTTCCATTATAGTCAATTGTACCATTCTGTTTGACCTCTGTCTTTGAACTGTCCTCGACCAAATTAATAACAGAATATATCTTTTGTTCATTGGCTCCAAGTTAATCTTAATTTCTATATCAGTTCCTATACCAAAAGATTTTTCTTGATTTTGGGAAAGTTAACAATTGCAAAGTATTGTTCATTCATTTCTGGCAAGAAGACCCATTTTGTGAACCCATTTACTGAGTTAGCTCTTTCCACCTGCATTACTATTTGTACAATTGTTATTACTATTACTATTACTATTATTACTAGTACTATTATATTTTAAATATTATTATTATCATTACTCGTGCATGACCTCTTGTCGTGCTATGCCGTGCCTAATTGTCGCCGTGCCATGCTACCTTTCCCTAAAACTCGGCCCATGGCCTAGCTCGCCCCACGTGTCTGGCGTGCCATGTCGTGCCTCGTGCTAGCCTAAATTTATTAGCAAAAAATAATAATAAAGTACATAATAGAATTGAAAAAAATAATTTTAAATAATTTAGATTATATTATAAAAATATAAGAATATTTAAAATAATAGTAATATTAATTATAGTAGTAATAATAATAATATTATTACTAATAATAATAGTATTAAATAATACCAAATAATAGCGTGCTTCAAGCTGTGCTTATAGGTGGTGCCTCGCGCCAAATTGACACGCCGCTCGTGTGCTCGTGCCTAAAATTTTGTGCCCTGGTCTGTGGCCCACTTCACGGACAGCGTGTTGTGCTGTGCAACAACCTTGCTCGTGTCGTACAGTGTCAAAAGCGTGCCGTGCCGGCCCGACTCATGTCCAACTCTAACTATCTGCCATCATAACCTTGTCGGAGGGGACGGAGTAGAATTCTGACTTTTGCAGACTATGGGCTAGTGGACCCCTTCTTATTTCCTTGGGTTTGGTAGAGTGGTGATTATAGCTGTGTAAAGTTGCTTGTCCTCAACCTAGTGCATGGATTTGGCCCCTAACCAGAAGATATGTGTGTGAGCAGATGTTGGGGTGTATGTGTGTGTGTTGGGGGGGGGGGGGGGGGGGGGGGAGTGGGTTAGGGGTTGATGTTCTTGCTGTAATCTCCCACTTCCTTGGACTTTGGAGCAGAAACAATTTAAGATGCCCTGAAATGGTATTAACCACCTTTACTCTCAACTGATCCAAAATCTTGATCTGGAATATGTGAAGCCCATTGTTCTTGTGATTGCATCTGATGACCTATCAAAAGTAAATTTGTGGAGGTCACTATATCTTTTTCATCATACTTCAAAGACAATACTTTGATGTATGAAGGATTATCCAGTCGAACATCTTATTTGTCACAAGCTATGTTAAAGGTCTGATGGGATCACTGCACAACTTTAATACTCATGATCAATACTTGAGGATTGCATTACTAAGCTAATTTCCTTTGTGTGATAAGTCACTGACCAATAAGTAGATGACATGATTATGAAGAATTAACCTTGCCTTCTTTGGTCAACAAATCGATAATAGGGTCTGATAGATCATGGTCAGGATCGATGAGCATACTGCCTTTATTTATCCATTAACTGAAGACTTATGCACGGTAAGCCTCAAGACCACCTATCATAGCAACCTATACAAGGAGGAGGCGCACTCAAGGGGGAGACATATCCAAGTCAGTAGCAACAAATTAGTTTGTTAGGTTGTTAAAGTTAAAGGAAGAGTAATGTGGGTATGTGAGGGAATCTAATTCGGTTAGATGATGGAGGGAATATTGTAATTAAAAGGGGAGTAGAGGTAGTAGGGGGAGGACACCAGAACTTTTGTAACTATAACCAACTGGAGAGTGCCTTCCTCTCGAAAGAAGGCAACCAAACTGTATTACACGTTACAATTAATACAATCAAAGCTTTGCCATTATAATTCTCTGTGTACAGCCCATACCAATCTCTCACAGGTTCCTTGCAACTTACTTGACGGTTTTTTATACCCACTCCATGCTTGCTTAAAATCTGGCTCAATAACCAATATCCTTTCTCTTATCATCTTGAATGGGTTGGTTTATCCACTGCCTTCTTGCTGGGATCACTAACATCTCTTTTTTGAGGGGTTTGAATCTTAAATCAGAATCGGTAGTGGAATTAAGCTTGGTTTGATCAGCATATTGTCACCCTTTCCTTTAAACCCCCTTTGCCATGCTTCTTGGTTGAGAATAGATCCTTTCCAAGTCTTATGAGTAAAAAACCTGATAACTTGTTTATTAAATGGGCATTTATAAAGACGATACTCCTATGTTAATTTCAATTTCATGTGTTTTTTCTGAAGGATCAAGGTCATAACCCCTGACTATATTTAAATAAAACTTATCTTTCCTGTTCAGGAGCTTCTCATATTATTTTGGTGGGTGGTTTGAGTTGGGGGGTTATGCTCTTATATATGTTTGGTAGCAACGGCAAGTTTACTGAATTCTGATAGAACTAGATTATGGTTTAAATGCCGATATCAACGGCTCTTCTGATTGGGGTACTGCTATATTTCCGATTTAGAAAAAAGAATTTAATATACCAAATGGACCACAAGCCTTGGATTTTATGTACAGCACCTATGAAGGATCTATTTAACATGCTTGAGAATTAAAAGATAGTCTAGTCTTTAAGTGGTGTGATTTTTTATAATGGTAGTTTAATATGTATGCAGAATAGAATTAGCGTGACTGAAGATCTATAATGGCATAGATCTTGATGGGCACTGTTGCTTTCATTGCCTTAATTTACATCTCCATATAAGCTATAAATTGGAGTTTTTGAAGTATTATTTACTGGAATGCTTGTAACACTCTCCATTATATGTTTGCTTCACAAATCGAGAAATAATTGATGATTCATTTATCTTTTTGCTCAAAACATAGGTTCTGGATGGCCAAGGATATGATGGTGCTGCTGCAGATATTTGGTCTTGTGGAGTCATCCTTTATGTTTTATTAGCTGGATATCTTCCTTTTGAAGAAACAAATCTTCCTTCCTTGTACAAAAAGGTGATCAGTCTACCTTGGTGCTTTTAAATTCACTTCGTACATGATGGAGATGGTGCATTTACATATTTTTGGGATATTGCAAGGGGTATCCCTTAGGTTTTAAAGAATGTACAAGATACTCTTGTGATTTAATAAATACACCATATAACCCTATGGTTTACAAATTAAGTCTCATATATCTTAGTCACAAATTCACATCATAAATGTCAGGAAAAAAAACCCTTGACAGATAACAAACACCAACACTGGGTGGAAGCGGCCATCTGAATGAATCGATTACTACATTATGGGATTTTGGCTAAGATTTTGGAGAGTTTGTAACAATATTTTTGTCCTTCTTTGGTCATTAAAGGTATGTAGGAAGTTTTTCGCAAACTTTAAGGGTATATGGTGAGTTTTTAAAAATATGAGGGTACCTCGTGCATTATTTATAACCTCAAGGGTTTCTGGTAGAAATTCCCATAGTTTTTGTGTTGGTTTGTCTTGATGCCTCGTGTCTATCATTTTAATTGTGCTCCTATGTAGCTGATATCTCTTCTATATGAGGTTGCATGGTTGACTCGTTATTTAACCCTACCTCAAAATTAGGGTATGGTTGATATGGCTCTTTAGAAGCCTAACTGTTGTCTTAGTTTGGGTAATTCGTCATTCCAGATTTCCTTTAATGTTTAGTTGTTCCAATCTCTGTTTATGATTATATTAGAGTACTTGAATACTATGTTTAAACATCCCCCTATGCCCCTGCTTAATTTTGCTTTCTTCCTTTCCCTGGTTGACTTTCACAGTGTGACTGTTGATCATTTAGGTCAGACTATTATGGGAAATAAGGTTGCAAAAGTCCTAAACAATCTGTACCATTTAGCATTATTATATGTCTTTCTCCATTAGTCTGTTTTAGGGCTCAAGCTCCTGACAACACCCTCTTTTCTTCAATAAGATGTCAATTAAATATGATACTCAGCTTCTTCAGTTGGACCGCATTCTCTTATCAGGTGAGTTATATTGGTTCAGGTGTATATTTGATAGAGCATATGAATTTTGTTCATATTCAAAGTACCAGCAGATTGAATCAGCTGGAATTGATGTGAAGTCATATACTCTAATGAGTTTCTTGAACACTTCTCCTACACTGTGACTTCTGTATTTTTAGTCACCAAATCCTCATGTTACTGTGTATCTCATAGGCTCATAATACTCCCTAAGTGCCTCTATCCAATCAAATAACTTTTGCAGTTCATTATTTCTTGTCTTATACAATGGAATCTCTACGTCAAGGGTCTTTTTTGTGTGGCTTGTACTATATGGAGTATTATATGCTTATCTGTGGCATATGAAATTGATGGATGCAAAGGCATAGTCTCATTTGACCTTGATTAATAAAGCATTTGAGATATTTTAATGTTTCAGTGCATTGGTGGAAGTCTTTTGTTTACATTATAGTCAAATATGTGTAACTATCTATCTGGTGTATGTGCAGATTAATGCCGCCACATATACTTGCCCATTTTGGTTCTCACCAGGTGCAAAATCGTTGATTGAAAAGATGCTTGACCCGAATCCCAAAACTGTACGTATACAGCATCATCCAGGATGCAAAATCACATACTTCTTTTATTCCTTTTTCCTTCTCAAGTTTCCTGGACATGCCAAAATAAGCCCAGATCCAGCTGGAAAACATTGTTTTAATCTGAAACATCTCTGCTCACAGTTTGAAGAAATGCTAGCCATTGAATACTATATTGGATTTCAATCAATTTTGAGTCAACAGGTGTCTTTTTATGTCATCCATTTCATCAGCAGCCAATAGAAAATAGCTGTTGAAAGACATTGGTTTTGTAATGAAATTTACTTTTGAAGGGAAAACAAATTTTTTTGATAAAATTCGTAGTTCCTACTTCCAATTTATTACTATTCCTATATATGATGTACACATCTAATTCATGTTCTATACAAATTGAATGTATCTGAACATTCTGAATTAGGTTATATTTTCTCAGTTTGTATTGTTAAAATTGATATCTTATTGGAGATAACAAATATTTATCTACTTAGAAATATTTAAGTTTATTAATGTTTTGACTCATAAGTTGAATAACATATCGGGAAAGTAAAATACTGTTGCACAATTTCTGCAGAGTGTAAAGTAAAATTACTAAGTTTAAATGAATGCAAATCTAAGTCTAAAGTTATAAGTGAGATGGTGAAAAGTTGATGTGATTATGTGTCAGAGTATGATGAAATTTTCCTTGCCTTTAATCTCGAGTTGATCTGGTAATGCTTCATCATTTTTCTTTAAATTTGATGATACAGCGCATTACAATTGAAGGAATTAGAAATGACCCTTGGTTTCCGGTGAACTACATTCCTGTTCGACAAGGTGCAGAAGAAGAAGTTAACTTGGATGATATTCGTGTTGCGTTTGATGACATTGAGGTCAGATTCTTGCCCTTTGTCTCTCTATGCTTCAATTATAACCTAGTTTTACAGTGCTTACGTATTTAGACTTCCTTGCTGGGTTGTTTTCGTTGCCCTTAAATTCTGTCATATAATGTGCTATCATTTGTCGTTATTGCTCAACAGTTATAGTAGTTATGTTGCAGCTATTTGCCGCCTTGGGAATGTCCGGATTCAGTTACTGTAAGTTCTCTTGGTTCTGCAGGACCATTACGTTACTGAGCAGTCTAGGAAGCTGGACAGGGGCCCCCTGATAATGAATGCATTTGAGATGATTACCTTATCTCAAGGTCTTAATCTGTCAGCCTTATTTGACAGACGGCAGGTATAACGTTTCGTAAACCTAACAACATATTTTCTCTAGCATAGTAATAGATGTTGGTTGCAGACCTTCAGTGGTGGATAATCATTGGGTTTTGCACATTTTTTTTACTGCAAATTGCCGGGGTTGAGGTTGACTCCTTTTCCTGGTGAATGCTCAATGCCTGCTTCCATTTGGTTCTTAGTTTTCTTGCTTCTTGATGCACGGTTTGTTGTTTTGTACTTGTATTTCATAGGATTATGTGAAGAGGCAAACTCGCTTTGTTTCGCGAGAATCTCCAAAGAGTATCATTTCAACAATTGGAACGGTTGCTGAATCAATGGGTCTCAAGGTTCATACACGTAACTACAGGGTATGCATCTTATATTTGCACAATTGTCTTCCTGAGGTCTCAAGGGGTTTGCATTTATCACGTTGTGCTCTTATCTGTATCGTCGTAATCAGAGGTGGACTTACCCTTTGGCATGGTGAGTCAAGTGACTCACCAAGGCGAATTTTTTTTTTTAAGTATTTGGTTGTATTTTGTACTCTTTGAACATATTTGATTATCGATTGTGACTCACCGGGTAAAAAATCCTGAGTCCGCCTCTGGTCGTAATGCTCTATACGCAGTTTCTTGTCCTTTCATGACGTGTGAAATATAATATGCCTGCTCATAGGGGACTTCCTTACTAGATGGGTGGAGAAAGTCTTAATTGTTAAGAGTAAATTAAACATTGTTCACTACTTCTCATATGTTTACATCAGCTTTTCTACTAGCATCTGGGAAGTTTAGTTTGGAAATTTTCATTCTTATTAGAAAAGAGAACTCAAGGAACCCTTTCCTCAGACCACAGCTGTTATGAACCAACTTTTAATTTTCCTTTTTCTTATTTGTATAGTAATTGGGTGAATGGTAAGAGCACTTATCCTTCAGACTAGCTTTAAATCAGAGTTGATCTCTAAGAACTGAAGTTCTGAAATTTCAACCTTTGTGAGTATGTGGCTTTTTGTGATGTTCAGAGGAACTGAAGCAACTTGTTGATAAGAAAACCACATCATCTATTGTTAGGGGCTCTGAGGCTTTATTTTTGGTTTCTCTAAGGTCAGAGTTTCTGATTTCTCACCCTTGTTATTGGTGAGGATACGATTTGTGGTGACACGGGAAACTGAGGCAACCTGTTACTAAGGATATGAAAACTTCTGTTTTTGGAGGTTCTGAGGTAGACTTTTGCCACTGGTTTTTGCTCAAAAGGGTTAATATTTTCCTGGCTTTATATTCCAGGATTATATTGTACCTTGGTTTTAGAATTTGCTTAGGTGGATGATCTTTTTGTTATTAGTCTTCTTTTCCTCTCTTGACATATAGTAATTTGTAAAATTTTCATTTTCAAGGAGTTGCAAAGTCATTTCTTTACCTAATCCAATCATGACCTTTCTTTTCCACAATATGCCACAGACGAGACTTGAAGGAATTTCTGCTAATAAGGCGGGGCAGTTTGCGGTGGTGCTGGAGGTAACATGCTTTCTTTCCTGTACTAACTGACACTGAGATTTACTCCTGGTATTCCTAACTTACTCCTGGTATTCCTAATACAATCTCAAACAAGTCTCTATTCTCTTTCAGGTCTTTGAAGTCGCTCCTTCTCTTTTCATGGTGGATGTTCGGAGAGCTGCTGGTGACACTCTTGAATACCACAAGGTTAGCAGTCTAAAATGCTTCACTTGCAGATCGAGCAAGCAATGTCAACATTGTGATTTTTTCCTTAGATCAAAACATGATATTAGAGGGGAGGACAGAGAACAAATCGAGTGTGTTAGCTTCCATACCCATAATATATGTAGAGCATATTAGCCATAATTTGGTCATTGAGAGTGTTAAGTCTTAAAGATCCCAATTCGCTTTATCAGAATTGTGAGTCCACTTATGATAGTTGGTCTAGGAATTTTTTTTCTGTCTTCATTCTTTCAAAATGATACACGCACATAAATTAAGTTCTGTTCCCATGCAATCATGTCTTTCTTTTCCTTGTGTGGTTGTCTTAACTTTTCATAGCCAAAAAGATCCACTTTTAGTAGCTTTCCGATGGCATCCTGTGTGCAGTTGCGCTTAATGTTAAAAATTTTGGGTCATCCTTGATTAAAAGAACGTTCTTTTCAATTCTCAATGGCTGAGGATAGGCTGCATGAATTTGGTCCACCTATCCTGGCATACATCTATTTTGCTGCTTTTTATTTTTTTTTTTGGCTTAATTTAGTAACTTGTGAAGGAAATATGGCACTGATTTTTGTTGATATGAAAGTTTAATGTGTCTCTGAGATCTGTTTATGTTCTTGGCCTGCAGTTCTACAAGTTTTTCTGTGCTAAACTGGATCACATAATCTTAAAACCAAAAGAGGGTATGGCACATTGCAGTCTCCTTAAAACCATGTCTTCATGATCTGGTCCGGTTGGTTAAGGAAAATGAATGAGTTGGCAGAAGCTACAAGGAGCTAACTATATCTAATCTACATGTATTACATGATAGGGAAAACTGAAGGTGGTTCACAAAGCCTTGGAAGTAGATATCATCGAAGAATGTCATCGGAGCCTTGAAGGTAGTCGCCATTGACAGGCCACATAATAATTGTCAAAGATTTTGAGTGTATGCACTTATACTTGTTAATATACACATCTTGTACGCTTAGATCGACCCTCGTAAATCGGCCACATCTCCCAGAGACCCAGACTCAGCAGGTATCAGGTCCCGATATATTTGATGTTCTCTTATATAATCCAATGTTCTCTCAATAAATTTAGGAGGTGAATCCATCCATATATGCAGCAAGAACATCATGTTGTGTTTGTTTTGATGCATTATGGTTGTTGCTAGGTAAAATTCTGGAGATATTATGCTAGTCAATTCAGCAGACTGTCTTTTCTGAAGTTATTGATTATTATCCTTGTAATGGTTATATGTATTCTTTGCTAGCATGCTGCCTAGGATGTCTATAAAGATTGAGGTTGCAGATGAGTATGTATGAAGAATATTCCTGTTAATGAAAGTAAAGAAAGTGTTGATCATCAATTTTGGATTTGCGGTTTACTCCGTATTTGTAACGATTTGATGTCTAAACTTTTAAAAGTGGTATCCAAGGCATGCGTGTACCTTTGTCCATACTCCAGACTGTAACGTGGACGGTGAAGGTTAATGAATGATTCTCACAAGCCTAGAGTATATTTGAGTGTCTAATCTGATTGATGATTTGACACATCCTGTCTCATGGTGGTATGATAATGGTATACAACCGGACTACTGTTGCTGTTCACTGTTCAGAATATGAAAAAAACAAATGGCAAACACAGCAGTAGAATTTGGGAACGGGGAATGTTAATAACAATAGCAAAGGAAACTAACCTATTAATTTCAAGATTTTGCTCAATAATTAGAAAGGTCAGTATTTCTCTTAGATATCCATCATTTGAGGCTGCTCTATGTCATCACTATGCTAAACTTATTTTGCGTATATTTTAATTGTAGAACTGTAGATCTAATAATGATATTATCTGTATTTAATCTCATCGAATCAAATGAATTGAGTTGGGAAAAATTCAACTGAATGGTAGTTACCCTATATTACGTGTGGAACAAGTTGGAGTGAAGTTAAAAATTGTGGCAAACTTGGACTAACCCGATACCAGTAGATTTTACAATGTGAAGTGTACGTTTAAAGTTGTGCAAAATTTGGACTAACCCAACATCATTTTACATTGACAAATTGACACCAGTTCCATTCTTAACATGAAGTCATGAAATGCATAACAAGTTAAGTTGGTCGTCTTGGTACGGATGACAAAATAACATTCCAAAGCTTTTGACGCATTGGCTTTGCTTTGTCTTCTGCCACTAATTTGAGCAGGAAAGAGGAAGGTTAGTGATCACTTGAGGCCGGTCAAGGGCCCTTAACGGGTTCCTTCCATTTGAACAGGTGTACTTGAGGCAACATCGGCAACTTGATAATGTACGTTAATTTGGACAACTTCAACAAGGCAAAAACTAACCTTGTATCATCAATTCTTAATCTCCTATTCTCCAACTATATGCAAATATTTTATAGAAATAAACATACAACCTATCTACCAAACCAATGATTAATCCCTAAACACAACCTCCATTCGGACTTAGTTGCCACACACTGTAAATTCCGGACTAAGCAGTGAATTTAAGCATCAAGGTTGAAAAAACTTGTTCTTACATCTGCATTTCCAAGACACAAGGTAATAATTTTCTTCTTCATGGGATGACACTCGGAGGGGAGGAATTACAAGAACAGCCATGCATGGCCTGCAATTCAGGCATCTATTTGCACACCTAGGTGGTCGAGATCCCAACACCATCTTTTTGCTTTCTGAGATACCTAATACCCAAAAAAATGAGAGCAAACACTCATAATATAAAACTTAGGGTCTTTCAATTCAATCAGTCATAAGAATATTGTAATGATGCATGGAAATTGGAAAAGTAGCAATGAAATTTTTGGCATCACATCTTTGCACATATTCAAAATTTGCTCATTAAATAGTAGTCTTCACTCTTCATGTTGAAAGAACTGGTCTGTTCACCTTGGAGTAAACGAGTGCAAGTCAAGGAAAAATATGAATTACAAAATTTCTTTTGTGTTCAAAGGAAGGTGCTATGAAAAATGAGAGCATCTAAAAGAACATGTTTGTTTTTGAAAAACTTACTATGTATGAATTAATCAGAGTCAAGGGCTTATTTTTATAGGTAACGTTAAAATATTGCACAATAATGTATGTGGTACGATAGGGAGTACGGAAGACAAAATCATTTTTCTTGACACTTGAGCAAACGAAACATAATTCGATTAGAAACACATTCAATTTCACAACATGAAGCTCTCTTACTTGCAAGTTACAACTACTCAAAAGATAACCTTTCCTTCAAATAAATAGAATATAGAGAACCTTACTTAAATTTTTAAATGCATGAAGTTTGGGTTGTTACCTGAAATGGAAGGAAGGGAAGTGAAAGAAATGAAGCATGCCAGAATCAGAGCTGCGATTTGTAGCCTGAATGATTTGTAGCTTGCAGTAGTAACCATTTATTTAATTCACTGAGTTTTTTTAACCTCTAATAGTTATATGGCAGCTAGGGCACTAGATTTACTAAATATGAATGGAGGTGATGATAAACTTGGGAGCTTCACTTTCATAAAACTGCAGGTTAAAATGTAGTGTTGCTCTTTTATTCTTCTCTGCTTGATGTAATACAGAAAAGCGGATAGCTACAGTATGTCTTCTGAAATTAAAAGGTACACATTACAAGGTCTATATTACTGTACCCAAATATTTTTTTAATGCTATAATGACACTTACTATTTCTCTCTGTATTATTTTGGATTGCAGATTACTTTGGAGTGCACTGCGATCGGGCCCAATACAATATAGAAAGAGTGATACATATCTAATATGTAAGAAAGGCCTATTTAACTTTTTGTAGTCTTTGTTACACAAATTTAAATATTTTTATTTCTTAGTCCTTAAGTCAAAAAATTATAAAAATTTATATTGAGATATATCCTATACGATTTCACTTAAATTCTTATAATATGATGAGAATTTATGGTCAATCTTTTAGAAATTTGACTCTATAAATAGAAATGAGGCTTTCTTATAGGGACCGAAGAATAGTAATATCTAATGTTCTTGTATCATAAAGGTTATACATACGGAGTATATATTTTGACTTTGCCTGTGACCTAGGAGATTTGAAATTGAATGATGTCGGTACACTTATTATCCTATCTAAATCTAATTATAGCCTTGTGGGCATCAACATGTGGCCCTATATGGCTTAGTAAGAAGAGGCATGGTCATAGCACTTCTGATACCAGTTGTGCATGGGCCGCATGTTTGTTCCAAGGTATTGGAGTTATGGAGAAAATGGCACGAGGATTATGTGCTAAGACAACGAGTTAATAGTGCGTTGAAATGACTTAATCTAAGAATCAACTATCTATATGATTGAACAAAGTACTCATTTCACTAATAATGATGGATAATTTTGTCTAACCGCCCTAGTTAGATAACCCACTAGGAAAATTAAGCTTGCTAATCTCACTTAATTGAACTTGAATAAGCAAATTAAAAAGAGCATATGCACTTTGCTGTACTGTATATTTCAATTCATACACCAAAGGCATAAATGTTAGTTGTTGTTTTGGAGGATGGGATGCACTTAGGCACTGTTAGGTAGATGAGTGAATGACAGATCTTTAGACTTTAGCTGAAGGTGAAGTAAACAGTTAGATGGTTAAAACTTAAAAGAAAGAAACCTTTGTTTGAGAATTCATCTGATGCTTCAACATATCATCTTTATCTCATGACTTGACCTTCCTCTGCAGAAACTTTAACAATAATTGATGGTACTAATGCCTTTGTCTCCCCCTTCCTACCTCTCAATGTCTGGACATCTCTGATTTCTCCACATGAATTACACAAAATAAAATTCTGTTACTACTATTTACGGATACTATCTACTAGTCTACTCACCACAGTACTTGTTGTTCAAGAATGAGACATAACTCAAGAATTACTAACAAGAAAATATACTCTGTTTCATTTTTGACTAATTTGCAGGGTCCATTGTACTTGTATACATTATCTTGTGTTAGTTTGCAATCCATATTGTAGGCTCATGCTGTAATCTCTCCGTCCCAATTTATTTTGCAATCAAGATTATTATGCAATGAAATACTTTGGCTAATGAGGTACTTGTGTTATACAAATGCTCCTCCTGAATACATGTGCTACTAAAAAAACGAGGTTGAAAACTTGAAAGATGTGGTACATGTCTTAGATGTCTATCTAGGGACTACTTGTTTAGGTGACAAACTGTATGCCTATATGGCTAAGCGATGTCAACGAGGAACCAACAGCTAGAATTAATCTTCAAAGCACTCCCAAGTCCCAATATATACTATACTGTATAGGCCAATACTATGTCATATTGAAATTTTTATTCAAGTGAATAGGAGGGTATAAGCTATAAGGTCTTCATTTTGTCATGTAAAACATTCTCAACATAAACGCTACTTAAGTTTCTCCAAATTGCTCCTACACTTGTGACTTTGTTTCCTTAGTCTGGAAAGCTGAGCTATTACTTGCGTGTTCCATACTTCGGTACTACCATGCCCATGCTCCTCGCGTTTTCCCATCACGCAGTCGCAGGAAGTACTTAATGTTATACAACTTTCATGTTTAAATATTTTTTATTTAGAAATTTTTATATTTTAAAGTCAAATTTTTACTATAGATTAGTCCGTGTATGATTTCTTACTCCGAAAGAAAGGAAAAAAAATACTTAGCTATTCATCCTCAAAGGCTCCGTATCTTAGACTGGCCCGAAGCTATATTTCACCAAAAACGAAATACTTCTAAATTATTCATCCTCAACTGAGTGATGAGTGGTTAATTTTTTGGAATAAAAGGGGGGAAAAGACAGGTGATCAATAAGTGATAAGACAAGTGATACTTGAGAGAAAAATAATATGGAGTAGAATCTATTAAAACAATTTTTTGTTTGTCACCAATAATAGAGTACAATGCTTGTAGTAATACTATTCTTTTATCCACAAGAAATAAAACAATACGGAGATGTGTATGTCCTTTTTCTAAGATATGTTTATTTTGATTGACTTTTACATCCTTTAAGGTGTGTTCCTCTTTCTAAAGAGATGATTTTTTTTTTTTTTTTTTTACTATCGGAGGCATTATAAGTAGTTGAAACCCTATTAATCACTGTTTAATCGTAATTTAAATAATATTTCACAATTTTTGTATTTGGAACCCAAACATTTTCTATGGCTTGAAAATTGATTATTAGGCATAGAATGATTCTAAACTTTTTCATATGATTCTAGAAGATAACTAATACCATTAGGATAATTTCTAATAATTTCAAAAAATTGCCTTTCATTTCATTTGTTTGAATAATCTCTCCCAGTTAGTTCTCCATGTTGTTTCAAATATAGAAAAATTTCTAGTTTTTCTCTTTCAGCCCCACTTATTCTTAATTTGGCCCTCCTCGGTATGCATATATACTTATGTGTTCCAGTGCTAAATTACTCATGCCACTACTAGTCACACTATTTTTACTCATTTATGGCTCGTTTGGTATGAGAAACTGGAATGAAATGGGGGTTTAAAACCCATTTCCGACTAAAAGCTGTTTGGTTTGGGAAAAAAAGAAATGAGTTTCAAACCCTTTGGGGTTTCAAACACTCCCAAAATACCATTTTTGATTCCTTTGGTTTTAGTCAGTATTCATTGAAACCCCGCCGCCCTATTCTAACTTTTGAATGTCGCTTTATTATATACTTATTATAATTAATATTATTATAGTTATTATTATTATTATCATTAATTGTATTATCATTTTTATTCTATTTATTAAATTGATTACTATTATCATTATTATTAATATATTTATAAATTATTATTATTATCGTTATTACTTTTTTATAATATTTATTTTTAGAGTTATTTTAATCAGAGCTGTTAAAATCTGACCCGATCCAATAAACTACTTGAAACAGACTTGGACCCGTCCTGATTATGACTCGAAAAATGAGAACCATAAACCCACCTAACCCGACCTGAAATCAACCTGAAACTGATTTGACCCAACATTCAAAGACTCAAACCCCATATGTGTCTGAACTGTTACCAACTCGACCCATTACAGACCCGACTCGAAGATAACATGAAATCTATTGAGCCCGACAAATAGCTCGTAGTTGACTTAACCCAAAACCTGCTATAACTCGTCTAGAAACCAACCCGAATTGACTTGAATCGACATTGACTCGAGCCAAATACAAGCTGACCCGAATTTGAGCAAGCAAATAATTGATTTGACCTAACCCAACTTGACTCAATCCGATATGCCAAATTGACCCGATTTAACCAAAACTGATAAGCATCGACCCGAGATTGGTCAACCCAGAACTATCTTGTGAACCTGAATGGACACACCTAGTTTTAATATCGTGAATATATAAAAATAAAAATATTTTTATTGTTAATAGCGGTTACAGTTATTTATGTTTAAACTAAACAACAAGTTAGGAATTAAATTTCATTCCTTTATTAAACCAAACAACTGAAAAGGGTTTAAAACGCATTCTTGTACTTAACCAAACAATTCTCTAAAACTGATTTCATTCCTTCCAGGTGTCATTCCTGATTCCATTCAATTTCATTTATACAATCCAAACATAGCCTTAATTGATTCAATGTTTACATTGTCATTCTTGATTCCATTCAATTTCATTTATACAATCCAAACATAGCCTTAATTGATTCAATGTTTACATCCTATTATTTGGAGCGTATGTTGCTTTGGGTTAAAGTCTAAAATAAGGATACAAGAAAAAGGCCCATTTTTTCCAAAAAAAAAAATGAATGGATGCGCCAGCCTTCCATACATATGGATTGGAGCAAAAAGCTCCAACTTTTCTTTTTTTCCTTTTTTAATTTTTTTGAAAAAAAAATAGTTGCCAATTACATATCAAAGTATATAGGCAGAGCCACACAAAACTAGGACCTTGTACCCAAAAAAACCTAAAAAGGTTGTCAATGGCTAAAATGAGCTTTTAAACTCATAGCCAACTCCAAAGTCCATGGACTCCAAGACTCTTCCTATCATTGCATAAAACTGCTTAAAGGCAACTACTAACTAGGGGGGGGGGGGGGGACCAAAGACTCCAAAGTATATGAACAAATTCTGAAACAGACTTGTGTTAAGAAGGCTGTGTGCAGAGAGAAAATCCAGTCCGAGGCTGCTCGAAATGTCGACTTTTACCCATGATGAAGAGGTTCTTAAAACATCAGTAGGCAATCAAACACTCAAAAGGGTATCAATGGTGTGTACAAAGGATCCAAATCGCAGGGGACAAAATTTAAACAGCCTTCTTAGTTCTCAAGAAGCCTGCAAAAACGAACAAACTGCGGTTTTTGCCAAAGATAACCCTGGAAAACTATAGAACCTGAACTGATGCTATTGTCGAGCAACTAATCTTGAGCAGAAAAAACTATCTACGGCGGTGACTGTCAACAGAGAATATCACATCTCCACAGAGTGCCTATAAGCACATCAACAGTACTGCTGCTAAGTGAACTGCAGTGTTGGAGGTTCAAACCAACCAAGCTTTTTCCTAACTGGATAAGGAATGGTAAGCTTTTGTTTGATATCCTTGCACAGCCTGATATGGAAAGAATTTGAAGGTTCATTTGCTCTGAGCATGATAAAGCAGCAATGCCTGAATCTGTTACTGCAGAGTTGGAGACATTGAGATCACTGAGAAATGGGCAGCTGCTAGCAATTGCCAATAAACTCACATCAGTAATCTTCCTGCATCCTTCGAGATTCAGCACTTTGATGGTCTCCCCATGAAGTCTAGCAACAGCAAGAACAGATTCATCGGACAGGTTAATGCAGCCACTAAGGTTCAACTTAACAAGCCCCGCTAAGCTATCGAGGAGCGAAAGGATGCCCTCATCTGTCATCCCATAGAAGCCACTCAAGTCTAACTGCCTTAGGTTGGGACACATCAAACCTAACATAGTCAAGCTAGCACTACCAAAGGCTGGGCAGTTTTTGATGGAAAGACATCGAAGGGATAAGCAAGGGTTTAGGAGGCAACCTGGGAACGTGTCCTTAAGACCCATGCATTTGACAAGGGAAAGAGACCTGAACTTTTTGCTGCAATTGGATAGGGCAGCAATCACCGCAGATACAGTAATCTTAATGCAATCTTCTAAATGCATGCTCTCGAGTGATCCTGCCGATTTTGAGAATGCCAATAATCCTTTCTTTGACACGAAACAGCAATTGCGGAGAGAAATCTGTTTGAGGGTAGAGCAGCCATTGCCAATTGCTTCAAGACTCAAATCTGTCACTCCCAAACACGATGAAATTGACAAGGAAGTCAAAGCCTTCAAACCTTGCGCATTACCCATAACCCAAAATCCTTTTTCACTCACATTCCTGAGGCCGCTCAAAGTGAGGCTGATGAGAGACTTCCCATAGTGGCCAATGACAGCAAGAGAGAAATCTGAGATGTTTAGGTTCTGAAGCTTCACTTTGGCCAAAATTGAAGACGATGATGATAATAAACTTGCAAGCCCTTGATCCCCAACTAAAGGGCAATCCTTAATGGAGATTGATTCAAGTTTCGGGCAGCCCTGAGCAATTGACTGTATGCTATCATTGCCTATATTAGGGCATGATTCGATTGACAAAGTTGTCAAATTCGAGCATTTTTCAGCAATAGCAATTAAACCCTTGTTGGTGATTGAAGGACATTGACATAAGTCAAGCTTTTCCAGCATGTGACATTCATTCGCTATCTCAAGAAGACCTCCATCCCCAACAGAAGAGACATTCCACAGAGAGAGACTTCTGAGAGGACATCCACGAGCTATAGCTGAGAGACCGAAATCTGTGACACCGTGAGTAGAGTTGCTCCCCCGAATGGAAAGCTTCCCAAGTCCACCTCGAGTAGCAGTTCCAACAGCAATAGCAGCAAGTCTAATATCTGTAGCTTTCTTCCCTTCCAAAGACCTCGTAAGACAACCATCCACTAGCTGATCGTCATACACCATATCAGTGTCATTATTGCACAGTTCAGCCCTGCGGATTCTGGTCAAGATAGTTAACCAATGCTTGGATACACAAGCAGAGTTGCTTCTCTCCTGGCCAGGCATGCGTCTGAAGATCTCAAAGAGGCATTCATCGGGAAGAACATCAATGGTTGATCGCTCGGATTCCTGACCCCAGAGTACAAATGGGGCTTCGATGCGTGCACGTTTGCAAGGAAAGACAAATACATCCACGTTGGCCATTGAGTTAGCACAAATTGATCTCTCACTGTACAATTCATCTTTCCCTGAAAATTAATAGCGATAATATACATAAGCAACAGAAAATTTCTAACATAAAAAAGGACCAATAAGCCGAAAATTGTTACCCTTTCCAATTCAAATCCTACAAAAAAGCTCGAAATCCCAATTAATTATGAAATAATAGAACTTTATCCATTTCCTCAATCCAGAATTAAGAATATTCCAACCTTTTTACCAACTAATTAATTTCATTGGCATAATGGCACACAAACTCAATTCATCACTTTTAATCATGATCTCAGCTGATTATACGTCTCACTTCAACCCTAATTCCTCAAAGCTCAAACTAGCATCCAATTAATTATGTGGAATTAAAATTGGGAAATGGGTATGATTCAATCCAGAAACCTCAATTAATCAGCAATTCAGTCCCACAAAATCGTACACCAATCAACTTAGAAACCAATTACGTTTGAACATTGCTTGATCAACTAATTCACTAACTTTGATCACATAATTCAATAAACCCAATTGTAATACGAAAACAGAAACAAAGCTCAAACAACATGAATCAACAAATCAATCAAGAACAAGGAACCAACTACAGTTGAACAATGCCAAAATCATACACATACCAAATTCATAAAATTTAATCAAATTCGACAAAACCCAATCGAAAGAACAACAATTCAAACAAAACCCATAAACAAAAACATAATCAAAGATCAAACAACAAAATAATCAAGAAAAGATTGAACTTACCACTGTAGTTGACAAGAGTTGGCATGACTGAAACTGAAGTGAGAAGAGAAACCCAACAAATGTAAGCAAAACCCAGAAGAAATTATCACAACTAAATGCAAATTCACAGAACATTACAGTGATTAAAAAGTCAGAGAAAATGGAATGAAGAAGAATAACCCAACAAAAATGGAGTATGTATGAATGGTAGAGAAAATGTGATGATGAAATGAAGTTATATATGTGTTGTTGGTAGGATTGAGATAGAAAAGGAGGTGATATGGTTGATATGGTCAGATTCATTAAGAAACAGCCCCCCTATATCGGCTATATGTTTTGCGATGATATCATATACAGTATGGTCTAATACAATGTATCTTGATGAATTTTGAAAATATATCCTTCGGCAGTTCGGCCCCTTCCCCCTAAAAAAATATTAGCGTTAGTCTCCCGCCCCACATCTCGTTATCGTTCCACTTTTGCCGTCTATGAAAAGAAACTTGGAACCGCTTACTGCAATGATGGTTCATAGTTTCATACTTAACAGATTCACTATGGACTACATATATTGATATTAGTTTATTTAACCGTAGATTTATCAAAATTTTCGATATTTATTTTTAAAGATAAATCTAACAAAATTACTCTTTAAAAATGTAGAGAGCACTATAAAAGCAAATATATTGTTGATAACTTAAATCAAAAATAGATTCTTGAAATTGAAAGTCTATGAGAATACTTACTGAGAATTGATAACTAGCTAGCTAGCTAGGAAGACTCCTCTCCTATAATTTAACAATTTGATAAACTCCCTTCCCCTTCCCACATATAAATATAGGACTTAATAGGAATTATTTATTTCAAAATATGTCATCTAAATTATTTAAGTTTCCATATTCTATATGCTACAACTTTTTAAAGGTAAAAATCAAGACCTAATAAAATTGAATTGTCACGTCACGTTCATAACGTGTGGTTCACTGATACAATGAAATAGAAATTATTGAATTGACGAACGCATGGTTCATTGATACAATGAACTAAAAATTATGGAAATGTGGTTTACGAACTTTGTGATTTTTATTTCTGAAAATGTTTGTAATTAATTGATACTATTGTAAAAGTATGGAAAAAAATTAATTTACTTAAATAATGATTACTTACCTTTATATCGAGCTATGGAGTATTATTTAAATGCATGTACTAAATTTTCCTAATATTAAAAAACTTTATGACTTATACTAATTTCTAATAAACCCTATTGTCTCACGCGACCATTCAATCACCTTCAAATTGTCATTTCAACCATATTATCCATACTTATGGCTAAACATGTTTTATTTAACTTTGAAAATCCATCATTAGACATTGAATTATTCCTATGAGGCCTCCAATACCATTGGGACAATGTCAAACCAACAATGTATATCTTCAAAATCTACTCATTTTGTACACTTATAAACTCGATGAAATAACACCTTAATATATTTTTCATGTCTTATGAGGCCATAGGAGGGCTAGAACTGTCTATTTTAGCTTTACATGCCCATTTCAACCAATTTCAAAATTCGTACAATTGGGTCGTAAACTCGTTTCTAGGGCCTTTGTAGATCAAATATAAAGTTTTGAATAGTTTCAAATCTCCGCATATGACCTTAGGAAGTATCCAATACCTATATTTCCATTTTTTATTTTTTTTGAAAGTACCTTAAAAACATTGTATAATAAACTTTAAAATTTGGTTATTTTGGATGATTTTACATCCCCTCATAGGATCAATTTTGACCCTATGAATAATTAACATTATTTATATTAATTCTAAACACTAATTTAAATAGATTTTTAAAACACTTATAATTATGTCTTAAACTCGTTTTTAAGGTCTTTGGAGATCAAATATAAGGCATTAAATGGTTCCAAACATCCTCCTATGAGCTTTTTTGGAAGCAACTTGTACCTTTATTTATATTTCAAGAAGTTTCAAAACTATGTCAAAAATAATAAACCTTATAAGTGAATAAAACTATCAAATTTGATTGTAATAGCTCAATTTTTAAGCAACTTGATTAACTCATTACCATCTATCATTAATTTGATTTTGTTTCTAAAGCTTGATTAACTAGTTAATTTTTGTTCTTTTATTATAAGTAAACATACTTACATATGAAAGTTAAGCTTTTGAAACCAAACTAATTTGACAAATTAGACTTTCACCAACTTCAATATATTTTTAATCTAAAAAGTAGTAGTTGGTATTATGTGTGACTTATCTCACCATCTCGCTAGTGAGACAATCACCCACGACACCATCTATAATTACCTTATTGGATTTTATTCAATTTCCCAAAGGGGAAGGAATTCAATTCTATATCTACTTTTACTATTCTATTCACTAATAGTAGAGTCAAAGTGTCGAGACTTGATTTGAGTTGACCTTGGAAGAGGAGTTTCAAAGGCACAACTTGTTGATCTTCCAAAACTCATCCGAAATCAAAGATAATCCACTGGAATACCTGAAACACCATCTATAATATATATATAACCTGTAAGTAAGGATACTGTAAAATCAGAGAAACAAAACCATGAAATGAAATATCGTGACGTGTTAGGAACACTGTCTTAGAAGCAAATTCGCCCTGACTATGGTGCAATCGAAAACGGCGTTGTTCCCCAAGATTTAACACAATAAACTCTCTTATTGTGCACTCAAAGAGAGACGAAAGAACTCACAATATGCTCAGAATTATTTTAGAGGAAAACTGGAAGAGAGAAGAAGAACGTTTTTCTGTGTCCGATTTAAGAACAACAAAGAGCGGTTTTAAAGATGAAGAAGTGTAACCGTTGGAGAAAATCAAGCCACGAAAATAAAATGGTTTTTGAAATCAGCGGCAGTTACATACTTTTAAAAACCGAGTCAAAACAATGTTGCGTACTTCGTAACTGCAAAATCTCGTAACACTGGAACGACAATTACGACTTTGTCCAAAAAGATAGTTACACCTCACCGCGCGCGTGGGGATGCCCTTTTTCTAGCCCACAACAATAGGGTATGTACTTCAAACAACCAAATATACACACTTAAATTTAAACCAAGAAAAATTTTGTTCTCCCACCAACATGGGACAAGGAGTTTTCCTTAGCATTATTTCCAACGTAACCTAGATTTACATATAGAAAATTGAAACGGTGATAAAATCGATTACATAATACCGGTACACCCACCATTCACAAACAACATGAATGTGCAAATGTTGGAAATAAAGATATTTAAATTGGGTGCCTGGGTTCCGAGTAGCTAATTTTATAAATATCTCTTACATGCAACCTAGACTGGTAGGTCAACCATATAATAAACTGGACTTTTTTAGGGAGGCTTACCAATTGCATAGGTGAGAATAAATATATAAATAGTCCAACCTTTTTTAAGAGAGTGTTTCAAGTCCAATGTACAACAACCCCCAAAAGCAGTAACTTGAAAGGGGGGATTAGCTTTGGATCAACGTACGTGTAAACAACATTTTCGTTTTTCTTTAATAAGATTTGATGACTTCTCATCAACGCTGTCTCTATTGTAATTCCAAGAATAATCCATTGCTTTTCAGTTTACACTCTGTGGCTCTTTTCTTCTTCTCTATTTGCATTGTTTAATTGTTTGGATTTGTCTTCAGCCAGTGTACATCATTTGTATTTGGTATTCCCTCCGTTCTTTTTTGTTCTTTCTATTTAATTTTACGCAAATATCAATGAAAGCTTAAAATTCAAATATTTTTAATTGTGCATTTGTAAAACTTATAAAAAAAACTCATATTTGGAAAATATACATTGAGACAAATCTATCAATATCCCAAATGAATATGTTTTTTCTTCTAAATTGGGGAGAATTTGTAATTAAAGTTTGCCTCTATCATTTACAATATTTCAAATGGGAAGAATAAAAAAGAATGGAGGGAGTATAATTTAGGAGAACAAAGCCCTTTATAGTTTGGTTTGTTGACTAATACTTGTCATATTGGTGTTACAACAACAGAAATAAGACTATGCATCCGGGTGTACAGTGCTCATTGTGCATTTGGTGCAAAACATAAGGAAACTATACTCAAAACGCGAGCTTCATTAAATAAGGGAAAAACGCAATGAACATGAAGAAAAAATGTAATGAACGCGTATTCATTATTTTTCAGCGAAAACCATCATTAATGCTTTATAATTTGCGTCATTAATACTTTGAAATTTTATTAATTTTGCATTGGAAATAAAATAATGACTGAACTATTGGGATTCTTTTTGTATTATTTAATATTGCTACATATTTTTAAATCTGACTAATTTTTTATTTTAATGTTTTCTATACATGCATATAGTTGTCTAAAATATCATGTACATTTCTTGATAAGGAAATGTACATCACTTACAAGGAATTTGTTCATTACAAAATCATACAATGTACATCCATTTAATTATAATTACAATATGTAAACTCAAAATCTAAATGTACATATTACAAAGAGTTATTGTTGTACATCGTATATATTTTAAATGAACATTTTGTATCATCTCAATGAACAATATAAGTACTTTCAATGATCTAAACAAAACACATGCATCATTAATTAAGGGGGGAAAACACAATGAACATAGAGAACAAATGTAATGAACGCGTGCAATTCTTTATTTTCCAGCAGAAACCATCATTAATGCCTTGTAATTTGCGTCATTAATGCTTTGTAATTTGCGTCATTAATGCTTTTTAATTAGCAATGATGAATAGAGGTGGCCACTGAGTCGGATTATCCCGACCCAACCACAACCCGGCCCGACCAAATCCCTCATACAAACCGGGCCAAGCCTAGTTCGGTCCGTAAAAAATATGGGCCGAATCCAATTCCAAATTCCTCAACCCTAGCCCTATTCAATTCGGTTCGAGAAAAAATTCGTCTCGGCCCATGATTCAAACCGGACAGACCCAACCCGATTCGACTCACTGAACCGACCCGACCCTATTCGGCCCGCCAAAATCTTCTAGTTTTGTTAAATTTAGTTTTTTAAAATGCATTTTAGCTTATATAAATGTTATTTAAATTAATTTATATGAATGTTAGTTAATTTGAATATAGTTTAATTTATATGAATGTTAGTTTATTTGAATATACTTTAGTTTAATTCCTATAAATCAATGAATGTTAGTTTAGTTGAATATAGTTTAGTTTATAAGAATGTTAGTTTAGTTTATATGAATCAATGAATGTTATTATAGTTTAATTTAGTTTAGTTTATATATGAATGTTAGTTTAATTGAGTATAGTTTAATTTATATAAATGTTAGTTTAGTTGAATATAGTTTAGTTTGTATGAATCAATGAATGTTAGTTTAGTTGAATTATATATAGTTTAGTTTATATAAAACAATAAATGTTAGTTTAGTTAAATTATATATAGTTTAGTTTATATGAATTAATGACTGTTAATTTAGTTAAATATAGTTTAGTTTATATGAATTAGTGAACTTTAGTTTAATTTAATATAGTTAGTTGAACATAATGTAGTTTATATGAATGTTAGTTTAGTAGAATATAGTTTAATTTAGATGAACCAATAAATTTTAGTTTAATTGAATCTTAATTTAATTGATCTTAGTTTAGTTTATATGAATGTTAGTTTAGTTTAACATAGTTTGGTTTATAAAAATCAATGAATGTTAGGTTAGTTGAATATAATTTAGTTTATTCATTATATTAATCTATAAATGTTAGTTTAGTTTAATATAGTTTAGTTTATATGAATAATGTTAGTTTAGTTGAATATAGTTTAGTTATATGAATCAATGAATGTTAGTTTAGTTGAATATAATTTAGTTTAAATGAATCAAATATGATTATGTCTTTTGTGATTATATATAATATATGTAATTTATGTACATATGTAGTGGAAAATAGAAAATATTGACAAAAGAAATGGAAAATGAATGTGATTAGTCGAATATAAAAGTTTACAACGAATGTCATTATGTGATTCGTGAATATAAACGTTTAATTACTTTCGGATCAATTCATTTCTTCTAATTTCTAAATGTCATTCTGTGAAATTCGGTACGATTCGGTTTAATTCTATTCTATTCGGTTCGTGAAATATCTTAACCTTTCCAAAATTTTGCAATTTACGTACAGTAGTTGTTAGCTTCTATCCAAAGTAGAAATCTGGATTCCCACAGTTATACGTCTTCATTTAGAATGATAAAATTCGACTTTTTGTTTACTACATATTAAGAAAAGACGAAATATGCAGATCGTTTTATATTACATGATGTTGTGTCTAATCCTTCGATTCGATTCGATACGTGAATTTGATTCGATTCGTGATTCGGTTTGATTCGGTTTGTGATTCGATTTTTGATTCGGTACGAATCCAATTTCCCGACCCCAACCCTAGCCCGGACCGGCCCGCCCCTTAAACTGCTAATGTTCATTACAATTTTACGGGATGTTTATTGCTTTTTTTACACATTAAATTCAGTGTACAATCCTCACTGTGCACCAGGGTGCATGGTTCCGGCGTTGTTACAACAGATGATGACACCCTAGCATTTCAAATGTACGAGTAAGAGATGGGATTGTGAAATTTGTGTGGGTTGGTCATTTGGATAATCGGGTTGGATTCAAATCATTGGTTATTTCTAAATAATTTGGGGTCAGTAAAACCATCTTTTGAGGCACATTTATGTCTATCTTGTTCACTTCTAGAGTAATAATTTTCTAAGTCATTCTTAGGTAGGGTGAAGTGAAATACGTTTATCATGAAGTTACTAATTTATGCGAGTCGAAGCTGAGGTCAAATCTCAATCATAGTATCATCATCTTTGCAATTTTACTTGGAAGTGTCCTCTAGCTTGGTGGGCTTATGGACCTATTCGATAATCCATACTAGTCAGTGGTCATACAATTATACATCGGCCTAGGATAGAAGATGAAAGTTAAGTAACAGAGTCCGTACACTAACATGCATAATGAAAAGAAGGAAAAAAATATCTAGTAGATGTAGATCATATATACGAATCGCAGAAGATCAAATGATGTTTCACATTGTATTATGAAGAACAAGTGTGGTTACCTACAAATCTAACCGAGGTTCTATTGTAAAATATAGTTTACATTTTTTCGTTGGATTCGATTTCATGTCTTGATAATAATCTCTATAAATATTATGAATTGAATTACTATAACAAGAAATTAAGGTTTATTTTTAAATATGCCAGAATATATTACAAATCAGAAAACCAAATTACCATTTTCGTGATTGGCAGAGTATATTATCAAATCTTCCTAGTATGAACTTGAATTAAACCTCCTCGGTTAAATATTTAAACTCGTGCTCCTAATTTCTATATGGAATTGACAGCTTTGGAGGGAATATACATTCATTTGGTAAATTAGGTAATACAAAATTTGACATTTTAAAATAGGAATTGCTACTTTTAGAGAGTAAGCAAGAGGAAGATCTTAAAATATGTGGTTCACGATTCACGAGTCACCTTAGAAGCACAAGTCCAAGGTATGTGCGACTTGATCCAATAATTTCCATGTAACTAAAACTCATAAGAACTTTGGGCTTTTTTGTAACTTCATGTTGCACTACATATTTTTTTTATTTTTTTATCACCTCTACGTTTGGTAAGGCATCGCATTTTCATCTGCAGCATTATAGGGCTTTGCTTTAGTTTTTGGTGATATTGCTAGTTTACCCAAAGGCAGGGGATATTGAACACTTAATACTCCCTTTAAGTAATGTGCTAATTCAAGTAACAAGTGCCGTTCTATTTTTTTCTACACAATGAATGTATTGATTTGCAAACTAAGCTAAGATCATGTAGTAGAGGTTCCTTTAACCTAACTTAGATAGGCTTCGGAAAAAGAAAAGCGAGTCTCGTTAGATTATAAAATTGTTCAAAATGATTATTTTAATACACCCTTGATTAATTGAGCTACGGGAAAAGAACAAAACTTAAACAACTATTCCAAATGATTTATTTTTTCAAAAAATAAGTATAAGATTAGTCGTGAATTGAAAACTAATTTTAATAGGAGAAAATGCATAAAATCACCATATATTGTATAGGGAAAGCAATGGAAGTAAAATAGTAATGCTGGATGAAAAAGTACTTAAACCGTTAAACGGCTACTAAAAGTTTGTGTTCTAATTGTCTCATCTAGATTCAAAGAGTTGCAGCACCCTAAAGATCTTTTGGAGATAGAGCAGGGATAGCAATTCATATAAATAGTGGCCTAGTACTTCACATGTAACAGTTCATTTGGGTTGTGTTCAATTGATGATGACTTAGTTCGGGGTGATTAGGGTTGGATTTGAAAATGCAAGAGCTATTTAGATGGAGTTGCATACATGTTTATTACTCTGTATTAATTAACTTGTTGTGATCAAATGATAATCAACATTACTCACATTACTTCATTGTCATGTTTGGCAGGTTTAGTTCTATTTTTATTTAAATCAAATCAAGTTGTTTCAATTTTTATGAACAGTTATGAGTTTAGACGATTAACTATATTTTGAAGCATATGATATATATTAATTTATTTAAAGAGAGCCGCAAGGGGCGAAATAACACAACTGCTATAGACAACATTTGATCTCAAATGTATATATTATACCACGCTCAAAGACTTTAAGCAACTAAGTTATATTAGTAGGCATTTACGAAGAGTTTGACGTTTTGATACAATGCTAACTAATTTCAATCCCATAGTGACGAGTTTATTCAAAAGCACTACTTAGAAATAACTGACGGAAGCAATAATTTGTGGAGGTTAAGATGTATGCATCACAAGCATCATTAGATTCAATAACGTACCTCAATCAACCATTACAAACCAAGAAATTAAGTCTCGATTTTGCTTCGTGCTCAAAGCATTAGCCTCATCAAATCGATTTTGCTTGATGCTCAAAGCATTGGCCTCTTTTTAGTCTAGAAAATGCGTAGTAATGTTCTTTACTCTCAAATTAAACAAGACGTACACAAAAGGATTAAGTATTTTGTACACAATCACTGACCACAAAGTATATTGGTGGTTTGCCACTCCATCACTCGCAGCAAAATTCACTACATTCAATCGGCTACATTGTAGTACAAACTCCATTGAGAGGCACTAGAATCTCACAACTTAGTTATAATTTAGATTTCATTTGTATATGGAATATAATATTTTGATCATTGATGCTACTAAAGGGTTCGGATTTTTTTAAATATTATAGACGTCATATCATATTTTAGCTTACTAGTTACTCCATTTGTCCCACTAAGATTGCCCTTTTCTATTTATAAAGTCAAAATTTAAAAAGTTCGACCACAAATTCTCATTATGTTATAAGAAATAATATATTCAAGTGGAATCTTGTTGGATGCATCTCATTGTAAATTTTTAGAATATCGAATTTTCATAACTTTTTACTAACGAATTTAGAGATAAAAACGGTTAAAATCATATCTTGAAAACCGTAAAAGGTCAAATGAGCCAAACTTAATGAAATAGAAAGAGTAGTACCCAATCAAGTTAGAACAACTATATCGATCAATTTAAATAAAGGCTGCCAAAGGGGAACAACTGAAATGGTCAAAATGACCAGTATTTTGCGTAAAACACAATCTTAGATTCTTAGTAAGAATTATAATAAGTTGACGTAGGTGTCTGTGATCCTCATATCGAGGGCCTTTGACTCCAGTAGTTTGGTCAAACCCCCAGAGAAGCTCTTCATTGACTCATGATTTAACGTTAGAGGAAGAAGAAGAAAAAGCAATGAGGAAGATTATATGCACATACTTTACAACTTGCATTGAACGAAAAGAAAGGTAATGTCGTAGATTATTAGAAAATGCAACGAATATGTGAGGGTAACATTGAGAAAACGAGAATCACAGTATGCAATGTGTGTGTATCAGTGTACATTCCTAATTAACAAAGTCAAACGCATTATGTGCGCCCAGCAATAAAGGGAAATATGCGATGTTACAAAATTACGGTCCATATATAGACTTTTCAGAATCAATGTACTGAAATTGTACCTTTAAGTTTTACATCAACTTGCGTTTGGTTACGAAGTAGTATATACTCCCTAAGTGGTAGGGTGAATAGCATAATGATTTAGGCAGCTAAGTTTTAATTTGTTGTTAATAATTACTGAGCTAGGGGCTTTTCTTAAAGGGTTAGTTGCACCTCTATCTCCTTAAATATATATCCTATAAGTATAATTACACGAAAAATTAAGTTCGTTTTTTTCTCTAAAACCGTAATTAAGATAGAGAACATAGGAAAATTTGTTGTCCATGTAAGGGTTGATGTCCTAACGATTATCTATCGAGTAACAAATGACCTAAAAAGATAAGATACTATCCGATTCTATTTACTTCTCTATAGACATATCATTTCCTTAATGTATAATTAAACTACTTACTATTTACACGGATAATTTATCTAAAATATATTTTTTTTAACAAGTGGTAGATTAAATGTCTCAACTTATGGTTATTTCAAGGGATAATCTTGATAATCTACATATTAATCACATACGGAATAGACTTATGGATTAGGTCGAGTTAATGCTGAGACGAGTCACATGCAAAATAGGTTGGATCGGGCCAAATAAGATATAAAACGGGGCGAGTCGGGCCGCTTTGGGTCATCCAAAGAGAGTATAATTTTATCTATAAATGATGATAGTCCGTCTTGTATCATCTCCAATCTTTTGGCGGTAAATCATTGGCAAGAAAGCGTAAAATATTCATTACCTAATAGTATTTAAAAGCCTTGAAAATTATTGACCCAACTTGACCCAATAAAGACTCAATAAAACATAACTTTTAAAAGACAGACTCGATCAAGCCCATAATTAATTATACCTTTTTACAAACGGGCCAATCAAATACCATTAAGAAAGCTCGTCCCATGTAAACAGGTCTAATAAGAAGTAATATTTACAAGTTGATAGATAGTCCTAGCATTTCAGGTAGTTGGGTATGTTTGCAGTGATCTTTTGTACGTTTTATGGAGACATGATTGTCGTTCTCATACTCTATAAAATAGTCACATCATATGAGTAGTTACCTTAAATTTCAGATGTATTTAGGCATTCAACGACGTGTAATAGCTTGACGAGGTAGCTCATTAGCTCATCCAACAAATCTAGGCGCTACACAACGTGTCATGCGTTTCATTTATTTTCCCAAGCTTGGATACAAATTTCTAACATCAAAAATTGCCATAATTTTAACCTCGAATGCAAGCTACACTATACAAATTTAATAAACATAAGTCGGCCACAGATAATTTAATAAAAGATTGCGGGAAATTTAATAAAATAAGTCGTATTAGCCAGTACACAAGTAGGTCCAACTACACTTAAATATACAAATTTTTATAATATGATTGACAACTACAATAAACAAATTGCAAATTGCAATACCCCACGCCCACAGATAACAGTATCCTTTTTATTTTTCTATCGCCTGCTTGGTGAAGAATTTTTTAAATCTCACCAATTTTATCGCCAAGATATGGTATCCGAATTGAATAAAAACATGACTTTTCCATGAAGAAAAGCAAAGTATCAAGCTTGATTTCTTAGTGTTATTGGTCCTCACTGCAATTTTTTTTACAAGAATTAATTAAATTTGGTTTATTTACGTAAATGTTATCGAATATAGTAAAACATCTTATAATAATTTATTAATTCCCACCTTAATTGAAATAAAGTGTGTGTTTGTCGTCAAATTATAAACAGAGTAATACATAGTAGAAACATTACATTTATATTTTCTAATTTTCTTTATCTTAAAAAGTAAATTTTATCAAATGTAGCAAACAAATAGAGACAAAAAAGTCGACACTAGAAAGTATAAGGTAGGTATATATGGAGCAAGTAATAAGCATGGCACCTCAATATCCTCTATTGTCAACCGCTCGGTGAATCAACCCTTCTGTGAAATTTGTCACATCACTACTTCAATAGAGAATCATAAACTAGTTATGCAAGTATATATACCGAGTACGTACATTCAATGGACTAACCAAATCCAATAGAAAACAATATGAATTTATGGCTGATATACATTCGACGAACTCTGCCATGATTATACAACATATATTCTTAACCTATAAAATACGTACACTAACTAGACTAAATCAATCGTTTAAAGTTTCGAGCCGTGTATAGACGTATATTGACCTCTCCTGTTAATTAATATGATAATACTAGCAGTCTAATATCAAATATGTGGATTAGGCTTTAAGTTTATAATTATAAATCTAAAATGGTACTCCCTCCGTCTTTTTTTAGTTGCTATATTTTTATTTTAGGAGTCAAAATTTAAAAATTTTGATCATAAATTCTAATTATATTATAACAAATAATATATTCAAGTGAGACCTTGTTGGATGCATCTCGATGTAAATTTTTAGAATATTAAGTTTTTATAATTTTTTATCTTACAAATTTTGAGAAAAAATATTTTATATTGCTTCTTGAAAACCGTAAAAAGTCTAATGTAGCAAATAAAATGGGACGGATGAAGTATATACTAACCAAAGATTTTTTTTTAATCATGTATGGTCATATAGAAATTTAATTTTTGTTCCTTTTTCTTCGTAATTTCATCATCTATTACCTTAATTAGTTAGATATGACTAACACATGTTCGAGATTAAGCTCTCATACCCTAGATAATATTTTCGAGTGACTTATTTTTTTTCGAAATCAAATATAAATCCATTCCAATAACTACGGAGTATTATTCAGTTTTTTCAATGAAAATGTAGTGATAATTTTTCTCAATTTCTTTCATCAGATTTCACTAAGTTAGTTGTATACCCATAAAGCACATCTGATCAAAATTGTGCAAATAATGCATCGGACGGATCATATAACACTAAACTTTGAAAATCCATAAACATATTAGATTTTTTAAAAATATTTATCACCTTAATTTTATAAAATTTTAAAGTTATCACCTTATGCTTCTACTTTTTAGTATTTACCATTTTAATTATTTATATTTTTTAAAGTTACCAACCACTAAATAAAAATTTCCATTTTTCGTTAACGTAAGGGGCCATTAACAACCTCTTCTCCTGCCAAAAAAAAAAAAAAAAAAAACCACCGCTACGGGTCACCTGTCATTCACAAAAACTCTCAAAGAGTCATTCACTCTCCTCCTAGCCACCGGTCACCTCTCAACCACCAGCACCAGCACCATCGCTATCCACCGCACCTGAAACATTGGCAAGTTACCATCACCACCATAACAAGAAAATGGCACTGAAAGAACAAGCAAGTCCTACAAATTAGGGCATGAACCACACACTATCAAGACCAAGTGATAAAAATTAGTACATATAACATGCTAGACCAAGATCAGAAGTCAAATTAATAAGGACTTACACAGGCTCGCCAGCGCTGGAAGTCACCACAGCCTCTGGCGAGCCAGCTCAACCAGAGACTGTGATCAAGTTGGCATGCCCACCACGACACGCTGTCTGTGTTGAGTGGGCCACAAGCCAACTTGCAGAAGGTAAAATAAAAATCTAGGCACGATCGCACGAGCACGCGAGCGACATGCCAATTTGGCACGAGACACGGCTTGAAGCACACTATTATTTATTATTATTTAATACTATTAATTACTACTACAATTAATATTAATATTTTTTTAATATTATTATATTATTATAATATAATTATCTAAAATTATTTTTTTCGATTTTATTACGTATTTTATATTATTTTTAAAAAAAAAATTAGGCCAGTACGAGACATGACACGGCACGCCAAGCACATAGGTGTGCTAGGCCATTAGCCAAGTTTTACAGAAAGGTAACACAATCTGCACAACACAACAAGAGGCTTGAGACGGTCCATGACGGGCACGACACGTGACTAGATATTATTATGTATTGTGAAATCTCTTCCGGATCCAAATCGCTACCTATATTTGTTGAAAAGTGTCTTCGTCCTATGGTGATTACTAAATCATGCAGCATTTCTATTTGTAAATAGTCTTGGCGTTGTTGAGAACATAAGGAACCGTTATTGAATGATGAACACAGAAATATCTAACCCAATATGAAAGTGGTCATTGTATACTGCTTGGA
Source organism: Dysphania ambrosioides (assembly GCA_026401315.1). Classification (NCBI taxonomy): domain Eukaryota; kingdom Viridiplantae; phylum Streptophyta; class Magnoliopsida; order Caryophyllales; family Amaranthaceae; genus Dysphania; species Dysphania ambrosioides. The sequence goes on from CM048667.1 coordinate 4,997,564, forward strand.
TCTAAGGCTTAAAAATACAAATGATATCAGTACATAAAGTTGGACATTCTAGTGCATGCTATCCGCCACTATACCATACTTAGCAACAAAGTGAGAACTACGAAAAGTAGCAGAAGTATATAAATTCCTCCTGCTAAATCAACATCTATACATGGGTTATTCGGCTTTTGAAGCTCACAAATCCTAAGAATTCAACATTTTGAAGTATTCAGGAACTGGGAATGCTATATACAATTCATGTTTAGTCATATAATCCTTCTTGCTCCCATACATCAACTAGAAACTCTACCATTTCCTGCCATTTCGAGTACAATAAACGAGCAGTAAGCACCAATTGACAATCATAACAAGATCATAGCACAGAAAAAACCAATCAAGTTCAAAGAACTTACTGATAAAGGGATGGGACGCCGGAACCGCTCCCTGGAGCTAAGCAAGCTGTCATATGTAGCATTTAGACTGTGAAAGACATATTTATATGTTGGTAAGAAAATGCATTCTGTAATGTTTATGACTGAATGTCGCAACTATTATAATCAAGGCAACTTTGACGGACACAGATCTGATATAGTGAACACTTTTACGAACTCAATCTTCAATTAGCATGGATTTAAGAAGGCCTAGTTCCTCTTCCTTAACAAAAAGGAAAAAGAGAGACCAATTATCCATTATGCTCGCTTAGAGACTCATCACCTATCCTTAACGAGTACCTTCAAAACAAGTCTCAGGAAATAATTCAAATGAAGACCAATAAGTTCAAATAAGGAACGTTTAGAAGTTTAGATGAGGGACAATGAGTTCAAATACGGACTTTTGCAGGTGCGGAAAACCAAACTAAATACGAGTAAAACTCAGCCACTAGTATCAAGAATTGAGCATATGCGTACAAGTGTGAGACTTGACCATTTCATGAAAATCCTCCCACCCCACCCCCTGCAGCAAAATTTTTGATAAGGTTACTAGAACACCAATAGGCAACCCCTTTCCAGACCCTTGTTTTTCGGTTTGTGAAAAATGCATGGATTGTATTAATTTTGCAGTCTTGAGATACTAAGTGATATTATAGGAAGTGAGTATGAGGTGGGGTGGAGAAGGGACATAATCCAACAAATGAGTAATGTACTTGATTCATATCACAGGCTTTGAAAAGATACTGACCTGATTGCCGGTCCTAGGGCTTGATGACCATCATTTGATTTCGTAGCTCCAATCCATTGAAGACGTAGTTGAGTCCATAGAAGAAGACCTATGGACATGAAATCATCCAAAATCAATTTTCACTATAAGAAAATCAAGCATGTAACAATTAATGAAGAAAGTGTTCTTGTAAATTGGTTGTTCTACGACATTACAGCCCTCCTGCAGGTGAAAGTGAAATATATACTCTTAAAGTCTTAAAGACAGAGAATTATAGACGAAAAGAAACGAATTACAACAGAGAATAATCTAACAACTTGCCATGATTTACGAAGTCATTATGAGAGTTAATGCTTGCTGATGCCAAGTCAGAGTGAAAACTGACGTTTGATGTACTGAGTGAAGAAATGCTTCGTTGTGATAAACCAATTGGATTATCCATATCGCCTGTGCTGGTGCCCCAAAAGTCGTCCGATATGCTGTGTTTCTCTACCACCTGTCCCTGGTATCGTAGTCCTTTTGATGGATAATCATCTAGTGAAGGACCATGTGTGGATTTCGCAGAGTGTCCCAAACAGCTACTGCTCTGTCCCAATGCAGATTCATGAATATGGTCAAGCACATACCAGAAGCGATCACGAAATTCAAGAATTCCAAGATACAAGAAAAATTGATCCACATGAATAAAGGTGTGCAAAAATGATTTAAACTTTTTTTAGTACCTCCAAACAAAAAAGGAAATAGACATAGTTACTTATCAAGGGATCCCTATTGGCCTAGACACTTATCAGTTATCATATAAAACACCAGTAACTCTCAACAAAGCCGTATAGAGAGGGAAGCCATTCTGAAAGTTAAAGCAACACCATAGTTTGTCATCACTAAGAAATCAAATTTTAGTGCTATATGTCCTTCAGTCAAAATCAGAACTGAACACAGCAGAGAATGTGATACGACAAAGTATACCAGACATAAGAATATAAGATTGTAGCCATAATTAAAAAAAAATTCTCTCGGTCTAGCCCTAGGTATATGATTTTTTGGTTTTGTAACATGCTAATCAAACAACATATAGAAATAATTACAATGTCCATAACTGTATGCAAAAACACTTAGGCAAATATAAAATGCACATAATCATGCGAAACAGAAAAATAAAGAGTTAAAACGATTGTAAAATATCAACTCAATGCATAGAGAATCACAAAAGTGCCTAAAAACAAAACAACAAAGCTATAACCATAATGATCTAGCCTAAAATTTAACTGCTAACTGAGAAGACAGACAACAGCAATATTCACTAGACTGCTAGCTAATAGGAAGGCAGAAATCAACAACATATACAATGCACATGGGGTCACACTGTCACATTATTGCCTTTGATACATCATTGTCCTAACACAAATTCCATCCTCCAAACACTCGTAAAAACAATCACTTGGGCTGCATCGGTATGATTTTACACCCAAAATCAACTGACAGGTGGAGAAAAGCCATGGAACCCACCTCCACTTCACTCATTCAAATAAATATAGATACTTCTGTTACCAATCAAAACAATTCTTTAAAGCAGCAGATATAAGCAGAGACAGGAATTGCAGGATCCACAATTATATCTTATTGACAAGTCCACCGGACCCCACTGGAGGCAGAACTAATTGGTGTATCAGTGGCTCTCAAATGGTTGCTAGGCAGAGGATGGTGAAATGGCATTGTTTCAAGTGACTGCAAGCAGGCTATACAACATAGAGCAAAACAAGGGAAAAAACACACAGGACTGACAAATGTTATACCATGGTACATGATTGAAGGAGCCTAATTGAGCAAGTTTCAGGATCAAGCTACAATTCGAGGAACAAGGAAGAAAACACGTAGCTGATAGCATGGTGAGGGGCTAGAATATCAACTTTATGTACTGATATCATTCGTATTTTGACTGCATATCCCCTGTTTTATTCTAGGCTTATGAACTTAGATCAAGAATTTATTTAGTTCTACTTAAAACTCTGAATTCCAGGAGAAAAAGGGCTCTGACTATGTAAAGATTGTAAAAGCTGAACATATGACTTATCATTATTCAACCACTCCCCACCCCCCAAAAAAAACAAAACAAATAATAAATAAAATATATGCTACATTGTAATGACTGACATAACCAAAGTGAACACAAATCATGTTAACACGACAATATGAATGAGTATTAACCCTTTCAAATTTGCAAATACAATGGTTGTCATGAACCGACCCTTCTTTATGCACTGAAAACAGCAGGGAGGTTATTGTTTCTCACACAAGAACAACCCCCTCAAGGTAAAGAGCAAACTTAGGAGATAAAAACCCTAAACTTTGTTAATGTTGTCTCAAACAGTTAAGCCTAGAAACGATTATATCCTACTTCACATCCACAATCTTCCAGACCATCAAAAACAACCACGTTCGCTTTCTAACTTACAATAGTATCAATCAAGATCCATCCGCGTTTTGATGAAGGGTGCTCAACTTTACAGTCAGCAAATTACGCTAAAAGTAAATGACACTATAACACTCAGTAACAAATCACAAGTAGCTACGGGAACAACATTATATATTTCGAATTAAGACAATCACAATGAGTATCACAGTAACAAATCACACATGATTTGGTTTGACCTGCTAGTGAAAATTGGCAAATTTATAATCAGCCATGTACTCCTTCACAAACAACATTGCAGTCTGAGTTTACACACATACCACCAACATATTTAAACCATTCTTAACATTATCAGTTGAGCAATCACCAGTTCACCTTAAAAAATATCTAGTCCCAAATTATGCTCCAACAGTAAACCCACACACACACCAAAAATGAGGGGGGCGGGAATTAAGCAAAAAACAAGTAAGAGAAATTCAGTTAAGAAGGAACCCATATCCTAATATTTATCCAATAGGAAAAATACCTTTAAAAATACAGCATAGAAATTACAAATAAATTAATTTAGGAATCATATAACATAAAGTCTACAAATTTGAAATCAGAATGAAAAATATAAGAGAAGAAGATGATGGCATACCCCATGCAAGCAAGGAAGCTGTTGATCCATGAAGCAAAAGAATCATACACAGTCATTGCTACAAACCCCAGATACCCAATCACTCTGATTTTTGAGGGTATTTTTGTATGATTTGAGAATTGTGAAAGATTGAATTTTGATGATTAATATTTACAAGAATATCAAACAAATATAAGGAATTTAACGGGTTATACTATTCTCTCTGAGTTGTTTTTTATTGGCTCTTGGCCTTTTGGGTCTTTGAGTAGGTCAATTGGGGTTGTCGTTATCTGTCTCTCCTTCAACTATCTGTTATCCAAAGCAATCAATTAATTTAATTTTAAATAATTGATTGAGCGTTAATCGAGTTTTGGCGTAGTGAGAGTACAGAGTTGATACGGGTTTCGAGTATTACTCCTTAAATAAATAAAGAGACAAAAGTAGTATTGTCTAAGATTATATTTTAATTTGACTAGGCATTTTAAAGATTCGAGAAATAAAAAGAGGGTAATATATATGAAAAAGAAAAGTACCTAACAAAAATAGTAATTATTAAATAAAATCATCCATTTTTAAAATCAATATTGAATGACAAGGTAAATAGTTAAAGATGAATGTATGAGAAATCCATTTGGAACCCCATATGTAAAAGGGGTGCCAAGGGAAACCAGTTGAGCTTCATAGAGTCCAATCCATCGAAGCTTAGAACTCTAAGATCAAGTGTTAGTTGGATGTTACATAAAAGTAGAATAAGGATGAAAACATGCTCCAAAGTTAACCATTTGCATAGTTGAAGACAGATTACCTTCTGTAATCATTCCAAGGACATAATGTATGATTCAAATAATTGGGTCGGAAGTGACAAACAGATATTCATAAAAGTATTAAGCAACCACCAGTCTATCACTATTTTAATAAGAAAAACAATAATTAACATCAAACTAATTGTTCTTCAACAAACAAAAGATGCACTACACGATCAAAATTTAGAACCATCAAACAACTTACATCATTCAACCTTTGAATTATTCAAACCAAAAACTATAAACTGCAAAGTTACAATTACTTCTCTAACGCTAACTACTTAATCGCCTTTCTTGAACAAAAGTGAAGCCATGGCATCCCTCCAACCAAATAATGCAGCAGGTTGCTGTACTTTAGGCAACGTAGATGCCAGACCGACGCGCAAGGTTGGGCTGTTAGAAATCCATGGCGTTGCACTTATATCAGCAGACCTGAATGTTGAAAGGAACAAGTTATTACTGATTAGCATCACCATCACCATCACTTACATAACTACAGCATCAGCTCCATGCCAAAGAGAATATCTCTTTAATATTTAATCCATTATCACTTGCTACTTACTATTGAGTGATTCAGATAATTAATTATCAAGTCATTCGCATGTCCAACTACGTATGAACTGTTTTATAAACACCACATATGGTACTCCAAGCCAAAAGAGAAGTCCTTGTGGGACAAAACAAATAAAACTGTGACAAATGCAATTACATGGAGGGGCCAACTTCCAACTTCCAACTTCCAACTTACTCCATAAGTCCATATTGTTTACTAAGAAGTGCTAAGACAGCTGATTAGTCAGCCAAAGTGGATAAGTCCAAAATATTGATCAGGTATTTGATCATTATTTATGCACGAGCACATTTCAGCAGTCAAACATAAGAAATATAAAACTGGGGAAGGGGATGAATTGAATTACTTACGTGTTGATAAGGGGTCCTTCGTGAGCAAATGTTGAGAAGCCTTGCCGCTGCTTGTGCTTGGGTTTGGCACTGCAAAGTACATACACACGGCCACGGCGTTTAACCACCTTACAAAACTCACACATCTTTCTCACTGATGACCGGACCTTCATGGTTACTGCATGTATAACTTTTGTTAAGGGCATTTCTTAATATCTACGAATGAAATAGTTATAATTCAACAATGCCATAAGAAGGGCAAGAAGGCACCAGAATGAGTTAACAACACGCTGGCCTACACAAGATTTAGCACCATCCCAACTTTCTAAATGTCCTGGGGTCCTTTCAGAGGGTTGAAAATTGAAACATTGTTTCAAGGATTCAAAATTCACCATACCACATGAAATCTAGTTTCAAGGTCCATAGAGAAACATCTACAATGAACTTTACAAGGAAACAGCCTGACAGTTGTTGGAATGTCAAATCAGAAGAATATTGCAAATAGAGTCAGAAACCAATGAAAAAACACCAGCACAAAATCAGTATGCTCTAGTCTATGACATTCCACCTATTTTATGTGATTGCAAATAATACAATTGGTAACTCCCCCAGTTAGTTTTTTATTTGCTGCTAGTCTAAGTCTGCATAAAGGAGAGTTGTGGTAGGACCGTAACAGTCAACATAAAACTTTGTCATATCCATAAGCATAAACTAAGATAATATTTCCATGGAGGCGTTCCATACTCATCACTGCACTTCTTAGACCTGAGTGTAGTGATAAGTTTGCAAGGGTTGCTAAGTCATCGCCCAGAAGTGGCGCGCCACATTGCCCGAGTGTGGTGAGAAATGAGCAAGGGCATTAAGGTTGTAAGATCAAGAGCGGGAGGAGGTGTCTGTAGACTAAGCTTTGACTCGCATCTTGAAAAGTAAAGTCACTTATAGGAAAGTTAGTTGAGCTAGTGGAGGTAATGAAGAGGAGTATTAATATTTTGTATCTTCAAGAGACAAAGTAGATTGACAAACGAGCTAAGTATAATTAAAGAACAAAAAAGGAGTTGGGGCTATCATTGGTGATTGAGTAGTAGAAGATGAGTAAAAAGGGCATACCACGTAAGTACATCAACCTATTAAAGATATGCATTAGGAGGTTATAACAAATGTTAGAAGCTATGATGGAGTGACTAAGGACTTCCCTATTCCAATTGGGTTACATTAAGGATATGCCTTAAGTCCCTTTCTTTTCGCGATTATCCTGGAGGAAATAACAAGGTCAATCCAAGATGAAATACTGTGGCGTTTATTTTTTACGGATGACATTGCTATCATGGAAAAGAATAGCAAGGGGGTCAATGCTAAGTTAGAGCGACGGAGATAAAGGTTGCAATCTAGAAAGTTTAGGATTAGTAGGAGTAAAACAGAGTATATGAAGTGTCACTTTAGCAATAGGAGGAAACCAAATAAAGATAATAGGACTTTGGATGTCGAAAAGTTGCCTTTAAATGAATGTTTCAAATACCTAACATCGGTTGTGAAAAAATGGAGATATTAATTAAGATGTCATCCCTAGAATAAAATCGGAGTGACTCAAATAAAGAGCAGTACTATTGAGTAATCGCAATGTACCCTTAAGGTTAAGAGGAAAATCTATAGGATGATAATTAGACTAACATTATTGTACGGGTCTGATTATCTAGGCTTTTAAAAAAGGAGCATGTTAAAAAGATGAGTGTAGTAGATATGTGTAGTTAAGGCGGATGTGTGAAAATACCTTGAGGGATAAAATTAGAAATGTAGATATTCGAAAAAAAAGTTGGAACAACAAATATTGAGGATAATTTAATGAAAGAGTCGGTTGCGTTAATTTGGGCTTGTAAGACGCAGAATAAATGCTTTGGTGAGGAAGGTGGAGGGTTGGGATAATGGAGACTTCAAACGAGGTCAAGACAAACAAAAATTGACTTGAATAGATAGAGTTAGGAAAGATATGAAGAAAATGGTTTAGAATTAGAATAAGATTTGGCCCTAAATAAGAAAGAACAAGATCACACGAGATGGTTTATTGTATAACCGAACCCGACTTTTTGAGGTTAAGGCTTTGCTTTATTGTTGTTGTGCAAATGATACAATTAGTAGAGGTACTAGAACCGTATAACATCATCATATTAATCTAAGATTTCAGTGTCACTATGACAAACATATATGTAAGTTTCGACCCCAAGACTAACAGCCACAGACCACAGTAGCATAGAAAGTGTACCAAAAATCCATTCTCCCCATATCCCAAACTCAAAGTCTCACATCCTTGGACCAGTGACCACCTTTTGACGATTCTCCTCTAATTAGAAGTATAAGAACCATCTCTCTTATGAGGGATACTTTGTGCCTTTCCAAGAAATCAGCAGTACAAAATACCAAATAACTGTTTTGAAAACCAGAAAACTACAGGTTCAATATTTGCTCTGCAAGATATCTGTATCATTTAAAACTCTATACTATAAAATGCTTTAGAGAAGAGCACAATTCACTGCATCAACCCAGATAGAAAACTAAGCTCAGATAAATGTGAGGCAGCTTTTTTAGGGTGGCAAGCGTGATGTGCATTAACCAAAACATGAAACTTACAGAAGTTGTTTTATCGGATTGATTGAGAAACTGGACACTGGGTTACAGTTGTACATTGTGCATTTTAATAAAAGTGAAACAAATCTCTACTGACCTTCTCCCTCAACAAGAAACCAATCACAAAAAATCTTAAATTCAAGTACAAGGATCCCTTCCATTGCAACCTTAAGAAGCAATTTGCTACACAAAAATCCATCCTTATTTCATTTAAAACCAAAGATCAAACTCATCCAGATGTAGGCATGCCCCTAGCATGTTAGCACAAAACAAGTGTTCAGGTACTACTTAAAAAGAAGTGCAATACAGAGCCATCCATTGCTGAAAATTACAAACCTAATACCTCTTCTGTTACCAAAAATATAGCAAGCGCGCCTCTTCCTTTTCCAAACAAAAAAGATACTAACATAAGTAATGGAACATACTACAGTATCTATCACCCAAAACTACACCAAGATTTACTACCATTATGGATCCACCAACCTCCGTCATGTCCTATCACTAGCAAACTTAATCTTATACTCTGGTGCAAGAAGTCCTTTCATACCACGTGGTAGTTTCAAGGTCCACAAAAACATCTAAAATGAACTTTACAAGGAGACAGCCTGAAAGGTGTTTGAACATCATAGAAGAATATAGCAAAGTAATTAAGTCTGAAACAAAATGAAATTTCACCAGCATAAAGAATGAATCTGGAACAAAATCAGTGTACTCTATAGTGTATGACATTTCTACATATTTTATGTGATTATAAATGATGCAATTAGTGAAGGTACAAGAATCTCTGATTTAGGTTTTACTATGACAAGCATAAAAAAATGACCCCAAGATTAACACGCACAGAGAACATGTAGAGCAAGTCTCTTGATCCTTTCCCCCCCAAATACCCAACCCAAGCTCTAAATCTCCCCTTCATGGACCCAGAAACCACCTTTCAGCCATTTTCCAGTAGATACAGCCATATCTCTTTTATGAGGCATACTTTGTGCTTTTCTACAGAACTAGCAATCTAGCATTACTAATTACCAAATAGTCGTGGCTTAACTAGAAAATTACATGTTCTAATTTTTCTTTGTAAGATGTCTATATCATTTAAAACTTTACAATATAGGGCTTTAGATATAGACACAATTAGCAAACTATGCTCAGGTAAACGTATGGCAGCTTTGTCAGAATAAAAATGTGGTGCGCACTGACAAAAAAGCACACTTTCAGCCAATATATAACAGAGGATAGGAAAGACTCAAGAGATGTCAGATAATACAGAAAATGTTAAAATCAGATAGATAGAGCAACTGGACCCTAGGGTAAAGTCATACACTGTATGCATAATAAAAGTTAAACAAATCGCTTCTGCCAGCCATTTCCTGGGGAAGCTCTCCCTAGTTGGCTCGAAATTGTAAGAACAATTGCATTCTGCTGCCTTCCATATTGACATGTAGTGACACCCAAGTTATTGACAAAGACAAAAATTGATATATTTACCAAAGCTACCTTCTACATCATCTAGGAACCGGTCACAAAAATAAACCTTAAAGTCGGATACATGAAGTCCTACCATTTCACAACCCTAAAAATCAGTTTGGTGTACATAAAATTATTATCTATTTTATTCATCACCAAGGGATTTTAACCAAAAAACATAAATCAAACTCATTCAAGGCATTTGGCAAGCCCCACGCAAGCTAGCACAGTAAACACTTGTACCTCTCACTAACAGAAAAATCATTCATACATCAGACAATAGGATAGAATACACTCAACCATTGCACAAACAACACTATGTTGCCTCACAACAAGCAACACTAAGTCCTTTCAAGAGTAGCTTTTCCACATACTACAATATTTATCACCCTGAACCACAGGAATATATACCATCATTATGACTCCACGGCTCCACCTATAACCTCCATCATGTTCTCTTATTAGCGAAATATAACCCTGAACTCTGGTGCATGAAATCTTTTCATACCATAACCTTGACATGATGCTGGGTGCCCAGTAAATCCTTTGCTACTCCCCATTAGAATTTAACCAGATAGCCACAACTCTAAATAATTCAGAAGAGATATGTCCCTAATGCAGTAATAAGTATTTAAGTAAACAAGTGTCCCATGACCACAACAATGACTGACAACCTTTCATTACTGAAAATCACAAACCCATTGTCACTAAGCCATCTCAATTCTCAAATCTTATAAACACACTTATTCTTGTTCCTTCAAAAGGATGAAATCAATATTGGAGTCAGCGTAGTAACCCACCCCCACCCTTTTCCTCCCTCCAAATAATAGGGTCCAACTGTCCAAGTAAATAAACTAACCAGTAACTTTGCATGTATTTAAATATTTGTCATATAAACCAACACAAAACCTCTATTACTAAACAAATTTCACAATTTCCCAGCAACTTTCAAAACACTTAGTCTTCAAATGCTTGAACTTCTCACAGGACTCCTCCACACATTTTTTAATAGGATCAAACATATGTGAGCATTGAATCTACACAGTTTATACTCCAAAGAAGCACTATATGTCATTTGAATTGGAGGAATGGAGCTTGAACAAATATTACAGTTATTCCACTAAACAACACAAGCCCATCAAGATGAAGACCTCTATGTTCTCTTACTAAATCTCTCAGACAGTAAATCTTCAAACGCTAGGACCTCTCGCTAAAAGCAAACCTCCTTCATACATAAACCAGAAGAATAGAACACACTCAACCATTACACAATCAACACTAAGTTACTTCATAACAAGCCATACTAAGACCTTTCAAGCGGAGCTTTCCCACATACTACAGTATTTATCAACCTCAATCCCACAAAGATAGACCATTATAAAACCACCCACAACGTCCATCATGTTCTCTCACTAGCAAAACTAAAACACCAATCAATAACAGTAACTCCCCACACGCCCTCGAATAAGTAAGCGCTAGTAACAAACTAATCATTGAGCAATGCCACAAGCTGAAAACTTAGTTCTACCTATTCCAAACTCACAATCCATCAACTTCAAGTGACCCCACAAAGCATCGAAATTGCACCTTGTAAGATAATCTCATACACATTTTATCATCTGAATTCATCTCAAAACACAAAAATGAATAAGAATCAAGGAAAACACAGCATAAAAACGAGAATTACCCAGATTTTACAGTTTTGACAACACTGTAATCTATCCTTCAACAACCCATTTACGTAAATTTAAGCCCGAGCATAATTTTAAAAAATCTGTAATAAAGTAGCAATTTTTAACAAATTTAACAGCTTTTTCACTTTCATCAAATTTAATCCACTAATTTATACAATTCACAATATTTCTTCAAGAACCCATTTTTGCAATTAACTTTTTCATAAATTACTAATTCTATAAACAGAAAAATGAGAGAAAAATTTACCTGATTAATTCCAAGATCAAAGATCAACTCCTCAAAAGTAGCTTCGAATTCCACGAGCTCAGAAATTTGTAGGGTTTTTCAATTTCTCGGGAATTCTTAGTCACTGCATTTTTCATAGTTAGCAAAAGTCATAGGTTTGTTGATGGGCTTAAATTTGGGCCGTCTCTTTTGGGCTATTGCATATTTTGTATTCTTTATTTAGAAATGGGGATATGAGGTTTGTTTCAACTTTCAAGATTAGATGATTTGGCTACTTCATTAAGTTTTTGAAATTGAATTTTGAACAATAATTACATCGAGTGATTCTAAAGAATATTTATTTCTTCGTCGTTCTTTTATGAAGTATGTTAAATCGAACATTTGTTTAGTGTAAAAGTTCTCTAATCATACTTTTTATTTCAAAATAATACTTCGTAATCACATTGTCCCAACATTTTAAAATATTATACGTCACATCAATCTCAAAATTATTAACTGGGTTACTAATTGATTTGGAAGTAATGCTATTACTTAATAGTAAGTAATGAATATCGTCAATATCATTATTCTTCGTACATTTTTCTTATTATCTATGCCAATAGAAACTACACAATACTACATAAATCTTATCATAATATTAGTATGAGATAGAGTTTTTATTTCATTTAATTTAAAGGAATGTATATAGTTTGAATTTGTGAGGATGGAGCTTATACTATACTTGGTATTAGTTAGATTACCCTAAAATCGGTACAAGTTAAGTTATTGAAAGAAGTAACAAATATTTGATGATCGATGGATAGCATCCACCAACTTTAGATTTTGCTTCCATATCTCTCGCAATGTCAACATGACCAAACACTTCGCATAACTATACAACTTTTCAGTAGAGTGCGCCTAACTACCCCTCATATTAGTACACCACATACAAGTATTTGGAACATACGATACATGCTTTTTGAAGTTAGGTGGTACGGTAAGTAATCCAAATTTTTTTTTTTTATTGAGCTCTAAATTTAACTTGATGCAATGATTGAACTATGATTACTTTATCATGCAAGTTAATATTACATATAGAGAAAAAAGTGTTAAAATGTAAAATTGATATTACATGTTATGATAGCAATGAATGAATTGATGTTTATCTGAAATTACTCCCTCGTTTCTATTTGTTCTTCCCGTTTGCTTTTATATAGATTTTAAAGCAAACTTAAATTTTTAAAATCTTCAATTGTGTGTTTGCGAAAATTGTGAAAAGTTAATATTAAAAAAATATACATTAAAACGTATCTTTTAAAATCTCATATGATTATATTTTTTTATATAAATTAGGGAGAATTTATGATTAAAGTTTGACTTTAAAATTTATAAATTCCAAACAAGAAGTACAAAAAGAAATGGACAAAGTATTATTCACCAACTATTATTTTCTATAGGATTACAGATTTGGCTATATACACAAGTTAGATCTTGGGGATTTATATAGATTAAATTTTATCTTAAGTTAATAAGTAAAACTCTTCTAAATTATACAAAATATAAAGTACCAATTAGTAATTACGTGTAAATGTAAAATATCTAACTATATGGAATGAAATACGTCGTGACACTTTAACAAGGTGATGTGACCTAGTAGAGAAAATACACGGGAGCATACAGAAACATGCTCTATATTATTGTGGATGTTAACGAATTTAGTTGGTTAAAGTATTAAACAATGGTATCCAATACCTCGGATCAAATTTCGTTTAAATCAATTATTGTCTTGTCGCTTGCAACTCTCTTTATTACTTTAAACATGCTTCTACATTACTAAAAGAGCTGTCCTACTCCCTACCTTAATTATGTACTCCTAATATTTTTGTTGAGCTGCACTATCCAAATAAAGTTCTGAATAATTAATCGAGTACGTACCAGATTATCACTAAATCATCAAATCACCACCGCTTGAGCGTATACTCCTTCTGGTCTTCTCAGGTAGCCAACGAGCAGGATTTGTAGACAACGCTGCCGTTCTTGCCATCGAACCACGCACTTGGGCTGCTAGACCAACCGCACAAAAAGGATGCTTTGTGATCATCCTTGTTCATTAGGTTCACAGATATTGAGGTGTACCGTTTGTGTATAGTCACCTTGCAGTTTCTAAACAATTTCGTGAATGCCTGTTTGCACTACTCGCATATCAATTAATCCTTATATATGTTGATGGGATCATTCAACACAAGGGACTGTAGGCGTATGCTTTAAATTTTCTTAATCAGTCAACTGCAATTTAGAGACTCCTGCTTAGAAAGTTCGTGTAGCTGGTGAATTGGTTAATTGGTTGGTTGTTCACAAATCTTCGTTTCCATGTTTTGTTCTTAGTTAATTGGTTTGTTATTTGCTCTTTGTTCTTTGGTTGGGATGCTTTCTCGTTTTGAATAATGGTTAATTTTGAGGATATAAAGGGGGATTTATGTTGTTCCCATTTTAAAGAGAATGATGTCTCTTTTGGTAATACGGCTAATATAGCTAGTAGGTTGGTTAATTTTGTGGGGATTTTTTGAATACGATACTAAGATACTAAGTGCAAGGAAGAGGGTAATACCTCTTTCTAAGATTAGTTTATTCACTCAACCTTAACTATAGGAGGACATATTTTCTCAAGTGAGGATTTTCTCAGCGTCGGTAACTTGTGTTTGTTGGTTTTGTTGTATGATACTTCGAATATCAAGGCTTACTATAGGAGGGCAATAGTAGCAATTAAGTTAAATAAACATGAATTAGGTTTTATTGATCTTGTCGAAGCCCTTAACCCTTACAATGGAGATTTCCAACAAAAGTTTAAGGAGGTGATGATATCTGATCAGTTAGGTTGATCCCTAAACTTTGCTATGGAGGCTTTGGCAGTGATAGGAGAAGAGAAGAGAAGGAATTTAGGAATCACTCTAAAATTCGAGAGGATAGCAAGGAGAGAACAAATAGAATCCCTCGTCACAAGTAGGATAAAAAGGGCATAAAGAGAAAGGGAGAAGCTAAAGTTTCCATTAAGAAAAAGACTGAGAAGTCAACAAGGAAGGAAAGAGATAAGCTCCTCTTTGGAAGGAGGTGGAAAAGAGGAGGAAAGCGGGTGGTGTAGCATCACAAAGGTGCTTTGGTGTAGCACAAGTTACGAAAAATGAGTTTGACAAGTCCTTAGATATGGAGGGCATAGTTTCCCCTCCCACTAGAGATCGAGAGTCTGTCTAGTTCACTTCAAGAAAAAAAAACATAAATCTCTTAGAAACCAAATTACGGTATTCGAATCGCAAGTGATCGAATTTCTTTTTGCATATCACTCTCTCAATGTATGTGGTGATTGCCTCAAGAAGAACACTAAGTTTCTATTGTTCTCCCTAGAATAATATGATGAGCATTCAGGTTTTAAGCAATCAACCTAGAAGAATTCTCTTAAACCTTCGGCCAATCATACTTCAATGGAGATTAGTCACCCTAATGAAATGGGAAGATAGGTATAAAGTAGCTCTATTTTTTTGTGACAAATAATTTCACCACTTTGTGTTGTTTCTCGTGTGCCATCATATAGTCCTCCTCAATTATCCTCACCAATTTGTTGTACTCCTTTCTTTGTTGAAATTTCCAAGCTGTCCTATTTTATGCCAACGCCGGTCGAAGCGGGTTTCTCCTTATTTTCATACAAGATCTCAAAGTCATATGGTGATATGGGCCCTTTGAAGGGTAAAAAAAATCTCTTTTTCAACCATTCTCTAATTTATAGGTGCAATATTGAATCCAAGAATATCATTTGTGTCTCTAGGAAGATGTTTGGTGTTTAAATCCCAAGAAATTTTATGGCCCCTTCCCTTATGTCGCACTATATAATTAAGATTGTAATAGCTTAGTTTTATTTAAGTTTTGTATAAATTCTATGTAATTTTTGAAATTTTATTTGATGTCAAAATAATAATAATAATAATAGCGGATTCCACTTTGTACGAGAAAGTTAATCATTACTGCCGGTGAAGGAATTCAATTAGGCTGTAGTTCGTGGCTGCTCTTCGATTGCTTTGATATTCTGAATTTAATTGGCTGCTTACAATTGATAACGCAATTAGGTTTTACAGTCGAATTTACTCCATCCGGAATTGAAGAACGCAATTGAAGGCGCCATTGAAGAACGCAATTGAAGGCGTCATTGAAGAACGCCATTGAACGCAATTGAACAAAAAGGTGGAGAATAGCAAATCCAGGGCCGCCATTGAAGAACGCAATTGAACGGGCACGAAGCTATTGAAGGGAAACCCACTCGGAGAGGATTCCGGCGGCTTGGTGGGTGGGCGAATTCCAAAGGCGATTTGGTGTGGACGAATTCTGGCGGCTTGCAGGATTTTTGGGTTCATTTTCGTGCAACTTCGGGTGTGGTTTTTGCGTGTTGTTATCAGCAGGTCTGTGGGCCTTTTTGTGTGCATCTTTGGTGGTGTTTTTGGTGCAGCTTTGTGTTGGTGTTTTCGGGGGGTTTTTTGCTGTAGTTTTTGGTGGTGGCGTGTAGCTATGTCGGTGAAGTTTTATTGTCCCTTTGTGGGTCTTAGTGGCTGTCAAGATGGAAGTGGTAATGGCCTTACTAGTAAATATCTTCTCAAGCACCTTAGTGATAGTCATTTTTGTATGGGTGCTCGGGATATCACTGGGCATTCTCTTACTTCTAATTTGGGGGTTTATACTGAAGCTGAGGCTACTTTGTCGCGTATGGGGCATTGGTTATGTGGGGTTTGCTTCAAAACGCATACACACCGTACTAAGTGTCGTCATAGTACGAGTGAGTTTGTGTCCCCCCCGGATAAAGGAGATGGTATTGTTCGTTTTGTGCTTCATGGTTTCTCCAAGCCTCAAGCTCCCTCTTCTTCGCTTGGGCGCATGGGTGGTTTGGTGCAAGATCAATGTTATGTTTTTGATGTGGCTCATCTTGATCGTTTGTTCTCCAAGGGGCTTCGTACTGTCAAGTCTATACCTCCCAAGTGTCGGTTGGGTTTTTCTCGGGTTCTGAAAGGTGCCCTTGATAAGGTGATCTCTAGGCCTGATGATATTTCTAGTTGGGTCTCTTTGTTGGTGCTACCTCTTTGCATCCTTAAAACCTTTCGCCCTCGGAGCAGCTCTGAGTCTAGGTCTTCGGCAAAACGTCGGCTTCAGGAAGAGAGTATTTCGCGCGCTATTTGTTCCTGGAGTGCACCAGGTGGTAATTTAGAGCTTTTGAGAGATACTTTGGCTGAGGATTCTCCTACTTTATCAATGGATGAGGACCTTGATTTGGAGGAGCGTAATATCAAGCAATGTCGTAGGAAGATTTGAGATGGCCATTATACTGCTGCAGTCCGGGTTCTTTCTTCTTCTGGCGTTGCTCCTTATGATGACGCTACTCTCTTGGATTTATAGTCTAAACATCATTTTTCTCCAGCTCCATCCTTGCCTGATATAACTATTGATGGTCTTCATCTCGTTACTACTTCTGCGGTTGTTTTGGATCGGGTTAAGAGTTTTCCCCGTGGCACATCATGTGGTAGGGACGGTTTTCGTGCTCAGCGCCTAATGGGCTGCTTGAGCGGTGCAGCGTTGGCTATTTCTGATGAGTTAGTGGACTCTATTTCTGGGGTGGTTAATCTTTTTCTAGCTGGAAAGTGTCCTATGGAACTTGGGGAGTACATTGCTAGTGCTCCTCTTACGCCACTTGTCAAGCCCGGTGGTGGTATTCGTCCTATAGCTGTGTGTACTATTTGGCGGCGACTGGTTTTGAAGGTGGGTGCTGTTATGGTTGGCCCGTCTTTAGGGAGCTACTTTGATGGTCTTCAGTTTGGCGTTGGGGTTTCTTCAGGAGGTGAGGCTATTCTTCATGCTGTGAATCGGTTGCTTGAGGATCGTGGTTCTGAGGTTGGTCTTTCTATGTTGTTGGTGGATTTTCAAAACGCCTCCAATCTTGTTGATCGCCCAGTCCTGTTGCATGAAGTTCGTCGTCGTTGTCCAGGCATTATGCGTTGGGTAGAATTCTGCTATTCCAGCCCAGCCAGATTGTACTATGGGGACCATTCCTTATGGTCGTATCAGGGGGTGCAGCAGGGTGATCCTCTTGGTCCTCTTCTTTTTGCGTTGGTTTTACATCCCCTGGTTTGTGAAATCAGAGATGCTTTTAGCTTATGTCTTCAGGCGTGGTATTTGGACGACGGCACTATTATTGGGGACACTTTGGTGGTAGGGAAGGTTCTGGAGTTTATCAAGGAGAAAGGGCCGCATTTTGGTTGCATCTCAATGTGGAAAAGACTAAGATATTCTGGCCTTCAGAGGACCCTCGCGGCAGGCTTATGGGTGTATTTCTGCCTACTATTGCTCGACCTTCTCGTGGTGTTAAGTTGCTTGGTGGTCCAGCTAGTATAGATCCTGATTTTGGAGGTGACCTTATGATGCAGAGGGTGACCAAGACCATTGCTCTAATGGATAGGGTTGCTTCGCTTGATGATCCCCAGTGTGAGTTTTTGTTGCTTAGGGCTTGTACAGGAGTTTCTAAGCTCTCCTTTGCTTTGCGTACTTGTCCTTCTAGTATTTTTGAGGCGGCTCAGCGCGCTTTTGACGACGCTCTTCGATCTTTCTTGGAGCAAATCGTTACTTCTTCGGGGCCTAGGTTTGGCGATTGGCAGTGGTGACTTGCCACCTTACCATTCGCGTTTGGTGGACTAGGTGTTTATTCCGCCAGTGATGTTTGTCATTATGCCTTTCTTGCCTCTTGGTTGCAGTCTGCTGGATTGCAAACTAAGCTTTTGCAGAGCGCTGGTGTTGTTGGCCTTGGTCGAGCCTTTGAGGACGCGTTGCCGCTTTATAATGGAGTGGTTGAGTCTGACAGTTTGAGTATTCCTAGTGAGGTCGTTGCCCCCAAACTCATGAAGAAATTGGCAGATATATATTTCACAAAGATTACCGCATTTGCAGAGTCCACCTTCTCTTTATCTCCTCGCCAATTAGCATTGTGGAAATCACAGCAAGGTGTTCACACATCTGCTTGGCTACAGGCTGTCCCTATTTCTGGGTTGGGTCAGACGATGAATGCAAAGACCTACAGATGTGTGTTGTGTTACCGGGTGGGTGTTCCGTTGTTCTCTAACTCTACGTCATGTTCTGCTTGTTCTCGGGTTTTTACTGGGGATATTTTTGGCGACCATGCGGTGTCATGTGCTGGTATTGTTGGTTTTAAACATCGACATAATGTTGTTTGGGATACCCTTGCGGATATTTTCTACAGATCTGGGATTTCAGCTAGAAAGGAGGTTGACATTGGGCTGACTGAAGGGAATGGCGGGGCCCTTAGACCTGTCGATGTGTTGCTTTACTCATGGGACCGTGGGCGTGATGTTTGTGTCGACTTCACTGGGTCTTCTCCTTTGACGCAGTCAGGGCTAGTTGACTTTGTTCCTGGACGGGTTGTTGCTGATGCGGCTCATCGGAAGCGGGTTAAGTATGAGGCTCATTGTCAGGCAAATGGATACGGTTTCATTCCCTTCTCCTTTTCTTCTCTTGGGGAATTAGAGAAGGAGGTTGTTGTGTTACTGAAGCGGGTTCAGCGGTTCTCGGCGGCGCAAGACATTGGGGCTCATTTAGCAGCTTTTATTTTCACTAGGGTAGGTTTTGCTATAGCTAGAGGAGTGGGGGCCCAAATTGTTTCTCGGCTTTCCTCTAATTTATTGTATGTTGTATGACTTTTGTATAATAATAATAATAATAATAATAATAATAATAATAAAGTATATGAAATGCATATAAGTGATGCACTCTGCAATATCACAATCATCTGAGGTGAAAACGTTGACTTCAAATAATAATAATAATAATAATAAAATAATCAAGTACGTACGTGGTACTCCGTAACTAGTAGTGGGTACTGAATTTGCACCGACAATTTGACAATCATAAGGTCACAAGGTAGCGAATGCATGAGGCGTGGAAAAGTCCAAGTCACTGTTAAAAAAGCCATATTTTTATTTGCAACAACTCATAACTATGCTTCCACGTGAACATAGTTTCATATATACCAAGTACGGAGTATATATTAATAAATAATAATGCAACGACTCGTTCATATAATAAACTATACCAAAATAACTCACCAAATGTATTATTTGATTTTGTAAATTATTTATTTATTAGGGAACTAATATCATCTCATTTTGAACTAATTGAAGGACACAGTCAACTCAGTCTCTACATTATCAATATATATGGGATCATTACAGTACAGAACTCGAGCATAGATTTTTATTCTTTCAGTGGCTAAGTTATTCAGAATTTAAATGCAAATAAGTACGTTCAAATGAATCATACTCCATACTTTATTAGGTTTTTGAGTGAATTCCATTGAGAAACTAGTTATAACTAGGGATGGCAACATACCAAATCTGGATCGGATCCTTATGAATCCAGATCCAGATTCGTTTTTCAAGGATGGATCCAGATTCAGATCCGTCGAGTATGAAAAGTAAGGATCTAGATCTAGATCCAACGGATCCTACTTATTTTGCTTATTTTTTATGCGACAGTAATAAGTTTCAAATTTATAAATCTGCATTTTGCGTCTACGACAACAGTCCAACGAATGATGTAAGTTTAATACTAGAATACAATTCATGTAACTACTCAAATATTACAAAACAACAAATTAAAAATGAACAAAATCAATTTTTTACATGTCTTTTGAATAACAATACAAACAAGTACACATGAATAAATGAAAAAACGGATAACGGATCTGGGTATTATGGTTAGACCCGTACCCAGATCTGTTTTTCAGTCTCAGGACCCAAATCCGACTTGGATCCGTCGGGTCAAAATTTTGGAGACTCGTATATGCAAAAACAGATATTGATCCATGAATTCGAGTCGGATCCAATATTCGTTGTCATCCTTAATTATAACTCTTATTACCAACAAATCAAATGGATTCGCATAGACATTAATATGTTTCATTTTTTTTAATCCGCAGATTTTTTTCCTTTTTATATGTCATACAGTCTTCATTACTCATTAGGAAAAATCACAATATTTTAATGTTTCTATTTAAATACAAATAAATTGCACTATTGGCGATAAAACTTTTTAAATTTTAATCACGAGTAGCTAATGAGAAACTCTTTATAAAACAAATAATATAGAGTGATTAATTGTAATTCTTATATATATTTTTTTAAGAAAAATGACCTTGTTGGCAAAGTAGGTAAAAACCACTACTAAGGATAATTGTTTCACTTGAACTTTTGGCTATATTTATGTTGATAAGTTGGGCCAAGTTAAAACCAACGTGAGTGGCAACGATTTATGTTCTGCAGCGGTGTTGTCGTGGTCAAGTTCTAAGCACTATGTATAAAATCTGTGTGTGATCTTCATGCTCATAATTTAACTCAAACATAAACGGTTGTCTTTAACAGCGTTTTTAATTTGCCTCGACTCCATAAGTATAGGAGTTTAAGTAAAATAACTGTCCCTAATAGCAGTTTATACGTAAAGCTCAGTTTGAAGTCAATTTTCGTATTACTTTATCAGCGAGTTTCTGTTTTTTCTTAAAATAAAATAAAAATAAAGGTCTGTTCTCGAGGCAGGCAGTAATGCGAATAGGCAAAACAGCAAGAATACATACGGAGTATATCGAAATTAGTAAACGCTATCCAAAAATTTTATTGGTCAGCTCGCATGAGATGATAGCAGTGCTCCTGCACATGTAATTTACTGACTTCTCTAAAGCCAGATTCCTTGGAATTGTAGAAATAAAGCTCATTCCCAGAACCTACCAATCATTTTCTGCCAGATCACTCTCACCTCTGAGACTTTTTATCATCCCTGTTGAATTCTCATGTCCTTGGTTACACATTTATACCATCCTATTTTCTTTCTTTATTCTCTACTTGAATATATACCTTGAAAAAATGCCTATATTGGCCTGATTTTTTTACAAAAGAGAAAAATAAAGCGGAAAAAACTAAAACGATAATTTCTGTAAAAAAAAAAAAGCGAACAAAAATTCCATTAAATTATTTATTTAGTAATAATTAATTAGTTACGTTAAAACCTTACATAATTTTTTTTCTGCATAGAGTTTATAAATGATGAATAAATTTATATAAAACTAATTAAGTTTATTGGATGCATATAAAAATTTGCCCCTAAATTCATATAAAGAAGTAATAATATGTGATATAAAGGACATGAAAAATATAAACTCGTATTCGTTTTATATTTGTTATTCTTATACATAAATCATTCCGAAGAAGGACATGAAATTATTAACAAGTAATTTTGAGTTTATTGTATATGTGACAGAGGTGTAAGACACGACCACTTGGAGCTGAGCTTCCTACCCAATGGACACTGCTCTCCCCACATGGCTTTGTGAGGCTAGGGGAAGAACAATTAGAAGACATCATTTCATCATCTTCTTTCTTTTATATTAGTATGACCACGTATGGTAGAGTATATAGTCAAACACTAAACGTCTAAAAATATAATAATGTGTGGATAATTATATTGTTTTGCCAATCTCGTTATAGCAATTTTGTTCATGAAATACTTCCTAATGTATAACACTACTTTTAAACAAAATAATTGAAGTTATAAATGGGCAAGAACCACACCTAACCTATTTTATGTCCCATATTTTAGACACTAGGTGTCTTATTTTATTTATTAGAACGATTTTAGGTTAAACTTGTGATCCAAGTTAGGGCTTTAGCTCGAGTTATTGTATGATCATGTTTTCGTAATTTCGTTATATTAGAGAAATTTAAGGAAAGAGGATATAAAATAAGAAATTAAGAGTCAATCATGTGGAGTAAAAGAAAATCCTCCATTCAATGGAAAACTTGTGAATTTATTGCTAGTGCTCTTAGATCATTCAAATTTTGGAGATGATATCACAAAATTGTAGTATATAAGAAAACAATATGTTAAACACGCAAAGGCAAGAAAAGCAAAGAGGACTACAACTAATAGAGTCCCACAGACAACGAGCTAAAGAAAAAGGACAATAATATAGTTGAATTTATTTTGTGCATGAGACAACATATATCCAAGCAAATTTTGTTTTTTGATAAGACGTATGTTTTTTACCATATTACTTTCTCTATCCCTAATTTTTTGTCTTGTTTGATTTTTTACGGTTTGTAAGACACGACTTTAAACATTTTTATCTTCAAAAATTTCGTAAGATAAAAAATTATGAAAAATTGATATTATAAAAAATTTATATTGAGATGCATTCAACAAGATGTCACTTTGAATAAATTATTTCTTATAATGTAATGAAAATTGGTGGTCCAAATTTTTAAATTTTAACTGTATAAATAGAAAATGAACAAAAATTAAGGGAAAGAGGGAGAATTATATAAGCGTCACCCCTTTACTTGTACAAATAATCAGTTTAGTTAGTTGTTGTTATCCATAAAATTTGTAATTTTCTAAGTCGTCGTCTTCAACGCGTTGCATGTTCCTCCTTGTGTATTGTATCCCATAACTCTTTGCCATGTGTCATGTTTAAGTACAAACATCCAAGTGGTGGCCATGACATACTTTCCCAATTTAAATAGCACGTAAGTTGACTTGTATGATTTTTATAAGTTTCTAGACGAACGTGTTTACATTTAATTAGCTTATCTCATCCCTACACACTTCTACAAAGCTATACGCTTCTCAGCTTCATTATTATAATAACTTTAACAAAGATAAATAAGTTCAATAAAAGAGGTGTACGTTTAGAAATAGAAGCAATACCTTAGCAAAATAAAATTAAATTTAGTAAAAATATAATAAGTTAAACAAAAAATAAGTCGAGGAGAGTAGAGCCAACTATCTTTTAACAATTCATTAGCGAGAAAAAGTTTGTCCGAACTCTATACTACGAAGAAATTTATTGTATTTTTTATCCTAATTATATTGTGCGCAAACAAAGAAATAAACAACTTACTCTTGTGAAAAGGGTTTTATCATCCAAGTTGTGTAATGTAAGTAAAAATATATGTTTAAGCAACTAATCAAACCCTTTCCTAGGCCTTTGAAACTTTGAACTATAGTTTTCTTCGCTACATTATTTACACCCCTCTTCATATGCAAATAACACTATGGACCCGGGTGTACAATGAACATCGTGTTTCCGGGCCAAAACGCACATACATTACAAATAAAATCCAGGCAATATCACAAAAAATGAAATGAATGAACATTTTTTTACCAGACAATGAACATTGAGATGTATGATGTTCATTATTCCCCATGTAAGTGACTTTATAATTGGAAAAAACAGAATTATTTTTGTAGTAGGAGTATTACGGGTCCCAATGTTCTTTAAAAATCTGATCTTTTTGCCTTTGGGAATAGTTCACGTACTGTACACAAACAATGAGAATGAACATTATATATTATCCCTCTAAACGTTATATATTATTCCATTGAACATTATATATTATAACAATAAACATAATATATCAAGATAGATATGAATTTTTTGCATTGGGAATAGTAGATGTGTTATTCACATATTTGAAAAATGAACATTCTGTATTTATGTAATGAACATTCAATATTAATCTAGTGAACATTAAGTGTTATGACAATGAACATTAGTTATTATGAAAATGAACACATATTATACACAGCTATTAAAATAAACATTATGTATTTCTGTAATGAACATTATATATTATGCGAATGAATATTAAGTTTTATAATAATGAACATTAGTTACTATCAAAATGAACATGAAATATCTGTGAAGATTGTATTGCGAAAATGAAAATTATTTATCGCGAAAATTAACATTATATATAACTTGAATGAATATTCTGTACAAAGGCAATGAACATTAACATATTTTACACGAATTGAACATAATGAACATTCTTTACAAGGCAATGAACATTTATATGCGTAATATTCATTATTTCTCATGTGAAATCATCATCAATGCTTCGTAATTCGTGCATTGGGAAAAGATACGCATAGAGAACTTTGTAATATTATTTTTAAATCTGAACTTTTGCCTTGGGAATGTACACGCACAATACACATATTTATTAAAATAAACAATGAATGTTACGTTCAAAGGCAATGAACATCACGTTCAAAGACAATGGACATTACGTTCACATGGAATGAACATCATGTTCAAAAACACTGAACATTACATTCAAATACACTGAACATACACTTTCCAAGCAAATTCCATGAATTATAAGCAATTTTTTTTTACCGAGTACTTAAAAACATGTTGCATGCGAAATCGAAATAGTTATATTACATGGGAAATCGAAATAGTCATATTGAGTGGGACATCTAAATGTAATCATTACACTTAGTGAAGCAAATTTTGAAATTGCTCATGTTCATTGTCTTACATACGAATGTTTAATGCTTATGGTAATATGTAAAGTTGGCTGCGTTTTATGTGTAAAGATCATGTGTTTTGTACCAGATGTACGATGCTTGTCGTGCACCCGAGTGCAGGGTCCGGTTACTGATCTTCATAAGCCTGTAAAACGTTTAGTTTACACTTAATTATGACCAATTAAGCAGCATTAAGATCAAACATTCATATAATTATACGTAGTATGTACCTCCTTTGTCACCTCTCTGTTCCTCCCTCCATATATTGTTTGACAGTATAGGTTTAATTTACATAATACTTAAGAAATACAATAAGTGCTGGTCTGCTGGAGATTTAGCAGTCAATATAATGGCTACAAAAATATTTTACAAAAATTTCATGAAAAGAGGAAGTTACAATTTACATGGACCTACATGCGCAAACACCTGGATTCACATGGGTCATCTGTAAAAAGTATATATCAATTGTCACCCTCACGACAAACTTCTTCACATGTAACCAGAATACAAATGAGAGTACTCGTATGATCTACTCTTCCTCCATTTCACAAAAGGTGCGAAACTTTCTCATTTATTTCTTGTGTTATATTCCTTCTAACCTTAATTGTTTGTTCTAATTGATTATTCGCAGTATCATAGACACGACTTTAAAAAATTTTATTTCTAAAGACGCAAGACAAAAAAATTTATAAAAATTTGATATTGTAAAACTTTACATTTATATACATCCAACAAGAGATAATTTGTGGTCAAACGTTTTGAACTTTGACTCTATAATTAGAAATAAGAAAAAAAAATTAAGGAATGAAGGGAGAAATTCACTTTTATTTTTATAATATTATATTTCTCTTATCTCAATAAAAACAATAAAATATACCCATTATTTTGCTTTCGTTTATTCATGTATATTCAACACAATATCTCCACAAAAATTCTCCTAAAACTCTATACCCAAAACAAATGTAAATGAAATTGATAATTTTCTTCATTTTTGTAGGAGGTGATGCATTCTTAAAAACTATCTTCTTAAGGTAATACATTTTTTAAATTGATATCCAATTAAACTCTATTAAAAGTTGCTACCCCAATATTTTGGTCACCACTAATTAATAGATTCAATAAAACACTCAAAATTATCTGGTCAATGCGAAAACATATACATTTTATATGAATTATGATATCTTATATTTATATCTTCTTGTATGGCAATGATACTAAATTGGATATCGATCAAATCGCTCTAGATAAGAAAAGCTCAATCTAGTTGTGCTCCAATTTGATGCGAAATAGTAGACATTTAAAGAGTTGTTTTCGCGAGTCAAAAAGAGATGCATGAAAGTACGAGGGTGATCTCTTCTTACCATATATGAAAAGTTTTGAGCTGGCCAAGTACTGTCTAGGATCATCCGATCATATGGAAATCTTGTTGAAATGACTTTGATTCTTCACTATTTATCTTTGTTCAATGTTACATAGTGCTATATGAACAAAGCAAATCACCTCGTTACTCATCACCTAAAATAGAGAAGGATTAAAAAAAAAAAAAAATTTGACCAAATAAAAATGTTATTCAACCCACCGCTCTCTCAAATAATAAATTAAGTAGGCGATGGACTCACTGAGGGAAGTGTAGAATTTTCCCAACGACTATGACATTTGACTACCCACGATATTAAACAGAGTTTAATTGGTCGTGGGTGTTAATTAATTTAGATGGTTAAATTTTTAGGTGGTATTCAGGCCAAGATTTGATATCTAACTCCTATAATTTAAAACAAGTCTAGTCATAATAATTATTAAAGATCTTATTTATCGTTTTAGTATAATATATGACCTATTAAGCGAATTTATATATGGTACATATATTATAACATGTTATATAACTCGAGTTTTCGCCAATTGGAATCAATAGTTGGGTTAATAGTGTAAATGTAAATATGGTGGTGAAAAATAGTTTGTAACCGTAGTCTCAACTATCAGTTTGGTGAACTTGAACTAGTCCTCGAAGTCTCCGATTCTTTATATTTGCTTTATTTCTTTTTATAAAGTTAAAATTTTTAAAAGTTAGACAATAAATTCTCATTATGTTATAAGAATTAATATATTCAATTGAAATTTTGTTAGATGCATCTTAATTTAAATTTTTAAAATATCAGATTTTCATAATTTTTTTATCTTACTAATTTAGAGATAAAAACGTTTTAATTATATTTTTGGAAACCTTAAAAAGTTACACATTTCACACTACTTCACCATCAGTAAATATTTAAGGGAATCAACAATGCAGGGGAAATAAATGCCAGAATAGAAACCAAGGAAAAAAACAGAAAAAGAAAACAATCACAATGGTCAAATTAACCAACCAATAAGGCGAATACTTCATAATACGTCAACTTTAGCCAAGGAAAAAAAAAAAAAAAAAAAGATGACAGAAAAAAACAATCTTCATACGAAACCAAGATATACAACAAAATCATGCAAATTTAACCACCTCACATAATCACATTCAATCTTATAATATAAACATGATTAACATTCACCCATACACCCTTCTCCAACCCTTAATGAACCATTACAAAGTAATTAACTAACTACAACTTTTGGTAATCACCCTCTAACATGTTCATTAGAATTCCAAACAAAAACCCAAAAACTTGATTAGCAAGTCAATCAAACTTTCCCTCTTCTCTCTATTTAAAAATCCTACAAGTGGGTAAATTAATTCTTGAATTTTCGTTTTACCCACCAAACAAGTAAATACAAAAGTAAAAACATTTTGTACAAAAATTCACAGGATTAATTAATTAGACAAATGTCTAATAAAAATTACAGTTAAATTTTTTTTTTTTGAGTAATCAATCAATAAGAGTAAGTGACACGATGAATCACACGATCTCTAATGATCCCTTTGTAAAGTGCAACTCGATTAGCAGGCATTCCTCTGTTTTCACCTTTACTAATCTTCTTTAATATATTATCACTATGAAGTCTCCTGAATTCCTCGTTATCCCCTGCTGGATCCACCACATCTTCCGCAAATCTCACCTTCTTTTTCTTCTTCCCCCCCTTTCTGTCTCCTGTTTTCACAGCCACACATTCAGTTTTCCTCAAAATTTACCCAAAAAAAAAAACAGAGGAAAACAGGGGAAGTTAGAAGACAGAAACTTCAACAGTAAAAAAGAAAAAAGTTCACCTGAAGAAAGGCAGGGACGAAGGATGGGAATTGGGTTGACTTGGAAATGAGAAGAGGATGACTTTTGGAGCTTGAAAGCTAAGAGGATGACAGTACCAGCAGCCATGGCTGTAGCCAAGAACACACCTTGGGAACAGAGAACGGAGGACATTTGATCAAGTTTTTTGGTTTTAGGGAGGAGAGAAAAGTGTGGAAAAATAACAAAACTAAGGCAAAACTGAAGACCTCTCAACTAATTCCAAAAGACGGGCTATTGGAAAAACAAGAGTTTTATAATATGAAGGGGGTGGGTGGGTAGTAGGCAGTAGGCGTAGCTACTAGTCTTATGAGACCAAGTCTAATTTGTATTATGTAACCCTTTGTACCTTCATTTTTCCCTTTCTATAGCTTGATTATAAATTCTCGTCATGTTATAAAAAATAATATATTTAAGAGAGTTTTATTAGATATATCTTAATATAAATATTTAAAATATTTACTTTTCATAATTTGTTGCCTACGAATTTGAAAATGAAAACATTTTAAGTTATATCTTGAAAACTGTAAATAGTAATATGAGCCAAGAAAATATGAGATATACGTAATATGTAATTACTATATGATCTAATAATGTGATTGTGTGGAAGGGTTTAGGTCAATCAATCTACAAACTAATTAATTAAATTTTGGTACATTAAATGTTTTCAAAATTTAATATTCCGTAGTTTTCTTCTGATTTGAGGATTGTTGGAGTAATAAGGGGGTTTATAAAACTTTGTAAGGATTTGGCCACTTGGGTCATACTCTTTTATGTTTTCAGTGAGAACTTAAATGCAACAAATAATAATAAAAAAGATGTATATCAAAGAAAAACGAAAATTATCAATTTTATCATTATATCATTGACTTTTCTCAATGTGGCACCATTTTTGAATTCTCACTATACTCTTTACTAATGACTTTTATCAATTGTACCTCTCACATTTTTTTTATTTCTCTCCAAAACTACTTTTTTTCTTGACTTTTCTAAATTATATCATTCATTCTTTATCTAATCTATAAGTATTACTAAAGCAAAACCCTATTGAAGTCATACTTACCACATGTCAAGATGTTATACAAAAATTTTTCGCCTGTTTTTAAAAATAATGTCATCTACCTTTTTCCACTTTATATTAATATTAGATTAGAAAATATTATACATAAAAAATTATGTAACTATATAAATTCCTAATCATTTAAAATTATATTTATTTCTTCTTTTCATTTTATATTTCCTCTCTACCTTTTTCTATTATATTTTTTCATTTAATGTTATAAAAATATTATCCCAATTAAATTTTCTACGGTAATTCTATAAAACTTATAAATTTTCACTAATAAATAATAGTTTTTTTATAATTAAAATATTTTAAAAAATAATTTATTATCAATCCGTGCATTACACGGACTTACCTAGTTTCTCACTAAATTGATTTGTATTGATTAAATCTCATTTTGTATTGATAAAAAAATTGATTAGATTGAACTAGTTTTATTAATTTAAGTTGATTGAAAAGTCAACTTAATGAGAATATGAAAATAATAAGTTGTATAATTGATAAAAGTGGTCTTGGAGAGAATAAAAATTGTCGAGGCATTTAAGTTGTACAATTGATGAAAGTCAATAACCAAGGGGTAGCAATGAGAATTAAAAAAAAAAACTATACAATTAAAAAAGACTAACAGTCCAATGATATCATTTGTAATTACCCAAATCATTATATGTTAAAAATTATTTTACTACAAATGTTAAATATTTATCCAGTGAAATAAAAAGTTAAAAATTCCTAAAATTATCAAACAAGAATTTCAATTCTCGACATTATTTTGTTAATTTTCGTATAAACCATTGTTCCACAACATTTCTATTATAGAATATTGCACGTACATGATGGTAATACCAGGTATAACCATTTCATCTTATATACTCACTTTTTTTGTTCTTCCCATTTGCTTGTGTAAATTTTAATGTAAACTTAAAATTCAAATATCTTTAATTATGCTTTTGTAAAATTTAAAAAAAAAACTCATATTTGAAAAATACACATTGAGACAATGTTTCAAATAAGAAGAAAAAAAAGAACGGATGGAGTATTAATTAGACGGATGGAGTATTAATTAGTAAAACATTTAATATTTAGTGATTACGATTACGATTACGATTACGATTACGGTCGTCATTGATGTAATCGGGTAACCATAACCAATAAGAAATACATAATACTTGGTTTTTAAAAAAATATATCAAATATACCACCCTAAATGATTTACTCACTCACACAGTCACGCAACCTCCCTCCTCCCACCAAAGTCTCTCCCTCTCATCTTTTCTCCCGGAAGCTTTAAAATAGTGGAGCCTTCATCTTCTTTAGACCTTTATTTTGTAAATAATATTTGATGTCTTTTACAACCCTTTTTCTTCTTTTCCTTTATTTGATTGTCATCTTGTTTTCAAAAAGGGAAGAATTCTCGAATTTGGGGTGTTCAGAGATCCTCAGAGTTTGTTATGAATCCCTAATTTGCTACCATCTCCACCTTTTGATCTTTTGATTTTGCAAGGAGGCGGCGGCGTGAGTGGTTAACCATATAGGTCAGTAATATTGCGAAAGATTCATTAAAACGTACTCCGTAATAGAGAAACAAATCCCAACAGTTGTTAACGGTTCGGATAATGGATAATCCATAACCTTAATGAACGGTTCGGTTATAATAAGGCTATTTCAAATAACTGATATAATGTTGATTGAGCCTTTAAGCTAAATGGGTTGGATAACGGTTAATTACTCCCTCCGTCTCTAAATTTTGTTTGTCTCATTTGACTTTTTACGGTTTTTAAGATACAACTTAAAATGTTTTTATCTCCTTGAGAAGCATTTAACAAAATATCATTTAAATATATTATATCTTATAGCATAATGATAATTTATGATCAAATTTTTTAAATTTTGACTTCATAAATAAATGGAGTAAAAATAAAAGGACGGATGGACAATTAATACCCACACGATGGTATCTACTAACTAGTTTGCCAACTTAACAACAAAAAACTTAAAACAAAAAGGAGGTTAGGATAAAGGTTGTCCTAATATATAGTTTGCCAACTTCAAAGCGCTTCACTTGGTGAATGAGAGAAATCTCGAATTGTGCTGCAACTGACTTAATGTGATAGATCATATAATCGTATTTGATATTTCCAGAATTTCCTATACCCCGAATCATCAACTTTTATAAGTAGTACAGGCTTACAACACATTTTCCTGAAGTCTTTTCATCTTAGGTCTTACTATATGTCTTTCATAGTCAGTCAATAAAATGAGGAGAATTGAGGGCGAATAAAATATTAAGCCTGAAGTTAATTTGTCTCTAATTGGCCTTTGCTGCATTGTTCAGCCAAACTAGCTTGACTAGTCAAACCTGAAGGGCACGTACTGTTTTTTATATACTTAATTGATACTTCGTATAAACCTTGAACAAGAAATTCCTTTTATCTCTAATCACATGTCTTGCCTGTAATTAATAAAGGGTGTAGTATTTTTCATACTCATAATTTACAAAATCACATTTAATTGCTGTATTTTTCATATTATCTCTTCGTTATTCACGATAGGGCACATTAAATTTTTGTTTGAAATAAGAGACTCGAAAGTCTTTTCATAAATTTTTACTTGCTATTTCGATAAAAAAAAAAGATAATTATTTATTTACAATTTTTTGTATTAATTGGGGATATACTATATTATTATTATTTCATAGCAATACTTAACATGAGGCCTTCAATTTCTAAATTGGATTGTAGAATTCCCTAATTTCCTTTAAAAATAAGATATTTTCTTTTAAAATTAGCATTCATCATGACAATAAATAAAAGTGAAGGGAAAACATTGAACAAAGTCGGGATTTAACTCCAAAAATTAATGTGTAGTCATGATTAGCTATATATTATTGTTGTGTCAAGAGTTACATCTCCTCATAAACACAGATTTTTTTATTCAAAATAATAGAAAGAAGTACCACAAAATTTAGCTAAGAATATTGTGTATAAAGAAGAGTTAAACATTATCATTTAGAGTTGTATTTCATTCTTTAATTTTTAAATCATTTGTAATTTTTTATTTCATATCTATTCTCCTCGTTACATTATTATGTTTATATTTTCCTTATAACATTAATTTTGTATTTTCCTTATAACATTATTTTTGTATTTTCCTTATAACATTGTGCTTGTATCTTATTACTCATATGAAGGATATGGATATAGTATATATACCATATTATTTCATTACCCAAGCTAAGTATATCAAAAGCAAATATAAGAGTGCGATTAATATGGATAATTAATGTACAATTCAGAGACAGAGATGGACATACTCATCATTCACCAAAATTTAGTGTTATAGTAGATAAAAAAAAGTAACAAATTCAAAAGCTCTAATGCTATATTAACATATTTTCGTTTCATGTTATAGAAGAAAATACTTTATAACTCAAATCTTTATATTACAGGTTAATAAGGTGCAAGTAATTTTGTTTGGAAGTTACAATGATAAATACATGTTATATAAATATTTTTAAATTTTTTTAATATAATTTTTTTAAAAATTTAATATATATGTAATTTATAGTTTGAATTTTTTTTATAATCTATTTTTTAAAAAATTAAATTTTTAATTAAAAATGTGTTGTCGAGCCGACTCCTATTCAACTATCGAGCTCGAGATTGAGCCCGATTTCAAAAGTTTTCGAGATTCAAGCTCAAGCCGAGCATATCCTTATCGAACTCGAGCCGAGCCCACTACTATACGGACTCGGCTCGTTGATTTAGCACCCCGGCCTACCTACAATAATAGATAATAATATTGGTTATTTACCACGAGACTAATTTGAGAAGGCCAATCACCAAAAAATATATATTTTTGAAAAGACCTATGAAAATTGGACAATTGATTTCACGAATTGAGATTATATTTACAAGGAGCTAAGGGGCGGCATTGTTTAGATTTAATTTTCAATTAATGATGGTGCTCTGGGCCATCAATGTCGTTAGTATGAATGAAATATAATTATTGAACTTTCCGTTACATTCCGTTAATTGCTAAGTGGTAGGCTAAAGAGGTATTCATAGTATCCTGGCGTTAAAATTTTAGAATTGCAGGCTGTCGTTATGCACGTAGACACAGTACTGTTAATTTGATGATGTCTTTTGCTGTCCAGAATAAAACAGATTACAGATCGTATGCAGTCATGCTGATATGTGATATCATAAGATAAATAAATATAAAGTGATGGCTCTAATTGCTATGTCATACACCACTTAAGCAAACATATACATACTTAATCTCATGGTTTTCATTAACAACTATGCAATGCTATTCTGAATCAGAAACTGCGATTAAGTAGTTGACTGAGATTTGGTGGAACTTTCTCCGCCTCCCTTGCAGGAATTTCCCCCCTTTTAATATTAGGCATTACTTCACCACCCTTTGTCATCACGATCAACTATATATATGAAATATTTTAGTTGTGAATTTACATTAAAACTAACTATATTTAAATGAAATAAAATACTTTTGAATTAACTAAAATTGACAATACAATTTAATTTAATTAAAGTACATTTAAATTAAATAATATTTCAAATAAGTTAATACATATAAATAAAATAAAATTTAAATAAATTAGAGTAAATTCAAATAAATTAATATACATTCAAATAAACTAAGCTATATTCAAATAAATTAATATTTAAATAAACTAGAGTATAATTCAAATAAAATAAAATATATTTAAATAAACTAACATTCATATAAATTAAAATACATGCAGATAAACTAAAGCATATTCATTTAAATTAAATTTTTAATGAAATTCAAATAGTTCAAAAAATCAAAGTACATTAAAATAAACTTAACTCATGATATTTTACCAAGTATATGCATATCATATTTATACTAAAATTCAAATAAACTAAGGTAATTAATAATAATCAATTATCTAAATATTAATATTAATTAATTTATCATAAGCCATAAAGTAATTTTACAAAGTTCAAATAAACTGTAGTATAGAAATCAAAACTTACCTTAGCCACCACGAGAAGATCTCATGCCTAATGTTGATATTTGAGGAATTGCTAGCACCTCTACCTCTTTCACTTGACGCTATTTTTTTTGGATTTTATTATTATTGTTATAATAATAATAATAATTATTGTTATTGTTGTTGTTATTATTATCATTATTATTGTTATATTTTTGTTGTTGATATTATTATTAATATTATCATGATTATTGTTGCTTTTTATTAATTGCTAATTTATTATTACTATAAATTGTTCAATAGCATCGAACTCAAACTCCTCCTCTAATCAGGGCAGTCATAGTGAATATGAATCACCATATTGATACACTCAAATGCCTCCACCTCAAAATATGGGATTAAGCCAATTTACTATTGTACCTCTATCTTGTTATATATATTATATACTTATACAGATTATAAAAATCCATCCATTTCCTTAAGATGAAACACAGCCCACATGAGTCATATTTGCATGTTTAGGAATAAGAAAACGAAGAACTCTGAAAAACAAGAGAAAGTTTGACTTTCTTTCAAGTATGGCGGGCTTTTGGCTATTGACGTCAAGGCATTAAGGTCAGCTCAAAGTTAGAAGAATTTGCATTACAAGTCCAAATCACCAGTCCACGTGTATTAGCAACCAGAAAGTCATTAGTTTGACTACACAGTTCTCATTACTCGAAATCAAACTATCGAAGCTAGGTAAACCATTTCAAAGCCCATCATAATATTGGTCCCAAATATATTAAACCCTGTCTACTACATTTTTATTTTTAGAGTAAGTTTTAAAATTTTGACCACAAATTTTAATTATTTTATAACAAATATTAGATCCAAGTGGGTTATTGTTACATTCATATCAATATAAATTTTTAGAATATCAAATTTTTATAATTTTTTGTCTTACGAATTTAGAGAAAAACTTTAAAAGTTGTGTCTTCCATACCGCGGAAAATCAAATATAGCAAACAAATAGGGATAGAGGGAGTACTCCAAAATATGCTCATTTATTTCCAAGTACATTATACAAAAAAATTTTACTGTGGAAATGTTTATTATCCTAGCATGCATCAAATGCACACTTCCTCTAATTATGTTCAAAAAGTATTGTATACACAATGGACACATTAACTACTTACGTTTCTAGTTACCCACCAACACAACATATATCTATTTTTATCAACTTTGAGTTGATAACTTTATCAACTTTGAGTTGATAACTTTATCAACATGTATCCCGTATGTATACAATACTTTTTGAATTATGTTTTGGATAGTTTCGTCTATTAATCGGTGCTTTTTCGGTATTTATTCATCTTCTTCGCTATTTTCACTTGATATTTCAGTATGCCAAAAGGGAAAAAAAATAATCTTAAAAGGAATAAAAAATATTCCTAGGAACACACATTCCTTCAAACTACCTCAAATGTAACACCACAAGTTTATTTAGAAAAAAGTCGGATATACATAAACCAAGATATATGTAATGCAACATAACACTGTGCTCATAAAATAGTCACACCATGTATTGGGTTGTCCTGGATTAACATCGCACATGTAAGGGGTAGAAACAAGTAAAACTTATGACCATAAACCTGTTGGTCAAGTGGTGAGGATGGGAGGTAAAGCATCAACTTTACCGCCAAGAACTTTAGCTTTAGTGTCCGGGAAATTCTCGAATCCCGGAAGCTCAACAACCTCTCCTTCTTCAGTGATTCCAATGGGGTACCTAAGCAAATGCCCAGGAAGATCATGTTCCAAGACCTCGGAAGTGTATAAATCCCAGTATTTTTGCGCGGTCTGGTTCACCTTCTGTACGCATTCTAGGCTCTCTGGCTCAAGAAACACATTGTCTAGCATGCCTAAATGCTCATACCACAATGACATTCGGAAACCATGAACTTGACCTCTTGCAGGCTGATTTCTGCGGTTTATGTGGTATGGTTGGAAGGCTCCCATGGCTATCTCTGAGTCCCTAGCTCCATTCATTGACCTCTCGTTTATATTGGCAGAACCAGTGATTATGTACTCGTCATCAACTAACACAAGAAACATAAATCATAAATAGTTGGCATAACTTGTACAATAGTTATTCTATGCATATGAAATCAAGCTAAGGCCTATTTGACACAATTTTATATGATTAAGCCAAGGTCTCTCAATGTTCACTACTAGTCTACTATCACCATGGATAATTGGAGTATGAAATATTATATAGAGATTATAATCACGAAACTGCTTTCAATGCTGTATAATTTTAGTCTAAGAGAGACTTTTTAGGAGTTTGGTTAGTGTCAAATCAGATATCAGAGATGTGCTGTAATTGAGTGAGGAGTTACCTATCATCATCTTAGCATGAACATAGATCATGAACCTTCGAGCTGCCTGTGCTCGGCTATAGTCGGTATTAGGTTCCGGCCTATCTGCAGGTTCATATTCCCCGGGTTTCTTCGTCTCACGATTGCCTAGACAAAAGAACGACAAGTAGTCCCTGGGGTTAGCCTGGATTCCATGAGCTCGAAGTGCCTGAATCACATCAGTATACATCATTTCCATAGTTCTCCTCTGCCAATCAAGTATAGCCTGTACTGAACCACTACTAGGAAGACCCTCAGGCCACATAGGCAAAACAACATACGCAGTAAATCTCTCCCCTTTTTCAATCTTACTAACAATCTTCAAGGAGATTTCTTTAGGGATGAGATTCAGGGCTTCAATATCAGCAGGCTTTATATCTGTAGCTTTCCAACTAAATGAGCTCCCAAGGAAGTACTGATTCTCAATGTATATGAACCTCTTCGCCCTTCGTATAGCATTGATATAAGCATCCTGAATGCTTCGATCAATGATACTGTCTTTCCCACTTACAAGTCCTACTCTTGCAGCCTCTTCAGGAGTATCAGGGAAGCCAAAGGCAGCTCCACCATCTATGGATCGAAAGACTTGAACATTCCAAGTTTCCTGATCATCAGGGAAGGTAACAGGAGAGGGAGGAATGAATATTGAGCTCATTTCTCGGAGGTCAAGAAGAAGATCCTTAGTACCTTGCTTCCTCCATCTTTGCTCGAAATTGTAGAGGACGTCCCAAGCAGCAGGCCCCTCTATTCTACAGTGAATGTCGTGCCATGGCTCTCGAGGCCCACCTTTATTGATCGAGGCACCAGTGAAGTTGGCCTGATGGAAATCATCATGATGAGCCGTGGAAAGAGTCCTAAAGAGGGAGTGGAATTGAGTGTCATATCTCCCATCACAAAGATCTATACCACCAACAAAACTCATGATTCTTCTCTTATCAGGACTTCCATTAGGCAATGCGCTATCAACAGCAACAATCTTTTGGTGGTGGGTGAACATCGTGCCAATCTCTATGTTCTGAATGAAACTCCTCCCACTATCAGGGTTCCGAGGGCATAATACACAATGCACTTCGGTACCTGCGAAATAGTTTGCTGTCTCTTCATCATGAGTGGCCATTAGTCCATCTTCTTTAAACCCTTTTATCGAAGTTCTATCATCCCAGATGAGCATCAGAACTGTCACCCCTTCCATTGCTTTCTTCTTAAGGAGCTCGCCTAAGGTCATACCTCCGCCAGGTTTTGGTCTTCTAGTATCCCTTATCAAGGTAATCTCAGTGTAAACTGACCACCCTGCTATGTAAACTAAATGCCTAGCATTAGTTATAGCATCGAAGATGTCTTCCCAACAACGATGTGGCTCGTAGTAGTTCCCACCCTCGAGAGGGATCTTAGGGACAAAGTTGTCAGGAACATGGGCATCCTGGTATAGTGTAACCTTACATTGGTTTCTTTGTGTGAAATAAGTGTAGGGTACCCCAGGGAATTTGGGTGTTTTAATCCCTCTATCCCAATTTAAATCTCTAGTGACATCAAAGAATTGGACTTTGACATGAACTTTGGACCCTTTGTGTATGGGCTTGAGATCCCTGTCAAGGATATCAAGCCATACATCAACTTCTTCTCCACCTAGGATATCGGTGACTGGGACATATGCTCTTCCGAGAAGGGTTGCTCCGATGGCTTCGTCTTCTTTCAAAGTAATGACAACATCAGATGCCATATGTGCACAATAGATGTGGAACTGTTCGTACCATCGGGGGTTTGAGTCGTTTTCTACAAGCCTTGTTCGGCCAACTCTAGCCCCTTCTATATCCACTGAGGCATAAAGTCTCCCTGCACCTTTCCCTATCACACTTCCAAGGCCCTCTTTTACCTGCAACAATCATTTCTTGCTCAACGTGGGAAGTATTCTCGCCAAAAAGAGGAAATATCAATCTCAAAAAGTTATGTTCTAAGAGTTATGATTTGAGTAATATTCACTAAAATAATATGAAAAGTCTCAACAAACGAATATGAAGCCAGTAAGTCATCCTTCTACAATAGAACAAGTCCCTCCAAGGCCAGATAGTTGCATCAAAATGTTATGGTCGAGCCTGCCTTTCACTCTAAATAAGTCTGATCAATTCGCCCAAATGATGCAAACATCATGTGAAATATTCAAGGATATGTGAACTAATTGTAAATTAAGTAGACCAGAACGAATTGTCGAATTCAGCTACATATACTTCATTCCATATATACAGCAAATAAGATCAGACTTGAGACGATCCACACTCCACAAATTAAGGTATGAAATTATATATTGACCTGTTATACCCCTTCAGATCAGATAAACTCGTTTGGAAGTCGTTCACTGATGAGCTAATCCCTCAACCTTGATCTTAAACTATCAAAATACCAAGCACATTCACAACCATACATGTACACCTCTCATTGTATAAATTTACATCATCAAAAAAACATATGAATTTATGAAAAGGTCAAACTATGCCACCGACAAAGTCTTATGCCAAGAATAGACAGGAACAGTCCAAATATAGGCCACATATTATAATAGAACTGCCTAACAGTCAAAATTCAGCTGAGTTCAATCTCTGACCATAAGAAAAACAATGAATCTGCTCCAAAGTTTTGCTAAAATAATTACAGACCTTAATCATTTCACAATTCATATCTTAATGAAAAAGGGCTACTACTAATTAGTAATTTACCGGGAGTCATGAAAACTTTGCAGACTAAGGGCACAAACCTTGTGAAAGAAGTCGCCACCACCACCACCAAACAGTCGAGTCGCCTCGTAAATGGTAACATGAAGAACACCATGCAGTAGAATCTTTGCCATATTATCTTAAATCACCTACAGCATATGTTATCTGTAATCCATCATCATTCATCAAATGATTGAAACAAGAAAACAGCATGTTCAAGCAGTAATAACAGTAATATTTTTGTAACAAATTTTGCATACAAAATACATTTATATTTACCTGGATCAAGCCAATACTGATCTCTGATCTCAGATCTTCAGGAAAGTGAAAGGAAAGACAAGAATGACTTCTGAACTTAAGTATGTTCAAGAAAAAGACTCTGTATAGAAAACAATTAACTTGTGAATAATAAAATGCAAGTGGAATATAAAGTATGCATTCTTTATAATTAGTTTGATATATGATGCAAAGAGTGTTTAGCACATCTGAGGAAATATGGATGTGATGAAGGTAGTATTACAGAAGATTAGAAAATCAATTATGATTTATTTTGTCTTTTCATTATTGGAAATAAATTTGTTAAATTGAATTACTAGCATTTAGAATGTGTAATGAGTCAATTGGGTGTGAGATATTGTGGATATGAAGTGAGAGGCTTCAAACAAAATTGGCCCATCAACATTGACAACATGGCATCATATTATTTGACAATGGGACCCCACCACCCTTAGAAAAGTAAGTTTCACCTAATTATTTTAGTTTAATGTGATGGTACTTTGTGCAGTTGTGCTACATGGAGATCAATTGTGGACTCTTTGATTGCATGAGTTAATTTGATTTTTTTTTTTTGGACAATGAATTTGATTAGTTGATGTTACAATTCTAACTTCTAAGAGAAGATCCTAGGTATCAACACAAATTTAGTCCCACTATTCTAGAAGATCATAAGTGGATTATTTTTGAATGTCTCCACAGTTTTCAAATGACATAAACAATGGATTTTAAATGTAAGTTTGAGAGTAATCTTCTTAAATGACATAAATAGTGAATTTTAAATGTGGGTTTGAAAGTTATCCTCTTATATTAGCTAAATGTAAAATAATTCTATTAAATAGAGTACATACTTTATAGAATACTCTATAATATTATTGGAATCAAATTCAATTGGTATAGTAAAAACTTATGGTACCTTCTTGTATTTGAAATCAAATATCTTACCTCCTTTATAACTTTTAAAGGTTAGAAAATTCCCTTAACTCACTCGAGTAACTTGTAAAGTTAAGTTGAATTGACCTTTAAAAAATTCACTCCATTAAGATTCATACTTATTTTCCTAAAAAAATATATACTTCGTAACATTTATCCAAAAACGAAAAAACTTTAAAAAATC
This sequence comes from Dysphania ambrosioides, assembly GCA_026401315.1. Taxonomy (NCBI): domain Eukaryota; kingdom Viridiplantae; phylum Streptophyta; class Magnoliopsida; order Caryophyllales; family Amaranthaceae; genus Dysphania; species Dysphania ambrosioides. The sequence goes on from CM048667.1 coordinate 5,038,560, forward strand.
TTAGGGAGTTTATTTTGAACATTAAATGTCTCAAAGATTATTCCTAACTTAATGAGTGCAAAAAGTTTGTAATACTTGAAATTCTCCCGGAGTTGGATTATATCAACCTTTCCACGCTGGGAGTGGGGTTTGGGGAAATTTCCTTCTCTTTTTTGTATATCTTTAAGAATACTCCATCGTCCATATTCTTACCAAAGCTAACGACAAAGAAAATGCAGACATTCAGAAGTTCAAACATGTTACTATTTAGTTTATTGATCTACTAATAATGTGGTAAGGGTAGTAATGGGAAAGGGTGATCAGAGCTACAAAGTGACATAAATTTAATGTGATTAGTACTTTGGCAGGTATCCACCAATCCCACCATGGAATAAAGTCAATAAACAAAGCAAACATGCTCAATTCTAAAGCCAAGTTCACTCACACTGGATCTTCAACCATCCAGGTAAGACGAAAGAGATTTTTAAGACTTGATCACTTGACTATGTGTTTCTGATGTTTAGACTTTAGAGCCATATGCGTGTAATATTTATGGGTCCCTTATATTCTACGTGTAAAATTTTCCCTGATCAATTTCGGGATAGTGAACATATCATTATATATAATATATTTATTTTATTTTATATTACTAATTTCATCCGTAAAATAATTCCATCATTGTAAAAATATATTAAATGTCATTTTTGTAATTTCATTTATGTACTCGAGATCATAATTTCTATACATGTGGTTGTTATTTTTATACCTGAAATCGTTATTTCAATACCTTAGATGATTATTTCTATACTTGAAATGATTATTTCTATACCTAAGATAATACTATCTATATCTAAGATCTCTATAACATTATTTTCTTTTGCTTCTTTTTTTTATAGTGATATAAATTGCAAAATTTATATTAGGTATAAATTAGGATTTATTAGGGGATTTTCCTGTGCATACGTGATATAAACTATCCTTCATATATTAAGGGGTATTTTAGTAATTTCGTATATTATGTCGGGGTTTATTTGGTAATTCGCATGTGGGGTCATCCTTTCTTTATTAACGCCACCTTCCATTAACAAGGTTAGTCAACTAACTAAAATTGATCTCAGGTATACTAGCTAATAACGATTTTAGATATCCTAATATTGATCTCAAGTATCCGAATATTTCAGATATACTAATAGTAATCTCAGGTATACTAATCATGATCTCAAGTATAGTTAGACTACAACTCCCACTCCATAGTTCAGACCACAAAGTGTAATAAGTGGACTACAGTAAGACACATATAATTACACAATATACATTGACTGTAACTCTCGCACCATAGTTCAGACCACAAAGTGTAATATGCGGACTACAGTAAGCCACCTATAGTAGTATTGTATACTTACATTGCATTTCTTTTTCATTTGTTTTTTTTTAATCCATGATATAACTTTTCTAATTTATATCAAGTATAAATTATGAATTTCTCTACGTCTTTCTGCAAAACAAGGGTTAGTTTGCTGAAAACATATTCCCACAATCCACATCATAATTTGAAGATGAAAGACAAATAAAATGAAAGAATATCAATTGAGAAATCAGAAAATAAAAGTGATGCAAGAGGAATTACTATTGTCTTTTGAATAAGGTGCCCTAATAATGAGTGTCTGTCCAAAATATGGACTTCAAGGAGGAACTTTTCTGTGAATCTTGCTGTATAAGACTACAAGGAATAAACAGGTATACACGTGAACAGGGCATTCATTCAAAAGATACACGGAGCATAGAGGTATTGGGAATGATATCTCGTGCTAGCTGAAGAAGGTGTTCAATGTCAACCTCGGGATAGTGTTGTAGAAGATACAAGTTCGCAGCAAAATCGCCACTTAGCAATTTACTCTTCTCTTGTACTAGCATCGCACAACATAAGCGCAGAAGCATGTCCTGAGTGAAAAGTAAGTAGAATTCTAGTAATTAGGGATGAACATAGTTGCTGCAGAGGAAGTACAAACTCGTATCTAACATTAGATTGAAACTATCCAATATCACTCTATTAGTCTTAACCTCCCAAACTCACCTCTTAAATTATCAAAATTTCCCCTCGAGCTAGACTTTCAAATGTATGATATGGGTTTATTACCCCCTCGGTATAAATACCCTTGTGTGAAAACCATAATTGTCAAGAACAGTTATGCCATTGTTTTTGTTACGGCATTGAAAGAAGGTGAACAATCCAAAACATTTGAGATGACTGTCATGTTAAGTAGCTCCAAACAAGGGATAATTACGGGATAGAAATCTCAATTTTTAAGTATATAACCATATTCCTTACAAGAAAAGTGACGCAAACGAAAGGGAGATTACACACCTGTACACCAGACTGATAACTTAAAAGTGAATCCCATATTCTCAAAATGGTTTTGAACTGAAATTCTTGAGTCAATAGCAATGTGATCCATCTGAAGGCATAAAACTGTGGATTAACCTGCACATTCAAAACTAAATGTCAGTCTAGAAGTCATATTCCTTACTACACCTAAAATTGGTACTTCCTATGTAAACATCCATTACTCCTGTGAGCGTCAAGATAGGTATGGACTAAAGCTTTGAATGTTGTCACAGAAAACAATCTCTAAAAACTTCTTTGTTAATCATTTTTCTTTTCCCCCTTGCAATCTATCAACATGATATACCTTGGTTGTGAATTCAAGATGATGCCAGAGCTCTTCATCATTGATTTTTAGCAACTCTTGGAGTCTGGATAGGGTTGAGTGGATTCCTACAGAGCTATTGTTGTCTAGCTGTTGGCAAAAGTGATCTACTGAATCGCTCAAGAGTCTAACAAAGCAAGCAAAACTATCAGCTTCGGCGTTGGCCTGCACGGTATGATATCAACTCAGAAAACCTGAATAAATATGTGAGCTTCACCAGCAAAACAGTGAAGACAAGAGGTTAAAAAGAAAAGCAAATGCACCTAGCCATACAGTCATAAAGAACTTCAACTCTGTCCTCAGAACCAGTTCAATTTTCACATTTCAAGTTATAGCACCTGGCAGTTGGATTTTAACAGCAGAGAAAACTGAACAAAACTGGAAATTGCTGAAAAGTTGGTCTTGTAAAGATAAAGCCATAAAATAATCAGCATACACACATCAAAAATTAGAGAAACACATCACACACACAACTACACATCACAGCCGGCTAATCCAACAACTAGAAGCACCATACAAGTATGAAGCCACCTGAGCGGCCCACATTCTTTGACAAGCTCAAAAATCGTTCATTAAAGTGATTTTATTTAACAAGAGGACCAAAAGCAGTTCAGAAAACTATTATTGGCCCCCAGTGACCCTTGGAGGGGACTTGAAAATGTGACAATGCCCCTCAAACTCTTAAATTTCCAGATTTGAGCATCATCATTACCAGCTGATTAATAAAAGGCAATGGCAGTCAAGATTTATCATAGTTTTTCAAATAGGATGCATCATGGTCATGATTAGATAGGGCATACGTTTCATATGACATCCAAGAGAGCCTAAACAAAAACCAAGATAACAAGAACAATAAGGGTTTGATAAAGGCTTTTTTGTATTGAATTGAATTTTGATGTTTACATTGGTGTATATTTATACTAACTGATCTTCTGATCATCGTGTTACAGGAGGAAACAACTACTTGTTTTGATAAGTTTATCCTACTATCCTATCTTTTGATAATAAGATTAAGCTTATCTTATCAAGTGCTTAGTTTAGTCTCATCCTGTTCTACACTCCCCCTTAAGTTGGTTGTGGGATCTTCCACACCCAACTTGCAAAAAACACTTTCAAAGCTATTTATATTCAAGACTTTTGTCAAGATATCAGTCATCTGGTCTTCTGATCGCACAAACGGGCAACGGCAGGCATACAACTCCAGCTTCCAAGTTGTCCTTAATAAAGTGAATGTCAACTTCAACATGTTTAGTGCGATCATGTTGTATTGGATTATCAAAAATATTGATCGCAACTTTATTATCACATGAGACCTCACAACTCCTATATGGTGGAAACCCGAGTTTTGTAAAAAGCTTTATGAGCCAAAGCAATTCTGTTACCCCTTTCGCAATTCCTCGGAACTCTGCTTCAGCACTTGACATTGCAACTACCTTATGCTTCTTATTCCTCCATGTTACCAGATTTCCTCCAATTAGAGTAAAATACCCTAAAGTCGATTTTCTACTATCTTTGTCTCCTGCCCAATCTGCATCAATGTAAGCTTGAAACTTGACCATTATTCCTGAACATTACTCCTCTTACAAGTGTCTTCTTGTGATATCTCATAATTCTAAAAACAGCCTCCATGTGTTGGATTTGGGGTCTATGCATAAACCTACTTACCACCCCTACTGCATATGCAATATCTAGTCTGATATGAGCCAAATAGATCAACTTTTCTACTAGTCTCTAGTATGGCGTCTGGTCTACTAGTTTTCCATCCTCATCAATCTGTAGTTCATGATTTACTATCATTGGAGTGCCTGCAGGTTAACTATTCAGCATACAAGTCTCTGCTAAGAAATCAAGGTTGTACTTTCGTTATGAAATAAAGGTACCCCTTTTTGATCTGAGTACCTCAATTCCTAGAAAGTATTTAAGTCTTCTTAGATCTTTTATTTCAACTTCTTGGAACAAATTTTCCTTCAACTGGTCAATCACTTCCCTATCATCTCCTTTAATACTCATGTCATCTACATATATGATGCGACATGTCACTTTATTTTCCCCCTTCTCTTGAGGAACAAAGTATAATCAGAGTTACTCTGTCGATATCCAAACTTCTTCATTGCTATCGTAAATCTGCCAAACCATGCCCTGGGAGACTGCTTCCACCCATAAAGAGCTTTCTATAGCTTACATTCTTCTCTTGGATGAAAATCCCGAGAGAATCCTGGAAGAGCTTCCATATATACTTATTCTGTTATAGCACCATGTAAAAAAGCGTTCTTTGCATCGAACTGATGTAAAGGCCACTCCCTATTAGCTGCAACTGAGAACAAGACCCTAATTGTATCAATCTTCGCAACTAGTGAAAGGGTTTCTGAATAGTCTATCCCATAGATTTGTGTATACCCCTTTGCCACTAATCTCACTTTGTATCTCTCAATATTGCCATCAGCTTTATACTTGACGGTGAACACCCATCTGCACCCCATAGCCTTCTTCCCTTTTGGAATCATGCACCGTTCCCAGGCTTCATTCTTAATAAGTGCATCAATCTCCTCTTTCATTGCCATTGTCCATGCCTTTTCAATACCACGACTAATGATCTTTCCGGTCTAAACATCCTGCACAATACAACAATCATATTTCATTAAAACCGTACATCCCACTTCTTTCGTAAGATGACTTACTGATAATAATTTATACGAAATTATAGGTATGTAGAGACAATTGCGTAAAGTCTGATTAGGCCCAATATTTACGGAACCAGCCCCAACTACATCCATACATTCACCATTAGCAAATGTATAAGGGTTTTTGTTGGGCTATGGTATGTCAAAAATCCCTTCTATCATACGACATTGTACCAGTCGCTCCGCAATCAAAGATCCATCACTCCCCCAAAAGAGAATGACATGCAACTCCTAGATTTTTGTTCTAACCTAGGATATGGGCCTTGGCTAGAGGGTTGTTTGGTTTTTTTGTTCTCCCGTGAGCTTTAGGCTTTGTATTTGGAATGGGCTGGTCTCGGCTAGTGGGCTAGTCTTGGCTTTTAGTGGGGAAATTGCGTGAGTGAAGACGATTAAATGTGAGCAGTTGATTTTAGGGAAATAATCTAGCCCTTGAGGTTAGGGTTGAAAGAGGGGTTGGGGTTGAGGTTGGGGTTCCATTGTTTCCCATTTACTTCCCCATCTCTCCGATTTGTCTCACCTTCTCCCTCCTTCAGCTCTTCCTTCGTCTCCTTCATGGTTTCTGTCTCGCCATCTTTGCTCGCTCCTTCACCTGGTATCTGAGACAATGAAACACCTCCCTTCCTCCTAGGTTCCTCTCGGTTACTCTTCTCTCTCCTCTTCCCAGAATCCGTCCACCACTCTGAAAACCCTATCAACTTAAAACAACCATCTTTTGTGTGACAGCTACCCCCATAGTGGGTACACTTCAGACGACTCTTGTCTTAGTCCCTTCGAAATGTTTTATCTAATTTAGGCTTGCTTGCTAGTCCGCTCCCATGCCACCGGCTTGTTTTCAGTATGGTATGTCAGGTATATTCCTTCCCATAATCTCCCTTCATGCAAGCTCTCTTCTGATTGTGTTATATGCGGCCTCTATGGATGTGAGTGGGTCTTGATTGACTAGCTCCTTCCTATCTTTGTCCAAATTGTCTCCTAGGCCACCAAGACACTGGTACAATCTGGTTTGTTGAGTTATTTGGTTGTATTTTGTGATATCCTTTGGACACTCCATTGGATTAGGCATCTTATAATCAATTTCCTTCCAAATCATCGTTATTTTTCCATAATACTCCTCCATTGTGTCCTGGCCCTATCGAAGCGTATTTTCCCTCAATGTGAGGTCAAATATTTGGAGTTTGTTTTTGCAACTCTCGTAGACCGCCTCAATCCCTCTCCATAGCTCCTTGGATGATGGAAAATCGAGGAATTGGTTGACTATTTCCTGTTCTATGCTCTCAACTATCCCAGCCATAATAACGGGTTCCCTTTGGGCCCATTGAGCATACTTTGGAGCTTCTATGGAAGGAGGATTGGCTATGATGTGATTGAGTCGTCCTCTTCCATCGAGAGATGGTGCATGAGACAGGCCCACTTGGTGTAATTATGGCTGTTTAGTTTTTTGGATACGTTGATTAAAGCATTGTTATCTGGAATTCTGTTGTTGTTTAGCTGTTTTAATAGCTGCACCATCTATTCTATGAGTTCTGAATTGTCTCCCATACTGTCGGGTAGGTTTACTTGGTAGGTGATGAAGCAAAAAACGGCAAAGACACTGGTTTTAATTGCCTTGCTCTGATGCCAAGATAACAAGAACAATAAGAATTTTGATAAAGGCTTTTTGTATTGAATTAAATTATGATGTTTACATTAGTGTATATTTATTCTAACCGATCTTCTGATCAATTGTTACAGGAGGAAACAACTTCTTGTTTTGATATTGTTTCGATAAGTTTATCCTGTTCTACACACCACACACGTGTGTGATGTAACCCTAATTGGGAGCCCAAAATATCAATTTTTGTTATAACTTTTCAAACGTCCTAGGAAGAATCTTCCAAGCATTATTCATGGAATTTGCAGGACATTAAACCTTAGTAGTGTGTCATCTATAGATTGATAGCCAGCAACCGCAAAAGATTTCCCACCAAATTTTTTTAAAGTTTCCTCCGAAATCTGGATCATATTAAGTCCTTTTTTAGAACAATATGAGCCACATTTCACTCATACTAGACTCTCGAAAGCTGCTTAGGAGTCGGTAGCAGAAGAGATCTTTATCTCAGTAACTCGGAAAATTTTCAAGATAGGTCTTTAATAGCTCGTTGGTAGATTATAACAAATGGTGGTAATGGTAACAGTTTCATATATGATTTTGTGAAGATAACATCGTACCAATATCCATGGTTATGAGATTTCATAGCTGAATGACTTTTTCTTCATAAATCTTTATTCCATCCATTACCCCTTTAGAGGTGGGATTGAGTGGTAATGGACATTTATGAAGAAAATCACATGCATGTTTGGGGATGGAGTTCCATTAAAATGGTAATGATTCAAATCCACATGAGCTTAGCTTACATTCATACCCATTCCCATGATTAATGATCACTTACCAAACAAGTTGACCTTCGGTTGGTACCATACTGGGACTCATATCATAAGGAATCCTATCTAGCCCTAAAATGGTGACCAAGAGAAGCTACGTCCAATGCTCAATGCTTAATAAGAGAGACTAATGAGGGGAGTACAATGGTCTCTTCTTTGCATTAACTCAAGATTAAAACAAAAATGCATCAAAATCAAAAGAAAGGAAACATGTTCTTACAGCATTTTCCTCAACAGCATCTGTACTGAATACATAGTATAAAGGTGCCAAAACCTCATTCATTCCTTGAACATATAGTGTTGTAGGATTGAGCTTAGCAAACAAAAGAAGTATATTCCTCATTGATTCCTGAATATAGACAAAATTAATACAAGCACTCTTATAAATTCAGAAGCTTATTAATGTAAAACTTGCAGTGATGGTTCTCGAAAGATTTAAAAGTTTATAAAATTTTAAGAAAAGAAGAGGGAATTATACCTTGCTTTTCTCGCTTGGTGATGAGAAAAACTTCAATTCTGGGTGTGTTCGTTGCAGATCTCGGTCAATTTGCTCTTCGACCTCTGTAAACTGAAAACATGCAAAGTTTTTGAATAAAAAAGCAATAAGCCTAAGCATAAAGTATTTCAATACGTGAATTAAAAATATCAAGAAAGGAAGATACCTCAAAATATTTGTGCCAGACACTAGTTTCACCAAGGCTAAGTGGATGATCTTCATCAGATACATCATGTCTTCTAAGCAATCCATCAGGACCATAGCCATGCTCACCAGAACTTGAAGTATCTTCACCACTTGAATGCTGTGACTGCCAACGAAAAAGAAAATTTGTAAGTTTGCAACATTGCCGTTAAAATGAGCCTCTAGATAAGATCTTGCAACGTTCCTACAAAAAATAAACATTATGATCTTACAGGACTTCTTAGATATTCTTCTTTGAGATTTGAATAATTTGAACGATTCTCACTCAACACTTTTTGCCACAAATCTCTGGAGAGAGGTAGATAGCCCAAGAGAAGCTGCAAGCAACAGATCAGTGTAAAAGGCCTGTTCACAGTGCAAAATGAAAAATTACCAAAAACTCCAAAACAGCAGCAAAGAACTATAAACTCGAAACTCCACATTTATAAATGTTTACTGAAACAAAACACACATAGCAATCCTGATAAGGAGGCACCCAATCACGCAGTACATTATTCAAATAAATCCTTAGTGCAAATGTCAAGGGTAAAATTAATCCTCCAAATTAAAACAATGGCATTCCATGAAGAATTCCCTTGTAAAGGGTCTAAGAAGGGTTCGACATTTCCAACCCTTAATAAAGCGAGAATACAAAAGATAGTATTCTTGACAAGTAATTACAAAGTGATCCACCAAATTAGAAGTCACAAGTACGAAGAAAAGATTGAACTGAGCTAAGTCTGGTTAGGTATCCACGTAGGCCTCCTTTTCAATGACATGACATGATCTAATGGAAAGGAAAGTTAGTTTAGACTACCAATACTGAACCAAGAAGAAACAGGACATGGAAATGTTCAGGAAGCATACATCATACTTAAAACTACCACTAGAAATAAATTCATTCGCATTAATCCCAAATAGGATTAGCCTGTCATGTGAGGTAGCAACGATTCCAACTTTAACTAACTAAAACAGTTCAGCACCCAGCAATAACAAGTAAAAATAATCAACATTTCTAAAACTCTAACCTTCCAAATAGTAGCACGAAGACATCCTCCATCTGGAATCCCAGTGCTAGCTATTCTTTGCAATTTCTCCAAATTAATCTCCTCTTGAATTAACTATCCATTACATTAAAAGAAAACCCTCAATCGATCAACCAAAATTTATTATACATTACAGGAGACCTTAGTATTAACATAAAAAAATCAAGACCGCAATTTAGGTCCTACTCCCGAGAACATGATTCTTACACGGTAACCAAATTCTTCTCATTATATAATACCACTTTTCAAAATTCGTTTTCCCTTGTGTAATTGTGTCAATTTTGAGTAAACTAATCATTCAACACACCTAAACCCACAATCAGAGCAATTTAAGCGATGAATTAAAAAAAAATCTTAACCCTTCAAAATTACTAAACTTCAACGGAAATCAACAAATTAATTCAGAAAACCCTAATTGAGAACCTTTTACCTCATGCTCAAGATCCGACCTTTTCTCTTCCTCCTCCACAAAATTCTTCAAATTAGGACCAAACCCATCATTAGGGACCCGTGTTCGAACCTTAATCCCTTCCCATTCCTCCACTTCACGTTCACCTCCATTGGACCACCCTAACCCATGAGGGTGCAATAATTCAAGCTCTTCCCCCAATTCCAATCCGGGTTCGGATCCTGAGTTACCGGGGCGATAAGAGGAAACATTGTGGGTTTTCTCAATGGGATTAAACTTTCTTCTAAGCATGGGTTTGGAGACTCGTTACACGACTCGGTGTTGGGACTGAGTTGGGTAGAACTGGGTGGCGGAGTTGATGGTTTGCAAGAGGAAAGTTAACCAGTTCACGTAAATGGAGGTTATGGGTGTGAAAAGGCGTTGAGAGGAGAGAGAAAGACGGGTTATGGCGTCCTTGTAATCCATAACTCCTTTATGATTCACTCACTATCTCTGTACGAGAAAGATGGAAGAAAGAATGGTAGGTATTTCAGTTACACGTATCGTTTGAATGGTAAGAAGTCACACGTATCGTTTGAATGGTAAGGGAGTCTGATTATGAGATATATTTCACCTATAGTTTAAAAACCCTCCGATGTTGAAAAGCAGAAATTCCAAGAGGGTTAATCAATAACATGGCACGGGAATTACTACATTTGTTACTTAATAATTGTATCGGTTCGACTTTTATGATTGCCAATGTAAATGTTGGCCATTAATATATTTTGTTTATTTATTGATGAATATCAATGATTAAAGAAAGAAAATACGAATACGACGTAAGACTAATCCATAAATAATGTATTACATGATATAATTTTGGATCAACAGATGGGAATAACCCAACCTTTTTTCGATTCACTATTAATAATTAAACATTATAATCCACTCTCATCCGCTTTAGTTACCATATTATAGGTGGTGTGCTACTTAGGGGTATCACTAATGAAGAGGAGTGTGATGATGATTGTTTTTATCCTACTTGATGCATTTGATAGCCTCTATCTATTTTCGTCTCCAAAGTCAAATATGGTTAATGAGCTAATGATGCAATATTAATACGTGATTGAATAAGTATGATTGAATTCCTAATATTCCTCCCCACACTATTACTTTACTTGAAATTATAATTCTTCGACTGTTGCGGGGATGGAACCTACACAATACGTCTTTTCTCTCAAAGTTCTCAATCTAGTTCCCTTGTGTACACCTAGGAGTTAGAGTCGTGTATCCCTAAAGGTCGATTGTTATGATCAAGTCCGAGTATATTGTGCGAGACAGATTAGACTTTGGGACAATGATAATTTGTCACAACACAGATCATATAATCTTGCTCTAATTTTTATTGCTATTAGTTATAGTTCTTACAAAAGACAATTTAGTGCCAGCGCATCAAAAGCTTTGGAATGTCATACTATCATCCTTAGTAGAGTTCATGTCTTGATGAATGATGACGAGGAGGAGCTTTTAAGTAGAAATTATAGCTCTTTTTCTCTAATCGTCACTAATTCATTATTTACGTAATTTAAGAACTCAAACATGCATCCGACTACATTTAAAATTAGATGTATCTAATGATATATTTTACTCTTATTTGATAAAAAAAATTTATTCAATTGTCTTTAAAATGAACATAACATTATAGTTAAATCTACTTCATAGTCCATATGGCTTTCACGACCCCATGCAGCAAAAGGGCCTACAAAGCTATACGCAAGAATCAGAGCCCAAGAAGGGCCCAACTTGAAGTCTTGGCATTGGGGAGAATGGACAAACGCAACCAAATCAAAATATTCCTAACTTTTGATTTTAAAAAGTTGGATAGTAAGTTGTAACCTATAATTTGTTAACTAAATTTTTAGTCATTGGTGAAAGAAGTAATGGTCATATTGCCTAACTAAATATCTAATATACCTTTTTTTTTTTCCTTCTTTTCCTCCTGAGATTTAATTCTATGTAAAGCTTGTACTATGTGATACTCAATATTATATTTTTTAAATATTATATCTTGAATTATTATATTAGATTACGCAGAAACTTGAAGAAAATAAAGAGGGGAAGGTGGGTGTTTACTATTGTGTTAAAATTTATTAAAATACGGAGTTTTTTTTTTTGAGATAATTCAAAGTATAATAAAAGTACATACGGATTACGTTGTATAATATTTCCATGTATAAAAAATTACACCCCAACTATTTCAACGAAGTTTTGCCCAATAAACATAGACATATATGACCCAAATTGCAAATTGAAATAGTACCCTTTCTTTTTTTTTTAATTGCAAATTTGCAATTACAAAGCTAGGTATATTGTCTTCGTATTCTCGCTTTTTTAAAAAAATACTTTGGTATGCATGGGACATATTTTCTAAGATATTAATCAGAGATAGTCATGTTCAATATATTTAATTAATATAAAATAATTAGCTCCAAAATTGCGGTGCTACACTTAGGTCATGCTTGGATTGAGGGAGATGGATTAAGGGGTTGATAAAAACCAAAGTAATGAAAAATGAAACTAAATAAAAGTGGTGACAAGGGGATGAGGTGAAAAAAAAGATTTTATTGTGGTGATATGAGAAAGAAGAAGGAATTAAAAGATTGAGTATTACCCATATTATGGGGGTAATAACTACCCTACGGGTGTGTAGAGTATCTATTACCCCTCAAATGAGAGTATTAGTTCACCTTTTATCACCCTACTAACACTATATTTTCCTTATAAATCATTTTCACTAATTAACCTTGTTTTCACTGATTTGATTATTATTACTTTCCTAGTGCATTACCCCAAATACAAGCATACCCTTAGTGTACGTATGAACCTTGACATATTGCACTTAAAAAAGAAGGTCCAAATAAAATTTCACTTTCAATGGAATAAAAGCCCCACTTTATTAGCCAATAAATAAAAATATGCATCTTGGACTCAAAGGCTTTGCGTATAAACTTTGTGCCTAATAATACACCAACCTACCATTTGAAAATTGAAAATTTCCTTCATAGTTGAAGATGTCACGTATTTTGAATAAATGCCCTTTTCTTCCCCCCCCCCCCCCCCCCCCCCCCCCCCCCCTTTTCTTTTGATTAATTAAATAGAATTTTTCTGATTGGCTGGTGAGTAAACAAATTCAGCATATTCTTATGCCCATAGAATTATACCAAAGCTTATTTAATGCGCAAAGGACAGTTCATTCAGCGTGACTCGGCTTGGCTTGAGCCGGTTTGTCTTAGTTTAGCTTCTTGGCTGATTGATATTTTTCTAGTTCGAGTACCCTAAGCAAACTATCTCCCCTAGCCTATAAATGACAAACATTATTGTTTCAATGGATCTGTTTGTTAGTATTTCAAGAATTTATGTCAATTTCATAATATTTTTTAAGTTCGTGCTATTTGTTTTATGTTGAATAGTGAAAGCTGGAGCTCAAGTAAAATATAAGACTGAAATCTATTCAAATGAATAGCTTGAAATATATATATTTTTTTTCTTGGTATGAACTTTATCCATGTTAATATTTTTTAGGAACACTTTAAATCTTTTTTTAGGTTCATGTTGTTTAAAGATATAGAGCGCTACGGACATTTCATATAACAAAATGAGGCTTTTCTTTGACTTTGACATATAATTTATTGTGATATATATATATATATATATATATATATATATATTATGTTGTAATATGTATTGATCGAGTACTAAATATCTTGTGATGAAAAATATATGTTCCTTAAGGGTTGTTATACGAATTAAAGTACTAAGTTGTACATCAAAGCAATGAGTGACATTTATGTCAATCACTTATCCCTCTTTGAAAGAGTTTTCTCGCTCTTTTAACCCTTATTTATCTCATTTGTGTTAGTTTGCGGCTTACTTTTATGCATTACTTTATTTAAGGGTATTTTGGTCATTTCACCTCATCCCATTCTTTCCCCTGGGTTTTCCCTTATTTTTCTACGATTACTTTCTTCCCCATCTATATTTATTAAGATCATAACTTGTGTAGGCATGGTTGGAGCAAAGAGCTAGACTAATCTCAAGAGTGGAGGATAAAGAATTCAACCAAGAGACTTCCCACTTCAAAACCAAGAGGCCTCTCGGAAGAAAAGAAGTCAAGCCGCCGGCCACTCAGAAATAGCTTGAAATAGGCAATTAGACGAGAAATCCTAATAATTGCCTATTTCAAGCAACCCTTGCAATATAGAGCTAAGTCAAATAAGGAGTTAACTATTATTCCATAGTAGATAGGTTAGTAGCTATGAAATGTGGAATATCTTTTATTTTATTGATACTTCCAATGGAAGACTTTCCTATGCATTTATCATCTAAATGAAATACAATTGTGTATATGATTACGATTAGGGGTGGAAATCAAATTTAAACTTAAGTTTTCTTCAATTAGTAGAGCTGGAAAATGATACCTCATTAAAACTTTTTAAACACTTTTATCATCAATAAATTAAACTATAACATTGTGAAAAATATATTAAAGGCTTAATAATCGTTTTACATTCATAAATTGATCCAATGAACATTATATATATATATATATATATATATATATATATATATATATATATATATATATATATATTTATCCGATCCCCTGAATCGAAATGTTTCATGCTTGCGATCTCTAATTTCGTATCCAAAGTATTACTGGATGTCTGGATGCGAACTCAAATCCATTTTGTGGACAAACCATAATAAGCAGGCAAAAGTCTCTAAGCTAGTACTCCATGAATTCTGTTTGGAGGTGCATTTATTTAAAAAATAATATCAAGGCTCTACATGTAATTACAAGGTAGGCTTAAGAAATACAAAATATAACGTGATACTAGGGAAAAAATTATCGGTTATTATTATTATAAAAATAATTTTCAAGTAAATACCTGTATTGCTTTATTTTTATTTTTTTATAAGTGATGACATCATCCAAATCCATATTTATTACTTTTTTCGTGTATAGAAAATGGCATATGTAAGTCTTGGTTGAACATTGACCCTGGATATACTTTATCATTTGAAATAATAGATTCAAATGACGTATATTTAATATAAATATAGTAAGAATATATTATTATCGTACATAAAGTACAAGTCTTTTAAAGTCATACCTATTTATATTATAATAGATAGAACGAATATTCTAACACTATACTATTATAACATGGGGCCTATTAAAAGTAGAACAGTCCTATTATATTATAATTTTATTAAGTAAGTGAAACTACCCATAGACCAAAGGCACCATGAGCCATCATCCATCCATCCAAGGCCAATTTGCTTTTTCAAAAGAAGTCCACAATGGAAGTATAGTACTTTATTTAAATAGTCTAAGAATCACCCCAAAATACTATGATGACTGCTATAAAAGAGTTTAAAAAAGACTATGTTATGTATACAACGCAAATATAGGTTACATCTTCTTATTAAATTAATACATAACGTGATTTTGTTCAGAGGATATTCCCTTTATTACACTGAAGCGTTACAGACATACTATTTTTACTGAAATGATAGCAGATAAACACACTCATATAATACTTTTTCATTAAAATAGTATAAATTTACTATTTTTTTTTTGTCTCCCAATATATCCCTCCAGCCGAGTGCTAAAGAAGTAATTTTCGTGTCCCGTATAATTTTACTATGATTTGAAGACAAGCATCCCAAACACAAGCAAACAAAAAACCGTATAATTAAATTAGAAGAAGAGAAGATACCATAACACCAAGAGCATATTCCACATGGGAAACTAAAAACCAGTACTATGATATATCATCACACAATAGCACACCACTTGACCACTATTCCAACTAACTAAACTAACCCACCCAAATACTGGAGCCGAACTATGCCTTACCTTAAGCCATCTCACAAAGGCCACTCTTCTTATCTCTTTATTTTTTATTTTTTATTTTTACTTTCTTCAAAATATGAATGGAATAAAACCATGAAATATACTCATATACTATATGAAATATGAATTATATTCCAAGAAAAATAAAAGGATATTCGCTTCCGAATATTCTACTCTTGTTTTTCTTCATATTATTTATACGACTTTCTCCACCATTTTTATTCCCTCTCCTTCTACTTAACCTCGTTCTTCACTTTTACGTTCTACATTAAACTCCCGACGCTTTTTTAAACTTTAGCAGCGTATATTTGCGACGTTAGAATGAAGTTTGGGAAGAGTTTGAGCAACCAGATCGAGGAGACGTTACCGGAATGGCGAGACAAGTTTCTGTCGTACAAAGATTTGAAGAAGCGACTGAAGTCGATCGTACCCAACACTAATGAGAGGTGTGATGATGACCGTCCGATGAAGAGGCAGAGGATCGACGGTGATGAGGAGGGTATGACCAAGGAAGAGGTTGATTTCTTGAGATTGTTGGAAGACGAGCTTGAGAAATTCAACACCTTTTTCGTTGAGAAAGAAGAGGAATATATCATCAGATTAAAGGTACTAATTACCTGTTTAATCATGATTAATTAATCTTAATCAGGGTTTAAACTACGTTGCTTATTGTTTGATTTCTGATTTGCTTGCATAAACATGAAGATCTGCTAATGTTCGTGTTGTATGGCGTTTAATGCTGAAACGATTGTCGTTTTACTGATCGTGGTTATTCGAGGAAGATGCCAAACAGTAGGTCCTACTGTGGGAGAGACGGTTATGTCAGTTAGTCTATCTTAAATTAGACGAGGCTCCCCAGTTTGCCACTTGTCAAGTTACTGATTAGTTTGATTAATTAGGATTGAGTTTTGGATTAGTTAGAGGTTTATGGAATCAATATGGCAAGAGTCGAGGCTGATTTGATACTGAGTTATTGATTGGTTTATGTTTGTGTTGGTTTGCGTGCAGGAATTGCAAGACAGAGTGGCGAAGGCCAAAGCTTGTAATTACGATGAGATGCTCAAAATTAGAAAGGAAATCGTTGATTTTCATGGGGAGATGGTATTGTTGGAAAATTACAGTGCCCTCAATTACACAGGTACACTTCCATCTCTTGATTCTACGCTATATTCATCATACTTCTCACTTTATGTAATCAATATGAAATGTTGTACTATGTAATCAATATGAAACTGAAGGAATACTTGTATGTTGCATGATTGTGGATAGATGCTTTACTTGGTAAGGATATTGTTTTCTAGAACAATTCGGGTAAGGTTTGCTTGAATGTGGACGTGAAATGTTGTGAAAATGGAGTTGTCCTTTTCGTGCTTGGATATTCCATTAGCATATGGGATATAGTCCTTTGAATATGTTCTCCATGGATTGACCCCTAGTATGGGACCTTACGGGGTTGTTATTGACAATTAATAACCAAGCAAGACCTTTTATGTCGTCGATGAGAAGGATCTTTTGTGCGCTACAAGGGTTAACTTTTTTGGATAAATGGATTAAAAGTGGATTTCCTTTACTTTTTACTTGGTAGATTTGCACTACAATGGAAGATGGGATAGGTTGAATCTTGTCTTTGTGTGAATTGAAAACGAGATAAGGCAAATGCCAATGTGTTAAGGGTGTGAAATTGTGGGTGTGTCTTAGTACAAAAACGGAAATATAATGTCACTTGTCAATGAGTCAACAAGAAAAAAATTCAATATGCTTCTTGATGAGCTGCTTTCGTCTGACTATGTTTGACTGGTTGAAAAGTCTTCTAATATTTAAAAATCCAAAATAGATTAACCTAAGCTAATGTCATAATTGTCTTGTGCTTTTTATAATCTTATAGAAATTGACCTTTATTTATAATACGTAGTCACAATTTTCATACCAATGTTATTCTTGTTTTAAATTTGAATTATCTAAAATAAAAACACTCAAATTTAGTGTAGATATTTGAATTACTTTGTGTTTCAATGACATTTGTACTCGTCTAGTGGCCCCAGCTATGTGTGAGACTTTTGAGGGAAAACATTTGTAATTACTTTTAGACTAGTTGATAGTAGATCCTTTGGTCAAAGATGGCAATAGTGAGGATGGAGATTGAATAGAGTGTAGCTTCGGCTTAAAAATTAAAACAATAGGTTTGATAATAATTTTGATAATCATGACATACATCAAATTTGAAACAAATAAACACAATGATGTGAAGAAGATGAATATGCAATGTTCAATGATAGCTGTACATGACCTTTTATTTCCTTAAATACGTTGGGAAGGCATTTGTTTAAGGATATTCAGGAATACCGCAGATGTTTTAGCTGGACTAGATCATGGTCAGACCTCTCAGTTGCGTTACAACCTGTCTTGATGCGTAATTTAAAAGGTAAAGTAAACGAGAAAATCCCAAAGAATAAAGTAATATTCCATAGTACCGTCTATACTTGATAAAAAGCTTTGGCTGGAAACTTTTAATCCTCTAGAGAATAAAGGTTCCCTTTTTGGAAGCATGAAGCTTATTAAAGTAGTGAACTAGTAGATTTGGACAACTTGAGCGAGGCCCGTTTTATATCTAATAAGGAGATACCTTCAATTCGAGCCTTGCCTTTGTACATGAGTTGGAGGGGTGCATGTTACCTAGCAAAGTCATCTGAACTGAGTGTATGAGATCAAGAGAGTTTCAGGGGTGATTGTCCAAAGGCTTGAATTTTATAACCAATGCCCTCTCAGGTGACCTAATTTTAAGCTGTTGGTTTTATGAGGGTTTTATACCTTGAGCTGTTCCTGGCTCTGGATAACATACCTTTTTCTGGCATATTACTTGAGACTTCAAACTAGATCTAGATATTCTGTCAAATTGTTTTTCTTGTCCACATATATGCCTTTTCTGGTAGAGGGCTTTCAACTTTTAAGCTGACCTTAGCTGATGTTTGGAGGGTTGGTTATTTGGAAAAAAGCAGGAAATAAGATCGTGGGCTAGTTTATGGAAATTTATATATTGTTTCTAGTAATCTTTCCCTCTACAAGCTATAGGTTCCTATATGAATACCTTTGGACCCAGATGAGAAGATGCAGTGAGATTATTAGTTCCCTGCTGAATGCTGCAAAAAAAAAAAAAAAAAAAAAAAAAAAATGAAAAACATAACGATCTCCTTTGCTAACATGACAATTCTATTGATGTTAAGTCTTTAATTAAACTTCTGAGTAACACGTGATGCCAATGTTGTGGTTGCCAGAATGCGAATATCTTCAACTCACAACAAACTAGATAGCCCTCTCTGTTTTATAGTGGTCGCCCAGTGCCTCATATTTGCTTCTTGTGTAACTGTAGAATTGTAGATAGTCTAGATGCTCCAATTATGGACGATGAGCAGATTTTGCTTTCAACATTTGTACGTGTTCTTGAAATGTAATAGTTTAATAACTTTCACAGATTGAAGTGTTGAAATGTTGATCATTATATAATGGGCAATTTCTACAAATTCTTGGATGTTAACTAGTTCATTGGCTGGATGGCCTCTGCTCTTTGGCTTGATATCTTTGTCTAGACCAGGAATCAAACTTTGCTTTGATCTTCTTATGGTAAAATTCTTAATTAGCATCTCTGTTGGTTAAATATGACCTCTTTTTATTTCAGGTTTGGTGAAAATCCTCAAGAAGTACGACAAAAGAACTGGTGCTCTCATTCGCTTACCTTTTATTCAGAGGGTCTTGCAGCAGCCATTCTTTACGACTGACTTACTTTACAAGCTTGTCAAAGAGTGTGAAAGAATGCTCGACCTTCTCTTTCCCACTGATGATGAGCCAACAACGGCCTGTTTAGCTGATGGTGATGAGAATTGCAAGCCTACAACCAGTAGTTCCACCAACAATGTTAATGTCCTGCTCAAATGTCCCAAGGAACTTGCAGAAATCGAGTACATGGAAAGTCTTTATATGAAGAGTACCATCTCGGCGTTGAGAGCCTTGAAAGAAATCAGAAGCAAAAGTTCGACTGTAAGCATGTTTTCACTACCTCCCCTGCAACTCGCTGGTGTAGAAGAGACATGGAAGAAGATACCTATTCTTGAGCAAGTAGCCAAGTAGGCAGTACTTGCTTGAGTTGCTTCTAGATGGGACTAGGGCAGAGATATTACTCTTGTTTCCTTCATGTAATTTTTATACTGTATTTTTGTCCCTCTCTTATGTCTTAGATACTAACACGAGCTGCAATACTCTACTAATTGTTCTGACTACCACTATCAGATATACCAAGAGCATGTATTTATGCACTGTATGATAAGGTTTATGTTACTGCAGAATGTACAAGTTTCAGAAGAATATTGCTGCCCATTGCCAATTCATTAGCTCTGACTGAGAACAAGCAGAAACCGCAACTCCCTCCTCCCTCCCACCCCCACCGCCTCATGTCCGAAATTAAACCTCAGAACAGCTATTGTTCAGTACATCTAATGTGCAATAACTGAAGAAATATCTGTTATGAGACGTTTTGTTGACCTTCCATTCTAGACGTGACTTTTTACCTTGTGTAAGACAGTCTTATCTAAAACTTGTCTGTAAACATAATATCTAGTGATACCAGCACCACATAGAGTGACAACGCCTGGCTAATCAGGAGCATGTTTGACCACTTTCTTGTATACACACATTGTTTTTCCTTCAAGATGGTCTCTGTTTCTTGCTTCAGGTGTTTTCCAGCAATATGAGATTACTTTTTAATATTGTTTTTGTTAATTATAAGTGATCCATGTAAATAAAAGTTTTGTAGTATTTTTTCAGTAATAATGTTAGTAGTAATAGTATTAATTACTATTAATAATAGTAGTAATAATAATCAATAATAATATTATTAATGATAATAATAATGAAATTAAATATAAATATAACATTATACTCCCTCCATTTTTGTTATCATTCCGTTTACTTTTCCGTTAATTCCAATACAAACTTAAGAATTAAATATCTTCAATTTTGTGAGCAGAGAAAACATATATTTGAAAAATATAAATTGAGATGAATCCCTCAAGATCACATATGATTATATTTTTTTATTATAGATTGGGGAATTTATGGTTAAAGTTTGACTCTAAAATTTATAAATATCAAATGGTAAAAATAAAAAAAAACAGATATAGTATTATATTAATAATATGAAACATTAAAATAGAGAGTTAACTACTGAATTTAGTTTAAATATTACATTTATTGTGAATATTCTTAACTTTATATTGTTCATATAAATAGAGGGTTATGGGAATATGTTTGCCCTTATGTCTGACTATCGATTAGCGTCCGGTACTCGACATACTCAGCTCATGGTATCAATGCTTCAATAATCAATTAGGAGGGTGAGGGCAATGTTGGAACATCGATTGTCTCGTCCAATGAGTGCTGCTACATCTCATCTATTCGATGATGATGATGCTGAGATGTACCAAGATGATGACGGCTACATGGCCCACCTTGCCCGAAGGATTTGGGTTAGGGAGGATATGCAAGTTTTAAAGTGCCATACTAGGGGATGTACTTATGGTACTCTGCAAGCATGGCAGGCTGGCGTACTATCAAAGGTTCGAGGAGACTTGCAGATCGCACTAGAATGACGCACTTGCATTACATGAATGAGCACATTAACATGTCGTTGATTACGACCTTCGTTGAGCTTTGGTAACCCGACAAGAGCTCTTCTCACCTCCCTGAGATGACTATTTTTTTTATATCCAGAAGAAGCAAAAGCCGAGAAAACTAACTACGAAAAAAGCGAAAAGCAACTCTAGCAAACTAAAACAATAAAAACGGGAGATTGGGGGGGAAATCTAAGAAACGCAACATCCCTAGCATCTTCATTTAGAATTCGTTTAAATTTACAGGGATCACTTTCCAAAAGTGTGAAATGGGTAATTTGAGCAGCTCCTTGGTTAGTAAGCCAATCAGCTGCTCTATTTCCTTCGTGATAAATGTGAGACACACATATCTACCAATCTGGGCAGTTTAGTAGATTCCTACAATAATTAACAATGTGGGTGCAATCCCCCTTCTGATAGTATTCCTGCTGAAGCGCCTTTTTGCAAGCTAAATTATCCATTTGAATCTCCAATTTTCCTAGACAAAGTTCCTTGGCCAACATTAGCCCTTTTTGCAGAGCCAAACACTCAACTCTAAATGCCCTACAGATACCATAGTTAGCTATAAAAGCTAGAATCCATTTGCCAATAGACTCTTAACAGACCACCTCCTCCAGCTTCCCCTGGTGAATCCCTTAGCTGCTCCATCCGTGTTTAGAACATACTATCCATCCATAGGTGCATTCCATCTGATGAATACCTCCTTCTTAATCCTCGGCACTTCGATTCCATTTTCCTCTAGTCTTGTTAAGCATCTGACTATTTCATCCAGCCGAATATGAAGGAATGCTCTAGTGTCAAGAGGAATTTCACCTTGTCTATTAAAGACCACACAATTTCTCAACTCGATCCCTGAAATGACTAACATATAGCTTGATGTGTGGCATATGTTGCATATTCTAGTTGACGGACGTATGGTAAAACTCTAGTAGTAACACTGTGAAAAGGGATGTCATTGAGTTTTTGCGATTTATTTAGGAGGAGCTTATGACCTGATATGATGCAGGGATAGCAACGCAATGATGATCGCAAATACAAGATTCAATCAACGTGATTGAAATACAGAGATAGTAAAATGGGTTAAGAGAGAGAAAGGACAAGAGGGTAGCGCTCAATAGCAACAACAATGAAACAGATGTGTAATTAAAGAAAAACACAAACCTCAAACATATGAGTTTTTATAAACTCATCAAACTCAAATCATCCAACGTCAATTCACAACAGATGTTAATCAACACAAAATGAGTACAAAATGTACTACGACAAATCTCAACAACAGATTGTTTGTAAAAAAAATCTGAAGAATAGAATTAGAAGTACAAAACCTCAAAGATTGATAAGAACGATTCCTTAATTGCTCCGATACCATGATATGATGCAGGGATAGCAACGCAATGATGATCGCAAATACAAGATTCAATCAACGTGATTGAAATACAGAGTTAGTAAAATGGGTTAAGAGAGAGAAAGGACAAGAGGGTTAAGAGAGAGAATGAGAGAATTTCTTGTTGAGAAAAGTTATGTATTTTTTAGACTAATTGATTATGTACAACAATTACATATTTATATACAAATTGGCAGTAATAATGATACGTGTAACAAATTGATATCTTTCTAACTAACTTTTCCTTCTAATAACTTTGTCTGTTTTGCTCTTGCATTTTGTACTGCAATATTCTCAATATGAGCCATCACTAGGAAAAAGGTGATGTGAATATCTTGTCCACTTTTTTTTTTTTGGTGATTGGTAGGTTGTCTATTTCCAGAAGTGCAGGATGGATGCTTATGATGTTTAGTGCAACGTTGTTCATCGACAAGAGTGTGGGATACATGATCCAAGAGATCGAGGTATATAGACGATAGTTAAATACTCTCGGATTCTACAACATTGGCTTTATTTTATCGACAACTTGGGGAGGCTAACCGAGCTAGTGCCAGAGCCATTCTAGGTTCTTTGGCGATTCTACACGCGTGAATGTTGGAACTCCCCTTTTGGATGATATTTTATTGATATTTTACTTGAAACAATGATATCATAAACTCGTACTTGTCATCGTCGAATATTGCAGCAGGTGAGCCGATGATAGTGGCAGTAATGGTATAAATAGTGATAATTTGAATTGGTAAATTATGAAGAGACTTAAGAGTGAAATGGTTAAAATATAGAGCGATTTGAGTAAAATTAGGGTAATAACATGTTATTTTTGACGACCCACCGAACACCTTTTATTAATCAAAATAGAACAGCTTTAAACCCAAAAGGGCATATCAACTTTTTGAATCCTAAAAGGGGTTTGGACGTTTGGTGGTTTATGGGGAATGAGCCCACAAGGGCCTTTCATGGGTTTGATGTTGGGCTGGAGATAGGAAAGCCCATAATGATCCCATACTTCATGTGTGCTTGATTTTGGTAATGCTATCAATTCATAGAGAAAAGAAACCTAAATGTACTTGTATAAAAGGTCATGTGAACATAGCTATGTAGATTGATAGTACACAAAAAGGGATTGGAAGGATGAATGGATGTGATATGTTCCTAAACGCGTTTAACAAAGTTTAAAAAGCAAGAAGTCGGCCTATATTATATCTTATGCTCCCCACTCACTATTCTATCCATTTGCGTAATTGCATGATAACAGTGACATAATGCCTGCTAAAAGCTGGCAGCCAAATCAAATTAATCTTTTTAATTTTTTTTTCTTCTCAGGGTATCCCTCCGGCCCAGTGGGATGCACACTAAGCGGTTGAATACTAACCAAATAGTTTGCTCTATTTACATGGGAGGGATCGAACCCCTAACCTCATGCTTAAGAAATGAGGTGATATACCACCTCACCAACTAAATTTGGTCAAATTAATCTTTTTAATCAGACTTAATAAAAGTTAAACGAAGGACATAATCTCCCACTTTGTGAATGGTCCTACTCGTCTACCTATAAGTTTAGAGCATGATTTATCCCATATTGTTGTCCTTCTAATATATAATACATAAATCCTATAGTTAACCCATAAGTTTGCAACTCTTGTGAAAAAGATAGATCATACGCCCTCTTCTATTTCTTTTTATTCTTCTCATTTGATTTTGATAGATTTTAGAGTCAAATTTTGACTTAACCATAATTTTTATTAATCTACGAGAAAAAATATAATCATATGAAGTCTTATAAAATTCGTATCAATACATATTTTTTAAATATCAACTTTTTATAATATTTGCAAACACATAATTAAAAATTATTTAAAATCTAAAAAATGAAAAGAATAAAAAGAAACGGATGCACATAGAAACAAAACTTTAGATATGCATGTGTTAGTGTGCGATTGGCCATTACAAAAATAAAAATGGCTTATAGAGATTACAGATTTTTTTTTTAAAACATTACTTTTCGTTGTGTTTTTCGGTGTAAACAGAAGATATCTTGTAAAGAAACAATATAAATTAGGTATCTAGAATCATTCATGTCTAGTAGGATTGTCAAATCATTTATGTTTTCATTTCTCTTCCAGCAATGTAGACGTTTAGCTAGACGCTTTAATTGTATATATTTTGTTAAAACATACTAGCATTTCACTAATTAATTATATGCAAGCACCCACATCAATAAAAGACCATATCCATGCACAATATTCTCAAGTAAACGCCAGCTAGTGCAGTGTGTAGTGGAAGCTGAGTAGCTAGTGACAAACAGCACGTTTTATAATTGGGTACCCAACTTGCTTGGGATTATTTAGCTCATAATTTGTGCACTTGTAAACATATTCACAAAAATGGTAGCCAAAACTTTATGCTTCCTATTATTCCTACTCGTGCTTGCTATTTCTGCTAAATCTCAGTTGAGTTATAACTATTACGCTGCAAGTTGCCCAGCAGCAGAGGGCATAGTAAGATCCATGGTGCAATCTCACTATAATTCTGATCCTACCATTGCTCCTGGCTTGTTAAGACTCCACTTTCATGATTGCTTTGTTCAGGTTTGCTCCGCATTTTTTTTCATGCATATAATTGGTGGAATATAATAGTTCTTAGGAATGATAAACTTTTGTGCTGGTTTATCGGAAACACTCTCTTATCTAGCAGTCCTAGTGGCCTCTTTAGGGGGTTGGACCGTAGTGGCAAAGCCTGAAAGTTTATTAGAGACTAGACGTCTAGACCTCTTAAAATGAGAGGGGCTTCGTTAAGTGTCTTTGATTGACCCGTTTGTAAAAGGGTCTAATCAATTATGGGCTTAATTGAGTCGATATTTCAAAAGGGTTATGTTATATTGGTCTCTAATGAGTCAAGTCGGGTCAATAATTTTCAAAACTTTTAAACACTTTCAGGTAATGAATTATTTTCACTTAATTGGCGTTGGTCCACGAACTGTCAAAGATTTGAGGTGATACATGCAAATTATCATCCTCTATAAATAAAAACTATACTATTTTTGGATGGCATGGCCTTACTCAATCCGTTTTGTATCTTCTTTGGCCTGACCCGACTCGGCCCGTTTGCATCTTTTTTGGCCCGACCGGTTTTACATGTGACTCATCCCGACCTTAACCTGACCCAATGCGCATGTTTATTAGGGACTAGGTAAAAATTAAAGGTCATGCATATTTATCAGAGATTTTGTTGTTAGTAAGTACTAGAAAAGGTACAAAAGAGCATACATATTCTCGATAATACGTACAATTGCAAATCACTTGGCTAAGTTTTATAGTATGTAAAGAATATACTTAGCGTTATTGATTATCAAATTTCCTACCTACTACCATTTTATTTAAGGTTGCACTTCAAAACTATAACAGCACTAAATAAAGTTTGCATAACTTGTTCATGTAACAAAGTTTATATGGTATGATCATGTAGGGTTGTGATGCTTCAGTGTTGATATCGGGACCTTCAGTAGAAAGAACTGCCTTTACAAACGTGGGATTGAGAGGCTTTGATGTAGTTGATGATGCAAAGGCACAGCTCGAATCCATGTGCCCAGGAGTTGTCTCTTGTGCTGATATCTTAGCGTTAGCTGCTCGTGATGCTGTTGTTTTGGTAACATATTATTTTTGGAAAGTACCATTGAAAACACGCACGATGCATGTGTAAAACTAATCATTTGTGTATCCAAGTATCCTTGTTATATATCCTCGTGACTATTCTTCCTTACTAAGCTACTTACGAACTGTTTGACATGGATTTGAATGGACAGACTGGCGGGCCGAATTGGGGAGTTCCACTAGGGAGACTTGATGGCAAGAGATCTGTCGCATCTGATGCTGCAAACTTGCCGTCTCCTATTGAATCTATTGCTGTCCATAGACAGAAGTTTGCTGATAAAGGTCTCAATGATTATGATCTTGTTACCCTTGTTGGTATGCCCTTACCTTTGAATCTTTTACTTTTGTACAACCAACCAACTTTTGCATCCCTTTTTAGATTGTGAGAAACTCCTTATACTTCATTCTTTGTCAGTATTCTCTCACGCATCAGATCGATTGTGATGGTTGTCAACCTTAACTTGAACTACTTTTAATCGAAAAGATATTCATTCTTCTAAGAAAGAAGTGTAAAAGTGAACGTTACTAGGGTGAATACTCTAAGCCTCTAAGGGGTCTACACTAGATTAGCTAAATTAATTTATCAGACTTTTCTAACTCATACCTGATATTATATTAAGATATTGAGATCTTAGATATATATATTGTTATAGCTACTATTATATCAAATATAATTACTGTTATATTAAATATAAATATTGCTATATCAAATATAGAAATACAAAAATACAGAAAAAATCATATCAGATATAGACATTATGATATCGAATATAGAAATGAAATTACGAAAATGCCCCCTGATATATTGATATCAGGTATAAATTAGAAATTTGTTATTAATTTATCCTAAGAACGTAATATTGTTTTGCAATACGACGAGTATTTATTAATAAGTTCTCAATTTCCTTGTAATATATCCTTGATAGGTGCACACACCATTGGACAAACCGACTGCAGATTCTTCCAATACAGGCTCTACAATTTCACACCAACAGGCAACTCAGATCCTTCATTCAACCAAGCATCTCTAGCCCAACTTCAAACCTTGTGTCCCAAAAATGGCAATGGCTTAAACAAGGTGGCATTGGACAAAGGTAGCCAAACAAATTTTGATGTTAACTTCTTTAAGAATATTAGGGATGGAAATGCTGTCCTGGAATCTGATCAAAGACTATGGGGTGATGATGCTACTCGTGATATTGTGCAGAACTATGCAGGAAATATTAGAGGATTGTTTGGTATTAGATTTAAGTTTGATTTTCCTAAAGCTATGATTAGGCTCAGCAGCGTTGATGTTAAGACAGGTTCTGATGGTGAGGTGAGGAGAACTTGTTCAAGGTTTAATTGAGTTGAAGATGCCTACAAAGGCTATAATATATTAATAAATCGTTTCTATCTTAGACGTATGATAATTGTAATGTCGCGATTTGTACCTATTAAATAATACCACATCATTGCTTGTTTGTGTCTTGTACTTTAAATCCCTTCAATATAAAAATATCCCTTCTTAATTTCTACTTTAGGCTGTGTATATCCATATTGATATTTTTTTTCTCTAAATCCTAATACTTTGTTCCTGTAAAGTGTTAATTAATTATCGAGAAATTTCTGATTTATATTTAATACAAACATATCGAGGGATATTTTTGTAATTTTATTTTTATATTTGAGAACATAATATCTATATCTGATATGAGTTTTTCTATATTTTTAAATCTTCTGTAATTCTATATATGATATAACAACACTTAAACCTGCTATAACAATAACTACATCTTATATACCAATACCTATATATTTTAATATTCTAATATAATTTAAATTAGATATGAATTAAAAAAGCCTCATTAATTATCTCATTCTTGATCTAGTTTCAACAGTTAAGTTCGATGTATACTTCAAACTTTTTTTTTTTCTAAACCTCTGTACATCCTGAAAGTTAGAAGTGAACAACAAAGGAAGAATGTATGTAGATATGTAGACATAAGTACCCCATGTTGTTCTAGCTATTATCAAACTATATGTATTTGTGTACTCTTGTAATGAGGTTGGGGCAGTTGATCCAATTTTTACCACACACACTTTAAGGAGAGTTCCCTAATTACCCCAAGTGGCATTCATCTGACCTTACAAAATAATGTAATGATATATGTAGTCCCTTGCATTCATATTCATGAAGTGAGATAACTTCTTCATTGCCTTGTGAGTTGTGACTTACTCCAATATTATTTATGATATTATTCTTCCGTGTAAAATCTCTTCAAAAAGAAAGAGTCAATGAGAAAGAGGTAGAAAAATCATGTGGTATGGAAAGGGGAAACTTTCATTCGAAAATAATTATGTGGATGTCTTTTATTTCAAACTTTAGTTCAAAAATATTGTTGCCATAAAGATTTGAATGTGTGTCCATTAATAAGGAAAGTGAAAATTTAACCTCCAATTCAACATTGATATTGTATTTAATGTTGCAAAAGTAAAGATAATAAAATATTTATTATCCACCAAAAAATTATTTTAAAATACATCCAACACACAAGATGACACAGTAATGTAATGTTAAGTGAGTATTTTGACCATCTTTTCTTATCCTAATATTTGTGAAATTCTACTTAATTAATAGTTTTTATAGACAAATTATTGAGATAGTTTTAACTCGGGGTATTGCTCGGTATACTCACTAGTATTGATTTGCAACATTGGTTTCTTTTTAAGTTAAGGATTCATGGAAAATGTTATATGATTGATTTTATTAATACACTATTAATCTTTGTTAGTAATTAAGGATATGTTGTAATTTATTTACCCAAATTAATACCAAGCCAAATAAAAATATTTGAAATTAAAATTATGGTATTGCACAAGTATTACCCAAATGCCTTTAAAATGAGTGTAAAGCCATTTGTAGGAGTTTTGAAAATTGAATGAAATAATTGTTTAGAATGTAAATGATTTCAGTTACTAATAAAGGCCTAAAATGACCATATTGGACCCATAATAAGCATATAAAAATATTCTCTCACGCAGTCTGAAACTACCCAAAATAAACATATATTGAAGGTTATTGTTTTTTGAGATATTTTTGAAATTGAAATAAAAGTACTGGATATCTTTTAGGGTCATATGAAAAGGTTTAAAACCATGTAACACTTTATATTCTATTTCTAAAGGCCCCTAAAAACGAGTTTAGGACCCAATTATAAAAATTTTAGAATTCGATTTAAATGAGTTTTAAATTAAAATTGATGGTTTCAATCTCTCCTAAGGCATAAAATATATCCTATAGGACTTAGTAATCCATTACAGTGTTTTCTCATCGAATCCGATATTGTCTTAATATGATCTAATTTTGAAAGTTATTATTTTTGTGATATTTTTGAATAATTTCTGAAATTGAATTAAATGTATTGAATGCTTCTTAGAGTTATATGATGTGTTTCAAAGCCATTGAACACTTTATATTCAGTCTCCAAATGGCTTTGAAATGAGTGAAGACCTAATAGTAGGAGTTTTTGATAGTGGTTGAAATGGATGTTTAGAGGCAAAATAGATTGCTCAAATCACTCATATAGCCTAATAGGACCTTATGAGACTCATGGTAATCAAGCATATCAAGGTGTTCCCGGCCTCACCGAATCCGGAATTGTCCAACATATAGTCGAATTTCGAAGGTTATCATACGCTATTTATAAGATATTTTCAAAAAAATTTCAAAATTGAAATAAAGACAATGGATGTTTCTTAGAGTCATATTAAAATTGAAATATCCACATCTAACAGAAAATAAAATGAACAGCCTATACATATAATGCACTGGTATCCAAAAACAAGTAAATAATAGAATCATACAAAGAATAAATAATACATAATAATAATTTACAAAATATATTTTAAAAATGAATTTTCAATTTATTTTGACAGGAAAACAAATGATCATATTCGTCTATATAAAAAAACTATTGATCATAATTTATCTTTACGAATATATACTAAGCTAGTGTCTTTTATAATGCAATTTAATTATATATTTATTTTACAATACGTGTCAAGTGAGGATACGTGTCATTCATTGGCCTCAATTGATCAATTCTGTAATCTCTATTCACTAGACTGTGGAGCGAACAGACAATATACCGCCTATGACATGATCGTAACCGTTAATTGTGTATAATCGGTTCATACTAACGGTTATTTTATCGAACCGTTAAGAACTAACGGTTACGGTTACGGTAATGAAATTTTTATAATGGTTAACTGTCGGTTAACCGTATTATTATTATTTTTTAAAACTAAACTTAAAAGTTTAAAACATGAATGAATATCATAATTTTTTTTCCATTAATGATCAAACCTTATATAAATATGTGTTATTAGTCTTATTACTATTGTAAAAGACCCAAATGAGCTAAGAAATCATACAAATAATTTCACAATATTAGGTGTACAAGTACATAAAAATGGAATGAAACGGTTAACCGTTAACCATACCGTTAAATACCGTTTATCGGTTACTTAATGGTACAATTACGATTAGCCTTAACCGTTATAACGGTTAACCGTACCGTTGTACCATCAAGACTAAACGGTACGGTTAACCATTTATGCACACCCCTACTAGCACCCATAAGTTCACCTTACCTTCGTGAAGTGTTATCTGTCATCTTCTTTCATAAGCACATAAAACAAACCCAAAAAAAAAACCTCAAATAAAGATTCAGAAAGTAGAAATTCAAACACCCATATAAAAACATTAGACCTTCCATACCTCTAAATTTATTTTTGTTACAACTCCATACATATATAGATTATCCAATCATCCAATAATGTATGGGGTAGAAAACTATGCAAAACCTTGCCAATTGCCATATAATTATAAAAAATGCACATACTTTTTTCCACAAACCAACACAAATATGAAGGTCCAACGTTATCAAGATGAGTGTAGCAATAACATTTCGAAGCATAGCCTCTAAAATATTTAAGAAGCTCTCATTTAGCAAGATGTCCTTTTCATTATCTAATATCTACCCCTAGGACCCATTTGGGTGGTGATTGTTAAAAATGATAAATTTTAGATAAAACCCTTAAAATTGAAGGGTGGAACGAAAGATCAAGTGTGTTACTACTATAAATCAATGTTGCACCCCTCAAGATAATAGATTGTGGCTAGTTTTAAGTAAAGAGCCACTGTCCTAGCGTAAATGTCTACTGCTGCTGCTTCATCTATCAACGGGTGGTGCCTCACCTCTGTCTCTCCTGCCCGCTCTCAACTGATTAATACGCCCACTCTAAGGCCTGCTTTCTTTGCTTCCAGCAACAACTCTTCTTCTCCTGTTCCTCCTGCCCTTATTAGGAACCAACCCGTTTTTGCTGCCCCTGCCCCTATCATCACCCCGACTTTGGTACGTACATTTCTTCTTGCGAGAGAGTTACGGAGTACAAATACATCAGTAGCATTGAGTAACTTGTTTAATTAGAGGTTTAGGCTTTCTTAACCTTCATGGTTAACTTAGTTAGCTTGTACATTGAAAAATTCCAAATTTATATTTGATATAAATATATAAAGGGTTATTTCATGATTATTTCTATATCTGAAATCATAATGTTTATACCTTATACTTTTATATTTCTATATCTGATATAACAGTAGTTATATAAGATATAACAATGTTAGCTCATATCTGATATCTTAGTATCCTAAAAGGTGTGTTACCGACATTATGTCTGATGCTGAATTTTGGTTGTGTTCTGTTCATGGATCGACGAGAAATGTTACAATTATAGATAAAATACTAAAAATGTACATGGCATGGCAGAGAAACCTAGCTACTTAGCTAAAAGTTATAATATATGTTACTCGGCTTACCTAGTCCTTTTTATTCCTTGATTTTGTTTCATTTGATTTAGTGTACATGCACTTTGTACTTTCTTTAGGGACGAATAATTTTAGCAAAGCCAACGGATAATATGCCATTTTCTTTATCATATCCATAATTCGTTTGTCCTCTATTATTAGAACCTCCATTTATCACACGCTCATCTATATTATGTTCGAAATTTTCATGGAATAATGTTTTCAATATACATTTGCAGAAGGAAGATATGGCTTACGAAGAAGCCATTGCCTCCCTTAAGAAGCTCCTAATGTATGTAAACCTTCATGCTTTTGTTTTAGAATAATACTGATTTTGTTGATTTTTATTTTCTTTTATTTACGTGATAATAAGGTGTTGAACCAATCTGATAATTAAGTGGACATAATGAAAGGATCATGTCATTTCCCTGAATGAGCTAGCTAGCGATAATGTGGCCGCATTTAGGTTGCATGGGTAGGGACAAAATAAATTCAAAATGGATGGTCTAAGTTTATGCAAAATAAGGAAATCAGGTCGACCACATCCTTGTATATTGGATGGACCTTCACAGTCATGTTCAAATTTAATAGATTAGAATGCAGAATGTTCAATAACTTCACAAAGGATATACTCACAGGCATAGTATATAAGTATTCCGGGAAAAAAAATATTATATATGGTATATACGAGTACATGCATGATACTCTCTTTGTTTCTTTTTCTTCTTCCCATTTGTTATTGCGTAGATTTAAAATAAACTTAAATTTTAAATAGTTTAATTGTTTGTATGTAAAAATTATAAAAAGTTGATATTTGAAAAATATATATTGAGATAATCTTGTAAAACCCCATATAAGTATATTTTTTCTTATAGATTATGGATAATTCATAGTTAAAGTTTGACTCTATTTTAAATAAGAAGGAAAAAAGATCGAGAGTAAAATTTTAATGAAAATGCGTAAAACCAAAGTGGCCGGTTAAAAGATAAGAGTCAAGTGTATGTCAATTAATAATTGTTTAGTATCTATGTAATGTTGACTACCAAATAAATTTGGTCTAAATGGGTCTATGGAAGCAATAATCGATGTGTGAACTTTTCATGTAATTGCAGCGAGAATGGTGAGCTTGAAAATGAAGCCGCATCAAAAGTGGCGCAGATAACAGCTGAGTTAGCCGACGGAGGCAAACCATCCTCTAACTACCCCGTTGAGAGGATCAAGGAAGGGTTTATCAAGTTCAAGAGGGAGAAATATGAGTAAGTTATGATTTTTCTAATGATAACGTATTTGTCACATTTTTAGTTCAACATTAGTTAACACCATGACAGTGATATGATATTTCTGAACTTATAATTTGCAGGACAAACCCTGCATTATACGGTGAGCTTGCTAAGGGCCAAAGCCCCAAGGTAATCTCAATTTCACATGCATACAACTTTCTATGATGATTTCTTGCGTTGTCAAATGCTACCATAACACAGTACTAAGTTTGCAAGATTTTCATATTTAGACTTATTGAAAAGTTTGACCACAAAGTATCATTATGTTAACAAAAATAAAATAAACAAGTGATATATTTTTAAATGCATTTTAATGTAAATTTTTATAATATCAAGTTTTCATAGTTTTTTGTCTTACGAATTTCGAGATAAAAATGTTTATAGTCGTGTTTCGCAGACCGTAAAAAGTCAAATGTAGCAAGTTTAGTGGGACAAATGGAGTATTCCACTATTATGTAGCATTCAAGTATATAAACATGGTGAAATATAGATAAGACTTAGTAAAGTATAATATAGACCGGAAAAAAAATGAACCATTTACCTTATTTTCCAATGCAAAAACAGCAAACGTATACTTTGAATATGATATATAGAGATACTACTGATTTTAAAACTTATATTGACATTTTTAAATGGATTAAAATAGGAAACTGATTATGGAGTAAAACTGATTTTTCAATTATGCGAATTTTAGTGAAAACTACCCATTAATCACGGAAACTTCCTTAACTAACAAATCCGACTTTATTCTATTTACTAATTTGCCATTAATGTTGATTGAATCATAACCATCAATCTCAACTAAATCAATGGTATTAGATGAGTTCTTATATAACAAAGTTCCTTATATAAGTAAGGGGTTCTCACATGATCCCATTTATATATATATATATATATATATATATATATATATATATATATATATATATATATATATATATATATATATATTAGCATTTAAGTATATAAACATGGTGAAATATATGTATGTATGTAAAAAATCTCCGTACAAAATGAAGCTGGTGAATTTGTGATTTGGTGCAGTTTATGGTGTTTGCATGCTCAGATTCCCGCGTCTGTCCCTCCCACGTTCTGGATTTCCAGCCTGGTGAGGCTTTCGTCGTCCGCAACATTGCCAACATGGTGCCAGCATATGACAAGGTATTGGACTATTGGTCAAATGTCCCGACAATTTTATGTAATTAGCGCAAGACATTGTCTCACAAGTTAAATACTGAAGCAATATAAATTTGACTAAAAAACCAAAAAAAAAAAAAAATTATGGATTTGTAAAACGATAACCAACAAAATTTTACCTCAAAAAGGTTTTTTTTTTTTTTTTTTTTATTGTTTTGGCAAGAGACGGTAGAACATAAAGCAACTAGACATAGAGCCCTTGCCTAGCATAAGTAGTCAGGTTGTGGGCTCGGGACACATAAACCTTACTAACTTTGACACAGAAAATAAATTGAAGAGAATTTGCAATATGATCGTGTGCTAAATTCTGTACCTCCAGTGAAAGATATTATGTCCTCTAAAATGTTTATGACTTGTTATATTCATAAATAAGGAGTGGAGTAGTACATAAAATTTTCCTTACGAGTTGCTTTGTATGTTTTAATTTGATGATGGTTTAATCTTGCACATGCAGAACAAATACGCCGGAGTTGGGGCTGCCATTGAGTACGCAGTTCTGCACCTTAAGGTAAACAATCCTTATTTCATCCTTAGCTTTGTGAATTTTGAATGGCATACAATGATTCTTAATAATCTAAGTCAAGCGCATCAAAAATCAAAATCAGCTCTAATTCTTGCAATGATGGGTCCGTAGGTTGAGAACATCGTTGTGATTGGACACAGTGCTTGTGGTGGTATCAAGGGGCTTATGTCTTTCCCAGATGCAGGACCAACCTCAACGTATGTCAATCACCTACGTACAGTAGTATATATACTCATGCATACTACGTTACTAATTTTGTTGATAGCATCTGTAGTTGAAGCTAGCTAGCTTATCTTATGTGTAGGATTCTTTTCCATATTGACTGAACAAGCTATTACTTTGCCTAGTGACTTTATTGAGGACTGGGTCAAGATCTGCTTGTCGGCCAAGCACAAGGTGTTGGCTGAGAATGGTGCTGCACCTTTCGCTGAACAATGCTACCACTGTGAAAAGGTAGGGCTTTTCTACTTATTTATTACTCTTTCCGTCCCATTTTAATTACTACGTACGTTTCCATTTTTAATTGGAGTCAAAGTTTAAAGTTTTGACTATAAATTATAATTATATTATAATAAATAATTTATTCAAGTGGGGTTTTATTGGATGCATTTCGATGTAAAATTTTATAATATCAAGTTTTCATAATTTTTTATCTTACGAATTTAGAGAAGAAAAAAAAAACGTTTAAGTTGTGTTTTTAATCCCGTAAAAAGTCAAATGTAGCAACTAAAATGGGACGGAAAGAGTATATACGTCCCTTGATCTATTCCTACTATTGATCCGTGCACAACTCCACGTAATATTTTAAATGAATATACGTATACCCAATCACCAAGTAGTATTTGATCTAAGCGTAATCGTAAAATGTTTATTTGCAGCTCACTGCACATCCGATTACAAATGCCTAATTTGAAGTACATGAACATGACCTTTAATCATAATATATATGCATAAATCTTCATCAGTAACGTAATATAACGTTCAATGTTGCAAATGAATACGATTTACTGATCATAATATAAAACATTACAGGAAGCTGTGAATGTATCTCTTGGAAACTTGCTGACTTACCCTTTTGTAAGAGACGGTTTGGTGAAGAAGACTCTAGCCTTGAAGGGTGGTTACTATGACTTCGTCAAAGGTTCATTTGAGCTTTGGGGACTCGAATTCGGCATCTCTCCTTCCCAATCTGTATGAACCAACCATTTGAGTGCATGCGAGTGCTTCCCTTAGCTTGACCTCCTCTTTTTCTCCATCGTCCGTCCCATCTTCCTATATATACCATATATGTCGTCTGTAACTCATCCATCTTTGAGGAAATAAGTGTGTGATGTTTATAATCTTTGCTGTTTATTCACTTTAATTGTTGCATTTGCTCTTTGTGTCCCTTAATTCATTGATAGGTAAAAGATGTCGCCACGATACTCCATTGGAAGCTCTATTAACTTACGTAGAGATGGATTTGCTGCAAAGACTGGGAAATGCTTATCATTATCAACCGTACGTGTTGACATTTCATTCCCATATCTCATTTTTAAGGGTTGCAATTCAACTAGTTTTAAACAAATTCAATAAACTTTCACTTGTTTATGTATATGTTACTCGTTACATTCCTAAAATAAAATGAATTTTTTTTAACTGATATCCTATTTTCTATATCACATTTTTCAATTTTCAAAGTCAAAATCTAACAATATGGATTTTACCAACAAATTACATTCTGAAAATAACGCAAAAATTAATATATAATAGGTTTTTTGTTAAAAAAATAATTGTAATAAATCAACATACATTGGAAAATGAAAAATGATTGGTGATGAAATCAAGGGAGTAGTTAAATATATTTTACAAGCTAATGACTGGATATGTGTATTGGGTCGGGTTAGGGTCAGGATGAATCCTATGCAAAACGGGCCGGACCGAGTTGGGACAAAGAAGATGCAAAATGGGCCGAGTCGGGTTGGGCCGCCAAAGAGAGTATAATTTTTTTATCCATAGAGAGTGATAGTTTGCCTATATCACCTCTAATTTTTTGCAGTGGACTATCGGCAAGTAAGTGAAAATAATTCATTTCATGATAATGTTTAAAAGCCTTGAAAACTTTTGGTCCATTATTGATTCAACTTGACTTATTAAAGATCAAATAAAACATGACCCATTAAAGACTCAATAAAACATGACCCTTTAAAAAACCGATCTAATTAAACTCATAATTGATTAAACTCTTTTACAAACGAGTCAATTAAAAACCCTTAATAAGAATCCTCCCATTTGAACCGGTCTACTAATGCCAAAATATGCCCTTGGAACGAGCTCAAAGGGAGACCATGAAGCTGCAAATCCACATAAACAACGTAAGAGAGTAACAGATCAGATACAGGGGAAGTTAAACAAGGCTGCTTGGCCTTTTTTTTTTTTTTTTGGTTGCTGAAAATCTAAAATTTGAGTATTCCTTAACAGCGACAATCCTCTCCCACAACTCATTTGCATAACTAAACAAAAGCAGAAGTCATGTTGAGGGAAATTGATTTTTGTGTTCCTATTTTGTGAATACTCTATACATCTATTCCAAATTACTAATTACTGAGGGGCTATGCGTTTACCAATGGAGTTCCAAAATCTCTTTGAGAATTGAGAGTGAGCTTTGAGATCATGTCACCCTAATGATGTGATCATCCGACCCAGACAATAGGTGAAGTTGGTCTATATTAGCATGTGCAAGTAGGGAGTGGTACGTTCAATCAAGATCCAAAGTACAAGTTTTATTACTAAGCTTTAGAAACTGGTGGATACAACGCGAAGGTTGTCTATTCAACAAGCAGATCCCTATTTTTTCTTGTTGGAATGAAGAGGGTCCTACAGATCTGATAGATGGTACTATTTTCTCAAGGAATAGTCCCTCATTTTGAATTGTACTCGTGCGAATGTGCGTACGACCATTCAATTAGTTGCATCTATGTATTATGCCATATTGCCATCTTCCTGGGTTTCCAACTTCTGCTTTTGTTCTTTTTCACTTAAAAAAAAAAAAAAGTTCAGACAAAGGCTACTGAAGTTTCACTAGCATATTAGATAAATCCACTAAAGTTCCAACAGTTTGACATTAGTGTCTTCAAATGAAAAGATGAAGACTTCTTTATCTCTTTAACCATCACCGTTGGCCTATGGTAGTAGCTTGGCTAAGAGCAACACTTCCCTCTCTGTTAAGAAATGCAGTCATTATCAATTAATATCTGTAGTGAAATACTTTTTCCTTGGTTTTAGACTTGTAGTGGTATCATAAGAGTATTGCTTGAGGAGATTTTTACGTTTTGGGTTCGGAATGAGTCATGAGTGAAGGGATTAAATAAAATTAAGTATATGAGCACAAAGAGATTAGAGCTCATAATCTCTTGTGTGTAATTTAATGAGTTTTACCACCGAGTTAGGGATTGTATATGTAAGGAAATGTTGTAAATTATATCTAAGTTTTTTATAAAAAAAAAAAACTTTGCAATTTTTTTTTATTTTAGTGATGAACCCACTGAAATCATAATAAAATCGCAGCACCATGACGAAGTGTCTAGCGTGATGTTTCTAATCAGAGGAATGGATTGATTCAAAGATTATGGGTGTCTCAGAATGTGAAAAGATTGATCTTAATCATAATCACAAGATCCAAAGATTGATCTTACGTAGATGAAAAGCAAGGAGTAAGCAAGGTTTATGCACATATTGTGGAAACTTACTTGGTCAATCACGTAACTACTCATATTGGTTCTTGGACCCTTTTTAGATGCTCAAGTGCTACGCTAGCCCAAGTGCAGGACCACTCTCACCTCACGTCTCGCCCTCGTTATATGAAGTCAGCCCAAGTAATGGACGGGCCAGATCTCTGTATTGAACTTTGTAACTATGGTATAAACTAACCCGATCAATCGATTTTTAAAAATAATTTAAGTGATTTTAAAAAAGGCTTTTTCACAATTAACTCGTATGGAAAATTGCAAACTCGTATTAACCAATATCCGAACCGATTAAAGTCGACCCGTAATCCAATTTTACAGCTTTAAAATAAACAACAATGGTACCATAAAAAGGGTAATAAATCTTTCTCATAATCCCTAGTTGTATATGCACCAGCTATGTTTTAAAAATGTCTTCATAAGGATGCTTCACATATTAATGATCATGTGGTCTCACTCTCACACTTCACATTCTATCCTTGAAAAAAAGGGTTTACACTCTTATTACAAAAATATAGAAACTACTATGGATTATACTATAGCTCTAAAGGGGACAAAACGAGCATAATTAAGACTATTTGGTACACAAGTTCTAGTAGAAAAGTGCAATTGATAAAAATAAGGGCAACTTTTGGTGCCTTTACATTTTATAAATTTGATACGGTCGAATTTGTTCATGGTCTCTCTCCAACCATTCAAAAAAATCTAGATATCGAGCTTAGAAGATCCTATCTTTCTTGGTTTTCTGGTCTATGTCTCCAGGTTCCATCAGTCTTCTTCATTTAGTGGGTACAATAACTTTCACCGACTATTTTTTCTATTTTCTTGCATAAATTTCAAAGCAAACTTAAATTTTAAATATTTTAAATTATGTATTTATAAAAATTATAAAAATTTATATTTAAAAAATATATATTGAGGCGAATCTTTTAATATCTCATTTAATTATGTTTTTTCTTATAAAAATAGATAATTCATAGTCAAAATTTGGCTCTAAAACCTATAGATTACA
Source organism: Dysphania ambrosioides (assembly GCA_026401315.1). Classification (NCBI taxonomy): domain Eukaryota; kingdom Viridiplantae; phylum Streptophyta; class Magnoliopsida; order Caryophyllales; family Amaranthaceae; genus Dysphania; species Dysphania ambrosioides. The sequence goes on from CM048667.1 coordinate 5,078,664, forward strand.
AACGAAAATGACAAAAATAATGGGGAGAGTATAAGCTTTAATGTAGTAAAAAGAATGGGATAGTTAATGGAAGGACTCACTTCACATAAATTGGGAGATTTGGATTGATATGTAGTTAATCTTAAAACTTTTTAGGAATTAAAAGAAATATAACTAATATGGCAATATTCTTAGGGTAGAGACTAGAGAGGGAGTAAAAACAAATGTTAATTTTTTTTGGGTATAAAAGAAAATGTAAGTAAGTGAAGTATTTACATTTAGAAAAATAAACGAAAGTAATAAAAGCGGACTAATTAATTACGTCTTCTCTTGTGAAAAATTACAATATAAAAATAATCTTGTGAAAATTTACAATATAAAAATAATCTTGTGAAAAACTCCATATTAAAAGATCCAATTGCACGATTCTACCACATAGTGATTTTTTGGACGTTAACCCGATTTTGCGTCGTTTACTGGCACGTGGGAGGCATATGTGACCGACTTAAATTTTTTAAAAAAAAAATTCTTTAATAATTGAACCTTTGAGAGGATCTTGGATAATTTTGCTACTCATTCTTCCCGCCATCGTTAAGAAAACGTCATCTTCTCTGGTACTCCAGACAAATATTCAATTTCTCATCCTATCTTTAGTACAACATGTCTTCAATTTCCACTTATGTGAAGACTACTATTATCATACCAAATACAAGACACTATCTAGGTGAAAAAGTTTTCAACAACTTTGGACAGAAGTCCTCCTATTTTGGCAAAACAGGAGGCTTATACAAATTTCTCAACATGACTTCAACTAGTAGTATACAACATTTTCAGATAGGATGCACTAATCCTATTGCTATCAACATCTTCAAAAAACTTTATCAATCTCCTCGAATCTAGATATCATAATGCGAAGTATTAAACATCACATTGAGATTCACATTTTCAGCGGTATCTAGTATTCACGTGTGCCATTGAACACAATTATACCAAAAAAATTAAAAGTGAAAAGTAATTAAAAGGAAAAAGAGAAAAAAAAAATAAGTCGGTCACACGTGCCCCATACGTGTCAGTTAACAACGTAAAACCGGGTCAACACCCAGAAAACTACCATGTAGTGGTATTGTACAATTGAATTTTTTAATATGGTAATTTTTCATTATTTTTATGTGGTACTTTTTTACAAAATGATATTTTTACGTGATAGTTTCTTATAAATTACCCTAAAAAAATTCAATTCAACAAAAATAGTTTAAAAAGGCAATAAATTAGTAATTATATAAAGGGCTATAATTCTCACAATTGTTTTTTTTTTTTGGTTATTTCATTAATACGAAAAAAACTCAAATGTTTGTCATTTTACGCGTTAGTCACGCATCCCAAGCCACTAGATTCTCAGGTCGAACAGACATCGTGTACACTTTCCCAACTTCTAGCCGTATCATCATCATCTTCATCCTAATTCCTAAGAGCACAGCAAACCCACTTTAACTACCAGAAACACACTTCTGATTTCTGAACCTTTCATATACAAATATATCATACCTCCTTGAATAATTAATTACACCTCCATTATTCACCTCAATTATTCAACTTTCCACCCCAATTTTTAAAGCGTCCATCTTTCTTCATTTACATATATAGACCAACTTTCCTAGGCTTCTACTAAGTATGTTAGTTCTTCTGTTTACTGTTTACCTAATAAAATAGACTCAATCTTCTTGTTTTCATTATTGTAATGCTTCATCTTTTATCCAAAAACCTGATTGTAAAGAATAGAAAATACTCAGTTTTTATTAGTCTTCTATAGTTTACTTCTTGACACCAATAATAAAAAACACTTTGCATTATAAGTTGTTTAAGTTTCCTTTTGAAGTTCCTTGCAATTGCAAGCAATCTCAACTTTTCTTTATTTTCAAAAGTCGTTCTTTTTCATATTATAAATTCTAAGCATCAATGGCTTCCTTAGCATCAATTCCTCATACCCAATTATTTTCCAAACAACCCATCTTAAATTCGAATCAAATCAACCCAATTTATAAATTTTCATCAATTTCTTTCACACGAAGAAACCCAAGTCATTATAGTTTTGGATCAATGGCTGGATTTACCAATAGGCCCCTGAGGGCAGCTGTGAGTCCTGTGACAGCTGGTGGTTCTGCTGAGGTGAAGACAGAGAAGGGGTTTGTGGAGGAGATGAGAAGTGTGGCTATGAAGTTGCATACAAAAGAGCAGGCTCCTAGGGAGGGGGAGAAGGTGGCTAAGGGTCCTGAAGAGAGGTCTCCTGCTAAGTGGAACCCTACCGTTGAAGGGTATTTGAAGTTTCTTGTTGATAGTAAGTTGGTTTATGATACTTTGGAGAGGATTGTTGAGGAAGCTGCTGTTTCTTATTGTAAGATTCTTATCTTTTTTTTTTTCTTTTTATTATTTATTGATTTTTTTTTGGAAATATGGTCTCCTGCTAAGTGGAACCATACTCTCATGTGTATTCAATTTCTTTATCCTTCCAATTTTATATGATGGAGCCCATAAAAATTATCTAATGATGAGGAATTCTTGTCAGTTTTTTGGTTAAAAGTGTGAGCATATTATGTACTTTAATGGGAAGGTATGAGGATGTGTGCTTATTTGCTTATTGGGGATTCTTTCGAAGTCTTTGTGTTTAGCCTAAAGTACCCATGTTCAAATCAATGGAACACCTAGTACTGCAGGATTCTAAAGTGTTGCAACTCTGCTTAAAGGTCGCTGATGCTGGCCCTTAGACCAGTACCTCTTTCCTATATGTCGAGTTATCTGGTCTTTGTGCAGTATGTTTTTCAATGTAAAAAGAGCCACAAGCGGCGAGGTAATAGCTGATATGGACGGATTTGATCCTAGATCTTGGATAGCACCCTCCAAGACTTTGACCATTAAGCTAGTATGTCAAGTATACATGGTGGGGTTAGATTCATTGAATATACCTGTTGTGCTGGGAAACATATAGAGTAGTATGCACATCTGAGATATGTCTATAGACTATGGTTAAATGCATGCTACTGAATTTAGTTTGTTATTGGTCGATCACTGATGAAATGTATTGTGATGCTTGGTTTTATCTTTGATTAACTTTGGTTGTTAATGTAATAGTTAAAGGTTTGTAACTTGTTAGCTGTCATGGTGCTTTTGTATTATTTGATATCTGTATTATAGGTTGCTATGTAGGTTTTTCCTGTTAAAATATGTCTTAGTTCTGGTGTGTAGGTTGAGATTGAAAGCAATCCTTTTAGTTATTCTGTAAAACCAACTTAACTGATAAGTTGTATGTCTAGTGGATAATCTTATCTGTAGGGCTTCAGTAATCTTGTTTGACCTTTTGGAAGTTAGAGGCCTTAGAGCTGCAATCTTAGTTTTTTTTTGTCTCCATCAGTCTATTTCTGAATTGAGGCTGCTATACTGAGCAGTTATGTGAACTGAATGAGTGCTGTATGTGATGATATACTTTCAATGTTTGGAGTTTAGATCATATGGTCCATAATGTGAAGATATAACCATTCCAGGAATATGTTTCGGAAATCTTGGGGTTGTATCCTCTGGAAAGTATATTTCTTTGGCCCATCATTTCGTTTCCTCAATTTTTCTGTCTACATTGGAGTATGTTGCAAACTTTAAAAAATGGCTGAAACAGATGTAGAGGTAAAGGCCATTTAAAATGGGAGAAATCATTCATTAACGGAAATCATTGGTAGCTGATCACCTTCATTAAACATCACTCCTTCAAACTACCTTCTGAGTCCTTTTGTTCTCATGAATTGTGGTGTTGTCTGTCTGATTCCAAGTATTCAGATTATTGTTTAGTGAAAGTCAGTCTAATGAACTATGTGAAATTGATGTTACTTGGGACAAAGAGTTATGCTTTTAGAATTAGTTTTTGCCTTTGATGTAAGCTTGCACATATTTTGTTTTCCTCTAGTTAGGCAACTGGGATTGTATACATTTTTGCTTTTCTTACATGATGCTCTAGCCTCTTCTGGATAAGTCTTTCCCACCCTGCTTTGTCCCCTATTAGAATAAATGAAACATGTCTGGTTGTAACTTTGTCCCTGATCTCTGGTTGAGCCTTACATTGCTATGAAATTAACCTGACATTTTCTGATTTCAGATGCTGATTTTAGGAACACAGGATTGGAACGATCACAGAATTTGGCAAAAGATCTGGAGTGGTTCAAAGAGCAAGGCTATTCAATCCCTGAACCTTCTGAGCCCGGTGTAACATATGCTAATTACCTTGAAGAATTAGCTCAGAAGGATCCTCAGGCATTCATTTGCCATTTCTATAATGTATATTTTGCCCATTCTGCTGGTGGCCGCATGATCGGAAGGAAGGTATGTTATTAAGTTTGAACTATATGAAGCTAGTGTGCCATTAGATGTAGTTTTCGGGCTTGATATCAACTCTACATGTGTCTGTTCTGTCTAGTTATGTAGACTTGTGTACCTGTCCCGGCTTTGTCTCAGTGTCAGACTCAGACTATATTTAGCTCCGTGTATTTTGTTCAAAATGAAGTGTCAAGTGTCCATACCGATGTCCAAGTGTCAGGACTTTATACATACTTGAGGTGATATAAAGAGTCTAAGTAGTGTGGATATTTATTGCTTTTGATTAAACGTTAGCAGTATGATATCATTGCTCAGTTATCTTTGAAAAGTGAAGTGCGTTTTTGGTTTGATTTATTATTCTTCATTTCTCACACTCTATTCTTTTAGAAGATGTCTCCATTGTTAACCAAGTAATATACTTTCTACTCTGAACTCAAAAACCTTTCCTCTAGTTCTTCTGTTCAAGAAAACTTTACTCCCCATGCCACCATTTTCTGATTAATAACCAAATTTGAGAAATTGTCTGGTTGGGGACATCTTTGTGAATTAGCATTACTGTCTACAAATTTTCACATGTTTCAACTCTTCATCTGACACATCTCATGCTTTATGCTTTGTGCTTAATCTGCAAAATATAGACATAGTTGTTATAAAGTTGCTGCACCCATGGTTTATCAAATGTAATTCTACTTAGGAATACTTGTTGAGTAATAAGCAACAGTTATGGGTTTTTGTTTTACTGTTCCTTAATCCAAATATAATTTTCTATCAATACATTTGCTGTAAGTCGATTTTGCTGCCTCATTTTCTGGTGGTAGTCATCATCTAAATTTCTGGATGAGACTTCATAAGATGTCCTAAACATGTCTACTTTTTTGCCCTTTCTATATTAGGTGTCAGAGAAGATACTGAATAAAAAGGAGTTGGAATTCTACAAATGGGAAGGTGACCTCTCCCAGTTGCTGCAGAATGTGAGGGAGAAGCTAAATAAAGTTGCTGAAGTATGTCTATCTTTCTTATCCTCCACGTTATTTCAGCAATTTTAATAATTAACAAGTAACACGTTCAATGACTTAGGCAACATTAGGATGATCCTATCTTACTGGGATATTTTTATTGTATTATTGTGGTCATTATTCTCCAAATTTCTTTTAGATAATGAAAGTTGATATAAAACCCCAACCACCTGAATATAGAAAGCTTTATTAAATTCATGCTTATTGATTTTGGATTTGCAGTGCTGGACAAGAGAAGAAAAGAATCATTGTTTGGAAGAAACCGAGAAGTCATTCATGTACTCAGGGCAAATCCTGCGTCTCATCTTCACATAAGGCGTGAAGCTGCTTCGGCACTGGTTTTCCTCATAGATCTTCAATGGCACAAACAAGCCTACCTGTTTATAACACTCAAAAATAATGTTTTCTAGTCTTTGTTTAATTTGTTTTTTCATAGATGCTTTATGAAAACTCATGTTGACAAATCACAAATGTGCATGTATCAATATTCAGGTTTCACAAAGCTGCTTCTCAGTTTACTTGGGAGAATCACTCATTCACTCATTCGCGGTAGTGACCCTCTTTTGAATGTGCAGTGTAGTTGGAAAGGGTTTCATGATATGACCATATAGTTCTGGTTGAGCTGTGTTCTTTGTGGGGATGAAGAGGGTTAAGGGAAGATGCTTATCTAGAGCTAGCTTTGGGTATGAGTGTCGGATTGAGAGCACTTAGCATGATTGCCAAGGTTATTTCATGCTGTACGAAAACTAATACCAGCTGCTAACCTAATCCTTGGTGCAAGGCTGCAAGCTATCAATCTTATGCATTTGAGATGTGGGGATTAGTCTTTAATCTTTACCTGGTTTACTGGCTATTTCAAACTATGCATTTGACAATATTAAGTTGATTTGATTGTTCTTTATACCCATCAAACAACTTGTCATATATATTATCATCTTGAAATTTAGTAGGACTAAAATGAATCATGCTTATTGAAGATTGAATACTGTTAGATTAGTAGGTTATGACCAAGTAGTGTCTATCTCATTAGCAATACCAAGTCCTTAAGATTAAGATGTTTTAGATGGATTGACCAAACTGATGGAATTAGCACTTCTTATACTTAACGCTATTGCAAGTAATTTGTCACTGTCAAGTTACGTAAGCAAAGATGGATTCAGATATGACTGATAGATTAAGAATTTGAATAGTTTTATCATTAGTGGCCTAGAGACGGGAGGCTTATTTTCTGTGAACTCAAACAAGTTATTTGTAACATGGTCTTGCAGACTACAACGATGCAAAGAAAAAAAAAAAATTAACAAGTCACTGTCTGTTGTAAACCAAAAAAGTTCCTAGATATGTGACTCGTGTTCCTCGTGGCACTTCAAGGATTATCAAGTGGGGTTAGTTTAATCAATTAAACACATAATGTCACATAAAAGCGTTATAAATCCGTGGAAGCTAGTACCTTTTTAAGGCAAAACTGATATACTACTTTGTAACCTCAAAATCGTATTATACCATCATAGTTTCTAACTAGACATGGCCACGGGGCCGGTTTGGAGAATTCGGGACCGGGATCGGACTGGTCCTGGGGTCGGGACGGTCCGGTTCCGAGCTAGGCTAGGCTGAAGCGATTCGGTACTGAATCGAAAACCGAATCACGAACCGAATCAAACCGAATCACGGAAGGAATCGAACAAAATCAAATCGAACGAATCCAAACGAATCACGAACCGAATCAAATTGAATCGAATCAAAACGAATTACATATAAACACATTTACAAATTAGAATAAAGAAAATGTTTTGAATGTAATTAAACGTTTGTAATTATGTATTATTAAACTTTTAATTATTTTTAAATAAGGTCGTTTGTATTAAACTTTTACTTACTTTTAATTACTTTTAAATAAACTTTTATTAAACTTTTAATTACTTGTAATTAAACGTTTGTAAACTTTTAAATAAGGTCATTTTTTAAAAAAAATTCTTGATAATTATGTATTATTAAACTAATTACGTATATTTACCTAATTTTATATTTACGTATTATTAAAGCAAATAAATTAAATAAACTAATTAACCTTTTATTAAATAAATTATTTATTATTAAACTAATTAACGCAATTATCTAATTACATATTTACTTATAATCCATTATCTTATTAATTTATTTTAATTAAACATGTTTTGGGGGTTGGAGAAAAAAGAAAGAGCTTGTACTTAATTTAGGAAATCAAAATTTAATTAAATAATTAAATATTGATTTTCAAAATTAAATTGCCTACGTATCCCGAAGGAATCAAAACTCACGTAGTTCTGTTACGTACCTCGAGGGGTGCCTAACCTAGCTAAGGACAATTCCCGAACCTCCTTCACTTGCTGGGTTGTCGCTTGATTCGCTCGTGTCCATCATTATCCAAGGATCGTCTTTATCGTTGTTCTCCTCCTTCAATCCTTGGGTCCTACGCTCCGCTTGATCCCAATCTTTCTTATATACGCATATTTCTATGCTCTTCGTAGATAAGCGGGATCTCTTCTTGTCAAGTACTCGTCTACCTGCACTAAAAGCAGACTCGAAAGCAATAAAGAAGGCGGGAATTGCAAAGATATCATTTGCAATTCTCACCAGAACGGGAAATTACCGTTCATGATCGCGCCACCGCTTAATAATTGAAAAATTTGTATCGATTTCATGTTGGTAAGAAAGATATTTGTTAATTATATGAAGTGAAGAAGATGAAGATGAAAAAGAAGCCAAAGTTTTTAATTTTTTTAAGATTCTACTAAGTGCTGGCATGTATTGCGTACCAGAACTTCCACTAGACGATAATAAATTTAGAAAAGGTGCATAAATAGAAGCATAATAATCATATAAACTAGATAAAACATTTTTACATTTTTCTATATAGGCACCGACGTCGTATTGTAAACTTAGAGTCTTATAGTAAAATTCTAACACGTTTTCTAAACCCGTGTCTTGACCTCGGGATCAAGAATAGCAACTATGCCATATATGACAGGGAATTCACTAAAATAAGATTACCATTTACTTAGCATACTAGTAATTATATCACCAATTTACTAATTTGGGTGATGTTGAAATGCTCGCTAAGAGTGTTAACTACGCTAACACACTCTAACATAACCAAATGAATATTAGGGTCATAAACATAAGAGAAAATTTTGGTTGCATAGTCAAAAGCTGCTAAAATATCTCGAATGTAAACTGCGGTATTCCAATGGAAATCAGTAATAAGTTTATTAAGAGTCGCTCGGGTTTTGTTATAAATAATGGTCAAAACCTCACGGTATTTAAAGGCATCATTTAACAGTATATATGTTGAGTTCTAACGGGTCGGTGTATCGAGACTCCATTGTCTCTTCTTAAGGCCTCTTTCCTTACACAAGGTTATATACTTCCTTCTAACTGAGGTCGTAATTCTAATCCATTTAATTACACTCCTAATAGGGTTAAGCAATTCACTTAAATCAGCTAAACCTCCTTGAACTGAGAGGTTCATAATATGAGCACAACAACAAACATGTAAAAACTCTCCACTCTTTAACAATTTTAAGCTAGATTCTGATATTAAATAATTTATACATTTTTTGTTTGCTGAAGCATTATCTTAGGAAAGGGATCACACTTTATCAAGCAAGTGAAAGGTTTTAAGATATTCTATTATCCTTACTTTAAGGTTGTAACTGGTATGTCTCTCCTCCATAGCTTCAAAGAAAATGATACATTTTTCAATGTATCACTCATCATCTATCCAATGGGTAGTTACACAAAGAAAAGGTTCACCGAAATAAGAGGTCCATGTATCACTAGTAAGGCTAATACGACCATTAAAAGTGAGAAACATTTCTATTAAATTACTTCTATATTTGAAATAAGTAGTTTGAGTATGGCATTTAAGTGTGTTCCTAGGGACACGTCTATAAGCGGGTTGTAAAGAGGTTCTAGCGAAATGCTTGAAGTTTGGACTCTCACCATGGCTAAACGGTAATTCATCCGCAATCACAAAGTTAGCCATTTCATCAATCATCCTATCTCTATTATACATAAAAGCATACCTCCTCTGGGAATGGAACCCATATACCCATGTAGTTGTGTCTGACTTGATGATTCTGATGGGCGTGCAAATTCAGCTGTTTCTAGGTTTATTCCGTGTACTCTGGTCAAGTGACGGGATAATGTATCCGTCCCATAACTGATCTTCCATGAATAAGAAGCTATTGGCTTCTTCCCTTTTTGCTTGCATATCAAGCAATAGCACATGAATTTCTTCCCTTTGGAAGTAGCGTCAGTCATTGAAACCTTCTCAAAATATAGCCATATAGGTAAAGTTTTCTTTCTACAATGAGTAGACTCGAGTACTAAACCTTCATCATCATCTTCACCTTCATTTCATATCAAGTTAAGCCAAAAACTAACATTATTAGTTTATTAACTAACTAATTAACATAATCAACCTAATATAACATAATCAAATAATGTAACTAATATAACACAACTAATCAATTTAACTTTAACATTATCAACTAATCTTACTAACCTAATCAATTTAACTTTAACATTATCAACTAATTAAACATTAACAACTTAATAAACATAATCAAATAATCTAACATAACTAATTAATTTAACTAATCTTCACATAACATAATCAACTAATCTAACATAACTAATCAATTAAACTAATCTTAACATAATATAATCAACTAATCTAACATAACAAGTTATTGAACTAATCTTAACATAACATAATCAAGTAATCTAACTAAATCTACTTAATTATCATCACTAACATAATCTACATAATTACATAATCATCATATTAACTTAATCAACATATTATCATCGACTAATCTAACATTATCAACTAATTAAACATTATAAACTTAATTAATCTATCTAATTAAACTAACTAGTTTCCATATTAACATTAATTAATTAGAACTTTAAGAGTTATTTTGAGGAGTAGAAGGTGGCGGACGCATCTCCGAAGTTGGAGTTTCTGAAACTTGAGCAGCAAGAATACCGAAAAGTTGTTGCTCTAAGTTTTGACCAAACTCCGTGGTATCATCGAAGAAGTTGCTAAGGCTAAGTCTATGTCTTGAAGTCATTTCTTTTATGAAATGTAGTAGTAGATTAAGAATAATAAAGCAACTAATTAAGATAACTAATGAAGATTAAAAGAGTAATTAAAAAAAAGATTAGCACTAATAAGTAAGCTAATTGTATTTAGTAGTAATTGAGATATTGAAAGAATGAGAGATTGAGAGTGAGTTAATGAGGATTGAAAACCGAATTGAGGGGTTTATATTGGGTTCATTCCAACATTTAGTAACGGTCTCAAAGCAACGACTATTTTTCGACCGAATTCAACGGACTGGGCCGAGACGGGCCAGCGCGAATACGTGGGCCGAATCGAACTTTTTCAAGAACCAAATTGAATAGGGTCAGGGTTGGAAATTCGAGATTCGTATTCATCTCACTAAGGAACCGGGCCGAACCGGTCAGCGGGCCAGTCGTGGTCGGGCTTGTAGCGGGCCGGCCTGGGGCTGGGTCGGGCTGAACCGGCCCACTAGCCATCTCTATTTCTAACGTCGATATCTAGCAAAATGTCACAAAGTGTATCGTGTATTACTGTATTTGTGCAAAACAAAATAAATCTTGTAAGTTGGATAATGTTTTAAGGGAGATAAATTGAACTGCTTAGTCATGCTTAACAAATAAGACTTCTTTTTATTATTATTATTTTTTTTTGATATATGTAATAAGACTTCTGATGTTTCATTACTTCATCCAAAAAAAAGGAAATGGAGTCTAGGAATTCCATGCGAAAGACTAGGATAATGACATTATTAACACTTAGGGTTAGCAAACAAAAGGCTCAATATAATGTTTTTAGAAAGAATAGGTCTATTTTTGTACTTTTAAGGGGATGGAAATACTAATTGTAGTTTTTTTTTTAATTTTTTTTTTAATTTTTTTTATGGATTGCTTTGTCTCATGATTTTGAGAAAGAGACCTAATTTTGTACCAATTGTAGAATTGCCAAAGATAGTGAATGATTGAAAGAAACTCCTTTGCTTAATATAAAAAGACAAACGTCTCTAAAAAAAAAAAGCAAAGTAAAATGTAAACTATAAACTTGCTCAAAATACTTCCAAAAAGAAAAGCATAAGATTAGAGAAAAAAAAACAATTACCCATGTTGTTGGAATATTCTATTTTTTTTGATGAATTGTTGGAGGAGTATATATCTGTCCAACTCCAGACACTTGATAATAAAAATCATAAACATATGGTCATATAGTCTCCTAGACCTGTGGATTTATTAATTATCATGACAGAAACGTATTGCTTGACTAATGCATCGTAAGAATCTGTCTTGCTGTTATTAACCTACTTCAAAACCCTTCTATATTTCCTGAGAATTTCACAATCAGGATTATCAAAAATGGTGAAACTCCACATATTGTTAGCCCTTTTGTCTCTCATCTTCATCCACGCTTCTTCATCATCAGAGTCAACCCCTTCATCTGATTCAACACTCCCTCTTCTTTCTCTCAGGATTAAGCCTAATCTGGTAACTACTCACTTTCTTTAATCAGTTTTTTTTTTATTTTAAAATAAGTCTGATAATTACTTTTTTTTTTTTTTTTTTTTTTTTTTTTTTTTTTAAGATTCTTAGCTTTTTGGGTGCTTTCTATTCTTCATTATAATAATTAATTGTAATGTATTGTCAATGATAATGGCGTAGACAAGTGCGTCAACCTGTACTTTCAGAGTTAAGATCATGACCAGCTGCAATTCTGTGAAATACACCAGAGATCAAATTAGTCTTTCTTTTGGTGATGCTTATGGAAATCAGGTATATTACTCTAATTGCTGATGTTATAATTTGTTAATAATTTATGAGACAGTATTGTGAAAGATTGTTAATTATTTATAAAAGATAGTTAATTTTTATGAAAGATTGTTGCTTTTGGGAAAAGATTGTTAATTTTGATGAAAGATTGTTAATTTAATGATGCTGTAATCTGCAAAGTCAACTTTGGATTATGGGTTTTTGCTGAGTTGACATTCTACTGATTGTTGTTGATAATGTTAGCTAGTTAGTTTGTGATTGGTAAAATTAACTTATTAAGCATGATGGTTACCCTGGACAGATAAAAATCAAATTTTCCTTAGGGGGTATATTGCAGATTTCGGATTATTCCGATTTGTTTAGTGATAGTGAGTGAATAATATCACCTAAAATTAGAAAATAGGAAGCAGATAAGAAGATTAAGATGAAAAAGGAGGGAATTTGATCAACCCATGTTAGAATCTTCCCGTTGTGGTTGTTGGGTATGTCGTAGATTTTGGTCTAGTCAAGTCAACATAATAAAAGGTTCTGATTGGTTTGATTTGGTAGGTGTATGTGCCAAGGATTGATAATCCATCTGCTCATGTTTTCGAGGCTTGCTCCACGGATACATATGATGTAAGCGGCCCGTGTACATACGATGTATGTTATGTGTACCTGTACAGGAAGGGATATGATGGCTGGAAAGTACAGAATGTGCGTATTTCAAGCCCAAATATAAGGACCGTGACTTTCCAGTACAACAGTTGGATATCGAATGATCAGTGGTTCGGGTTTAACTATTGCCATGGTGCGTTTGCCTCTTTGTTAATGTAGATCCAGAGAAGATGAATAAATGAGCTGTGTTAATTTTATATATAAGAACAATATCTTGCTTAATTGTCTTTATGGTACTAGTGTGTTTCGTGACAGCTATGCATTTGAGATCATTCTGCATCTTTGATCAGGGAACATATTGCTGCACCTCAGACTTAAATTTATGCTATGCTCAAATTGAGATTTCATCTTGGATATTCTATATCTTTCATTATTGATGTATTCATTTAATTTATTGTTCAATGCTTCTTTTGTGTTCATGCTTGTCAAATACCAATGCCATGTTTTTTCCTACTTCGAGCAAGCATAATTTGAAGTATTGATGCTAATCACAAACTTCTAATCTTATGTTGGCTCTACGGCCCAAAGCTAGATGTAAAGTCAGACTACTTCATTAAACATGTAGTTTGTCAAGAGATCTAGGATAAGAGTAAGGTTGTAAAGATTGGTCCCTAGAGAAGTACACGTTCATACAAATATGAAATCCCCATGGTATGGAGAGGTAAGAGTAATTCATTGGTTGAATGATCCATGATTCCCTTGGAAGGAATCCTCTGAATTGGTTTATCCTCTGCCGTCAGAGCCAAACTTCAGTTTAAACAGAAGCTAATGTTTTTGTTTGCTGATGGATAGAATTGACCATGTAGGATGAGGTTTTTGAATAAATTAGATTTTATAAATTATTGAGGATTCTTCTGTTTTGCAATATCTAATGTATCCTACTAGGAATAAGGAAAGTTGCCTTCTCTCCTTTTTCTTCTTGTCCCAACTACCTCATTGATATGGAGGTGAAAGAGAACATTCTAGTCATTTTATCCTCTATTTCTTTTGGATGATGCTCCAAGCTTCTTTTTCAAGGAAACTTCGGAGAAAAATATTGAGTAGAGAAAGGAAAGAGAGCTTATTTATAATCAGAATCCATGAAACAGCCAGCAACTGTCAGTTTTGCTGGATTTTGTATTGCCTTTGTGATGAAGCACATTAGCTAATACTTCATATTATTTTCTTTGTTTACCATGTTGGATTATATGTCATCTGATTAGTACCATTAGAGTAGTAAACCTGGAAATCACAGTGCTCCAAAAGTGAGAGTATAGCCAACCCACTAGGCTAAGCGCTTGAACTTTTGATTGTCTGACAAGCAATGCACTCAGATGTTGAGAGCCATACCAAGAAGATTTGGTTTATGCTCATTTTTTGCCCCTTTTGAGTTTAGTAGTCTTGCTTTCAGCTTATGATAGCATTGCTTACGGTCACCATGATTTGAGCTAACCCTCTATTATTCTTGGGGACTGCAGGATCATCCTCTAATGGCTATCATAAGCCTCAATTGAGCACCCTAATTATGACCATTGTAGCCCTGCTGTTTTTCGTTCGCGAATGGTGCTTGTTTTGAAACACTTGAATTGGGTCTAAAACAGAAAGCTGGAATTTATTGCTGGGAATACATGTATAATTGTTACTCTTAATGTTACCAAAGCTTGGCTTGTGACTTTTTCTTATGATTATACAGAGTACAAAATACCAAAGGTGAGGTAAGACTCGTGCCTGAATCTTAGTTTCTAGGGTCTTGCTCAAGGCTAGATGCCAGATTGCGAGATGCCTCCCTTCCAACTTCCTATGGAGTGATTATTGCGTGGTTAAGGATCGAATAACCACATCATATTTTTCCCAAGAAATAATTATAACATGTTAGGGATACCCTTACATATCTTTTTTTTATGAATTTCATGATTAGTCTGAATCAGGGATATGGTATTCAAAGATCAACATATGTGTGATATACATACTTCTCAATCCATTCACATAAATACATGAAGATTATAACTGAAAGATTGTTGAATTAATGGTCATGAAATCTATAATATACCTACTGTAACCTATGTTGCTGAAGAAATTCCTTGTTGGTCATATTCTTTTGAATTGTGAAGCACTTGGGACATACAATCTAGTGTTGGAATTGCATGAGAAATCCTTCGCTTAGGCAATTTTGGCACGTCAGCTTGTTACGGTATTGAAAGTCCGAATAGTTTGTTAAAAGAAGTCAAGGATGGAATGGTTTTGGCCAATTGTGTTTTGGGTCCAATTTTGGGTCTCATTATCCTAAAAAAAAATAATTTGTGTTCATTTTCATTCTTCTTAAAGACTTGATATTTATTTGTGGAATTGCACACTTAGGAAATGAAAATGGTAAATTTATAAATTATATTAAGTAAATAAATGTGTTAAGTTTTTTATATGACCTATATTAGCAGCGTCTGTAGCTCAGTGGATAGAGCGTCTGTTTCCTAAGCAGAAGGTCGTAGGTTCGACCCCTACCTGACGCGTTTCTTTTTTTATCTTACCATCATTTATATAAATAATTTCATTTAGTTATTTTCACCATCAACACAAGCGTCTGTAGCTCAGTGGATAGAGCGTCTGTTTCCTAAGCAGAAGGTCGTAGGTTCGACCCCTACCTGACGCGTAATTTTTCCATTTTTATCTTAACCAATTTACCCCTTTTTATTTCCTGTTCCACCAGCTTAACCCCTATTTGTCCATTCCAGCGAAATACTCCGTATAAGAATAGGATTTGAACATTAGTTGTTCATCATTTTCTGCATTAACCTGCTAAGAATGAGCAATAGTAGTTCATCATTTCTTGCATTAACCTGCTAAAAATCACAAAACTGTTGTACTTTGTAATAAATTACAGCACAATACTACGAGTAGTAAAGAAACATCAAGCAAGTATCAAATGAAAAACAAAGGAAAATGCTATCTAGTGAGTCCTTGTAATTCTATTCCCACTGCTTCTAATGTGTGTGTTTGATTCTTTCAAAGGACCTCATTCATCGAATGTACTCATAAATCCACCGATAAAGCCAGCTCCGTTGCAGTCTCCACATAGAATCTCCTTTTTCCCTCTGCAAATGAGGAAGAAAGGGTAAGCCCTTGCTTATATACAACTGTTTTTCCGAGAAAACCTTTTCAGGTAAGAAAAATTGGTACCAAGAAGACTACTACTGGCGAGTACATTTATGCATTATTCACTACATTTTGGAATTATAAGTGGGTTGATGGCATACCTGCAAAGCCAACATAATCCGCCAGCTTTAAACTGTCCATTAAAATGGTCTTGGGAATTCTTACCAGATCCTTCACAATGTGAACATACCTTAGCTCCTGGTAGTTTAATGGAAATTGTTAGTCTCAGAATTAATCAGAATGTTATTGGTTCATCAGACATGAGATATCATTGCATTTTCGGTATCATCATCAGTTTTTGTTATGAGATTTCAAAGGTTGTATAATAAACTCATCATCAAATATAAGCAAGGAACATAGGAATGGTTCTGATGTACATCTAACAATACTTAAAATGTCATAGTGAAGAAAGCAGGGTATGTCAGCTTTTTCTTCCCCCCAAATGAAACCTTGACATCCTATGACCGTATCCTCCATTATTTAGCACAACAGTTTTTAAGATTTGACAGCCAATGCTGTCTCCATTCCATGCCTCCTAGAGGGTCATGTTTATTATTTCGCAATAGCAAACTAGTCATAGCCATTTTAAGAACTGAATTAAAGGACACTGGAGATAATTACTCATGAATTCTATTTAGGCTCCCTAAATAATATATCAAGGAAAGCTAGTGCAAAATTCCGTTTCAACTCCTAATCCTACAAATAATATGAGAACTAGGACTTCTCACACAATCATAATAAAGGAGTAGATGTGATATGGGTGAAATTTGAAGATATATGGTCACAAATGAGAAATATAAGTAGAAAGTAAGTGTCCAGCATACCATTTCCATCACATTCAGCACACACTAAGCTATTTGGCTTGGTGCCTGCACTGCCACTGTAGCGTTTTTGATCTGCTGCCTGTTCAAACCAGATAAAATGAATTGTACTGAGTTGGAAAAAAAAAGGCGTAGAATCAAGAATCTATCAAGAACAAACGAAACTGATATTTACAAGTCTTTTTAAGTTCAACATATGATTGTCATTAGTCAAAACTGCCAAGCCTCTTGTTACATGACAAAATCCCCATCCATTCAAGCTCCGACCAAAAGCTTGTCTCATACCTAACACAATCATTTCTGTTGGGCTGTATAAGGATGATAAATACTCTCTTCAGTCTATATGTTACTACTTATAAGGCCTAACTAAAAGTTGCAGAACACATATTAAGCCGACACTAAGGAGCCCTCAAATTTGTAAAATTGTGTACTATACCATATCATTGGAAAATGACTGGTTGACCGAGTGTTAGGACATTGAAATGGATGACTAAGGGAAGATAATGCACATATGAAGTACTGAGTGAAATAAAGCACGGGTAATGTAAAGTGACTTACATTATGAAACATAAACAAACAATATCATATATACAACATTTTGAAGACATATAAAATGACTTTATCTTAGAGTATTGTCTCACTGATTTTAACACATTATATTATGAAATTTAGTAAAGATTCTGATATAATTGAATAAAAGATGCTTCATCTTTCCATATAAGGTGATCTTTTGGCAAACATGAAGCTCCCAATGACTTTCTTTTCATGCACATTGATGCCAAAATATAGATAATTTCCACATTAAGCAAAGCTGAAATTCTTCAACACATTAGCTCAATCCCCCTCACATATGCATTTAGTTTCTTTAATACTCTCAATACACAAATCAACTCATTAACTTCCAATTTCATCGATTTACAGTTGTGGTCAACATAAATGCGCTATACCCAGACTAGTTTTGTCACTCCTTATCACATATAAGTCACCTCTTCGTAAAGAAGACTTTTATAAAATAGAGTAATCCAGTTGCTTACACGTTATAACTCACCAGCTGTATATAAGTTTTCGACGTATTCTGAATACTCGTAATTGTAAATGTAAGTTTCACATAAATGGAAGAGGGTAACTCACCTTAACTTCGAGGGACTGAAATCTTGCAGAACCCAGTTTAGGTAATCCTTCATGTAATTTAACAACCTTTATAATAGTACTAGAATTTCCAATCAAAACCCCTGCAATCATAGTGGGAAATCATAGTCAAGCTTTGAACTTCACAAAATATCAAAACTCAAATTTGGAGAAAAATTCAGACAATTCAGCAGTTTGAATGAATTTCAGAGAGAAAGCTGACCTGGTTTAGAGGGACTACTGAATGTAGTAATAGGAGTGAAACACAGACATTGAGCCATGGATTTGGAGATTAAGTTCTCACTGTTGAGTAAACTGGTGGATGCAAGGGAAAATGAAGATACTAAGCTGCTATCCTACTAAGATAAGATTGCTTTGTTTGGTATATAAAGAAAAACTATAGTACTCTGTATAAATATCTAATATTTCTTATCACCCCCTCTTTTTTTGGGACATAAAAACACATCAAATATCTAGATATTCGCCTTCTAAACTTTCAGTGCATTCCCAAAATGTCTTGATCAATACACCTACAACTCTACAAGGCTACAATGACAAAAGTGACTATTTTTTTTTTTTTTTTGGCTCGTTAAGTAAATAATGAGTATATACGTATTGAGAATAAAGTCTCAAGTATGTTTTGTATGGAGTACTGAATATATCATTTCTTTATGATAGTTTAGTTTCTCGTGAAACTAAATGGTTGATAATGTAACTCTCTTCTGTTCATCAATGCAACTTGATTAATGAACTTGCATGGCAGAATTTGACAAATGTATTCCATCAATCCAATATGGAGTATAAGGTATGAGTGTATGACCAATACTTAAGTTGTTAATTATTATCAAATTATCAATGATTGGACCAAGGCCTCTTTGGAAGGTCAATTCAGCACTGATATGGAAGATGGCTTAAGGGTATGAGAACAAATTATACCCTTTTAATAAAACTTTTGATTTACCTAAGGCTTTCGGATTCCACACGGTACACAATAACCCAAGGGTGTTAATATATTCCAAAATATGCAAACAATAGTTGTAAAATGTAAGAATAGTTTTAGCGTGAAAAATACCACGACCTAGATATCCAAAGATTATTTTTTTTTAAAAAAAATATTCTTTGAAAATAAAATCCTAGATATCTCAAGAAAAACTATTTTAAACGTGAAAAAAATTTAAGTCAATATTAACATCCTTTATTCAAAGCTGAAAATATACTCGTACTTAGTCTTCATGCACACTCTCTTGGTCTTAGTGTAGTCTCTTCATGACTTCCAGCTGAGGAATTCAATTGGTCATCCTTAAGGAACTTGTGTAAATGTTCCTTTAGGATACTTGAAACGTATCTTTCTTACTGAATGTATTACTTAATATTTCTCCTTGTTGATTTCTTGACTTAGCATGTTGATCTTAAGAATAATCCTTGTTCTAACTCTGAAATTTACTCTTTAACCTACACACTAAGCACACATTTGTCATTGCCAATACACATAAGGTGGTCAACAAAGGGAACACGTAAGGCATACGGAGTAGTACATAATGCTGCAATTTTACCTCCTGACTGATTAAATTCTGTCAATTGATTTTCTTGTATATAGAGAATGGTAAATTACATCAGTATTTAAGCTACAGAGGTTTCCTAAACTTCAGTGAACCAAATATGTACATTGCATGATTTACTTTTACTGATTTATGATGCTATATTTTCTGATTTGTTTCACCGGAGCTTAGCAAGTTGGATATGGTTTTGGCTATCGATTTATCAATGAAAAATCTCTCTGATACTATGACATCACAACTGGAGAGCTGCATCGCTTTGGGGAGTCTCAATCTATCACAGAACCACTTAGAAGGGCGCCTTCCAGTTACTATCGGTCAATTGCCTTTTTTGCAATCATTCGATGTGTCAATGAATGATTTGGTTGGTAATATTCCTGACTCATTTCATGCATCTTCGACCTTGAACATGCTTAACTTCTCCTTCAACGACTTCTCGGTTTCTGAGTCAGAAGTTCCTTAAAAACTGAGATCCGCAGTAAGTACACTTCAACAATATAACAATTCATCTCTAAATAGATAAAACCACCCTCACTCGTTAAAAAATAACCTCTCAAGTCTCTTATGTAGTGGGAATAGACCTGTTCTTATCTTTCCTGTGTTTCTCTCTTTCCTGCAGTTTTCCATATACATTACAGGGTTATCTACGGAAGGTTATAGGATGAGGAGTCTTGACCTTGCTTAGTGTTTTTATTGGAATAAGCTTTGCAATGTGACGACAGTTTTTATTACACCATCAGCATCACGAGGTTGCAATTGTCAACTAACTCAGCTACTTGACAGCTGTTTCAACTTCTTCAGCAAAAGCAGGTACAAATGCATTCCAAATAATCTCACCTATATCAGTCAGTTGCATTTTAATTGCACTCAGTTATCTGGATAAAAATATAACTTTGATCATTGAAACCACCGCTCAAGCTGGAAGAATTCAGAAGCAGTCATGACAAAGACCAGAATAGTATAGAACCACAACAAAAATTTGAAACAAAATTCTCATATTCCACGACATACCTGAAGAGTATTCGTAGGAAGCTTTAACATGTAACATAAACTACTGCATGACTAACTAAAATTTGAAGGTATGCAAAAAAGAGCTAGTTAAAGACAAGACAAACTTCAAGGAAATCATTCTTCTTCTTTGCTACTCAACCTAGCAAGCTTGTTGGTCACGACAACATCAAGTTGGGCAGCACGCTCAACGATGTCCTTTCTCTTTCTGGTAGAGATATTGTGAGCAATCTCTGCACAGTATGTCCTGAAAAAGCAACGAAGAAAGGTACAAGACTACGGAACAAGTAGCACAAGAGGACGGGAAAGGCGTGCAAGGAACATAAAAGGCAAAGTGAGTAACCTGTTGTGCATCATGAGAAGCTCGAGGTCAGTGACGTTGTGAACAACGAACTTCTTGAAGCCATTGGGAAGAAAGTGACGAGTCTTGTTGTCAGAGCCGTAACCAATATTGGGCATGAGAGTAACACCCTTGAATTTTCGCCTGACCCGGGAATCAATACCCTTAGGCCTACGCCAGTTAGTCTGCAAGGGACAACCCATTGAGATTGACGAGACAGCCAAGGAAAGCACTAGAAAGTAAACCAGTAAACCCCTAACATCAAGATCAAAAGGGGAGACTAGAGAACTCTAGCGTTAAGTTAAGCTCCTGCTGCAACAAGCAGAGGGACTTACTTGAAAGTAGCAGTATTTAAAAAAGACAGCAAGCTAAGAAGACTGTTATTAGTAATAGTGAATCCAAATCTGTCTTCAGTGTAAGAGAAGTAAATCTCAAAATCATGTTTCCCTTAGAACATATCTGCACAACCTTCAAGGCTCCAACAGATATTAGCTATACCACAATTAGTTTGTTAATAAAATCGAACTCTACTGATCGATATTCGACTACCTATGACTTTAAAGTCAACTTCTCACCTGATATCATCTAGGACATGAACACCAAAACTATGTAGTAAGAAAAGAAACGTTATAATAGTGAGCACTAAAAGCAATGGTTGAGCAAGGTACACTCGGTTGTACCGATGGAAGTCGCCTCCAAGACTATAAAAGAAATAGTTGAACAAGGTATGCTCGGTTGTATGATACGCTGAGTATGTGCAAAGTGACCTGAATTCCGGCATATTAGTATTTCGTTTACAACGACACTACGGATTAAGTCAACAAATTACTCCCCCATCCGGAGTCCATTGGCCGAATAGGAAATTGAAATTACAGTATGGACTAATTGTTGAAAATTAAAAAATCAAGACGGAAGATTAATCAATATAAAAAAAAAAGCATGAATAGTCCACAAAATAGAAAAATGAAAAGAAAATCATCAGATAATTAAGAAATAATCACCAAATAATTCACAAAATAAGTGGAATTTGTTAATAGTGCATTTCACTGAATAGCAATGACATCAATTCAAAGCTTAATTACACTTAAAATACCTTAACGGAGATCTTGCGGTCACTTTGAGGCCTCTTGAATTGCTTCACACGTTTCTTCACTATCTTCTTCTCCAGTTTTGGGACCGCCATTGATATCCACCAGACGCGGGAGGGAGACTGCGAGAAACCCTAACAATATGCTGCAACTGCCTCACTTTGCTAAGGGTTCTATGTTTTCATTTTCTCTTATATTTAGCCCTCTGGTTTTCAACGCGGAAGAGAGACTGCGATGCTGCCTCGCTTTGCTAAGGGTTTTTTGTGTTTTTAAGTCTCGATTTAATAATAAATTACTTTTGTCAAATATTTTAATTATAAGAAAATTTTTATTAATTAGTAAAAAATGTTTTGTATAATTATTATAAAAAATTTAGTTAGAATAATAATTTTTATAATAATAGATAAAAAAAATAATATAGAAAAAGGTAGATATGTAAAAAGAAAAAAACAAGAAGTAAATGGAGTTTTATAGTCCTACAATTTTCTATGTATAATATTTTTCAATCTAATATTAATATAAAGTAGAAAAAAAATAGTAGATAACATCATCTTTAAAAAAAGATATGAATCTTTTTAATAATAGTGTGACACGTATTAAGTATGACGTCAGCAAGGATTTTGCTTTACCAATAGTTATAGATTTAACCCTCCCGTTTTCAACTTGGGCTTGATTTGCTTAATTTTGTACGTCGTTTCATTGGGTTATATTCTAAAACTTTTACATACGAATACCTATTTTTGTGCAGAACATAAGTTGCATTGGTTTGAAGTTTGAACATACATTATTCAATTTAAAATATGCATTACATTGTTTAGAACTTATATTGCTCTGTTTAACGAATGTTATAAACTAAAACATTGTATCTATGATATTTCTCTAAGTATATTCTAAAACTTTTAGTATGTTTTCTAAAAACTTCAAAACAATTTATATGCTAACTACTTTAAAGAAAACATTTTCTGTTTTGAACCTATGTTATTCTATTTAGAGCATAATGTCATGCGCTGACTACTTCACCCGTGTCTTATGCACGCGGCCTACTGTCGACCATCCGTTAGTCGATCAGTCAAGGCTTCCCGAAGTTGTTAGGTATGCTAAGGGATTGCTACGAAAGATAAGTGAGAAGAAGAAAGGCACTTAAGGAAGGATATTGGAGAAAGATTATTGTATTGCTTTGAGAGAACTTTACACTTTGCTTGAAGGCTTCTTGGATGCCTTGCTCAAATGGTGGAGACCCCTATTTATAGGCCTCAAAGAGGGTGGGACTAGAACCTTCCTAGTTCTAGAATCCTCTAGGACTATCTACAACATCAAGGACTCTTCCTCTATGTACAAGTCTCTAGAATACTCTACACATAACTAGAGCCTACATATGCACAAGGGTGCACTACAACTCCCTAGAAGCTTCTAGTGCCTCCACGAATTTTCCTTGCACCATCAGCTGTTTGTGGGCCTCATATGTAAAATCTGATTGGACCATTGGGTTGGTCCAAAAAACGGTGGACCCCCAAGTTTGAGCCCATTCGGGGTCCGTTTGGCCCGCCAAACGACCCATTATTATGTTACTGTCAATGAAGGGTTCACTTAAGAAACTTGACTTTTGCTAAATAAGCCTCTTTAGGGGGAAGGCTTCCGTGGGGCTGCCGGGGCGCCCCCAAGGGACCCGTGCTGCGTCGCTGCCCACGACGCCTGGCCTAGTGAGCCCTCCATTGCCAGCGAGGGTGGGAGATGAGCCGTGACATGCTCCCCCACCCAAGTCTTGACGACCTCGTCAAGGCCGTCCCTCGAATTCTCTTATTTTGTCCCGGAATTGCCAAAGATCTTCCTCTTTTTCCCATGTGGCATCACTGTCCGGGAGACCCTTCCAATGGATTAAATACTCGTTGTAGCTTGGTACGCCCCTTCGTCGGATGGTCCTTTTTGCTTCAATCTTCCCGAGATCCCTTTCGAATGATGTTACCACGGCTGTGGGTGCCCGATGTGATTTCCCTCTTGAGGGGTCTTCTTGGTCGCCGTGATAAGGCTTGAGTAAGCTTACATGGAACACCGGGTGGATCTTGAGTTTGGATGGTAACTCAAGTTTGTATGATACCTTCCCGACCTTCCGGAGGACGGGAAATGGCCCTTCGTATCTCCGCACAAGGCCCTTATGCACTTTGCGGAGGGATTTGAATTGTTGTGGTAGCAACTTCACCATCACTAAGTCTCCTACTTGGAATTCCAATGGGCGTCGGTGCTTGTCTGCCCATTTCTTCATTTTTATTGACGCCCTCTCTAAGTAGGTTGATGTTATATCGAGTTGTTCCTGCCACTCCTTTGCAAGCTTATATGCAGCGGGGCTGCTTCCAGCATAGCCCGACACAACCGATTGTGGTGTCAAGGGTTGTTGGCCCGTGACGATTTCAAAAGGGCTTTGCTGTGTCGATTCCGATCGCTGCAGGTTATATGAAAATTGGGCAACATCCATCATGCTAGCCCAATTTCGTTGGTTGGCACTAACGAAGTGCCGAAGATAGCTCCAACAAGGCGTTCACCCGCTCAGTCTGCCCGTCAGTCTGGGGGTGGAAGCTTGTAGAAAAATGAAGACCTGACCCTAGGAGTTTGAACAACTCCGTCCAGAATTTTGCCGTGAATCTAGGGTCACGGTCGCTAATGATACTCCGAGGCAAGCCCCAATATTTCACAATGTTCTTAAAGAATAACCTTGCGGCTTGCTCAGCAGTGCAATCTCGTGGTGCCGGGACAAAAGTTCCATATTTGGAAAAGCGATCAACTATTACCATGATAGAGCCATACCCGTCTGACGTAGGTAGGGCCGAGATGAAGTCCATTGAGACGCTTTCCCATGGCTTTGCCGGGGTTGGTAGTGGTTGTAATAACCCTGCCGGCACCTGTTGTACGGTCTTGTCTTGTTGACATACAAGACAAGTCTTCACATAGGCCTCGACATCATCTCGCATGTGAGGCCAATAATATTGTTCCTCTAGCAGTGCCATAGTCCGTTGAATTCCGGGGTGACCTGCCCACATTGAATCATGGCACTCCTTCATGACATTGCGCCTAAGATTGTCCCACTTAGGCACGTAGATGCGTCGACCGACGGTGTAGAGTATCCCATTCTCTTCCCAAAACCGTCGGGTTTTTCCTTCTTTTGCTTGCTCTATAAGGCCCTTGGCCATGGGATCCTCCTTGGTCCCCTCCTTGATGCGCTCAATAAGGTTGCTGGCAACACTACTAATGTTGGCAAACATGGCTTTCCGACTTAAAGCGTCGGCAACCACATTTGCTTTGCCGGGTTTGTACTCCATAGAGTAGTCAAACTCGGCAAGAAAATCTTGCCAGCGAGCTTGCTTGGGGCTGAGCTTCTTCTGATTTTGGAAGTAGCTCGTTGCGACATTATCCGTGTAGATGATGAATCTACTCCCCCTAAAGTAATGCCTCCAAATTCGTAAGCAATGAATGATTGCAGTCATTTCCTTGTCGTGCACCGGATACCTCTTTTCTGTATCATTCAGCTTGCGAGATTCGTAAGCGATGGGGTGCCCTTCTTGCATGAGTACCCCGCCAATGGCAAAGTCGGACGCATCGGTGTGAAGCTCAAATGGCTTCATAAATTCAGGTAGTGCCAATACGGGTTCTTCGGTGACTGCTTGCTTCAAGTCCTCGAAGGCCTTTTGACACTTTGTATCCCAATGCCAGGGCACACTTTTTTTCAGCAAGTCGGTGAGTGGTGCCGCCCTTGCCGAATAGCTTCTGATGAACCGCCTGTAATAGTTGGCAAGCCCTAGGAAGGAACGTAGTTCCGACACATTTTTAGGCGGTTCCCATTCGTTAATTGCTTGCACCTTATCCTGTTCCATCATGATCTTTCTAGCCTTAATGCGATGTCCAAGGAAGGACACCTCACTCTGTGCGAACGAGCATTTCTCCTTTTTCACGTACAGCTCGCTCCTCCGCAAGACTTTAAAAATTTCTCTTAGGTGTTGCACGTGGTCTTGCAAGGTATCGCTATATACCACGATGTCATCTAGATAAATTACAACGAATTTATCTAGAAAGGGCTGGAAGATGGTATTCATTAAGGTGCAGAAGGTTGCCGGGGCATTGGTGAGCCCGAAAGGCATCACCAAGAATTCATATGACCCATACCTAGTGACACATGTCGTCTTCTGCTCATCCCCTTTGGCGATGCGCACCTGCCAATACCCCGACCTCAGGTCCAGTTTAGAAAAGTACCTGGCTCTTCCTAATCGATCAAAAAGATCGGCGACTAACGGGATGGGATATTTATTTTTGATTGTGATCTTGTTAAGTGCCCGGTAGTCAATACACATGCGCAAGGACCCGTCGTGCTTGCGTTGGAAGAGCACAGGTGCTCCATATGGTGCTTTGGATGGCCTAATGAAACCCGCATCCAGCAACTCCTTTAGTTGCTTTCGTAGCTCCTCTAGCTCTGGTGGGGCCATCCGATATGGTGCCATAGCTGGAGGCCTAGTCCCTTGCTCCAACTCAATCTTGTGATCAACTTCCCTTCGAGGGGGAAGCCTCTTCGGCAACTCTGGGGGCATCATGTCCTCGAATTCCTTCAGGACCCCCGAGATTTCCTTGGGAACCTCAGCCTCGTAAGGCCCCTCTTCAATGAGCGTGGCCAAGAATGTTGCCTGACCCTTGTGAATACCCTTCTTTATTTGTATGGCCGACAACAACTTGGCTTCCACGATCTCCCTTGTTACGGGGACTGCGTAGGCCCCATGGTCCTTGGCAATGGTGAGTGATCCATCTTGTTCCATCGTCCATGGCTTGACCATGTCCATGAACTCCATGCCAAGTACGAGGGTGAAATCGTCCATGGTGACGACTGTGAGATCAATATTTCCCTTCCATTCACCCAAACGGAGGGAAATTCCACGAGCAATACCGTGGATAGGGGCTGGAGCGGTGTTGACAGTCTTAATCTTTCCCGGCTCCTGAGTGTATTGAAGCCCCAATCTCGTTGCCTCTTTGAGAGCAACAAAATTGTGCGTTGCCCCCGTGTCTAACAAAGCTTTGGAAGTCTTCCCATTGACCTTGGCTTCCACAAACATCAATGAGGATTTCTTAGTACGTGGCAGCGTACTCACCTTGGCCAATTGATGGTCGTCGCTCTTCCTTGTGGCCTGGACGCTGCTCATCATACGTAAGGTCCCCATCTGAGCCTCGTCCCCATCTGAGCCTCGTCCCCTGATGAGTCTCCTGTAGACTGTGTTGGTGCAGGGATTAGGGCGTTAAGCTTCTGTCGCTGCGGACACTCCCTTGCCCAGTGCGGCCCTCCGCACAGGAAGCAGTCACGGTTCTTAGTCTTCCCTTCGGAGGAAGACTTGGCCTTGTCCTTCTTCTCGAAGGACTTACTGCTACTTGGGCTGCTTCGTTCGGTGGGTCTGGCTCCCCCACCTTTCCCCTTGCTACTGCCACTTTTGGTTCCCTTACTCTCTTTTTTTGAGTCACTCTTGTACTCAAACAAAGATTCGGCTGCAGCGATGGCGTCCAAGAGCGTTTGTACATTTCGACGTTTTAGCTCTTGCTCGGCCCATCGTTGCAGTCCATCCATAAAGTAGAGGAGTTGAGCTTTCTCAGGTAAGTCGGTTACCTCAAGCATGAGCGAAGAGAATTGTTTGATGTATTCCTTGATTGACCCTGTGTGCTTCAGCCCACGCAACCTCTTCATAGCAATTTCTTCGGCGTTCTCCGGATAGAATTGCTTCTTGAAAGCGGCCTTGAACTCGTCCCAAGTGTTGAGCGAGCACAGACCCTTCTTGATGTCCGACTCTTGCCTCCTCCACCAAAGGATGGCATCATCTCCAAGGTACATGGTGGCGGCAGTAATCCTGGTCGAATCGTCGACCAACTGTGTAGCATCGAAATACCTCTCGATGCTCCATAGGAAGTTGTCGAGCTCCCTTGCATCGCGCTTCCCATGGTACTTGGGCGGCTGAGGAACTTTTATTCTCGTTCCCTCCCACATCACGGTACCCCCTGCCACAGCGGCCTTGCATAGGGAGACATCCGCTTGAACGGAGTCAAGAAGTTCCCTTAGGCCTTGAAGGTGCCCCATGAAAGTTTCCTTGAGATGGGCCATTTCGGATCAGAGGGCATCAGCCACTTGATTGACAAGGAGTTGAGTTTCCCCCTTTGCATCCGAAAGGCCCATTTCAAGGCCTTGCACTCGGTTGTCAAGTCCCTCGACATCGTCGGAGAGACTGCCAACAGTAGCCTGTAAGCTAGCGATAGATTGCTCAGCCTCTTGTAGGCCATCTTGGAAGTCGGCAATGCCTAGCTCGGCCTTAGCCATGCGTTCCTCAAGCAACGCAGTTCGGCTTAGTTTCTTGCTAGGCCCTTCCTCGATTACCGACCCTGCAACACTGTCCATGTTTTGTGCCATCGTACTACCAACACTTATATTTCGTATGCACAATGGTTAGCAAGCCCCAGATCACAATTCTGCCCAGCAGAATGTCGTCGCTCTGATACCACTTGTCACGCGCTGACTACTTCACCCGTGTCTTATGCACGCGGCCTATTGTCGACCACCCGTTAGTCGATCAGTCAAGGCTTCCCGAAGTTGTTAGGTATGCTAAGGGATTGCTACGAAAGATAAGTGAGAAGAAGAAAGGCACTTAAGGAAGGATGTTGGAGAAAGATTATTGTATTGCTTTGAGAGAACTTTACACTTTGCTTGAAGGCTTCTTGGATGCCTTGCTCAAATGGTGGAGACCCCTATTTATAGGCCTCAAAGAGGGTGGGACTAGAACCTTCCTAATTCTAGAATCCTCTAGGACTATCTACAACATCAAGGACTCTTCCTCTATGTACAAGTCTCTAGAATACTCTACACATAACTAGAGCCTACATATGCACAAGGGTGCACTACAACTCCCTAGAAGCTTCTAGTGCCTCCACGAATTTGCCTTGCACCATCAGCTGTTTGTGGGCCTCATATGTAAAATCTGATTGGACCATTGGGTTTATTGGCCCAAAAAACGGTGGACCCCCAAGTTTGAGCCCA
Source organism: Dysphania ambrosioides (assembly GCA_026401315.1). Taxonomy (NCBI): domain Eukaryota; kingdom Viridiplantae; phylum Streptophyta; class Magnoliopsida; order Caryophyllales; family Amaranthaceae; genus Dysphania; species Dysphania ambrosioides. The sequence continues at coordinate 5,107,654 of CM048667.1, forward strand.
TTCGGGGTCCGTTTGGCCCGCCAAACGACCCATTATTATGTTACTGTCAATGAAGGGTTCACTTAAGAAACTTGACTTTTGCTAAATAAGCCTCTTTAGGGGGAAGGCTGCCGTGGGGCAGCCGGGGCGCCCCCAAGGGACCCGTGCTGCGTCGCTACCCACGACGCCTGGCCTAGTGAGCCCTCCATTGCCAGCGAGGGTGGGAGATGAGCCGTGACAATAATGTGTTTAGAACTTATAATATTTTGTTCAAACATAAGTTTTTTTGTTAGAACATACATTGTCATAATTAGACTATAAGTAATAATGGTTAGAACATACATTATTAACGAATGTTCATTTACTCTGTTGCAGAATCTTGCAAACAACTAGACTAGGGAAACAAGCGTTAGGATATCTTGCAAACATAAGTTTAATAAGTATGTCCAAAAGTATTTTAAATTTTGGGCTTTTCTCATCGATGAGAAAAATGTCCTCATTAGTAAGAGTGCTCTAGTAGGTAGAGCTAAAAAGAGGCTCTAAAACATTTAGGAAGGAAGTTGTAGAGTTGATGATATTTTTGTGGTTGATAAGTAGTGGGTAGGTGCCTAGGTGGGTTTCTAATCTTATTTATCCTTTTTCTTTTTTTACAATAGTGATGTTTTTCTTTTTTCAAATTAAATTTAGAGTAATATTTTTTAATTTAATATTATTAAAAATAGAGGTTCTTATGAGCCGAGTCAAGCTCAATTTTGGCTGAGCTTTTGAGAAATATCCAGACCAGGAATCATAAGTAAAGATCACAGAGACATTAATATCTTTACACAGCTTTTGCAAAGAGAGAAGATGGAATTTAAAAGATGGCACATGAAGAGCATCTTTCAAGAGGATTTCGTGTGTTAGCTTGACTATGCCTACATGCTCTATTATTGCTTTAGAGCCATTAGGTATATTAATGGTATTGTCATATCTAAACATTCGCTCAACATCATCAAATAAGCTCAAATCAGTGCATATGTGGTCTGATGCACCGCTATCAATTAGCCATCTATCATTTATGGATGAAATGAAACAATATTTACATGATAAGCTTATTTGATTGATGACTGTTGTAATGTGTTTGTTCATTGCTTCATCTGATTGTTTTCTTCCCAATAAATCAAGTAGATTGTTGTACTCATCAATACTTATCATTTGGTGCAACCATTTGATTTGTCTAGTCTTCTTTTGATTGTATTAAGAGGCAAGTCTTGTGTGGTTGCTGCCAAGCTTGTCCTACCCTTTTGCCACACATTTGGCTTGCGATTTTTAGGATAGCCATGTATCTTCCAGCAAACATCAACAGAGTGTCCTAGCTTGTTGCAATTGTTACAGAAAAGATTAGAATTGCTTTTCTTGCTTATTTGTGCAGGTATGAAATTATTGCTGATGATTTGAATTATTGAGCTTGCATATCTCCTCTATAGACTCTTTTATTTGCAGTAAAGGCCATTGAATTCTCTTCACTAGTAGTGTTGTGAATACTACTCAACTCCTTATGCTTTTCTTATTGGATAAGTAGCTTATACACATGGCTTAGATTAGGTAGAGGATTTATCATGAGAATGTTACCATGAATGGTAACAAATTGCTCATTTAACTTCATCAAAAACTACACAAGGCTTTGATCTTGCTCGATCTTGAATATCTTTTTGAGTAAGATTACGTGAACATTGGTTACATGTGGAAATTGGTAGAGGCTTAGCTGCACTCATTTCATCCCATAGCATCTTCATCTTTGTAAAGAACTAAGCCACATAATCACCATCTTGCCTTTGCTCAATACAGTATAGTTGTGGACCAGATGTGTATCCATACCTATCTTCTAGGTCTTTCCAAATTTATGTTCTATATAGAATGACGTAGGTTGAAAATAGAAAATGTTTTCTTTGAAATAGTTAATTATAAACTGTTTAGAAGTTTTTAAAAAACATACTATAAGTTTTAGAGTATAGGTCATAAATTTTAGAAAAATACCATCGATAAATTTTTTTTTTTTTTTTTTATATATGAATATATTCCTTAAACAGATAAAATAGTGCATATTTTCAATTGAATAATATAAGTTTAAAGTTTAAACCATCCATTTTAGAACATAACCGATGAAACGATGTACAAAAAGAGGCAAAGTACAAAAAGAGGCAAAGCCAGCCCAAGTTGAAAACCAGAGGGCTAAATATAAGAGAAAATGAAAACAAAGAACCCTTATCATAGCGAGTCAGTTGCAGCACATTGTTAGGGTTTCTCGCAGTCTCCCTCCCGCGTTTGGTGGATATCAATGGCGGTCCCAAAACTGGAGAAGAAGATAGTGAAGAAACGTGTGAAGCAATTCAAGAGGCCTCAAAGTGACCGCAAGATCTCCGTTAAGGTATTTTAAGTGTAATTAAGCTTTGAATTGATGTCATCGCTATTCGGTGAAATGCACTATTAACAAATTCCACTTATTTTGTGAATTATTTGGTGATTATTTCTTAATTATCTGATGATTTTCTTTTCAATTTTCTATTTTGTGGACTATTCATGCTTTTTTTTATATTGATTAATCCTCCGTCTTGATTTTTTAATTTTCAACAATTAGTCCATACTGTAATTTCAATTTCCTATTCGGCCAATGGACTTCGGATGGGGGAGTAATTTGTTGACTTAATCCGTAGTGTTGTTGTTTACGAAATACTAATATGCCGGAATTCAGGTCACTTTGTACATAATCAGTCTATCATACAACCGAGCATACCTTGTTCAACTATTTCTTTCTTTTTTTTTTCTTGGAAGCGATTTCCATCAAACATCCGAGTGTACCTTGTTCAACCATTGCTTTTATAGTCTTGGAAGCAACTTCCATCATACAACCGAGTTTACCTTGTTCCAACCATTGCTTTTATAGTCTTGGAAGCAACCGATTGTACCTTGTTCAACCATTGCTTTTATTGTCTTGGAAGCGACTTTGTTCAACCATTGCTTTTATAGTCTTGGTGGAAGCGACTTCCATTGTAAAACCGAGTGTACCTTGTTCAACCATTGCTTTTGGCGCTCACTATTATAACGTTCATTTCTTTTCTTATTACATAGTTTTAGTATTCATGTTCTAGATGATGTCAGGGGAGAAGTTGAGTTTAAAGTCATAGGTAGTCGAATATCGATCAGTAGAGTTCGATTTTATAAACAAATTAATTGGAGCCTTGAAGGTTGTGCAGATATGTTCTAAGAGAAACATGATTTTGAGATTTACTTCTCTTACACTGAAGACAGATTTGGATTCACTATTACTGATAACAATCTGCTTAGCTTGCTGTCATTTTTAAATACTGCTACTTTCAAGTAAGTCCCTCTGCTTGTAGCAGCAGGAGCTTAACTAAACGCTGGAGTTCTCTAGTCTTTCCTTTTGATCTTGATGTTAGGGGTTAACTGGTTTACTTTCTAGTGCTTTCCTTGGCTGTCTCGTCAATCTCAATGGGTTGTCCCTTGCAGACTAACTGGCGTAGGCCTAAGGGTATTGATTCCCGGGTCAGGCGAAAATTCAAGGGTGTTACTCTCATGCCCAATATTGGTTACGGCTCTGACAACAAGACTCGTCACTTTCTTCCCAATGGCTTCAAGAAGTTTGTTGTTCACAACGTCACTGACCTCGAGCTTCTCATGATGCACAACAGGTTACTCACTTTGCCTTTTATGTTCCTTGCACGCCTTTCCCGTCCTCTTGTGCTACTTGTTCCGTAGTCTTGTACCTTTCTTCGTTGCTATTTCAGGACATACTGTGCAGAGATTGCTCACAATATCTCTACCAGAAAGAGAAAGGACATCGTTGAGCGTGCTGCCCAACTTGACGTTGTCGTGACCAACAAGCTTGCTAGGTTGAGTAGCAAAGAAGAAGAATGATTTCCTTGAAGTTTGTCTTGGCTTTAACTAGCTCTTGTTTGCATACCTCCAAATTTTAGTTAGTCATGTAGTTGTTTAGGTTAAATGTTAAAGGTTCCTACATATACTCTTCAGGTTTGTCATGGAGTATGAGAATTTTGTTTCAAATTTTTTTTGTGGTCCTATACTTCTATTCTGGTATTTGCTCCAGGGCTTTAATGATCGTTCGACATTACTGTGAAAGGTAAATTTTGCCTGTGTTAGAGGAAGGTATGTGCCTTACCAGTTACCTCTTGCCAGTATAGAAATTATTATGTGAATACTTATGCACGACATTGGCGCTTATTTTGCATTATATATCAATGGCAGGTTTTAGAAAGTAGCACCTTGAATTCCTTTTGAGTTGTGGTTAGTTTCCTTGATAGATGTTACTCCTACAAACTCCATACTATGGTCCAATAATTGTAAGATGTTAGTTGTTAGTTTCAGGGGTAAGTTCTTTGTTTTTAGCTATTAGCTGTCAACTATACACTATTAGCTTTCAGTTATTAGCTTTTAGTTTTTAGTTGTTAGCTATTAACTGTTACCTATTAGTTTACTATTAGCTTTTAGCTATAAGATGTTAGATGTTAGCTTCTAGCTTTTTTTAGCAAGTAACTATTTGATATATGGTGTTTGATTGTGCAAAATTATCGAGAACATCGTATAATTTATATTGATTTTTTTTTTTGCTGGTAATAACTATATATGGATTTTCATTTTCATGTGTACAGTTTTGAAAGTATTTATTTTAATTATATTAAGTTATTTCATATTATATTCTTTTTAATCATAATAAATTACTACTTTATTCCTAACAATATGAAATTAAGTGGAAAAAAGCTTACTCAAATTTAAATTTGAAAAAGAAAAAGGCAAAAAAAAAATATATGAAAATGATAAAAAGATTAGAAACTAACCACCCAGGCACCCACTATATAGAGAGGATAAAATAGCAAAACTACACAAACAATAAAACTAAAAAGAATGGAAGAGTGAAATCAAACATTCTACTTTGTTAAACAAAATGTTTGACAAACCAAAATAAAAATAAAAGAAACCCGAGGCAACTCCATGTCACACACTTAGTTAAGGAGAAAACAAGGAATTAAAAGTGTAAACAAGTCTTTTAAGAATTTTTTTTTAATTAGATGACATAATAAATGTTTTACCGACACAAATAAACGCCACATAATGATGAAATTTTTTTAAAAGGTAACATAGTGGTGCTTTCTTGAGTTTAGGAGCAAAGATATACGTACTCATCACTTGGATTTTTACACTATTTATACACTAATTTTTGCCTGTTTGATACAAAAAATGTTATAAAAATTCCATTTTTATAATATCCATTTTCTATAATCTTTACTAAAAAATAATTAAATATAATAATGATCTAACATGTTTAATAACAAGTTTACGGGTTCAAGTGATACATTTATTTAGAAGTTGAGACCCTAACCTCAAGAATTGTAACTAATAGGACTAATTCGATTAGCTTAAGATTAGAAGGTAAACCCATTTGCCAATTATATAAAGTGAATACTACATACTTTTTAATGTACAAAGAAATAATTGTATGTCCCTACAACTCATTAAACTGTTACTATTACAAATTACAATCGGCGGGTAACTTATGCAAGAAGGGGAAGCCTCACGGAGGAAAGACGAGAGAAATTGTATGCTCTATGTGTGGATAAGGCCAGGCCATTTCGAGGGGACAGACCACCACTTTCAAAGCCCCTACAATGCCTGGTTTAGCTACTACTGCTGGTGCTGGCAGCATCCTAACCCCGCCATTGTTAACCCGTGTCAAGCTCAAACCCCCACTAACTCCACTCCTTTCTCTTTCCTCCTTCCACTCCAATCATCTCTTCGGTCTCCGCCTTTGCATTTCAACACTCAAGTTCCAATCCTTTCAACTCTCTCACCGCCTGCCTGCCGTCTCCGCCCGATATTCCGGGAGAAACTCCGACGATGATCAACCCCTCGATATTTCTTCCGTCAGGTTTTGCTCTAATTCCTTTTTTTCTTTAGCATTTTTTGAAGTTTAATGTGACTGGGTCTTTTTTGTTTTAGCTGAATTGTTTGAGTTTTTTTTTTGGGAATAGGTCAGATAAAGTCAGGTTGATTGATGAACAGCAAAATATGGTTAGTGTTTAGGACTTTAGTTGTTGATGATTTATTTGTGTTATGTCTTACATCTTTTGGTTTAAGTTTTGATTGGTGTCTCTGTGGGATTGGATTGAATAAGGTTGGAATTGTATCAAGAAGCGAAGCGATTCGGAGAGCTGAGGATTCAGAGCTTGATTTGGTATGTTTTAATTGATGGTTAATTGCTAATTTTGTTACCGTTTCGTTGTTTGTGGGATTATTACTTATTAGTGTTGTATATTTATTTCATTATACCAGGGCTCTAAAAATGCAAGTTAGTTTGGTAGGAGATTGTTGGTTTTGATGTTTTTGTGGTCGCATGCATGAAAAATGAACTTAAGTAGCGATTCCTCTTAGGATACTGTCTACTGGGCAAATGGGCATATATACTTTGTATAAATGTGCATAGTGCATTTGTGTGCCTTGTGCTATCCTGTATTCGTACCCCCTTCCTTCCCGAGTGTTTGTCCATGTTTATGTAAGCAGTTTAATTGTGCTAGTAATGATTAAGATTTAGTCCTTGTGTATTGGTGTTGTAGGCTGTGTTATACAGGGACTATAGAACTGTTGTGACACTAACTCTTGTTTGTGAAGTATCAGATATGGACACATCTTACCTTTTATGTTTTCCTCTTATCTTTTAAATGTTCTACCCAAGTAACCTTATAGGCCTATACATTGAAGGCGTCAATAATGTGTACTACATGAATAGACAAAGTTATTTGGATGATTTAGAGTAACAAAGGGGCAATGCTTGTCCCTCATTAAGGGATTGACATTTTACTCTTACAGCTACTACTGGGCAGATTTTAAGCCTCATAGAAACACTGGGAAAAGGAGGGTTTATAAGAAAAAATATTAACTATGCGATCCATTAATGAACTGGAGGGCAGCTAGTCACCTACTGTTGGGATTAACATACCAATAGTTACACTTGATCTGTTCCTCCTTGAAACAAAGATTTTAAAGGGACTTCACTTAAAAGCATTTAAACATTATAGAATTGATTCAGGTCACAGCCACCCTAATATAACGGTTATGTTGTGGTGAATTCATTATGTTTCCTCTTATGTGCAGAATTTGTGGCAATTTAATGTCATGCAATAACTCAAGCATTTTGAATATATAGTTGTATACAAGTATAATTTTGTCCACATAGAGATGAATGATCTATAAATCTGAGCTAGAGTTTTTACCTTTGTTACATACTAAGTAATTTGTAACCCCTGACTATTTCTGTTGGAACATCAATTATAAATGTACTTTATGGATCCATCAGATCATTAGTTATTGATTTGATGTGTGACTATTGGCAGGCTTGATGCACACTGTAGTTTCTAGATTGCAAACTGTTTCTGTTTGTAAGGCAAGCAATATGCTGTAACTGGTGGCTGAATGTCAAGTGAGTGAGATGTACCTCTCTTTTCTTTAGAGTGTATGCTTATTAGAAGGTGTTTTGTGATTCTGATCAGTGGATTGTGTAGAACTTTAGGCATCGAGAACAAGGAATAGGGGGGTATGGTGAAGGGAGAAAACCTGGTAGCAAAGAGATAGGATTCAACAGGAAAAGCAAGGGAGATGCTGCCATTTTATTTTTTATTTTTTTTGCATTTAGCATGCAACCCTTCTTTTTTGTTTGTTATCCAGTGATTATGGGTTTAGGATTTCTGTGTTTTAAAGTCTTGTAGTCTTAATTTGATCTTTTGAGGTGTTGGAACTATCAAGAGCACAAGTGCTTAGTAAATGATAGTGACTTTCTCAGTACCTTTGCAGTTTCAACCTAGCTAGTGGCCTTGTTAGTAATTTAAGATGAGTGCTATATTGGTTGAGTGGTTGGCAATAATTCACTTTTTTTTGCAGGTGGTGCTCTCACCTGAAGCAGATCCTCCTGTTGTCAGAATAATGAACTATGAGTAATATTCCTTTTCCTTACTGGTTCCATTGAATATTCCCTAAGGAAATAAAATTTCCTTGCTCCATGTAGATCCACTTATAATTTCATCTAAATGGATTCTACTGAATCAGTTCAAGGACTTGTGGTGACTGGCTTTATGGTTTTCAATTTTGCATATTAGGCTATTGGCAAGGATTGTTGTTTTGTTTGGTGCTATTATATATTAGTTGTAGCTTAGAAACCTTCTGTGGATATTCTCATGCTGTGCCACTTCATTTTGTTTCAGTAAATATAGATATGAACAGCAAAAGAAGAAAAGGGAACAGCAGAAGAAATCTGCTGGTGAATGACTTCTGTCTCTAGCATTCCCAGTTGTCTAATTCATGTATTTTGTGATGTCAAAGAAACTGACCCATATTTGCTTTGAATTTTAGCTAGTCGTATGGACTTAAAAGAACTCAAAATGGGGTAAGAACAACCTGTCTGGCTTATCTATGGCTTCAGGCTTTCTTTCTCATAAATGAACAGCTGTGAGCTGTGGCAATAGCTTTCGTACCTAACTGGTATATTTCTGTACTTCTTTATAGGTACAACATTGATGTCCATGATTATTCTGTGCGCCTTAGAGCTGCACAGAAGTTCATGAAAGATGGCGACAAGGTTATTTTGCATTTCTCCTAAGGACTACCATGTACACTCTGTTATCCGGCTCTGGGTAATTGTCACTCGCTACATTGAGCATGTTGGTTCTTGTTTACAGGTGAAGGTTATGGTAACCATGAAAGGACGTGAAAAAGCCTTTTTAAATAAGGCAATTGAGCTCATCAGGAAATTTCAAAATGACCTTGGTGAGGTAATCACTTTAATCCATGTCAACTGGATGATGACACATGATTTGGTTTTAAACTAGTTTTAGGCTTCATTCTTTTTCTTCAGACTTGCTTGTTTGAACTGATTAAAAGTATAGAACCTTAATGAAACCTATCAAAGCTTGTTGTCGTAGTGAATGAACTTGGGTAATTTGTTTTGAACTCATTGGAATCTATACGTCCTTCTTGAAACTTTGAACCCAGCTCCTCTTTGATATGTTTCATGTTGCGAGCCCATTGAACTCCATTGTTGCAGCATTTAGTAACGACATGTTGTTTGATTATTGAATGGTACAATTTGCAGCTTGCTAGTGAGGAGCACAACAATTTTTCTCGTCGGAAGAAAGAAGACATCACCGAGAGATTTATATATGTGATTCTTGTACCAAATAAAAATATTACGCAAAAGGCTCCAGAAGCGCCAAAGAAGAAACGTGATTCAGCTCCTACACCCAGTGAAGTCTCAGCCCCTAATGAAGTTTCAGCTGGTGTGTAATCCTATGATATAGGAATTGCGAGTTCTAGGTGAGTAATATGTGGCTGGTAATCGTTATCATGCCCATGTTTGATATCAATCACAGTTATTACCTTCTGTATAGCGTTGATGAAATAGAGTTTGTACGACTCACATGGTTTGCTCAAGGTTTGTACAAATAACTTGCGGAGTTGCTGTGCTAGAATCAGTATCACAATTGTTCTTGAGGTTACATGAAAGAACATTTTCTTAAGGGAAGGAGAAAATACAAGAAAGTCAACCCACAAAGTTTATGTCAGTTTTGACTTTAGAGGAAGTTATAACATCAGCATCACTTGTTTGGAGCGTGATGTAATTTTTGTTGTATATTTTACCTCAACAATACAATAAGATATTTGATGAACTAAATTTTAAGCAATTTGCACAGTGATTAGATCTCTCCTAATCTCAGACACGAAAGTTTACTAATTCCTATACACTCAACTTTGTGTTAAGTTCAGCGTGAGATGCGTCCACTATATGCCGTAGAATTCGAGGGAAAGAGGTTTGTAGTATGATTTGTAGAGTCGCCTATTGAAATGCTCATTTTTAGTTGCGGCAATTAATTTACACCCCTTACTCCCTTAGTTATGCTCTTTGATACATGAAATTAAAAGACTTGAGATCATGTTTACATGATATTCCGCGTAATATTTGGGGTATCATTTAGTGTCCGCCCCAACTTAGATCCCTATACCCAAAAAAAAAAATTACAAAACACTTTGGGCTAGTTCAATTCAAAGTGTCCAAAATTGCTACTCTATATGACGATTTCGATTTAAATAAAATCACTGCTCCAAACAGTGATTTAGAACCGAACTTGTTGAAGCTTATTTTCGAAATTATTTTTGTTCGTAACCTATTTTTGAATATATGTTTAAAAAAGAGCTTAAAAAAAGTCATAGTTTATTCATCAAAAAACCTAAACTATTAAATTAAGGGATCCAAACCCTGGCCTAGAAAGCTAGATGAAGATTAGAAAAGTGTTAACCGAATAATTACAAAGAAACATACCAATTTTTAGAAACTATACATAGATGAAGAAAAATATCAATGATTGGAAGTACTTCGTCCATGTTAAAGATTAGATAAAGCAACTATTTTAGTTAAAGCAACAATTTACATTCCCCAGTTATTCCTAATCAAATATATGTCATGCATTATTTTAAATGTGATAGAAAATTTGATGCATGGATGTTCATTTAGAGTGAATTACTATATTATACAAAGTAAGATATAACCTATCAGTGTGATACTCTCAATTCTTTAAATAAAAAAAAATGATACAGCATCGATCTCAGAGGAGACTTACTGCATGCAAGTCTAACTCGCAGCTTAGGCGTTGCACTCGAGACCAAATGTACAACAGTACAAGAAGTTTTATGCTTTTGTGTTGCCTTGTCATATACTCATCCTTCCCCTACTCATTTGACAGTTGACACCTTATAATCGAGCAACTCATAAGAGGTTATTTCTTGCAGCTCGCGCAAAAATTCCTAAAACATACGAAGTCCTCAGTATCTAACAAGAGAAAGAAGAAGAAATGAAAGTAGTCACTCTTAGTTGTTGGCAGAAAATAAAAATACTTAGTTGGTTGAGTTGGACAGTTGAGAACATAGCTTGAGGTAACTTAACTTCAAGGCAATGAGCAAAGGGGACTCCACAACAAACTATATACCATATGTTACACCATTAGGTGGGAGACTAAGCTTTACTTCCTAACCCCTTCTCAATTTTCATTCACAAGTTAGAAGGCCTCCCCTTACCTCACTTCCTTCAACTCACTTTCACTTCTTCACCCTGCATCTCTCGCTCTACTTCCTCCTTGCAATGGAAGCCAGCGCCGGTCTTGTGGCCGGTTCTCATAATCGGAATGAACTTGTTGTCATACAAGGCCATGAAGAGGTAATGACGCTTTGTCCTACGCAAAAATGCATGAAACATTACACAGATACTTACTAGGGAGGCATTAAGAATCAAAACTAGAAAATTATGTCAAGGCGTGGTCTTGATCTTTTAATCTTATTTGTATGCTTTGTGATTATGTAGCACAAACCGTTGAAGGATCTGAGTGGACAAGTATGTGAGATATGTGGAGATGAGATCGGACTTACCGTTGATGGAGACTTGTTCGTTGCTTGCAACGAGTGTGGTTTTCCGGTGTGCCGTCCTTGCTATGAGTATGAAAGAAGAGAAGGTAGCCAAAACTGTCCTCAGTGTAAGACCAGATACAAGAGGCTCAAAGGTATAACAGTAGAACTGATATAATATCTCAGTACTAAATTATAGATGTATGATATTCCAATAAAAATAGATAGGTAGAACTTCAGACAGCTTTTAAAAAAAACCGACGCACAAAAAACTGCTGCAGAAATGTTTTCAAACGTGTAATGAATATTGTGTTTACAGGAAGCCCAAGGGTTGAGGGAGATGACGATGAAGAGGACATAGATGACATTGAGCATGAGTTCAACATTAACGATGAGCATAACAAAAACAACCAAGTTGCTGAGGCATTGCTTCACGGTAAAATGAGCTATGGACGAGGCCACGATGATGAAGAAAATGCTCATTTCCCCCCTGTTCTAGCAGGTCTTCGTTCACGACATGTAAGTTCAAGATTGCTACCTTCTAATGCTTTGTTTCTTTGGTGCTATCAGAAATGATATGATCTCATCTCGATGCAATCATGCAGGTAAGTGGGGAGTTTCCCATCTCTGGTCACGGGGCAGATCACACCCCTTCGCTGCATAAGCGTGTACATCCATATCCTACGTCCGAGCCAGGTTACTATTTTGAACTAATGTTTGAGCTTAAAAGCTTTTCCATTTCTTACAAAAAGTCTTAATGATCAATACAAATCTCTGGATTGGTCAAAACATAGTAAAATTACAGTTCTTCAACTTCTTCCAGTCTCATGTTATTGATAATCTAAACACAAGTACATCTATCAGATCTGCCATATACTCAGTGTCACGAGTGCTGGTGAAAAACAACCATGAAATTAGATTTTAGCCAGCAAATTCAGAATCAACCGATCCAAATCATATTGGTAACTTGCAAAAAGACTTAATCTGCCCCAAAACAATAGTAATTAAGCTTAAAACCAACAGATACAACGACAAGAATATGAACAACATCGATAAGTTTGAATAGCAGCAGAAACAATAAAAAGGTGGAGATGCAAGCTTGAACCATATTTGAGAAGTATACCAGATAAATGAAAAAATTTGGTACAAGTTGATGAATTAGAGCATGAAGATTTCTCATCAATGTTTTTTAACTGTAACTGTAACTGTATGCAGGAAGTGCAAGATGGGAGGATAGAAAAGATGGCGGATGGAATGAATGGAAACTGCAGCAGGGGAATCTGGGGCCTGATCATGATGATTATACTGACATAGAAAACGCCATGTAAGAACTTTTTCCGTAGTTTTGTCCTTTCTTCCCCTCATCAGAGTAACTGCAAATTAAAATGTGGTGGTTCTTGAGCCATAGCTTATGCTCACCGATGTGCGAAAAATTATGTAGGATTGATGAAGCAAGGCAACCACTCTCCCGGAAAGTACCCATTGCATCCAGCAAGATCAATCCCTATCGCATGCTGATCGTTCTGAGGCTTTTTGTTTTGGCTGTGTTCCTCCGATATCGTATCCTAAACCCTGTCCATGATGCTATTGGGCTCTGGCTGACATCTGTAGTATGTGAAATATGGTTTGCTGTCTCATGGATCCTTGATCAGTTCCCCAAATGGTTCCCCATTGACCGAGAAACATACTTGGATCGTCTTTCTCTCAGGTAAAGCAATCTGCCTTCAGCATCAGCTAGATTTTCAGATTTCAGAAATAAATTATATAACTATGTCTTACATAGTTGCATGTTGAAGCTTTAAATCTCATAGAACATTACATGTGAGTGTTCACATTGACAAATTAATAGAAAATTGTCCACTATATAAGGTTGATGGACTACTCCTCTTATAGGCATATGGTTTTAAGGTGAAACTCTCTTAATCTTGTGAAATAGACTATCTTATGGATGAATGTGTCTCAAATTCGTATTTAACATTACATGCCTAGGGGAAACTGACTAAAAAATGACATAAGTGACCACTATGGAAAAACGGCCTGACTCTAAAGCATGTTGTGCAGATATGAGAAAGAAGGAGAACCAAATATGCTAGCTCCCATTGATGTCTTTGTCAGTACAGTAGATCCAATGAAAGAGCCTCCTCTCGTTACAGCCAACACTGTTCTATCTATACTAGCAATGGATTACCCAGTTGAGAAGATATCGTGCTACATTTCTGATGATGGTGCTTCAATGCTTACCTTTGAAGCACTCTCAGAAACTGCAGAATTTGCTAGACAATGGGTTCCATTCTGCAAGAAATTTTCCATAGAACCCAGAGCCCCTGAGTTCTATTTCTCCCAAAAAATAGATTATCTTAAGGACAAGGTTCAACCAACATTTGTGAAGGAGCGACGTTCTATGAAGGTATCATTACAAAATCCTTTGGCTTTATACAAGCATATACTCGTTGCACAGTTATAGAATACAGTATGACTTCTAAGCTGAATGTTGTGGCATTGTTCTTGTCAGAGAGCCTATGAAGAATTTAAAGTTCGGGTAAATGCAATGGTGGCAAAAGCGTCAAAAGTTCCTCCGGAAGGTTGGATCATGCAAGATGGAACGCCATGGCCTGGAAATAATACAAAGGATCACCCTGGCATGATTCAAGTATTTCTCGGCCACAGTGGAGGACATGACACCGAAGGAAATGAACTTCCTCGTTTGGTTTACGTCTCTAGAGAAAAGAGGCCTGGATTTCAGCATCACAAAAAAGCTGGAGCAATGAATGCACTGGTAAGTATAAGAAGCAATTGTTGAAAGAGACAAGATCAAATTGGGGCACCTCTTAGTTTTTTGTAACATTTAAGGCTAGGATGAAGTTGATATTCTTTAATTACAAAATACCAATCATGATGAAGTTGGCATATATGCTTTAAAACCTTTCTATATAAGAAGAAAAAAAATTCGCCTGTGTCATGTTTAAACTTTCTGAACAAGACTTCCAGTAGGAAGTTGGTGATTTTTATGGAACACTAATGTACCTTAAAACTTTCAGGTGCGTGTCTCTGCAGTTCTAACAAATGCACCTTTCATGTTAAATTTGGATTGTGATCACTACCTAAACAACAGCAAGGCAGTTAGGGAAGCAATGTGTTTCCTGATGGATCCGCAAACTGGAAAGAAAGTTTGCTTTGTCCAATTTCCTCAAAGATTTGATGGCATAGACAGGCATGATCGATATGCAAATAGAAATACAGTGTTCTTCGATGTAAGTACCTGATTAGAGCCTGAAATTTGAATTTGGACACAAAAGAACTCATTTACATTATTCTTATGGTTGGTTTTGTACGACAGATAAACATGAAAGGGCTAGATGGAATCCAAGGCCCTGTCTATGTGGGTACAGGATGTGTTTTCAAAAGGCAAGCCTTGTATGGATATGAACCACCTAAGCGCCCAAAACGGCCAAAGATGGTAAGCTGTGACTGCTGCCCATGTTTTGGACGCCGTAAGAAGCATCAAAAGTCTAAACTTGGTTCAAAAGGAGATGCTAACTTGGATCTCCAAGGTTAGTATAACGTCTCAATAGCTACTAGCCTACTAGCTTTTACCCCTATTTAACTTTCTACAGATCTTACAAATGTTCACTACTGTAGGTTATGAGGATGATCAAGAGCTCTTGATGTCCCAAATGAATTTTGAAAAGAAATTTGGACAATCAGCAATATTTGTGACTTCAACATTGATGGTTGATGGAGGTGTTCCTCCTTCATCAAGTCCAGCAGCATTGCTGAAGGAAGCCATTCATGTCATTAGCTGTGGCTACGAAGACAAAACAGAATGGGGTGTTGAGGTAATCTAAACATCAGAAACCTATGACTAGTAGTTCTTTGTATGGACCAATATATATCAGATACAAGCATCTCCTACTAATATATAGCCACCACATTACTAAGGAGTTTTTATGAGGTTGTATCCTGAAAATACACAATACACCACAGAACTGTCCTACAACCAATTGTAATCAGTACAACCTTCATATTTCTAAAATTGTTCCATTTGAATGTGCAGTTGGGTTGGATTTATGGATCAATTACCGAGGATATCCTAACAGGATTTAAGATGCACTGCCGTGGTTGGAGGTCTATATATTGCATGCCAAAGAGACCTGCATTTAAAGGATCTGCTCCTATCAATCTCTCTGATCGGCTTAACCAGGTGCTCCGTTGGGCCCTTGGTTCTGTCGAGATCTTCTTTAGCCGGCACAGCCCTTTATTCTATGGCTACAAAGGACGCAAACTGAAATTTCTTGAGCGTTTCGCATACGTCAACACTACTGTCTACCCATTCACCTCCTTACCACTGCTCGCCTATTGTATACTCCCAGCCGTTTGCCTGCTCACTGGAAAATTCATCATGCCGACGGTAAGGAAAATTTCTCCCTGAACTAGACGTTCAACATCCTAAAACATCACATTCAAAGATAGCAACTTCACATTAGTCCAGAATAACAGTTCTGACACTCCTTACATATCCACTAGTAAATCATAGTTCAGTCTGACTAATCCTAGTAACTGTGACTTGATGCAGATAAGCACATTTGCAAGTCTTTTCTACCTTGGACTCTTTTTGTCCATCTTTGCCACTGGCATCCTTGAGCTAAAGTGGAGTGGAGTTAGCATTGAAGAATGGTGGAGAAATGAGCAATTTTGGGTCATTGGTGGAGTATCAGCACACCTTTTCGCGGTCATACAGGGTCTTCTCAAGATTTTGGCTGGCATTGACACTAATTTTACAGTCACATCTAAGACAGTTGACGACGAGGATGAGTTTTCTGAGCTGTACACCTTCAAGTGGACAACCCTCCTTATTCCTCCAACCACAATCTTAATCATCAACTTAGTAGGTGTGGTAGCTGGAATCTCTGATGCCATCAATAACGGCTATGAATCATGGGGACCTCTCTTTGGAAAGCTTTTCTTCGCCTTCTGGGTGATTGTCCATCTTTATCCATTCCTTAAAGGTCTCATGGGGCGGCAGAATAGGACTCCTACCATTGTTATTATTTGGTCTGTTTTGTTGGCCTCTATCTTCTCCTTACTCTGGGTAAGGATTGACCCATTTGTGCTTAAAACTAAGGGCCCTGATCCCAAAGCATGTGGACTCAATTGCTAAGGGTGCTGTTCCTGCAACACCCATTGCACCATAAAAGCAAGGGCAATAGTGTGTCAGTTGGATTATGTTGTACATAAGAGATTTTAGTCAACTGTAAAAGTGTACATTTTAATATCTTCTCTTCGGAAGGGGAGTATGAATTTTCATATGTTATATAACTCAAGCACTGGTTCTTCCTACATGATTGATATTTACATCAACTTATTGATTACCGCAAATTCAATAGCGTATATAGTCTTTCCTGATTCTCCTGACATACCCTGCATAACATAAAAGCATTTTCATGCGACTATTCTTGTATATTGTGCATAGGATATAATTTTCGGGGCTGATTTTAGTCGTAAAATTTAAATTTATATTTGTCGGTTAAGAAATGGGCTTTTTTCTAACGTTTTGTCTAGGGCCCTAAAAATCTTAGGAACGGGACTGCCACCATCTGGATAGATACGTCATGTGATAACTCGTATATCATTGAAGGAAATAAGTGAATTTGCTGATAAATTGAAATAACTTCATTTCGTTGGATAGCTAGCATCAAACTGTAAATAATCAGACTACTCGACAGTTTTAGAACATATTCTGCATTGTGATAAATTGCTATGCTTGAATGGTAGAAAATCTAGACATGACGTACAACTTTATGAGGTTTTGGTAAGGTGCCCTGGGGCCGATCGTCTAACTAAGACGACAAGGGCTGGTCGACTAACTAAGCTGAGTTATGATTTCTTAAGTGTAAATTAAAACAGGTTGATTACGTTAATTATGAATAATTGTGATCGTAGATAATATATAATTGCGCATTAGCAGGAATAGCAGCTTGTATCTAGTTTATAATAAGTATTAATAGCAAAAAAAATTAGTGATAGAGTAAGTAAAAATAGTTAATAGTAAATAACAAAAATAGTTAATAGTATTAATAATATTTACCAAGTAATAATTAAAATGATAGTAATAAAACTATTCTTAATTAAAATTAAAGTTATTAAAATTATATATACTAATATTTAGTGTTAATAATACATGTTAAAATTTCGTTAATTAAATGTTACTAATAGTAATAATATGTAGAATTGATATATAATAATACGTAATTATTGTTAATAATAGTAATAATACATAGTACTAAAATAGTATTAGTTGAATGATAATAATTAATCTTAATAATGAAGCATTCTTAATATATGATATTTAATAAAAATAGGTAATTAGTAATAATAATACATAATTATATTAATAATAGTAATAATACATAATACATAAATGATAGTAATTAGGCTTAATAATGAATAATAAGTGTCAATAATATTTAATAATAGGTAATTAGTAATAAAAATACATAATTAATGTTAATAATAGTAATAATAAGTCTTCATAATATTTAACAATAATAGGTAATTAGTAATAATGAGTATTAATAATAATATTTAACATTGTGTGAATAAGTAATTAGTGTTAATCATTGTAATAATATTTAATAATAATAGGAATTATATTATTAACAATAATTTTATTTAGTGTTAATAAAATTAATAGTAGACACTTGGAGTGGTAATATATGGTCTCACATCCTTTGATGATCAATGAGGTGATGGTCTTCGCTGCACCTGATAGGGCAAACATTCAATACGTAAGTATTTGAATAGTTAATTATGTCAAATTATTTTTATCGTCTTAATAAATTCTAATAATATATGTTTGTTAATATATATGCATTTGGTTTATAGGTTCAGCCTTTTCTGGTCAGTAGAGATATGTTGCCAACAACAAATATGGTGGAGGGAGTAGATGCATGGATGACGATTTTTATGATTTTTATGTTTAATTTTTGTCTTGGATATTTATAGATTTTGTGCTACATTTATTTAAATTTTATATGTAATATATTTATTTTACTTCCATTTAGACATCATAAAAATACTTGAGATCGAACTAAAAGACTAAATCATCATAAGCCGATGACTTTGGATCTAATTAAAAAACTAAAAGTAGACGCTTTTATACCGTAAAATTCTTATGTAAAATGTTAGACAACTTTTATATAATAGTTGAATTTCATGTCTAAAATAATTTTATTACTTTTATAATTTGAGCATGGCATTCATTAAAACCATACAACCCAAGGAAGTAAGGTTACAAAGAAAATCCCTTCCCAACATTGTCAGAAAAAGTCATTCGAAATTTGAGAACGTTTTATTGCCTGTAATTTAAATTTATTTTATCACGAGGATTCATGTTGAAGGCATGGATAATATTCTCCTAACCATTCGTTAGTTAAATGGTGGTTCTCCCATTATCCGTCTTTTTCTCAAGACTTTACCCTCCATAGGTGTTAGGTAAATGGTGGTTCTCCCATTATCCGTCTTTTTCTCAAGACTTTACCCTCTATAGGTGATTCTCATCTACCGTAATCTAAACACGATCTATCACCTATGCTTAATAAATATTGCATATATAGGTGGAATTTCATACATAATAATAGAGGTAGCTTTTGTTAAAATTCAACGTATAAAGCAAACAATAAAAATTTAAACTTGTATAGCATAATAGACAATCATATGAGTCTTGTTTCTTGATATGTTGTAAACCTCTTTGTGAATGGGTCGTAGTACCTCTCTTACCACACAACATTATTTACCATACCTTCAACTTTAAACTGAATCTATTAAAGAGGACTGCTTTTACTATAGAAACGTATTAGAGGCTTTGATTGATCACTCAACAAAGAGGGATATTTATAATTCCTTAGGACTGCTTAACATTTATAATAATGAATAGTATATATGACAAGGTAATAATAGTCTGACAAAATAATAATAATAATAATAATAATAATACTCCCTCCGTTCTTTTTTATTCTTCACATATTCTCCATTCGGAATTTTCAAAAAAATCTTCCCATATAGAATCATTTTATTTTAATCAAATTTAGTATGACTAAAATAACCTCATTTGAATAAAATTATTGACGAAAATAACCTTAATTTCCATCTAAACTATTAGAATCATCCTCCAATAACCCTAAAAGTTTCCACCAATATTTACTCCTAAACAATTCAGTTACAGATTCCCATAAATAATTAATGCATTACAACTTTTTTTCAAGGAAATATGATTTTGTTTTAAAATTATTTAAATTTATTTAATGAATCTTTTTCATATTTATTAAAGTCTTGGTTTCTTCGAAATTCAACATTCCACAAAAAAATTTACTTGTAGCTAAATAGTTAAAAGTGTCAATTAAAATTCAGATTCGTTCTCTACACCCTAAGCCTAAGGTATAAAGAGAATTACATATTGAAGTATGGAATAAATTGGTAAGATAATTAGTAACATTTACACTTCAATTTTGTAAAAAAATATATGCTCTCCTACATTATCAAACACGGTGTGCATATACTATTCCATATTTTTCTATACTCCTTTCATTTTTTTTAAGTTAACTTTCTTTTCTCAGCAATTTTCTGTGCTCTTCGAATCGATACAAAAATTACATGCATGGCGAAAATAGAGCTCAACAGCTCTTTTCCTGAGAGAATAAAAGGTAAAAAAAAAAGATTAATTATAATTCGCACTAAATAAATAGAAAAGAAATAAATTAAAAACCTAGTAATAGAGAGAACTAATTTACATTTCTTTAAAGACCGGAGCACATGGCAAAAGTGGGAAAACTGTTAGCTTCAGCATCACAACAGTAACCAAAAGGAGTTCAGGATGCCCATAGTAAGGGTTGCCTTTTCTTCTTTAGATCTTGTTGTGATTGTATTAGCTGTGTCATCAGACTGAATTCTTTGACCTATTTTCAAGCAGTAAAATCCAAACATCAGACATTGGCACTAGTCTATCATCACACGTCTACAAAGTTAAAGGCGACGACTAACATAATAATGATTAAGGGAGGGAGCTGATGCATGAAGCATGAAGCATGAAGCATGAAGCATGAAGCATGATGTAAAAGTTGCAACAAAGACCATGATGGAAACCTTACTAATCAAAGCTACTGTAAAATAGGGAGCTATCAACCCTTTTTTTATTTCTTACTTTGACAACCAGCCGCCGGCCCACTGAGATATAATAATAGACCCTCCAAACATTACCCCGTTTTGACAAAAAGCTCTCACAGAAAATAGCCAAACGAAACAATTTTTAGGGGACGGAGGGAGTAAAAAACAGTTTACATTAAGAAACTCTTGACATGAAAGGTTTGTGAGTTGTTACTAACATGACCAGCAATGTAGTAGAATGCTTTGGCCCTATTTCACAAGACAATTACGAGCAGTTTTGCAGGCAATAATGATATAGTTGTTGCTATATTACACAAACTCGTTATAATAATCACCATTTATTACAGCATACCAAATAGGAATGTTTATCTTGATTAAAGCATTTACAGATACAAAATTAAGTAGCTCAACTAGCTTTACAAACTGCAGGTCCATGAAGGTAAAGTAGGGCTGTCAACCCTGTCATAGTCTTGGGACAGAAGATTTAAGGCCTAGACAGACGCAAGAGAAACCCATTTGAGTATCTTAGGTGGCAGGATCTGGAGCACTTTATCTTACTCGGTCTTTGTCACTAAAAGGTTAGGTGGATTTAGGGCTGTTTAATTAGTTTCTAAGACAAATTAGCTCCCTTAATAAAAACAAGCAATTGTCTAATCACTGACAAAGTTGTATCATAAAAAATATAATCAGGCAGGTGCTGAATAAGTTAAAGGTACTAATGAAAAACATAAACAGCCACTGAACCAGAGCACATCATATAATCAGGAGGACCCACTAAACCAAGTCTATACAAAAGATCAACAAAAACTTCATATACGTAATGTCAACACTAGACTTGTGCATTGGGTCGGGTCAGGACCGGGATGGATCACAAGCAAAACGGGTCAGGTTGGTCCGGGTCAAAGAAGATGCAAAATGAGCCGGGTCGGGCCAAAGGAGATACATAACAGGTCAGGCCGTCCAAAGAGAGTATATTTTTTTTATCTATAGAGAGTGATGGTTTACATGTATCACCTCCAATCTTTGATAGTGGATCATCGATAGGTAAGTGAAAATAATTCATTACTTGATATTGTTTAAAAGTCATGGAAACGATTGACTCATTATTGATCCGACTTAACCCATTAAAAACACAACAAAACATGACCCTTTAAGAGACCGACACATTAGGCCCATTATTGATTAGACCCTTTTACAAATGGGCCGGTCAAGGACCCTTAACGAGGCTCCACCCATTTGAACAGTTCTAGTCAACACTCAACAGAAGATACATATGCCACGGGATCGACTTGAACTTGTCAGAGTTAAGGTACTTGTACAAGGATGAAGAAAAGAGTTGAAGCAAAAAATTTTATTTGAGCGTGTACAAAACATATTATTATCACGATGTTGCATATTACAAAGAATATCTTTATTGAGTGCTATCCTCACCTGCATGGCGGATGTTGAAGCTGATAAAGCCTCACACTCATTGAGCATGGCCCTCCCCTGTCCTGCCAGGTCAGAGAGTTCAGAAACCAAGCCATTGATTCCTTCAACCTACATTATATGGGGAACAAAGCAGGTAGTCAGCATTCCAATGAAAAGGCAAACTGCAGGTATTAGGTGTAGCCGGGTAACCTTTATAAAAAAAGGCAGAAAGGACCTGTTCAAACATGACACTATGAAATACTTATGAGGTGAAACAGCAAACAACTTAACAGCCTATACGTTTATCAGGTGAAGAAAAAAACTGAGCCGTTAGAATTCATAAGAGTTGATAGATTATCAACAGTTAAAATTGTCGACACAAAAAAAATGTCCAATTTAATAGTTTCTACCACTTAGCGTAAGATAAATTCCACAATGCAATAGTGTTGAATTGTAATCTTCCTGAGTATACTTGCAGGATTTTTTCCACTACCAGACTTGAGAATCAATAGAATATCATGGGGTAATGGGTTACTGATGGACCCACAGAATGTAAAAGAACTGTCAAATATTTTCTTCAGGCAGCAAAAACTCATTACTATTAATCATCAGATCTTTTTTAGCACGTTCCAAAGTTCATGTATTGGTGAATAATGGATTTATGTCTAATGTATAGTAACTGACACAAAGAATCGTGAATTTAATTCAGAATTGTGTGATTAATTCATAAAACTTCCATGGAAATTCATGCAAAAAGAAATAATCAAGTCCAAAAACATTTGTGAACCACTGGATTGATGAGCAGAAAGCATTCGTGTAAGAATTGAATATGGGAAGTAAATGGAACTTAAAAATTTTATGGAATTTGAAGAACCAAAAAATATAAATTCCTTCTCCAAAGAACTTAAGTTTCCACGATTATATACATGCAAACAAACAAAGCCTAGAAGGCGAGCACAAATAACTGAACATGTAGCATAACAAAGAAAGACAGTAAAACCAGACCAAATATTATTTGAGCATGAGACCAAGTTTTCCTTTTCCAAAGCAGGATTTTATAATTAATGCGAACTTTACATCTCATACTCTGCTTCATGAATTTTCAATAAAGAATTCAAATTACTATTTTATTTGACAATGATACCAGAGGACTCGGCCAGAATCATGCCACTAAAATGGAGGAAATCCTCACTAAACAATCAATATCCAATAAATGAACTCTAATGACTAAGTGCACCCAAATAGGACAAAAACAGAAACTGGATTTCACCTTACCTTTGATAGCACAGAACAGACAGAAGAACCCATTGCCTGCATCACATCAACAGCACAGCTGATAGAAGCCTTCAAAGGATCAATATCAGCCTGCAAAAGTAGAAACTATTTTTACTTCCCCATTTTATGTATTTTACAGGAAAAAAAACGTTTTCTTTTGTTAGGTTTATACAAAAGACTTCAAGTTGCCATACTTTTCCCCCTCCAGTAACTGGAAGCCGAAGAGTGCAAGCCTCAAGGTCTTTGATTGCTCCATTTAAAGAAGTAGAATGGTCTCTCTCAAGTAAAGCCCAATCTTCTAAGTACGCCATCTGAAATTTCACTGTAGTAATCAATAATTTGAACAGAATAAAAGGTAAAAGACACCATTGTGAACCAAACAGAAAGAGAGTCCTAAGAACTTATGCTATACAATACATTCTATCAAAAAAACTTATACTTCAAAGGCTGAGATTAGAATGTATAAAGTCTGGTCAAAATTCCATTCAACTCTCAAATCAAATAAAGCTGCAGCAAAATCTCAGCCTCCTGCAGAAGAAGTTCAACATGCCAACCGTCAACAACTAACTGCTAAATTTCATTATTAGGTGATATATTTCAGTGTATATTAGTCTTCCACACCTAACTTCGTTCTCCATCATGAAGGTCCTTTGAATACCGTTTTTGCTGATTAAGCTTTCTACTTTGTATTTCTACTTTGCTCAATATTTACATCTAGCTGTAAATTTCGGGGTGGAGAAAGGTGATTGTTACATACATTCTTCTCATGATTAGAACAATGAGCAAGAGTAAATCATCTTACCAATCCACAGAGAAAGACCTAATTGAATTTGCTAGTTGATATTAAGTCTCAAACAATACTTACTTCTCAAACAATACTTACTTGCTCACTCAGTACTGAATTAAGCTTTAGCTCTAGATGCAGTTGTTGAAGATCAATGCGCTTTGTTGTGACAGAATCCCACAATTCCAAATTTGCTTCCCATACATTATACAATGTTTGCTGCAGTGTCAGAAAATACATATTTACAAAATGAAATGAAAAGAAATAAAAACACAGATACAAGGATTGCATCACTTTCGAAAAACCGAACTCGCAATATCTTTACAATTCAGAGAGAAATAGAAAACAAATACAAGCCGACAGTCAGATACTAATCTCCTCCATTTTACAACATCAACTAATCACAAACCCTACGTTGCTGCCAACCTTATTATAAGACAGTCCAACTATGTGTTTTCACAAGAATATTATTTATTGAGTAATGAGCATATTATTCAACTTTTAAAATACTAACAAGTGTAACATAGCTTTGGATGAATGAAAGTAAGATCTACCTCTGCAGTAAATTTCTGAATATACAGAGCAGCCTCGGCTCGAGCATTAGCAAATCTCCATTGCAAATGTCTATTATACAACAAGCGCAGCTGATGAGCGTCCTCTAATTGGTTGGTTTTCTTTCCTTTCTTAATATCAGCAACAAAACTGAGGACTGAAGTTGTACCGCTAGATTGTCTGGTAGGGCTTGATGGCCTTATCCTCGAAGGACTGGGCCCTCTGGACTGTGTAGCACTAGACGGTCTCGTTTTGGATGGACTAGGCGTAACTTTAGAAATGGAGGTCCTACAAGGTGATGGCAGACGTGATCCAGTCAATGTCCCAGATCTGACTGAAGAAACAGCTGATGACACTTTCTCTGACGAACTCAAACTGCCGGCTCTGTGCCGTGCAGACATCCTCAGTAAACTATCATCAACTGACTTCGTCCGTGACCCCAATGAGCCAACAATATGATCATCAAGTTCTGACTGCACTAAAGCATCACTAGACGCTTTATGCAATGGCCTAGGAATACCATCAGTTGACAGTCTCCTTAACAAAGGCGTACCAATGCTAGGAATCGACAAACTAGGAACTTTCGCAATTCTATCAGTAAGATCCACACTTCTAGTCATAATATTAGAAGATAGTTTCCCACCAGTTCTACTAGGCCACCTATGCTGATCAATCAACCGCGACTGTGAACCATCCACTGGACTAGAATTCTCAGACTGATGCGACGAATTCTTCCCTCTCAAGGGACTCCTCTTCCTCTCCGGTGTTGCCTTCCTCGGCGAAGCAGCTGCCTCAGCCTGTTTCAGTGCTACATTGGAAGACGACTTCAAAGTACGATCCGACAGGGCATGTGTCACAGGTTTCTCCTTCTCTTTCTTACTAACAGGAACTGAAATACTATCAGATTGAAATGAAACACTAAGACTACGCATTGTGGAAGGCCACAACACCTCTGGCAACCTACTGCCTATCATCTTCTTGGCAGATAACTGCGACTCCGCTGATGTATCTGAGACAGGTGTCGTAGGCCGAGGAACTGATGAAGGGGTCGATGCCCTCTTCCTCTCAGCCGATACAGCTCTCTTTGGACCTGCCGTTTGGAGGGGTGATGACAGACTCGGATTACCATTTCTTGTAAAATTTGGTGATGGACAACGCCTCGAATTCGCATTCGGAGGCGTTGGTGATTTATATCTGGAACTAACTTCCCTGGTCCGGGACCGGCGTGTGGCTGAGATTCCATTACACTTATCTGCCGGAACCAGTGATCTTCTGGTGGTATCCACTGCTAAATCTTTATGTAATACTCGCACGGCGTCAAGTACATCCATCCAAACCCCCCAAATTAGACGACATTGGTGTACTTTTCATCAAATGTACATAATTTGAACAAGGCTTTCATATATAATGCGAAGAAGATCCTGTCTGAATTGTCAGAATCTGCCATGAATTCAGTGAAGATTATTAAAGTTAAGATGCTAACAGATAGGAAAAATGAATGAAGGTAAGCAGGAATATGAAATTTTAGCTAAAGGATTACATCGTTATTGGACCAACCCCAGATCTAACTGGTAATGAATATTTTACAGATCAGACCATGTGAGGTTGATCAAAGGACCCTGAATCATAAAGATGGTGCCTTTAAATTACAGAAGGTTCAGAAAAATGGGTGACTGTTAAGGTTAACGGTCATAAGCTTTAAGGGTACCCCTCCACTTCGAGGGATAGCAAGGAGAGGGAGAGAGAGAGAGAGAGAAAGGGTGGTGGCTGGTGGGGTAAGGTAGAGGTGAGGGTGGGGGGACCATATGAAGAGGGACAAAAGAGGTGGGAGTCGGAGTTTTAATCAGTGTAGCTAGGATGGTGTGGTGTAGGATAACGAGGGAGATGGTGCGCAGGATAAGACACGTATTTGACCCTTTTTCTTGTTAGTGTTGGTGATGGAAGGATGGGTGGGAGTGACCACAGTTGACGGGGCAATTGCTTTTCCACGGGAGTGCCATGGTGGGGTGGGGTGGGGTGGGCTGCCCTATTTAGGATTCTCCCTCTTTTCTCCTGCTGCTTCTAACTTACAAATCTAACCTGTCCTGTTCCTGTTCCTGTCTTCTCTTCCCTCCAAAATTTATGACAGGGAATTCATTGATAATGAAATCATACTTCCAAATGCAGCAATTATAGCTTTTTATTCGTATTGGTATATTTCAACAACGCCAATTAAAGTTCTCTTTAGTAATAATGAAGATTAACCCCGTGAGCAACAGTGCAAGATGCAAACCGAACACGACTCAATCTGTTTGCCAACTCTATATTGCAATAGAGGAAATGGTCATAAGACTCACTACTAATATCCAATGGTAAGAAAATGTCACAATTGAAAAGAGTAATTTGTTGCTTTCAAGTTATGGTGATGAAGACAACTAAATCTCCATTACGTTATGAGGTTAACAAAAATAGGAGAGCTCCCTCAGCAGATCAACTCCCGATTTTATAGGGAAGAATTTCTTGAGATTAATAACAAGTATTAACTGTTTCTGCTTGTCATTAACTGTTTAGGGTTGGGAAAATAAAATTCAACTCCTGGTATTCTACTAGTCTTAATTTATGTAACATGTGTTCACTGTTTAGGGATATGGAAGCCGGAGACATAGATGGCGGTCCACGTGCATTCCAAAATCATTGTTCATCCCCATAAATTTCACTGTCAAATGCTAAATTTTACCAATACAGAACCCAGATTCACCCAACTGAACTAACTGTCACAAACTCAAAACAATTTTATTGATGCAATCACAAATTCACAAGCCTAAAAACTATACAATGGGTTTACCGTTGGACACTTGGACTGAATGGTACGGTGCTCATACATAAACATGTTTAAATGGTTGGGGGTCCGTTAAGGGCTCTTAATCGACCCATTTGTAAAAGGGCCTAATGGGTCACAAGTTATGTTTTATTGGATTTTTAATAAGTCAAGTTGGGTTAATAATGGATCTATAATTTCCAAGAGTTTTAAACACTATCAGATAATGAATTATTTCAACTTACTTACGAATGGCCCAATACCAAAGATTTGAGGTGATACATGTAAACTATCATCCTTTATAGATAAAAACTATATTATCTTTGGATGGCCCGACCCGTTATATATCTCCTTTGGCCCGGTCCGGCTTGGCCTGACCCGTTTTTGATCTTCTTTGATCCGACCTGTTTTTCTTGTGACCTATTCCGACCTTAACCCGATCTAATGCACAGATCTACTCATACATGCTAACATGCTTAAATATCCCAAATCACCCAAGTTAATTAGTAAGTCTCCTTACAAGGTGGTAATTCCATTAATAAAATAAATTTAAAAGAATAGAAATAAGACAGTCTAATCAGATGGTATGGTGTAACCAACGATTCATTAACATTTTATCTACACCAAACTATATTTGATTTGGCAAAAAGAAAATCGTCTTTTACAAGAATTTGTCATGTAATTAGATATAAGATTCACCAATTTAATACACTAACGTGGTCATTGTACTCAGAACATGACAATCCAAGTGTACAATAGACACTTTTGTACAAAATTAATACCCCAAACTAGGTAAGACTATCCAAAATTTTAAATTTATGAAATTAAACAATTCATAAAATTATTGACCTCGAATAGACCTGTAAATTCCAGAATTTAAAGCCAAATTCAATGAACTCGACACGGGAAGATTTTACCGCAAATAAAAACAAGTTTTCAATTATAAAAATTTATGGCTTTTTCCCCGTGAAAATAATCATTCAATACATATTCATATATATATAATCACAGCGTCCTAAACATGGCAGGGCTCATGTCCCTTATTTTAGCATAACAAAACAATTGATCAATTTAAAAGACGACAACGAACAACTTTTTATTCCAAAGATTAAAAAACCACGATTAAATCTTGTAATATTCACCTTTTTAAAAAGTTTTACCATGACTATAATGTCAATTTTTAAATTTTTTTTATTTATAATTACTACAACATTTATCTATTAGAAAGTTTTACATATACGAATTGAAAACTGACGTCAAATGCAAAAACAGGTTACATCGACTTACAGAAAATGAAACTTACCTTATCAATCGATCAAACGTTGATTCGACACGAAAATTGTTACGTGATGAATAGTAACTTAATTTCCTCGATTTTTGGATGAGTGGATTGAGAGTGGATGAGGATTGTGTGAAGTGGTTTGATTAGTGAGGATCAGCAATCTGTTAATTAATGGAGGATTTTAGAGAGAGAAAATGGGAAGCAGATCAGAAGAGGAAGAAAGGGAACAGAAAAAGAAGAGAAAGGAATTCTCAAGTTTAGAGGATGGGTATGGGGCCGTTGAAATAGGAGTTGGTCGTTAATTTCGCGCCACCTTTTATGATTTTCTGGGTTTTGCTCTTCTTAATTTTGGGAACTTCCCTTTTCTAAAATAAAATGCTTTTTAAGTTTTATATAAAAAAAATTTATAACGCTTTTAACATTATACATTGATTTTATATCTCTAATCATCACACTCTATAATAAAAACTAAATAAAATAAAATAAAACTACTTCTTGAATATACATCGAGATTAGTTTAAACATTTTGTATCACTGTGTATATTTTTAACAAAAAGTATTGTATATATAAGTAATGCAATAAAGTTATTGTATCTCTATTAAAAGTGAACCCTTGATATAATAAAAGTTTTCTTTCAATAAAACATACGCCAACACTTTTATTGGGACGCGATAATTTATTGTATTTTGTGTATATACAATATTTTGTAAATTTCTAAATATGTAAAACACTAATTTTGTGATAATTATACAAGAGGGCGTTCTTGATTTCTATATATAATACGCATTCATGTGATCCGAAAAAGAAGGATTTAGCTAATTATGTCTCATTTAACAAACATATTGGGCCTGGAATTAATTTAAGAACCAAATTTATGGAGATGGGTTATCTATTAAATAATTACCCTTTTGAAAATGAAGATGGTTAAGTAGGCTGTTTTTCTCATGCATTGATTTTTTTAGGTATAAGTTTAAGTATATCCTTTATAAATTGTTATGCTAGCTACTACTACAATAGTATTTTTAGATCTAATTTAATAATGATCTCCCATGATTAATAATAAGTACGTTTATAAGTTAGTGATTTGCAAAATTAAAAATAGCAATTTAATTACAAACTGACAAAATTGCTAGGTAGTAATTGATAAATCTCATATTTATATACTCTCTTCATTTGTTTTTGTTTTCCCGTATTCTCCATTTAGAAATTTCAAAAAAATCTTCCCATATAGAATCATTCTACATTTAGTCTAATTTAATATAACTAATATAACCGCAATTGAATAAAATCGTTGACAAAAATAACCTTAGTATCCACTTGAACTACCAGAAATATCCCTACTAACGTTAAAAGTTTTCATCAATATTTACTTCTAAACAACTAAGTTACAAATTCCCATGAACATTTAATGCATACCCTGCTTATATCTTTTTCAAGGGAATCTGATTTTTTCATATTATTTAAAATTTATTTTAAGGAACCTTATCCATATATATTCATATCTTGGTTTCTTCCTTGATTCTAAATGAAAAGAATAAAAAATATGAAAGGAGTACTAGATATATATCTATTAATCTGAAATAAATGAAACTTCTTGCATTTAATAAGAACAATTACCAAAGTTCCTAAAAATGTACACTATTACAAAACTCAATGATCTTCTCAAATGTATGATACCGATTGTATTCAACATCCATGATATGGCTAAGTAAAACAGTTTTGGATAGAGCTTAAAAGTCATAAACACGTTAAGATCATAAATATAGATTTGTTCAATTTTTTTTAATTTTTTATTGTAAAAGAAATTTCTTAACATTAGATCACATCAGCCAAAATGCCCAAATTTGAGGTATTGATGTCTTAGTAAATTTTTTTTATAAATATTATCTCAGTAAAAATTACAAAAATTTAAGAACGTAGTGTACACATAAAAGTTATAGTAGCTTGCTTACATTCCAACAGTAAAAGGAGAAACTTAGAGACAAAGATTATTATTTAATTTGGATGTCATTGTCATCTTATTTTGACCTTTGATAGAATTTTCTCTCCATGTTTTGTACGCAAAGGTTTTGCTTATTAGTTGACTGACCCTCATCTAAGAAGGCTAACACATGAATATAATTCAACACCATTGAAAAAGTCAGATCCCAATTTTAAACTTATGGTTTTGAGGACTCGAAATATTGGAATGTTTTTTTTTTTTTTTGAGGTAGTTTTTTTTTTTGTGAGAGTTGATAATTTATTGGTTTGTTAATACAATTTTATGGGTCCACACACACAGACCGATGGGTAACAGTGCACCTACTCCAAAAAAATATACATCACGTACATGAAAAATGTACATTATGTACATGAAAAATGTACATAGTACACATGTGAGTTCTGTACATTCCACATAACTTACATGTGTATTATGTACATTTTTCATGTACGTGATGTACATTTTCCATGTATGTGATGTACATTTTCCATGTACGCGATGTATATTCCACATAACTCACATGTGTACTATATACATTTTTATGTACATTTTTCATGTACGTGATGTACATTTTTTGGAGCGAGTGCACCATGAGCATGGTGCACCTTCGAAAGAGCTCACACAGACACACTTACATGAATATTGGCTTCTATTTTATACTTCCTGTGTCATGTTTTATTTGATATATTTGTCTTTTTACAGTGTTCAAGATATAACTTAAAATATTTTTTTTCTACATTTATAAGATAAAAAATTATAAAATTTTGATATTTTAAAAATTTATATCGAACTTCATCTAACAAGACCCCTTTAAGTATATTATTTATTATTATATAATTAAAATTTTAAACTTCGACCCTAAAAATAAAAATGGAGCAATTAAAATGAGTGGAGGGGGTAAAAATTTAGAAAAGTTGAATCAAGCATAGTTTACATCATTCATTCATTCATTCAGAATAGGAGGGGGATTTATAAGATGTGTAGAAATTAGGTATCAACTTAGTTTTGAAGGGCAACACATATAAATCAGATAAAAGCCAATATATTCATATGGGACCCATCAAGAGGTCCCAAGGAGACTCAAATCCTTGTGAAAGATATCATTTTCCTTGCTAATACATTTCAATTTTTGTTTTGTATCAAATTAGAAAAATTGTTTGTTAGTAATGCCCACACTATAGCTACTAGAGTTAGTAGAGGGCTTTTGGCTTCGAGATTTTGTTACCTCCTCAAAGAAAACGAATTTAAACTAGTCAAATTCTCTCAAAGGAAGAAAATGTTTTTTTTAATTATTTCCAAAAAGAAGCAACAACCAATATTAGAGGAAGAAAATGTGACAATAAATGGAGTAGTTGATTCTTCTCCCTTTTCTATGCGTGAAGCGGACTTGTAGAGGTACTTATGAATAAAGTCAAGCTCGAGTTTACTCGAGCTTGTTAACTCAAACTCGAGCTCGACTCGAACTCAAAAGCTCGTGAGTAGAGGTGGCCATTATTCGGCCCAGGTTTTGGCCCATCTGGCCCGACCCACTAAAGGCCCGGTTCAGTCTGCCAGCAAGGTGGACTGAACACGAATCCGATTTTCCTCACCCTGACCATATTCGATTTGGCCCACCAAAAAAATTTAATTGGGCCTTGAATTGGTTCAGCCCGGTCCGCTAAACCGGTTCAGTTCGGCCCGATGAAATGGCTCGGCCCTATTTAGATGTTGTTTTGTTAATATAATTGTTAGTTAAGTTAAATATAAATTAATTTATACGAATGTTAGTTGATTTGCATATAGTTTAATTTATATGAATGTTAGTTTATTTGAATATACTTTAGTTTAATTCTTATGAATCAATGAATGATAGTTTAGTTGAATGTTAGTTTAGTTTATAAGAATGTTAATTAGTTTATATGAATCAATAAATGTTAGTACAATTGAATTTAGTTTAGTTTAGTTTATATGACTCATTGAATATTAGTTTAGTTATATGAATGTTAGTTTAATTGAGTACAATTTAGTTTATATGAATGTTAGTTTAGTTAAATATAGTTTAGTTTATATGAATCAATAAATGTTAGTTTAGTTGAATTATATATAGTTTAGTTTATATGAATCAATGAATGTTAGTTTAGTTGAATGTTAGTTTAGTTTATATAAATTAATGAATGTTAGTTTAGTTATATATAGTTTAGTTTACATGAATGTTAGTTTAGTTGAATATAATTTAGTTTATATGAATCAATGAATGTTAGTTTAGTTGAATATAATTTAGTTTATATGAAACAATGAATATTATTTTAGTTGAATTGTATATAGTTTAGTTTATAAGAATCAATAAATTTTAATTTCGTTGAATATAGTTTAGTTTATATGAATTAGTAAATGTTAGTTTAATTTAATATAATTAGTTGAATATAATTTAGTTTATATGAATGTTAGTTTAGTTAAATATAGTTTAATTTAGATAAATCAGTGAATCTTAGTTTAATTAGTTGAATCTTAGTTTAGTTTATATGAACCTTAGTTTAGTTGAACATAGTTTGATTTATAAAAATCAATAAATGTTAGTTTAGTTAAATATAATTTAGTTTATTCATTATATAAATCAATAAATGTTACTTTAATTAAATATAGTTTAGTTTATATGAATAATATAAGTTTAATTGAATATAGTTTAGTTTATATGAATCAATGAGTGTTAGTTTAGTTGAATATAATTTAGTTTATATTAATCGAATATGATTATGTCTTTTGTGATTATATGTAATTTATGTAAATATGTAATGAAAAATGAAAAATGTCGACAAAAGAAATAAAAAATGAATGTGACTAGTTGAATATAAAAGTTTATAGCGAATGTCATTATGTGATTTATGAATATAAACGTTTAATTACTTTCAAAATGATTCATTTCTTCTAATTTCTAAAGTCATTATATGAAATTTGATTTGATTCGGTTCGTTTCGGTTCGATTCGAATCGATACGTGAATCAATTTAATGTAATGGTCCTACTACTTCAGGAGCTTGTTAACGGGGATTACATTCTTCAAATAGGCATTTTTATGTAAATTTAATTGAACAGAAATTCAATAGTTTTGACGTGGCTAATAAATATTGACACTATAGCGTTTAAGTCATTGCTTTAGTTTACTTGCTCCCACTTTTCAAATATTTCCAAGCAAATGCCTAGTTTTACCAACTAAAATCGTTATGGTCTCCGGTGTTTCTACTGCTCGAGTCTAATAAATGCGTAGCATCAATTATGAAGTAGATTGATTGGTAACACCTTTACAAGTATAGTGTATAAATTATTTTTTTAATAGATGGAGGAAAATTCATGGTTAATATTAGACTGTGAAATCTAAAATATTTGAAATGAGAAAAAAAATATTTAGAGAAAATACAATATAAAATACGACAACAATGTAAACATAGTAATATTTTTCCGAATTGTTTTAAAGCGTTCATAAATTTATATAATTTAATTTTTATAATTTGTGTTCAATCCACATTAAACTTTCTTATAGACTACGTACTCTAACTAATTAATTTGAATGTCAAAAAAACTCTAATAAACTTGTACTTTGTTTATGTGTAGTATACTAGTACTCTCTCCGTTCTTTTTTTTCTTCTTCCCATATGGAATAAGGAAAGAAACCAAGACAATATTAAATATCATTAAGATTCTACAAAATAATTTAAATTACTCTAAAAATAAGTATATATTCTATTAAAATGAACATTATGTCTATCTAAAATGAACATTATATATTATGCCAATGAACATTATGTATTATAAATATAATATATCAAGATAGATATGAACTTTTACATTGTGAATAGTAGATGTTCTGTTCACACATTTGAAAAATGAACATTCTGTATATATATAATGAACATTCAATATTAATATAGTAAACATTAAGTGTTATAACAATGAACATTAGTTATTATGAAAATTAACACATACTGTACAAAACTATTAAAATAAACATTATGTACTTCTGTAATGAACATTATATATTATGCGAATGAATATTAAATATTATAACAATGAACATTAGTTATTATCAAAATGAACATGCAACATTCGTGAAGAAAGTATTGCGAAAATGAATATTATGTATTGCGAAAATGAATATTTTATACAACTTGAATGAACATTCTGTATAAAGGCAATGAACATTAACATATTTCACACGAATTGAACATAATGAATATTCTTTACAAAGCAATAAACACTGAGATGTGTAATATTCATTATTTCCCAAGAGAAATCTTCATTAATGCTTCGTAATTTGCACATTGGGAAAAGATACGCATAGAGAACTTTGTTATATTATTTTTAAATCTGAACTTTTGAATTGGGTATGTACACGCACTGTACACATATTTATTAAATTGAACATTAAACATTAAGTTCAAAGGCAATGAACATTATGTTCCAAGGCAATAAACATTACGTTCATTCACATTTGCAAAGAACATCACGTTCAAAGGCAATGAACATTACGTTCACAGGCAATGAATATCACATTCAAAGACACTAAACATTACGTTCAAAGGCACTGAACATACACTTCAAAGGCATTGAAAATTACGTAATAAACGTCATATATAATGAACATTACATATATACAAAATGAACAACATACTCAATTGTAATGAACATTTAACTTATCTCTAATGAATCTCTAATGAACATTAGTAACGAATATACATAAATAGCAAATTCCATGAACTACATGCAAAAAAATAAATTATTACTGAGTATTAGGGAACGTTTTGCGTGGGAAATCGAAATAGTTATGTTGTGTGGGAAATCCAACCGTAATCATTGTGCTTAATGGGGGAAATTTTGAAACTAGCCATGTTCGTTACTTTGTACAGAATGTTCATCGGGCGTACAATGAGCATTGTGCACCCAGGTGCAAGGTCCAATTACTACATAACGAAGGGCTTCTTTGGAGGGCAAGACAGACATAAGGGACACATTCTGCCAACTGAAAACCAAGGTATTCCGATATTACAACTAGCAAAGTTACACAAGATATGCAACGTTGTATAAGACCACTATCATAGTAGATTTCACATAGTCAAACCAATGAGCAAAAGTAAAGTAACATGTTAACACTATAGGTAAGTTTGTAACCACAACTTATGGCATTAGTCAAATGTAAGTTCTGCTTAATTAATTTCAACAAGCTAAGGCTCCCTAAGTGATTGTTTTGTATACTACAAAGAGAAAAGAAGTAGCTTAATTCAATACCCAGTAGAGAAGAAAGTTAAAACCAGTAGTGAACATAGAACATACAAGTATTAGAAGATAGGAACAAACACATAGAACCCTATGATTCATTTCTTAAGAGAAGATTGAAGAAAAACCTCCAAATCTAACTGAATATAGAAGTCAAGCTGATCGATTTCAAGAAGATGGTGAGCTGACTAGGAGAAAACCACAATGTGCACATAAAAAGCTCTATGAACCCATAGTAAAACTTAGCTTGATGAAAATACAAGTCCCTATACCGATAACTATCCATTCACTTCTACAATCATATCAATCTCTGCAAAAGTACTCGACTTGATAATAGAAACATAGAACTATTTAACTCTGACTATTGGGAAAAATAGATCACTACAAACAATCCTAACGAGCTGAATCCCATGCTGAGAATCTACGCAACAAATAAGTATATTTGCTCCAAACTACTATCCATATCTATTTTAATTATAAAAAATCTTGTATGCAGTCGGAATATAATTATATCCCAACAAAAAAAATCAATGGAAGACCAATTGAAGAAGAGGTCTACGAAAAAGGATAATTTAGAGGGAGATGTTCAGGATATTAAGAAAGAAATTTGCGGGATTCATATTGAGTTGATGAAAAGCTCAAGGAATGTAAACAATCTGACTGTGGCTTTACTTTTTTCATGGATTTTTTTTTGTTTTGCTTAGTTCTGTTAAAAGTAGGAATGCTATAGAGAAACGACTTTGGCTTGTTATGTAATGTAGATGTGTTCGTTGTTGTTGGAATAAGTGTGGATGGATGTAGTGTAACTATAGTTTATTATGTAATGAACAAAAAACAGTAGTAATAGTTTATATTTTATAATAGTTACTGGTTTTTTCATTCTCTGTAATACAATTTTCATGGGGTTACATGAATATTTATACTAAACAAAGAACTGTTTCAATTATAATACATAAAGTGTTAAAAATGCTAATACAATTGCCAAAACACAAAAGTTATAGGTTTAAAGTACTTACGTACTATTAATAGAACATAACTGTTGGGTTGAGTGAAATTACACAGAACAAATTAAGGTTGTTGTTGGTGAATAGGCTACATTATTCTCATTAATTAACCCTTTTCAGGGTTCTCGACGCTTGTAAGCCACCACGAGTCAGTATTCTTCTGTAAATTACCTCTATGGATCAACTACCTTCTTGTGCTAGATTTGGTTCCTTCATGATGCTTCACTAGATTGACACTTCTCAACATGGTCTACATGGATGCCACCACAACTCCATTTCCTTCCTTTCTGTTGTCGACAAGATATAAGACTATTTAGGTTTCGTGACTTCTTAAAGAATTTTACTTTGATTTGTTTTTTTGTTGTCCTTGCTAAACACTTTTTATTAAATGGTTTGCTTATCCTACTACAAGATAAAGTAATCCACTTTGTTATAATTCATCATGCTCTTGAGCTCATTCAACTTTGTTATAAACTACTGCTTGGCTTAGAGACGCCTTCATCCAACTTTGACCCTATACTGCCAATTCAACTAATTAGAGGCAACATAAGAGCACAAGTTGCAATGCTCGAATTCCTTTATTGGATGATCAAGGGTGTTGTTTTTGTTTAGTGGTAGGAGGAAGCAGTTTAGGGCAGTGAATAAAGCTATTTAAATGGAAGGGGTCCCCTTAAGGGTCTTTGACAAGCCCAGCTATAAAAGAATCTTTGACCTAAAATGATGTTATAAACATACAATAAACATCATAACAAATAAACAAATCTATAACATAATTGTATCTCTCCTACTTTAATAAGATTAGTGTTGTTGTTGGAATGGTGGAAGATCATCCTTCCATCTCTCCATATATACCCTTCTTATGAATGAACGGTTTCATATCACCTTTTTAATCTACTATGGTACTTAAATCTTGGAATCATGGCAATCCCATAAACGTGAAAAATCCTACATTTATAACCTTATCATTTACACCCAACTTTTCCAAATGAGTAATGAACATAGAGATCATCCCTCCATCCCTCCACAACTGCACCACCTTTATTTGAAGGATAAATGTTTTTTATCACATTTATTTTGAATCTAAATTTTTTTTATAAACCTATAATCATTTAAATTCCTAAACATAAGGGTAACTAATAATACACTTATAGCCTTATCATTTACACCTAATGATCCCAAATCAGTAATTAACAGAGATCTTATTCTTTCATCCCTTCACGACTACTCTACTTATATATGAGTGGTTTTTTATTTGTTATCTATATCACTTAACTTAAAAAAAGATGTTATTATAGAAACCTAAATGAAGTCTCCTTTTTTATGACCTATTGATGAAACAATATGATTTTCTTAATTAGTCCGGATTAAGTGGGCGCGTTGAATGATTGCTTAAAATATATATGCTGAGAATAGCCCTTTGAATTAATTAATAGGCCCTAATTCCAATTACTAAATCCTATATATGAGTCGAGGGTGTCGGTCTAAAGATTGAGTTTAATAACATTATTACTCCTCAAAGATAAGAAGTCTGGTTTAACAAAACTCTAGCCTTAAAGCCTATTATCCATATAACAGTTTTATCTCGCACTAGTGGAAAAAACCTTATATGCTCCAGTTTTTTGAGGGCTTTATGCTCTGATTTTGACCCGAAGTAGATATAATCGGAGCATATTCAAAATGATCTTATGCTCCATTTTGAATCGGAGCAAAAAATATACTTTATGCTCCGTTCCACTGAAAATCGGAGCATATAATGGGGTTTTATGCTCTGGTTTTCAGTGGACAGGAGCATAAAGTCTATATATATATATATATATATATATATATATATATATATATATATATATTAAAGTTGATATTATTATTGGAATTATATATTATTCGATGCAAGTATTAGAACAATACAATACATTGATAGTTTGATACAAAATAATGATATATACACAATTCAAGCTACCACTCTACATAATATAGTCCAGAATCATAAGAAACATAAGGGAGAAAATGATGAATTATCTAGAAAATGTCCTCATACTAAATTCCATAACCAAAATGCACTAATGAATAACTCTACTACTCATCAAAAGAAATGTTATTGGCAAGGAATCGTATACAAAAATCTATCACGCTAAATACAGTTATTGGCAAGGAATCGTGCAAACTTGTCTCTTATTTCTTTGATTTCATCAATGGTGAAAGGCTCATCTCTTGATCTGTCGAAAACCTAAATGTAGCCACTATATAACAACGCAAAATTAGATTACCAATCTCTATTACTTGTTTAATTCTTAGCATGAAGGATAAATTAAAGCAAAAGTAACTCAATTCTTAGCAACTCATTAATATTTCCTCTAAGTGAAATTTATACGGTCTGAAGTATAAACATGAATATTTTTTCAAAGTTGTGTCATAAACAAAATATAATTAATTATAAAAATTTTTGAAAAAATTCGGCAGAGTTTCCCCAGTAAAATGAATATTTTCCCAATTTTTAATCAAAAAAACCTGTTCAATACAATTCAACAATGCAACATACCAACACACAACAACAATACAATGCCATACCACAATAATCATTCGATTGATGTCGGCCATACAATCCCATCCTTCACGGTCATAAACATCTACTTTACTTCATAAAAAGACTGGCTTACTACGTATACATAAATAAAGGAATTAGATATACCTTTTCAACATCATCGACTCCCGTGGCAGAAGTAACTAAATCATACATGAATCTCATCACATAATAGCCACAATCTACCCCGTTTTATTATTGTGCGCACTAAGTGGAAATGAAATGAATATTCATGTCAAAATCAAAGTAATTTAAAAGGTTAGTCTACCACAAAACATTTAAATTTCAAAAACATGTACCTTCACTGATTTCCATTTAGGAAATGTAGCTCTTGAATGTAATCCTAAACTTCCGCATAATTTCTTCATTGCACTGCCCTCGACAAGAAAAATATAGGTCATATCAATGTAATATTAAAGTTAATAATCAAACTAAAATGCATTATGTCAACTTAGATACCTAGTCAACAACGATTTGATAAGTAAATGTCGAGGTGGTTGTAGACACACAGAATCGAATTGATATACTGTGTGAGTCAAAGGACATATGACTAGGAGCAACCAATGTTTACTACAAACACGAATTTGAAGTCAATAAAGAGAAATATGATAACTTCGATAATAATGATATCAAAAGACATATAACGCGTGTTGGGACTAAAACATACTCTTCAATATACGAAGCCAAAATAAATTTATCCCCATCTTTGATTGATTTTATCAAACTTTGTTCTATGTATTCCTTCACCTCGGGTTGGTTTGTCATGCATTGTGTGTCACAAATCTATTGTGGACATAACCACCCAACTTTGAATTCAGACTCGCATTCACTCAAATCCTCGTGAAGTGCACTAAACTCATTACAAATAAGATATGTTAGACTTGTCCATAACCACCCAACTATGAAGTTCACAAAATGAGGAAATATAGTATTGTAAGTTGATTTCACCTCATGAAGACTCCTTGATAGAAATTCACGAACATCCACTTTGTATACCATGTTAGTGTGTCCTCCATGTAGTGGAACTGTTCTTTTGCCAAATCAACTTGAGTTGGCTTGTCATCAGGCACATTGCTAACACATGTATGCAACCATAAACAATCCTTCCTTAGAGTTTCAAGCACTTGAATACTCACAAGTGGATCTCCCTTTATTTTTGGAAGCGGAGTTGACCCTTTTGATGATACCACTCTCTTGTTCTTACTTCTTTCCTCCGCTTCCATCTCTTTTACTTGCGACCCCTCTTTATTTGCCTCATCTTTTTTCTTTATTTTCCGCAAAACCTTAATAGAAATTTAAACTCTTTTATCAATTGAAAAAATGCATATATAGAATAATAAGATGAAAAAGCATTGCACGCAATGTGAACACTTTATTAGCATGTGCATCGTACACAAAAACCCCTTCATCGCACATCTTTCTCAAATCCTCAACGAGGGGTGCAAGATATACATCAATATTATTTCCAAGTTGTTTAGGACCAGAGATTAGAAGAGAAAGCATAATGTACTTACGTTTCATGCACAACCAAGGAGGCAAATTATAGATAATTAAGAGTACTAGCCATGTACTGTGTTGAGAACTAAGAGTCCCAAATGGGTTCATTCCATCAGTACACAGTCTGAGCCTCAAATTACGATCTTCATCCCTAAATGTTTTATGCAACCTATTAATAGTCTTCCACTCTGGAGAATCAGCTGGATGTGTGAGGAGACGACCTTTCTTCACCCTATATACATGCCACCTCAAATTTATAGCATTTTTCTTTAGAGAAAACAAGCGCTTGAATCTTAGAATAATTGGAAGATACCATAACACCTTAGCTGGAGGACCTTTAGCACCTCGAGCCCCTTTACGCTTATAACGCAATAACCCACAACGCGGACACTCTTCTAAGTTCTCATGTTCCTTTCGATACAATACACAATCATTCGGACAAGCATGTATCTTCTGGTACTCTAAGCCGAAAGGGCACATGAGCTTTTTGGCATAATATGTCGATTTTAGAAGTTCATTTCCATTAGGAAACATCTCACCTAACACTTCCAATAAACTTGTGAAACTAGTATCACTCCAGTTGAACTTTGACTTAACATTGAAAAGTATCAACACGACTGTCAGTTTGGTGAATTTTGTTTATCCAGGGTAGAGAGGCTTCTCAGAAGCTTCTTTCAACAAATCAAAAACACGAGGATGTTTTCCTATCTCATCCTCAACCCCTTCCATTATCTCATCAACACGATTTATGTCCTCATTCATATCCTCCTCTTCATTCTCATACTCATTATTCTCCACCACATGAGCAACATCTTCTTCTTCATAGACATTATGAGGAACAGTGTTTCCTTTGTAAACTCCCTCCTCACCATGTCAAACCCAAACATGATATTGAGGCCTAAATCCACGTCGAAGTATATGCTCCCTAAGGATGTCAATGCCATCGACCTTTGATACATTGCCACACTTGACACATGGGCAATAGAATCCAATTTTCCTTGTCCTAGTTTGATGCTCGACATCATTACTATAAAATTTCAAGACTCCATCCACAAATTCTGATGATTCAATGCTACCATACATCCACGAATGATCTTTTTCTATCCTCTGATTAATCTAGACTTACAAGTAATGTGTAAGTCTTGAATGAGTTCCTTGAAAATAAAGAGCATTTAGAAATGAGTATTGAAATTAATATTGCAATTCACTACTAGGAGCATTTTTATTATTAGTGAGAGTACTCCTAAAGTTTCCCTTTAAGTTATTGGGACAGAGGTAGTATTAATGTATTAGAATATAGTGGCTCCTGAAAACAAAGGAACCTTAGAGGTTTTCTCGAACAAGCTTACGCAGATGGACATAAAAGGACATTGGAACTTCAAAGAAGATAAAAGCCCAATGAGCCTACACTACACAGCCCACTCATCAATTTAGTATGTTATTAATATAAGGAAAAGTCAAGTAAAGAAACACGTGATCTAGGCTACTTTGTAATGAAATCTACAATCCTTTTACCCTTATTTTAATTTATTTAATTTATATTCATTAAACAGATAAAATTAGTGCATATTTTAAATTGAATCATGTATGTTTAAAGTACGACCCATCCATTCTAGAACATAACTAGATGAAACAATATATTAGCCTTATGAAATCAATTAGTTTGTTGCCTCCAATATCCTAAACTCCTCGTAATGGTTTGGTGTATTAACTAGCCAAACCCTCATCTATGCGTCTCTGTAGTTCA
This sequence comes from Dysphania ambrosioides, assembly GCA_026401315.1. Lineage (NCBI taxonomy): Eukaryota > Viridiplantae > Streptophyta > Magnoliopsida > Caryophyllales > Amaranthaceae > Dysphania > Dysphania ambrosioides. The sequence continues at coordinate 5,150,400 of CM048667.1, forward strand.
TCCCCATATACATGCAAACTAAGACCAAAAATAGAATAAAGCATCCCCATATAAATCACGGTGATAGTACCTTGAAGCTCAATCATGCAAATCTTATTCGTGTGATTTTAAGGAATACGAAAATAGTACTTGTGATGTTGCACTTTCTTATAGCAAGATGGGTTACGCTTCACTCTTTCAAATTGATAGTGCTCTTTTTATTTAATGTTGTTCCAAATTTGATAAGGCTTCATTTGCGCACTTAATAATAAGATCGATAAGTTTAGTGCATTTGATGATCAAGTTTTAGAGTGCAACTAATTGGCATTAGCAAAGGATCAGATTCACTTTGGGAAGCACACTTAGAGAATATGGACAATTCCCTTAAAGCTAAGACCAGACTGCAAGGTTATAAACGTGTGTTTTGAAGATGTTACTACTAGTAGAAAACTTTTCCAATACGCATAATTTATGTCCCAAGAATGTGGTATAAGTTTCAGGCCATAAACTAATGATATGATGGATGACTTGCATACATATATAGAGGGTGTTGTTCCATACAAGCTTATCACTACTCCGATGCATATTTAAAGGCATTCCTAGACTGACATAACACGATTACACGACCTCTATACTAATTTTTCGAATCCAACACCAAATTTCAGTACTACCTATTCCATTAAAGCAACTATTCGGCGCATGCAATATAGTATATAATGTTCCATCAAATGCAAAACCAAAATAAACGTACCAAAATAAACACACGTACTGAAACATCCTAAAAATTTGTTAATACACGAAATCAAAATTTGTTAAACACACGTATCAAATGCAAGTGGGTACATACCTTTCAATCGAAATTATTCACAGAAATCTTCCAATTCATGCTTGAAATTGTTACCCCTCTTTGTTGAAATTACCGAAGATATTGGGAGAGAGTGATAAAGGGGAGATTTGGTTTCAGGTGTCAATACACGAATAAGGGCGTAGTAGAAGCGGTTTTGGGGCATACGTTGGGTGAGTGCAATTAGGAGAATGAAAATTTGGCACAAACCTTGAATATAGGCTGCTAGAACCGTGGGAGATACGCTTTGGTTTCGAAGGAGAATATGGTTATTTGTTCGAATATGGTGATGGGGTTGCGAACGATATGCTTCTACTTTTGTGGGAGAAGGATCATGCATGCGATGCTGGGTTTCATGGGAGAAGGAAGTGCGTTGTGTTCGTTGCTGTAAGTTGAAGGAAGAGGCTGTAAGTTTAATTAGGGTTGTGCACACGCATATGGAAGTTGCGTTTTTAGTGGTACCTATATGCTCCGGTTCTTATTGAACCGCAGCCTAAAACATTTATATGCTCCGGTCCTTTACTAACCGGAGCATAAACCCATTATTTAAGAAAAAAAAATGCATTAAAATAAGCCATAAGCATATACTCCGGTTGTATATAGAACCGGAGCATATATTGAGTAGTATTTGACGTTTTTTCCACTAGTGTCGGCTCATTTTTGCATATTGTTATACCGTCATCACGTCTACCAAAATTAAAAATCTAACTCGGTCTTCCTACCTAGGTAGAAAGGGAAAATAAGGGCTGAATCCACAAAGGGTAAAAGCCTAGTAAAACTAACTTAAAATAAAATAAAAAACCTTGGTAAGAGGTATCCCCTAATCAAGTCATTAACAAATACAACAATTAAAAGGGGAATTAATAATGAGGATCAATTGAGGGGATGGTTCATCTAATAATTTTTCAACTACTCTCTCAAGCTAGCTAGATTACACTGGTCTAGTATCAAAATATATTCATATGAATAAGGCATTCAACTAAGCATGTGATAAACATGATAAACGTAAAACACCATATAAATCTCCTAGGATACTTAGTCCCTATTCTCATGGTCCATCAGAGCTAATGATTGATTTGAGGAAACACCTTCCCTTCATCTTTTGATCCATCGCTAAAGGTACTTAAAGAATGCTTTTAAGAAGGCCAATCCATGAATATTCACAACAATTCCAAAACAACCAACCAAAAATCATCCCAAATTAAAACCCGAATTTGACTTCGAGGTTCATGAATTCATCATATACTTCAAATCTTACCCAAGAAAAGTAACTACTCGTAATCCATTAAAGTGAAGATATGATGAACAGAAAACATGAAAAAACTAATAAACTTTGATAAATAAGAAATTATAATGAAAATAATACAAAACAAGTAAATAAAATAGTCAAATATGAAATAAAGAGTTAGAGGCTTTCATTGATGAAGCAATAAATCTTCAAGTTTCCTTCTTAGATTCTCTAAAGTCTATACCTTTCAACAAGTTTCTCTTACTTTCTCTATATATCAATGAGAGATTTTATCTTTAAAAACTAAACCTAACTCTCGAAAATTAAAGGGAAAATCTAGTATACTCTATGGCCCTCATTCCTTTTATACCCCACTCGCTTTTACATTAAAAAAATCACAGAAATCGGAAAACTATAGTTATGAGTAGACACTCATAATGCATGCGTCCTCTCAATGCATGCTCAAAATTTGTATTGAGCATGCAATAATAAATATTACTAATTAGAAACTTGTAACTGTTGAACTTAGTGAATACTCTTGGATATTAGTGAGCGGGCACTCATTAGTCTCTCCACAAAGCTCTTCACATCTTCTCCCCGATCCTTGCACTCAAAAACTTGTCTAGTAGCTTCAACCTTATTAAATAAACAACATGAAGCAATTAATACAAAAATGGGGAGATTTGTGCGTACATGAGGTTAAAAAGATGAATAAATGGCAAAAGTTCCCTTAAGGAGACGAATGAAGGAAAAAGGTAAAAAGGAGCACGAAAGGGCTCAATAAGGATCAAATTTACGAGAAAACTCTCTTCAAAGGGGATAAAGAGAGTGACTTTACGCTGATTTGTTCACGATTATAGAATCAAGAGTTGCACAAACTTCTTTTCATAGCACACAAAAATTTTACGTAGTACATAATTTTATTGCGTAATGCATGAAGCTTGACGCAAAGGCTTTGCGTGGTTTGCAAAAGCTTTGTGCCTTGCTCAAACTCCCTATCTACTAATTGTTCAGGATTCTTAATTTTCCTCCCAAATACTATATAAACCTAATGCACATCCCATTAGTCATTATCAATTATCACTAATACTTTCTCTCACTCTTATGGCTTTTTAAGCTTTATGTACCCAAGACCCCAAAGTTCTCAACAAGTTGCAAGTAATTTTGATTTGCGTTCTCTAGATCAAATTCTATTTAGAAAACCCAAACAATGAGGGCCAATAATCATTCAAATCATATCTTAGTTGTTGTTATTAACCCTTTATTACTATGCTATAAGTGTTCAGGTATGTTTGTCGTATTTTAATTATTACTTCTTCTATTCTTGACTCGTGATTCTTAGTACATTGATAACATGATTTCACATGCTCTTAACAATGTTTCTTGTAGTGAATTTATTTTTACATTATTTGTTCTTGCATTCCATGTCGTAATTTCTTTTTATCATGTTATATTGTGTATTTTGTATATGTGCTCCACTTTTATATATTGCACTAAACAAGACGTGTATTTGAAACTCACAACTTAATCATATTATTATGGATAACATATTAGACACCTTAAACATAATTTTCTAAAGAAGTGATCGCCAAATTACTAGTCTTTTGTGTGCATTATATTAACCGACCTTTAATAGATTGTAATTATGTGTTTTATCATGGCTTTTATCTTGTTTGTTGTTTGCAAATCTTGGTTTATATGATATATGGCAAAATTAGAATAAAGCCGCTTATGGGTGGATTATGACTCGTGGCCTAGTCTTTAACTCATCCCTGTTTCCACTTTGATTAAAGGCTATTGTAGAGTTATGTCTCTCAATATTTCATAACGGAAAGCCATTTTCATGTATGTCCCTTCGTTGAATCCTTGACAAAGGTATAAAGATTCAATGAACAACTCCCGTTATGGCATGGAGTTAACCCTTTTAGAAAGTCATTCGCGCAACCTCTATGCGCCAAATATGTTCACACGTGCAACTATATTCAATAGAAAAATCAATGCCTTAGTTACAAACTTGCAATCTTTACATTCCCTTACAAATCTTACACTCATCATCATATATTTACACACATTAAACTCTAGATGGACAAATAACATAGTGATCTCTAGAGATACCTAATGACATTAAACTCTAGATGTGCAAATAACACAGTGATATCTAGAGATACCTAATGAGCCAGTTACGAATTGAAAACCCCTAATCCACCCTAGCCCAACCTAGCCCTAACCCTAGCCCCGACCCAACCCTACCCCATTCCCATACCGGTCCAAGGCCACCCCTGCCTATCCTAGCCCGACCCAGCCTCATACACCTTTAGTGATCACCAACACAATACCCATCATAAACTACGCCTTCCAATTTTCTTCTTATCTTTCCATATCAAAAACCAAATCAAGGTAGTAAAAAAAAGATAACCTTCCTCGATTCAACTTTCCACATCAGTATATATATATCTTCGTACATATCAAACCAAGAGAACAAAATATTTTCAAAAAAAAAAAAAAAAAAACCAGCACACGCACGCAGAGTCATCGTCACCCATCAGGGTTTTGTAGTCCCTAAAATCAGCCTCACAGCCCTTCTCTTCCCTTTTCCCTGTCTCACTCTTTCTCTCTCCTCCCCCGAAGAGAGAGAGAATCCCTCATCCCAAACCCTTCCCTAAATTCCTATCTATCTATCCCTTTTATCTTCATCAGATTCGCCGGAATTTATATATTCCGACGTCTTGTTTATTCCAACCCTAGTTTTATATCCGCCGTTTCGCGTTTAGAGTAAGCTAGCTGAGTTATGCCGGCTGACCAGACCGTTATTAGCTTAAGACCAGGTGGTGGTGGAGGCAATCGAGGCCCTCGATTTCTGGGACCCCGGTTCGATTCTCATAATTCTTCATCAGTTTCATCTGCTGCTTCTGAAAACCAGCCTCCTCGCTCTCATGGCGGCGCCTCGGTTGAGGTCTAGATCTGTTGATTTGTGATTGGTTTTTCTGTTTTCGCGGTTTGGGTTTTGTTTGTTTTTCGATTTTGTGAAATGGGTCTCGATTTTTTGGATCTGGATTTATTGTTATTGATCTGGGGTTGGGATTTGAATGAAAAAGTTTGGAAATTTTGTGTTTTGAATGGTTAAGTTTGGACTTTGTGTTTTGAATGGTAAAGTTGGAACTTTTGTGTCGTGAATGGTAAAGTTGGAACTTTTGTGTTTTGAATGGTAAAGTTTGGGACTTTTTTGTGTTCTGGATGATGGGCCTGTATGTTTTTTTATTTTATTTGTGTCAATGTTATTATGATGTTCTTGATTGCACACTAATGTTTTTGTGTGTGGAGTAATTCACTGTTGTATTGTAAAATTCTATACTTGGATTGGGTTTCTGTTTTTGTGAGATATGTGGAGTGGATTGTGCTAAATTATTCGGTAATAGGCGAAGCGAAGCAAACGTCCTGATTCTTGGCAGGGTACTAAAGATGCGTTCACTGCTGTAAATATGGACGGAGAGTCATATGTAGGATTTAGGTGAGCTTTGAATGAGTTGTGTGTAGCTCATAAAGAAACCTACAGACATGTTTGTAGTAGTCGTGCTCATTGGGAACTTGCAAGACATTTATTTCATTAAACATGTTGAATTGGCGAAAAGCGTATAGCATTATGCCAGTGTTGTCCTGGGACTTGCTGAGAACTCGTGTTACAACCCCCGCATGACAGCTCTAGGGCTTTGGTGTTTGGCATTGATTAGTTTGTTTTTGTATTTTAGTGCTTGTGATGATATGTAATCGTAGGTTGTTGAAAGAAGTATTTTTTCCCCAAAATACTGTTTTTAATCTGTACTTTTATTTGGTGTAGTTTGGAGATGCTCGATTTGAGGGTCGTGAACGCGTCCGCTACACTCGGGATCAGCTGTTGCAAATCAGAGAGGTAATTTTGGAAATTTTTAGGCGTCTCTGGCAGCGTATGTTTTCACTGTTTTATGTGAGATTATCTTGGCTGACTGGTTGCTTTCGATATGGTCTTCTTAAGCTGGGATGTGTGCGTTTGAACTAGAGGCTAACCTCACCATGATTTATACCATTTTTTGCATGCTTGCGTATTTGAATCGTGATGCCTCATTGAGTTTTCATCTACTTACTGATCAAAGATAAATTTTTTTGTTGGGTGTTGATGATTTTGGCTTCAAGGTAGTCCTTTGTATATAATTATTGAGTAACAAATTTGATTTCTGTATCCTGTGATCTCATGTACATGCTTTATCTTTCTCAAGATGGCGGTGGTTCCTGAGGATATCCTAATTGTCAAAAGAGAAATCGATTCTGAGTTGTTTGGTGAAGAGCAGAATTTGAATCGTGCTGAAGCCAATGTAAGTGTCATTTGTGCAATTGGGTGTGTGAATAGAATTGCCTTATATGCCTTAGATGTTATGTCATTCTTGTTGTGCCAAACATTTACATTTGCATTCAAAAAGTTTTATAAAATTTTGGCAGATCATTTTTTATGGCAAATTACATGCTGTCCCCCATTTTCACTGATTGATTTCAATTTTTCAGTCTCCAAGTCAGCCACAAGCCCGTTATTCTGAGCCTGATAATCGAGATTGGCGTAGTCGCTCTACTCAGGTATCAGCTCCTGCAGCAGAGGAGAGGTCTTGGGAGACAATCAGAGATAGAGAGTTTGTTAACAGGGGTCCAGATTCTAATCGTCAGGACCAGTTTAACTCCCAATTTTCAAGGGCACAGATTTCCTCACATCAAGGGGTACTTGTCTCTTGTTGTCTTATTATTATTATTATTATCATTATTTTAATAATAATACTAATACTAATAATAATAACAACAACAACAATTATGCTGATATGGCTTGGGTAATTTGCTGTCAGTTATGATATGTTCATGTAACAATTTGCTGTTATCTGTTATTACTTAAATTTGTAAATTGGTGGATACTAATGTATTTTTAACATTTTTAATTTGCATAATTAGAATTTATTCAAGTATTTCAACCTTGTTTGTGTTCTCTGATTTAGTTTTGTATTTTGTAAGCTTATGGAAGGTTTTATTTTTTATGTAAACCAGGGTCCAACTCCAGCTTTGATAAAGGCTGAGGTGCCATGGTCTGCTAAAAGAGGAAGCCTCTCAGATAAAGACCGTGTTTTGAAGACTGTGAAAGGGTAATATGTCTTTACTTCTTTTTTGGTCTGTCGTTGCAGTCGGCAGGAAACTTCAATTCTCTATTCTCACTATCAGGCTACATAACTTTTGAGTATCTAGGTCTTGTGGTCACAGTTAGGAAAAGAATTTTTGCATGTCTCTGGATAGCTTGTTATTGGGCATCATGATCTTAAATAACTGCAGTTGCAATGCCTGCAAATCAAAGTACCAAATATTTAATGAACTTTTAAGCTTTTGGTAGCTAAATGGGATTGCAAAATTTAGCTGTTTCATATTGTTCTGCGATTAGCCCATGTTTGTGTTGGACATGCATAAACTAGGGTTGTGACTGTATTAATATTTATTGTTTTCACAATGCAGTATTCTCAACAAGCTCACACCTGAGAAATATGATCTTCTCAAGGGTCAACTGATCGATTCTGGTATCACATCAGCTGAAATTCTAAAGGTGGTTGTCTTTCTATGTGTTTCCTGAATTTGGTCATGACTTTTTCATGGATTCTAATTTTGTATCTATGTCTTCAGGGGGTTATTTCATTGATCTTTGACAAAGCTGTTCTGGAGCCTACGTTTTGCCCTATGTATGCACAGTTATGTTCTGATTTGAATGAAAAGCTCCCTCCATTCCCAGCAGAAGAGGATGGTGGTAAAGAAGTCACCTTCAAGCGTGTGCTTTTGAACAATTGCCAAGAGGCATTTGAAGGTGCTGACAATCTAAGGGCTGAACTTAGGCTGATGACAAGCCCTGACCAAGAATCTGAACGTCGAGATAAGGAAAGAATGGTTAAACTCCGTACTCTGGGGAACATACGTCTTATTGGTGAACTTCTGAAGCAGAAAATGGTGCCTGAAAAGATTGTTCATCATATTGTACAGGTATATGGTTTTTTTTAGCTTGCACTTGCTTTTTAGATGTGATCCTCTTGGGAGCGTTGCTCTTATATTGCCTTGATCACAATGTAGGAGCTATTAGGCCCTGAAAATAAAAGTTGCCCAGAAGAGGAGAATGTTGAGGCCATATGCCAATTTTTCAGCACCATTGGTAAGCAGCTTGATGAAAACCCCAAGTCAAGACGTATTAATGATGTTTATATGGGTCGATTGAGGGAACTGAGCACAAACAGTCAACTTGTCCCTCGTCTGCGTTTCATGGTCCGTGATGTTCTTGATATGCGATCTAATAATTGGGTTCCTAGGCGTGAAGAGGTTTGATTCCCTTCTTTAACTTCTTTTCAAGCAATTTGGTCAGTGAGTCACTTTAATATGATCCTAATTTTACTTTGTTGCTCGCGATCTTTTAGTTCACAGCCAAAACCATTACTGAAATTCATACTGAGGCAGAGAAAAACTTGGGTTTGCGCCCTGGTGCTACTGCAGGCATGCGGAATACTCGTGGTGTACTTCCTGTTCAAGGAAACATCGGTCCTGGAGGATTCCCAGTCAATCGCCCAGGCACTGGGGGGATGATGCCTGGGATGCCTGGCTTTCGGAAGATGCCTGGAATGCCCGGAATGGACAATGGCAATTGGGAAGTTCAAAGGAGTAGGTCTATGCCAAGGGGAGTTGACATGAATGCATCGTCTTCAGGAGGACGCTTCCAGTCATCATTGGTTGGCAAACCAACCCCGATGAACTCTAAGCTCTTGCCTCAGGGGAGTGGTGGTATAATTAGTGGTAGGAGTGCACTACTGCAAGGAAGTGGGCCACCTGCTCGTCAATCGAGCTTTGGCTTGGGTATGGAGCCCATAGGCCAAATACCTAAGACTAAGCCCACCCCACCTGAACCAGCAGCTCCAGTTGAGAAACCTGCCGCTGCTACTATGCCTGAGGAACTTAAGAGAAAGACAATTTCACTCCTTGAGGAATACTTTAGTGTGCGGCTCTTGGATGAGGCTTTACAATGTGTCGAGGAGCTCAAATCACCTTCTTTTCACAATGAAATTGTGAAGGAAGCAATTAATTTGGGATTGGAAAAGAATCCCCCTTGTGTTGAGCCAGTTGCAAAGCTCTTAGAGCACCTTTTTGCTAAGAATGTTTGCACTGCTAGGGATATCAGTACTGGTTGCTTGTTCTACGGTGGAATGATTGATGATATTGCTATTGACCTTCCCAAGGCTCCTAACAATTTTGGTGAGATCATGGGTAAGCTAATTTTGGCTGGGGCATTGAAGTTCAGTGCGGTGAAGGACATCCTGCTGAAGGTGGAAGATGAAATATTCCGGAAGCCTATATTTGATGCCATAGAGAGGGTGGTCGGACAAGGAGGTTTGGAAGCACAAGCTGCTGATGTTGAAGCATGCAGGGCTCTTATCTGAATGCTGGTTGGTCGTTCTCTTTCACCCTATACATCTATTACTTGAAATTCAATGTAGTCCTTCGCAAGTATCTGACGCTTTTCCTATGATTAAATTTTTGCTTTGTGTTATTCACAATTTCACCCAATGTTTGAGGTTAGTGCCCATGTATTACTATACTGAGTTGGAGCAGAGAGGATCTGGGTGGTGTTTTCTAGTCGTCTGTATATTTTGCTCCATAAGACCAAGGTCATACTTGTAGGTTTATCTTTTTTTTAAAACGCTTATTTTTTGCAATATTTTTTGAGTTAGAAGTTACAACATAATGCCATGGATTTTGCTGTAAGGCATGGCTGGATTATGTTTAATTTTTGTTTTGGATGGCTGTCTTTGTGAAGGACCGAGTTCTGTATTCGGTTACTTTCAGAATTTTGTGGTGTCCTTGAATGGATAATTTTTGTTCTTGATTACTTTTGTGCCCGTAAAAATGTCACAATGTTGCGCCTCTTACACATCATAAGCACCCCTTAAGCGATTTTACTCTGTTTAAAGCGAACTGATAAAGCGGCCGTCCGTTGGTGAGAACACAGCAACTTTTGCAGTTTACTATTCTTGCCACCAGCTTCGGTTTTTCCACTTGTGTGATACTCTCTCTTTCTCGATAAGAAAGTCTCATTTTTTCTATAGAGTCAAAATTTAAAAAGTTTGATTATAAATTATCATTATATTATAAGAAATAATATATTCAAGTGGGATTTTATTAAATATATTTTAATGTAAATTTTTAAAATATTACGTTTTTATGATTTTTAGCCTTATGCATATGAAGCTAAAACCGTTTAAAGTTGTATTTTGTATATCGCAAAAAAGTCAAATGGTTTTTTTTATTTACAAGGATGGAGGGAGTAGTTTTTTGCTTTATTCTTCATGGTTGCTATTGCTAGTGGACTTGGGCTAAAACTGATCCATAAAAGACGATGAATTGAAATTCAAATTGTACCCTTAAATAATCATCCAATATTGACCCTAATTTACATGTAACTAATATTGTAGGGTTTATCATTACTGACCCAAAATTGGTATGTTTGCGTGTTTTCTACTGCTCAAACCTTTCCACTTGTTTGCCACCAGAGAATTGCAAATAATGGAAATCAGGTGTACAATCGGAATGGGTGAAATACAATTGCCTTGGAAATAATACGATCAAGATAAGAGTATGGTCAAACAAAAAATTGAGCGTTACACTTACCAAAGACGGCTTGGCCTAGCTGACCCAATAAGGGAGGACTAGAGTTAACTCGAAAGACTAATTGGTTGTAGTAAGAGTTATTCCTCAAATTTATAAGGTGATATACCAATAGATAGTTTCAATTGAAACCCAAACACGTACTAAAAAACACATGTAGGATAAGGATACCAAAAATTTCAAAATCCGAACTTCAAGATTTTGTCTGAAATTGTTATGTTAAGAGGTAACTTAATGCTGTTTTGGTCCTTCCATTTGATCTTACTTCCACAGTAGCATGTGCGAAGTTCTTTCTTATGAAGTATAGAAGAATGCTATAACCTGAAAGCTAGCAATAACCTTGCAAATCTAGAAATGATATGCTCTCATTCTTGTCAAGATATTATGCAAGTCGAATTTCAGTACCTTCCTGTGATAGAATGGATTCACTTGTAAATACACACTTCTACAGAACTCTGTTTAGAAACAAAAGCATCACTGCATTAAGAGTGATTGACAAGTATTTGCTTCAAATTTTTTGTTGAACTCTGTTTAGAAACAAAAGCACTATCGCGCAAGATGGAAATGTTGATTAGTATTCTAATTCTGAACCTAACTCAACAACTCTCCGAGAGACAAAAAAAAATTTAGTAGGAATGCGTGATTTATCAAAATGTCATCAAGTCGTCAGCTTGAAGTCAGCCTGAAGCTTGAATTTGTTAGCTTCTTGCGCTGAAGTTTTCTTGATCATGCATTGATCTATTTCTTGAACATTTGGCTTAAATCATAAGAATAAAGCTATATTAGTGAATCATAATATTCTTGGGACCAATGACAAGGGTATGCAATAAGAGAAGTATACTTACTAGGACTCACTATTCTTATGCATTTGCTTAGGGACTTGGCCGATGTAATAGAATCTGTACCTGCAATCAGACGAACAAAACAAAAAAATTATGTCAGCCAGAAACATATGATTGAGTGAAGAATCAATCAAAGAAGATAAAGTTAAATATTTCACAATTTACGCACACATCTCCTGCAAAATACTTCTCGAACAGATGATGAATGTTCGACAAAATCTTGGCTAGTTCCTAACTCCCCATTTCCATCATGAAGCAACGTGTATTTCATTTGATTATAAACGTGTATACTAAGAACAATATGAGACCAGTACAAGAAATACTTGATTTAAAGCAGAAAATATTGTAAAACCCACTTGATTTGTAGCAGAAAGTATGGAATTGTATCAGTGGATGCACCTGCTGTTAAGAAATACTTGATTTAAAGCAGAAAATATGGTAAAATCCACTTGATTTATGGCAGAAAATATGGAATTGTATCAGTGGATGCACCTGCTGTTGATGGGCAAGGATAGTCAGTTGCTCCACACTCAATCCCAAATTCAGTTAGGAGCTCTGACAGAGAGAAGTCCGTCCCAAAGGCAACCAAATTTCCCAAATCCTAGTCAAAAAGGCATCAGATTCAGAAGCAGGACTCCTTCCATCTCCACTTGTACTTTCCAAATTTGTTGGTAAATCAACACTATTAAAATCCAGCGTCCCTTTGAGATGCTCTCTCTTGCTTTGCAGCTTAGCAGGAGAAGAAAAAGTGCACTGATTTCTTTAGATGGAAATGTGCTTAGCAGGACTCATTATAATCGTCTTAGAGGAGAAAACTATGCAGTTAGTGGGTGTAGTCTCGGGAATAGTATCATGCTGAGACACTGAAGTTGAAGAAATATCTTCCAGAGGAGAAGTGGATTTATCGCTCTGGGAAGAGAGTGCTCATCAGGGTGTTTTAGGTCCTGAAGAGTTCGAAGGAGGCGAAACTGAAGGCTTATTAAACAAATCCTTAGCTACACTTGATCCTTGAATAAGCGATCCTACTTGAGCAAAACTAGATGTATGACCTTTTAAATGCATTGTTTGGCTGTGTAACTGAACCTGCAGAGAGTAAAGTTTTGCAGGACGCGAAGTTTAATACAACGTAATCAAGTTTGCCAAGCTGTATAGACAATCAAAACCCACCCTGATCGTAGAAAGAGTTGTTGACTATACGAGTGCAATATTTCTTTGGTGCCTGAGGTACATCTTGGAGACCCTCGTAAGTTTTTCTCTTCCTTGGAGGACGAGAACCCGTAATAGGTGTTGTGTAGTTAGTATGATCCACCTTAACACTTTGTATGTCATGACTGGACTTCTGTAACAAGCAGGATAGTCTGAAACCATTGGGAAACAATCATTTGTGTCAACTCAGATCAAATACAGCAAGTTTGCAAGAATACTTGTTTTGCACTGATCACATCATAACTCAAATGGAGTCTGGAGTACAATTAGGAACAGCAGAATTATAAACATTCATCAAATCCTGCATCCCATGCAAAAGTGATTGAACCCTGCACCTTTCTTGGCCTAACACACATCTCTATTGCACAATCATCACCTTCTGCTCCATCAACCATATATACTCTCATCCAACATTTCTGCTAAGCTCATCAAACTCCTCGGACCGAAAGGTGGAGCGGCCTCATGGAAGGCTGTCACTATTTTTTTTGGATCTTTATATAATGCATGTGGGTTGTTCAGGAGATCTTAGTAAGCTTGAATCCCTCCGTTACTCTTTAGTTTAATTTAAATATTTTTCGTTTTAGCAAGGGTTTGTAAGAAAATAGTCCCTAACAAATATGATGAGACGAGTGCATAGTATGGTAAAAATCGTAATGAGATTAAGAATGACAAAAAAGTTAATAGGTTGAATTTTGTATAATAATCATATTGTTATAATGAAAGTATCTTTTTATTACTTTTACTTTTACATTATATTATTATTTGAGCTCCATTTAATCGAAATTTATCTTGTGTAAATGTGTAAATTTCAATTACTCAGTAGTTAGTGCAATGTCATTAGTGCTTTGTATATTTACATACTCAAATATTTAACTTATTGTTTATTTAAATGTATTTTAGTTTATATAAATGTTAGTTTTGTTGAACATAAATTAATTTATACAAATGTTAGTTGATTTGCATATAGTTTAATTTATATGAATGTTAGTTTAGTTGAATAACTTTAGTTTAATTCATATGAATCAATGAATAATGTTAGTTTAGTTTATATGAATCAATGAATGTTATTATAGTTAAATTTAGTTAAATTTATATGACTTAATAAATATTAGTTTAGTTATATAAATGTTAGTTCAATTGAGTATAGGTTAGTTTATATGAATGTTAAATTAGTTGAATATAGTTTAGTTTATATGAATCAATAAATGTTAGTTTAGTTGAATTATATTGTATAAAGTTTAGTTTATATGAATCAATGAATGTTAGTTTAGTTGGATGTAGTTTAGTTTATATGAATTAATGAATGTTAATTTAGTTAAATATAGTTTAGTTTATATGAATGTTAATTTAGTTGAATATAGTTTAGTTTATATGAATCAATGAATGTTAGTTTAATTGAATGGTAAATAATTTAGTTTATATGAATTAAAGAATGTTAGTTTCGTTGAATAGAGTTTAGTTTATATGAATTAGTGAATGTTAGTTTAGTTTATAAAAATATTAGTTTAGTTTAATATAGTTTAATTTATATGAATATTAGTTCAGTTGAACATAATTTAGTTTATTTGAATGTTAGTTTAGTTAAATATAGTTTAATTTAGATGAATTATTGAATCATAGTTTAGTTGAATCTTAGTTTAGTTTATATAAATGTTAGTTTAGTCGAACATAGTTTAATTTAGATGAATCAATAAATTTTAATTTAATAGAATCTTAATTTAGTTGAACATAGTTTAGTTTAAAAAAATCAATAAATGTTAGTTTAGTTGAATATTATTTAGTTTATTCATTATATGAATCAATAAATGTTAATTTAGTTGAATATAATTTAGTTTATTTATTATATGAATCAATAAATGTTAGTTTATTCAAATATAGTTTAGTTTATATGAATAATGTAAGTTTAGTTGAATATAATTTAGTTTATATGAATCAATGAATGTTAGTTTAGTCGAATATAATTTAGTTTATATGAATCAAATATGATTATGTCTTTTTGTGATTATATGTAATTTATGTAAATATGTAATGAAAAATAAAAAATATTGACAAAAGAAATGAAAATAAATGTGATTAGGCGAATATAAAAGTTTACAACGAATGTCAAGACGTGATTCGTGAATATAAACATTTAATTACTTTCAAAACATTTCATTTCTTCTACTTTCTAAATGTCATTATGTGAAATTCGGTTCGATTCGTGAACTCGGTTCGATTCGAATCATGAATTCAATTCGATTCGATTCCATTCGTGAATTCGATTTGATTCGGTTCGTGATTCGATTTTCGATTCGATGCGAATCACACCCACCCAGCCCAGACCGGCCCACTCCCTAAACTGATTTGATCCCGGTCCCAAAAACCCCAGCCCGACCCGGCCTTGTGGCCACCTCTACCCAAAATCAAGACACAACTAAAATTGACTTCTTAACGACAGAATAATATAATATATAGTATTAGCAATTATAAAGTGTATAATTTACAGAACTAGCCCCCCCCCCCCAAATCCCAACCACCCCCTCTCATAAATATATTATACCAACCCTTTTCTTCTATCAGCTCATCCATTTATCCCATATCCAAAAAATTTGGGGGTTATTCTATATCAAATCGTCCATTCATCCTAGTTGGAGATAAGATGACACAATGGAGATATCGATTTCAGGCATTGTTGTTAGTATGCCTTGTGCTACTTATGTCACCAATAATTTCAAGCTCATCAGTAAAACATGATGAGTATGCATTGAGTCATCCAGTTACTAGCACCAGCAGCAGTAACGCAACAAATGAAGTTGATAATAGTTGCAGTGGCCCTTGTTTATCGCGTTCTCAGAAACATCTCGTATCCTTGAGGAGTATCCCTAGAGTCTCACCAGCCATTGTTGCTGGTAGTCATAGAAGAACATCAGGTGCTCCGAAATCACGCATGTCTTTGCTCCATCTACTCTCCTTGGTAGCAACTTTATTTCTGAGACACTCTTTATAGTGTTAGCCATTTTCCCTCCCTTTTACTGTTTTTGCGATTCTTTTAGTGCAATGACACTGTTTGTGTTTAGCTTCCTGTTTCTGTTCTTTGTTGGCTATTTGTACTGCCTGTTGGCTTAGTAGTTTGTGTTTTTGGAGTATTGAGGGGTAAGGGTCCTTCATAAGGTTTCTTCCCCCCTCACTGTTTTTTCCATAGGGTTGCATTCTTGGTGTTTTAGTAATTTCAGTAATGAAAATCTTACTTACCTATCAAGGGAAAAAAAAATGTATAAAACTAAAGCACTTGTTAGCATATCTGGAAGAAATATTACCAAATTTCACACTCAAAGGTTTGGCATACAAAAATTCACAAGATTGTGTTCCACAATTGAAATTGACACTGTTTGTAAATAGTAGCAGTCTGTTCAAACAGATGCATTAATCAATATTATGCAGCTCTTATTTTGCTCTTTTATTTTATACACGGAGATCCAATGCTTACAATAAATTCAAAAGGCCCAAAAATATAAAGTGAAATGTATATACCAAGTGCAAGGAATTATCACCCTCCGCTTATTGGTGGTGTGATAGCTAATTCATCTCTATGCTGAACAATAGTTGATTCAGAAGCATACTCCTCGTTCAAAGCCAGCACCAAGCAACCTTGTAAGTCTTCGAGGCCAGGAAACTGGGTCACAATTTTATCCAAACAATTGCGGGCTGTGCTACCAGCAGTGACCTCCACGGTTATATCTAACCCAGTCAGATCCCGAGCTCTGGCAAAAAAACAGAACCTTTAGCTCAATTGATGATACCTTATCCTTTCCATGAGTGCTATCTTGACTTTCAATCAGATTGTTCTGTTCCATCTTGTTGTATCAAAATAATGAACGAGACAAGACATTGACCATATATCACACCAAACTGCCAAAATCATACCACACGAACACCACTAATGGATTGAGATGACGCACAATTTTACAAACTAGAATAAGTCA
Organism: Dysphania ambrosioides; assembly: GCA_026401315.1. Classification (NCBI taxonomy): domain Eukaryota; kingdom Viridiplantae; phylum Streptophyta; class Magnoliopsida; order Caryophyllales; family Amaranthaceae; genus Dysphania; species Dysphania ambrosioides. Next base: position 5,167,155 of record CM048667.1, read on the forward strand.
CAGGCACCATAGAAGTGAACCACATCCAAAATTTTATGGAACAATGCCCAAGGTCAGAAGTCTAAAAATAATAGGATGAAGCTGAAATTTACAACCCCAATTCAAAGCATAAAAAAGAATTGAGTTACACAAAGTTGCAAGTGACAAGAGACATCAAAACTTTCAGCATGACCATTCAAAGAAGCACAAGACATCTAAACTTCAAGTGACAAGAGACAATGAAATCTCTTTTGCCTGACTAGGTTTGCAATTGAAATCACTTTATTCATGGCCCAAGGCTTGATGCTGCTGATTGAGATGCGTTACAGCACAACAACTAAAACATAGAAACTACTGGAATAAAGACTTAAGATGCTAATAAAACTCACTTCTACTTCTACATTTCTAGAAAACATGAAAACAGCAATTCATGTATACTGCTACAAATAAAAGGGAACAAAGGAACAACTTTAGACTAATCACTACTCTTAAGTCTCTGCCTCAAACTTCCACTAACATCATAATCAGATTTATTGCCTACCCGAGAGAACACAAAAAAGTCAAACTTCGAAGAGAAGACTGGTAAGCCAACCACCACATTTCAGCCATGATAGATTAGTGAAAAAGAATCTATTCAAAGAATTTAACTATCAACTAAATTTGATAAAGAACTTAACCTGTGGTGGCTATAATTTATTTGAACATGCACATTTTCAACAGAAACTCGTTACAAAACCCACTAAGACTGACCATCTCCAGCACTATATAAAATCCAACTGCGTAAGATGACAAGACAGTAAAAATACAATGAATTAAATTGACAGTGGGTGCATGATTCCCCATACCAATAACTCGATCAAACCAATATCCACCAATCAACAACAACCACGGTCTACGTATTGTCCACAGGCAAACCAGGAAGGCCATGTTCTTTGAACTTATAGGTTCCAATTGAGTATTTACATGAGAGAAAATCATGGAAGAAGACGACTGTTGTCACTGCATAGCTCATTTCTGTTCTAGGTAGCTAGTATTCTTAAAATGCGAGAATAGTTGGATTGCCAAATCACCTAAAAGGAATTCTTACACCCCCTTATTTGTAGGCTATTTAGTTCCTTATAACTGAGAAAATAGACGGCAAAGTAGCACTCTAACTTAGAACAAGATAGAAACTTGAAGCCACCGGCCCTCAAGCCCATCTTTAATGATTCATAGGATCAACAGCAATTATGAAAGAAAAAACCTTAAAATCCTACTTATTTGGGACAAGGGAGGGTTCACAATCCAGGATTCCAATACAAAGTGTTGAGCCTTAAGGGTAGACTGGTAGGGATGGCTAAAGACTATAAACATGTTTGCCATTAATTGAAGATGAATTAAGCTCACAATGTGTACTTTCTCACACTCCAGTTTGAGCATAGGCGATACAAATGGATACAGACCAAGTCGCGGTTCACAAGAGTCCAAGTTGATACAACACCCACTTTAATCCAATGTACACCCGGAATCCACTCCCCTCTCCCCTTTTGTTTGATGCACTCAGTACACCAACACTCTTTTTTCCTAGTTTACGCATTTCGCACTCCCCTAAATGAGCAAATGTGCAAAAAAGTATGCCTTGGGTGTGCAGTAAACCGCAACCGATTAGTGTAAATCAATCACTTGCCCTAATTATACCATCAACAGCTAACTTATAGTGCAGTGTATTCAATTACAAAATTGAATCAACTAACCCTAATATTCTACATATCTGACATTTGAGGTTCAATAAAGCTTATACTATCAAAGAATTCATTCACATTGGAGTTTAAATATCCCAATTTCAATCAATTAGGGTTTATTTCAGTTATCAAATTCTGACATGTGAGAGAATCAGAGGACCGAGCAAACCAAATTAAGCAGTCGAAAATGCTGGCGGAGTTCCGGCGAATTCGGGAAACATACAACGGAGATGGGGCAGTAAAAGAAGCTGCATCTACGGAGCTCCGGCGAGCAGAAAAGAGTATGATATCTTCAGGCAGGGAACCAAGTGTTTTGTTTTGGAACTATGGTTTGCTAATAAATTAATTTCACCATTTTAGTTTTTACTTTTGTCAAGGCATTAATTTGACTGATATTATTTGCTTCTTTAAGCAAAAAAATATATGTATTTTTTTAATATATAGATAGAAACTTATTATGTTACTACATTTATTTTTCATATATTAATTAAAAATATATATTTGAAGTCACTATATAATAACGTATATAGTTGAAATGATGTTTGACATACATTTGTTTCCAAAACTTAAAGTACTTGTTCCAACTAAAGTAAAATGCTTCACAACTTATCTTGTCTACGTGTTCAAATGGAAGGGGCCTATATTGTAAAAGCGTCTAATTAATTATGTGCTTAATTGAGCCGGTGTTTTAAAGGGTAATGTTTTAAGAGGTCGGTTTAACAATAGACCAATAGTTTCCATGCTTTTAAACACTAGCTATCAGGTAATGAATTATTTTCATTTACGTGTCGATGGTCCACTGCCAAAGATTGGAGGTGATACAGGCAAACTGTCACCCTAAATAAATAAAAAGTATACTCGGCTCGTTTTGCATCTTTTTTGCCCGGCCCAACCCGTTTTGCACGTGACACATCTTGTCTCTAACCCAACCCAATGTACAAGTCTATTATCCTGTCTTCGAGATCATAATTGGAGCAATCTAGAACAAACTTCACTTGTAGGCCTTGCTTCCATGAGTCAACTGATCAAGGCGTCAACCAAGTTAAAGCTCTGCACACCAAATAAACAAACAACTAAGATGAATATCCAAATTGAAAGTCTCATCATCAGAACTTAGGAGCCTACAGTTTTAAATGAAATTTCACTGGTTAAAAGTTGTATGACAAAGGCCTGACATGACATACAACACAGGTTGAAACCCACCACAGTAGCGTAGTAAACTACACGCTAACCAAGATCTCCATCACCTTGGAAGTTATCACACTCCTTGCCCTACTCATTCCCAAATTGCTGCATTATTGGGGTTCCTGCCCGAAAATGTGTTTCATGTTCACAACAAACATCTGATTGGATCTGCTAATATAGATTATCAGCCATGAAGCGTTCATCCTCGCAAACAAGAGTACTTGAGCAACATTTATCTTGAATCCACAGCTGAATATTATGGCCGCTATTTTTGCTTTTTCCTGAATTCAGAGCTCAATATCTAGTACCATGGTCAGTCAATTGAACTCTGGCTCCAAAAGGCAAATGGAGCACTCCTCTCTAGTTGGCACATAACTACTTTTTGAACCATATTTCTATATTTGCATCGTTGTATATATGGATAATTTTACGAAACTATTTAAGATTAAAAACTTACTATCAACCCCTAAAGAGCGGGAATATTGTTCGAATTGAATATCTCTATCTTTAAATAACCCACAATGAGAGTCATCTTCTAACCTTAAGCCGTTAACAAGTCTATTGTATCCAAAACTAGTAATAATCTCATTTCAAAAATGACCTACTATAATTAAGGTAACTTGAACTATCCGAAATAAACCAACTTAATCATTCAAATCCGAACCATATTGACCCAATTAAATATGTTTAACCTAAACTCAAATCAACCCAAGAAGGAAAACAACCCACTTAACTGAGCAGATAATGACACAATCTGATAGACTATATAAATTGGCATGTCTTGATCATATACAAAATATTCATAAATGCATTGGTAGCTTGGTCACTTTGGTATATAAAAGTAGAACGTGGTGCTCCCCATTCCACTAGTATGGAACCCAACCTTTGTGCCTTTCATGAACAAGGAACAAAACCTAACTAAACAGGATTCAATGGCTAAGTAATCAGCAAAACTATACTCTAACATAGTCCAATCAACATCATTGATAAATCCAATGGAATCTCCAAAATAGATAACAAATTACTTGCCAACCAATCAAAAAGCAAGCGAGATTCGAATTAAAAATAAAACACTCTCACAACAATTCTTCAAAAAAAATAAATTAGATCTTGAAAGATCAGACGGTTGCAGTTGTAATTTACAATCAAAATCAAAAGTGAATAATAACAACTAGGCAACTCGAATATAGTAGCCTCCGTGGTCGTGGCACCAACGATCACGATCGACGACGACGATCGCGTAAATGGCGTAGATCATTCCAGGAACGTACCCTAATATCGTCAACAGCACGCATAGCCAGAACTCACACTGCAATCTCAAAAAAACATCAAAAAAAATCTGAGAGAACTTGATTAGTGAGAAGAGGAGAGAGATTAGGGGGAGAGGGGATGAGCTTACGCTGCAGCAGCCGTGGCGGAAGAAGACGCCGAGAGGAGGCAGTAGGATTGCGATCAGGATTTCGCAGAACATCGCGCATCTTGACATAGTTCAACACCTCTATCTGATAACGCAGAGAAGAGAGAGAGAGACGGAGAGGGAGGGGAATGGGGGGATGAGGTTTTGTGATAAGTGAGAAATTTCCGTGTGCTTAACGAACAAGTAGAAGGATACAAGTTCAATAACGTGTATGCCTGTTTTAATTGGACTTTGACGCCCATTATTTTTTATCCATCACACTTCACAGTTCACACCTAATAAAATATGCACAACTAGACAGCTTCATGGAAAATAGACAACTAGACAGATTCATGGAATTTCCGTGGTATTTGTAGGGCTTTCAGTTTCACGTGGCATACCCTATACCCACGTATGTAATAATGATAACAGAGGTGTTAAGTAATAAAAGTCTTTTATTTTCTGTTACAATAATACTTCCTAATATTTAGAAAGTTAGTTACGCATCATAAGTTATAAATACAGATTTTGTGTAAAGGAAAAAAAAAAAAGATTTTAGATACATAGCAATACAAACTTTTCTCTCTCTAAACTTCTATTTCTCTTCTTCTATCTCTCTCTTTTGGTTCTTGATTCTTGAATTCTTAGTTTCTATTCCTTGTATTGATCATTTATTGATTGAGTTCAAGTTTAATTGAACTCACATAATTTAATCCCTATGATTAAATTCATATGGTATCAATTTAGTCAGGTTACAATCATTTGTTGATTGCGTTCTTTTCTTGAAATTCTTGAAATCAGATGATTTTTGCTGCGTGATTAATTGAAAAGCTGTTTTGAAGTAATGGCGAATAAGGAAGATGTTTCGATTAATGCACAGAGGTCAACTAATGGCTATAATGATAAGTATTACTTATCAAGTGGAGATAATCTAGATCAGTGCTTAACTTCTCACAAACTCAATGGAGAAAACTTCTTAACTTGGAATCGATCAATTCGTATGGCAGTTGGTGCAAAGAACAAAACCTGTTTCATTGATGGAATGTGCCGAAGGCCAATTGAAGAATCTGACGATTTGCAAAGATGGATTAGGAATGATTATATGGTGCAGTCATGGTTGATCAACTCGATGGACAAGAAAATCTCAGATAGCTTTATTCTACAACAGTCTGCATGTCAACTGTATGAAGAAATTCTTGAGAGGTATGGACAATCAAATGCACCTCTTATAAACTACGATAATGTCAATGGAGCAGGGTGAGGATTCTGTCACTAATATTCGAAATTGAAAAGAATATGGGATGAAATACAACTATTGGAAGGATTTCCAGATTATGAGTGTGGAGCACTTGCTGCTTGTACATGTGGATTGCTCAAGAAGGTTTTAACTGCTGATCAAAGATAGAAGGTGATTCAATTGCTAGCAGGTTTGACAAATGGTTATGATTCTATTAAAACAAATATCTTGAGCATGGACGTTTTACCAACTGTAAACAAGGCATACTATATTTTACTGCAAGTTGAAAAGCAGAAGAAGTTAAATGAAAATTCTCATCAAATGAGTGCTTTTACTACTATGAAGTAACCTCATAATTTTTAGTCTAGCAGAAGAGATTCAAAGAAGCCAAAATATGATGATACAAGAAATGATAAGAATGATAGGAAATGTGATCATTGTAAGAGGATTGGGCATACAATGGAGCAATGCTTTAAGCTCGTTGGTTATCCTGATTGGTGGAAAAATATGAAAAATAAACAATTAAATCGAGGATCTAGAAATGGAGTAGCTGCAAATGTTGTGGAGCAGTATGAGGAGTGTGATGACACACCTCTGGATTATGCTGAGAACAAATCATCAAAAGTAGATTCAAATCTTGTGAATGCAGTCTATAGAGAGATGATAAAGAGGATGAAGGAGAAGCAGCATTCTGACACAGATCATGCTATTAACTTTGCAAGTATAACATTTGCCTCTAATGTTAATACATTTACTGAGAAAATTAAAATGCATGATTGGATCGTGGATAATGGAGCAACAGATCACATGATTTGTGATAAAAATCTTTTTAAAACTGTTAAGAGGCTAATCAGCTATTAAAGTTGGGCTACTTGATGGCTCAATTCAGGAAGTAAATCATATTGGAGATGTTTAATTCACTCATGAAATCATGCTGCATAATGTGCTTCTTGTTCCCAGATTTAATCATAATTTGTTATCAGTTGGAAAGATTTTGGATGATTGCAGTTTAATAGCAGTTTTTGAACGAGATTGATGCATTTTTCAAGAGTCTACAACTAACAATGTCAAGGTTGTTGCTCATAGAGATGGTGGCTTGTATAGTTTTAGATCAGTTATTCTATCTTCTGATCAATGCAATAATAATAATGCTAAGCATATAGCTCACAGTAGCACTGCAAGTATTCCTAAGCTTAGTCTATTGCATAATAGACTTGGTCACATGTCTGTACATAATTTTACAAGATTAAAAGTTCCATATGTAGATAATAAGGATCAGTTTCATTGTGAATCTTGCATCTATAGAAAAATGCATAAAGTGCCTTTTGCTTCATCTAATTCTCATGCTACATCATCTTTTGATCTCATACATGTGGATTTATGGGGGCCTTATAGACAACCTACTATAGGGGGAGCAAGATACATGTTGAAAATTGTTGATGATTTTTCTAGAACGACTTAGACTCATTTAGTCAACAATAAGATGCAAGTTGCTGATATAATTCAACACTTTCTTGCTTATGTTGAAACACAGTTTCAGACAATAGTGAAGATAATAAGAAGTGATAATGGCACTGAGTTGGTGCAAGAAAAATGTTATACTCTCTTTAAAATAAAGGGAATCATTCATCAAAGGAGTGTTCTTGGAAATCCTCAGCAAAATGAGAGGGTGGAACGAAAACATATACATCTTGCTGATTGTGCTAGGTCTTTGATGTTTCATGTTAGCCTTCCAAATAAATTTTGGGGGGATTGTTTTCTAACTGCAACATACTTGATAAATCTAATGCCTAGTCCTGTACTAGCATGGAAGACACCTTATGAGGTATTGATGTATAAAGTTCCTAATTATAGTATTCTGAGGGTCATAGGATGTCTTTGTTATGCTGCTCAGAATTCAGGTGATAAATTTGATACAAGGGCCAAGAAGTGTATCTTTCTAGGATATCCCTACACTCAGAAAGGCTATAAGATGTATGATCTTGATACTCACAAAATATTTGTCAACTGGTATGTTCATTTTGTTGAGCATATATTTCCATTCAGGACTAATTCAGCAAATACGAAACTCAATGAAGACATGACAATTTCTTTAGTGAATCATGCTTTGAATGATGTGGTCTATAATTAGGATATTCTTTCTGATTCTGTTGAAGACATTAGCATTCTTATTCTAATAATACCGATGATTCTAATTCTGTTGCACCTGCTTTTGTTCATGCTGATCCTTCTGTCACTAAATCAGTTCCAGAGAGACGTTCTACTAGAGAAAAGAAGCTCCTTGTCAAATATAGTGACTATGTGACTCCTTATAATTCTTCTTCTTTTGCTTCCATCTTTAATGTTTTTTCTTGTGCAGCACTTTAGCATTATTCCCATGATTCTTTAGCTAGTTTAGCTAAGATGTTTAATGAAATTGAGCTAGCATCTTATGATTAAGCATCTAAAGATGAGAAATGGTAGCAGCAATGGAGCAAGAAATTCAGGATTTGGAGAATAATAACACATAGAGCTTGGTTGAGTTACCAAAAGGGAAGAGAGCTATTGGGTGTAAATGGGTGTATAAAGCCAAATTTCTTCCTAATGGTGAGCTGGAAAGATGTAAGGCCCGTTTAGTAGCTTGAGGTGATAGACAAGTTCAAGGAAAAGATTATAAGCATACATTTAGTCTAGTGGCAAAATTCACCATTGTTAGACTTATCATTGCTTTAGCAGCTGCTTGTAATATGCATCTTCATCAACTTGACATCAATAACGTGTTTCTCCATGGGTTTATAGATGAAGAATTATACATGAAGCCTCCTCAAGGATACAAGAAAGATGTTCCTGGTCAAGTATGCAAATTACATAGATCTTTATATTGTCTAAGGCAAGCAAGTAGGCAGTGGAACATTGAATTAACACATTTTTTGATTGATTTTGGATTTACTAGATCACAAAATGATTATTCAATATTTACTATGAAAAATGATGGTTCCTTTACTATCATAGTTGCTTATGTTGATGATCTTTTGGTAGCTGGCACTTGCTTGCAACAGATTGAGTTGATTAAAGGCGCTTTGCATGAAAAGTTTACTATCAAAGGCCTTGGTCCACTTAAGTATTTTTTGGGCATAGAGGTGACTAGAAATTTGTCTGGTATTATATTGAACCAAAGGAAGTATATTCTTGATATGCTCAAGAATACTAAGATGGAAGATTGTAAACCGGCTCATTTTCCTTTACCAAAAGGATTGCATCTTAGCACAGATGATGGTGACAGAATTTCTGATCCAGAGGTTTATCGAAGAATAGTTGGCAAGTTACTCTATCTTAACATGACTAGACCAGATATTTCTTATGCGGTGCAACATCTAAGTCAGTTCTTATCAGATCCAAGAGTGTCTCATTTTCATGCAATTTGAGCATGTCATTAGATATTTGAAAGGGACTCTTCATCATGGTCTGTTTTATTCTGCTGATTCTTTAATCCTTAAGGCATATTATAATGCTGATTGGGGGAGTTGTACGTTCTTAGGAAGATCTCTTATAGGATATGCAATTTTTTTTGGAGAATCTCTAATATCTTGGAAAACGAAGAAGCAGACAGTGGTTTCTAAAAGTTCCATATAAGCAGAGCTTAGAAGTATGAGCAAAACTACTAGTGAACTTGCTTGGTTGCCTGTGTTGTTGGAAAATTTGGAGGTTCATGTCAATCTACCTATTACATTGTTTTGTGATAATAAGTCTGCTCAACATATGGCTGAAAATCCGTTTTTCAATGAAAGAGTTAAACTCTTGAAGCTTGACTGCTACTATATTCGTGAAAATATTGTTTCCGGATTTATTGCAACACAGCATGTGAGTTCAACAATGTAATTAGCTGATATTTTTACGAACCCTCTAGGAACTGCTCAACATCGTTTTCTATCTGTCAAGCTCGGAATGATCGTTCCATCATAAGATCTCGCTTGAGGAGGGGGTGATAACAGAGGTGTTAAGTAATAAGAGTCTTTTTTATTTTCTGTTACAGTAATAACAAACTTCCTAATATTTAGGAAGTTAGTTACGCATCATAAGTTATAAATACAGATTTTGTGTAAAGGAAAAACAAGATTTTAGATACAGAGCAATAAAACTTCTATTTCTCTTCTTCTATCTCTCTCTTATGGTTCTTGATTCTTGAATTCTTAGTTTTTGTTCCTTGTATTGATCATTCATTGATTGAGTTCAAGTTTAATTGAACTCACATAATTTAATCCGTGTGACTAAATTCATAAATAATGTAATAGAATGTGAGTTGATTATGTATCGGATATTTATATTTATTTTGTTCGATTTTTTGTAATTAATCCACTCAATGAATATCTATACTTTTATTAGAAGTTAAAAGACATAAGTTGTTATCTCGCTATTTGTTATTGTGACTTGTGGGGACATAACAATATTGATTTCTCGCAAAAAAATAAAACATAAAAAAATTAACAAATGTTGGCATTAATACTCAAAACTCTTAACCTTGATTATGTTCGATAAGCATAGCTTTTAACCACCACTCTTTTAAACAATTTATGACATCAAATTCGACACAAAAATTTATGTTCTAAACATTTGATCTAATAACATCAAATAAAAAAAAAGGTAAAGTCATGTCTTATAATTTGAAAACTTCCATGCATGCTTGCTCAAATATACACATTAAGTTAAACTGACTCCAAAATAAAAAAGTTTAGTCTCTATATTTCATATTAAATAAATATACGAGTGTAGGCATTGATTCCCCTGCAGGGTGTTCACGCGAGTGGTCGTGCTTGGAGCAAGGGGTTTACGAAGTTGGTTCATATGATAAGAAGGGTTGTAGTAGGAGTCGCCAATAATTCTTTGAAAGAAAATTCATAAACTTTGCAATCGACTAACAAATAAATACAAACTAAAAGAACATGTTAAAGGACAAATCCAAAGAAATGGTTTCCCATTATGAATATTATGAATCCATGAGAAGCATATCAACTTTAACTCTCCTAGGTATAAGAAAGACGTAAATATGTAACGTAAGGATAAAGGGTAATTAAGAAACAATTTAGGTGTCTACAAGACTACAACGAGCAATTCAAATAAAATATAATTTCAAACTATATGCATGTGATAGATGAACCGTGGCATTACGCGGACAAATAACTAGTTATGGTTTCATTTTGATAAAGAAAGTATCACTTGACAAATTACCTGTCTATATAATTTCCCGTTGTTTCGTAATTTGTTATGACAAAGGCAAGCTGACATTTTGAATAATAAATGTGTTTTAAATTTTTTTGTTCACTTTATTTAATTTGTCACATATTACTTGTTGTATGTCACATATCAAACCATTAAAATTAGTAATTACATATTTTTATAAATTTGATATGAATATGTAAGGGTGTTGTAGATTATATATAATATCTTCACTCAATATTTACAGAAATAAAATTATTGAAGTACAATTGACTTGTACTTTGCGTTATGCATTTCAAAACCTCCTACATTCCTACATTGTAGGAAAGGCTGAGGAAAGAGTCGAATTCACAAGAATTAAGGGGATTCCACCTTAAATTTATATGGTAATAAAGGGAATAGACTCCTTTACTTAACACACATTTTTTTTATTTATCAATGTAGGATATTTGCATGTGATATTTTTATGCGCTCAGATAATCGATATGTATGCTGATCTAAAACGTGTTCACTGAATGGTGGCCAGTTTATTACTTTAGTTGTATGACTTGTTTAAATTAGCTCTGAACGACTAAAGTAAGATCGCCATACAGAAGCACAAGCAAAGGGTTCCGGGACTTAAAAAAAAATAAAAAACGACTAATGTTCAACTTTTAAAACTTGCTTGGTCACTCAAAACATAAATAGGAAGTACTATGTACTCATTAGTCATCGTATCACTTGAGGTGAGTTATAGAGTAATAAATATGGATCAAAAGTTATTGTTTAAGTAAAAACTAATGTTGGATCATGCACTACATGCGCTATCCCAAAAAAGAAAAACGTAAATAGAAAGATATTTAGGGTAACAAATTTTGACACATTATTTTATAGCATAAATTGGCTATGACTATGTTAAATTTGCATAAAATATATGTTAAGACGTGACAATTTATGATCATTGCTCAAAAATGTATCTTGCAATGGTTGAAAAGTGCACCTTCAAGTATGAAGTTTGAGTAGATTAAGTTTGGATAATTAAGGCCGAACATTTTCTATTTTATTGTTTAGTGCAAAGGCTTAGTGTTAACTTATTCAAAAGATTACAAAGCCTTTTCAAGGAACATATAATTTTAAGTAGAATCTACATATTCTGTTCAAAGTTCTCAAGTCTTTGAGTTTATAAGCCGCGTAAATCTTAGCCCCAACATCCCTATTATCTTCACAAAACCTAAAACCCCCAGCTCATAATTTAGATTATTACACGAAATGCCATCAAGATATACATATCTCGTAAGTCGTAACCAACCTAGCAAGTCATGCACATTCAAACATCCCAATAAGAGACAATATGCCAACAAGTTGAGGGTTATTCCAAGGCCTAAAGAAAGTTGATGCCAACTAGAGTGAGCATATATACTTAGTTTTTAACAATACCAAAGAAGCGAATATAAAAATGTACACCTGCTTTACTTGTACTGTCAATTTCAAGGGTTTATTGATGGCAATTATGGCAGAATCCAGGAATCAAACGGTTAAACTTCCTAGATAACAACATAGCACCTTATACAAGTGTAGGCAGCGAATTAAGTTCAATTCTTCGTTGTGAGTGCCAAATCCACAATTTTTCTGCCCGGTGAGTCACAATCGATAATAAAACATGTAATAAATTTTTTTTACCAAACAACCAAATAATAATATTATAAATTTTGGTAGCAGTAATGGCGAATCCAAGATTTTGGCATTTTTGTTGGTTTCCAATGGCCCCATCTTGTCCAAACTCTTCCAAGAAGATATCTTGGCCCTCCTAGGCTTAAAATTAACGGAATAGATAATCCCAAGAGTGTTTCAAACATGCCCAAACGTTGGAAGAGATAGGACGAAGATTAGCAGAGTACTGTGAGAGATTTGTGGTACCTTTCGAGTTTCAGGCCATAGCAGAGCAGTGGCATACCATAAGGCCAAAATATTTCAACATCAAAAAGGACAAGCTTCTTGGATGTATTTGATAGGACTGGTAAGAATTTGACCCATGAGGACAAAACCTAGATCCGCCACTGTTCATTGTTGTACTCATACTTTTGCATTCTTGGCAAATGATGATCCCTGTAAAGGTAGAAGAAAGATGCCACTCATTCAAAAACGGTTGTGGTATGTTAACAACCCTCTTTTGCAATGATCAAAGACACGTACAAACTATACGAACCCTTTTAAGTAGAGTTGTTCAAATGGGAGAGGTCCATTAAGGGCCTTTGATCGACCAATTTATAAAAGGATCTAATAAATTACGGGCTTATTTGGGTCAGCCTGTAATACCCCGTATTTTAGACATTATATTAAGAATATTTTAGTAAAAATTAAATAATTTAAAAATTATTTTGGCACCAATCATAATTATGGACCGTCATTTATATATTCATTCTACAAATTTATTAAGAAAACCATTTAATAAATATTTAATTCCTTAGTTATTCCATTAAATATCCAAAAAGTCCTCCAAAATATCTAAAAAAATATATCGAGTATCATCTTCCATTCTAGAATATTCTAAATTCTTAAAAAAATTATTATATTTATTTTATCCTAAAGATAGTTTTAGTTAAAAAGATAATTTTAATTTAAAAATAATAGATTTTCAAAAAAAAAAATTTAACCTCAAACTTGTCATGGCCAGCTGCCATGATAAGTGTTAAAAAAAATAAGATACTTTACAAATGTTATTTTAATTTAAAACTTTTTTTTTAAATATGATATACTTACAAAAAAAATCTTGATTAGTATTCAAAAAATAAAATACTTATATATATAAAATTTATATTTGTTAACTAATTCTAATTGGTGTGTTTTGAATTAAATAATTTTAATTAGTTAAACTATTTAATAATTTAATTATTTTAAAAATAAAAGATTTTTTTGAAAATTTGGAGGATAATTATCATTTTTAAATTCATATTTATCTTTTAGTGTTTTAAAATCTAATTTATTCCTAATTTTTACTATAAATAGACTCTTAAACCTCACCTAATTCTTCACACAAAAATCATTAAACCTTTCTACTTCTCTCAAAATTTCTCGCTCTCTCTCAAGCCACTCTCTGCATCTCTTCGGCCACCTTGTGCCACCAACAGCCACAAGCCTCCGTAAGAATCCTCTTTCCCTAACTATTTAATTATTTTAATTATTTTGTAAATTTTTTAATTCTTAAAACTATTTTTAAATTTAATTAAAGTTTCAATATTATATGCATAATTATTGTGTTACATTATGTTGATTAGTTCATTTTAAATTGATAGGATGATCAACTTGAAATTTAGTAGAGAGTTGCTAGGAAGTACTAGGATTTAAGGTACATATATACATTAAATCTTTTTATATGAATTATATTGTGTTAAGATATTTTTTATTATGATAAATAAATTGTAATTGAAATTTTAGCCATGCGCCATTTTTTTCAAATATATTTTTATATGTGGTTATTTATTTGAAATTCTAATTATAAAAATGATGATATACATTTACCTTATTTTATTTAATATGTATTATGTTTCAAAGGGTCGAATGACATTTGAGATTTAATAATTTTCAATGAGCTTTAATAATTAAAGCCCTGTATTTGTATTTAAAAGAGTTATAAAGGAGAGTTATTATTATTATTATTATTATTATACATTACCGCTTGATTTCAAAATCAAGTAGGGTTTATACTTTAAAATCCACTTGTTGGCAAATAAAAGGAAACTTTATAGATAGATCCTTGATTGGATAACTAACTTGGAGGTGTGCACACTTATGATCAAGGATGGGATATAAGAAGAGAAAATTATTTTTTATTAAATGTTGTTATAATTTCATTTGTATTAGATTATTATAAAGGAAGGTTTAAAGTTTATTGATTTAAGAAGACATGTTCGAAATAAAGGAATTTAAAAGTCAAAGTATTTATTTTAGCATGTATATGTACACAGTATTTTTACACTGACACGTATTTTTCTATTTTTTTTGTTCGCCCTACTTAAAGTGGTGAATAGGCGAATTATATATATATATATAAATATATATATATATATATATATATATATATATATATATATATATATATATATATATATATATATATATATATATGGGTGGTTTCATGTGAAAACCCCCCTAATATGATAACTCTTGTGTATGTGAGAACTCATCTAAGACCATCCACTTGCCAGATCTAACAGATGGTATTGAGTGAAAAAGAATGGCAAAAGCGTAAATAATGAAAAAACTAATACACTTTTTTAATTTTAAAAAAAACTGACACACGTTTCCTCATTTCAGAAAAATACTGAGATGGACACAACTTTTTGCAAAACCAAAAGTCAAAAAGTTGTACTTTCTGACACAGCTGTACTTTTCTCGAAAATATTTATTCTAAACTTTTGTTCTAATTGTTTCAAATGTCTGTTATATTGTTCTAAAGTTCTGGGTTATTGTTCTAGACGTTACTCTAATGTTTTAATTAGATGTTTTCTTTGTTCTAAAATAGTTTAGTGGATTATTGTTCTAAACGTTACTCTAACGTTGCTATAATGTTCTAAAACGTGACTCTAATATTCTAAATAGATGGTTTCGTTGTTCTAATTTAGTGAACTCATGTTCTAACTTATACTTCCTTGTTCTACATAATGCTTCTCTTGTTCTAAATATATTGGTTGGTTGTTCTAAAATAATGAAGCTAATGTTCTAAAAAGTTCTTCCATTTTTCTAAAATGTTGTTCTACTGTTTTAACGTTGCTATAAATATTCTAAAACATCACTCTAATGTTCTAAGTAGATGATGTTGTTGTTATAATTTAATGAACTGGTGTTTTAACTTATACTTCCCTCGTTCTCCATAATGTTTCTTTTGTTCTAAATAGATTGGTTGGATGTAGAGTTGGCCACTCGTCCGGGCGTTGCGGATTAGGTCGGGCCTGGGACCGGGCCGGGCTAGGGGAACCGGGACCGGACCGGTTAGGGGGGCAGGCTAGCCCGGTTCAAAGGCTGGGGTTGGGGTTCTTCGATTCGGTACCGAATCGAAAATGAATCACGAACCGAATCGAACTGAATATAACCGAATCATGACCGAATGGAACCGAATCACGACCGAATCGAACCGAATTACGTCATTTTTTATTTTTTTGTCTTGATAATTATGTATTATTAAACTAATTACGTATATTTACCTAATATCATATTTACGTATTTTTGAAGCAAATAAAGTAAGTAAACTAAAATGTAAATGAACTAATTCACTTTTTATAAAACAATTTTAATTAAACATGTTTTGGGGGTTGGGATAAGAAGAAAGGGCTTGCACTTAATTTGAAAATCAAAATTTAATTAAATAATCAAATACTGATTTTCAAAATTAAGTTGTCTACGTATCCCGAAGGAATCAAAGCCCACGTAGTTCTGTTATGTACCTGGAGGGGTGCCTGTGCCTAGCCTAGTCAGGGACAGTCCCCAAACCTCCTTCACCTGTTGGGTTGTCACTTGATTTGCTCGTGTCCATCATCATCCAAGGATCGTCTTCGTCGTTGTCCTCCTCCCTCAATTCTTGGATCCTACGCTCCGCCTGATCCAAATCTTTCTTATATACGCATATTTCTATGCTCTCGAGAGATAAGCGGGATTTCTTTTCGTCAAGTACTCGTCTACATGCACTAAAAGCAGACTCGAAAACAATAGAGGAGGTGGGAATTACAAGGATATCCTTTGCAATTCTCGCCAATATGGGAAATTGTCGTTCGTGATCGCGCCACCACTTAATAATTGAAAAATTAGCGTCGGTTTCATGTTGGTAAGAAAAATATTCATTAATATTATAAAGTGAAGAAGAAGAAACCTTTGTTTTTTATTTTTTTAAAATTCTACCAAGTGCTGACTGTCATCGCATACCGAAACTTCCACTAGACGACGATACATTTTGGGAAGATGCATAAATAGAAGCATAATGATCATATAAACCAGCTAAAACATTTTTACATTTATCTATATAGACATTCAAATCGTATTGTAAACTTAAAGCGCTATAATAAGATTCTAACACATTTTCTAAACCCACAATCTTGACCCTGGGATCAAGAATAACAGCTATACCGTATATGATGGGGAATTCACTAAAGTAAGTGTACCATTTACTTAGCATACTAGTAATTACATCACTAATTTAGGTGATGTTGAAATGCTCGCTAAGAGTGTTAACTACGCTAACACACTCTAATATAACTAAATGAATGTTAGGGTTGTTAACATAAGAGAGAATTTTGGTTGCATGGTCAAATGCTGCTAAAATATCACGGATGTAAATTGAGGTATTCCAATGGAAATTACTAATAAGTTCATTGGAAGTCGCTGGGTTTCGTTATAAATAATGGACAAAACCTCACGGTATTTAATGGCATCTTTTAACAATCTATATGTTGAGTTCTAACGGGTCGGTGTATCTAGACTCCATTATCTTTTCTTAAGGCCTCTTTCCTTACACAAGGCCATATACTTTCTTTTAACCGAGGCCGTAATCCTAATCCATTTAATTACACTCCTTATAGGGTTACACAAGTCACTTAACTCAGCTAAACCTTCTTGAATCGAGAGGTTCATAATATGTGCACAACAACGAACATGTAATAGCTCTCCACTGTTTATTAAATTTAAGCTTGGTTCAGATATTAAATAATCTATATATTTTGTGTTTGCTGAAGCATTATCTAAGGAAAGAGAAAAACTTTATCAAGCAAGTGAAAGGTTTTAAGACACTTTATTATCCTTACCTTAAGGTTGTACCCGGTATGTCTTTCCTCTATAGCTTCAAAACAAATGATACGTTTTTTAATATACCACTCATCATATATCCAATGGGTGTTACTCAAAGAAAAGGTTCACCAAAACAAGAGGTCCATATATCACTAGTAAGGCTAATACAACCATTAAAAAAGTGAAACATTTCTATTAAACTACTTTTATATTTATAATAAGCAGTTTAGGTATGGCGTTTAAGCGTGTTCCTAGGGACACGTCTATAAGCAGGGTGTAAAGAGGTTCTAGTGAAATGTTCAAATTTCGGACTCTCACCATAGCTAAAAGGTAATTCATCAGCAATCACGAAGTTAGTCATTTCATCAATCATCCTATCTCGGTTATACATAAAAGGCATACCTCCTCCGGGCATGGAACTCATATACCCGTGTAGTTGTGTTTGACTTAAAGATTCAGTTGCGCATGTGGATTCAGTTGCATCAAGGTTTATTCCGTGTACTCCGGTCAAGTGACAAGATAATGTCCCCGTCCCATAACCAGTCTTCCATGCATAAGCGACTATTGGCTTCTTTCCTTGTTGCTCGCATAACAAGCAATAACACATGAATTTCTTCCCTTTGGAAGTAGCATCGGTCATTAGGACCTTCTCATAATATAACCACACAGGTGAAGGTTTCTTTCTACAGTGAGTAGACTCGAGTACTCCTCCTTCATCACCTTCACCTTCACCTTCATAAGTTCATTAACTAATTAATTAACATAATCAACCAAATATAACATAATCAAGTAATTTAACTAATCTAACACAGCTAATCAATTTAACTTTAACCTTATCAACTAATCTAGCATAACTAATCAACTAATCTAACTAACCTAATCAATTCAACTTCAACATTATCAACTAATTAAACGTCAAGAACTTAATCTAACATAATCAAATAATCTAACATTAATTAATTAGAATTTTAAGAGTTATCTTAAGGAGTAGAAGAAGGCGGACGCATTTGCGAAGTTGGAGTTTGAGGAATTTGAGCACCCGGAGTACCGAAAAGTCACCCGGAGTACCGAAAAGTTGTTGCTCTAAGTTTTGAGCAAACTCCGTAGTATCATCAAAGGAACTGCTCACACTGAATCTACCTCTTGAAGCCATTTTCTCTTATGAATTGTAATAGTAAACAACTAACTTAAGAATAATAAACTAACTAATTAAGATAACTAATGAAGATTAAGAGAGTACTTAAGAAGAAGATTAGTACTAAGAAGTAAGCTAATTGTAATTAGTAGTAATTGAGAGATTGAGAGATTGAAAGATTGAAAGATTAAGAGTGAGTTTTATGAGGATTGAAACCGAATTCAGTGGTTTATATAGGGGGAATGGCAATGGCTAGCTCAACGCCTAGTTTAACGGTCGAATTTCGACCGAATTAGCGGGCCGGTCCGAATCGAATTGTAGGCTGAATCAAGCTTCTTCGCAAATCGAATCGAACCAGGTCAGGGTTGGAAATTTGGGATTCATATTCATCCCATTAGAGATGCGGGTCGAACCGGGCTCGACCCGGTTTGTAAGTGGGCCGGTCAGGGTTGGGCTGGAAGCGGGTCGGGCTGGTGTTGGGCCGGGCTGAACCGGCCCACTAGCCACCTCTAGTTGGATGTTCTAAATTAATGAACCTAATGTTCTAAAACGTTTATCCATTGTTGAAAAATGTTGCTCTAATGTACTTACGTTGCTCTACTGTTTTAACGTTGCTATAATGTTCTAAAATGTTACTCTGGTCTCCTATTGTTCTAACATCTTCTTCTAATTAGAACAAGAGAAGCATTATGTAGAACGATGAAGTATAAGTTAGAACATGAGTTCACTAAATTAGAACAACGAAACCATCTACTTAGAACATTAGAGTCACGTTTTAGAACATTATAGCAACGTTAAAATAATAGAGCAACGTAAGTACATTAGAGCAACATTTTAGAACAATGGAAGAACTTTTTAGAACATTAGGTTCATTATTTTAGAACAACCAACCTACCTATTTAGAACAAGAGAAGCATTATGTAGAACGAGGAAGTACAAGTTAGAACATGAGTTCACTAAATTAGAACAACGAAACCATCTACTTAGAACATTAGAGTCACGTTTTAGAACATTATAACAACGTTAGAGTAGCGTTTAGAACAATAACCCACTAAACTATTTTAGAACAAGAGAAGCATCTACTTAAAACATTAGAGTAACGTTTAGAACAATAATCCAAAACTTTAGAAGAATAGAACAGACATTTGGAACAATTAGAACAAATGTTTTCGAGAAAAGTACAGCTGTGTCAGAAAGTACAACTTTTTGGCTTTTGGTTTTGCAAAAAGTTGTGTCTCTCTCAGTATTTTTCTGAAATGGGGAAACGTGTGTCTGTTTTTTTTTTAAAATTAAAAAAGTGTGTTAGTTTTATCATTATTTATGCTTTTGCCATTCTTTTTCACTCAGTACCATCCGTTAAATCTAACAAGTGGATGGTTTTAGATGGGTTCTCACACAAAAAGAGTTCTCACATAAGGGAGGAATTCTCACATGATCCCTCCCATTGTTTTCATAATCTCCTAATACAATCCCTAAATAATATTCACTCATTATTCTTACTTGTACTTTTTTGGGGATTGTATTAGGAGATTATGAAAACAATGAAAATGATATAATCCAATTTTGTAAGGTGGAATATTAAATTTGATTAATTTAGTTCTTAGGTTGTTTTTTTGTTTGGTTACAGAGGTTTAGGGTAAAGAAAGGTTTCAATGCCAAAAACCTTTCACGAGAACATGAATTTGGTTAAGATATGATTTGAAAGAATTGTATTAGGTTTTATTTTATCAACTAGCTAATTTAAATAAGCTATAGCAAAAATAAGAAAGATTTATGTCAAAAAAGTAAAGATTTATTAAAAATAAGTTAAGTTTAGCAAAAATAAAATTAATGTAATAAAACTAAAATAGATTCAACAAATTAAGTTAAGGAGAATAGGTCCTTAATCATGCTATTCTATTACTAGATCTTCACTAAAGTTGTGGTAATTGTTGGAAATCGACTCTTTTATTCTGAATAAAGTTAATAAAATTTACTGCTCTTCCTAAAGTTGCTCAAAAAAAATTTGTCCAAATACTATGTCAAAATACCTATTAGGTATACTCCTTTTTCTAAAATTTGACCTTAATATTTGTACATTAGTCCGTAAGAAAGAAAATTATCAAATAAAATACTTTTAGATTTGTTTTAATGTATACTTTTTAAATATATATTTTGAAGTTTTTATTGCAAAATGAAGAATGTTTAATGAGAAGTGAACATGGATAAAAGTACCTGATATGATCATTTTTAACATAATCAAATACTCTTAATTGTTTAATAAATTGAATGGAGTATAATATTTGTTAGTCCACACAATCAAGTATGCAGTATCTATCAGCTACTCCCTCCGCCCCATTTTATTTTCTACATTTGAGTTTTTACGGTCTCAAATACACAACATAAAAAAAATCTCAAAATTCGTAAGACAAAAAATTATGAAAACTTAATATTCTAAAAATTTACGTCGAAATGTATCCAACAAGATCTCACTTGAATATATTATTTGTTATAATATAATTAGAATTTATGGTCAATATTTTTAAACTTTGCCTTCCAAAATAAAAATGTAGCAACTAATATGGGACGAAGGGAGTATTTGTTAAGAAAATAATGGTGAATACAACCTTTAGGTTTAATAAAAATGTAGCAACTAATATCTTAAGTACAATCAAACATTAATTGCACTAATTGACTATAATTTTATCATACGTTATTATAAAAGATACAATTAATACTTATGAACAATTAAAAAAGGCCTCTTAATTAGGAGATATATACATCATATCGTTACTAATTTGTCAAACACTTCGTTTACACAAGTAATAATGAATAATCCATCTATCCCTTTATTTTTTACCCATTTTTATTTATAGAGTCAAAGTTTAATAAGTTTGACCATAAAAATCTTATAGATTTAGATATAAAAATATTTTAAGTCGTATATTATAAATAATTCAATGGAACAATTCTAAACTATTCGTGACACTTTTTTTTAACCATATTTCTCATTGAGAATTTTTTATAAGTTCTTATCACTTTGGATCTATTCTATTTTAAATATATTTTCTGATCATTTCATCCTCATAAATTATTATTCTATTTTCATTCACATACTTCAATATCCTTCATCTACTTTTCTTTTCCAATGTTCTTTTCTATCTCTTTAATAATTTTCTTTTATTTTAATCCATTTGTTTTTTTTTTTGGAATATTATAATTTTTAAAGCCAAACTTTGTTTATAAATTCTTTTCAAACTAGATGAAAAACATATTCATATGAGATCTTTATAGATTCCTCTCAATGTATATTTTTTAAATATTATATTTTATATAATTTTCACAAACACAATTGAATACATCTGAGTTTAAAGTTTACATTTATATTTACGTAAAAAACAAATAGACAAAATAAAAAAAAGCAAAGGGAATAACTCATAAAGTTATGATAATAAAAAAAGAATCTTTATATTTAATTATTTATTTTTACAAAAAAATATAAAAGTGAGTGATTACATAAAATTTTTTGATTCATTCCTTAATTTCAAATAGAAAGAAAAAAACAAATATATTATGTCGTACAAAAAATCAGGGATGTTTATAAACGGTTAACCGTTTTAACGATCGGTTAATCGTGATCCCTCCTTAATTTCAAATAAAAAGGGAAAAAAACCAATTATATTATGTCAAACAAAAACAGCCACAACAAATATCACAATAAATCAAAAGAATCACCTCGAAATTGGAACCCCTCAAATTTTTCAACTCCTTGTTTCACTGCCTCTTTTACTGTTTTTCAAATTTCTACCTTTCTCCTCTATCTCTATCCTCCACGGCTCCACAGTCAGTCTCGGTCACAGTCTCCACCTCCACTCTCACGTTCTACCATGGTCATCACCACTCCTACCCCACTCCCCCAATTACCCAAAATTTCATAAACCCTAGAATTCAAAATCCTTAATTCAATTGCAATTCACGTTCTTCAATTTTTTCAATCATACCTAGAAAATACGGAGTTCAAGTTTTGTTCAATGGAGGAAAGATCGTCGAATTTCTTCTCTTCTTCTCCAAATTTCCCAAATCCTAATCTCAATAATATCTCTTTCTTCACTCATCAAGCAATCCGAGGTGAAAAAAGTCCCAGATTATTTTTTTTCAATTGCATGTCCTTCAAATTCATGGATTATTCTTTATTTGATTAATTTTTTTGATTGATTTTTGTTTCATAGCCGGGCTTTCGAGCCGCGACCCCAGACGCCAGGAATTTAATCCAAACCCTACCCCATACCGTAACTTTTATCCGAATAATATTCGGGAATCGATACGGAGGGAGTTGGAGAAAGAGAGGATTAGAGCTGAGATTATAGCAGAGGAGGGGTTCAGGAGGAGGGTTTTAGAGGAGGAGGTGAGGAGAGAGTTGACGTTAGAGAGAGAGATGGCGATGAGGCGAGGCAAGGGAGGGTTTGAGTTCGGAGTATCGGCAATGCGGTTAGGTTCGCCGAGGGTTCCGTTGTTGGCGAACATCGAGCATCGAATTGGGTTTTCCCCGAACCGAGAAGTTGGGTTTCAAGGGTCCCAGGTGTCCCTGCCGTTTCAGAGGGATCCTATTGTTGCTGGCAATGTGGATGGGAATGGGAGTGGAAATGGGTTTTCTTTGGGAGTTAGGTTGAAGGACATTGAGGAAGCTAAGGGTTCAAGTCTGGAAGTTAGTAAGGATAAAGTTATCTTCTTGGTCAGTAATTCTAATTTCTTTGTTGTTTTTGTATTATTTTGATAGTTTTTCTAATTGTTTTTTCATACTGAAGTGCTCTGGTTTTGGTATTATTTGAATGTGTATGTTGTTTATAGAATCTCAAGTGCGTGTATAATGATCTTGTCACACATTGTAGTTCGTTAATAAAGGCAGGAATTTATGATTTTGCTAAAACTTGAAGTCCTTAACTTGCCACCTTGCAGTAATAGTGTGTTGAATGATGAGGTTTTATCGTATTGATGATTGACTGGTTTTAGGTGTAGTTTATGATTCTGCTTGCATAACTTTGTCCATTGCTGCGGTGCTTTGGTCCTTGTTGAGAGTGCTAGTTCTCTAATGTCACAGTGACGACAATAATCACTTACTCATAGTTTACTAGGTGTCCTGCATGATCCTCAATCTGTATCTGATATTGCTATTACTGAGATCACTAGTTTAAAATGCTTATTTGCTGTGCTTTTTGAAAGTGATGGTTTCCCAATTTAAAGTGTGCTGTTTAGTCATAGTAAGTGAAAAGAGCTGTTCATATTACTGAGGTATTTGTGAAATTTGTCACGAAGTGTTGTGTCTCATTCTCTGGATTGACTTTCAAATATTGCAAACCATATGGAGCTTCCTTGTTGAGGAATCTTTTAGCTTTTGCTTTTAAAAAAACTGGGAAAAATTTGTGAACTATAACCTCTGCCATGTTATTTTTCATTTGGAGTCAGGCTTGTGTTTATGTGACTGATGTGGGATGGGGAGAGAGGATGACAAGGAAAAGTATCCTAGTCAATCTTCATGGTTTGTTATTTAAATTCGTCTTTTGTTTCTTCTAAATCAAACACTCAAAACCCCAGTTATTACAGATGTCACATGCATGCGGCTATGTAATCATCTAGGCTTTCCTCAAATTTTCTTTTTCTCTATCATGTCAATTCCTCTCTTTATATGGTTGCTTCGTTCTTCTGCAGCTGCAAATTATTCTCATTTTGTGGCCATTTGCCCCCTTGACAATAGACTATTTACTCTGAAACATTATGAATGAAGATGTTCAAGATTTATTTCTCAATGCAACTGTTCTTTTAGCATCCCCTCTGAAATCTAATTGGTGCTTTGTAGTCTCAAGTCATTTCATTATAGTCTTCATTTACTTTTTGGCTGCATTGCTTTAGTTATCTATGGATTATAATATTTCTTGTTATTCTTGAGAACAGATACAAAACTTCTTTGACTGTTTATAGATACTGATATCAATATGGTATCTTTCTCTTTTGCGTGGTCAACTTTGTTAACTTTCTATTGCTAAACAATACATTTACTGGTGATCGTAATCATGTCGAGTGTTATATGTCAAGTCGAATGAATTTTCTGTGCAACTCCATTCCTCTTTGGGCTGATTCAGAGACCTGCAACAGGGTTATTGTTTAGTGGTGGCTGTTATCTCTTAAGGTGGTCAACAAGCTATATACTTGAACAGTTCTTAACATCTCTAGAGTGGTAATTCCATGTTGGCATGTTTTCAAGTGCAAAGTTGAGGTCAGCTGATTTTCTGTATAACTTCTTTTGAGATATCAACAGTCAAATGTCGCAGTAAGACCTGCATATCAATTGGAAAACACACTTATAAGTAGTGTATATATGACTAAAAAAATACTAGTTGGCCCCAGAATTTTATTCGTTCTTACACACTAAGGAAATCTTCCATTTATGACTTGAAGGTTGAGTTTACCTTGTTTGACCTTGACAATCCTGCTACCTTTAATATCTTGACATTTGTTTTTGGGTTATAAATTTATTTGGTTTTTAAAGACTCTGAATTGAGCCCCCTTTTTGTGTATGATGTGTGACCTTTTGTAAGTCAAACTCTGCATTTGATCTTTTTATTGTATGATAAGTTCTGAAGTTACTCTAGGACTCTTGGTAGTTCCGTTACTTCTGTATTTGCTTCAAATTTGAATTATGAAAGAGTCATTCTTCTTTGGAGAATGTTGGAATCTTGGGGACACTCTTGAATCATAAATAGGGGTCGATTAGCCTAGGGGAATCTGTGGAGGAAGCCATTGCATACCCAAAACTGCCATTTTACCTTACTGCCTTATGCCATCACTATTTATTACTGCACTGGTGCCAGATTTATGGGCATAAAAATGAAACCAGTACTTCTCTTGTCAGGTAACGATTGTCCACCATTCTAGCTTGGATGTATCTTGGGCATTACGTTGAAGTCATATGGTCATGTACTCAGAGCCTGCAAATGGGTCATTATAGGTGGATTATATGTACCCTGACCTGATGATTAGCCATTGTGTAAACCCAATGCACTCCCCCAAAATTGTGCAGGCAGAAACTGTTGTTCTGCTTGTTTTTCCCTTTGCCAGTTTGCCTCTTAAAGTTGGAAGGAATCAATGATACCACACTGATTGCATGGATATGGGGGTGTGGGTTTATCTATTTGTTAATATTATTCTTTAATAGTTTTTACAGTAACTTGTTTCTTGTTTTTGATGATCATATATCTGAGTGATTTGCTTTCTCAATGAATATTAAACTATCAATTACAAAACCTATTTTTGCTATCTTGTTTCATGCTCTAATTTATGACCGAAGAAGACAGCTTGGATTTCGAAGTGCCATACCCATGGCAGTGCTGTTGGGCTTTCACCATTTACTTTCCTGTGTATTTTTTTCTGAGCAAAATTGCAGGCTAAACCCAATGCTACTGATTCAAAGCATAAAGCAACATCACCGCCAACTGGAGCAAGTGTTGACACATGTGTTGGATTGAAGAAGCGAAAAAGCAAAGACGAGTGGAGTTGTGCTCTATGTCGTATTACTGCAACAAGCAAGCGAGCGTTGGATGACCATCTGCAGGGTAAAAAACATAAGGCTCGAGAGAATGGACTGAATTCTCAGAGAACAGGCTTTGGTACTGGCCCATTACCAAATAAGGGTAGCTCCTTTACAGGTAAGCCGGTCAAAGTACGCCGAGTATCTAGCAAGCCAAGCTTTAGGAAGAAGGATGAGAAAGTAGGAGATGAATCATTATCAGGAAAAGTTGATAATGCACTAGCACTACCAGGAACTGACATTGAGATTACCCTCTCGCACAATAGACAGACTTGTATTGAGAAAAAGAAAAGTAAGAAGGTAGCCATACCTCAAAAATCATCAGCCCGTGCCAAATCGAGTAAAAAGTACAGATTTTTTTGTGAATTATGTCAGGTTGGAGCGTTCTCTTTGAAAGTGATTGATGCTCATAAGAAGGGCAAGCGACATTTGGCAAAAGTTATGGAGCTCAATACTGATGAAGCTGCCTCTGGTGAAATGCCTGTGCTAAAAGGCCCAGTTGAAGAAAGTAATATGGAATCAGATATGCCTGGTTTTGTGGAGAAAGTTGTGGGTGAAGAAAAGAAGGAACCTGATGTTACTTCTATGGAACAAGTAGAAGATGAAATAAAGGGAGAACAAGTAGAAAGCAACAAAGAGAAAGAAAGCACTGATTGTGATGGAGCTGGATCTGAAGAAAAGAAGGGCAAGGTGCTTGAAACTGTGGGTAATGATTTAGTGGTAGCAGAAAAGGATGACAATTTTCAGATGTTTTGCTGAATAGCCATCGTGTCAAATAATTATTGACAGTGAAGAAGCATGAGATATACTGTACTGGTTTACTGAAATCTCTGCTCTTTAAACTTGTACTAGAGTTAGCCTGGTGTTTTTACCTGAACCATGTCAGGCAGAGACTTCCTAAATAGAGGTCCACTTAGATTGTCCAGGACTCATTATGAGTATTTGATGGAACCTCCATTGTTCTGTGAATAATTATCTTTCTTTTATGGTTTTACTATTACAAGAACTGGAAGACCTATTGGGTCAGTTCTTTACCTGGTAATATAAAATACCATTCTCACTTTGTCCATTATGATAGTAAAAATAGTTTATTAAAACCAACAATTCACTAATCTTATAAGAAATTTCCAACTTCTACGTTGTTTTAGAAAATTTCAACATTTAATAAATTTCCTTTTTAAAAGGGCCACTTCAGTAATATGTTACGTAAATGATGGTCATGATAACTATGCCTTCTACCAAAACCATCTTTGAAGAAGAAAACCAGCAATAAAGGTGGACGTACCTTGCCAACAAAAAAACAGGTGGATGGATATAAGAGGCTTAAAATCCTCGAAAAGATAAGTATAATGTAGAACTCATCATATCAGTCTAGCCTGTTAGCGCAATTCAGCCCGAAATCAGAAGGTTTGGGCCCTATTTTCAGGTCCAATCCGAATATTTAAAAAGTTATATGGGCTTTAGGATTCAAAATTAGTATTTTTGACCAAAATTTAGATTCGGTCCAAAAAGTCTGAAATCACCTATTTGGCCAAACCAAATTTAGCCCCGGCCAACTTGTCTGATTGTTAGGTCCAAAAACTCGACATTTGATCACCTCTAACATAATACACCCCGTAACATTCCTTTATGGTATGGTCGTATTACACCTAATGTAGAGAATTACAAGTGAGTCATTTTTTAACGTTATCACTTTCAAGCTAAAATCTTTCATCAACCCTCCTTGAATAGATATTCGAAATCCAATTCAGTAGGCTATCTAATAATATACTACTTTTTATTGATTTAGTAACCAATCCAATTGATTTAAGACAAATTATAATTATAAGTATTCTCACATAGATTATTATTACTCTGTAATATGTAACAACTAAATAAATATATTTAGATGATTAGTAATCGGTCTTTCAAAAATTGGAAATATAAGAAACTTAGTATTCAATTCAAGAAAATGATACATTGAGAAAAAAGAACCTACCATTTAATTTGTTCCTTTCCAACAAAGCACGAATGTTATTTCCTAATGAGTTGAGAAAATGCAATTTGACAACAATGAACAATGGACAACACATACAAGATTCTTGATGAATTGAGACCCCATGTTATGGAATTCAGACATAAAACTTGGTTGTTTATTCGCTACCCACTTCTAGAGCTGTAGGTGTGTCCTTATATTCTCACATGTTGTTATCATTCAACGAATTAATGCCCATTGATGAAATTGATAGACCTCAAATTTCTTTTGGAGGTAAAGGCTATCACAAAATACACATATGTCCATTAAAAAAAATTAAATTACAGCTTAATACCAGTATAAAATAGGGAACATTTAATTTGATTTTTAGGATTTTTTTTTTTTTGACGTTCTAGATTTTTAGGTAAATAGCAAAAGTTTTTTTTTACTAAGAATAAAATTGTAATACCCCCAAATTACTAACATAATAATAAAAATTTTAGCAATTTAGGGGTATTACCGCCACGTGTCACCACGCTTTGGCTATGCTAACTAATTACTACATTACAGCGGAAGTAAAATTTAATTTATTTATTAAAAAAATAAGAATTTTGATTATCCAAAGGTACAAAAGTTGAATAAGAAAAATTATGAAAACTCCTAACTAATATGTGCCTCTTGATGTAATGCTCTCATGCACATTATTCCTACAAATCTACTCACATAAATGATAAGTTGAGCGAACAAAAAATAAATAGGAAAATACGTGTCAGTGTAAAAACACTGTGTACATATACATGCTAAAAAAATACTTTGACTTTATAATTCCTTTATTTCAATCATGTCTTCTTAGAATCAATAAACTTTAAACCTTCCTTTATAATAATCCAATACAAATGGAATTATTAAAGCACTTAATAAAAAACAATTTCCTCTTCTTATATCTCCTCCTTGATCCTAAGTGTGCACACCCCCAATTTAGTTATCCCATCACATATCTATCCTTGGAGTTTTCTTTTATTTGCCAACAAGTGAACTTTGAAGTATGAACCTTTCTTGATTATGAAATCAAGAGGTAATGTATAATAATAATAACTCTCATTTTATATTTTCTTTAAATATAAAGATCTTGATTTAATTATTAAAGCTTATTAAAAATTATTAAATCTCAAATGTCATTCGACACTTTTGAAACATGATACATATAAAATAAAATAAAATAAATGTATATCATCCTTTTTTTATAATCGGAATTTCAAATAAATAACCATATATAAACATATATTTTTTAAAAATGACGCAGGGCTAAAATTTCAATTATAATTTATTTAGAAAAATACATAATAAAAATATCTTAACACAATATAATTCAACAAAAATATTCAATTGCACATAACAAGATTTAACACATACATGTACCTTAAATTCTAGTACTTCATAGCAACTTCCTATTAAACTTCAAGATGATCTTCCTATCAATTAACATGAACTAATCAACATAATACAACACAATAATATGCATAAAATATTAAATCTTTAATTAAATTTAAAAATAGTTTTAAGAACTAAAAATTTTGTAAAACAATTAAAATATTTAGGAAAAAGAGGATGCTCACAGTGGTTGATGGTTGTTGGTGGCGCAAGGTGGCTGAATGGATGGAGAGAGAGGGAGAAAGTTTGAGAGAATGAGAAATGGCTTAATAATTTTTGTGTAAATAATTATGTGAGGTTTAAGGGTCTATTTATAGTAGAAATTAGGATAAATTTTAGGATTTAAAAAACTAAAAGATAAGTATGAATTTAAAATGATAATTATTCTCCAAATTTTTAGAAAAATCTTTTGTTTTAAAAATAATTTAATTATTAAATAGTTCAACTAATTAAAATCATTTAATTCAAAAAAAACCAATTATAATTAGTTAAAAAGATAAAATTTTATAAAAATAGTAATTTTTTTTAAATATCAATCATGGAAAAAGGATATGATAAGGTTAGAATTTCTTTTTAAAATCCATTATTTTTAAATAAATTTATCTTTTCAACTAAAATTATCCTTTAAATTAGGATAAAATAAATATAATAATGATTTTAATTTTTTTTAAATACTAATCATGGTAGTAGGCCATGATTAGATAAGGTCGATCTTTTTTTTTGGTAAGTATATCCTATTTTTAACATAATGGTTTTAAATTATAATAATCTTTATAAATATCTTAAACTATTTTTTTTATTTTGCTAAGAATAATAACTTAAAATATTTTAGAATAAAATTAGATACTCGGAATATTTTTTGAAATATTTTGGAGGGATTTTTGGGAATTTAATGGAATAATTGAGAAATTAAATATTTATTTATGAAATTAAATGATTTTCTTAATAAAATTATAAAATAAATAAATATATAAATGACGATTCATATATATAATTGGAAAAAAATACTTTTAAATTATTTAATTATACTAAACTTTCTTAAAATAATTTTATTTAAAATGCTAATATATAATGTACATTTAATATTAAATATAACTTAGCATATAAATGTTTTTAATATAATGTCTAAATACAAGGTTATTACAGTCTACCCCCTTAAAAGAAGTTTTATTTTCAAAAGTTGAAAACATTTAATGAAATTTCGGAATGCAATGCACGTGACATATGCAAGTAATTCATGTAGCTTATTTAATTGACTCTTGTATGTTTTGAAAATGGCAAAGCACGAAATTCTATCACATTCTACCTCCTTTAAAAGAAAGTCACGTTCTCGTGACTCGACTACTAACCTTAGAAAATAAGTCCATATATTTCTTCCTCATTTCATCCTTTGCCTCCCAAGTTGCCTCTTCGATCTCATAATTTGACAATTACACTTTCACTATTTTTACATCTTTGTTTCTGGTACTTCTTACCTTGCTATCCAAGATTCGAACTGGTTTTCTTCATAAGTCAAATTTTCTTCCATTTCTATTGATTTAGGACGTAACACATGACTCGCTTCCGATACATATTTTCTCAATTGAGATATGTGAAATACGTTGTGTACTCTATCTAGTTTATTAGGCAGGTCCAAATCCTATACTTTCTTCCATAATGTACTACCATTTCACTTATATCATTATCATACAGTGGACTCCTACACTTTCTTCCATAAAGTGCCTCAAAAGGTGTCATTCCAATACTAGAATGATAATTGTTGTTGTAGGAAAACTCGATTTAGTCGAAGTCCACGACCCTTGATACTCCATCACACATTCCCTTAACATATCTTCCAAGGTTTATGATACTTTACCATGAATTTCATATAAGCTTTTCCTAATTGTTTCATCGTCCAGGTGCTCTTCATGGGTATGAAAACGACAGTCTTAGTGAGTCTATCCACAACCACCCCAATGGTATCATTACCGGCCTTTGTTCTAGACAGAGCTTCTACAAAATTCATTGAGATCGAATCCCAATTCCAACTAGGAACTTTCAATCGTTGAACCTTACCTTACGGACACTTATGCTCAATCTTTACCTTCTGACAAGTAAGGCACCTAGTCACAAATTCGGCTACTTCCTTTTTCATATTTGGCAACCAAAATGTTTTCTTCTTATCCTTGTACAACTTATCTCCTCCAGGATATATAGAGTAAGGTGAACTATGAGATTCTTCCATCTATTTTTTAAATCTCCTCTATTTTATGGAACACACAATTTTCCTTTAAACCTAATACTCTCATCATAGAGATAGCAAAATTTAGGGTATATCCTTCACGGATTTTCTCTTTAATGTTTTCCAACTTTTCATCCTTCGGTTAGCTTTCCCGAATATCATCATAAATGGATGGTTGGATTCCAATGATATTAATACATTCTTATACTCTTCCTTGTTCCACTAGCCCTAAGTTCATTTTCTGGAATTCTATACATAATTGATTAGGCAAAATCATTGCATCTACCGAAAGGTTTGATTTCCTACTTAATACATCTGCCACAACATTGGCTTTCCCTTCGTGATATTGAATCTCCAAATTATAATCTTTGATAAGTTCTAACCATCTCATTTGCCTTATATTTAAATCCTTATGTGTGAAAACGTACTTTAAACTCTTATGATCAATATAGATCTTACAAGTTACTCTGTAAAGATAATGTCTCCAAATCTTCAAGGCAAAAACTATTGGTGCTAGCTCCAAATCATGAGTCGGATAGTTAATCTCATACAATTTTAATTTCCCTAGAGGCATAGGCTATAACCCTTCTATTTTGCATCAATACATAACCTAACTCAAACTTGGATGCGTCACTATAAACCTCATATTTATTACTCCCATCTAGTAAGACTAAGATTGTTGCCGATGTTAACTTATCTTTTGAGGTTTGAAATGTCTCTTCACACTCTAGAGTCCACATAACCTACACTCCTTTTCATAAGGTTTCGAAAAGTCCTTTACAAATCGTCGATAATAACCGGCTAATCCCAAGAAACTTCGAATATCTGATACACTCTTTAGCGTTGGCCATTCACTTACTGCTTGAATCTTTGTTGGATCCATGGATACGCCTTTCTTAGATATCACATGTCCCAAAAAGGATACTTTTTCTAACCAGAACTCACACTTAGAAAGCTTAGTATATAACTGATTTTCCCTTAAGGTCATCAAAACAACCTGAAATGTTCTTTTTGATCATCCTTATCATCGATTATACCAAAATATCATCAATAAAGACAACCACATACCTATCTAAGTAGGGCCTAAAAATTTGGTGCATCAAATCCACGAATGCTACTGGTGCATTAGTCAACCCAAATGATATTACTGCAAATTTATAGTGTCCATAATGGGTTCTAAATACACTCTTCGGGATATCTTGCTAGGTAATTCTCAACTGGTGATATTTAGACCTCAAATCAATCTTAGAAAATACCTCTTGTCCTTTCAAATGATCAAATAGGCCATCTATCATCAAAAGTGGGTATTTATTTTTTACAGTCAAATTATTCAATTCTCTATAATCAATGTATAATCTCAGTTTTTCATTTTTCTTCTTGACAAACAACACTAGGGTTCCCCATAGCGATGAACTAGGCCTAATATAGCCTTTTATGTACCATATCATTCAATCGAGTATTCAACTCTTTTAATTTAGCTGGATTCATTCTAAATAGGCCTTATGCACTAGATCTATGGTAAACTCAACATCTTTAATTGGAGGCATTCCTGAAATCTCTTTTGGAAAAATGTCCAGAAATTCACAAACAACTGTAATCTCTTGCTTATTTCCATCTTCTCTCGAATTTCTCGAACATTACATATGTATAAAAGATAGCCCTTCTGCACATATTTCTTTATTTGTAAGGCTGAAATAATCTTTAATCCATGTTTCTTCTCTTCTCTTTGATAAGTCACCCTGACCTTATTAGGTCCAACCAAAGATATCTTCTGAGCTTCACAATCAATTCGACCTTTAAATTTTTCCACCCAAGATTACATCTAAGTTACCCATTTCAAATTCTATTAATTCTGATGGGAATTCAACTCCTGAAATTACTATAGGTATTTTAAAATGCAATTTGGTACAACTCATAACTTACCCGAACGGTAAAGCCACGTCTTAGGAAATGGATTCTAACTCTTCTAACTTTAGATTTCCTACTAAAGTCTTAGAAATGATGGTTGTTCATAACAAACACTCGGCCTTTAGGAGGATTGTAATTTGCACCTAACGCGGGTTTAGGATTTTTGTTTGGTTGAATTAAACTAGGCTGGCCATTTTGAGAAGGTTTCCCATTTAAGTTAGGGACACAAGGTCCACTAGAGGTCTTTTTATAACATTCATACTCTCGATGTCTCAACTTTTGACAGAAACGACAGGTTACAAGGTCACCTTCACAATCCCTCTCGGAGTGATTCTTATTGCACCTCTTACAATGGAAAATTCTCTTAGGCTTCTCACCATTTCCTTGGTTTTCTCTTCCCTTCCCAAGGTTTCCCTTAAAGTTTCTTTTCCCTTGAAAATTTCCATTGGTTCTAGCCCTTTTGTCACCTCCATGAAATTTTCCATTCCCCTTTCTCTTTTCCCCCGAGACTTGATTCTTTAATTCTCTTTCTCTAATCCCATACAAGTGGGCGGCTCTCCCATACACCTCATCTAAGGATTCAAAAACGACCCCTCCTAGATTCCCTTACAAAGTTAAGGTTAGGCCTTGTTCAAATCTATGTGCTTTCATGGCTTCGGTCGAGACTACTTCTGTAGCAAATCTTATTAGTTCAATAAACTTAGCATAATATTCATTAATGATCATGGCTGCATTCTAAGGTTTGTAAATTCCATGCACTTTGTTTCTTAAGGTAAGGTGGATATAACTTATTTCTAAGAGATTCTTAGAAGGTTGACCACCCAAAATCAGGAGTTCTTTCAATATTTTTCTTATATTGAGACCACCACATACAAGTTGGCTTCTTCCTTAAGGTAAAGGACTACAATGTTCACTTTCATATTCTCGGGACAATTTATAGCATGAAATAGCTTATCAAACTCTCTAATCCAATTTTCTAGGTTCGTCGGGTCTTCTTTTCCATTATAACTCGAAGGTTTGCTAATAGAAATTCTTTTGAAGATGTCCCCAAATGATCATTTTTGGGCTGCCTATTTATTTGATTAGTCATTACTTGAGCTAGAGATTGAGTTAAAGCAGCTTGGTGATTCATTGTCCTCTTAAGGCCACTTTGTTTGGTTTGGTTAAGCATTTGACTCGACATATCGCTTGAACGATCAAATAATCATGTTGAATTTTGTATACAAACACTTAAAACATATAAATCCTAAAAAACACATTTACTTTATTCAAATAATCTTTTTCCATGTAACGAACTTCTCGACTAAAATACTTAGCTTTTAACTGACTATAGATATGCATTTGAAAAAAATTGGATACATTTAAGCGCATAATTCACACTTTCTTTATTTAATTTATATGAAATATACTTTCTCCTATCCTTGAGAAAGTTTATAATCTTAGCTTGCAACAATTAATCCTGGTTGGTCATTTAATTCGACCTTCCTTGATTGTACTAAGTATGCTTGAAATTCTTTTATTTTGCAACTATTTTATTTTCGAAACTTTTAATAGTATAGTTGACTTCTATGTGGGGAAATTAAGCCAATGATTTCCCAGGTAAGTTATTTATGATGTTGACGATAGCCTTTCCTAGCCAAAAACCATTACTTAACAGAACACTCCCCTAGATCGGTCGAACCTTCCTTAGACAGAGAGTTGTACACTTGATCATCAACATTTCCAACTTTCTAAAACCAAAATAATTTTTATGAAAATATTTTATTTTATGCATGAGAATGCGAAACTCTATCCTACATGCCCATTGCTATGTTTACCCATAAGTTTATTATTTCCAATTTTAATATTTTATAACCTTGAAAACTTATATCACTTTGTAACACCCTCAAATTACTAACATACTAATAATAATTTTAGTAACTTAGGGGTATTACTTCCACGTGTCACCACGCTTTGGCTGTACTAACTAATTATTATATTGCAGCGAAAGTAAAACTTAATTTATTATTTAAAAAATAAGAATTTTGATTATCCAAAGGTACAAAAGTTGAATAAGAAAAATTATGAAAACTCCTAACTAGTATGTGCCTCTTGATGTAATGCTCCCATGCACTTTTTTTCATACAAACCTACTCACCATAAATGATAAGTAGGGTGAACCAAAAATAAATTGGAAAATATGTGTCAGTGTAAAAACACTGTGTGCATATGCATGCTAAAACTAATAATTTGACTTTTTAAATTCCTTTATTTCGAACATGACTTCTTAGAATCAATAAACTTTAAACCTTTCTTTATAATAATACAATACAAATGTAATTATTAAAGTATATAATAAAAATAATTTTCTCTTATTATATCCCCTCCTTGAACCTAAGTATGCACAAAATTAAAACTATTTTTTCAACTAAAATTATCCTTTAAACTAAATTAGAACAAAATAAATATAATAATAATTTTAATATTTTAAATACTAATCATGATAGCTGGTCATGATTAGATAAGGTCGATTTTTTTTGGTAAATATATCCGATTTTTAACATTATCGGTTTTAAATTAAAAATAATCTTTATAAATATCTTAAACTATTTTTTTTAATTTTTCTAAGGATAATAACTTAAAAGCTTCTAGAATATTCAATAATAAAATTGGATACTCAAAATATTTTTCGGGATATTTTAGAGGGCATTTGGGGAATTTAATGGAATAATTGAGAAGTTAAATATTTATTTATAAAATTAAATGATTTTATTAATGAAATTATAAAATAAATAAATAAATATATAAATGGCGGTCTATAATTATAATTGGGCCAATTTAAATTATCTAATTGTTTTAAAACGTTCTTAATACAATTTTATTTAAAATGCTAATATATAATGTATATTTAATATTAAATATAACTTATCATATAAGTATTTTTAATATAATATCTAAAATACGGGGTATTACAAAAACAAAGCATTTAGTTATTTCTAGGATATTCAATTTATGAAGTCTTCAAAAATGCATGACAATTCAAAGTTTTTGAACTTTAAATAAGTCTCCTTTATTTAAATTTTAAATCATGTTACTTGTAAAAAAATCGCACTAGATAATTTTATTAAGAGACGTATTAAAAGTTCAAAAAATACAGATATATCGTATAATAAACTATTCACTGTATACAACGAAATACGAAGAATATTCACTCGAGTAACTACGACACGATAAGTGAATATCTAAACACCACCTATTTATCTCTGTATAAAATATTATTTTGCATATTATTTGACCACGCCCTTAGAATTGTTCTTGCAAAAAAATATGTACAACACCGTCCGAAATGGACAACTCCTCCTAGCATACGGTTGTATATTTTTTATATGGTAAAAAATAATTAGTAATTATTAGAATAATAATTAGTATTTTTATATATTAATTAGTATAATTATAATAATAATTAGTATTCAACTTCAAAATTTTAATATTTAATAAATAATACTCTCTCTATTCTTTTTGTTTTGTTCTTCCTATTTGCTTTTTTTACAAATTTCAATGTAAACTTAAAAAAATTAAATATCTTCAATTTCTTATTTGTAAAAATTATAAAAAATTCATATTTAAAAAATATACATTTAGAAGAATATATCAAAATTTCAAATGAATATATTTTTTCATCTAGATTGGGGGGAATCCGTAGTTAAAGTTTGACTCTAAAATCTATAATATTCCAAATAGGAAGAACAAAAAAGAACGGAGGGAGTAATTATTATTAATTATTATATCTAAATATTATATATATATATATATATATTTTTTATTGATACTTGTAACATATATAATTGTGATTATTGTACATATTTGTTTAGAAATTAAAAAATATAACTAATCATTATTTTTTAACAAAACATGAAGAAATAAAAAAAATAGTATAAATAAATAAAAATAGGTAATTCATGTTGATGTTCTTAGTATTAATTACTGCATTTATTCTTTTTTGTTCTTCCTGTATTAATCTTTTGAAATTTCAAAATGATCTTCTCATATAAAATCATTTTAATTTGGTCTAATTTATTCTGACTAAAATACCCTTAGTTGAGTTAAAAAAAATTATTGACATACCCTTAGTTCACATATAAACTATCCAAAATATCCATACTAATCTTAGAAGTTTCAACCCCATTTACTCATAATATATTTTATATTTTTTTGAATGCAATAAACTTTATAAATTCTAATGGTTCTTAAATAATTGTCCCATTTACAAATTATTTTTAATGGAATATGATTTTCTTTTTATATTATTTTAAATTGATTTTAAGGAATCTTAATGGTATTTAATTATATTGATTTCTTCCCTGATTTCAAATGGGATAAAAAAAAAAGAATGAAAGGAGTAGTAAGTATGAACGAGTTATTTTATTAATATGATTTAGTTATTTTTAAATTAGTACGAAATAATAATTAGTAGGAAAAATTAGAAAAGTTTCTCAAATTTCTTTTATAAGCTTTTTTTTTGGGCAAAATAAGTAGGCCAAATTCCCTACATAAACTTGACATTTTGAAGATTTCGAAAAAATACACAATTTGGAAAAGAAATTCGCGTCGTTCAAAGCCTCATATCTAAAGTTACATCTTCTCATAATTTGTTCAGTAAATCTCATAGTTTGTAAATCAAAGGACTTAACGGTTTTATGAGTGTTATAAGTCTAACATAAGGTGTTTTTTCTTTAAAAAAAAAAATATACGTCAATTTGATAAAATATGTATAAAATTCGGGTAACAAGTAAAAATTAACTGAGTTAAATTTAAAAATGCCGGTGAGGCGGTGATCCGGTGAATGCTTATATTTAAAGTGAAGAGGAGAGAGAATGACAAAATGAGGAGTGGAGGTTCTCCCATTCCCTTAATTTTCCCTAATTAGCGTCACCATTTCTCCCTTCTTTTTTTTTTTTCAATTTTAAACAAATTTTTTTTTCCAAAATCATCAAAATAAAAAATATGGGTATTTTTTTTTGACATATACCCAGATCATAACCGTGCAAAAAGTTTGAAATTTATCATTGATCTGTATTTATTGATCAAATTATCATCTGGGTATCTCATATTTTGTACAAAAACCTACTTTTTGTTGTTGTTGAGTTTTGAAAAGATGTGATTGAAAAGTGATGATAAAAAGGAAAAAGTTGCAAGCAATGGCAGAAACAATAGGCAAAGGATTGCCAGGATTGTTGAAAACTGACAGAAAAATCTCGACTTCAAACCATTCTTCGAGCTTAAGGATCAATGTTGCCAATATTGGGTTGAATTTCAAGTGTTGTGCTGCTGATTTTAGGGATAAAGTTCCAAACTTGAAGATTGAGGATGTAGGGGTTGCTGGGTACCGGACAAGGGCACTTACTCTGTCCCAGCAACAGGTGGAGTTTCAGTTGCAGGATGGGAAGAGAGGTTGTGGTAGTGGTAGGGTTTTCGATGTTAATGGTGGTGGTGGTGCTGGTGGTTCATTGCATGAGAGGATTGTTGTTGCTGTTGATGTTGATGAGGGTAATTCCCTTGTCCTTAAACTTGAATTCGAATTTGGATTCATTGTATTGTTAATTAGTTAACGTTTTATTGATATTATGTTGAATTTTAATTGCTCTTTTGTTTTTGGCCTTTTGATTGATGAATGGTTTATTATTATTTACATTCAAATGGTTTATTTTTAATTATTAATGATGCTAGCACACACTAGTGTTCATGAATATTACGGATTGTTTGATAGATGGTAATAAATTGTGGTA
The DNA here is from genome assembly GCA_026401315.1 of Dysphania ambrosioides. NCBI lineage: Eukaryota > Viridiplantae > Streptophyta > Magnoliopsida > Caryophyllales > Amaranthaceae > Dysphania > Dysphania ambrosioides. The sequence continues at coordinate 5,206,594 of CM048667.1, forward strand.
ATTTGAAGGAACTTAAATATAATTTTGCAAAGAAAATTAGTATTGATAGCTATGATTATGCAACTATATCTCCAATCGTGTGTATTTCTTTGTGAATTTCTATTATCATTCATTCGCCGGAGTGAGTTTGATTGGTGATAGTGGGGTTTATGTTGTTGATTGGGGCTATAAAGTTGCTTCTAGTCGATGATAATGGCATCGACAATTCAAATAAGGAATGTGCCTTATTGTTTTTATTGGGCTGGCTGTTTAAATGCTTGACTACTTATGTGTAGTTCAACTGGAATGATATGGTTGTTCAAAATTGTAGTTTGAGGGTGTTAGTTCTCTCTGATTCTAGTTCATGCTTTTGCATTTATTGTATTTCCTATACTCCTATAGCTTCTGACTGTTCATGTTTGAGGTGCAGTCCTTGGAAATTTTGTTTCTGCTTTAAACAGATTCATCGCAGACCGCTATTCTTCAATTCATTCGGTTTCTGAATACCACGTGTATGAGTTCTTTAAGGTACATTGTGAAGCCTCAAATGTTAATCTTTTTAACTTGCTTCTTATCTGCCAAAGGTTGTTTATGTGTTGAAGATTGTATTCCTGTCATTTAGATGTCCTTTGTTAATTTTCTTGCTGGATCTCTTCTTATTTAATTTGAGAATTTGTTAGAAATCGCAATGTTCTCTGAGCTTTGAGGTGGTTTAAATATAGTGGTGAGCTTCTCTAGAAGTTGAAATCTAAAATTATATATGGAAGAAAGGCCTGTTTCATGATCATTTACTCTAATTGATATTCATTTGATGTAGAACCTAAGGTTTGCCCTGCTTATTATATAAGTAAAACCTCGGTATTTCTAGTTTTGAGAGACTTTGATTTGTGTATTGATGTACTTTAGTGAATTCAATGCCTGTGCATTCTTGATTAACGCAGTCAGGTCCTCAGGTGATCATTGTCCAACTCAAATGTCTGACCTGCTTTGTATGCTTTTGGAGATCACTTGGCTACCCTCGTATTCTTGAAATATTGTTCATGAATGTCTTGTTTTAGTTTTTTTATTTTTATTTTTAATATAATAGTAGTGTAGCCTGCAAGCTAATAGCTCTTCAAGGCCTGATGTTTCTTTAAAATTTTATTACAGATATGGAACTGTTCCCGTGATGAAGGTACAATGAGTATTCTACGACTTTTATTACATCATTTCAAGTAAATCCTCCAATAAATGATATGTATTAGATGACCGAATTTTCCTTAGAATACTGAAGCAGCTAAATACGTCCATATTAGTTCTGATTAACAGGTTTGTCAGGCTTTTATTTACTGGCAGTCTGGCACTATGATGCTAAACTCTCGTCCTGATTCATGTAAAGTTTCTGTGTATCTTGACTTTAGCAAAATGAAGTTTGAGTGATCAAAGACCCACATATATCCTTCTGGTAAAAATAGGAAACATAAATGTTTTTAAAATTCTGAACTCCAGGCTCTATATATAAATATGTCCTATACTATGACATATGGGAAAGAAGACAGAAATAGTGTCATGAAGGTTAATGTTGATTTGGGAAGAAGTTGTAGTATGAGCTTCTTTTTGGCTTCTGAAAAGATGTGGGAATGGAAGTAAGGAGGGACTAGAATTGCAGAAGATAAGAAAAGTCCTAACATAAAGGATTGGTTTGATCATCAGTAAAAACACTAGGCAGGGAGTACAAATAACTGCTGACCATGATAGGACTGTATCAGACTTCATCTCTGACTGTTCACTTGTCGTTTGTTGCTTCTCATCTGGCATTGGTGGGGAGGAAGTTGTTTGGGTGTATTAGAGTTCTGGGAAACTTGTAAGCAGAGGCTGTGGAAAATTTGGATGAGTTGCCAATTCCTGTAAATGTAAAAGTTGGCGAGTAGTAGCTTTCATAATTTCTCTATAGAAATCTGAGACAGAGGAAATAGATGATATGTTCCTTCATAACTGTGTATATAAGTTGCGTTATTGAGTTGAGCTGTCTGTAAAGTGTCCTACTTTCCTCTGACTTGGTTCATTGCCACATCTTATAATATTATACTACTTCTGTCCCTAAATAATAAGGCCAGATGTTATTTGGATTTTTTTTTAAGGATTCTTGTTAAAAGTCTCAAAAACAGTAGTTGCCTTTGCTGTTGAATTTTGTACGTCTTTACCATACAAGTGTAGAGTGTGTCAAGGGTTTATTTTGAGATGAACTTGAAATGTGTCCAACTACTTTGTGAGTTTTTTCATAATGTCATCTCTCCTTTTAATATAATCTTTTATGTTTTGGCTACTTTTTGATGTAATCTTATTTTGGTCAGATTGATCTTTGAACAGCTAGTTATGAAAATGAGATGTCTTACCTGGACAATCGTCTTTCATATGGAAGCATACATGTTTGGTCATCGTTGTATGACTTGTTGGAACTGAATTATTTCCTTAATTGGATATAACTAAAATGGGATGCTTTCTTCTCTTTTTTTCCCCCCTTTTTTGGCAGCTGATATCCGTGTTCATGAGTTTTTCAAGACATCTTATTTCAAGAATGGGATCTACCCTATTCCTGGAGCTCAAAAGACCCTCAACAAATTATCAAGTTTTTGCAACTTCTCTGTTGTCACGTATGTATTTGCTGCAATCTCCTGATAAGTTTTTTAAGCAGGATGTTATTTCGATTTGTTTTGTCAAGTCTTATGTGTTATTAGGTCCCGTCAAAATGTCATCAAAGATCACACTCTGGAGTGGCTTGAGAAGCACTATTCAGGACTCTTCAATGAGTTTCACTTTGGTAATCACTTCGCTCTAAATGGGGAATCGAAACCCAAGTCAGAGATCTGCAGGTATACTGATTTTGCTTTTGCTATTGCTGTGAAACTTAGTCTTAAGATTAACCTTTTGCATATATATCAAGATCTAGTACATGTAAAAATAAACTTGTAATTATCTTTTTATCAGTTGATTTTATCCCCTTGATTATAAGACATTCAGGATTCTGGAGTAAACAGTGATGAGATTTGTTTTCGTGATATTTGTTGTAATCAGATCAGTGGGAGCGGAGGTGTTGATTGATGATAATCCAAGATATGCTCTAGAGTGTGCTGAAGTTGGAATTAGAGTACTACTTTTTGATTATCAGAACTCTTATCCTTGGTGCAAAGCTGGATTAAATAATCAACATCCCCTTGTGACTAAAGTTCATAACTGGGAAGAAGTGGAACAGCAATTAGTAGCATGGAGGTTTACGTCGCATCTATAGCGTAGTACTACTGTACTAAGATATTAATTGTGGAGGAGTTTAGTTTCTCGTCTGAAATGAGATGGGTAGGGTAGCAAGGAGCTATTTGGTTAGCTTGAAGGTTTCTCAGGCAGCCATTTGGGATAGATGAAGCAATAGCATCATTGCATGTCGAAAATTGTAGTGGCGTTATACTCTTACAATAATATTTGCATGCAATGTTCATGCAGTCTTGATTAGAATATGAAACTTTTCTCTCATATATGTCGCATTTTTGCCCTACACCGTTTACGTTCTCTCATATATATCGCCAAGTTCAAGTTGAAATTCTGTGCTTTATATTCGGTCTGACATCAATAGCAATTAAGCAAGATTTACTGTGAACAAAACACAATCAAAATTTGATTTATTGTTATGTCTGAAAGTGGTTCGACTATAACAATTCAGGACTTCAAATCACACGTTTTCAGATCTTCATCCCTCAGGTCATTAAAGTTACAACACGATCTATAAAGAAAACATGACTAGCACCAACATGAATGATATTGTATACAGAAGACATCGATGTAGGACTGAACCGAATACTGAATCAGAGTAAGATCTTGAGACCAGGACGTCCTTTGATCTCAAGTGTAAGATATTTTATGAAGTTAAAAGAGCTTGAACTGGTTTTGATGATGACCTCAACCTGATTTTATAATTGTAATCATAATAAATTATAGCATTGCACAAGTCATAATCTTTAAATTCCAGCTGAATGATTATGGCAGTAACCTGATGTTTCCAAGTATTTTGCAGGTCCCAATCTAGGTCACCGGAAAAGAACTTGTTGACAGAATATCAGGGTTTGAGCATGCGCTTACAAGGTCTTAACAACTAATTGCGTAACTCTCAATCTCTCATTGCCTTCCTTAAAGCTCAAGTTTTCCAGTTTAGCATACAAGTAAAACCTCGAGTTAGCATACAAGTAAGATTACATTTAATTTTGAAGAGTAAAATTGTGGAACCGGTAGACATCCTTCGTTTCTGCGGTTGTTTGAAGAGGGATATGGAATAAAGTTAAGACTGCTTAAATAACTGGAAAAAGAATAAATCCTGTAGGAATGCATCCACAAGAAAACAGCTGAAAGAATTTACATGAAGATGGTACTTATACCTATGCATTGGGGCGGGTCAGGGCCAGGATGGGTTATAAACAAAACGGGTCGAGGCGGGGCGAGTCAAAGAAGATGCAAAACGGGTCGGGCCAAAGGAGATATATAACGGGCTGGGCTCGTCCAAAGAGAGTATAATTTTTATCTATAGAGGGGGATAATTTACATGTATCACCTCCAATCTTTGGTAGTGGATCATCGGCAAGTAAGTGGAAATAATTCATTACCTTATAGTGTTTAAAAGTCTTGGAAACTAAAGGCCTATTATTGACCCGACTTGACCCATTAAAAACTCAATAAACATGACCCTTTAAGAGACCGACCCATTAAGCCCATTATTGATTATGCCCTTTTATAAGCGGGTCGGTTATGGACCCTTAACGGGCTCCCACCCATTTGAACAGGTCTAATGGTACTTACGCTTTCCTAACTGTGCAAAAAGTTTATCATTCGAGCTCTACCAGCATATATTTGCAAAAGCCAGTAACCTATTCCCATCATCCCCAGCAATGAGCTCATAGTCATACAGAGTTACCCTTTCCGCCATAACCTACTAGAGAGTGCATAAGTTGCGACAGACACCATAATAGTATATGTAATGTACACAACTCTCGAAACACAACAAAAGTAGACTATAACCTAGTCCAGGCAAAGGCATATATCTTTCTGTGCTTTCACTAGTAGAGAAATGCTCAATTGTTTCGAGACAAATTGTTGCGGTTATATGAAATTCGAAATACTTAATGGTTTGAAAAATAGTTTAATACCAAATGCTGTGGTATGTGAGAAGAAGGCATGTATAGGCTTGTCAGGAAGAACCATCTCTAGCTGTAGCCAAATAAAGTACTTTTACTTCCGTGATGGAAACTTTAGCGCATGCATTAAACAGCCAAAGCACTAAATAGATGATTGTTAACGCCCACAATTAGGCCACATTCTAGCAAGTCCCCCAACATCTCGCAACCAACCTTTTCATAGAGCATCACTATACATCTCTGCGTAGATGGTTGAACAATTATCCAGGTCACACCCGTGCTTCTCTTTCCACTGTGTAGAAGCCAAGCTCAATAAGCTGTCGTTGAAGGATTCTCTAAATTCTAACAATTCCATTTCCAAGCATTGTGTCTCTAAAAGTAAATGTATAATATCTGAGGTATAACAGGTGAATGAAATCTTCTAGCTAGTTTATAGGATTTTATCATATGGTTTTATTAATTACAAAGCTAAGATTACCCAAATTAAGCAAAAGAAGAGTCATTTCAACATGTAGATAGATCAAAGATTGAGAGATCAAATTAATTTGCATCCTTTCCCTCTAGGCCTTTACGAAGCTTCTACCACGTAGCTAAGGGAAGCAAGTTCTATAAATGTAAAATGATTTTATTAATTTTATACAGCCATTCAAATAATATTATGTACAAATTATAACATTGTTGTATATAATAGTCGTTTTACATGTTAGAAAATTTTTCTATTTAATTTGGTATATAATATGTTGAATATTTTAAATGTTAGAAAAGATTGTGATTATCATAGGTTGCGCTTGGGTTGTCTTTGTTTTTGATGCATGGGAGATCCATCACACTTGGACATCTTGATAGGGTTCAGTTTGATCCTGAGATAGAAGCTACTGCACGTAGAATAAACGCAAAAAGAAGGAGAATATCGTAGAAGAGAGCAATCTATACCACCTCCAATGGCTAGACCTTTTGGTGAAATGGGGAGACCATTTCCAACGCACTCTTCCACATCCTGTATTGTAAAACCTGTGATAAAAGCTGACAATTTTGAGTTGAAAACACACTTGATCCAACTCATTAAGAGAAATCAATTTAGAGGAAATGCTACTAAAAGTTCTCATGATCATTTATCAGATTTTCTAGAAAAGTGTAATACAATTTCCATTGGTACTGTACAATTTCCATTTATTTACAAGACTGTGTCAGAAGATGCAATTAGGATGAGATTGTTCCCATTTAGTTTGAGGGACAAAGCTAAAGTTTGGTTGAAGTCAGAACCACTAATCAAGTATGCCACCTAAGATGATCTAGCTACTGGTTTTCTGACAAAAATTTTCCCACCACACAAGACTTCACATCTTAGAACAGAGATTCAAACTTTCAAGCAGCAACCATTTGAATCTTATTATGAGGCATGGGAAAGGTTTAAGGACCTTCAAAGCAATGTCCTCATCATGGGATACCCGATTGGCTATTGGTACAATTCTTTTACTCAGGCATTTCTGATGAGTATAAGTCTTCAATCTATGCAGCCTGTGGAGGGGATATGAGTTCAAAAAATGATGTGCAACTTCTTCAACTCTTTAAGATAGTCACACAAAATGTAGCCTTTTGGTGTAATGAAAGGGAAGCACTAACTAAGTCACGTGTAGGAGCTGATAAGGATATCATAGGAGCTCTCACAGAACAGATTACTGTGCTCACTTCGAAGGTTGAGAAGCTCTTTGTTGTTTCACCTACTTTTTCTTCTCCTTCTTGTATAGTACAAGTTTATGAGATATGTGGAGGTAAGGGCCATGTGTCTGAGATATGTTCCATGGTGACCCAACAACCAAAGGAGGTTAATGATAATACCTATAATCCTGGTCATAGGCATCCAAACCTCTTATACAAGAGCCAAAATGTGTTAAATCCACAACTTCCTTCACAACTCAATCCTCTTGGATTCAATCCTAGACCACCTCAATACTAGCAACCTATATTCAGACCTCCAATGCAACAATAAGCTCCTCCCCAAAAGACATCTTTAGAATTGATGATGGAGCAGTTTATAGCTACTCAATCTCAAGCTAATGCTGATATGAGGAGTAATATCTCTAAGCTTGAGTCATCCATGACTCAAATGCAAACCCAGTTTAAAATGTTAGAGAATCAACAAGTTCAATTGGTACAGCAGATGTCATCCCAACAAAGGGGTTCAAATCAGTTGCCATCTCAACTTGAGCCTAATGATAAGGGTCCTAGTCAAGTGAATGCAATTACCACTAGGAGTGGTAAGACTTTGGAGGATCCTATTCCTGTGGTTAAAGTGAGAGAGGATCACTGAGAAAGAAAAGAGTGTAACAGTTGAGAACCCCAAGGAAGATGTCAGCAAGCAATCATCACCTCCTCAACCTTATATTCTACCTGCTCCTTTTACTCAAAGGATGGCACAAGCAAGGCTTGAAAAGAGATATGAAAAGTTTCTGCAGATGGTGAAGGATGTTCAACTTCACATCCCATTCATTGATGTTGTGTTTGAAATTCCATCTTTTGCTCGGTTTTTGATGTATTTGGTTACGAATAGGAAGAAAACTGAGGGGATTGTCAACCTGTCACAACAATGCAGTGCAATTATTCTGAACCAACTTCCACCAAAAATGGGTGATCTAGGTAATTTTTCTATCCCTATTATAGTTGGTCATTTATCTATTGATCGTGCATTATGGGATTTAGAAGTTGTGTTAGTCTCATGCCTTTATCTGTTTATATGAAACTGCATAATGTGGGATCTTTATCTCAAACTGGGATGACACTACAGCTTGCTGATAGGAGTATTAGACACCCTATAGGTACTCTCATAGATGTTCCTTTATTTGTTGGAAAGTTGGTTTTCCCCTGTGATTTTGTAGTCATGGACATCCTTGAAGATACCCAAACTCCTATTATTTTGGGTAAACCTTGTCTTGCTACTGTAGGTGCACTGATTGATGTGATAAAAGGAAAGTTACCCTTGGAGGTAGGAGATGACAAAGTGGAGTTTGAACTCCAGAAAGCAATGAAAAACCCATCATCCTTTTATCAATGTTTTAGCATTGATGTGGTAGACAAGATGGTTTCTGAATCTTTATGGGAAGCCAAAGTTGATGCCTTGCAGCTATGCTTGGAGGGGAGAGCAAAGATTAGTGATGAGGTTCTTGATGTCAAAGACTACTCAATGAGGCTCCTTTAAATGATTCCTCTTCCCCTTTTGAGATCATGAGCATCAACGATGTTATACAGGGAAAATCTAGACCTCTTGAGGGGGTAAGCCATTCTATTTGTACTCATATGATATACTTAGAGGATGAGGCTAAGCAACCAAATGAAGCTCTAAGGGCTATAAAAATGTTGAATCTCGATTTAAATACTGCTAGCGAGAAGCGTTTGTTGGATTTTAATGAACTTGAAAAGATTCAACTAGACGTTTATGAGAGCTCTCGAATTTACAAGGAAAAAGCAAAGTGTTGGCAAGGCAAGTGCATTGAGAAGCATAACCTTAAGGTTGGAGACCAAATCCTTGTGTATAATACTCGCTTGAAGTTCTTTCCGGGTAAGCTTCGTTCGATATGGTTAGGGTCGTTCACCATTGCGAAGGTTTTTCCATATGGCTCGTTTGAGGTTAGTTTGAATGAGGGATCATTCAAAGTGAATGGAAGTCGATTGAAAAAGTATGATTCGGGAATACCCATTGAAAGCAAGGAAGTTCTGTTCCTTACTATTGACTTTCCTAGTTGATTTTCGGTAAGGGGTCGAGCTCATTGACATTAAACGAGCGCTTGGTGGGAGACAACCCATCATTTTAAGTCTTTTGATTTATTTTATTTTTCTTGCGGATTTTAGGCTTGGTTTTAGTCTTTCTTTTCTTTAGGTTGTTTGATTACGATGCATTTGGAGATTGAAGTCAATTATCTTCACCAAATTATCGAGGCAACTTGAGTGTTTTGGAGTAGTTTGGAGTATAAATTTTGTATCAAATCAGCCCCTTTCTATAAATGGTCAAGATTCAAGGAGAATTTTTAGAGCAAGTCTAGAAATAGGCTAATTTATGAGCATTGGAGTCATGGGACAACATGATTCTAGAGCAGGTCTAGAATCATATGGGTATTTCTAGAGCACGTCAAGAAATATGCTAGCATGTTTGTTTTTCATGAAGGATTTGGATCATAAAGTTTCTAGAGCAGCTCTAGAATTACAGAAAATTTCTAAGATAGCTCTAGATTTAGGCTGGGATATTTAGTCATGAATGAAGGGTGAGGATCAACATATTTCTAGAGCAACTCTAGAAAAATCCTAAAAATTTCTAGAGCAACTCTAGAACCTGGTTAAAAATATTCAATGAAATTATTATTCCTAAACACTTTCTCATTACCCCAAACCCTAACCTCTCCACTCTTACTCACATCAGCCCACTCTCATTACCCCGACACACCATAAGCAGTCCCAACCGCTGACCCACTGACGGCGCCCAATCACAGCCACCCCGACGCACCAGCAGCCACTGCCGGTGCTCTTCCCTTTGCACGCCCCCTCTTCTTCTTCTCTTGCGTAGCCCACATCACCCGCAGCACCCTCAACCTCGACATGCCCCTTCGCCAATGCCCCACAGCCCGTAGCCCTAGGCGCCTCTGTACATCCACGTCTCACCATTCACCTTCTCTCCTCCCCCCCCCCCCCCCAACGCACCACCATCGACGTCCACACCCAAGTACTCCACCACCCTCCTCTCTTAATATAAAAAAAAACCAAATAAACAAACCCTAAATCCTCTTTAACACTATAACTTCTTCAACCCATTAATTTCTTATCATTAACCCTATAAAATCCAATGTCTTGATGATTTGATTGCATTAAAATTAAATTTGCTATTCAATACATGGATATATTGGTGTTTGATGATTGGTGTTGTGGTGACTTGTTTTTGGGTTGAATGTAAATTAGTTAATTAGTTTGGTGAATTGATATTGTGATATATTGGTGTTTTGGATGGATTGATGTTGTAGTAGTTCTCTACTTTGGTGATTGTCATTGGTATATCAAGGAGTTGGAGTAGTGGCATTTCATTGTCTTGGTGGATTAGTGTTTGAAAAGTTCTTTAGTTTTGTTGATTCATTGACTAGGTGATTACAATTTGTGAATTATTTGGGCTTAAATTTAAAAGTATCCTTCATCGCACCAATGACTCGTGCTAAGGGCAAGAGTACTAATAGTGCAAACAAACCCTCCTCCTCAAAAGCCAAAATAAAACCGACATCTAGGCTTGTGAAGAAACCTAGAGTAATAATTGATTACTATGACATAGTCTTTCAAGACTCGATCTATAGAGACAAATATGATCAATTATTTTTGCGTGGAGTTGTGCCTACTCGGTTTTGTGATGATGATGCTTTGAAAACCCTTAATATTGAAAAGGATGTTGCTTGGCTCTTCTCCAATATAGGTTGGGGTCCTCACTTCACTCAAAAGACCCCTACTTACAAAAGAGCTACGCTAGAATTTTTTAGTACCCTTAAGGAAAACACATATATCGGTGAGGGTTGTGAGCACGGGTTGATTTCCTTTCAATTATATAATGTGGAGTATAGATGGGATCAAACAACACTTAATGCCGCACTTGGTTTACCAATTGGTGGCCCAAGACATACCTCTGCATATTGGTTGGGTAATCCCGTTTGGCAGTCTTTAACTAGCCGTCAACCTTCCTACGACCCCAAGAATAGTGCAGCTAATTTTATTCATCATCCTGCCATCCGCTATGTCCACCGTTTATTAGCTAGCACTATTCTAGGGAGATCTAGTTATGGGTTGGTACAAAAGGATGATCTATACTTTTTGCACTATATGCTTCTTGCTAAGGAAATCGATACTGATGCCTTCTTGGTCAAACAAATGGAACACTCGGCTAACAGGAAAACTAGTAGCTTTTCCATTGTCCAAGATGCCTTTATCACTCGTATTTCTCTTCACTTGAGTTACAAAGATCACCTCCTAGAGGAAAGACATATATTAGGGAGCGATAGTTTGGATTACGCTGCTTGTAAGACAATGGGTTGGTGTTTTAAGAGAGATGGAACTTTGTTGTGGAAAATTGGAGCCGTGGAGATTGAACTACCTTCCCTTGAGAGGTTAGATTTTCGTGTATCTGGGAATTGGAAATTGGTTGGCACTGAGGCCCCCACTCCTACTCCCTTGCTTCTAGAGCCTGCTCCTACAAAGGCATCCTCTTCTTCTTCACATTCAATCGCCATCGACATTGTTGCTCGATTTCAAGAGCAGATTAATGACATTAAGATGAAGCAGCAAGAGTTAAAAGCCCAAATGAGTTCCATGATGTCCATGCTGAAGGACATTCACCCTTGGGTGCTCCCACAAGAATCACAGGTCTCATCTCCTACTTCTTTGCAATAAATCTATGGGAATACTCTCAACCCTGCTTCATTCCCTACTTGCTTTAAGCACTGGGGGCAGTGCTTCATCTAAGCATGGGGGGAGTACATCATGGTATTTGTACTTATTTGCTTATTATTTTCAAGTTTCCTTTGATTATTTCGAAAAAAAATGAAAAAAAAATGAAAACAACAAACCCAACTATGTCGAAAACCCAAAAGGGCGACATAGGCAAGAATTTGGGGGCCCGGCTAGGTTGAAAACCCAAAAGAGCAACTTAGGCAAAAGAGTGGCTTATCATGAGTGCGTGAGTTGTGAGACATGGAAAAAAATGAGAGGCTAGAATGAAAACCTAAAAGGGCTCCTAGGCAAAATAAGAGACAAAAGAAAAGAGAGAAATCTGTTTTTACATCTCAATTGTATTGGAGTTGGTGTCATAAGGAGATGGAGTGATAAGGAAGGAACTCGGGACTTTTTCATCGTATGGAGGGATAAGTAGATAGCATATTTGCTATGAAATTCTCGTTTCTTGGAGTTATAAGGAAATTTTGTAGCCAAGAGAGTTTCAAAACATAATTCTCATATTATTTGTGTTGTTAGCAATGGCATATCTTATTGATTTGGTTGGACTTTTGTTGTGTTTATTGTGTGTTATTGTGTAAGCTAAGCATGGGGAAGTAAGTGGTTTGGTTCTTGGACTACTTAGCTTATACTGGGATTAGTGAAGATTAGAAAGGGGGACATAAGGAGTAATTATTGCTTTGGAGACCATGTTTAGCCCATTATTTTCATCTAGTCACCTTGAGCTTGCTCAAGGACAAGCAAGGGTTAAGCATGGGGGAGTTTGATAAGTACATTTATTTGTAATTTTTGGTGTTGATTCGAACTCTTTTATGGGTGAGTTTTGAGTGATTTTGGGTCTATCTTGATTTATTTATGCTAAAAGTCTATAATTATATTCTAGCTCTAATCATATTGATTATTGCTAATTTTTAAGATTTTTTTAGTATAAATGCATACTAATGGATTTAGTATGATGGAGTATTGAATTTAATGGTGGAATTTGGGCCAAGAAAAGAGAAAGAAAGAATTAGCCCACAAGATTATCAAAGAAAAAAAAAGGAAAAGAAAAAAAGAAAAAAAAAGGTTAAAAGACTCGCAGCAGAAAAGGGTGAGCAAGAGAGTCCAAGTACTACAAGGGAGCATGATGGCACATGTGAGGGATTTGCTTTTTAAATTTTCCTTTTATTTTATTTTTCTGAAATTGAATTAGTCTTTAACTAGAATTAGGTTAGTTTTAAAGGCTAGTAACGTAGTCAAGTCTCTTACCCACAAGCTTGACAAACTGCAAGCAATAAAGAACATGGGCTTTGTAGGGATGCTTCACTTGGATTTACCATCAAATAATCCAGAGTTTTCAATTGACCTTGTTCTCAACTTCGAGTCAAACAAAATGTGCATACTATTTGATAGAAACAGGTCAATTGAGATTTAGGATGTGGACATACACTTGGTGTATGGGGGTATCAATGAATGGAGAGAAGGTTGTGGAAGTTAATATCCACGAGGAGCAGTTCTCACAGCTTGTTGATCAATTCAAGTCGTATTATGGAGGTGGCATGCCAACTTTAAAAGACGAAAAAAAAACTAATGATGGATGACGTTCCGTTGGATGACAACCATTGGCGGACCTAGTTAATGTCATGGTGAGTCATTTGACTCACCAGTGAGGCCAAAAAAGATAAATCAATTTATTTTTAAAAAAAACCTATCACCCTTTGGGACGGTCCAAGATACCAGTAATCACAGTGAAAGAAAAAGAGAAAGAAAGCCATGAAAGCGTTCCACTCGTGCTTCTGTAAAAAGAAGAACCCTATCGGCGTTAGACCGGGTTACGAAAATGACAAAATGGAAGTAGATGTTTTGGGGGCAAGATGAGTCTTGGAGGATTCAAAAGGATGACAGCCATTGAGCCCCGGATGTAGGTGAGGTCTGGTGTCATAGCCTTGATGGGGGAATTATAAAAGTGTTGGAATAGGAAGGTTGTTGGCCTTGATGGGGATACACGGCCAGCTTTGGAAAAGAGAATAAGGTTTTGGTTGGTTATAAGGTAAGGAAGCAAGAAGCTTCAAGTATTGGGAAAAGCTTAAAATTTAGATTTGAGAAAGCTTTCACATTTGAAAATGATTGGTCAATGGAAGTTTAGACTTTTCAATGTGAAGTGTCTTCACCATGTGTTTTTTTCTTTTTAATTTTCATGAATTATTAATAAATGTAGGTTCATAGTTTTCATTTAAATTTCACGGCTTATTTAATAAATTTTGGTTCATAGCATATGGGTTAATACACACTCATTGTTGTCTTGGTTAGTCAAATCACTCACTAGTCTGCCCAAAAATAAATTTATTTGAACATTTGGTTGTATTTTATACTTTTTGAACATTTGGTTGTATTTTATACTTTTTGAATGGTTGTATTTTTTAGTATTATAATTTAGTTATTTGGTAAAAAAAATTATCAATTGGGACTCATCAGGCGAAAAATCCTAGGTCCGCCACTGACGACAATTGGAAGAGAAGCTTCTTAGTCCTTGTAGTGAACACGTACATCAAGTCAAGTTCAAATGCCTAAGTCTTCATTAGGTTTCTCACCATTGCCTATGACACAAACCGCATATCTGGATACAACCGGAGTAATCACACAATGAGAAGCTTGGCAGAGTGCTCATTGGCTTAGAAGAATAAACCTTCGCGGTTTTACAATGGTCCCCTACCATTCTTGATGGTAATTTCCTTAATAGTGCACATTGATAAACATAAATAACATGTTTAATTTGTGAATATATATCAATCTAGTAATGCATACTTATACAAATCGTGGATGCATATATGTGTATTATAATATATGCATATGTTCATTAATAGCGTATGATATTTATTTAGCAAGTACATTTAATTCGATTGTAATGTTTGTGCACATGATCAATTATATTCATTATTTAATTATATATGTTCATCACTAGTGTACATTATGGACATTACATGTGATCATTAAAAGAAAATATAATGTATTTTAATATAATATGGTTAAGTACATTTCTTAACAACCAGTTGCCTATAATGTACATTATATGGTTAAATACATTAGAAACTCTTGCCTAGTAATGCATTCAAATACACCTCATGGATGAATACATATGCATTAGAATACACATTTACGTTTATTATTTAACTCTACATGTACAACCAATATAACAGTTTAGTTATTCTGTTACAAATGAACATCAGCTTAACAAATAATATTTAGCACATACGTAATATACATTAAGATTGTATTATTAAGGAATAATGTTGTGTGTAGATATTTTACTTTAATAGGCTGCAAAGATTGGAAAGGTCCTTCGATGAGAGAAAGGATAGCCATTGAGTTGTAGTATGTGTTCGATATGGGTGGTGTGCTGAGCACAATGGTAGCACCACAAATTTCACGCATTATATTTATTATGGGGAATTTTAAACTGTCAATATTCATTATGTTTTCCCCACATTAAATTTGCATGCATTTTATTTATTATGGCAAGTAATTTTGATCCAGGTGCACAATCCTCAATGTCCATCCGTTTGCATATATAGTCCAGGCGTTGATGTCATTTGTGGAAACAATAGCTTCTTTCAGTATAAGATATGTATACAACACCTCAAACTTTAGTGATTTTTTTGTCGGTATATTTCCGTTCAAATTGATAAATGAGATTAGTTATGTTGCATGACTTTGCGACTTTAGTGAAAGCATGTTGAGCCCTTTTTGCCAGGGTTCAAAGACTTTTGGCTCCACCAAAGTAACTTAGGATTGAAGGGGTAAAATATTTTCTTTCGGCAATCTATCTATATAAGTAGGGATGTCAAAATCTAACCCGACTCGTGAAATTGCTTGAAATCGACTTGCACCCGACCTGGTTATGACCCAAAAAGCGAGACCCGTAACCCGATACAATCTGACCTGAAGTCAACCCGTAACCGATTAGACCCGATATTTCAAGACCTGATCCCGAACCGAGTCTGACTCGAATATAACCTAACTCGTTAACAACCTGACCCATTAATAACCCAACCCGATATAACCCGATGACAACCCGAAACCGATTAGACCCGATAAATAACTGATAACGACCCGTGGCCCGATTTTACCAACCTGTTAACAACCTAATTATGATAAACCTAATTTTACTGACCTATTTTTTACCCAATTTGAGATATTCTTAAAACTACACTTTTTTATTAATTTCAAAATGTATATTTTATGACACTAAACTCGAAATTTTTAATAAAATTCACGTATATGGTTAAACTTCACGTATTTAAACTTGTCTTTATCCATTCAAACTATATACATTTCAATTTCTTAACTTATATATTTACGTGAACTTAAGTACTTAACGACTTAATACCTTATGTTATAACTTATAAGTATATATTAGCAATTATGCATTCATAAATATATCGATACTACTTTGTATTTCACACTTTCAGACTTTCACTATTAATTTGATAAAATTTATCTTGCTTAGACGACCCAACTGCTTATCCAATTTTCAGTTTATTGCAATTATAATATGTCCATGAGACTATCACTCTATATCTCAATCAATTTATACTCTATATATGATATTTGATACTTATTCGATATTTAATAAAATGATTCAATTCTGAAATTGATTATATTATCAAATATTTGTGATACGAAATCACCCATTTAGGAACCTATCCGAATCGATCCGAACCAAATATGATCCAAACTCAAAATCTACTTGAACTAAAAACGACTCGCTATAATCTAAGGACCGATTCAGATTAACTTGAATTGAACATGATTTGAACGTGAACAACCCATTATAAACCGTTTGGAACCGATCCGAATTGACCCAAACCGAACATGATCCGAACCCAATAAAAATCCGTTGTAAACCTTCTGGAACCGATGCGAATTGGCCCGAATTGAACATGACCTCACCTAAACCCGGACTGAACCCGACAAAGTAAATAACCGATTTGACCCGACCCGATAACGATCTGACCTGACTCGACCTGAAAGAACAAATTTACCTGTTTCAACCCAACCCGATGAGAACAGACCCACGATGGGTCAACTAACTAATCCATAGACCCGATTTGACATCCCTATATATAAGGCATCAATTTTCATGTTCCTACACCAAGCTTGCTGTGAAGAACAAACTTTGACTTCAGTACCTTAAATTGGCATCATAATCTATAAAATTCTCAATTTCTCATAAACTGAATGAGTTAAACTATTAAAACTTAGATACAAATCATGAACTTTAAAGATGTATAACTGTCCAGCTAATTACATTAGCAACATGAAATGTACAGAAAAATCGGACGAGCATCAAGTTCTGGCAAGTAGTTCTATACAGTGACCTGGGCATGATTCATTGGCTGAGGCTTTCTAATATCATGGTTTAGAAATTATTTTTCCATGAACTAATTGAGTTTATGGGATAAATATATACATGTGGTGGATCGGACAGTTGTATACTTTGTACTCATTCTATCTTCTCCAGTAAGTTGATTCCATAAGCTTGAAGGATATCAAGCGCTGCAAGCACCGAAAAATTTGTGCATTAGCTCGGAAGAGAAGTGTAGACAAAAATGGCATAAGAATTAGCATTTCCCAGAAACTGTAATGAGATGGGAAAAAGGCAGCCACAATGCATAAAGAGCTTGACAGATATTATGAATAGGTATCAACACCAAATTATGCGCATACTCTGCATACATGATGCTAACGAGAGAAACAAAATCACCTGGAACATAAACTTCTGGTTCGATGGGCCTCAAAATTCCTCGTGTCTTGATCTTTTTTGCAAGTAGAAGCTGTAATTCCACCAAAAAGTCAAGGGAAAAAATCAACCTTAATGCACTAACTTGAGCAATGAAAGGAATAATATGATGGAGCAAGTTGTTACCAGGGCTCCAATTGCTGCAGGGAATCCTACAGTCAGTGCCATGGCAGTAGTAGTTTTTCCTTTTTGAGTCTTCCCAAATTCCAAGAGAGTTGCCTGGTGTTTTTCTATCTTTTTGAAATCTGGGAATTCTACTTCAATTTCATGATAAAGAAGGACCATATCCTGATATCACGGTGAAACCCTCAGTCATGAAGCAATACGATGAAAGTAAGAAATTCCCACACAAAATATACATCATGAAAAACCAGGAAAGGTCTTTGATGCAAACACTGTATTCAAATGCAGTAAAGGGATTTCAGTACTACAGAAAGTAAAATATGCAGTGATTAAGGAATTAATACCTGCTCTATGCTAGAATAGGAAAGCTTTTCTTCCATACGAAGGCAGATGACATCAAACGCAGTCTTGAATGTAGAAGGTATTAACGTATGCTCAAGGAGTCCCAGGAATCTGGTAACAATGAGGAAAAAAAGAATAAGAGAATCAAGATACCAGTCATTATAATCTATATTGAGGAGGTGAGAAAGGGATTCTATGAGCTAGTAAAGGCTAGCTTAGAGGCTTAGAGCTTTAGACTCTAAAAAACTCACGTCTATGGCGCAAAAATATTCCTAAACTCACATGATTGTTCTTGCAGTCTTCAAGGCAGTTTCTTGTTTGCAGTGTCCAATTGATTTGATCTTTTCTGCAATAGCAATATCTCCAATAGAAGACCCTGGTAATGTCTCCTTCTCAATACCAAGGAGCTTCAGTGTGAAGGTTTCAAATGTAGGTCTCTCAGAACTTTGAAGAATTGCATGGACTTCAGTGTCAAAGAAACCAATCTTTGCTAATGTCCCCATTATTTCACTAAAACCTGCAGAGTTTAACTGCATTAGATACAATAAAGTAACATTTATGCATCACCAACGCACTAAAAAATTATCCTGAAGAAGTATTTGCATAAATTGACCAAGATAAAGAAGTCAGAGCTCAAACGACTGCCATGCCTTCGTAGCGAAGAGTGCCTCTGAAGATTGTGGATGCTTCATCTCCAATATTATAGATGTCGCCATAAATCAGTGAATTACGATTTGGAAGAACTTCTAAAGCAAAAGCTGGAAAGTCAGGCAGCCGAAACCTTTCAGCTGAGTCATAAAGATGTTCCCCTGCAAGTACAAAAAAAGACAATGCAGAATTGCCTCAGAACAGTAGAAAGCAGAGCCCAAATATATTCAATTTTCCAAGCATATTCAAAGAAACATTTTATTTTATAAGAATAAAGTTTTGAGAAATGTTCAACACAGCTTGATGTATTGAATTTGGTCAGAATCACCACGAGTCAACCTTCAATATTTAAATATTTTTACCAGCTCCTTGCTTGTTAACCACCCTGGCCACTCTATACATTTTTAGGAACAGGTTCAGATTCCTTTGGTGATACTTCATCATCAATATACGTTTGTAACTCTTCACTAATAAATTTACCATATTTACTAAAAGCAAGAGATCTTTTTGACAAAATTATTGAAAAATTCCATAAGTTAAAATAAAGGTATTGGGTGCCTCCTAGGACCATATGAAGAGGTTTGCAAACCCATCAATAACTTACATTTGATCTCCAAATACCCCCAAAACGTGTTTGTGATCCAACTATACATCAAATCGGTTTAGATAGGTAGAAGGTTTCAATCATTCCTAAAGACTATTATAACCTTATAGGACCTATTTATCAGATCAAAGTGTTTCCTAATCAAATCTGAAACTGTCCAAAATGATTTTAAACATGATTTTTGAAAATGTTCAGAACCGAAGGCCCCAAAAACTCGTCTATTATCCAATTGGAGGAACATGAAAATCAGTTAAAATGTGTATATAATTAGAGGTAGGGTAGATGGTTCCAATCACTCCTCGGACCTAGTATTACCCTATAAGACCCATGATGAAACTATCAAAGTGTTCCCTCATCGGTTTTAAAATTGTCCAAAATAACTGAAATATGAAGGTTATAAACCCCTATTTTTATTTAATTTTTGAAAATTTTCTAAAGTTGAAATAGATATATAGGATGCCTCCTAAGGCCATATAAAAAAGTTAGAAATTAATCATTGACTTATATTCGATATCCAAAGGCCTAAAATAATGTGGTTATGACCCAAAAATAAGTACACGAGAATCAATTAAAATAGATATTTAGAGATAAAATGATGCTTCTAATTACTCCTAGGGCCTATTATGAATCTATAAGACCTATGGTGAGAATATTGAATTGTTCCCTCCCCAAGTTTGAAATTGTCAAAAATGAGCTAATTTTGAGTTTTACATACTCCGTTTTGACATAATTTTCGAAAAATTTCAAAAGTAGAAATTGAGATATTGGGTGCCTCCTAAAGTTGCATGAAGAGGTTTGAAACTAATCATTAACTTATATTTGATTTTCTAAGACCATGAAAATGGGTTTTGTTGTCCCAATTGTAGGTATATGGAAATTGGTTGAAATCATAGCAAAAAATTGCGGATGAGGTCGCGATCATGCTACTAGACACGTAATCACAAGTAAGGTCAATACCGAATGAACATATTGGATTACTTACAATACATTAAAGTGTTTTAAGATTCATTTATATTTTTCTTAGTTTCATAAATATTCTTTCAATATAATATAACCTATCACTCATAATATGAGTGTATTACATTTTTTTTGAACAAAAAATTACTTAAAATATCATGTATTACAAACTACAAAATAAATCAATAAAATATATTTGGTAAATTTTGCCGAAAGAACAGATGTAACGAGTAGAACAATCTAACGCGGTGAGTCATTGTTATGTGGACAAAGTAGGGAGAAGGATCAAGTTTTAATTTCATGGTTAAAATAGGTATTTATAGCCAAAGTATGTAGTCCCAATCACTTTTAGGGTCTAGTATACTGTATATAATTAGGTTATAATATATATCAAACTTACCTAAAATGACTAAACTTTGAAGGTTATAATACATTGTTTTTTATATAGTTTTCGAAAATTTTCAAAAGTTGAAATAGAGATGTTGGACGCCTCTCAAAACCACATGAAGAAATTTGAAATCAGTCATTAACTTACATTCAGTCTCCTAAGGTCCCAAAAAGGCATATATGATCAATTGTAAGTGCATAAAAATCAGTTCAAATGGGTATTTGAAGATAAACTAGATGGTTCCAATTATTTCCAAGCCGATGACCCCATAAGACCCATGGTGACATATCATGGTGTCTTCTCCTTGTGACCGAAATTGTCTAAAATAACTTAAGTTTAATGGTATACAACATATTTTTACATGAATTTCAAAAGTTGAAATAGAGGTACTAGTGCGTCCTAGGGCAATATGAAGAGGTTTGAACCCAATCATTAACTTATATTGATTTTCAAAGGCCTCGAAATCATGTATATTATCAAAATGTAGGGACATTGAATTATAAATGGGTTTTTTTAGTCAAAGTAAATAGTTGCAATCACTTGTAGGGCCTTGAATAACCCTATAATACCATCGTGAGTACATCAAGGTGTTTTATTACCAAGTCCATAATGACTAAATATTGAAGGATTGAATAGACTCACTCTCCTTTGTTTTTAAGCATTTCCTCTCAATTGAATAGAGAATACCCTCACAAATTGTACTCTTTTTTTCTCTTTTCACCAGAGTGGGTAGAGACAACAGTAGCACAAGCCCGGGATAAATATTGATGTTAACTTTAAAACTGTATTGTAAGAATTACAGGAGCTTACCACTAACTTGAATCACATCATCATGAGATCGATATGTGGCAGGATTTCGTCCAGCTCTTAAAGCTCCAGCAGGGTTCCAACTGGATGCATGAAAAAAGGAAAAATGCAATGAGTTTGGGTGAAAACTTTGAGCGTATGCAAAAATTTTAAAAAAATTTGTCTGAAAGTTTTTTTAAAAGGAATTTCACCAAATTTTGTAGTGGTGGTTAGCAACTAAATATTGACTCCCAAAGTTAAAAATATCAGTAAAAGTACCATTCTAGAAAAAAGGCGGAGTAATCCAAAAAAATAATCCTAACCAAAGCTGGTTTGCATATTGAACACTTATTTTGATTACGACTGCTTTGACAGTTTAGCGCAAATAACAATCCAATAACCACAAAGATTATCGTTTTTACCTCCGCATTTCATTTATGTGCTCTATATCTTAATATAGCATTTATTGGTATTACAAAGTCAACTGGACAGAGAGAAACTGCAGTATCAGTACAAATAAGCGATTATCCATGTCACCCAAACTGTTTTACAATCTGGCATTAATATACTTGAGGTACAACCATATAAACCAATCACTAAATTCATTTGCATTGAAAATCATAAAGGAATTTCTTCTTTCTTGGTGTATCCGAGATACAGAGGGAGCACTAACCTGAACTTGTAGGCTAACGGATTGTCGGCAGCTGCTGGAGATGGAAGACCCCCACAATAAGAAGTAAAAGAGCACACTTTACCCCCTTTCATATGTGCTTCATTTATCATTTTCATTGCCAACATGTGATCTGCGGCATTAAAAGATTTACTATCCAGAGGATACCAATGTAATATGTGGTACAAGAAGTTACAAAACCAAAGTAAAAGAAAATTTTTGGAGGTAGGACAAGTCTCTGTCACTGTACATCATATTAATAGTTCATCACAAGCACATGAAACAGTTGTCCACGTTCCAAATAAATCTAGTTTTCCAACCTTGAGGTGTATTAGTGTGAGTACAGTACGCAGGAAAATGGATACATTCATTAAAGAAGGATTCTAAAGTATGGCTTCAATAGTATTACTACTACTGGCTCTTACATTCCTTCTGTTGACAAATGAATCGTGTTATGAGACAAGATCTACATGCAAGCAGGACTTATTATATAATAGAAAACAGGTTCAGCACTAGAATTACAGAGGTTATTCCCTTTTTTCTTAGAAAATATGGGATATATCTCATTGGGTCTACTAAGGGATACTCCACACCAAAAAACAGATTATTTTGATGTTGATTTACCTATCCCAGGATCAAGGCCCATCTCACCAAGAATTGTTACACCAGCATCCTGTGCATTTTGATTGAGCTTAGAAAGGGAATCGTCAACATAGCTAGCAGTAACCAGATGCTTCTTAAGCTGCATCAAGAAAATAAAAAATTTCAAAATTTTCAAATGATTGATGAATGCATGCAATTGTACGTGCACAAGTGTGTTGCTTCCATCTATGTGTTGTTGCGGCTCAATGCAGCACATTCTTGGAAACGTCACTTGCAAAATTCCAGTTATCTGATGATCACTCCTATATTATGCTTACAATATATGGTATAGTCTCATCATCCTCTAGACCATCAAACATGCTTCTCTGTAGAGTGGGACTCAAAAATGACTAGCAAGTTATGGAACGTCACCAACAGTATTGTTTCAGAGGAACACCGTGATGAAAACCAATTTAAGTTGCTGCTTAACTATCCAATAATGTGTTCGAGCAGATTCAAACATTGAAACGAATAACTAGCTACCAAATCCCTAGACAATGACTAATTACGGTGAATTAATGTTGGAATGGACAACTCTCCTTGCTATAAACGTTTATGTCAGTCAAATGGAACTGCAAAGAAGACTGGGCTACCAACGTCTAGTCCAGAAAGTTGTCATTCCCTTAATGATCAGAAAGTTAAACACACACAAAAAAAAGGCACACTAAACCTTTTTCTCCTTATCTCCCGAGCGTGTAGTATGTATACTGTTCATCATTATTAAAGTGTAATAGCTTCGTTTTATATCACAAATCATGCTTTGGTGTTTTTTGGAAACTAAAGTAAGTTTCACACATGTGCATGGTAGCTAAGAATCAGCTGGCAAGGTATAAAAACAAAACATGAAATATATTATAAGTCAAGGGAAAGTTACCTCAATACAAGCCGTTGCTACAGCAGCATGGCAGCTAGCAGGAAGTAGACTAATAACAACTTCAACCTGGGATTCACAAAGCAATAAGTGCCATCTATAAGATATCAAGATCAAATATTTAAGCTTGTGAAATTTGCCTTAAATAATCAAACAACAGAGCAAAAATCTTACTGTCAGAGCAGAATTCTGTGACATAATGTCACTTCACTACAAAGATAATAGGCCAAATCTCTAATGTTTTAGCTTATAACAGAAGAGAAGCCCAATTTTTCTACAAATATTGAGAGGTGGCTTACTTATAAAAATATGAGCAATTATCTAAATAGGATAAAGCTTCCAACCAGTCAACCACAAGCAGTTAGAATTCAGATTATCATATCAAAAATTAGCTGAAAGCAAGGCCATCTCTGGAAAAAGTTCCTACCAATTACTTTCCAAGACAACTATGATTCTTTCTACATAAAAAAATTATGACGAACTCGTTTTACACATAGCCTATAAGACCTTTTTTAAGATTTACCTGTGAAATATATTTGCACAGACTTTCTTTGTCCGATACATCGAGCTGCACAGGAGTTGCATCTGGAATACCTCGGATGACCTACAAAAAGCATACATTTTTAATACAGCACCTGGGTCTGTCTTTACACTAAGGATGGATTTTGTTTTCATAATGTAATCATGCCTGGAATTTTTCACATTATAATCATGCAAGGAACTTTTCACAATGTTGTCTTCACAGCCTCATAGGAGCACTGGAAAACTAAATTTTGCACATGGCGAGTTACAACCAAGTCAAAGGAGAGATGTTCTGATTTCACAAATATCAACATGACTTAAATGCCTATAGGATTGACCAGAGACCAACTACAGAGATTTTGGATGATAAGTTATCCAACAAACCTCTTCCGCGTCCTTTAGGTATAGAGATGCAACAATGACTTGGATATCATCTTCCACGTCAATATTCAAATCCAAGCACTTCTCAAACAATGGAGAAGATGAAAGGCTTTTAATGGATACTAAAAACTCAACAGCTGGTTGGCATACACGACCAGCACCAAGAATTAGTACTGCTCTTTTCCTTCTTTTCTCATCTCCGCATTCCATACCATTCTTGTGGATCTTGCCAACAGTGAAGGCAATTTTGTTTGGTTGATTCTCCACCAATCCATTTTTTCCGCACTTACTGGCAAGAAACATTAATGAATCGATAATTTGATCCAAGATTGAGATATCATCAGCTCCAACCTGTCATAAATGTAACAAGAAACCCTAAACATTGTAATGTTCATTTTGTTTTATTTGTAAACTCAAAGGCAATACAAGAACAAAAGACAATTGTAGCCTTCAAATTCAAGAATACCTTACCAAACTCGGTTATAAATTAAGGTTTTTTTATGTTCTCTTTAGTAATGATTGAATGATTTGTGCTTTAGTTATGGATATTATTTAGTGAGAGAATTTCCTGGTAATGGCACAGGTTACAGAAACCAGAGCTTCTTCTGTGGCTAATCAGTAATTACTATAGACCTACACCCTGCCAATTAAAAGTGGTGTTTCAGGGAAACTATATCTATTTTTATGAATTCAGGACCTAAAGATTATTATTTACTGTCCAATGCAACTAGGGGCTTTCCACATAACCCACCCAAGTGAGTACAAGCTCTAGAACATGGGGAATTACATTACGTTGACCATATTGTACCCAGGTAAGGGAAAATGGAAATAGTGCTTACTATTGTATCTTCAACAAAAAAAATCTATCTTCAGTAAATATATCTTGATCATATGACTACTTGCCAGGAAACACTAGATTATGAGACTCATGTTATCAATTATAAAAAGAAAAAGCTAATAAGCAAGCTGATGACATATCACTCTAACGAATAAGAGTGATCAACCTAAGTAATTTGTATATATTTTATATCATGTTACCGTTTATTTATTAATAATCTACTACTCTAAACATATTTTCACTCTTCCGGTTCTGCAGAAAATTTACTAGAAGAAAATTGATTTGCCTGACGGAAAGAAAAAATTGGGTAAGGAGGTGTTTCTGAGCTACATACTTCAAGTTCCGAGTATGATGTGGCATCACTACTCTGGCCAACATGACATTTCACCAAGTGGAAGGAACCACCTGCAGCTTCAATTCTATCTAAAGCCTCATTTATCAAGAAGTTGTCAAACAGATGACCACTCAAAGACACCTGCCCAAAATTCAATAAATTATTGCTAGAATATCATACCTTTGGTACAATAGATAAAACAAAGAAATAAAAAGGATAAAATGACAATCATATAAAAGAACAAAGTGGAAAGCTGTAAGAAGGAAGATGAAAGGTCTAATGGAGGAAAATAGAAAAGGGAAACCTACTGAAAGTTACAGAAATGTACCAATCGTGTGTGTGTTTTCTTATTTGGATGAGAATCTGGCAGATTTTGTGACAATTCGCTGCAACATTGGAAAAAGAAGGGGGTAACAATTGTTCTTTAGAATACTATGATCTAGACCAATATGGGGGAAGGGAAAACCATGTGAAAAAGGATAACAGCTAATATATTGACAGAAGACAGAAAAAAATCAGAAGCTTACTCTGCAGCAGAATCACGCATACGTGGAATATACTCATATAAGGATGTAAGTGCTCCCCTGTGTACTATACAAGCTTGTTTCAGATGGGGAGGTAACGCTTCGAAATCTATTGTGGAAGCCAAGTGACCAATAAATTGTGACAGGATGTTGCCAAAATGTTGGGATGCCTTTCAACATGCATATCGATAGAGAAATAACAAAAAATATTAAAAAAAACATATAAAGCAAACATATTTTAAGACCCAAAAATGTACCAATATTTTTAAAATAAGCTCCAACTATAAGCATGAAAAGAAACCAATAAAGGCACCACCAAAATTATGTACAACGGCAGCATACCTCTTTGGCAAACTCAGTAGGAAGGATGTCAACAGCTGAGCATATCACACCACTACCATCCATGTCATAATGGTAAGAGTCCATTAGTGGGTCAAATCTGCAAAGAGATGTTCGACAACTTTAGTCCACTTCAGTTCAATCAACTATTATAGGAGTATCAAGATAAATTTATACACTAAAGGAATCCACTGTCTAGTTACAATGGGCCTAGTGGAACCAGGTATTTGGTCCCTATCACATTGCTTCAAGGTACATTTGGATTTTTGCTGGTGTTTCAGACAGAAATATCACCAATTTGATAGAGATAGTCTCCTAGAATGGGATCATCTTGTTGATTGTATGAAAGAAAAGAACTAGGGTGAACAAAAAATGAAGTAAAAAAGATTACATTGTTCATGTTTGTGTTCCCTAAACTCAGAAAGTAACTTAGAGCAATTACCTAAAGAAGGGTGAATCAATTGTGGTGGCTTGATTTACAAACTCAATGGATCCTCCAATGTCACATGTTATATCAGCAATACCAACTAGTGGACATCTTTTGTTCATTAAATCTTGAAGCTGCTTCGTGGTCAACAACCTAGGAAATCTTTGCTCCCAGTACATGCAGTTGACTGCTCCCCAAAAAAGGAAATCAACAATAAATAAAACATCGAAGTCCACAAAGAAAAATTCACACAAGATAATAAACCAGCCAATTTTCATTTTTTACAACTTAATTGGATTGCTTGATAAATACTTGTCCTGCATCTGAAGAGGTCACAAAATTTCCCATAATACGAAAACAATTATTATTCCAGAGAATAATTATTCTCAACTCCTTTCCTAAGTTACATGTAGAATAATGGAATAGCAAGAATTCACTTGCAGTAACTGGGATTATGGTTTTCTGGGATTATTTTGGTCAATTATCAAGTCTAAAATAGTAGGAGAATCTAAGGTTCTCATTTAGTTATTTTCGTTATCTTAAAATTGAGAACTAATGATGACTGTAAATCTTCCTATAACAAAATTAAGGGGAATAATAATACTGTTTCAAGTTCAGTTTTTCCACTGGCTTCTGCTAAGAGACATGAATCTTGCATGTCACGAGTACATCTTTACATATTTCAATTTTCAGCAGACTATTTATCGCATAGCAGGAGCTGAGGCGAATAACAAATGACGGGTTAAAATAAACATGAGAAACACACCAATTACAGATGCATATGGGGCGATTCTTTCATGAAAAACAGGAGAGTAATGCTCTGGATGAGAGTAGTAGTCAGCCTGCAAAGCAAATATACATGAAGTGTCTGTAAATTGTTCTACATAAACAGGCATAATAATATAAGCGTCTCAAAAACACATTGCTAGGAAGAGAAACATTACTTTAATAAAAGTTTTGTTCGGATCTTTGGGTTCAACCATATCTTTACTTGTTACAACACAACCATACACTTGGAATAGCCTCTTCGGCCCCTGAGGATGTTGATTCTGGGATCCAGCCTGAATCATGTCAAAAGTTGTTACATAAGTGGAAAAATAACAGTTAACATAGATGTACATGAACCTCAAATGTTAGTTAACACAATGGCATCCAGAGCCAATTATGCTCAGGATCATATTTTTATGATCATTTCTGATCCCCTTGCAATAAAGAGATGTGAGTGAGCTAAGAGACTTGAGAATAAGGTGAAAAGCTAATCAATATCTCAATAATAGTGTACCAAAAAAGTAGTCACAATCGTCAAACTAATAAAAAGATCATGCTTGGATTTGCATGATACCCCCAGTTGTGATGAGTGAGAAGAAGAGGGAGGGGGAATTGAATTCAATACAAAGGATCTAAGCAAATCCTTTAAAGTGTTGTGTTTAAACAATGTCACACGTAATTCTTGATGAAGGGAGTGCTTTCTGTTTTGCACCTAATGCCATGCATGGTTCTATACACTATAATGGTAGTCTATGGAGGACTCCTACTGTCATGAATATATAATTTCCATCATATATAGACATAGTCCCACACAGAAGACATAGGCCTTCGAACCACACCTCACTACTTTTCACAAAACATTTAACAAACACTCATGAATTGTGTCATTTGTCAGCAAGATCAGATGCAACAGCTGGATTATTTACACAATAACACCATCAATAGAGAGAGGATCTCTAGTACATGAGAATAAATTACCGTTTCAAACAACTCCAGAAGTCCGCTAGGATCCACAAAGGTATGAGGAAGAAGCTTGAATATCTCTTGTGCGCCTTGTGAAACTGTAACAGATATCAAATAACTAGTCTACCAGTAACAGCACTCATAACAATAAAAGACATAGTAAAACCTATTCTACACATTGATCCAAAATCCAATGGTGCAAGATATATGGAAGTGGAACAGAAGGAAAGAGTATGGTAAGAGATTAACTTATGAACAGATACAATAATGTCCACTATAAAATTATTAAATCAATAAATCAAAGTTGTTCAATAGTTAACCAATTGATGGGCGTAAGAGAATCTTATACATGGAAGAGATACAAATAGGACAAGGAATTCCAAGACAGAGTAATACCATTTCCTGTTCCAGTAAAGACAAAAACGAGAGGACAGATGCCAGATGGAAGTCCTAGAGTTGAAATTTCTTCACCAACAGATATAACAGCAGCCTTGGCAGCAGCCAAGGAAGTAAACATGTAAGATGAACCCAAGGAAAGGAAGGGAGTTGAATATCCAAAGCTTAGATAGCCTGTAATTTCATAGAAAATTGAGGTCATGAAAATGAAACTTGAAATTAATGAATCAAATTGATGCTTCAATATCTGTGAATATTCCCATATGATACAGAGAAAATTTTGTACTGAATCAAACATATGAGTATATGATCAAAACAAAGTACTTCATTCCTAAGTGAAAGAGGACTAATGGTAATAGCATCTGGCAGAGAAGAATCTGAAAAAAATGACAGCCTACTTATCTTCACATCACAAGGTAAGGTTTTGCTCATTCGACCTATTCCGCACACTCACACGCCTAGAAGCATTGGAAATGTAGATGTTATCAATGTCCTGCTTGCAGTGCAAGTAAAATACTATATATCTACAATCCTACATCATCATTCTGAACTGGTTCTGATCAAAATTTGAATTTTCTAATTATTCAACAAATCCCTCTTGGTTAAAAGAAGAATTTATTAGACAAAACTCATACTAGTTTGGCATTCAAGACCCAAGAAATAAAGTTATAAATGCTTTTTGACATAGTCGGAAAGGTATAAGTAATGGCCAGGTTTACAAAATTTTCTGTTTGCGAAGTATATGCTACTACTGTCACGATAATTGAATCAAAGAAGTTACACTTGCTTCTAAAAGCTGATCCCATCTTATTTCTTTTCAAATGTATTTATACGAGTTATAAAACTTATCAATGTCTGAGAAGTTATCATAAGAAAAAAGTGAGGAACCCTAAAAAAACCCTCCTTAATAAATAAGCTAAATGAATTAAAGGGAGACAGAACATACGCTGTCCTAAGCCGTGCAAAAAGTCAACCATTCCAGCTCGACCGGCATATTGTCCAAATGCCAGTAACCTTTTCCCATGATCTCCAACAATGAGCTCATAATCATACAAGGTTCCCCTTTCTTCCCGAATCTACATGAGACTAGTACATATAAGCTGCAGCACAGCCATCAGAGTTCACATCTTAGGAAACACAACTAAGCAATAGTACAAACCTTGTCAAGCAAAGGCATATTTTCTTTCTGTGCTTTGTGGGTATGTGAGAAGAATGCATATGCTCTCTCAGGAAGGACCATCTCTAGCTGCAGTCAAACAAAAGAAGTTTTCTTCATTTACATGACGGAAATATGAAATGTATACATTTGAAAAGCAAACATTAAAAAAAAAACACCACCTTTGGTTGTTTAACACCCACTATAAGACCACATTCTGACAAGTCCTCAGAAACTTCACAGCCAACCTCCTCATAAAGGGCGTCATGGTAGATTCTCTTGGTAGATGGCTGAACTATTATCCGGGCCACACCTGCTTCACCGTTCGCACTGTGTAGAAGTCGAGCGCAATGAGATGGTGTCAAAGGAGCCCGTCTTTCCCACTTGTTACAAGTCTCCGAAAGAATTCCAACGATTCCATTACCGAGCATGGTGTCACTCAATGTAAAATCAGTGTAAACAGATATGTTCTTGTACAGAGCACAAAATGCCCAGATCTAGCTACACGGATTTCAAAGGACAAAGTATTACAGGAAAGTATAACAATATAATCAAACACCCTACACGAAAGCCAAATACTCCAAAACAAATAACGCTCAGTAGCAAAGTAACAGCATTGTTCACAGCTACAAGCAGATTCAAACAGCTCGACAAAACATCAACAAATTTACTTTACATCTTGCACAGGAAGCCTTTTAGAAAAACAATGTCTTAACAAAAAAACAGAGCTCAAAAGCTGTCTAGACTGCCCAACTAGATAAGAATACAAGCATCCCTTGCATAATTCACTAACTTCAGTTGATCACTAAAGTGATACTCTGGCTTAGCTTGCCAACCTCCATCAGTTAGCCAGACCAAACCAAACCAAATTTCTGGGCGTTAACATTAATCAAACTCTTCCAAAAACCCGCCCAGTTCACGTAAAGAGGGTCCAATATATGTAACTTTCTCTCAATGATTGTGATTGCAACATGGAAAAAGCCTCATTTCATAGGAACCTTGATTAGGAAAATATAGTACTCCGTCTCTAAAACATATTCACATTTTCCATGATGGATGTACCATAACAATCTTCACACTTCCATTCTGAATTGAAAACAACTACTCCGTACTTGAAATTTTGTTTTCAAAATCTTGGCTTTACATCACGTCAACCCATTTTTACATTCTTACTTCTTTTTATTTCTATATACTCCTTTCATATATTTTTTTTACTGCAATTTTATCACCACTCTAAATCTCCAATCCAACCCACTACCCTACAAAACTTAGCTTATCAAGTTGTAATCAACAATAACAGATTAACCACTATCCTACAAAATAAACTCAAATTGACAAGTCACTCAATTTTACACTTCCCAACAGAATATAAACTTGCCAAATGTATACCACCCTCAAAAAAAAGTTTAAAACCCACGTTGTATTCATACATTTCTAGCGAAAAGTAAAGCAATAATCGAATATACTTTATCTTTTTGAATCTTGCCCAAAAAATTAATATAAAAAAATATCTTCATGATCATATAATATACGAAGTTGGATAATTTAACAAAGGGAGAGAGAGAGAACTTACAAGCAAATGCCTGGTAAAACCGCGATTGATCTTAATCTCAATGTAAACTCTTAAAAAGTTTCCTGCAATAAAAATAATAATTTTGAGAAAAATGGGGTTCATTAAAATCTCCTCTATTCCCAGAAAATCAAAAGTAAAAATGAAAAATCTTTACGAAATTAAATTCTCGACAGGGCTTCTGAGTTTTTGATAAAATTAAATTATGTGGAAGATGATAACAAATTGATAATGGTTTTATATAACTGGAACTCTGTAACCAAAGAGCCAAAGATTACGATTGTATTTTATAGAAGCGTACGAGACACTCCCAACTATACATATGTCAACTCACAATGACACCCCAAATTTAATTATATATACACTCCCCGGTTACATTCCTTATTTTATGATAAAATTAAAATATTAAATTATCTTAATATTATTAAAAATTTAATATTTTAAAAATATAGTTTGAGGTTTTTAATTTTGAATACAGCGGATAAGTATTTCTTAACATACCAAGTTAGAGGAGAAAAAGATGAGAAACTGCCAAACTGAGTTGATTGCCTAAACTCTTGGTGACGTCCAGTGATAGAAAAGCCGTTTCTTTTTCTATTTTTAGAGTTGCCACGTGTTATTTTCAAATGTCCTGATCATAATCCGACTAATGCCTACCCTTACTTTTTGGATAAACTGCCACGCCAGAAAAACACTCCGTAATTTTTAAAATATAAATATAATAATCTTCTATCTTATCTCATATATATATATAATTATTTTAAAACAATAAGACAGGTAGTTTTGAATAAATAATCATTTTTATATTTGTTTTGACCCAAAAAATAAATTTTTGTTTTTTTTTTTATATAAATCCCCCTATCTATACATTTTAAAAGTGCAAAATCCCTATTTACTAATCAAAACTAGTCATAAACAGAATATGAAAAGGTAGGTTTAGATAAGTAATGTTCGTTGTTTATAGTGAAAACTTAAATGAAAATATATGTTCTTTATTTATTTGCAATATCAACACAAACTCACATCAAACATTAGATATCTCTATCCTCCATCATTGATTATTTGAAATGATATTTTATTCACCCACCGTAGAAAAATCACACATTACACATCCTTCAACAAATAAATTTATATTAATCATGCAAAATGAGCACCCTAAACCTCTGTTAATTTCATTGTTTACTTGCATTTCCTCATGTATTACTCTTAGCATTTAGCAAAAATAGTATTTTGATATGATGATTTGAAAGTAGTATTTTTTTCATAACAATTTTACAAAGAGTAGGTCCGAACCCCCCTTTTTTTGTGATCTTTGGTTGTTAATATCAGTATTGGGACTACTGTTATAATTGGTAGTATACCTTTTTTAATGATTTGGAAGCATTAGCCTACATTTTGCATACTGCAATCTTAAATCAATAAATTCACGTCAAAGTACCTTATCAAAGCAGGTACAAAATCTCAGATTACAATCTCAAGTTGAATGTATAAAAATTGTAGAAGCTGTAGCTAGTTGGTTCTTATCGTATTAATCTTTGGCCTGTTTTAGGAACGATGTGGGTCGTGCATGGGTGGTTGTGGTTATGGTGGTTATGACAGTTTTAAGCGCAGGTATTTCTGAATGTAGGGGATTTTCAACTTTGGAGTTGGAGACTCAAATACTGATACTGGAGGTTTCTTTGCTGCATTTCCAATTTCCATCACAAAGAGGACTTTTTTCAAGAAACCTGTTGGCAGAGCTTCAGATGGAAGGGTCATTGTTGATGTCTTCTTTTAAAAACCCATGCCCAGTTATTTGTCACTATTTTTTTAATCACAAGACACAACTAGGGATGCCAACGGATGTTAGACTCGACCCGATACCCTAGATCCATATCCATTTTGCTGATATGGGTCTTCAAAATTTAGACCCGATGAAACCGGGTCGGATCCGGGTCCTGTGACTGAAAAACGGATTCGAGTACGGGTCTAACTATAATACTCGTATCCAGATCCGTTACCCATTTTTTCATTTACTCATTTGTACTTGTTTGTATTGTTATTCAAAAGACGTGTAAAATTTGATTTTGTCCATTTGTACTTTGTTGTGTTTGTAATATTTGAGTAGTTACATGAATTATATTCAAGTATGGAACTTACATCCTTCTTTGGATTGTTATCGTTAATGTAAAATGCAGATTTATAAATTTGAAACTTATTTTTGTTTCAAAAAAATAGCCAAAATATGGAGAATCCATTTTGAAACCGCTTGGACCCGAATCCGTTGAATCTTGATATAAATCCTTACTTTTCATATCCAGCGGATTTAGATATAAATATAGTTCCATTCTTGAAAAATATTTTGTTATGGCCAAAGAAGACAAAAAAACTCACTCTGTTGAGATTTGACAACTCCTAGTGTATGCGTACACTCCCTTAAAATCACACATGTCGGATACTCATCAGTTTTATAATTTTGTCCTAGATTGAACTTTTTTTGTTACGTATTATTGGGATGTGTTTGGATAAGAAGATTTGCTCAAAAGTTATTAATCTATATAAAGTTATAGATTAAAACATATTTAACTGCTAATTCATGCTTAATTATTCATGTCTTCCCCTGTCTGGGTCTAAGCCTTACGCACATACACCAAAATAATGTTTGATAATCTTATTACTCCCTCTGTTCTTATAAATTTGCCCCATTTACTTTTGTCCACTTTTTTAAGAAAAGCAAATAAAGTAGTGTCACATGGAATTCCACTAAACTTAATTGAACAAAGTCAAAGTTGATTATTGCATAAATTAGAGCTGTCAAATAAAGTAGTGGAGCCAAATTCAAACATTTCAGCTTTTAGAGCTATCACTTTTTACAACTTTTGGAGCCAAATTCAGCAAGTGGAGGTGTCCCACTGTGCAAATGTTTTGAGCTGTCCCATTCTACAACTTTTGGAGCCAAATTCAAAATTTTGAAAGGTGCTGAAACTGAAATTCCACGCCACTTTCCAGAAGCAAAGAGTTGGAGTCCACAATATAAAAGGACAGTTGGAGTACAAAAGCAAAGAGTAAATACACAACCATAAATGCATCTCACTGTTCCACTAAACTAGGGCCAGCATGGAGATTAACTCCACTTACTCTCAGATTAATTCATCATTGAGTGTATCAACAATGCCACTTACTGAAGAGACAGAGCTGCTAGATTCATTCCTTCTCACAACAAATTTCAATGGCAACAGTCACAGAACATTCCCAGAGGCAACAAACAGAACAGGACCAGAGGCAACAAACAGAATAGGACCAGAAGCATCAGATGGCCCTAAAAGACTAGTAGATGCTGATCTTCAACAAGGGACAACTTACCAAGGTATGTTATCAATGTCTGAACAACCAACACATGCAACCGTAGGGACAGTGACAAGAAGAAAGGATATGAGTGAATCTGAAAGTCTATCTTGCATGATACATCTCTTAGAAAATAGAAGAAACCTTAAGTTAGCACATGGTGAGTTAGGAAAATTGGCATTATCATACAATTGTAGTAGGTGGACAGTTCAAAGAATTTGGAGAGTTGTCAAGAAGAGCATAACTAATGCAGAGAATCTGAAAGTATAGAAGAATTGCAAAGGAAATGTTGGCAGGATAAACGAATTCAACTAGATGAAGAGCAATTACTGGCAATCCCACTTAAACATAGAACTAATATAAGGTCACTTGCCAAAGCACTCAACATAAATACAACCTCGGTTCATAGATTCATCAAAGAAGGGCAGATAAGGAGACACAGTAATGCAATCAAGCCTACATTAACTCTTAAGAATAGACAACAGAGGCTTCAGTGGTGTATGTCTTAAGTGTCATACGTGAATAACAACCCATAGTTTCATGATATGCATAATGTAGTCCATACCGATGAAAAGTGATTTTATATGTCCAAAACAAGCCAATCATTTTATTTGGCACCATCAGAAGCAGAACCACACAGACATACAAAGTCTAAGAGGTTCATAATGAAGATAATGTTCCTTACAGCAATAGCAAGACCACAGTTTTCAAAAGATGGGAGTTGTGTCTTTGATGGAAAGATAGGTTGTTGGTCGTTTGTAGAAAAAAAACACCAGCTAAGAGGAAAAGTGTGCATAGAGAGGCAGGGACCATGGAAACAAAGCCAGTAAAAAATATCACCAAAGCTATCATCAAGCAGATGATAATAACCAAACTCATACCAGCTATCAAAAGCAAGTGGTTACTGGGGGCAGATGGGCACATATGGATTCAACAAGACAATGCTACACCCCATATGGATTTTAAAGAGGTAGCAAACTCAGATGGGTTCAAGATTGAATTGGTGTCACAGCCACCTAATTCACTAGATACAAATATTTTAGATTTAGGTTTTTATAGAGCAATACAAGCCATACAACATGAGCAAGCCCCTAGGACGGTGGATCAACTAATAGAGGTTGTGGAGTATGCTTTCAATGTTTTTGAGCCTCGATTACTAAATCATATTTTCTTGTCACTACAGTATGTGATGAATGAAATAATGAAACATAAGGGTGGAAACAACTTCAAATTACCACATGTTGGGAAGCAAAGAATAGAAAGAGAGGGAACTTTGCCTACATCAGTGAATGTGCCTACTGAACTCATCTTACAATGTCAAGAAACAATTCAGGAACAAGAAGCAGAGCTAATGGAAATGCAGGATTTAATAGACAGGCCAAAAGTGAACAGCAAGCCAATGCAACTTACTTAACACAAACAAAGGAGGATGAACTCATTGCAACAAAATTGGAAGACATGATGCAAGGTCTAAGTATGTATTAGTTCAATTGTTTTAAGTTCATTTTGTCTTTTTTGTAAGCAACTCAACATTCATGTATCATTTTGGTATCCTATTACAAGCAATGCATGTGAAATATTGTTAAGAAACTAAGTTCCTCTCAGGAATTACAAATTCTCATCACATAAGTAAACACCAAAGCATGAAACATAATCACACAACACCCAAGTCCTTGGAATGATTAATTGGTGCACATTGCATCAAAACACTTTAGGGCTAGACTAGGAAACTTGAAATCATAAACAGTTCAATCGTCATGGAGAATAAATCTCTCAGATAACACTTTAATCATAAGTACTATTAATTACTGCCTTAAAATGTTGACTCCCTATATGCCTCATCAATTAAGAACCAAGGGACAAGGAAGGGGATCATGTCTCAATTATTTTGTGTCAACACATGTAACTATGGATAAATTTCACAACATAGAGGAATGCAACAAATCTAAGAACCATAACTTACTAAATGAAGCAAACTCATAAGAACAGAGGAATGTAATCTTACAAAAAACAATAAAAACATAGGGAGTACAAGAACAATATGGAGAGCATATCATAAGATAAATGACACAATATGGACATCACATAGCATAACATAGATTACAACCAGTAACAACAGAACATAACATAGTCATAGGCTAAATGTGGAAACACTGCATAAACTCACCAAATGAAGCAAACTTATAAGAACAGAGGGAGTACAAGAACAATATGGAAACACAATATGGACAGCATATCATAGGATAAATGACAACCAGCATATCACTGCATAAATGACAACATAGCATCGCATAATAACAACAGTAAGCCTAACCGGAACATAGCATAGCATAGATGTAACAACAAGAAGGACAATAGTAAGCATAACTGGAACATAGCATAGCATAGATGTAACAACAAGAAGAACAACAGTAAGCATAACTGGAACATAGCATAGCATAGATGTAACAACGTAGCATAGCACAGAACACAACATAGTCACAAGAACCCAAATAAATATACTTCCTGTACAACTACAACCCAAATACTCCCTGTACAACCCAAATAAATACTCCCTATACAACCCAAATAAATATATCAAAATACTCCCTATACAACTACAGCCCAAATACAGCAACAACCAGTACTCAGTCACAACAACCAGTACTGAGTATGCGCAAATGTTCGAACAAAATTCACAAATAACCCAAATACAGCAACAACCAGTACTTAGTCATAACGGAATTCACAAATAACCCAAGATAATACTCAAATAACAACAGTACAACTACAACCCAAATAAATATACCAAAATATTCCATGTACAACTACAACCCAAATACAGTAACAACCAGTACTCAGTATGCGCAAATGTTCGAACAAAATTCACAAATAACCCAAATACAGCAACAACCAGTACTCAGTCACAACAAAATTCACAAATAACCCAAGATAATAATCAAATAACAACAGTACAACTACAACCCAAATATTCGAATTCACAAATTACACGAAGAAACACCATCATTGTATTCGCAAAAAAAGGAACTCAAATTGAACAACATGGAAATCAAGAGTAAATGTTCGAATTCAAAAAAAAAGGCATGCATTCACAAAAAAATTAAGCATATTGAACACGACATAAGCACTAGGAAAAATTGAACAAAATCAAATTGAGAAAATGACATAAACACCGAAAATCAACCACAAGGCCTTAAGCACATAAATCAAACAAGGAACCGAGAAAAGCAAGAGTCAAGGAGGAGTTCTTATCTTGGGTTTCTTGAAATATTCAGGAAGCAATAACCTTAGCATGTCGTCATAAGGACTAGGGACGTGATTAGGAAGGACCCATTGCTCATCCTCACTATCACCGATGGTGAATAGTCCCTCAGATCTGGACCCATTGCTTTTAGAGTCGTCGAACTCACCCCCAAAGTGAAGCTTCCTCTCCACCCTCACTCCATATCGCTAGTACTCTGGTGTGGTCCACACCACTTCTGGGGTTTCCAGAACCACCAGATCCGGTGGATGAAGGGCACAGATGGGGTGGTAATTATCGGTGGCGAAGGAATAGAGGGAGTAGGACTAGATCTAGGTACAACCGTAACTAGTGCACTGTAGACGGAGGAGGAGAAGGTGGTGGTGGAGTTTCGGGTACAAACTCCGACCAATCACAAGAATCAGAAAAATATGAATCTCCCATGCCTCCACTGAGGGAGAGTGAATGAAGATGTTGTTGCTGTCAAAAAATGGGGGTGAGGGTTATGCTACAGTAGAAGGAAGGGTTGCAATAGAGGAGTAGATCTAGGGTTTAACCGGGCAAAAATGGAGGACGAGGCACGAAGATGGAGGATGTGAAGCTAGGGTTAGGGTAAAGTGGAGGGAAAGGTTATCACAAGGGCCAAAGTTAATAGCCCACCCAACAACACTTACCCCATCTCCCAAAGCCTAATTATAGAAATTAAATATGGTCCAACTTACCAAGAAAGGAAATGGAGCAATTTTTTACATATAACCCAAAGAGATAAATGGGGTAAATTTATAAGAACAAAGGGAGTATATTGTTACGGAGTACTTTTAAAATTGCCTCGTTACGTTGCATTAGCCACTAAATGTTTTATGGTCATTATATTGGGAATATTCATATAGGAGTTTGCATTTTATGGTCATTATATTCTCAACATCCAAACCAACCAAACATTACGCGTAGATTAATCTATAACTTTGAGTCACCTCATGTAAATGAAAAAAGTGACATTACACTTAATAAATAGTTTGATGACACAAGTCAATCTCACTCCCAGTCTTTCTCTATCTAAAAATTCTTGTTCTCATTTTCTAATTCATGTTTTCTTCCTCCCCACTAAAAATCCCACCTCCAAATTCTCCCTATTTTTGCAATAAATATGAATCAATCATTTGCAAACTCAATCATCTAACCCATGCATAAGATCCCTCCTTTTGCCGAAAAAATTCCCTGAATTTTTAAACAATTCACAATGAAAAGTAGTTCCTGTTCGTCCAAACGATCCCAGGTTCTCAATTTAATCAATTGTTTTCATTTTCTTTTTGGTTCATTTATGATATAGTTGTCGATTTATGATTGATTTTGATTGTTTGGATTAATGGGTATTATATGATAATTGCAATTTAGTTTGTTTGGATTAATGGACTTGAAGCAATAGGTTCATAGTTATGAGAAACAGGTTCTTATGACGAATATATAGATTTTTCATAAATATGGGTGTTTTTATTTAATTTATTTGGGTAATAAGCACTGGAAGAAGCGGATAGGTTTTCTTCATAAATTCATTTATGAACACGATAGTAATGTAATACAACGAATGAAAATAATAACTGAATTATCTCAATATCCAATCCAACCAACAAACCAAATAAACATTAAAACCAACAAAAAAACAAATAAAGAAATAAATGAGAACACTAGTGTTAATACATGTTCTAGCAATGATATTATTAAAACGTAGTTACGTTTACAGCATACACTCTACCGATTTTGAAAAGAACTATGGTTTTTTCTGATTGTTTGGCTCTAAAGATGAAAGATTCTGGTAACTGTGTATACCAATTTTTAGCATTGTTGCATGAAATAGTTGTTTTACTTCATTACATGTTAGAAAATATTGTGATTAATAATTTTAGGTATATATAATATGTGGGATTTTAGTGTTTTGATATCAAACCAATCATAAAATTTTGATACCAATAATATATAATATGTGGATTGATATCGAACTTAATACTTAGCCATTAGCACCGTGAATATTATTGTTACCAAGTGTATTATATTTCAACAGTGAAACATAAAAAAGTTGGTTTACATGTTAGGAAGTATTTTATATGAACATTGCAATTAAGTTGTAGACTCTTAATTATTTTTCTCCTAAAGTCAATAAATTGAACAATGTAAGTGAGTAGATGCCTAGTGGTGATTGGCTTGGTACAATATTCCAAGTTAAGACAGAATAAGAATAATGTCCTTGATTGCAAAGTTAAGGCATGAAAAATATAGCAAACTTTTTCTACAGTTAGGTTTATCCAGAGTCTTAAAGAAGCCATACTTTTGTCCCGAAGAGTGCAGGCCTCAAGGTCTTTGATCACTCCATTTAAAGAAGAAGAATGATCTTTTTCAAGTAAAGCCCAATCTTCTAAGTACGCCATCTGAAATTTCATGGTGGTATTCAATCATTCAAGAAGAAAGGTAGAAATTTAAACAAGGAATTCAGATTAGTATTAGACAAGGAATTCAGATTAGTTCCTCATGCATAATTAGTCTTATTCCAGGATACAAAACCAAAGATAGAAGGAAAAGGATAACATGAAAGCATTTGAATTTTGAAATTTAAAAATGTTGCCTAGAAATTATTCTCTCACACGAACACTCTTGAATTTCATCCAACTTATCTTCCTCTTCTTATAAAATCCCTTTAACTTCACTTCAAATCTGTCTTAGAAAACAAAATGAATTATAAACTCACTTCAAATCTCAATAACACTCCCTGGCAAATTCAAGCTTTTATCGCCCCACCTCCGTACTCCATACGCCATGTGATGATGCTAAACTCAATGCAAAACTTTATTCTCATTCAACTGATTTTCTGAGGCAAACAATAGGGGTATATATACACATATTCTCCTAATTCTAGTAAAACTCAAATACCAGAAAAAGATAAAATCTTATCCTAACATAATAAGATGATAATGATGATAAAGATATCCTAACAATTACAATTATCCTAAAATAATCCTTAATTATCCCAATACCCTACCCCCCCCCCCCCCCCCCCCCCCTCAAGTTGGAGCGTGTGTAGAACAGATGCCCAACTTGCCAAGTAAGAGTTGAAAGCGCACTTTTCCCAAAGTTTTAGTAAAGATATCTGCCAACTGTATCATTGTAGAGACATAAGAGGGAGTAATAGTACTATCTGTAATAGCATCCCTAATAAAATGACAGTCCGCTTTAATATGTTAGTACGTTCATAAAACACTGGATTTTGAGCAATATATAAAGCCAAATGACTATCACAATACAAGTTCATTCCATTTGATTGATTCACCCCTAAATCACCCAACAATTGTTTCAACCACTTAAGTTCACAAGTCGCTGCAGCCATTGAACGATATTCTGCTTCTGCCGAAGACCACGAGACAGTATGTTGCTTCTTGGTCTTCCACGACCGAAGACAGACCAAGAAGTATGAATCAACCACTTAAGGAACATTTCAAGAGAGGACAACTAGCCCAATCCGAATCACACCATCCTTCAAGTTGTAAAGCACTATCAGAACGCAAAAATATACCTTGTGCCAGATTATTATTAAGATAATGCACAACACGCAAAGCGGCATCCCAGTGTTCAATTCTCGAGGCTTGCATAAATTGTGATAAAATATGCATTGAATATGCAAGATCAGGTCTAGTAACACCTAAATAAATTAGCCGACCAATCAATCTTTTGTATTTCTCATGATCAAACAACAGTTTCCCTGTTGCAAGAGCAAGTCTGTGGTTTTGTTCCATGGGAAATTCTACGGACTTATCACCTTGTATGCCTATTTCATCAATAATGTCAGTAGCATACTTTTTCTGGGACATAAATATACCTTACTTGTTCCGAGCTACTTCTAAGCCCAGAAAATATTTCAACGTACCCAAGTCATTCATCTTGAAATATTTTCACAAGTATTGTTTGAAAGCATTCAGTGCTTTCATATCGTTACCTACAATGATCAAATCGTCCACATATATAAGTACATTTAACTGAATATTGCACTTGGTCATTGTGAACAAGGAGTAATCTGAACATGATTGCTTAAAACCATAGGATTTGAGCGCCTCTGCCAGTTTTGCAAACAACCATCGAGGTGCTTGTTTCAAGCCGTACAAAGACTTTTTCATCCGACACACCTTTTTAGAATTATCCTTATTAAACCCTGGAGGTATTTTCATGTACACCTCTTCTTCTAAATCACCATGGAGGAAGGCATTATGAACATCCATCTAATGCACCACCCAATTTTTAACTGCTGTAATTGCAAGGAAGGTACGTACTGTAACCATTTTTGCTACAAACGCAAAAGTTTCATTATAGTCTAAACCTTCAATCTGATGATGACCAAAGATGA
The DNA here is from genome assembly GCA_026401315.1 of Dysphania ambrosioides. NCBI lineage: Eukaryota > Viridiplantae > Streptophyta > Magnoliopsida > Caryophyllales > Amaranthaceae > Dysphania > Dysphania ambrosioides. Next base: position 5,249,180 of record CM048667.1, read on the forward strand.
CGAGTCGAACTTTTAGCCTCTATAGATTTCACTATTCATCGTATTTTTCTTTGTAAACCATTTGCTTCAAAAGGCTTTCTTCCCGGGAGGCAATTTCTCAAGTACCCATGTACCTTGTTCCTCCAACGCTCTAATTTCATCAGCCATCGTCTGTCTCCATCCTTCGTGTTTCATGGCCTCTTTAAAATTCTTAGGCTCGTTCCCTCCAGTTTGGCGGCAATATATCTTCTATGTTTCACAGAATATTTTTCAAAAGCAATAACATGTATTAAAGAGGAACTCATACCTGAGAAAGGTGACGTCACATAAGTGATATGAGGTAGGCCGGAACTTTTATTATTTCGGAGTACAGTAACGTAGTCTCGAAGTTTGATGGAAGGAGTCTTATGTCGCATCCCCTTCCCCATATTTCTCTCAGTGCTTTCAACGGGGGTTGTTGTGCAGGTTGTTGGGGAAGGTCAATGCCCGCAACCGGTGCAAGTTCCCTATCACCAGCATCTCGGTCGTGCGCCTCTTGTGCCACAATTTTTGGTGCACTAAAGTCATTGTCCCACTCATCTTTAACAGACAAAGTTGGCTCATAAACTATATTAGACGATGAAGGGGCATGAATAGATGATGAAAAGGGAAATTCAAGCTCAAAAAATTGAACATCTCGAGACACAAATATTTTGTTTGTTTCCACATCAAACAACTTTCACCCTTTCTTCCCTGAAGGATAACCCAAAAACACACATTTACAACTACGACTCTAATGCGGTCATACGAATGGATTTTGTTAAATAAAATTTCAAAAGGAGTTTTAAATTGTAATAATCTAGAAGGAGTTCTATTAATCAAGTGACATGTACCTTGTACACATTCACCCCAAAATTTTATAGGAAGATTACCCTGAAATCTCAAAGCCCTTGCTACATTCAATATATGCTGGTGTTTTTGTTCAACTCGTCCATTTTGCTGGGGTGTGCCAACACACGAAGTTTCAAATATAATTCCGTGTGTATGAAAATAGTCTAATAGGGAATTAAACTTAGTCCCATTATCACTACGAACGATTTTGATTTCACACTCAAATTGTCGTCTGACCAAGGCAATAAAATTAAGGAACGAAAATTCAACTTCTGTTTTATTTTTCAACAAATAAATCCAAACAGCACGAGAAAAATCATCTACAATTGTCAAAAAATAAAGAGCATAACAAGTCAAAGGTGTCTTGTATGGTCCCTGTAAATCTAAATGAACTAGTTCAAAGATACGACTGACTTTAATATTGCTAATAGGAAAACTACTCCTATGTTTTTTGGCACGAGGACATACATCACAGGATTTATTACCACTTTTTCTATAAGAATTATGAGTCATAAATGGGAGATAGTTTAGAATCTTTCCTGATGGGTGCCCCATACGTTGATGTCATAGATCTAAATAGTCATTGCCAATTGCCAATTGCCAACGTCTTCACCTCTAGAAAACCCCGAAAAATAATAAAGTCCATCTACTCGCTCACCCGCTCCAATCACCTTCCTCATCGTTAGGTCCTATATAACACAAAGTTTATCTAGTAAATTGTAAGCCATAGGTTAATTGATCACACAATTGAGTTACTGAAATTAAATTGCAATTCAACTGAGAGACAAAAAGAACGTTTTCTATAAGTAGTCCTCCAAGTAATGTTACCGAACCAATTTTTGTTGCATTTGCTTGGGTACTATCCGGCAACCCTATCGGATAATGAGCCACACTAGAGATGCTAGTCAGAAGGGAAAGATCACAGGTGATGTGATTTGATGCACCTATGTCCACTATCCAAGCATGCTTACCCTGAAGTTTGGGTTTAAGTGAATTGAGATGATCCAATAACTGCTAAAGTTGGGCAGCAATCACACTAACCATTGCCACCCCATCACCCAAAGTAGCATTGGCTTCTTGTTGAGTGGTTGAAGATACCATGGCAGGCGTGCCAAGGAATGAACAAAGAGAAAAGAAAAGAAAAAAAATTAAATTTCAACCTTGGCTCTGATACCATGCTAAACTCAATGCAAAGCTTTATTCTCATTCAACTGATTTTCTGAGGCAAACAATAGGGGTATATATATACATACTATCACTCAAACGACGTCGTCTATGCCCAGAGTAAGGTCCGTCCCGGTCCTCGATGGAGGAAGCTACTATAATGAGAAATCAACCTGTTACATCACAACCCAACTCGGCTGTCAAAATCCAAAAGGCCTTTTGTGGGTTTTGTGTCAGGAAAACGGTTAAGAAGATTCTGGAACTCATACAAGAGGTCACTGTTGTCGAGAGGAAGCTTACTTACGTACATTTCCTAATGTGGTTTGGGTCTGCTTGCAGTGGGGGAATAAACGGTTACATTTGTTGATAAATATAGTGGGTGGATAGGCAGTTAAAGGAAGTATTTGTCTATATTTTTTAACCCAAAGCAACTTCTGATGATAAATATAGTGTGTATACGCAGTACAGTTAAAGGGATGTTTGTCTATTGTTTACCATGTTTATCTTTTTTTTTAACTTAAAGGAACTTGTTTTTTTTTTACTTTTTTTCCAACCAAACTTTTGATTAATTAGTTACTCAAATCTATATTTTTAAATTTTTTCAACAACAAAAATGCTCAGATTCTAGTTTGGAGGCCTTACGTTAAATCATGGTTGTAAAATAATATAAGATTTATTTATGAGCATTAATTAATGTGAAACCTCCAAATTAGAAATCGAGGTTTTTCATTGCTTCTGGTGAAAAACTTATATAACTGAAACTTGCTTCATTTTTTTAAAAAAAATAAGTTCTATAACTGAAATATCAAACCTCACCTCAGGATTACCATATTGCCACAATAAAGATTTTCTTCAAAGTTTATACATCTTTGCCTCCAAAAGTTTTCATACCCCTTTATCCATAAAATTTTACACTCTATAATTTGCAAATGTAATTAAATTCTGATTATAGGTTTATCATGTCGTTTTTCAAAAGTCTCAACTCTTTCAAACAAAGCTACGCGCTCGAGTTGTAAACCTTTCGTCATATAATTAGTTTCTAATTATTTCTTTAATTGCATTCTTCATGTGTTACACTATAATTATGGTTCTATTTTATTATTATATTTGACATTGCAGGGTCAACGGTCAAGCCTCAGCGGTTATGTGAGATGGATTCAGATGAAAAGTTCATCAAACATTGTAAATTTTCAATATTTTTATTTTATTTTAATTATTTACTAGTATATGCTATAGAGCTATAGAAGTTCGATTAATGCTAAATTGACTCTAATTTGGTTACCTGTATTCGACTATAAAATTGATTGACATTATTAGGTGTATAGTGAATTTTAAAATGCAAATATTGTACAAATATTTAAAAAGGTAATGTTGTTTTTCCTTTTTATTAAATGGTTAATTTTGGAAGCATGCTTTCTTCTTGGATAACTAAAGTGAACATCTCTAATACACTATATTTTTTAAGTAGAACTTTATGTAAGACACCAACTGAGTTTACAAAGTACTCTAGATTAAATAAATTGAGTATAAGTTTTTGGCTAGAAATTTGATGTACGTGAGTTGGTGTTCAGCTAATTGAAAAACACAAATATTCCTAAAACTAATATACATGTTATTATCTGACATTGCAAACATATAAACAAAGTATTTTGTTATAAAATGTTTTTAACAGTAAATTAGTTATGGACCAAAAAAAAAATTTTGGCACATTACATAAGCATAGATTTAAATTAATTTTTTAAGAATTTTTTATGTGAAAGGAAAAATCATATACAAAACTCAAGTGATAAATGAATCGACAAGAGCCCACATAAATAGCAGAACCACACATAATAGGTCATCAAAGGAGCACATAATATATCATCAAAGCCTTCTGAATAATCATTCTAAATTTGGTATACCCATTGCATTACTCCATTTCTTCTTATTCTTCTCAACCTTAGAATTATACAAACTATTAATAAAAAAATATTATAAACTTTGATCACAAAATACAACATCTTCAAAGGAATAACAAATATATAATACAAAGTGAAATCATCATTATTATAATAACTATATAGAATAAATAACTACTAAATATAACTTTTAGATATCTTGATTTATCCAAATACCCAATATTTAGATATTACAATGAAAATGACGATGATATATGTTGTTGCAGGCAAAATAAATATAATGTTCATCAAACTGTCAAACTTTGTGAGATTACATTAATTGTTTATAGTTTACTTGTATATATTAGCTATTGAGTTGTGACTCTCAATTGAGAAGATAGCCCCCTTTACCAACAAAGAAGATAAAAGAAATATTTTTGGGATCAAACAACTTATTTCATGGCATAATAAAATGTGTGATAAAAATAATTAATCTATATAGACTTCGGGTTGTAGCGTTGTAGGAGCACAAGTTCATGTCCTTAAGTCAACAACTTACTTAGTACATAGCCATACATAAGTATTGAAGCATCTCGTCAAAAGTAGGAAGGGATTTTATAACTTCGCAAAAGAAAATACATTGGCAGAAGAAGTAAGACAAAATTAAAGGTTGGAATATGCAACTAACATAATCTATGTTTTTAAAGAGGATGACGACTTTTTTTGACAAAGCCATTATGCATGTTACAAAAGTTTGGGTTATTCGAGACAAATGATTTGACTTGCTTACAAAACAAAGAATTTGAAAAATGTGATATGAGAAAGTCATACTTAATGACATTAATCTATGACTGCAGGTATAATACTCTAGCTATGAGCCTATGGAATATGGGAAAGTACATATTGTTGTTAAGAAGATACTCCAGTACTTGGATGTGATTCTTAAAATCGTACAACATGTGTACTAAAGCTTGATAAATCCATGTTCTACTAAGTTCTGACAATTCTTACAATTCTCAAAGTTTGATGAAGATAACAAAACTATTCGCTAATACCATATCAACAATAAGGTCGTCCCCAAGCTAGAACCATTTCAATGTTCTTTCTTAATCTTGTTCAACCGTTCCAAGACAAAAGGCATACGGGATCAAGAACATTTTCACAATAAAATATTCCATGTGAACTCTAAATTCTAGCCAAAGACAAAAAAAATCATGAAAATTGAAATCAAACACAATTAGCCAACATGAGTGCCATAGAAAACAAAAAGTAAAAATTAAACAACAAACCTGTTGTGCAGGATTCAGTTATTCCAACTCTGAAACACTGTCCTCCACTCCTCCCCATCACATGAAATATGCACATCAAGCTTAGCACAATGAATAGTAAAATAAATCCAAAATCCCAAATACAGACGAAATAATCATATCAACCTTATCAACCCTTTTATAAATACTAATTCAAAACCAACCATAACATTATTCAATGATAAATCAAATCACAATGTGATCAATTTACTTTACATTGCATCTTTACCGTTCAACTCCTCAAATTTACCACCAAATCCAACCTCAAATCATCAAAAAAATTTAACCTCAAAAACCAAAAAGAAGCCAAATCTCCTACTCTATTCTTTAAAAATAAGCTTAAATCAAAGACAACATTCACTCCTATCCAATTTTCATAATACCCAAATTTCCGAGGTTGTATTATTCAGCACCAACCAATAAAAGTTGGTAAAACTCAAAGACAATTTTTCAACCATATAAATAATTAAAATAAAATAGAATTATTGAAAATTTACAGTGTTGGATGAACTTTGCATCTTAATCCACCTCACATAACTGCTGAGGCTTGAGTGTTGGACACGACTAGATTATGACCCGAAAGTGAAACCCCTAACCCAACCCAACTCAACTTGAAATAAACCCGAAACCGATTTGACCTGATATTCAAAGACCCAAACCCGAGCTGTGTTCAACCTATTATAGACCCGACCCATTACAAACCCAACCTAAATATAACCCGAAACTGATAGGCACCCAACCAACGACCCCACTACCATAATTTATTTAACCCAAATCCCGCTGAAATCCGTCTAGGAACCTACCCGGATTCACCTGAACCGACATTGACCAAAACCGAATACGACCTGACCCAAACCCGAGCACGCAAATAACCAATTAGACCTGACCCAAACTGACCCAACTCGATTTAACCCAAACTGATAAGCACCGACCCGCAATGAGTCAACCTATAACTAACCCGTGGATCCGAAGTGACACCCCTAATTTTAATATCGTGAATATATAAAAATAAAATATTTTTATTATTACTATGAAGATTATAGTTATTCATATTTGAACCAAACAAGTAAGAAACAATCTCATTCCTATGTTAAACCAAACAATTGAAAATGTTTAAAACTCATTTCAATACTTAATCAAACAACTGTCTAAAACTGATTTCATTCCTCCCATATATCATTCCTGATTTCATTCCATTTCAATTAATCGAGTTTTCGAATATCTTCCTTTAGATACTAATATTTTTTTCTCCTATTTTTCTTAAAGTATTGTTACTTCTTTTATTTTTCTTCATTCTCTTCTTGTAGAGCATCAAAATAAATGTGAATGAATTCATTATTTCTTTTGTTCTTCTTCCTTTATAAAGATATCTTCATATACTTAATCATTATTAAAATAGTATGTTATTTATACAAATTTATAGAATTAACAAGTTGTATACTTACATTATTCACAAATTTTTCGACACAAGAAGCTTGACAAATAATAATATCCTCAATTTCTCAGCTTTCTTGCCAAATAATCCAATAAATTTGTTGTTATGTTATCAATTGTTGCAATGATTAAATATGACAAAATTACAAAGTTATTTTTTTGAAAAAATATGTACCATGGCATGATGTTTATGTAAGATAGATGTTAGTTCAAGCACCTATTGGCCCTCAAAAGTGTCGTTCACATAAATCATGTCAGATTGGCACCTTTGTGTGTTAATCCTTAACATTGTTGCATGGATCCAGAAATATTTTACCTATTCACAAAGAGAGCACTAATAACATTATTATTGTTGTTTATTAACATGATAACACGGCTAGATTTTTTCTCATATCATGCATCACTAAATACCGATTTAAATATATCATTTTCGCTTGAAATAACATTTCTATTTGGAAGAAGGTTATTAGCTCTTGGTTAGGTCAATGTAATATGATTTCAGATACAACCATGCATTATTTACATAGCTACAAGATTAATATGATGAGTTTAAGTAATTGTAGTATGATATTGTCTACCACTTTTACTTAGTAATATTATATGATCGCTTAGTATACATATAGTTATTTCCTTATTTTAATTTATTTATAATATCTATGTGACTACACTATTACTATGTATTGAAAATTTAGATTAACTGTTGATTTTCACAAACTTAACTTATTAGTAGTACTACAGTTTGTCCAAAATACGATATAAGTGTAACAATTATATTATTGTCAATTATCAAACTTTTTACAATGTAATTGATACTAAATTAATAAATTCATATTTTTTCCAACTTACTGTGCTTTGGCTCGGGCACATACTGACAAAAAGATTAAGAACGAGGCATTTCAACATAATTGGAAACATAAGATTAAAATTTCCTATTGAAAAATAATAATAAGTTATTAATTCCTAAGATACCATACTAGAATGAGGGGAGAGTTTTTTTTTAAAAAAATAATAAAAATGTAGGGACTATACATATATCTTCATGAGAATGTAGGATTTATTTCTTTCACCATATTAACTTTTGCTCTTAAATAATAATATAGGATTTGTCCAAAATATGATATAAGTGTAACCTTTATATTATTGTCTATTATCAAACTTTTTATAATGTAATTATACTAATTTAATAATTTCATACTTATACCAACTTCTTGTGCATATACTGGTAAAAGGATGAAGGAGGTGTTTTAATATAATTGGAAAGATAGGAATAAATTTTCCTATTGAAAAATAAAAAAATGTTATTTCCTAAAATACCAAGCTAGAATAAAGGAAGAGTTTTTTTTAAAAAAAAGTAAAAATTAAAAAAATTAAGGAATGGCCATATGTCTTCAAGAGAATGTAGGATTAGATTTTAATTTCATCGTATTGACTTTTGTGCTCAAATAATAATATAGGATTAGTCCATACCAAAAACTACATTTGTTCATTTACTAATTTAGGCAATATGTAAAATTTATTCATAATAGTCAATACCAAGTGATCTACATGAATATGACCCTAGTGATGAGAATAGACTCATTAGAGGTGTATTCAGTCTTATCACGTTGTGCCATTCATCTCAAAAATTCAACGATTCATGAGCCTAGTGAGTTGGGGGCTGACTTGTTTTTTCATTATTTATGAAAATTATATTTATCAAAATTGGAAAAGAATAATTTAAATATACTCTAAAAATATTTTTTTTCAATAATTTGATTCATAAATAAGAGCAAATAACTTTTTAAAAAACTCCATTCATAAATCATTATCCATAATACAAAAATAAATATTATTTTTAATTGATAATAACTAGGTTTTTTTCATTTTTGCCTTTTTCATATTTAAGGTCATCGGCTAATAGAATCGATTAGAAACGACTAGACCTCGAACATAGGAAGCATATGTGCCATAGTTGTTAGTTTGAACATATGTGCAATCTTGAGATCAATTTTATGCATTCAACCACTCTTTAAAACACACACACACCAAATATTTTTAGGTCTTATATTTGCAATTCTATCATCTATAATTATTCAAGACACACTAAAAACTCTTTCAAAGGCAATAGAGGATACTTTGATAGCGAAAATATAATGTGACATTGCCCCAAGATATTTTGTATTTTGTCCTTTCCACCATTTGAGGAATTCAAGGCCATACTTTTCTTTATCATACATGCCTTCATGAAGTCATAGCTTAAGTACATATGTGAGTATGTGACTCTAAAATATTGTCATAAGTTCTCCTTGCTTTTTGTCATAAAAATTGAGTTGTAAATACTTGGGAGTATTATTTATAGGAAGTAAATAAGGAACAAAGTGGTTCCATATTTAGCATCATAAACTCTATATAATAGAAAAGCTAGTCACTCGGTTTAGTTTTAAAAGAAAGAACATCATCATCAAATTGCAGGGATTGAATGTAAACATCAAGTAATAGAAATTTGCCAATCATACTTTTGCCTCTAGCATTGAAGCAAAATATAAACAATAGGAATATTGGTGTAATATTTATGCCATTTTTCCTCCATTGCTAGAAGAAATGCATCATAATCATATTGGAATTGATGTTTATAGAAAGTTGGGTAACTAAACATGCATTGTAAAGTAAAGATTATGGCAGGGATTGTAAATAGAAGAAAAGTGTGTGTTATGTTGTATAATAAATGTAAAAATTGCATATACTTTTTATAATTTTTTTACCCAATCATCTTCTAATAAAATTATACATGGAAAAAAAATTGTTACGAAAAACTTATACTAGATTGCCTTACTCAACATATCATAGGTGGAGTTCCACCTAGTTCGACACTTTGTTTTGATGTTGACAACCTTGGACTTTTGTTGTCGAAGAAATTTCTTTAACTTTTGTAATCTCATAGAAAAAAATGTAAATAGTAAGAATGACATTTCTAATTTTTTTCACGACATGAACTAATTGCATTAACTTCATCCTTCACACATAAGTTAAGATCATGACAAATGCATCTAATATAAGTGCAACTTTTAACAACCAGCTTTTCTAGTTGTTAATAAAGAACCTTAATCCTAGAATAATACATAACTAACTTAATATATTTTAACACTATACATATAAAAGCTTAATATTGTAAACTACATTTACTAAGTTCAAAAACTAAGAAAAGTTTTTAATAGTTTCTGAAATTCACAAAGGAACTAAGTACGCAGCTACACACACTTTAATTCAAAGCTGAATATATGACTCACAAAGTAACAACAATCGCATACTCATTACAATATTTACTTAATAATTATCCAATTTTAATTAATAAATTAATTTAATGCTTTAATTAATAAATTAATTTAATACTTTAATTAAAAATTCCAAGTTATGGAATATCATGTGAGTCTAATGTACAATAATTGTACATTTCAAGGCCAATATATCTAGAATCCATGCCATTTTCATGATAAGTAACATTTATATATATGGATTCAATAATAATTCAAAGCCCAAAATCTACAATCATTGTATCATGGACTGTAAACCCATGAGAGATCTAAACCTAAGCAACTTGCAATGATAATGTGCTTTATCTAAACCGGGCTCCAAGCCTGGCAGGCCCGTCATGGCCCGCAACACAATAGCAGATCCACTCCTCACAACCACGTATGTCGTCTTTCTCCAACCCTTGTTCGTAGCCCAGCCACAAACTTTCCCCACCGCCCTTGCTCCGTCGCCGACATTCACCGTTGCGCCATGGCCACCGCAGCCCATTTTCTTTATTGCGCTACTTTTACTCGATTTGGGCTGATCTTTGTACCACTTTTGTACGAATTTGTGTCAAAAATCGAAACAAACTTGTGTTACTTTCATAAAATTATAACATGGGCTGAATTAATTGTAAAACTTCTCAAGTTTTATGCAATTTGGTTGAATTGGGGAAAAACTAGGGTTGTTAATGCTGTGAGATAAATTGGTCAATTCCATTCGAATTTCTCATCAATTTAACAATCAAATTATCTATCCAAACAATTCAAACCATCTTGGAGCATAATTCGAACCAAAATCATGCAACAAATTAAAATTTCGAAGCTTGATTTTCTACTTAGGGCTAATTGGCGAACAAATAAGAGAAAAACATTTCCATATTAATTCACGTATTGTGATAATTAATCCAAGCATCTTTATACTTCAAATTAATTAATCCAATCGATATCCATGTAATTTTAATTCATATATCTCCTAACTTAATCAAATATTTAAGAACATGCATACAAAATCATAACTTTTTGATAAAAAATTATCATATGCAAGATGCAATTGATATTGCACCGTAGAACTATGATGTATTAAAGAGGAATTTCATAAAATAATTTTTTTTTATCATATAACAGTTGTTCATACATAGTTAATCATGAATCAACGAAAAGTATGATATACCTCGCAATATGTTTTTCCTTAGCAATTAGGACCGGATTAGAGGTTAAAGAATTCTAATTATTATTCCTCTATATAGTTAGCTAGAACAAGAGCATAATTTTCACTACATGGTAAATAGAAACTTGATGAATAAGTATTTTTCCTTAATGGGATCATATTATGACTACCTAAATTAACCGAATTGAGTAGCCTTTGATTTACCTATTTAGGAATGCGTTGGAGTGGATTTTGAATTCTTTCTTATCTTAACTTTGTTTAGTTGGCTAATTTCACTACGATATCTCATACCTAAGGGGTTCTAACTTATAATTATTATTTAGGAGTCTTATACCCACCCTATTTCCAAGGATTCACATTTCATTCCTATTAAGTGGTATGATAATATGAATCCATACCATCCCATTCTATCTTAGTGAACCAAACAAGCTATAATAATCTTTACTATTTGATCCTAATAACTATTAATTAATCTAAGCGCTTAATCATATGATATATAATACCACAAATACAATTTGGAAGCTATGCAATCGAGTGAATATGAAAATTGTTGTTTGCGTGGCAATAGGCCTTTCGTATTATCTTTCTATTTTTTTTAATCTAAACAAATTAGTTTAATGATAAAAAAAAAAGTCACATGACATTTACAAAAGAAAAATCAAAGAAATACATAACAATTGAATCAAATAAAAAATGTATTTTTTTTTTAATCAAAGTTACAATCTTTCCGCATCAACGTATTGGCATATCATTGTATTTTACAATCTTCAACGATGGGACATAATTTCCGTCTGATATTTCTTATTGTAATTGAATGATAGACCTCTTACTCAAAATAATTTTTACTCCACCAAAGAACCAATTTACATTATTGGTCCATACTCAACAAATTTGTTAGTAACTCCCAAGATTCTATTTTTGGGACTTAACCCCTTCTTAAGAACTTACTACACTAATCCAATATAATGACATAACATAACAAATTCTGTTTTTAGAAAACTCTCAAAAGGGACAAAATAAGGGTAGAATTTTTTAGTAACTCCCAAGATTATGGTATATCTTTTCATATAAAAAGTTCACATACCTATATATAAATCATATGAACCAAAAAAATATATATATAAATTGCTTAAAAACTTGATATACAATCTAATTCACATTAGATGGTTTCAAAAAAAAAAGGGGGGGGGGGGGGGGGGGGGGGGGGGGGGGAATTGGTCAATTTTTTATTTCTAGAAGATACGATTGTCATGCAAGCTGTAAGATACACATACACTACTGGATCAATAGCATGCAACACTTTAGTTTAACAGGATTTTCAAGCTCCATTGCTCCACACATGTTTTAGCTTTTGTTACCTTTATTTTTGGGACAATACATTTTAGTTAAGAAAAAGTTTTTGCTTTTTCTTTCTCTCTTTGACTAGTTTGGCTTATCTTGTGATGCACTGTTTTAAGAATTTGTAGTGTGTTTATATTCGCAATATAATATATTAAGAATTTTAGAAAATTCTCATCAAATTAAACTAAGTTTGTACTAAAATGAAAGATATTAAATTCAAACAACTACTTAATCTTAACGATGAAAATTTATTAAAGAATAAATTAGTAGATTAAAGGTCTAATTGAGAATGAAATAATAGAAAATCTAAAGAGAGTAAAAATTTACAAGGTAAGAAAAAGAGTATTCAAGTTTTATGGGATGAGTGAGGTTAGTTAGTGACTTTGCCAAGAAAAAATATCAATAGCATTATATATTTTGTAACCAACAAAAATTGTAAATAAGTTAAATATTTTTTTGGACAACAAACTTAGTGAAATAAATACTTTTTTTCTTTTCTTTCTTTCTTTCTATGATTAGTTTGGCTTCTCTTGCATTTGAAGCCATACTAATTATCAATCCAAGTAATGTTTCGGATTTTAACATAAAATAAGATATTAAAGGAAATACTTAATTAAGTTGTTGAGTAATTAAATCATACATAGTTGAGTAGTTGCAATTTATTGGTTTTATGAGAAGCAAAACACAAAGTATATATTAAATACACACGAAACATAATAAAGTTATTGTGTATTCAAAGAAAGTGACTACTCAATATAATATAATCAATCAAACAATAATGATATCAATCAACAACAGGTGATTATGTCATATATATATATATATATATATATATATATATATATATATATATATATATATATATATATATATATATATATATACTTTGAGTCACTTTAGAAAATATATTAAATACTTATTAATAGACTTAAGAAATATATATATCATTAACGATAGGAAATCAGGGAAAAAGACTTACCTACATTTCGTTATAAGTTAGTACGTAGAATAGTAAATATGCATCATCAATGAGAACATGCGGTTGTGTTCCGAATTGATGTAAAGTAGAGGCAAAGCGTAATGTGCATACTCCATGATAATCAATAAAGGGGGACAATCTTATCCATCTTAATGCAATGAGGTCTATACATTAATGGAGGACCTAAGGGTTTTATGGTTTGAGCAAGTGATGTAATAGGAATCCGATCTCCGCCCTTCGACTACACAATTCTTGTTCCTTCCGTCGTAGCCACTGGCATGCGTCTTTTGCTCTTACTCTGGAAGCTTCCATTTATTTCATCCAGTTATTTATCTGGTACTTCACTTCACAGATCATTATGACGGACTCAACTATACTAATTCACTATCTTCGATATAGTACTCCACATATATTACTTGTACATATTTTTTTGCTATACAACATAGTTGTTTAGATCATGACACAGACCAAAAATACAAAAACAGAGAGATATAGTATAGTATGATGTTGATATGAAAAATCACATATAACAAAGATATCAAATTCCTCGGTATTTTATTTTATTTGAAGATGAAACAAATAATCTTAAATATAAACCTATATAGTAATACTAAACTAATTACATTTTTCGTCACTTTATATTTGCTCCATTTTTATTTATGAAGTCAAAATTTAAAAAGGTTGGACTTCAAAATTCTCATCATGCTATAATAAGTAATTTATTGAAGTAAGATATTATTAGATGCATCTCAATATAAAATTTTAGAATATTAAATTTTTATAACTTTTATCTTATAAATTTAAAGATAAATTTTTTTATTGTGTCTTAAATATTATAAAGAGTCAAATGGAGCAAAAAATTAATAACATATATAATACAATACAAGAGACAGAGAACATGGAAGGGGGCCACCGACCATTTTGGTAATTGGTGGGGAGAGGAAAGATAGAAGCTTTACATAAAGAGCTGAACCATGCAAAGCAGAAGAGAAGGCCCACAGTTTTTGGGTTGGGGCCCAATTTCTAAAGTTTACAAAGATGGATTCACAATATGCCTTTAATTTTCGTTGAATTTGTACGCGTTTTTCAGGATAACAAAAACAGCATCACCTTTAATGTCTATGATCGCCGATCCTTATTCTCTGTCTAATCAAATTCCATTTCATAAGATGCTAGCTATTATGCTACATTGTTATTAGATTATACAATAATTTAAGGCCTGGTTGATTTGCTATTAGGGGCCTGTTTCTGCTCATGAGTCAAGTCTAAGAAACCCGTAAAAAAAATGTAATAATTTAAATATTGTCAATTCTTATACTTAATAATTTAAATCAGTTTGGTACCAGTTGAGCTAATTATCACTAATTATATCTAAGAAGTTCATTTCAAGTTAGAATCTAAAAATGTCCATTCAAAAAGGATAATGCAGAGTAAAAATTAATTACTTTTGAGATAATTTCGATGAGTTTTCGTGCTACCTTGTTGAAGAGTACGTGTGGGGAGTTAGTAAGCTTAATTGACACTAATGGTATGTGAGAATTGAGAAGTTCGATTCAAGTTAGAACATAATTATGCTTAATTCAAAACTAACAGAAAGCCTAAATCTCATTTAAATTTGAACTTGTGAGTTAAATCTAAAACTATATATCCACTCGTCTGTATGCTCATGCAGTCATGCTGACATGAATGGCAATGTGTGCCTAAGATGCCAAGTATGTATATACTCTAATCTAAACCGAAAATCGAACTTTATATATATATATATATATATATATATATATATATATATATATATATATATATATATATATATATATATATATATATATATGAGGCCATCCAAGCTACATGTACCAGAAGATGTGGCTTACCATTGGAAGAGTAAATTAGTATTAAAGGGTTGTATGGAGTCGCTTAAGAAGCTAAGTTGTCGGAAAGAAAAAAAAAAAAAAAAAAAAAAAAACGAGATTTACCTTATAATTGTTCATGCTATTTTATATCCACGGCCACTGCGTACTGTACAAGGTTCTCACTAATGGGGTTAGACAATACTGTATAACAGTCATATCTAAAAATACTATGGTCACAGACTCATAGTAAAGAGAACCTACACAAAGTTGGCTGTGAGATTTGGACCAAAGATCAGATTGATCATCCCCTGATTCCCCTCTAATAAATTCCTTCACCTGTCACCTTACCTTTTCCCAGACCTATTAATGCACCCCTTTAGACTAGAAAAATTTCTATAAATTCACATTGCCATTTCCTAGCTTAATATCCCCCCTACTTCTCTTGCCAACAGGCCCAACACCCATCAAAAATCTCAAACTATATATTATAAATATCCATACCGTATAGCATATAGTATTATTCACACCATAAACATTCATGGGGAAATTATTAAGGCTCCCATTTCATTCTCCTGAATCAAAGGTGATGGCAATCTTGTCAATGGTGGTGATGAGTACGTTAATGGTGAAACCTCACATTAGTGTTAGAGCAGCTTCTGATGATGAAATGTTGGGGCAAGAATGCTTGAATGTCCCAGGAACTGTGTTTGCTGACACTTTGAAGACTACTATTGATGGTGTGCTTAGAGTTGCATCTATTGTGGCTAAATTTGCTGGTGTTTTTGGTGATTTCAGAGTGTCTAATGCTATCTCCGATTGCCTTGATTTGCTTGAATTGTCTGAAGATGAGTTGAGTTGGACTCTCTCTGCTTCTCAACATGGTACACTCTCTTATCCTCCTTAGCTAACTAGATAGCTTCTTTATATTCTAAATGCAAATCCAGTGATTTATATTTCATAAATAAATACTCCGTATCAGCTAGCTCGTTTAGCGAGTAAGTTCTTTGAGTTTATTTAAAAAATAAAAAGTTCTTGTTTGAGTAATGTAATAATAATACAGTTATGCAGTTTATGTATTACATTTATGTTCCTGATTATTTGTCCTATTTGACTTTTCGCTGTCTCTAATATACGACTTTAAACATTTTTATTTTCAAATTTATAAAGCAAAAAATTATGAATACTTAATATTTTAAAAATTTAGATTGAGATGCATCTAACAAGATAATAGTTGAATATATTATTTCTTATAATCTAATGAAAATACGTGGTTAAAATTTTTCGAAGTTTGAGCATATAAATAGAAATGTGGTTAAAATATATTGAATGATTGGATTTAGATTCCATCCATATCAATGTACTAGCTACTATTGCTGCTTTGGAGTACTTGGTAGTTACGGTAGTACTTAAACCTGCCACAAGTTTCATAAAACATAGGACAGTTTTTGGGGAATTGTGAAGTTGAAATATTGATTGATTTAGGTAGATTTTGTTGTCAAATTAGTCCACATCAAATTTGCAATGGTTACTCCCACGCAGCCACACTAGATGTTCAAGAGTTACGTGTGGTTGTGTGACCGACATCAATACTCAAAAGGTGGAAATGAAGTTCTGAACAATATCAGTGAAGTTAAGTGTAAGAGTCTAAAACCTATGTCAATGAATTATTATACTAATTCCTTGGTTCCTTTATTCCTTTGTTTTTTGTTTATATTTATAAAGTTAAATTTAAAAATTTTAAATATTTATTCTGATAAGAAATTAATATATTCAAATAGATTATTGTTAAGTATATTTCAATGTAAACTTTTTTTAAAAAATAAGTTTTTATAATTTCTTATCTTATGGATTAAGAGATAAAAAAAATTTTAAGTGATATTTTAAAAATCGTAAAAAAAAAAGTCAAATGAGATAAAAAAAATTTAAGAATAGAGAAAGTACTAATTATTATTATTATGATTATTATTATTATTATTATTATTATTATTATTATTATGATTATTATTATAAGTTACACAAACTTTTACGTATGTTTTGTATTATTCTCTATGGTACGTGGACAAACTTTTTCTCCTTTTCATTTGCGAAGTATTCGTTTTTTCATCTTTATGTTTTATGTTACTTGTATTTGGTAATAGAGAATTCTCAAAGTCATTTTTTCCAGTGATGTCCACACGCGTCAAATAACTTACTAGAAGTTTCAGAACAATAAGTGAATGATATATGAGTAATATTATTATTAATAAGAATGAAATTTTAATATTTTATGATCTATGGATTTCGTAGAAATTCGTTGGGATTTAAGTTATATATACAAATACAGTATTTATTGTCCATGTGCTGAAAGAATGGTCCTACCTATGCCCTGTTAATATTGCTACAATTACAAATGCTTCTATTGCTCGTTCAATCTTAAAATTTTGAATGTTGCGTCACAAATTGTTCAGATTGCTCTGAAATATTAATCTCGCGAATTATTAGTCTTGAAAGGGCCATCTTTGACCTATCAATAATCAAACTGCTACGATTTAGTACTCTACTTAGTAATTCTCGTGTAATAAAAATTCTCATTTAAGATTCATTTGTCTTCACATTGGAAATAATAATATTTTATAAAATTAGTATACGAGTATTTGACAATTATGTATTGAAGTATTTTCCAAAATATTAACCTATAATTATTGGAATAAATTTTTGATGATTAATAATTATTCAATAAGTCTAGTACTTATAATTCAATATATTTATTTATTAAGTCCATCATATACTTAGGAGGGAATTTTGGGAGGAAATTAAATAATACCTTAGTGTATAGTTATATATAGATAGATATGAGACAAACTTAGGTATTATGTGATTATTGAGAAATTCCTAATTTATATCTTATATATAAATATATAATAAGGGGCATTTTTGCAATTTTATTTCTATACTTGATATCGTAATTTATATACTTAATATACGTTTTTCTAGTATTTTTATATCTTCTGTTTAGTAATAGTTATATCTGATATAACAATGACTATATTATAATTATATCCCCGAGAGAGTTTCACGCTTTAAGTGAAATTTGCATGTAAATGAGCAATTTGTGAGCAATTTGTACAATCAAAAATAAAAAGATTGATACTAACCTCGCTCTGAAAGTGTTAATTAGGCGGTAAAGGAAATGGGACGGGTGACCTAGCTTCAGATTTAAAGACATGGCTAAGTGCTGCCCTAAACAATCAAGGAACTTGTCTAGAAGGATTCAACGGGACAAGCAGCATAGTAAAATCATTAGTTGCAGGCAGCATCAACCACGTCTCCTCATTGGTCCAGGACATCCTCCACATGGTCCATTTAGCACCCCACCCCACACAACACAGGTCTAAATCGAGCCAGGCTAATGAGGCCCGGCCTGGTGGGGCTGGGAGGCGGTTAATGGCAGAGTTCGTCAATGATGAAGACGGGTTTCCTTCCTGGGTTAGGTCAAAAGACCGAAAGTTATTGCAAGCCACAGGAGTGTCGAACCCAAATGCAACTGTGGCACTAGATGGGAGTGGTAATTATACACGGATAATGGATGCAATTCAAGACGCACCGAGCCATAGTAGTGATCGGTTCGTCATTTATGTAAAGAAAGGAGTGTATTATGAGAATGTGGAGATCAAGAGAAAGAAGACCAATATCATCATGTACGGTGATGGTATGGACTTGACTATTATAACGGGTAATCGGAGTGTCGTTGATGGCTGGACCACTTACCGGAGCGCCACATTTGGTAAGCTTTTTAGATCGAACGTTTTTTTCACTTCAATTGATTAAAATTCGAAAAATTACAATTTTTATTTGATATAAATATATTATGGACTTATTTGGTATTTTTGTAATTTTATTTTTATATATGAAATTATAATATATATATCTTAAAACGTTTTTTTGTATTTTTATATCTTTTATATTTCTATATCTGATATAACAATAACTATATCCGATAAGTCAATAACTATATTTGATAAGTCAATACTTATATATGAGATTTCAATTCTAATATAATTTATATCAAATATGAATTAGGAAAACAACTTAAAACACAACTATCTAATCTAGCATTTGCTATATTTTATCTATGAAATGTTTTAGTGGTATTTTGATTTATTATTTTTTTATATATATAATAAGGTTTACTAAATATGATTACATGCAAACGTTCACAGGAATGTGAGAATCCTAACGCGTTTACGCGGTAAATATCATCCGATTGATTTTTTTTGTGTGTGTGTGGAGAGGGAACATTTGATTTGGATTGATTCTTTTGTTTTTCTTTACTTTTGGCCACACTGCTTTTTGTGTGATGCGGCCACTAAATGAACATGCACAATTATCTAAAATTCCTGCTTTTGGTCCCTTAAATTTCACACTCTGTTTTTTCTTAGATCTTTTTAATAAAAAAAAAGAGAGAAATAAAGTTGTAACTGGAGCACATTGATGCATGAGTAATACAAGTCCTTAGAGATTACATATAGTATAAGACGAATTAAGAATATGGGAAGATATTTCAAACTTTGTTTTATCTATAAGGTGGGTCGAGATCGGATTGTTAAGACTCATGTTAGGGTCATATAAGTTTGACTTTCGACTTTCTCTTATTTTATTACTTAGGTTTTCTATTTATTGTTTGTTTATGCATGGAATGTAAAAAAAAAAAAAAAAAATACAAGTCCTTGGCATGCTAGTGACTTGTTAATAGATGACTTGGGGGTGACTCGTAAGATTTATGACAAGTAGTAGCATTGTGGTGAAACCCAATTATTACATGGATAAATATACAACACTTAATCATTAAGAAATGGTTGGGATCGCATACTTAATCCGAAATTTAGATTGATTTAGATTGTTTGATGAAATGCAGCTGTAACCGGAGCTGGATTCATAGCACGAGACATGACTTTTCAAAACACAGCAGGACCGGAAAAGCATCAAGCAGTGGCTTTTCGATCAGACTCAGACCTCTCAGCCCTTTATCGATGCGCCTTTCGAGGATATCAAGACACACTCTACGCACACGCAAACAGACAGTTCTTTAGGGAATGCACAATCACAGGCACCGTAGACTTCATGTTTGGTGACGGAGTAGCCGTGTTCCAAAATTGCCGGATCCAAGCTAGGCAGGGCCTACCAAACCAAAAGAACACCATCACGGCCCAAGGTCGTAAGGACCCTGGTGAGAACACCGGGTTTTCAATCCAATTTTGCAACATTACTGGCGACTCTAGCCTCAGCATGACTAACACCTCAACCAACTCCACCATCACGTACACATACTTGGGTCGTCCATGGAAACCATATTCAAGGACAATCATCATGGAGAGCTATATAAGTGGCGTGGTGAGGCCAGAAGGCTGGTTGGAGTGGAATGGTAATGTATCTTTGGACACACTCTACTACGCTGAGTACATGAATAATGGGCCTGGGGCTTCTCTTGCATCCAGGGTTAAGTGGCCTGGATATCACATTTTTAATAGTTCAGCACAAGCACTAAACTATACTGTGGCCCAGTTTATTAATGGAGATTTGTGGTTACCAACAACTGGAGTCCGATTTGCAAGTGGACTTTCTGCAACTTAAGGGAGAGTGGGAATATATTTTTTTATTATTTTTTTTTCTCTTTTAAAATTGATGGTTGAAGAAAGAGGGTGCCTAAATTATTTTACATGTTGTAATTTGACATGTGAAAATAAAAATATACATACTTTTTTTTTGTGGCGGGTTAGAACCTTCCATAATTATTTATGAATATTATGGTAGAGCAAATAATTAAGTTGTAAAAGCATGATGATGAGTAATCTTCTTAATGTAATGTGTTTTAATATGTTGGTAAATGGTATGTTAAAGATAAGATAAGTATTGTATACTAACTATTCTCAGGAAAAGTGACCCCTGAATATAACAAAAGTTACCCCTTAATATAACAAAAGTTACGTTCTTAAAGTTGATAAAAATTGATATATATTGTATTGAGGGACAACTTTTGTTATATTGAAATGATCACTTTTACTTAATATACTTTATTATATCTTGTATATATACAATGCTTTTTGTAAAGGTAATATAGTACAAATTTATACTTTGGATGAGTGCCTTTAATACGAGGATTAAAGAATTAAGTACATTAAGGAGAACTACTTAGATGGTTAAACCGAATTTAGCAAGGGGTCCTATTTCATTAGGGTACGTCTCTTAATCAATTAAAAACGAAAAACTAAGCACCAAACATTTGGTAAGATTAGACAAATCCAACAAATCATTTAGTAACAAAAAATGTCCACCGACGATGGATTGGCCAGATGCTAGATAGTTGAACTCTTACATATGCTACTAGAATTCACATGTCTTGTCGCCATCTCTTTCACTTCTATTCAATTCGCCGTATTTCCGTATTGAAATTGTGGTGAGTTCAGTCTCGTTGGCTATTGTCCTCTCCCGCCTCTCACAGTTGCATGTGTACGGCGTTTTGTTTTAAGTTTTTTTTAAAAAAATATTTTTAGAAAATTGGTTTATAAATAAAATAATTTCGAAAATGAACTTTTGGAGGTTTGAGTCTAAATCTCTATTGAGAGGAGTGATTTTTTATGCTATGTGCATAAAGTTCTCTGATACCTGGTTTTGTTTATGTTTTTATATGTTCGTTACATAAGACTTGGTTGTTAGAGCGTATTTCTAATGGGTTTTTTTTTGTGCTATACAAGATTTATTTGAAGTACTAATTCATACTTTGTAACTTTATAAACATATATCATAACATTTACTACTATGACAACACTTAGTTTTCTGTAATCTTATTTCTTTGAAGTTTATTTCTATTATTTGTAGATTTTTTAGAGACATCAAAACTTTTCGTAGGAAATACAAAAAGAAATATAAAGTAGTACACTTTTTTCACATTATTCGCATCTCCAACTAATAATTGTTCGCAACTTTTTTCGCCATTCTCGACAAGTCCAACAAGGTTGAAGACGCATTAAAGGTTGCTACAACCCTGTCACCTCGCGACACACATTGTCTATATTCACCTGTAGATAATAAGGGGTTCCCCGAGTGGATAGTCATGAAGAACGAGAGCTCATGGTGAAATCTGCAAGTAACTTGGTTGCCAACCACACGGTGGCCAAAGATGGGAGTGGGAATTTTACTACCATAAACGAGTGTTTGAAATCTTTGCTCGAGAAGTGCAAAGAAAGCTGGTAACTTCAATGTTATACCATAGTGGTAAGATCGAGTCTACCTTAGATGTTTGCATGCCTACTACCACTACCATATCATTTGCATTTTATGTAAAGTAACTATAAAAAGACACTTTCAAAATAACTTTAAGGATGATTATTTTACTTATATACGAAGCAAAAATGACAACAAAGTTCGTTAATAAATACTCCGTATCTCATAAGGTACTATGCAATTACTCCGTGTGTATGACATGAAATCAATTCTCATCTTATTATTTATCATTTGATTCAGCTGTGCGAGGGGAGGGATTGGCTGGCGTAGCATTAGGATTCAAGACCACAGCAGGCCCTGAAAAACACCAAGCAGTAGCCCTTAGATGCAAGCAGACTGCTCGATCTTCCTTAATTGTCGAATGGAAGCGTACCATGACACCCTTTATGTTCAAACACACTTAGGCAAGTTTATTGTAGTTGTTACAGTACTGGTATAATATAATTGCCTGCGTGATTATACTCAGGAAGCCATTGGAAAACCAACAAACCATAGTTATGGCACAAGATTGGGTTGATAAACACAAAAACATGGGTATTGTTATCGTATCTACCCCAATAAGGATATTTTTCCCTGTGAAGCATAAGTTCAAAACATACCTAGGGAGACCTTGGAAGCAATACTCTAGGACAATTTTCATGGAAAGTAGATACAGGAGTTAATAGCTCCCAAGGGATGGATGCCATGGCAAGGGGACTTTGCACTTAAGACATTGTATTATGTTGCTATGCACAGTTTAACAACAATGGTCTGGGATCAGATACCTCAAAGTTGGTTACAAGAAGACGATTAGTAGGACAGAGGCACAAAAATACACTATTACACCATTCTTGCAGGGCAATTGGATTCGAGACATCCCTAATGCACAATTGAATGCTTAATTAGTGCTTTGTAATTTTTTCGACAAGAAAATTGGATATCGTTATGGCATTGTAGAGTCCTATCCAATAGAATTTCTTACGATTTTTGTCATTTTGATAGAATGAGTGAGGCCTTAGATTAAGAAGCTTTCTTGATTTTTTTTTTCTTTCTTTCAATAACTAGATATAAATATGATAAGCTCTATTACTTATTTCTTCTCCAATTTGTTGAGATATATAGTTAAGTAGGTTAGCCATAAACACATTACAGAGATTGTTAGTTTGTTGCTACTCATAATTTTTACAATCAAATATTTATAAATAGTGAGATTAATAATTGATTCAACTCATATCAATGCATGCCAATTCACGTTAGGAGTTCCTTGTGAAAATGGTGATTTATTACGCAACAAAATCAATATAAAAACAAAATTAGTTACTCGCCAAAAAATAAACAATATTAAAGAAAATATGAAGCTAGTAGTATATATTGATCCTTTAAGGCTTTGATACATCCTTTTATTGTCGTTTTTTGTGTCCTTATTCGTATTCATATTCATATCCGTTTTCATTTCGGTTTCCATGAAATGATACTCTAGTAATTGAACCTTGCACCTGGGTGCACGATGAACATTGTGCACCCGATGAACATTTTGTATAAAGCAATGACCATTGTCAGTTTTAAAATTACCTCCACTAAGTGCAATGATTATGGTTGGATTTCCCATGCAACATGACTATTTTGATTTCCCACGCAACACGCTCCCTAGTATTTAGTAATTTTTTTTATTGTAATTCATGAAATTTGCTATTTTATGTATATTCGTTACTAATGTTCATTAGAGATAAATTAAATGTTTATTACAATTGAGAATATTGTTCATTCAGTTTTATATATAATGTTCATTATATGTGAAGTTTATTACGTAATTTTCAATGCCTTTAAACGTGTTTAGTGCCTTTAAAGTGTATGTTTAGTGCCTTTGAAGTGTATGTTCAGTGTCTTGGAACGTAATGTTCTTTGCCTTTGAACGTAATGTTCAGTGCCTTTGAACATGATGTTCAGTGCCTTTAAACGTAATGTCCATTGCCTTCAAATGTGATGTTCATTGCAAATGAATGTAATGTTCATTGCCTTTGAACGTAATATTCATTGCTTTTGAACGTAATGTTCAATGTTCATTTTAATAAATATGTGTACAATGTGTGTACTTTCCCAATGCAAAAGTTCAGATTTAAAAATAATATTATAAAGTTATATGTGTGTATTTTTTTCTAATGCACGAATTACGAAAGCACTGATGATGATTTCATATGGAAAATAATGAATATTATGCATCCCAATGTTCATATCCTTGTAAAGAATGTTCATTCTGTTCAATTCGTGTGAAATATGTTAATGTTCATTGCCTTTGTATAGAATGATCATTCAAGTTGTATATAATGTTCATTTTTGCAATATTTTCTTCACGAATGTTCTATTTTCATTTTGATAATAACTAATGTTAATTGTTATAATACTTAATGTTCATTCGTATAATATATAATATTCATTATAGAAATACATAATTTTATTTTAATAGTTGTGTACAATATGCGTTCATTTTCATAATAACTAATGTTCATTGTTTTAACACTTCATGTTCACTAGATTAATATTGCACGTTCACTACATAAATACAGAATGTTCATTTTTCAAATATGTGAACAAAGCGTCTACTATTACCAATGCAAGAAGTTCATATCTATCTTGATATATTAAATTCATTGTTATATTATATAATGTTCATTGGGATAATATATAATGTTCAGTGGGATAATTTATGATGTTCATTCTCATTGTTTGTGTACAATACGTGAATTATCCTCAATGCAAAAAGAACCTCATTTTTAAAGAACCTCATTTTTAAAGAACCTCATTTTTAAAGAATCTCATTGCCTGGTAAAATAATGTTTATTCATTTCATTTTCTGTAAATTTGCCTGTGTTTTATTTATTATGTTTGTGTATTTTGGTGCGGATGCACGATGCTCACTATGCACCGGGGTCGGTCTTATTTGCGGTGGCTCTCGCTTGTGTTGTTTGACGGCCACTGGCCCACTACCTTAGTCCCCCAGTCGCTCCACAAAGCTTCCCAAGCACGATTCGCAAGAGCATAAAATACATAATTTTGGCGCCTTGGCTATTCACTTTCAAAAAAATCTTGCTGTGGTTGTAAAATACTCCACCAAACCCCCAACTCAAGCCCTCATCACCTTCGTCTTCCTCCTCCGTGTCCCCCAATTCAAGGTTCAATCTTCAAGATTTGCAAAAATGGAGCAGCAGCAGCAGCGAAGCAACTCAAGAGCGGTGGCTCAAGACGCAGAAGAAATGGAGGATATTCAACATGGCCCGTCTCCTGTCGAACAACTTCAGGTATAACTGCCACAATTTTCCCCTTTTTTCTTCAATTTCTTGGTCATTTTCATCTGGAATTTCTCCATTTTCCTTCAATTCTAGGGTTTCTTGTGATTTTACTGAAATTTCTTGATTTTTTTGAAATGGGTATTCTTCCTCCCATCAATTTCTTGAAAAAATTCAACTGGGTTTTCTTCAATTTTTGGGTTACTTGTAAGTTTACTGTGATTTTTTTATGATTGCTTGGTTCTTGCATTGGGTTCGGGAAATTTCTTGATTTAGTTAACTGGGTCTTTTCTTGTTCTTTAATCTCTTGAATTTTTTTTTTGTTTGGGTTCTTGTTAAATTCATCGTAATTTGTTGACAAATACTTGGTTTTGTTAGTGAGTCTGTCAGTCTGAGAAATTTCTTGATATGATTAAATGGGTATCCACTTTTGTTCAATTTCTTGAAAATTTTCATCTGGGTTTCGTCTTACCCCCTTAATTTGAGGGGTTTCTTGTCAAACTGCAGTGATTTGATGATAATTACTTGTTTCTGTTGATAGGTTTTGGAAATTTCCTGATTTAGTAAAATGGGTCTTCCATTTTCTTGATAGATTTCATCCGGGCTTTAGTTATACATCCTTAAATCGAGGATTTTCTTGATAAATTACTGTGATTTTGATGGTAATTGCTTGTTTTAGTTATATATCAAGAAATTCGTGATTTTGTTTTTCTGTAGTATCTTGATTAATTTCAGGGTTCTTGATCATTTTACTGGACTTTGTCATAACTTGCTCGTTTCTTTTGACGAGTTTGTTGAATTTCTTGATATAGTGAAATATGTATCCTATGTTTCTTTCATTTCTTGAAAAATTTCATCTGGGCTTTCTCTATACTCCCTCAGTTTGTTGGGTTTCTTGCTATTTTCTATGGATTTATGTGATCAAGAAGTTTAGTTTTTTCACTCAATATTGTGGGTTTAGGGTTTGGATGTTACCTTCGTTACTATGAATTTTGATAGGGTGTTCTATTTTGTTTTAGTTCTTGGTGAATAATTGAATAGGTTTAAAAAGTCTCCCTTTTATTACAATCTTGCTGTATCGCTCTTCTAACAATAGCAGTCTGTGCTATACAAAAATGCTTCCTCATATTTTAATTACCTAAGTTATGTGTTTCCTCTATGTTTTGTTGTCCTTCTCAATCTTAGATAGAGAAGTCAGGTCTATTTTCTACTTTTCTTTTGATGGAATCTCAATTAATGTTAGGCTTCTCCTCTCCCTTTTTTGATGGAATCTCAATAATGTTGCTAGTTGCTTTAGTCTTGAATTATGTAGTTGTTGAATGCATTTTTGTACATTTTGAGAAGAGGAGATAGATTTTATTTATGCCTTCATTGTTCATGATTTGCTCAATGATCTACCTATTTATGACCCACTGTGGATGGGAAAAATAATGAGAGGACTAAAGTACTCTTCCAGTGCTATAGCATGTATTAGCAGAAATTGGTTTAGAATTTAATACCATTTATACAAAAATCTATTTCTTGTCTTGTCATTCCTCCTCCAATGTGTACTTTTGTGATCGGTTTGTTCTGAGGATTGATGTGAGTGTAACCGTCTTACTTTTTTGTCCATAGGTTCAAGTAGTTGCTGAAGTTTTTTTGAGCAATAGTATGAATAAGTATTGTTTGTTATTTTAGGCAGCTGGTATTGCGGCTATGGACGTTAAGAAGCTTAAAGATGCTGGCTTATGTACAGTTGAATCTGTTGCTTATTCTCCACGCAAGGAGCTTCTTCATATAAAAGGAATCAGTGAAGCAAAAGTTGACAAAATAATTGAAGCTGGTGAGGATATATAATCTTGATTTGTTTTCTTCTATACCTTGACTGATCATTAATAACAACATTGACCAATTTATGCTTCCTTTGCTCTTTCGATTGGTAGCTTCTAAACTGGTTCCTTTGGGATTTACTTGTGCTACTCAACTCCATGCTCAGAGACTTGAGATTATTCAGATAACATCTGGCTCCAGGGAGCTTGACAAAGTCTTAGAAGGTTTGTTGTTAACAACATTTCAACTCATGCATGTCATTGTTATATACTCAACGTAAACATTCAGTGGAAAAGCAGCTTTAATGTCTTTAATTTATTTGATAGGAGGGCTTGAAACAGGATCTATTACAGAAATATATGGCGAGTTTCGTTCTGGAAAAACACAGCTGTGTCACACACTCTGTGTCACTTGCCAAGTAAAAGTTCTTTTTTCTCTCACTTGATAATCTTTCTTCCCTTGTATTAAAAATTTATAAATACTGTTTTTATCTCATTATTCTAGTTTCAGCTGTTCCCATTCTTTAAGTGGTGCCCTACGTAATAAATAACATAAACCACATGCTTTTTTTCTTTTCATTATTGTTTCATAAATTTGGATATGACCCTCGAGAAATTTCTGAAAACCCAAGGAAGTTTCAAATCAACATTTTTGGTTTTGCGACACTGCAATCTGTGCTAGAGCCGTCTAAATGATATCTCTCTCTATATAAATTATGTTTGCGTGTTCCTTTTGGTTGGTTGGTGTCTCAGCTGCCATTAGACCAAGGAGGTGGTGAAGGGAAAGCCATGTACATTGATGCTGAGGGGACATTTAGGCCGCAGAGACTTCTTCAGATTGCAGAGAGGTTTTGTGCCAGCTGCCAACTTATCGATATCTCTTTATACTAATATATAAGCAACTCAGCATATACTTTCTTGTTGACTGTGCGTTACTTCCAGGTTTGGGTTGAATGGTGCTGATGTGTTAGAAAATGTGGCTTATGCAAGAGCATATAACACTGATCATCAGTCAAGGCTTTTGCTTGAGGCAGCATCGATGATGGTAGAAACAAGGTCTTTGATATCCCTTTTTTTTTTTTTTTGGGGGGGGTGTTGAGCTGTGCATTGTGCATTTAGCTTGTGGGCCTTGTGGCCAATGTTGCATTTGGATAAATGAGTGTGCTTTGTGAAATGGCAACCTGAGACTTTCTCAATTTAAGATGTGACATGTGCACATGTCTGTTTTAAACATTATGCCAACGGTCGACCTTTCCTTAAGGAATATTTTCCTTTTCTTTGTTAATCTAGCCTATTAGCAACCTTTTTGTCACACTCCAGAAGACATTGAAAAAGAAAGTTTAATCTGTAGGTAGCCTTTTGAAATGAAGTAAAAAACCAGTCCTAAATTTTCCCATTTGTGTTATTTTGTTGATGTTAGACATAAATATTATGCAACCTTAATTATCTTGCAGTTGCACCTGGTTAAAATTTATACAAATTTGCATCACTGACACTGTCATTCAGAGATCATTGCACTTTGCTTGATTAGAATTTGTGAATTTTAGTGTCAAAACTAAAATGGATTTTGCATCTGCAGATTTGCTCTGATGATAGTAGATAGTGCTACTGCGCTATACCGGACAGATTTCTCAGGAAGGGGAGAGTTATCTGCCAGACAAATGCACCTTGCTAAGTTCCTTAGGAGCCTTCAGAAGTTGGCAGATGCGGTGATTTTCCTGCATTGTTATGACTTGATTTTTCAAGCAAAATTGATCTTCATACTGTTATGTTCTATACTGATAGCAATAATGCATATAGTTGTGAGAAACTATCCTTGACAGCTTGGGGTTGGTGTTGCAGTTTGGTGTTGCTGTGGTCATTACAAATCAAGTGGTTGCCCAAGTGGATGGTTCTGCAGTATTTGCTGGTCCTCAAATTAAACCTATCGGTGGCAATATAATGGCTCATGCTTCCACAACAAGGTCAGTGAATCTTGACTTCTTCACCATTTTCTCTCAAATAGGTATAGATTTTGCCCCAATGTACTGAATTTGTGTTTATCTCAACAGATTAGCTCTCCGAAAGGGAAGAGGAGAGGAGCGCATTTGTAAAGTAATAAGTTCCCCTTGCCTAGCTGAAGCAGAAGCTAGGTTTCAGATTTCTTCAGAAGGTGTTACGGATGTCAAAGACTGATGCCAAATCCCCGTTTTTATCTCTCCCATGTGTTCGTGCTATTCTCAGTGGGAATTGTTTTCTTCCGTATTGGCTATTGCTGCTGCATGGAGCAAGGCGTACTGATTTCTCTCCCTCATTTTGCTTGGAAAGTTGGAAGAGGGTGTAAATTCTGTCATGTAGATTATTTTAGTTACAAATCTGCAAATGTAGATTCTTTGCTTAGATGCTCTCTTGAGGTTCCTGTATTCAATTGTCCAATTATATCGTGATATATTTCCTCTATCCTCCAAAGATTGTCATAAATACGAATTTTAACTTTTTTAAGATATAATGGGAAATCTTCGTGGGGACAACCCAAAATGGAAAATACTTAAAAAAATGGGGCAATTTTTGAGGAATGGATCAAAATGGAAAATAAGGCAATTTTGAGGGATAGAGGGAGTATATAGATACACAAGCAAACTCACTTTACCCTTTTTGTCATATTTAGGCTTGTTTGCGTATTTAAGTCTCTAACTAACAAATTAGAGAAGAGTATTGGCTCACATTAAATGATTGTTTTAGCAAAAAATGAAATGGCTCCACTAGCGATGCCTAAAATTAAATGGCTTTGTTTGGATACACATTATTTATTTTTATATAGTGAAATACACAATATACCACTTGAAAATGAGTTTCAAGTATGTTATTGTAATTTCTTGAAAATAACAAATAAAAACAGTAAAACATCTTGTACTTTTTTGATATTGCAAATCTAAATGCATGATTTGGATTGGGCTATATCATTTTTGGATAACTTGTAAATAACTTAGTTGACACAAACAATAATTGGGCATATAAAGCTCGATGATCTTTCGTTATAGTGGAAAATCTATGAAAAGGTCCTCAAAATCTTTGTAGATGGATCATGATAGTAAGGCAACTGCTCTACCTAAACAAAGATAAATAAGTTTAATAATAATAATAATAATAATAATAATAACAACAACAACAACAACAATAATAATGTAACAACAATATTAATATCCTAGTGTTGTAGTCATCTCATTAAACTATTTGTGAATCATCTGTTGCTGCTTAATGCTGTTTTTCGCAGGTCAGACAATCAAATGAGGATAGACAACTTCAATGAGAATCCAATCTCGGCGATGTTCAAAATGCAGGAAAGTACTTATATATCCACGTCTACAATAAAATAAGATAACTTGTCATACTAGCACAATAAACTCGACTAGCTATCTCTGACTGGTGATAAAGTATGCTATTGTAGTCGATCCCCATGAGTATTGAGATATGTTCCTTGTTCTCCACTATCTCATGTGGCTTGAACATACAATCACTCTTGTCCGAAAAACAATGGGCAACCAAGCACTAGAAACAAATTTGCAGTCAATTGCTTCATCAAGCCTTGAGGGATTAGCTCTTTTACATAACTCATTAAAAGACTCGATGGGGACACCGTTGCCTTCCTAATGTTGAATATCCTTTCCTAGGAAAAAGCCAATATACGTAGTAACTCTACCACATAATGCATAAGATCATAGAAACTACACTTTTCACTAACCAACCTACCCTCCACAAGAATCCTGAGGATCTCCTCCACTTCATGCAACAATATGCTCATATCTTCAAAAGGAAGGTAGAAAAAGTTGGTGTCAGACTGCCTCATACTCAACGAATGTAGATATTAGAGGCGTATCAAGGTGAGTGAACATGGCCTAAGGCAAGTGAGACGCTATAGTTGTGTCAAGACATACAAAAATGAGATTTATCTTTAAAATACTTCTCATACTATGTATTTAATATAGAGTAAACTATCTCTCTAGTCTAACCCTACAGAACACCATCATTGCCTTTTACCATCAATTCATGTCCTTCACAAATATGAAAAGCAATGTGGCCCAAAAAAATTAAGATTGACACTCTTGCCGCTTAGAACCATCCCCTTCACGACCTACAAATCGTTAACCTTTAGCCATTTTTCAGTTTTGACTAGAAACAACACATGGGTTGTACCTTAGCTACTAATAAATTGATCACCCTACCCTTCTACTTTACAACGTCCTACTGTGTGGGATCATGAGCAAGATTTCACTTAATGTGGCAGTGTATGCGACCATATTATCATCATTGTCCTTTTCCTCATAGTCATCATCATCATCCTCCCACTACCACCAATGTCCTCCTCCACTGGCAGGTGGTTGATGATCTCAAGTAGCCTCCCTCTACCTCCTAGTTGAGATAGAAATGCTACGAGTACGTGTATGCTTAGTTATCAAATCATTCTTTACATCTAGTCTTAACATGTGAGCAAGAAATGATTTTCCTTAAACAGTCCCTAATTATATTTGGGAAATAAAAGTTTGGTACATATCAATTATTAGTAATATGAACATAAATTATTAGTAACACGAACATGTAAGAAATTTAATTTCATAATTTTCGTTAAACGACATGAACACAATCTATTTCTAACAAAACTAACAATTACAAACAAATAAACAATTTAGTAATAATATACTACCTCACATTAATAATTAATATTAATTAGTTAGTATAATATTAATTTAATGATATAACTATAGTATATATATTATGAGTTATTCTAATTATTTAATATTTTAAATTATTAGTAACGTGAACATGTAAGAAAAGTAATTTCATAATTTTTGTTAAAAGACATGAACACAATCTATTTCTAACAAAACTAACAACTACAAACAAATAAACAATTTATTAATAATATACTAACTCACATTAATAATTAATATTAATTAGTATAATATTTATTTAATGATATAACTATAGTATATTATGAGTTATTCTAATTATTTAATATTTTAAATTATTAATTTCAAGTAATACTAATTAAGTAGTGAATTAAATACGTTAAATAGGAATGAAAAAATTTATTAATAAAACTCTAATTATTTATTAAATAATAACTTCTTAATTATACTAATTATTTTATTATAGATTATAATTAGTCTAATTATTTACTACTCTAAATAAATAAAACTAATTAAGTGGTGAATTAAATAAATAATTATATTATACTATCATATATTTTAAATCATTTTATTATAATTTCTAATTATATTGATCAATATCTTAATTCATGTAAAAATAATCGCGGATATAATGTTTAACAATTTAGTTAATAGGGTAATGTTTTTCAAAATAAGACACAAGTTTAGAAAGGGGAGCAAAAACAAACGAGAGTGGTAGAGTCCAGAGCAGATCCAAGGGAACGTGGGTTCTCCTCGTCGAAGCTCTAGTGTAGCAGTGGGACTGCTCCAAGAATGGTAGCTCCGAAGACCACGTCACCTTCTCTCCCAAAGTCCGGCGCTGTATCGAAGGGCTACAACTTTGCTTCTACATGGGAACAGGTCTCTTTTCTTTTCAAACTATCGCTAATTTCATCCAATGTTGTCGATTTTCTTTTGAATTATTTCAAAACATTAGGTCTAATTGTGGATCCCCAAAATTTTCTTTGCCCCCAATGTTTTCAGAATGCTCCGTTGACAGAAAACCAACAATCGGCGATCCTTGCGTTGTCTCATGCCGTCGCCGACCGGCCGTTTCCTCCTAATTTGGTATCTATTTCAATTTTTTTGGTGGTTTGGATTTTATTTTCGAGTGATGGAATCGAGTTTATGTATGTATGTATGTATGTGTGTGTTGTACAGGCGCAGGATCGATCGCCAGGGCAGGGACTCGGTTTATCTGTTACTACGCAGGACAATGTTGCTGATCCGTCTGCTGCTATTGAGGCTGTTTTGGTCAATACTAATCAGGTCCATCCCTTGGATTTTTTCATACTCCTTTGTCATGAGATCTTTCAGAAATAAGTACCGTGAATATTGATTCATCCTTGTAGCCTACGCTTATATTGCTATACATAACTACGAGACAGATTTGATATGTCTTAAAGAGTTTTATACTAGTTGTCGGAGTTTTGTTCAAGGATATATGGTTAATTTATGGGAGTGATTGTGCTTCTTCCTATGTGCTGTATTCCTAACGCGTCACATTTGAGGAAGTTGGCCGTTTGACTCACTGGCTTCATCAAGTTCATTTCGAATTTACTGAGTTAGTGAGTTACTTCTTTTCCCAATAGGGAGATTTATTTATATGTGTTGTGCATACTCTTCATTAGAGTATATTTAATTTAAAAGAGTTGGCCACTTGGCTCGTGAGCTTGATCAACTGCAATTAAAATCTACTGAGGCACTTCGTTTTCCTTCTGGGAGATTCGCTTGTCGGTATTGTTTGTACTAGTCGTTAAAATTAAAATAATTCAAATGAGTTGTATGACTTACGATCTAGATGAAAGAATGTGAAAATCCCTTTTGGCTTGTTCAAAGGTGAACGTTTATTGAGTAAGCTTTTTGCAGTTTTCATTTCATTCTTTCATTCATTATTATTGCCATATTTTAAGAATTAGAAGTTGCACTTAGCTGAACTCTAGTTCCGATGTCTTTGCCCTTTTATGCTGCAGTTTTATAAATGGTTCACAGATCTTGAAGCTGCAATGAAATCAGAGGTCAGTCATGGTGTAATGCTGGTCACTTCTTATGGGTACTCATGACGCTTGGTTATTGTTACTGATCATTCCTTCTTTAGACAGAGGAAAAGTATAGGCATTATGTGGATACTCTGATACAGCGCATACAAACTTGTGATGGTATACTTTGTCAGGTTGGTATACAGGTTTTGTTTATCAGCTTTCTGTCTCTTGCCTGATTCTCAACTTTGGCTACCTTTGATTCAGGTGGATGATACCCTTGAATTGTTTAATGAACTACAACTTCAGCATCAAGCAGTGGCTACTAAGACTAAAACTCTTCACGATGCATGTGATACATTGGTATTTATTCAGTCTCATGTTTTTGGTTAATTTGTAGTGCAATGATCTATATTTACATATTACAAGATCTAAATTTTGGGGGACTTTGGAGAGGAGTTCTCTTTGCGAAGAATGCCAAAATGTGTGAATGTAGGTCTCATAGGGAGTTTGTTCCAATGAATTATAGTAGAATAGGTGGTACGAGAGTTAACAACTCACCCAAACTTGTGCTTTGGTGGCATTTGGTTCGGCAATATATATTTTGCCAGAGACACGTAGCAAGTACAAAGTGCATATGAGAGGAGCAAAGGGGCTTTTCTTCCACTTTTGAGAGGATCCTTTTTTTGGATGAAGTTAGGTGATCTTTAGGCATTTAATTTTACTATATGAAAGCAAATTAAGATATATCAAATGCTAGATTGAAACTTTCCGTTTTGGATTGAATGATTGGTTTTCGATTTTCAATGCAATATATTTTACTATGTGAAAGCAAATTAAGTCGTGATGACGGGGAAGCATTTCATAACACCCATGAGATGTTGCTTCATGACCTTAAATTTTCTTATTGAGTGGCTCCCTTTTTTGCAAATTGATGACTACTGAGAGGATGGAGGATTAATAGGGTTTGTTATATGTGCTTGGGTTCGAGGTCTACCTAGGAGTCTAGTTGAGTTTCATAGCTCTCCATTAGTTTTTCTTTGAGATTTGTTGAGATAATAATGACACTAACTTCTCAAAACATGAGTTTTTGGGACTACAAGGGAGTTATTGGGGTTGTTGCACGTGCTTGGGCTTGAAGTTAAGTCAATTTGGCTACCTTGAAGTCTAGTATAGTTTTCTTAGCTCTCTGTTACCTTTCTATAAGATTAGGAAGTTCACAACTTCACATACTCCTTAAAACATGGGGCTTTGGGACTATAAGATCTGTTTTGGATTGTGGTTATAAATGTAACTAGCACGCTTTGGCATGGATATTGGCTGCAAGGAAGTTGAAATTCTTATTAAAGAGGGTGCAATGTAGGAGTTCGGGGATTTATGGTCATGTATGGGTAAATTAATTGGCTTCTTACTTTAAAGCTTCAGAGAAAGTGAATTGTTGTGATGATAGTGGAATAAGGTTAAGGAGCATGAACATTGTCAAGATACTTCTGTAAAGTGGTCAATGGAATGTAGAGGAGAAGTTACATCAAGGACAAGAGTGTGAGGACTGTGAGGATTGAGGAGTCCTGCAAGCATGACAAAAGAAACTTACTTCTTCTAGGATTGATTTTATCATATCAGCCCCATGCAAGATGATTTTTTGATTAAGGTAAGGGTTTGTGTTAGGTGGAGAGGCGTTCATACTTCATATAGGTTGAAATTGGTTTTGCTGTTTCGGTTTTAGTTTCGAGAATTTTGGAGGTGTGTTCTTATACTGTCTTGAATGACTTGTTTGAGGTGATTCAGATCTTGATGGTGGCTTTATGTAAAGATTAACAGCTTAAATTTCATCGACTTTGCTATCAGGATGGCCAATTTACAGCGAGGGATATATGCTAATACATTTTTCCACTTATGCTTTTTAAAAAAGGTCAATGAGATCTAAGCGTCTAATATACTTAGAATTGTGCTTTCCTTTATAATTTTGATGCAATGAAATCTTTTTAGTGCTTTTAGCAAAAGCTGATAATATTGTTAGTAGTTTAAAAAAAACTGTCTTTTAATTGGGACATTCAAAAGAAATATAGTAGGCATGAGTTGCATGACTATTTTTAAAAAATACATGGAACAAAAAGGTCTTTGGATTAGAGAGAGGAGGTAGTTCAGTAGTTGAATGCTATCCTTATATGTTTTGGTGAGTAGGTTGTCTTGAAGATTGTTTGTATTGTCATGAGCATTGAGCTTTCTCTTCTCAAATTAAATGAAGATTTTATGATAGGAGGAAGTGTTAAATTTGAGGGTATTTGGGTGGGAGGTGATTTGGTTCAGTTTCTCTTTTGCAGACTTGTAGAGATGTTCGGGCATTGTTTAATATGAGCGCTATAATCATGAGGTTGATGTTGAACGTTGTTTATGAGGAGCTTCTTTGGTGGATCTTATCCCGATCAATAGCTACTTAATGTTCCTTTGAGGGGCTTATTTAAGTCATGTGGATTATAGAATTCCTAAGAGGTTTAACAATGGAAGAAAATTGTTGTTGCTCCTTTTTTGGATTGGATATTGATGAAGTATGTGACATTTGGGAATCCTGTGTACCATTAAGTCTTTGAACACAAAGTTTTGCTCAAAGCCTTTATGCTGAGGGAATGACGCCTTCCTAGCTGTCACACATCAATGAGGAATGCCTAGTAATCTTGAGTCATCGGCTCACATTGGACACCCTACCTGTAGCTCCTACTCATTTAATGATCCGATGAAGTATTTGGTTCCTAGCGGTTCTCTGTGATGTTGCAAGCACTGCATTCAACCTCATCTTCTGGACTTTTTCATACTTAGTTCATGGTTCTTGTATTTATCGTTGGAGAGAGGGAGAAAGTTATGTAGATTTTCATTTGGTTGGTGTTGGGGTGGAGTGGAATTTTTTAGCTAGATTCAGCTTCACATAAACTTGATTTTTTGGGGGTGGTGAAAGAGCTATCAATATTACTAAAATATTTTGCAGTTTTTGAGATAAATATCTTAGCTATTAGGGTATGACATGACTTCCTCGGGACCCATTTATTTATGGAAGGGCATGTGCTAGGTTGTATGGTTAATTGGGTGAGCATGAAGTTGGTTGAGTACTTTATTTTTAGCAATTTCAGGTGAATGTGAAAGAAGACAAAACATCCATGAAGCATTTCTTGGGTTGAGACATATGTCAATAGAAAAAAAGTCTATTTAAATGGGAAAATAATCCCCCTCAAGGCTTTGCCTTATGCTGAAGAGAATAAGCCCTAGGAATGAGTAAGAGGTTTTAAATAGAATCTTCTTGTTTTGATGGGGTACAAGACTTTCAAATATGAAGTTTTGTTTCTTTAGTACATTTTCTGTCAAAGTCTCTTCTACGGCTACTGTTAATGCTTTAATATTGGTGAACTAAATCTTTATTTATGTTTAGCAGAAAATTTTAGATGAGTATTCTTATCAATTTAATTACAAAACCTCGGCAGAAAAGGAACCTTTGTTTATCTGGCTATCAAGTCTCCATTGTGATCAATCTCCTTAAAAATAAAGCAGCTCCAATAACAGAAACCTTTATAGCTAATCTGCTTCCAAATCATTTAGAAGTCTTCCAACTGAAACACTTCAAAAAGCTTCTGAATACTATTTCATGCAACCATATCTTCAACAGGGGCCTACAAGCCTAAATTGAATTTTTTTTGTAGAGATTTGAATTCATTTAGGCCTAGGGTCACATCGTGCCAAATTTTGGTCATTCCACTCTTAACCTTGAGACTGAGGACCTAAAGATTTGGATTCCTCCAAAAACGGATTTCTATTTGTCAATTCCATATTGTTTGGTGATACTCTTATGCTCTTCCGTATTGCCAGGTTGCCAATAGTAAATTTTTAAAGAAACTTACCAGTACTTGGCTAAAGATATAGAGGAGCCTAACTCCATGACCTCTTAGGATTTCTTATTCAATCTTCTCTAGTTTTGAGGCCACACTAGGAGAGATACTAAACATGGATGTAAATGGATGGAAATGTTTCCCATCTTGGACAAGGTGGTCCTGAGAAAGTTCCATATATTTAATCTCGATAACATCTTCAACTTCTGATATGTGGTAATCCTTCATATTAGACCTCAAGCAAGTTTGGCACCAAGAGGATGACCCAGTTTTGAAGATGAAAAAGACTCCACCTTCCTTGTCCCAAAAAGAATCAGCCAAGGATTGCAATTTGGAAACTTGTTTACTTGGTGTGAACACGCTTTTGTCGAATATTCTTCTATCTCAACATTGCTTCAATAATTGTTGGGGAAAATCCCTAGTTCTTATTTTCTCTTGTCATATACAATTCCTTGGTTAAGGAGTTAGGAATTACTCCCTCCGTCCTTTAATTTTTGGCCCATTTCTATTTATAGAGTCAAAGTTAAAAAAGTTTGACTATAAATTCTCATCATGTTATGAGAAATAATATATTCAAGTAGGATTTGATGCATCTCAATATAAATTTTTAGAATATCAAATTTTCATAATTTTTTGCCTTACGGATTTAGAGATAAAAACGTTTAAAATCGTATCTTGGAAACCGCAAAAAGTCAAATGGGGTAAATAATTAGGGACAGAGGGAGTAGGAAATTAAGTGTTGGCTTATTGACCTTCTTCATTGGTTTGCTTCACGATTCCATCACCAAAGTAAAGAAGGTAGAGAGCTCAACAATGTGATGTAAACCTCAAGAGCTTGAACACAAGTCTGCTGTCTAACCATATGTAAAATTGGATAGCATGCCGTATAAATTTGACATCATGCCCACTTCCTACTTTTACAAGGAAAATCCATCTTCTAAAAGGTAAGTATTGCAAAAGTTCCTTACAAGCTTTGATCTATGTCCGATGGTTTTTAAGATAGCTAAGTGGGGAAGGCGTGAAGCCTAAGCCTATATAGGGCTATAGGATAGAGAATGACAAAGCTAGGAATTTTTGTAGATGCATCAATATAAACTATTATTTTTCATTACCGTTGAAATTTGTTGAACTAGTTGACTTTAACCAAAATTCTATAATTGTATGGTTTGATCTTATTTTTTTCTTCAAGAATGACAGTAGTGATGGCCACAGGGTTAATCGGTCCGTGTGGGCTGAGTTAGTCCTGGAAGTGGGGAGCGGGTTCAGATCGGTCCTTGGGGTGGGCCGGTTTGGGCTGGGGTTGGGTTTTGGGAATCATACCAAATTGAACCGAATTACAAATCGGATCGAATCGAATCAAATTCACAATTCGAATCACAACGAATTCAAGTATTGAATCAAATCGAAATGAATTTCATAAAATGACATTTAAAAATTAGAATAAATGAATTGTTTGGAATGTAATTAAACGTTTATATTCACGAATCTTATATTGTAAACTTTTATATTCGCCTAATCACATTTATTATTCATTTATTTTGTCGATAATTACATATTTATTAAACTAATTGAGCTTTTATATTCACCTAATTACATTAATTTATCATATTCATTACATATTAACGTAATTAGCTAATTACATATTTACTTATAATCCATAATCATATTAATTTATTTTAATTAAACAAGTTTTGGGGTGGGGGAGAAAATAAGGGCATGCACTTAATTTTGGAAATCAAAATTAATTACATAATTAAATATTGATTTTTAAATTTAAGTTGTCTACGTATCCCGAAAGAATTAAAACCCACGTAATTCTAGCGGCGGTCGCAGAACCTCCATCTCTGCCGTTGCTTCCTTCACTTGTGTCCAACATCATCCTAGGATCGTTTTCGTTATTGTCGTCATCCCTCAATTCTTGGGTCCTACGCTCCGCTTGATCTCAATCCTTCTTATAGACACATATTTCGATGCTCTCGGGGGATAAGCGAGATCTCTTCTCATTGAGGACTTTTCGACCTGCACTAAAAGCAGACTCAGAAGCAATGAAGGAGGTGGGAATTGCAAGGATATCCTTTGGAATTCTCGCTAATATGGAAAATTGCCGTTCGTTATAACGCCACCACTTAATAATGGAAAAATTCTCATCGATTTCATGATGGTAGGAAAGATACTCGTTAATAACATAAATTGAAGAAGAGGATGAATAAGAAGAAATAGATGTTTTTAATTTTTTCAAAATTCTAGTAAGTGCTAGCATGAATCTCATACCCGAAACTTCCACTAGAAGACGATACATTTTGTGAAGGTGCATAAATAATAACATTATAATCATACAAACCAGACAAAACATTTTTACATCTCTCTATATACTCATTAACGTCGTAAGTTAGACCTAGTGTACTATAGTAGAACTTTAACACGTTCTCTTAACCCGAAGCCTTAACCCTGGGATCAAGAATAGCCGCTATGACATATATTCCCTAAAGTAAGCGTACCACTTATTTAGCATACTAGAAAGGACCTCACTAATCTGTGGGACATTAAAATGTTCGCTAATAGTGTTAATAACGTTAACACACTCTAATATAACTTAATGAATGTTAGGGTCATAAATGTACGAGAAAATCTTGGTTGCATGGTCAAAGGATGCTAGAATGTCACGAATAAAGATAGCGGTAGTCCACTAGGAATCCATAATAAGTTCATCGGGAGTCGATCGAGTTTCGTTATAAAAAATGGTCAAAACCTCACGGTACTTAATGTCGTCCTCTAACAACCTTTATGTGGAGTTCCAACGGGTCAGTGTATCGAGACATCATTACCACTTTTTAAGGCCTCTCTCCTTACACTAAGCCATATACTTCTTTGTAACAGAGGCCGTAATCCTAATTCATTTAATGACAATCCTAATGGGGTTAAGCAATTCACTCAACTCACCTAAACCTTCTTGAACCGACAGGTTCATAATATGAGCATAACAACGTACATGCAAAAGTTTTCCATTGTTCAACAATTTCAAGTTAGGTTCTGGTTTAAAATAATCTATATATTTGGTGTTCGCTGAAGCATTATTTAGGGAAAGGGAAAACATTTTATCGAGCAAATGGAAGGTCTTCAGGCATTCTATTATCCTAATCTTAGGGTTGTAACCTGTATGCCTATTAAGCATAGCCTCAAATTTTTTTTAATATACTACTCATCATCTACCCAATGAGCGGTAATACATAGGAAAAGTTCACTGAAAGTAGAGGTCCAAGTATGACTAGTAAGGCTAACACAACCATTGAATGTGCAAAACATTTCTATCAAGCTACTTTTATATTTATAATAGGCAATTTGGGTATGGCGTTTAAGCGTGTTTCTAGGGACACGTCTAAATGTGAGTGGTAAGGTGGTTCTAGCAAAATATTCAAAGTTAGGGCTTTCACCATGGTTAAAAGGTAATTCGTCGGCAATAACAAAGTTAGCAAGTTCATCTATCATTCTATCTCTATTATAACTGAAAGGCATACCTCCTCCGGGTATGTTACCCATGAATCCGTATAGTTGCGTTTGGCTTGACGATTCAGTTGCACCTGCTGATTCTACTCCTTTGAGATCAATTTCGTGTATTCTGGTCAATTGACGGGATAATGTCCCCGTCCCATAGCCGATCTTCCATGTATACGCCGCGATTGGCTTCTTCCCGATTTGCTTGCATACAAGGCAATAATACATGAACTTCTTCCCTTTGGAAAAAGGGTCGGTCATTGGATCCTTCTCGAAGTACGGCCACACCGATGAAGATTTCTTTCTACAATGAGTGGGATCGGGTACTCCACCATCACCATCACCTTCATTTCATATCAAGTTATTAACATTAAGTCATTAACTTCACTAACTAACATTAACAACTTAATGTAACTAACATTATCAAGTTATTAATATTAACTTAACTAACTAACATTATCAAGTTATTAACTTTAATTAATTAACATATTAACATTATCGTATTAACTTTAACTACTTAACATCATCAACTTAATTATCGTCATCAACGTAATTAATATCATCAACTTAATTAACATTATCAACTTAATTAACATCATCAACTTAATTAAACTAACTAATTATCAAGTTAACACTAACTAATTAACATTATCAACTTTAACTAAATAATATATTAACAATATCAAGTTAACTTTAACTAATTAACATCATCAACTTAATTAAACTAACTAATTATCAAGTTAACTCTAACTAATTAACATCATCAACTTTAACTAATTTACATATTAACATTATCAAGTTAACTTTAACTAATTAACATCATCAATTTAATTAAACTAACTAATTATAAAGTTAACTCTAACTAATTAACATCATCAACTTTAACTAATTAACATATTAACATTATAAAGTTAACTCTAACCAATTTAACATCATCAACTTAATTAAACTAACTAATTAACATCATCAACTTTAACTAATTAACATATTAACATTTTCAAGTTAACTTTAACTAATTAACATC
This sequence comes from Dysphania ambrosioides, assembly GCA_026401315.1. NCBI lineage: Eukaryota > Viridiplantae > Streptophyta > Magnoliopsida > Caryophyllales > Amaranthaceae > Dysphania > Dysphania ambrosioides. The sequence goes on from CM048667.1 coordinate 5,291,807, forward strand.
TTCAACTTAATTAACATTATCAACTTGTTTAACATCATCAACTTAATTAAACTAACTAATTATCAAGTTAACTCTAACTAATTAACATCATTAACTTTAACTAATTAACATATTAACATTATCAAGTTTACTTTAACTAATTAACATTAACAACTTAATTAAACTAACTAATCATCAAGTTAACTTTAACTAATTAGAAGTTTAGAAATTACATAGTAGTAGGAGGTGGGCGCATCTCCTAAGTTGGAGTTTGAGGAACTTGAGCACTTGGAGTTCAAAAAATTTGTTGCTCCAACTCTTTAGCAAAATTTTCGGTATTCGTTTGTTGGATCGAATTTTGGTACGAGCTACTAACTCTAACTCTAACTCTTGAAGCCATTTCTTTTATACTTTATAGTAGTAAACTAGTAAATTAAGAATAATAATCCAACTAATTAAGAAAACTAATTAAGAAGAAGATTAGTACTAATAACTAAGTCAATTATATTTAGTAGCAATTGAGAGATTGATAGTGAGTTGATTTGTGAGGATGAAGGTTGAATTGGGGTTATTTATAGGGGAAAATGCAATGACACTCAACGGCTAGCTTAACGGCTATATTCTAGTCGAATATCTTAGGGAGCCGAGTCAAATTTTTTTTTTAACTGAATCGAATGGGGTTAGGGTTAAGAAAATCGGATTCGTATTCCGCCCACCCTTGCTAGAGGGCCGAACCGCGCCTTTAGTAGGATGGGCCAGACAGGCAAAATTGCTAGCCGAATTAGTGCTGGGCCGGGCTGAACCGGCCAGTGGACACTATGTATCCGTGTTATGGCATTATTTTTTCATGCCCAAGACTTATTCTTGATTGGTTTTGTTGTTTTGGGAGCTGTTGGTAGTTTTAATGGAAAGCTGGTGTCAAACGCGGATCTATTAAAACCTGGTTGTTAACTTCATGGTGGGATTATGTTTATTTTTCCACCAAAAGAATCATCTGCCTATGACAACACTTCTTTGGTGCCTTTCTATTATTATTCTTGTTGCGTACGTTAAAGTCGTACTCTTACCTTGTTTTGCAGGTCTGCAGATTTAATTGGTGTTTTTTCCTGAGATCTATTCTTTCTTGAAATTGTAAATCCGATAAGTTGAATTAGGTTAATACTGACAGCTACTTCCATATCTCTTGAACTTGTGTTCATCCCCTTTTTTTGCAGCTTGTAGAAAAGCAGAGATTAATTGAATTTGCTGATGCCCTTCGTTGTAAGCTTAGCTACTTTGATGAATTGGAGAATGTAAGCCTTTACTACCCTTTTCATTTGATGCCTTTGAGAAGTAGTGTGTTTACTACCACCCTATCTTTTTTCTTATTCTTTTTGGCTGATTTGTCCTATACCAGAGCACTCTTAGAGATCCTCTGATTTTTATTTGTAGGGTTAATTGAATCAATGTCAAAAAATTGTATGTACTCTCTGCTGTGATCTATATGTACTATAGTTCTAGAGAAGGAAGCAATTTTTAAATATAATGAAACAAACAAGAAAGGTCCAGATAATAATTTTTTGAGGATCTATGTTGAAGACCAGAAGAAATATTTGCAAAGTATTGGCAACATTAATGATTATTATTTGTCCTTTTGAGACCCTTGCAAGCAACAGTATTCTTATATATAATGGATATTACTCATATGTGCTGCTATGCCAATAGTCAAATCATTGCAACAGCCTAATATGTATTTATTAATGTGACCCCTTGGAAATGTGAAGAAAGTTCATTGCTTTTAATAAAACAAATGTTACAGACAATCAAGAAGGCTTCTTTTTATCTCTGAAACTCATTTGTTTGACCTTATATGATATACTGGAATTTGTCTGAGCTAAATAAAACTTGTTTGTTGCTTCTCTTAGTTGTAAGTTGAACTTTGGTAGCCCTCACCTGAACTTAGTAGTGGAACTTATATGAACTTATGAAAATTTAGGAATTTGTTTTTCTGTAACTTATGAGTTAGTAGCTTTTAGAGGTAAAACATAAAAGAAAACATTGTTTTATTGTACTGATATTGTGTCAATTTTGAAATGACGGCAAGTTTCATCATGGCCTGGTATTTTAGGGAAAAAGGAGCGGTTATGCATCTCTTTTTCTGACTGGATTTTACCCCTGGCAGCTTGTGTTTTACCTACAATTTTTCCCCTATGCCATTGAGCTGGTTGTCCTTTTTTACTATTTTGCAAAAAAAGAAAACTGGCCACCTTTTTGCAAGTGTTTTGCTGCTTGTTATTTATTTAAAATTTTCTTGTCTGGTTTGTTCCTGATTCATGAGATTTTTTAATGATTGTGGATGCTGTTCATAGAATCTACTATCTGAAGCTCAGCAAGATTGAATCTGCATCACTCTTTGTCTTTACTGATTTATACATTTCTAAGCAATCTTTCACGTAAAATTTTCAGATTTCAACGAGCTTTTATTCCCCTAGCATGAATGTTGGAAATCGGGACTTTCTTCCTCTCCTGAAGCGGCTAGATGAGTGCATATCGTATGTCTACTCTTGAGAAAATTGGTTTTTATTTTTTGAGTATTGACTATCTTTGTTACTGGTCTTTGTGTCTTCTTTATGGGTGTTGTCATATATAACTACTATGCTTGCATTTCCGAATCGTAGATACGTTGAGAGCAACCCCCAATATGCAGAATCTAGTGTGTACTTGGTCAAGTTCCGACAGCTCCAGGTAGTAATGACATTCTAAAAGCATTATCCACCTCGTGGTTTAGATTTTGTGCTTCTATTTTAAAGTTTAAGATTAGATTCCAACTCTAATTCCTTCCCTTTGATGATGATATCAGTCACGAGCATTAAATTCGATGAGATCTCATGTCCAGTCAATCCTCAAAAGTGCATCATCCCAGGTATATCATCTGTAAAAGTGGAAGTTGTGTCAATTCTTGTTGATAGATTAAGAAAAGTCTGATGTTCTAGTTGTCTTGAATAGGTTCATGAAGCTATTCGAAACATTGGTGGCAATAAACCAGCTGTCTCTGAAGGTGTGGAGGCATCTATTATTTATGTACGTTTCAAGGCTGCTGCGAGTGAGGTAATACTCTCGTTAACCCTTTTTTGATGCTCATTTATGGGGTGTGGCTATGGGGAGAAGTCACTAGAGGTATAATTTATGAATGTTGAAGTCTATCAGGAAGAGGGCGCCTGACATATGCCTGTATGTAGGGGTGTTAAAAAAATACCCAACCCAATGTGTAAAACCTGGTTATTAAAATATATATTTTTAGTTTTATCATCGAAATGACAAGAAGCGGGTCAGACCATGTGCCAGTTCATTTCAAAACCCGATAACTCATCAACTTTTTTCCTGAATAAACTTAACATTTCATCTCCTGACATCCTGAGTCCTACCCGCAGCTCAGCCTTTCACAATTTCCCCTCCCTCCACTCATTGGTCTCACCAAGTCACCGGCCTTCACTCCTTTGTCCTCTTGACTCCCCTCATTATCCCCCTAGGATGGTCACTAAAGAGGAGAAAGCAACAGCAAGAGTAGATGTGTGACTTTAATGGTAAAGAACGTTGGTGGATGGTGCAGATGGGGTGTTTCTGATGGATTTGGTGAAGGTGGTGCTTATATTGTTACTGGTGGAATTGGAGTGAAAGTGTTGGTGGAAATTAGATAATCAGGTGATGGGTGAAAATTTCCCAATTTACTAGAATTTCAATCACAAGAATCATAGTATTTCAAACCTAGATTCTTCTACTCCTTTTTTCCAAAATTAGATAGTAAAGATAAAGATGTTGATGCCCATCTTTTCTAGAGGAGAGAGAGGGAGTGGGGTGGAAGATGGCCTAGTGGGGGATGAGTGACAAAGGTTTGAACTCTAAAGGTTGCTCGTGAATGATGGTATGAAGATTTTTTTATGTTTATTTAGGTAGGGGTTAGATTTACGGGTACCCATGACCTGACAAAAAAATCGGGTGCCTGATTTTCGGGGGTTGGGATATGGGCCGCTAAATGTACTACCCAGAAAAGCGATTACCCAGCTTTTTGGAAACTAAAAAAAGGGTACCCTATAATTAACACCCCTACTTGTACGTGTCTCTTTTGTCTTTTTTTTTCACAGGCCTAAAAAGGAAAAAAAAATATTGCTTTTGTCTGTAAATAATAAGCCACATTTGATTAGTGATCATCTTTTTTAATTATTGTTTAGAAGTCATTTGTGAAGCATTAAATTCACTTTCCATGATTATTCTGAAACTTTTGAAATGTTACATTTATGCAAAAAAGTATTCCATATTGGAATATTAGTCAAATGTTTCAGAAAATCAGCAAGGGCAATGTGGAAAAGTTCAAATTGAAGCAATTAAAACAAAGAGTAGATTAAGTTTTTTGGACGGTCTTAAATAGAAGTGTGACCTTTTATTTAGGGGTAGAGGTAGTATCATTATCTCAAAACAAGAATAACAGAGCATTGGGTGAAAAATACTGCACTCTTTCCTGCACTGTTGTATCTCGTTGTTTTTGTTGAAAAGATGAAGTATAGATTTTACATTTCAAAACAGATAGTTAATGAAAGCTACCTTTTAGCTGGGCAAGCATCAGAAATCTGCCTAGAATTTTGAACTAGTGATTACTAGGAGTTGATGAAATTGAAGATTTTGTTAATTTTATACTTCCTGAGGAGCTACATAATATTCTGTAACACATTATACTCATTATCACCATTATTCTTGTGAGAAAGATTAGTTGTTGGATTCCTGTTACTCTGTTTGTGAGACCGTAAATTTTTCTGGATGGTTTTTATGTTTCCTTTTAAATTTTTTCTGAACTACAGACCCAACCAAATCCTCAAAATGTTACATTGATTGCAAAACTTGATCGTTCCTAAGTATTAGCATGCTGTTGCTGTGAGCCGCTAGATTATTGCTAATTTTAGGTGCTGAACTCTGAATTTGTTAAATTGTGCAGCTCAAGCTAGTGTTGGAGGAAATTGAAAGTAGATCATCACGTAAAGAGTACTCCCAACTTCTCTCAGAATGCCACAAGTTGTATAGTGAGCAGCGGCTTTCATTGGTTAGTTTGTGGGCTGTCTCTGTTGTACGTGTGACCTTATTTGTTTTTATTTTTTTATGGCTCACCTACTTATTTTGCTTTTCAAATGCGATTTCAGCTTAAAGGAATTGTACAACAGCGAATATCTGATTTTTCTAAAAAAGAGGCATTGCCATCGTTGACTCGGTCTGGGTGTGCATACTTGGCGCAGGTAATTGTATTCTCTCATACTAGGATTTTTGGAGAGGTTTGGTTCATTACTATTGATTGAGAACCCATTCTCATGTTTGATGATGATCCACTTCCAATCTGCTATCTTGTTACATTGTCTTCAAATCTAGATCTGAATTATTGTTTTTATTACTCCCTATGTCACCTGGAATTGGGATGAAGTGTTGGGTACGGGTACAGAAGATATCATATAAAGGAAAAAGTTGAAAGCTGGGTTGTGTTTTTCTGGTGATAATATTCTCAATCCCTTCTTTCTAACATACATAAGATGACAGGGTTATAGAAACATCGGCAGCACTTGAGAGGGCAATACCACTGGCATAGATTAATAATATATTCCACATTTCCATAGAGGAAATTGTTATGAGGGTTTAAAATGTAAGCAGTCAGGTGCGTACTCCTTACCATGATCATGACCAAACTGTTCGGATGGTTGTATTGACAAGTATCGATTCCTCATAGGCATAAGCTATTATCCAGAGACATTTTTAACTGAAATTCCTTATGGTTCCCTTTTTTAAGATAATTGTCCTACACAGCACACAATTTATTTCTAGATCCACATGATGCCCCTTTGATCTAGATGCCCATCTATGTGGTGACCTTGTACATATTATTCAAGTAAAATAGGTAAATTTGGTAAACTAAACCATTCTCCCACCCTTTTGCCATATTTCCTAGTCTCAACTGCCAATCTATTGCCACTAAAGGAGAATTAGTAGGATGATCAATGGCATTGAACCTCTAGTTCTATTTTGAGAAAGTAAGGTTGGAATCTATTTATAGCCATCCAGTAGTGAGGTAATTTAAAGGGGGCTGAGCAAGGAGAGTGGAACTTTATCAATCGTAATACTGTTTTGAAAGATAATAAGGGAAGATTGCAGTACGATTGGTGTCAAAACTATATGCCCCACCATGTAAATTTGGGAATTGCCCGCCCCTCCCCCCCCCCTAATACAACTCTTCAAAGCATACGGGAACCTAAAATGTTTGTAATTCCCCACCTTCTTCCCAAAAAGGAGGGAAAACTATAATAAAAAAATTTGGCGGATAAGCTTTAATTATTTAAAGTAAATTCCCTCTACCTGAAGTAAATAGTTAAGCATACTACTATATGATGCCTGGAATAAGTTGTTACACCCTCTGTCCTTAAAAGAAAGCCCATTTTGACTTTCAAGGGTCTCCAAGACACGACTTTAAACGTTTTTATCCCCAAATCCATAAGGCAAAAAATTATGAAAACATGATATTCTAAAAATTTACATTGAAATGCATCTAACCAGATCCCACTTGAATATATTATTTCTTATAACATGATGAGAATTTGTGGTCACAATTTTCAAACTTTGACTCCAAATAGTTGATTGGGACTTTCTTATAGGGACGGAGGGAGTACATATTTCAAATGTAGAAAGAGAATATGCTTAGGTTTTGCAACATAAACCCCAATAATAAGAGGAGGGAGATTATGTTAGATCCTTAATTGTGGGTTCTTTGGGGCAGTGACATTAGATTCTGCACAGGTCATATTATATTTGTACAGTTATGGTTGTACTGCTAGATGAATAAATGTAACCATTTTCCAATATCCGGTAAGAGAATAAATACTGGATATCTTTGCTCTCTATGCAATAGCTAAGGGTATACACTACTTTTCTGTTGTACTGGGCACTTGGTTGCAGTACTGCACTTAAGTTAATATTAAATAGCCATTTGACAGCTCTAATTTTTTTTAGTATGACTGGCTATCTGATGGACTGAATTGTAGTTCATCTATCTTATTTTAGTGTTCTGACTTCTATGTGTTGTGTGTTATAGCAAGGACCTCATTATATCTGATCTTCCATTGAGAGTTGTTAGAATTTCTAAAAATGAAAGCAAACTCCAGGCAATGAGTTTGTCTGACAAACCCATTACTTAAATATTTTTTCCAAAAATATAAGAATTTGAAATCCATTTTTTTATGTAAGTGCTGGAATAAATCAAGATATACTTTTCCGAAGAACTTTCATTGAAAAAGGAATCTATTTACTCTGTTGTCTGAGGGTAACTAACTCCAACTGACAAAATTCTGCTACTTTGGTCCAGTAAAGAGAAGTAGTCTTTTTTATTTCATGCAAAACACCCAAAAGACTTGCCTTATTTGGATTGCTGGCTGGATTCACATAACGCTCATTCATACTTGCCTACAATTTTCACTTGTCTACTTCATGGGATGGTGATTTCTGTTCTGGAATAAGCATAACGGGACACTGTTTTTGTTTGATATGTATTTTTCAATGTTTTTTTGAACATGTGGATTGTGGAATCTGAAATTACACTTACTTTTTTGAACAAACTGCATGTGGATATATGTGTCTCTTCACTTCTTTTGCTAACATCAATATGAATGCATTTAAATTATTCATCGTCTTTTTTCTCACTAAGACTTGTTCAACTGTTAACTGGCATTGCAGGTTTATCAGCTTGAACACCAACTTTTTAGTCATTTTTTCCCAGTTTCTTCAGAAGATGTTTCAAGTTTGGCTCCTTTGATGGATCCTTTGTGAGTTACTGTTCCTTTTCTTGCCAATTTGGTATCTATTTGTCCTTTCTAAGGCCTCTTTTGGGATTTTGGCATATTAAGTTGATGTATATATCCATTTTAGTCATTGTTTCTCTGGGTTCTTGTTTTTGAATTATGTAATTATACAACTTTCCAAATTCTATGCGTTAAATTTTGTGATACATTGCCACATCTTTTAAGCAACAGTGAATGCACAGTGCTAAGGAATGACAATTTTGTGTACACAGAGTGATTTTAACTTATCTGTAATCCAGGCTACAACTGACAAGTAGCCTTACTATTGATTCTAATTAAATTGCTGACTGCTGAGTTTTACGCAAACGAAAACGGGAAAGATTGAGAACTATTTCTCTGAAATTCCAAATGTACTAGCTTTTGGTGGCTAATTTGCAATTGGTCTCTCATGTTCAGTCTTTGATTAATTTGTTTCATAGGACATATTTTCTCCATACTTCCTGTCATATTATAGTTTGATGATGGCTTAATTCCTCAAAGAGAAGTTTTGAGTTGATTAGACCTTCCAGATTTTCTTTTTCTTTTCTGAATTCCATGTGTCATATTGTTAGTTCTTGACTCGATTCAAACTCTGATCATGTTATAGGTGCTTTAAACTCTGCTCCAAATTCCATGTGTCCATTTTGTACTCAGGTTTATGACTCCTAGTTCATCTATTCTAATGCTATGTTAGAAAAGAGTTAGTAAAGAGTTGTCTATAAAAAATGAAAAGTTTTTTTCATGGGAGAGGAACTAAACAGGGAGGAGTTTGGTGTTGAAGTTTTGCAAAGAGTTCAAGAGGGTGCTTAGTGTTATTCCTGATGGTTTTAATTTACTATTATGATGACCTGGGAGTATGGATCATTCCATTGGCTGGATCAAGAGAATTCTCGACTTTAGATATAGGATGTTGTCTTAAAACTGCAATTACTTCCTGAACCTACTAATTGAGATTAATAATGACTATTAACAGGATAGATATTATATTATTGTAATATGAAGAGGTCTTGAATTTCTTCCTAGCGTAATATCACTACTTTTAGGAAATATGATGTTTTTTTTTTGCTCCATTCTCTTTTCATTCTGATATTGCTCTTCAACTGGATTTGCAGGTGCACTTACTTGTATGATACTCTACGTCCAAAGTTTATTCATGAAACAAATATTGATTTCCTCTGTGAACTTGTTGATGTGCTGAAAGTCGAGGTCCTTGGAGAGCAGCTCAGTAGACGTAGTGAATCAATAGCTGGTATGCGGCCAACTTTTGAAAGAATTTTGGCTGATGTACATGAGCGACTTACATTTCGTGCTCGGACTCATATTCGTGATGAAGTAAGTACTAAACTAATTTTGTTACTCTTCATCTTAGTGATTGAAATATTTTTTCTTCGACTCTCTGTAGACGTTCACCATAGCACATCTCAGTGTTGCTATTAGGTCCTGACTTCTTATTTAGAGTGTACGCGTAACCTTGATCTTTTAAGTAACTGACGCATCCTTTTTCATGCTCTTTATTTGCATCTAGATAGCAAACTACTTTCCCGTTAATGAGGACTTGGATTACCCAGCAAAGTTAGAACAATCTCCAGAGGTTAAAGAGGAAGCTCAAACTGTAAGTTCAGTCATTTGATCTATTTCTGTAATGGAGATCAGCCCATTGTGCATTCTGTTAATGTTCTGAAACAAGTTTTCATTCTTTTAGTTTCTCCACGTCTCAACTTTATCATCACTTAAATATAGCACTTTAACAACTTTAGTTTCTGAAACAAGTATAAGTGTATAACCAGGTAAGGATTTATCGTCACTTAAATATAGCACTTTAACAATAACACGAAACCCCATGCATTTTTTATGAGCGAAAATCACTTGTTAGTATTATAGTCAAATGGCCTTTGTCAATCTGAAAAGTAAAATGTGAATATGATCAACTTTATCCAGGAGAAATTATGTAATATGTAATTTTTGTGTTGTTTACACTTGTTTGGAAACTTGATTCTTATCTTACACCAGATTATTTTAATAGCTGTTTATTAATTCATTCAAACTTGCTACATGCTGGAAACCATCCGAAGTGGCACGTGAATAGAAGTGTACAATGTTTTTGTGGGAATATTCACACATGTGCATGAACAGGCCGCAATCATACAAGTGTGTGTGGCCCCCAAAATTTGTGATATCTTTCAAAGAACCAGGATTTGTGATTCTTGTTAATTTAAGTTCAAAATGCAGAGTGCAGAGAATCAAGATGTCTTCAAATCATGGTATTCGCCCTTGGAAAAAACTCTATCACTCCTCTTGAAATTGTATCGATGTTTAGAACCAGGTGTTTTTACTGGTCTAGCTCAGGTATGTAGAAATCAGTCAACAAAGTTTCGCACTTTTGATAAATATTGTTATTGAATAAATGTTGCCTCATTCATTTGATTGCCAACTCCCAAAATTTGTCTGTCTCAGGAAGCTGTGGAAGTCTGCTCATTATCAATTCAAGTAAGTGCCTTAATCTGGATGATGTACTCCATGAAGTTGCTGTGATAATTTGTATTCATGTGTGAAATTGACATCTGTTTATTAGTGAAGCTTCATAGAGTAGTCTGCTATTTCTGATTGCATGAGGTCTGATTCATATTCTTTTCAAATGAATTACAGAAAGCAAGTAAACTCATATCACAGAAATCGTCACCAATGGATGGGCAACTTTTCTTGATTAAGCATCTCCTAATCTTAAGAGAGCAGGTCGAAGTAGTATAATATGTACTTGATAACTTGCCTCTAATTGTGAGTAGTAAATTGTGGCTAACTTTAAGTTGTATCCTTGCAGATAGCACCATTTGATATTGAATTTTCGGTCACACATAAGGAGCTTGATTTCTCTCATTTGCTGGTAAGTTGGCTGATAGCTTCTGAATTTAAAAAGATAAATTTTTGGCCCAAGTGTGAATGTGTGTGCGGGTGTTTGGTTTGGTTTGGGGGGGGGGGGGGGGGGGGGTGTGTGTGTGTGGAGGGATGACTTAGATGATATTGTACTACTATATTTTTGCAAATACAAATAGTGTACTGTTATTATTGCTTGGTTACTTTACCTCTTTCTTCAATTTTGAGTCTTGAAGTCATATTGTTCACCAATTTCAAGTAGCATATGCCAAATCATCAGATAATCTCATTTTACAAGTCTATTGATTGTCAAATAGTAGGCACCGTTTTTAATGTTTTTGTCCATTCCAATTCCAGGACCATCTAAGACGACTGCTTAGAGGACAAGCCTCTCTATTTGATTGGTCAAGATCAACATCATTGGCAAGGACCTTTTCCCCTCGAGTTCTGGAAAGTCAAGTAGATGCTAAGAAGGTATGTGATACCATATCTTTCGTTGGTTGATTTTTAATATATTTGTTTATATGGTGTCTTATTACTGATCTGTGGGGCAGGCTATGATATTTGGGTGTACATTGTGAAATGATGATACCACAAACCTGCCATATATCTAGGATAAAAATATGTCTTTGTTCTTATTTTTTATTGTGAGATGCTCCTTTGTATAATATTTAGCTGGTAGCTTGGTCAAGGGAGGTCAAATATAGATACAACCTTGAGGCTTACTATTCAATCGTAGTAGGGAGGCTTGTTTTCAAATATCTGCTGTGAAAATATTTTGGAGGTAGAATGACAGTTACAGTAGTTGTTAAAGATTTCAGTTACTCATAGTAGTGGCAGCTGCAACTGCAGCAGCAGGAATTTCTATCTGAAATAGAGGCTAATCTTTTTATGGGTTGGTATTGGCTCATTTATGTCAAAGTATTCCATGGAGCCGCATCGGATTGATATATCTGGCATGCCCATTGTTTGACCACTTGATTAGCTATGCGGAAGGGGTTGTGCCTTTTTTTCAATTTTTATCTATTGTTTGACGCAGTATTTATAGTTAAGTCCAACAGAGAATACTTGGGACAATCTTCATGGCCTGTAGCACATGTTTTCTTGCAGGATTTGGAGAAAATTCTTAAAGCCACTTGTGAAGAATTCATAATGTCGGTGACCAAGCTAATAGTGGATCCACTGCTTTCATTTGTGGCCAAGGTTTGTCTTGGAACTAGTGATGCCTTGTATGTTCTTCCCGCTAGTGTAAATTTCTTCCAAGTTCCCCAAAACATGCACCGGACTATAGCATGGATTAGATTAAGAGTTACTTTTGAATTTCGTTTTGAATTATTAAAACTCTGCCTTCCCTTTGTAGGTGACAGCAGTGAAAGTCGCAGTTTCTTCTGGCAGTCAAAATCAAAATCCTGAAGCTGTTAGAGTAAAACCTCTAAAGGAGCAAGCTTTTGCAACCCCAGAGAAGGTGTCTGAACTAGTTCTGAAGGTATTTTATGTGTTTTTTTCTTTAATCTTATTCCTAATAGGATTCATTTCTTTTTTATAAACCCATGAACATTCCAAAATTATTTTTAATTTACATCAAATCCTGGAATATTGTAAGCCCTAAACTGTATCACTGAATTGTATACCATACTGTCACAGCCCTATGGTAAACTTAACTTGGCTGTGTCACTGAAGATTGATGACTCCAAACCATCCGTTGGTGGTGTTCCTTGATACCAACTAGCGACTGCTATTGCCTTAACCCTCTTATGAAGGGTGCTTTAATTCCAGTGTAATTAAATATATATATATATATATATATATATATATATATATATATATATATATATATATATATATATATATATATATATATATATATATACTTCTAAATTTATGTTTTGTCTTTGAATTTTTTTTGCTGGCATTTGGGATTGATAAAATTACGTACAGAGTATATAAGAATACTTATCTGGATTGATGTTATGCACTTCTTAATTATTGATTGAAAATTTAAAAGTATAAGCACTTAATTATCTGATCATTTGCAGGTCAAGTCTACCATACAGCAGGAGTTACCAAGTGTTATAGAGAAAATGAAGCTTTATCTCCTTAATCCATCTACAAGGACAATACTTTTCAAGCCAATAAAGTAAGATTTGTGATGATTCTTATATATTCTTTTCTACTTGCAAAAAATAAGGGAGTTCGGGTTGCAGGGAACCTTCTTAATTAAGAAATCTGTGGAACCTGTTAGTAACTTAGTATGCAGTTCACTTTCATATTTTTAAGGTGTGGGTCTGGTGAGAGATCTCTCGCTTCTGCTAAAGTGGAGATTTGTGTTTCTTACAGACTGTATTTTTCTATCCTAGACGAAAGATTGATTATTTGACACAACGTTTATGTAGGACAAATATCTTGGAAGCTCATACGCAGGTACAATCACTTCTAAAGACAGAGTATTCAACTGAAGACATAGAGAGCATCAACATGGTTTCTATACAGGATTTACAGGCGCAACTTGACAGCCTGCTCTAGGTCTTGGCTGTAGTACGCATGAAGCAAAGCAAGACTTCCAACTGTTGGGTATTGTTCATATTAAACCTATACATGACATAATATCATTAGGGTCATTCATAGAACACAGATATGAGTGTACGTATTTTCAGTTCTACTATAGATTCATAGATGGATGTTATATTTACATCTCTTCTCTTCCCTTCCCCTTTTTCCCCCCTTCTATTGTTTCCTTTTTACTATTACTCATATCTCCTGCCATTTCGAAAGTACTGAATTCTTTTTGTTGGGTCTGCATATTCATTGTAATTCATTTACGAATATCCAATTTTGACAAACCCAACAATCTCTCGAGGTTGAGCTCAATAATACTTTTAAAATTTTCAAATTTCAGTTCTAGTTTTTCAATTTAACTTCGGGTAGTCATTTACAAGACAATGTTCCGGGTTATTCTATATTGTTTAATTTTTTTTTTTAGAATTTAAATTTAATTTGAAGAAAAAGTTTAGTTATTTTCTTTAGAAAAATATTGAAATTGTGAGTTAAAAGTAATTTTATACTATATTATTAGAAAATAAAATTAGTCATTTTCTTAAGGAAAAATATTGAATCAATTCAAACATGTGAGGGAATATCATCATATGCTTATTATGGATTTAATAGGGTCATATTAGGCCTTATGAGTGTTTAGAGCATCTATTTTGACTAATATATTTATTTTAACTAATTTTTTTAACTCATGTAATTGAGTCATAAACACATTTTCAGAGGAAAAGGTATGGGCGATATTATCATAAGTTTCAATCATTGTTGAATTTGGTGAAAACCTTTAAGCTAACTCAATTTAAATGTTGCTAGAAAAACGGACAAATGATTATATATAATATTTTTCTTGTACTATATATTTGTACCACAAAAGCGTAGAATACTTGTATATTGTTTGATTTTGAGCATATTTGAAGAGAATAAAGTACTCCTTATATATTTTCATCATTTCTCAAACTCATATGATCTTATGATTTTATGATCGTATTCTACTAATTTGTTTTTACATCCTCTCGTCAATTTAAAACAAAATCTCAGTCCTCACAATAAGGTATAACATAGATCTTAACTTAATTCAACATGACATAAAACTTACTATACAATAAACTTTAGGTAATAAGTCTTGAATAAACTTACATACACAATATTTTGCAATGTGGTAGGAAATTTTGAAGTTTATTGACATATATCATAAATAGATCTTGTTTTGAATTATTTTTTAACATGTATATAATGATATAAACATTGTAAATTTATGATATTAGTTGTGAAGTTACAATAATATATACTTTGTGCTTATGTATAATATGAAATATTACATGTTTTCCTTTTTAATATTACAACAAATAAAAATGATAGTTAATTCATTTTTCTATATTGCGTTCTTTATATTACCAAAAAGTTCTTTTATAGATTGGATTTCAGTACAAACTTGATGGACTCTAGCATCTCTAATAGTTTGAAAATTGATGACAAGCTAAAAACTTTTTTAGATAACTAATGTAACTACCTAGTTTTATTTGTTCTGTACTTGGATAATGGACAAAAACAAATCTAACACCAGTTTTTGGGGTATATTGTTTATACTTGTAGAAATTGACCGTCGAAATAAAATCTCACAATCATTGATACCCTCTATCATACACACCATCAATTACCAAAGAGTAGAACCGACAAAAACTGACCCAACATGCAGCTTTAGACCGAACCCAACTCATTTATAAAGGGTTGGGTTAGAATTTTCAACCCAATTATTTAATTAGGTCAACCCAACCCAATCCGATAAAAAAACAGGTTGGGCTTAGTTAAAATTTTCAACCCAATATATTTTTGTATGGTTTTGCTCGACTTTGCTTTACAGATCAGGTAAAACTCAGAAGATAAATTGTAAAAGTAAAATTGTATACCTTGTCTTAATGTTAATGTCGTTGCGTTTTGTCAAACTTTTCAATTTGGTTGTACTGAAACAATGTTACGATTAGAGATTTTTAATTATACATTACTTATAATTTGAAAATACATGGACTATTTTACTTTTTAAACTTGAATTTTGGTTGACCCAACCCATAGCGAGTTAGGTTGGATTAAAATTTTCAACCCATATATATATATATATATATATATATATATATATATATATATATATATATATATATATATATATATATATATATAGATAGATAGATAGATAGATAGATAGATAGATAGAGAGAGAGAGAGAGAGAGAGACTCATCTAATACCGTTAAATTTGTATATTTAGATGGCTGTGATTTAATTTATATTAATGACAAAGTTGTAAATATCAAAAATTCTGATATTTAATGGCAGTTGAGAATGATTCGGTCCCATGATTATTTGAATAGTTTCCAAAACGCCTTTAATAATCCATAGTAATCAGTAGTTTCCATAGATTACAATAGTTAGTAGAATTATATTATATTCAAAATAACAAGTAATGTTTCATTTTATTTTCGTAATTGAATTGCAGAGGTTGTTGCCGTTTTTTTCCAGTAGTTAGTCGAATTATATTCTATTCAAAATAATAGGTAGTATTTCATTGTCTTTTCGAAATTGAACTACAGAAGGTTGATGTATTGTTTCATAACATGCATGTTCTATTTCTTGTAAAAATTGGTATTAGTATTTATTGGAAGTATTATTAGAGCAGTTTATAAATTGGATGTAGTATTTCTTGCTTAATAATAATGTTGAACGTTAGAACAATTGGTAAACAATAGGACATTGGTTGTAGTATTATGGGTTATGCATTGGTCGTAGTATTTCTTGCTTAAGACTTAAAACAATAGGTAAACTTATTAGAGCAATAGTTATAACAATTAGAACAATAAAATTATATATTTAGAACAATAGATATATTATGTTAGAATATTAGGCAGATTTGCTAGAACAATAAGCAAACATATTAGAATAATAAGTAAAAGTATTAGAACAATAGGTATAATATGTAGAACAATAGATTAGTGCTTTTAAAACAATAGATAAATTATTTAGAACAATAGGCATATTTGCTAGTACAATAGATATAATGTCTAAAACATTACACATATTTAGAACAGTAGACATATTAGAACAATAGATAGAATAATTAGAACAATAGAATTATACTTTAGAACAATAGGTATAGTATGTTAGAACAATAAGTAGATTTAGTGTTTAGAGCATTAGAACGAATCATTAGAACAGTAGAATTTGCATTTAGAACAATAAGTGTAACATTAGGACGAATCATTAGAACAATAGATGTAGAAGAACATGAATATACTCAGTGCAATAGAACAATGTTTTCGAACAATAGTAAAAGTACATAAGAACAATAGAATAAATTTTAAAAACAGAAGAAATACACTTTAGAACAATAGATATATATTTTAGTACAATAGAATAAATTTTAAGAACATTAGTAAACGTACACTAGAACATTAGGGAGATTTTTTAGAGCAATAGATATAGTATATAGAACGTTATGGAATCATATTGCTTGAGCTTATGAAATGAAAGAGACGACATATTGATAGTATGTTCAAGGAAGACTTCAACCTCCATATGTATGCAAAGGGATCATTACCCGATCAAGTGTTGCAGATTGTTGACACAACACTTACAGAGCATGAAAGCGAGGAAGAAGAAGAAGAAGACAGCAGCGGACCAAGAATTCAAGCTATGCTTCAGAAACATCAAGAGTGCATATTGGAGTAGCATGCTCAAATGAACTGCCACATGATCGAATGATCAACCTAGTAATTGTACTAAAGATGGATTCTGTTGGAGTGGCTCAGATATAATCTTAGAGGTGCAAAGACTTTAATTGAAAAGACATAGTAGCCTTTGTAGAACAAAAAAAAAAAAGAAATAATAAGCACTGCACTGTATTGTAGATAATTTACAATGTAGAACAATAGTTATTTTAGTACAATAGTATACATTTTAAGAACACTAGAATTAAAATATAGAAAATAGTTATTTTAGAATGATAAGTATACTATAAATTATATTTAGAATATTAGTATAGATTGTTTGAACATTAGATTTAGGCAAAGTAAATTACGAGCAATAGTATGTATTTTAGAACATTAGTATAGATTTGTAGAACACTATTATACGTTTTTTGAACATTAGAATTACAATATAGAACAATGGGTGTATTAGAATTGTAACTATGGAACATTAGTATAGATTTTTAGAACATTAGTTTAGAATATAGGACAATACGTGTTATACAATAAAAATTATATATTGTTAGAACATTAGTATAGATTTTTAGAACATTAAAACAATTCGGAGAATAATTATAGAACAATAAATATATACTTTAGTACAATAGAATAAATTTTAAGAACATTAGTTAACGTACATTAGAACAATGGGGTGATTTTTTTAGAGCAATGGATATAGTGTTTAGAGCATTAGAACGAATCATTAGAACAATAAAATTTGCATTTAAAACAATACGTGTAACATTAAGACGAATCATTAGAATAATAGATGTAAAACAATAGGAATATACTCAGTACAATAGAACAATGTTTTCGAACAATAGTAAAAGTACATAAGAACAATAGAATAAATTTTAAAAACAGTAGAAATACACTTTAGAACAATAGATATATATTTTAGTACAATAGAATAAATTTTAAGAACAATAGGGAGATTTTTTAGAGAAATAGATATAGTATATAGAACGTTGTTCCTCCAAAACATTAGGACGAATCATTAGAACAATAGATTTTCATTTTAGAACAGTAAGTGTATATATATGTACTTAGAACAATAAGTATAATTACTTAGAACAATAGATATATTTACTTAGAACAACAGATATATCTATTTAGAACAATATATATATATATACTTAGAATAATAAATATATTAACTTCGAACAACAGATGTATCTATCTAGAACTATAGATATAGACTACAATAATTATAGATTACAAGATTATAGAGATTAGTACAATTGAAAAAAAGTCTGTAACAATGATTATAGAATACAATATGATTTAACGTAATATTTAACAACTTGATAATAATAATATGAAAGTTTTGCACCAAAAAAAAATTATGGAAATTCGATTTGACCAAAATTGATATTGGTGGCGGAAATCAAGGTAAATTTAAAAAATTAGAGGAAAGTTGCATTTAATAGGCTTGTTATTTATTAAAAATTATCCAGTAATTACATTTATGTCATTTGATGATCAATACATTTAAACCGTTAGATTTAATACTTTAATGGCTGAAGATGGGTTCTCGTATATAAGGAGTCGCCCATATATATATATATATATATATATATATATATATATATATATATATATATATATATATATATATATATATATATATATATATATATTGGTATCCGAATAAAGTGAGTTGATTAGAAAGAGGAGTTAGATTGTTATGATCTAATTTAGTTTGGTTAATTTGTCTAACCTTGTTTAACACTTGCTCAAAATGCATGTCTAAATGATAAATTGAAAGTATAGAAAAAAAAAAACCCAAAGGAAATACAATTGATCGTTTGAGAAATAATAGCCGCTCACCCTTTGTTGGTATCAACGCTCCCTTAAGTGAGTAAAACAAGAAAACAGTGCTCTCTCTTCAGTCTTCAGTCTTCAGTCTTCACTCTTCACTCTTCAGGTGTGTTAATATCAACAAGTAAACTAACATCAGTTTTAATTCCTTTTGGGTCTGATTAAGTGGTTTAGAAAGAAACTTTATTGTTATCTAAAGAAAAATTTATCAAATTCTATCTTTTTAATTTATAAAAATAATTCTAGCAAAAAACCATCCTTATACATAGATATTTTGTAAAAGAGACTTTTGCCCAATTTCCGACCTTTAAATGTAAAATATTGGTGTTGACTACACGTGTCTAGTCAACGCCAGTATAATACAATCAAAGGTCGAAATTTAGGCAAAGGTCTCTTGTAACAATAAAAATAAAAAATGTCCAACGTTGTTTTTGCCAGAAATTATTTACAACAGTTGAAAGGTTATTTCTGACAAATTTTTCTTAACTAAAATAATCAAAAATGTAACAAGAATGCTAAGGCAAAACAAAAAATTACAACAAAAATACAGTGATGGGACCTATACACTTAATTTGATAAATATAAGACTTCAGAGTTCTGAACAAATCAAGATGAAGATACATACTAGGAGTTTTCTTCATTGAAGTCCGACATGGATTCACTAGGGATGATCGTTGGAGGAGACCATTGATCAGGCACCATTAGGAAATAAGTTGTCATAGCTTTCCTAAACCGCTTCTTATACTGATCAGGAGATATGACTGTTGGTTGCGCATTCTTCGGTCCACCAAGAATCCCAGAGGCCTTCACCCAAGTTTCAAGGTGCTTGTCCAATGTATATTGCCTCATGAAATCAATAATACCAACCACCAGCTCACGTTTTTCTTCGTCTATACCAACCAATAAAGAATAGTCCATCACATCAATTGACTGCAAAAAAAAAAAAAAAATTCGAATAGTCAGAAGACATGGACAACAGAATAAAACTTCAACAAAATTATATCCAACACAAGCACTGGATGTCAGATCCAGATCACCCACAAAAACACACAATGACCTAGAAACAAAACATTGTAGCACAGTTTATCTGATTCATCTTGGTTTTATTTAAAAAGTTCATGATTGGACTCTTCAGTAGGGCCAAAGTTTCCATGTCAATCCTCGATACTTGAACGTGCATGTGCAGACTTTACACTTCATTTTAAACCAACCTGGGAAGGTAACATTGAACTTATGAGACTGACTCTTGCACCCAGGGGGCCAGAATCTGAGCAATATAAATTATATTTTCCCACATAATTTTTTGGGCTATCAATATATATTTCTTAGTATCCATAATGTATTAGATCTACAGTAGAGGCGGTCAAATTGTGACATTAAGACTTGGTGGTCAAGGTTCAAAGAGAGTTCCACAACGCACCTTGGGTTAAAGAAAAAGAGCAGGGGAGAGATGTAAATTCACTTATCAGGAAATGGCACTCCTAAAGCAGTCTAGCTCTGACCAAAATAAAAACCCAAAAGGGAGCATAAACACATAACTGAAACTCATCACCAACTGTTTCTTATAGCAGCATCACTATGGCTCGGCTGGTCTCAACTCCCTTAACTAGCTGCTAGTATAAAAACTTATTCAATTAAAGATTATAATCCTGTTCCAGTTGAATATCAAAGAGGGCCAAACTAAACTGCAAATTCCGAAAATACATGGTAAATTTGACTCTGAGATTAAAGTTCATTCCAAAATTGACTTAACTAATGACTATTTTCTTACAAAAAACCATACGAACTGATGATAGCCAGAGGTCAATAAAAAATATTCCCTTCCCTTGTCTTCTTCCAACCCCTCTATCTTCATCATCAACAAAATCCACCATTCCTCTTGTCTTTTTCTCTCTTCATCTTCCCCTATCTCACTTTCACTCTCTCTCCATTTTATTGCTATTAGTAAAGTAGAAGCCAATGCATTTCCAACCCATATTTTCTCTCTTTCATTCCCCGTCTTCTAAATAACTTCATAGCACTCCTCTTCCCATCATCATAAAGTAGCCTAACCCAACTTCTTCACCATTTCAGATAGAGCACCTTTAGTAGTTTAAACACATTTCCATCAATTAACATTGAACAAGAAGTAAAGGGTAGGTGTCCCCTCGCAATTTAACCATATTATTTGTCCATAACATCAAATACACAAATGACTAAAGCAAACAACCCACAACTCAATTCAGTGAACGTCAAAGAAGGGGAGGAGGGAGAGAGGAAGACATGAAAGGAGTGAAATTAAAGTTAAAATAAGTTAGTTCAAAGACCAATTCTTCAAAACATATGATAACCATTAGAAAGGGGAGAGCCCTGGATAACTTCCCTTCATTCAATTACCCATTGTAGTAAATTATGCTCAGACTATATTCATAATTGACTGACAACAAAAAAAGACATACTATACATGCAGAAAGGCCAGAAACCACAGCCAAAAATCAAAATGAAGAACCTACAGCGTACAGAGTACACAAACTTAGGATAGGGCCTAGAGGTAAGAATGCAATATCTGGCCTCAACAGAATGCAATTCCAAAACATCAAAAGGGAAAGAATCATTCAAGAGGAATTGAACAGAGAAGGTCTATCTCGGAAAATGTGTGCTTGGTGGTGGTTTTGGGGGGGGGGGGGGGGGGGGGGGGGGGGGGGGAGGGGAGGAGAGGATGTCGCAAAGAGCAGACTAGTCATTTGAAGGAGAATTTCCAGAAGCAAATAAGATAAAGCAAGGTTGCAACTTCAAACAAAAACCTTTTGGCAGCTCAAGACTCCCATGCTCCAAAAGCAAGAAATATGGCTAAGAGAAGAAAGGTTGATAATATATTCACAATCAATTTTGGTACACATGAAGTTCTTAATTGTGCAGACTTACAGCAAGAAATGATGTGTCGTTCCAAATAGCTCTTTCGAGCAGCCGTTTTGCCTTATTCCCTACAAAAATTGGAGAAGTAGGCATTGTCTCGATCAAGTTCTGGTCAAGTAAAACTTTGTTTCCACCTGTGGAATCAGGATTGTATCGTGATCTACAAGAACCTTTCAAATCATAGAGCCGTACAACATTACGACAAAACAAGAGATTCTCCATCACCAGAACGTCCATCTTGGACTCCCTCCCTCCTTTGACATGCTTGGAAGTAACCTTTCAAGATACAAACCAAGACTAGAGAAAATGAGCTGATAGACTCAGGCAGATATGTTATCATAAGAAAAGATCAGAATAATTCTTTGACTAACTGATAGAATTTGAAAGTGTGTATATATAATACCTGATAAATGCCTAGGATCTTTGCCAGACAAGTAGGGCTGCAGCTATTGATAGACTCAGACAGATATTTAAAATAAGCTGGTGCAAACTTAATAAATGATTCCAACTCTGTCTTTGTAACTTGTTTGATTATAAATCGATCATCTAAAGTCTTAGCGAAAAAGACATTGCTTTTTCCACCTTGTGCACCCCATTTCTTACAACGGCTAAGAGACCTGATGAAATCCATCTCAGAAGGGCAACAAATCTTTCTCAAAGCCTCAAATCGTTTCGCATAATAACATGTGACTGTATATTTAACTTTTCCAAGCGGACCATTATCTGAAAAAGAAACTCTAGCATGCAAAGCCTTGGTGTAGAACAATGGATCCAAGGTGAGGGAATTTCTGGATCCAGACATTGACAAAAGGCTTTCTTCAGAAGATCCAAGACTTTTCAGTGGCCCAGAAACTGATTCAATTGGTGAATGAAGTGAGACAGAGCTTGCTAGGCTAATGAGGGGGAAAGAAACTGCAGAGTCAAGCCCATCCTTTTTCATCTCAGGATCATCAGAAATCTGAGTTTGATATTCTGGTGATACAAGTGCATATGCTATAACACTAGTTGGTTCATCATCATAAACTGGTATAACAGTATCATCAATACCCACAGGTAGCAGCAGTCTGGCACCACCTTGGCGTTCCAGTTCACGAAACGAAGAAACAAAAACTGGGTTATAGTCCCCTACTGCATCTAGCTTTTGTGCATTCCATGCAGTAGTTTTCGCAAGTGACTGATAGATGTTTACGAAGGGCATCTTTGACCGATTAGTGGAATTGTCCAAAAAGTCAGAACCCTTGGGTGGTACAGCAACGCTAGAAGCACAATTAATATCTGCCTCATCTTGGGGATCAGTGCTCTTCTCTGAACAGGGACTAGCTGCAACTGACCTGACAAAGCTTGTTGGATCCACTGCATCATTCTCCTTGGGCTTGGCACTCCCTGAGTGACTTTCACCAATCCATGCTGCATCAAGAGTATCAGATAAATTCACCACAATAGGGAACTGTCCAGCTGAAATAACTCTTCGAACTGCATTTTCAGAATTAACTGGATCAGCTTCACCCATATTGATCCCAAGGAACAAAGCCGCCTCCTCTTCCTTGCATGTTCTTCCATTGAAATGTTTGATGTTGAGGCCTTGGCTAAGATCTCTTCCAATCTTTCCATCTGGGATTACAGAACCAGAACCACCCACTTCTCTAGCTACTTCACAGTTAGCATTTATATTTGCCTTTTTCACATCATTAGAGGTTTCGTCTGTGGATTTCAGCATAAGACTATCAGACCCATACTGCGATATCTTTGACTCTAAACTGGATGTATAAATCAAGCGCTGGTCCCAGACATAAGATTGGAATAATAAGCGCCGCCTCATTTTATTAATTTCTAGAATGTCAATACCAATTTGTCTTTCTGTTTGCAATGCCTTTTGCAGGGACTCCTGTGAAATTCAACATTGACAATCAATGACTAAATGATTCCCATTCACATAAGGTATCTCCACAGACAATCTGATCACAAAAACAGATATCTGATGCACAATAAAAGCAACATATAGAGACAAACGTATAACAAATGTAACAGTGGACCAGAAAGTCTAGAAAATCAAAGGTACAGGTAGAATGAGTTATCTACACTGATCAGATGAGTTTTCCGATATGCCCATCCAATATTTTGATGTTTTCTGGTTTCTGGTTTAGCTCTTACCTCTTAGTTACTCTCATATTTACTTTTGTAGAATTTCAGTTCAAAGAATTGGAGTGATAATTCTAATAAACATAATTTAAAAAGAATAAATAAATCAGTGTGTTTCAGGAGAACCTCAAATTCTTCTTTCTCCTTCCTCAGTATCCTCTCTAGCTCCATAATGTGTTTTCTCAATCCACAAGCTTGTGTGTTACTTTCTAGTAATCCAGACCTCGAAAATTTCTCTGAGATCTCATTAATGGCATTGCAGACTTCAGTATATAGAAGCTCTGCCCGATCAAATACCTGCAAAACAAACTCAAATAAATCACATATTTGTAGGAATATTTGATCGGCCATACTGACTACTAAGGATTGCCCACCTCATCGGTTTCTTTCTGAATCCATTCCAGATTAGCACAAGTAAACTCGAGTTTCGATGGTGGAAGGAAAACAGAATGAACAATAATTGGTGCATAGCGAAAGCAAGCAACCATCCGTCCACAACTGCATCAGAGAACACAACAATATAAAATGCTGACCAATCTGCTAACACAATTTAACAACCAGCTTGGAAACTCTTTCATCGACTTAATTGTACTCATTTTACACTCAGAAGCTTCCAAAAAAGCAATTCCAAATTCCAAAATCAAGAAAGGTTGGAAAGAGCACTTACTGCAGATCAAAATAGAGACAGATAGAGAAAGAGAAGAGGGGGTAAATTACTTGACAATAACTGCTTCTAACAATAAATAGAAGAAACTAATGTTTATTAATAACAAACCCCATTAGACACCCCCACACATATAACCAGTGCACTTCAAATAAAAACAAGTTCCCAGAAAACATGGGGCTACAAAAATGCATTGAACTTCCCTCACAAAAAGTAGTGGATCACAATATCTTTAACAATGGTCACTTTGTATTCACTAATATGAGACATTAGAATTAGAATCAAGTTTTGGTCAATGATGTAGCAATTTGCTACAAATAAATGAGATTTAATTAATAATTAGTTAGCAAAATCAGATTCAGGATAACCTACTTATATGAGTCATAGCTGCTTTGTCTACAATCCCTATTTTTCAATAAAAAAAAAATTTGGATAGGTGATTTATAAGTTCTATTAAATGAGGTACCAAAGGATGTGTCAAGTTGTCAACCCTACAGAACCAGGAGGGCTAGAAACAAAAAAAAAAGGAAAAAGAAAAAAAGAAATAGCAGATCAACAAGAAACTTCTCTATGGATAAATATACAAAGGTCCTTAACATATACAATATTGAATGGTCTAATCCATGATATCATGATAGGAAATTCTGGCGTCAAACAAAGCTCTGAACTCCAATCATGCTTGGAATGTTAACGCTTTCCCCTCAAAATCTGCATAGTCCTCTACTTACAACTTCAACTACACCCCCAAATTGTTGACTAAGCTATCTTACAGATTCACAAGTTTAGGGTCTTTTCTTAACATGCAGCCTTACAAAATTTGTTTTATCTTGGGCCAGTAAGCACTTGAACTGATTAATTTAATGTTAATATCAAAAGGAAGGCATACCTTCCAAATACAACTTCCAGGGTCAGCTAACATAACACCTTGAAACAAAGAACTTCAACAAAACACTCGACAAAAATCAAGACACCACTATCAAAATATGGAGCCAGTTACAATCTTCCTCACTCCATTTGCTGGAAATTAATGTACTAACATTTTGTCAGCTATTACATCAAGCATAAGCAGAGCATAATTCCAAAGCATATGGTTCCTTCCTTTCCATATTTTATACACCAGAGCAGTTAGCACAGCAAATGCAGATTTTTTCCTTGTTTTTGATGAACCTTCAATATACAATTAATGCAGTCCTTTGTTTATTTTTTGATGCAACCTTCTTTACAGATTCATAAATTTTTAGTTCCAGCACGTTTAACTCTTTGTGTTGATTTTGCTCCTATTTTATGTTGGTATCGGTAATACAATTATGGATTTCCTTCAAGAAGAAGAAAATGGGACCATTCTACGAAAAAAAACATTTGTGGATAGTTATTTGTACCTCTTCAAACATTTCCTCCAATATACTGCTTTTTGAATATCGTTTTCCATAGTTAAGTAGAATAGGAGCGTCCATTAAAACCTCCACTGAGCTTGCAAACAGCAGGATCCATATTAGTCAATGGTTGTAGCTGTTATAATTGATCTTTTTGTAACTACTGCTGCTACTTATACTTAAATCTAGATAAGAGGTAATCACAATTGTAGAAGTTAAACACAAAAGAGGCCAATAGCAAACCATAGTGCAGTCATACAAGTTTCCTGTTTGTTGATCAACTTTTTTCTGAGTGTCCTAACAAAAGAAAAGAAAATGCAGCATGATCTAGACCATTAAGGGATTCAATTTCCGAGTACTAACAGAGCCAACTATGCCCTTACAAAGCACAATTGATCACTTTGAAGAGAAAAAAAAAGATGGGATTATGCAAAGTCTGTGTAAATGCATACCCGTAGAATCTTAGAGAGTCCTTGTGAAGAGAATGGCCACAACTAGCAACTCTGCTGGCAGCTGCATGGTTTGAAAAGCTGAGTTCTAGGAATTTTCCAAATGACAACCCCCATGCAGCATCAGACATAACAATTCTTCTAGTAGCTGGAGGAAATCCATTAACTCGGGGACATCGAAGGCATCTATGCCACATCCATATTTTGCATTCCCTTTCACCCGGTAACGGCTCAATAAGCTTTCTCACAGAAATAGTAAGGCTCCCTTGCTGGTGGGTGTAACAATGAATATGAGCTTCAGATGGCATCTCACAAACACGACAGCGGTAGCTCTTCAATTATACAAAAAAAAAGGGCATTTTTTAGTCAAAGAATAAGGTAAAGATTTGGTATTTTGGAAAGTATGTATGATCAAGACAGTCAAAGAACTACACCTGATCAAATAGATCATCCTGCAAAAATCGTCCTAATGGCTTGTCAAAGCTCCGATAATACTTGATACGGAATAGATGAGCCCTTTCACACACAACTCCCTTCCAGACACAGCGTGTTGTTAAAGATACCAATATGCTCTGACCATCAGAAGGAGAGAGCAGGAAATCTTCCTTCAAAAGCGGTACTTTACCATTCTGTTCCCTATCAGTCAAATCGGACACATTCGCTAAATTGTTGGGATCAGGTTCAGTCAATATATTATGTCCAATAGGCATTGATGTGCAGATGGAACTAGCAACTGCAGAATCATTGAGAGGGTCCTCATCTGAGCTTTCGGAAAATTGTTTCACCCCAATTTTGCAGATATGCTCTGAAACACCTTCTTGAGACAGATCATTGAAATAAGAATTAGGGGCATTATATAATGATGAGCCCAAGGAACCATCAACAGATGATAGCACAAAATTTGAGGAAGATTCCATGCAATTAGTCATAGAGCTTGACTGCTTCCTTTCGGACATAGGAACAGTATTTGCAGTGATTAATGACAAAACCAGGGAACTATTTTCACTCTGGGGCCTTTCAGTGTTTGGGGTAACAAGATCAGATACAGTGGAGATGGATCTATTAATGTTTAAAGGTTTGTCAGGTAATGTAACAGTTATTGGAGACTTTAGAGGAAGTTCCGGCAAAGAAGCGCCTTCATCAGCAAGATAAGATGTTTCTAAAGCCAAATGATATGCAGCAAAAATTCCATACTGGACAACATGTTTCACTTTTTTCAACTCGTCTCCAGAAGCTCCTTTGAGCAAGATCTGAAACAATCAAGTAACTTGCATTGGTTTATTAAAAATATTGCGCATACAGTAAGGCTAAGTATTTTCCACAGCAGAACATGCTTTACGGTTCAACATCATTAGATCTGAACAAAAGAATATTCTTTCAAGGAACTCTTCAAGATAAATCTCGAGAAAAAATTTTCAATATCCTAATCAAGTATTTACTAAATACAGTCTCAATTTATCATCTTTCACCAGATCCAGAATGTAACATGGTTCCAAACAGCAATGAACCACTGAGTCCAATACATCAAGTGAATAAATTAAGGAAGTTAGAAACGAGAATCCAGACCTCTAAGTTTCCTGCAATTTAAAAAGACAAATGAAGACCAACACATTGTCACAAGTTAAGTGGAAGCAAAATAGTCATATGACATCTGCTTAAGCAAATTACTGATGAACTTACAGTACATCCCAAGGGTTTTGGACACCCCTCAAAAAACATCAAGGTCTTAGTTAGTTTCTTTCCACCTTGGTCGGCACTTTCATGTTCCTCAACGTACTTCTCCACATGGAAGGATTCACAATACCCCAATAATTGTGACTTGAGCTGATCGACAGACGGAACAATTTGTGCACCAGTGCAGCGAGCTATGCGTTCTAAGAGCGGCCTCTTAATATTTAATACAAGAGAGATGTTTTTCTCAAGAAGATGATCTAGGGCAAATCGTGTTACAGACTTCTCCACCAATAAGATATTTGGATTATGAGCCCTGATTTTTGCAACAGCCATCTTCAGATAATCCTTTTCCTAAAGATGGATGAAAAATACAATAACTAAGATATCAATAAAAATGTCAGATATGGTAAACCAATATAAAGGCTAAAATTCCCAAAGAGATCAATCTTTTAAAAAAAATGATAATTAAGACTGCTCAATAGAAAATGAAACACAATCAGAACCTGCTGTATTAATGTGTCAAAACATGATAAGTGGTTGGAGACCCGCTGATACTCCAAAGCGCCTCCAAGGATTAAAAGACGTGGTCTATCAAATTTTGCAGTCATTCGCCGATGAGCAACATTCTTCTTACAAACAACTCCTTTGATCACCACACTAAAATGAAAATCCAGCCCAAAAAAAAGGAAAAAACAATGAGAATATGGAGATGACATACACCTACATGGTAATTTTTATAAAAAGATTGAAATAACATAGCTTAATATTTCATTCTTCAATTTTTATAAATATATCTCAAACATGGTGTGAGTACATGAAAAAGCAGCAACATGCTTAAACAAGCATAATAAACATTTGTCACATCAGAAAAACACTTATTTATGACATAATCCTTGGAATATATGATACAATCACATATAAATATGGATTCCGAAGTAAATAACGCTTAGAAGGCAAGATATTTAGCCCAAAATTTGAAGACAGACTATTTAGATAAATCATAGGTCTAAACAAGGATGTCAAAGTACACGATGGACAAGAACTTAAGAAGGAACTGAATACAAAATTATTACAACTTTATTACAAACTAACCTCTCACTTCGCTTTCCACATGCCAAGCATTTCACTTTTACATACCCACCAGGATCCATCCCACTACCTTTGCTCATGTCTGGCTTAAGAAGTGAAGCAGCCTCCCATGACAGAGAGGTGATTATGTCTAACCAGCTCTCTTTGTCATAGTCGTCTCGAACAGGAAGATTTTCATCTTGCAAAAGTTGGGTTATCAGTGCTTTAAAATGGCCACCAACCACATTTCTCATAGCTTTCCGATGTTCCTCATTTGCCTTTTCCCTCTGCTGAAGTTCTCCACCAGTCATGCTGCTTGAAGATCTCTGATATCCCCATTCCCCAGCCGCATCTCCATCATCCTCATCATCATAAAGATCGGCTTCTCTGTCATCATCTTTGTCTTCAGGCTCTGGTGGAATCCACAGTAGTCCATTGTTCTCAAAATCCAAATTTTCTAAATCTGCACTCTCAATCCCAAAAATAGAAGCTTCGGATTCATCATTAATGCTGTCGGTGACGGGTTCACTCTCAGAAGCCTTAATTCCCTCCAGAAACTCTGAACCAAAAACCAATGTAGACAAAGGACTATCTGCTTTTCTATCATCGTCTTCTCCATCAAAATCTCCTTTGCAAGGTTGATATATATTGTCAATCTCATCAAAATTAACAGAACCATAGTAGCCCCCATTTGCATTTTCCTCATCATCACTCCTACAACAAACGAGACAACCAAATAGCTATTTATCAGTAAACGTTCAGCACAATGTGGACAAAAGAGAGATCTGAACCAAAATAATACGGCAGAACATGACATCAGTTGAGATAAGTCAGAATAATATGTGCAAAACAACATTAATACACAACTAACATGATGCCAAGATACAATCAATAGTTGGCAGATAGCAAAACACCAGACAGCACCAACAGCAAACCTTAGAGACAGGAGCTCAATGTTTTGATATATTTTCATATCAATATTAAAACATGTTTTGAAAAAAAAATCAAAAGAGCTGGCATCATCAGATTGCTTATAGGGTTAATTCAAAAGATTAATCCGGGTTGTTATTACCATTTTCTCCTTGTATATAATCATATACCATAGTTGCCATTTGTCAGGTAAATAATCATACTTTTTTGAGCTACATTTCAAATTGTCATCATCAATTCCATTCTAAAATTTACAAGTAACTAGTTTTATCAATAAAAATTTAGTCATACAATACAAGGCCAAATTCATCAGCAAGTCACTGTAATTAATGCTCATTGAAATGAGGTACTAAATGAGAGAATATAACAGTGTAACTACTTACTCAAATGCATCAAACTCAGATTAAATAAAATGCAAATAGCCTAACTAATGAAGGGGGAGGGAATTGATTCATATCATTGTTCACCACCCACATACTGCAAGCCTACTGAAGCTAATAGTAGACCTAAACAAATCCGTATAGAAAACATAAAAACCTTGCTTCCTCAATCCTTACAAAACCACCTCCGACACTACAGAAATAAATTCTCAGCAAAACATAATGGAAAAGAAATTAAAGTGGACAACTTGTTCTCAATTCATGAGGAGCTGCTCGGAATCGACTCATATTGCCAGTATCATCTTCCATTCTGAGTACAAATCTCAAGCACATAATATAAGTATGAAGGGTTTGAATAGAGAAGCAAATTACGGGGAAAACTATGGCATTAATAATTTGAAGAAATAAAAACAAAAGTAGAGGTCCTAGAAGAAGTACCTGTTTACACCAAGACCATACTGATTAGCATTTGAAGATGGATCTCCAACATCCACATACGTATTTATGCTGATTGGATCGGATGCTCCAATCCCTTGATTATGGTGTCCTGTTTGGGAAGATTGCTCAGGACTCATAGAAGAGCCATACGTCACATGCTCGTATGGTCCAGTTGAGTAGGCCATTGAAGTTACTGTACTAGCACTGCTATCTCCAGTAAAGCTGGTGTTAATACTCCCCAGGCTAATCGCTGAAGGAGATGAACCAAGTTCTGAGCTACAAGAACCACCAGCTTCATGGTTATCTGTCACCAAACCTTGCTCCCATTGCCTGAAGCAATAGTTACAAACCCTTATTCTCTCGCTGTCCTCTCGATCACTCTTTGACTCGTCTGAAAGGATTGGGATTGAATGAGCTGTACACTTGGCACAGAAAACTCGACCACAGAGCCGGCAATGATGCCTTCTGTTAAAAACTGTAAACTGGGCGTCACACTCATAACACACCCTGCAGCTCTGATCTGGCATCCAAAAATCCCTCGACACGTTGGCCGGCTCGCATTTTCGAGTACCCCAAAAGTTCACAATACCCGGCAACTTTTTGTCAGGGGAACCCATCGACGACGTCGAAAATGTCCCCTGACCAGTCTCATAATCATATTCTCATTCCACCCAAACCCCCAATAGTACCAATAGCTAATATTTAATCAATCCGACCAAACCCCACGAAACTCGCGCAAACTCTCTCCCTAATCCCACTTTCAGTCAACCCAAAATTATCACTCTATGCTCAGCAACACAGTACTCAACAGTTACAATCACCTGTAAAAGATGTACTGGAAGTATATAAACATTCATAATTGAATAATGGATTAACAATAAACTAAATAATATACTACAAAAATGTGAATTCAGCACATACCTTAATACCAGTATGCAGATTCAACAAGCAATCAGCAACTCAATAAAACCTACGTAATCCAAAAAAAAATAAAAATCCAAACATTAAAATCCAACAAAAAAAATAGCAATCAACAAATTATACTATGTTGAGAGATACTAGAATCATCAAAAAACATAAACCCCAATTCAAAAACAAACCAAAGATTCCAAATTTATTCGCTCCACAAACAGTATAATGCAAAAAGTTTGCAACTTTGAAAGTAACATTTACCCTAAATCGCCACAAAAAGGTCGAATTCGAATCTATCAAATATAAATTTCAACCATATATTATAATTTTCATGACCAATAAAGCAAAAGACATTAAAAAGAAGTTCTTAAAATTTATGAAATCAAAGAAAAAAAATATGAATTTTACGAGATCGAATTCCTGTTGTTTGAGTGATCAAGTGATTGAAAAGATTGGAGAAAACAAAGAGAGTTCCGTGTCAGAGACTGAGAACACCGCAAAAAATTAATATATTATTTTAGAAAAAAATAATAATAAAAAAGTGGGTAACGTACTAGGAAACAAATGATGGCCAGAAAATGTTTCATTGTTTAAATAATAAAATAAGAAAATGGGTTGGAAGCAAAAAGTTATAAAAATAATAACTGGATTCACAAGAATCATTGGGAATGGAAATATTGAGTCATCAATGGCGTTGTGTACTTTGTAGTGACCGACCGTCTCTAGTTACACGATTGCCACGTGGCAATGGCTATTCATCTTCGTCTTGTACTCCTCTGTTCTTCTAGATTCCCTCACTTTTGCTGTCTTTGCTCCAAATAGTATGTATAATCAATCTACTTTTTGTTTAACGTCCCTATCAATCTACTCTAAGTTAACTTACTATGGAATACGGAGTAGATCTCTTCAAATGGAAGAGGTCTATTAAAGGCATTTAACCAATTCTTTTGTAAAAGAGTTTAATCAATAATAAGTTTAATTGGTCGATCTCTTAAATAGTTATGTTTTATTGAGTCAAGTCGGGTCAATATTAGATCAATAGTTTCCAAGACTTTTAAATACTATCGAGTAATACATTATTTTCACTTACTTGCCGATAGTCCATACCAAAGTTTGGATATGATACATGTAAACTATCACACTCTACAAAAAAAATTATACTCTCTCTGGATGGCCCGAACC
Source organism: Dysphania ambrosioides (assembly GCA_026401315.1). Taxonomy (NCBI): domain Eukaryota; kingdom Viridiplantae; phylum Streptophyta; class Magnoliopsida; order Caryophyllales; family Amaranthaceae; genus Dysphania; species Dysphania ambrosioides. The sequence continues at coordinate 5,324,705 of CM048667.1, forward strand.
GACTCAATCCATTTTGTGCCTCCTTTGGCCCAGGTCGACTTACATCTTCTTTGACCCGACCCGACCCGCTTTGCTTATGACCCATCCCGGCCCTCACCCAACCTAATGCAAAGGTCTAATACAGAGTATAATATATTCTTATTTAACTTAAAATGTGTTATACAATTGGCCTTAAAGGGAATTATTTAACTTACTATGGAAAATTCCTCTGTAGTGCTCCATGTTTATACCCTCAATTATTTTTTTGTCTAACATATACCCTTATATTTTATGATTTACTCAACCGTGTCCCTACCATTAACTTTTCGTACCGTATATTTGATTTAAATAGCTAATCGCATTAGTTAACTGACTAATATACTCAAATAATTATTCTTTAATTATTTATGAGTATTTTGGGAAAAACTTTCCCTCTAAAACCCCTACTCTGATCAATGGTTGTATTATGCATCCGGATGCACAGTGCTCACTGTACATCTGATGCAAAATGCAATAGTTGTACACACAAAACGTAAGAATTGTACACATAAACACAAGAAATGAACACTACGTTCAAAGGTAATGAACATTGAAAATTATTCAGATTTAAAAAGAATACAAAAGCTATGTACGTATCTTATTTCCAATGCAAAAATAATAGAATCCTAAAAACATTAATGACGCAAATTACGAAACATTAATGAGAACTTCTGCTAGGAAATAATGAATAGAACTGATCCCAATATTCATTGCCTATACACGTAATGTTTGTTCATTACGTTACCAGTACATCTATTGTTCATTCTAGTGATATATAATGTTAATTTTCATAATACATTATGTTCATTGTAAAAATCTTGTTGCAAGAATAATCTATGTTCATTTGAATAATAACTAATATTCATTTTAATAATTCATAATGTTCATTTTAATAATATATAATGTTTATTTCTATAGTACATAATGTTCATTTTAATAACTAATGTACATTATATGATATAATATAGAGTAACTAATTCTAATCAACATCCATCAAGGATTGTCCCTAATTTCGTAACACGAATCCTACTGGTAAGATATAATATAAAATATAAGGGTATAAGTTGGACAAAAAGAATATTAGAAATATAATAGACTTTAAAAAGAGCAGAAACACTAAAGAAATTTATTTAAAAAATATCACAATCTCCTTCCCTTAATTTTTACCCCTTTTTTATTTATAAAGTCAAAAATCAAAAAGTTTGACTATAAATTCTAATCATGTTATAAGAAATAAAATATTCAAGTTGGATATTGTTGGATGCATCCCAATGTAATTTTTTAAAATAGAAAGTGTTCATAATTTTTTATCTTTTAAATTTAAAAATAAAAACGAAAAATAAAAACGTTGAAAGTAATGTTTTAAAAATCATAAAAAGTGAGAGGAAAGTATTTAAATAGCTCGTGAACCCTTCGATACAAGTCAGGTCGGGTTCGTATTCGGATCACTTATTTTCGGGTCAGATATACCCCACCCAAACCTGATCTGTTTAACTTTTTGGGTTGAAAATCCAAACCCGAACCTGATATTTTCGGGTTCGGGTTAACCCAAAACTGACCTGATTTGACCTGTTTTTTTTCGTCAAAAAGTCCAAAATACCCTCAGACCTGATCTAATATGTTTTTTTTAACCTAAACAACCTGTTTTTTTCAAACATAATTTTCAAACTAAAAGTTTTCAAGAAAACCAAATAAAATCTAACAAGTTTAAATGTCTAATTAACTATTACAAACCACAATAATAAATAACAAACCACAATTAAAAAGACATAAATGTTTTAAAATAAACTCCATAGTCTTCAATCTTCATGAGTCAAATAATATTTAAAGAAGCAATTGGACTCTCATCAAAGTGTTGAAGTTCGGATGAGGTATGTGGTGTGTCGACCTTGTCCCCCACCTTAAGCTCCATAACTGAGGCACATAGTATTTTCATTTGAGGATCCATATTTGCTACAAGAAAAAAGATAGCAAATTGCAATCAACATGTACTAAAAATAAAAGTTAGAAGTATTATATCATTACTTGTGTATTGAATTATTTATTACCTTCCCCAAAGGCCCAATCCCTTAAGCATATGATAGCCTCCACCGTTTCTGATTTTAAAGAACTTCTATAACAATCAAGCACCCGACTTTCAGTACTAAAAGCTTATTCGGAGGGCACGGTTGATAAGGGGACAACAAGAACATCCTTAACAATTTTAGCCAATATAGGATAACGGACCGAACAAGTTCTCCAAAAGGACAAAATATCAATGTTGGTGCCTCGATGGATAAGTGGCTCCTCATAATACATATCAATCTCAGATTTGATTGCCACACTTGATTGTTCCATAGAAAAACTATCAAAAATCCTATATACAAATATTATATTACATGAGAAATATGACACAAAAAAATCATAAAATCAAAATCAGATTATAATATAATAAATTTAGATTATATGAATATCAGATTATTATCAAGACATGCAGTCAACTTCTATAACTTCTATAATTTATGATTTCGTATAATAATCTTAAGTATAAGGGAACAAGTCACAAGTGTTTACCATCATAAAATCATCACAAGCTTCATTGGCAACATCAAAAGCATTACTAGTGGGAAATTAGGATTTGATAGTATTTTGAGTGACAGGTTTGAAATCAGGATGCAAATAATTAAAACATCTCCTAAAACCTTTATACTCCACAAACTGAAATGGCATATCATGCTCCACAATAGCAAGAGACAATAATTCCCGAAAATAATCAACATTAAAATCAACAAATCTATTTCCTAAACTAGAGGATGTTTTTCTCTAATATCATTTGACCAACATCCCTAAAAGACCTTTGTTTACACTTTTCAAATGACGATGAAGATTCTCGGTTCCATTCTTACTATCAGCATTAAAACATCCACCACACATTTTTCATTTGCAAATCATATTACCATTTTCATCTGGCTCGTCTAAAAACTCAAAATGCGCCCAAACACCAGAAGAAAGTTGACGTTTCTTACCGGTACGAAGCACACGAGGTTTATCAGAAGAACTTTTCTGGCTTTTACCCTTTCCTTTGTCTTTCAGTGTAGAGTCAATCTCCTCCTCTTCCCTAGAAGAAAGCTATTGAACATGAGTGTCCATAACTACTGCCAAAAATTATAACAAAATAAAACAATTAAAACAAGACATTCGAAAACAATGAAGATGGAACACAAAAAAAAAAGATGCAATATTTTGTAGAAATATACCAACTCTCTAAATGACTGTAATTTATTTTAATTTCATTTATTTAGTTCATTATTTTGGTAAGTCACCGTGTATACTATCTATGAAGCTGCCTTGAATTTAATGTAAATTATTAATGTAAAATAGCATGATTATTTGTTTACTGTGGAATACCAATCCTAAAGACTAAAAACACATATGACATTATCTAGAGCCATGATTAACTATTACTCAAAGTGTACCATATATACGAAATATTTTTTCTTATTCTACTTGAATATTTATCATTCAAAATATTATTGATACAATATCATAAACAACATGGAGTATATGTTTGTTCTTATTCTACTTGAATATTTATCATTCAAAATATTATTGATAAAATATCATAAACAACATGGAGTATATGTTTGTTCTTATTCTACTTGAATATTTATCATTCAAAATATTATTGATACAATATCATAAACAACATGGAGTATATGTTTGTTTAAAGCAATGATTACTCTAAAATATAGTTGTAAGTCGATGCAATTAACAATTTCATTACATTAATCATGAGGAAGGATTTTTTTAAGAAATAATGTAGCCTAATCCACTACTAACACCAATTAATGTCGCTCATAATATCCATCCAATTAGCTAAATAAACAAGTGCTCACGCTGAATCAAAAGTAATTAACAAGCACATTCTCTAGGTGATATGAAACTCTTCATTTGGGTAATGAATATGAACTGGTCATGTGCTATGTTAACTACTTAAGGTACTATAAAGATTCATTTCATATGTGTAGAGATCAAGTCTTAGGTTTCTGTCTTCCATGCTAAAAGCCAAAAGTTCAACAATTGTTTTTCACTAGGGGGAATCAGCGGGATGTCGAATCATCCCATCTTTCTTCCTCTTCTTTGCATTCCATCTCAAATTTCTTGTATCTCTCTTAATCGAAAACAAACGCTTGAACATCGGTATTATGGTATTATGGGAAGGTACCATAACACCTTTGTCGAAGGACCTTTAATCCCCACTTAAGGCTCTACCCCATGTGGGAGTTTGTAACATGACTGCCTACATTTAGGACATTGAATGAACTCTGCATACTCATTTCAATACAATATGCAATCATTTGAACAGGCATCAATCTTCTTATACTCTAAACCCAAGGGACACATTAGCTTCTTCGCATAGTACGTGGATATAGGCAAATCATTTCCCTCTGGAAACATGTCCCCTAATACTTTCAACAAGGCCGTGAAACTTGTATCCATCAAACCATATTTCGCTTTCAAGTTAAACAACATTTATATGGCGAATAACTTAGTGTATTTGGTACATCCAAGGTACAATGGTTTCTCAAAAGTCTCTCTCAAATGCTCAAAAGTATGAGATTGACTACCAAATTGATCCCCAACCCCTTTAAGCATTTCATATATTCGATCTTTATCATCGGGGTCATTCTCCTCCATTTCATCCTCTCCATCATCTTCCTTCTCGGCATCAACATCTTCACTGTCATCATATTCTACTTGGTATGATGCTCTAACTCAACATGATGAATGAGAATTATCTACATTGGATAAAAGGGAATGAACTCATAAACTAACAATGGGACTCCAGTTTCTAGACAACACCCCAAGTAACTTCACTACATTCCTATGATTTATTTGTGATAAAATAACCATTTCATTGATAAACCCTTCTAACTGACTTCCATTAACATCATTAGATTTCTTTATGGCCACAATTCTTCCTTCATTCAACATTCCTTTAAAAACTGTACCCTGACCACCTTTTCCATTTACTCTACCCTCACTAAAGTGGTCTGTTGCGCTATACATTACTAGATCTAAAAATAATATTGGATTATTGGTGCAGCCGTGCAATTTTTTGGTTCATTTTAATGCTGTAATTATTGTTAGTTAAACAACACAGAATAAAAACCAAAATGCTCCCAAAGTGTCAAACATCATATTTAACACCAAAGATTTAACATCAGATTTAAATGAAAATTAAGATGGAGAAATGACTCTAAACATCAGATCTAAAGAAATAGAGAATGAGAGACAAAAAAACCCAAAAGAAAAACAAAAACAATTTTGTAACACCTCGATAATTCTCATTTTCCGAAAACCAAACCTTTAGGAAACTACCGGTATGCTACCGCCACGTGTTCAAACGTTAAGGCTATAAAACAGAGTTTTGCAGCAGAAAACCAAAAGACTTTTGAAATAACATTAAACGTAAATTAACTCCTAATATAACAAACTGGAACCTCTACGGCCCTTACTGTAATATACCAAATAACGTTTATCTCTAATCCAAATCCAATAGTTTAAAACCAAATCAAACAAACGTTATTTATTCTGAAATCTGAATTAAAATAACGTTCCTCTCAAACCCGCCCATGCATGAATGCTCGTTTAGGTACCTGTTAATAATCTGCTCTCCAATAATACAAATATAAGTATTGGATCATCACAGTGCCATTTATAGGCAAAAGCCATGATAAAAACACACAAGGCACGTAATCAGCAAGCTGAGTACATACAAATTACAAAGTATGACAGTTGAACTGATAAATAATTATAAATGTAAAAATGTATCACGCAACATTTTACTCAACTGACATGATAAATTGATTAATGACTTGGATTAAGCAATAGACTAGGTTGTCTCCCCCATATCCTGATTTGGATATCAAATAATTAAATAACCCATGCACTCCTGTTAGAGAGCATCAAAATATAGTATAAAAAATCCAGATGGTAAACGGGCGCGACTCCGTTACCATAGCTAGATGAGATCTCAACTAACCTCAATTTTAAGTTTAAAATTTTATAAAAGAGAGACTCGTAGATCACACGACCTCCAACAAAAGCCATGGATAATACCCTGTGAACTCCAATCCCTGATTGTCAATACTCTAGACATGCACTAGCCCAAAGTTTTATTTCTTATCATCTTTCTCTTTAAGTGATTTACTGTTTAAACTCAATAAATACAATCACCGCAGCACACATATGCAAATATTACAGTTATACAATCTATCTCTGTTATACTGTAAATTTTAATGTTTTAATTTCAATCTCAACTGTTAAACCTGTTGAACAAAGTCAACTGCCCTCATCATTAAGACTTATAAAAATACACCTTTACTCCAATAATACTATTAGTAATGAAGGAGTAATAATAAACAACTTCATGAATTAATTAACAATTAATACCAATTTAATAAATCACGATTTCTCACAAATAATACCAAAACATGCCCCTAATATAAAGAACATGGATTCTTTCAAATGGATAACCAAACAATCTCATTCCAAGGGTTTCCTAGATATGATACTAAGTTTATATTTCGCCCTAAATCATGCTCCTAATTAAAGGTAACGTTTTCCGTAATTTTTACGTACCTAGAGTAAAATGCACGGGTATCCACTTTCTCTATTTTTAAGAACCTTCTACAAATTGTTCTCCTACACCAAATAATACAACCTAAATTAATATACCAACAATACCAAATTTACAACAACCACACTAAATTTTCTAAGACTTTAAAAATCATCCCAAAATACTTTTCAAGTCTCCCAAAAACACAAGTTAGTAATTAAAATGTGATACTACTAGTGTTAAATGAAAGATTATAATACACCAATGCTCATTAATTAGTATCAAAGTTTATCGCTCATGAAATTCTACGGCATTTTCCACAACTGTAATTTATGAAATAGGCTACAAAATACAATATGACTAAGCAACATTACTCATAGTCAAGGTCATGTGTCCAACAACTCATTTGTCCTCATACGTCTTGATTTATACATTTAAAACACCTCATACGAGAACAAAGACGAGGTAGACAACTAATGAGCGAATACATAACTATAAAAATAACTAACTAACTATATCCCAAGACAAACTCACGAAAATAAGAAAGGTGGATGACAGAAGATGATTCCATCATTTTATAGCTAATTTTCAATCACTTTACACATCAAACATACACACCTTTACACTAAAACATCCTCTGTTCTTTGCCATCCCAACATTCCCATTTAATTCAGACATGGAATTATAACACTAGTCATAATGCCTCAAATTCCACAGAACATCCAATACATCATCCAACCCGTCAACCTTAATGAACACACCTTCAACTAAATCATTCATCCCAATCAAAATTACAACCCCAAAACAACAACAAATCATATCCCAAATAATCACAAGAACCAACACAATTTTCACAATTAATACAAGAGAAAGCAAAGAGGGAAGGGAAAGAGGGCTGCAGTCTACTCACCGGCGGTCGCGGCTGGCTGGCAATGGCGTCAGGCTGGCTGCGGGGTGTGATTTGGGATGGGGTTTCTGCCGAGGAAGGACTTTACGGTGAGGGTTTGTTTTCTTTATTTTTGACTTTGTGTTTTTGTGGGGGTGTTTGCACAGGGTAGATTTATATGGGTGGGTTTCTCTTTTTTTTTTCTTTTCTCTTTTGATTATTATTTAGGTGTTTTGTAAAGTGGGGATAATTTAGATTTAGTTAGTAGGATAGAATTTTGGATAGTATAAAATTTGAGTATGATAAAATTTTGATAGTTTACGCTTAGTGAGTTACTTAGAAAAATAAAGAAATAATAACAAAGATAATTTATAGAATTGCGAGGGACTACAAATTTACTAAAAATTAAAGTTGAAAGACCACGAGAGATTTGAAGAGGCTAAAATAAATTTGTGGTTTGACGAAGCGCTAATTGAGTCATGTATGAGTTGCACCCTCAACTTGATTAGGTGATTAGCACAATAGCATCCCAAACAACCATTGCAAAATCTGCCCACTCCTCGTCACGGTTGAGACTTGAGACTGCATTTTAAACTCAATCATCAAAAACCCTAACTTTCTAGGTTTTTCACAAATTCAAAGAGGCGAGCATCAATGGCGTGGGAAGAAGATTCAATCGAACAAGCAGCAGCGGAGAGGAGAGAGAGACTGAAGGCACTTCGAGCAGCTCAAGAGCTTTTCGAAACCCCAGACGACGATTCGTCTCAACCCAATACCAATTCTCAGGATGCCGAAGCTGCCAACAACGGAGACAGGTTTCGTTTCTACTCTTCTTTTAAATTATGAATTTCGCTTTATTTGATTTTGCAATTGATTGATTATGATTATATGTCGTCAGAAGGTTGATTAATTGATATTTGAATGGTTTATGTGATGTTTTGGTTACGCGGTTATGGAAGAAGTTCAGGAAAGTGGTCTTTGAATGTTAGAGGATTAAGTGGGGTTTAGGGCAAGCGATTACCATGGTTTGTGGAGAAAGTTTTCAACTTTCATGTTGTATAATTCGAAGTTTTCGAACAAATTTGTGCTATGTTGTTTTTAGGAGAAGTGGCATTGGTGTAGATGGACGATGGTTGTAGTTAAGTATTGAGGTTTGTTAGGGGATGGTGGGCATTAGAGTGAGTTAAACTAGAAACTGAAATCGCTACAAGGAGGGGTAGTTGCCTAAGGTATTATGCGGTTATGCCTTTATGCACTTCAGTACCTAGTCTTGGAGATTTTTATTGGCTTGCTAATTAGGTTCCTTTCATCTCTTTACCAACCCAAAAGAACCAAATTGAACTGGTTGTCTATCAAGTTAGACAACCAGAGTTGTCCATTGTTGTAGGTGAATGGGTTTGTATTGGTTTGTAATGCTGAGTTATTAGGCATAGCTTGACACTGTTTACTGGTATTACCATGAGCAGTTACTGTGCTTAACCTGGATTTTGTTTGTTGATTCTAAAATTATAGCCATTCCTTGTTTATTCTGTTTGCTTTGTTGTATGGTTGTGACTTCTGATGTCGTGATAATTGCATGGCTACCTTAAAGTTGGCACTCTTGCAGAATTAATTTGCGCTAGAAGCTCATTTTCTTTAGTGTTCTTACTTCTCATTAGGTTCCTGCTTCTTGAACTCAGGTTGTTTAAAGTTGACAAGTGTCAAGGAACCTGTTCATGTTCCTGTTTACTTTATCTCCTGCATTCTGTGTTTTCAGTTCCTTTAAATCAGTCAATAATGCACTAAAATAGTGAAGGAGCCTATTTCCTTGTATCAGGATGACTTTATACCCCTTATTTATTATGTCATTGTTCTCTATCAGAAATTCAAAGTTACTGATGTGTAGAATTTTTCTGCAGTGGTTTTAATTTGAAATTCCGAAATTACCTTCCTCATGACAAACAACTACAAGAGGGTAAACTTGCTGCACCAGAACTACCAAAGTTTGAAGATCCTGTTGCTGCAGCTCCTCCCCCAGAGGAAAAAGAGGTTAGCTTCTGTTGACATCTGCCTTTTATCATCATCAGGATTGGGAAATCAATCAAATTCTGTTTTAATTAATTTATTTATTTATTGCGGCTTGCTTTATTTTAAGCTTATGCAGGATCCTTTTCTGAACATTGCACCAAAAAAACCCAATTGGGATCTCAGGAGGGATGTGCAGAAGAAGCTTGATAAACTAGAAAAGCGGACACAAAAAGCATTGCATAAGCTGATGTGTATGTTGAGTTTCCTACTTTCTTCTCATGTTCTAATATTTCCTGTTCAAAATGTATTTATTTTGGATTCCAAGATGTCTACTAAATGTACTTGTACTATGGCCAAAATGTCACCTTATGAGGATAGATGTGCATTCTTGGTATTTCTTAAAACTTATCTTTCTGGAGAACATTAGTCTTAATAAACAAAGTTTTACTCATGGGAAGGAAGTAGTGAGATTACTAGATTAGGTGCAGGAACATGTTGTGAATTCTATGTAATGACTGTGAGGTCTGAGCTGAGCCAGTTGGCAATGTCTTGTGGGAAGGAAGTTGGTTGGTAAGCATAGGAAGGGACAAACAAAAAATTTAAAACAATGTTTTTTCTTATTTCTTCTTTTATTTTTATTTTTTTGGGGGGGGGGGGGGGGGGGGGGGGGGGGGGGTTGGGAAAGAATGCTTAGCAAGAGTGTTATTTTTCCCTTCTAATACCTCATCCATTGTTTATAGGTATTTTTTGGCAACATGTTTATAGGTTTTACTACTGGACTCTTTTGGGGTATATTGGTTTTTATGAAGATAGGTCAATCATGTAGTGCTGAATTTCATGGATTTTAGTACAAAGTATATGCCTAAGCTGGCAATGGTGAGTTATAGGCTAATAGTTATGTTTCATGGGCTTGATGATTAGTGTTGGACTATAAAAAATTTGCGCTTTTTCTGGTAAAATAGGTAGTGTTAAGTGTCCATACAGATGAGTGTATAGTATATTAGTATCTGACATGTGTATTGAGGTGAACAAAGAATTTGTAAGGCCTTTCTGTGGTAAAATTTTCTGCAATGATTCTTGGGTATGAAAGCTTACCTTTTAAAATCCATCAATGACATATAACTTTTGTTTTGTTTATATGATGTCGAAGTAGTCTTCTATAGTTTATTCTGTAATTTTAATATCGAGTGAAACTGAACCTTACTATGCTGTGGACCTGTTACCTTTTGTTCGTATGTCCTTGTTTTTATAAGTTTGGTGAGTTCTTTGAGCGTCAGAATTTAGGAATAGCGACAATGATTGTTGTTGGTAATGTTTTAGTTTTCTTATGTATAGGTACTTGATCTGTAGATATGTGACCTAGTTTTTGGAATTGTAGACAATCAATGAATATATTCTAGCAATAAAGTACTTCCTAGGTGCATAGAGTGTGTAGATCATTTTAGTAGCGCGACTGAATGTAAATATTCCCTCTAGTCAGTGTAAAAGTGATATGTTGGTCATTTTACTTATCCAGTTGTTAGCTTATTACAGACACTAAACTTTCATAGCACAATTGCTGAATCATCTGCCGCTCTTTTTTTAGTGGAACATGAAAAGCAGAGGCAGTTGGAGGATGGGCACACAGTTGCTGAAGAATGAAGTGGCCCAATATCTATTCTTTTGACCTTTTGGCGTGGAGACTATCTGAGTAGCTGCTAAGTCGCAAATTCTAACTGAAATCCCTAATTCCCTTTTTTTTTTCCTTCTAAATTGTAACAGCTTGCAGCTGAGACATGCTGACAGCAGTACAATATACAAGAGAGATAGAAAAAAAAAGGTTTGCATCATTTGTTGTGAATTTGCTTTATATGATGATCAGAATCTTGTCATAGGAAAAAATAAACTATGAAAACACTTTTTCAAGGTAAAAAGGAGTATTTTGTATTACATTTGTGCAAGTTGGTCTTATGGGCCAAGTCAGTGACTTCTATGTTTTCAAATGCAACGATTGAGACTGAATTTGTTTGATACAAATTTCGAAGAAATGAAGTGAGGATCAAATTTTCCCTTTATTATGGATTTATAGGGGAGGCTAAAAGGGCTATTGAGAGTATCCAATTTCAATTCGGTTGTCTACTAACCACATTCTTTCAAAATTGGAAAGATTTGAAAGGAAAATACAAGCTTCTAGTCTCTAAAACAAATTGTTAAGGGAATGCAATGATTGTGAAGCTCACAAATTTGACATAGGTATTTAGTTAAGCTTTTGGGTATGGAGCGTCTTGGGTGATACCCCTAAAAACTGTGGTATGTGTTGTAGTGCTTCTTATTACTTTCCTTCTACCCTGCTTCAAGGCCAGATAGATGACTAGACGAGTATCACGGCGCAGGCTTGATAACATTTTCTATCATCTATTCACAATGCTTATATTGCGTTCAAAAGATATCGTGTCGCATTTTTTTGGAAATTTCAAATAGGGAAATGTCGCAAATTTAAGGAACTGAGAAAGTATATGTAAAATTTTGGAAAAAGTGAACTTTCATGTTAATAATTTTTTCCAACGAGTTTTTGACTCAACATAAATAGCCTCGTGGTCTCCCTCTTGAAAATATGAGAGCCACCTCAAAGTAGGTTTTTTGTTTCACATAAAAGTATGGTTTTCGTATTGCGTATTTCATCATAAAACTCTGAATTTTGTTTCAATCATGGATGAATTATCACCACGCTGGAAACACCTTAAAATATCCAAAGAGGAAGAGGAGTAAGTAGACCAATAGGGTAGAACGTGCAAAGGAGAAGGATGTACGTTTATCCTTATGTTTATTAGCAAGAAATTCCGTGAAGAAGCCATGAAAAGATCACTGAAGAGCGTCTGGACTCTGTCGAATGAGGTAGTACTGTAGAAGTCCGAACCCTTGACAAAAGTTTCTTTATGTTTCAGTTCTTTCATTGGGAAGACAAGAAGAAGCTGCAAGACGGCACACCACAGTCCTTTGGTCACCAACTTCTGGTGATTAAGGAGGTTGATAGCGGCATGCAGCCTTGGCAAGTGGACTTCACACATTCTTGGTCTATGACTTTACCTTTGATTGTAACAAGGTTGAGGATGGCTAGGCTGTTGCTAGTAGGGCATGGAAGGTGGAAGACGTAGACGAGATTCATGAGGTAGAGTGGGAGAGGTCATTGAGGGTCAGAGTCTAGAAAAATATTCAAAAGCCTCTTTCGGAAATGGCAAAAAAATGAAGAATAAGGCAGGTGAGGATGCATGGCTTGGGTTGAAGTATGAGAGACTCCCTATGCTTTGTTTTGGGAGTGGGGTGATTGGGCAAGCAGATAAGGATTGCCCAATGGGTGTGGCCTTAGAGGTGGGGGTGGAGAAACCATAAGATATGTTGGTTGAATGCTTCTCCTTTGAAGGATGGAAGCAAGGCAAGGGAGGAGGGTTTGGAGCTGAAGGGTCGAGGTCCATTGAAGTTCATCCCTTCACCAGAGTCGTCTAAGTTGAAGGACGGGAAGGACTATGTCCCAGAGATTTTGAAGAATAAAAATTGGATACTCAATCTAATTGAGTACTGGAATACGATTTGTAAAACATTAGATACATGAACCAGATAAATGGTATAAGGAACGTACGACATGGCAGGGTACCAGAGTAGCAGTTGAGTAAATTAGAGAGAGAAGGGTGTAATACAAGTGGAAGAAGCTAAGCAAGGATACAACTCATGCAAGATCTTGTATGGGCATCTCAGTATCTCACAATAAGTTATTGGGTAACAAGACATGGTTTTTAAAGGTTTTTCTTGTCATCTTGGCATACAATAGTAGTACTAAACTAACCCTTGTGTTTCCCAACGTACTCTTTGTTTGGTTGGCAGCCCATACCACAGATCAGACTTGTATAGTCATTGCCAAATTTTCAGAATCTATCTGTACCTCTCCCTATCTATCACACTATGACCGCAATTCATTACTATTTACATTTTCTTGATAATAATCTTACAAACATGTATCGATTCAATTACTACGATGAACATTTGAAGTAGGACTGGTGCAGTACTAAATTCGTAAGTAAACATCTATTCCTTAATGAAAACAGATAAACTTGTGCACAAACTAGAGTTTATTCTAATCGACTCATGAAAATGTCACAACTTATGATGGAAAAGAGCCATAAACTAGTGCGAAGTTAGTTTCAGTCAGTAATTTTAGTAAATATTACCTGTTTGAAGAGCCACCTGCACCGTCCCAGAGGGATTGTCAGGAAACAGGCCAATTCTTCCGAGCCTCATTCCAAACCAAGTACCCAACAATTCAACAAAGAACCTTCCATTCTAAAATCCAACTGGAGGCCACAATACCATACTTGTCCCATAAAAGGGCAGTCCCAAAAGCCACAGTTTGAAGGAACAAAGTGAGATACAAATGGCATGCTCCTTTCAATTTGTAAAAAAGTATCGCCCTTCCATGTATTTAGCATCTAACAGCTTTAGAGAGGCTAGAGTTACAAGCTCTTCGATACAGCACGAGAATCAATCATACACATAAGTGCATGTAATAAACATTGAACTCTACCCAAGTTCATTTGTCTAAATGATTATGACAAGTTCATCACATTGCCAACTTTTTTCACTTAAGTTGCAATCAGAAGCTGTATCTTAAGATTTCCATATCCACTGTAGTATAGTGCCATTCCCTTGCATCAATAGACGTTGAAAGATGACATCATACAGTATCCATAAGTAAGGACTTACTCACCAGGTGCCATAGAGCCCATATCCAAAAAATATCATAATAGTTTGCAATTATGATCATATACAAAGTGTTGAAGCACATGGAATATTAAGCCAGCAACTTAGCAAGCTCATCAATTTTTAGGCTTCCCTGGGGAACTAAGTCTAGAAACTCCTGTTCGAAATCTTTTGCTTTGTAAGTTACAGAGCTCTTCCTTTCTTTTGACTTCTTTTCATTTGATTTATTTACAACAGAACCTAGCACTGGCCCTGCTTTGGCAACTTCCAAATCCATTTTTTTTGTGTTTTCATTTTTTTGAATGGCCACCTTTTGAGGAAGATGTCTGAATACAGGGCCGGGTGGGGCTACCTTGGCAAAGGCAACTGACCTTTCAAAAACCATATCTGCATCTAAGGAACTGGCATCAAGTATCACAGCACTTCCACTTTCTACAGCTTGCCTTAAAAGGTGCAGTACACCTTCAGTGCTTGGCGAAGACAATGCAGAATGACGGTTTGCTAATGAGGTCTCTGACACACCTTGCATTTCTCCATCAACTGTCGATGCACCAGAAGAGTTCCCAAGTGAAACTTCCAAGTTGGCAGTACCACTTACATCTAATCCAGAATCAGATTGCATTAACACAGGAGTAGGCTCCCCGTAAAGACAAAAATTGTCAACTATTCTTGTTTCCTTGTCTAATGAACCAAGGCCAGAATCAATGTCGTCCCCAGAGGATTTATCGGAATTTGAAATAGTTTCATTTTCTAGGGTAGTATTCTGAAATTGAGTCACGACATTGACCTCCCATGATGCATTATACTTCACAGCAAAATTAGCCTCAACACTTGTAGCACCCAAGTCTAGACAATCTGTCAAACCTCTTCTTAGACTGGACTTTTCAACATTTAATCCTTGATTTGACATATTTGAGAAACATGGGGACACTTCATCCTCAGAATCTAAGGAATGACCAGTATGTGAGCCCTGAGATGCAGCACTGGGAGTTACAAAACTTTCATCACCCCTCGCACCATCTTCAGGTAGTTGGAGAGATGATTTCCAGTTTCTTCCTCTCCACATAAGTATGTGTTCATTTTCAAATGAGATCAAAACACATGGAACAATATCCTAAAGGCACAGAAGGGATGGCTCCATAAACCCAAAGAAGAACACAAATAAAAAAATACTCAGAGCATATAAAACAATACATAGGCAAACCTTAAGTTTTGCGCCAATTTTACGGCAGTCACTGGGGTTCAATCCTTGACAATTGATTCTAACTAACTCACACTCTTCAAATGCCTCCTTAACATTGTTAACTAAGGTGGCATATACACCATTTTTTCCTGTAAATGCAGAAGAGACAAAACAAATATTATTTCCATCATTCATAAACAATGAAACTTACGCACTCCCCAACTACCCCTTATACAGTGAAGAAGCTCAAACATACCAAGCTTGCATATTGGTATTAGTTCACGTCCCCTTTTCCGCATATCAGTTGCCGCGTCCAAAGTCAAACCTTCTGGAACTCGTTCAATTAATCTGGGGTACACAGGTGCAACAGGTTTCCACAGCATCAGAGGAAAACGAGGTCGAGTTTTGTAATTGTAGTTTCTACCGCGAAAAAGGTATAAACTGCCTCCTCGGCGGTATATAATTTTGCCTCCAGTCCTTTCCTGCAACAAATGAAACTTAAAATGACAAAGTCCTTCAGGGAAAATTCATGCCAGGTAGGGAACAATGATGTAATCACTTTATATGACAGAAGCTCATCTTCATCATATTGAGTAATGCCACACAGTGATGACCAGTGACTTTTACACAAGCACTCTCTCAGAAACAGAGGATTCAATTCAAACTAGGGTTGCAATGCACGGAATTGGTTGCTTTATTATTCTCTTGTTCTTTTTATGTCTGTTTTAAACTTCTTTTATTAGGTAAAGAAGTACTTATTTTTCATCTAATATGTATTTTGCTTCCCCCCCCCCCCCCCCCCCCCTTTTTTTTGTCTAATTAGTTTATTAATGTAACTAATTAAAATGCAGTAACGATGATCCCTAGAAAAATGTAATTTCTTAAAAACTCGTGTCTTGCGGGTAATGGCTTACAACTTTTTCTTCTTATATGGAGTATATCCACAACAATAAAGCTCAACCTTAATCTCAAAAGATGGAGTCGGCTACATGAACCAAAAATATATTGCACATCACCTACAAAAATGTTCCTCTTCCATTTTCTCCTATTAAAAGCCACATATTCTTCTTAACCCATTTTCAACATATCTTTCATAACTCCCTCTATCCAAGTCAACTTTGATCTGTCTAAACTGCGTTTGAGGTCTCTATTATCTCAACTTTCTACCTCCCCCACCCGTATATCTATGGTTTGCCGTTTAACATGCCCAAACCAACCCAAAAAATTTTCCTTTAACTTATCCTCAATATTCACTTTTCCATCTTTCTTTCAAATATCCATATATCTAATTTTATTCATCAAAATATTCCTACACATCCACCTTAACATATATATCACTGCTACACCATCTTCTAAACATTCCTTTTCTTGAAAATCTAACACTTCGATTCATACAATAATGCAGGTCTAATTATCATCTTATAACATTTTCCTTTTAATATTAAGGGCACATGCAATCACACAATAATCATTTAATTGCTCTCCATTTGAGCCACCTAGATTTAATTCTACGGGTGACATCTTTATGTATATCTCCATTCTTTTAGAGAACCAATCCGAAAGATTTGCTTGCAGAGTACTCCAAAATGCTCTAGCACACTTCCTCTTGCTTGATAACTCTATCCCATAATATCATTATGTGACTTATAAGTTTTATTCCTTGATAATTTTAACACTCTTGAGCATCTCCTTTATTCTTATAAATGGGCACCAAGGTGCTCCTTTTCCAACCTAATGGCATCTTATTTGTCCTCTAAATTTTGTCAAAAAGATATGTTAACTACTCAGTACTATTTTGCCTAGGTGTCCTCAAATCTCAATAAGAATATCATCAAACCAGACAACCTTTCTTAATTTCATCATCTTCAATGCCTCCACTTCTAATTTTTGCATCCTTCCCATAGAACTCTCAATTAACTTCATTCCTCAATAGTGATGTCCTCTACATACCCAACTTGACCACCATTGAATAACCTGTTAAAAAACTCCCTTTATCAACCTTTAATCTTGTCATTTTGGGCATTTATTCTTTGGTTTTTATTCTTCACACACATAACTAAACAACGATGTTTGGAAAACATTTGTCTTATCTTGGCTGTCCTCTCTCTCTCTCTCTCTCTCTCTCTCTCTCTCTCTCTCTCTCTATCTATCTATCTATCTATCTATATATATATCCCCTTCGTTAGATTTCAATTATTCATAAACATCCTTATACACCTAAACTATAGATTCCCTATATCTAGGAATAATTTCATCATCTCTAGAATTTCCCATATCCACACAACATTCTCTCTTGTTTTTGACACCTACTTTAACATTTCGGCTTGGGGAGTACCTCTATTGCCACTTATATACCTTCATCTTTAGCCAAGTAGGGTGGGGGTGTTCCTCCAAAGTCAATAAGGTTTCTTTCCACAATCTTTATTCCTCTTAAAGCTTGATTTGATGCAAATATTCACGATTAGTAATCTATGTTGGGTGTCTAAACTCTCCTTTGGAATCACCTAACAAATCAAGCAATTACTCTTATACATCTGCCAACATATAGTCTATTACGTTCCATTCATCCCACTCTGAAAAGTCACTAAATAGGAATCTCGCTTTTTGAAATAAGTGTTAACCAGAAACAAGTCATAAAACAAGGCTAGGATGGTTTCCCCTCCATTTCTTACTCCATAGCCAAAACCTCCATATACAGTTTTATACCTATAACTAATCATCCCCATATGACCATAAGTCTCCTCCCACAAAATGTTTTACGATTTAGGGAATACCTTGAACCAATTCATCTAGGTTCTCCTTAAACTAATGTTTAGCCTCTTCTTCAATACTTACTTCGGGTGCATATGCACTCACAATGTTCATAATCTCCCTTTCCACAAACAATCTTAACCTACAAAATCCTATCACCCTTTCTATAAACAACGACAACATCGTTTACAAGTCGATCATCTATGATACCCCTTTCTATTCTTTACTTATCACCACAACAGAGAGTCTAATAACTTTGGTTCAATCTCCAATCCACTTTGTCTTTTAAAAACACATTTAGATACTCCTCTTTATATCTCCATTTATTCAACTAATTTTCCAATAAACAACCCTATATTCTAAGATGTGAGTCTAAACTTAGTCTCCACATATCCTTATTCATTTCTCACCATAGAGCACCACTTTGGGGCGACAAACTTGCAACCCTTGCATATTTATCACTTGTCTGGGTCTAAAAAATGTAGCGCTTTGCCGAGTAGAGAACCCCCACGAAAATATCATCTTGGTTCATGCTCATGAATGTGACAAAGTTGTATGCTGATTGTCGCAAGCCTACGGCAACCTACCTTCATTATATGGGCTTGATACCAACAATAAGTAGGAAAAAAAACCATTGGTGGAGGTCTTATAAAATTATATAAAATTTAAAAATTAGAAAAAGATATACTGTATTTTTTTAGTTATAAGTTATACATAATGTTTAACAAACAAAAGGATTCTATCTTCATACACCCTCAATTCCTTGATTTTTTTTTCTCCGTGTCGTGTTAATAATATACAAATTTAATACACTAATTACATGCGAAGATGTAGATTTCATTCACCTAATGCTTACCTATATATTTTTGTTATGTATGTTTTGCAGGACATATTATGTGTTGTTACCAAAGCTAAAAAAAAAAAAAATAACAATAACATCTAAGCTAAAAATGATTGTTGTATATGACAAATAGTAGTACATTTTACATGAAATAATAAATACAGTCATACCTAAAGTCTAATATTATATATTTATCGTAATATTATTTTATAGCAAATTTGGCTTCATATCAACTCTTGGAAAAAAAATTTATTTCTTGATTAGAGTTAAATTCATTTGCTTCCTAATCTTAGTTTGATTGTGTTGTCCTAAAAATCATTGTTTCCTAATTCGTATTGAATCATGTGGTGCATTTTTTTTGCTTATATATGTAAACTTTTCTTAGTTGTTATCCTAAGTAGCATGACACATGTCAGGCAATGGTGATGCTAAATGACAGGCTCTTGGATTGAGAAATGACTCTTTAAAAAAATTTAAAAAATTGCCAAGAAACATAAGTTAAGAAGCGAGTAGCATGGGTTAACACTTCAACACAATGTTACAGCAAAATTTTCAAAAATTCAAACAAGATCAACAAGCAAAATTCTTTTGTGTTAATAAATAAGTTGCAGTTTATCACTGGTTGTAAAGAAAGAAAATCATATTTTAAACAGGGTCCAAGATTTCATGAAGCAAGCTCACATCTGTCTTGTTCACTGATAGGCCAGTAGCTTCTTCCACATCTAAAAAACTTGCCGACCTTGGTTTCATGGTTGTAAGTTTTCTCTCAAGAGTACTTAAACCCCAAACTTTGAAGTTACAACTTCTAAGTTACTCCATATTACATATTTTTGCTCTTGTTTTGCCTTTCTAGAGCAGTAAACCAGAAAACATGTAGTTTTGTTTATACAGGGTAAACATCAAGCCTAAACAACTAGAGAAACTATAAAGACAGCAGTTTTGAAACATAATATCTAAAATTCTCAATAAAGCAAAACATGATAAACACAAACCTCAAGTTGTTGGCACACATTATCCATATCTACAGTACAAACCCCTTTGCATTTTATTTTACAAACTCTCCGCCGCTTCCAGTGTGCATGGATATTATCCAACATGTTGTGAGTTAAACCATCTCTACCTACAAAAAAAAGGCTAAACTTGATTCAAAAGGGATGAACCAAACATTGGCCACTAATGTCAATAACAATGATAGTCACCATAAACCACAAATTCACTCCAAAAACCCACATTGGAACATAATACATCCTCCATACATTATACTACATAGAGTTACAATCAAGGCTCCATGACAGAGCAACACTCAGTACTTCTTAACTGTTTAATTTGGTCAAAACAGGTTTGATTCCAAATTCCAAGAGAGACATTGTTCTTGATTCAATTGTTCCTTAAGAATCCATGACATAAACAATCACACAAGAACAAAGATTCTTACAGTGTCATTTACAATTCCCCATTAAAAAGCAACACTATTTATTTCCTTCAACAACACCACCCATGCACATAAGGAACTGGAAGCACCTCAAATGGCAAAAGTACAACTCTTATCCCTTACTAGATGGACGCAGGTTTTGCAATTCTTAGACATTTATTTCATTCAATCAACAAGTTTCAATCTTTCTTCTCTCCATTCCCTATTCGTTTTTAGTTTGAGTTTACACTGGCTCAATACAGCCACTCACTCTGTCACAGTGTGTACCAATAGTAAATACAACCTGCCTAACCCCCAACACCCCTTGGCATGAGTCAAACCCACGATTTGTAGGTGGGCAATGAAAGGGTTTACCACCCTTTCCCCTTCTTCCTTCTCAACACATCCGTCATACTAAAGATGCAATAAAAACATAGAAAATTCAGGAGTTTCTTAAACGCATATAAATAAAGCAAAAAAAAAATACCACTCCATACCCATGTTAAGCTGCCTCTTCGCCTTCCTACACCCTTCCACCAACTCCGTAACCTCATCTGCTGTCAACGGCTCCCCCAACACCTCCTCCCTAGACATTACATACTTCGGACCTGAACCCGGCAAAAACGGTCCGGGCTTCTGAACAGGCTTCACCCCCTTCTTCCCAGGCTCCGGTATATGAAACGAATCAAACTGCGGCAACTCCTTCTTACTTCCAGGCAACGGCTTACGCCCGGTCCATGGGCGGGGCATCGTCCCGGGCCCAAACGGCGTAACCGGGGGCTCCCTGAGCCCGAGGGGCTTCACATTCTTGGGCGTCTCAGTGTAACTATACATGAACTCAAACGGCGCTCCTGGGACCATATAAGTTACCCCGTTTTCCCCAACTCTGATATCCGTTTCGCCCACCACCCCCCTTTCGTCCCTCTTTGGGAACTTCACCCGTTTCGCCGTTCTCCGAAACGCCGGATGAGATGAATTACTCAAATTAGGGTTAGAGTTTTTCTGGGGTTTTGAGTATTTCGATTTTTTCCCAGGAATCGAGGAGAGGGACGGCGTCGAAGGGGTGCCGGTGGACCTGAAACTGGGTGTGGTTCTGGGTGTTTCTCGTGGCGCGGCGGCGGAATCAGCGTCGTAAGTAGCTGAAATGTTGAGGGCGGATTCGAAGCGGCGGAGACGGCGGAGGTCGTCTTCTATTTGCTGCTGAGTGCGGCGGTTCCGCTCCAATTTCTCGGCATTGGCGTTGTTCCACCGTGCGAAGCGGACTTCTGTGGTTGTAGTGGTGGTTGTTGGAATTGGCGCGAAAATTGGAAACGGGATAACGGTTTTAAGCGCCATTATTAATAGCTTGTAAAGTTTCCCGGCAAGGTCGCCGGAGGAGTGAACGGCGTCGTTAATAGGAGAAAGATAAGTGGAAATGAAGAAGAAATTTTATAGTTGACAGATAGAAGTGAAGCAAAGTACGTACAAGCCACTGATCGTAAACGAGTTTTCCACTATCTATCTGCTTCTGCTTACAAAAATACAAAAGCAAAGCAAGTGTGGGTCGGGATAAGTGATTTTATGTTCGCAACAAGATAATTAAAAAAATCTAAGTAATTTTTAGAAAATTATGTTTATATTAGGCAACAACTACCCATTTGTTAATAAGCGTATGTTAGTACAGAGTAATTTATCAAGGGAGAGTGTTATAATTAATTGTTTGTCTTGTAATCGATTGATTCGATAGGTTACCGTTATGTTAATATCGAAATTTTCTCATCAAATAAAATATATAGTATTAAATAATTTTGTGCGGCTACCATTATAACACATTAAAATATGAAAATTGTAACTATAATAAAACAAAAGGGGAATTATCATCCCTTCTTTCAGCCTTTTCACAATCTGTAAAATATAATTTTGAACACGATTTACTTTAATTATTATACTTTCAAAAAATATTTTTTAATTATAAAAATTATATACTCTACATTATACGGGTATTGCTTTGAAAGTAAGCATAGAAAGAAATTATGATGCCCTGAAAGATACAAGTAACATGAGTTTAAGATTATTTAAATTAAATAGACAAAAGTAAATTAAATTGACCAAGTATCACATTATTTGTGCACCAAAGTCACCTACATTTTATGTTGGTTGGCATTAAAAGCACTCACACGTTGTTATGTAAATACAAGTGCAACCAAATATATAAGCAAAGCAATCTAAGTTACCAAAAAAAAATTGAAATTACTCCCAACTTCAATCACCATTAATTGCCCCCAATGAGGGAGACAGTTCAAATCTTGCACCATCTTTAAAGTCCCACGAGACCAAATCCATCATGCACATGAAATAGCCAACATGTGTATGCTTTTGATTTACATCCCTTATAGTAGCGACTAATTTTATCTTGTCATTTCTAAAATGTAAAAAAAAAATATTAATTGCCCCCAATGGAACTTAAAGAGTTCATAGCTCACAAGAAACTTGCCTCCCCGTTTTTTAACTTTATAAAATCACCTACTCTTGAATATTTACGAAATAATAATAAAAGTATTCATACTTATTTTGATATATATAACCCTTAAATGTAGATGTAAGTTATAAACTATCAAATAATTTAATTATTAAATAAGTAAACATTTATTAATGATCTAAGATCAAATCACACTTGTATCATAAACTTTTTGTTTTGTTTTTTGCTATTTTCATTCTCTTTTACACAAATCTTAAAAACTTAAAATCTAAAAAAAATTCAATTATATGTGTAAAAATTTTAAAAGTTTATAATTGAAAAATATATATTGAAACAAATTTATCAAAATATCACACAATTATTTTTTTCCCTTATACACTTAAATGATTAAAATTTAACTATAACATTTATAAATTTAAAATAGAAAGATAAAAAAAAGGAGAAAATATCTCATATTCTCCTTACCAAAAAAAAGTTATGAAATATAAGTATATGATATTGTTGACAAAGTATAGTTCACATAAATAATCATTAGCAAGTAAATAATAATAACAACAATGACGATAATACTACTACTACTACTAATATTATTATTATTATTATTATTATTATTATTATTATTATATTATTATTATTATTATTATTATTATTATTATTATTAAAAAAATATGAAAATTCGGTGGTGGATTTTGGCATATGCTAATTAGCCAACTTGTGGTCTTGGTTTTGCCTCTTCCGATCTCACCTTCCTCTCCTTTCTTTCTCTCCTCCTTCAATTGTCATCATCATTACCTGTCTCTCAAATTTTCTACCCATTTTCCAGCAATTATAATACATGTACTCTTGATTTTATAAGAAAGTTGCAATCTTTATTATAAGATTGATTGATATATCTGAATTTGATCCGTTAATTTCTTGTAAAGATGATAACTTTGAAAGTTTTTAGAGCTGGGTACGAATAATTCAGCTCGAGGGAGAAGAAAATTGTGATTTTCGGTGTAAAGCTTGAATTTATTTTGGTGGGTGTGAGAAAAAAATTTGCGGGCTTGATGAAAAAGTAGGAGAATTGGAGGGGGAAGAGAAGAGGGAAATGCTGTATTTGAAGCAGCCAATGTCTCAAGAATTGGGTGAAGGAGTGTTTGTGAATTTGGAGTGTGGAATTTGAATGTTAGTCTGAGAAATTCCCGAGCCCCGAGGCTCGGAGGATCTAGAACAAGTGAGGGATACACAATAAGGGGAAAATGGGTTCACAGGAAGAAGATCATCAGCCTTTTCAGCCTACGCTTTCTCCTCAGCCGTGTATGCACAAGTTCAGGCTCTATGAGACACGATCGGTATCGCTCTTGTTTGTTTTTGATGTGATTGTTGTTTTGATTTTCTTTTGTTTTTGTTGTTGTTTCTGCTTGTTGTTGTGTGGAAAATGTAGGCGGGATTTTTATTCAGGTCAATGGGTGTTACCCTCGAGACTTTATTAACTAAGCTAGTTTTGAATTTATTTTGTTTTATTTTGCTGTTGTGTGGATTGTAGGAGAGGGTAGGGATGTATAAGGGATATGATTTCTGGGAATGAGTATTATTCTAGAGAAGATATTAACTAAGATAGCTAACATCCACGATTTGCGTATTGCTGTCATGCTTAAGCTCAGTTTTACAGGTGGTAAAATATAACCCCATGACTTTATCAACTAAGATAGCAGACATCAATGAACTCGCGTTTCCCTTATCATGTTAAAGCTCAGTTTTATGCTTGATTTATGGTAATGATGTTGCTTTGTGGTATGAACTGAGCTTCAAATGATAGTGATACGCGAAGTAGAAAACTGCCGTAAGTCATAGTAGCTTGTAGTAGAGGGTAAATCCGTTTGTAAAATAGAACACTGCTGGTGTATGCATTAATATATTTATGATTAGGCATAGTTTAATGATTACCACTTATTGTTTTTGTTTTTCCATAATGATTATCTTATTCTTGAAGGACATCGTCTACTTTCAAAATTTTTGGTAAAATACTGTTCAATGGCACACCTCATATCTTTCAAAATGTGTATCTTAGTGTGATGCTTATATCTCCCATTATGATGTCAAGATGTCGAGGAGAATGAAATAGGTCTTTGAGGATGTTGATAGCAATATGATTAGTGCATCCAATCAAAAAATGCTGTAAGCTATTTGAAGCTCGTTTTTGATATAATTGTGAGTGCCCTCTCTTCTGCAACAGGACTTGTTTCCAAAGTTGTTGAACTATGGTACATAGATAGTGTATTGTATTTGGGATGAGAACGGAAGACACTTTGTACTGAAGATTTGACTGGGTACTGTAGAAGATGGAATCCCTCTTAGTGATGGGTGGAAGAATGGGTGGCGGGAGTATCCAAAATCCTCTCAAATCTTCATTTATAGAAGACAAAATTGCATACTATAAGTTTCTGAGAGTAGCTTTAGAGAAGAAAACAGTGTTTCCATTTTCCTCTTGCCCGCTCTATAAGGATTTTAGGACAGGATAAATTAGAGAAAATATATTATATGCAAATGTAGTGATGATGTAAGTTGAGGATGTATACAAAGTGAATAAACTGGTGAACATTATCATATTTTTCCAAGGTTATTCTTGATGATTAGGTGGCCTGTTGGTTTGAAATTCTGGTTCCATTTTTCCTCCTGGGTTCTCCGTGTGAAATATGTGATTAAGCTAGGATTTTTATCTTAGTATTGGGACTGAAATTGAGAATTTGCAATTTTGCAGATCCAAAGTGGCCTTCAATGATGCTGCAACATTCCCTCAGTTTCTGTATTTATTTTTTTTTTTTTTTAAATGAGGTCTTAG
The DNA here is from genome assembly GCA_026401315.1 of Dysphania ambrosioides. Classification (NCBI taxonomy): domain Eukaryota; kingdom Viridiplantae; phylum Streptophyta; class Magnoliopsida; order Caryophyllales; family Amaranthaceae; genus Dysphania; species Dysphania ambrosioides. The sequence goes on from CM048667.1 coordinate 5,350,416, forward strand.
CTGGGTAGTTGAAAAAAAAGACTTGGGTAGATGTTGGTTTTCTACAAAAAAGGTTATGGTTAGTCTTTGGGTAGTTAACTCTTAAGTCTATACTGAGAGGAGGCATTGCTTATCAAAATAATTAGCTAGGGCCTTGTGTATTTTTATATTTGGATCATGAACTAGGCTAAGCTACTATGATACTATCAAAATTCATATTTAAATTCAGAAGCAGTTTAGAACAAGGAAACATTACAGGTTGGTATCAAGTCAAGAACTCATGATTTCCATCACTCTCATTTTTCTTGTATGTTTTACCAAATTGCTTTGGAAGTATCTATTTGGTTACTAAAGCTTGAGCAGATTTGTGTTATTCTTTTTACTATTGGCTAGGATAAAGTTGTGTCTTGCTGTAAATACCTTCTATTTGAAAGGTTTATTCTGCTTTTCTGATTGGCTGCTTTCTTTGTCATCTTTCAGAAATTTTACATGATAGGAAGGGACAAGAGTAGAACGTACTGGCGAGTGTTAACCATTGATAGGTCTGAACCATGTGAATTGAACTTTCATGAAGATTCTACTGCATATACTGAAAGTGAATGCAGTGAACTTTTAAAACGGATACATGAAGGAAATAAGTCCATTGGTGGACTTAAATTTGTCACAATTTGCTATGGAATTGTTGGTATGTGACTGATTATAACTAAGAACTCTTGTCAAATGGTAGATTGTTTATCCTTAACTTCTGTCCCCAACTTTCAGGGTTCATTAAATTTTTGGGGCCATACTATATGGTGGTAATCACGAAAAGGAGACAAATTGGTTCAATATGTGGCCATGCAATATATGCCATCTCAAAGAGCAAGATGATTTCGCTTCCAGATTCTGCAGACCAAGCCCAAATGACAGATTCAAGGAATGAATACAGGTTGTACTTATGACTGCCCAATATTGTTGCCTAGCACATTTAAAAGAACTACGGTTAGATGTGACTCTTTTCTTCACTAATATCAGGATGGATTCAATATTGCAAGTGATTTTTACCTGATCCAGATCTGCCCTAGATAATGATGTTTTCTTTTTTGGTCCAATATGATGGCTATAGTTTTATCTTCTAAAGAGAATTTTTGCTTTCAGTTAGCATTGCAAAGAGTTTGAATCTTTTATCTCTTGACTTTTATGAAAGTAAACTCATTATAGATTCATACAATGATTAGATGGAATGCCTGTCTACTAATCTTCTTTGTCAATCTCTTACATGTCTCTTTCCGTTTCTCATGTGAGCCTGTCTACTTCTTTTTTAGTCATTCTCTCCCACTGTACACTCTATGTAGTCTTGTTTATGTGAATAGCCTTTGGGGATACTTTATGAGGTTAGTTAATAATGGAATACCAGTTTATCACCATCAGCTAACTAGTATTTGAGTAATATCAGGATATTTGTTCTTTTTCTTATTTTATTTAGTAGTATTCTGGGCATACAGCCTTCAGTCTGGTTTGTTACTTTCTAGGTTTTTTTTGGAGTTTGGATATAGAATTTTGATTGGAGATGTTCAGCGTTCATCCATTCACCATACCCTATGTCATATGTTTCGTTTGCTCTTTTATTGTGATATAAGCCTTCAGAAAGTCTAAGTGTATACTTCAGAAAGGAAGGGCATTTGGGTTTTTCCTGACTTGTCTGTTTGTTTGTGTGTAATCTGGCTAATGGTAATTTGGTAGTTATGTATTTAATGTCAAGATCTACTAATGGAGAAGCCTATAAGCTATGCTCTGTGGGGGTTAGAATTCTGATACTCTGATGTCTTGGAGCTGGGCATCTGAACCGATTTAAAAGACCAGAGCGTAGCTTACTAAGTCAAATTACTAAGACGGTTGTATATGCCCTTTACTCTGTTGAGGACTTACACAAAACAGATGAGTAAGAAAGTAAAACGTGAAAAGATGTGCACCTTAATCCTACTCCTTAACTATTATAGATCACCACGATTTAAGTTTATGTTTAAGCAACCTGTCTTACGAAACTAGTCAGCGGGAGTCTAAAACTGGAATTGGCGCCAGATTACCCAATATTTATATGTTTGATGCAACAAACATATATTTTTTTGCCATAAAGATAATGTGTGGAATGTGTAATATTCACGACTCAGTCAACTCATGGCTAGAGTTATCTGTCTCTTGTTGTCTTATGTGTTGCCATTATTGAACACTGGAGATGCTGACATTGATATGCCTTTCCACTCTTTCTTTCCAAGTAAACAGAAAAATGATCAGGTAAAAAGATTATTCATTTGCTTAAGTGGTGAGTGAGTTTTTCATAAAGTATGAGATTGTAATACAACAACTATAACAAAGCCAAGCCTTAATCCAAAAAGAGGGGTCAGCTACGTAAATCAAGAGCCTATCTCACGTGATGATCCATGACCTAACCATCGTAAACGATCTTGGCTTATCTTATCCTTGGTATTTGCTACTCCAACTTTCTTTTGAATATCCACATTTATAATTTGTCTCTTGGGTTGTTCCCCCACTACCATGTTAGTGTAATATTTTTGCTACACTCGTCTTCTTAACACGCTTCTTCTTAAAAGCCAACATTTCAGCCCTTACAATACTGCTGGTCTAATACTCAAAGTTACACTATATTCACTTGATTTCCCCCCCATACTGAAAATACACTCCATTTACACTGTTTTACTTTGACTAACTCTAAAATCTCTAGGTTCCCACATTTATCTTCATTTCTCTAACTTAGCGTTCACCCCCGCGCTAGTTTCATCTATTAGAATAATATCATCCACAAAAAGCAAACACCATGGTATCTCATCTTGTATCGACCTTGTAACTTCGTCCAAGTAACAAAGTAATATATATAAAGGTTGTTTGATGGTTTTGTTTGTCTCACTGTGCCTTAATTACTTTAGTTCTTAATGGGGAATTGCATATATTTTGTTAAACTTTATTGTGTTGGTTTTGCAGATATAAGAAGCTTCTATGCATGGTTGATCTTACAAAGGACTTCTTCTTCAGCTATTCATACCATGTCATGCGTACTCTTCAGAGGAATCTGTGTGATAGACAGACAGGGCACATCCTCTATGAAACTATGTTTGTCTGGAATGAATTTTTAACCCGTGGTATACGAAGTCATCTCCAAAACACACTATGGACCGTTGCATTAGTTTATGGCTTCTTTAAGCAAGTAGGTGGTGAACTTCTCTTTCCTAATTTGTTGTTTGACGCTCTGTTCTTAAACACAAAGTTGGTTGTCAGAGTATGTGATACCATAAGATAGCCATGACTGTGTTTTACCTAATATTTTTTTTTTGTGTTATTCCAGTTTCCATTTGTTAGTTCATATTGGCTGCTGCTATCCTTCTGAGTTATGTTAACCCCTATTCACTTATCTTAACTACTTCAGGGGACATTCTCTATAGCTGGACACAACGTTAGGCTAATTCTTATAGCTAGGCGTTCTCGTCATTATGCCGGTACCAGGTTGTCTTACAGTTCTGAACATTGCTCTTTCTGTTTTATGATCTCGTTAAATCATTGTTCTTGTCTTGAAATCTTGTATATTTCTATAGTTGTGATTTGGTTTGACTTTTTATCTGTGCTTATTCTCATAAAAGAGAAAAATGAGTTCAGCTTGTATGGACAGTGATTTGTGTTCAAAAAAATCTTGAAACTATGTAATTATCTTTCTTTGGTATATAACATCAATCTTCTCCTTCTGGCTTTAGTTGACACTTCCATTCTATGTGCTTCTGATTAGGTATCTCAAAAGAGGAGTTAATGAGAAAGGACGAGTGGCAAATGATGTTGAAACAGAGCAGATTGTGTTTGAGGATGTTGCTGATGGATTGCCTGTGCGAATTAGTTCTGTCGTCCAGAATCGTGGCTCTATTCCCTTATTTTGGTCGCAGGAGACTTCACGCTTAAATATAAAGCCTGATATTATATGTATGTTTCCCTTGGTTACTCCAACCATCAGCCTTGTTATTGTTGTTAGCTTTATTGTTAGTGTCAAGCTCAAAAAGTATCTCCTTTTTGTTTGCTGTGAGGTCTTGCAAAAACAGTGTGGATGGTTTTGGTATGTTGAGTTACATACATCTCACCCCTTCTGAACAGGGGCTGGTTCATAATTTGAAAATGGGGTGTAAAATAAATAATTACAAAGTACTGAATATACTATTAACCCCTTTCCCCTATCTCTGCAGAGAATTGAGGGGGGGGGGGGGGGGGGGGGGGGGTGGGTTGTCAAAAGTTCAATGACATATTCTTTTTTATATACAACCAGTCAACCCGTAGAAGCACAAGTTTATCTTATTCAAGTAATCACAATCCTGAGATCATAAAACGTTTGGGAATAGGAATTGCAAAGAGTGGACGTATTCTCTTTTTCTTTTCACTTCTGGTTTGATATGGCATAACATACTTAGGGGTACAACAAGTATTCATTCTTGTATACTTGAAGTCAATTGTTTGTCTAAAGATCTTCTACATGTAGCCCCCTTGGTGTAAAAGACTAGTGAGTATTTATGCATCTATTGGATTTAGATTGGGGCAGCACATTCACATTTTATACATTTAGTTTTACTCTGGGGAATCAAAAAACCTAAGTGATCTTTTTTACATACAACAACTATAACAAAGTCAAGCCTTAATCCCAAAAAGATGGTTCAACTAATAGAACCAAGAATCTATCTCATATGATCATCCACTACAATTCTGCTCCTACGCTCTCTCCTATTTAGAGCCGCATCTTCCTCTAAACCCATTTTCTCCATCTCTTTCCTAACTCCCTCCATCCAATTCATTTTTGGTATGCCTCGACCACATTGGAGGTCTTATTATACTTGGCTGTCACTTATAGAGTTTTACCAATGAATAATTGGGTATTTCTCGATTGCCATTAATTGTCTTGTCTTGAATTATAATTTTTATATGTTTTGAACAAAAAATTGATTATGTACAGACATTCCACATTTATCCTAAATTTTAGAGAACATTAATAGAAGACTCAAGTGAAACATTTGTTCCTTTTCTCTTTATTTAAATTTCTTTCAAATTTAACCAACTCTCCTCTTTGCAAAATTCCCTACTTCCCCTGTCCCCTTGAAGTTTTGCGCACTTCCATATTATTTGTCCCTATAAGATTGCCCATTTCCCCTTTTCAACACCATTGTCTACATTGTTGTTCTGTATTTTATTCTTTCCCCCCCATATATAATGACTAAACTATCTACTTAATAGAACTCTTATAAAGTAATACTCCGTATGAGGGGAATGACTGAATAAGGTCATCTTTTAAGGGATGAAGGAAATAAATAATTGGAAGAAATGAAAGAAATTCTCCATATGCTTATTTGGTGTGAAAGAAATGCAAAGGTATTGCATGATTGGTTCACGGTCTTCTGTAGTTCCGCACCTTGGATTTCCTACACTTTGGCATGCCTTCATATCATATTACTCATTTTAGAATAGTCAAACTGAGGTCAAGATATTTATTGATACTGCTTTGTCGTGATAATTATACGCATATACTATATGGGTGGGACAAAGTTATTGCTTTTTCCAAATTAGTAGTGCTTTATGATCAAATTTCCTAGATACCCTGCTTAAGTTGAGTCATGGTAAGACAGTGGAATGGTACAGCTGTTATATAGGTTATGTTGATGAAATGATGTTGGAATAGCATGACAATTAATATCATCTTAAACAAGCATAATGTGATTTTATCAATATATATTAATAATATAATGAGCTATACATGGGGCTAAGAACTAGTTATATCTTTGATGAGGTGGCAATCTTTGCATCACTATTTTTTTCCTTGTATCTAGAAAGTCAAAATTTGAAAATGAAGTGTAATTTGCAATTGCAAAAAGTAAACCCTATCTTACCATGGAATTTAATGCTGTTTATAGTAAATTTATTGCTATTATCTTACAGTAGATTAAGACATAATTGAGTATTCCTTTTCTAATTTTTACACTGTTTCTCGTTTCAGTGTCAAAGAAAGACCAGAATTATGAAGCTACAAGGCTCCATTTTGAAAATCTTGCCAAGAGATATGGCAATCCAATAATCATTTTGAATTTGATCAAGGTACATTATTGAAAATTTTATTTGCCGATTGAATTTGTCTTGTTTATAATCAATCTAAGGGCCAGCTGCTGGCCATAAAAGATGTGAAGGAGAAAAGAAAGGAAAATGAACATGATATGTGAAGGTTGATATATAAAACCATAAACTGAAGAATGCAGGTCTTTCTGGTGATCTTATACATATATCCTTTGAAAATCATCATGATTAAAAATCAATTCTCCCAGATACTGAACATTATTTTTGTAGATCACTAATCAATTCTACAATTTCTTTCAAGCTTACTCCATTGTGTCAAACTAATTTGTCTTTGTTACCTAGACTTCTCTGTTCATGTTAGGATTGAATGCATCTCTGTTCCCAGGTGTAGGACTTGGCTGTTTTACAAGAATGCGTATGTTTTTGGTCTAAAGTATAAGTGTCATGTGCGTATGTTTTTGGTCTAAAGTATAAGTGTCATGTGTCCATATCCATATCAAATTGTTGAGTATGGATACTTGAGGTATTTTTATAGTATGAGTGATGAATGGAGTAAAATTTAAGAAGCTCTAGTTTTTGAAGCAGAATAAAATTCCTGATTAAATTTGCTTTCTTCTTTCTTGAGTAGACGATGGAAAAGAGGCCACGTGAATCTATTCTTCGTGCAGAGTTTGCAAATGCCATTGAATTTATTAATAAAGATCTGCCTGAAGAGAAGAATTTGAAGTTCCTGCACTGGGATCTAAATAAACACTCCCGATGGTATTTTGTGTTTTTGTGAATGTTATTGTTATATGTATTCCTTCAGCTTTCAAAATTAGAGTGCCTGAATATTTTTTTTTGTCTTCCAGTAAATCTACGAATGTGTTGCTCTTCCTAGGAAAAGTTGCTACATATGCCTTGACTCTAACAGGTTTCTTTTATTGTCGACTACCACCAGCCTCAGGGTTTGGTAATCCTTCAGAATGTCTATCTTCTGGGTGAGTTCTCTCATCTCATAAGAAAATCTTGACATTCTATGATGCTCATATCTATTTCCGTACTAATAAAAGAGTGGAGTCAGGATGTTTTTCCCCCCCTTTTGGAGATCCTAATACGATATTAGACATAATTTGAATATGTAGGACTGTATGTTATTATATCTTACATATTGTGCTCTCTGCTTTATACTGCTTTCATTTATATGGCTTGTAAGTTGTGATGCTCTTTCCAAGTTAGATGATATGCAAAAATTATGTTATCTACTGGATCTCTGTATGCTGTCAAGGCATGAGACCAATAAAAATAGGAAGGCAGAAAAGTTTTAAAAAGACGTTTAGAATACATATTGTATATTATTTGCTCCAAAGTTCATTTGATCTATTCATGTCGAAAGGACACAAGGTTGATTAAATGAAGGCAATTTGTTGATCCACCTTTTTTGAATGTATTAGGGCTTCTGTTTGAACCATACTCTTATTTACTGACCCTCATGCCACATGTTAGATTCCGAGGCCTTGAGCTTATTGTCTGGCCCGTTTTTCAACTTCTGCATGTTTATATCTCCATGAATTCAATATCCACTGATATAGTAGTCTTTGTGTGTTGAAATATAGATGTTCAATATTCTTGAAGTCGGTTTTGTACTTGTCTTTCTACTTTCAATTTTGTCCCTTTCTGGTATCAGGAAATGATTTTGACAGGTTGGTTCCTAGGGGTCTTGGTTCTAGACAGTGATATCCGCTTATCTTTTTCTTTTTTTTGGTCATTGTGTATTTCCTTCTTTCCTGTATTTAAGTAAATTACAATTGTTTGATTATGCTTCAATTTCAGGTCTATATATCCTTCTGTGTTACAAACATAACTGCAAGTACATTTAAGATTTTTGCTTTAAGTTTGTGACAACTGACCATAGGTCTGTCTAGTCTAGTTTTGGATATGAGTTTTAGATCAAAGTAATGGTCAAGTAATAATGCAGGTTCGTCAAAACAAGGGACTTTTCTGAATCGATTGATCCTCATTTTGCCCATGAAGATGATAATAATGCAAAAGCAGATGCTCGTGATACTAAGGTCCATGGAGATTTTGCTGACAATAAGCCAATGTTCCAAAATGGGGTCTTGAGGACCAATTGCATAGATTGCCTAGATCGAACGAATGTTGCACAATTTGCCTATGGATTAGCTGCCCTTGGACACCAGCTTCATGCTCTAGATATGATAGATGTCCCCAAGGTTGACCTTGATTCACATCTGGCTGATAATTTGATGGGGTTCTATGAGAAAATGGGAGATACTCTTGCTCACCAGTATGGAGGCTCTGCTGCTCACAACAAGGTATGCTTTCTGCAACAATCTATTTCTAGGTCAATAGGACATTTTCTCATGGGAGGGCACTTTGGCTGGCTGTTTAACTTGCAATCCTTTATTAGAATAGAAAAAAAAGAAAGAAGAAAGAAGAAAAAGATAAGAACCTGAAGTGTATGACTTTGAACCTTCTGTGTTATGTTCATTCATGTTCCATCATTTCAATTGTATATGCTTACGCACAGACACGTATATGAGGTAGGTAAAGATGGAGAGTTCTAGCTGGTGTTTTTTTTCTTTAGAATAAGAAAAACTATATTGAGGATTCTTTCCTTGTGATTAGCATGCTGTCTTGGTGGATGGATTTTCTTTTTGGATATTAAGACTTGCTTGGAATGTATTGACACTAGTGTAGCCTGTCATTTGATTGTCAACAGCATTTTAATCAATATTAAATTATGATTTCTGAGGGCATATTGAATTTAAAGCTCGACCCTTCCCTTTCCCAGCACAAACACACAGCAATGTAGATGACTTGAGCTATCAATCTTTTGTATGTGTAGATATTCTCTCAACGAAGGGGTCAATGGAAAGCAGCCATCCAGTCACAGGAATTCTTCAGAACTCTGCAACGATATTACAGCAATGCGTACATGGATGAGGAGAAGCAAAATGCTATCAATGTGTAAGTACACTTTTAACTTTTGTTAAAACAATTATATGCAAGTCCAGATCTTTTATTGCATAGATTATTGTTATAGACTGAGATTTTGATGATGGAAGCCAAGGGTTGAAGAGTGATTATGAATGTGTAATTAAAAAATGAATAAACAAGAGAAAGGAAACTGATTGTAATAGTGCTGTAATCAAAGCAACCACTATATGACATATCATCCCAGTCCTTGAGTAGCTGTTTTAAAATTTTCTCAAAGTAAAACTAAAATCATTCTCAGTTTTAGTCAGGCCTTCCTCTCTAACTGATTCCATGTATATATTACTCCTTAGCTGCCTTCCTCCTCAAGCTTATTATAACTAACCTATTTGCATTACCTAAATTGCCCCTTCTCTTTGGCAGTTTCTTACAGTTGTCTGCAAAGTGTCCTAGTTGATCTGTACATAAGAGTTTTTTTTTTTTTTACTTTACCATGTTCCTCTTGGACGTAAACAGTTGATTAATGTGGCTATTTGACTAGCTGTCTTACTCCATAATTTTGTTACCTTGTTGGTTTTAGTCATCAAAATTTAGCAAAGATTTCCTATTTTATCCTATTTTTTGTCACCAAATATGTGGCATATGTGGCTTATATAAAGGATTGGGTGCAGATTCCTGGGACATTTCAAACCGCAGCCCGGTAAGCCGGAATTGTGGGAGATGGGCTTTGATCACCTCTGCAGTTTGGGGAGAAATGGGCAAATAGATATTGATGAAAATGGAAGGTAATTTTTGGCTCATGAGATGATCATTTGGATAAACCACTGTCTGTTCAATAGTACTTGTACAAGGTTTAAATTTCTATGATTTTCAGCTTTGAAGCATCTATATATTTTTCAGTTTTTGAAAGGCCCATAGTATTGCTAGGCATGGGTTGCTGGAGTATTTATGAAGCTTTAAGGCTGAACATACTTGATGCAGAGCATTTTGTTTTTGTATAAGGTTTATTCATGTAACTGAACTGCCTCGTGTGAAGGAATTCTACTTGCTATGATGCTAACTCATAGTTTCATCCTTTACTATGTTCATGTTCCTAATTAACAAGGAAATAAACCTTAATCTCATTGATATCACTGTTTTTAGGTCATTCAAAAGGAGGTGGTCAGATGGAAGCATTCTCCGTACAAGAGGCTCTCCCATTTCATTCACACATGTACGACAGGAGAACCTTGCAGACTTGGTTTTTCCTGATTCATCTGAAGATTCTAACCTGCATCTAGTTGGATCATCCCCTGATGTATCAGCTTCAGAAAGTGACACGTCATATCACAGGTTCAAATCCTTGTCATGCTACACAGTTGCTATTTGTTGATATCTATTATTTTGTGCCTCTTTTTTCGTATACAATTAGTAGAGTTTGATCCTTTTTAGCATGAGATTGATAATCGACATATTTCCAAGGTGGAAATTTAGTAGTGGGTCTAGTAATCTAGTAATGTTTACTGAGTACTTTCCGAACTACATGTGGACAATATCTGTTGTTAATTTTGTTGTCAAGCATCTGTATTTAGTACTAACCAGATCTAAGTTCATGCAAATTACTGTAAAATTATATCTTATGCATTGAGGGGGTGTTGGGTCACTTGGATAATAGATGTGCATTCATCCTTGAAGATGTCATTCTGTTGAAAATATTCTTGCCTTTCAGTTGATGTGGGTAAAGAGTTTTGTGTTTCTTCAGGTTAGAGTGTATGATACCTTCCACTTCCGTAGTCAATCTACTGCTTTTTTTGGTTCATGATTAAATGAAAATAGTTGTAGCATGTGAAGATGCTGAAAAAGATGGAATAGTTCTAGGTTAGCAAATGTTCGGCTATGTATATCATAATAGTATTTCATTTTGAAGGCAGAGTAAGGCTGAGAATCAGGACATGGAACTAATTTTGGTTTCTTTCTTCTCCTGAGTGCTAGGGGCACAATTCCTCTGATTAGAAGGTTCATGGGACTCCATTTCAAATATTTGGACTACGTTCAGATACGTAGGAATTTGTTTAGAGGTTGTCTTAGAGGGAGGCGGAGGGTGGGGGAGGAGGTTATAGTAGGGCCCTATGAGAGGGAATTTAATGTTAGGATAATAGAAGAAGAGTTGAAAAGGGAATAAAGAAAGGTTAGGGTTCTGCTATGGTATCAAAATTTTGTAGAGATAAATCTTCTTTAATAAGATTTATGGACTGTTCAACATATGGATGGATGCTCATATGATCATGATACAGATGTGAATCCCATTGACCCGGATTAAAGTTACAACTGCAAATCTCAAATTAATGAGAAACTAAACTCAAATCTCTAAATTCAGTCCTGCATTCAGATCTCTAATAACTAAGCAAAAGCTTTAACACACAAAATTCTTGTAATTTCAAAACAGAATTATTAATTGTTACAAGTATGCCTCTATATTGGGTTATTGGCTAATATCAAAACTAGCATATTTAAAAACCGTATATTAGCCTCTACAATCATAATCCTTATAAATACATTAATGCACTCCTAAATTAAGCTAATTAACCCATAATATATACCAATAGTCATTTTAGCCTGTAAAATAATCCAAGCTCTATAGTTTAAAAGGTTTATTAATCATGGATCTTCTTGCTCCAGCATCAGTTATGTACCAATACATCTCTTCAAATCTGACTTGAACTCTTCTTGCTTCCCGTGTCATGAAACATACTCCCCCTTCCTTGATTAATGATTATAGGCTAAGGCTACATCAATCTGGGACCAACTTTAAGGAGTTGAATTGAAAGTACCATTACTAGATAGTCATCTTATATCATCCGTTTATAAGTAGAGGTTTGTATCTTCAATTCCACTCGGTAGTCTTCACTTGTAGTTAGCAGTAAAATGTAATATGAAAGGCAATAAAGGAAACTTTAAAGTTTAACTAAATTATTTTGAAAGTGTTGTTGGGAGGGCTCAAGATAGAATGGCGTATTTCTTTAATATATAGGTAGAACAGAGTAGATCTTGTAAAAAAAAAGGTAATACAGAGTAGTTTCTTCTGAGTTCTGACAATGCAGTGCCTTTTCCTACATAAGACTCTTGGAGCAGCATGTGGATACTGTAAATTTTTCAAGATCGCACTCTTATCTTGTCTGACTGGCAATTCACTGCTTAATAAATATCTGCTAGAAAGTCTTTAGATTATCTTACAGGTCTTGCAATACAACTCCAACCCTTGTATGAAGCTGTTCAAAGAAACTATATGGAAAAAAAATTATTATTCAATATGCAACTCTAGAAGAATTACCAGTAGGGTGTTCACTAGCGGGTACATGGATTTCAGGTACCCAAAAATCCGGCATCCGGGTACCCACTTTTTGGGTACTTCAAATTGAGGCCCATGACCCTACCTGGGAAATCCATGTACCCGGAAATTGGGTTCCCATATATTCCGGGGCTGGGTCATGGATTCCAACATTATTTTTATTTTTTATATTTGCATCCTTAGCAAGGATATACAATTGCAGAATATAGATTTGCAACAAGCATGATAAAGAAAAGGAACCGAGTGTTGAGATAATCATAAAATGTTAAATATAGATAAGAAACTAATCTAAAATAAAGAAACTTATAGATAATCTGTGCACTTTATGAGCATAAAACTAAATCTACTTTCTCAAATTCTTGTTCAAACAATTAACATGTTCTTAGCTTGTAGAGTTGTTGTTGACAATATCTTCTAACAAATATGCTAGAAAATTGGCTATTTTCTCAAAAATTCCTACTTTCACAGACTGCCCCTTCAGACAAGTGTGGGAAATCCTCAACCAAAGTGTTTCTGCTAAACAACACAAATTTCACAGCACTGACTTGCCAAAAAAGGAAGTATCATCTCTTAAAATAAAATTAATACAACCCTCAATCTATCAAATCCCGGAAAATTAAGACACTAACTGAATGAATAACATAATTATCGGAAAAAAATCGAATAATAATGGTAATCGAAATGGTCAAGTCGGAGGAGAGGGCTGTGAAACTACGATTGTGTGAAGAAATTGAAACGAGTGGTGTGATCAGAGACTGAAATGAGATGAAAATAAGGTTATAACATTGAATTAGGGATCTGGAATCGAGTTTGAATTTATTGGGCATTTTTCTGGGGTCTCTAATCTCCAATTTAAGGAAGACGAGTGGTGAGGGTGGGTGAAGCAATCATTTTCCCAAAAAAGCAATTTTTTTTAATACCCTATGATTATCCATTGGGTATTAGGGTCGGGTTTTCCTGAACACACCTAATTATCAGTGTAGTCAAGGGAATGATATACATCTTCTCTGGTGACATGGCGAGCTTTGTGCCAAACTGACTTACCTGATAGCCTGATATGGAGTATCAGTGAAATATGAGTCAGCTTCATAGCTGGAACTTTACTGCCTTTCTTGCATGTGGGTTTTACCTTTCAAAAAACTAGAGACTTTTTGGTTCTGTTATGAATTTTCTGATTTTGATTACCAGTGGTAATGCTTCAATTGTTGGGGGCTTTGTGCCTTTCTGATTTTTGTTTGTTTCCTGACTGTCTTTACCACAGATGTCACAATTCAATTCCACACAGGCAGCTTTTTGGAGATGTTCAAAAAGAACATTATGTTGAAAATAATCACGACGACATCCATGAATGTGTAAATTCAGTAGATTGCTCAAATTTTGTAGACCTGGATTGGCTTTCTTCTTCTGGAAATTCATGCGAGGAAGAGTCTTATGACAGGTAATTTTCTTACTCTTTCTCTTGATGTTCTCATACTTGTAGTTTATATTTTCCAGCAGTAATTATTATACTGAAACTCAATTATCTTCAGAATTTGATCAAAGAAGCTATTGAAGCATTTTTTTGGACCTTAATGGTTCTTTCAGTTATCCAGATAAAGGAATAGAGAGTTTTGAACCAAAAGTGTAATGGTTTAAAGTATTTTGTACTTTTTTTAGCTGTGTAGATGAGAGAATTATACAACCTTTGAGTATGGATAGTGACTGGAGAATCTTACCCTTTCTAATATTAACCACAAAAGTAATTAGTAAGCAACCTATTTTTCTTTTAACTTGAATGCACGAGCATTCTGTGGTTCTTAGCATTAATCTAAATTTCCTAGGTGCCCTTGTAGTCTGTCTCGGTATGCTTAGGGCTCACTCTCTTGTTATGATCAATGCTACGATTGTTTTCTTTGGTCCGCACATGTATGTCTGCAGGAAATATTTTGAGCAGAATTTTTTGAAATTGGTTAAGAATAATCCCTTCACCACTCTCTTGGGATTGGTCAAAAGATATAGGATTGTATGAGTTTTAACAACTTAATAAAGGAGGGGATATTTTATGTTTCATGTTCAACATGGAAAAGTTTTCTTATGTTGATATGTAAATGAGATAATAGTTTCCTTCAACCTTTTTAAAATTAAAATAGTTTATAGTCAAGTAAGAAGTAACATAATGAGAGAATGGTTCTCTGTTCAACCAAGTGGAGTTAGTTTCTCTCAATACCTTCTCTTGGAAGCTCATGTAGGGAGAATCAACATACTCTCTTCCAAAATACTAGATATTTTTCCTTTCGAGTGGATGATTGAGTTCCCATAACCTTCTTATTATATATCATCAAATAATAAATCAGAGGAGAATGTCATTGAATCAAATGGAGACAGTTTGTAATTCTATATCTCTTTTACAGATCTTGACTTGTGATGGAGGTCCAGGCTTCTTCGCTCTAGAATTTTTAGGTAAAACTGCTTTTAGGTAATTTGTTACTGCCTGTATTTGGGTAGTTTTCTGTGAATTTGACTTCAAGTTTATTAATCTTCTTAGAAAACATTATCATTATCTAGTTATTCTGAAGCAAAGATTGCATACAAGAGTTTATTCCATAGCTCTAACAGACCTAAGACCTATTCCCTCGAAAAACTGAAGTCATCTATCTTTGTACAATTATAGGCAGGCCTAATTCAAAGTGCACTTCTTTTATGGGGGGCAGTTGAAATTAGACTTGCTAGTATATCCTTATCTCACTAAACTTGCACTAGTAATAGCTTATTATGTTTCAGAGAAGGAAAAGGGGACCTTCAGTTTCATCACTCCACAAATTAAAAATGCTCTGTTATGTAGATCACTAATATTGTTATTTTTCAGAGTAGTAATTTCCTAGAAGAATTACAACTTTTTCTCTCAAACTGTTTTTTTTTGGTGCTATACTTTTTCTCTCAATGAGTCCCCTTTACTTTGCCTATTCATATAGATTATTGGAAAATTATTTGTTCTTGACCCTGGAGGTCAGCAGTCCACATTGAACATTAATAAGAGGAGAGCTGAGTTTTTTTTTCCTTTTTACCACCTATATGATCTGAACAGGTGAACGGATAATGAATGATAATTACAGTTGCAATGGAGGATTTTCTCTTTCCCTTGTCACTCATATGCTACATCTATTGTGTGCATTTCTTGCCTACTATTGTTTGCGTTTCTTACCTAAACTAGGCTCACCTAAGTAAACTTGTGTTGCGGATTGTGTATCTAGATTCCATAATTCAAAGGGAATTGGATAAACCAAGATCATTGTTACTGAGAATGTCCTTTTCTCTCTATAATACATCAATTATAAGATCATGGAGACTCCTCACAAATTCTCTGAGCTGGAGTTTATAAGTCTTAGCTAATAATAAGCATACTGGGTTCTGTTGCATTTAATGTAGAGAATTATTTTCTGTAATACCTGTATGTTAAGCTGATCAATAACTTTTTACTCATTAACAGAGAGTATAGTGTCCTATACTGAATCAGGACTTAAGCTAGTTGTTGGACCTCCGGCTAAGATTCAGTTGCCTCCAAAAGGCGACTGTGTAACCTTTCTCTACAGCAAAGTAGGACATCATCTATCTTGTCAAATCAACTCGATGCTTACTAAGAAAATGAATATGGTTTGGATCATCTAAGTTCTAAGGGGGACACTTATCCAAAGGATGGGAAGAAACTAGAGAGTAGTTGTTCAAATGGGAGGGCCCCCATTAAGGGCCTTTGACCAGCCATTAAGGGCCTGTTTGTAAAAGAGTCTAATAAATTATGGGCTTGATGGGATCGGTCATTTAAAGGGTCATGTTTTATTGGGTCTTAATGGGTCAAGTTGGGTCAATAATGGGCCAATAGTTTCCAAAACTTTTAAACACTATCAAATAATGAATGATTTCCACATACTTGTCAGTGGTCCACCTCCAAAGATTGGAGGTGATATAGGCAAACTATCACCCTCTACGGATAAAATTATACTCTCTTCAAACAACCCTTCCCGACTCGGCCCGTTTTGTATCTTCTTTAGCCCAACTTGACTCAGTTTGTGTTGCATCTTCTTTAGCTCAGCCTGACCCGTTTTGCATGTGATCCATATCGGCCCTGACCCAACCCAATGTACAGGTCTACTGGAGAGAATGTATCATATGTCATCAATTTAACCTTTTTCCTTGTTTTGCTACCTTTTTCCTTTGGAAGGTTAGGGGGGTGGAGGCTAGTATACTGAATAAGAAATTGCTGGAGGTCTGAAATGTTTTGAGACTGTGAGAAAGCGCTCTTACCTCTAAGCTTCATTTACAGAGTAATACTTTTGATGTTGCAGGTCAATGTCTTTGAATTCTCCACTTACCGGTCTATCATTGGATAATATCATGAATGGAGTGATAGGAGAATCAACCCCCTCCAGCAGTCAATATGGATCCGGCATAAAGGTGAGTACTCTACACAGTAAAGGCATATATTATTAGATAGCTGTATAATTTGAATTGGGTATCATAAAAAATTCTAAACAAAATTTAAGGTTCCCACTGGAGGTTAGTACGAAAAGGACACAAATGAATTATTCTGAAAGTTTGGTAATCTATCTTAGTGCAGTTGAATTTAATGGTAAGTTTGTCAAACTTGGATTGATCCCTTGAGCATATACAGATATAATGCATTATGCTTAAGACAATAGGTCTCTAATCACAAGTGGATGTGCCTAATCTGCATAAAAGGTTGTTACTCTAAAATCTCAAATGTTGCTCTGGGGTAGACAATGGTATAAATGGGGATTATGGAATACTTATTTTTGTGATTGAATGCTTGTGAGTACAAATTAATGAGACATCAAAGTGCTGCATTCATGTAATGTCTTTGCTGCTGCTTTTCTTTTCTTTTTTATCAAAAAGAATATAGTTCAATATTGGTATGAACTTCTGTCTGCGAGATTACGCACTAGTGTTTGGAGGAGGAACCAATTTTCATTTGGAATAAGGACCTCAAATTTGTTTGATATATTTCCCAACCTTTCCCCATTCAATGTTTTGATTCTGTCATCTGCGTCTCTGAGCTTACCCAACCTATCCAAACAATTTGTTTCAGGTAAGGGAACAGATAGAAGGAGAACCATCATGTGGCCAGGTTAATGATTCTGTGCTAGAAGAATTCTCTGAAAGTTTCATACGTTGGGTTGTATCTGGAGAAACACTTTGCTATTGAAAATATGAACTTTGTCGATGTAGTTTTCCCTTTTCTTCCTCATTTGAAAGTTTGAGATTGGGTGTGGAGCATACTTTGTTCTTCTCGTGAATGAATCTCATGGCCATGGCCATTCGTCGATCGTTGAACTGACAAGATAACGTGGATTTAGTAGGGAAAAGAGTGAGTAGGTAATGGTTGAGTACTGAAGCGAATGCTTAATATTTCATGTGAAAATCAAAAGCTGAAGGTAAATAGCCAATAGTTTACAGATTCTTTTAGGACTTTTTCTGCTTTCTTTCTTTGTTCTCTTTATTACCCCTTCTTGATGAACTTGTGTCTTGAAAGTTTCTTGTAAATATGTATCTTTGCTCTTTGGAGCTCCTCTTGCAAATGTAGGCAGTTGATTCTTTCCTTCTGTTTGAACTGTCGATTAGTTTTAAAAGCTTTCATTCTGAATGATAGAAGAAAGAGGACATTGAGGAATAGTTTTAGTGCAATATCAATCTCAACTCTCCTTGCTTCCTGAATTTCTTCAATTAATTGTGTTCTGTATGTAACTTTTCAATATATGTTTCGCCTTTCTTTAGAAATTTGTCTTTGATTATCACCATATCGAAATTTATTACAGTTTGCACTGTAATAATATTGTCATGGAATTAGTCGCAAATACGTCATAATTGTATCTTCTGAAAATTAGATGATTTCTTCGTCAGAACAATCTTATTCATCCTAGAGTCCACTCTAAGTAACTGGAACATGATCACGACTGTCTCTTGTCTTACTGCTACTGTATTGTTCTTCAGCTCTTTCTCCCCAAGAAGTCAACAACTAGTATGTTGTCGTACTAGCTTGAGATGTATTTTTTCCAAATGGTGTGTTACTTACATCGACATGATACCCTGCTTTGAAAATCTGATATTGCACCTCTAGGAATAGTCAGCAATCGATTTAGTAATGGCAGACTCCTCAAATCTCAATGGGATAGAACACACAGCTGGACACGGCCTTGGCCGAAAAGGCCATTTTCCCCCGTGCTCTAACAGGATTGCAAACATGCGATCCACAGAGCAAAGGATGGTTATTATAGGTGTTTCCCATTTACCTTCTTCTAATGCGCAAGATAAGTTAAATTGCGCAAGCAACTCAAGATCTAACTGCGAAGTTTCCCATTGGAATTTCCTTTTCATTACATCAGATACACTGATCTCTATTGTTGGCCCATAAAATGTACTGTCCCCCTTGTTTAACTTCCATGGCTTACCAAATTCATTCAGAGCTTTTGTACGTGCAGCCTCTGCTTTCTACGTTGCTACATTTCCTAGGTAGTTCTGTGGTCTGGTTGACAGCTTCACTTCAAAGCTAAACCTGACATACACCTAGTTGATAAAATTTACCACATTTCTGAATTCATCCTTCACTTGTCCTTAGGACCATCTTGCGGAAATCTCCAGATACGATACGAGTCCTGACAGCACACCACTAGCCTCAATCCTGTTCAACACCCCAAAATCTGCCAATCATATAGGAAGTTCCCTGTATGAACGCACTTTCTGCCCAGACATCCTGCAGTGTGCAGGGTTCATCGGCTTAAGCCTGTCGGCTTGCGGAGATCTCTTGATTATCAATGTCAAACACAAACCTGTTATCTAATTTGCAACATCTCCAGATATCTCCCACAACTTCATATTGAATATATTTGGTGTAATAACCTCATCATATCCCTTCTTCCAGTTTATTATATATTCTACTACCATACGGTAAGAAAGGCCAGCTACCTGGCTAAGAGGGTCACAAAATAAAAGCTCTTGTGTTACACTCAACTTCCTGTGATCATATTGTTTGGTTTCTTCCCGTTGCTTCTTGTACAAGCTCAAGAGTTTATCATTTGGGTAAGAAACCAGGTAAACCCTTTGTAAGCTTTTGCGATTGAGGCTACCATCCAGTAAGGCGATCAAGCCTCCAGACACGAAAAAGATTCACAAGGGAAGTATTAGGTATATGAGGTCCAACACAAAGATCAACAAACTCCCCATATCGGTAAAAGATAACACAAGCCTAATCTGCTGGTAGGTCATTGATGATCTCAAGCTTGAACATGTTATCAGAAAACATCTCAAGAGCCTCTTCTCGACTAACTTTGAGTCATTCAACGGCGATGATTTGCCTTTACAATTTCGGCAAACCTAGCACGATTTGCTCAAAGTACCCCTCCTTCAACTTCAAGTTTACATTTACGTCATATAAAATGATGCTTGATCATCTAGATAGACCCCACAAGAACCAACACAAGGGCAGCATTTGAACTCCTCCAACATAAACATGCCAAGAATGAGAGCACTAGAATGCCAGAAAATATCCTTCCCTTCATCATCATAGGAGTACAACCTCATATCACAGTCTGCTTCTAAGGGTCTTGTCATGTCCCAAAGCTGACAATTAACACGAGCAACCAATGACTTCGAAGCTATGTGTTATGATTTTCTAATGTCCTTGTAACCATTCTGCAAATCAAATGGATGATCCGGCAGTATAACGCTAATTTTGATCCGGGAACGCATTGAAAATAGTGTTTGTTGGTTTGACTAGACGATGTTGCTATGGAAATGGAGATTTTTGATGAACTAGCCAAGTGCACCAATGGATTTATACATCCGGCCTATATGAGCAATATGATGCAGCAGAAAGCTAATGTTCCCTGAGGAACAGGGTAGCAGTTACATAAGACATTTGTGAAATTAGTAGTATGGCAGGTGAGGGCAACGCAACTGCAGCTTCCTATTCAATTCTTGAATTGTTTGTGGTATGAGTAATATGAAACGCAACTGCAGCTTCTCATTCAGTTCTCGGACTGTTTCTCAGTATTTTGCGTGTGTTTTGGGCTTGTAATTGAAGGTCATGGTAAGAGCATGGAAGAAAACAAAAATGTGAATAAGCAGGTCTCGATCAATTCATTAACATCACAGATATGCGTGGTTTTTCTGTGGTTGAGATTTTTGATGAACTCGGAACAGTATGTACTATTGACAACGAACTCAATTCTTAGTTCAGAAGCAGAATTATACCAAAAGCTGAATGCACAAGGGGACAAAACTTAGGAGAATGGATTATTAACTTAAAATTTATGACTATTTCTCAACACATGTACTACTCCAACTTTTAATAGTAAGAAAAACTGTATTCAGAGCATTCCCATAAACAAAAATTGCCATCCAATCTCAAACTCTTACCAAAATGTTTTAAAGTTCAACCGAGAATGGGGAAGATCCGAGTGATGTGCTCTAGCTGTATGCTATCTGCAGCATTTTTCTTCAACTCTGGATGGTTGAATTCATTGTGGGGGAGGATAATGATTTGACCCATACCAGGACTCTTTTCAAGAATCCATCCACATTCTGCCACTTGGTGCTCAAGGAATTTGTCAAGGGCAAGACCTTCAATGTTGATAGCCTGGGTAGTTGCAAGTAGAAAGCCCAAGATTAAAATATTAATTGTAACTTGCTGAAAGAAATGCCTGTGGACTATGATGCTCAATGACTGTATCATTCATGTAATGATGTCCATTAACATTCTTATAGATTCCAGGCTGATTTAACAATGTAACACGAATAAGTGAAGAAAGATCAAAATGATTAATTTAGTTAACCTCTTCAAATTCTGGGTTTAGTCCATAATACGACAAAAGGTCAAGATGGGCATATTGAGATGGTTAGATATAGTAATCATACTCAGTTTAGGATTTGCTCTGTTTTCCTACAGCCTCCTAATCATGCAAGGATTTGCTTTATACTTTGCTTACTTGTTTTACCTTTCACTTGAGATGATTTTCATATTTTAAGTCTTAGTTAAATAAATCATTAGGGCCAAAATTAACCTTTCCAAAATCTGTTCAAAGTTGTTTTTAGCTTATTTCATTATCTAGTGTGTTTAAAAACTGTATTATCTGAATTGCTAAGGAGTTGAATAAAGTACTCAACATGTTATAACTATCTAAACCAATTGTATGTTGGTTTAGGGGTTATTCTCTTGTGTACAAACAGAGAAGCCATGCCCTTTCCAAATGAATTGAAGTCGATGAATAAAAGACCGGATTTCTGATTTATTATTGAAGCTCTGTGCTTTGAGAGAACTTTATTAAAGTTTGAAAGGTTTTAGTGCCGTTACCATTAAAGCCAATCTCAGAATTTGCTGCCTTCTAAGTTTCTATCCAGTTACTTGTTACTTCCATTCACTACATCTTAGAAAGTGTTTGGAACACAAATTTGTTCCACATCATGTGCAATGTACTTCATTGTGATAAGAAAATAAGAAATCCATTTTGCATCAAGGACATCAAAATGAGAAGCTTCAAAAGTGTGAGGAATTGACTGCATACCTCCGCAAGGACAGTCCTTGGCACCCGTTGACAAGTTAGTGAGAGAATATGAACTGCATAGTTCTGAACTGCTTGCTCAAAACCTGCAGTAACATGCACAAATGCACAATCATGCCAAGAAAGAGGAAGGCCAAAAACAATAATAGTTATACATAAAGCCCTTTGTCCAGCTGTCAAGGTTGGAGGTCCCTACATAAAAAAAAAATTTACTCTCTAGTTTCCCCAACTGTTAGTCTGTTACTATGCCCTACCGCTACAAGCATACAATGATAAATTAATAAAGAAATATGTACCTGTTAGAGAAAGGATCAGATATTAGAGAAGATATATGAAAGGGGGTTGGAAATGGAGAAAGTAAGATTGTAGAAGACAAATTAAGAAAAAAATGAAAGGAAGGAGCCGCATTAATAAGCAACCAATATAACAAGCTAGCATTCAAGAGGCTAGATCATCCCAATCACTAAGCTGCTTGCACATAATTTCTGAGCAAATCAGCTTCTCTCTTCTCTATTTATTACATTTCTCAGTGACACAACAAACTGAAATTACAGTCCCTAAATTGATTCTAGCAGAATCAATCAGCAATGTCAAAATTGACCTTCCTTTTTCTTGGGCATAAGTGAAGCATACAACAATTGACACCAAGAGCATCCAGGTACAAAATAGTAGAACAAGATTCCATAAAGCAACTAAGAGGGATATAGGGACATCCACTCCCAATAGTGATGCACCTAAGTTCCTAAGCTATGACTCTATGACATCCTAATCCCAGAGCTAAACACCAGTACATGCAGAATATTGAGGTGCAGCTTGTGCATCTCTTTCCAACAAAGCCAGATCCCCTTTACACTAGGCAATCTTTGGTAACACCAAAAACTCCTCTCTTCACATGAAACCCCAAATTACTTGTCAGTGTATGATATCTATCTCTCAAGTGCAGGGTTTAGGTTTGACCTTGCAGCTCCTTGAAAGATAGATGTCCTGATCTGCAAGGAATTGGGGAATTAAATGCTCCCACAATGAATGAAGGCACAAGGATTACAAATTTCATTAACACAGAGTTGACCACTGTCATCTATTTAAACACGATGCACCTTCCCCATCTCTAATCCATAAGTACCCTTCTCAGACAGTACGACCAATATGATATGGCTACTTCTCAATTGTACATAGCTAAATGTTCGAAACAATCACAACCCCCCCCCCCCCCCCCCCCCCCGGTGCACTTCCAAGAAAGCTCGTAATAAGCTATTGTATTAGACCTAAACCAGATGTGCCGATCCATAAAAAATCACTTCATCAAAGAAAAAAATGGGAGAATCTCTTCATTGCGCTTCATAATTTCCAAAAAAATATCAAATGACTAACTTGTCTACAGAGATTATTTACCTGGAACAGCTTCAAGAATGTGGCGGCTCTTGGATGCTTCTTCCCAAAATTGACGAAATCTAGCAGTCTGCAAGCAAAGAAACTATCAGGTATCACATCCCACACATTCTACTCACATTTCCAAGAATAGCCATCAACTAACCTCCAAATAGTGAGAGAGAACAATCAATGTCTTGAACTGCTCTTCCATTTGCTGATAAATTTTCCACAAGAATATCAAAATTTTAGTCACTAGTAAAAGCAAGATAAAGATAATCAAGTTAATGATCAAGTTATTAGAGGACAGAAAATGAACCAGGCCCCAGTCTGGTCAGGTGTTACAATAGTATCTTGGACCACACCAAACTTCATATGAGGCAGTATCCATATACATCTTTTCATATTATAGTGCTAGTTGAAAAAAAAGGAATAGGGATCTTTCCTGGTGATTTATTTATACTAAAAGTTACTGTGAAACCATAGACACAAATCACTCCTGGAATCATTTAGAAAGCCTAGCTCATAAATCATTGCTGATAATGGTTACCTCAGATCAGTTCTATTTGCCACAAGAACAAAAAAAGTTGAAACATAGGACATCATCATGATTATTATGCAACTTGCCCAGGTAACTTTCTGTTTCAATGACAAATATCTAACATATTCATAGGGAGAAGTGACTCCTACACCCTCAAGAGATCAATTCAAATTACACAGGCATGCCAAAGGTGCTAATGCTAACAAATTCCAAACTCCTGCTTCTCAAATGAAAGGAACTATAAAAGACTGAAATGTCCTTTAAAATAGTCTAGACACTAAATGAAGCAATACTTGAATGCTTCCTAACAATCGAGATTTCTTGCTTCTGGACCTATTAATAAAACAATGCTTTAACACAAACTTTACTAGTAAAATATGCTCAAAAAATAACACATATGACTCCCAAAACAAAGCAAGACAAGAATACATTCCTTTGAAAATACCAGTATCCTATTCTGGGAAAACTTTACAACATTAAACAAGCATTTAGCTCTGATCCACAAATAGACAAGTTTGACTCCTTGATTCATGTGAAAAGAATAGAATCTTCTACTACACACCTTTACCTTATTATTGAGAACGTGAGACACTGATATGTATCAATCAATATAGTATAAAGAAGAGGTTCAACTAACCAAAATAGCCAAAACATATACGATACAACACCAAATCAGCTAAATCACAATACACCATGAATTCAAAGATAAATAATAGCCTTATTAGCCTTCACCCAGAAAGATTACGGTCAGTTGATGCTCATGGTTGTGACTTGTGACAAACTACTCTGTCTGTAAAATAACCCACCTCTTTTCCTATACCGTGGAAAACATGTACATAAAAATTACATTGGAAGGGGAAGAGAAGAGGAGAACACCATACCACACGCTCGGGAATTAAGAAGAGGCAAAGGCTGAAATCAGAAGCTGGCATCGCCATGAGTGCCTGAGTAGAACAAAGAAACAAAAGACAGATTCATCGACAAAAGAAACCCACAAGATTAGTACTGAAAATAACAAGCTCATCCAGAAAAGCATAGCAAATCGAAAGAATATAACCACAGCAACTAGCGAAAGAGACCTTGATCAAAATGTGGGCAATAATTTGGGTGCTCATCCTCACCGGTTCAAACTACAAGATACACATAACATCAATAACTAAAAGGTAAAAAAAATAGCTTCCATAAAGCCATAGCAAAAAGACATCACGCAGTTCATCAACAAAACCATGAATCTAAGGAGAGTGTCAGTCTACAACCTGATAGAGACGAAGAAGACAAAGATTCGCATCTAGACAGTACGATCCAGTCATCACCTGATCATTAAAAAACTAGCCAACATTAGATTTTGAACAATACAGAATCCCACATCTTAAAGTAACATCAACTATAAACCGATTCCGGGTATAACTAAATTACAGCCCACCCGCAACCAAATTCGATAACCAAACTCGTCAATCCAACCCCAATACCTATTACACAAAATCCTCAATTACTCCTACCATTTATTAAATTGACCTTATATTCATTAAAATTAACAACTTCAAACAATATACGAACCCTAAATTTCAAAATTAACGAATTTAATTAAGAAAAAACAAGACCTGCTCATTGACGTAGTTTTCGAGATCGGGGAGGATGTCGGGATTGTAAGGGTTTAGAGCAACGAGTTGCTCAACAGTGTACGACGTCGTTTGTTGTTGTTGAGCTTGTGGCTGCTTCTGAATCTCAATCCCCATTTTCTCTATCCCCCAAAACCCTAACCCTAATTTCTTCGATTTTGTACTAAGATAGAAGGTTGTGGTTATCAGAGTAGCCAAAGGAGGAAGACGATAACGCAGTTTAGGGTAGTTGTGTGAGAGACTGATAGCAAATTCTTAATTCACCAAACTACCCTCATTCGGGTCGGGTCCATTAACTTTGGGTCTTTTACTCGTATTCTTACATATAAGATATACTACCAATCCACTAATTCGATCCAAACTCAATCCGTTTATAAAGAATTGAGTTGAAATTTTTAACTCGAATAATTAAATGGGTCAACCCAACCCAATTCGATTTTAACCCAACCCAACTTGTTTATTTATTGGAATTGATTTTGTCCAATTTTTATATATGGATTGGGTTAAATTATGTGGTTCATAATTACCTAATCAGCCAAGCCTAGCAGCCTTTCTAATTTCTATTCTCATTTTGTATTCTGGCGCTCCACGTTCTACCTTTTCAGTCTTCAATTCTTCATGACTTCATCCCTTCAACTCTTCTGAGATTCATGTTCTTCTCTTCTCAGTTATTAGCTTTCCCAATCTCACTACTCTCTACCCTCTTCTTCGTGCCTTTTTACTCTCTACATCGGCTTTATTTTGCCTCTTCATGACAACTTCATCAAGTTCATCGTTTTCAATTAATTTGGGTAATTAAATAATTTTAATTGTATTTTTTATTTCGTTGGATTAACTCTACATTTTTAGTAAGAATTGTTAATATATGATATATAGCTCTAAGTTGTAATAATGGTAGTGGTGTATGTAATAATGGTGAATGAATTGGTAGTACAAAACCAGTTTGCCACATAGTGCCGGCACTCTGGTAGTGTGTATTGCATCTCTTATCGTGATATGTGTCTATGTGTTGTTTGCGGAATAGGTTATCCAGCTTGTGTATGGGGGTTGTTCGAGTCATGAATCCATAATCCATGAATCCAACAAATATTAAGTTTAATTTAGCCGAAGTGTATTTTACGGTTTTACCTATAGTGTTAATGTTTGTCTTTTATTATGTTAAAAATATTATTATGGAGTTGTAACATATTGTCAAAATTTTCAATTTGGTTGTATTAACACTATGTTACGATTTGAGATTTTTATTTTGCATTGCTTAGAACTTGGAAAATTAGAAACTCAAACTATAAGATTTTTACTTTTTAAACAAGTTGAATTGGGTCAACCCGAACCCATAGTAGGTTGAGTTGGGTCAACCCGAACCCATAGTAGGTTGAGTTGGGTCAAAATTTTTAACTCATTTAATATACAATTTGGGTTGCTAGATTTCAACCCAAATCCAAATAAGTTGAACCAAACCCAACCCAACTCATTACCACTTCTATAAAATAAAGAGTCAACTTTTATAAAACCAGCAAATAAGGAGCTCAATCTTTAGATTAGGCATATCTTTAGATTGATAAAATTATCCATCATAAAAAAATGTGCTTTATGTTGATGTGCACATAATTGGATGATTGATCATGATAATTAAAAAAAAAAACATCCCAAAGTCTTCAAAAATCCACCTATGAGAACAAATAACCTCGACAATTAATCAAGTACTCCACATAAAAATTATGCCTAGTAGAGTAAGTAGACTAGTAGTCTTTCAAGAGCACTCAGCGTGATCCTCCATTCTAAAAAGAAAAGAGTAAATAATAAATTTGTAAAAATTGCACAATAAATTTATCATACTATTTCATAAGTTATCTTTTATTCTTCTTATTTGAAATCTTGACACCATCTAAGAAATCTTCTTAAAATTTTTATGGATTAATTATATTGCTTTGGTGGATTAGACTAGCAAGGGATGAATGCTAAGTTGGAGTAATGGAGACAAAAATTTGAATCTATAAGTTTTAGAATTAGTAGGAGTAAAAAAAATAGCACATGAAGTATCATTTTAGCATAGAGAGGAGTTTAAGTGAAGATGTTGTGACTTTGAATGGTAAGGAGTTGCTTGTAACCTAATGTTTCAAATACCTAGATTGGTTAAAGTATTGGAGACATTGATCTATGTTAGCCAAGGAATAAAATCTAGTGGCTCAAATGGAGAGTAGCTACATGACAATTGTGTGATTGCATTGTACTCTTAAGGTTGAAAGAATATTCAATAAGACGACAATTAGACCATCATTATTATATGGGTCACAATGTTGGGCTTTTAGAAGAAGAATTTTAAGAAGATGGTAGAAATGCGTATGTTAAGGTTGCTGTGTGGAAACACTTTGAGGGATAAAATTAGAAATGTGGATATCCGAAAAAAAAGTTGGAGTAGCGAATATTGAGAAAGTTAGGGGAAAATCGATTCTATTGGTTTGTGCATGTTAGATGTCAAATAATACTTGCACCGACGAGGAAGGTGAAGAGTTGGGTAATTGAGACCTTAAGCGTATGCAGTCGAGATAGAGAGAATGGAGGAGGAATATTTTTGGGAATGATCACATAGGGTATATTTTTGATTCATGTGGCGACTCATATATAAAGACAAAGTTTTTTTTTTTTTTACTTTGGTGGATTTTTTCTAAGGACTATTGAGGAAAATGATGGTGAGAAAAGATACATCACATGATAATATATCCGAGTGTATAATAAATATTTCAATGTTCTTGTAGAGTGATTAGCTATAATACTTTTTTATGTTTGTTGTTCTATTGAATAATGAGGCATTCATATTAGTACACAATTACTTTTTTTTTTAATATATTTTTCAATTATTTTGTGCTCTCTTTATATATTAGATTGTTATAAATTATTGTAGGTACTTCAAATCAATGTTTTACAATAATTCCAATAGGTTTATCAATTAATTTAATTTAATTATAAATAAAAATCAAGGAATATGTAGTATTTTAAACAAAGAAATTAAAAATTGTATTATCCATGAATAAAATATTTTTATTTTAAATAAAATATTATTAAGATAGAGTATTTTGAAACTCATGTTGTACATGTAATAGTTATATTTTATCCATGAATAAAATATTGTTATTTTAAAAAAAAGTATTATTAAGACAGAGTATTTTGAAACTCATGTTATACATGTAATAGTTATAACACTTGTACTTTGTAAAATAAAAATGTTGTTGTTGATGATAATGATGAAATCTTGAACTAATGTATCAAATTATGTTTTCATGGTTTGATCGATCTGAATTTTTCTAATATAATGTGATCTAATAATTTGACTAAACTTTGACCTTCTTTGTATACAAGTATTTTTATTTTTGAAAAAAAATCTCTGAAATGTCGTTAAATTCATATTTATGTGTACTTCATAAAAAATATTTTTCATAAATTTTTAAATGAATTTAAGATACTTATCAACAAGTAAACACAAATAAAAAAGATAGATTTGATATGATTTGATCATTTATGAAAATTAGCAAATATTTACACGAATTAGTAGATCTGATACGAACACGCATGATAGCCTCGTTAATGGATCAATATTCTTTAACTTGTATAATAACCAAAAAGTTCATCAACTTTACTAATTAAAGATAGAAGAATATAGTATGTTGATTTCAACTACAACATAACCAAAAGTTAATAGAAGTGTACAACTAAAGATCTTTATTCATAGTAAGGTAAATCAAGATTAGAAGAAAAACCACCCTAATGCCTCACTTTCTTAAGCAATGTTCTTTGTTGTTTTCCTTTTCAATTTGCTTACTACTAGGTAGGCATGGCCATGGGGTCGGTCCGGGCCTGGCACCGGGCCGGGCTGGGGGGAGGGGACCGGATTCGGACCGGTCAAGGGGGCGGGCCGGTCCGAACCGGGCTGGGGTTGGGATTTTGGGATTCGGTACCGAATCGAACCGAATCGAAAACGAATCGAATGAATCACGAACCGAATCGAACCGAATCACAAACCGAATCGAACCGAATCGTGAACGAATCGAACCGAATCATAACCGAATCGAACCAAATCCTGACCGAATCGAACCGAATCACGAAACGAATCGAACCGAATTACTTTTTTTTTCTTTATTAAGTATTATTAAACTAATTACGTATATTTACCTAATTTTATATTTACGTATTAGAAAATCTAAAATATTTCAAATAAATGAACTAATTCATATTTCACATTTTATATTTCATATTTCATATACTAAAATAAGTAAACTAAAATCATATTCCATATTTCACTTTTAAGAAAATCAAAATTTAATTAAACATGTTTTGGGGGTTGGGATAAGAAGAAAGGGCTTGCACTTAATTTAGAAAATCAAAATTTAATTAAATAATTAAATATTGATTTTCAAAATTATGTTGCCTACGAATCCCGAAGGAATCAAAGCCCACGTAGTTCTGTTACGTACCTGTAGGGGTGCTTGTGCGGTTGTGCTTAGCCTAATTAGGGACAGACCCCGAACCTCCTTCACCTGTTGGGTTGTCGCTTGATTCGCTTGTGTCCATCATCATCCAAGGATCATCTTCGTCGTTGTCCTCCTCCCTCAATCCTTGGGTCCTACGCTCCGCCTGATCCCAATCTTTCTTACAAACACATATTTCTATGCTTTCGGGAGATAAGCAAGATCTCTTCTCATCAAGAACACGTCTACCTCACTAAAAGCAGACTCGGAAGCAACAGAGGAGGCGGGAATTGCAAGGATATCCTTTGCAATTCTCGCCAAAATGGGAAATTGCCGTTCGTGATCGCGCCACCACTTAATAATTGAAAAATTAGCATCGGTTTCATGTTGGTAAGAAAGATATTCATTAATATTATAAAGTGAAGAAGAAGAAGAATAAACCGATGTTTTTAATTTTTTTAAAAATCTACCAACTATTAGCTGCCATCGCGTAGTAGAACTTCCACTAGAAGAAGATACATTTTCGGACGGTGCATAAACAAAAGCATAATGATCATATATACTAGCTAAAACATTTTTACATTTTTCTATATATGCATTGACATCGTATTGTAAACTTAAAGCATTATAATAAAATTTTAAACAGTTTTCTAAACCTACAGTCTTGACCCCGGGATCAAGAATAGAAGCTATACCATATATGACGGGGAATTCACTAAAGTAGTTATACCATTTATTAAGCATACTACTAATTACATCACTAACTTGAACGATGTTGAAATGCTCGGTAAGAGTGCTAACTACGGTAACACACTCTAATATAACTAAATGGATGTTAGGGTCATAAACGTAAGAGAAAATTTTGGTTGCATGGTCAAAAGCTGCTAAAATGTCACGGATGTGAATTGCGGTATTCCAATGGAAATCAGTAATAAGGTCATCGGGAGTCGATCGGGTTTCGTTATAAATAATTGTCAAAATCTCACGGTATTTAATGGCTTCTTTTAACAATATATATGTGGAGTTCCAACGGGTCAGTGTATCTAGATTCCATTGCTTCTTCCTAAGGCCTCTTTCCTTACACAAGGCCATGTACTTCCTCTTAACCGAGGTCGTAATCCTAATCCATTTAATTACACTCCTAATAGGGTTAAGCAAGTCAGTTAACTCAGCTAAACCTTCTTAAACCGAGAGGTTCATAATATGTGCACAACAACGAACATGTAATAGTTCTCCACTTTTTATCAACTGTAAGCTTGGTTCGGATATCAAATAATCTATATATTTTGTATTCGTTATAGCATTATCTAATGAAAGTGAAAAAACTTTATCAAGTAAATGAAAGGTTTTAAGGCAGTCTATTATCCTTACCTTAAGGTTGTACCCGGTATGTCTCTCCTCCATAGCTTGAAAACAAATGATTCGTTTTTGAATATACCACTCATCATCAATCCAATGGGCGGTTACACAAAGAAAAGGTTCACCAAAACAAGATGTCCATTTATCACTAGTTAGACTAACACGACCGTTAAAAGTGCGAAACATTTCTATTAAACTACTTCTATATTTATAATAAGCAGTTTGGGTATGGTGTTTAAGCATGTTCCTAGGGACACGTCTATAAGCAGGTTGTAAAGTGGTTCTAGTGAAATGCTCAAAATTTAGACTCTCACCATAGCTAAAAGGTAATTCATCAGCAATGACAAAATTAGCCATTTCATCAATCATTTTATCTCGATTATACATAAAAGGCATACCTCCTCCGGGCATGGAACCCATATACCCGTGTAGTTGTGTCTGACTTGAAGATTCAGCTGCTCCAACAGATTCAGTTGCATCAAGGTTTATTCCGTGTACCCCGGTCAAGTAATGGGATAAGGTCTCCGTCCCATAACCGGTCTTCCATGTATAAGCGGCTATTGGCTTCTTTCCTAATTGCTTGCATACCAAGCAATAACACATGAATTTCCTCCCTTTGGAAGAAGCATCGGTTATTAGGACCTTCTCAAAATATGGCCATACTTTGGAAGGTTTCTTTCTACATTGAGTAGACTCAGGTACTCTTTCATCACCATCACCTTCACCTTTATTAGTTAATTAACTAGTTAATTAACATTATCAACCAAATATATCATAACTAATCAATTAACATAATCAACCAAATATATCATAACTAATTAAACATCAAGAGCTCAATCTAACATAATCAAATAATCTAACATTTATTAATTAGAAGTTTAATAGTTACCTTGTGCAGTAGAAGAAAGAGGATGCCTCTGAGAAGTTGGAGTTTCAGGAATTTGAGGAATTTGAGTACCCGGAGTACCGAAAAGTTGTTGCTCCAAGTTTTGAGCAAACTCCGTAGTATCATTGAAAGAACTGCTTACACTGAATCTACCTCTTGAATCCATTTTCTCTTAGGATTTGTAGTAATAAACAACTAAATTAAGAATAATAAACCAACTATTTAAGATAACTAATGAAGATTAAGAGAGTACTTAAGAAGAAGATTAGTACTAATAATTAAGCTAATTGTAATTAGTAAAGATTGAAAGATTGAGAGATTGAAAGAGTTGAGAGATTGAAAGAGTTGAGAGAGATTTTGGTGAGGATGGAAGCCGAATTGTGGTGTTTTTATAGGGCAAATCCAACTGTCAAATAACGGCTACTTTGCAACGTTCAAATTCGCCGAATCCAGCGGGCCGGGCCGAATTAACGGGCCGAATCGAATTGAATTCCGGGTCGAATCAAATTTTTTATTAAACCGAATCGAAACGGGTTAGGGTTGGAAAATCGGGATTCGTATTCAGCCCATTAATTGGGCGGGCCGAACTGGGCTCGGCCCGGTTTGTTGGTGGGCCGGTTCGAGCCGGGCTGGGGACAGACCGGGATGAACCGGCCCACTAGCCATCTCTACTACTAGGAAGGGTAACAAGGCTTCCAAAACACATATTGGCTTCCCAAAAATCATCCACACCATGGAGCATTTCGTATCGTCAATCTATAATCTTGATCCAGCCAAGCTCAACACTTCTTTGGAGTAGAGTAGCATGTCTTGATGAGTTGTTGCAGTTAAGTAAGGACAACAATTTCAGGTTAATATGAAATTAGTGGAATGTGGACAATGTTTAACGACTAACCCAAGACTCCTAACTCCTTCATGACATACTCTTCCATGATCCACACATCATACTAACACTACAGAACCTAATATGCTTGAACAATAACATACACAAACACCCATCTAGAACCCCAAGTTGTATCTTTCTGAGTGATGGATTGCCACCAAACCAACTATTACCAATATTTTCATTGTCTGGCAAGGGTACATCTTGGATCCCTTTTTCGTCCTGATTATCCTAGCAACATATGCACATAAGCAGGTGCTTGTTCTCATCAGGACATGAAACCATCAAGTGTAGCAAGTGGCTATTAACAAGGGTAGGTTTTTCACCAGGAGAAGCAGTAAATGTATCACTCAAAGGAGATGATTTATTCTCAACCAGCCTCCAAGACCTTGCCTTGACGCTTTGAATCAGGGCATCCGTATTTCTTGGACAATCTTATAGTCATCACTCGAGAGGTCACACCCAAAACCTACATACATATGTACTCCTACATGCACCTCAAATGATGGGTATTCAGGAAACTACGGTATCTTAATTTATGGTGGTTTGGGAAAGGGAAGATAGAATAAGGGGGATTCCAACGAGTTCAAGTGGAAGCAGTGATATCTACGGTGATCTACGTTAAGGATGACAAAGCGATGGGCGTTTGTAGAGACACAATGGTGGAGGTGAAGATTGATGTCAAGGTCTGGAAGGATTTCCATACGCACTTCAAGCGAAGGAGAGCACTTGTAGGGCATCTTAGGAGTATATAATTGAGTATTTCAGTAGGAAGGGTCTCCATAGGAGACATTTTTAGTGCAATGGCCATGGGGTTCGAGGTTTTATAGCCACCAAGTGTTGGTTATCAGAAGTAGTTCATCATTTTTAGTTTTCCTATGATATTATAACATGTTTTGCCTTAGGTCTTAACCAACAATATGGAGGACCAAAACCTAGCTAGTTTTAACCAACCATGTAAAAGGATCGAAAACTAATTTTCACTAGCTATATGGCTGATCCTAACCTGATATTAAAGTTAATTATTGCTTTGCTTTACCAGACAACTGAAGAAAGTGTCCTCGGTCGTTACACAATCTCTAAATATATAGTAGGATCGTTATGGATATAACAAATTCGGTTATTTTAGTATCGTAACGTTTTGTTAGAAACCAATTTCGATAATATAACCGGGTTTTATGAGGTTACACAATAAATACAAATGGATCGGGTTTCTCCAAGCCCATTTCTCCAATGGGTTGGAAGGCATAGCTTGAGTAGGATTAGAACTCTATGGGATATATATAAATATATATATATATATATATATATATATATATATATATATATATATATATATATATATATATATATATATGAGATCAATCAAGTCATAAAAGATATACCGAAAACCCTAAAAAGCATATAACTCATAACCTACTCAAAACCCTAGCCATTTTAAGAAAGAGAAGTAGAATAGCGTACTAGCATACGTTGTGATCCTAGTGCGTTTGTAGACTAAGTAGAGGAACTACATTTGTGGTTCTTTATCTCCATTTTGTTTGATAGTTGAAGCACGCATCAAAGGTATATCTAACTCTTTAATATGTGATTTGTATTATATGTATGCATGAGATCCTAAAATCAGGCGTTAGGAAATGTTCCTGAAATTCCGCTAATCGCACCTAATAGTCCTACAACAACCTTGGAGGTTTACCGACTAGTGCTAGATCTTAAAAGGAAGATCAGTAATTCAAAGAATTGTTGACAGAACAACCAGAGTTGTATAAAGCCAGTGCTGTGAAGTACTCTCAAGAGTTTGAGTTTTGTCATCAAATAAGTGTTCGCATCTGCCACAATCACTACATAGTACAGGAGCTTTCCAGGGTGTTAGAAAAAGTGCACCCACTATTTTCTAAGATTAGTAGACAGCATACAATTTCTTGTTACTTCATTTTAGATTAGTGAGGAGACTGAGGACAGCACAGATACCAGACTACACAGAAGATTACATAAGACTAACGTGTATTTACAGATGCAACAGGTTTGATATCAAGTTCCATCCCATCCATGTCTTTTTATCACAAGGAGACTTGAAATGAAGCTCAAACATCTCCCTTTTAAGTTGCTCACCTGATTCACAAAACCCGACAAGCTTTGCTACAACCTCTGCACTTTCTTGCACGTGTTGCAAGTTGTGAGGGTCAGTCCATAATTTGTTGACCAAATGCAGCCTCCGTCTTTGTTTCCCTTCAGGCGGGATATCCCACTTTCTGTAAAGAGCTTCCCTTTCCTCTGGTGTAAGTCTGGAACTAACCCTCTTTGCTAGGTTTTCCCTCTCTTGTTTGAGGGCCTTGATACTGCAAGTAGTTGATATAATCCAGTAATGTTGTAACACAAGAAAACATCTAAACAATTCACATACATGATTTCTGAAGTGACAGAGACAATAGTACAATACCTTGATGAAACATAGGTGGCTGGTTCATCACTTAGAAGAGCAGGGCTAGCATTTCCAAGATCTGACAAGTGTTGTTCCAACCATGTCAATCTTTGCAGCTCGACTTCCAGGTATATCCGATCAGCAGGATCCCCTCTAAATAGCAGGAAAAATTGGGTGCGGTGCACCAGCGAGACATGGCATAGATGCCATAACATGACTATCTGCTTTCTCTGTTCCTCGAAGATTGACAACCAATACGAAGGAGATTGATCAACTGCATCATTGGCACTGATTGTTGCCTCACCAGCCTCCAGTTCCAGCACCTAGAACCATACAAACAAGAAACAGTAGGACACATGAGGAGTTGAGGACAGCAAGTTAACATACTGTACACAATTTGGTCTTCCTGTGAATGGCTCAGACAATTAAGGAAAACTTCTTAGGTTCTTATTTAGCATTTCTCATAGGTCAAAAATCATAAAGAAACAAATATGGCTAAGATTCCCAAAAATCAAAGAACCCTCAAATATTGAGATGGTTTCATTTGGATAGTACCAGCTAACAGCTACAGAACATAACAAGAGATAAACTGGGCAATCCAGCAAGCAAGCAAAACTTCATCATTAAGAAGACTCAAGTAACCCCATCTCACATAAAATAGAAAAACTGTATGAAACTCAAATTCAGATACTAACATTCACAACAGGTATATGTCAATGAACCAGACTAGGCCAGTTTATGAAGTATAAGAATGTGTCAAAAATGAAGTGTTGAGTGTCCATATCTATAGTGGAGTATCTAGAATCCGACATAAGAACTTGAGATCATGTAAAATATTCAATTATCATAGAGGGAAAAAAATAATTAAAGCCATGAAGCAGTTCAATGGATCAATCAGAATTCTTACCTGACAAACCAGAAGTTGCTTTTGATACTGAAGCTTAGCAACTCTTTCCTTTAACTCAGTAACATATGACCTGATATTACGTGCAGTCTCCTCAAGTGTGTTATTGAACATTTTCTTCATTTTCTTAACATTAATTGAGTTTGGTTTCTGTCTTGCAGGAGTATTCTCCGTAGAGGAATGAGAAAAACCAGCTCGCTGGCCTCTAATAGGGATGCTTGAGCAAGAATTGGGCATACTATCATTACTTGGCACATTACTTTGATGATCTGCAATAGTGTTACCAATCTCATCCATTACTCTCCTGGAAGATGAAAGAGGAGAGCAAGGAGCCTTTATAAAGTTTGACAAGTTTGGACTATTGGTTAGGTTAATTGGGATGCCCTTCTTTCTTTTAGATTGCGTCTTCGAGTCAGGAGTTTCCTCATTGCTTCCCAAAGCACAAACTAATCTGTCCACAGAATACTGGACATTCTCAAGCTTCTTTTCTAAAGACTCTATGGTCTGCCCCTGCGAGTTCAATCGAATGATTTCCTCTTTCAGGTCAGCTTTATCCCTAACAACAATCTCTTCAGAAAGGGAACTTATAATTTGCATGTTTTGAATCTCAGAAAGTAGCTTTGCAACATTTTCAGCAGCATCTTGTGTTCCCAATCTGTTACACACGACTTCTTTTTGAAGTATATCAAGAGCTTTATTTGCTTCATCACCAAGTTGTCTTTGCAGCACTTCAAGTTTCCGGATTTCTTGCACCAAGAGAGAAGGATCAGTGGAGGTGACTGATTGCCTAAGCATTGACTGTATTTCGACCTTATTTCTTTCCAGAGGTTCACGAGCAACTTTGCCTGAAACCATATCTGATGGAAAAGCAAGGCACTTTCTCACTTGATGAGATGGGCTGGAGTTGTTTGACTCCTAAAATAGGAAAGAGAGATCATAAAAAGGATAAAAACACGACTGGAAAGTACTAGGAATGGAGTTGATATTATTCACGGTTTACCTTCTTTTCCTTGCGTGCACTTCTTTCCAGCTCAAGCTGAGACTGTGCAAGATCTCTTTGTCGCTTAAGATCTCTCATTTCCATCTCCATCTATACATGGTGGTAAGAAGAAATTCAATCAAAATAAATAGAATGCTATCACATTCCTCTCTCATGTATATTTTGGGGGTGGGGATCAGATGACTAGCCAAGAAGGCACACCTTCTGAATTTTCACATTTTTCTCAACCAGCAATGCCTTTAAAGCTGATGAATTTGAAGGTTCTGGACTTCTCAGCTCTGCTTCCAGTCTAGCAACTTCCTGTTGTAAATGCTTAACCAACTGTTGGTCTGTAACCACCTGATCAGAGAAGATTGCTAGCTAGTTACATGAAGCAATTGCAAAGCAAGGAGCCCCAACATGTAAGATGTGAACTGCATTGCACTAAAAGAACTTGACATGGATTGTATTTATTTTTTAAAGATCCAGAGTCTGTAAAGACCCATCTTACCACATTCACTCTTGTAGTGTTTGTAACCTCCTTTGCACTTGTTGCAAATAACAGCGTGTTACGAGATTGTTCAATATGACT
Organism: Dysphania ambrosioides; assembly: GCA_026401315.1. Lineage (NCBI taxonomy): Eukaryota > Viridiplantae > Streptophyta > Magnoliopsida > Caryophyllales > Amaranthaceae > Dysphania > Dysphania ambrosioides. The sequence continues at coordinate 5,388,311 of CM048667.1, forward strand.
CAGCGCAGGACTCAAGGTACATATTATTGCAGTTCGTGCATTTCCTCCAAGGGAAGACTGCAATATTCGTGTAAGTTTTGATTCTCTGTATGGTATATGACCAGTTCTTTTTCCGCCACTGATATGGAAGCAAGAGAAGACCAAAATTAGCAGACTACTAGTCATTACTTCACAATCATTTTAAATAGCTTGTATGTTCACAATGTGACAGACTACATCGTCCACATCATACTTGATATTATAAAACATGAAGTGATGAAATTTAAAGCCTTTACCAAGAGCATAATTGAAGGGTCAAAACACACAAAGTCTATTTATATAGTGAGCCCAGCAGTCTCCAACAGTCCAATCATTACACTTACTAACCTCAGTTTTCTGATAACTTGAGTGAGTGTCAACAAGCTGCGATTTATATGACTTCCTTCCCTCAACCTTAACCCAGCACTTTTAGTTTGAGAGGCACGCTCGCTCCCAGCAAGATCAACAAGATTCTGAAAATTGTGGGTTTCGCAATAAATATCTTTCAGCTGCAACAATTAAGACCAGATGAAAGTACAAGGCACGTACCAGGCTTGCTATGAAAGACTTCACACGGCCTGAATTTTCCTTGAGGCGGCTCTCGATGGTCTTATAATATGATAAAGACAGGAAATGCATAGGAAAGTAATGCTCGTAAGGGTAAGATCAAAATCATCTAATATAATAAATGACCACTATCATAAAAGTATGATAGAATCGTGGATTCAAGATACATACCAGTCTCAATATATGATGTGATCTTGAACTTTTATCATTCAGAGCAGTTTCTCCTACCTGCCGTTGAGCTGTAAAGTTAGAGCAAATAAGAGCAGTTAAACACAGATAGATTTTGTTCATTTAAGTAACACATACCCTACCATAATCTAAGACCCATTTGTTTACTCTTAAATGCTAACAAGTAGTAACCACAACTTATTCATGATGGAATAAACTACAATAAAACAAATTGGTCATAGGTAGCTCACATATTCTTACAATCCTAGGATGCTTACTACCAAACAGAAAATCAGGTTCCATAGCAAATAGTTGTTATAGAAATTCAGGAAAGCCACCTTCACATATTCCGATTAAATGCTTCAAATGCTGACTATCCTTCACAACTTCTTCAATTTGCTTTTCGACAATAGTTCCTTTCTGCAACAGAAAGTTCTTTGTTTTATACAAAACCAAGTAATATATCAAGAACTTGTCAAGTATGAGACAGCATGTACCTCAGGATCATCCAAAAGTCGAAGAGGTCCAGAGCTACGATTCAAAAGGTCAACCACAGTTTCATTGTAGATCTCCAAAGCAGAGATTTTTACAGAAAAATTTCTTTCAGTATGCTGCAAACATATCATAAGCATCAACATCATTATTCAAAAAGGAATTACACTAAAATATAACATCAATGCTTATGTGATCTCATCTAGCGCAGCAACTTGAAGTGCAAAAGAAACTAAGATATTGAGTCAGATATGAACATTTGGCATACAAATTCCACATAAACAATGATTTACTTTCTCAAAAAAAGATGGAATCAGTTTTTAGCAAGTGAAGCTTACGTTTTGCATATACTGATAAATGTCCTCAATTGCATACTCAGTAATTCCTTTCATGGTAAATGTTTTACCACTACTAGTCTGCCCATATGCAAAAATTGTCGCTGAAAGAAAGGAAACCCAAATTAAGTCAACAAACAGTATCCCCTAAACGAAATCAGACTAAAAATATCAACACAATCAAGCATATAATCACCATTGATTCCAGTAAGAGCTGATAAGGCCACATCCTTAGCCCCTCCTTCATAAACCCTCGCCGTCACACATGTCGGACTAAAAACTTTATCTGATACACAAAACAATCACACTGAACTAAGCTTCACAACCTATAAAAACTTGCATTATGCACTCGCACCCAAGTATAAAACATTGAAATTACCAAAGGTGAAGGACGAACAAGGCCTCTCATCAATAGGATTCTTGAACACTACAGTTTCCTCATCCGGGCACTCCAATGCAATCAAATCATACATCGCTTGTTCCCTAGAACTCAACGGCCTCACTCGAACCATCACCATGATCTTCTCCTCTCGAACCTTCGTACCCCCGGGGGTACATGATGGGGTTGTTAAAATCTTCGATAATGGGGTCTTGGGCTCTCCCATTCTCACCAACCAATATAAAAAAAAACACTGCTATATTCGTTCAAGCATTTTATCAAATACTTCGAATGCAACCACAAAATTGGGGTTTCCTTAACTACAAACACAACCAACAAAATCTAGGTGTTTCTAATTTAAGAACTAAATAAATTTCTAAAGCGGGGTTTAACAAATTAAGCGCATTTATCAAGAAAAAATCATCAAAGAATCCAGAAAGTCAGGCATAGTTAGACAAAAATGGAAACTTGGATCAAGAAAAAGAAGTTGCTATATTTAGAGATAGAATTAGAAACTCCAGATATAAAAAAGGGAAATGTGAAGTAAAAAGTGCAAAATCTTACCCAATTTGGAAGAGATAATGTTGCTGAATTCTTGAATTTCTTGCCTAATATGTTACAAATTTTGGACCAAAATATGAGCAAAGAAAACTTGGTGAAAAATGGAAAGTTGGGTATTTGCGGAGATGAAGAGAGTAAACGACAAATTTAGAAATGAGATCACAGAGTTTCAGCGAGTGGAGTGTGGCTGTGTGGAGGATGGAAAGGAGGAAATGCAACGGCTATTTCCGCTCTTTGGGGACTGGGGTACTTTAATTTTTTGGCGGTGTATGCAGGAACATGAAAAGTACACAACCGACTTTCGAATATTTACTTGTATTTTTTTTCAAAAAGTTACGATGTCTTAATAAGTGATCCTTATAACAAAAATTACTCCTTAAAATTTTCTACGCAATATATGTTAATATTTATTAAATTTAAGAGATAACTTTTATAATATTGAAAGTCATTTTTACTGAAAATATAATAATTTTGTGATTTTTGTAAATTTTTTATGGGAAGGAGCCCTCGAAGTTAACGTAGACATATTCGATAACTAGGACTTGAGTGGAGTTACTGGAGTATGGTCGTTTGAGAATTTATTGTTGAAATTGAATGATACATGTTACAACGTATTATTTGAAATTTGATTTAGAGCGTTATTGTTATTAGCACTATAAAACAACACATAGAAAATGAATAGGAGAAGACCAAGAGAAATTATGAGTTTTCTAAGCCATATAAGGAAAATGGGCATAGAAAACTGGAGTAAAGAAAAATTATCGTTAGCGTAAAATAACATCTAAACTTAAAAATTCTAAAATAGTTAATCATATTAATTATGAATAAAATAAAGTAATAACAATATGTTTATCAAATTAATTATAGTTTAAAAAATTAATTAGAGTCGAAGAAGCAGAATTATTATAGTTACGTTCTTCGTAATTTGATTTGGTGTCAAAAAAGTATTCATATACAAGTTCAATTGGAGGGAAAAAAAATCAACAATCATGGACCAACTAATCACAATTAGCAACACCAAAGTGAATCAATTACCCTTATTAGGTTTGATAATATAAGTTTATGCTTAAGGAGATCCTTTTAGAATCTAAAGAATTTATATTTTATCATTATTGTAATCAGCAAATTATATTATATACCCGAGGCTAGCTGGCACTCTGATAGGATATGGCAGCATGCAGTAATATTTTAAATATAGATCTAGCTGCCAACATGCAAAAATAAATGATGAATCACTTATTTTCGTTGGGAAAATAGGAATAAGATATCTTTGACATTCTATTTGTTTTATTTTATTTGCATTCCATTTTATTTTCTTTTGATATTTCATTTCGATTTATATATTATAAATATGTATCATGTACATTGTGAAATCAATATGCCTAAACATTACATTATGTCATTATATGATATGAATATGTACATAACTCATCAGGATTATATATATTATATACATATGCGATGTATATCATTATGATTCCAGTCTACAAAAGTACATTACTGACAATTCTATCATGTTTTCAATATTACTCATAATTTAAATATACATATCATTCTTAGAAATATATATATATATATATATATATATATATATATATATATATATATTTTGCATTACACAAACGAATAAAATGTACATAAATATTTAAATGTAAATTTTGTACAATGTCAAACTGAAAGAGTTAATGTTTAATAACATAAATTTTAATACAATTTCAATATACATATTATAAAACTTCGATGTATGTCATATGTAATTTTAATGAACATACTGTACTTTGTCCAAAACTTATATAAAATATTTAATGTACATAATAATCAACTTTAATGTCTTTTATTCGTATTTCTAATGTTCATAACAATCGAAATTAATGTACATGTAAAATATTTCTAATGTTCATAATAATTGAATTTAGTTCGATGTACCACGTATTTTTTTTAGTTTGGAAATAGTGAAAACTGAAAAGTCACTGTTGTATTGTATGGAGAAAACATATGCCTTGTAGTTTATATTTTTAAAATGACGGTTTGTTTCAAAATTATAAATTAATTAATTAATACAATTAGTGAATCCTGATTTTTGGTGGAAAACATTTATTTTTTTCGCGTACATTACCCAACAGCGTCATGTAAATTCCGTACAGCACAGGTTAAATATTCTTTGCGTTTAATGCTTTTTGAACTGCGTTTGGGTTCATGTGCACGTTGAGCATCTTTATCGTGCACTTGAGTGCACTATTCGGGCTTAGATTGTACGTGTTTCAATATAATTGATTTCACTTCTACCTTACCAAAACCGAACCCAAACTTTAACCCGACTTTATCCACAATTATACAAACAATATCGTACCTATTTACCTAACCCAACAAAAAAGTCTCCATGATACTGAAACTCAAACTCAACCAATCTAAAAAACCCCACACCAAAATCTGAGTCATGCATAGTGGTGGCCAAGGGGCCGGTCCGGGCTGGGGAGAGGGGACCGGATTTGGACCGGTATGAGGGGCGGGCCGGTCCGAATTGGCTGAGGTTGGGGTTTTCTGATTCGGTACCAAATCGAACCGAATCAAAAACGAATCACGAACCGAATCGAATCGAATCACGAACCAAATCGTGAACAAATTGAACCGAATCAAGACCGAATCGAACCGACTCATAACCGAATCGAACCGAATCAAACCGAATCATGAAACGAACCGAACCGAATTACGTTTTTTTTTATTTTTTTTTATTTTTTTTATTTTCTTAATTAAGTATTATTAAACTAATTACGTATAATTACCTAATTTCATATTTACGTATTAGAAAATCTAAAATATTTCAAATAAATGAACTAATTCACTTTTTAGAAAATCAAATAAAGTATATTTCATATTTTATATTTCAAATTTAATTTCATATTTCATATTTCATATACTAAAATAAGTAAACTAAAATCATATTTCATATTTCACTTTTTAGAAAATCAAAATTTAATTAAACATGTTTTGGGGGTTGGGATAAGAAGAAAGGGCTTGCACTTAATTTAGAAAATCAAAATTTAATTAAATAATTAAATATTGATTTTCAAAATTAAGTTGCCTACGTATCCCGAAGGAATCAAAACCCACGTAGTTCTGTTACGTACCTGTAGGGGTGCTTGTGCGGTTGTGTTTAGCCTAATTAGGGACAGACCCCGAACCTCTTTCACCTGTTGGGTTGTCGCTTGATTCGCTTGTGTCCATCATCATCCAAAGATCGTCTTTATGGTTGTCCTCCTCCCTCAATCCTTGGGTCCTACGCTCTGCCTGATCCCAATCTTTCTTAGAAACGCATATTTCTATGCTTTCAGGAGATAAGCGGGATCTCTTCTCGTCAAGAGCACGTCTACCTGCACTAAAAGCAAACTCGGAAGCAATAGTGGAGGCGGGAATTGCAAGGATATCCTTTGCAATTCTCGCCAAAATGGGAAATTGCCGTTCGTGATCGCGCCACCACTTAATAATTGAAAAATTAGCATCGGTTTCATGTTGGTAAGAAAGATATTCATTAATATTATAAAGTGAAAAAGAAAAAGAAGAAACCGATGTTTTTGATTTTTTTTAAAATTCTACCAAGTATTGGCTGCCATCGCGTAGCGGAACTTCCACTAGAAGATGATGCATTTTCGGATGGTGCATAAACAGAAGCATAATGATCATATAAACTAGCTAAAACATTTTTAGATTTTTTTATATATGCATTGACATCGTATTGTAAACTTAAAACGTTATAATAAAATTCTAAATAATTTTCTAAACCTACAGTCTTGACCCCGGGATCAAGGATAGAAGCTATACCGTATATGACGAAAAATTCACTAAAGTAGTTATACCATTTACTAAGCATACTAGTAATTACATCACTAATTTGAACGATGTTGAAATGCTCGGTAAGAGTGCTGACTACGGTAACACACTCTAATATAACTAAATGAATGTTAGGGTCGTAAACATAAGAGAAAATTTTGGTTGCATGGTCAAAAGCTGCTAAAACGTCACCGATGTAAATTGCGGTATTCCAATGGAAATCAGTAATAAGTTCATCGGGAGTCGCTCGGGTTTTGTTATATATAATTATCAAAACCTCACAGTATTTAATGGCTTCTTTTAACAATTTATATGTGGAGTTCCAACGGGTCGGTGTATCTAGACTCCATTGTTTCTTCCTAAGGCCTCTTTCCTTACACAAGGTCATGTACTTCCTCCTAACCGATGCCGTAATCCTAATCCATTTAATTACACTCCTAATAGCGTTAAGCAAGTCAGTTAACTCAGTTAAACCTTCTTGAACCGAGAGGTTCATAATATGTGCACAACAACAAACATGTAATAGCTCTCCACTGTTTATCAACTGTAAGCTTGGTTTGGATAGCAAATAATCTATACATTTTGTATTCGCTGAAGCATTATCTAATGAAAGTGAAAAAACTTTATCAAGTAAATGAAAGGTTTTAAGACAGTCTATTATCCTTACCTTAAAGTTGTACCCGATATATCTCTCCTCCATAGCTTGAAAACAAATGATTCGTTTTTTAATATACCACTCATCATCAATCCAATGGGCGGTTACACAAAGAAAAGGTTCACCAAAACAAGAGATCCGTGTATGACTAGTTAGGCTAATACGACCTTTAAAAGTGCGAAACCTTTCTATTAAACTACTTCTATATTTATAATAAGCAGTTTGGGTATGACGTTTAAGCGTGTTCCTGGGGACACGTCTATAAGCAGGTTGTAAAGTGGTTCTTGTGAAATGCTCAAAGTTTAGACTCTCACTATAGCTAAAAGATAATTCATCAGCAATGACAAAATTAGCCATTTCATCAATCATTTTATCTCGATTATACATAAAAGGCATACCTCCTCCGGGCATGGAACCCATATACCCGTGTAGTTGTGTCTGAGTTGAAGATTCAGCTGCTCCTGCGGATTCAGTTACATCGAGGTTTATTCCGTGTACCCCGGTCATGTGACGGGATAAGGTCCCCATCCCATAACCGGTCTTCCATGAATAAGCGGCTATTGGCTTCTTTTCTAATTGCTTGCATAACAAGCAATAGCACATGAATTTCTTCCATTTGAAAGAAGCGTCGGTCATTAGGACCTTCTCAAAATATGGCCATACTTTGGAAGGTTTCTTTCTACATTGAGTAGACTCAGGTACTCCTTCATCACCATCACCTTCACCTTCACCTTCATAAGTTAATTAACTAATTAATTAACATAATCAACCAAATATATCATAATCAAGTAATTTAATTAATCAAACATTCAAACACAACTAATCAATTTAACTTTAACATTATCAACTAATCTAGCATAACTAAATAAGTAATCTAACTAACCTAATTAATTCAACTTCAACATTATCAACTAATTAAACATCAAGAACTCAATCTAACATAATCAAATAATCTAACATTCATTTATTAGAAGTTTAAGAGTTACCTTGTGGAGTAGAAGAAGGAGGACGCATTTGCGAAGTTGGAGTTTTAGGAATTTGAGGAATTTGAGTACCCGGAGTACTGAAAAGTTGTTGCTCCAAGTTTTGAGCAAACTCCGTAGTATCATCGAAAGAACTGGTTACACTGAATCTACCTCTTGAATCCATTTTCTCTTAGGATTTGTAGTAATAAACAACTAAATTAAGAATAATAAACCAACTAAGTAAGATAAGTAATGAAGATTAAGAGAATAATTAAGAAGAAGATTAGTACTAATAATTAAGCTAATTGTAATAAGTAAAGATTGAGAGATTGAAAGAGATTTTGGTGAGGATGGAAACCGAATTGGTGGTGTTTTTATAGGGCAAATCCAACGGGCAAATAACGGCTAGTTTCAACGGCTCTTTTGTGGCAAATTACCGGGTCGGGCCAAGCCGAGCGAGCCAGTCCAGGCCGAATCGAATTGCGGGCCGAATCGAATTTTTTCTCGAACCGAATCGAAATGGGTTAGGGTTGGAAAATGAGGATTCATATTTAACCCACTTCTTGAACGGGCCGAACCAAGCTTGGCCCGGTTCGATTGTGGGCCGGTTCGAGCCGGGCTGGAGCTGGGCTGAACCGGCCCACTGGCCATCTCCGGTCATGCATCAACTCCTCATTTTCCTCAATGGGGAAAAGAAAAAATTTAAATCTTCTATAATTCCCCCTTATTGCTTTAGCAACATGTAAGCCGATATGCACCGATAAACATTGTAATAAAGGCGGATTTGCATCACTAGACTCACAACACTATTATTGTATATCATGACACTTTGTCCCACATTCATTCATGACAGTTCCACTCAACTAGTTATAATAATCTGACATTGCATAATAATTATGAGAATCATCTATTATATTGTTTGATAGAGCCATATAGAAAGGCCAAAACAGAGTCACATAAACATAATCATAGTGTTTTTTTTTAATGTGTTGTTTTCTTAAATTTCACAAAAATATACATGTGATTCACCTTGGTACATTGACAATATAGTGAATTTTTGCTAGCGTTCTTTATATCATAAGTTTCACCCATATTTATTTGCCACATCAAATGATAAATATTCTATCAAACAATGAATAGATGGATTTAAGGGTACGTACATTATTCAATTAATTTGACTCATTTAATAGAAATATATTAAGAAAAATTCAAATAAAATGATCACAAGAAATAACCTATATGTATAAAATAATCCTGTTCTCGATAATTAGGTTTCGCCTATAAATTTGAAAATTTAAACCAAAATAATTTCTTATAAATGGAGAGTAATTTTTTATAAGCTACATAACAAACCAAATAATCTTCTTACTTTTATATAAGTACTATAATTCAGTTTTTTCACTATTCATATATCACTTTCAACCGCATTAAAATTTACTTAGTTATTTAGGAGTATAGGTGTTATTCATATTTTAATATTTTATCAATTCAATTACTAATAAGTTATGAAATTTAGTCTCAATATATTTTTGAAATTAGAAAAATTTAATTGTAATTTACTTGAGTAGTTATTGTACAATGAAAAATAAATTATTACATCATCATGTAATTTTTTAGTTAGATTTTAGATTAAGGAATTTGAATAAGGATTTTAGTTTTTGGATTACATTTGACAATCTATAATTATGCTTGATTTACATTGGGTATGAAAAAAATAAGGACAGAAGAAGCACATTATGAATTAATATAAGGATGTGAAAGAATGTAGTGACAAAAATAAATTGGGTCTAGTGAAAAGGAAAGAAGAATAATAAGTGAGAAAAAAAAGGTATATCAACAAATTGGGTTGTTGAAATTATAAGAAAAGAAAAAAAAAGAAAGAAAACGAAAAAAGGAAAAAAATTATAGCCATTAGCCTGTTGAAATTCGATCCATGACTCAAGGAGTTGAATAAAAAATGCTATTTTATTAAGCTATATTTGTAAATGGATAGTCATCTATATACAATTTATAATAAATATTAAAACACAACTATAAAATAATGTATAGGTCTTTTGTCCCTTACACTTCGGCTATTGCCCCTGGCTAAGGAATGTGTATAGATCACACCCCAATTAATTTTTTCCCACTTCCGACACTAAATAAAATATTTTGATGCATGCATTATTACCAAGCAATAATAATAATACATATCGAACTCCAATATAAAAAAAGGGGCACAGTTAGGAAATAGCATTCTCATCCGATCATAATTCATATCCACAATTATCATCAAGATCTCATACCAAGCTAAGTAATAATGGAGACTCTTCTTCAATACTCTACTCTCTCCATAGTTTTCATTATATCCTACTTCATGATAAAATCCATGCAAAAACCACCCTCTAAATTACCTCCATGCCCTCCAAAACTACCCTTCCTAGGCAACCTCCACCTACTCTCTTCCAAAACTGCCCTCCCCCACCGCCGCCTCGCGGAGTTGTCCAAGAAATACGGCCGAGTCATGATGCTACAACTCGGCCAAGTTCCCACCATCATCGTCTCCTCAGCCGACATGGCCAGGGAGGTTATGAAGACTCACGACGCGGCGTTTTGTAACAGACCTGAGCTCATGGTTGGCAAGGAAGTGTTCTATGATTGTAAGGACATTGGGTTGGCACCTTACGGTGAGTATTGGCGCCAAGTGAGGAAGATTTCTACGCTCGAGTTGTTTACTTCGAAGCGAGTTGACTCGTTTAGGTTCATTAGAGAGGAGGAGACTGCAAATTTGTTGAAGGATATTGGGAAGGAAGCTGGAAGTGCTGTTAATCTTAGCTACAAGTTCTTTGTCCTTGCCTGCGATGTCATGTGTAGGTATGTACCATATATTATGTCTTTTGTATGTAGTAATTAATATAATATGCTAATTAAACCCATTTCTAAATTTAAGTAAAAATTTAGCTAGACTAGTGCCATAATATTTTAGACCAAGATCGGAGAATATTGCTCATTATTTATTACAAGCTCATTAATTATTACATATGCTTCGTGTCTATAGTTATGTCCTAATGAGGAATAAAAATAGAATGAAAGGGGTAAAATGTGAGCTAGGTACTAATTCTTCAAATTATTATATTTGTACAAAAAATTCAAAGCTTTTAACGTAGACTAATATTCTCGACCTATAAAGAATTAAGGAGCATTATATATATACGGAAAAGATTTAATAAAAATGGTACTTAAAATAAGAAGGATGGATATGAATCTTATCTTTAAAATGATAAAAATGGTCAATTTAACAACAAAAAAGGTCATTATATGTAAAAAAAAATATAATCTATACGTTAAAAAAAGTTCGTTTGTGTATATAAAATGTCATGAATCGAATCTAAGCGATGGGAAAAAAGATTTCTTCTCATACTTTTCATTTTAAGCACTCTTTTCATTTTAGCATATCTATTTAATTATTTATCTATTTATCTATCTATCTATCTATATATGTTTTTCTAAGCTTTAATACAATATTTATTTGGAAATAGGAGGAGGCACAAAATAAAAGCTATTTTTGAATTTTTGCAAAATGTTATGGAGTACCATATACATTATATTGACGAGTAGTGGTAATGTACAGTTTTTCATTTTGTAGCAAAAAAATAGTAAAGACTTGAGTATGATTAAATTGGTTGGACAATACCCAGTCCTTGGCTACTTATATTGAGGAATGGATATGTATGAGACTTTGGTTGCATATATCCTTCGATGCTTCTGTTGGCCAGTTGGCCGTGTGCGGTGTGCACCTCCATCTATTTCATGTTAGTATATTGATAGTCGTGAGTTACGTGAGAAATCTTATATTATTATTATTTCAGAGTGCGGTATTAAAAAAGACACAAAATGCATGTAATATAAAAATCAAAACATTTTTAAATTCTAAACCATATAAAAATGTGTATTTTCATGTAACTTTTTATATTTTAACTTTAAGATTTGATTTAATAATCTTTATTGCTTATTATTGAATATAATTGAGAGGTCATAAGTAGGATATATCTAAACCTCACTTGAATCAGGCCATAGTTTTAAGAAGAGATATAAAAAGCTTCTACATTGTCTATCTTTACATTATAGAAAGAAAGAAAAATAAAGTGGAATTATCTTAGAGATATATATATAAGAACGTGGCTTCATTGCCAAAAAAATAAAAATAAAAATATATATATAATGGCTTCTGCTGGTATATTTAAGTATATTTAAGTCTTAGTTATTTTAATTGAAAGAAGAGAGTTACTTTACCAAACTTTTGACGGGATTGGGATTGTTACAACTTACAAGTGTTTCGTTATTTCTAAGTTTATCACCAGGAGATAAATTATATTAAAAAATTAAGATATCAAATATAAATATTATTATATTATATATTAGATATAAGTATTGTTATATTTAATATAAAAATATAAAAAATATAAAAATCTAGAAAAACTCACATCATATATACATATTATAATATAAAATATAAAAATAAATTATAAAAATATCGCTAATAGATATTTTATATCAAATATAAATTAGAAATTTATCTGCAATGGGCATTGGATTGTGGCCCTATACGAAGGAAGACAGTCTGTCAAAGGCGTGGATATATATATATATATATATATATATATATATATATATATATAAAGCGTAAAAATCACGGGCACCCCTGCCAAAACAAAAGAAACAGAACACCTGCACAGACGCACAGTGTATTCATATAATGCACAGTATGCACTCATATGATGCACAGTATGCACTCATATGATGCACAGTATGCACTCATATAATGCACACCACCTGATGTCAAAAAAAATAAAAATAAAAAATAAAAAACTGATCCAATCCCCTTGTAAAAATATATTACACTATTTACAAATGAAATTCTATCTATAAACTATGAAATTGTAGGAAATAAAACTGTGCATAATCTTACAATGTTTATTGTTTTACCTTTATTTTTTATAACTTGTACTATTTAGATATGAAAATTGTACTATTATATATTGTGAGATATATTTACCGAGATATATTTAGAATCTTCCCTTTTGGTTTGATGTGTAATTGGATTAGGATCATTTTGGAGAGGGTGGAGAAGCTTAGAACTTTAAAGGAAAAAAGAAAACAAACAGAATAGAACGAACCACACAATTCCAGCAACAGATGAATGGTTTTGTGAGGGTTCTTGAGCTGCAATTAACACCATGTACCATGCCCTTAAATCCTAACACTCAACTCACAAAAAAAAAAAGGATGCTAAGGCTTGTGAATTCAAAAAAAAAAAAAAAAAACTCTAGATTTCACAAAGAAATTCTGAAAAAATATTCAACCTTAACTTCTTTCACTTTGGAGCAGATTTACATTATTTTATACTACAAGAACTCTTAAAACTAACGTCCATCAGCATTGACACTCTTAAAGAAGTGTTTAAAAACTGATTATGATCTTAAAACATCAAAATAAAGGCTATAATTTAAATGGGGAGTTTTCAGAATTAAGGTTTGGCTTGAATCAAGCCTTGATTTACGCCCAGCTGACCAGCCATCATTCTTCAGCCTTCAACCTCTAATTATTTGGCTTTCATTCTTCCAAACCCATCCTTGACCTGCAGGAGGTTTGAAACTTCACATTTAAATTGGTCCCACCTTAAATTTCAGTCTTTAAAACTTGTAACCACTCCAAAGCACGTCCATCTCCATGCAACAGCAGCTAATGAAGCCTTTAGTTCTAATTATGAGAAGTTTGCAAGTAAAATTCTGGCTGGACATCAACATGTCAACATGATCACTTTGATTTCCATCAAGACTGAATCCTCATCAGTTGTCTCCTTAGTTGTCTAAACAAGCTTGGCAACCAACACATACTGAACTTAAACATAGTTCATATTTAACCAAATTCAAAACAATGACCTACATACACACTGGACTCTAAAGCTCGAATATGGTGTAATTAGTTGACTTGAACTCTTCGTTGGGCGAACGTAAACAGTATTGAATTCCCTAGATATGTATACTATTTTTCATTAACAAAAATTATCCGTGCTTTAAAATCTGATGTGACTCGCAGTTACGAATATAACTTAATATATTATTGTTTATGCTGTTCTATTCTACAGGGCAACTTTTGGTACAAAAGGGAACGAGCAAGCAGCATTGAGAGAATTTACAGCAGGAGTCACACAGACATGTACTGGGTTTTGCCCTGCAGATGTTTATCCTTCTGTGAAACTACTTAAAGCAATCAGTAAGGGTAAATTTCAAAAGTTTACAAAAGAATCAGATCGAATACTAGATCCAATTCTTGCAGAGCACCAGTCTAAGAAGACTCAGGGGAAAGTAGAAGAAGAAGATATAGTGGATGTTCTTCTAAAATATCATGAGGATAACGTCAAAAATCCGGAAGATTTTTCCTTAACAAGTAACAACATTAAGGGAGTTATATTGGTAAGTTAACGAGGATTTTCTTATTTATACCTCATATAAATTATAAAAGGATACTGATATTTCAGATATAACTATTATTATATAAGATATAAGTACTATTATATCAGATATAAAAATACAGAAAAACATATATCACGTATAGAAATAAAATTATAAAAATACCTCATGATTATTTATATCTGGTATAAATTAGGAATTTCTGATAAGTTAATTATAATTTTTGAACTAAATCATCAACTAGTATAACTATTTGTCATGTAATTCCCTACTTAAATTATTTGTGTGTTAATAGGAGCTTGTAGGAGGTGGAAGTGAGAATTCATCAGCAACCCTAGAGTGGACAATGTCCGAGTTGCTAAAGAATCCTAGAGTAATGGAGAAGGCACAAGCAGAGGTACGACGGGTTTATCAAGGGAAAGGAGCAGTTGATGAGACGAAACTACACGAGCTCAAGTACATGAAACTCGTAGTAAGAGAAGCCTTACGACTCCATCCACCAGTGCCTCTTTTGGTCCCTAGAGAATCCATGCAGAGATGTCAAATATATTCTTACGACATACCTCCCAAAACCCGAGTGATGGTCAACGCATGGGCTATTGCAAGAGATCCCGAATATTGGAGTGACCCCGAAAATTTTATTCCTGAAAGATTTGAAGATTCTTTGGTTGATTATAAAGGAAATAATTTCGAGTTGATTCCGTTTGGCGCCGGAAGGAGAAGGTGCCCTGGCATGACACTAGGGCTGGCTAATGTTGAGCTACCACTAGCCATGTTGCTCTACCTTTTTGATTGGAAGTTGCCTGATGGAGTTCAACCTGAAGAACTAGACATGGATGAATCCTATGGCTTGACAATGAGAAGGAGGAATACTTTGTATGCAATTCCTATGCCTTTTCGTTAAATTCGTAGGCTTTTCATGATATTATATATGACCATTCAAACAACAATATAAGTTTTAATATTTATTGTGCGAGATAAATTCTTAATTTATATATGATATAAATATATTAGAGTTATTTTTCGTAATTTTATTTTTATATATGAGATCATAATGTTTAAATCCGATATGAGTTTTTTTTTAATATATTTTGTATTTCTATATCTGATATAACAATATCTATATATGAGATCACAATATCATGATATAATTTATATTAGGTATGAATTAGAAAAGCCTTTTTATTGGTGTGAAGATTTGCATTCATGCATCCTTGATCATTGTTATTTGTTTTTGCTTTGTCATTTTTTTTTTTCTAAAAAGGGGTGATTCTTGTTGATAATTTAGAACGAATTAAATCAATCTCTGTCTGAGAATTGCAGCTTATGTTCACACCAGCAAAATTTAAATTTAATTTTACACTTTCACTTACTTACCTTGGTACATGTTATATTATCATAAAAGGTTGTTCAAATGTACAAGATAAAAGGTTCATGTAAGTTGTAACACATTAACATTAGGAAAATTTGATTGTAAAAATTCCACCCTTAAACAATATTTTTTTAAAGTCCCACCTTTCGATTTACTAAGAAAAATCTGACATTAACAAACTCGATGAAATTGCCAAACCACCTGTAGCCGGTGAAATAGTAACGTTTTTTTTTAAACATTGGGATAAGGGAGTTACTAAACATCGCCCGCGAATTACCAGGGACTGCCCGCATTTTCATCATAAAATGACCTTTTTGCCCTTACTATTTTTTTTTAAAAAAAAAATAAATAAAAGATGAATAAGTTCATTTCATCAGTCACTATAACATTGTAATTCTGTAAAATTGTTTTTCACTATAGTAAGGTGTATTTGACATTCAAAACTCACAATTAGGGAAAGTGTACATGACGAATTAAGGTGTACTTGACATTAACTGTGACAAATTGATAATGTCGGACCAACCGAGAACGCCTTCACCCAAAAATTAGGTAAAAGTTTGATTATACTTGAAAAATTGGTTGTTTTACCGATGTGTTGCCGATGCGTCTTCGAAAGACGCTATCAACCATGGTGGGGTGTCTTCGAAAGACGCCATGAACCATGGTGAAGCGTCTGGAGAAGACGCCACTCACCATGGTGGGGCGTCTTCCCAAGACACCTCAATTTTTTTATTTCTAATATTGATTATAGTGGTATTTTTGAACATGATGATTTTGCAACATCGAAATTGGCAATTGAATGGGCTAAAAATATTGCAATTCAATCCGGTTTTTGTTTGACAACTTTAACATGGAAAACACAAAGAGATGGTCGATATGATAAATTGTTGAAATGTGATCGTTCTTCAAAGAAAGTTGATCGAGATTTGACAACAGCCGTGAGGTTTGACACGAAGAGGAAAGGTTGTGGTTGCTTGTTTAAGATTAAGGTTTGTCAGCATCGAGATCTTAGCGGTTGGCACATTGTTGGTGCGTCGAAATGGGGTAAACACAACCATGAGTTGGTTGTGTATCCACAAGGACATCGACAGATTAGCGACATTAGTCCTGGTGCGAAGAAAGTTGTGCACGAGATGACTGAGGCACAAGTGAGACCGGCTAAAATACTGGAAACTTTGTTGGAGAAATATCCAGAAGATAATCCAAATAAAAGACACGTGTACAATGAAAGAGATAAGATAAAGAGAGAAAGGTCAGAAGGAAGGAACCCAATTCAGCAATTGTTATATCAAGCAATCAAGTATAATAACTTACACTGGTTTATGAGTGATGAAGCCACTGATGTTGTGACCCATGTCTTCTTGGTGCACCCGATGTCTGCTGATTTGTTACGTACATATTCGTCTGTGAACCTTATAGATTCTACGTACAAGACAAACAAGTACAAGTATCCTTTAGTGGAGATAATTGGGATGACTCCGGGGAACATGAACTTCGTGATTGGTTATGCAATCATGAAAGATGAAACGTAGTCAAGTTATCGGTGGGTGTTGGAGAAGCTGAAAAATTATGTTGGTCCTAAGGTGCACCCGAGTTCTATAGTAACCAATTGCGAGGGTGGTCTTTTTGCCCCGATTAGGGATTTATTCCCTAATTCCGCACATTTACTTTGCACGTGGAATATCAATAAGTGTGTGTTGAATAAAGCTTATCATTGCATGGGAAAGAATAAGGTTTCAACTAAAAAATTCCAAAAGGGGCGTTGGAGGTAAGTCATGTATGCTACTACGCAAGAGTAGTTTGAGGATAATGTTCGGTTCATGATGGATTGCTATAGCTAGTGTCCTACACTTTTACAATACGTTACACAACAATGGATTCCTCATAAAGAGAAATTTGTGATATACTGGACAAATCGGGTCCTTCATTTTGGGAACACTACGACTTGCAGAGTCAAGAGTGCCCACAATGCACTAAAGGACTGGCTTAACTCTTCCACATCGGCTCTTGACACGTTATTTGAGCGTGTTAACAAGGCGATAGAGACGCAAGTCAATGGTATTAAACAATGTTTGGAGGACTCCAGACGAAGACATGACACGTTATATCGAGGTTGACTGTACCAGAATCTCCATGGTCGCACTTCCCATCATTGTCTGAGCTTGCTGGAACAAGAGAAGAGTAGGATGAGTGCTTTAAGTGATGAGATTGACATTATATGCGGGTGTGCGTTGAGGACAACCCATGGGATTCCATGTGCTTGCACAATAACGCGAATAATTCAGTCGGGCGAGAGTTTTTACCTAGATCAAATTCATCCTTTTTGGAGATCGCTTATCATTGGTGAAGTTGTGGACCCTAATATCGTAGATCGATCCACGCAAGACATAAAACATTTTGATGAACTTACAGTTTATACATAAATCATCTCTACCTTAAAGGATTGCTATTTGAATTTGTGTATTTATTTCCCTTTGTTTTCTTTCGGAAAATTCTCAATGGTGAAAGTGTGGTTGCCAATATCACTATATTTATATTTCCCTATTATATAGTTAAGGAGTATAAATTAGGTTCAATCTTGGAGAATAAGGTCCACTTTTTCTAAAAGGCTTTAACTCTACTTTTTCAAGAGTTCATGTATCCCAAGTTTCCAATCCTATAAAGACTACCTATTTTGGAAACTAATTGTTTCATGATATATGTAACTCTAATCACTAATTATAAGCATGATTATATTTTCTTAAATGAAATTGGTTTACAATTTATTGAAAAAAAATATGCATCATTCGATATTATTGATCAATGATCAATGCATAACGTTTCCGCTGTCCAATATTAGTTTTTTAAAATCAATCCTTCGAGCAGCAGCATACATCAATTTTCTAAATTGTTGTACTAAGTTCATAAGGATGCGTTACTTTCTTTTATTTGGTGCAAGTGACGAGACAATATATGATGTAGATGGGACACGACTCATATTTTAGATACAATCCCTAAAATTTTAACCAAATTAGTTACCATCCACGGTAGGGATGCTTTAATACACATATCAAAGTGCCATAGTAGCATATCATAAGCAGAATAGAAATTACTTCAAATATACAAGGCATAGAAGAAAATAGGCACTGAGTTGATTGTTCAAATGCCTAGGTGGAACCATCCTAAACATACATTTATACTTAAGTAATTCACATAGTTAATATAATAATTATAATTATATATACTAAACATATATTTTTTTACTTAGGTAATTAACATAATAATTATACTAATATATCTTAAACTTATATTTTAACTAATTAACATAATTAATATAATAATTATAATAATATATCATAAACTTATATTTTAACTAATTAATATAATAATTATAATAATATATCATAAAATTCTATTTTAACTTATTAACATAATATTTATAATAATATATCTATCTTAATCATATACTTTAACTAATTACCATAGTTAACCTAAATATACATATTATAATGTCTAATATAATTAATTAATATAATTAATTAATAAAATTCATTAGTAATTAACTAATAAATTGAAAAAAAACTAACATCACCTAGGGTTCCGGCGGCGGCGGCGCGGCGAAGGCAAGGCGGCGGGCGTCTGGACAAGGCACCTAATCCAGACGCCCCACCACGGCAGCAGGCGTCTTCCCTAGACGTCTGATCCAGGAGCCTGGTCCACAGCAGAGGCGTCTTCCCCAGACGTTTGATCCAGCCGCCAGCCTCAGCCGTCAGCCGCCTTGCCGTGCTGATTTGCCTCCTTCCCTCCACTGCCGGCGATTGCAAATTCAAAAAAAAAATTACCTCCACCACCGGAAGAGGAGCCGCCGCCGCGGCTGCCGGTGGTGCCGTCGCCTGCGGTGTTGGCCTCCTCGCCACTTCTTTGCCGGGTCTTCGAGACATGATGTTTGAAGGAATTTTGTAAATTTTTTTTTGAGAAGATTAATGAATGGTTTGGAGGGTTTGAAGTATTGAAATGGTTTTTTGTATGGATGGGTTAGTTGATATAATGAACTAAGGGTGTAATGATAATTTCATTTGAAAATTTGCGGGCGATGTCATGTAATTGCGGACGATGTTTAGCGATTGCCTTCTGGTCTTTATTTCCCTAGCCCCCTTCTTCCCTTTCTTCCTCTGTTTCCTCTGCTTCCCCTATCCTCCTTCAATGTCCTATTCTTATCTCCTGCATCTCCACGCATTTTATTTCTAATTGCTACCACTGCGTTTCAGTATTTTGAGCAGGAAGGGAACCGGAGGATCTCCGTCGAGGACTTTGCTAAAGTAAGCATTTATTTTATAAGCTAGTTCTCTTTCTTCCTCCAAAGACTGGGTAGTTCATCAATCTAGTTGTCTAAAGATTTGATACTCTCTGGGTTACAATGGGTGAGATTAGGTGCCATGAGTGACCTCCTTACTTCATGTTTTTGCTTAATTGTTCTCGTGGAGTTCCAATTGCTCAATTTCCCAGCACATATCATAATCTTCCCTCTCACTGTAGAAACTGGGTTGAGATGCCACAATGAGGTCATGTTCATCCATTCGCTGCCACTCTTTCAGGTTTGACATCCACTCTTGCAAGTTACAAGTCGCAAATTGAAAGTATGATCTAGAGTAGAAACATTTGAGGTATTATCTGTTATAAACAAAACTGTAAGAAAACAAGAACAATGTTACCGAATGTAGACTGAGTCGCGGACTATGTCGCTTTCTTTAGAATATTCATGGCACTGCCTAACAGGAATGTGCAAGCAATCACAAACATCGGATGTTCCCTAGGATAAAACAGTCTTTCAGATAAAATACTGGTGGATTTGCACAAAACCACCAGACTAACAAGCACCCACTGTACTACTGCTCGAAAATATTTGGGAGAAGGGAATGAAAAGTAGAGAGAAAATGTTTCTGTATGTTGTATGTTAAAATGCTGGGCAAGAGCTGTTTATATAGCCAAGCCAGACAACAAAAATCCGTTAAAACATTTAAGTCATAATTCAAAACAAATGTTACAGAATTGAATGATCAAACCATTTAGCAGAAGGTTACAGAGTAAGTGATCAAAATGTTTGCAAAAGTAAATCAATGCATTTAAAACTGTAACAAATTATAAATCTGTAATTAAAACAATGTTTAACACTAGCACGCCCTGTGCGCGAGCGTGTGTTGGTTGGATTCCTAAGCCTTTCCTCTTCCACAAAAGTGGGTAACCCTTGGGTCACTCCCAAGTAAGTGAACAACCCTTTATTTAAAGAGTTCATGCTTCTCTTATCCCACCAATGTGGGACTCTTGGTTTTTATAAACTTCAACAAGTTCCAACATTATCTCAATCCTTTTCTTCATGTCCGGATTTCCTGCACACATAGCAAAAGATAGGTACATTTTCATACATCACTTGAATCTTCTCCTTCTCACATCCTTTCAAATTTTCAACGTCCTACAAGGCAACAACACCCTTATTTGAAGAGACCAGGTTATCCCTCCACCATTTATTAGATTTGTCTACTTGCAAAAAAAGTTTCAATCTCATTGGTTTATTCGACGAGCATTCGTTTCATAACATCTACTCTTGAAGGGAAAATCATGCAATGGAATTTTAGAGGGTTTAAGGGCAATGTGGATGTCACTAGCTAAGAGCCAACACATGTTTATCAACATGCCAAGGTTGAGTCTCCATTACAAATTTCTTATCCCTCCAACGAAAGATGGAAAGATAATGTTTTTCTCAATACAATACGAGATGACGACTTCATTTAGGGTGTAATAGGATTTACTGGACCTTGGACTCTAATCTAATCTAATCCAAACTTTACTATAAGATTTTCATTTGGATAATTTTTTGGTTGTACTATTACTTATGGTATTTAAGTGATAAGTGATGCAATTTACTTTTTAAATATCATTTAAATTGGTTGTTTCTTTAATAGTTCTATACTTCTATTATACATTAATTTAACGTCAAATAAAAAAAATATTAAAAAGATCGATTTGGATTGAATAGGATTTAGAGTTGAATAAAAATAATTGAATTGAATCAAACTACTTTAAAAAAGTTTGGATTGAATTTCGATTCAAATTTTCGAATCCAACTATTATTAAGTTGAATATAAGTTTGGCAAAATCCAATCCAATCTAACGCAAACTCTTGATTTCATTCAAAGTTCAAACTAAGTAACCAAAAGAATGGGTTGAGTTGAAGTAGTCCAAGGGGCGGGCGCAGGCTAGGGTCAGGCTGAGTTGGGACTTTTTAATTTATAACCGCTCCACTTAAAAAATGGCAGGGCTAGATCCGGGCCGGACCAAGACTGGGTGGCCCGGCTCATCATCAACCTTAGTTTGATCAAGTCGAACAAGACGTGTCCGCAATTCCTCATCAGCTAAAGCAAATATAGATTACTAGCTGAAAAAACCTTGCAACTCTTCTTACGACAGCAACAAAGGCGGTACAACATCACACCACCATAAACCACCGTTAGAACCACCTCTAAAACATCACGCTGCCGTATTCACACCCCCATAAAACCAATGGGAAAGCAAAAGGGTAAAGGTTCTAGAACCAAAGTTCGTGCATCCAGCAGCAGGTGAACCCTTACCCCAACCCCATTTAATACCCTTTATTCTGTAATTTTCTCAATGTTTGACTTCTTTTGCATCCTTAAAGCTTCTATTTTGGGTTGATTTAGTCTGTTTTTTTTTTGTGTGTGATTCGGTAGTTTGTAATTGAGTTTTGTTGTTGTTGTTGGATATTTTCTGTCTAGCTGCCTCGCTGGTGCCTACAGGTGCTGCCCCGATCGGGTTCGGTGGTTACGTGGGGAGGTCCCGGGTTGATTCTGCTCTTCATGGGGATGAATTCACTTCTTTCGTGGTATAGCTTTCGGGTTTTGTATTATTTTTGAATTGGAGGAGTTGTTATAGCTGTTTTGGATTTTATGTTTTGATTATAGAATTGTTATGGTTCCATTGGCATAAAGTTGGCGTTAGAGTTTTTGTTTTGTTGTGGGCTTGATTTTGATGAAGTTGTGATGTTGAGATATTTGAGGTATTTCAATTAGTGAACTAAGGGTGTCAAATCGGTCAACGCCCTGATTCTGGGTTGACCCAATGCGGGTCGGTTCTTATATGGTCGGTTCTTATCGGGTCAATTTTGGCTATCGGCTTTGTTTTGGTTCGGGTCATTATCGGGTCGGGTTAAATCGGTTATTTGCTTGGTCGGGTTCGGGTCGGGTGGTATTCGGTTTGGGTCAATGTCGGTTCGGGTTGTATTCGGTTCGGGTCAAGGTCGATTCAGGTTGTATTCGGTTCGGGTCAAGGGGTACAATCGGGTCAATTCCTAAACGGGTTATATCGGGTTATTTCGGATTCAGGTCAAGGTCGGTTCTGGTAAAATTGGGTCGGTTCCTGAATGGGTTATAGCGAGGTTATTTCAGGTTCGAGTCAAGGTCGGTTCTGGTAAAATCAGATCGATTCCTGAACGGGTTATTTCGGGTCAAGGTCGATTTTGATAAACTCAGACAATGATAATGTTTAATTCATAAATTGGACAATGATGATGTCGATAAGTCATTTAAAAACAAAATATTAATGAGGTAATGGCTATTAAATGTGTATAATCCTATCAAACTAGTCTATAACATTCGATGTTAAGTTTATATATACATAAGAACTTGTAATATGTTTAGTTTGAATCGACAATGACAAGTTTGGTTTCAAAGTTATTAGATATTTAGTAAAAAATAGGTCTGTTAAGATTAGGTCATATTCATGTATATTCAGATTATTAACACATCTAATGAATTCAGGTAACGGATTGTTATAAATCGGGTTATATCGGTTATGTATCGGTTTCAATTGGTTTTGAGTCTGGTCCGTATCGGGTCAGGTCTGTATCGGGTCGAGTTTGTAACGGGTCGAGTCTATAACAGGTCAGGTCCGTAATGGGTTGGGTATGTAACGTGTCGGGTCCCTAACGGGTCGGACACGGATCGGGTTCGGGTCTTTGAATATCGGGTCAAATCGGTTTCGGGTTAACTTCATGTCGAGTTGGGTCGGTTTTCAAGTTTCACTTTTCGGGTCATAATCAGGTCGGGTCTGGGTCGGTTTCGGGTAACTTATCGGGTCGGGTCTGATTCTGACAGCTCTAATTTCAATGCAGACTGTTGATGGACTGATGGTGAGATGGTGCTATACTTGAAAAGGCTTGCTAGAAAGGATCCTGTCACAAAGATAATTCCCTTCGATTTCTGGGATCCTCCTTTTTTGTTAAGAAAGATGAAGAATATGTTGACTACCTTTAACTGTAATTTGAGAGCAAGCACTGTAAACTTATGAATGTTTTTAGTTAGCTCGACTAGGCATTTGATCATGCTGATCAAATACTGATGCAGATAAAGAAATAGATGAGTGTTTTGCTGTTACTGTAAGCAAATCATCCAATGAAGTCGTTGCTAACTATACCAAAGAGGAGGCCAGTATGGATTTGGTCATCCGTCTTCCTGCTTCCTACCCATTGAGGCCTGTGGAAGTGGAGTGCACGAGGAGTCTTGGCATTAGTGAAGTAAAACAAAGAATATGGTTGTTATCCATGATGGCATTTGTCCGCAATCAGGTAATACCTGAACTTCTTGCTACAACATACCTAGAATTGTTTGATTGACTCTTTATTAGTTAATAGTATGCGCATGTACACTGAGTCATCATCTCACATTTGGAAAAGAATATACCTAGAATTGTTTGTTTTACTCTTTGTTGGTTAATATTATGTGCATGCACACTAAGTCATCATCTCACATTTGGAAAAGAATACAGTCATGCACTCATGCTAATATATATCTCAGCTTTACCGTGGCAAAGCAATAATAGAAATTTATGATAACATATATAAAACATCTTTGTGACCTTGCAAAAAGAATATCTTACTTTTTTTGTAAATGGTACACGGGGCTACTCTGGATGTCACATGTTATCCATCTCTACTAATCAAATCAAGAATATGATCCAGCTACTTGACATATTTGGAAGAGTCAGAGTTCATATCTGACAGGAACTGAATTTGTTATCATTTCTTTGTTGTATTTTTAAGGTCAAGTGTTGTATGAACAATTACTGATGTTGTAAACTAAAATTAAAAACATCACCATGACAAAACTCTTTAACTATACTAGTAGGTGATATTTTCAATATATAATATTTGTTAGTTATTTTACGTATTGTTTTATTTCAATACACTACATTTTGTACTGAATACAAAAAATATGATATGAACCAAAAACTTTTGTATTAGATATCATATTAGCTAGGAATTTCTGATTTTATGTTAAAATTTATTCCTATTCTGTTTCTGTTACAGATTTAATGCTTGAGTGTGAGGTATTAGCTTGTCTTGATCAGTGGTTTTCTCTGCTTTATGCATGGCAACATCTTTTACATGTGATTATTTCTGATCGCCATTTTATCGTCAATCCAATATGAGAAAAAGACAATATGAAGGAAAATAAAAGTAGATAAATCATATTGGGAAACAGTAAAAAATAGAAGAAAGCAGATATGCTATCTAAGTATTAAATATCCTAGAATAATATCAAATATTTCGTATGTTGGATTTGGCGGTACATCTCAGCCAATTAGGAAAAAAAAAAAGACTAGGAGTCCCAATACTTCTAGTAATATTGTGTATTATCCCACGTAAATTTTGATTTTCCTATGGCATTTTTTACTATTGTTATCTTCTGTTTTCTTCAAGCAACAAAGAGGTTGACTGACTTCATTGGCATAATACTTGTGTCCAATTTTAGAATTGCGCTGTTGCTGAGGCTATACGGATATGGAAGAGTAACTTTGACATGAATTTTGAAGGAGTTGAAGAGTGTCCTATTTGTTACATTGTGATTCATATTGCCAACCACAGCCTTCCTCGGCTTGCTTGCAAGCACAATTCCATTCTGCGTGCCTCTTAAAATGGTTTTCAACCTCTCACAAGTCAAATTGCCCACTATGCCAGTCTCCTTTCTGATCAAATGAGCAATAATTTTTGATGGAGTTTATGATTTTAGCTTCTGTATCTGTCACATGGTTATCGATTTTTATTGACCAAAATTGGGGATCTAAGAAAGTGGGTTGCGTTGGCTGGGGCAATCAAATCTTGTATATGAAGAATTTCACAACCCCATGTAAATATGCCTGCGATGAGGAATATTCAATATTTGCACTTATATGGCTAAGTTTGTCCAGGTAATCAATCTTATTACATTTGAATACACAACCCATATCTCTCCTGACATTCACTTTTACTAAACAACCAATTGGCTGCTTGTTTGTTTTAGATTGATTTACAAGTTTTTTTTTTTTTTTTTTTTTTTATTGATTTTGGCTCGTGCTATGCTGAGCTACCGGAAGACTTTCCAGTAAAATTGAATTTGTGTTGATATCTCAATCTAGGAAGTAGGAAAATCTGTTGATATCAAAGGAATGTAGAAATTTTACTTGGGATTCTTAGGATGGGAAAAACCATGCATAGTTTCATTGAATTGACTCCCATGATGTTGTGGCTAATCAGGTGGGTAAACAGAGCTTATGATGATGCATCTGTGTTTTTCTCACTTATTCTCTTACTTTATCTGGAGGAAACACTGCAAAAGTTTATTCAGTGAATTATCCTCTCAAATGTTTGACTTGGCATCAGGTGTCTAATACAAACTTGTTTGAATCCTCTCAAATGTTTTTCGTAGCACAATTTTGGCGGATGTTGGGCCTGAGGTTTTTAGGGGGGGGGGGGGGAGACTGTTACAAAATCTAGAAACAAAGAGGAAAAACAAAAAAGATAGACCAAAGAGAAGTAATCTAGGAAGGACAAAACTGGAGTAGGAAAAAACTGATTTCACCTTCATATCATTATCCTATGAAGCAGTGGGTTTTAACTTTTAACCTTACGTGTTGAAGAGACTTGCCTTGCTCAATCTGACATTGAATCAGTGAATTGAATGATGGTAATATTCTAAACTTCATCACATTAATACTCTTCATGGCTCATCAGGCATTTTTTTGTTTATCTTGATTGCTTACTTGTTAGACTGCTGGGTTTCACTTTGTAAATCTCATTCGCCGAGGCAAGTGTAAACCCATTTGTATCTCAAAATAAGCAAATATTGCTGGTGCTAACTGTATTGTGGTCTTGTGGATAAACTGTGATACTCTGCCGTCACTTATTTCTCATGCTATATGATTTTGGACAGGATGCTGATTTATAAATTGTTGGTGACTTGGTGTAGCTTCACAAGTTCTCTCTGTCTTGCATTACAAAATTTTGAGGATCTGACTGAAAGTTGATGCTGTCTCTGTTTTCTGGTTTGTGTGAAAGGCGTGGCGTTGCTGTATTGACAAAAACCGTAGCTGCTAAGCTATTTTTAGCTTGTTTCTTTGCTGGGGGTTGTTTTAGAGAGAACATTTTGTTGGTTGATCAGAACACTAATACCCTGTTGTCTTAGTAGGATTGAATAATTTACACAATACTACTCATAGTCTTTGGCGGCTGCTCTGTCTCCGTCTTATGGAGAGTTCAAATGTTATACTGTAATATCTAAGGTATGTTCTGTGTCTTTTAATGTCATGGCTTGGTTGTAATTAAGAAATTATGCATATGTCAAGTACAGATTGTTTGGGGAAAATGATCTACTAATCAATTAGAAAACCAGTGCAAGAAAACAAAAATGGTTTTATTTTACTGTTGGATAAGTTGATTGTTGGTAATGTCTTGAATATGTCTTGTTGCCATGCGGACTTAGTAGGGTTGGGTCACGGTTTTTGTTTTAGGCTTCTTTTTGGTGCCTCTTCTATTTGGTTAGGGGTAGTCAGTTCACTCCTTTAATGTTTTACTTAGAGGATATTTTTTTGGTTGGGAAAGGAATACATCAAGGTGCTTTATGTGAGTCATATGAGATCTTAGGAGGTCTTTTGGGTGACTGAAATCTTCTCAACCATTCCAAGATGCCTCAAATTGGGGCCTGAACATGATCTATGGCTTTTGAAAAACGATTGTTGGTATTGAATGGTTCTATACATCCTAATATGATCCCAGTAGTTACCTAGTACCATTTAAATAATTCTAGATATTTTTATAAAAAAAACCTTAAAAATAAAGTATTATAATCCTAATTGTTTGGTCATTTTTTTAAAATTCAACCTTGGTTAAGTAAAACTTTGATATGTTTCTCATGAGTCTTATAGGGTCATAGTAGGTTCTAAAAGTTATTGGTTCATCTACCTACTTTGATTCTTAACACTTAGTCGAATCAATTTTTAAAACTGCTACAATTAGTGAATTAGTTCGTTTCATGACTTTAGAGATTGATTACGAGGCAATGGTTCATTTCAATACTCATCATATGACTATATGAAACATTTAATATCTTTACTTCAATTTCAGATACTTTTTAAAATATCTCAAAAATAGTATAAAACTTTCAAAACTTGGTCATTTAAGATATCCAGTGAAGAAAGATTTTATGGGTTAATACTAGGTCCTATGAGTGAATAAAACCATCTACTTAACACTAAACATCCATTCCAACCAATTTACAAAACTCCTATTATTGAGTGTTCAAATCAATCGTTGGACTTCAAAGACCAAATATAACATAATGATCGATTCCAAACCTCTATATATGAGAGAAATCTAATGCCGCTAGTTGTATTTCCAATATTTTAGACTTTTTGGACCCCATGAGATACTAACTTCCTCGTAGCCATAAGAGCTCATTTGTATGATTAGAACCTTTTATTTTGCCTCTAAGCACACAAGACTATGCCCCACACACACCTTGCACATCGAACACACTGCACACACATTAGCACACTATGCATAGTTAGTAATACCTAGGAGGTTTAGCCTACATAGTTAGTGGTCCCATCCATGAATTTTTGTAATACTCCATATTTTTCATGATTATTAATATTATTTTGAATATTTATAAAGAATTTAATCAGGAATTTACAAAGGAAAAGTGTATTATTTAATAATAAAAATATTTAATTATCTAATTAGCTGTTATTTATTTCTCAAGTATTATTTATTTATTAAAAGTGTTTATAAAAAAGGGTTTCTTATTTCGAAAAAGAGTTTATCCTTTCCTTCTTTGGAATCCTCATAAATTAGGAATTTTGTTAATCTTTTTAGGACTCCCTACATAGCCTATTATAAATCCCTTTTTCTATCTAGAAATCTCACAAAATTCTCATAAGCATATGAGTTATTCTTCCTAATAGTAGATATTGTATATATATTGGGATACAATAAAATAAAAATTATCTTTCAATATAATAAAAATTATCCTTCAATACAATATATGTCAATTTTTATCTTAAGAGGGTCACTTTTTTTTATTTATTGTATCCCGCAAGATTTTGTGTCTTCCACTCTTCCTAAACCATAAACCCTTTAATTATTATTTTTATTTATCCCTCTTTCCTTTTCCCTCAAATTGCTTGCAGCCAGATCCCATACCACGAGAGGCCAATCTCTTGTTGCCGCCACCCAGCCTTGCCGTAGGCCTGTGCTTTGCAACCGCCGACCTTATGCTCAACCGCCGACATCATGCTTCTCTTTTGTGGTTTTAATTATATAATTGTTGTTAAATAATTTTTCGCATTATATTTAAAAAAAAAAAATATTTTTATTGTCAAAAATTATTGTTTTGATGTTTATATCTATTGATTATATTTATAAATTTATATATTATTATTAGAAGTTTTAAAGTTTACATAAACACTGAAGTATTAATTAAGCTTTTGATCACTAGTATTGAAATATGATTTTTAATATAAAGGATAAAATTTCAAAATGTTTAAAACGTTGTGGTAAATTCGATTTAATGATTATGAATTGTAGTTCTTCTTTTTGAATAAGAGACTTTGAATTAAGTGATTTCTAGTGCAAATATGGATACTTGAATTACTTATTCGAAGTACGTACATGTTAGGAAAAACGTATACAGAGTATCATAAATACAAGTAATAGAAAGTTACAAACTTTATGTAATATAAGAATTAGTGTTGATTATATGAGAAATCTTGAAAATACATGGGTTTAACATTCCTTTTTTTTTTTTTTTTTGACGGTCAAATGAAACGAGTTACATGTTGGAACTAGGTGTAAGATGAGAATTTCTACACCTATTTGCTACTACATGTGCCTGAAAAACTTATTCCCTGATAACTAGTGTGATTGTGCAACCCTGAAAGTGTTTCCCGAAGCTAGTGAATGATATGCTCAATGGTATGCATAATATCCAGTTGTGCTCTGCATTTTCCTTTCCCCTGAAGATACTTACAAGGTTAAAAGGAGTCTGTAGGTAAAATGACATCCTTGAAGTTAAGAGAGATGGCTCATTCTATAGCGTGGGAGTGGTAGGGATGAGCTGGCTAGAATTGGCTCCAAGACCCATCCATTTGAATTTGACATGGAGATCACTACTTCTGTAATGCCCTTTGTAGGTGCTACAGAATTGAAGCTTGGAGCGTATTGACACTAGTCGAAAACACTTCAATTGCTTCGTTTTAAATGTTGCGATCAAATACATTTCGAAGCACATAAATACCTTTACATTAAATGATGCGGTTATTTAAAAATAACGTAGCACTTATAACCATGATATTGATATTGGTGTTGTTGTCTTGGACTTTCCCTAAGCAGAAATTCTATTCTTTTATATTATGGAATTAGTTATGTGGCTTCTTCTAACCGAGTCCTGATTTCATTTTGTTCTTCATTTCTTGTATTTAAAATAAAGTTACCTTCTAAATGTTCCATAGACTCCAATAAATAAAATCAGCATTATATTTTGCGAATATATGGATATTATTAGCAAAGATATCACAGAAGAGCTTAAAATTTTCTCTATGTATAAAGCTGAACTTATTCGGTCCAATAAGCTAAATTTGAAGCCTATATTATAAAATTTTATGCTGTATTCCGTAGCAAATTTCATGATGTCTATTCAATTTTAAATTTTTCTAGACATTCAAGTACTTGATAATCTTACTTTACGGATTATCTTTCGTCTTTGAGAACTTACTTCACTGAATTTTAAAGTGCATACATGTTTTCATAGCATGTTGACGTTACTTTCAAACACCATAAAATCATACATATATATTATTATATCAAATATAACTATTGTTATATTATATATATGTATTGTTATATCAAATATAAAAATACAAAAAACTCATATCAGATATAGATATTATAGTCTCATACATACAACTAAAATTACAAAAATACCCCTAACATATTTATATCAAGTATAAATTAAGAATTTCTCATATTACATAATACTTCGATGCATAGAAATTTCCTTCAAAATTAATTTATACTCCGTACTTCCTAATAAAAGTTGTTGACATAGTGTTGGTGGAAATTTAGGCTCATAAAGTTGTTATCTGTTTCCCAAATTCTTATAAAGGCGAAAGATGATTGGTAAGTTCTTCAGTGAATGACATGAACAATTGAACATGCTACCTAATCCAACCTAAAGGTTTTTTATTTTTTATTTTTTATTTTTTTTTTTGTCATAAAAACTTACCGAATTAGTGGACCAATTAATTAATACGGCCTTCGCAAGGCATATCATATATATTTCACAATTAAGTAATCTAAATGATCATGATATTCAATCTTTAAACCAAAGATCTAAGGAGTAACTAGTATGCATCAAATTATGTACAGTTCGATAAAGATTGTACGGAGTGTTTCATAAAAATCATTTATAGGAATAAATTCCCTATGCTTTTTAAAAATTTACTCTACGAATATAAAGGAAGTTGCTTGCCTAAGTTTCTTAATTTTAGATAAGTGGAACTCAATCCTATAATAAGCCCAAGTGCCTAATATTTTGGACTTGCTACTAGAAAATGAACCTATATGGAATAAACAACCGCAATTCTTCACTGGTTTACTTCCATGTTTAACCAAACACTAGTGGAAGAAATCCTATTGGTTCTGGCAGTTTGGCTTCGGTTTTGAAGAAAATCGGAGCCATACTAATATGGATTTAGTTTTTTTTTTTATTATTATAAATTGGATCCGTATTTTTAAAAAAAAATTAAAGCCAAGATATTGCTATGTTTTCTGTTAAAAAAAAAAAACCCGAAACCATACAATTTACAAAAATATGACTTTTTTCCACTAGTGAAGATATACATTAGTTACACTAAACAATCTACAAATCACTAACAGAACTATATTTTCGAGTCTGACATAGATATAAATCAAAATCATAGTAGCAAATCTAGTAAAATTATAATAGTGTTCCACAATATGTCAATATCCATGATTCACAAGCACACTCAGGTCCAAAATATTGTCAAATTAGGTAGAACAAAGTAAACTTTAGTTCACACTCAATCGCTCACCAAATCACCTGCAGTTTGCGCACCTTAAATTATGAGATATCAATATGATAGTTTTTTTCTTGGAAATCGCTGTCACAGCATCACTATTCTCAAATATTATATTCGTACTAAACACGATGATTGTGTTTAATTACCTGTTTTCGAAAATGATTTTGGTACTTAAAAAATTAATTTCGAAGCTCTTATGATTAGAGCACAAATTGAAGGTAAGATTGAATAGTAATTTCTGTATATCCATTAAGGAGTTTAGTACATTGGTTATATACATGTTAACCTTTCTATTTTACATAGCTTCAATTATGGCTAACACTATCAGTAATATTCCATACTGACTCTATTGGTATTATTTTCATATTCTGTATTGATTCCACTGTTCATGTTTCCATACTTGTAGGATTGATATCTTGAGTCTTTTACACTCCCCCTCAAGTCAGGTATTGGGGTTCCAATGCTTAACTTGAATAGTATGTAGTTGAACATTTTTGTCTGTACTGCTTTTGTCAAGATATCAGCTAGTTGATCTTTTGATTTTACACGCGAAAGGCTTATGATTTTTGCTTCGAGATTCTCCTTATCAATGAAATGTCGATCTATTTCCACATGTTTAATCCTATCATGTTGGACTGGATTTTCAGAGACACTAATAGCCGTTTTGTTATCACACATAAATTTACATTCTTGGTTTGGTGGGAAGCCAAGTTCGATTAAGAGTTTCCTCACCCAACTTCGGTAATACCTTTAGCAATGCCTCTAAATCCTGCTTCAGCACTAGATAAGGTCACAACTTTTTGTTTTTTGCTTCTCCAAGTTACTAGGTTTCTTCTTACTAGTGTACAATATCCTGAGGTGGATCTTCTATAAGTTTAATTTCCTCCCCAATCTGCATCTACATAGGCTTCTATCTCCAAGTGACCATTTCTTTGAAACATGATTCCCCTATTCACTGTCCCCTTAAGGTATTTGATGATTATGAAGATTGCTTCCATATGGTCTTCTTGTGGCCTATGCATGAATTGGCTCACAACACTTACTGCATAAGCAATGTCTGGTCTTGTATGAGACAAATAGATAAGCTTTCCTACTAGTCTCTGGTACTGACCCTGATCTATGAGCTCTACTTCTTCATTAATTTGAAGACCATGATTCATCATCATAGGAGTATTTGTTGGTTTACAATCTATCATCCTTGTTTCAGCGAGAAAATCGAGAATGTACTTCTGTTGAGATTTAAAGATTCTGTTCTTGGAATGTAGAACTTCTATTCCTAGGAAAACTTCTATTCCTAGGAAATATTTCAGATTTCCTAAGTCCTTCATTTCAAATTCCCTAAACAACTGATCTCTGATTTTGTTGATCTCTGATTTTGTTGATCTCTAATTTTGTTGATCTCTGTTAAAATCATGTCATCCACATAGATTATCAGACATGTTTATCAAATCACCTTGTTTCTTCAAGAATAGCGTGTGATCTTCATTAATTTACTTGTAGTCATATTTCTTCATCACCAAAGTGAATCTTCCAAACCAAGCCCTCAGAGATTGCTTTAGCCCATATAGTACCTTTTTTAGTTTACATCCTTCCCCTATTTCAAATTCATCTAAAAAAAGCTTTTGGCGCCTCCATATATACTTCTTCTTGAAGCTCTCCATGAAGAAATGTATTTTTAACATCAAACTGATGTAGAGGCTAGTCTTCATTAGCCGCTATAGAAAATAACACTCTTATGGTATCAATTTTTGCAACTGGTGAGAATGTTTAAGAATAATCAATATCATAGGTTTGAGTATATCCCTTAGCAACCAATCTTACTTTGTACCTCTCGATCGATCCATCAACTTTATGTTTGATAATGAAGACCCATTTACAGGCCACAAGTCTTTTTCCATGAGGAAGGATGCATTTCTCCCAAGTTTCATTCTTTTTTTAAAGCCTGAATTTCATCCTCCATAGCTTTTCTCCAAACATTGATCTGTAAGGCTTCTTCAGCATTTCTTGGGATTTTTTCATAATAGTGTGCCGTACTGTAAGCCTTAGCTTCTCTAGTCAGATTCCCTTTTTGTACCCACTTACTTACTAGGTATCTTGATTGTCTTGTCTCATGCTCTAGCTCATACCTCTTTGGAGGTATACCACGATTTCTTCGTGGTGCTAAATGATATTTGTTTTGAGTGGTTTTAACTGGGACTAGGACTTCTGATTCTTCCTAACCAATATCGTTAGTCTCATCAGAACATATAACCAAAGGTGTAGGAGTACTTACCTTAGGATTTCTGGACGGAGTTGATGACCTTTGTGACTCTAAAGTATCAGGTTGTACTATATGTTCTGATTCAGACTCGGTGATGTCGCCTACTAGTTTTTGTGGGGCAGGATCTGGTAAGTCTGAGTTATATAGCCAGGGTAATGAGTCACTACTAGGTTTCTCCCCTTGACGAATATCCTAGTTATAAAAATATTCGGTCTTAAGAAAGTCACAGTCCATGGTCACATACATCCTCCTCGATATAGGTTCAAAACATCGGTATCCCTTCTGATTCACTCCATAACCCAAGAAAACACATTTTATAGCACAAGGGTCAAGTTTAGTCTTATATTGTTTATGAATATGCACATAAATGGTGCACCCAAAAACTTTAGGAGGAAGAGATAGGCTTTAGAGCATAGGGTGAGACGATGTTAGAACTTTAAGAGGAGTTTTAAAGTTTAAGGCTCGGGTAGGTAGTCTAATTAGAAGGTAAGTAGATGTGGCTATGGCTTCAGGCCAAAAACTCTTTGGGACATGTGACTCAATCATGATTGCACGGGTCATGTTTAATAGCGTTCTATTTCATCTTTCTATAATGCCAATTTGTTGGGGTGTATGAGGACATGTAGTGTGATTAATTACCCCATGTTTAGATAGAAAGGATGTCGTGTTTGCATTCACATACTCTTCTTCATTATCAATTCAAAGGATTTAAACTGATTGTTGGTCTTGGGTTTTGATCCGATTACAAAAAGCTATAAATTTGTCAAACACATCTGATTTTTTCTTCAAAAAATAAATCCAAGTCATACAAGTATAGTCGTCAATAAAGGATACAAAATACGAAAAAACCACGAGTTCCAATTATAGGAGATGGTCCCATATATCAGAATGTACTAAATTAAATGGTCCATTAGATTTCGTACTATTAGGTTTAAACGAATGTCTATGACTTTTGGCTTGGATACATGTCTCGCAAGAAAATTATTTATTATATTTAGAAAGAGATGGAAATAGATAGTCTAAATACCCGGGTGAGGGATGTCCTAGTCTCCTATGCCAAAGCCAGACTTCCTGATCTACCGCCCTCGAACAAGCATTGCTTTATCTTGTCGAGTCAAATCATTACATAGTATAGCCCATTACGTTCAGTGTCATGCCCAATCATCTTCCCTGTCTGGATATCCTGCACTAAACATAATTTTGGAAATACAAGTACTTAACAAGACTAAGTTGTAATTTCTATATATCCATTAAGGAGTTCAGTATATTGGTCATATACATGTTAACCTTCCTATTTTACATAGCTTCAATTATGGCTAATACTATCAGTAATATTCCTTGCTGACTCTATTGGTATTATTTCAATATTCTGTATTGATTCCACTGATCATGTTTCCATACTTGCAGGATTGATATCTTGAGTCTTCTACACTAATAGTTTTCTTACACTTATATATAAAAGCTACCTAATATTAGGCGAACGAATTGTAACATGAACTTAGCTAGCAATAGCATGCATTATTCAAATTTAAGATGTTGATGTTCGTACTATGATTGTATTTGTAATGACTCATGCAATGATGCAATAATGCTCGAGTTGTTTTCTTGGGTTGTTTTGTAAGTAAGCTATGTTATAATATAATGTATTATAATTTGTTATTAGTTTATTAAGTTAGAATAATGAAATTTTAGTGACATAGATAGTTAGGATGAGACATACCAATCAACAGACCACAAATGAAAACAAAAGAGATGATGATGAAGTGCCAATATATGCTAATTATTGTCTAAAAAAATGAGAGAAGGCTGATCCACAACCACAACAGCCAGGAATTATTCTCAATTTCAGCTGAAACAGATTAAGTTCCTATCTTATCTAGAAAAGAAATAATACAACTCGTAATGTGTTGCTTAGACCAGTCTAACTAACTAAGCTTTAAGGGGTCAACACATGCAGGAATAAGCTACGAAACTTTAATTAGGGTGAGCCTTTCATTTATTCGCCCAGGCCTCTATTTATCAGGAATTAGCCCTCCTATATATATATATATATATATATATAGGAGAGGGATCCAATGAGAAGGGTGCTTAAAATAAGAAGGATGAGAAGGGATCTAAACCCTTTAAGTGATAAGATCCAACACATGAGATTTCACATAAAAATAATTGGTCACTATAACAATGAAAATAGTTACTATAACGAAGAAAATAGTCACTATAACGATGAATATGACCACTATAAGTGAAAAAAAATATCTTAGTCACTAATAGCTAAAAAAAGGTCACTATATGTACATAAAATCTCATGCATTGGATCTATGAGATGAAGGGCTAAGATGCCTTCTCATCCTTCTCATTTTTAGGACCCTTCTCATTTTAACTTTTATATATATATATATATATATATATATATATATATATATATATATATATATATATATATATATATATATCACAATATTTTAAAACAATACTATAGTTTTAAAACAATACTATAGTTTTCCAAATAATAAGTACCCCACTTTAAATTAAGTCATCAATATAGTTTATACTTCTAACATTATCAACATGTCTTTTTATAATCTAAATTAGAGTTACTACTCTATTTGTCTTTTAATATTTGTCCTATTTTACCATTTTTGACGAGAGCTTTTTGTTTAAAATAAATCAAATATTAAGGGAACTTAATTGGATTGCATGTGCATGCACTTTTGGTGAAAGAAACATCGTAAGAGCAGCTGATGAAATGACATTGCGTCACGTTGCTATGTAATTTTCAAAGATTGGACAGAATTTTTTGGCAAAAATATTCTGAAAGGTAATCAAAGTCCTATTAGATTTTCCTTCGTCAGTGGATTATTCTGATGTACTATACAAGAGAACAACATTTCCCTCATCCAAATATAATCTATGATGATTACCCTAAAACCTATTTTGTACTCCGTATAACATACTAATTTAGTTTTGTAAAATTTACTCGTCATATTTAAAATTTAATTTTCAACATCGATATAATACTTGATAAAGCAAATTTTCCCAATCAAACTACTCATATTTATAGAAAACTTTATATATAATTACATTATTATCGGTAATAAAAATAACATATTTATGTAAATGATAGGCTATTTCATGGTCTTATTTCTTTAGATATAAGATTTTTAAGTTTTTTTCTTCTTCATCCCCTTTAAGAGAATTGTCTATACATTTATATTAAATAAGTTATATATCACTCTTCTTGTTCCAATTGTTTTCCCAAATTCCAGGAGTGACTTGTATGGTACAAAGTATTAAGTTATATTTGATGAATAATGTTAGATTTAATGAAATATTCACATATTGTTTAGTGTTAATAATAACCATTTAAATCACATTGGTGATATTATCCTATATTCCTATTATAAGAAATGAGACAAAATTTTCAAATTAATAGTTTTTAATTGACAGAATTTTAACCTTTGAAGTTTTGATTATTATTATTATTAGCCCCGATAAGAGGTAAACTATAGAAATGTATCAAATATAATATTACTATGATTTTCACTGGAATACTAAATTAATGACTAATTGATATTTGATTATATATTAGGGACTTAGTTTACGTTTTTCCAAACTTGTATTTCCAAAGTTTTGCATGAGACGAATGTTTATGCAACAAATTATTATTTCGTACAACTTTAAAGTCGTCTAATCTAGAGTTGGTAGTTTTGAATGGTTTCTGTTGGTAGCCATCTCGTCAACACAAACGCTTTCGCAGTTGGCTTTTTCTTCTTTCTTCCCTGAAATGGAAATATTAGCGTTTTCCAGAGGTGTGGTAACTAGTATAAAATGGCATATTTGTTTCTATTTATTTGCTTAAGCTAAAGAGAGAAACGAAGCAAATAAAACTGTTTAGGATTATTTGGATTATTTGCTTTGGTTTTTACTAAAGTACACAGATGTTAAGTATTAGGCTTAAGTATAAATGTTGCGGTTATTATGGGCTTATTTTTTTTTTTTGATTATTTGTTTCTCTATGTTTAGGCTTATCTTTTTTTTTAAAAAAAAAAAATAGAAGAGGGGAAGTTTTGACAACAAACTTAAATGAAACAAGTATACTAAACGTGGCAAAGCCACTAATACAATTTCGTAAAAAATCAACCTAGCTTAGCAGTGTGGCAAAGTGTCAAAGAAAGTGACCCTCTCCTCTTATTCTACCTCTCTATATGTTAGCCAATACACAACTTTATTATCCTCTTGGTAACGAAATATACATAACTCGAACTTTCCAACTCACACATTTTACCAACTGATAAAAATGACTAATAATGTGAATGGTTCTCCCTCCTTGAAACTCCTCATTAAGCAACATCTGGATGCATACCTTATTATCCACTTGTAGTTCTATCTTCTTGAGTCCCCATTCCATGCCATATCAAGACATAAGGTTACCACCCTAGTCTGCATCTGTATAAGAAACAAGACCTGTAGTAGGAATTGATGTAAAATACATACCATAGTTAAGGGTACCCTCGACATACCTTAAAACTCATTTTGATAGCATGAAAGTGAGGCTCCCAAGGATCATGCATGAATAAACAAATATGTTGCACAACATAAGAGATATCATGCCTCGTAAATGTGAGATATTGTAGAGCACCCGCAAGTTGACGGTAAAGCGAAGCATTCTCGAGGTGGTTGCCTTCGACTGCACTGAGTTTTGCCTTAGTGTCAACTGGAGTTGCAACAGACTTACAATCAGACATTTCGGCACGAGCAAGAATTTCCTGTGCATATTTTCTTTGACACAAAAACATAGTATCCTTGGTACGAGTAACGTAAATACCAAAAAAATTAGAAAGTGTATCGAGGTCCTACATGGAAAACTTAGCCTGTAATAAGGAGATGATGC
Source organism: Dysphania ambrosioides (assembly GCA_026401315.1). Taxonomy (NCBI): domain Eukaryota; kingdom Viridiplantae; phylum Streptophyta; class Magnoliopsida; order Caryophyllales; family Amaranthaceae; genus Dysphania; species Dysphania ambrosioides. The sequence continues at coordinate 5,427,658 of CM048667.1, forward strand.
ATTGTCGAAGAATGTTGGATGAGCAAGCCAATATTATGTCGTCAACATATAATAGAATATAAGCAATACATGTACCTCAACTGAAAATGAACAGAGAAGTATCACACTTGTTGTTGACAAACCCGACTGATATTATGTGAGACGCAAATCTTTGGTACCAAGCTCTAGGGGCTTATTTGAGACCGTATAAGGACCTACGAAGAAGATACACGTGTTGGGTTTTGTATAGTTGACAAAATCCGGAGGTTGATGCATATACACTATCTCCTTCAGATGCCCATGTAGAAAAGCATTCTTCACATCCAATTGATGAACTGACCATTGCCTAGATACCTCAAGACTCAACAATGTATGAATAGTGGTGGGTTTTACAACGAGGCTAAATGTCTTATCACAATCAACTCCCACTTCTTGAATCCTCCCATTTGCAACAAATTAAGACTTGTGTCTCTCAAACAACCCATCATATTTCATTTTATGTTTGAATATCCACATACCACAAATCACATTAGCATCAGTAGAATGAGGTACTAAATCCCAAGTATAAGTTTGAATCATGGCATTGTATTCATCACACTTAGCATTGTACCAGTCAGGATTAGTAAGAGCACTAACATGAGAACAAGGTAAGGAGAAATATTTGGGGCAATAGGGGTAGTGAGGGCATAACCCGAGTACTTAGCGTTTGGTTTGAAAACACCCTGCTTAACCCGAGTTTGCATAGGATGAGTTGCGATATGTAATTTGGTAAGAGTATGTCGTGGCAGATAAGTGGGTGAATCAACAGTTCCCCAACTTGGGCATGGATTATCCTGCTCAAGACACATATGAGGAGATTATAAAGGAACCGACACAAAGGGAGACAAAGAGGATTGGGAATTAGAATTATTTGGCAAGGGAGATTGGTGAGCATTGGTGGCATTGTTAATATTGGTGGAAATAATCAAAGGTGGATGAGTTATATCGTGGGGCACGTCTAAGAAGGAGTAATCATTTGGGTGAGGCACGTATAGATCCGACTATGGAAACTTTGACTCTTTAAAAATGATGTGCCGAGAGATAATTACTTCCTTAGAATTCAAATCATAGCAACAATACCCACGATGAGAAGATGGATACCCTAGAAATACACATGGTGTAGATCGAAGGCTCATTTTGTCAGTTGAGGTAGAATATAGGTTAGGATATAATAGACACCCAAAGGTGCAAAGATGAGCATAAGAAGGAGCCTTATTATATAGAATATGCATGGGAGTGAAAAAATTAAGAAGACGAGTTGGGCGAATATTCACTAAATATATTGTCACATTGAGGGATTCGACCCAAAAAGATGAGGGAAGGGAAGCATGAAATAACAAAGAATGACAAATGTTATTTATCGATCGAATCATACGTTTGGCCTTGCCATTTTGAGGAGAGGTATTAGGATAAGAATGTCTCCAAATCATGCCATTATTTGAAGAGAAAGTTGTAAAGCTATTATTATTGTAGTCCTTCCCGTTATCACATTGTAAAGCTTTGATAGACATCCCAAATTGAGTTTTGACTTAGGCATAAAATGTCAAGAAACACGAATACACATAAGATTTTAATCGTAGAGGATACACCCAAAGGAAATGGGAGAAGTCATCTAAGAACAATAAATAATAGCGATAGCTAGATTGACTATTAATTGGGTATGTAAAAAAATTAGTATGTATGATATCAAAAAGAGCATAAGTTCTAGTATTAGAAATAGAGAAAGGAAGACGACAATGTTTCCCAAGTTGACAGCCATGACAAATAGTAGGGGAAAGCCTTTTATTACAAGAAATGAAACTATTATTCCTAAGGAAACTAAGAACTTAATCACCGAGATTTCCTAATCAGTTATGTCAAACATCGGGAGAGAGGACGACTAAGGCATGAGAGCAATTTGGAGGAGACGAAGAAGATGACATAAGATAGAGATGGCCGACACTATTACACCTCGTCAAGAGAGTCCTCGTCCGAGGGTCCTTACTGAAAAACCAAAAGGGTCAAACTCAACAGAAACAAGATTATCGAAAGTGAACTGGTGAAAAGAGACAAGATTTTTAATAATATTAGGAGCATATAGAATATTTTTAAGGGAAAGAGGAGGTAATGGATTTGATAGGGTAGTTGTGCCTGAAACTTTAACTGGTATTATAGTGTCATCACCAACCTTAATACAAAAATTAAAACTATGCCAATCAACAATATATGAATTTATACCTGAATTGTTCATAAGATGGGATGAAGCACCAGTGTCCATGTACCAATTTGTATCTGGAGGACGAAGAGATAATATATTGAAGAACTGCGGTAAGTTAGACGGTTAATACCCAAAATCAGATGCCAAGACTACTTGATTGAAAGAGGTAGCCTTTGTGCTTGTATGTGGACATTAACCAGGAGCCAAACCGAGGATCCCTTATTGGGCTTGACCCACTTGGCCTTTCCATTGGAAAGGAGTACTTGGATAAGGACAAGGAGGGAAATTCCAAGAAGAAGGCCACATATTAGCCCAAGGAGGGATAAAACTTTGATTTCTAGAATTATTACTCCCACAAGCAGCTCCCCCAATGTGACTCCCACTATTAGAGTTTTCTCTTCTTTCCTCTAAAAAAACGACCACCTCCACAAATTTGGCCACCACCATGACTGTTGCCACTGGGAATATGTTGATAAGAGATAGCAGAAGAGGAGGAGGACTTCTCGCTAGTAGTCAATGGAACCGTAGGCAGAGACATGGTGCGGTGTTGGGACTTCTCTTGACTCATGCAATCCAACTTGAGCATGGAAAATGCTTTGTGAAAGGAAGGAAGGGGAAGAGAATGTTGGATCAAGATAGCCACCATGTTGTATTCAGAGGTGAGATTGCCAACAAGAAAAAGAACAAGACATTATTTAGAGATAGAATGATCAAGAGCAGTATGTTGATCAAATACTGATTTCACCGTGAGACAATAATCAACAAGAGATGAAAAATTCTCAAGCTTTGTTATGCCAAACTGATTTTCCAAAAGTACCACATGAGTCCCCCTGTTTTCTTGAAAGCTATTACGTAATCGAACCCATGCATCCATAGCCGTAGCTTTATCATCAAGGATTTTATACAGAATATCAATTGAAATCGTGCTTTAAATCCATTACATAACAATTATATCAAGACGATCCCATAATTCATCATTGATATCAGCGGGTCTCGAAAGCTTGGAGTCTATATGATTAAGAACCATGAATGCACGAGCCATGTTACGGAATAGCGTAGCCCAAGGATTATATTAAACCTTTTCACCATCAAGAACAAGGGGAACAAGATTGCATATGTTTCTGACATTCAAGTCGGGATGAAACACAATAGAGACAACCGTAGAGGATTAAGTATAGGCTTGAGAAGATTGACTAGGTGTGTGCTGGTGTCGATGAGGAAGAGTATACGGTGTGCCACCTGCCATGGAGACTAAAAAAGGGAGAAGAAGTGAGATTAAGGTTATAGGATCGGTTGGAATTTGATACCATGATAGATGGTGGAATAGCTCTTGGGGGCTCTCTATTAAAACACAATATATATACCCTAGCTCTCTTAGGGTTTACAATAATACCCTAATTATATTAAGGCTAATTATAGACAAATAATATTTGAATATTATTATGTCTAATAACTTCCTTTACCTCAACTTTGTAGACGGAACATATGCCAAAATTAGTTTCTAACACACGAATGAATACACTTATATCCCTGTTGTCTTTGCAATACCAACTTCTCCTACTCGCCTAAGGAAGCCTCTTAAAACACCATCATACTCCGTATCTATCAAGAGAAACCTATTCTTGAGGAGGAGAATGCCATCTTAATTACGCTCATCTAAAAACATTAGTTAAGCATTATATAATTGAGGTCCAACATGATTGTAAACCATTTGTAGGCTCATCGGCCAACATGTAGTGTTTGTCAAACTAAGGATCTCTGGAAGTAAAGAAAATCAATATAAGGAATTAGAAATAAAATTAGAATCAAATCATATGAGTTAGTCAAATATACATAAATAGGTTAAGGTAAATTAGGTAAATATTGTAGTATATAAGAAATTTAATATGCACAATTTCATACATACAAAACCATTCACAAAATCAGTACTTTTTACGCAGTATCAGAGTGGGTATAAAACTACATTGGTTTTTACCGACAAAGAGCTTCATTATCTACTAGAAACTCATATGTCATGGAGGACGATGTAAGCTCTTCACAAACTAATCAAATTGAATAGCCAATCACAGTTGAGACTCTATTACAACTACTAAACCAGTTAAACTCCAACAAGCCTCCACTAAACGACTCGGCCAGTTCAATGATAAACATTTCAAAAAAATCTTAACAACCAAAACTACAAAAAGTGGGCTAGGCTGATCTATCTAACCATATATTAACAAGGCAAGCTCAAGCACATCATAGAAAGTCACAAAAAAGACCTGAATTACATGCTTTGGACATAACAGGATTTAATAATAATCTCGTGGATAATCAAGAATATTGATTCTAAATGAGTAAACCTATATATTGACTATACAAAAGCATATGATCTTAATTTAGAAAGGGATCAAAACCATATTCAGTAGTGTACAAGAAGGTTAGTAGATTTATGACCTAATAGTTAGACCAAACAACATTAAAAAAGGTATGGACCAAATTGAAACATACTATAGCAAAATCATCACAATTTGGAAAGAGATTGATAAAAGGTAACCGAATCAAATGGAGAACTCTTGAGACATTACAAAGTATAATAAGATTATGCAGAGAAATAGGTTATATCAATTCTTAGTTGGAATTGATGATACCTTATATAAGGATAGAGCTCATAGAATGGACATACTTAATCAAGAGTCAACGACTGAACAAGCGTACTCAATTATTCATAAAGAGTTAGCGACGCAAGATATGAAGGGGGAAGAGTCAAGCTTGTCGAGGCTAGGGAGTGGGTTCCTTACCAAATGCTGGTCAGAGAGGCCATCATTCTGGCGTGATAAAGATAAGGTGATCTGAGGTGTTCGAACTATGGAGGAACTAGGAAAACCAAGGACGGGTGCTTATAGGATGCCCAAAATGGTGTCCAAATGCAAAGAAAAAAAAGGCATGAAGCAAACCAAGCATGGGAGGAGCAGCAAAGGTGGTGTAGAAAATGGCGAGGAAGAAGGTAAAGGGAAGTTAAAGACAAACATGGCCAAAGGTTATGAGAGAGTTAGGGTTAAAAACCCTAACATTTCCATCCTAAATAACCCTAAGCTAATCAATGTGGACCATATAATTCGTGGCTTAAATGAATTCGTGGAAGAAACTCTTGCAGCAGTCCATTCAACAAAAAAATCTCATCCATTGACCCTAAAAACCCAAAGTATAAGATTGGACTCCCAATAACTACTAAGAATTCAAAATGGATTTTTGATTGTTGAGCTATAGATACAATGACATACAACACCTTTGATAACCAAACTATTGATAAGTCAACCAAAAATCATATCCAGACACCCAATGGAGACTTATCACTAGTTACCAGAATTAAAAGTGTTACTTTTTCATCATATATTCACCTTGAAATACTGTTTTTATATTCCATAACTCTCTCATAAACTACTTTTAGTTAGTCATTTGGCGAAGGAGTTATCCTGATTTTTTGTTTTGATAAAGTACATTTAGATCAGGAGGATGATTGAGTGTAGAACTAAATTAAACGAGGTGGTCTCTACTATCTTGATGAGTGGGTTCACCAAGGTAAAGCTTTTCTGCTTGCAGATCGATAGATCAATAAGCTTGGCATTGGCACTAGCATTTAGGTCACCCCTCGATCTCTCGGGTACTTATACTATCTTTTTCCTTCATTATATAAAAAATAAAACTCTTCTTGTGGTATATGTATCTAGATGAAAAGCCATAGATAAAACATTAAACCAAAAAATAATAAAAATGATGTACTGTTTTCTTTAGTTCACTCTAATTTATAGTGACGTGCCCCTGACATAATGAATCATGGTTTTTCTTTCTTCTTGTACCCTAATTACTTGGGTTTATTTCCTAAAGAATAAATCTAAGATTTTTACCAAAGTTGTTATGTTCCATACCCTAATTCAATGTCGATAGACACGAAAAGAAGATCCAGTTTCTTAGATATAATGATGGCAGAGCATATGTTAATAACAACATGAAGCAATTCTGCTCCAATTATGGAATCATACATCAAACCACCTGTCTATACACACCCAATAGAATGGAGTAGTTGAACGGAAAAAACATAACTCTCCTCAACATTATCGGAGCCATTATGACAGAATCTTATGCACCTTGAGGTTTTTGGCCTAAAGCTATTGCAGCTGCTACTTATCTGGTCAACCAACTTCCAACCAAGGTACTTAACTACAAAACCCCTCTTAATCATTTGTCACTCTGAGTCCCTCCTATACTATCCATTCCTCCACGTATATTTGGTTGCACTATCTTTATTCATGTCTCAAAACACTAATGAATAAAACTTGATCCTTGTGCGGTAAAGTGCGTGTTAGTTGGATATGGGGTAAACCAAAAAGGTCACCGTTGCTTTGATCCAAGTACCAATCATGCATATACCACAATGGACTTTAATTTCCTTGAGATTGAATACTTCTATCAAAGCCACCTTAGTAGTTAGGGGAAGAATTCAAGTGACCCACTAAGTTGGTTGATTAGTAGCCCAAACTTAACGAACTATGTCCCAAAAGAGAAAGTAGACAAAACCAACAAACCTGTCTCTGACCACATAGTACCACTAAATAATTCAATTAGTATATCACCTTTGTCATCCTCCTCTTTTGAACATCCTCTAAGTATCTCTCCTCTAAACTCTTCATCTCCTATGATAAATGATGATGATGTAGAAGAATATACCCCTTAGCACAGGAAGATTCTATAGCATATAAATAGTCATAGGAAAGATACAAGTTACACCCTTAACTCCAAGCACCAGAGGAGTACCACCAAAATGATATGAGCCAGAATACGATCCCCAACAATCAAGGTATCTATTGACTAATCTAGGGAGGACTTAGAACATTTCTAAAGCTACAAGAGCATACAATGTCGTAACATATTTTGAGAACATCCCAAGGAATACAATAGAGGCTCTCCAAAGTAAGGTTTATAACAGAGCTATCGAATTAGAAATTGGGGCAAGAAATGCCTACTTCCATCAAGAATAAAAATTGTTGGGTGTAAGTATATTCTTAGGTATTACTTCTTAGGTATTAAGGTACTATGATCTAATTAGGAATCTTCATATCCCAAACAAAGTACATTCTTGACCTTCTTGTAGAAACAAGAATGTTAGATTGCAGGTCGACATAGACTTTAATGGTGATTAACCATCTGGCCTCATGATCCTCAGGTATCTAAGGAACTCAATACGCACGAGTATCCTTTTACAGTAAAATGGACATCTTGAAATGAAAGCCTGCACCGATGCAGATTAATAAGGAGACAAAACAATTATAAAGTCCACAACATGATACTTTACCTTAGTAAGAGGAAACTTGGTGACTTGGAGGAGTAAAAAGCAGAAGGTTGTTGCTCTTTTGAGTGCAGAGGCTGGATTAAGGAGGAATAGCCATAGGAATCACTAAAATCCTATGGCTTAGGAAACTCCTATGCAATAACAGAGCAGCGACAAGTTTACTAAAGCTCGGTTCAACATGATTAAACTAAACATGTTGAGATTGACAGACATTTCATTAAAAAAACTTGAAGTTGTATCACTTCCTTATGTTTGATTTGAGGACTAGCTTGCTAATATCCTAACTAAGGTTGTATCAACAAAAGCTTTTTGTGAAGTTTTGAGCAAGTTAGGTATTGAGGATCCCACCACTCAACTTGAGGGAGAGTGTCAAAATGAGGATCTATGGAAGCCAAGCAAATTAATCTAAGTTAAGCAATAGAATAAAATATGGATCAAATCATATGAGTTAGTCAAATGTACATAAATAGGCTAAGGTAAATTAGGCAAATGTTGTAGTATATAAGCAATGTAATATGCATAGTCTAATAAGTACAAAACATTCACAAAATCAGTACTTCATACAGTGTTTGTTGTTAGTTAACATATGCATGTCTGTTGAGACTAAAAATAGGATTTGCAACAGTCAGCGTCAGTGGGAATGCCATGATTTTTTCCCTTATGGGTTCAGAATCTAACAAACCAAGGGTTCAACCCAATTTTCCAAATAATCAATAACAATTGCATCATTACACTAAATAGCTATTGAAGGTCAACAAAAATTAACAACATTTAAAGCCAAACAATAATACACTAATATAACTAATCGGTTTCTTAGTTAGAGTGACATAGATGGAATTTAGGGGACAACTTAGCCCATTTTTTGTATATTTTAATCCTTTTATTTTCTCAATGGCCATTAAAGAGCTTTATTATAAACATCATTACCATGTGAAAATCCAAACACGTCAGGCAACAAAGATCCTTCATAAAAATAAATGCCATTGCTCATCATTTTAATAAAAATTTCAATTTCCAACTTAACAACAATTTTATTCTACTGCTACTGCTGATTAACAACAATAATTTTGTTCCACACCATTTCTCATCAACAATAATTAATCAATATTTCAATTTCCTATTCAACAATTTTCAGCAATAATTTTTTATTTATAAAATGGGAAGTAGTCTATGTACCTCTCAAGCTTTTGTACTATACTAATTGAACTCCTCCGCCAGCGCCAGCGCCACAACAAGAGATGACTCAAATGTTAGATAGTGATGTAGTGAGTAATTCAAATTCACAAAATGGACTCATTTAATTCACAAATGACCAAATTGGTCCAATTCACATAATTGATAATTTACAAATTCCAATTCAAATCAATTGAGGAATGAGGAGACAAAGAGTAGTGCTTACAGAGTGGGAGACTGATGGCGTGCTGGCGTGGGATGGTGGTGGAGTGGGTGGCATGTAGCGTGCCGGAGCTGAGGAGCAGATAGTGGGAAAGGGGGCATGTGGACTTGCGGAGCAGACAATAGAGAGTGGGAGACCCGAGAAGACTGGGTAATTGGGTGGGGGCCAAGTGTCGGCAGGAGGCAGACTGCAGAGGCCAAAGGGGGGGGGGGGGGGGGGGGCTTCAGGTTAGGGACTTAGGGTTATGCTACTAGGCTGCTGGAGGAGAAATGAGAAAGACGGAAAAAAGAAGAAAATGAGTGGAGTGATAGGATTCAAATATGGGTGTTGATTGTAGCAGCGGGAGTGCTTTACCAATGAGTTAAAAGTTGTATGTGTCAAAAACTGTTCCAAAGGGTATATAGCATTTTTTAGTATGAGTCAACTGTATCCACTGAATCCATACTAAAATCACTACCCGTCGATGTTGATCAACAATGGTCGAAAAGATTCAAAAGCACATTCTAACATTTCTTTTTGGACTTTTTGGTTGATTGAGACAATTGATCTCATTCCAACATCCTTCTCCATGGAGAGAGCGTAGTATGGGACGCGGCTATTTGATAGATATGGCCTATAAGTAACATTTTTCAGTTGTATTGACCAAGTCTTTCAACTTGTTCGATGGCCATGCATTGACTCTTTTTTTTTTGACTTTTCTGTAGCTAGTTTATTTCCAACAAAAAAAAAAGGTATTTTTACTTGAGCGAATAAGTGATAGATTCTTGTTTGATAATCGGCCGGCAACCAATGATTATCAAATATTTGCAAGCTAGACGTTAATTTAACGGAAATTTCAAAACCTAAGTTTATTCGTTAATGAATATCAACGGGAAGATCCGTAAATAATTAAGCATAGATAAGTAGTACACTACCTGACTACACCCTATAATATATGAGATAGTTTATGGCTGATTCTGTGGCACGGCAGATTCCATAACTACGATAGTGGCATGACACAACCCTAATTAAGCTACTAACAGATATATTGGCAAGCTTAAACAAAGGGTTTTTGAGGTAAACTTTTCTTCTTTTTTTTTTTTTGATAAAATTTAGAGGTAGATTCTTGGCTAGACCTCGTAGAACACAATTCTTTCTATACAATATAAGTCACCCCTTAACTTAACAAAAGCAATTTTATAAGGATTTATCACTTAATATGATTCATGTGTCTGTACTTTACTCAAACTTTTATATTGTTTATTTTATTGGAATATTATTTTCATGATATGTGTGTAACTCTAATACAACAACGATTAACTGCAAAAATACAAAGCAATTAACAACTACCGCAACTAACTTTTCGTGTCGAACATTTGATCTAAATTCATTAAGTCACTGTTACCCTATGCATAAATTGTTTCACACAAGAATTATGTACGAAATAAATACCATGTTAAACAAAACTAAAAGTCAAAAACTAACAAAAAAAAAAGAGTATAAGCTGTGACAGAAACTGAAAGCGAACAACATTTGAAACCATTAAGATAAATAAAGTGGAAAGAAAGTGGAGAAAGAGGCATTTGGCCTTTCCGAGTAAGCATAAATTTAGAGGGGAAGGTGGCTTCTCCCGTGCCGTAATGGGCGGTGCACCAACACCTACATTTGCTTCCCTACCTCTACGTTCCTGCCTCACTTGCCAATTCAAAAACCTGTTGAAAATACAGGTCTATTTGTACGAACCATTTTTTTTTTTTAATTGCCTCCTAGACCTACGGAAATTAAATAAAATTCATATACAACCTAAAAAATATTATTTAAACTATTATACATACCATTTTATGATAATTAGGGATGACAATGGATATTGGAGTCGACCCGGATCCGTAATCAATTTTTACGGATATGGATCTTTAAAATTTAGACCCGACGGATCCGGGTCCTATGATTGAAAAACGGATCCGGGTACGGGTCCAACCATAATACCCGTACCCAGATTCGTTTACCCGTTTTTTAAAAAAAAATTGTTATTTTGTATAAGGCCCAAATTCAAACCCTAAACCCTCTCACTTGTCTGGTACTTTGGTTGTCTCTCTCACAATCTGACATTTCACTAATCTCTAGTTTTCCACTCTCACGGTCTCACCTCGGCGCCACAACCGGGAACACCGAACATTGCCTTTGTTGTTGCTCCCGCTTTTCCACAACCTGGTCCGTGGGTTCCTAGGCCATTTGATTTTATTCATTTGTACTTTGTTGTTTTGTAATATTTGATTAGTTATATGAATTGTATTCAAGTATTGAACTTATATCATTCGTTGGATTGTTGTAGTATATGCAAAATGCAAATTTATAAATTTGAAATTTATTATTGTCGCAAAAAAATAGGCAAAACATATAGGATCCGTTTTGGACCCGATTTGGACCCAGATCCGTTGGATCTGGATCTGGATCCTTACTTTTCATACCCGGCGGATTTGGATTTGGATCCATCCTTGAAAAATGGATCTGGATCTAGATCCGGATCCATAAAGATCATGTCCAGATTCGATCTGTTGCCATCCCTATGTATTATACATGTAATGCGTATCATAATTAAGGATAATGTACTTAAAAACATAAAAAGTTAATAACTTATTTAAGAGAGGGTGTTTTTATCATATTAATTTTGTAAACATCAAACGTTTTAGAATCCATATTGGCATAGCATAGAATGTTTTTAGGCATTTTGAAATCCCATTGGAGATTAAGCTAAACAATTAGCTCCTCTTTTTCATCAACCTTATTTACAAAGAAAATTTAACTGAGCTAGAAAATATTACAAAGAATAGGAGCTCCGAGAAAATTAAAACAAACTATGGAATAGATTAATTAATAACACAAATTACTGAAACCAACTATTTAATTTAAAGAATGTACCTGCTCTATGTATCATACATTATACTCCGTATATTGTTTGTCCCACAAAAACAAGCAGTGAAGTGAAATGAGAATCATTTCACAAGTAATAAAGAAGTAATAATCTGTACACGGTTCTTTGAACAATACTGGTTGCACCTATTATATTCATTATGTTTATCAGAAGACTATAGTTTAGAGTTAGACTTGTGCATCGAGATAAATCACATGTAAAATGAGTCGGACTAGGCCAGGCCAAAGAAAATGCAGAACGGATTGAGTTGGGGCAGGTCAAAGAAGATACAAATGAGTCGAGTAGAGGTGGCTCGGACCAAATAAGATATAGTTTTATATATAGAGGGCGTTAGACTGTCTGTATCACATCCAATCTTTGACAGTGGATCATTGACATGAAAGTAAAAAACATTAATTACTCGATAATGTTCAAAAGTTTTGAAAACTATTGAACTGACTTGACTCACAAAAGACCCAATAAAACATAAATGTTTAAAAGATTGACTATTAAGCCAAAATCGATTTGACTATTTTATAAACAGGTTTATCAAGATCCTTTAATTGGACGCGAGTCTTCTTCAATACATTAATACATTGGCTGTGTAATGTACATTTCTGACAGGAGACAAGTTAAAACTGCTGCGGCCAATGGAATTAGAGAAGTAGGCAATGCGACTAGTCAAAGTGAAATTTGTTTGACTAGAAATGTTTTATATTAGAATCCAATAAATTATAAGCCATACTATGTACTTCATTTCTTATATTCAAAAAAATATTGAATATTTTTCAGAATGTAGTCAACCTCTCCTCAAAATCTACTATTATTTTTAATTAAAAAGTGAAAATTTCATTAGAATAGAGCTGTATAATATCTATATTTAATATAGATTCAAAATGCCACCCAATTTTTCATTAAATTCCCCTACCTTACTGTACATTTAATCGTTTAACAAACTAAAAGACCTAACTTCCAATTACCTACAAACATTTTCAAAAAAGTAGAATTTATTATTTTCAAAAACTTGGGCTAAACTACTAATTACCTGCTAATATAATCTACATATATAGTTTTATAACTTCTCATCGCAAAACAAAATACTACAAGTACCGAATCTATTTAGAAGAAAAATGTAAATTCAATAGTACGTATATAAACGTTTCAACCTTCAAATCCCCAATACTTATTCACGTGCATAATAGCTATTAATTTAAAATGTAATTAAGTAAAGCTTCAAAAGCACAATACAATAATAGTAAATGCATATGCCATTAAGTAGCATACTCCCATAGGCTAGCGTAACTTAAAATAATTATAGTAGGTCAATAATTAAACTTGTAATAATTAAGTTTAGAGGGTGGAAGACGGTGGGGCATAAAATTGTGGGCAAATGTAGTAGAAACCGGTGGTGGTGTGACTAGGAAAAGTGGTTTTAGGTAAAGAACACTGAAATTACTCCTAACTTGCAAGTTGGTTAACTTTTTACTTTTTATATTTTTTTTATTTGATTTGCACGAAATTAAGAACCCTTCGGATGAATGTGGGATACTAATATTAAAAATGCATAAGACTTTGTTGCCTATATATATATATACCTCAAGACTTTCACTTCTTCATCAAATCTCATTTGATTTCCTTGTATTTCTCTCACCTACGTTTTAACAAAATCCCATTTATTCCATTTTCTCTCTATTTCATACCCTCGAAAATTATAGAGCTTATAATATTAGACATTTCAAGTCGGATTTTCATCAGGTAATCTTATTACATTTACATATTACATTGTATTATACTCTGTAGTTATTATTATAGCTGATTATTTCGAAAATGGCATACATTATCCACATTATACTTTTAACTATATTTTTTTTAAAATACCAATTAAACAATGCAATTATCCGAATGCTTAAGTAACATATATGATTAGTAGTGATTCTTGTCTTCAATCATGGGAATATCTTAAGCAATATTTTGTTCGTAGTCTTTTCTTTAACATAATTTATTTGTTGGTGAAAACAGTAGCACCTTGAGAATATACCCTAATGGCCATCACCCCCACCCAAAATGGAGTGCAAATCATGGATGAGATTAAACGACATTAATCTTTTCTTGAGATGTTAGGTGCACATCAAATTTTTTTACCTTTAAAATAGGGTACAATAGTACCAAAATCTTATTTAGATACCATATGATAGGGTCCATTTACTTATCTCAATATTATTTTTATTTGGGTTACTTTTGTTGGGTCAAAAAGTAATGTTTCGTCTCCTGGAAAGCAATAATATTGAATAATTGATTACTATCGTAATTGTAATACTGATACTATTGTTGATGGAATAATTTTCGGCGTGAGAACGTATGATGCAATGTAAGTAGAGTAACTTTTTTTTCCCTTGAATATAATATAATAAATAACAAAAAGTAATGCATACTCACAAATTATTATGTTCACAATGATCCATTAATATAACAAAAGTTATCCTATCAACACAATATATGTTAATTTTATTAATTTTGAGAAGTAATTTTGCTATATTGATATGCCACTTTTATTGGAGTACATTAATTATTGTGAATTATTGTATTATGTGTATATACAATGTTTCGGGAATAAATAAACACAAGACTAAGATTAGGTTTGGCTGACTCTTTTTGATCATATCCAAAGAGTAATAAAAAAAACGAAAAAATTTTCTTTATTTAATAGCGCAGACATATATATGTAACATTTAAAAACTGAATTATTCAGCTTAATGTATGAAGAATATTTTCTTGTAGCATTTGCATAATATGGCATGCTGATTATGAGATAATGTGCATAAAAAGACAGAAAATGTCAGAAATTATTATGATAGGTATTAATAGTGTTAGCATTATTAAATATAGGTGATTTGATTTCAAATATATATATATATATATATATATATATATATATATATATATGGGATTTTAATATATGTTATCTTTGTATTATCCATTGTTGTAATATGAAATTGACAGTAGCATATTAGTTAGGAGGGCTCCACGTGCAAAGGGCATAAGAGGTACGTAATGGTGTAGTACAACACAAAACCACGGGTGACATTTCAAATTTTCAACGTCTAGACTTTAGAATACCAGTTCTGTATTTTTCAAATAAAAATATGCAGTGCATTGTACTTAATAGCAAAAAAATATTGACACCATTATTGATAAGATCTACGTGTAATAATTTAGGAAACGTCATTTTCAACTTATTTTGACTTAATTAAATAATAATAAAATAAATGAATTAAATTAGATTTTAGATTTTACTCTCATAATTTAATTTTTTAGATAAAATAAAAAATAAAATATTTAGAAAAATTTATAGAGATACTTTTTTCGTATAGGAAAATGGAAAATGGAAAATGGAATCCTCTAGATTTGTTGATTTTTGTTTTGAATTTATAGAGTTACTTTTTCTTATAGGACTTTCTCTAATCTTTCTCACTTGATTGGTAGGGCCAAATCAATTTCAACTTCTCTTATTTTCTACATTCCATGAAAAAACAAACACGAGTTCCAATGGATTTATGTCATGTAACTTTTTTTTTAGTTAAAATGAATTTATTAGAAAACTAAATATTGAAAGATATATGAACATAGTCTAAAACTGGATATCAATTAACTTTTTAATTATAATATGAATTGAATAAATAAAACAACTTTACTACACACGAAATATGAAATAATAACTAATAATACTATTTTAGAGAACCTTTATAGACCATCAAAAATAATATAAAGTTTAAACTATAAACTAAAATAAATAATTATTCCCTTAATTTTATTATTTATTTTCACCACTTTAAAATATCCATATATCCACAAAGATAAAACAACAAAGCTATTGAAGTTTTCTAATTCTACGTGTGTGTAGAACATACGCTAATTTGACATTAAAATATTAATGGGTTTATAATAATAATAATAATAATAATAATAATAATAATAATAATAATAATAATAATAATAATAATAATGATGATGGTTGGTGCGACATTTGTCTTTGTCGTTTTCTTTTTCCCTTTTTTCTTCCAATTTTCCATATTTTTATTTGCTTGGGAAACAAGCGACCCTTCCCTTGATGCTCTTCTATAAATTCCCCATAATTCCACCCTCCTTAAGACATTCTTTCTCTCACCCATTCGTCCATTACACATTTGGTGCGTTTCCTTTTTATTTTTCTTAAACTTCATTTTTATTTCATTACATTCTATATTTAGTAAATATTTACTCTGTTTTTTCCTCTGTTTTGGCCATTGCATTGGCTTCCACTTTGACGATTCCAACTGACTTAACTCAGTGAATCAGTTATGAAATTCAGCTTTTTCTCATAAATCACAGACATGATAATAACCCCACCAAAAAAAATGTACAAATTTCAGAGCTTTTTATCTGTTGACGTTAATACTATGATAAAATCTTCTTATTATATAAAAAAATCATGCAACATTTCAAGAAATGTCCTTTGTTCTTGTAATTTTTGGTAAAGTTGCAATCTTTTTCCCAAATGTTAGCTTAACTTTTTATAAAGTTTTAAAACTTTAAGGATTCGGGAAAACTCTAACCCCTCATCAGTCACAACTTAATCAATGTATGAGGGTCGTTAACTTTTTGGGTCAATGTATCATTGTCTGTTTCTGAATTTCTTATTAGTTCTCAGTAGATACTGAGTACTGAATTTTAGTAGTTTGAAAATTTGAAGGGTGACGGGGTTGGAAATTGGAGGGTTTTAGATAAACCCAACAAGATTAACCAATTAATTTTTTAACTAGATAATTATTGTTTATATTCTGCAATATTTAATTTGGGTGGCTTCGCATTGACCAATAATGTAATAATTTTTTATTATAGTAAATGTAAGATCATTGAAAATTTGACATATATTTTGAAATAATATAAGTCATTTGAAATTAACCGTATATGTGGATTTGCAGTTTTAAGAAAAATTGTCTGAAAACTATTGGAAGAACAAGAAATGGCAGGACGTTTGACTCGAGTTCCTAGCCTTAAGGAGCGTTTGGATGAAACTCTCACTGCTCAACGCAATGAAATTCTCTCCTTCTTGTCCAGGTAATTTACTTTAATTTTTACTGGTACTTTAAACTTTTAATTACTTTTTTTTTTTGTTGATTTACTGCAATTACTGCATAGGTTTTAATTTTCGTAAAGAAATTCAGTTTTATTGTTTCATTTGGATTACCTAATACTTGATCAAGATCTCATTTACTGCAATTATTAGATTTTGGTGGATTTAATTATTTATATTTGTTATATAAGGTTTAACTATATGATATATTTATCCTATGATCACATATTCACATAACATTTGAAAAAATCTTGTACCCTACTCAGGTTATGTTAGCATTAAACTGATAAATATATTTTTGTTGAATTCTGGTGAAGGATTGTGAGTCATGGAAAAGGAATTTTGCAACCCCATGAACTGTTGTCAGAATTTGAAGCTGTTTCAGATAAGCATAAGCTAGCTGATGGCCCTTTTGGTGAAGTTCTAAGGCACACCCAGGTAACATTCAATACTTTTCATTTTGGTACATACCAAAGTTTTTGTAGTAATATGGCTCCGTTCTCTTCACCTGAACAAATTTATTTGAATCTATTGGAATGTCATGAAACTTATTTTGATGAACTCCCATGTGTAAAATTTTCTTGTATGTTGATGGATCTTGTATCAAGATATTTCTTATGTGAATTCCATTGCAAAATCTTAGGAAGCAATTGTGTTGCCTCCATGGATCACCCTTGCTGTTCGTCCGAGGCCTGGTGTATGGGAGTACATTCGTGTCAATGTTGATGAACTAGCTGTCGAGGAATTGACCCCTTCCCAGTTCCTCCATGTGAAGGAAGAATTAGTCGATGGAAGGTATGCTCAAGAAAACCCGGTTTTTCTTGTTCAATTTGTTAAAATCTTCCTCACTGTATGAATGTATGATCCCTTCTCAATTACATTAGCCAGTGATCTAACAAACTAATTTTTTCCCTCAATTTGGATGGAAGTGTGAATGGAAACTTTGTGCTCGAGCTTGATTTTGAGCCATTCAATGCTTCCTTCCCCCGTCCTACCCTCTCCAAATCAATTGGAAATGGTGTGGAGTTCCTTAACAGGCACCTTTCTGCTAAGATGTTCCATGACAAGGAGAGTATGCGCCCTTTGCTGGACTTCCTCAGGATGCATCACTACAAGGGCAAGGTAACTTGAGATTAATGTACTTTAGTTGAATTCTTAAGTAACTGAGTTTAAGAGTATTAAGACCTTAGGCTGGTAGTTTTCGTAATTGAAATACCTTATGCATGATTGTTTTCAGATATACTCCCACTGTCAGTATTATCTGTTGTCAATGTCTATAAGAAGTTGTCACCTTTCACAAAAAATTCATGATATGATCGGATTACTAATATGACAATTTAAATTGTTGGGACACACAGAATGTCAAGAATGGAACAATTATTGAGAAGTTTCTGTGAAATTATATTATGTTTTTAATAATGAGGGGCTAGAACAATGTAACAACTATTTCTGAAGGAGTGGGAATCCTGGTTTAAAATTTGTTCTTATTTTCTTGCAGACCATGATGCTGAATGACAGAATCCAAAACCTTGATTCTCTTCAAAGTGTTTTAAGAAAAGCAGAGGAGTTCTTAGCTACACTTCCTGCTGACACTCCCTACTCTGAGTTTGATCACAAGTTCCAGGAGATCGGTTTGGAGAGAGGTTGGGGTGACACTGCTGAGAGAGTCATGGACATGATACAGCTACTTCTTGACCTTCTTGAGGCTCCTGATTCTTGCACTCTTGAGAAATTTCTCGGCAGGATCCCGATGGTATTCAATGTTGTAATCCTCTCACCTCATGGGTACTTTGCGCAAGCCAATGTCCTTGGGTACCCTGACACTGGTGGCCAGGTATATATCTTCTGAATTTTGTACTTATTTGACCTGTTGTATACTAGTGTGTCCACTGCATTTGCAGGTCTTTGGTATCTGATATCTTGATCTACAGGTTGTGTATATCCTTGATCAAGTCCGTGCTTTGGAGAATGAGATGCTTCTACGCATCAAGCAGCAAGGCCTTGATATCATCCCTCGCATCCTTATTGTAACTCGTTTGCTCCCTGATGCAGTGGGGACCACCTGTGGTCAGCGTCTTGAGAAGGTCTTCGGAACTGAACACTCGCACATTCTTCGTGTACCCTTCAGAACCGAGAAGGGAATTGTCAGGAGATGGATTTCCCGATTTGAAGTCTGGCCATACCTTGAGACTTACACCGAGGTAAAACACCGTATTTTGATAGCATCTAGCTGTTCTGAGCCATAAATTTATCTGACAGTCTAATGAAATTTCTCTCCTGTCAGGATGTTGCAAATGAAATTGCTGGAGAACTACAGGCCAAACCTGATTTGATTGTTGGAAATTACAGTGATGGAAATATTGTAGCCTCACTGTTAGCCCACAAACTAGGGGTTACACAATGTACTATTGCCCATGCTCTTGAGAAAACCAAGTACCCGAACTCTGATATCTACTGGAAGTCATTCGAGGAGAAGTATCACTTCTCTTGCCAATTCACTGCTGACCTGATTGCTATGAACCACACTGACTTTATCATTACCAGTACATTCCAAGAGATTGCCGGAAAGTAAGCCCTCTGTCTGTCTTTAAATCCTATTCTATAGTTTGCGACAGGTTCTTTGCCAATGTTATAATTGTGATTCCTCAATGTTTCAGCAAGGACACCGTCGGACAATATGAGAGCCACATGGCTTTCACCCTCCCTGGCCTCTACCGCGTTGTTCATGGAATTGACGTCTTTGATCCAAAATTTAACATCGTCTCTCCAGGAGCTGATCTGTCTATATACTTCCCTTACACTGAAGAGAAGAAAAGACTCACAGCCCTCCACCCAGAAATTGAGGAGCTTCTCTACAGTGATGCTCAGAACGAAGAGCACATGTAAACTTGCTCTCCCTTATCTTTAATGCTACTTGTATATCATTACAAAAGCTATGTGAACTTGATCTTAACTATTATCCTCATGGTGTTGAAACAGATGTGTTCTCAAGGACCGGAACAAGCCTATCATATTCTCAATGGCTAGACTTGACCGAGTAAAGAACATGACTGGCCTAGTCGAGTGGTATGGTAAGAACGAGAAGCTTCGAGAGCTAGTGAACCTTGTAGTAGTTGCTGGTGACAGGAGGAAGGAATCCAAGGACATAGAAGAGCAGGAAGAGATGAAGAAGATGTACGGGCTTATCGAGCAGTACAACTTGAATGGGCAGTTCCGATGGATCTCAGCCCAAATGAACAGGGTGAGGAATGGTGAGCTATACAGGTACATCGCAGACACAAAGGGAGCGTTTGTGCAGCCTGCTTATTACGAGGCTTTCGGGCTCACAGTCGTTGAAGCCATGACCTGTGGACTTCCTACATTCGCAACTTGCCATGGTGGGCCTGCTGAGATCATTGTCCATGGAAAATCAGGCTACCACATTGATCCATACCACGGGGACAAGGCTGCTGACCTTCTTGTCGAATTCTTCGAGAACTCTAAGTCTGATCCTTCTCAATGGGAGGCTATTTCTAAGGGTGGGCTGAAAAGAATTGAGGAGAAGTAAGCAACATGCTAAACATCAATACCTTCCATTCTTTTTCTAGTACAAGTTTTTTTGAAGGACAATACTAAGGATGCTTTTTTGCTGTGATCTTGCAGATACACATGGAAGATCTACTCCGACAGACTGCTCACTCTAGCTGGTGTTTATGGTTTCTGGAAATACGTCTCCAACCTTGACCGCCGTGAGGCTCGTCGTTATCTTGAAATGTTCTACGCCCTCAAGTACAAAAAACTCGTACGTGATCTTCACACTTAGACACCTATTTGTAGCTTTCCTTGCATCAGTTTCATTAAAATGACACTAATATTCTGCTTTCTGTGGCTAATCCTACCAGGCTGAGTCAGTACCTTTGCTTAAAGAGGACTGAAAGTGAAGATGAGAAGTGCTGTCGGGTTGGTGATGAATATCCATGGAATAGCAATGGAGTTACTCTGCGTTCTTGTCAAAAATAACTCATTCTTTGAGATTTGTAATCAAAATGAATTGAGAGTCCTCATGACTTTCTCTGGTTTTTCTTTCCTTATTCATCATGTCCATTTGAAATTGCTATTTGCGGCATTGTTGTCTTTGATTGTGGAGGGAACTGTTGTGTTCCGATTTGTAATGAAAAAATATCTCATTATCTTCACTTCATTCACCTTTACTTTGTTTAATGTTCAAAACTCGCAAATGCCAATGTGTCCGTTTTAATCTTACAACATTTACCCTCCATTCACTCAAAAGAAATATTCACCTTCTTGACTTAACCGTGTACATTGTTTTGGTTATGTGACCATTACATCCTGAACATTCCACCTTGATGTGATCTAATTAATTCCACCTTGATGTGATCTAATTTGTTTATAACTGATGGAAGTCAAAGGTCGTTGGTGAACAACACAATGCATGCACATATGAAGATGCAAAGTTAAACATGCTCACGCAACATGTTTATGTTTCTATCGTGTTTTTTGTTGTTGTTTAATATATTTGCTACTTGTGGAATATCTACTAATAATTTTTCAGGTATAGCAAATCCTTTTATTGCATTACCTTATTTTGTGGAGTTGGTTATGCTCGTGGACTTTGAAGAGTTTGGTTCTAATTCAAACTTGTAAAAAGATAAGATTGGATTTGAAGGATTAACAAATTCATAGTTTGATCTTTATTCCTTAAATCGTGGGTTTAAGAGATTACGTTGGAGCTATGCATAGGATGATTGTTGGTTGTGACTTATTTCTAAGAATCTGGAAGAATTGTTCAAAATCCAAAGAGCAAAAATCTTCAACAGCAATTCAATGTTCAAAAACTCATATGTTGAAACTCAAACGGCTAAGTGCGCTTTAAGAGCTTCATTCAGTTCCTTTATAACAACCTTCATAACAATCCTAAAATTGTGGAATGACTTTGTAGTATTTAATCTCAACGGCCAACTTCTGTTTAAAGGCAACGGTCCCCTTGAAGCTTATTCGTGAAGACTATCCGTTATTACCTGTTGATATAAAAGAAGTCAGCTGAAGTTTTGGAGATGAACAAGCCTTCAACGTGATTCATCTAAAAAGCTACAACAAACATTTTTCTCTCTATCACTTATTATTTTTTATTGTATTTTAGTTTTGAGAGAAAAGAAAAACAAGTATATCTTGAGTGTGAAAAAGAAATATCAAAACAAAAGAGTGATCTCATACCCTTGGCTTGTAGGTTTAGCAGACCGCAATAGTCTTGTGTCTCCACATCATGCAGCTAGAATATGAGGGGACAAGGCTGAGTAGTGAGTTGAAGAAGGAAAAAGCTAAGCACTCAGGCCAGAGTAAGGCGCTTGCTGAGGCCAATGTCAAGATGAGCGACATTCTCTTTGATTTCGCTGAGAAGTCTTAGGAGACAAACAAATTTAAGGCATCTGCCAAGAAGAACCTCGAGGATATCTTCAAGTCTGCTACTTTCACTCGGCATACGAAGGACAAGATGATGGAGGAGTGCAAGACGAGTGAGCATCTGAAGTAGGAAACGTTCCATGACAACTTTCCTACGGACTTCGTTCCTCCAAGAGTGATACATGATGCGGTGTGGAATGATGTGTCATCTTCATCTTCATCTTCTCAGTTTGAGAAAGCCCCTTCTCTGGTTGTCCATAAGATATCGAAAGCGGAGATGTTAAAGGCCAACAGAGAAGACATCGGGACTTGAGGCAGTAGTTTAACTTGTTGCTCTTTCTGTTTTCTAAAGAAAAATAATAATTTATATAATTTTGACCCGTCCCTGAAAGTTGTAAAAACTTGTATCTTTCGATGAAATATAATTCCCATAATTTGTACTATTCTAAGCGGATAATCTTCCAAGTTCTAGGGATTGCCTTTCCTTTTTTGTTAATGAGGCAATATAGCCTTTTTCCGGTGACCCACTCGATCCGATAGGGTCCATCCCAATTTAGACCTAGCTTACCATCTGCTTAACCCTTGGTGTTTTGGAAGACTTTCCTCAAAACCCGATCAATTTTAAACACTTGGCGTTGACGTTCTTATTGTGTAGCTCCTTGTCACGACTTGACTCCGAGACGCTATCTGTGCGTAAGGCTTGCTCCTTGCCCCCATTTGGTGGCCTGCCTATCCTAAATTGATAATATGACCTGTTTATGTGGCCTCATAGTCTAATTTCTACTTAATGTCAAGCTATAGTAGTAAAGTTGCAGTGTGGTTTTTAGCAACTACTATGTAGCACAAAATCTAGGGGTTCGTTGAAAGAGAATCCGACATCAAGAAATGACTCAAAAGATGGAAAATCATTAATGGTCGTGTCCCCGTGCCCCTCCTTACTCATAATCATTTTGTATTTGTTTTGGCCCAATCTAATCCATTCAATCTTTGACCCTACTACAACTTAACCCGACTCAAGCACATGTCTAGTTCAAAGATAAGTTGACATAAGCCAAATAACTCATCAATTGGATATGACTCGTATGAGTCTAATTGGAATGCGTGATTTCTGTTAGTTAAGTTTTACACTTAAGGATTTGGTTGTACATGGGATGGCTAAATTGGACTTTCCAAGTCCATGTCTAGTCCAATTAAAACTTATTTCATAAGTTCAAGTCAAGTCCTATTCTATCCAACTTTTGAGTAAACTTACACAATTTTTTTTACTCTTTGTCTCTAGCAAACCAATCTTGACCCCTCCTCTTTTTTTATTAGGTGAATATATAATTGAGAAAATAAAATTCATAAAATTTAGGGTGTGTTTCTTAGTTTAACTAATTCAGGAAATCGTAAACTAAAACTCGGCATAATAAGCCATTTTAGTTAATAGCAACTTGCAAGTCATTTCCCTTTCATAGTAATCCATTCCTTCTAAATTTGTTTTTACACTTTGTTTTTTAATCCGTTCCAACTTATGGAGTATGTATCTGACACCATTGCATCCTATCGTCCCCTCCACCCCCTTCTCAGTCATCTTCATCATCGTCAACATCGATGATGGTGGTGGTTGTCTCCCTGGACTTTTTCTAACTCTAACAAAAGCTTCCCTGCTTTTCCAAATTTTAAAAACAGCAATAATGTTGAATCATATTTTATACTTTTTATAAATTTGACAACTTATATTACGGTATAAAAAAAATAAAAGAAAAAAAATACTTTATTGAGATCTCAGATATAGGTGGTATACTAGTATTATCTCATGTATATGTGTTATTATCTCAAGTATAGAAATAAATATCTTAGATATATAAATAACTATCTGAGGTGTAAAAATAATCATATTAAGTATAAAAATAACCACT
The DNA here is from genome assembly GCA_026401315.1 of Dysphania ambrosioides. NCBI lineage: Eukaryota > Viridiplantae > Streptophyta > Magnoliopsida > Caryophyllales > Amaranthaceae > Dysphania > Dysphania ambrosioides. The sequence goes on from CM048667.1 coordinate 5,451,902, forward strand.
TTAGGTGTTGAAATAATCATTTTAGATATAAAAATAACCATCTCAAGTATTAAAATAATGACTTTAGATACAAAATAACGATCTCTTGTATAGAAATAATGATTTCCGATATATAAATAAAATTAAAAAAAACCCTTAATAAGTGCAAAGTGATTTATACCAAGTATGAATAAGGAAAGACCATGTATATAACATATACAAGTTGAATCATATAAATCGTAAACAAGATCATATCGAGAGATTACTGACATCCAGATTTCATTATTTGGCTACCATACCAGATTCTTTCACAAAGACCTTATGATTTGGCTCTGTTTGTCCAACTAATGCAATCATTAAATTAAAATAATAAAGTCTAGTATATCTTGGTTTATTTTAATTAGATCATTGGCTCTCCAAATATAAACCATGCTGGATGGATGGTGGATAGCTAGTATAGTGTCAAAACAATAGATGCATGCACCAAGTAGCCCCGTACTTAGCCAGGAGAAAAAGTGTACACTTCATCAAATATTTCTAAATAATTTGTAGGGACTGGTGTTCTTATATGAATCACTTTTGCTGAACTAAAATTATTATTACCTAACTAAAGTTCATTCTTAATTGAATTTTTTTTTTTGCTTGCTTATTGAAATTGACTATCTATCAATTAAAAGAATGCTCTGATCTGTCTCAAATAAGTGAAGTGCTAGTCTATCAATCAGTTATGTAATTAATAAATTTCCAACAAAAAAAAAAAACCTTTATATACTGCATGATAAAAGTTTTTTTTTTTTTTTTACTGGAGAAAAAAACTTTCCTACTAAAACCATATATATTTATTGTATGATAAAAGTTAATAACATAATATAACTTTTAAAGTAGAAAAGATACATTATTTTAGAGAAAAATGCATTTGAGTACGTAATTTTAAACTTTTTAAATACTTCGTACTTACTTTCCAAGCTAAATACATGTACATATGTAAATGTAGAAAAGAAAAACACAAAATATTGTATACATACGGGACACAATTAATAAAATTATTGCATGTGTTCCCAATAAAAGAGACCCCTTAATATTAACAAATAACTTTAGTTTTGTTGAGGTGTTACTTTTACTTGAGACATATATAATAACTTTATTATATATATATATATATATATATATATATATATATATATATATATATATATATATAAAGTGCACCGATATTTATTGATAGTTATACATCTTTCATGCATATATATTATTTTTTCCCTTGCACTTTTGTTTTTAAAACTAGGCACACCATACCATTAAATCTTTAACTAAGATGTAAAAAAAAAAAAAAAAAAAAAAATCTTAACTAACAGGCAATAGCATATATATATATGTATGTCGTTTGTGGTAACACTAAGCAAATGCAACAAAAATGGCCTCAAATTTCGATCATATAATGCATTGCACCTAGCTTTGACTCAACCACTTTGACTCAACCTTAGGCTATAAACTTCTTGCACTGAAGTTCCACATGGGAAGGTATGGAGCACTTTACATAACCCTCACATTATACCATTTATGTTTCAACGTTCACATTCTACCCAACATTTTCTTCCCTGGTTTAAAGAAACCTTATAATAGATCTTATACGTAATGAATGTATACATTTACATGCGAATGTAATATAATCACACGCTCAGACCTTAACACGTTCGACATTTTAAGATGAAATTCATATTACGACTAAACTTAATTGAGATAACTAAACCCGTTATATACATACATATCCATCCATTGTATTAGAAGTAACCCCTCGATATAATAAAGATTGACATATATTGTGTTGAGGGGTAATACTTTTATTATATTAAGGAATCATTTTAATTGAGTGTAGAATAATGTAATTCTCCTTGGGGTAATACTTTTGTTATATATATATATATATATATATATATATATATATATATATATATATATATATATATATATATATATATATGTGTGTGTTAAATAGGTTCAACCAAGAGTCCATAATTATCTAAAATACCAGACTCCACAATTATCTAAAGTACCCTAAGTATATCCTTTACAAAAGATAATATTGACCTTGCGAGAAGAGGTCAAACGCTTAGACTGAATCTGAAGTTTAGATGACAATCCTTTGGTGAATATATCCGCAACACTAACTTCTTGTTTTTAATTAGTTAGTTCTCGAACAAATTTTTCAGTATTCAGGTTCGGGCCGCATATGTGATTTGATTGTTGGTACGAGTATTTATGATCAACTTGTACGTAGCTACTGTAGGAATGGGATAGCCATGTGCTGTAAGGTATGTCTGTCTCCATATCTCATGGTGTGTGTGTTCTCTTTCACCCTTGATAAATTAACTCCTGAAAGCCAAGAATATAGCATCAACGTACATTATTTATTGCCTATGCACCTGTTCTCAAATTAAGGGCGGCAATATTATTAGCAAAGTAAGTGTTAGCCAAATGAAGGGTTGAACTAGCTGTAAAAATGCAGTGTTATTATCATTCTTGCACTTAATTACTCTATATTTAATTTACTAAGCAATTACTTCTTTTGACTATAGTTGAATATTGTGGTATTTTGTATGATATTAGTCGATTTGACTTAGACTCTGTCCAATTCACCATTAAAAAATTTAATTTACAAAATCATTTTTATCTGTAAAAATCATTTGTAATTAGTTAAAATAAGTTCCAATCAATAAAAATAAGTAGTTTTATGTATAAAAAGTAATAGCGAATTAGTAAAAAGTAGTTAGAATTAACAAAAATAAGTTTTGATAACACTAAAAGTCAGTTTTAATTATTAAAAAGAATTTCAATTCAGTAAAGTTATCTAAACTGAACATATATTGTGGAGATGCAATGCAGCGACATTTAATCTATGTGCCTATGTCGTATGAGACATTATTCGATCATATACCCACGACGAGCTATGAGTTGGTCGCAAATTTTAGTCCCTAATAGACAATAATGTCTGTATGATTTAATATCCTAGTAGATACTACTAATATACTTCTAATGATAGTTAGTAAAACAAATTCCATACTTGCGAATCAATAGTAGAGAAATTCCTAATTTATATCTAATAATGAATATATCTTATGGAGCATTTTTGTAATTTTATTTTTATACCTGATATCATAATATTTATACCTGATTTTTTTTTGTCTTTTTATATCTTTTGTATTTTTATATATGATATAACAATAGATATATCGGATATAACAATATATATTTGAAATTTTAATATCATAATATAATTAGAATTAGAAAAGCCTCGTTAATAGGGTGGGATAATAGGAGTGCATAAATCTTAAACTTTATTTTGGTTGAGTAGTGTTCAACCTGCATAACATAAACAAGGAAAATTAAACATCCGAGAAATTTTGCTCACTCGATCAACCCTTGCGGATTGTAACCATTTGTGCTACATCAATGCCTAAGTCCTTCTGCTTCATGTATTTGTTTGCATTTGATTAAATTATTGTTGTTGAAAGTGACATGCATGTGCAAGTGTGATTGACATGGCATCAATTAAAATTATCCTAAGTGTAATTCCTAGTATTATACTCAACAATCAAGTTTATCAGTGCTCCTAATCTGAATCACATTTTTACATTATTCGTATGCATGTAAGATTAAATCATTAAATAAGGATGCTAATCAGCTAACGTATGAATTGTGGAGATCAGATACATTTAACATTCCACCAATTATAATTGCAAAGAATAATCGCCGCAAATATTTGTCTAAGATTGACTAATTAAAATTAGTTAGTTAATTGATCAACATTAGTACATATGTAGCTAGACCTATGCATTGGGTCGAGTCAGGGCCGGGATGGGTCACAAGAAAACGGGCCGGGACAGACTGGGTTGAAGAAGGTGCAAAACGGACTGGGCCGGGCCAAAGGAGATACATAACGGGTCGAGTCGGGCCGTCCAAAGAGAGTATATTTTTTATCTATAGAGGGTGATAGTTGAGATGCATTAACTTCAATCTTTAGTAGTGGATTATCGTCAAGTAAGTGGAAATAATTCATTATTTGATAGAGTTTAAAGTCTTGGAAACTAAAGACTCATTATTAACTCGACTTGACCCATTAAAGATCCAATAAAACATGACCCTTTAAGAGACCAACCCATTAGGTCCAGTATTGATTAGGCCCTTTTACAAACGGGAAAGGGCCGGTCAAGGGCCCTTAACAGGACTTTTTTTTATTTTTGAGCCAAAAAAATTAAAAAATTCGAAAAATAAGTTACTATTTAAAATAATTTCAAAAATAAGTCAATTTAGGTTCGGAAATAAAACGCTACCCAAGGCAGCGTTTTAGCTTGAAAAAAATGCTTCTCAGGGTAACGTTTTGCATAGAATTGGGTTTTATGGTGAATTCTGGGTCAAGAAAAATAAAGCCCAGTTTTTGTTTTTTTTAAGAAAAACGCTGCCCAGGACAGCGTTTTCATATGACCCAAAATTTCCATCCAAATTCAGCCCCATGCAAAATGCTGCCTAGGGCAGCGTTTTTTTATTAGGTATAATGCTGCCCGAGGCAACGTTTTTAGTCTGACCCTAAATTCGGCTTATTTTTTAAAATAGTTTGAACTGTAGCTTATTTTTCAAATTTTTTTTAAAAAAAAAGCTTAAAAATAAAAAAAAATTCCTTTACATGACCCAACCATTTGAACAGGTATATATATGGCCACGTAACACTGCCTCCCCCGGACACATAAGTACATTATAACAATATAAAAAATACTCCTTAATGTTCAGCTCATTATTTCTTTTATTTGGAATTATCTGTCACATTGTTCTAATTTACCAACTTATCCTCTGAAAGAACCTCTCACAATTAAATTTGTAAGTACATATTATATACTTCTTTTTTTATTGCAATACTTCTTAAATACTTTTGTGAATGCATATCTTTTGTTAACATCTAATAAGTTTTTCATATAACTAAAATCTTTGATTTTTTTTAATAAGGATAACTCACAAATAGAGTCAAAATAATAACTGTAAATAGTGTAAAAGTCAAATGTTTACAACTAAAATGCCAATGAATTATACGTTTATGAGGGTATTAAGCTTGAAGTATTGTAGATAAGGGGACAATATTCTTATTATACTCCCTCTATTTCCTTTTGTTATTTCCTTTTGTTTGGGATGAGTGAGAAAGTTAAATATTACTTTTATTCATGTAGATTAGATTCGTCTTGAAATATAATTTTCTAATATGCATATATACAATTATGAAAGTTATAATATACGTTTTATGAACTGTGCAAAAACCAAATGTGACAAATAAAATAGAAACGGAGTGACTAATTAAAAGATTGGAGCAAATGTAGTCAAAATCTTCCATCTAAAATTAAAGAAATCAATTAACAACAATGTCCCCACAATTTCTGATTCAGTAATTCATAAATTGTTTTCTACTTCATTTCTTTATATTCCTAATATTTGGCTTGTCAAAACCAAAATCTCTAAATCAATTTCCTTAGTATTTGTTTTAATTTAGTATTATTCTATTCTAATTATTTACCTAGCTCCTGATCATCCAACACAATTATTTTTTATTTCACATAACTACAAAACTAAACTCTCACACTTCTTCTATATATACAATATACCCCCCCAAGAACTCCAACCCAATCTCACCATCACATTCCTACTCTTTCTTTCAAAAATCCTCTCAACTCTTCACTTATTCTTAAGCCTTGTTTGGATAACTCAAAACCCAAACCAAAGAAAATGGCTAAGGGAGGAAAGTTTACAAAGCTAATGAAGAAGCTTTCCTTTGGTAAAACCACTCGTACAAACAGCAACTTATCATCATCTGACTCCATAGACGCCTCATCGAGCTCATTAGCCTCGGACTTCTCCTCCTCCTCAGACACTTCTTCTACCACCCTCCATCCAGTGTACGTAGGGAAGTCTAGGAGGCGGTACCTCCTCCCTTCCGACATTGTGAGCCTCCCAATCCTTCAACAGCTAGCCGGAAAATCCTCCGGCGATGACGAGATCGCTGTGGAAGGGTGTGAAGTTGTGCTGTTTGAGCACTTGCTTTGGATGTTGGAGAATGCTGATCCCATGCCTGAGTCCTCGGATGAACTTGCAGAGTTCTATGCTTGTTAAAAATCGTTATACTACGGCCTTACACTATGGGCTTAGCTTGATAATCATGGGCTTGGTATTCCGGGCCCGAAGAACTCTATCAGTGTATAGTATTAGTAGGGGTAGTTTAGGAACTACCACCAAAAGATTAAGTAGCTTTAGAATTGGTACGGCTGAAATGAGGATTTATCATGATTTAATCCCAAGAAAGTCAACTCTAATATTCATTTCATTTTTTGGGCCGTTTTGTATATGAACTATTTGCACAGTGTAATTCTATTGGAATTAATGACTTGTGCAATACTTGAGAATTTAAATTCATTATAAAAATAATTATTTAATTTAAAGAATGTTTTATAATATATATTTTGTGATTTATCAAAAAGCCTATTAAGAACTAGGTGTGTGTATAAAAGATTTTATGTTCCCATGTTAAATTAAATGATTTGTCATATGTTCATGCAACTAAAATAATTTAAGCACAATTTATGACTAAAATGATATCCGATAAGTTTTGAGAAATTAAATAAGTTAAGATCAGATAAAATATAAATCAGATGAATAGAACTCAATCTAAAACTAGCATATATTTCATATTTTGAGTTTTTCTAGCAAGAATGTGAGCTTTGTATTTCAAAATATATGTGAAAATCTGGTGAAAAAGAAGAAAATAAAGATGTCATGAGTTTTCTCGATGACAAACTTTGCAGCTGTGTTCATCCTCAATCTAAGATGCAACATGCAATAATCATCCACAGGTCAACGAAGAAAAACTGAATTAGTGAATGAAACCAACGCATCGTCCTTGAGAATGTTGTTAGTAGTATAGTGTGGACAAGCTAGTAAAGCCCCTTTGCATGTGTAATTGTGTGTGTGTGTCCTTTCGCCCAACTATAATCCGTTTGTATCTAATACTTATACATGTACTTAAGGCAAGACCCAAATATACGTGAGAAAAGGAGTAAGCTTACGCTTTCATTAAAGGTCCGTTACGTGACTAATCATGCCCTTTAAATGAAGTTCTAAACTATTATACTCTAAATTACATACTAAAATACGAAAAGAGGGCATTAAACTACTTACACTTCTAGCACCGAGTGATTTCTTTTGAATCCAATGAAGTTTCATTGTTTATAATACATGTTTGGCAAGAGCAACTTTTTAAATTAGTTTACTTTTAATCACCATCAAATCAGTAAGTATGAATGTATGACACAATTCTTACCTTAATAATTTATGCTATGCTAACTTCAATCCGTAGTAAATAACATTGTACTTTAAAAGTTGAGCCAATAATGTAGGATAATGTTGAGCTAGGTATATATAAACGCTTACTATATTTTTATTCTAAGGCATGATATGGTATGTATTTCATGATTGAGTCTAGATTACAAATAAATTGCGGTTCATCCCTTTATCCTTTTTATTTTAACATAAGCTCATTCTATGCTTATTCATGCAAGGAACTTTGATAAGATAGCGACAAAATTAAGGGCATTGGATGTTGAATACAATTGGAGCTAATGCATGTGCTTAGGACCTTCTTAAGATCTGTTCAATAGTTCAAAAGATTCTAAGGTAGAGACATTGATTTTTGGAAGCACGTGCTGTGTATATAATCTCGAAATTTTTCACATTTTAGGTTGGTCGATGCTTGGATGTTAAATCATGTAGTAGCAAAAACAAAATCCATTCCTATTCTGCTACGAGAGTAACATGAAACTTTGTTGGTTCGTCTGGAATCACCCATCATGAGGTGAGTCCCTAACACATGACATCTATATGTATACGTATTTGAAATTTTGATAAGTATGACAATCAAATTATTTTAATAATGTCTGCGACTATGATGATAAAAATTAGACTTGTTAAAATTGACCGAATTTAAATCCGAACTTTACTCGAAAGACAAAAATGAGAATTCAAATTTTTTTTCCCCAAATCAAATAAAAAAAAAGGCTCGATTCGGTCTCACGTAACTCACCCTTTAATATATGATTCAAATCAAACTCAAATTTATATGATATATATGTTATTTTTTAAAAAAGACTATCTTTGTCCTTGCTTCCTAACTAGTTCAGCTCCCTTGAGTTAGTAGGCTATTTAATTTCATATTTTCATTCCTGCATGCATAGTTGTCGAGTTTTCTGACAAATATTATATGGTGGGGATTTTTGTAGCAAGGTCTTGCTTGAATGTGTACATTATAAGAACAAAACATTATTTTGTTGTTTTGTTTTTTTGTTTTTTGGGAAGCTCTCTGCAATTAATTAGTGGGATATACTGTCGGATTGCAGGTTGACCATGCACTTCAAATTATTAGCCACAGGAAAATATTTCTGCGGTCATAAAGTATTTGTCCCAAATAATTGATATGCTTCCAATTATTATTCTTCGAAAGGACGAAATACATTTGTAGAATGGGATAAAAAAAACATGACCCTACGAAAATATGAAAAATGATTAAAATAAAATACTTTCAATTTAGTTGCTTTGTTTGATTTTTCAATGTATTTAAGATATAATTTAAAACATTTTTTTTCTTCTCTAGATTCGTAAGAAAAAAACTTATGAAAACTTGATATTTTAAAAATTTACAATAAGATACATCTAATAAGATTTTATTTAAATATATTATTTATTAAAATATAATTAAAAATTTTGGTCAAAATTTTAAAATTTTGACTTTAAAATTGGAAATGTAACAATTAAATCGGGACAAAAAGAGTAAAGAACTGCTCCATAAAAGATAACGAGAAAATAATATACTACCCAGAATCCTTTACTTAGATCCTATTTGTAACAGCTGAAAATTCCTTGAAGGAACTTAATACGTGGAGTATTGCTAAAAAGGAAGGAGTTTCTCAAGTACTTAAAACTTTAAATTATTAAAAAGACAGGGTACTTAACATAAAAAGAAAAATAGTAAGAACTGAGTATTTTTTTCTATTTTTTTCCCTCCCTGTCATTTATGAGTAGTTAATTAAGGAGCACTATTGGAATACATAAAGAATTTTCGGGAAAATTTTAAATTGTGAAAGTTTATAATGCGATAGAAAATATTACTCTAAAGACTTTTCTAATTCATACCTGATATAAATTATATCATGATACTGAGATATCAGATATATGTATTGTAATACTATATATAGCTATTGTTATATAAAATATAGATATTGTTATATAAAATATAGAAATACTGAGTTTCAGAGGTGAATCCTCATATGATATGAAGGACTATATATCAGGTATAGATATTATGATTTTAGACATAGAAATAAAATTATAAAATACCCTGTAATATATTTATATCAGGTATAAAGTAAACAATTCTCATTACTTCGTAATACATACTTAAGCAAAATACGTCTTGATTCATTGAAATATTTTACATATCTTAACAAAGATGAAATATAAAATAAAAAATAGAATTTCAAAACATTTTAGAACTAGGTCTTTGTTTGTTTTTAAGATTTAAGAAATGAAATATAGAGATCAACTTGTACTAGGATTAATCCCTTGGTAAACTTGAAATGTTTCCAGTTAAAAGTCATGCAAGAGTGTAGCTAGAAATACTAGTCAGTAGCTGTTGGCTTTGCTTACAGACAGAACCAAGCTTGAATGTCGGAGAAGGTCACAACTCAATCCTTTACATGATCAGTAATGATCTCTCTCGACAATTTCTCTGTCACTTTGTTGGCAATACTCGAAGCAAGCTTGCGGTACGATACCTTAAACAACCTCATTATTGTAGTAATTATAAAAACAAATAGTCCGTCGTAGGAGATCAGATCAATATATATTTGATACTAAGCTATCTAATAATCTAACATTAACTAATAAGTTTGCATGCACCCTCATAATGAGTGGCTATACATGAGTGGAACTATGGTCACTTATATAGTAAGGATATTAATTACTCAGCTAGTGGCTATACATTGTTGAATTGTGAGTGGTATGGGCCTCAATTAGCTTGTGTTTCCTTAAAACTCAAGGCTCAGTGTGAGTGTGTGTAGTAACAAACTGGCGCCGTTCATTGCCCATGTGTTTGGTTTAATACCATGTGACACTAACTTTTCATATCCTATCCATAATCTTCCCCAAAATACTAAACTATGGCAGCACCATCATCATGACATGATTAAATATGTTATCATACTTGTAAAAACTACCACGAATGAACAACAAAAGCGTCGGCCTCAAAACTTCCGGTCACAACATTCTAGCTAGCCTTCAAATTTGGCAGCTAGCGCTCTTTATATGATATTCACTCCGTTTCTCAAAAATTGACCCATTTTCCATTTTAATATGTCTTTAAAGATTGTCCCATTCTCTTAAAGATTTTTCATTTTGAATTGTCCCCCCAAAGGATTTTCATTGTATATTAAAAAAGTTAAAATTTGTAATTGGGGCAATTTTTATGGAATGGAGGAAATATATAATAGTGTTGACATGCATTCATAGGGGCGTTAGAGTTCATAGTGGGATGTCATAGTACTACAGAACCCACATCTTCTGTCTTGCTTCATATGGTTTATGTTGGTGGCAAATGGCAATCCCTTTAAGTTCAGACGATTCATGCATGTCACCCTTCTAGTTAAGAATCTATCGCTTAGATCATACGAGTAATTCATATTGTATACTCATATATATCAAAATGCATGAACTGCATACATATATACATACATATTTATTTACTTATTTATTCATTTCTATAAAATATTTAAATATATAACTAAAGGTTTGACTGAATTTAGTTTCCTACACTGAGATCATGTTTTATACGATGCATAATTAACATGGAATATCCTTTAGTTTCAATAATGAAGAGAGATTTTGAGAGCTTGAAAAAATTAATTGCCATATATATATATATATATATATATATATATATATATATAAACGTTAAAATAAGAAGGATACTTAAAATGAGAAGGATAAGAAGACATCTTAGCTCTTCATCTCCTAAATCCAATGGATGATATTTTATATACTTATAGTGACCCTTTTTTAACTTATAGTGACCAAAAATTATTTTCACTTATAATGACTCTTTTTATTATTATAGTGACAATTTTTTTACATGAAATTTTTAGCGTTAGATCTTATCATTTGAATGGCTAAGATCTCTTCTTACTCTTCTTATTTTAAGCACCCTTCTCAATGGATTCCTATATATATATATATATATATATATATAAAAGTTAAAATAAGAAGGGTACTTAAAATGAGAAGGATGAGAAGACATCTTTGCTCTTCATCTCCTAAATCTAAAGGATGATATTTTATGTACTCATAGTGACCCTTTTTTAACTCATAATGACCAAATATTTTTCTTCACTTATAATGATTCTTTTTATTATTATAGTTACTATTTTTATTATTATAGTGACCATTTTTTATTGTTATAGTAACTATTTTTTACATGAAATCTCTAGCGTTGGATCTTACCATTTGAATGGCTAAGATCTCTTCTTATTCTTCTTATTTTAAGTACCCTTCTCATTGAATCCCTCCCCTATATATATATATATATATATATATATATATATATATATATATATATATATATATATATATATATATATATATATATATATATATATATATATATATATATATATATATAAATGGGATCATGTGAGAACCCCTTAGTTATATGAAATCTAGATGGCTGTGATTGAATCTACATTAATGACAAAATTGTAATTATAATAAAGTCAGATTTTGGTAGTTGAGAAAGATTCTTTTTTCCATGACTATTGGTTAGTTTCCTAGATGTTTGTTTATATTTTATAAATATCAGTAGTTTCCATATTATTCATGTTACTATATATTCAAATCACATTATTCGAATTCTTCTTTTACTAGCTAGATATCATATTCGAAGGCTACTTTCGCTGTTTTGGGATTAAAAAATAAAGTAATAATTCAAAAAAAAATTCGCAATTGATTTAATGTTCTAATACATTATATCGTATAGAGTGTTTTGAATATGATGATAAGTAAATGCATATCGTATTGATTAGTCTAATACATCAAACTTACGAGTGATTTTCTAATTTGTTCGTATCACTACCAAAAATTATATGCATCTATTAAATCGAAAAGAATTTATTTCATGCATGTATTATTACTGGAAAAATACTTTAATGGATTATGTTTGAAATAGTGATAGAAAATTTAGAATATATATTTAGAACATTAGAATTAAAATACAAGACAATAGGTATTATACGAGTGTATGTATAGATTTTTAGAACATTAGTATACATTTTTAGAGCACTAGAATTAGAATATAGAACAATGAAAATTTTAGAATTGTAATTATAGAACAATTGTATGCATAGAACATTAGTATAGTTTTTTAGAAGATTAGAATTAGAATATAGAACAATAGGTATTATAAGAGCAAAATTATAGAATTATTAGAACATAAGTATAAATCTTTAGAACAATATTTTTCATTTTAAGAACACTAGAATTATAATGTAGAACAATAGTTATTTTATAAAAATAGTATACATTTTAAGAACACTATAATTACAATATAAAAATAGTTATTTTAGAATTATAAGTATACTATAATTATATTTAGAACATTAGTATAGATTGTTTGAACATTAGATTCAAGCTATATGACAATAAAGTACAATACGAGCAATAGTATGTATTTTAGAATATTAATATAGATTTGTAGAGCACTAGTATACGTTTTTTGAACATTAGAATTACAATATAGAACAATGGGTATATAGAACAATACAATTAATATTTAGAACAATAAATTTAATATTTAGAAAATCATAACAAAAGTTTAAAATAAAAGAAATAAAGTTTAGAACAATAGATAATAATATTGAACAATACAGTTAATATTTAGAACAATACAATTAATATTTAGAACTACGTAGCAAAAGTTTAGAATAATTAAATAAAAGTTTAGAACAAGTGATAACAACCTTCGAGCAATAGCCCTACTATTTAGAATTATAGTCCCATTTTAGAACAATAGATAACAATTTCGGAATAATAGAGTTGAACATTAAAATTTAACCTTAGAATAAGAGAGTTACTAATTAGAACAATAAAGTTAATATTCAAAATATTGCAAAAGTTTAGAACAATAAAATTAAATTTCAGAACAATAGAATTAAATTTCAAAACAATAGAATACATTCTTAGAACAATAGACTTAATATTTCAAACAATAGTCTAACTTTTTAGAACACTAATGTTAATATTCATTTCATTGTTTACTGATGTTTTAAAACGCAATACTGATGTTCTAAATTTGAGTACTTGTGTTCTAATGTGTAATACTGATGTTCTAAATTTGAGTACTTGTGTTCTAAAGCTTAACATATATATTTTAAATGTTTATTCTATTATTCTAAGGCCTGATATTGATGTTCTAAAGTTGAGTACTATTGTTTTAAATCTTAACTCATATATTGTAAAGGTTTATTATATTGTTCTAAGGTCTAATACTGATGTACTATAATTTAATATTATTGTTCTAAAGGTTACACATATTGTTGTAATATGGTCTATCTATCTATCTATCTATCTATCTATCTATCTATCTATCTATCTATCTATCTATCTATCTATCTATCTATCTATCTATCTATCTATCTATCTATCTATCTATCTATCTATCTATCTATCTATCTATCTATCTATCTATCTATCTATCTATCTATCTATCTATCTATCTATCTATCTATCTATCTATCTATCTATCTATCGATCTATCTATCTATCTATCTATCTATCTATCTATCTATCTATCTATCGATCTATCTATCTATCGATCTATCTATCTATCGATCTATCTATCTATCTATCTATCTATCTATCTATCTATCTATCGATCTATCTATCGATCTATCTATCTATCTATCTATCTATCTATCTATCTATCGATCTATCGATCTATCTATCTATCGATCTATCTATCTATCGATCTATCGATCTATCTATCTATCGATCTATCTATCTATCGATCTATCGATCTATCGATCTATCGATCTATCGATCTATCGATCTATCGATCTATCGATCTATCGATCTATCGATCTATCGATCTATCGATCTATCGATCTATCGATCTATCGATCTATCGATCTATCGATCTATCGATCTATCGATCTATCGATCTATCGATCTATCGATCTATCGATCTATCGATCTATCGATCTATCGATCGATCGATCGATCGATCTATCGATCGATCGATCGATCTATCTATCGATCTATCGATCGATCTATCGATCGATCGATCTATCGATCGATCTATCGATCTATCTATCGATCTATCGATCTATCTATCGATCTATCTATCTATCTATCTATCGATCTATCTATCTATCTATCTATCTATCTATCTATCTATCTATCTATCTATCTATCTATCTATCTATCTATCTATCTATCTATCTATCTATCTATCTATCTATCTATCTATCTATCTATCTATCTATCTATCTATCTATCTATCTATCTATCTATCTATCTATCTATCTATCTATCTATCTATCTATCTATCTATCTATCTATCTATCTATCTATCTATCTATCTATCTATCTATCTATCTATCTATCTATCTATCTATCTATCTATCTATCTATCTATCTATCTATCTATCTATCTATCTATCTATCTATCTATCTATCTATCTATCTATCTATCTATCTATCTATCTATCTATCTATCTATCTATCTATCTATCTATCTATCTATCTATCTATCTATCTATCTATCTATCTATCTATCTATCTATCTATCTATCTATCTATCTATCTATCTATCTATCTATCTATCTATCTATCTATCTATCTATCTATCTATCTATCTATCTATCTATCTATCTATCTATCTATCTATCTATCTATCTATCTATCTATCTATCTATCTATCTATCTATCTATCTATCTATCTATCTATCTATCTATCTATCTATCTATCTATCTATCTATCTATCTATCTATCTATCTATCTATCTATCTATCTATCTATCTATCTATCTATCTATCTATCTATCTATCTATCTATCTATCTATCTATCTATCTATCTATCTATCTATCTATCTATCTATCTATCTATCTATCTATCTATCTATCTATCTATCTATCTATCTATCTATCTATCTATCTATCTATCTATCTATCTATCTATCTATCTATCTATCTATCTATCTATCTATCTATCTATCTATCTATCTATCTATCTATCTATCTATCTATCTATCTATCTATCTATCTATCTATCTATCTATCTATCTATCTATCTATCTATCTATCTATCTATCTATCTATCTATCTATCTATCTATCTATCTATCTATCTATCTATCTATCTATCTATCTATCTATCTATCTATCTATCTATCTATCTATCTATCTATCTATCTATCTATCTATCTATCTATCTATCTATCTATCTATCTATCTATCTATCTATCTATCTATCTATCTATCTATCTATCTATCTATCTATCTATCTATCTATCTATCTATCTATCTATCTATCTATCTATCTATCTATCTATCTATCTATCTATCTATCTATCTATCTATCTATCTATCTATCTATCTATCTATCTATCTATCTATCTATCTATCTATCTATCTATCTATCTATCTATCTATCTATCTATCTATCTATCTATCTATCTATCTATCTATCTATCTATCTATCTATCTATCTATCTATCTATCTATCTATCTATCTATCTATCTATCTATCTATCTATCTATCTATCTATCTATCTATCTATCTATCTATCTATCTATCTATCTATCTATCTATCTATCTATCTATCTATCTATCTATCTATCTATCTATCTATCTATCTATCTATCTATCTATCTATCTATCTGTTTGTCTGTTAAAATAAGAAGGATGAGAAGGGATCTTGATCCTTTAAGTGGTAAGATCCAATGCAAGAGATTTCACGTAAAAATAATTGGTCATTATAACGATGAAAGTAGTTACTATAACAATGAATATGGTCACTATAAGTGAAAAAAATATATATATTCAGATAAACAATGTAGATTAATTCTTTTTATTGGTCCAATATATTATTAAATTTTTCATAAGAAATGGAATTTTTTTTTTTAGAATAAAGTCATATAGCATCTACAGTTAGAATTCTCCTGATACTATAATAGATCTAAAATATTAAAACAACCCCCTCCTAAAACATAACAAGTGATAAACATACTCAAGATTAATTGCAAAATTATGAAATAATATATGTAATCAAAAAATACGGGAAATACATTATCATAAACATTACCATTTGAAACCAAAACATCTTTAAATTAGACAAAGACCTTCACAATTAACACTATAATTCTTTTGAAATTAAAAATTATTATATTTCAAATTATCTTTGAATTAAAAATGCAGTATCATCACAAAAATCTAACTATTTTCACCTTGAAATATTTTGTCGATGCAAATAAACAATTCATAATACTCAACAAAGTCTACTATATAACACAACACTATAGTTAAACAATGTAGCTTTATTAAAATTAATTACAAAAACATGAATATATATTTTTTGGGCGTACCACATACCCAAACTGGCCTGGTATCAATGAGATTTAAACCTAAATTGTTTAAGTATGATTTATTTGGGTGAAGTAAGCGTGATGTTAATGATCGACACTTATTGGTTAAATATGTACTAAACGTCTAAATGAATGGACTTAATTGTGGGAGAGACATTTAGCTATAAAATGTTGGACCTTGCTTCAAAGTTGAGCCATAATCAATAATACAATAGTGTTACTTCAAAAGAGATTTGCAAGTTTGGGTCGAGCCGTCGTGGTCCAAATCGGGCTTAAGTTGGCCGGGTCAAGCAAACCCATCTTATTCAGCTCACGTTGTCTCCATTTTGGTGATTCCTTAAGTAGAGTACTTGAAGCATAGTGCTTGACTTTCATCACCAAACCCTTTTTTAATACTCTTTCCATTTTATAAATATGGCAATGCTCAAATTTGATACTATTTATATGCTAGATTTGATCAATTTTTACTCATGTTATCCTATAAAATATTTATAAACTAGGGAATAATCATCTATATAATACGTTGGCAAACGTGAAGTCAAAGTGCTCCAATTTTTAAGAAATAAAAAAAGTAGTAACAAAGACTATGTCCACATATTCAAAAAGTCTAATAGTTGTACGGAAAGCAAGTAAGAACTAATATAATAGGTCACTTCTACTAATTACTACATATTTTCGTAATTCTAGTCTATTGAAATTTTAAATTGACAAAGGGAGTTGTTAAATGTCACCCCCCCTAAAATACCATTTTAGTCTTATTCTTTCCTTAATTTACATTTAACATTTAACTCTTTATTATTCTTTCCTACTTTTTCCTCCCATCCCCTTTCCTCATCCCTCAAACTCCAGCCGACCACCACCTTGCACTCCAAAAAATAGCCATCTTAAATTTTCGGCCCGCCTAGGAGGGAGCAGTCCAAAAAAAAGAGTCATCCTTAGCGATTAGCACTAGGCGGGTCAAAATTTCAAGACAACTCTTGTTCGGAGTGCGAGGTGGTGGTCGACCGTCATTAGGGGATGAAGGGAAGGGGATGGGAGGAGAAAGTAGGAAAAAAGAATAAAAGTTAAGGTTTAATACAAATTAGTGAATAAGGGTAAAATAATAATTTGGGGCAATTTGATCAATCCACTTTACAAATTACTCAAGATGAGCTCATTATTTGGAGTCATCAAGATCAGTCAAGGAACGACTTGCTCGAGTGAGATTATGAATTCAAAGAAGGCCCAAGAGACCTTGGCGTATCCATTTAATACAAAAGTTATGAAAATAGGCTTAGATATATCACTGTAGGTATAAATATTAGAGACATGGACATTTCTTGAGGCCTGGACATTTCTTTTTAAGGAGGTCCATGAATTGATTAAGAAGGAATGGAAAAGGGAGGGGGATAATTTGACAATACAAAGTGTTTTGAAGAATTATAAAATGGTTTCTAGAAGATTGAAAAACTGGTGCCTCTCGTTTAAGAAGGAAAGGGGAATATGTTGGGATTGATTTCATGAGAGTCTTATGAAACATCAACAAAGCCATGAGTCAACTCAACAAGCTATAAAAGCAATTTTGGCAAAGGATGAGGTGGTGTTGGAAATGACTCTACAGTGGTGGTATTGGAAACAAAGAGCTAAATCGAGATGGGACAACTATGGCGATAAAATGACATCTTTCTTTTTAAATCGGTCAAGGAGAGAAAAGCAAGAAATAATATTGTTGTGCTCAAGATCGGAGAAGACATGTGGATATTAAAAGCATCAAAAATAAAAGAAGAGTTTGTTAATTTTTTTAAAATCCTTTAGACGGGAGAGACCTTAAGGGTTTCTTCTGGACCCTTGATTGAGATCCCTTAATTTGATTAAGAAGCTTCCAATGCTACTTCTAGCTTAACTGGTCCATTGATCTGCCTAGGTTAAAACCACATCATCATGATCACCTTATGAAGCCTTTTTTGAAAGAAGAAATTAGAAGTGCAGTGTTTAGCCTCAGTTCACTTAAATCTCCAGGACCGGATGGAATCCCTCCTCTTTTCTTTCAGAAGTTTTGGTCTATTATTGGAGATGATCTGTCAACTTCAATTCTCAAATTCTTCAATGGGAATAGTGCGCTCAGTGAGTGGAACAAAATGTTCATTCCAAAATGGGGACCGAATGGACTCATGTGTCGAAATGTAAAATATCGGAAATGGTAAATAAGTTTAGACCTATTGGGCTATGCAATTCTATTTATAAAATCAATGCAAAATGTATTGTGAGCAAGCTCAAGATGGTGATGAAAGAGAGCGTAAGAGAGTTCCAGAATGCCTGCATTCCAAGAAGATTGATGTACGATAATTGTATTATTGCTCACGAGGTCATGGCTTCGATCAAATCAAGAAAAAAGGGAAAAACTTCATAGCAGTGCTCATAGTGGATCTTAATAAAGCCTATGATAGAGTAAGATAGGAGTTCATTCAAAAAATCTTATCTGTTATGGGTTTTCCTCAATGTTGGTGTGGATGGATTATGCAATGCATTAACTCTGTGACTTACTCTATATTTAGTCAATGGTGAACCAACCCAAACCATTCGACCTAAAAAAGGCCTTCAGCAGGGTGATCTCCTTTCACCATATCTCTTCATTCTTTACATGAGGGTTCTTTTTACTCAACTTGAACGTCTAGAGCTAAGAAAAGAAATTCAAGGTGTGAAAAAAATCAGTAGAGGAGCTTCGAGATTATCATACCTCTTTTTGTAAATGATGCTCTCTCCTCCTCCTCCTCCTCCTCCTCCTCCTCCTCCTCCTCCTCCTCCTCCTCCTCCTCCTCCTCCTCCTCCTCCTCCTCCTCCTCCTCCTCCTCCTCCTCCTCCTCCTTCTTCTTCTTCTTCTTCTTCTTCTTCTTCTTCTTCTTCTTCTTCTTCTTCTTCTTCTTCTTCTTCTTCTTCTTCTTCTATTCTTCTTCTTCAAGGCTACTTAGAAGAGTTATGTACTATTTCAGGGGAGCTGGTCAATATGGAAAATTCGGCCATTATCTTCTCTCCTAATACTCCATCAAAATTAATTAAATTCATGCTTAAGCCTCTACGAATGAACAATGAAGATTCCTTGGAAACCTACTTAGGAATCCCAGTGGAAATGGATGGCAGATCGGGGAGGAAACTTGATTTTATATATGAAAATATCCTCAAAACATTAAGCTATTGAAAATACTGCACTCTCAACCAAGCAGGGAATTCAATCTGATTAATGCAATTCTTATTGCTTTTGCTTCTCATGTTAATTCTATTTATTTTCTCCCTAAAAGGCTGATGAATAAGATTAACTCTTACCCTTTTTAGGGGTCCTTCGGGAGATAAAAAACCTATTTATTGGAGAAAGAAGGAATCACTCTTTTATCGAAAAAGGAGGGGTGGGGTTGCGTAACATGTCTTATGTTAACATCTCTATGTTGTTTAAATAGGCGTGGATAATTCATATAGAGCCTAAAAGTCTATTGGCAAGAGTTATTTCAAGAAAATACAAAGGATCCCCAATTGACTTTGCTCAAAACAACAAGAAAATTGGAAAGGGTTTTTTTCTTTCAGAAGCATGCTTGGAGCTGCTTACGAGATGAAGAATGGTATAGGAAGAATTATTGGAAATGGCAGGAACACGAACATTGAAGAAGATCTCTAGCTCCCACATGGAAAAGTTAAAATCAAAGACTCGGTTCTTTACCCTAATGAAGAGAAACCTAAAGGGTTGGCTGATATCATGAGAAATGGTCCCTATTGGGATCAAAGTAAAATATGGAGACTATTTAAGAGAGAAGATGCAATGTCTATATTTTGTTCTCATGTTTCTCCAAGGGACACGGAAGATGAGTTGGTTTGGTGGTACTCGAAAATAGGCGACTTCTCAGTCAATGAAGGTTGCAGATTTCTTAGAGATCAAGATTCAAGCTCTTCCAACCTTTCGCCGCTTGTTTCTCTTGACTGGGAAGGATTTTGGAGGAAATTTTGGAAAATCAAGCTACCATCAAAATTGCTTATGTTTACTTGGAAACTCATTCATAGAGCCCTCCCTGGTAAGGAAGAACTTGTTAAAAGAGGTATGCTCTTAAATACATCATGTCTGTTTTGCTTAAGTAAAAAAGAATCTCTAAAACTTATTTTTAGGGATTGTGACATATCTAAACATATATGGAGATCTTCCTCTCCGGGGTTCAGGATCTTTGATGTCGAACCTCAAATTGGAAACTGGTGTGTTAATTGGCTATCCTTTTTCCTGAAGGATAAGAATACTAACAGAGGGACAACTGAATCATTCATCACTATGTGTTGGAGTATATGGCTTCACAGGTATGACATTTGTTTTAAATATATCAATCCAAATATAGCTTGTCTTCTCAATTTTTAGAGAATGGACTGGAAGACTCTCACAAGCGTGGATCTCAGAAGAGGAAAATGATTATTTCATTCATCAAGGGCCACTTTCTATCAGAGTCTGGACTATTGACAATCTTCAGGGAAGAAGGCTCAATATTCTAGAAGTTGATGGTGCTTGGAAAAAAGTTTGAGGAAAGAATCGACGATGGTTTATAGAGGTCGGTATAGGTTGGTTCGTCTAACTTTTTGAAGGGGATAAAATTCAAGGAAGTTAAAGAGTATGGGCAGTGTCTCATCTTCATGCTGAACTTTTAGCTTTCTGGAAGGGGATAAAAGAAGCGCGCTTATTTGGAAATGTTTGTCTTCTCCGGACAGGCAGTTTGGAGGCTATGGATATTATGCTAAATTCGCAGAGAGCTCCGAAGGAATTGAAGACCCTAGTCCATGATATCTAGTTAGAGGTGGCAACTCTCTCTTTTTTTACATGTTTCAAAGTTAGTAGAAATTTTGTTATCAATGCCCAAAAACTAGCTATAGTAGCTAGGAGAGGGTAACTTTATTTGTTTGCTTTATCTCATTATCTCACTACCAAAAATAAAAAACAAAAAAAATTAGAGATGTGAAAATCATATCACTATCCTTATACCAATATCAACCTCCATAGTAATTACTACGTATTACTGATTAATTCCCTTTCAAAATTTCCCTAAAAACAAAATTAATCAAAATAACACAATCGAAACACCCTAATGAAGAACAATTTTTGAGAGAAGGAAGAAAAGAAGTTACGAGAATGATTAATTTTTGTAAAGCCAAAAACTGCCAATGAAGAGGCCGGCATGATTATATAATGTACTACACACCTTCATAGTCCCCTCTAAATTTTTCACCAAATAATATAAGTAGTCAACATTTGTAAATCACTCTAATTTCTCATTATCTTTCAATGTAGGACAAGAAATCCAACATCCAAAGCATATAATATTGAAGAATACTCTAACAGTATCGGTTACGCAAAACCCTTATCATAAATCAAAGTGTTGGGAAAAATTAAGAGATACGAAATTTGCTCGTTATAGTTTTTTTTTTAAATATTTTTTAAAATAGGCTCTGAATCAAAATAATCTGAAAAAGAAGTTTCTATATATGGGTTTGGGTTTAAATTGTTGCTTGAGGTCACCCTAAATTGGGTTGGTCTAAGGTATTTTGTAATTTTTATTTATTTAAACAAGGATATGGGTTGGAGGTAACACTAGGTTAAAAGTTAAAGTGGTGTGATTTCATAAAAAGGAAAATCATTACCCCATATAACAATTTAGACCCGAACCTTAGTAAGCTTATTTTTAAAAATATTTTGGTCAGAAGCCTATTTTTTTGAAAATATTAAAATTTCGTGCAAGGTGTTATGTCTAATTGACTAAGAATGTGAATTTCGAAATTTGTAGGCTGGACAAGCTCTAGTTCTCGAATTCGAGCTTATTGTAAATCAATTTACACAAATTTCTATTACCTTCAATTATTTGTTAATCCCCTCAAATTGTATATGGAGTACAAAACTAAAAATTATATCAAAAGTAGACTTGTGCATGGATCAGGTTAGGGAGAAGATGGATCACACACAAAACATGGCCAGGCCAAGCCAAAGGAGATGCTAAACGGGTCGGGCTGGGTCAAAAGAGATACATAACGGGCCGAGTCGGGCTATATAGAGGGTGATAGTTTACATGTATCACCTCTAATATTTGATAGTGGATTATTGATAAGTATATATAGAAATAATTCATTACCTAATAGTATTTAAAAGTTTTGAAAACTATAGGTCCATTATTGACCCGACTTGACCCATTAAAAACTCAATAAAACATGATCATTTAAGAGATCGACCCATTATTTATTAAACCCTTTTTATAAACGGACCGATTAAAGTCCTTTAACGGGCCCCTCCCATTTGAACCCCTCTGATGGAAAAGAGGCCTTTGTGTATCACTTCCTCGGTCAAAATAAATATTGTTTTACAATGTCACAACACAAAGTACTATTGGTACGTCCTGTTGTAGTACAGACGAGTTCATTTTAACCATAATATAAAACCTTATATTCATATGAAAAGTATATTATATTTCCAACATACTTAATCGCGCGAAGACTCTTGCACTTTGTAGGATTAGTTGTTTTACACTTTTGATAGGAACTTGTATATTTTAAGATATATCATTAGTCAAAATTTAATCTAAACCTACAAAAAGTGACAGTTAAAGGACTTATAAAATACATTGACAATGACAAAATCAATGACGCAAAATTGAAAATAGAAGAACCTTTGACGTCCAAGCACATGCCTTTCGCTTTCATCCAACAATTATCCCATGTGATTTTGCATAAGGATTTCGTTGAATATGAATTTAAACCAAAGGAATTCCATTGAAAGATAATGTTATGTTATTATATTTACAAGTCAGGCTAAGAGGAGTTGAAGGCGACTGTGGCCTGCTTAAGCACCATGAAGATTTGGTACCATACATAACTACGTGCCCAACTATTCATCAACGTACGCTAGACGTCAGCTTGTTCACATACTGATAACAACATTGCTTAAAAAAAACTGATAATAATACTATCAAATATATGCTTTTCTAATTCATATATGGTATAAATTATATTGGGATATTAAGACTTCAAATATAGATATTATTATACTAGAAATATCTATTGTTATATCAGATATAGAAATTCAAAAGATATAAAAATATAGAAATATATATATCAAGTATATACATTATGAATTATGATCTCAGGTATAAAAATAAAATTATGAAACATGTCACTTGATATGTTTATATCAGTAATAAATTAGGAGTTTCTTGTACCAAATATATAACTTTAAGACATAATAGTAATTGTAATTTTTAAATGTTGTAGTATGTTCCTAATAGCATACTTCTCTTTGATTGTAGTGTTCCAACTAATATCATTTTAATTATTTATAAGGATTAGGATTAGGATTAGGATTAGACTATCCCCTTATTGATTTTGTATGTGATTGCATTTAATTATAAGACCATATTTATGATAAAGTAAATAATATGATAATGTATACTCCATATATTATAAGTTTCTTACATATATGATTATTTTAAATACTTCATAGTTAAGATTGATCATCATCTATACAAGATTTGTCAAAGTTTTCAGGCAAAAAGAATTAAGGAAGATCTTGACACAGATATTTTTAGCCCATAGGGTAATTATTCTCTTCCCCACTCCTAACAGTTATCTCTAAGTGGACGGTTTAAGGATTGAAAACATACTAATAGCAAAGTTGACGATATATTGCAAAGTACTTATTTATTTTGGATACTTTTAAGGAAGTGGAAACTATAGACACAATTCATAAGTATATTATATAGAGAAAGTATTCTTTTCGTCTCTTAAATTTTACTCCAAGTACGAAAAATGCTTTTTTTAAGACACAATGGAAAAAACTTTTGGGGGATAATAAAATTTACAAAATATAAGGAAGTAGAGTATTTTTTAAAGGACAACAGAAAATAAAAAATTGGGTGATATTTGAATAACGGACAGTGGATGGTGTATTTCACGATAATGCGAAAAAGAATTTGATTATCTATTGCTTGGACAATTTTCTTCTATGTTAGTGACCTGACTTTTGTGTCCGTAATATAATGTTCTCAGAGCTGCTGAAGATTATTTTTTTGGCAATTTGTCTTAATATTTGAATAGTTGTGTTTAAATTCAGGAGACGTTGTGAAAGAATAGTTAAGGATCCCTATCTGCCCAACAAAAAATCTCAGGCTCCCTGCCACTTTGATGCATGATGTACAATCCTCTTCTCACAACTTTAAAGTGAGAGCACGTCAAAAACAAGAAAACAAAACCTTGAAATGAGGAAAGTGCATGCATGACTTGCAAAGAAGACATACATAACTATATTAACTCCGGTCTCTGTTTATTTGATATATTTGACTTTTTACGGTTTTTAACACAGAATTTAAAATTTTTACTCTAAAATCGTAAGATAAAAATTATGAAATTTTGATATTCAAAAAAATTTACATTGAGATGTATCTAACAAGATCTCATTTGGATATATTATTTGTTATAATATTATTAGAATTTACGGTCAAAGTTTTAAATTTTTGACTAAAAATGAAAATATAGATATATTATTTGTTATAATATTATTAGAACTTATGGTCAAAATTTTTAAATTTTAACTCATAAAATAAAAATATAGCAAATAAATAGAGACAGAATAAGTGTATTATATCAACCTTCTTTAAACAATAGTATAATTGCAAATAATTTCAAATCTAGGCAATCCACTCAATGAACTTATATTTTAATATGGTAAATGTAAATTTTTATTATATTCCTAAAAAATTCATGCAAATTTTAACATACTTAATTGACAAAACAAACACTAATACTCTTACTCTTAGAAGGCTCACAATTAATTTCTCTAAAAAAAAACCTAATCTATCCAAATTTAATTAGCTTAAGGGACAAATGATCACTATGAAGCACCTCCTAAACCATCAACCAAAATTTAAATTAGCACTTATCTCAATCAAACAAATACAAGAAATAATTATCCAAAGACGTTCCGAAACGTCCAAAACCGTTGCTGGTTTCCAACCAATCACAAATTGTCTTCCAATCTCCTCTCAAAAAAAATTGGTCCTCCTAAGAAATAGACCCCCTTCATTCGTTCTTTGCTATCTTCCTCCACCCACTTCTTATATATTAATTAAAATCCACTTGCATGACATATATAAAAGCCACTCCATTTCTTGTTTACTAATTAATCCTTAATTACATTACTAATTACTAATTAGGTACTACCAATTTCATTAAAATATAGAACAAACTATATAATAAATTGATTTATGTACATAAAACCCCATACCCCACTAAATTAAATTATATAAAACATTATTCTTCCTTACCAAACTCCTCCCTTGCTTTTTGCCAATGACCCACATCTTCCCCCTCCATCCTACTTCCTCATCTTCTCCTTACTTAATACTTATATATATATATATATATATTTATTTATTTATTTATATATATGTGTGTATATATTCATGAAAACTTCATAATTTTTTTTCCTTCATACTTTGTGCCCAAGAAATCAAAACATTATGGCAAAAGCAGGAAAACTTGGAAAGCTGCTCAAGAAAATGCAATCAATGGGAAGAACGTCTTTCAACCGCGAAAATGATCAAAATCATCAGGCAAATTTAAGCAGAAGAAACTCAACATCATCATCATCAGCTGTTGTTACAGCAAAGTACACCAACGTCTCCTACGACGACGTATCCTCGTCGTCAGAACCACCCTTGTCCAACAATAATAATCTTTGCGCCGTTTACGTGGGAAAGTCGCGTAGGAGGTACATGGTTAGCTCGGAAGTCGTAGATCACCCCCTCTTTCGGGAGCTCGTAGGACGGTCATCGGGTGGAGGATATGGCGGAGCCGACGAGATTTCTGTAGGGTGTGAGGTGGTGTTGTTTGAGCATATGCTTTGGATGCTTGAGAATGCTGACCCTCAACCTGAGTCCCTGGATGAGCTTGTGGACTTCTATGCCTACTAATTTTATTAGTCATGGGAGTTCATTAATTGTGTGTTGCTGTTTATTTAAAATTTTAGTCTTTACTGCTTTTCATTAATATACATACTTTAGAGAGCCTGTAAATTTTTCTCACCCTCACATTATTTTTTACATCTATGTGTGTACTAGCTACTTGTACACTTCTATAGATAATTATGTGAATTAAAACCATGGGTGATTGGTGGAATTGCAGGGTGAGTATTTGATTTTTTAGATAATTAAATTTTTTGTTTGCATTTGCCAAATGACATTGTAATTGTTGTTATATTTTATTAAATTTCTATCATAAGTAGTACTTTCTCCGTCCCTTATTAATAGTTGCTACAACTTTTCTATTTATGTAGTTAAACTTTAAAAAGTTTGACCATAAATTTCCATCTTGTTATAAAAATAATATATTCAAGTGGGATCTTATTAGATGCATCTCAATGTAAAATTTTAAAATCTCAAGTTTTCGTAATGTTTTATCTAACCGGTTTGAAAATAAAAACGTTTTAAGTTGTGTCTTAAAAACCGTAAAAGTCAAATAAGCCAAAAAATTAGAGACAGAGATAGTAATTTGTTTAATTGGTTAAAGTTTGTTGTTAGATTATTTTATTACTCTATAATGCTTAGTAAATTGTAGACGACCCAAAAATTTGAAGCTACAAGTCTTCAAGTACCATATACTTTGGAGGGATGTGTCTAATATGTAGGTACCAAGACAAACATTTGTTGATTTAGTGATAAATGTCAGGCAATACCCTTGATAAATGGAATATCCCTTCTAAGAAATGCTTATGACTTTTTTGGAATGATGAGCAGCAATTTACACACATTGTTTTTGTACATTTGTCATAGTTTTTGCATTACTTTCTTTGCTAAATAAAGAGATGATCAAAATGAATATAGACCAGTTCGAAAACTAAATATTAGGACATTTTATTCTACAATATCTAACATGTTTTCTAAAGAGTTTTTACTTCCAATAATTAGAAATTTTAGATATGGGTTTATTTTTAATATATACGGATTAGATTAGACATAGAGATATATATTTACATCTATATTTTTATTTGTGATAACGAAAGATATGCATCATTGTCTCCAAAAAGAGCTTTACTACTCGGGTTCTAGACTAGATTATTTGTTGCGTACTTCATTAACTCTTTTAACTAGAACTCATCAGTTTGCTTGCTTGCCTACTTCAACAAAATTCGAGGATTTCAGGGAATTTTCACGTTGGACTTCAAGTTACATCGTATCAAGAGCTTGATCGATTCTCTGTATATGCAATTTTTTTTTTGTTAATTACAATAAACAATTACAAGTTAAATTATTAGGGTCAATCAAACCCCTTTTATAAAGGGTATATCAAAACAAACACCATTAACACTTATAAAGCCGATTTAAATACAAAATTTTAAGAGTCAAGAGAAAAACAATCATTTTTCTTGTTGCCGTTGATTGTTGAAAACTTAAGACATGGATGGGTGGGAATTTTACGAACTAGTTGCAAAACCACTTGAATTGGTACCCTTTTGAACGGGTATGTACTTGGTGTCTCGATTTTTTTAAAACACAAAAAACTCAATCTCTTTCATATGTTATAAACCCTCAAAATTTTCATTTGGGGAGAAATTTTCAGATAAGGGTTTTTGATAGCCATGAGAACCAATCTTATAGCAAACCTAAAAGGATAATTAACAAATTTAAATCTCATTAACTTTCGACTTTTAAAATTAGAACAAACAACCAAGCCTTTTGAAAACCAGATTTTTCATCCACACAATTTTAAAGAAAATGATAATTCCATGAGATGATCTTAATGATAGATCCCTATAACCCTCTCCTTTTGACCTATCACTTGACATACTTCCAAGACCAAGACCATTAATAAGGTTATTTGAATCTTTTTCAACAACAATTGGAACAACTCCATCTCTCAAACCTTAGCTTAAACCCCACAAGGCATTATTTGAATCAACAAACCCAAAAGAAATGCCTCCAACATCAACTAAACTAATCAAGAAGGAAATAAACCAAACTTGAGAACATCAATATCAAAATGAAAACCCTAATCCATTCTTTACCTTTACGGTCAAGATTAACTTTTAGCGAAAATACACGGGTTAGTTTCGATATTAAAGACGTTGAACTTTTCTTCTAAGCTAGCCTGCACTTTCTATCCCCAATAAACAAGAAAGCTAACCCTTATTTTACCCTTACTAGCCAATTTGTCGACAGTAGTAGTAGGGAAAAGCTTCGCAAATCGATCACTAGTAATACCCTAGACAGATCTGAAAATGTCCTCCCTGCTCAAAACACAGCTTAGTTGACTCTGACTACTTCATTCAGGCTACGTCATGGACCTTCGAGATGTGGAGATGATCGAGAAATACTCAACTAGGAGTCCTTGCCGGCAACCCGAAAATAGCAGTGAGGCCACCGGAGAACAGGGGAAATGAGGGTTTTTCTTTCTATATGTAAATCTAAAGGGATCTAAGAAATACAAATAAGTACAAAAATAACGAGTAACCAATTAATAATAGAAGAAACTCACGAAAAAGTACATTCAAGCCAATTGAAGGTTTT
Organism: Dysphania ambrosioides; assembly: GCA_026401315.1. Lineage (NCBI taxonomy): Eukaryota > Viridiplantae > Streptophyta > Magnoliopsida > Caryophyllales > Amaranthaceae > Dysphania > Dysphania ambrosioides. Next base: position 5,481,142 of record CM048667.1, read on the forward strand.
CTTTATGTCATTTACAATAATTTGAACTATATACTCCCTCGGTCTCATTTGATCTTTCTACACGTAAGTTATTTGTTCTAGAGTTAAAATTTTGGAACCAAATCGCACCAGTATTATCGTTCATTTCAATTTATATTAACAATATTACTAACTTCAAGTTATATGTAATATATAAGCAAATTATATATTAATGATCAAAGATATATGTATAAGTAACTATTATTGGAGAGGAATAGAAGATCTCTAGCTATATAGAAATCAAGCTAATTTATATGTAATAAGTAAGGGAGCACAGTCTAACTACACCATATGAACTCTTAGTTCAAAATATTGTTTTGTACCATTTTAAGCTTGGCTTCATCCATAATTTCCTCAGTTTGTCGGACACAATTATAATTACAGGACAACCACTATAACATTAACTATGCTTCAAAATTTGTCTAACCCAAAGTCTACTATATTATTGACCACAAATGTGACAAGCGTACGTTTTTCATAGATATGGTAAGATGCAAAGAACTTGAAACAACATATCTCCACATACAATAAAGTACAGGGAATAATAAAATTATGGGAGGTGATATAATTAGAATACATTTTATTTCTGACAAATATAATCGGATTTTGTGTGTGTTTATATAATTAAGTAAAAAGAGAGATTAAAGTTAAGCACATGAATTAATTGACATAGTTTGAGTCGCTAATGATTGGGTAGTTAGAGATTGGAGATGCTTTTTTGGATGCTTCACACTTGCTTGGTTTTCTTTCAATGCTTGTTATGTTAATGCCATTCATACTTTATAAGTATATTTGTAATGTTTATATTTTTGGATAAAGTGGAAGACACGAAAATTCGTGGCTTCGTAAGCGTATCTGTAACGCGGTGTACAGGCTGCCATTGCCACCCATAAAGATGTAAAGAGCTGTATTTCATATATCCAGGATATATACGTCAAAGCCAAGCAAGGGAAAGGCAAAGAGAATGGACATTCAAGACTTTTTTTTTTTTTTTTTTTTTTGTAAAACAATTTGATTCTTGGTTACATGTCCATATTGGATATTTGAGATGGTAATGATAACCCGATACTGTGTGTGGATCCTTCATACAGTAGTGACTAGTGAGTTTCCCTTCTACCATGTTTACCAAATATGTTGTCAAACTTTGATAAAAAAAATTATACGTGTGTATTAGAAAATGTATAACTATATGTGTTTCTTTTAGAATTGCTTAAATTTTATATATATTCGGTCTCAAGGTTAGAAATCAATTGCATGTTAAACAGAACTGAATGTGGATGAAGGATTCAAGGATATGATAAGGATGATGGAATGGATCTTGAAAAGACTTTTTCTTGAGTTTTGATCAATGAAGCATGTTAACGGGCCTTCGGAGTGGTCATATGAGGAAACCCATTCCGATATTTAAGTCAGGGAATATAATTTAAAATAAGTTATATCTTTTAAAATAGAATGTATGATTTATGTTTTATCAGTGAATACTTAAAGAATATAAATGTACCTTATCCTATTCCTATAAATGAGATACAAGAGGAGGCAAAGGGGTGATAGGCGTATGAGCGCTATCAAACTGGATTGTCCATAACTTAATTAAGGCTATTAGAGTAGGCCTAATTTTTCCTAAATAGCTTATGGCCCATGATCTAGTAGCAAGCCCACACAATTTGCCCCTGATATCTATTATTCACCAATCGAGTAGTAAGATTGAAAATTATAAAACACCTATTAGTATAATAGTTACGGTCTCTACCTTATATTTCTTATACATAGTACATACATAGCTTTAGGGTTTCATTTTGCTTCTGCATCTACTACTAATTGTTTAGGGTTGATTGACTGGATTGTTTCTAGTATTTGTTTTGCACTTAACAAGTTAACAATGTCAGTAATTCATTGCATCAGGGTATATAATTTCATTTTTTTTTTCTAGAAAATTAAGTATAGATTAGTTCAACTAAAAGACAACAAATTCAAATAAGAATGCATCGTGTGAATCAAACAGCTGAAGATGGATTGAGTAGAGAACTATCTATGCATGGTACGAATATATTATTAGAGGCAAAGGACAAGCGCAAGTTTCGGCTTTTTTGATGAATTGATAGATTAATTTCTAGCGATCCTAAGGTTTATGAGATTGTCGATTTGCTGTTGGTTTACGCCTTACGGACTCTTTAAGTTGCGACATTTCTATGTAATCGAGAAGACCGTTCGGACCTACACGACCAGGCCTACAATCCTACTGTGCACCAATTAAATTCTACTCCAACTCCAAACTCACAATTTTTGGAGAGAAAATTTGTAAGAAACTATTTTATGAATTTTCTTTATTTAAAAAAAGCCATCTTATTGTCAAAAAGTATTTATTAAATTACAAAAGTAATGTAAAATCTCTAGTTGATAAACATGTTTTGATAAATATTGTAAATAAAAATTAAAGAAAGTATGCCTCAATTGAAAAACACTTGAAAAAAACGAGATAAATTATGTTGAGTCTATTTCAAACCACATGATATTAATGGATTGACTTAACATAACGGCGTAACTAGAACTTTGTCTAGTTCACCTAACCTAGCTCACGTAGCCCATTTACCACAAATTTATAATCATTTATGAAGAAGACATGTTATACTCTGGATTTTGGACCATGCTCGCAATAGTATTTTGGACCAAGTTCACATAAATATTAAGAAAAGGAGTACACTTGCCTTATGTTTGTCTCTAATGGAACAACTGTACTAAGCTTGAAAGGGATGTAAAATATTAAAGAAAACGTAAACGATAGAGATGACTTAGCTTACATACGTAGCTAACTATATAGGCAGACAAATGCGGAAGATGAAAGCGGCAGTTGCTTAGCAAACTGCTGTACAGTGGGATGTCCGAACAAAGAGTCTCCCAACAATTGGGTCTACACTCTTCACTCCTTATTAATGTTCTCTATTTATCTATCTATATATCTATCTATCTGTCTATCTGTCTATCTATCTATCTATCTTACAAATCATCTTTCTAAAGTGTTGATTAACTATTTTCTTATCCAAATATGACTCAAAATGATCTAAAATCAAACTAATTAAATGACTTATTATTCATGAACTTTCAAATCAATTAGATGCGTGTCAATTCAACTGGTTCTTAAAGTACGTGTATCATCTCAACTCATAAGTTATTTTCAAAAGATATATTAAAATAGTAGGTTTGTGATTGACTCTTTATATTAAATATTCCGCTTCAAAATAAAAATGAACACATGTCAATCAATAATTCGATCCAACTATTATAAAAAATATATAATTAAATAATCTAAATTCGTCTAAAGAAGTTAAGATCTTCTGATCACTATATATTAGGTGTTCAAAACTTCAAATAGTTGAATGGTAATTATATTCTTATTGGTAGATGTCCCTCAATTCTGTGGGAGATACAAGTATTAAAACCACTGACATCGCTATCTGACGCAGTGACGCCTCATCTGGGTTCTTTGCATGTTGTTTACAAAACCAGATAGTCCAGCAGTTACATAACCTGTAGGTCCTGGACGTATATACTTGTCTGGAATAGGCACTACACTATTTGAGGCTTCGATTTATTCAAGGTTGTGAACTTGTGAGTGCATCAGTGCATGTCCGTGATGTTGCTGATGTTTCTTTCATTCATTTACTTTGTATTAATTCATTTATTAGTCATATTACAACGTTATCATTAATTAGTAGTTGATGCATCATGCATGCTGCTTAATCCTCACCTTGGAGGCTTTTAAATGTAGCTTAACCTTAATTTATTTTGATGTAAAAAGAGTCGTAAGCGGCAAGACGACCTTAATAATAATATAGTACTCCACATATATACTACTTGGTGTATCGGAATATCAAGTGTTGAAGTATAGTATACAACATTATAATATTACATGCAAATTAAATACCCTTTAAACTAGTTTAATCATTTCAGAGTAGTTTCTATCAACTTTAATGATGTACGTAACTATACCTCATTTATAGATAATATGACAACTTTTTTCGGGATATGTTAAGATGACATATACGAATTATTGTGATAGAGTAGACTTTTTCGTAGCTTTTTCTCAATGATCAAGATCTTAATTTAGATTAGATGTCCTCATTTTGTCGCTGATAAAATCATGCCTCGCGCACTTAACAAGTTCACAGCTAGGCTAGCATTTTGAAGACATTCCATGTGGATTGTTGGATGTGTGTATTCGTACCACATCTGATCTCCAACTTATGCAAGATTAGGACATGTTTGTCTTTTCTATTAGAGATGAAATATATACAAAGTCCTCTTACAATTGTCATGTCATTAAATAGGAAATGATATTATTAATGAAATCAGCAACTTATATTCGGATAAAGGGCCCCTTTCCCATCCATTTTTGACGTGGATGATGTGCACTGATGAGGAGATCGATGTGTGCATGTGCTATAAGATTAAGTTTCAAGATAAGTTCCTATGATTACAATATAAACAATTAAACATGATCAATTATTGAGAGACTAACACGATTAGTGATGAAACACACAATGCCCTTTTGTGTCGAGTGTATACTTTGTGTTTATTAAACGAAATTCATCGTTTATATATGGATACTATAAAGTTATCGTGTCTCCAATAAAAGTGATTTCTTAACATAACAAAAGTTACATCTTAACACAATATATGTCAATCTTTATCAATTTTGAAGGGATAACTTTATTATGTTTCGTATATATAAAATATTGTACTTATTAAATGATATGTTGACCATTGACACATGGTTATAGACTTCAAGTCCTTAATTCATGACTTATTCATCTCCTATATAGGTAAAAGTATAAAATAAGAAAAAATATATAAAATGATAAGGATGAGAAGACATCTTGCCTCTTCATCTCCTAAATTCAACGGATGATATTTTACGTACTCATAGTGACCCTTTTTTAACTCATACTGACCAAATAATTTTTTTCACTTATAATAACTTTTTTTTATTATTATAGTGACTATTTTATATTGTTATAGAAACTATTTTTTTATATAAAATATCTTGCGTTGAATCTTACCATTTGAATGCCCAAAATCTCTTCTTATTTTAGGGGAGGAATCATGTGAGAACCCTCCCCTTATATGAAAACCTTTTAGAATATGAGAACCCATCTCTCACCGTTGATAAAAAGATCTGATGGCCCAAAATATTTCAACTATTTTATGACAAAAGTGGAATTTATTAGAACTTTTCTGTACTCCCACTGTCAATGTACAACACATTTCCCCTAACTTTACAAAAGTCATGACGTACATACAGTACCTCATTTTTCGTGATATTGGAAACTTTTCATCTTCTGATTATTTATTCTATTACTCTAAAAATTAGTATAGATTGTTCCAAATATTTATTCTGTTGTTCTAAAATTTAGTACTAATGTTTTAAAACTTCTATTCTATTAATTTAAACGATTATTCTAATGTTCTAAATTTCTTCCTATTGTTCTAAACTTCTATTCTAATGTTCTAAATTTTTATTCTAATGTTCTAAAATTTTGTTCTATTGTTATACATATATATTCTATCGTTCTAAACTTTTTTTCTATCGTCCTAAACTATTGTTCTAGTGTTATAAACTTCTGCCTAATATTCTAAACTTTCGTTCTATTATTCTAAACTATTGTCCAGATGTTCTAAACTTCTATTCTATTGTTCTAAAATTCTGTTATATTGTTCTAAACTTTTGTTTAGTTGTTCTATCGTTCTAAATTATTGTTCTAATATTCTAAACTTCTATTGTTCTAAATTATTGTTCTAATGTTCTAAACTTCTATTCTATTGTTCTAATATTCTAAACTTTTATTCTATTATTCTAAACTATTGTCTAGATGTTCTAAACTTCTGTTAAATTGTTCTAAAGTTCTGTTAAATTGTTTAAAATATTAGAACAATAGTTTAGGATAATAGATTAGAAGCTTAGAACAATAGAACAATAGTTTAAAACATAAGTTTAGAACATTAGAAAAATAGTTTAGAATAATAGAACAGAAGTTTATAACATTAAAACAATAGTTTAGAACAATAGAAAAATAATTTAGAACATTAGAAAAATAGAACAGAAATTTAGAACAACAAAACAAATCTTTAGAACAATAAAATAGAAGTTTAAAATATTAGAACAAAAGTGTAGAACATTAGAACAGAAATTTAGGACAATAGATCAGACATTTAGAATAATAGAACAAATGTTTAGAACAAATATTTTGGAGAAAGTACAGCTGAAATGATGTCATAAAGTATAACTTTTTCTTAGAGTTTTGCAAAAAGTGGATTTTTATCTCAATATATTTCTGAAAAATGGGAAAACATGTGTTAATTTTTTTAATTAAAGAAGTGTGTTAGTTTTGTCATTATTTATGCTTTTGCAATTCTTTTTCACTCAATCCTCAAATAATGACATAACTTACACACTTATTTAATTAAAAAAACTGAAACACCTTTCTTCATTTTCAGAAATACACTAAGCCAAAAACCACTTTCAGCTGTACATTCTCCAAAACATTTGTTCTATACTTCTGTTCTATTATTCTAAATATCTATTCTATTGTTCTAAACTTTTGTTCTAATGTTCTACACTTTTGTTCTAATGTTTTAAACTACTGTTTTATTGTTCTAAATATCTTTTTTGTTGTTCTAAACTTCTGTTCTAGTTTTCTAATGTTCTAAACTTCTGTTCTATTATTTTAAACTATTATTCTAATGTTTTAAGCTTTTGTACCTAAACTATTATTTTAATGTTCTAAACTTCTATTCTATTGTTCTAAACTATTATTCTATTGTTTTAAACTATTGTTCTAATATTCTAAACTTCTGTTCTATTGTTCTAATATTCTAAAGTTTCATTCTATTATTCTAAACTAGTATGTAATTGTTCTAAAATTCTATTCTATTGCTCTAAAGATTGGCATGTATGTTCTAAATATTTATTCTATTGTATAAGGTCTAATATTAATGTTCTAAAGTTTAATACTAGTGTTTTAAAGTCTAATCCTAATGTTTTGAATATTAGAGTATAAGTTTAGAACAATAGAACAAAAGTTTAGAACATTAGGAAAATAGTTTAAAATAATAAAAAGTTTAGAATAATAGAACTTTAGAACAATATAACGAAAGTTTAGAATATTAGAACAAAAGTTTAGAATAATAGAACATAAGTTTAGAAAGATATTACAGATCTGTATAACAATAGAATAGAAGTTCAAAATATAAGAACAAAAGTTTATAACATTAGAATAGAAGTTTAGAACAATTGACAAAAGTTTAAAACATTAGAATAATCGTTTAAAATAATAGAACATAAGTTTTAGAACATCAGTACTAAATTTTAGAACAACATAATAAATATTTGAAACAATTTGTACTAATGTTTAGAAAAATAGAATAAATAATCAGAAGATGAAAAGTTTCCAATATCACGAAAAACGAGATATTGTACGTACATCATGACTTTTGTAAAGTTAGGGAAAAGTGTTGTACATTGACAGTGGGAGTACAGAAAAGTTCTAATAAATTACACTTTTGGCATAAAAAAGATGAAACATTTTAGGCCATTAGATCTTTTTATCAAAAGTGGGAGATGAGTTCTCATATTCTAAAAGGTTTTTTATATAAGAGGAGGGTTCTCACATGATCCCTCCCTTATATATATATATATATATATATATATATATATATATATATATATATATATATATATATATATATATATATATATAGGAGGGATCCAATGAGAAGAGTGCTTAAAATAAGAAGAATAAGAAGAAATTTTGGCCATACAAATAGTAAGATCCAACGCTAGAGATTTCACGTAAAAAAAATATAGTTACTATAACAATAAAAAATGGTCACTATAATAATAAAAAGAGTCACTATAATCATAAAAAGAGTCATTATAAGTGAAAAAAATTATTTGGTCACTATGAATTAAAAAAGTGTCACTGTGAATACGTAAAATATCATCCGTTGAATTTAAGAGATGGAGAGCTAAGATGTCTTCTCATCCTTCTCATTTTAAGTACTCTTCTTATTTTAACTTTTACCTATATATATATATATATATATATATATATATATATATATATATATATATAATCGAAGAAAGAACGAACCAAAGGAAAAAGAAAAATATAAAATCGAAAAATTATGCATTCGATTTCAATTTCAACTAATAACTAATGTAGCTGTCTTCTTAGTTTGAGCTTGTGTGTTGCGTTCCCAAATGATGCTGCATTATGCTGTACAATAGCCTCTTAGGAATTGATGCTGAATGATGTTGTAAAATTGTCTCTAAGGAATAGAATGGATCGCTTCATTGTGGTAGATCTCCAAACACAATGCATGAAGGAATACACCAAGCAGTGAATGGCGTGAGCTTAGGTACGAGAGTCAAACCAACGTTAATCAAGGGATCTTCTCATCCCAATTGTAATGCTCTAGGCCAAAGAGAACGGAGTTATAAGCAGATACACATATCAGGTTAGCATTCTGATAATTTGTTGTAAACATTAGGCCAACACGAGCATGCATGTCCAGCAACATGTCAACATAGTCACCTTGTGTTACCTTTAGAAACACATATTTTACAAGCTTAATTCAATAGAATAAACAGCAGCAGAATCTTAACAAACCTTAAAACCAGATTTTTGTGTTGTAAATGAGACGTATACTTAATGTTTTCATGCCAAGAAAAAATGTGGCAGGTACAATTGAATAATAGCCAGTGTCTCCCAACATTTTAAAGCAAGATAACGCAATCAAATAGTGTTCACAACCCTGCCTCAACCCCAGAGAAAAGAGGGGAACAACAGCGATCCAGAAGATTAGCGCAGAGGAGACCAAAGCTCAAATAAACTACCGAAAACAAGAAAAGGAAATTGCTGCTTACAAAAAGAAAACCTTACTTTACACTAGGGGTATAACCAAATGCTTCAAATGCTCTACAAAGACCATGCATTGAATCTTAAGTCTTCATTATGCAGATTCTCCCACTGCAAAAATTCCGCAAATTTCTTTACATTAGTGTATGTATATCATCAACATATATCAAGCCTATACCACCATTCTGCCATCAAATCAGCAATATTTCTATAATGGTTTTCATGGAACGATAATCACTATACCGTCTTAATCTTGACCTTTGACTTTGGACGTTTAGTTTTTCTCCAGAAAATCAAAGAATCAGTCGAATGTATGGCTAATAATATTACACTCTTTGGTGCACGGATGTACCATGACAAATCATTCTCATATGAAGATAAGACCAAGGGAAAGAGCGAGGAAAATGAACATGGGTTTACCTGCATCAGCCAGATGTTCTCCCTCGTTCATATTCTCTGTTTCGATGCACTTGAGGAGATACTTGAAGGTCTCGATGTTACAGGGAATGGTAAGGCCACCATCATGATCAAACCCAAACTCTTCCTCGGCTTTTTTAAGGAGTACCTTGAAAAGATGATGGCTAAGGTAAGCTGTGGGGATAATGAATCTTCGAAGCTCCAGTCCTACATAAATCGCCAGATTTCCCTTGGGAACGTCAAGAGGAGGTTCAGGGCTATGACACCCTTCGTCATCTGAATCACATCTTACGGTTGAATTTCTCAGCCGCTTACTTACTTCAGGAGCGATCCCTCCGGGGTGAGGATGGCCATTTTGGTTAGGCTGTCTTGAGTTGAGAGTGGTATTGTGCCATTTGTGGAGGATTTCTTTTAGCCTTATGATTTGCCAAATCCCACTCAATTTGCCAGTCCCTTCTTCGTCCATGACTAATGCTAAAAGAGACAACTTTTAGTTTTGATTCTCCCTTGGTAGAAATCAGCAGGTTCATTTCCTGATGACTACCATCATCAGATTGTCCACTGTATGCAAAACAGAACAATGTTCAGTTAAACTTATTGTCTAATTATGGTAAACAATCCGATAAATGCTTTCCTGAGGTCAATGCAAAATACAGGACTGTACAAGCTAAAGAGACGTTTTAGACAAAAAGTAGGTAAAATTTAGCATGTAGGCACTTAAAATTATTGACACCACCCCTTTTGCACTAACCTCAGTGCAAATCCTTTCCATGAATTGAGCTAGAGAGTCATGTCAATTGTGAACGTTTCAACTTGGCATTTCACTCACTTTCTCTTTGACAGAACTTAATAGCCTGAACTACACCCTCTGGAAATTTCTTCACTGCAAGAGCCAACAAAATGCCCAAAGAAAAAGAGATTTCAAAAGGATTAGAAGAGGAGCTAGTCAATCAAGCAGTATGTGAATGACAAATGATTCAAACCATGGAAAATCCACGAATTGATATCGCAATATATCAAAGAAAAGATATGAACATCAATATATTAAAAAGATGAATATATTGATATAAATGCATCATACTGTATCATCTTGTAATTTTGCAATTATGTGGTTTTCTTAATCAATAAGCTAGTGAATTCCAATCTAAATGAACCTGATCTACCAAAGATGCCTTTTTTCGGCTTTCTTTTATCATTAGTGATGATATGCAATGCAGCAAGATGCAGGATTGGGGAATCTACATTGTAAAAAATTAATCAAGAATGGAAATTTGATTAAAAAATTTCACATCTTCTGTATAAAGTTTCTAGAAAAAGTGAATCATACTTCATACAACAATTCTGGTAGTATAATCAAACAACCCAAGAGCCCAATAGTTTAATCAGAACCAACACAATCAATCACCAAGATACTATTCCAATGGTATTCCTTTCTAATGCCAATTGCACACACGAATAACTAATATGTGATCGCCCACGAATTATAAGATCAATTCCTCAATTCTACATAATTATTGCAAGAAAGATATATATATATATATATATATATATATATATATATATATATATATATATATATATATATATATATATATATATATATATATATATATATATTATGATCATGATAAATAATACCAAATTAAAACCTGATTTCAACTATAAAAAATTTTTAAAAAAAAAAATCAACTGGTCGTGTACAGATCTAGCATTCCTTAATTTCACATGATTATGAGAAGTTTTTATTACTGTATAGATCCAGCATGCATGTGCATATCAAGTTAACAATCAAAATTCACCATTTTGCAGTAATCAAATCACTGAAATAATCAAACGTTCTTATTACACATAAAACTAAATCAAGCAAAAATTATAATCATAATAAACGGAAATTATTACAGATCAATTTCATCACAATATGTGAAGCAATTCAAAAGCAAAGAAATCAAAATTCATTAAATCATACCCAGAAATTTAAATGTAAGTTACAACAAACTCATTTCATCAAATTTGAATATTTGCCACATTTCGCTGCAAAAATGAAAATCTATTAGATAACCCAGAAATCAAAATGCATGTTAAAGCAAACCCATTTGATCAAATAATTTCTACGTTACATGGGAGTATTTGAATTCCATAAAAAAAAAAGAATCTGAAATGAAAATAAGATAAAACCCTGCTAATTAATCTAATTTAATAACAAACTAAAATAAAAACAAAATAAATTCAATAAAAATAAAAATAAAAAAATTACCTGAAAATGTGTTAGGATGTATTCAGCTATGACAAATACAGAGATTTGGAAGATGAGTGATTACAGAACAGAGTAAATAAAATATTTATATAAAAAAAAAACAAATAATGAAATATTATTTTTATTTGTAAAAAAAATTCCAACTTTAGAGCTTAAATTAAGAAAATGATTCTTAAAAAAATTGTAATAAAGGAAATATGTAGGTAGAATGTTATAAAAGAGTGGACTGAAAGTCGGGGAGAAGCACCTCTGAATAATGTGAAATGATTTATATATTTGACAAGAATTTTAGGAACATGAATTAAAAGTTTTGTTGTCCCAAATTCCAAGCAAAGGTGACAAATATGTATAAACTATAGTTTATATTACTAACCTATAGTTTATTATACAAGTAGTACAATATAATATAGGCAAATGGGGAAGTCCACAATTGGAAATATGTTCGTAGATGTTAGTATTATTTTTTGGAGGTGACAGGAGAGTTTCTTTTTGGTGTAGTTTTGAGGTGGGGAGGATGTGATCCGAGGTAGGCGTGTGTTCAACGTAGTACAAGGTTGAAGGTACTGCCTATATCAATCTGGCCAAACTTTTTTTTTAGGGCGTCAAGTTGAAGTAGTTGACCTATTTGCATGTTTTTTAATTTCAATGCAAGATTATACATAGGGTGGTGTCAGGGTGGTGTCAGTTCGGATTGTCGATACAACTTCAATTTCATACTAACGGATTTGGTACTGTCGGGTCAGGTTGAATTGAGTTGTTAATTATTTTCGGGTTGGTTTAGTTTGGTTTCGGGTTAATAATTGGATCGGGTTCTATTAGTTATTTTCTTAATCGGTTTTGGTTCGGATTCGATTCGGGTTTGAACGGTTCGGATTTAAACGGGTTAAGACGGTTTATTTCAGGTTTGACTCAACTTTAGGCCGAGTCTAATTTGGACGAGTTAAGACAGTTTATTCCGGGCCATTTCGAGACAATTCGGTTTGATTCATTATTATTTTACAATTATGTTGTAAATTGCGTTTTACAAGTTAGCTTAAATTCATGATTTTTCAGTATCTATTATGCACTTGTCAATTCTTTGACAATAACAAGTATTGTTAAGATCATTATTTTATTTTGATTTGATGGATTTGGCAGGATCTGATCGAAATATAGAATCGTGTGATCCTACATAATAATGTATTTAAACTTATAACCCTCAACCTTATCAATAATATTTTTAATTTTTTTTCATTGTTTTGTAGAAAATTAAACAAGGACAATTTATAAAACTATAAATTGTTAAGAAAATCATAATCATCAACTTATTAGAAATCGATACAAGTAAAGTATAAAGGTATGAATTTGTTATTTTGATAGAAATATCAATCATCATATCCAAAAATCATAATCTTATTCAAGATTGTTAAAACCAACTAATGATGCTTCATTAACATTTCAATCAAGTATGAAGCCCTAAAAATCAACTAGTATACCAAGCGCTATAAATTAAATGATTAGAATTAACTAACTATAAATCTTTAAGTGATATACAATTGACTAAGATTTTACATCTTGGTAAAGTATCATAGTAATATATTAACAAAATTACGAGAATATGATCGAGTTCTATGATTCTATCTACTTAGAATTTAAATAATTTAATCAACAACATTATTAGATTTGAGCCATCTTATTTTTGTATCCTAAAAGATAAAGTAGATACCAATTAATGACGAAAAAAGTCTATTTTATTAGATAGTCTTTAGACTTATTTTGCATAATTAATATTTTTTTTTGATTTTCACAAATTAGTTTAAATAAAATAATTCAAAATTAAAAATTAAAATTTTATGTGCTTATCATTAATTTTGTAGAAATATCTTTTTTATTAGAATGTAACATATGTATTTCACATATATTGAAACACATGGTCACGCTAACTTAAAAATATTAAAATTTGGAATCTTTTCTTTTCTACCAAAATTTAAAATAGGTAACTTTTAAAGTTGGGGATGATGACTTGAAATTCAATTGTAACCTTGGCGCGTAGTTGAAGAAACTTTTTAAATTTTTAAATTTTAGTCTTAGAAGCAACCTCTAGCCTAATCATAGTTAATATTCTTAATCTTGTAATATTCATAGTTAATAGTTATAAGTAATTAATGTTCTTAGTTGGAATTTTTTTAAAATAATAGGTTGTTTGTTAAGAATCCTAATAATTTACAAGAAATGTGATTTGAGTATGATAACTCTACTATTAGGTTCTAACATGTTAATATTGAACATATTGTCTTAAATTGGGTTAAGGGTAACTATCAATTAGGCCGTATCAGTTTCTTATCGGGTTCAGGTTGTTACTAATCAGTTTACAATGGGGTTTGAATGTTAACGGGTCGGGTCATTTTAGAATCAGGTTATAATCGGGTTCGGGTCGGGTTGTATTTCGCGTTAAATCGGTTTTCCGGTTGGATTTGGGTCGAGTCGAGTCGATTCGGGTTACGGGTTACATCTTTTGAGTTGTAAAGCAGTTTGAGTTAAAACGAATCGGATTGGTACAATATGGTTCAAGGTTCAGGTTGAAAATTAACAGCTCTAATTGTACTTCGCATATTTAATCTGTATGAAGTACTTTGTTTTAAGGATTTTTGTGAGAGTTATGCTATTAGTCCAAATTTGAATGGGATTAAATTGAAACGGATATTGATTGAGATTTTAACTATCTTAAAATTGTAGGTTAGAGAATGGATTATAAATTTCATGTTTTGAGTCAATTGGTGGTGGTCCTTAAAGATATTTGAGGTTCTTATCAATTGTCAATCATATCGTTTGCATAGTTAATAAAAATTAATAATTAAATGAGAAAGTATTTATAAAAATTTACAATGGAATATGGAAAAAATTCTCTAAATATCCATTTAAAATGATTTTTTTTTATAGAATAGTAGACGAATTAATCTTACAAAAAATTTCATGAGCAATAAAATTTAAGAAACAGATAGACAATTGTATGATATATCCTTCAATTTTCATTTATTTCACCACATACCCTTCAAGCTTTTCAAATTTCACCATATACCCCTCAATTTGAAAAAATATATTAAAATACCCTTTAAATTGACTAAACATCAATTTTTCAATTAGATGGTTTTATTGACTCATTGTATATCTGATATTACAAAACTTAATTCACCATATATATAATGAATTTAGTTTTGGATTAAAATATAAGGAGATTTAAGTTTTGGATTAAGGGGTGTATGGTGAAAATTGACGTCTAATTAACTATCCAGTTTATTAAAAGGGTATTTCAATGATTTAATTCATGGTCTTTTCAAAATACGTAACATTATCAAATATTTGCTTTAAACTCAAGAAAGTATGTCTACTTAGTATAGGTACTTTGGAGGAATTCTCTCTTTCAAAGAGTGATACTTTGGAGGAATCTATTTGTGTCATTCACAATATTTCCTCAAAAAGGGACTTACCCTTGTTTTGAGGAACATACTGATCTTTTGGATCAAACCTTTTTACACGACATTTTTCCCGAATTAGGCCACTTATGAGTGTCAAGCTACTAGATTCTTTATCGGAATTTGCTAATCAAGGCAACTTGCATGTCAAATGATCGTCAGGGTCTTGATTGGTGAGTGTAGATATTATATGACAATGAAATCCAGTGGAAGAGTTTGACATCCGCCCAGCTCCCATACTTGCAGGCCCGTATCTAAGGAAATCTTCCGGCTATGCCCAGCAGTTCCACTTCTGGTGCCAAGAATAGTTGACTCAGATGTGTAGTTCTTTGGTTACACAGTGCTAGAAAACGCACAATTACTGGTTAATGTATGGATAATTGGGAGAGTTCCGGTTTTGTGTGATCAGAAATTGACATAAAAGGTTGTGATTATGAGCTGATTCCATTTGATGCTGGCCAGAGGATCTTCCCTTGGCTACCATTGGCAATTCACATGATCTATTTGATGCTGGGAACATTGATTCACAAGTTTGATTGGGAGCTATAGAAGGAGGAATTCATCTAGAAAAGATGGATAAGTAGAAGGGACTATGAGGATTTTCAACTCTTTTCACTAGATCAAACTTAGTTACACTCTATTAGGAATTTTCTAAACTCAAGTTCTACTAAAACTTAAGTTTCCTTTACTCTCTCTTGATCTTTCTCTTTTTTTCCTTTTTACTACAGACTTAACTCGAAGCCTTTACAAGGTCTCTTAACCCCCTCCCTTTTAGTATAACTCGGTGCTAAGTCTATAAGGAATACAACTCGAAGATTCTATGTATAAGGGACTTAGATGATTGAAATAAGGGCTTAAACTCTTAATGCCAAACGATTTAAAATGTAGTTTTCTCTCAAAACTCTTTATAAAAGCATGATCAGTTGTAATTTCAAAATAAAACAACAAAGTCTTTTATAGAGAACTAACTCCAACATGGCTCCACTCTTCTCCACGTCTACCTTGAATCAAGGGAAGAGTTCTACTATGTAGGTAACTGTTCTAACCTTGTCATCCAAGCAAAGCATGAGTTTAGAAGTTCTTGCCATGCACATTGAAATCAACCAACTTTTAAGGAGAAAATTAAATCTAGGAATTCACGTTTTAAGAAAAAGCAAATTCTTTCGAGAAACTTTAGTACGAAGTATTAGACAATAAAAATAAGTTCTAAAAATATATTCCCATAAAAATATTTTCTCAAATCTCTTAAATAATATCCAAAGAAAAACAGATCAATAAATAGAAAAGAAACTTTTTGGTTTATGATTTTAATGCCTTGTTGTTCCAAATAAATAAAGACCCTTATACTTACATTTACACTAATGAATACTCCTTTAGATTTCATGTTCTTTACTGATGAGGCTTCTCCTCAGATGCTTCACTTAGAATCCTGGCTCTAAAATTTGAACATTTAAACGACCGAAAGTCAAACCTATGTTCCATTCTAAAATTGTAACATAGTTAATTTATTTTCCACAACACTTCATTTTCTTCCTAAACTTGATGTCTGTTTTACATAGTGTAATGGCCTTAGAAACTCCCTAGTTTTGACTCTAAAACTTGTTTCCTTAACCTTCACATTACTAAACAGGCAATGTCAAGTGAATTTGCATTGTCATCACCAAAACTCACAAGGTAGAACAACAATATTCCCCCTTTTTGGTGATACCATACCAAACATGCAAACTTTGGAGAGAAATATGAGTAAAGTGTGAGATGGTAAATGGTTTTAAACCTATTTAGAAACTAAAACTAGAAAGCTTGAAGTTACAAAGTTAAACTAAAACAGTAGGAAATAAAAAGTGTATAATTGAAAAAAATAGTTAAAAGTTGTGCATGTTATGGAGACCAGACTATTAGAGTTGTTCAAATGGGAGGGACCACATAAGAGCCCTTAACCTGCCCATTTATAAAAAGGGTATAATTAATTATGGGTTTAATTGGGTCTGTCTTTTAAAGGGTCATATTGGGTCTTAAGGGTCAAGTCGGGTCAATAATGGGTCAATAGTTTTCAAGGCTTTTAAATACTATTAGGTAATAAATGCTTCTCACTTGATTGTCAATGGTCCACTGCAAAAAAATTAGAGGTGATACAAACATACTATCACCCTCCATTGATGTAATTGTACTCTCTTTAAACCGGTCCGATCTGACTCGGCCCATTTTGTATATTCTTTGGCTCGGCCCGACTTGGCCCGTTTTGCATCTTCTTTATCCCGATCCAACCCATTTTATATGTGACACATCCTGACTTTGACTCGATCCAATGCATAAATCTACAAACTACCTTGCTAAGTATTGGCACTATAAAAGAGGCTTCTGAACTCATTGTCAATTTGCTTCTTCGAAATTCATTACCTTCCATATATATAATCCACCTCCTTCTTTCAACCTTAAGAAGAGGTAAAGAACCAAATCCAACGAGGCTGCCACCAGGTTCTCCCAGTCTATCCATATTCTGAACCTCTTCAACCTTGGCAGAAAACCACACATTTCCTTGAATACTTGAATATGATGGGATTAGTAATCAGAGGCGGACTCACCCTTTGGCATGGTGAGTCAAGTGACTCACCAAGGCCAAAAAAAATTTTAAGTACTTTTTTTAAAAAAAAAATTAAGTATTTGCTTGTATTTTGTACTCTTTGAACGTATTTGATTATCGATTATGACTCACCAGGTAAAAAATCCTGGGTCCGCCTCTGTTAGTAATGAATACTTGAATAGCACATCAGCCTGCTAGATTTTTCAAAATTTTGGAATATGATGAGATCATGAGACATAAATTAATAAGGTGCGAGAAAGGCAAAGGGTATAAAATAGAAGGCTGCTAATTATACCTAATTAATTTTAAAATTTATTAATTGTTGCTTGCAAACATCAAATAAGACTGCCAAATTCTTTGGGTTTATAAATAAGGGATGAATATTAGAGTGCCAGAAAGGCAAGGGCATCAAATAAATGATTGTTAATTATACGTGCAGTCCTTAATTAATAATTATCCATTTATTATTACTTGCGAATTTGCAATACTATCACTTCTTTTTTAAAAGAGTTGTATGGTCAGTGGCAGTGCCATAATTTATTCTTTATGGGTTTGAAATTTATCAAATCAAATAATTCATACAATAGCTTTAAATTTTAAATCTAATAACATTATTGCGACTAAATTAGTATAACAATAAATATATCTGGACAGTAACGAATGAGTAAACTAATATTGCACCTTGTGATAATCTGATCAACAACTAGTTGACAATGCAACATCAGTTTCAACAATTATCATCATATTAACAACATCAATGCAACAACAACACACGTTCAAAATACCATAGTATAAAAAAATTATCACAATCCATTGTCATGTCATTCAATTATCATCATATTAACAAACATAATAACACTAACATATTATATGAATAAATTAATTTACCTTGTTCATGGATTCTTCCGAATTGGGAATGTCGCATGCTTTGATGTGTTCTTCACCATAATCAATATGTCCCCTTTCAAGAAATAGAACAATTCCCCCCTGCAAAATCATTCAGTCACCCAACAAAATACACTATTAAAAATAATTCAATTATACTTCAATTTTCCCCAAAAAAAAAACCCCAAAATTCAAAATTTTAAGCAATATATACCAAAACCTTCACAACCTTCTTATGTGCTCTAGCAAAATAGGAACATCAACCCAATCTCTAAAATAATTTTAAAAAACAAAAATTACCCATTAAAAATAAAGAAAATCCAAATGAACTTGATGCTACAAATGGTAAAAATTGAAGAAAGATTGAAACTTTGACTTACCTCTTGAGGGGGAGAAGATGCGGGCATGCGTGTTAGACTATCAAATATGGTTACAATACATATTTGTATAAATATTCTTTATTGACAAAATCTTTGTAATTATCCCATAATTGTAGGATAGAAAATCAGTTACATAGCATAGTTAGTTACTATTTTATAGCAATTTACCAAAATTGATTTGCAACTTATACTTGTATATATTATACTATTTTCAATGGAAAAGGCATGCAATTAACTTCTTTCATGGTATAAGACTCGGATGCGATCCAACCATTTTCAAACCTTAGCATTCTTCTTCCCCTTAATTCTCTGTCTTTCTTCTTGTTTCCTTCCTCTCTCCATCAATGGCGGACTCCTAGAAATTCCACCCCGCTTTCGCAGTAACCAATAGTTCCTATTGAATTGGACAATGAACAGAGTATGTACCATTCTTAGGATGCTCTATTCACGAATTTTGCTAAGGTTTATGATCTATATGATCACCTTGTTCCTCCCATGGAGGAACCAACCAAGACCGCCTACGAGACGGCAAAATCAGCCGATCTCTCGTTATGGAAACGCCTCGACGCCGTCGTCCTTCAATGGATATACGACACCAATTCTAAAGATTTTATTTTTGCTTCACTCAAACGCAATGATACAACTGAGGCTACTTGAAGACGTTTGGAAGCTTTATTCCAGGACAACAAGGTTTCAAGGGCAACTCACCTTGAAGAGGAATTCGTGAACGCTAATTTTAAAGCTTTTTTATTAGTTGATGCTTTCTGCAACCACCTGCTATCCCTTGCCAAAAGACTTGGTGATATCGACGCTCTGATGTCAAACAACCGGGTAGTTCTCCATCTAACCAGTGCTTTACCGGAGGATTTCAGTGGCACCATCGACTTCATCCAAAACCAGGAACCCCTTCCTTTTTTTGACAATTGTTGGTCCCGTCTGAAGCTGGTCGAACGCACCATCAGCGCCCGCGCTGCTCACGAGGCTGGTTCCTGTCCGAATTTGGCTTTGGTCACCTCCAACATCTCCACCGCATCTCCTTCTCCAAAACCCATCCATAATTTTAAAGGAAAAAAAGGAAAATTTAAAGGAAAGGGGCGCGTGATCAGTCAACAAGTGTCTAGTCAGCAAAATGGGTACAATCAGCAACCATGTCCTCCCTATAATCAACCTCCATGGTCTGTTTGGCAGCCTTGGGGTGGGTTGGCTATCCCACCATGTCCTTACCCTACTTATCAGTGGCAACCCAAGCCCAATAACTTTTCCAACACATCTTTAACTAGGCCAGGTATTCTTGGGCCCAAACCACAGGCTTATAACTCCATTACCTCTAATTCTCCTAGCTATACTCCAAGTGATATAGAGGCCGACATGCATGCTCTTTTGTTTTCTCAGTTCGATGGTAATTATTACATGGATACCAGTGCAACATCTCACATGACCGCGGATGCAGGTATTCTCAATCCTTCTTTCAATTCAAGCAATAAATTTCATAACATATATTGTTGTTGGCAGTGGTCATGTTATCTTTGTTATTGGTCATGGTAGCACTAATTTGCCTCATCCTCATCCACCACTTACTCTTAAAAATGTCTTGAATGCTCCCAAAATTATTAAAAACCTTATTTTAGTACGTAAATTTACAGCTGATAACATGGCTTCTATAACTTTTTTCCCTTTTGGTTTCTCTATCAATGATTTATAGATGGGAACAAGAATAATGCGGTGTGATAGTGTAGGAGACTTATATCCTCTCTTTCCTCCTTTCTCTTCATTCAATCATTCAGCTTTCACTATCATTTATCGTGATCTGTGGCACTCTTGTCTAGGTCATCCCGGTGATGCAATTATAAGTTCTCTTTACAATAATAAATTAATAGATTGTGATCAAACTTCTAGATCTTTTTGCTTATCGTGTCCTCTCGGGAAACATGCTAAACTTTCTTTATATAATTCTTATAGTTTTTCACGTCACCGTTATTATGTTCTATTTTTGGATGACTATAGTAAATTCTTGTGGACTTTTCCCATAGCCAAAAAAATTTCAAGTAAAACAATTATTCTTATCATTTCATGCATATGTCAAAACTCAGTTTGACCATAAAAAAAACAATTCAGTGTGACAATGGTACGGATATATTAATGGCACTCTTAAGCAATTTTTTGACCAGCAGGGTATGCTTTTCTGTCTACCTTGTCCTCATACATCTCCCCAAAATGACAAAGCCGAAGACACACAAAATCCATAAATAACATTATTCATACCATTCTTTCTCATGCCTCCATGCCTCCATCATTTGGCATCATGCTCTCCCCATGGCAACATATCTTCTAAATATCCTACCCTTTGAAGTCCTAAACTATCTTTCACCTACACAAATCCTCTATCAAAGTGATCCGTCATACTTAAATCTTCGTGTCTTTAGATGTCTATGTTTCCCGTGATTCCCTTCCTCCACTATTCATAAATTACAAGCCCATTCCACACCTTGTGCATATCTTGGTCTGACTCTCAATCACCATGAACATAAATGTTATGAGTTGAGTAGTGGTAAAATAATAATTTGTCGCCATGTTTGTTTTGTGGAAACAGAATTTCCCTTTTCTAAACTCCACCAACCTATTTCCTCTACATATGATTTCCAACGTGATGATACTATCCCTTTCATTTACTAGTCTTTACCTCAAATTAATCCACCTCTTGAGCCCATTTCTCAACCTCCTCCAAATGGGTCGCCCTCTCCACTTTCTAATTCCTCCAACTTGCCTATTGCGCATACATACCCCTATTACCGCAGCCCAAACTCTTCCTCTTTCTAAAATAGGCTAGCAAAATCACTCTTCTATCTCTCCTAGTTACACGGGTTATCCGCCGAGATCCGATAGCTTACCTTTAGGACATCAACCCACTACTTTAACTCATTTAGATCTGTCTTCTTCCTCATCTCAGCCTGGTTCCTACACGTCCACCACATCATTGTCAAACCAAATGACCACATGCTCCATAAATGATATATTTAAACCAAACCCAAAATATTCATCCAACCTTCACACCACCACAACTATAGGTTTTTCTCCAATTCCCAAAAACCGGGTTAGTGCTCTTCATGATCATAACGGGAAATGTGCAATGTTAGATAAATTTAATTCTTTAATTGAAAAGAAGACTTGAGAATTAGTTCCTTGTCCGCTTAATGCGAATGTCATTCGGTCTATGTGAATATTTTGTCATAAATATAATGTTGACGGTTCTTTTAAGCATTACAAAGCTCATCTAGTAGGTGATGGAAATACCCAACAGCAGGGAATTGATTGTGACAAAACATTTAGCCCCGTGGTGAAACCAGCTACTATTAGAACTGTTCTCATTCTTACTGTTTCTAAATTTTGGCCCATTTATCAAATAGATGTCAAGAATGCTTTTCTACACGATCATCTAAATGAAATAATTTATATGCATCAGCCCATTGGTTTTCATGACAAAGAATATTCGGATCATGTCTATCTCTTAAAAAAATCTCTATATGGATTGAAACAAGCTTCTCGGGCTTGGTTTCAATGATTTGCTGACTTTGTTGCTACTATTGGTTTTACTCACTAAAAGTCGAACCATTCTCTGTTTATTTACAAAAACAACGCAGATATTGCATATATTCTATTATATATGGATGACTTTATTCTTAATTCTTCTACTCACCGTCTTTAGCAGTATTTTATGCCACTCTTAGGTTCGGAGTTTGCTATGAAGGACTTGGGTCCTTTAAGTTACTTTTTGGATATTGATGTTACCCGTCATAGTCATGGCTTATTTTTATCACAGAAACAATATGCTGCAAAAATTATTGAACGTGCTAGTATGTCTAATTGTAGCTCCGATCCTACTCCTGTTGATACTAAGTCTAAACTTAGTGAAAATAGTGGTGCTCTTTTTTATGATCCGACTAAGTATCGTAGTCTAGCTGGTGCTCTTCAATATCTTACTTTTACTCAGCATGGTATTTCATATATACAGTTCAACAAATTTGCATCCACATGCATGCTCCGACCATTGAACATATGTCTGCTCTTAAGCGTATCATACGCTACCTATAGGGCACATTATCCCATGGCTTACATTTATATCACTCTTCATCTAATCGGTTAGTCTCTTATATAGATGCAGACTAGAGTAGGTGTCCTAACACCTGACGTTCTACTTTTGGGAATTGTGTTTTTCTTAGTGATAATTTGATATCTTGGTCGTCCAAATGACAAGCAACTCTCTCCCGTAGCAGTGCCAAAGCAGAACATCGTGGTGTCACTAATGTTGTATCCGATTCTTGTTGGATCAGAAATCTCCTTCTTGAGTTACATTGCCACATTCAAAAGGCCACTATAGTCTACTGTGACAATGTAAGTGCAATTTATTTATCTAGCAACCCGGTTCAACATCAACGCGCTAAACACATTGAAATGGACATTCACTTTGTACGTGAAAAAGTGGCCCGTGGTGAAGTTCGTGTGCTACATGTCCTTTCCCATTACCAAATTGCTGATATTTTTACAAAAGGGCTTTCGCGCATATTATTCTCTGATTTCCGGGACAATATCAGCATCTGTGAACCTCTCGCTTCAACTAAGGGGGTGTGTTAGACTATCAAATATGGTTACAACACGTATTTGTATAAATATTCTTGATTGACAAAATCTTTGTAATTGTCCCATAATATTAGGAGAGTAAATCAGTTACATAGCATAGTTAGTTCCTATTTTATAGCAATTTACCAAAATTGATTTGCAACCGATACTTGTGTATATTCTATTGTTTTCATTGGAAAAGGCATGCAATTAACTTTTTTCAATGCAGCTCACATGAAGGATTGAACTACTGTTATACTAGAGCAATGAGCTGCGAGGCTGGAGTGTCGGCCACCGGGAATGGGTGAGTGGCAGAGTGGGTGGGCACTGGGTTACGGGGTTAGGAATAGGGCTTGAGAGAAAGAGTGAAAATGTGAAGAGCGAGAGTTTATGTTTTGATAATGAGAAGGAAAAAAATAAAGGAATTTGGATGACAGTAATCGAACTAAGGTACTTTGTACGAGGGTGTGAGTGTCTTACCATTAAGCTAGAAGTTGTATACATATTAAGATGTGTTGTAAATAATATATAACTATTTTAATATGGGTTCAGTTGCACCCACTAAACTCATACTAAAACCGCCACTGTGTATGGTAACTTTTGTACTATTTATTTATGAGACTGTATGAATATATATTTGAAATATACAATAGTGTATATCCCGTAAGGTAAATAAGTAATTTTCTTTCAATTTTTTTGTTTGAAGTTGTACTCTTGAAAATTGAAGTTATATTATTGCTAATGAAGTTATACTTATAGAACATGAAGTTATACTTATAGAACATAAAGTTGTACTATTAAGAAATTAAAAATTATACTATTTACAAATGAAGTTATTTATAGAATATAAAGTTGCTCAATTAGGAAATGAAATTGTATATAATTTCACCATTTTTGTGTGGTCCTATTATTTTACCTTTGTTTTCTTTTTTGACATTGTACTTTTAAAGATTGAAATTATACTATTTATAAATAAAGTTTTACTTGTACAATATGACGTTAGAGTAATAGAAAATTGAAATTAAAATTATTGTACTATTTGCAAATACAGTTATATTTGTAGAATATGAAATTGTACTATAAGAAAATAAAGTTGTGCATAGTTTTATAATTTTGTTGTATTACCTTCATTTTTTTTAAGTGGTACTATTCAGATATAAAATTACACTATTACAAATAAAATTATACTAAAAGACATGAAAATTGAACTATCACGAATTGTAAGCTATGTTTACAAGTTATGTACATATAAACTTTAATCATAGATACTCAGATTATACTCGATGAATAGATAAACTATATTGACAGGCTGAAAGTCAAGCAAGTGTAAAATAAAATAGGTGAGACCATCTGTCATCTTGGAGTCTATGACCGTTGGAGACCAAGATAATAGTTAATATGTAAAATATAATTGTAACGTACTCCTATATCCATGCATAATGCATTATTGACATAAGAAAAGGGAGGGGGTGGTTATAAATTCATTGAATTTCAAAGCAAAAATCACTACATAATTAAATAACATTAGTTTTATAGTTGGCATGATGAGGATGAAGAAATGGCAATCTAAAAGTAGGCTGCTCAGCTCAATAATGCTCCTACTTCTGATTACGTTCAGCACCTCCACGGCCGCGGCTAAAATCGGTGGCGTTAAGCTCTGGTGGCAGCTGCTGATATCCTCAATTGCAAAAAACCCTACTCTGAGTGCAATGTGGATGGCGAATGTTGTGAAGGTTACGTTTGTCAATACTTCTACAACGGCAGGACAACTAGTCTATGTGAAAGGTGTGCGAGACCTGGAGAATTTTGCGGTGTGGGTGTGCGTCAGAGGTGTTGCCCTGGCTACATGTGTGACGGCTATAACATGGGTAAATGTGTAGCTCAAACTATAGACCCTATATATTATTTATTTTTGTTCTATTTTTATTTATGGAGTCAAAACTTAAAAAATTTGACCATAACTAAATGAATCTCAACGTAAATTTTTTGAATATCAAATTTTCATAATTTTTTGTCTTACGGATTTGAAAATAAAAGTTTGAACTGGCAAAAACTAACTCAACCCGAAACCAACCCATTTATAAAGGATTAGGTTAGAATTTTCAACACGATTATTTATTGGGTTTAGTATTGTTCAGTTTTCTTTATGGGTCGGGTTAAATTATACTCTACTACCCTTGTCTTAATCGTCTGTCTTTCTAATTTCTATTCTACATTACTGTCTCTTCAATTCTTCATCTCTTCTACGATTATTTTCTTCTCACTTCTCATTTCTCCCAATCCGGAAGTGTTAATGTCTTTATCTTTTATTATGTTAAAACTTGGCCGCAACACTAAATTATTATTATGGATATTTGTCAAACTTTTTAATTTTTTTCGTACTAAAACTATGTTAAGATTCGAGAGTTTTCATTAAGCATTGCTTGAAACTTAGAAAATTTAAAACTATAAAACTTTTACTTTTTAAACAGGTTGGGTTTTAGTTGACCCAACTCGTAGCAGGTTAGGTTGGATTGAAATTTTCAACCTATTTAATAAACAGGTTAGGTTTGGGTTTACAAATCTCAACCCAAACCCAACTGGGTTAAACCCAAATCCAACCCATTGCTAGCTCTTATAAAAGTATTTTATGTCGTGTCTTGTACACCATAAAATGTCAAAATGGGACAAAATATTAGGTACGGATGGGGTATATGTTAACATATGTCCTCTTTTTCACAAATATTGTGACATTTAGAGTTTTTACCCTTTCTAACATACAACTTCAAACATAATTATCTCTATTGCTCTCAATAAGTCAAAATTGTAAAAAGTAAATATCTTATAAGTAAATCTAACAAAATCTTACATGAGTATATGTATATTCTAAAATAGGAATCACAATAAATGGTTAAAAGATAGTGTGTAAATAGTAGTTGCAATATTTTAAAAGCGGTAGAAAGTATTATTATTTTCCAAGTACTGAATGAGTGTTGTTTTTGCTGAATAAATTTCCATATCCACATCATGTTGTATGTTGGTACTATCTCGAGACTTGAGAGTTGAAGAGCCCAATCATGGTCCCATGGCTGCAAGATCCAACTCAATTGTGGGTTGCCATGCACCCAACATTTTGGTGATTGGGCTTTATTAGAAAAATGAAAATAAGAACAAAAGTCTAAACTAACAACAAAAGATTAAAGTTTGACCATAACTTATTATTTTGATTATTTAGTAAGTCTCACCCTCTAAGCTTCTATTATTCGTAAAGATCGACGCTTTAAGCTAAACATACTTTTAAAAAATTCTACCCTATGCTATCATGCATTGATTTGGAGATTGCTAAAGTTTTGATTCTCGGTGACAACAACAAAATTTTAATGTAACAAGAGTCTAAGAATTAGTACATCACAACTTTTACGGTATACATTTTTTTTTCTATGAAAAAAGAGCCGTATACGACATGGCAAAAATAATAAATAAATAAATATAGCTAGTACATTGATACGTACTTAAATTGCCAAAACTTAAGAGTTGGTTAGATAGCAAGGGAAAAGTTCATTAGTTACATTTTAGGGATGTGATGATGTGATATAACTTCCTTAATTATACGTGATTCTTCTTAATAATTTATAATCGAAGCAACAATAATAAAATATTTTTTTTATCATATGGTTTATATTCAAAATCTTGAATGGGTGGAACTCGTTTGCCAACGACATGAGCTCAAAAGCTTTGAAGTCTTTTTCCTTCTAGATAACGAATTATAAAGTCTAGTATCATTTTTAATGTCCAAGTTTAACAACCTTGTTGATGTGAAGTAAGTTATAACATTTGTTATCTTCCCTTCAACTGAAGATAATGAGCCTAGAAACTTGTACATTAAATGCATGCATGCATCCCTCGACTATGAGGGCTTGAGTCATAGTATCTTCAATTCTTCATTCTTAACCTTAATTAATCATTGCCTTCTAATTAAATTCTACTTTTCCTTAATCGTTGACTAGAAGTCTAACTTTTTTTATTTTTTTTTATTTGTGGTTGTCATAATTATATTTTATACTCCTTTTTATGCTGATGAAGGTATAATATTTTGGTTACTTAACATATAAATAATTTAGAAATAAATTAAAAATAGCGCTCCACATAATTTATTACAATTCTCATGGAGTACAATTTGTGCTTCACTAGGGTTATAGCTAAATATTCCGTACAGAAAAATTTCTTGTTAATTAGTTGATTACTTATAGTTGTGGAATATATAAACTAAAGTTTGTTTAAGTGTTGAAAGAATAATACAAGCTAAGTACATCTAAAAAATCTTAACCAATTACTGCTCTGTAGTTTGTAAATTATTGCGAAGAGGACGAAGCACATACCTATTTGGATTTTTCTTACCATATGCTTGGACATGATGACACATAGTATACGAAAAAGAAGAAATTCCTAATTTATACTTGATAAAAATATATTAAGGGGTATTTTTATAATTTTATTTCTATACATGATATTATAATGTCTATGCTTGATATACATACGTTTTTCAGTATTTTTATATCTTTTATATTTCTATAACTAATATAACAATACCTATATATATGATATTATAATACATATATTATTCTGATATAATTTATATCATATATGAATAAGAAAAGTTTTCCCAATGACTTAGCTTATAGGTCACGTTCACCAATAAAATTATTTCTTTTCTTATTTGCAAAAATCAATCATTTAAAAAAAAAGAGAGAGAAGAGATTAACTGTTTGATATGGAGTAGAAATGAAGTGACACAAAGTCAAGTTCAAGTTAGCAACCGCACATAAACAAGATAAGATAATAACGATCATGCTAATTGCCATTTCATTGGACTCTTTCTACTTTGATACATCAATTAATCTTTTTAACATCAGTCGCCCTTTTTAACTTGAGTAATTAATACTCCACAGTTTCTTCAATAATAATAATAATAATAATAATAATAATAATAATAATAATAATATAATAATAATAATAATAATAATAATAATAATAATAATAATAATAATAATAATTCACAGCCTTAGAGATCCCAAGTTAGTGCCCTCTCAGAAATCAAAGGTTTTGCTAGTTGTTCCAATTTAGTACAATTAGTGATGGACCGACGATGGAGTACGAATTTTTGCTTCATTTTTTCTCAAACTTCAATTACAACGTGACCTCTTTTACATTTGTTAAGCCCATTGAAAGAATATTAGATTCATTTAAATTATTATTCACCTATAGACTATTTA
Source organism: Dysphania ambrosioides (assembly GCA_026401315.1). NCBI lineage: Eukaryota > Viridiplantae > Streptophyta > Magnoliopsida > Caryophyllales > Amaranthaceae > Dysphania > Dysphania ambrosioides. The sequence continues at coordinate 5,509,910 of CM048667.1, forward strand.
TTAGTGATTGTCTATGATGTTGAATATTGACACATAATGCCCTCATAATTCAAAAACCTCAATCCTAATACGATCAGTGGTGGACCTCATGTTAGACCTGGTGAGTCAAAATGACTCACTAGGTCCAAAAAAATTTCTTAGTTTTTTTTAAAAAAATATTATTTGATTTGGAAAAAAAATTAGTACTTATGAATATTTGGATATTTTTTTAGTATTATTATTATTTGGTAAAAAAAATTATTACATATTTGATTGTCAATTGTGACTCACCAGATGAAAAATCTTGGGTCCGCCACTGAATACGATGTGATCAAGACAAGCCTATCCTATAAGAATTATGTTTGTTGGTAACTAAGCTAGCTACTTAGCTTTGCCTTCTTATTATCTCTTTCTTAGGAAATAGATGTGTCTATAGTATTTTTTTTTGTTTGTTATAGGAAAGACTAACTTTAAGGCATCTGTGTTGTACGAGTTTCCTCTTAACTTTTTTTTCCACTGCATGTGCCCTTGTTTCAATTTCGAAATTATTTTTGAGAATATTTTGAAAACTATGTATAGTAATGCTTAAAATTAGGTCATTTTGAACAATTTTAGACCAAGTAAGAACAGATCTTCATATACTTATCCAGGGTCTTATACGGTTACATATGGCCCTGTAGTGGAAATTTTAATGTTTAATTGAGTAATATGGGTGAAAAATTCGATGAGTAAATTATCACCAAGAAGACTAGTTTTTCAAAACCCCGCCTTCCTTTCTTGGTGAAGAGAAAAGGAATTGAAGCAACCTCTTCCCTTAAGTACCTATAATTTATGCAATCACTAAGAATTGACATCACCGCTTAACTAGATATCCTCTTATGGTTTAGGTCCGAAAGGGTTTTTGAGGAGTCACCACCAAACTAATAAAGGTGCAATATTTATATATACATTATTCTTTGATTTATACATAAAAAGTTGAAGTTACTTGTCTAATGAAAAGAGAGCTTAAAGAAACTTATTCCCACGAGTGCTTTTGAGGGAGCGCACAAAAGTTGTGTGTCAAACTCTTGATTGGGCGCCCAATGCTCAAGAAAAACATTGGACGCTAGGGAACCTCAATGTCTGGCACTGGATTTTATGCGTTTGATGCCATGATTTGGGATGTTTAACGCTTACAGTACACCAAGCCTTTTGGTTAATCAAAGTCGATTTTTGTGTTTAGTAGATTTTTGAGAGCATTGGACCTTTTAAAGTATTTAGGTATTGAGATTTTTGGGCATTTCAAAGTGTTTGAGGTTCTTTAAAGGCAGTTTGAGTTTTTTGCACACTCAATCTAAAACTCATTCAAGTCCTCATGAAGGGTCGTTTCATTATCAGATCGCTAAAATGAGAAGACATGTTTTTGTGTCTAAATAATATCATAAATGGATCTTATTTAGAAATTCTTTTTAACATAAATCTAGATTGTAAATTAATATTATTAGTTGTGAAATGAACAATAATATATAAAATTCATAGTACTTACTATATATATGAAATACAACATATTGATTTTCTATGAGGTAAATATGGGATAACTATCACATAGTAGTTATTTATCTTATTAATATTTATAAAATATAGAAATATTAATTAATTAATTTCTTCTCGAAGATAATGCTCCTTGTACTCTCGAAAAGTTCTTCTTTTTGTATTTTTGTTAGATTTTACGTTTAAAAAAAATACTACAGAACTGACTATGATGTAAATCAGATTTAGAAATGACATTAACTAGTTGAACTGTTGGACATTGACAAGTGTGCCAAACAATTCCAATCTCCAAAAACTGAGAAAATAATTTGATCATAGATTGCAGATTAGCTTAATTAGTGCTGGCAAAGTAATTCAATGGCCCCGATTAAAAAATTTAACAAAATAAGAAAAGAAAATATAGCCCTCTTTTGGACTGGCAGAAAAAAAAATACTTGTCCTCCATGAACATGGTGCCACAAATCACAAATGCCATCTGCGTTGAGAGTTATCAATTAGATTTGTAAGGCTACTAGGGTTGAATTTGAAGTACTCGCACAGACAAACCTTATTGTTCAGAATTTTGTTAGAATGTCATTACCTTGATATTTAATTACCATGCATGATAATGATGATATACAATATATTTGAATCCCTTTAATTCCATAGTTTCATGGATAAATTAAAATTGATAACCTTAGACCTACCCATACTTATGCGATACCCCCTACCACTATGCTATGCAAGCCATGCCAAAGAAACTAGCTATAGACAGAAAGGATTAGTACATTCACGATAGATAAATTTCTGATTTATACTTGATATAAGTATATTGGAAGTATTTTTGTAATTTTATTTCTCATATATATTTTTCTCTATTTTTATGTCTTTTGTATTTATATATCTGATATAACAATACCTATATTTGAAATTTTAATATCTTGATATAATATATATCATATATGAATTAGGAAAAGTTCGTTCACAATACTTAAAAATTGTCATTTCTCTTCAGTCATCGGTAGACTTCGTTACGACACGTCTCAAAAACTTCTCAAAATAAAGTGGTTTGATAATGTCGCAAGGAGACCATGCCAAACAAGGTAGAATAAGGGGCATTTCTCATATAACAAGTTACATCATGCATGATGCATCAAGACAAGATATCACAACGGGATTTAATTAAGTTTTTAAATGAACAAAATGACAATTATGACATAAAGAAAGAGGACACTGAGTAATTGGAAGGTAGTTAAATGGTAATTATCTGAAGCAGGTTATGGGTCACAGAAACTCTTTTTGTCAAAATATTGGTATGATCTCTATGTAATAGCCAACTTAAACGTGATTTCCCTTTTTATAATTTTTATAAATTTTATAATCACTAATAATACAATTATTTGATCAACAATTAGGTTTATAAAAAAAATAACAAAAACTATTATATACACACACGACACAATAAAGTTATTATATTCCTAGTAAAAGTGATTTCTCAATATAACAAAAGTCGTCCCTGAACATAACATATGTCAATCTTTATCAACTTTGAGAGGGTAACTTTTGTTATAATAAGGGGTCACTTTTACTAGAGACACAATAAAATTATTTCATCAAACACATATAGAAAAAGTAATATTTCAATAAAAAAAAAATTAATTTATATGCAAGGAGGTTGAATATGTCCATATGGGTAACTGGGTATAGTAAATGCATGCTCTATTGCTCCAATTTTCAATTTACGACTTTCACTACTCAACTGCTACAAATTGTGACTTCTCAAGACGACCAACGTTTTGCCAACCCTTTGGCTTGATTTCTCGACGTTCTTGCCGACTACATAGTAAATGTGTTAAAATATAAAATACACAATGCTCTAAGGAATATGTTGTACGTAAGAACCACAATTTTGCTGTCCATTTTTCACAATTTTAATTTCCTTAGGAATATGGAGTACGTAAGAACCACACCTCCTCCCTCCCCCTCCCCATTCCTCCTCCCCTTCCCCATTGGAAAGGTTTTAAAAAGTTGGAATGGAATGACACTTAATTTCCATTGTAGTCCATATATATAAGATCAATAAACAAATTCCATTTTTTTGGTAGTAAGAAATTGCTACTCCAATAGCGGTTTTAGTAAACAAAATCGTTATCCCTAATAGCAATTTTATCATCGTAGAAGGACTATTAGGAATACTTGTCACACATTTCTTAGTTAACTATTTCGGTTGGTAAATTTCCTGTCCTTGATAGAGTTTTGCTAGTAGTGAAGTCACTCTTTGTCAATAGCGGTTTACTTATAAGTAAGTAGAATATTTAACTATTAGTGACATACATAAAACCCCATTAATAGAATCTTAGACATTTGTCAGTGTCTTAACTAATTTTTCTTTTCTTATAGATGATGTCATCTTGTTTTTTCTGCTACTTTGTATTAATATTGGCTTGAAAAAAGACAAATAAGATAGAAGACTAAAACTTTAATGATTACACATAATCTTAAATACATTAAAATTATTACTATTTCTCTTACTTCATTTCATAACTTCTTCTCTCCCTTTTTCAATATTATCTCTTCTCATCCAAAAAAAAGTTATCCCAATAAAATTTTCTATTTTACCTTAAAGATATGAAATATATTCTCTAATAAATGAAAATATTCTTATAACTGAAATATGTAGCAAACTTATTTATACTACATTATCAAACCATGGTGATACACTGATATGTCCTATTTTGTACATATATTAGGAGCATTTTTTTTTTATCCAACGGAGGTAGCAACCAGGAAACTAAAACAAAGGAAAAACAAAACGACAAAATATTAGGAGCATAGTTAGTTGCATCGCATGTAGCTTATTTCCATAGTGTTAATTTGCATGGTTTTGATTTACTTGTGACCAGAGGCGGACCCTGGATTTTTTATCTGCTGAGTCACAATCGATAATCAAATATGTTCAAAGAGTATAAAATACAACCAAATGTTCAAATAGTACAAAATACAACCAAATGTTCAAATAGTACAAAATACAACCAAATGTTCAAAATAATACTATAAAATACAACTAAATAGTAATACAAACATATTACAATAGTTCTCGACGAGTTTTCATGTTTTGATATCGATTTATGATATCTTCCAAGCTAACATTCAAAAACAAATCATTCTCCAAGTAAGTAATCAAACAATCATTCAACATTTGATCTCTCATGCTAGTTCGTAGTTTGTCTTTCACATGTTTCATGCCAGAAAATACCCTTTCCACACTTGCCGTTGCGACGGGAAGAAGCAACACCAACTTCAAAAGTAAATATACCCAATCATGAGTTTCATACAATCCCGTTTCAACCAATTTGATTGAAAGCTCACTAAGACCCTTCAAATTCCAAAATCTTTCATCTCCTCAAACAGCAACAATGTAATTATCAAGTGTGTGATCAAACCACATAAATTATGAATTTGGACATTCATTAGGATAGAATTTCGCAAGCTTAATCAATTTTTCCTTATCAAACTTAGAAAATTGATCCACAGGACTCAAAGAAGACATACACACAAGTAATTCTTTAGTTATTTCGGAAAATCGATTTTCAAGTTCTTGCAATTGAAGATCAATAACACCCAAAAAAAACTTTAACTCGAAAATGATGTAGATTTGACACTTGAGGGCCTTTACCTCTAAACAACCTCCTCCTTGGAACAACATATTTATCTTCCATATCTGGAACTGCAATGTCATAGTCATCAATAAAAGAAGTGACCTTTTCCATATGAGAATCCCATCCTTCATCTCTCAGTTTTTGCAAATTAATCTTGGTTACATTAACCATGGCCATTGCATTCATAATGTCCTGATCTTGCTTTTTTAAGGCCACATTCAAGTTATTTGTTATCCTAAATATACTCACCATCAAGTGTGCTACAAACACAAAATCAAAGGACATCAACAAATTTGTAAGTGTTTGAGCTCTATTAGAATCTAGTGTATCAGATACTTTTGCAATATCATCAAGAGAACTAAGGATTACGGGGTATAAATCAAGCACATTCAAGATTGTCTTGAAGTGAGATCCCCAACGAGTATCATAAGGTCTACCTAATCCACGTTCTTGATTTAAACATGAACCCGTTTCAAGTTCACATAGAGACAAAGCTTCCACCACTCTTTGAACTTGATTTCCACGAAGAAACTCTTTCCTCTTTGGTGAACCCCCCAAAAAATTCAAGAGAGGTGCAAGTACATCAACAAATAACCAAGCACAATCTGAATTCCTTTTAGCAAGTGCAACTTGAGTCAATTGGAGTTGGTGAGCAAAGCAGTGGACAAAATAAGCTTGTTTACACTCATTCTCTATAAGAGTCCTAAGACCATTAATGGAACCTTGCATATTACTTGCCCCATCATAACCCTGACCCCGTACTTGAGAGAAAGACAAAGAATGCTCCATTAATAAGGATTCAATAGCAGTTTTGAGAGTCAAAGAAGTAGTGTTTACAACATGCACAACACCAAGTAAACGCTCACACACTTCTCCCTTTTTATTAAGATATCTCAAACAAAGAGCCAATTGTTCCTTGTCAGAAACATCCGCAGACTCATCAACTAGGATAGAAAACAAACCACACCATCAATATCTTCAAGCATTACTTTAGTTGTTTCCTTTGCACATGCATTTATGATGTCTTTTTGGACTTTTGGAGAAGTAAGTTGACAATTACTAGGAGCATTTTTCAAAATAACTGGAGAAAATTTAGGATTACCTTTGGAAATAAGGGCCAAAAGTGAAAGAAAGTTACCTCTTCTCAAGGAACTTTCTTTTTCATCATGACCACGAAAAGGCAACCCTTGGAGTAAAAGCCATTGGATTGATTCAATTGAAGTTTCAAGTCGCTTCCTATATGCATTTATACTCTCTGCTGATTGTTTTGTCAAGGCTTGTGTAATGCTTGCTTTTTATTTCTTGAATAAATCCATAGCTAACACTGCATTATTATGCGCACTCAAATGTTTACCCACATGATTTCTTATTAAATCCGATCGATTCCATGATTTGAATCCATCACTAACAAAAGCATCACCTCCAAATGCATTTTCATCCTTGAATAGATAACAAGGGAAACAATAGGCAGCATCTTTTTCCACACTATACTCACGCCAAGTCCAAGTATCAAACCACTTGGCACAAAAGCGACGCTTTTTGCCAAAAATAGAAGTTTGAGGAAATACAAAGTCTTTGGGCTGACAAGGCTTTCTTTGAATGTAAATTCTTCTTACTAAATCTCTATCATCTTTATGAAATTTACTCATCTTTCTCCTCTTTCCCGGATCTTGTGGAAGATTGGCAAATTCATGTTCACTTAATCTTTCACCAAAGATTGGGGCAATAGGAGAACATTGGCCTTGTTCATTTTGAGGGAATTTTGAGTTGAATAGTAAGATGGATATGAATGTTGTTCACTTTCTTGATCTGGAGATAAAATTTGTTCATTTTGTGTTGGATTTGGAAGAGAATTTGGAGTAGGATTCGTTTTAGCAAAGAAGCTAGCAATGTTTTACATTTTGTTTGGAGTGCGTTTTCTCTTCATTTTGAAAATTGAGTAAATATTCAACTAAATCAAGCAATATTTTGATACTAATATTGAAAGTTTGAAACATATCCAATTATTCCAAACATTAAAACATATCACTAACAAAAGCATCACCACAACTTTCCGATAATCCAAACATTGAAACATATCCAATTATTCTAATTATCCAAACATATGAAATTATGATCACATATTCACATATAACAATATAACATATTAACAAAAATAACAATTAACATATTATGACATAACATATTAACAATTAACATATAAACATATTTACATATTAACAATTAACATATTATACAAATTTACAAATAATTGAAATAATTAGTTAAAACCTAATTATCAAATTCAAATAAGAGTTATAAGACATTAATAGTTTAAAACATTACCTAATTGTGTGGATTGTGGGGGGAGTGGCCGAGTGGGGTTGACCGGTTGTCCGCCTGTCCGGAATGGGGAGCCGCCGAGCCGGGAGCACGCTGCGCCTGCACGTACCGCCGCGGTGCCGCGGCGCCGCACCGAATGACCATAGCTCTGTCTTGGAGAGTTGGAGTGAATGGCGTTGTGGACTCGTGGTATACTGCCGTCTGGGAGTCACCAAGTCAGGGAGGTCCGAGCCTCCGAGGTCATGCAATGCTGCAGTGGGGGGCGGATGGCAGGCGGCCAGGCGGGAGGCGGGAGGCGGCAAACAGATTTGTGGAAGCAAGGAGCCAAGGAAGGAACTAGGGTCTAGGGAAGAAGCTGAAGGAACTCGGGTCAGTTAGGTGGGAGTGGGAGGAATTTCTAAATTTTTCTTTTTCTTTTTTTTTAAAAAAAAAATGCTTAAAATTTTTTTTTGGCCCTGGTGAGTCACATGCTTGTGACCTACAATGCTTTACGGGTAACTTTGATGTTTTTGATATATTTCCGTAACATTTGAGCTATTTCAGTGGTTTAGTGAAAGCATGGACATCATGGATGCGACTTGCAAGGTTTCAGGAATTGTTTTTGTGAAGAATCCACTATAGTAATGAAGTTTTGAAGCTGACACAAACATGTAATTAGACCTGTTAAAAGGGATGGGGCCCATTAAGGGTCCTTTACCGATCCATTTGTAAAAGAGTCTAATCAATAAATGGCTAATGAGTCGGTCTCTTAAAGGGTCATCTTTTATTGGGTTTTTAATGGATCAACTCAGGTCAATAATGGACCTATAGTTTTCAAGACTTTTAAATATAATCCGTTAATAAATTATTTTCACTTACTTGTCGAAGGTCTACTACCAAAGATTAAAGGTGATACATGTAAACTATCAACCTCTAAAGATAAAAATTATACTCTCTTTGAACGGTCCGACCCGACTCGGGCCGTTATATATCTCCTTTGGCCCGACCCGTTTTGAATCTTCTTTTATCTAACCCGACCCGTTTTTCTTGTGACAAATTTTGGTCCTAACCCGACTCAATGCACAGATCTACATGTAGGCACATCCGTGCTTAGCTTGTTGCTTTGAGGAGATAGTGGCTTTGAACAACCATTGGAAGTTTTTATGAAGCTACAGCGGTGCGTCTGTGCCGTCTGTGGCATGTTTGCGTTGTACATACTATTTGCACGTTTAATTTGTTTAGTCGACTTGCCTAAGTCGGCTTAGTTTTTAGGGTTTAGTATAAATATACCCATGTTCATCATTATTGTTGTTGGAGATATTTGTTACAATGAAGAGCACTTTTATTCTTTCAGGTTTCACTCTTTCCAATTTCCATAAAGTATTCCACTCTAGCTACTCTTTTATTCTCTAATATTATTTCAATTTCTAATTTGCCATTACGAATTGTTTTGCATTTATGATTATCATACGTGAGTAGTTTTCTAATTCGGGGCTATTTTAAGCTAAATGATGACAAATGTTGTATTATAGTGAGTTAATCCAAATATGACATTATTTTGGACGAATCGGCTATAAATTGTATTATTTTTGTTTATTCCTCTTTATTTTATTGTTCCAAAAAGGGAGAGATTTGACTTCGGAGTAAACATGAACTTAACTTGGACTATATATAATCTATTAATCCTAGTACTTCAGTCTTGGCTCATTGAGTGACTTCCAATCTCTCAAATATCCTATGTTCTTTGCTGTTTCAGTACAATAAATAACAAGTTTGTTGAAAATTTAGTTCAGCAAAAAGTTCAACAAAGGCTAGAGTTGTTATAGTGAGTTAACCCAAATATTGTATTATTTTGAGTGTACCGACTATAGATTTTATTATTTTTATTTATTCCGATCCCCTTTGTTTAATTGTTCCAATAAGGGAGAGATTTGAGTTAGGGGTAAACATAAACTATAGTTGATAGTGGAATATGTACATTCTTGTAGTTCTACTAATTCCTGTACTGTGCACCTGCAATTTGTGTTTCTATATACTTGTTTCTTGTGAACTTGAGAGTAAAAAAGGTAAGAAGATTGAACTAGTTGGGGTAGTTCAGCGGACGATATGATATATCTTGTGTTATGTTCCAAACCACTTTATTGTTTCAATATACAAAGTAATTAATACTCCTTAGTAGTTAGTACAAAACTCAACCTTTTTTCATTTAACTATGTAATTTCCTCAAGTTGGAGTTCATGCATGCATATAACTACTTCCATTTATAATAGGTCATAGACTCCATACTAATTTGGGGTAGTCTCCGACAATATAATTTTAACAACTAATTCAATCCGATACGGGCATTTAGATTATGGAATTACTTTAGTAGTCATGATGCAAAGTTGTCTGACAGTTTCTCCTTTGTTTTAGATAAATTTAATAGTGATCTTTGTTGATTCGGTTCCATTTTTATTAAATTATTTTGTGATTTGGTTCGGATTGGATTCGAGTTTTTTAAAAATTTGGATTTTCATATTGAATCGATTAAATAGGTTTCAATCCAAATAAATCGAAAAAAAAACTAACATATTGAGTTGTATTACACTCTTGACCCACCTAGACATTTTAAATACCTAACTCTAGTGACATGAAATAATTTATATTTTTTTTTCTAAAGGAATAATGTTGAAGTAATCAGGTGGCATGTAATATTTTTAAGGTATTTGACTTTAATAGACCATTTAAAGACACTTTTTAACTTATTAAAATATACAATTTAGTAAAACTAATAAGTCCAAATATTTCGAATTTAAGTTTAGATTCAAAAAAAATAAATTTATTTTAGATTGGTTTGGATCCTATCCAAACTACAAATGATTTCGATTGGATTGAAAAATTTAAAATCAATTTATATCTAAATGGATTCAACTTAGGCTCTGTTTAAATCGAAAACTATACTCTTTTATCATGGAATGAAACTTAATCTCTATTCTACTATCCACTTAAGATTGGTTAAGAAATTTCCTTTTTTATTATTTAATGTCAAAAATCGCCATATCCAATAGCTAAAACAAAATTGTTATTCCCAATGCCAGGCTTTTGTCATTGTAAAACGCTATTGGGAATATCAATTTTATTTTTAATCTGCCACATATTTCTTAGTTAATTTGAATTATGAGTAGGAAAATCGATATTCTAAAGAGAGATCTACTTATAAATATAAGTAAAATTGCTACTATGAGTAGCGAGTATGTCTTGAAAATAAAAAAAAAAATAAATGAATTTAATATTGCATTATGAGTTAAAAGTCATTTGTACCTTTCTAGAAGCCCATGGTCAACAAGTCCATATGAGGAGTCAATGTATCAAACCCAAATGTCTTAAGTCATGGCTAGTTTAATATGGTGGCACAAGTCCATCACTTCTTGTCCATCTTCAACCTATAAATACATCATTTATAAGAGTAGGAAAAGGTATGTTATCATTCTCTTTTAAACATTCATTGAAAAAACACCAAATACACACTTGATTTTAGGAAAATCTCACGAATCTTAAGTTGCATTAACTGACTTAAACAACCGTCGCCAAGGCCAACTAATTCTCTTTTTGTAAACTTCACCAATCCAAGCTCAAATTAAGAAAGTTTTCTCATGCATCCTTCATCCACATTCCACTACTTGTTCAATACACAATCGATTTCTAGTCTCTAGAATAATTTGGTGTTAGAAAGAGGGTATTCTAAAATCAAGCCTAGATTTTTGAAGCTTTACGAGTCATGATAAATAGCGTACACACAACAAAGATAAGATCCTCCACGAGATAACCTTTACAAGCTTCTGGCAGTTCAATGCAAGTTGGAATGTCAAAGCAAAAGCAATAGCTCTAAGTGCCCTCTAAGAAATTGAGCCATCCAACATAGGTGGTTAGGCCAAGAAGGCTCTTAGAGAGGGAAATGCAGCAAACTGTCATGGAGAGACACTCAAGGTGTTTCCATCTCTCGCAGGCAGAAGGATAAGTCATACCACAAACAAAAAACTCTTGAGTTTGAGCCTATTCAACTTGTGCCTTAAGGAATTGACGCAACAATATCTTCCCTATTTAGGGCACGTGAAATTCTGGTTGCCGCTCAAGAGAAAGAAGTTGTTGAGTTTCAGCTAAAGAGTCTGGCTCTAAGAAAGACAGGGAAGAATCACTTGGTTTGTCTAATAAGGACAAAGGCAATAAGGTAGGTAATATACATGATATCAATCAGGGAAGAAGGCTTGGGTGATAGCTAATCTATGGCAACCCAACTTTCCTAATTTATATGCAATTGCAGAGGTGGCGCCGCTAGACATTCCAATCATGGCATTCACTCCAGAAGATTGAAGAGGGGGAATATTTCCTCATGTAGACCCATTGGTAGGGATTGCACGAGATGCGTATATGCCTTTTTGTTGCTCCTGGCAATTAGGCATCTGCAGCAACACAATTTTCAGAGTCCTAATTAATGGAAGAAATTGTGGCAATGTGCTATACAAAAGTACTTATGAGCAGATGGGGTTGGATGACTAGCATTTAAAGCCTTCAAATGTTCCTATAATTAGTTTTTCTAGGCTACAGTTGTCCCACAAGGAGGGAGCCAAGTGAACTAGGAAGCTCGAGTTTTTAGTTATTGATGTTCCGTCTTTACATGACGCACAATAGGGAGGAAAATTCCTCCAAGAAATTAGGCCCTGCTTCTATTTCTTAGTAAAGACAAGGTGGACAAGCTCTACTAATGCCAAAGATTAGGCCCTGCAACTTCCTTGGAGGCTACTTCCCTTCTTGATGGACACGTTCTATTAGAAGGTAAACACACCCACTAGTTTGCCAATAGACTAATAGATCCTGGGCAAATTTATTGGCCTTTTCCTAGATCATGGGTTAGAATTCATTTGGGTTAATCTAGAAGCCCCTGGTCGACAAGTCTATGAACAACAAATCACTTATTACATAGGTCCATGATATAAGGAGTCATTGGATCAGACCCAGTTATCTTAAGTCATGGCTAGTTTAGTATGTTGGCACAACAAGTTCATGACGTCTTGATCGTCCATGACCTATAAATACATCATTTATAGGAGCAAGAAAAGGTACATCATCATTCTCTCATCTTGAACATTATTGAGAAAATACCAAATACATAGTATGTCTTAGGAAGACCTAACTGATCTTAAGTTGAATTTCCTGACTTAAGTATATATCAGAGTGAGTTTTCTTGAAACACCACTTTCAATGCTAACTAATTTTATTTGTGCTTACTTCCCCAATCCAAGTTCAAAAAAAAGCTATTCTCAAGACCTCATCCACGGGTCATTACTTATTCAACACGCAACTGGTAGTTTTGTACTTGTTTTCATTGCAATGGAAAAACGTATTAAAAATTATGAAATAGCATTATTTCTAAAAATGCTCCTCATAGTTTTGTAGTTTCTTAAACCGCCAACTAACCTGTAATTATTTTAGCTAAAAACGATCCATATTAGTCAAACTATGATTTAGCTGAACGATCTTATTGAACGCAATATTATGCAGTCGGTCATCAAGTAAATAATCAAAATAAAGTACTAACGCCAGTAATCTTTGTCTCAAGTTGATGATTCAAATGCCAATGAGAGCATAAAACTGTCTGCTATACTTATGATGACTCAGGTACTGCACGCTTAACCAATACTTCTTCAAAAAAAATTGTACTGGTTTTCATAATTTATGCATGCCGCCTTACATGAAATATGGAAGTGGTAGTTTATTCGCATGAAGGGACCAAATTAATAATAACATAAAGATAACTAAATTCCTTATTGTATAACAAATCTATTCTACTTTGTCAAAGGTTCAACTAATATCGGAGAATGCACGCACCTAATCTTAGTCCTTTGACATTCCTTGGAGTTATATATGTACTTAATCTATAGTTACAAAAATTAAATAAGCACTAACTAATTCATAATTAATCATTCCCTTCATGTTTTTCAAAGTTATATGTGCATCCAATTTCAATGTAGGCATAGTATTACAACAAAAAATAATGGTTAAGAAGCAGGATTTTAATAGTTATAGATACCAATATAGGCCATAGCTAGCAATTTAACTTGATAAACTCTCTTTTAATTTGTTATGATTCATCAACTTCGGAACAAAAATCCGAGTCTATTACATTCTCAATCTCAACAATACAAGGGCAAGAAACATTCTTTAACACCGTATTGTTGCACTTTTATGGAAATGAAATTCAGTTTGTAGGGTTAATGCCCTGTATTTCAATCCCCTGCTCCCTTATTCTGTGTTTCTTGGCCTTCGGTTTCTGTTTTGAACAAGGGTGTGTGTCTAAGGTCCATATGCATGATACAATGTTAAAAATAATTAAGATATTAAGTATTTGAGATGAAATGAAAAGTCCGAATAGCATAGCTCTTATTAATATATATATTTTCAAGAAAAGAAAGATTATTATCGACAATGCACGCACCAGATTGTATTCACACTATTTAACAAACCCATCTTCCTAATTCTACCCATGGATTCACCGATTAGTATTGTTTGGCTAATTTGTGCACTTTTTTTTTGGCAAGGACAATATGAAGAAAGCACGAAACTTAGAGCCCTTTCCTAGCTTGGATGGCTAGATCATGGGCTCCAGTTAACCTATACACTTGACTGGAGGTTAAAAATTCCGAATCGTTAAATATCGCCTGCAATTACATGATATCGCCTGCAAATTTTCTAATGAAATTACCTTTACACCCTTATATCACCTAAATCAATAAACCTACATAAACTTCACACCTAAACCCACACAAACTTCACTATACACAATTCCTCCATACGAACTTCACCAAAAACTATTCCTCAAAATATGTCTCAAAGACCCGGCAAAGAGGTGGCACGATGGACGGCGGCGACAGAGGCGGCAGTTGCGGTAGTGGAGGTATTTTTTAGATTGTTAGTTATGTTGGTTGGGATGGTGGGGTTGTTTGTGTGGTGGTTCAAAAACCACGGTTGGAGGTGGGTGGGTGGCCGGAACTAGTATTTCTCCAACTGATTGTTAATTATTATCTTCTGAATATTTCTCCAACAAAGTTGCTAGTATTTTAGGTTGTCTCACTTGCACCTCTGTCATCTCGTACACAACTTTCTTCACACCAGGACTAATGGTGCTAATCCGTCGATGTCCTTGTGGATACATAATCAACTCATGGTTGTGTTTGCCCTATTTTGAAGCACCAACAATGTGTCAACCGCTAAGATCTCGCCGTTGACAAAACTTAATCTTAAACAAGCAGCCACAACCTTTCCTCTTCGTGTCGAATCTCACGGCCGTTGTGATATCTCGATCAACTTTCTTAGAAAAACGATCACATTTCAACAATTTATCATATCGGCCATCTCTTTGCGTTTTCCATGTTGAAGTCGTCAAACAAAAACCAGATTGAATTGCAACATTATTACCCCATTCAATTTCCAATTTCGATGTTGCAAAATCATCATGTTCAAAAATACCATTATAGTCAATCTCATCTCCACCGTAATTTTCATTATTATCCTAAAAGAACAAGAATTTCAATATTAGAAACCAAATAAAAAAATTGAAGTGTCATCAGGAGACGCCACCCACCATGGTAGGGGTTCTTCAGCAGACGCCTCCAACCAAGGTGGGACGTCCCACCATGGTCTGTAGTGACTTTCAAGGACGTCACGACAATACATCGGTAAAACGACCAATTTTACAAGTATAATCCAAATACCTGATTTTTGGGAGAAGGTGTTCTCGGTTGGTCCGATATCATCAATTTGTCACAGTTAATGTCAAATATGAGTTACGTACACCTTGATTATGAGTTTTGAATTTTTTTACTATAGGGAAAACAATTTTACAAAATTTCAATGTTATAGTGGCCGGTGAAAATGAACTTATTTACCTATGTATATGAAAAAATATTAAAAAAAGACAAAAAGGTCATTTTAGGGTAAAAATACGGGCGATCTTTGATAATTCGCGGATGATGAATAGTAACTCCCTAAAAATTTAGCATGAATAGGCCCAATCACAAGGTTTAATGCCCTTAATCCCCTTGCTATGACTATGAGTCTATGACTATCATTTGTGGCTGGGAACAATCATGTACTCTATTCATCCAATTATTTGGAGAAGGGAATTCTATACATTAATCTCTTATACTTATATGATCCTTTTTTATACTTCAATTTTATAATTCAATGCTCAGTACACACATTACATAGTACCTCAAATATTTGCATAAATTGAGACGCTTAACAATAGTAACAAAGGAATGTTAACTTGACAGGCCTATCAGCTTCAACATTTCCTTTTTAAACCTTGAATATCGGCCCCTTGGCCTCCTTGATTTGAATTTAGAGCAGAGTATTTATTTTCAAAAACATTGAATAAGACTTTGATGCGTGACCAATTAGGGCAGGCTATCCTAAACCTAAGATTGAAACGGAAAGTTCTCCGTTCCTTACTAAGCACTCTTCAATTGGTAACAAATTATTGCTGCCACAAGTCTTGAACACGTACGTGACCATTATATTTGGATTAGAAAGTAGTAAGCTGTCTATCAATCTAATACAATTTTATCAATGCCTATTCCAAGGAAATTGCCAATAGATAAGCTCTAAATAAGTATTTGCACTCGTATTGGCTCCCCTTCACTGGATGAAGGTGGCAAAATAACAATTAAGTCAAAATCAAAGAATTTTATACTCCGTCAGGGGTGCTTATGAGCCGAGTCGAGCTCGAGTTTTGCTAAGCTCAACTCGAGCTCGATAACTCAAACTCGAGCTCGAAAGCTCGTTAGTTATAAAATCGAAGCTCAAGCTCGACTCAAAAACTCAATTCTCGAGCTCGAGCTCGATTAAAGCTCATTTTAAGCTCGTTTCAAGCTCGACTCGAGCTCGATTTAAGCTCGTTTCAAGCTTGACTCGAGATCAATTTAAGCTAGTTTCAAGCTCGACTCGAGCTCGATTTAAGCTCGTTCCAAGCTCGAGCTCGACTCATTTTTAACTTGATTAAAAGCTTGATAGACCTAAGTACTTACACCCAAATGGGCCAAGAAGAAGGCTAAATTTTAGCTTTAATAAGCTTAATTTGGTTTTAGGTGGAAAACACTATTGGGTTTATATATACTAATTGCTTCAAACAATCTATCACTTTTTTTAATGTGGGACTTTGATTTTATATATAAAACTCTCTCCAACTGTATTTCATTTTAATCCAATGTAGGACTTTTGGTTTATATCAAACCATCTTTTATTTATTTCAATTTTATATTTTAAGTATAATTTTTAATAAATATATACTATAAATGAAAATTCGAGTTTCTCACAAGCTTTTCGAGTCGAGCTTTGATGTGATAGACTTGGCTTGTTAACTTATCGAATCGAGTTCAATCGAGTCGAGATTTGACCGAGCCGAGTTCGAGTAGCTTAACTCAATAAGCACCCCTACTCCGTCCATTCCTTTTTGTTTGTCCCTATTATTTAGAATATTTCGTTCGATAAGTTAGAAACTATAATACGAGTCAGAAACTCAAATATGATTTTTTATTAATTTATATAAGTTAAAATATATATAAGTTGAATCTTGTAAGATTTTTTCCAAATTATTATATTTTAATATGTAAATTTTATATTTTTTATAATATAGAATATGTTCAAAAAAGAGAATGTGAACTATCTTTTTACAATAATTTATCAGCAGAAACCAAAAATATTCCTAAACCCAATAATAACACTCACTAGTATTCCAACAATACCCTTTTACTAATCAAGTATACGACTATAGTACAAATGTTTTCGTACTAAGCTGCTGTATGATTTGATCTACAAATACCCTTCAATAGAAAGACGAGTAACATATGATAAAAGCTCATATACATATAATAATATATAACTTTGATGATTTATATTTAAGTAATTAAATCCCTCAACTTCACCTACTTCTCTCCCTCCCTCCCTCCCTCCCTTCCTACACCTATGATATATTCTACACACATACACAACCCATCTTACAAACTATATGCTTCCATTATCAAACATATAATAAAGCGTTGAATACATGCTAGCCAGAGAGGGCAACACCCACCAAAGCGTGTGACATACCCCCCTCCTTTGTTAACTTCTCTTCTCAGACATTTCTTGTGCTTTCTTTTCGTATTCGTCTCCGTCAACTACGAGAAGCTAAGCTATATGCGGAACACAGACAAGTATTAACCAAACATAGAATATCTGAATATAAATATATTTATAGGACTTGCACTTATGAGACCGTCATCAGTGGGAGGCAGTTCCAGGCGATCCAATTACAGTAGGAGCTTCCACCTTCCTGATGAAGAAACCGGCCTCGACTACGACTCTACGTCTGTCGTCGGGGGTGCAATGCTGCCCGTCTTTCTTAACGACCTCGGCCGCGCTTCTAAGAGCAACGAAGAGCTTGTTGAGGTGGAGTTACAGCTCGAGGAGGATCACATTTATATTTGTAGTGTGACTCCAAGAGCTACAACTCCTAGGAGCGCAAGGCCCCACGAAGATGGGGCCTCGTCTTCTGGTGGTGGTGGCAGCGGCGGTGGTTTTTTATCGAGAAGCCTTTCGGCTGCCTCGAGGCTAAAGAAGAAATTCGGGTGGCCATCGTCAAGGGCGTCGTCAGAGGCAGGGGATCAACCACCGCCTCCGGAGACTGACAGGGAGAAAAGGAGGATGCAAGCACGACTGCAACGGACCACGTCAGGTGCACAAAGGGCATTGACGGGGTTACGTTTTATCAGTAAAACGACGACGTGCACGAGGACTGGGGATGATGGTGGAGAAGATACGTGGAAACAGGTGGAAGCAAGATTTGATGCGTTAGCTCAAAATGGGTTGCTTACTAGGGAAGATTTTGGTGCCTGCATTGGTAATATTTTTCTTTCAAACCCTTTCTAATATACTTTCTATTTCCTATTAATACTATATCAAATACATCAATATTATCGTCTGGGTTTAATTTATATGGGGTTCGAAAATTGATCCCGACCAATTATAAAATAATACGGTCATACGGTCTATTCGTTAATCCTGACTAATAATAAATTGATATAGTCGACCCTATTTTTTATTGATAGGGATGGATTCGAAGGAGTTCGCGGTAGGGATATTTGATGCATTAGCAAGGAGGAAGAGGCAGAGGTTGAGTAAGAT
This sequence comes from Dysphania ambrosioides, assembly GCA_026401315.1. NCBI lineage: Eukaryota > Viridiplantae > Streptophyta > Magnoliopsida > Caryophyllales > Amaranthaceae > Dysphania > Dysphania ambrosioides. The sequence goes on from CM048667.1 coordinate 5,528,557, forward strand.
CAATAAAGATGAATTGCAAGATTTTTGGTTGCAACTCACTAATCAAAGCTTTGATGCCCGCCTTCAGATTTTCTTCGACATGTAATTATTTCACCTTTTCTCTGTGAATTATGATTTCTTAGTTAACTACTTTGCGACATATACTATGTACCATTTTTGTTACAAATATTTTTTCAACACAACAATACAAGTTACAACTAACAAGTTAGGTTGGACCCTGGGAGGTTAGGGTTTGGAATTTTTGTTGATCATGATTTGTGGGGCAGGTTAATCGTGATATGATTTTTTTTTTATGTTTTTCTAGAAAAAAATATTAATTTAGTTTCAACTTTGAGGTAATTTCTTAAAAGGTGAAAAATTATTTTGTCACTTTCTAAATCTTTTAAATTTTTCATTCAAAAAATTTGTTACTATTGCTAAACTAGCTAGTTTTCTTTTTTTTTACTTTTACCTTCTATACGAGTAATGATGTAGACGAGATTCATTCCATTACGGGTATAGTCATGTAACATTACTAAACTTGTCACCTGCTTAGGCGTTTGTACAGTTTACTTGGTAGTTTAGTCATGAGAAAGAATCTGAAACGATAAAGGTGTGGTTCATGTCAACAGCGCAGATAGTAACGAAGATGGAAGAATAACACGAGACGAAGTCCAAGAGGTAATTTAATTTGGAGTATTCTTCTAGACCGCCCTTGTTCTATTATTCTATTTTGGTCCCCCTAGCCGTTTGTTGCTTTGTCGCTGTTGTGAAGAAAGAATATGCGTACCATATTTTCCAACACAGTTTATGTTACTATCATAACATAATCCAATTCACCATTATCTGCTTATGTACTCAATTAACAATTATCTATGACTTAGTAGTATATGACAACAACAAAAATTACTATATATACTGTAGCATTGTTGATGTGGTGTTATTTTAGATGACAATTTCGTCTTAGTGTTACAATATATTTTTGTACCAACTATAGTGTATATATGATAGAGAAATTCTTAATTTATATATAATATAAATATATTAGGGGTATTTTTGTAATTTTATTTTTATATCTGAGATCATAATGTCTATACCTGATATGAATTTTTAAGTATTTTTTATATATTCTGTATTTCTATAGCTAATATAACAATATATATATCTTATATAACAATGGTTATATTTGATATAAAAATACCTATATATGATATTTTAATATCCTGATATATATATCAGTATAAATTAGAAAAGCCTCGTATATGATGTAATAATTATAAATCTTGAGCTTTAAGCAATGAGCCAAATACGTGCATTTAGGTCTTTAGCACAAGGAACAACTAGTATTCATATTTGTTTTCATTTCTTTACCAATTATGAAGACAATAATTGCATCACCTAATTTAAATAAATGGAGTTGTTTGAGAAGATGGTTGTTGTACCATTTCGTAGAGCTTTTCTTCACCAATGAGGAAAACTTTGATATTTAGATTAGTTGTAAAATAAGCTATCATTGGAAATTAATCTTTTAATCAGGCAAAAAACAATCAAAGTTGCTTTTGTTTGTAAGTCTAGTTTGTCATTTGATGTTAATGTTTCTTCTTTATGCCCAAATTCTAGAATCTTCCCTTTTTCTTTTTCTGCCAGCTTCTTAAAGAAAATGATTCTCTTATTTGCCTTAACAGGAGTGACTATTGAACTACCTTGCATTCGCAAAAGTGAAGTGGTTCTGTTTGTTGTAGCTAGCTAGCTAGCTAGCTTTAGAACCTTCTTTTTAGCCCTTCTGTGGCATAAAGTTTTGGCTTGCGAATACATGGAGAAAATAATGTAGAACTATACTACTCCCCCTATTCCTTAATATTTACTTTATTTAACCATATTTTTGTGCGAGTTTTTTACTCAAAATAGGGCAAACATTAAGGAATAGAAAGATTATTAATTAAGGACTGAATGAAACATCCAATTACATTGGTTTAAACTTTTTCGTATAAAAAATGATGAATATATGATTGTAAAGGAGTATGTCTTTAGATTTTTGTATTACTACATGGACCTGATTGTTGAGATTTCTTCATAATTTTGTCCATCTCTAAGATAAGTTAACATATTGTTGGCCGAGTTTTATCATTGTGAGGATTAATTATCTGAATATTTTGTTTTCCTTGATTGTTTGCAGCTTATTATGCTTAGTGCTTCAGCAAATAAGCTGTCATCATTGAAGGCACAAGCACATGAATATGCAAACTTGATAATGGAGGAGCTAGACCCTGAAAACCTTGGTTACATTGAGGTAACTGCATGCGCTTGTCTGTTTCAAGTTATAATGCAAGGAAGTTAGTGGTGTAAATCACATGACAGTATAGGTTAAAAAAATCTGTACAATAATATGTAGGAAGAAGAAAGAATTTGTAGTGATACATTTATTTGTAGGAAGAAGTTAACAAATAAACATGGCAAGCATACATGAAAACACAATTACGTGGGGGGAACAAACGATTTACAGCGTATAGTAATTGGCAATAGTAGCAACACATAGTTTGTGGAAGAGTGTAGACAAAACTATGCTGGTAACTGGTAAAAATAGTTTCCAACTATTAACGACTTTGCGTCAATTTTCTTCGCAGTTGTGGCAGTTAGAAGCGTTACTGCTACAAAGAGATGTGTACATGGAATACAGCAGGCCACTAAGCACAGTAAGTGCAGGGTGGAGTCAAAACTTGAGCAATTTTAGGCCAGTAAGTATCGTGAGAAAAGTAAGCTGTACTCTCAGGTGCTTCATCCTAGAAAACTGGCAGAGGGGTTGGATTTTATTGCTGTGGGTGACAGTGATGGCTTCACTCTTCATCTGGAAATTTCTTCAATACAGGCAAAAAAAGGCATTTCAGGTCATGGGTTATTGCTTATGTACAGCCAAAGGGGCTGCGGAAACCCTGAAATTTAACATGGCTTTGATCCTCCTACCAGTATCAAGAAACACCCTTACTTGGCTTCGATCCACTAGAATCAGATGCTTCATCCCTTTTGATGATAACATTAACTTCCATAAGGTATATGAATGATAAGATATTATCGGAATGTCATTCAGTCTAAAGTATGCTTTTGACAAAGCACTCCCTTACCTGCTAAATCAATGTCGAATATGCAGATGATCGCGTGTTCTATAGCAATTGCGGCAACTCTTCATGCAGGAATGCATTTATCATGTGATTTTCCTCGTTTGATCAATTCTTCTCCTGAGACATTTGCACTCATAGCCTCTGACTTCAACAATAAGAAGCCAACATACTGGGATCTTGTGAAAGGTATTGAAGGATTTACGGGTATAGCCATGGTTGTTTTGATGGCTATAGCATTCACATTAGCAACTAGCCGGTTCAGAAGAAATGTGGTGAAGCTACCAACACCATTCAACAGACTGGCAGGATACAACGCATTTTGGTACTCTCACCATTTGTTAGCTATTGTCTATGTCTTGCTCGTGGTACATGGGTTCTTCTTGTTCCTAGTAAAGAGCTGGATCAAAAAAACGGTGATACCTCATACCCTGATGTTTTTATGTAGAAGACTGGAAGAATATCTAAATTTGATTAACATAAGCAATTCCTGATCTGATTTTCCTGTGTTTTCAGACATGGATGTATATTTCTATTCCACTCCTGCTTTATATAGCTGAACGAAGTTTGCGGACCTGTCGGTCAGAGATTCGCTCAGTTAAAATCTTGAAGGTACTGCAATCCACTAGCTATGCACTAATTACATACATCTTTGCCATTTAGTTGTAATACAGGAAAACAGAAATTTCATCTTTGAAAAACAGTGAAAAATTTTAAAATATTTACAATAGATTTCTGTTTTTCTTAGGCGTCAGAGCTACCAGGAAATGTTTTCACCTTGGTGATATCAAAACCTCAAGGATTCAAGTACAAGAGTGGGCAGTATATTTTTCTACAGTGCCCTGCCATTTCAAAATTCGAATGGTAAGCCTAATCCTGATTTCCTAGAAGTTTATTGTATTATTTATGATGAGTTCTTCATCAGACTCCTGATGAAACCGTCAACCTCTTTAGGCACCCGTTTTCTATCACCTCAGCACCAGGAGACAACTTCCTCAGCGTTCACATCAGGATTGTAGGAGACTGGACACGAGAGCTAAGACGGGTTTTTACCGAGGGAAGAAAGCCTGTTTCTTCCATTGGCCGGCTAAAGTTTGAGGAAGAGGGTACCATTCATCAGAAAGGGTAAAGAATAGAAATTTTTATTTACTTGTTCTAATTCCATATAAATTCCCTGGTGTTTTTAAGGAAACTTACCTGAATGTCAAAATGATCCTATTCAGTTTACCTAGACTACATGTTGATGGACCTTATGGCGCTCCAGCACAGGAGTACCAGAATTATGATGTTTTGCTCCTGGTGGGACTGGGAATAGGAGCAACACCCTTTATCAGCATCCTGAAGGACCTTCTAAACAATGTTAAAGCAGCCACTGTAAGTTTGTCTCATTTACAATCAATAATGTAATTTCTCCATATCTCTGGGCATAATGACAATCGTTTACGCTAATTCTTCCATTGATGAATAACAGGACTCAAACACTGAGTTGAGTATGTCAGGCGACAGCTTAAGCAGTTTTGCATCAACAAGTACAGCACAAAGTGGACACAGAAGGCCGATGAGGGTTAAGAGCGCGCATTTTTACTGGGTTACTAGGGAGCCAGGTTCTTTTGAGTGGTTCAAAGGGGTGATGAATGAAGTAGCAGAAATGGATTATAAGGTAAAACTTCCTTAAGAATTTCATACGGGGTACTTATAATCACATATGATTTTTGTTTTCATTGCACTAATGTACAAAACTGTAATAGGGTTTGATCGAGATGCATAACTACCTAACAAGCGTATATGAAGAGGGTGATGCAAGATCAACCTTGTTAACGTTGGTGCAAGCTTTGACTCATGCCAAGTATGGTGTTGATATATTATCTGGGACCAGGGTATGAACTTCACTTCCCAATATGCTGATGTTATACAAGAAGTTTTCTAAAGTCATTTGCCTTGTCTCTTGAAATTTGAAGCAAAATAATGATGACTATGTTAGGAAAGATACAGGAAACAAGAATGAATCGCGTTTGATCCAAATTGCATCATTCATTCTTTCCAAAAACACTAGCCAAACAAAATACTATAAATTAGACCTGAGCTTATAAAAGTCAGGGAGGTTACTGCATCAAATGATAAGAAATCGCAGGATTGTTTCATTTACAAACCAATCTCAGTTCCAGCCAGACGAGGTAGTAAAAAACTTTGTTGTCGTCGATGTGCTGCAGGTGAAGACACACTTTGCAAGACCAGATTGGAAAGAAGTATTTGCCAAATTAGCAAAGAAACATCCATACAGCACCATAGGTAAATAATTGCAGTTTTAACTTATCTTTCATGTTTGTTCAAGAATGCTTATATTCTCTGACCAAAAAATATTCCTTGAAGTTAAGTCATTAACACCTACTTCACATTACTTCTAATCCAACACCTAATTGGGAATTGAACTCGTAATAGATATGACATATCTTTGTTTTGACCTATTGTACACCTAGCACTTAGTAATAAGTTTATAGAAAAATAGCAACTAAGATGTAGAACAAACTATAAAATTCTTTATGCATTGAATGTGATCCTCAATGCTCCAGACTGGGTAGAACACTTGATTCTTTCTTCTGAGACTTGAATGTCATCCATATCTGACATAATACGAGTCTGAGTAACATATTATAAATGTGTAAGGATTTATCTCGATGAATGTATTAACATATGCAGGGGTATTCTACTGCGGACGGCCAGTTTTAGCAAAAGAGTTGAAGAAACTATCACATGAAATGAGTCACAAGACATCAACACGGTTCGAGTTCCACAAAGAGCAGTTTTAGGACAGAGAAATATAGCCTTCATCCCCTCCCTTCTCCCACCCTCCAAAGAACACAAGCCAGCTAAACAATACCAAGTTAAGCTAACCATATACACCTTTTTGCTTAAACTGTAACTTGTAAGTATTCTGATAATCTAATAGAGAAAAACTCGGTAGCATTGTATACATATACTATACACGTCCATCATAATAACCTTCAGGGAACTTGTACATGAAGATCTAGCAAAAGTTTACACAAAAATACATGGAGTAGACGAGAAGAACATAGTTCTATAGAATCTCAGATAGTGATGGCTCTTACTCTTAACTATGATTCTTGTATTTGACAAACATGCGTTTTCATGCATGATCTCAAGAACTATGTACCTTATTCTGGTATTTTCAATAATATAAGGATGCAAATAATTAGAAATATATTGGGTCAATTATACTTAATACATAAGTATTTATGTACTGTACTTCCTAGCTAAGATTAATCTTAATTATGTTGCGTGGGAAGCACATCTAGAATAGTCAACGGACAACCAACTAAATAGTTTGCTTGATGTTTAACCTTTATATGTTCCGAATTTTGTGTTAGGCCGACCACTACGGCGTAGAATGATGAGGGAATTAAATTAAGTGGTATGTTAACAACCAACAAGATAAAGTATATTTTAGAGAGGATATTAGATTGTATAGATTTGAACCTCTTTCTATATGTCACTATTTGGCATATTGAATGCTCCGTACAATTTTTGCTTCACAAGGTTTCAACTTTTGAACGCTTGAAAAATCAAAACTTATTCATCCAAAAGAATATCTCAAAAAACATTTCTAAAATTTTGTCCATCAAGAAAATTCACAAAATTGCACTCCCCTCAAGTTTTGAAAAGAATATTGTGCATTATAATTAGTGCTTATATAACTTTGACATAAGATTTGAGGACACTTTGCAATACAAAGTATTCCTTTTAACCAGACCGGATAGTAGAAGCATAGCAAACCAGTGGGATTGCCTGAAACAGCATTAGCAAAATCTTTTTTGAGCAAATAAACATACTCCATAGTGTGCACTATGGGTCGAGTTATTGAGATTAAGTACAACACTAGCAGCCCTAAGGTCATCAGTAGCATTTGCCTTATTGGTCCGTAAAACCATTCAAACATATTGATGAACAACATATTTGACACCATAGAAGCCTAAAAGGTCATGTTTATCCAATGAACAGCCCCTACCTTTGGGAAGAGGAGAATTAGGAGGGTTAACAATCAATCCCAGAGCCTAAGGCATAGGAGTTGGGTGGCTTATCCATAAGTCTCAGCTCCCCTACCATACAGAGGAATACAATCTGTATCAAAGATATTTCCTGCAGTATTCTCATTACTTAAAAACAATACAATCCAATTTTTCTGTGCTATAAAATCTCATGAAGTCTTGGACCAATAGAGGATGGTAAGAAAATTGAGTCACTAAACAACTATATAAATCACCGAGGCATATTAAAACCCATTTGGGCGCCTAAAAAGTTTTTTGTACTTCAGCACTATCACATATATATCTTAAGCAACAGAAAGACCTGTACTACCAAATTTTGATTTCTTGAGTGTGCTTAAAGCCTCAGAGAAGGAAAAGTCAGTCAAGTTAAACTTCATTTTTTGGGTCTTTACCTATTCAAGACTTCAAGCTGCAAAATCATACCAGCACGAAAGAGCCGTTCTCAGTCATCCTTCAATCTCTTCAAAAGATTGGAGACCCATCGCCTAACACGTCGCTTCAAAGTGTAGCCAACAACAATCCCAGCAACGAAGCAAACTGCACATAACTTTGAGCAAGTCCATAACGACACCCAGTTTCTGCAAATAAACATGACAATAGCAATGAATAGGACATTAATAATAGCTTTTGGTGTATTTTACTTTCTAGAGTAAAAAATGATGTAGGAAGACATAAACAATGCTTAGTCCTGGTTAGGCTACCTTAGTTCGACAAGTCAAATAGTCCATAGTAGATCCTTTAAAAGCTAGACAGAAGGACCAAGACCTAGGTCCCAATGTCCCATTTAAGTATTAAAGTATGTTTAATGATGATTTTCCAACTAATATGGTTCAATTAATAGTGTAGTTGTCAAGAATCAGGATTCATGAAGTTATGATATAATGAGTTCTAGCTTGAGGATCCTAACAGAATACAGCAATTTACCTTATCATGAAAAATAACAAAACTATCCTCAAGCATAAGATTCACAGTCACTGGAAAAAGACTATGTGACCGGTTTGTGGTTAAACAGGTTCTTAAAATGCCTTTTGCTGATTAGGTATTACAGAGCATCTAAGAAAGTCATCCAAACCTTCAACTGCAAAACATCAAAAGAACCAAGCAATACACAGCTTTCTATGCTGCTATTCACAATCAAGTGACCCTTTTAATCAAGTCCAACTTCAATAGTATGAACAAGAGGAATAAAGTCAAAGTTTAAAGTCTTAGAAAATAGGGAATAGTCTCAAGGGCAACAAGGATATGGGATTTCAAGCAATTTACAATATTTTAACAGTCACCAAAACTGCCAAATATCCCCTTGATGTAATATGCTCTAACCAATATTTTATTGTAGGCTTGTAGCAATCATAATCAAAGTACTGAAAAGTCTCAGGTGAATGTTATTAGCCCACACCACATCTCTTAACATCTAAGGCAACCTCCCACTAATTCATAGAGACTACAACTGAAGATAACTTGACTATAACTGCCACAATGCCTGAAGAAACATCTCTAGTTACCATAATCCTGATATACACAGATGAAGCACCAGCCCTGCAAGGTCTCAACAGAAACTGGAAACATGCAAATCACAATGAAAGCACAGCATCCCAAATCCAGCTGAGCCTCAAATACTTAAATGAAAACTTCAATGAGGGCAACCTGTACATTGAATTCCAACAACTTAACAACCACTATCTAGAACATATCCAGGTAAACTGACATGACTCAACAAATGATTACAAGACAGCAGATACTTGCAATTCAATTATTGAATACAAGTCTGCAATATATCCTTCAATGATCAATAAGAGCCTTTACGTAATTAATCCAACTTACTCATGATGTGATGTCTTCACACACCACCAAAAGCCAAGCAGACCCACAACTGTTTGACTCCTAATGTTTTGGATAAGATGCTAGAAAGAAGCAAACTAGTAATTACAGTTGGACCACAAGTCAAACCCTTCCACTGCTTAAATCCTCAATCTCACTCTATATCCCTTTATTTTTCCTCTCACCGGCAGAATTTCTAGAATTTATAACAGAAATTGATGGTGTTTAATCAGTTGATGTGATGACAGAATAAATAATAAAACAATGGGATATTGGGATATGAGACGGAGCACATTATCAATGAAAGGATCTCTAAAAAGGTGTACACTGATTCCTTAAATCTAGATGCCAAAGACTTCCTCGGATTGAAGGATCTTTTAAAAGCATATTCTCCGAGGAAAAATAGAGGCACAAGGCCCAAAAATTTCACAAAATCAAATCAAAAAGAATTCCAAAGAGATGTTCCTATCCAACTCAATGCTCAGCTTCTACATTGAAATCTTATTCAGCACAGAAAGAGAAATGCAACAAGATGAACATATGGAAATTGAATTTGTTAAGTAGTGATACCCTTAGTCAAATACAAACCACCCTTAGTTCAAGTTTACACTTGAAACACCTTCCCTAGTAGGGTGATACTAGCTTCCATTCTCATATTTTGGCCATAGAGATGACCTTCCCTATGACATAACTTGAGAAATTAATTACATCTTGGATTGATCGAAAAGCATGTACGAATAACCAAAAGACTTATGATTTTCCATGCAAATCCTGTTAAGATCAACAGGGAAGTTGGCATTAAACATCAATTTTATTAGGAAGCATCACATTAATATTGGATTTGTTCAGCCAGTTCATTCAAAAGAATCAATTACAACCAATAAGAATAGTTCAACAGGATTAAGAATAATAATATAGCTTCCTTCAATTTACATATGCATCAAGTCATCCAAGAGAGTGCTGGGGGTACTTCAACTTCACACATTTTTGATATGTAAAAGAAGGAAGATTAAAAACAAGAAATCGTGAATACATAATTCACTTTGAATTTTTAGGATTAAATGTACCATGAATCAACTTTTCACAGCGCGTACGGACTATGAAATTAAAACTCGGCAGTTCTACTTCAGTGTGGTTATTCTCTAACGGGTTTTTGATCTGTCATTCCACAAAACCTCATAATGTAACGCCATAAAAAAATTGCATCCTTCTCCTCCCATGGCCTGAAAAGCCATAATTCTAACATGTTTTACACTCATATTAAGATGCAGTTTAGTATAGATTTAGAGTATTTAAAACTAATATTGCATGATGTCAACTTAACTTATTTCTAATTTCCCTTCACGGGTTGTTTGTTGTTTTAGTATGGTTTTTATATATTTTTGGCACCTATGAAAGGACATAAGAATCGCAAGCACACAGATGATGCAAAATGGGTTCGAAAGTTGCTTAAAAACTTATAGTGCTTCACTATTTTGATCATATCTCAATAACACTTGTGTGATTCAAGTAGACCTCAATAGCTTTCCAACAATATATCACACACTTCGAACATAGGCCCGGAACTCAATTTATAGCCATTTTAAGATGAGCTGACAACTAAGAATCACGTCCGTGCCCCCCCTATTTTTTATGATTACTGAGCTACCGTTTCACATAACTAAAAAAGGTATGTTTGTGCCCTCTACATTTGAAGATTTTACGTTACTCATCAGTCATTCCGTCCGTGCCTTGAAGAACTAACTAAAATCTTTTCGGCCTTTTCTCTATTTTGTCCTAGTTTTTCTTGGTCATTATAAATACTTCTTCGTGTTGTATATTTAAGGAAAACTTTATTATTCAACTTTTTGTCACATAGTACTTTTATCATTGTAAACCCTAGTATGTTGTAGAACACTTTATTTCCTTTAAATTTCATTCATTCGATTTCCGTTATTGATTCAAGTATTATCTTTTCTTCTCCTTTCTCTTATTTATTTCTTTTATACTTCGTTTTATTTCTTTAATCATATTAGAGTAGTTTATTATTCTAGAAATTACGTAGAACCCTAATAAGTATTAATTTTATAATTTAATCTCAATCCCCACGTCACATATTTATAGTTCATCTAATTTTAGAATTGGTTGTATTTTCATTATTCGACTAAACATAGTATGTTTAACAAATGTTATTAGGTTCGCAATTACACTTGACTCTTAATTGACTTTATAACCCTAATTTAAAGTAAGATAAGTCATCTTAGGATTTTTAGGATGCTATGTTTAATGTCTTTAAATTCAAAACTCTATGATAGTAGGCATGACTGCATTATTCAGTAAGTAATTGATTCTCGAAAGAGATCATTGATATTGATATAAGGTGCATCTATCATGTCAAACATAATGTGATTAATAAGGACATATTAAGGATTCCATTGGTATATATTGGCGGGGATACTTAATTCTAAAATCTTAGTTCATTATAGCTCACTCAGCTTCTATACAATCGACTCAACTTATTAGATTCCAGCGACACAATACATTGTCTAACTTTCTCTATGAAATTCAACACTTACTTTCCTGATTATATAGTAGTATGAATAGTTAGGTATTTTGATAAGCAAGGGACAACCTCATCTCGTCTGTTGCGTAATGGATGACTCACCACTTTAGAATGTTATTTAACCTATTACATATGTTCTCCAATCAAAATTTGCCAAAAATATTTTATTTATGTATTATGTAGTTTGTAAAACATGATATTTTAAGAAATTATTAGTTCACAAAATATATAACATACTCATATTATGACTGAATAGGTTATATTATATCAAAAGAACATTTTTTGAGACTAAAAGATGTAAACAAGTCTTAAACTTGTGAAATTCACACCGCGTTCTATTCATTTGTTACAGACTGGCAGCCACAACTGCATCTGTGATTTTTTTATATGGTACAGACCAAACAGTAACACTTCATAAGTTGAGCTCAATCAATTGTGTGTTTCATATCCTAGCCATTGTATAGTAAGGCCTAACCCCCCTCAATCTCAAAGAAAAGAAAAGCAATTACTAAATGAATAAAGAGCCCCTTCAACGTATATCTGAAACAGATGCCTATAGCCAAAACAGATTTTTCCAAACTGTCTCATCTCCTCATAGTTATGATACCCCAAAAGAAGCCTCCATAATATCCTCCACACCTTCTCTTTTTAACTCATACTATGTAATCATAATCTACTACTCACTATGTCCACAAGCAACAGTTCCATCAGACTTTTGCAATATATTCAAAAATTCAGAAGCATTTTATTACAAAGTTTTCTTACTGATTATGAATCACATAAAACAATAACAATACAAAGTTGCGAGAACATTCAAAAGAAAAATATAAGATAGCTTTCTTAAGTAAATCAATAAATTTCCTAATAAATTAGGGGGTAAAGCCATTGAAGCTTGCCTAATCAAATCTATCTTTATCAGGAGTATGAATATCAATTTTAGGAAATAAATATTTAAACAACATCAAACTAATATACTCCAAAAAGTTGAATTTCTAAACAGAGGGAGTGTAAAACCATCCTCTAATCCAAGTCAGAAAATTGAAACTTATATCCAACCTCGCTGGCCCTTCTCAACACAGAAGTAACAAACACCCTTCTCAACACACAAGTAACAAACACATGTGGCAGTAGCAGTACATAGACAATTATCATATCAAAAGGTTCCGTAAAAAATAAAACTAATACTCCAAACTTCCAAAGCATTTCTTTAATATATATGCGCTGTTTTCAGTCTACAATCAGAAATCATCCAAGCGAAAAGAATAAAAAATGACAGGCAATCCCACACATATGTCAATGATCAATTCTATGATAGCTAAATATCTCATCAATAAAAAATTCTATCAAAGTCTACTCGCTCACAGCACCTTTCAGACCTCAAGCAAATGAAAGAACCTAAACAAACATAAAAAGTTCCATCCACTCAATTCTGAACCCTAACTAAACTGGCCCCCGCCTCATCAAACTACCCGAAAGTTCCACATGCACCACATAGGCATACAACACACACAATAGCTGTAGTCAGAACCAAGTACTAACCATAAAAATATGAAAATACCCCTCAATTGCACTCATTCTCACCCATTGTGGTTAACAAATCCACTACTTTCAGGAAACTCAGACCAAACAGGAACTTCCCACTATCTCTACTCCCATATCCACTATCTTTTACAACACCAACATTGCGAAATCACCCAAAAAGGCTGCATTTTTTTGCATTAAGATTTAAAATTGATGGTGGGTAAGTGACAAGATGCAAACTTTCAGCATAAATTCATCAAATTCCCGCATATGGGGTGAATAAATAACCCAAAATCTGGGAAAATTTGCCAAAAAAATTTTTTTTTGAAGACAAGCATAGTAAAAGTACCTAGGAGGTCTGGTGGCTAGGACTCCAGGAGGCACATAGGGGGAGGAAGGAGGAGGTGGTGATGGGGCTTTTGATTGTGCTTCCAAAACAGAAGAACCCCACAATTTTGCATCTTCGGAAAACTGACGGTATGCGCTTTGAACGCTCTCCATTTCCACCCAAAACCCGGTATCCCAAGAAAAAAAAATAATGAGTTTTAAGGGCTTAAGGAGTATGCAAGGAATTGTAATTTGGATGCCATCGGGTCTGATATGGATCTAGTTTCTGTCCTTGGGTACATATTTGGTTTCACCAGATTTAAATGTTCAAAGCTAGATTGGATCCGAATGTGGGTCCACTTGTAATTTTTTTTATCAAGTGGGTGCAATAAATTGTCTTGAAGATTATGGTTAGTATGAGAAATTGTTTCAAAGTTCGGTGTAAGGTTTGTTTTATAGTCTCTAAAAAAAAAAAGGTTTGATTTATGGTCTAGATATATCGAAAATTCGAAGTAGTTAGATTTTAGATATTTTACTCAAAATTCAAGTTGAGTTAGAATTTAAGTTTCATTGTCTCCGTGGATTCCAATCCCAAACCCCAAGCTTTTTAGGGCCTAATTTTTTGAGATTGATTTATAAGGGAACACATATTTTAAAAGGTAAGGAAAACTTTTTTGTGCCATGCATTAAATTCAACGGAACTACAAAACTTATGTTGATTGAGTGAGAACAAGATGGGTGGAGATAGGTGAATAAAGGAATATTCTTATCAATTATTTTTATTGAACTTTTTTTTTAACTTTTTTTGCTAAAATTATGCGACTTATTATTTTTGTAAAACTTAACTTAGTTACGCCAAAAAATAATGGTTCATGAATCAAGACAATAAAATAATATGATAGTACAATAGTTTTCCAAATAAAAATCAAAAGAGAAAATAATGCAAAGTAATCTTTAAAAGGGCATAATTACTTAGACCAAAAGTTAAAAGGTTGATTTCACAATTGATTATAAGTTAAAATAGCTGACAATTCGGGTGTTGTAGTAGGGTTCATATTAGGTCATGTCGGGTTCCGGGTCAAATTTGGATCGGGTTATACTAAGTCAAGTCTTTATCGGGTCAAGTTCGAACTTAGCTCGGATTTAGATCGTATCAAGTCATGTCAGATTATTTACCCTTTCAGGTGCAAGTTAGGTTCGGTTCGTCCATTTCGGATTCGGTTCAATTTTGAGTTCGGGTTGTACTAAGTCAGGTTTTAGCCGGTTTTGTGGTGGGTAATTTCACGTGTAGGTCATATTTAGGTTGGATATTATCAAGTCAAATAATTATTAAATCGGATTTTACCGAGATTGACTCAATATTTATGACGTTTAATCAACTATTTCAGGTTCAATTCTAAATTTGGTTGTATAACTAACACGATGAAACATTATGCTTCAAAAGAAATTCTATATAAAGCTTCAGAAGAAATTATATCACTTACAGAAGTAACAAAACATTACAATATGTTCAATCAAAGGTATGTCAAAATTATTAAGTGGGATGTTATATTATGCAAGTCAAATTTGGATACTTCATAAAAAGTTGGTTAATCTTTCTTGGAAAAAACAAATTAGAGAAAAGCATGTACATCTAATAATTCGAATCATACTTGAAATTTGTAACAAAAACTTATTTTGGCAGTCTTCCCAAATTGTGTTAGGTGGTCGAAAGTCATTAAGATGTATTATTTGATCCATCATACACTTTTTTATATATATTTTTGAAAGTAAAATTCAACAAACATAATTCAATTTCTCTAAAATCAGACTACAAGTTATTACAACTTTAGATAATAACGGGTAGGATCAACAATGAATCAATAAACGGCTCATGGGTCACAATAGATCGGGTTTATAACAGGTTATCTCGGGTTCTAATCTGTTTTGGTTTTAATAATTAGGTGGTGAGTTATTTTGGGTTTGCTTCATTGTCAAGTCGGTTCTAATTGGTTATCGGTTTATGTCGGATCGAGTGCTGATTTGGGTTCGAGTCTAATAATATAAGATAAAGTCGGTTGTCGGTTAATATCAAGTCGAGTTTAGGTCAGATTACATGTTACCAATTTCACATTTAAAATGGGTATAAATCGGGTTCAATTATTATAGGTTCGAGTTGGTAATTAGGGTCAGATTAATTTATGATAGCACTAAGTCAAAGAGGTTATTCACCACTTTTTTATAATGGTTCTCGGTTGAATATCCAATCTAAACTATTTTTATTCAAAAACCACATCTCTAGAATCATTAAAATGTCAACATACCATTCAATATATACATGTACATCTAAAGATCACTTAATTCCATAAGGAATTTCATCTCATAGATAGATTTATCATTGATGGATAAATCGAGACAAGTCCAATCCACAGCCTCCAATGAAACAATTGATAAGAAACGAGCTTTGGAGTTGGCTGGCCACAGTTGCTCCACCCCTTGCACTACATCCTCCTTATCTTGTTAAATTCCTTCACATTACAGAACACACATTGACACACAACTCTCAGTCTCTCTGATCAAACTTGTCAGATCAACAATGGCTGCTCTCTCTCTCCCCAAACACTCCCTCCCTTTCATTCTCCCATCCCAAACCCCCAAAACCCATCCTTCTTCACACCTCTGCATCATCTCCAAATCATCGCAATCCCAGTTCTGTGGCCTCAAATTATCACAGCCTTCTCTCTCCTCCTCTGTCACTTCCCGCCCCTCCAAGTACTCCATTGTTGCTGCTAAGGTGGGCCCACTTTGTTTACATTTTTGGCATGTTTTGTTGGGTTTTGAGTGGAATTTTTCATCTGGATTTTTTATTCTGTTGCTGAAAATGCAGGTTTCAGAGGGTAGTTTGGCACCTGCATTCACTTTGAAAGATCAAGATGGGAAGAATGTGACCTTGTCTAGATTCAAAGGGAAGCCTGTTGTTGTCTACTTTTACCCTGCTGATGAAACCCCTGGCTGCACCAAACAGGTCCTTACTTTTAAATCTCTCCCTGTCTTATTTTTGTTAATATAATGCTTACTCTGAATCCTGACAGACCATCTTTTACAAGAATTGTTCTTTACTGCTTTATTTTGGGTATGCTATATGCCATTAATTATTTATTATGGTTTTGCTTTGTGTATGTTATTATTTTATTTGGTTCTACAATAAATTTTGGTTCTAAAACTTCTAATGTTTTTCTTAATGTGGAAATGTCATTGTGATGGGAGTAAATGTTTGAGTATTTTTTTTTGTAAGAACCTTATAAACCCTTGAAAGAACCAATATCATAGGGATTAGAATGATACATATTAGTGATCACGTCAGGGTAAATGGAGTTGGCCTATGATTGACTTTGGTGGTCGAAGCCACCTATTGTTATCTACAGTTTGTCATTTTTATTATGTTATGATGTGGAACCCTTGTCGTAACGTAGTTGTCCCTCTTCTTTATATAGCATCCCTGTATTACTCTTGTGTATTAAGAGACTTGATCAATCTTGGGTTTCAAATAATCATGGTTTCGAACGATTTAAGTTAAGGTGCTAACTTTCATTATGTATGTCAATTGTGTTTAATTGGTCAGCTGTACATTGCCTGTAGTATTGTGTTCCAGATATTGAAAGATGATAATACATCTTCTGATGAAATAACTTTGGTGTATGAGGTAAAGAACAATGACCTTGCTCTAGCAAACTGTTTTCATTCATCAGTCACATGCAGTGACAAGTTGCTGCTTAGATTGGTTTGTTCAGGGCAATATAGAAATTTACATAGTTGTCCCTCTTCTTTATATAGCACCCCTACGTTACTCTTGTGTATTATGAGACTTGATCAATCTTGGGTTTCAAATAGTCATGGTTTCGAATTATTTAAGTTAGGGTTCTAACTTTCATTATGTATGTCAATAGTGTTTAATTGGTCAGCTGTTCATTTGCCTGTAGTATTGTGTTCCAGATATTGAAAGATGATAACACATCTTCTGATGAAATAACTTTGGAGTATGAGGCAAAGACCAATGGCCTTGCTCTATCAAACTGTCTTCATTCATCAGTCACATGCAGTGACAAGTTGCTGCTTAGGTTGGTTTGTTCAGGGCAATATAGAAATTTGCCTCCTGTTTGTTTATATGGAAGTAAATTGTTTTCTCATGTATCAAAAACGTTATGTTTTTGGGATGGCCTCCTACTATTCATCAAGTCTCATCATGGATTATTGATAAGGTGTGCTATATTATCCGCTGGACTTGAGTGAGCTACAAATTAAATAGTTAGGCTGATGGATTAGTTAGGTCATATCTTATATACAAGGATATGCAATAGACATGGAATGCTGCAAGCTAGCTAGCTAGTTGGTATTTGAATATTGTGAGTTCCATGAAATGAAGCTAGGTCAGACGAGAAGACAGGCTAGATAGTTAGAATATTTGGTACTAGCTCTGCATGCAATGTATCTTGAACATCCAAATGGCAGCAATGAGAAACATCATAGTGCAACAGTTGACATCTGAATATTGAACGGAAACTAGTACAGAGGAGCGAAGCTCGCTTTTTTATGCAAAGGAATGGAACTTCCTCCCAACAATTGAATTGCTTAGTGATGGTATTTCTAGAATGAATGAAGCATTAGAAAAGCGTTTTTAAATCAGTGAATCTAGTTGAAATTCAATGTCAAGGAATTTTTGCAATCTGGCTGTCTATTATTTTCCCAATAACATCTTCATCTAACTAGTTTACTTTAATAAAGTACAATGTGGTTACATTTGAGGACATGTTTCTTTTTCTCAAGTTTATGTGGTCCAGAGAGCAGCAATAATATGTACTATTTAGTGACAATCCTCTGTCAAGATTGCTTCGTAATTGGAAGTTAAACCTTGATGTATTCTTTCTTTTGCAAATTCATACATAAATTTATAAGCTACCAAGTACTACATAATATACAAAGTAGTAAAGGACCATTTTGGCTTTTCACTGGAATTACATTCACAAGGGGTGGTGATGTAACCTAGTCAGCATCAAATATAGGCATTTTTAGTTAGCTAGGTAAACAAACTTTTTTGAAAGTAGACTAAGTGTAAAATAGAGTTCTACACTACTGAAAAGTTTTCTCTTTAAGAGGATTTCCTTATTGCCATTTATGTAAAGCTCTGATGGCAGATTGCTTTCTATGAAATAGATTAAATTCCTCTTCCTACTCTGTCCATGGCTTCTGCTTATAATAAGCAACTAGCCTACCAAAGATATGTTGAACAAAAGAAAAATAGAATATCACTCCAACTTTTTAAGCAATCTCCCTTTTGTAGGAGTTAATCCTCCAACAATTTATGCGAGATTTCCTCTTAATTTATTTTTCATTGCACTAATAAACAGCTTTGGTGATGGCTAAATTGTTCTCCTGAACTTTTGTTTTTGGTATCTGATAATATGTGTATTCTTTGTTTCTTCTAGTGTTATTGAACTTATTTGAAATTTGTTTTTGTCCTTCTGACTTGAACTTTGTATTTTCTCCACAGGCATGTGCTTTTAGGGACTCATATGAAAAGTTTAAGAAAGCAGGAGCAGAGGTAATTGGTATTAGTGGTGATGACTCATCATCTCATAAGGTAAATACAATATTGTAGTGTAGTATGTAATTATCTAGCAAACATTTCCATTTAATTGGTATTTATCACCATCAGATTTTGCTGGCTTAGAAGAATAGAAAATCCTCAATGCATGCTGTAATGTGTGTTCTTTTTGTAATTTTTTCTGGGTGATATGCTGGGTGTTTGAGGTAGAAACCAACAATTATTTCCTGCACAAGCACACATATAAACGGCAAGCAACGGAAAAGGTTGGTGTTGAGCCTGGGGTTTTTTTACTTGAGATACCCGGCAATTGCAACTGCATTTTCGTAGTCACCTAAGAAAGAGAGATGCTGTTGTTGTAGTCTAGTGAAAATGTCGTTAGGGTGACATTTAAGATGTGGGATTCATTACCTTCTGCAAAGCCGCATCATTTGTTACTCCCTGAATTGGAACCAAAAAGAGAAGGAAAAAAAATGAAGAAAACGATCCTGTAAATTTTAGAGTTTGTATGTGTAGCTAGTAGTATATACTTTGTCGTTGTAGCACATGAGATAATGGTTCTGGGTTAAACCTTTAGGATGTCCTCCCCACATTTAGTTGGGTTTCTTATTAAACCCTTATTTTGAAAATATAATAGTTTCTTAAATCTGTGAGGAAAAACTAAAAACTTGTTGCGCTACTTGAATTTTGCTCTGCAGATTTTTAAATTATTTTGCTAATTGCTTCTCAAGGGCAAACATATGGCTAGTGTGTAGTGTGTAGTGTGTAGTGTATAGTGTATAGTGTATAGTGTATGCTCACCAAAATTTTCTCCTGGTATATATTTAAAGTTCCTGATGTGCACTATTTTTGTTGTTGTAAAACTGTATGGATCCAGTCATTCAAACAGAAGTACAAACTTCCTTTCACTTTGCTAAGTGATGAAGGTAACAGAGTGAGAAAAGAATGGGGAGTACCTTCGGATCTTTTTGGAGCTCTCCCTGGGAGACAAACCTACGTTCTTGACAAAAATGGAGTTGTCCGACTCGTTTACAACAATCAGTTTCAGCCCGAGAAGCATATTGATGAGACCCTCAAGTTTCTACAAAGTCTTTGAGCGACTTTCGACTTTCACAGATATCAGATTCTGCGAAACCTTTCATCTCCCTTTTCAGTCAAGTAGCATTCCTGAATCCTTGATTCCCCCATGTATGTCGTAGATCTTCTTTCTTTGTGTTTTAATTGTGATTAATTTTGTATACCATGCCCAATGTCCCTATCAACATTTAAATGCGATAAAAGTTGAGAATATCAGAATTCGGCAGCTACGTAGCTCTGCTATCTTGAGCAGTTCTCTGGGATTAAATTCCAACTTAATTAGTATATTACCCTTCTCTATAGCTGTGATGGCCATATATGTGTCACAACTCACACGATGGAGTATAATCTTGCATTGCTTCAATGGTATTATATAATAGATTTTACAGGGTTTTAACATAGAGTATATATATTAACTGAGATAAAGAAGTCAAACAAGATTAGAACTCCATTTAGAGTTGTCTTGTTTAGTTCTCTCCCTGCCTCCTGAACTGACAATTTTGTAGCAAAACCTCGGGTGAGGTTCATCAGTGACCCGTGAACCCATAAGACCTTGCTGCTCATTCTCATACATGCTCGCTGGTGGGCTTCAGCTGACTGTCATCATAATCTAAAACCTGGCTTGGAGATTTGGTTGGAAACTTAGATTGCAATGCTTTTCTGTGCTTGTTCCTAGTCTTTAAGATATGTCTATTTTTTCATCGTACAATCTGTAAAAAAGCTGTGGATCTGAGAATGAGAGTTACTGAGGAAGTCTGTATATTGTCATACCCGTTTGAAACTCTGGAATTGTACTGTTGTATGCTCATTTTGGGGACTATATTGTGATATTGGTGAATGAGACATGCTAATGAACTAGGATATAAATTCACAGTAGTGTTGCCAACGGCAGTATCCAGTATTACTTTTTCCTCAAATGTCGCCCTTTCGTACTTGTGGCTGATATAACCAAAAGGCAAAGGGAGGACAAAGAATACAATCTATGACTCAACCGAAACATTGAAGATAATAAGCTTATTATTATGTTAACTGATCATTACATGCTTTTGCAAACCTTTTGTACGCCTACTAAATTACCAAACATAAAAACTTACTAAAGTTTTTACCACAGATTTTCAACCTAATTCTGTTTTATTTTGCTACTTAATCAGTAGAGATTTAGCATTTCAGCTAAATCTATATACGCCTAGCAGTTACAGAGTTAATTGATGATTGCTGAGCATTATTCATAATAGTACGTGCACATAGTTTGTTGCTGTTTGCTTTGATCAGTTGTGGTCCTCGTAGTCTTGACTGGTGTAAGGGCTGAATGCTTCAGAAAACCAGGTTTTCTTCCTCCAGGAATTCCATCCCATCTCCTCACAAAGTTTATCATTATGATTAATGCTAAAGGTTGAAATGCATTGCCTTTTGTAGAACCTAGTTGTCCTCTTCATAACTTCCACCTCCTTATCAATCTGCCCAAGCATATCGTCTACACTAGGGAGCTTGAATTGGTCGTCCACAAGCCTTGCTAGCCACTTGCACCGTAGCTCAGCCGATTGTAGGTTCGATACCGTCTCGATGTAGCCTATAAACGCCATATTTGGAATCATTGGATTTACAGTGCTCCTGTTATTCAGCCATATAAGAACCAAAATAAGTTAATCATCTTTGATTGACGAAAATAAAGACATCGAAGTCAGATCATTTTGGAAATATAAGAAACAAAACTAAACTCGGGCAATGACTTTTCCAAGGCAATTTTAACACAATAGTCAAGATTAGTTAACAGGACACTATCGCCTCAACCTCAGTGGAATACTGCCTTGGAAAAATCTCCATGCACCCTAAAATTTTAGTAGGAACAGTCAGTTTTTTCTAACAGGATGATGCATGAAATATTCAAGGCAGAAAAAGATTATTACTTGTACAATGGCATTACTCCATTATAATCAAGGAAGCTAGTGAAGGGTTGTGGTAGTATGGACTCTAGCTTCTTCTTCCCATCATAACCTGTTGCAAAAATCACTAAGTCTGCCTGAAGCTTGCTTTTATCGTCGAATTGGAGTCCATCTTCGTAAAACCACCATTTCGTTGTCTTCTTAAATTTGATTCTTCCCTCATCAGCCTCAGAGAAGAAATTTTGAGGCAAGATTGCCATTTGACAACTTGCATAATCCTCGTGGAAAGGGTGCTCTGGTTTTAGCCCATGCTTCTCCAATGGAAGCTTCCACAGTAAATAACTCTCGATGATTTTTGACACAACTCGTTTCTGGAACAAATAAGAGTCATAATTAAAAATGTGCACTTCATTAACCTAGTATCATTGTCTAGGATACTATTGATTTTCAAGGCTAGTTAATACACCATCAATCAAAATTAGAACAACCACACGTCTTTATGTGGTATATTTACATGATCGTGTAGGTATTTTGTATGCACACGAGATATTATAAACTTATTATATCATCAACAAAAGTTACCCCTCAACACAACATGTTTCGGTCTTTATCAACTTTGAAGGACAACTTTTGTTATATTAAGGGGTAATTTTTGTTGGTGATACAATTATCTTATTTTATTCCGTCTGTATACAAGATTTTGTGTTTTGTATGAGGTAAATAAAATTAGAAATTAAATTACCATAGGGGATAGTAGGAGGCATGTTAAAGCCCTTAGAAAGTTTTGGTCAGGCCTCTCATGGATAAACTGTGAAGATCTTGTTGAGTAAAACAAGTAAAATGGCAAGCCCCATATTGTGTAATGAGGAACTGTCCAATGCAAAGTTCTTATCACCATGGTGCACGCTTTCCCATCTTCTCCTGCAATAATTCACGATGCAATTCATTACACTTCCACCTTTACTATATGAGTTCATGCAATGATTCATATCAATAACAAGAGATGTGACACAAAAAAAAAAATTAAATAAATTTATCTAATTACGACTAAGGTTAATCACGAATACCTTATTTAGTAATAAAGTAGAACACAGTGCGTTTATATATATATATATATATATATATATATATATATATATATATATATATATATATATATATATATATATATATATAAAGTTAAAATAAGAAGGGTACTTAAAATGAGAAGGATGAGAAGACATCTTAGCTCTTCATCTCCTAAATCTAACGGATGATATTTTATATACTCATAGTGATCCTTTTTTTAACTCATAGTGACCAAATAATTTTTTTCACTTATAATGACTTTTTTTTATGGTTATAGTTACTCTTTTTATTATTATAATGACCATTTTTTATTGCTATAGTAACCATTTTTTCTACATGTAATCTCTAGCGTTGGATCTTACCATTTGAATGGTTAAGATCTCTTCTTATTCTTCTTATTTTAAGCACCCTTCTCATTAGATCCCTCCCCTATATATATAGATATAAATATTTATGTATGTATGTATGTTATGGAGGGTGACCCTTAACCTTAAACTTTTAGGCCAATCCAATCTAGCTTGCTACCTTTACAACAAGCCTCTTAAAAAAAACATTTTTCTCAATTTGCATTAATTGATCTACACATAGTATGAACTTGGCATTTAATTAAAATGTTTTTCGTTGAGCATATGATTAACTGTGTCGTATATGTACTCCGTATGACAGCCATAGATTTTATTCTGTACTGCTAGTATGAAAAGCATATCCTAGGTGAATTATACATATGCAACCATATGATGTAAACCTTTCCGTATCGTTAATACACATAGTATGCACTCTTTATTATATACTATTTTTGGCACGCACAACTAGTATGAACATAAATATGTATATAGATTAATCATAAAATATTAATTAAGTAGATTATATAATTAATTAGATTATGTCGGGTACATGCAGTATGAACACCATTTTAAAAAAAAAAAAACCCTATAACGATATGCACATGCAAGAGAAAACTCATTAGAAAGAGCAACCAAAAATGACTGTTTTAAATTTGTTTTTAAGGTTTATTGTTTGTTTTCGGGATGTGAAAAACAAAAAATGAAAAGAAGCAAAGGTCAAGACACACATGATTGGAAATTTGGAATATATATTGACAAGGGTCAAGTGTACTTTAATTTCTTTGTTTAGGCACTTTAATATTTTATTTTGTATGCCTTGTTTGTTAATTAAAGAAACTACAGTTGAATAATCCAGATGTTTAGTGAAACTCGAAAGAATAGTTATGCATATGATCTCTTACTTAGTCATTAGCAACATTATTATATACTCGTATCAACTATAATCAAACTTTGAATTATATTGTTTGATCAAGTATGTATGTAGTGGCAGTCAAGTAATAGATTGACTCCACAATCACACGAATTCTATATAGTAGTACGTTCTTGATAGAGTATACGTATGACCAACTAAATTTCATGGAGAAAAACAAGAGAAAACTTGTAGTCATAGGATTAAAAGATATTATTTGCTTGCTTAATTCTTAACTAAGAATTACTTTTCTAATTAATTGTGTTTTGACCACTATCGTCTTTTTTCATATAATGCTTCGTAAAATTAAATATACAGTGTCATAGTAATAGTTAGAAATTAGTAGTTACGGAGTATTTTGTAGGTATCATATGTCTTTTAATTTTTAAATTAATCTTAATTTTAAAAATATGAGTAATATTAATGCCAAAATATTTCAAGATATATGATCAATATTGAAAATAAACATGTATGTTCATAATTTGTCAGCTTAGGGGGCTAGTTAAGTATCATTCCAGCTAAATTATACTCCATATAAACTTATAAATTTAAACATGTACGAGTAGAGTTAGAAAAAGATTTGTATGCATGTTAAGCAGTCAAGCACAACTAACTAGTTTGGCATGAGGCATGATTATTTGCCAAATGCAATGTACTACGTAGTTGATGAACATGGAAAAATTAAGGCAATTACGACATGAATACATTATTCTTAGAGATTTCTTTCTAATATATATATATTTCAAATAAAATATAAGTATTATGGAAATTTAATTTTTGTTTAATTTCGATAATATAAGGGACTTGATAATTGTGATTCTAAGAGTGTTTACCCTCTACTTTTATTTTTCAACTATAGAATTTTGTAGGGTATACGGAATAAATAAGATGTGAGTCAAATATGCTGATTTTCTAAGACTTAAAGATTGGTAATATATATGTGTTACTCTAATTTTTTGTGCTAAGCCTCCATTTTATTAAAATGTAACGCAGAAAAGTTATAGCTAAAATTATGAGAATTACGTACATATGATAGCATTACACGGAGTAATAACAAACAGTTCCTATACTAGTAACAACATGGTGTATTAGTTGGTGTTTAGTGCATATGTGTTGTGTGCATGCATGTGTTAGAACATTTCAAACTAGATTAGTTTGTTAAAATTTATGCTATTCACCAGTATGGTATATTACTATCTACATATATATTCAAGAGAATAATCTCATAATTTATTCATGAGTCTTCGTTACATGAATATGAAGAATCTAAGCTTATCAAATTAAATCAAATTATAATACCCTAACATGTAATCTGAATAACCTATACATCTCAAATTATAAGACATATTTGCTACTTGTAATATAATCCTCTAATTAAGAAGATTGCCCCAAAAATATGAAGAATCTAAGCTTATCATATAAAATAAAGCTAGTAATATGCTAGTGTCCAATAGTTTCACAAAATATAATAACTTATTGTAATATGACTGCAAAATTCCCTCTAAAGAATGGTAACAATCAGCCCTAAACACACACAAAAAAAAAAAAAAAAAAAAAAAAAACTCACCTACCATGAGAAAATAGTATAATAAATGTCATAATGTAAGGTACCATAAAGATGTATATATAAAATAGTTGCTCATCTAAAGTAGTAATAATATATAAGGAGTAGTATATTATATAGTAGTCAATAAGAATAATAATATACCTTGGTTCGCTTCAGCACATTCAAGGGCAAGGTCAATTGCAGATTTCTTGTAACCAACAATTGCGACACTCTTTCCCTTAAGAAGTGAAGAAGAAGCTTCTTCCTTGCTTAGTTTGCAATAATCAAGGGTATGTAGCACCTTTCCTTTGAATATTTCAGGGCCTTTCTTTGGTGGAAAAGTGGGGATTTTTGGGATATTACCATACTTGCCAATACAGACCACCACAAACTCAAAAGTGTACCTCTGCAACATTTAATAGAAGAAACAGATTAACATAGTATATCATAAGAATATATTCACTAACCAAGCTACTTCTAACTTTGATTTAGAATAGTCATTATTACTATAAATCAATTAATTAACCTAGAATTTAAAATTTTGTTAATAACATAATGATTTTTATTCAATGTATACTAGCTACGTTGGTTTCTTAAGATTATGTCAAGTAAAATTTCTAGGAATTGTGTTGTCAAATTATAATACTTCAAAAATAAGTATTTCTATATCATATATAGATATTGTTGCATCAGATATAGAAATAATACAGAAAAACATATATAAGGTATAACTATTATGATCTCAAGTATAGAAATAAAATTTTGAAAAACATATATTAGGAGTATGTGAGAAGAAAAAAAAAATTCTGATCCCTAAAAAAAAAAATTCTAAGTAAATTTTATGGCTTAAGTTGAAAAGTGAAACGCATTATTTCTTGAAATTCTATCACCATATGGAGATAAAATTACGCCCTACGTGCAAAATGCAAAACTTTAGGCAAGTAGTTACGCATTCATAAAACTAGAACATCACAATACAAATTACGTACCTCAATGGACTCGAAGTCGTCTTTAGTTTGAACGGCCAACTCCCACGCCGGCTGGCCAGTCAACAACCTCCCATACCCGGCCTCTCCTTCGCGGTGGTTCCCATCACCGACGTAGCGTAGCTCCACCACCTTGGAACGGAACTTAACAAACTTAAGGACATCAAAGTGGGTAGCATAAGCGTATAAGTAGTCTATGATTTCAGCATAAGAAGGGAAAGAAGAGTTATCCCTATCATGCCAAGGGAAGTCAGAGAATTCATAGTCACACCGAGGGGTTTGAAGTTTAGTAGAACGGAATGAGGCATGTTTCCATACACCTCCAATCCCGTCGCTGGCCTCAAAGACCATGGGCTGGTACTTGGCTAGCTGTTTAGCGGCCGCTATGCCGCTAATCCCAGCCCCTATGATGGCTATCTTTGAGGAGATAGGAGCCATTTTGGATGCAGGCCGGTCTTGGAAGAGATGGCTTGCTTGCCAATAAGTAGGATGCTTTCTATGTGATATGGGTTGATGAAGGTGGTATAGAGGATATTGCTGTAATGGTTTTGTGTGCTGGTATTTATAGAAATTGAGAGTATAGTGTGGGACACGTTATTATATATATATATATGATCGATCTTAGTAAATAATTTTTAGATGACTTTGAAATATCTAGAGAAATGGGAAAGAAGAATAGTACGTGGTTATGCAATGCATGCATATGAATTTTCTCTTGGGTTATATTGTTACTTTATTTTCGTATATTATTCCCCTACTTACGTATATTACTCCCTTGTTACTTGTCATTTGACCTTCAATTCGGAGTCGCACATGTTTGATATGTAATACTTCGTATTTCTGTCTCTAAATAAATAATAGGTCATTTTTTCTTTCTAGGTTTGTAATTTAATTAAAGTTTAATATACTGTCAAAGGAGATCCGTTTTACCGATCATTTGGTTGGATATGCCCATACTCTCCTTGGAGATGAAGCCATGCACACCCTTAAGATACCTACATAAATGTGGTGGTATTTACGGGAAAGTAAAATCGACGGAAAAAATTTGATCCAATATTATTACTACACAAAGTATTGTATACACACGGAATACAATAAAATTATTATATTCCTAGTAAAAGTGTCCCGTCAATATAATAAAAGTTACCCTTTAAAGTGGATAAAAATTGACATATGTTGTGTTGAGGGGTAACTTTTATTATATTGAAGGATCACTTTTACTGTGAATACAATAACTTTATTGTGTCTCGTATGTGTAGAATACTTTTTTTTTTTTATTACTAACCGTTTGGTTAACCTATCTCCTTTGTCATTTACTAACGAGAAATGAAGGCCAATATTAACATATATCGATGAGCTACGAATCCAATTATTTGGTATAACATGCGTTTAAGTATTATCTATTTCATTGGCCGTATTGAGTAGTTGGCATTCAATAAGTAGGTTTACAATTTAATTATTTACATGACACCCATATTATACATACACACCGTAGTACACCATACACTTTAGCAAATTGATAAAACATTTCATATATATCAACAAAACTAAAATTAATTATTACCCCATTTGCATGTATAACTTTTGAACTTCATTTGGACTACTAGGTTACAATGTCTTAGTATTTTGTGCCCCTTTACTAGCCCGAGATGAAATAACAAACATAAAAGTATTTTAATAATGTTGTAGTTTTATGGTGTTGTAACAAAATTGTTAAAATTATATTATTCACCCGATTACAACATACTTTATTTACTCGCCAATATGCCATGCTACCCAAATGAACCAAAAAAAAAAAATTAAATAAATAACCCCTTACCATTGACATTTGTATATGAAACTAGGTGCTCTAAAGCTCATGCACCCTTTAATTCAATTCTTTTGTTTCATTCATTCTCTTATTATTGTCAAGTATATGTATATGTGTGAGTTGTGTGTCCTACGTGAAAAAATGTTTTAAAGAGCTTCTAATTTATAAACCGACTCCTCATATATTATTGCTATATGATTATATTCCCTCTACCTATAATTTTTTGTCCTATTTATCTTTTTACGGTCTCCAAAAATGACTTATAACGCTTTTATCTCCATATTAGTAAGATATAAAATTATGAAAACTTGATATTCAAATATTTTACATTAAGATGGATCTAACACAAGATTTCACTTGAATATATTATTCCTTATAACATAATGATAATTTATGGTCAAATTATTTAAACTTTGACTCCATAAATAGAAATAGAGCAAAAATTAATGAATGGAGATAGTAGAATAAGATCTCAATTAGGCTTAATTTTGGCCTACTCATGTATTATTGTTATATGATTAGAGGATAAAAACTCACTTAGACTTAATTTTGGGCTACTTGCTCTTGTCACACTCCATCTGCTCTATCAAATTGTTATCAAAATTAGGTTGCACCATCTCTTTGCAATACCATCTATACAGTGGCTTTGTGTGGTCACAACTTCTGACCCACAAGGCCCAAGTGTGTTCGGTGTTTTCCTTAGGCCGAAAAAGCTTTATGGGTTCTTGGTGCGTTGGTTGGTTAGATTGGCTTAAGGGGGAGTGCATCTGTGGATGTAATCACATTTTAAGATTAGGTCACATCATATGATTTGAGATGAGTACTAAATCCCAATTAGATAGATGAATGAGCTTTTGACCAATTAAGATAAAAAAGTAAAATACATACAAGAACGGTAGTTTTAAAGGGGCCATATAAGAAAAACAAAAAGATTTCTACTTTCAATATGTACAAATGGCAGGCCCCGTTAAAACCCCTTGGCTGACCCGTTTATAAAAGATTCTAATTAATTATGGGTTTAATTAGGTCGATATTTTAGAGGGACATGTTTTATTGAGTCTTTAATGAGTCAAGTCAGGTCAATAATTGATCAATAGTTTTTAAAACTTTTAAATATTATCAGATAATAAACGTTTTTCACTTGCTTGCCAATAATCCACTGCCAATGATTAAAGGTGATACAGGCATACTATTACCCACTATATATAAAATTATACTCTATTTAGGTCAGCCCCGTTCGACTCAATCCATGTTGTATCTTATTTTGCTCGACCCCACTCAACCCATTTTGTATCTTTTTGCCTTGACCCATCGGCCCGTTTTTTATGCTACTCATTATGGCCCTAACCCAATCCAACGCACAAGTCCACTTTCAATCACTACTTATAGAACCAAACAAAGATAGTCTTGTTCTTTGTCACTAATAAAGATAGGGTATAAGTTTCTATAACTAGTAAGTATTCGTAAAAAATATCCTAAATTCAATCCTCAGCTAAGATTTCTACTTTCAATCACTAGCTTTAAATATTAACATTATTATCTTTTATAATGTCATTTAAAGATAAAATAGCGTGGTTGTTAAATTTGTCCGTGTTTTTCGAATTTGTTAAATTTTCAATCCAGAGTTAAGATTGAAAATTGTCATTATTGGTTTCTTACTATGAAAATTTACAATTCATATCATTCAAATTTACAGTATGATTTCATATTATATTATCTCAATGAGAAATTCCTAATCTATATCTGATATAAATATATCAAAAGGCATTTTTTATAATTTTATATCTATATCTAAGATTAGTTAGATTATCTATACCTAAAAATATTTTTCTATATTTTTATATCTGATATAATAATATCGATATTTGATATAACAATAGCTATACATGATCTAAATCTTAAAAAGTTAATCACAAAAAGTAATACATTTACAAGCTATGTAATTGTATAGAGATATTACAAGCAAAACCGTATGGAGTATTTCTTTATCAAACACAAAAGTTCCACAAGCCAAGACAATAGATTAATTAAACATCTTACAGTACCGAGATTATATTGTATAAAACATGTTTACTTAGTTGTCTCAAATGACATGAGGGCTTACATTTGGAGTATTAGAAGGGTGCTTGACCATATTATGCTCATTCAAATCCTAAAGAGGACAATATAATGCAGAAAACATGTAATTGTAGTTATTTTGTTGCTGCATAGAAATGGTTATTGAATTTCTAGGAATTTTCATAGTCAAGTGATATGATTCCAGATGTTTTGAATTAAGCCTAGAATATGAAGAAGAACAAGCTCTTTCTAAGCACAGAAAACATACAATATAAATAAATATATGAATAAAGTTTTACTGAGTTGCTCAATCAGTAATAAAGTTTTAAGTACGAAGTATATTTTACTGCAAACAATTGAAAAAAAAAAAAAAAAAACTGGGTTTTGATGTCAACATTCAACTCTTGATTTAAATTCGACTATGGCCCTCAGTTAGAACTTAGAAAAAATATGAGTTTTAGATTCGAATGTCGTTACTATTGCTTTGTTTGAATGTTTAGGAGCTAAGCTACTACCGTTCGAAACTTGTACGACACGCACTTTTTCATAGACTCTTTGTAGCTTACACGGCTAGATAGTGAGCCCTCGTAACAAAAGATCTTACAACTTCCTCGTTTAGGTCCATATTTTCCTATTTTTAACTCGACTTATTTTGCATTTTCTTTGACTCGACCCGTTTTGATTATGACTCATCCCAACCCTGACCCGACCAAATGCACAGGTCTAATGATTTGGCTTATTCACTTGAACATTCTAATTTTGTGAAATATACGGATATTTTTCATTAGTTATTGGCACGTACAAACTTTGACACCTTATAGCCTAAAGTTGTTTATAGCCTTAAAAAGTCATTATTGAATCATTGACAATACTTAATGTTTGTAGTAACTAGTAAGTATATTATATACGAAGTAATAAGATTAATATATCTCAGCTCGTTCCTTAACTTAATTACATATGCATTTTACATGTATTCAATTGTAATCGGCATTCAACCTAGCATTACTTTTTTGAATTCGGACACCATCCATACCAAGAGAAGTCTTTTCCTAGCGAAAGAACCAAGCTAGACGTACTCTTGAATCAACATAAGGTTGGTCGTCAATCATTCAATCAATATGTCAAGAACGCAAGAACTTCTTAATTATGATATTTATGACACCAGTCTACTTTTCACAACCACGTAGATTTTGTAGTAGTGTATTTTTATGTTTTATACCTAATTAAAAACTATAATTCCTTCTTTTAAATAAATCAGTTTTGCCCTTTTGCCTCATATGTGAACCTTTTGCCTTCATGAAGGGCTATTAAAAACTTGCAGACGTAGCTGCTCTGATTTGCTTCCTATACTTTATTATATTGTTGATTTTGTTCGAGTCAAAATGTCCAAAGTTCCCCAATATTTATAATTTGTAAGTACTCCATACGTTAACTATCAGTGTTTTATTCATATAATTTTTTGATGTAAAAATTTGTAGCTTGTATCAGAACTCATAAGTGTAAGCAGAAGCTATATATACTTCGCAAAAGAAAAAAAAACTAAAGAAGTGATTGATGTTATATTTGAATTTATATATAAGTTATATGAGGTTAAAAACGAGTTGCTTGGAAGTCAAGTAATAAAGAAATGATGTAATCGTATACAAGATTTGTGGTATAGACCTGTTGATGATCTAATCTTTAATTTGGAATGCAACGAATAATCTGCAAAAGAGATAAGTGAAACTAGCTTCATGAGCAGAGGAAACCCACTTCGATACCTAAATTTAGTGAATAATCTAAAGATCAAGGGTCTGCCTAAAAATCAGTGTTTTGCTTGGACGTTCTCAATAAATGCTTAGAGAGAATGTTTGTCTATTTTTAGTGAAGAATTAAATACCTATGGTCTTAGCCCATAATTGGGTATTTATAGTACTAAGGGAAGATGTGCAATGTGGGCTTTCATGTATCACTGTAGACCATCTTCAAACCAACCTATTGAACTTGATTAACAAGCCCTGTACATTAGATGATAAATGGATTGCTAACTAGTTGGACATGCATATCATGGGCTATTCATAGGGTCCAAATATTTTATGGCCCATGACAAATGGGCTGACCTATAAAATTTGTCTCCCAAACCCACTTATATGATATATTTAAAGATTAAAGGTTATGGTCTCATTGAATAAATGCTCCTAATGTACGTAATGAATGCCTAAATGTTAACTTAGGCTTGCTAAATTCTGCAATCAAGCTTAGTCTAGTTTGCAACTTGACCATGCTTTAGCAACCAGTAGCTTTACTAATTAGGCTTAGTAAACCACTAATTATTATGAAATTCGTAGAAAGAACTGAATAGTCTTCGAATTTCTATAGCCATTATAGTGGAAGCAGCTAATTAACTTCTTTTACGTTTTTACGAAATTCAAGGCCATTAACTTGCCCACGTGCCCGCAATTTAAGCTGGTGATTGTTCTTGAATTTGAACTGAATGTTGCTGCCAATGTCTATAAATTGAAGCCTCAGAAAATTTCAAAAGTTGTATTCACTTGCAAAAATAAAGGTCAAAATGTTGATCCCACATACCTAAGGATTTCCAAAGATTATATTGGGTTGAGTATGGGTTGTTAGGCAACCTCATGTTTCACAAAAAGGCCAACACCCCAAGGCCTGACAGACCATCAAATTGCAAGATTTGGTTGGCCTACTAGGATAATAAGGTCAAAATGTCGACATTTTGGAGATGAAGTTTTGACAAAAAGACCCACAACAACTATAAAGGTCCTACAAACACAACAAATAGACATAGTTGCATGTTGGCTCAGACCATCAAATTGGGTGCATTTTTCCTTCTTCGAACGTGAAGCTTGATTCTCCCCCACGGGACTACATCGCATTATTAACAGCCCATTGAGAATTTGGCTTTTGTTTTCCACTACACTAGTTTCTATATGAGAATATGGAGTAGTACCGTATCAACTTGGTGAAGGTCACTCCCTGTAAAACAACGTATTTGCTGGAAAAATTGCTTGCTTTTGTTATTCAATGTCAAAGAATATATATAGTACAAACTATTTGTGTTGTGGTAGGATTTCCACAAGATAACAAATTCTGTTAAATAATATCTAAAGAACATATCTATCTAAATTCAAAGATTATCCCATATTACGCGATATATATCGTGTAACACCCCCCTCAAGTTGGAGCAGACGGTTCTAGTGTGCCCAACTTGGAAAGCAAAAGATCATACTGAGATTTGCCAAGGGCCTTTGTAAATATATCCGCTAACTGTGACGATGTGGACACATGAGAGGGAGAAATTAAACCTTCAGTAATTGCATCACCGAACAAAATGATAATCCACCTCAATATGCTTAGTTCGTTCGTGAAAGACAGGATTTTTCACTATATGTAAAGCCGACTGACTATCACAAAAAAGCGGAATAGCTTTAGGATGATTTACCCCCAAGCTTAACAGCAAACCCTTGAGCCATTTTAACTAACATGTGATGGCTGCCATGGATCTATATTCGGCTTCTGCAGAAGAACGTGATACTGTATGTTGTTTCTTTGTTTTCCATGATATGGGAGAATGACCAAGAAACATCAACTAACCTGTCAAGGAATGACAAGTAATAGGACAACCCGCCTAATCTGAATTACACCATCCTTATAATGTCAACTCACTGTTCAAACGTTCATCAGAGATTTGTGTATTACCTAATAGGCTTGTCAAAGCCTTTCACTGTTCGGATGAGAACAACTGACTGGAATTAAAAGAGTCTTTGGGAGATGCCACGGAGATGCCATGAACCGTGTTTCCCTTCACTAGACCCCGACCACAAGCAGGAGGAACCTTCCCCCCGTGACCGTCGTCGACCCACGACGCCGGGTAGCCGTGAACCTCGTAGCACCGAGATACTGGATGACCCCGTTTATTGCAATGGGTGCAGGTGATGTCAGCAAAGCAACAATTGGTTTCGTGTCCCAGTTTCTTGCACTTATCACAAATTGAACGGCCGGAATGCCCTCGTCCACGCCCGGAATCAGTTCGCACAGCGAACCCGAGGGCATCCACTGGCTGGGGATCTTGATCTTGCTTCATCTTCCGAACTCTCTCATCCTGGATTGCTAATTGATATGCACGGTCGAGCGAAGGAAGAGGATCTTGAGAAAGAATCTGCGAATGAAGTGAACTATGATAATCTGAATGCAGACCCATCAAAAATTGATGAAGTTTTCCTTGTTCGCGGCGGGCTTCATGTAACTTTCTAGCAGAGGAGGTGGAGCAACATGAGCACGAGATTAATGGTTCATGGTGATCTAACTCTTGCCATAAAGAATGCAATTTACCATAATATTCTGCTATAGACATGGATTTTGCCTGTTCACATTTAGCAATGGAGGATTTTAATTGTTGTATGCATGGTCCATTTGTTTGAGAGAAACGTTGCTTCAGGTGATCCCAAAACTGAAGAGGATCTCGAAAACTTTGATAGAGAGGAACGTAATTCTGGATCGATCGTGTTTGAAATCCACGAAATCAACATCGCATTGATCGCCTTCCAGTCCGTCGGAGAACATGGAGGAGTAGGGACAATGATAGTGCCATCAAGAAAGACGAATTTCCGTCTAGCCTCAAGAGTCATCTGCATATCTACTGCCCAATCGTTGTAGTTGTCTGATTTGAGACGAGTAGGAGTAATAAAATTGCCAGGACGATCTTGAGGACCAAGGTAATAGGGGGAGTTGGGTTTGATCTCCATTGAAGATGAACAAGGGGGAAGGGGAATATCCTTTTTTTCCATGAAAAAAAAACTAGCCTGATACCATGTAAAACAACGTATTTGCTGGAAAAATTACTTGCTTTTGTTATTCAATGTCAAAGAATATATATAGTACAAACTATTTGTGTTGTTGTAGGATTTCCACAAGATAACAAATTCTGTTAAAGAATATCTAAAGAACATATCTATCTAAACTCAAAGATTATCCCATATTACACGCTATATATCGTGTAACACTCCCCAAAGCTTTAGGAAAGTTTTGGGGTTTATTTGGGTCAGTGAGTATATGGGGTTTCCTTTGTCAATGATATTATTATGCTGTCTATTCAGTGTGAATTTGGTGTGTAGTTGCAGACTAGCTAAGTTGGTAGAATTTCTCATTTATGTGTAAAAACTTCCCCTATCGGAGTATGAACATTGACGACTGTTCGAACAAAGCCCATCCATCTTTGGAAGAGATTTGTTAGGGTAGTTCATCATCTAGCTGATGTTGAAGATGGTCGAGGGAGAGATTTGGGAAGAGAAAGTAGCCAAAAATATTGTTTTTTTTTATCTATGAGTTAATGTGAGAATATAATTTTCAGATGATTTTTAAGAGTAATCAGTGGAAGATGATGAAGAGACCTAGGGTTTAGGAAGGTAGCTAGTTTAAACTGTTAAAGAAACAGAAAGAAGGATGGAATTATTTAGGAGGTTTTTTTAGGTTGAATAAGGGCTTTTTTGTCATTTCAAATTTCAACTGGGGTTAATTTTGTCAAATATTAATGTAAGCCGAGGTCATTTTAATATTAAATAATTAGCTAAAAACGTAATGATTCTACATGGAAAATTTTTCAGAAATTTCTTAATAAAAAGTATAAGAAGAGAAAGAAAAGAAAGGAATAAAGGAGTAACTTTATATCTTTCTTTTATACTTTTCTAATTAAAACTGAATAAGCATAATATATATATATATATATACCAATTAGTTATAAAATTTTGAAATTCCGGTCCAAATTTTTCTTGATGGTCCACTGTTTAAAGCTAGGAATATAAATGCTGTTTTTTTGTCCACAATATTTGAGACCAAGGCCATGTCAAAAAAAAAAAACAAAAAAAAAATTCGAATTGAGACCAAGTCAAAATCAAAGATTTAGTAGTAGCAAAATGCCAAAGGCATTTTATGAATAGTCATTAGTTAACGCCATCCCATTAATCCATTATATCAGCATGTTTTGCATGCATGCATGAGAGAAATTTGTACATCATAAATTGGAATAGATTATTCTATTTGAAATTGGCGTAATATTATATTCTTGACCTATTTTTTTGATATGTTGTTGAAAATGTTTAATTGTCGATCAAAGAGTCAAAGCTAATTTAAGTGGTAGGTGTTGACACTTTTAGCACGCAGTTTGATTTTGGAAAAGTTTAACATAGCTAACATTTTGATTTTGGCATGCTTGAAAACTGTTAGGATTACTAATACTATGGATGTTGGGTATTATGGAGGTCTTTTTAGAGTTTGAATAAGACACAAAAATGGGGAATGTAACCATCACAATTTAGCACTTACTAAAAAATTTGTGATGAAATATATATTATGCAAACAAATTATTAACTAGGCAAGCTAATAACTTTGGGAGTAAAGTATATACACACATGTCACTCCCTTTTAATAGTAGAAATATGCGACATCATCGATATGTTATGTCATCCACCAAGTAACAAAGTAATGTCTTTGACAAAAAAAAAAAAAGGTTTTTAGGTAAAGACTTGAACTTGAGACCAAGAATTAAGGATAATGATTTATATGCAAAATAATATCAATATTTATACAAATAATTTATACGAACCTTTGATTTTATGGTTTCAAAAGTTCTACCCTTTTTCATAAATGATATATTAACACATATATAAATTACACGTATTTTATCCACTTAATAATTTACAGTCAAGTAAAAACGCTTAGGATAATATGGAGTAGCAAAACAAGATATTAAGTAAGATTTTCAAAATATAAAGAAAAAAATGATGAATAAAACTTTAAAAGGTGTACCAAATAGGAAAATATCTATTGATTTCTTAAATCTAAAAAAAGCTTATAAGAAAATTATCAAAAATGATAATAAAATCATTAAAAATGATCGTAAAATTTAAATTTACTTATCTAACTAAACATTATATACATTATCATATTTAAAATAACAAATCATGACAAACATAAGCTACACACTTGTTCTAATACATAATAAGTCAAACCATTCATTAACTAAGAAATGATTGGAGAACAATAAATCACCCTCGAAATCATTGCATTTTCTTTGTTTAATGACAAATTCAGTAAGGCTTTGTTCACTTTACCTTATTTTGCTGAGCTTAAATTTTTTTGGTTGGACTAAAGTATTTTTATTTAACTTAAATTATTTCTTCCAAATTGAAAATATTTTTATTGAATCGAAATTATTTTAACTAAACATAAATTATGTTTACCAATTCATTATTTTATTTGTTCATACTATGTAGTAGCGACTGACTTTTACTAACTGAAACTGTTTTTCCTTATCTTTAATTAATGTGAACATAACTCAGAAATATTTTACCTAATTGTGTTGAGACCCTTATCCAATTGCTCATCAAAACTCAATTAGAAGAGACCTTCAATCTAGGCTCTGATTCCACATTAGATTTTATGAGCTTTGGTAACCTAATAAGGACTATAATGACTCGGCCCGTTGGTCTGAACCAGCCCGACTCGAAATAATTCGGGTTTGGGCACCAAAAACCAACCCGAAATTAGGGTTTGGGCAAGTTAACTTTGGCCCGAAAATTTTTGGGATAGGTTTGGGTAATAATGCATAGCCCGAAGCCCGCCCCGATTGGCAAAATAAAATTTGATGGCATGTGTATGTGCATATTACGTAACGTAGGACACAATGATACACTCTCTCAGAGTTAGTGGTCATGTTTATTTTGTAAAGTGGCATGGGCCATTGCGTATAAGTATCACTGTTACTTATGTTAGCATACAATTTTCTTAGATCCTAGCAATTAAGCTGCACTCACTAGTCAGTCATTCAATCACTAATAAGTAAAGGTGTAAGCTATTCAACTTCTTAAGACAAGCTGTCATTTATATATTAAAAAATATAAGGCATTTTGAACCATAAGCCAAATCAACTGAGTAGTTTTTAAAGAGTATCACTAATATAATGCAGAGTATTATATTATAATTAGTAAAACTATAATGATTACTGTTTATAATGAAGTTAGTAAGCAAAACTAACATCGAGTAGCTATTGTCGGCATTCAAAATGGGTATACTGGAAAGTTAATTAAATTCTCATTTGAAAAAAGAGAAAATGACATCATATTGATTTATAAACTTTGTATAAGTGGGGGGTATGTTTCTCTCAGTTCTTAACTTCTTATCAATTGTATTTATAATTTGGTTATCATGAAGGTCGGGTGTTCTTAGTGGGCGTTTTCATAGTAAATAGTTTGGTGATAGTTTTTTGTTTAACATTCCTAAAACATACTTTAAAAAAATCTAAATAAGGCTCGCAAAGCCCGAAAAGCCCACAAAGCCCGATTTATATGGAATATGGGCAACAACTTTAGGTCCGAAAACAATCTTGGCCCAAACCCGCCCCGAAGAATGGGTAGAAAACAAACATTTTGGCCCGGCCCAAATTTGACCTGACCGCAATTTAATCACCTCTAATAAGGACGGACGAGAATCATCCCACTTTACAAACCTAAATAGGGTTCACAACTAAAACCAATTGAACATAGTAGTGGTTACTTGTCAAACTTATAAAATGATACATACTCTTATTAGGTTTCTTGAAGTGGTATTTCTCTACTCTGAAAGAGTGCGACTTAAACTGATATCTACATTGGTATTAGAACCAATCCTACAGCCTATGCCTTTACTCTACTTTAGGCCAAATTAAAAAAATGATTCTCATATACGAGGAGGAGCAAAAAGCTTTGACCCTATTAAATATCACATGTGAGTATTCCAGATAAAATTGAATCTCATATGCGAGGGGAGTGTTGAAACACTAAATTCATGAAACAGCATATGTGATTATTCCACATTCATAAACAAAAAAAAAATAAGTTTTCACTTTATAAGGCTAAGAAACCACTTCCCTTATTATCATGATTTTAAGGTGAAACCCTCTTGAGTTTTGTGAAGTGCATTCTCACTCCCTTTGTGGGTACGGCCTAAAGTCGTATCTAACATAGTATTAGAGTGAGGCCATGGCTTGGGCCTTTAGTATACTCTAGACCAAACTAAAACAGATCTCACATACGAGGCTAAGCAAAAATCTTTCCCCCATGTAAAATGTCACTTGTTAATATCCCATATAAAAAGAATCTCATACATAATGCGGAGTGTTGAAGTTCTAAGCACATAAAACATCACATGTGTAATGTGTGTATCCTACATTGAGAAACAAAAGAAGGATGTTCATTTTATAAGGATGAGAGACTACTAACTTTTTATCATATGATTTTACGCTAGAATCATCTTGAATATGTAGAAGTAAACCATTTATTCTCTTGACAAGTCCAACCCATATTGCTTTTATTTTTTATTTTTTATCAAGTAACCCGTTTCATACAAAGTTACAGGCAGCCATGGGATACTCTTATAGTCGAAAGCAATAGTCGTTACGCATAACATGCATTTGATTGTTCATTTAACCCTTAACTTTAGTTTTGGCTATGGTTATTCCCTTTGTTTTTCCCCTAATGCAATGCATTTGACATTATTTGATTCATTAACTTTGTAGAATTTGGAACCTTTTCGGTACTCTTGCTTTGGAGTTGCTTACATTTGTTCATCCAAAAACTGAAATTTAAATAGCAAATTCACAACTAAAAGGATGATCAAATGGATAACAATGAATTTTCTTAAAGACAATTATAACTAAAAATCCAACATGTCTTCTTTTTAAGACTCTAACACAGTACTCCAACTTATCTGGAAGAAGAAATTTTAAATTAATTGTTATTTTTTAAGGGATCAATTTATTGAAATTTTGAAAATATTTATTTGTAAAAGGTTTTATTTATTAAGCGATTAATTTCCTTTGAGATTATTTATGTTTTTTTCTTTTTTGCTTTGATGTAAAGAGAACCACAAGCGACAATTTCGAGATTATTTATCTAATTCATTGATAAGGGTATTTTGGGTTTTCCATGACTACGTTAGGGATGTTTCCGCTCAATATTAGGACATTCTTTTCCAGTTTTTCTTACAGACCCACCAAGTAGTATTTGATTTAGAGGAAACGAATGTATCTCGGGGAGTACTTATATTGTTATTCTTATATTTTTAAAACCTAAACTATATTTAAAACCTCAAACAATAGAACTAGACTCAATTAAAGCAAGAAGTAGCTTATAATTCTGATCCATGAAGTCGTAGCAATCAGTACAATACAATCCCATCTAATATTTCTATCAGTTCTAGAAAATACACATTACCAAAGGTGATATAGCATTATTAATGGTGAACCTTTACTTATGTCTTAGAAAACTTTGTTTGCTACTTTTTCTTCCACTATTGAACTTCAATATCAATTTAATTTTTTAATCCACTTTGAAACTCAACTTTTCATTGGTGAGTCTCAAGAAAAAAAAAATACTGATAGTTTACTATTGAAGTTTATCAATTCATAATGACTAATTCAATTTTTAAGCTAATTTTATTTTTTTGCAAGGAAAAAAAAAAGATTTTTGAGCAAAGTTGTTAGATATAATAACTTTTGCTAGCAGTCATCATTTCATATAACTCATCCAATGGAGAGCTCATCTTTGATAACACTTTCTTTCCATTTGAGCCTTTATTTAGGGGGTAAGACTGTTCACCACAACAAATAGGGACTAAACTTTTATTATAGGGACGAAGGAAGTACATAACTATACCGTATGATCCAACCAAATGACCAAGGATTTACAACAATACAGATCATAAAAGAGTAAGCTCGTACGGAGTACATACATTTTCAGGTGATTTTCAATTAAAATGAATCGATCTTTATAGCTTTTATGTGAATCACCAGAGTTTACCCATACGTAAATATAGATGTCTAAATATAGCAGAAATGTGGGAGAGCCATGACATTGCCTAATAATCAATAAACAATCCCATACATGGAACACAATTTTAGTATGCTCATATTTGATGTGTATTAATGCTATAAAGACTGAAACTTAAGATTGTGGACTTCCAAGGCAAGCAACCATATACTAAGGGTTTGTTTGGCCAAGTTTCTTAAACTCAACTTATCGCTGGAAGCTACTTCTGACAAGAAGCAGACATATTTACTGAGACAGGATGTAGACGTTGTTCTGGTATACAATGAAGGTAAAGAAGTGCGATCTGCCACTGAAAATGAGAACCCTACTGAGACACTTGTTTAATGCTGATATGAATATGGACACAGCATTTTCAAGTGCAAAGCTGAAGAGCCCTAAATTCACATGAAGTACTCGATCTAACTGGTCATCTGTAACCAATAATCTAGAAACAGAACGAGTGCAGCGAGTATTAGAGTATATCAACCCCTAAAAGCTGAGTAAAACCTGACAAGTTCATACCCTGAATCAAAATTCAAGAAGTTCTGGTATGAGATAAACTCGATCCCAATATAGAAGGTCAAATATGACTATATGGTGGTCATTTTTAGGGAAATGACTTGAAAAACTGTCATCGTCTCATCAAAGTTAAATAACGGTATCATTAAGGGTATGTGCATTTTACCAAACATAGAAATTGAGCTATTATTATGGAATATCCCTTATGTATACATGTTTCACAAGAGTCTTGTCCTATATTTTTAAGCAGAATTTGAGTAACAACTCACAGTGCCTGACTTCATAATCTTCCAGTATATTTCCATTCATCGTAAATGACCTTCCCTAGACCTTAAAAGGAAGCGGAGGTTAAAATCTCCAAGTACAACAGTTTATTGGTATTCTCAAATCAAACAATTCTCCCAGACCATCTTTTTTTTAATTTAACATGCTAGGCTTTCACTGCAATGATCATGCCAATGGGCGGTGATTATAAGTGTGCATCACATGGTGGCCTCAGTTATGAGCGGTGAGAAGGGAGATAAGGGACTCATACTTGGGAAACCTTGCAACAAGCTCACTTCGCTTTGCGGACTCTGAGTCTTCATATTGGAAAGCAGGTGCACAAGTGACCCCCAAAAGAGTGTAGTTTTTTTCGGCATCTCTAGGCGTGACTTCAATGTGAGAACCATCTGTGGATATGATAACATCTTTTGTTGGAAACGAACCAAACCACATGAAAGGAGGTACTGTATACTGAGGTTTCTCATCCTCAAGAAGGTTTGGCCCTACACGAGTTAACTTGACCTGTCCAGTTGCTTCATTCAATTCTATCACCTGAAAATTGACTATGCCTGGTTAGTGGACAAAGGATGCAAGGATGCATTTCTGAGAAATGAGCTCTTCTTTCACATTATTAAAGCAGGTACAATTGAAAGACAGATGAGAAGACGGATTAAAATAAATCTCCGAAAGCAAGTTAGAAAATCTTTTGATAAATAATTATTCAGGCTTGCATAGTACAGACTGAAATTTTCTTCTTCCTTTTTTTTTCTTTATCCCTGTTGCCTAAGGATGGTGGTGAGAACACATCAAACAAGAATATCACAGAGAAATGCCTAACAAAACAAACCAGGGGTACCTTCTAAGTCTAGGAAGTCATGGGTGTTTGAAGCGTCCAGAGAACATTGACTCAAGCAACTCCCCATAAAGGTATAGAAGTTAATGCTTTCACCCATTTAAAGCAAAAAATCTTGTCATTATGCAGATTGGCAATGCACGTAAAGATTCTAAAGGAAAAGTTTCAGATTGGTAGCTGGATGATTACAGACAGAGAGTCTGATGTTTCCAGCACTAGATAGTAGTGGACAGACTATAATATAATAAAAAAAAATAATTATCATCTTAATCCTGGTGACTTTTCAGAACGTTTTAGTTAATTGGAAACATTATCTTATTCCTCGTGATGCTTGTCAACATAACTATGCAAGTCAAGTTACTGAATATGACCACAATCAACTTACCAGAAAGTTCAATAAATTAAAATTATCACTCAAAATTCTGTCATGAGTAATCTCCTATATTTATTCAGAAGAGAAGTATGTATCTGTAATTAGCAAAAATCACCCTGAATCTACAAAATCTAAAAGAAGAAACTGTTAAGCAGACATGTCCAGAACGTAAGAGGTTATAGATGATATTCAGTAATGGTCTGATGGGGGTTAGCATCTGAAGCAGGTATTCCCATTTTAATCAGCAAGCAGGCACTTAGACACATATTTAATTTCCAAGATATCATAGATAAAATAAAATAAAATAAAAACAAATGCTTATCAAGGGACAATCAATGACATACAACAGAAAAAATGACAATTTTAGCAATAAAAATATACTGAAAAATCTTTAAATGTTTAACCACATGTTCAACAAAATATAAGGAAATTCTTTAATGTACCATAAAAATTACTTCCTCGCATGTGGGTATCTTGGACAAAGATATTGGAAAAGATATATGGAAGTCTCACTCATCCTCATCATAAGTTTTTGAAAAGGGCAGCAGCCTAGTAGCATTAGTCACAAGCAAAATGGTATTTGGCATGTGTTTTAGCATCAAAATAAAACTTTTCAAGATGATTATTCTTTGATTCTCACCAATACTAACCCTATTTTCATTGAGTTCCCCTTGATGAAGATCTTTTTCAAGTAATTCTTCATTAGATGCCGGAGCGGCTTGATCATTCTACAAGCGCTCATTTTTTCCTTAAGACAACACTCTTTTCCTATAGTGTTTTTGTCTTGAGCTTCTAGTTTTGGTAGCTCATGATTTTATTTAAGTGAGCTCCACAAACTACTTGACTTTGCATCATCAATAACAACTTTGTATGTAGTCCTAAAGAGAAGTACAAAACTTTCGTAACAGGTTATCTCATGGACATGTATTGTTCCCCAAC
Source organism: Dysphania ambrosioides (assembly GCA_026401315.1). Lineage (NCBI taxonomy): Eukaryota > Viridiplantae > Streptophyta > Magnoliopsida > Caryophyllales > Amaranthaceae > Dysphania > Dysphania ambrosioides. The sequence goes on from CM048667.1 coordinate 5,572,976, forward strand.
AGGATATGAAATCATTCTCCTTCAAGGCCTTGAGATCTTTGATAGATAAAAAAAAGCCACCCAATAAAAAACTAACTGAAAACGGCCACATGGTCTTGCCCTTTTTATAGTTTTTCACTCCTCTTTAGCAAATAAGGATACCGTCATATCCAGCAATAATACTGCTTTATAAATGTTGCCCCCACTGACATCACTCAATAAGCACTCCAAGCAGTATAATAGCTGTTATTATGTTCTTCAAATTGGTTATTCAGAGGTTGATCTCTAACAGAATCAGTTGGGCCTCATATCAAATTCATTCTCAACTATCATATGATGATCCCTATTCTCTAGATGAGAACCATAGGAATAAGTTTATTAAGCACATTCCAAACCAAGGTCCTCAAGGAGCAGACAACCAAAACAATGAGGTTACCTACATCTAACCCTCTGACCCTGCTCAGACCTCATTCAGGAAACTCAGACAACACCAACATATTATCTAGGCACAACAGTACCCACCATCCAGGGGATACAATCAAATTTTGCATTTGGACAACCTACGTAGATAGTTCTCAAGAAATAGTCTCTGATGACTACTACAGCTCGTTCGTTCCCTACCCTCACAAAGCCAAGTCCCTCAATCAACATAAAGCAAAAGCAAGCAGCATCGTAAAGAACCCAAGAAAAATATTAGACTTTACCGTAATTGACTCTCCCATGTAGTAATGAAAGATTTCAGCACAAGGAATTCGATGAATACGCGCCACACTCCCAGAAGGCAGCAAGAAATAAGTGGCAGTGCTAACAGCCCGGTCCAACTTATCTACACATCACAAAACTCCCAGGAATTCAGCAACAACCAAGAAAATGGTTCCCTTTGCTTCATCATTAGTGTTTATTACTACAATACGATATTGCAAATAACCCAAGCAATGCAAATACAGTTAAATTGCCTATAACATTCTAAACACTTATCCCTCAGTTCCACTTAAATAGGCCCCCAATAAATTAAAGACCTTAAGGGATTCGCTCCAAATCTACGTCACTTGGACATGGCTAGGACTTTTGTCCGACACGGGCATGTATCCAAGTGACCAACACGGCAATCAGCCATTTCATAAAAAATGTTTCACGATTTTGGTTCAAAATGAAGTGTTTATGTGTCTGACTGTCTGTCATACTCATGTATCCGACACGGGTAGTTAATACTTCTCTTTATATTATACATGAACCAGATTAACAGAATTTCAAAGCTTCTTAAGTAATTGGGAATTGGGGAATTGGGGTTTTGGATATGCCATGAAATCTCAAAACCTGGAACACTTACAATCAATCAAAATGCAAATCAAACACGGAATGAACAACAATTTAAATAAAAGGGGTGAACTTGAAACATAAAGTCAATGAAAAGTACAGAAATAGTCAAGTTAAGAAATGTACATTGAGGAGGAAGGATAGATTGGGAGAGAGTGACTGATTGATCTCTGAATGTCTCATTGTAAAACCCACCATCTGGGTGGGGTTGTAGGTTCAGTTTCTCCACTATCTCTGAAGTTCTCAACATCTTCTCGAAGAAGTTCCAAGCAATCTGCAATCTGCAATACTGCAACAAGTTTATGTGAAGAAGATTGTAGATACTATAGACAGAGTAGAGAGTGAGTGTTACAGATGAGTGGATAATGTTTGTATTTTTTTTTTTAATCATTTTATAAATTTATAATATAATATCGAAACTAGTTTTTAGGCTATGACGATGCTTCAATACGTTACACAACCAAATATTTTAGGTTTATGGGTGAAATTATTGATTGCATCTTTGATCGATTCATTTTTCATCAAGTTTTTCTAAAATATACACTATAATGATTAATACAACATTTTAGGCAAAATTAGTATAGTTTTCACTACATATTGATTATACTTGTAGACTAATATATGTATATATTATCGAGTAAGATATTGGTGGATTTGTTTCAATTATTAATTTTAATTCATAAATTTACTAATAATAATTAGATATATTTGACATGAAACTATAAAAATAAAATAAATAAATAAGAAAGACATTAGTTATATAGAGTCTGATTTGATTAAGAATAACTAATAAGTTCATGAAAAGAAGGCAAAAAGAACATAATTAGTCTTCATTCTATTCGACTTATTTTATTTGATTGAATACATTTAAACAATATCTAAACTTATTTTAGTTTAAGTGATCGTATTTGAAATTGCCTGAACTTAATTGAATCTATTTTGTCTAAACTAATCTATTTTAGTAAATCAAACATAGCTAAGAATTTTCATTAGCTCTAAGTTGGGGGTACAAAGTACAAAGTGTTTGATAAAATTAAAAAAAAAAACAATTATGCTTCAATGAATTTTGCTTGACTAATTAAGTAGAAAATGTATAGGCTGCTTTTGTAAACAATACTCTTACAAAATAATATAAATGCCGAATATGACATGATATATTCTATAGAATTATGCTCATAGTATGTATAGGTGCAAGACAATGCCACGATTGTTTGGTGAAGGTAACACAATTTATGACCTATCCTGAAGACCTGAACTAGAGATTTACAATGTAGAGTGCTATGCTATGCGTACACATTAAGCCACAATTGCATACTATGATAAGCAAATAGCTCTATATTACAAGAGCTAGATGTGTTCACTTGTGGAACCATTGGGTGTAAGGTGATCACTAACTACCAGCTATACCCTGAGACTTGGCAAATGCATTGCCGTTGCTCATAACAGAAGCCGGTTATGGCTACTGGATGAGCCTAAGCTAGCTAATTTTCCTGCCATAGTAGTTGAGGTGACGGGTTCTCATGAGAAAATTTATGCTATGGTTCAATGCCCACCTAATATACCCGTGATGAATCGCAGTAAATGCTTAGGGGGTAAGGGGGGCTGTATCAATTTCTTCCAGATTGTTCCAAAGGCAGACACGGTGGACGTCAGTGATGGCGTTCCTAAATGATATTAGGAATTAAATGTTGCGATTTTCTAGAAAACTGCAGCACTTGATTGTTCCAAATTATTAAAAAAAATATTCCAAATGCTTTGTCACTAAGAGCTTTTCCTTAATAACCGTAATATTTATGCGTTGAAAACCACAATATTTAAGTAATTTTGTACTAGTGGATAACGATGATATCTCGGAAAGAAAATATTTGTTGACCCTTTAATGTTGGCAACCTCATGACAATCGTAATAACATCGCCAGTAGAGAGTATTTCTTAAGTATTTTTTTTCATTTAATGTTGAGTCCCAGAATTAGTTTATGTTTGAAACTCGATTTGAGATCTAATTTTTGAATTATGAGAACTCTAGAAAAATATATGGACAAATTATATTAGTAGACTTTATTTAGGAGTAACTAATGCATAATCTTCATTTTTCTTTTACTTTAAAACAAAACTTTCCTTTTTCAAGAAAGAACTTTTTTTATCAAAGTAATCATTTTTAATGACTTCTATTATAGTTTCGATTTTAATAACTCATACAATTGAGGCTCGTTTTTCACAGCATTCTCCATTATATTTGAGACTTCCATTGGAGATGATTTAAGAGAAATCAAGACTAGTGAAGTATAGCCCCCACTTTCAGGTGAAGTGTGTATCACATCCCATCTAAATTGTAAAAATATACGAAGTAATAATTCAAATTAAATTAGAAATATTCCTCCCTCACTTTTAACTCTCCATTTTCCCTAGATCCAGGCAACAAGAAAATATTATGATATGGAAAGCATTAAACTCTGGTTTCATAAATCAAGGCTCAAAATGAAGGAAAAAAAACATGAGAGAGGATAGTAAGAGAAATTTCAGAAATATAAGAACTTGATAATTCCCCAATAATGGATCGTTTAATCATGTAGCAAACTAGCAACCATAATTCCAACTCATGCATGATCAAGAAGTTGTTTTCCTGGAATAAATAGTATATTTCAACTCGTATTTGTTTCATCTGATATTGTACAACTTACTGGAGACCTTGAATGCCAATCACTTACAGCTTAAAAATCCCCACTCACCAACATCCGCTTTCCAGTCATGAGGAAAAGGATGGCTTAAGGACACTTATCTACTGTAAAAATTGGCAACCCAAGGAGCAAGTTGCAAGTTATCTGGGTTCCTTAAATTAACAGAATAATACTCTGACCAGTAAAATTGATGTCTGTCTGTAAATCTTCCATCAGAATATAAGCAAAAAGGTAACCATTCTTCACCTCCATTCATTTTTCTTCTCCGCTCTCTAGGATAAGCCAACGGTGCCTGCACATACCTGGATGATAGAAGTACTTTGTTATTATTTGAGAAAAAACTGAAAACTAGAGGGAGAAAAATAAAGTTCACAAATTGACAGCAGGACTTCTTTTGAATCATGACGAAGTGACCTGCGGATTATAACTGGATTGCTATGTCTGTACTAAGAGATGGGCTGTACCTGATCCCATCAAGAATAGCATCCCAGCCAAAATGGGTGTGACCAAACACATGACATGCAGCTTCAGTCTGTTTAGCACCATGGATAGACCTTACTCGAGCCCCAAGAAAGTTGGAACCAATAATTTTAGGAAGGTTTGGATAGAAAAGCATTCTTTTTTCTGGACATAGGTCTTGCCTGTAAGAGTTTAAAACATAAGATAACAGCTTACAAATATCATCCTATATATCTTAACAAAATTCAGCCTTTTGAGAGGAAAATTAAGAAAAAAACAGGATATAACTTCATTTGTATTTCATAACAGAAACAATTGGGAATAATCTTGCTCAATCCAAGTAGTTAGGAGTGTGCCACTAACAATATACGCATATGCTAGAAATTTTATTGTTATTTTTTTTGTTTTTCGAAAAGATAAGGAAAAAAAAAGTTAGAAGCCTGGAATTTTTGTAAATGCCGAGTAAAACAATTAAATGAAGAATGCAGGACTTAAATTAGAATATATAGTTCAAAACTAACCTAGGAACAAAATGGGAAAATGTAATTATTTTTTCGCATTTACTCTGGATTTCTTCAATTGCATGGGCATGTTTGTCATTCATTGCATCAAAATGCCGAGCAAGAGAATCATCCCTATCACGGAGCTCAGCAGACCATCTGCATGCATGAAAATCTTTACATACCTACAGAAAAATTTTCCGAGGAACAAAGAGCATGGTTAGACCCTTTTAATCAAGCCCAAAACTGTAAATTATATTTATTATATAAAAAAGAAAAATGAGAGAACATAGGTGCACTGTGCACATGATACAAATTTAGTATTTATTAATGCATATAGACAACCAAACAGAAGGAAACACTTTGCAGAAAAACCAGTCTTCCTACTGAAATATGCAGCAAGACAAAGGTAATTTCAATCAATATAAAAGCATCCCAATCAAAGAAGTGCAAAATGAACAATGAGGATGACAGACAGCTCTATGGCTGGTTGGTCACACTGCACACTCTCACTTGGGTGTTATAGTCTACAAAATAACATTATTACCAATAGAAATGCAAAAGGCTACCATGTCAACATTTAGTGCACAAAAAAAGGTAACTGAACTTGCAACAAAATTCAACAGTAACCTAAATTCTACAGTATCAAAGGTAAGAAAAATCACAGCGAAAAATTCAGATATGCTCACTACGTTAAGAAAGATTTACCATCTTCAAGGAAGGAACTCTTATTCCAGTTACGTCCTTCTCTGTGTCGAAACTCTAAAATGCATACAGCTCTAATCAGAAAACACAATTTACAAAATTAAGCAATTCAATCCAACCACAGCATGTAGAAAAAGAAAATTTAAAAAGAAATTTAACTTACCTCGTGATGCCACGAGAAAAGGGGTATGATTCCCAAGTCACCTATGATCTGAGGGCTTGATTCTACTCCAAGTTTACCACAAGCACTAAGCAGAGCATTGAGCTTATCAAGTGAATCAAGCTGGATGAATATTACTAGCATAAGCAATAATGCATTTACTTAAGATGACTACACAAACCAATATATTATGAGTGCAGGGTCAAATGATATCTGCAATTATGTAAACCCAAGATACCCTGCAACAGCTAATAAAACATTTTTACTCCGTGTTTTGTCAACTTACTTTGCAAATAGTACTGAAGAAGAACAGAGAACTTCAAACAATAGAAGCAGGCAACTATGAGGTACAAGGGTTAAATATTGCAGTGGGAACATATTGTGAAATAACTGGAAATATTTTTCTAAGCTCTCATGTTAGTGAAATATTCACATTGAAAGAACATCAATATTCTTAGATAAGCAATGAATTAATCAGGATTGTTTTGGCAAAACAACTGTAGGAAAGCATTGGGCCCTGCTCCCAGTCTGAAGTTTCTAAAGTGTCATGTAGCAGGCAAAAAGAGCAATCACTTATTGCTCATGTCACAAAGCTTAAACCCGGATACTTCAAGGCAACATAGCCTGAGAGACGCACTCCAGGTGCACCAAACATCCATAATTGCCAAACAAGTTTAAATGAATGAAACCTCCAACACTTTCTGTTTCTCATCTCCTCCTTCGGCAGAATTGTCGCATTCAAGTTATATCATAACTAATTGCTGGTACAGTAGAATGTTACAAGCATCCAAATCAATATACGACACTCTTGTTTCACATATTCTCGTAATTCATTAAGAATCTACTCATTTTCAACACCTCATTTCTTTCCAACTAATTGATTTGAATATTCCAACCTATGTCATGTTTATTAGCATGATGATCATGAATTTTACTACCTTATTATTGTGCATATCTTAGTTATATCCTTCTCTTCATAAGAAATTTTGTACAAAAGAAAAAATAATGATAAATAACTAAATCAAGCTCATCGATTCATGACAAAGCATGCATTCCTTCTTGCTACCTGCCTTTAAATTTGAAACCTTTCCGGTCAACATACTTAATGCGCCAACTAGTGGTTTGATAACATAAAAGGTTAAATGAATCTAATGCCTCTAAAAGGGATTTCACTCTGGAGGTCAGAGATAATTATATGGCTGGAATACAAGCAAATTTATTTCCAGTTGACCCTAATACAAAACACAAAGACTATACTACCGTACAATGAATAAGTGTGTTTCATTGAGTCTTTAATACAAACCAAAACTAAAATGATAGGTTCTTCTCTTCAAATACTTGATCAGGTAAGGAAAAAACAAGAATTCAGACTATCAAACTGTAAGACCAAAGGGGATTAAGTCAACTTCACACTCTATCCACTCTTATCACACAAGTTTACAGGTTTTGTGACTCTGCTTAAATATATAACTATATAGAAGATGCAAATAAACATGACCCAAATGAAGTCATCTATGTAAAAAGAAAACTTGGAGATACAGCAAAGATATGGAATATTTCAGGTTCAAGAATCAAGAACACTAATAAGTATTCATAAATGGCAGTCACTGAAGTATAAAAATAAGGAAACAGTGACCAGTAAGGAGTCTATCTCTAAGACTCCAAACTAAAATAATATGGAGGAAAAAGGGGAAAAAGTTAATGTTACCAAGAAAAGGAAACAAGATTCTGATTCTTACAAAATCTTCACCCTCCTTGCGGCACCAAAGATCGTGATTTCCAGGCACAAAGAAAACATGCTTAAATTTATTAGTCAAAAGAGACATAGTTGAGAAGAACTTATCGTATGCCTCAGCCACATCCCCTGCAACAAGAAGTATATCCTCCAAGTAGCTTGTGGAAGACATACTCTTCACCCATGCCATGTTCTCTGCATAATCAGTATGCAAGTCTGAGATCACAAAGATTCGAATATCCTCTGTTTTTCTATTCGATGAAGCAAACATCCTACAATTTCTAGAACCTCTCCTATTTATTTTGCATCTGGATCTTCCCCATGTCAACTGTCGTGATACTCTGTTCGCACACTGACCTGAATGCGATATATTTAGCAATGATAATGAACACCCTACCACCATTTCAAACTCTGAAATGTGAGCTATGAATTAATTTTAAGCTCCTGCACAAAAAAGTTAATAAATAAAGAGAAGAATCTTAAGATTCAAGCATCAAAGTTGTTTGCTGCACAAACATTAATCTCTCTAGCTCTATTATATGAAAATCGAAGGTGTATCAAAACAGAAAACGATCGGCTAAAAGCACTACAACATATTGTAAGCTAATTTACAGTTAGCCTATAGATTTATAATACTTACATCAAAGCATCTAACCAACAATCACCCAACGAAATGAAATACAAAAAGCATTGGAATTCTGAACAATGACACTTTGGGGGATAAAAGGACTAAACAATGCTCAAAACACGAAAACTACAACAAAAACAGTTTTTTAAAACAAAAAAAAAAAAGCTCTTGAAGATAGATACTCTGATAGTCATGACCAATTAGGGTTATAACTTAGTACATCTAGGCAATAAACCAAACTGCTGCCGAAGTATTTTCTCCGATTCTTACTCATTTAAAACGATAAATAGGTGCCTAGATTGAGTTCGAGTTATTGATCTTGTTATCATGTTAAACAAGAGGGTAATGCAGTAGCTCACTTAATTGTAAGGTGGGATACTCTATGTTGTTTGGAGTCGGTTTGCTAGAACTCCTTCCCCAAAATGTCCTTACTTGATGCTATCTTATTTTACATTAATCCCACGTTCCATTACACATAAGCACTCATCATTATGATCAGCAATGGCCATCTATTAAAGGCAATGTTAGTTACACAAAAGTTAATCATTGACCAATTAAGGGTAAATTCAGGTGCTTGATTCCAATAAACAAATGTTTGAGTCCCTAAATCAGTAAGAAGATGGGCGCCGATATTAACAATTCAAATACAATTAAGCATCAAGAAATGCATCAAATTTGACATGATCAAACCATACATATAACAAGATGTCAAAAAGAAAAGCATATTGAATTAAAGAAAAAGCTTCAGCATATTGATGTTGAAAATAAAAAATAGGGATGAAGATAGCAACCCAACAGCTGGCGGCGGTGCAAACTCCGAGATCGTCGGCAGACTCGGCAAAGGTGCGAGATATTGTGGGAGCGAAGATTTTTCAAAGCAAGATGGAAGTTTTTACCGGTTATTTCTACACCATATATTTAATTTTTTTTAGGGGAAAAAATAGGATAGGAAATTATTCATGATATCCCCTAAGGATTAATGGGTCGTTTACACATCTTTTGATGAAATGTGTGTTAAATCGAAGAACTACTCGAAAGCGAAATTTGAATAGCATACTAAACATAATGAAAGTACTAAAACTATAGTGCGCTACGGACTACGGAGTAGTAATAATACTAATAAATGTAGGTTATGTATTAGGCAATCAAATCATTGGTTACATGTCTTATATAAAGTATGATACAAATATATATACTCCTTTATGTTACATTTTTTTTATATAATTTGATACCTCTGTGGAATGTCCAATTTATTATCGGATGTAAACTTACAACCCTTCACATAGTCATATTAACTTTTTTATGTGTTGGAGGAGATTTATATTGTATGTCTCTATTATGTACTTTGTGCTACTTAGGAATGTCATATATATATGAATTGTACTAGTTTGATTCTCGCCAATAAGCTACTATCTTTATCCCATATATAGTTAAGTAAACATTAAGAAGTAACTAGAGTTCACAATCTAATATTTCTATTTTTGAAAGAGTTAACACATTTTAGAGTTATTCAAAACTAATGTACATGTAGACACCAAAATCGTGTCTGTGCAAATAATATTCAATGATTTGTCGATTGTCTTAACTGATTCAAACTCTAGTGAAATCAATATTGCGAGAAAAAATCATCCAAACCTTCATTGGACCCCTTGAAACCCAAAATCAATTCAAAACCCGAACACAAATTTCTTTGCCCATATTAAAATAAGCCCCAAACAACTCAAAAATTAAAATCGGCCTCATTACCTCAATCTCTCTGTGTGTGCGGACTTTCGAGAGAATTTGCAAAGGTTTGCACGGTGCGTTGACATAGCATGCCATGTTGAGCATCGCACACCGTGCGGACACACAACGCCACGTTAAAGTAGCGCCAGCTTGTCTCCAACCTTCCCGATAAGTTGCTAGCTTTCTTGGGATACACACAAAGTTTCAAATGTAAATGTAAATGTTAAGGTTGGTCACAAAGTTTTGTGACTTATTAGTGACTACACCCCAATTATTCGCTAAAACGGGTAGGTAAGCAACAATGAAGGTAAGCAACAATGACATCCCCACAATATATCAATGAAATCTAGCATATATATGAACATAATCCAACAAACACATCATCAATTAAAGGCTAAGAGAGGAGAGAGTGATTACTTAGCTACGACTTTACAACATAAGTAGGCAATAATAGTTCTAGCATCTCATGAGAGAGATCAATAACATATCCAGGAGGGAGCTCCTCGGGCTCCTCAACTCTAGATACGACTTGGAAGCCTCGACATAGATTTCTTCATCATTGCCTCAACACACATTCAACTTAGGTTGGTTGTCACACTAAAAGAGTCTCCAATCCAACTTCCTCTCAGCCCTCCTCCGTTATCTTCTTCGATATTTTGGGGGTGGACTAGATCTTCTTTGGTGTTTCCTCAACAATCAACCAGAGGAGGTGGCTTTTGACAAGGAGGTGGTGTTGTATGATTAGGTACGGACATGATGTATGGAGGAGAATACTAAGGAGGTGATTGTCGGACTTCGGAAGGAGAGCTAACCGAAACAAGAGGGGATTTTTTTGGTCATACATCGACATCAATACCAGCGAAAGAAAAAATGGTGGCAAGTACGAATTCTAGTCACTCCTCGTAAGAGTAGGACATCATCCATAACACCAAACAACGATATTGCAAATGGGAGAATGAAGAAAAGAGTCGTCAACCCTAAACCTACCCAAAATACATGGAAGTTGTAGATGAAGACGAAGGATTTTAGGACGGTTCTGAGTGAAAAACCAACCAAAATTATTAGAGCATCCTTAACAATGAAAAAAATGGTTTGTGAAGGACAAACAATTTTTTGACTTTCTTAACAATGAAAAAAAAAGGTTCATGCATGAGTGTTCATGCATTGAATGGGTCTGCCGAGTGAAACCACAAAATGGTTTGTGTGTTTAGTTGATGTGGGCCCAGTTATTTTTTGGCTGAAAACAAATCAAAACACGGTAATTTGATAAAAAAAAATAGATCAAAATGCTGTGTTTTGATCTATTTTCCGTAAGAAAAAATTCAGATTTCGGTGGCTGGGAGCACGACACATGGCCTAGTCGCGTAGTGACTCATGTACTGACTGTTAGGGGTTCAACGTTACAATTTTGTAACTTAAAAAATACAATTTTGGATAGGGGTATTGGTGATGAACCTTTTTTATTTGGTTCATTGTTAAGAATGAAATTGGTAAATGATTTGTTGTGGTGATGTGGATGAGAGAGAATGAGTGATAGTGACCCGTGAACCATTTTTTTTTTGTTCATAAATAATGGTGCTCTTAGTACGAGAGAAGATTTTGAGCTAGGTTTTGTTCAAAGATGGAGAAGGGAGAAGCATAAGTCTAGATTTTAGAGTCAAGAGAGAGAAAAAAGTTTTGAAGAATATAGAACAACAAAAAGAGGAAGGTTGAAATGATTTTAAGGTCATATTAGGGTTATAAAAAAAACAAGGGAAATATTACACTAATGGGCTCTAGCCATTAAGACCCTAAATGTCACTTAAGTTAGCCAAATGAATTTGTTAAGGGGCTTAAGAGGTTTTCATTTTAAGGAATACTCGAAAATACACTATATTTTTATTTTTGTCCTATTTTCTAATTTAGTCCATCTCTTAAAATTGTCCCATTTTCATAAAAAAAATTCATTTTAAATTGTGTGTTGAAGTTTTTTATTATACCTTAAAAAAGATGATTTTTGTATTAGAAAAAAAAATAGTAATTAGGGCATAGACGTATAGTGAACACTTCCAATGACTTGTCCTCTTCATGAATCACCACGTGGCAAGTAAAAAACAAGTATACGTGACAGAATTCCCGAAACCCCCCTTCTCCTCTATCTCACCACCCTCTGCAAAAGCTAACGCCGCTCTCCGCCACCGCTACACGATGTATCGCACAGCGGCGAAACGCCTTCTCGCCGATTCTCTCCGATCAACCCGAGCCTCTCCCAATATTAGCTCCACTCTTCTCAACAGTCATCGTTCCTCAATTCAAACATCCACTCGATTTTCCACTTCTAATCCCTCATTCTCCTCTCATAACCCTAACCCTAGTCCTTCCTCATTTGACTCTACTCAATCAGAAGCCCGTAATTTTTCTGATCCTTTGACTTCTCAAACGACGTCGTCTTCGTCATCTGAAGAACCTAGCTCTAGACGGCCTATTGCAGAGTACAAGGAGGAGCAAGCTCGTGTTCTTCACGCTTCTCTCAAACACGTAGTATGCACATGTCTCCCTTCCCCATTTTATGTTAGGAATTCTTTTGTATACTTGGAATATTTTTGGTATACAAAGAACCACGAAGTCGAATCATGCAGACAAGATTTGATCGCGGGTCTTGGGTACTATCCCCGAAAACTCTAATCAACTAAGCAAGCTAGCCTACATATTTATGCTTGAGTTGTGATTATGATAATGGAGCTTGAATTTTTATGTATTTTCTTTAAGTGTTTAAAATATGGATTTATTTTGGAGTGGAATGTTGATTGAGGTTAATGTTGGGATTGTATTATGCAGGAAAGGTTGGGGTGGAGTGAGACGGCGATGATGGCAGGGGCGAGGGAGGTTGGCATTTCTCCTTCTGTTGTTGGATCATTTCCGAGGAAAGAAGCTGCACTTGTTGAGGTACTGCTTATCTTTTTTTGAATTATTCGTGAATTTGACGAAAATTGGCAGTTTTGATGTTAGTTTCTATGAATATTCTGTTTTAGATAAACATTTGTACCTTGTAAGAAGTTTCATGGCTGCGGAGCTATAGAATTAGTATAATTCTCTCTTTTTGTAAAACTTGTTATTGCTGGTCATTATGAAATGATATAATTCTTTAGATTTTAGAGATGTTTGTTGCTCGTGTTGTGTTCAGTAGAAAGATAATGATAAGCCATGTATAAGTCTTCCATATTGCGAAGAATGGTGCCTAAAAAATATATTGGAACGTTTTTCCTTTACTTTGCCTTGTTGGGTTACCATGTAGTAGCAACAAATAATTCCAAAATAGTATAGGATTATTGAGGTATTTTGCGCTTTGTGGTTAACGGTAGAGAGAATCGGCTGCATTGGTTTAGGCATTGTTAGAAGTCGAACAATAATTGCACCGGTGAAGAAGTTGGAGGGTTTGGAATAATGAACACTTCAAACATAGCCGATACAAACCAAAGGATGGAGAGAATTAAGAAAGATATGGAAAAAATTAATTTAGTAGAATTAAATAGGAGATAATGTAGGAATAACATTTTTGTGGATAATCATGCAAGATAAATTTTTGGTTCATGTAGTGGACCTCATCTTTTGGGATTAGAGCTTGGCTTTGTTGTTGTTTTGGTTAATGTTAGTTAAGAATTTTTCCCCCTTTGTTGGGTAGTGGAGATAGTGTGAAGCTCTTACCACCTTATAATCAGAGGAGAATTGCCCTGGGGGGAGACCAGCCCCTGCGTCTCTATGTTTTTTCTCTCGGCTCCCCTATAAATTCTAGGATATATGCTGAATTTGTGGATTAATATCACAAAATCACTAGTGTCACAATGGTTAAATTGAGAGGGACAAAGACCAAGCGTCTCAAGTTCGAATATCATGAGCTTTCTTGTTGAATTAGTGCTGACTTTTTATCAATATTACCCATTATTTTGCGTCTTTTTACTGAATCTTTTAAACTCTTGCCCTTTTTTCCTCTACATATTGGCCAATTTGGATTAATGCTAATTTCCATGTGGATTTGCTTTTTATCATTATATTTACCCATTTTCTAGTGTTTTTTTAATAACAAAAACCTTTAATCTCTTTTTCTTTCTGTAAAAAAAATCTTCATTCATTTTTTTTTCTCTCAATTCAATTTCATTGCGTATCAAAAAATACTTTTTTTAGGAGAATTGATTATTAAAATTTCAATAACAATAATCTTCTGAAACAACTTATAAAAAACAAATTTTGGTTACTATATTGAACTTCAGCCCCTCTCTCAAAATCCGGGCTTCACCCTGCTTATAGAAAGAGTGTATGACAGCACCAAATGGAAAAGATTGCCTAGTGTTAGTGGCTCATTTCTAGTGAGCCTTCCTTGGTTGTGTTTGTCATTTTGGAACTTGATGGATCAAAATTCTATGTTTTCTCTTAGTTATGTTGTCACTGAGTTGGTTGTGTCTTTTTTTATATCTATTCATTTTCTTCCTATATTAGCGTTATACCTTTAATTTTTTATATAGTTCATTCATGGCACTTCATTTTTCTTTTAGGGCGAAGTAATAGTTTTAACTCTTGCATTTTGGATTAGTGCTTATTTTCATATGGGTTTGCTTTTATCATTATCCTTATCCATTATTTTGTGTTTTCTTGCTAAATCTTTAAACTCTTTTTCTCTTTCTTTTTAAAAAAAAATTTCCCCCCTGAATTCAATTTTATTACGTACATATTGGGGAATTTGGATTCATCCTAATTTCCATGTGGATTATCATTATATGTACCCATTTACTAGTGTTTTTTATAATAAAAAAACCTTTAAAACTTTTTTCTTTCTATAAAAAAAAATCTTTATTCTATTTTTTTCTCTCAATTCAATAACATTACATATCGAAATCAACTTTTTTTTAGGAGAATTGAATGTTAAAATTTCAATATGAATAACTATCTAAAAAAACTAATATAATAAATTTTGGTTACTATATTGAACTTTGGCCCCTCTCTCAAAATCCTGGCTTTGTCCCTCCTTATAGACGGAGCGTATGACAGCACAAAATGGAAAAGATTGCCTAGTGTTGGTGGCTCATTTCTAGTGAACCTTCCTTGTTAGTGTCTGTCATGTCGGAACTTGATTGATCAAAATTCTATGTTCTCTTAGTTATATAGTGGCTGAGTTGGTTATGTCTTTTTCTATCTATTCATTTCCATCTTTTATTAGCTTGATACCTTTATCTTTTTATACTTCATTGACTACACTCCCTTTTTCTTTTAGGGGTGAAGTAATATTTTAAACTCTTTTGCATTTGCAGTATTTCATGGATGAGTGTTTGGAAAGACTTATTGATATAATTGAGACTGACACCGAGCTGAAGAACTTAATCCCTAGTCAGAGGATATCAAAACTTGTGAGGATTCGACTGGAAATGCAGGCTTCATACCTATCAAAATGGGCCCAGGCTCTTAGTATTCAGGTATTTCTTTTCTTTTTGCAGTTTTAGACATGTCATTTATATTTCATCAATGCTTATTTGAAGAATCCAAGTCAATTTATTAGGATAGGCATGCTATTAGCCTATATGTAAAATATATGAGCTTTGATTGGATGTTCCCAACTCCAATCTTAAACATGGAAATGTGGGAATAAAAGGAGGCTCTACCAAGTAGCTCTATTGTGATCTGAACCAATTAGGGGAAAAGGCTCTATTGAAAGTTGTCTTTTGGAAATATATTCAAACATGGCTTGAATCAGATGCCCATGACTCATTCTTAAAGAATGCGTGTTACCTGACATGTGAAAATATGAATGAAGTAAGCATTTTTAATAGTAAGGCTTAAATATTTTGCGTGTTAGGTGTTGTCCAATCTCACTTTAGAACATTTAAAGAACGAAGTAGTGTTCTGTACTTCGTGTTATGCAGCAATTTATGAGATATTTTGCATATGACCAGAATTTGCAACTCTCTTTAATTTTCGGATGTGGACTATAGACTCACATCTTGATTGATAGGCAATGCCAATGAATATTCCTACAAGTTTTAAGCAACGTGCTGCTTTAGTTGATGAGATCTGGCATGCGGCTGATGATGATGCTTCTGATCTTGATTGGTATGTGAAGCGTACTGTGCTGGGTGGAATATACTCAACAACTGAGGTTTATATGTTGACTGATAATTCTCCAGGTTAGTTTAACCCTCCTTTTTGCATGATTTGTTATTTTGGAGATGCGGAAGGTCTAGCCATTTTTCCCCTTAATGTTAATGATTTGCTTTTGTTACTCTTATTAGGATGTTTTTTATTTAGATGCCATATTGTGTAAGAAGTATCTCAGAATTTATAGCCTTATTTCTGTGCTGAAAACAAAACTGGGCTGGATTGAGGAGGGGATGGGAGAGTTTCTTTGGTATACTAGAGAGGATGGGAAAGGAGGGACAAAGTACAAACTGATATTGTAAATTCTTAAAAAGAGTTGAGGCTGAGGAAAAATAATATACTGGGGTTAGGATTTTTTGTTCCTATTACTTTAAATAGGCAATAGGTTTTTCTGGTCAGGATTCGCCTAGTTAATGGTGCATGGCCTTAACTTGTCAATCCCAGGAGGGGGAGAAAATTCTCAACCCCCATCCGCCGCATGTTTTAGGAATAGATACTAAAAGTAAATAAATAACATTTGAAGTTCATAGGGTCGAAAACTTTTTTCGTGACAATGGAGAGTTGTTAAGTGTTTGGAGCTTAAGTTACCATCCGTGGATACTTTGTGGAATCTTGTGTCTTTTTCCCATAAAATGCAGTTCATAGGAGTTTTTAAGTTTCTGGCGGTAATTCCTTCAAGAAAAGGACAATATGCTGCGGTTTATGTTAGAAAAAATTTTCTGTTTATTCTAAATTTTTGTATGTCTTCTACCTGTAGGCTGTATTGGTCATATGCCATAATTTCTACTTCAATACCTTCTGAACCTAAGCACACAATTGTTTCAGATTTTCGTGATGCGTGGGCATTCTTGGATGCAAGAGTTAGAGATGCCTTTGATTTGAAGACGACCTTGAAAGAGGTTTAATACCTTTTGTTTTTCTTCAATTTAATTTTCTGAATCGATTAGGAAACTTTACCACTAACGTAATTATCCGCAGGCTCAGCATTTTGCGGAAACTGTAGGTGCAGGCCTGGGTGGCTCATTTCAGGGACTGGTGAAAGGAGTCTTTAAAGGATGATTGTTCTCCCTCCTGAAGAATGTGTTCTACCTTTTACTATGCAGTTACATAATTAGATTTATATAGCCATGTTTGGATGTTCTTTCAAATTCTAATACAAGGTTATATGAAGCAGCTTGTCAGACTCCAGCGTATGATTTAAGACCTAAAGGACTAGCAGCCTAGCCTTGTTTTTCAGGCTACTTGTGCCTTTGTAAGGTGAAGTTCATTCAGACTTGCAACATAGCTGGTGGTTGAGCTTGTCCTGCATGTTCGTGACCAAGATTATATATGAGGGGATCACTCTCTTCCATTCTATACAAATTATATCGTTTTATTTATATTGGTAGATTTTGCAAACAAGTAATAACGTCTCTTGTGATTGGAATGGGAATCACACCATTTGTTGCTTTGTTAGTTCGTGCTGTTTGATATATGACGACTACACCTTTCTTATTGAAGCAACATATTTACGTATTCTTCGGAATTTTTTCCCGTATAAATTTGTTGAGCTGCTGAACTCGTTATATATTTCCAGGAAACTACTAGGAATTGAGCTCTATTGATCGTAGAAACACCATAAATTACTCATGGAATATATTATTAAGGTTATCAACTAGTACATTGTAAGTAATCAATTGACATGGTGAAAATAATCGTGAAATATTTACAAATGCAACAAAAATCTTCCTATTGTGCCATAATTTTCTTTAACAAACATCCTGACTTAAAAGAAGTAATAAATCCCTAGCCAAAGAATATTTCGAGAATGATATGCTGTTGCTGTTAGCTCTCATTTCTGTCATATCAAGCTCTCGAAATCCATAAATACGACTTGCTTCTATATGGATTGAATTTGGTTTTGATAAATCCAAATGAGCTCGGAATACTGAATTTTCGAACCATAGAGATTAGCCTTTGATATTGGCATTGTGAGTTGCAGACAAATCGGCACTCCCTTGCATCTAACTGGCCTTAGCACATCATAGTTGCTGCCCAGAAAGATGTTGCTAGACTTTAGGTTCCCATGTGGAAGCTCATAGTCTGAGAGCTCTGCATATAGGTAGTGGACCCCGCTAGCTATGCCTTTTATGATCCTTAGTCGCGTAGGCCAGTTCAGGTCTGCATGAGTAAGTCCTCGATCCCCTGGTAAACCAATCACGAAAAAAAAAATCATATAATGATTAGAAATGTGCATTGGATTAGGTAAGAGCCGGAATGGGTCACAACTAAAATGAGTCGGGTCGGGCTGGGTCAAAGAAGATCCAAAACGGGCTGGGCCGGGTCGAGCCAAATGAGATATATAACGGATCGAGTCGAGCTGGGCCGTCCAAAGAGAGTATTGTTTTTATCTATAGAGGATGATAGTTTATATGTATCAATTTCAATCTTTGGTAGTGGACCATCGATATGTAAGTGGAAATAATTCATTACCTAATAGTGTTTAAAAGTTTTGGAAACTATAGGTTCATATTGACTCGACTTGACCCATTAAAAACCCAATAAAATACGACTTTTTAAGTGATCGACTCATTAAGCCCATTATTAATTAGGCCCTTTTACAAACGAGTCAGTTAATGGCCCTTAACGAATCCTTATCCATTTGAACAAGTCTAATACTAATCTAATAAACATTCAGTTCATTCCCAACAGGGAAAGGAAAACCAGAAACAAACATAATACAAGCTTTAACATCATTTTCATCTTTGAAAATGAAGGTGACTAGGTGAGTTACTTTGTTCCAAGATTTTTGTTACTCTAACTATACTTTTATGTTATTATACAAAACTGATACAAATATATTTGAATTTTGAGACATGTTACGTCAAACACCTTGCACATGCTCAGAACCACATATGGAGGTGGAGGAGATGGAGAAATCGAATAGCGGACATTTAAGGCTTTTTGTGTTTTCTTTCTTGTTCCTTTGGCCTTTGAAGGGAAGGACAACAAGGAGAAATGGCAATATGGGAGACTTTCACTGTTTTTTTTTGGAGGTGGTTGGACGGATTATGATGATTGGGTGATTTTGAGTTTTGCAATGTGTTATAGTTTTGTTTTTTTTTTCATGAATCTTTTGAGAGAAATGTTGAGCTGAGCTTGCTGCCATTAGAGGGTGGGTATGCTGAGAATAGGAGCACAAAATAGAGAGAGAATGAGCATTAATTGTATAATAGATACACACTTCTGTTGGACGGTCCGTTTTTGTATCACCATAGTCGTTATTGGCAAGTTTTAATAGGATATATAAGAAGAGGGATTGAGAGTTGTACCTATAGTCCGATTGAACCTTTTGATATCAACATTGATCACAAGGCCAAATAAGGTATCTTATATGATGTTCGCGGTTCGAGTTGGATATGGGAGAGACTTAGGTCAGGCAATACCAATTCAGGAGAAAGGTAGGCCTATGTGTCAATTATATGACACCCTCAATTGTAGTAGGATTCGATTCTATAGTCTATACCCATCATTAGCTAAGTTACACATTGACACTCTTGTAAGAGCTTTCGAATTCCTATTGATTTAACCATTGGAAGGGATTTCCTCGTACCCACCTATGGGATGTTTGTAAATTTTGAAATCAAATTTTATACATAATACATGAAATACGGAATTTAAATTCATATCATCTTAACATGACTTCTTGAAATCTTCGATCATTTGCATGTAGAAATTGTAGATATAGATGATTGAGTTTATATAAATGCACTAATATGACTATCAATTAGTACAAATAAGAATTGCTACCCTTTTCTTGTTAGTTTGTGAATAGTTTCTTGTACGCTCACATAGTGATGACAAAGTAAACTCTAATCTCTGCATTTGCATGAAGCCAATTGCATTCATCATTGAGATGAGAAAGCCTAATACCAAAAATTTACATAAGAATGTTCTCTCAAATAAACTAAAACTTAGTCTTCATACTAAATAACACTATTTTTAAGTTAAAGTGAACATAGCATAATTTTAACTCTTGTAAATAAGAAGCTGGTGAGAGTTTGGTTTATGAGTGTGAGGTCCTCAAGAGGGCATTCTCTTGTGTAAACGACTTGAAAACATAACCCAACAAAGACCAACATAGCTAACCTTTCATTCTTGAACTCCTTAGTCCTTAGAGCCATGACAAGCTCATGAGACCCTCTTCCCCACATCATGGGATCATCAAACCATAGCCCATCAAGGTAACCCGCATCAGGCATTGGGTTCTTCTTGTGGGGAACCTAGGCTGGATGTCGACACATCCAGGGTTCATATGATCTATCATCTCCTACCCTCGACCCACCCTATTAGGGCTAGTTGCACCAACTTAAAGAAGGTGGTTGGGTCTACAAAATACTCGCAAGAACCAGCATCGTACCAAGCAAAGTTTTCTATTAGGTCGATTGATTAGAGCAATTCAATTTTAGAATAACTGCTACCTCAAGCATTGCCATCTCCTGTGCATTAGCTTTGCTTGTGTAAACTATTTTAATATATTTGAGTTATGTGGAATTTTTTTTATTTTTAAGCCAAAAAAATTAAAAAATTCTAAAAATAAGCTACTGTTTAAACTAATTTCAAAAATAAGCCGAATTTAGGATCGGGTATAAAACGCTGCCTTGGACAACATTATATCTAATAAAAAAACACTACCTAGGGCAGCGTTTTGCATGGGGCTGGATTTGGGGTTGAATTTCTTGGTCATGAGAAAACGCTGCAATACAGGGCAGCATTTTTCTTTGGAATATTTTCAGAGCCAGTGCAGTACAGGGGAATCTGTGCAGCAATAAAACGCTGCCTCGGGCAACTTTTTTTGTATTAAAGGGCAGCATTTTTTTAAGGCCCTGGTTTTTTTTCTTCTTTTTCTCCCTTCTTCCTCCTCATTTCTTTCTTCTTCCTCCATTCTTCTCCTGCGCAGCGACGATTTTTGCTCCATTCCTCTTCATTCCTTTCACACAATTTCCACTCAATTTTCATCCCGAATTCTTCCATTTTCTTCCTTTGACAAGGTACGTTTTTAATTTTGAGTTATTTTAAGTTTTTTTCATTTATTTTTTTTAGATTTTTCGATTTTTTTTTCATTTTCATGTTATATTAATTTCATTTTTTTCATGTTGAATTATGAATTATGAGTTATGTTATGTTATTTTTTTAATTTTGTGAATTATGAGTTTTTTTTTTAATTTCGTGAATTAATGTGAACTATGTGTTATTATTTCCAATTATTTTCGTTTTTATTTTTATATATACGTGATTAGTTTTTTCGGTTTTTTTGTAATTTCGTGAATTAATTTAGAGTAATGTTACTTATTTGTTATTTTTATTAATTATAAGTATTTTTGTTATTTTTTGTTGTTAATTATTATTAATATTTTGGTAGTTTATATGTTAAAGTATTTTAGTTTACGTATTGATATGGATTTAGTTAAGTGAACTTTTATTTAGGTTAGTGAACCATAAATTAGGTTAGTATATTAATTTAGGTTAGTATATTACCTTAGGTTAATGTAGGTTAGTTAATTAATTAAGGTTAGTTTACTTGATTAGTTTATTAAGTAAGGTTAGTTTATTAGATTAGTATATTAATCAAGGTTAGCTTATTAATTTAGTTTATTTTATTAGATTAGTATATTAATTAAGGTTAATTTATTAATTTAGTTTATTTTATTAGGTTAGTATATTAAGTAAGGTTAGTTTATTAAATTATTTTACGTTATTTTATTAATGTAGGTTAGTTAATTAATTAAGATTAGTTTATTAAGTAAGGTTAGTTTATTAGATTAGTATATTAATTAAGGTTAGTTCATTAATTAGATTAGTTTATTAGGTTAGTATATTAATTAAGGGTAGTTTATTAATTTATTTTATTTTATTAGGTTATTATATTAATTAAGGTTAGTTTATTAGGTTCGTAGATTAATTTTAGGTTAGGAATTTAGATTAGTTCAGGTTAGTAGGTTGTGAGTTTAGATTAGTTTAGGTTATGAATTTAGGGTATGAATTTAGATTAGTTTATTATATGAATTTAGGGTATGAATTTAGATTAGTTTAATGTATATTATATTCTTGAATATCATTGAATAGTTTTCGTTGTTGTAGGCATCATGAATACCAATGTATACCCACTGTTATGTTGATGGGATGAAATATTGATAGAACAAGATAACACAGTTGGGTATGATGGTGGATAGTGTAGATCTATCGTGATTAGTGTTGAGAACAGTTTCTATGATATTATTGACATGGTATTCAGTTTGTGTGGGTTTGATAGAGGTTGGTGGAACTGAAATTGAGAATGAAATATCCTACTGGGCCGTCGACATGTATGGCATTGCCATTCACCGATGACTATTCTCTTTTCAATCATTCCATCCACAAGTCAAATGCATCACGATGATAACTCAGAACTAGCTACTTCTAGTGTGAATCCATTAAATAATACGCTTCTCAAAGATGGGTTTGGGAATTATCTTTATGGAGAAAGGACTAGGCAATCTGAGGAAGGAGTAGAGGAAGAGGAAATGGATGAGGAAGCGGAGGGGGAAGAAGATGTAGAAGACGGAGAGCCCGTTAACCTAGATGTAGAGGGCGACGGTAATTTGAACCTAGAGCTAGAAGTCGGGACTGGTTTGGAGGCCAACGAGCTTGAAATTGAATCTAACATTCCATATTACAATAATATGCTGGGTCCTCGTTTCTTGTGTACTCTTCGCGGATAAGTCGGGGAATGAGGTGCAGCTTATATACTTGAACTGTTCGACCGACCCTCGGATAGTGTAGCTAGTTATAGCTGGGGCAGCGCGACTCTATCCTATTTGTACCGAATGATGTGCCGTGCTTCTCAAGTTAGACGGGGTCGGGCAGCAGTTGAGATAGTCGGGCCACTAGTCATTCTCCAGGTATGTATGTTCATGTTTTCATTCATGTTAAACTAACAAAACTATGCAACTAACTCATTCCATTTATTTCACTTACACAGCTTTGGGCGTGGGAGCATCTCACCGTCTGTCGTCCGTCCATACCCACACAACGCAAACAAGCTCAGGAGGGAGCTCAGGAGGTCCACATTTACGTCGAGCCAGGCCGCGCTGAAGATGGAGAGCCTTACGGAACCAGATGGTTGGTCGACCGTCTTACTCGCGTTCACCTAGCAATTGGGGTGAACTCTTTGCGAGATTTACTAGATAGGATGAAAGATGAGAATGTACTATTCCAACTCATTACTAATTCGTACATGTATTTTACATAGATTTATTTTTAATATCTAATGTTGAACTGTCATTTATAAATAGATGGTATGGGATCCGTATCCCAAAGATGAGGGTGAAGAGGACGAGTGGTGTGACATTTCACCACTCGTTTGTTTTGAGTGCGTTGAGTTCTATTTGTCGACACGAGTGATGAGGCAATACGGATCACGTCAGGTCATACCCCCACCTGTTGACACGAGCGAGGACTTAAACAAGGTGGACCGACGTGGGAAGGCTGGAGTCGTTTGGACGGACCAGCACCAACAATTTATTGACGCATGGGATAGGCATCTACAGTCCGTAGTCCAGGTCAATCCGTTTGAGGGAGTTATGGACTATTTCGATCCATACTTGGTATGGTATCGACATATCACTAGGCGGTTCATCAGCCCTTTCTTCCGGCCGCCTGTGCCACATTTCTCTCCTGCAGCAGTGCCGTTACACATCATGGTAAGATTTCTAGCCAATTTAATTGTTCATTTATATAAAGTACACGACTAACGTCATTTGTATTTCTTTTTTGTCATGTAGATTGAGGAGCTGTTACATATTCGTGACTACGTTCACAACTCCCGAGATATGTGTCTTCCCATGGCGGATCACGTGTACGGTCTCGTCTAAGAGAGCATGAAGAGGATATGAAAGCCTTACCGACTTCGGCCGTATCCATTACAGACGAATTGCGACGCATCCACCCCCGCTACACCCTTCACTATGCCGGAGACCCTTACTATCGAGATGTCTAATCAGCATTACACTCAAGGTCAGTCTTCGTCATCGGCTTACACATCTTCAGAGGCCCCATTTGCACACCATTCAGGGTGGACCCAACAAACACAAACTCAGAGTTCGTATCCTCATTTGGACATCATTTTCGAGGAGCAAACTCCGAGTCCAGACTCTTAAGGCTTATTCCGTTTTTCATTACGTTATTTTATATTACAATTTGTTATGTATATAACTAAAACTTACTTTTAAACATTGTACATTTTGAATTTCAAACTTCATAATTTGTTATGACCTTCTTCCCAATTTGTGTTTATTTCGATACTTATTATTTGAATTTGTCTTTAGAAATTCACATTTTGATTCATACGTATTTAAATATTGATGGAAAATTATATACTGTATTTAATACTTATAAATTTATGGTATGGAGGGAAAAAAATTCAATTAGTAAAACGCTGCCCTGACAGCGTTTCTTTTTCAGTCAGATTTTCACCTAAAATCCAGCTCCATACAA
Organism: Dysphania ambrosioides; assembly: GCA_026401315.1. Lineage (NCBI taxonomy): Eukaryota > Viridiplantae > Streptophyta > Magnoliopsida > Caryophyllales > Amaranthaceae > Dysphania > Dysphania ambrosioides. The sequence goes on from CM048667.1 coordinate 5,597,498, forward strand.
AACGCTGCCCTGGGTAGCGTTTTTTAATTACCTAAAATGCTGCCTTGGGTAGCGTTTTAAAACCGAACCTATATTGACTTATTTTTGAAATTAGTTTAAACGGTAGCTTATTTTTCGATTTTTTTTAATTTTTGTGTCTTAAAAATAAAAAAATCTCAGTTATGTGACCTTGCATTTCATTTATATATATACTTTTAGTAAATAAATGTAATATTAAATTATCCAAACTTTATATTGAAGAATTGGTTCGAAAAATCGGGCCAAAATCGGGTGGAGTTTATTAGATCGGTTAAATTTGAGTACCTCTATTTCAAGGTCATACAATCTGCAAATTCGAAGGTGCACCCGAGTGCCAAAAAAATGTACATCACGTACATAAAAAATGTACATTACGTACATGAAAAATGTACATAGTATACATGTGAGTAATGTACATTCCACATAACTCATATATGTACTATGTCTACCCATTGCATACAATCAAGCTTCACAAAAACTTCCTTTAGGTGGGAAATTCACTCAATAAATCAGACCTACAAATAAATCATTCTCCTAATATAGCTAATAACTAATTTTTCACGCACTATAAATCACAATATCTTATAAAAAAAATACTTCCTCTATATTATTAAAATTAAAAAAATTACTTGATTTGATCATATTATAACTCGAGAAAATTAAAATCTTGCATAGTTAGACAACACCTACCCAAACAGAGATTTGTACAGAAAGTAACAATCCCAGGTTCTATCACTATCCCTTCCCGATCACTCCAAACTTTCCCACCTTATTTTGATCTCTGACATTTCTCCTTCCCAAAGTTCCAATCTTTCCTTAATCTACCCCTCAAAATCTCTCTCTTTCATGGCACCAACTCCCTCAAACTTCCCAAACCCTTGAAAAAATCCCTCAAAGTTTGCATCTATCTCGTCTGGGTGTGCCAAGACGCCATGTTTCATCCACAAAGAATGGAATTAAGGAGACGGGTAGTCTCAGTTATGTCAAATCAAAAGACCCTTTTGACAGTTCTGTGGATCGTAGGGTTTGCATCGGTATTCGTGTGGCAGCGCAACGCTGTTGTTGATAACTTACTTACATTCCGGCGATCTCCGGGGAGGCCAATGCCGTCGTTAAGGCCAGTAGTTTATAATATTTCTGATTTCGGGGCGGTAGGCGATGGCGTAACCGACAATACGGCGGCGTTTGAAAGGGCTGTTGCTACTATAGCTAAGCTGGGGAAGAAGGGTGGAGCTCAGTTGAATGTGCCTCCTGGGATTTGGCTTACTTGCCCTTTTAATTTGACTAGTCATATGACTTTGTATCTTGCTGAAGAAGCTGTTATTCTTGGAGTTGATGTGAGTTTTACTTAATCTATTGTAATTAATATGTTTATGTTGTTTGGTTTTTTGATTACCGTTATATGCTATGGTTTTGATTTTCTTAGTACATATATGATGAAATAAGTTTGGAAGGTAGATGATGTTTCAAATAGAGGAATGACTAGTGATGGGATATTGTTTTGTATATGGTTAGATGTTTGTTGCTTAACTTGCTTAGGGTGTTTAATAAGTTGGTTTGACCTTTATTAGTAGGGAATATATCCAACTTTTTCCACTATTTAGTGTTTGATTTCTTAGGGTGAATTGAGGTGTGAAGAATGAGGTTTAGTGTCATGATGGATGTTAGCTGGCCAAATGTACCTGTAGATTGTGTATTGTCATCTGATTGAGTAGATAATGCCTTAACTTTTTGGTGCGATATGCTGCCGGGCTAGGAGTACTCCATTCTTATGAAAGGGGAAGGGGTATTGTTGGCGGGAGTTGGTATAAGAGGAACTTAAAAAAAATATTTTCTTTGTTTTGAGGAGTAATTCAAATCCTGATTTACCCCAATTTTATTGTTTTAAGTATTGGTTCTTAGGAGGAGGTTAGGGGCAGTATGTACACACCTTGGGTACTTGTAGTCTCCTATGGATTACTTTGAGTGGACCAAAAGAGTGAACTTGGCACATGTCCAAAGCAGTGGAGATTTGGGATTGAATAGATAATCTGCATGAGCCTGTTCATGAAAGTGAGAGTCGCATTACCTATATTAGCTATGAAGCACAGCTAAGTTGGAAGATCCATGTACAATTTGCTAATCTAAAAGCTTGGATCTCTTTTTTCCTTTGTGGTTTATATTTATGTTGATACTTAATACATTGCAAGGTGTACGACGTGGGAAACCATCACACAATGAAGTGGTTACCAAAGAGGGCAGTGAGGCTATAGGATCTTAATAATTGCATTTTTCAAAATTGCTTATAGAAACTACCTCTTGTGTCATATAGACCCAGATTACTTCATAACATTATGTGTGATTATGGGAAAGGGAGAAACTAAAGATCAAAGAAGATGTTTTCATGAGTCTTTTTGTCTCACAAAGCATATTGTGGGGAGAATCAATGCCCATGTAGTAGAATTAGTGTAGTTGGATTCCATGTTGTGTTTTTAGTTAGAAGCACATTGTTTTATGCTCAGGAAGATAAAAGTTCCACAAGTCTTGTTGAAATTTAGCTCACCCTTTAGGAGAATGTGATTCATAAGGCGTGTACGCTCAATGGAACTTATTTTAGTGTTAATTCGGTATAATTTGTTGGTTCACAAATACTTCAGTGTGATTTGAAATTTTAAGATAAAATGATTTTGGATGCTACATCAAAGAAATTCTAATCAGTTAATAGTATTCAATCAATTTATCTTGAAGCAACCTATATACTGATGCAAGGATATGTTTATAATCTACGGGCATAAATTTAACTACCAGAACCTATGCTGTAGAAGGAAATTAAATAGTTGTCTGCTACTGCTACTGACTACAATTGTTTACTCTATAAAAAATTGCTTTAAGATACATTTTATCACGGAGAATTAATCATGTCTAATTGCTTGTTGTTATTGTTAATATGATCATTTTCCATTTTCAAATCCCTACTTACTGTAGTTGTTGTGAATATATCTCATCCTGAAAGGATTTATACTGGATGTTGCTGTTGTCATATGCTGAGTGATAAGTTTTCAAGAATTAGTTGGCTGTAGTTCCTGCGAAAGAAGGAAGCTTCATATTCCGCTGCTAGATGTGAACACCAACTTATTTATATGAAATTTATTGTTTTTTTTATTAAAAAACAATAGACTAATGTAGGGTTTTGGTCTTTTGGAGATTGACACAGAGGCTCTCTGACGAGCAATCTAAGCTACTCTATGTTTTATTTTAACCGGTGTTATTGAGTTTAAGTGATTGGCAAGACTTGATAATCTCTTGTTACAAGATGTTATCATGGGAACTTTCTGCTTTTCTATACCAAGCAGGAATCATTTTCTGTTACAGAGTATATTATAAAAACAAAGGGCTCACAGTTTGCTTGCTTTTACAAGATACAAAAATCCATGTCCTTGAGTTAGCCAAACTTTTAATTTGTCAATTAGTTAGTATAACTTTTATAGCACTCTTTCTGAATATGTTCAGATCAAATCTGAATATTCTTTTTTCTCTCTCTCCCACTGAATTGCACACTTCCATTCAAATTATTTTGTAATGTAATTTGTCTCACAATCAATTGACATATGAACCCCTATTGTTGGATAGAATTGACTGATTGAATAATTGAATTGGAGGAAAGGGTTGGATCAAGTAACATATTGATTTTCAGTATGAAGTTATACATTGATTCTTGTTGCAAATGTAGAACATCAATGATTCAATCTAAGAGTGGTCTTTGGTGAAAGTAGCATAGCATGTCAGGAATTGGCTGGAGTGTCATGGTGAACTAGAAACCATGTCTTTTTAATCTAATCTATCATTCATGAATGTCTCTGGGTTCTGATGTTTTTATTTCTTATTGCCTGAAAAGCTAGTTCTTATTTGGCATATAGGATGAGAAGAAATGGCCATTGATGCCACCATTGCCGTCGTATGGATATGGGAGAGAGCATCCTGGGGCTCGATATGGTAGCTTGATTCATGGTCAAAATCTCAGAGATGTTGTCATAACTGGTAAGCATGCTTAGTAATTTCGCAAAATGTTTTTTTCTGAATGGTTGAACTTGGAAGGAAGTAATTCTTTTCCTTGTTGATGATAATGGGAAATATTGCCACTTCTCTTCCATTAGCTGTTTAAAATGGATTGGAAAATTGTATGTTGTAGGGTTATAAAAGTTTGTGCACTTGTGATTAATATGGGGGTATGGATAGATAGAGGAAAGCCTGCAACATAAAACTGAACTTTATCATTCTCAAACCTTGACTTGAAGAAAGAAGAGGGGCTAAGATGCTAAGTGAAACATTAGGAAATTCACGAGGTATTGTTGGTGGACAAGACATGACAAATGATAGATTGATTATGCCTCCAGTTTTGTGGCAATCTAGAATTTCCAATCCATTGATTGAAATTCTGCCTACCAATCAGCATATTTCAGTTATTTATATGCCCCTTTATATCATTATCTTAAGGTGTTTTTTTGTAATTGAGGGGTGGGGTGGGATGGGGGACTCATGTCGGGGAAAAAGTATTTTTGCCTTTCTTTGTTGCCCTTAGGTGTATTTTTGGTAGTATTGTTGAAATTGCAGAGTTCACTACGATTACTATTAGTTTCTCCTATTATTGTCATAATTTGTGGCCCTTGTGCTATGTCATGGTATTGAAGTCATTGTTACTTCTTCCGTGACATAGTTATGATGCTTAGGGAAACCTTACATCTTTACTATTTCTAAAAGTCCAGTCAAAGATATGATATTCTGCCACATGTCACCTCCTTAGATAGCATCACATCTTCAAGCAATCCATTCACTTAAAAACAATGTGTGCTGTAAGATTTGACCCCACAAGCTCTCAAATGCAATGTAGATGACTTACCACTCATCTATATTATGATATTGCATATTTGATCTCACATAACCATTATATTTTGCATTTCAACTATTCCCAAAACATCAATGCATTTAAGAGAAAAGTTAATAATTGAATTTATATAACAAAGTACGATACCTAAAAAAATATGGTGTAATATACTTGCACTAATAATTATTTCTGATTATATTTACTACTTCTCATCAATAATAATTATATTACTCATCAAATGAACACTTACTTCAAATTGTGGAACTTAACAAGTTTGTATATATGTGACAACTTTGTTGAGTTACAAATTTTTGAATTTATAATACATGCAATTATCCAGAGCATAGCCTGGGCTAATAAAATAGTTGTTTTATTTAAAACACCAGAGAAACCTTTTGAAAGTAAAATGTACATTTATGGATCTACCAATGACTATATTGCTGTCAATTGTGGATTTTATTTCACAAAAGATGACTATTGACAGCATTGGACCCTCTGGTTAATAGAAGAGGCTATTCAATTCATAGGCTTTTTTGTATTCTGAACAAAAATCTAGAGTAAATTTGAAGAAGACTAAACAGAATCTGACAAGTATACTAAGTGTATCCTGTGATTTGAATTAATCTATTATTAAGCTAAATTTTGTGCTCTCTGTGATACAATTAGATGTACCCGTGATTTGAAGCAATCTACTATTTGATTTGATTCAACAATATGGTCATGAGATCATATTGAATGTTTATATTCTTTCTCCCCACAATCCCACCTTGAATATAGAAGATGCATTTTCTACATGTGTAGGTTCAAATATGGTTAGTATTTGGTGTGATACCGATGCTGTTTTATATTTCCTTATATTTGTCTAGATAAATCTATTTTAAATTGATGTTCTTTAGCTAACAAGACTGCAAACATTCCCATCATAAATTGACTATACCCTCATGCTCACAGGGAACAATGGTACAATTGATGGCCAGGGACAAACATGGTGGAAGAAATACAAGCGGAAGGTCCTTAATCATACTAGAGGTCCTCTTGTACAGATCATGTGGTCAAGTGACATTGTCATTACAGACATTACTTTACGTAATTCTCCTTTCTGGACATTACATCCTTATGACTGCAAGAATGTCACAATCCGAAATGTCACAATTTTGAACCCTGTATTTGAAGCTCCAAACACTGATGGTATAGACCCTGGTAAGTTCATTTTACAAATTATTATGAACAAGAGGATGTTTAATGTGTGTTTTGAAAATATAGCAGTTGAGCTATGAATTGTTCACCTTCTTGTCAGACCCCTCCCCTGTCCCTCTCAAAAAAAGAATCATCTCAGTTTACATCAGAAAGCTACCAACTTATCAATCTTCCATCTTTCTAGCGGCGAACAATCTTACTCTTCATCTTCTTACTCCTTAAAACGGTTGATTTTTTACTCACCTTAGATCAAGTTGAGATACTACTGCCAGAAAAATCTATGTCAATGATTGGTAAAAAGTCCCATGTGGCATAGAAGGCCCAAAGTAAAGGAAGTGGTGGTTCCAAAAATTACTCCAACCGACTATTGTTGGGCCATTTTGATACTAGCAATTTATTTTAGAATGGATATTGTTGATCATTCACTGTTGTGCTGCTAAATTGTCGAACTGCTTGAAATAACAATGGCATGCTGGCATCAGCCCCACTTCAATTGCTGTTTTAACACTGCCTATGTTTTGAACACCCCCCAACCTCCTTCCTCATCCATCCTTCCTACCCAACTCTAAGGACTCCCCCTTCAGGCATGCCACATGAGCCTATAGGGACACTTGGTATGGTAGGCATCCATTTAATGTATGAGAAACTCTCTCAACTCCAACTCAATAAAATTGTTCTGCTGTTTCTAGACATCGCTTGGTCCTCTTTATCCTTGTCTTTTCTGATATGTGATTGGATAAAAATCTCCGGTCTGGTGATTGAAAGTTGCTAGATCATTCTTCTTTAAAATCACTGAAACGTTGAAATTCATGAAGTCAGTCTGTTGGTTTGGGCAATTTTAGAATTTTTTGTTTTTTGGATGATTTATTAAATATCTTGTGCATCCCAAAGAGTGGAATGCATTTATAAAACTGATCTTGCTGGAAGCTATGATTTGAATATTAACCTTGCTCCTATGATACAGATTCATGTGAAGATATGGTGATTGAGGACTGTTACATCAGTGTGGGGGATGATGGAATAGCAATAAAGAGTGGTTGGGATCAGTATGGTATTGCTTATGGCCGGCCTTCTAAAAACATTCTCATTCGAAACCTTGTTGTTCGCTCTATGGTCAGGTGTGTGTAACTCAACCAGAAACTTTTGCACAAATCAATTAGTTTATTGCTTGTCGTTTCCCTGGATAGTAACACAAGGGAATGAAAACGCATTTACATGTACATTCTCATTCTGGCCATGAAATGAATGTTGTCATCTCTCACTGGAGTACCAACTTTGTACTTTGGAACTTTGAAAATGAGCTCAAAATCTGGATTTGACTTGTATTGCTGATATCTGGATTTTGTCATCAAAGGGAATTTTTGAGCCTCCCTTAAAAACATTAGTATGGGGATGCTTTAGAAATTAAGTAGATTTTTGCTGCATGAGCATTGAACTTGATGTTTTATATGAGCAGACCAGTTTGGCTCCCTGAGCTAAACATTAATCTAATATGAAGTTTATCCAATAAGCAGTTGGTCAACTTACTTTAACAAGGTTTGGAATCCTACCTCATACATAGGAGTGGGAGGTCTTAGATCAAATGATGAGATTAGGTTGTAAAATTTTGAGATCCTTCTAATTGCTAAAATGTGATGGTAACAAGTGGCTAGATATGCTAAAAATTGTGCAAATCATCTCTATTTGAAGTTCAAGAACATTATCATTTAGGTCTCAGCTTTGTTGTTCTAACTAATCTAGTTGCTATAACACATGTCCTCTCCATATAACTTGTGCAGTGCTGGTGTATCGATTGGAAGCGAGATGTCTGGTGGTGTCTCAGATGTGACCGTTGAAAATGTCCTAGTGTGGAGTTCTAGACGAGGTGTCCGAATCAAAACAGCACCAGGTAGGGGAGGATATGTACGACAAATTAATTACAGAAATCTAACATTTGATGAAGTGCGAGTTGGGATTGTTATAAAGACAGATTACAATGAACACCCAGATGATGGATACGATCCCAAAGCTCTCCCTACCATTGAAAACTTGAGCTTTACTTCGATCCATGGCCAGGGAGTTCGTGTACCCGTAAGGATCCACGGAAGTGAGGAAATCCCTATTAGAAACATCACTTTTCGTGACATGTCTGTAGGAATTTCATACAAGAAAAAACGCATTTTTCAGTGTGCCTTTGTGCATGGCCGTGTGATTGGGTCCATATTCCCAGCTCCTTGTGAGAATCTTGATTTATACAACGAAATGGGAAAACTTGTCAGACCCTCTTCTTCACAAAACATAACAGACATAGATTATAATATTTGAGGTTCTCTTCATATTGCAGGGTCTTTCTTTATCGAATTCAGTATGTCCCAAAAGCTGCATTTATGCCTTGTACCGATATTTTCGCTGAATGCAAGGTATCATAGCGTAGCTTTGTTGGCCAGATGTTCATTTTCCCCTTTCTTTAGGCTTTCCTTTTGTATTTTGTTTATTGTAATTCATCGTTGCTAGGTTTTGTGATTCACTGATGTGTAAATAGTGCAGATACAGATACAGATAGTGTACACGGTGAGACTTTTAGCAACCAAATTTCCAAAAGGGCTGAGGTGTTTTGCTTGTTTGTGTAATTCTCTAATCATCTGTTACTGTGTCACGGATGAGATTATTTGTGTAAGCAAATTTTATCATATCACTTTATACTTTTCCCTGCCAATTCGTTTATGAGACTACAAGCCTACCCTTTTCATGGATCGTCCTTATTGAGTGAAGACTGTTAATTGGCGGTGTTAATTGGCCTCGTAGGATACTTACCAGCATATTGCAATCAGTAATTAACTGGACCCTCTTGAATTCCATAGTTATGAGCCAATCCATTGTTTAAAGACACGCAATTGCCTCCGCTTGGAGGGTCGAGGCTGCCTTGGTCGGATTTCTCCCACCTGGAACGGAAACACATAGGATTGCAACTAAAAACTATCAAAAAACCGTTTCCAAGTCAAATAGAAAACAAATAAAATAAACTAGAATCAGTAATCAAATCTTCTTTAGTTTTCCATGATTGCAATTCCTAATTATACTTTCATTTTCAAATCACAATGTCATATATGGTATTATAAATTAAATCTCTCTAAAACAAACTGCAAGCAATTTACAAGATTACAAAAACACAATCACAAATAGACAATGCAATGGCAATGGCATACTATAATGACAACAGGTAGCAAAGATTTTTAAGTAACCATTGCAAAGTCGTGATTTTTGGAGCTATTCGTGCTTTATACCAAAAATAGAGGGTTTTAATGTTTTTATGTAATATATGTGCGCTACAGTGTTACACACCACGCATTAATTATTCACAATGAAAAGAATATGTGACCCATTACTTAGTGAAATGTTATCTTGATTTTTTTGGTCACTTCCTACATAGGTGTTTTCCTTAATGTCGCCATTTTAAGCCACTATTTTGTATTTTGTTTTCTTCTGTTCTCCAGCTAATTTTAAAGCACATACTATTGTGCAAATAGTTTATTATTGAATTATTGTCTAGATTTTTTCCTTCTCTTCTTTATTGGTGTCTTTGTTACTGTCACTATGTTAAGCCATTATTTTATATTCTATTTTGTTCTCTTCTCAATCTAATTTAAACCATATTCAATTATACAACACCAATTCAAATCTCTCGAGATTGTTCCTCTTTTAGTCTTATCTTTAGACCCAATATATTTTTTTTAAAAAGAGAGTCACAAGCGACAAGGCAATAATTGATATAGACGAGATTTGATCCCTGATATTGAATACCACCTTCTAAAATTTTAACCAATTAAGTTAATTAGTTTGCATCCAATCAATAAATTTACTTTTAATTGTATATTTGTTCCCGATATAAATTATGCTCCATGGTCTATGCGTCTAAGATATTTATACCCAATAGTTTTGTCAAAAGGTTCAAAATTTCTTTTTAATATCTAATATCAAGTATACTCAGTACCTTGCAAAGACACTTTTAAGAACACAGGATGAGGTGAGTTAAAAGCAATAGAGACAAAGATGAAAGATGTATTATAAAATGTTATTTTATTTCTCATAACTATTCGAGTCCGAAAATCAAAACTAGTTACTTGTTGGACCAGCAATGAAATACAAATAAAGAATGCTAGAGGAAGAGCTTTTCTTAAACTCGCATTAATGGAGCATGCACAAACAAATTTAGCTATACTTGAGGGTTGTGTTTCGAGGAAACTCACTCCAATACTTAAGTCAATTATTACAACTTAAAATGTGTGAGATCTTCATAAAACAATGAGTATGTTGTGGTGTTTTCTCAATAATTGTTCAACATAGAATATTACATATCTTGTCCTTTGCCTATAAATGAGGTATTTAAAGTCAAAGGGAAATATGTGGTGATGGATTTATATAAGCCGCTAAGACGAACCATCCATGATTTAAGATCTTTGGGCTTGGCTCAATTTCTCCTTCTCATGCTCTAAGCTCATGCGATAAATAGTCGGCTTGCTTGTACATGGGCTTAGCTTGCTGATCATAGGCTTTTAATCAGGTGCAAATGGCTCCTAATCCACGATTCAATAGTAGGTCCATAAAATCACTAAATAAATTTTGTTTCTAGGAAAAAAAAAAAAGGTATTTATACAGCAATCCATAAGAGATATAATTGGAAAGAAATTTGTATGTCAAATCAAGCTCAACAGTAACAAATTGGCTATGAAAAGAACTACATTCACTGTGAATCAAATTCCAGTGATATTGTATGGCATTGAAAGCAAGTGATGAAGTAAGAAGCAAGGCATTACCAAAAAAGAGAAAAGAAATAACAAAATTCAAGTGGGAGTAAACATTAGATGTGGTCAAAAGTCAAGAAGTTATGCCATTGGAAACAAGTGTGATATTAATAAGCTCAGGGATTACCAAAAAAGAAATAAAATATCACTCATGACGTCCAGGGAATAAGCGTTCAATTTTAAGTTTTATTACATTCAATAAATAACTTTGTAGCCAATTGTTCGTTTATTTCGTAGATATTCAATTAATAACACCAAAATATGGATTATTTATTTGTGACAATTTAAATATTTTACATATAGAATTATAATAGGGGTTACAACTTCTAAGACAACTTTCAATCAATTAGAATAAGAGTTGCATAACTCTGTCGATTAATGTGAGGGAAACTTGGACAATTATTTCCAACACTGCCATGATTTCAAAAACATAAAAATAAAAGGTAATAATAATAGTTAAATAATGATGCATCATAACAATAAACGACATTCGATCAATTACTCAAATAATTATGTCACATTTATAGTCCAACTCAGATTAGGATATTCAAAACATTTGATTAAGATCTCAGTTAGCAATACCTGTTCAAGAGATTAAAAACGAGTTACTTGATTGTCAAATAACGAAGTAAGCAAATTAATGTTGTAAGATTGTTGGTTAACAAATTGATGAGGAATCCCTAAACTTGAACAGATGAATAACCTACAAGAGACAGGTAAACTAGTCTCAAGGGTGATATTTCGATGAAATTCACTCCAATGCCTAACTCAATTGGTTATCTTTGGATCAAAAAGTTTACCTTTTACAGTAATCATGAACTATGAAATGTACCGGAAAAAAAGAATGATGAGAATTATTTATTGAATGATATATGGATATAATAAACTTCAGCTTACCGGCTCCTCAAAAGGGATAGATTAGCCTCCCAAATTTTAACCCAATTATGATCATCAGGTTGTGGCTTACTCACTACAGTTGGCCTCTCAAGCTTTTATCTTTAACATTTTTTCTATGTTTAAATTGCAAGTGAGTATACTTCAAATGGAAACGAGCAAGAACGGAGAGGACCAACATTCTACAACAAAAAAGAACCAACATAGACACCAACAACGACAATAATACAAATCAAAAATTCATAGACTGTGCCACAATACACGTACCAGTGTTGTGGAGCAAATTCCTCTAATGTGAAGAAAGAATTAAGACAAAGCAAGCAACAACAAACCATAATTATACAAACTGATAAACGATCTGAGAAATTTCGGCCTAATTCTAGAAAATATAATTCAATTTTTGCATTGAATACTAGTGACTGTGTCAGATATTTTGCATTATAATTCGAAATGAGTCTTGAGAAGAAAAAAGGATGGAGTCGGCACCGTTCCTGACATTTTAGAGGCCTTAGGCGTAATAATATTCATGGGCTCCTTATATGGTTCTAAACTTTGTTCTAATGTTCAGAACATTAGAATTAGACCTTAGAACACTAGTTTTAAACTTTAGAACATTAGTATTAGACCTTAGACAATAGAATAAATATTTAGAACATACGTGTCAATCTTTAGAACAATAGAATATAAGTTTAAAATAATTACATACAAGTTTAAAACAATAGAATGAAAGTTTAAAACATTAGAACAATAATTTAGAACAATAGAATAATAGTTTAGAACATTAGAATAATAGTTTAGAACAATAGAACAATAGTTTAGAATAATAGAACAATAGTTTAGAACAATGGAACATAAGTTTAGAACATTAGAAAAATAGAACAGAAGCTTAGAACATTAGAAAAATAGAACAGAAGTTTAGAATAACAAAACAGATCTTTAGAACAATAAAACAAAAGTTTAAAACATTCGAACAGAAGTTTAAAACAATAGATCAGACATTTAGAATAATAGAACATAAGTTTAGAACAAATGTTTTGAAGAAAGTACAGCTGAAATGATGTTAGAAAGTACAACTTTTTCTTGGGGTTTTGCAAAAGATGGTTTTTGTCTCACTATATTTCTGAAAATGGGAAAATGTGTGTCATTTTTTTTAAATTAAAGAAATGTGTCAGTTTTGTCATTATTTACGCTTTTGCCATTCTTTTTCACTCAACCTCATCCGTTAGATTTGTATGGTGTAAGATTGGTTCTTATTTGGACAAAAGGTTCTCATATAAGGGGATTCTCACATGAACCCGCCTATATATATATATATATATATATATATATATATATATATAATCTTCCAACAGTTCCAAGTGCTTCAGAAATGGCAACACTCATTGTGGGTGCTTTTGACAATTACATAGGATATCGTGATAGTGGTTGACCATAACAGGATGGGCTTGCAACGGATCAATGAATAACATCCCAGCTTCATGGCAACTCAATGTCCTCTTTTATTTCCACACGGAGACAATGGGTCCGACCGTTGGGCGTAGAGATCTCGTATAGAGAAGACATATGTAGGCAACGAAGAAAGAGAAAGCGCGTAACAAAGTTTGAGTATGACACTATGACGCTTATAGAATTCAGCAACAATATTACCATGGGTAGGAAGATTTATGCTTTTTATGCTTTTTTTTTAAAAAATTTGAAAAATAACTCTGTTAAAAAGTATTTTTTAAATAAAATTCATCCAAATTCGGTTGAAAATTATTATCTATTTAACCTTAGTAAAATCGTTGCCTTGACCAATGGTTTTTGGCTACTATGTATTGAGCTGAAGTTGTCAAGGTAACTCACAGTCACGCAAAATCTTTATTGCTTCACTTAAGTAAAAATCACTACCCTTAACTAGTGGTGCTAAATCATCGAGCTGAGCCCGAATAGTATTAGGCTCGGCTTAAGCTCAACAAAATGTGAATAGGCTTGGCTCGAGCTCGAACCTCGACAAGCTTATAATATTTGAGCTCGGCTCGAGATTGAAAGCTCCACTTATAGCTCGAAAATATTTCCAAAGACCATGCATTATATTTTCCCAAATTAAACCCCGGATGCATAGTCTAATTGTTAGCTTAGTCTAACATGCAAGGGTAAGGTTCTATAACATCCCCTCCATATTGTCTTCACATTTTCTTTCGATGTGGGAACTCTAAAAACCAGCTACTCCTCCAACTCTCCTAGGCTTCAACCCTTCTTTATTACTCCATTCTCATACACCTAGGGGGTTAATCCCCATCATCATTAACATGCCTTCTACTCATAAGATGAATTCTTCCTTATTTGCAATGTTGTTGTAGGGTCACAGTGAAGTGATATCTTTAGATAAACTTATGGTCAGATAAGCTTATGGCCAATTCTTCCTTTTTTTTAGAAAATGTTGAAGGTAGGCCAAATTGAAGCCTACTAAAATTACTTTTGTACTAGTATTATCTACATGTGGGCAACTTGGGGCTCTTGAATTAGGTAGATGGGTTCATTCTTACATTAAGAACAACATAATTTAAGTTAATGTTCATGTCGGTACTGCTCATGGGCTCGCCTCGCAGTCCACAATACTCACGTTGGTAATCACTTTGTCCCTGTTAGCACCACTACATTGGTCAACATGTGGGCCATAACCCATGATGGGAATATCTAATCTAACCCTAATGAGTTCAACCCTGAGAGGTTCATGGAGGAGGATGTTACCATCATGGGCTCAAACATGAGGCTAGATACTTTCGGTGCTGGAAGGTGTATCTGCCTTAAGAAAGGCGATGGTGCTGTAGACTGTTCAGTTGTGTTTGGCTTAGATGCTGTAGAATTTCAAGTGGGTTCCTTCTGAAGAGCATGGTGTGGACTTGACTGAGACCCACATGCTCTCTATGGAGATGAAAAGGTTTTTTTTTTATTTGCAAGGCAGTTGCCAAAGTTATGGGGGCTCAATGGATCATGACATATGGATTGATTTTTATTGGAAAAGAGATGGAAATTATATAAGACTGAAGAAATACATGACCTTCATCCAATGAGGTCAATGAGAATAGGTCGTGGAATTAAGACTGATACTTGTCTTATGAAAACATTCTAGGCAATGAGAACATCACTTAAGATAGTGACCTTTGTTGTATTTAATAAATATGACTTCCAATATCTTTGATCTCCGTCCATCGGTCTATTGCAAATTTTTGCCCATTTTTTATGTCATTTTTGTAAGGAGCTACAAATAATGAAAATGGAACTAGGGACTTGGGGACACATAATGGTCAAGGCTACCACGTCTTTGCTTGATTAAGTCGGTACTTTTCAGAGATTGAAAGAAAAATGATCTTGAGTTTGGCTTTAAACGTGGGGGTTAACTCGTGGCAACAAAAGGGTGACCATGTTTGGGCAAAACTTTGATGATACTAGTGTACTTTTGTGCAACTTTTTCTGGTTGGTAGAAATCAAGAAGTTTAATTGAATGATGAAACGTTATTTTTCATTGTGGACCAAGTTTTTCCTTTATATATTTTATAGAATATGATATATGTACGAGCACTATCATATTTACTTATTTGATAATTTCTATAGACGAGTATACTTGTCTAAGCTTGGTTTATAGTTAGTAGTCAAGTATTGACCTACATTCTACTTTAACAAAAGAATAAAGGAATGAGTGACATAGATGACTATACGGAAGTGAGGAGACTAGTAATTTTAATGATGTTGAGAAGTTAGAGAGACAAGAATGGAAGGATCCGCTTCATAATAGGAGCGAAAGACTATTAGGATTACAAAGAATCAACATTTTTTTTTAAAAAAATATAAGAAAATGATTGAATCAAGTCTTAGAAGGTTATTGGGGAAAAAAGTCTTAAAAGAAATGCAATAGTGTAATTATAAATAGTTGTGTGACGAAATCCTTTTGTCATGTATGTATGTGGTTTATTAACCTTGATATTTCACTTGTACATAAAAGAAACAACTACTTTTATATTTCATGTTTACTTTTGTTATTGTGTAGTAACACATTATTAAGATGCTTTTGTTTTTCTTGTAACATAGGTAGTTCTTTAGAAAACTTGTAAAAGAATTACATTGATCAAATAAATTAAATGTGTTTGTTGTGTTTGTATCTAGCATAGTGTTTGGAGCCAATTTATTGCAAAGAGATCAAAGTTTGAAATAGTGTTAGGACTTAATGTGTCCTTTGACAAACTTAGTGCTTAGTTACACTAAGTAGACATACTTAGTATTAATGAGCCTAATGTTTAATTAGACATCTAAAGGTGAATTGATTTGATTGAGTGACTTCAATGAATTAGTGAAATAGACCTATTAGAATTATTGAATATCATTGAAGTGTTTGTTGTGTGTAGATATTATGGATCCATCATTATATCCGTTGTTATATTGATGGGTGGAATTCTGGTTGAAAGAAGAATTTTGGTTAGATATGAAGGTGGACACTCTAGGTCTATTTTGACAAGAATTGATATAAATTTTTGACAATTAGTTGATATTATCTTCAATTTGTATGAGTTTGATAGAAGTATATTTGAATTAAAGTTGAGAATGAAACATCCATTGGTATATATATATATATATATATATATAGCATTGCCGCTTATAGATGACTACTCATTAAAAGTAATATAGGCATGTACTAAAAAAATTTCACACACTTCAATGAAAATACATAACCCTTTACTCATCCACAAATGTACATAACCCCCATCATTCCATATTACACCAAATTGATGGACATGTTCTTCCAATATCATGAACTAAATCTTCATGTACTCATCGACAAATGTACATAACCATTTATCCAAATTCATTCTAGTCCTTCATAAATATTCCACCCTCTTTTATATGTTGACCATATAGACTCTATGAAAGCCAAGTCAAGTACGTGGTGGGGGACATAATGAAAATCCAATTCATGATCTTATAACAAACGAAAATGCAAGTTATCTTCATTTGCACTGGAGTAGCTTGGTCTCTACGTAGATTATCCTAAATCCGATCCCAGCAAATATTGCTTACCTTTCTAAACTCTATGCACCACTCCTAAGGAAATGGCAAACATTCACGCATTTTTTGGAGATTATGATCATGCGAGGTCAAGGAACTTCTTTACTCCATTCAGCTTCCACCATATCTTGTACTTAGCTTCAATGTTAGGGCCCAAGCTTCTAACTTATAGCTAGGTTCTCCGCTTTTTGATGGTTCCAGAGGAACTATCTAGTAAGATTGGCCCATGATGTGAGAGGAAAATGGGAAAATTGGTGACTCTTGCATCTAGAAAAGAAAGTGTCCACTACTCATTGCAGTGTTCTCTGTCCAAAAGCTCAAATATGGCTACAATTAAGCAAGAAGTACTTTTTCCTTAGTTTCTATCTCCTTTAAAAAATAAAAGCAAGCCTTAAAAAATTTTGAACACTTTTTTGAAATTTTCTTGAAAATAAATAAACTAACACATACATTATATTAAAAAGGGAAATATTTCGTGAAAAAAACAAACACAAAAAGAACTAAGAAAGAATAACAAAACAACATATTCTAGGGATCGATTGAGTATAACACTAATATATACATAAATTTGAATAAATAAAATACAGAGTAGCTAGTTGGTTGACTAGAAAAATTAATGCACGGATGTACACATGTAATTGATATATAAAGTATTAGTTTCTGACCCTAGATCTTGAAGGAGTGCTTTGCGGTATCATATATTCATATTGAGTGGGATTTGGGAAATCTCCATGTAGGGCACTTTGTGAATTTGTTTGAAAAAGCAAGGAATCATTTGCCTAAGTATTAGTATCTAGGATCACTTCATGGTAGGTCTTGCCTATTTATAAAAATTGACAAAGCATGGAAGAAGACTCACTCTAGTGGAGGTTTTTCCTTAGTTGAGGCAGGGTGGGTTGGACTCTCTACCTAGGAAGAAACACATGCAAACAAGGTGAGGAGAAGGTATGGTCTTCCTTGGCTCTCCACTCGAAACTTCTAGCAATGTGGAAGGCTTTACTTCAAGTGATGGGATTGGAAGAGGCTTGGGTTATTAGGATTGTCAGTATTGTAGCGGTAGAAACTCTGTAAAATAAATATTATGTTCAAAGGAGCTCCGCGTGCTGATTTAAGACATCCAAAATCTAGCTAAGTCTGTTTGCTTTATATCTTTTATTAAAGTTCTTAAAACTCTTGTTTCCATAGGTCACTCTTTGGCACTAGGGCCAGGAGATGACTCTAGTTGCTTATCTTTTCTACTTCTCCTTGCCAAAAAAAAAAAGAGAAGGTAGAAGATAGATAGATTTAGAAGAAAAAGAAAATGTAACCTGTTTTTTTAATAAAATTGAAAAATAAACTCGATGGCAAAGTAATTCGAATAACGACCTTAGAAAAAGCTTCGTGTTGAAACTAGTAATCACTAACAAGGGCAACAATTTCACTTTAACTCATGGGCTGAACTTATGTTGAGAAGTTGGGCCAAGTTAAAATTGATGCTAGAGGCAGCAATTTCTTTTTAAGTGAAAGTACTGCCCTTTGCAACAATTTTGTCTTGGCCAAGTTCTCAGCACTATATAGGGAAGTTGCGTGTGGCTTTGGTAGCCAGGCCAAAACCGCTGTCAAGGGCAACGATTTTCACTTAAACATAAGTTGTTGCCTCTGGCAGCGGTTTTAAGTTGGTCCAACTTCTCAGCTTAAGTCCAACCTAGGTGTTTAAGTAAAATCATTGCCTTTGGTAGCGATTTATATACTCGAAGCTCGGTCTGAGATCATTTTTCAAATTATTTTGCCATTGAGGTTAGTCTTCTAATTTTATTTTTTTTAAAAAAGGTTGAAAAAATATGGATAGGCTCATTTACAAAATTTGTTGTATTATTTTAAAGATACTCGTTAATTTGTATAATTTGACTTTCAAAATTTACTCCAAGACCACCATATAGTACAATATAAGTATCATTTACAAATTAGTTCTTTTAACAATATAATTTTTATCAATTCAAAGAATAATCATAACAAACATGCAAATATTTACAAAAGTGTTATGTGTGGAATTTATCAAATCCTAGACTGTGTGATACAACTACTTTATGGAGCTTGAAGGTGGAGTAGTTAAGTAGTAGTGATCAGGTAGATTATTAGGCTCCCTTGCAATTAAGACATCTAATTATGTTTGACGTGGTCCTGAATCGTTTAGCTACATAACATTTTTGACTCAAGCTTTTTAATATACTCCACAAGTCCATAGTAGCAAGCGTGGAATTTTTTATAATAATGTTCCTTCTTGAGATGCTTCTCATAATTTCATTGGTTGACTTCCTTGATCACCATTAATAATTCGTTTCCAAATTTAACATGCGGTACATGATCTAATAATACAAAGTTGTTGTTGACCTAGTCGGGTCACATGGTCAATAATGCACCTCCATCACTTTCTTAGACAGGATAAACACCAAAATAATATTGCCCTATTCAATATGTGTGTTTTTTTTATATAACAATACGAGAATCGTACTTAAGATGATAAATAATATAGACAATATTTGATTTTAGGTGTATTATTCTCTATATTTTAATCAAATTAGTTGACATTTAAAATCGAAAATACGATAAGAGTAATTTGTTTTAATCTTCCGTAATTAGACTAGATCTTTTAAAAGTCAAAAATACTTACTAATCCAAATACTTCATATATAGTTTCCCAATATCAAAGGATTAATAATTTCATTCTTGGATATCCAACTCATATTCTTCATGTTTGAGGGGGGGCTGAAAATTATCCGTGAATGATGTATTCAATTAAAATATCCTTGTAATACTACTACTCTTAATAATTGGCTCTAATTAATATCATAATATTTTGTAGGAACATAAAAGATGTGTAAAATCATTTTACATCACTGGTCTACTGTACTGCCACTTACTCTTTGAGTTTAGTTTGAAAATAAGCTTGTACGTTCTTGAGCTTTCTTGAGCTTCCATATACCACTGAATAATTGTTTAGTAAAGGGTAATTAACTAGTGTTGATTAATATTATTTTCTAGAGGGAATGGGGAGAAGAGAGGAAATATCATAGAAGGAACTAGGAAGGGGACAAAAGTAGGTATTTGGATTATTTTTTTAAAAAATTTAAAATAAACGTAGTAGACTTTTTCTCGTTGCCCAACCATCGAAATTTGACAAGTTTTCAATAGGTTAATAAAGTTTGAAGTAGAATTACAAACAAGTCTTTTTGTTAAGTTAATTTTATTGAATGAAATGGTATATTTAAGATGCAATTTGGGTAATATTATGATGTTTTAGGCTGAAAATAACCAAATTATTTTGAGAATTTAGTAATTTTCGTCCAACCCTATCTAATTTGTCTATATTCTTGTTGTCAAGTTCAATGTACTATAAATGTATTGAGTTTCCATTTTGTGGAATTAGTTAAGTACGAGTATAGCTTAGTATTGGTGGGGTATAATGAGATTGGTTTGTTGGTTAATATACGAAATCGCAAATTTTTCATTTTTCAAAGCAGATAAATCAAATGAAAATCACGCTCACGTCTACAACAAGATCTACTCTATGAAAAACTACATGATCCAGCAATGTGTATGAGAAACGTCTCATAGTAATTATCCACTCAACCATGGTAGTTTTGATAAAAGGAAACCTTTTCCTCAAATTTTTCTTTTATATAAGTATGATTTTCCTACTACAATTTTTTTTTTTAAAAAAAAAAACAATAGCATTAAATGAACTAGTAAGAAGACAATTGAAATTTTGAAAAGTAAATTACCATTCTATCCCTTCAATTCCACCCTTGGCTAGTTTTCTCTCGAGTCTTAAGTGTCTTCCTAGATATTTTCATACCAAATGTAATTGATCATAGTAATGGCTTTATAGTAGACACTAGTAGAAGCATAAAGAGGAGACATAGTATTATGATACAAATGATGAAGAAAATTAGTTTATTAGGCAATGGGTAGCAAAAGTAGTTGAATAGGCATGATTGCATGAACACATTCATGAAACGGACATAAAAATCACGTGGGTGATTAAAATCTTGGGTTAATAATTAAGTTAGTAGGATGGAGTGGAGTGGGTCAGCTTCACCCCTCTTTCTTATGCTTTTTTCCCCATCCGACACAATTTTCTCCTAATCCAACCACCTCATGATATAGTCATTTTTAATTCAACGAGGAAAACCATTGCAAGTGTGAAAGAGTCCAACTTGGTGTGGTATACCATATACTATTATTATCATCTGTCACATCCTACAAATCTTATTTAATAGTACCACAAGAAATGCATTACCATCTTCCTCCTAGTTGGCTTAAGTTCAATCCGTTTGCCCTCTTTTGCTTAGACATTTATCTACACAAATTTGATTTTATAAAGATTGAGTGAGACTTGAATTGGAAAACAAAATTATCAATTACTAATGAATTGAAAAGAGAGACAATTGGGGAGAGCGTGGGAGATGATCATGAATTGGGAAGGAAGAATTGAGAATAAGTGTTTTTTTAATCAAATATATAAGAATTTTGGGCTTTCTTTTCTCGGGCTTTGGGCAGCCACCCAGCCTACTTTGGCTCGGGGACGGGCCAATTTAGACGAGAAAGGAAATGATGGGAAGATCGTAGGTTATATTTTCTTTACTTTTATGTAGGATAGAGGATTAAAATAGAAGTGAGGAAATAGAGGAGAGAATGAGTGATAGAACTCACATAACGGATAGTTCCTTTAGTTTCAATTGCCGCGAGCTTGTTAATGTCCGAAAATAATTTGTTTAAACGTTTTCCAAGTTACATATGGCTACTCGGTTGATTGGGATGGGTTGATTTTATTCACTCATGTTAATTTTAGATTGATTATGAGTTTATTTTAGTTTCAGGTCAATTTTAATATTATTATAGTAAGTTTGTATATTAGACATATTAACAATCAAGTCAATTATGCTGGTTGAAATTGAGTTAACTGATATCAACTAAAATTCGAATTTCAAATTGCATAATCCATTGCGAGACATATTTTCCAAATCCATTCATAATTGAAAAAAATCCTCATAATTAATAAATTACTTTTTTTG
The DNA here is from genome assembly GCA_026401315.1 of Dysphania ambrosioides. Lineage (NCBI taxonomy): Eukaryota > Viridiplantae > Streptophyta > Magnoliopsida > Caryophyllales > Amaranthaceae > Dysphania > Dysphania ambrosioides. The sequence goes on from CM048667.1 coordinate 5,619,346, forward strand.
TTAAGAAAGTCGTAAGCGGCAAGACTACAACTGATGTAAACATGATTTAATCTCAGGTATTGAATACTACCTACTAAAACTTTGACCAATTAAACTAATTGACGTCCATAATAAATTACTTCATTATCATCGTAAAGTAAATATTTTTTCTTAAGTACGTACAAATCATTATGAGAAGATTTATAAAATATAAATATAATTAAATGTATGCACAAGAAATTTTTTTTTTTTTTTTTGAAGATTTTGAAACAAAATCCTTTCTAAAAAAGCTATGTCAAAGCTCATTTAATAAGTCATGTCTAATTTAAGCTCGTTGTCGAACTTGAGATGCAAAACAACCACGTTTGCAAACCAAGCCAAATGTTGAAAGAGTTAACTCAATCTAATATTTATGAAGCTTGTTAGATCTTGATCTGATTAAGCACTAGTAAACCTATGAAGTTTAGAACATCACACACGCAGAACTATAAAATAAAAATAAATAAAAAAATTGACTCCACTTAATTCATTACAACCCTATTTGCCTTGATTCCTAGTAGCTTTGACAATTATCACTGTCTTTTTTTTTTTTTTTGAATAGTAAAATCAATTCAAATTGATTCATATTCCTTTCTCCACTTGCACAAACATTTGCGTTCGGATAATTCTCATAATATTTTACAAGCCAAACTTTAATATCACTGTCTGATGCGAAATCCATTCAAACTACTACTGTTAAATGGACTCCACTTTTTATCTTTCTATTGTTCATACTTGTGGTGACAAGTGAGACTTGATTCCTATTTAAAGAAAATGGAGGGTGAAAAGTAAATGTGACCTTGGAAAAAAGAATTTAATAGAAATTTATTGGAGGAGACAAGTGGAGGGAATTTAGAGAATATTAAATGGTAACTTGGTAACTTAGATGAAATTCCTAAATGAGTAGTGAATTATTGCATTTTGGATGCAAAAGGTAGTTATTTAGAAATTAGCATACAAAAGGTAGTTATTTCAAGAATCTTATATTAGTAGATCATGGGTGTAAACTTTCCAATGTTAAATTCTAAAACATATTATCATCCCCACTAATTATTTACAATATATCATACTCCTTAGTCCTAACCATATCCAATCCGTTGATATGTAAGAAAATCATTAAGAGTTAGTGGACCAACCGACATTTTGCCAAATTCCAATCACGAGAACTCACAACACTTTGAAATAATTTTCCCAACTCAATTCTATCTTGTCTACTAAATTTCTTCACATTTCCATCATTTCCTTTCTTCCCCATCTAAGAACTTGTCGTCACCGCTTTCAATATCTGTTTCTTAGCACCATATATAGTAGCCAATCTTAGACAGTTCTATGTCCTTCGTATATATCTCTAGCAAAGATGGCATTACTTCCTACACCTACCTCTAAAATTTTGTTGAGTACTAATAAATCAATATACTGAACTGAGGCTTCAAGATTCATGGCTCCAAATGAGATTTTGACAAAAATCAATCTAAAATAGGCAAAGCAAGTGTAATTATTAGAACTTACCCTTTCCAAACAACAATAACTCTTAACCAAATTTGCAAGTAAAGAGAATATCATATTATAATTCTATAAATTTCCCCATTTACCACATATTTTTAAAAAATGAAGAATCATACAAATTAATATTTTCATATAAATACACTACATTTACTATGATAAATTTTATCCAAAATTTTCTTAGATAATAGAATAAACCACAAAAAATCAAGAATTTTCTCAAAATTTCATCCTCGAATTTGGGATTTAATAATTAATAATTCAACAACAAAAAAAAAAGTGGTAAAAGATAGATTAACACCATCCTATAGTATTTTATTTGTTGGTTAAACTATATTCATAACAATGGAGAACAATAATAATCAATAACCAAACATGAATATTGTTTAGTGCTTTATAAACAAACAAAGTAGAAGTGTGGAATAAGCGAACAATTTCAACATTCCATCCAACAATTGTTGTTCTTGACAAAACCAACGCATTCTTGCTAAGGGTGTTTACAAACAGTTAACCATACTATTTAAGTGCAACGATACGGTTAATCGTTATAACAATTAACAATAAGGTTAATCTAATTAAACTAAACCTTTACAACTAACAACATTTTCTATTCATCTGATTTTTTTAAAATAATTTTCTTAATCTTATCTTATCTTTCTTTATTCTCATTCTTGAAATAAATGGAAAGAAGGTGAAAAAAATAAAGTGTAATAACCAATCATTGAGCAAACCATTAATCAGTCATGTTAATATCACCAAAGCAATTTAGTCTCTTTAAATTTAGGAAAAATTGAAATAAAAAATACAACATTTGACTCATATGTCCATAAAGGCCCTTTTATTTTATTTTTGAAAAATCCCACATTTACATGTGTTGTATTTTAAAAATACTCTTTGTTGGTTACCTGGTGAACTGGTCATTCGACTTCATATTTTCATCTTCCTCACATTTATCTTTCCATAGCTCTTTCTCAATTGCCCAGTCCACTCATCTCTTCCAAAAGATTAATGTTTGGAAACCAACTTAATGCAGATATGTGGAACAAAAAATCAAAATCATAACGCAAACAAAAACCAATCAAGTAGAATACCAAACTCAAACAATAAATATTGGTCCAATATTTCATATAAAGTTTCAGACACCTAAAAATAATCATACGATTTATTTGATTCAATAATCAAATGTATAATTCAATATCGTGTCGGAATTAGGGGTTTTGCATAGTTCTTGATTCCCAAAGTCCATCGTCTTCTCTACTATCTTATTAATTTGGAGAAAGACTATATGCTCACAAGTCCGTTCTTCTTCCTTAATTTTTCTTATATTTCTCTGTTCTTATGCTTATTTTTTATTTTTTTGGGTGTGATTAATGATTTGGATTTACGAATTGATATGACGATACCAAATTTAAACAATGAATAAGACTTGTTCGATGTCACGGCTCGTATTATGTTTTCGATTATACCATATAGGTTCATATAATATGTTTAAAATTAGTTAGTAATCATGTTAATTTCGAAAGTTGATGAAACGATCCTAGTATTTAGGAAATTAATTCATCTTATTCAACATGCTTAAAGTTTTACTGTTGAAATAGTAGGGCTAATGCTTTTGAAGAAGAAGGTGATATGAACATTTGAAGAAGAAATCATCTGCTCATCACAATGATCTACTGTTCAGCCGATCATTTTTTAATTAAACCTTTTAAAATACTAAACATGCAAATGTGAGATTTTTCAAAAATAAAATAAAGGTTGACCTTTATAAACACTATGGATCAAATGTTGTATTTTTATTTTTATTTTTCATTTTTTTATGGTTTTGTAAGATTGAGTGATTAGTATTGATAATTTGTTTCAAAAATATTAAGTTTTTAAACTTAGGTGAAACGACGTGAGGATAAAAAAAATCTATATTACATTTGGACTACAGATTAAATTTAATGAAATCCAGAAATTTCATCAATGCTAACAAAATCTTAAATATATAAAAGACTTGACCACCACTTAAATATATATATAAAAAAAGGAAAAAAACCATGGAAATTAAATAAAAGAAGCACGAGAAGCAGATGGCCCCATAGCCCAAAAACGACGAAGGCCTCCCCGCCACAAGCAAGCCATAGGATTCTTCCACGTGTATGTTGAAAAAGTCCTTCGCCAATGCATGTGCGACCCACCTTCTGCGGCGCCGCTCCCGCATTTCCGAAATTACCCCTCTTATTCCCCACGCGGAAACATACTTCTATCCTTTAGGTGTCAGCTTTTCATTGGATTCCAGCAACATGCTCTTGCCCGTTTCCAGTTTGTGGGGCTTCTGTTATGGGGCCCACAAGGCCCCCTCTCTTTCCCCTCCCTCAGCCTCCTAACTGCTGCACGGCACGGCACCTCGATATTCTCGACAAAGTTGTTTCGAAACCGCCGTTAAGACAGCCGTTTTGTGGGGCCTACAGGCGTCCAATTTACGGTATCACCCCTGACTCTTACAGTGGATATTTTATTTTATTTTTCGGAAAACAGCTCGGGACAAGAAAATAGAAAAACATTTTAAGGGTACAAACCCAAATGCCCAAAGATCAACTTCCTTACCAACGTGTCCCTGTTGCCTGTTGGTTCACAAAATTCCCTATATCTATTATTTAAATGTTTAGTATGATTTCTTATTTTGAATCCTTTTGTAGGATTGTATTGTTCAATTAAGTATTGGTGGCCACTACGTAAATTAATACATTGATGGTTGTTATTGTGGGATACTTAGAGAAAATATTTACGTATATCTCAAATACAAAGTATTTGACACACGAAATATAATAAAATTATTTTTGTTATATTAAAGGGTCACTCTTATTGTAGACACAATAACTTTATTATATCTTAAATTGTGTTCCGTGTATAACAATACTTTTTGTTTCTGTCAATTAATTACTCAAAAATCAGAGGAAAAAAAAGATAATTTTCAAATGAAAAGGTTCATATATTTAGGTCTAGACCATGTAGTCGAATATAATAACACGCATCAAAACCTTAAACCCGATTAACTACTCGTATTTATGCATATTAAACGTCAAACCCATGAGAAATTTGTCACAGCCATGCAACAAAGTCACAATCACTATCTAAACCAATTTAAGCCAATTCTCTAGGGTATGTAGTTCAACTCTCCTACCTTTGAAAGCAACATTCAAGTTGCTCTAATTTATTGTTGGTAGATACTACGTCAATGTTGCAAGAGGTGATAATGAATAACGAGTAAAATCGCCCCGAATTGAATAATTTGTTTGTCAACTCTCCAAAGGGCATCGTCCCTCCCGACCTTTCTCGTGCTTGCCCAACAATTTGCTCACCATCCCACTTTATTTCCACTTATTTTAGGAATAGAAAAATGTAGACAAGTCTAAATCAGCTACAAAAGTAACTTTGAATAAGTCTTGCTTGGAAAGATAGGGGCATTGCAATTTGCATGTAATCTTGTCGTTAGGTTCGGATTTGCTAATATAATCTTGTCGTTAGGTTCGGATTTGCTAGGTTCATATTTAAAAGTGGAGTGAATGAAATGCTCAATATAAATCATTTTCCAAAGAATTTAACTACGAAGGTTGTGCAATACTCGCACACTTTCTACACCTACTATAAAACGATTCTTTGTGTGAATTGTGTTAATGGTAAAGTTTGAAGATAAAATTCCATCAAAAAAAAAATAAAAAAAATGCAACAAGATAAAAAAAATTCGTTGAACACAGCATAGATTGTGTACGTCTTGCACCGGTTGATAGTCCTGATATCGTTATATCACCTCTCGTTAATGAGATACTACTAAGCTTGTGAATGAGATTGCACTGCTGGTTGTCATATTGTCATCGAGCATTGATGACAATTTCATTTTTAGTATGTAGAAATGTTGTTGAAAGTAATATTAGTTAGGATATTTGGTGAAGCAAATGTCTATGCATGGCTTTATTATATCTCTTTGGATGTAATTACTAACTATTGATAATTTAGTTCTTACATGAGGGAAGAAAATATATAAAAGTGAAGTAATAAATGTAGAAGAGTATTTACTCAACAAAAGGTGGCACACACTGTATGTATCTTGTATCATTGCTTCCTCTAGCTTGAATGATCACCTTAAATATGTATAAGTTGCTTCATCAAAAATCTTGCCAGGTAAAATCCAACGGGATAAAAATCATAGCTCAAATAAAGTGTGTAATGTTATTTCATAATATGCTTAGAAGTATTACGTAAAAAAAACCACCTTGTTAGCAAAAACCTAATGGAATTTTTTTTTATCAAAGGTAAAAGAGTGTAGAGCATACAGTACTGCCTGGTTTAAAAGATGTTATAAAGGCGACACATCCCAATTTTATAAACCAGATGCTCAAATCTTTTGGTTGGAAGGGATTTGGTAAAAAAAAGCAAATTCTTGCATAATTGAATTTGATGAACATTTATCTTTACTTCTTTCTAGAGACAATGCGTGAAAAATAGTTTTGGTGATATATTTATTGTCCTTTCACTTTTAAAGTATCCCTCAGTAATTTGTGTGATACAAACAATATTATCTTCAAACATACTTGTAGGGTTTTCCGTCTCTTTGTTCATATTCCATTGTCCTTCAATGTTAGTTATTAATCATTTGCTTGAGATGTACACATTCTTTTTATGCTTTAAATTGAGCAATAAGTTTGGCATTTGATGATGTAGCGGTCAAGGTTTGTTTTGCTGATTTCCGATATATTGTAGTATTGCCAAGGTTAATAGATATCTAGTTTGCGACTTAGCCTTTTAAGGATCTAATAAATATCCAATGTCTACATATCCAATGAGAATATCATTCAATTTTGATTGTAGAACAAACCAATATCTTGTGTTCATGAAAAATATTGGAATAAATGTCTTATTCCTTTCCAGTGTCTCCTTGTTGGTGATGAATTGCTCTATCTTGTTGATAACTTAACTGAAAAAACAATGTCAGGTCTTGTATTGTTAGTCAAATACAACAAAGCTCTAATAGCTCTAAGGTATATATGGTACTTTAGGTCTAAGAATTTCATCATTTTCCTTGAAATTGAAATGGGTCATGTTTTGTGTTTAAGGATCGGATGACCATTGAGAATTTTATTGGAGGTGCTTTGTCCATGTAAAATCGTCTTAGAACTCTTTTGATATAGCTTGACTAGTGAAAAATATTCGATCTTTCAAGTGCTCGATTTGCATCCCAAGACAAAACTTAGTCTTTCTTAGATTTTACAATTGAAATCCTTTCATTAAGTATTTTGTAGTTCTTTCTAGTCCACTAGGAGTTCCAATGATGTTTAGATTTGTGAATCTTGGTTAAGATTAATTAAGAAAATACATAGGCAGATTTGATTATTTTGAACCCTTCTCTCATAAGGTATTCACTAAGGTGAGTATATCATACCCTTTCATATTATCCCAATCCATTAAATGACCTCTCCAACTTAATGGAAAGTATCTCTCGAGGCGAATAGTTTTCTGGTAGCTTTAATCCTACTTGGACTTTCATATAAATATGTATATCAAGTGACCCATATAAATATACAGTCACAACAAACATCAATCTCATTTGTAATCTTGTCGAAACTGTCAAGTTTACTAGAAATATTGTCGTAGAAATAACTACTGGAGAATATGTCTACTCATAATCAATATGTGTCATTTGGGAAAATCCTTACACTACAAGTCGTAGCTTATATTAGACAATTTCATATTTCTCATGAAGTTAAATCCATTTCCGTTTGATTGGCTTTACACCTTTTTTTGTTGTGGGAGCAATTTTTCCTACCTCCACTTCTTGTTTTTAATTTCAAGTGATTTTAACTCAACTTGAATCCCCTTTTTCACTTTAGTCAATCATGCCTAAGAGGAAATTTGTCCAGTGTCCTTAGTTTCACATCACTTTCATCAAATGTAATTTAGATGATATGAAATAAGCAAATATTTGATCATGATAACATACTTTTGATACAATTTTTCTTGGCCCAGACATAATTCACAAAAAATTTATTGTTATATATCAATATTTTGATCCTTGTTCTTCATCTTTAGAAAGTTCTACTTAATTTATTTTTATTTTCTTCTTCATTTGAACTTTCTTAACTTCATTTGTTATTCCATTAATTCTTTTTGTTTATCTTGTTTTAGAATCTTTTAACCGAGTGGCCTTCACACTTTGACGTGCTATAGATTCATTTTATAATGGCCTTATTCTCAGTTGGAATTTCAATTCGTGCAAGAACATTCTATAAGTATGTCTGATTATGTCACTTTCTTTAAATCTGTGAAAGCATAAGCCAATTGATTTATAACACTTTGTAAATGAACAATTTTCTCTATTTCTTATTCACATACATTTGTTTGTGAGGCAAAGATTGACAATTGTGTTGTATTCCATATAATTTCTATATATTTCTTGTGTGAGTTCACTTTCTCTCCCATAAGGCTTGTAATATTGTCTTATTAAATTAATAATCTTCAAACTTAGCCGTGAGTATATATAGGTTATCAGTCATTGGCTCAAGAAATTTGATGATGAAAGGGCTTTCAAATCTAACAAAAATTCTCAGTCTTCTTTTGTGAATCCTTTTGTTGAGGCAAAGCTAAAAGGACATACAAATTTTAAGATGTGAGATATTAGGTTTTTGACCAACTATTAATTATTGTGGTGAGAATTTTTAATAAGTTATTAACCTTATTCTTATTAATGTTATCACATGTATTCTAGCATGTCCCTAAGTAGATGAAGGCAATTTTCATTTCAATGTTATGACCTTTCATCGGCTTGTCCATTTTGTGTATGAACATGAACTATTGAATGTTCTACAATAATCATGAAAAATTTTGGAATGCAATTTCTCCAACATTCTACAATAATCATGAAAGGTTTGTCTTATTCTCTTTATTGTAAGATATGGGAATTAAGATTTAAAATCTAGTTATATGAGAGAGTAGTTTTGCAAATGTAATATTTTTACTCGATAAGAGGCTCACATGTGACCATTGTGTTGATGCATCAAACAAATACCACAAGGTATCAAAATAGTCCACATGGTGGATTAATTGGCACACAAATATCACATTAAATTCTTATAAAATGTTAGAAGTCGATTTAGTAGCAATTTTATTATTAATGGCCTTGTTATCATTTGATCGAGGAATTCTAGCATTCATTATTGAATGTCCAATATAATGTGATATAATCTTATGCATCATATCTGTGCCAAGGTGACCCAAACGATCATGCTGTAATGAAAACAATTTCTAGCTTATTATGTCATAAATATGTTTCTTACTATACCTTTCTGTTGTATGGCATATGGACTCTATTTGACCAAAAGTCATGACTTCCAAATAATAACTATTTTGACGCACTTCTTTGAAAGTTATGGTATTTCTTTGAGATTTACTCGAATATAAGACATAATTAATTATGAATTTTGTTAGGCTTGGGATTGGAGTACAATGCAAGGTTTTCTAGAACATATTTAGTATGTGTTATTTGCCTAAAACATTTTTAGTTCAAAAAACTACTTTTTTCTTTAGTATGTGTTATTCCTCTATTTAGAAGGCATTGATAATTGGAACTAACATCAAACATATTCATTTTCTTTATAAATAGATATGAAGCTAGTTTAGATAAACTAAACTAAAATACATACTTTATTAAAATTGAAATTAATAAGTATTTAAAATGAATAAGAACAAAATAAAATGCATCAAAGGAAAACTAATAGGAAAATAAAAGCAATACATCATAATAGTTAAATGGGCTCATTATTCTCTATTGATGAAATCGTTTTTCGATTTTAGTGTTGTCTATAAAGAAATCAGACACATCAAAGCCAAGTCCAAGGGTAGATTCATCATTGAAAAAATTAGCTTTTATATTTTTCCCTTTTCCCTTTTCCTTTTAAAAAATCTAGGTACAATTCTACCAAATATTTGGTCGCATAACAAGTATGTCTCCTTTGGTTAGTCATGCCACATCTATAACATATGTTTTTCCTTGAGGGAGGGGGTTCTTGTTTCTGAATTCTATGTTAATGCCCTTTATTTTTGTTGGAGTTACTATTTATGAGCACAAAGGGGTGTCTATAACGTTTGCGGTGATACCCAAATCCTTTGGCACAACTATAATATTTTCCACGTTCGATCACCTTTATGAGTCATATTTGATTATGGTGGTCTTGCATTTTTTTCATTAAGTGCCATGGTTTAGGTTGTGATCTTCATTAGAATATCATTATTCTGCTCACCAAAAAGTAATACTAAAATCAGTTCTGAATAATTCTTAAAGCCCCTTTCAATACGTATATTGTTGTTGCAATATTATATTGAAAAGGAGAGCGTTTCCTCTATCATTTGTTCTTCCAATAATAGGATAATCACAATATCTCAATAAGGAGCCAATTGAATAATGTTAAATTATAGTTCCTAACAATTTTAAAAATTATGAAACCTTAGATTGGTCAAGTGGGATTGAGCCATAGGAAAGAGATTAATGTTGTGGTGTCAATACCTTTTAGTTAGGCTATCCCATAAATTTTTTGGGGTCTTTTATTAATAAGTATTTAGCTTTCAAACTACCATATAAGTAGTATCTTAATAACACTATACCAGTTTGACCATTTTTTATGCATCTTTTTCTTGCGCCTTTGTACAAGAATTTCTTTGATAGTATGTTCAAAGCCATGTCCTTTCAAATTCATGTGGGTATTAACCGCCCATTCTAATAAATTATGCTCGAATAAGCCTAATATGTTGAATTGCCTTATCATTGAATATCTCATTATTACTACAAATATTTTAAAATAAGACATTAGTAACTATTATCTTTTCTCCTCTCACTTCACATATTATTATGAGTTATGTATAAATAAGTAACAAAATCAAAGAGAATAAGTTTTACCTAAGTAGCTTGTGCATCTTACAATAAAGAATTGCGCCTGTATATATACTAATAAAAAAATTTATTATACATGTAAGTCTAATGTTAATAATTATAAACTATAGGTAAATTTAGATCATATATAAGGGGAAAAAAATATAAGTATAATAATAAATGTGAAAAAATATTTAGTCAATAAATACTACATTCACCTATATAAATGTATTCGGAGGAGAGAGTCCAAAGGAAGATTAAAATGAGAAGAGATATAAGCCCAATAACTGGTAAGAACAATTCATTATATTTATTTATTTGTTTTTTTTAAAAAGGGTTAACACAACAAAAAAAATAATCACTATATGTGAAAAATTAATTGGGTCACTATTTGTTAAAAAAAGCTATTGTGTTATATGAAATATCATATATTGGATGTTAAAAATAACAAAAGTTATTATATACACACATGACACATTAACTTTATTGTGTCTCTAGTAAAAGAGACTCAATAAAGTGAATATATGCCGTATGTATACAATACTTTATGTAAAAATAAAATTTCTTGACATATTTGTCACCTTAATCATCCTCTTTATTTTAACTTATACGTACATTGATACATATAATATAATAAGAGATATGTCATTGGAGTACTAACGTAGTTTGATAAGGCTAATCCATTAGCATAGATAGTGAAAAGCACTACGGTGTCGCTCGGCTCCTCGGACATATGATTTCTGATGAAGACTTTAAAGCTAATAAAGCAAGTAATATCAATCAATTAAATTAGCATAGCTATCTCTGTACTGTTTTTGTTCATTATCAGTCAAATAACTATTATTAGGATACATACTTTAATTTGTTGGATTGATCAAATCAACTAATATTCTAATTTAAACGTGGTTTCCTCTTTAATATGTACCTTAATCATCAAATCCCACCTCTAATTTTTCTTTCTTTGCTCCGTGATTTAATGAACAAAGGTAATTTTAAAAATAATTCAACTTATTTTTACTTAATTTATATTATTTCTGCTTAATTTAACTTATTTTTGCTGATTTTTGAGTATTATAAATTTAATTTATTTTACTTTATTTAGTTTTACTAAACTTACCTTATTTTTGTTAATACTTATTTAAATTAGTTGAGTACAACAAAGACCTTTTTTTTAACTATTTATACTAACATAATACTTACCTTATTTATACTACAGTGAGATTTAACTCGACTTTTTATAACTTATGTCCATTAAATAGGGATTAAAATGCATACACTTTCTAATTACAAGTCAATATGGAGTTATATTTATTAGGTTTGTAAAATCACAGAAGAAGTTTCTCAAATAAGTTCTACTGATGTGTTTAAACTTCAAAGAAATAGATTAGAAACCAACTTGTAATTTAACATTGACAATAATTTAATCAACTTGTAAACTAATTAACTTGTAATTTAATACATTTTGTTTCTATTTCTGCAAATTAATATTTAGCTGAGTAAACCAATTTTCTATTGGTATTATCACCTAATCCATAATTCTGGTTTGTAATGCCGTCGAGGCGTCAAGTGATTTCATAACGTATTACTTGTAAAATCAGTTAATGAGTTATTAATAATAAAAATAATACATCTTTTAACATTGGCAGTGGGGGCCCGGTGGGTAGGGGTAGTTTATGGGGTTTAAACCCATAATCACATGTCATGATCAATTGATTGTTACAATTTATTGTATTATTTATTAATAATAACCAATTAAATGATTTTAGTGGTTAATTTGACATCAGATCACTTACAAATGGAAAGTTAGTTCTCAAGGTAATAATTTGCAAATTAACAAGTCTCCTAAATAATAATTAACAAATTCCTCAGATAAAAGGTTAATAATTCAAGTAGTCGTTTATGGTAATAACCCTTGCATATGAAGCTAACTCAAATCAATAAAAGATGATTATGATTGTTTTGCAACTCTCGTAAGACCTATATAGGAGCTAGTATATTTTAATGCATGAGAACTTTAGATATTTTAGATAATACTTTCTAAGTTTCTTTTTATCTTTTCATTTGGAATATAAAAAATTTTAAAATTAAACTTTGACCATGAATTATTTCTAATATATATTAAAGATTCGTCTTAATATATATTTTTCAAATATCAACTTTTTATAATTTTTACAAATGTACAATTAAATTTAAAATTTATGTTTGATTTAGAATTTAAGCAAAAACAAAAAGAGACGGAGGGAGTAGGGTATTATTAGTTAAAATTAGCGGTCACCTAGCTATTGTAAGTTTGTAACCATTAATTGTGAGATTTGCGAGTATAGCTACGGGAGTAGAGGTTAGATGTTAGTAAAGTTTAGTGAGCGTTAGATGATAAGGTAGTTGTCTCATTAATAGTTCGATGTTATTCATCCTTTTTTTTTTTTCTTCCCATTTAGAATAAGAGAAGAATTCAAAATAATATTAAATATTATTAAAATTTTATAAAATAATTTAAATCAATCTAATAATTAGAATATATTCTATTAAAAAATGGTGTAAATGGATTGAACATTAAATAAATAGTAGAATTTCTAAAGCCTATGACATTAAACAATTAAAAAATCAGCCAATGTGCTACATATCACAAGAATAGTGATCCCAACCAAACCTTCCACCCAATCACAATATTGAACTAAAATAAAAAGATTTCAAATGAGAATTAAAATTTGAAATTTCCGGATGGAAAAATAGAAAGAACAAAAAAGAACGGAGAGAGGAATATAATTGTATAAAAAAATCTGCATCAAAAAAAAATATCAGTATACAAAAATTGAAACAAACTATTGTGGAAAATGGTAAAATAAGCAATAAAAATTGTAAATTGATAGTTTTTAGGAAACAATATTGCTACTTGAATGTAGTTAACTCATGTGAAACACTACTACGACTAGAAAAAGTATTGCCGAACGTGTAAGATAATCGAGTACACCCAATTGATTGAACTCATTCTTAAATTCAATAATAGAGATGAATAAGAGTTATCTTATAATAATCCACCCTATCCTTCACCACTAATCATCATTTTCTTATCTTTTAATAAATATATTTCCTTTAATGTTATCTAATCACGATACTTTCTCTATCCTCATTTATTTGTTATTCTTGACTTTTTACGGTATTTAATAAACAATTTAAAACGTTTTTTTTTCCTTCTAAATTTGTAAGACAAAATTTACGAAAACTTTATATTATAAAAATTTATATATAAATCTAAAAAAATTTTAATTAAATATATTATTTATTATAATATAATTAAAATTTTTAAATATTAATTTTAAAAATATAAATATATCAAATAAATAGGAAGACATAGACTTAGAGAGTATTGCAGACTTTACTGTATATTACTCCGTAGTATATTACCAAACATCTTGTTTTTATTAAAGAAACCGTGGGTAAGTAAACGGAAAAACTCTCCGTTAACACAAAACAGGTGTAATGGCAATGTTAGAAATATCGTGCAAAACCAAGGACAATTCTAGAACAAACAAAAACCTTTTTTTTTAAATTTTTATTATTTTTGTTTTTAAAAAAATTACCCTCCAAATTTTGTTTTAAATATTCTCAAAAATAAAAACAACACGTGTTTATTTGGCCTCAACCAACCAAACAACTGTACACCAATCTTTAATGAAAGATAAAAAAATAAAAATAAAAACTTTATTTAGAATTTATTTAAACTTTATTAGCACTCAATTATAAAGAGTCGCCCGCCTCCCTTCATTTCCTCACTTTCCCCCTTCCCATTTATATTCCTCGTGCCTAAATAACCCCTCCGTTCAAAGATTCCTCCACTACTCTCCAATCTCTCTCCCCTCCATTTATTTGTCGGATTTTTCAATTGCCGGCTGTTTGATCGGGAAACATGTCCACCTCATCGGCGGTAGCTGACTCCGGAAGATTCCCCGGCTCGAAGATGAGTTTTTCACAAACCTGTAACCTCCTCAGTCAGTACGTCAAGGAGAAACGCGCTCTTGGAATCACCGGGAACGTCGAGTCTCGAGGTTTGTAGATCTTGGAATAGACTAAACGTCACATTAATTTTTTTTGAAAAATAATTTATATTTAATTTTTATTTCATATTTGAATTATGTACAGCTAACGGACCTGCAACTATGAATTTGTTTCCTGTAAGTGGTAAACAATCTGCTGATGATTTTAACGGTGGTGGGTGTGTTGGGAAGACCATCAATCTTTTCCCTCAGCTTTCTGAGTTTGATTCCAGGTAACGCTATGTCTTTTCCTTTTTTTTCCGCACTTGTATTGTACGGAGTAATCTTTTAATTTATTATGGATTTTTTTATTTTTTTATTTCACTTACGACTTTAAGCTTGTTACGCCTTAATTGGTGTTATTTATGTATTCGGTATGTTTGTGAGGCTATTATTGTTTTTATTGGATTTATTTCTAAATTTTTTAACCCGTTTTTTAAATTTACATTGAAATGAATCTATAATGAATAAATAAAAAAGAACAGAGAGTATATGTATAACGTGTGTGTATGTGGTACTGGTGAAGTTGTTTCACGTGATTGAAATTATGGAGATAAGTTTTCCTTGACTGTGATTATGATTTATGAGATTGGGTTTTGAGTTTTTGACTAAATTTAGTTAGGTTAGAGTTAGAGTTGAATTTAAGTTTTAAGGATTGTTGGTATGCACATGTTACTATTATTAATTGCACAAATTGTGAGGTGGGGTTGTTATGTAAACTAGGAGTAATTTGATTACTGGAAGTGCAATTATAAAGTAGAGTTTTTATGAAATTTTGTTGGTAAGTAATTGAATAGAGATGAGTTCCATTGGCGCCTTGTTTTCTAGCTAGTAGGAGGGTGGTAGGCGTGGCCCCTTAATTTGGGACGACATGATATGATAGTTTGCCTCCTTATTTGTTCAACTATTTTAAACCCCTTTGATTTGTTGAGAAGTTGGTCTTTTGATTAGATTGAGATCTTCTATGGGTGAGATTTTTGAACATGTGTAGGATGGTCTTGAGGTTTCACATAAGCTTGTAAATCGTGCTTACTGAGGTTTCTTATTTAGGTTGGGTACGGAATTTATGTACCTCTTTTTCGTGATTTATTAGAAACTCGTGTTTCTTAATGTTCGTTCCATTTAAAAAAAAAAGTGGTTAAATGAAATAAATATTAATGGTCGGAGGAGTACAATCGATCTATAAAAGCTGGTGCTATCTAGGAGCTAAAGGCCCACACTGAAAAACATTCTTCCTATCATGTGTTTTGAATAGTCAAATATTAGGCTATTTGGTCAATGTGTTCCCACTTCTGTCCCGATTTTTCTTAGATAGGTAGATCTACTTCTATCTATCTGATCTATTTTACTCGTGGTATTTCAGTGTGAACAAGCGTGCTACCCCTGAGCCTCCAACTCCCCAACTGACCATCTTCTATGGAGGGCAAGTCTTGGTTTTTAATGATTTGCCGGCTGACAAGGCCAAAGAAGTCATGGACCTTGCTAGTAGCTATGAAGCTAGCCTCAAGAAGAGGAAAGTTGAAGCCAGCAGTTCGACTCCCTCTAGCCCTGTTGCTGCGGTTTCGTCCCAAAACACGAAACCAACCATGATCCCAACCCAAAACCCGAATGTTGCTCCTAAGTTTGTGAACAACGTCATTCCAGCTGCCGTGCCTAATGCATCTGGTAATCATTCTAAGCGTGTTTAACTGTAATGACTATGATGATGGCCTTCTCAGCCATCTGATGTGTGGGATATCTGAACCATCGTCAACCTTTGCTGATGTTATTCTTGCTTGCTTTTTTCCGTGCAGATCTGCCTATTACTAGGAAGGCCTCTCTTCACCGTTTCCTCGAGAAGAGAAAAGATAGGTAATGAAAGTATTTCATTTGCTGTGAATTAGGCAACAGAAAGATAGTTGTTTTAAACCTGATTACTGCTTTCGTGTCAACTCCAAAGAAGTCAGAAATATATGATTGTACCAATAACTTGAAGAAAACGTTACAGTTTCACGGCTAAAATTCAGTGGATTCTAAGCATTAACAATCTGATCAGTCTCTCTGTTTGAAATCAACAGGCTGGTGGGCAAACTCCCTGCCGAAGTTGCCAACGGGGTGTCAGCGAAGCCCGGGAAGCCTCTTGAGGGCAGTGTGGCCTGGCTTGGACTGAATTCTCTGCCAGCCTTCCAGATGCAGAAGCAGCATCAACCCTAGTGGTTCCAGTGTTGCGCTATTTATGAATACTGTAGGCATTATATATAAATATGATGTATTCATTTAGCTTATTATTAGCTATAGCGTTTGGGGATTTTGGCTATCTAATCCTCTGTTTTTCAAGTTAGAGCTGGAATTTTTGTGAACTTACTAGCTTATGTAATTATTTTAAGCTAGTTTAAATTCATTTCCTAGTTGATATGAATATATATATTATATAATATATGTATATGGAGTATTTATATATGTGAACTTTATTTTTATTCTTAACCATCGCTACCTCCATGATTTTAGTCCTCTATGGCTTCATCTTTGTTTTGTCTATGTATGTATGATTCATAGATCGAACATAATTGGGGTTGGATTTATGTATATTATTTTACAAAAATGTTTATCGACATCCATTGTGGGGTTGGTTTCTTGCGCGTTCGAATTGACGTGGTACCTTTATTAGTACCTTCAAATCTTCAATGTGTCCACTAATGTTTTACCCTTTTCCTTTGTTATTTGTTTATCAATCACTTTTCCTCTTTATCTTAATTAACTTTTTTTTTTTTTTATTTTAATGTTATTGAGTGCTTTTGATTGTTGTTTAGTTGGTAAACTCTGTTTTTATGTAAAGGTTATCAATAACTCTAAAAAATTTATTCATCTTATATTGTTGGGTCTTTTGTCACCAAATTAAGATATTGTAAACACGAAATATAATTACTTTATTGTATTGTGTGTGTACAAGATTTTGTGAAATAAAAAACTTCTCCCTACAAAGTCCAAACCATATTTTTCAATCTATTCAACTAGTTTTGTGAAAATACTGAGTAAATTGTAGTTTTGTTAATAAGATCAAAGTGAGATTAGATATACTTCGTAAATAGGAGGGTGGATAAATAAGAATATTAATTAGCATGTGTTTTTAACAGTCTCTTTAATAAGAGTTAAGATAACAATCAGGACCTAACTTTTAGTTTTTTCACCGTTTGGGACCTGAATTTTATTTTTACTCTTCTAAGGACCAGCAATTGGCTTTCTAGCTAGTTAACTCAACTTCAACAGTTAGAACAAAAAAATAATAATTTTTTTTATAAATGAAAAAATTATCTGTTGGAAGCATTTAAACTCAATGAAGTTGTTTCACAATACAAAAAAAAAAAAAAATACAAAACCCAAAAATAACAGGGAAATTCATGTATAGTTCAAAAATATATTATTTCAAAAATTCAAAAATATTAAAAAGGAAATCCAAACTCCATTAAGAAATCATTATCCGCTTTTAATCCAACAACAAACCTACAATTTGCAATTTAACGTATATAGATGAAATAGTGTCCTCAATATTGCTAACATCAATTAGCATTGTATAATTGTATAATTTAATCTCAATTAGTTTTAACTACTACTATTCAAATAAAATGACAATAGTAACAAAGCTACCCACAACAAAGCACAAATCAATAAGTATGGCTAATTGTGATTACCTACTAGTGTAATGATTTCTACTATGCATGTTGATTGTGAACTTATGAGCTGAGATTCATGATTTTACATCCAAAAAAATTAATGTACAGTAGTGAGGGAACTGTCTAACAGGGAAGAATGAAGGAATAATTGATATGTTTATAATGTTGTTCTTACTTTGGCTAAGATTGGTTGAACAACCATGGAAGGTAAAGAGTTGGGCTTGAAAAAAAAACAGAGAATTCTTGTTGTTGCGCCAAAGTACATAGTTGCAAAAGAAACGTTGTTTTGTGCTCTTCTAAATTAGATTAATTACTTTTTTTGGATTTGTTATTTAATTGATGTTGGGTGGGACATACACTTAACCATGGTTAAAAACCCACCGAAAATTCATTTTAGGGAGCAAAAAGTGTAAAAATAAGTATTAGGTCCCAAACGGTGAAAAATTAAAAGTTTGGTTCTTGATTTTATCTTAGCTCCTTTAGCATGTTTACATGATAGGTGGCATAATATTAGGCAACTATTTATTTGCTTTTTGCTACGTAACACTAGTGCATTAACATAGTGGTTGAGTTTATTTGAATATCTTGTTCAGTAGATCAAGCTACTTTTAGAGACCAAGGATGCCTAGCAATTCAGTTGCCCTCATATGTACTTAATTAAATGGTCAAGTGAAAGACCAAGGATTAATGAAACGTGCCTTTAACCTTGAAACCTCGCACTTTCGATTTAGCGATTCGAATCATTTAATTGACAGTGAACTAATTGTAATTTATCAACGCTATATGTACACAAGGCCATATGAAAAGCAAAAAAAAAAAAAAAAAAAAAAAAAAAAAAGTTGAATGCATATGTTCATCTTGTATACTTAAATATCTTACGAAACAACTCATCTTCTTCTTAGTTCCCACCTCTCGTATCTTAGATCTTTTCATCATTATTAATAGCGTGTTAAATTCTATTAAGTTTAACTTATCTAACAATTTAAAGTTGCAAGCACTTATTATACTAGGGAGTCAATTCAATCAAACATGTGCAACTATAAATTCCTAATTAAATTAAACTTACTTTTCACAAACCTAGTTTTCAATACTTTATTTTCTTGTTATAAGCAAAATAAGGTAAGGTGGAGAACGTCATCAACTTAATCTCCAGAAGCAAATATAAGGTAAAAAGAAGGTATTCTATCAAATTAGAATACTTCTCAAGTTAACTCAGATCGTAAATATAGATCTTTTAAAATTAGGGTAAAAATAAGATTTTTCGCCATAAAATTTCCTAGTAGACATTGATGTCAC
This sequence comes from Dysphania ambrosioides, assembly GCA_026401315.1. NCBI lineage: Eukaryota > Viridiplantae > Streptophyta > Magnoliopsida > Caryophyllales > Amaranthaceae > Dysphania > Dysphania ambrosioides. The sequence continues at coordinate 5,638,749 of CM048667.1, forward strand.
TAGTTTAAAGTTCCAAGTATTATCTTCATCAATTGACTCGACGATACATGAGCACACAACATGGATAACCTCAAAGTTCTAAGAAATATCTTCACCATGGTATCATTTAGACCTGTTCAAATGGATGAGGCGCTATTAAGGGTTTTTGATCGGTCCGTCTGTAAAAGGGCCTAATCAATAATGAGCCTAATAGGTCGGTCTCTTAAAGGTCATATTTTATTGGATCTTTAATGGGTCAAGCCGAGTCAATAATGGGCCAATAGTTTCAAAGACTTTTAAACGCTATTGGATAATGAATTATTTCCACTTATTTGTCGATAATCCACTACCAAAGATTAGAGGTAATACATGTAAACTATCACCCTCTATAAAATAAAAAAAATATACTCTCTTTGGACGGCCCGACCCGACTCGACTCGGCCTGTTATGTATCTCATTTGGCCCGACACGACCCGTTTTGCCACTTCTTTGACTCGACCCGACCCTTTTTGTGACCCATTCCGATCCTAACCCGACCCAATGCACAAGTCTAGTATCATTGCTCTGATTAACCATAATAACACATAAACGCATAAAAATTGAGAAGCTATCCCTTGAAAACATTGTGAATCGTCACAAGTTAAATACTTTTCATTTCACTTATCATTATGTTGAAGTATATGGTGTGAGTATAATCTATAGATACCCACACCCATTAATATTGTCTTTTATAACATAATACATATCAATAATACATACAACTTTTTCTTTTCCCTTTCTCTCCCAAAACCCATTTCTTTCATCTTCAACCTCAACACCATAACCATCTCAAACCATGACACACCGTCACTTCTATGCTCCATGATAATAATAGTAATTTACTATTATTATATAACATACAACAATACAAGTACAATTTAGATGTATTGTATACTTTTATAATTTTATTATGTGGTCAGGATTAGATCGATTTCGTTATAATGAATTGGGCCCGCCAACACGACAAGACATGTGAACACCGTATAGCAAATGCCTTTTAAGAGCAAGTGGTAACCTCACTACCGACCTTTCATAAAATTTGACACTTTTGTTTCCAAAAATACCTTACACTATGATTTATTCAGTCTTTCACTTTGTATATATTTTTTTAAATAAAAATAAATAATGCTATAAAAATGTTATTAGATTAGTTTATTTATATTTTTATAATATTAAATTTTATTATTTTATTATTTTATTATTTTATTTTTATTAATCGACAATTGAAGATTTTTTTATACTTAAAATTATTTTTTGATAATGTAAAAGTTAACTTGTTATAATTTTTTTTTAAAAATGAATGTTATTATATTTAGATTCTAATCACAAACTAAAGAACGTGCAATTTATAAACTAAATTAATGTTCAGCTCACTCTTCATTTGCTGACTAGTTGATTAAGATTTAAGAATAGTATGGTTTCAACTTTAAAACATAATTTACCATTTTAATAGGTGATGATGATACGGCATCGTTTTTAAAAAACAGTCGGCCTTTAATCTATATAAAAAAAATTTCACTATTTTTTTTAGTGGTCATAACTATTGTAAATTAATAATTTTACACCCTGTTAATAATATGGATATGAATATGAGAAAAAAAACACATAGTTTAACATTTTAATAGGTGATGATGGGTCATCGTCTTTAATAAAACATTTTAATGATGTCTTTAAAAAAATTGATGATTTGCAAGGTTAGATCCTACACAATGTATCAACCTCTTGAAAGAGCTTATTTATTCAAATAAAGGCATGTATAGAATATGGAGTATATGGTTAAAAATAATATATCATCACAATACCATAAGTTTTGCTTAGAACTTTATGATATTTTATGAGCATCATAGTGAAACACATCAAAGAGTGTAGAATCTAATCATATGAATGTGAGCATAGCACATATTCAATTGAGGTTTTTCCAATACTCCGTAGTTGGATCACGAAATTTGCTAATTTTTAAGAATATTATATAGTAATATGATATTTGGAATTTTCTTGATTACCTTCATTATTTCATAATCTTGGCCCTAATGTTATTATTTAGGGCTCTTTTGTTTTGATCAATAAGAAATTGAAAATTCTCCAATAGAGGAGATTCACACAAAAGATTTCCTAAAACTGTGAAAAGAATATTTATATTCTCTGTATATATGCAACTATGCACAATTGATTTTAAAAAGTCAAAGAAGAATCAAGTTCAATTCCCATTGGCATTGTTTGCACAACTATGTTAAACCAGATGTAATATGAATGTTTTGATTCACTACTCGTAAATAGTTGAACAAACAAAGGAAATAACATAAAACTTGAACAATTCGAATCTTCGGCTTCACAAGGGGGTTTAGGCTATGTTCTCTTCACCTTATATCACGAACTTATTACTCTATTTTATTAGAAATAGACTAGATCCATAAAAACTTTTTTTTTTAATGTAACCATATAATTACTATAAAGTCTCTATTTTCGTATTAATAAAATTATAAATTAAAAAATACACATTGAAATGAATTCAACAAAATCCTCTTAATAACGTCTCTTCCCTATAAATTAATGTACAAAGACAGTTGAAGTTTAATTAGCTAGGCTACAATATGATCAGACAAACCATAAAATATTTAGACCAAATTAGGGAAGTTGAGGTGAAGATAACTAAGCATTAGTAGTTGGTAGTTACTAGCTAGTGTCGATAACTTGATTCAGTTTATGGTCCAATAAGTAAAATGTTGATCCATAAATGGCCTATGATGATCTAATGAGCATCATGGATTGGATTAAACTTCAGCTTCTTGATTGGTGAACTACGTTGACTAATGCTGATGAACTGATGAAGGGTGTGCTATGTACAACTTGTTTTGACTTATTTAAACTTTTATAAACTTATTTTATTTGAAATTTATTGATTTTTTTGTGTGGTAGTGTTAGAACTTATTTTTTCTAAATATATACAAAATGCTATAGATTATTTAAAACTATTTTATTTAAAATAAGTCAGGATAAGTTAACAAAACAAATATAATTTATACGGAGTATAATATTATTATTTAGACCAATTTTTACGAGACACGTATATTACTATGGTCTATATATCTTATTATATTGGTTACATATCTTAGGAAAAAGTCGTATGTAAAGTAATGAATTATAAATTTACAATACTACATATACATATGTATGCATCAAAGAAGGAAAAAAAAAAAAAAGAGAGAGAGAAAAGAATCAAATATCTACTTTAAACAGTGAACTTGAATACTGAAACAGCATACTAGTTCAATAATTTAATATAATCACCAGTATTCCAAATCCATTGTTCAGGACATTTGCTTGTATTTGTAGATTTATTATGTTGACAGGTGATTTGCTGAGAATTCTCTATGCAAGATATTTATTCCAAAATCAGCTAGCTCATGATTCTTTTTATGAGGACAGAGGACTAAGGAGAGTGTGACAAAAGTTGGGCTACTCCCATTTTTTTAATTGCTATATATATTTTTTATTTTGGAAATTAAATTATATAAATTTTGACTATAAATTCTAATTAAGTTATAACAAATAATATATATTTAAGTGGAATCTTATTAGATATGTCTTTACGTATAATTTTAGAATATTTAGTTTTTATAATTTTTTTATCTTATTAATTTAGAGAAAAAATATTTAAATTATATTTTAAAAATCGTAAAAAATCTAATATAACAACTAAAAAAAGACAGACTAATTTTTTGTTTGATTCAGTCAATACCAAAATATTGTCTAGATCTTTTCATGTAAAAGACTACCGCAAGCAGATACTTCTTTAACGTCACTCTAAAATCTAACTAGAATTTTCAGCAGTCTCAAACTTAGGAGTATTTTACGTCGGAACTCGAATCTATACAAACTTAAATTAAAAGTTTATTTTCTTTCTTAAAGCTCAAATTAAAAGTTAAGTCATGCTATATCACATCATAATTTCCAATTACATCATATCTATTGTATACAGTCACCCTTTTATACAACAAAAGTCATTCCGTACTTTAACAAAAATAACTTTGTAAGGATTTGCTATTCAATATAGTTTATGTATCTCGGATTTACTAAATTTTTTTATACTTTTTTTTTGTTGCATTTTCAAGATCAAATAATATATTGAAAATTACAACTATTGTATATTCATATTAAGAATATCACATCTCAAAACTTCAAAGTATATTGATGGCTTTATATATATATATATATATATATATATATATATATATATATATATATATATATATATATATATATATATATGCAATACTTGTTACTTATAATACAACATTCTTTTGCATCAATGTAGAGTATTTTGTCTTAAATCAGTTATTTAGGCTAAGAGTGTTTTTCATTCATACTTGATTCATTTACATACTGATATTTATAGTCATGCATAGTCGGTTTTACAAGACTTTTAACCGAGCTATACTTCTTGAGTTCTCATCCTATTTTTTCTATATCTCTTAACTAGATCTTATCTTTTGATTATCTTATCTTATGCTCATTAATCTTATCTTTTCCTACACTCCCCCTCAAGTTGAGTTTCGTAACTTCCGATACCCAACTTGCCTAACGTGTTTTCAAACGATTGAGTACTAACTCCTTTAGTTAAGATATCCGCTAACTGTTCATCAGAACGAACATACTTTAAATTAATCACCCTAGCTTCAAGGTTGTCTTTTATAAAGTGTCCGTCAATCTCAACATATTTCGTTCGATCATGCTGCACCGGATTTTCAGAAATGTTGATTGCTGCTTTATTGTCACAAAATAGCTCACACCCCTTGGTTTGCCTGACACCCAACTCTCCGAGAAGTTTTCTGATCCATAGTATCTCAGCAACTCCTTTCGCAACTCCTCTAAATTCTGCTTCTGCACTTGACATTGCCACAACTTTTTGCTTTTTACTCCTCCAAGTCACCAAATTCCCTCCTACTAAGGCAAAATATCCTGAAGTTGACTTTCTACTATCTCTGTCTCCTGCCCAGTCGGCATCGGTATATCCTTGGAGATTAAGATTATCATTTCTCATGTACCAAACTCCTCTTGCCACTATTCCTTTAAGGTATCTCAAAATTCTAAAAACTGCTTCCATATGATGCACCTGCGGTTTATGCATAAACCGACTTACAACTCCAACTGCATATGCAATATCAGGACGTGTATGTGCAAGATAGATTAATCTACCTACAAGTCTCTGATATTGCTCTTGATTTGCCAGTTTAGCTCCTTCTTCTGTCTGTATTCTATGATTCACAGGAATAGGAACCTCTAAGGGTTTACAGTCAAGCATTCCTGACTCGGCCAATAAGTCTAGAACATATTTTCGTTGCGTGATGAACAAACCAGTCTTCGTTCTTTGTACCTCAATTCCAAGAAAGTACTTCAACTATCTTAAGTCTTTCATCTCGAATTCTCGAGCTAACTTCTTCTTTAAGAGCTCAATTTCTTCTTTATCATCACCCGTAATGATCATATCATCACACGTAGTCAAATCACCCTTTGTTTTAAGGAACAACGTGTGATCTGAGTTGCTTTGTTTATACCCGAAGCCATTCATTGCAGATGTGAACCTGTCGAACCATGCTCTCGGAGATTGCTTAAGTCCATAGAGTGCTTTCTTCAATTTACAACCTTCACCTGTTTTAAATCCTTCAGAGAAACCCGGTGGAGCTTTCATGTATACTTCTTCAGTGATTTCTCCATGTAAAAAAGCATTCTTGACATCAAACTGATACAAAGGCCAGTCCTTGTTTGCCGCAATTGAGAACAGTACTCGGATCGTGTCAATCTTTGCAACGGGTGAGAATGTTTCTGAATAGTCTATCCCATATACTTGAGTGTATCCTTTTGCCACCAATCTCGCTTTATATCTCTCAACACTTCCGTCTGCTATGTATTTCACTGGAACACCCATCTATATCCCACTGCCTTCTTTCCTATTGGAATAACACATTTATCCCATGTGCCATTTTTAATAAGAGCATCAACCTCTTCTTCCATTGCCTTTTTCCATCGTTTACTTCGCAATGGCTCTTCTACTGTTCGGGGACTCCTTTTCGCATTTATTGCAGCATTGGACAAACCACTGTTTACTGGATATCTTGATCGTTGAGCTTCATAGTCTGGGTCATATCGTCTTGGTGGAATACCCTCGGTGCTTCTTTCGGGTAATTTATAACCTCCATCAGTTTCCCCTTCTTATGAAGCACTATTCACCTGCACCACCTCTTCAGCAGTTGTACTGTTAGAATATAATATGTTCTCGTTGAGAGAACTTACCTCAGGATTTTCAGGAGGGGAAGACACTTGGACAAATGCTGATTACGGACTGTACTGTATGATCTTCATGTGCAGGTAATGACCATGACCAAGTCAACCAACTTAGATCGTCATTCTCTTTCTCCCCCTGACATCGAAGTTGGGGGTAAAAGAACATTTCTTCCGTGAAGTCACAGTCCATTGAGGTAAATAGACAACCTTCAATAGGATCGTAACACCGATATCCCTTTTGGGACGTCCCATATCCTAGGAAGGCACACTTCACTGCCCGAGGTTCTAATTTATGCCGGCTCCTTTTGGGTAGATGAACATATACGATGCATCCAAAAACTCGTGAGGATAAAGAATGAAATGATGTTGTTGGGAAGAACGAACATAGGATTTCTAACGGTGTTTTGTAGTTAAGAGGTTTTGTAGGAAGGCGGTTGGACAAATAGTTAGCTGTTGATATTGCTTTAGGCCAAAACACATTAGGTACATTGGATTCATACATCAGGGTTCTAGTTATATCTAGCAGTGTACGATTCTTTCTATCCGATACCCCATTCTGTTGAGGTGTATCTGGGCAGGTAGTTTGATGGAGGAGCCCATGGGTATGAAAGAAGGTTTTCATGGCTTTATTAACATATTCACCTCCATTATCAAATCGTAGGATACTAATTTTCGTCTGAAATTGTGTCAGAATCATTTGATAGAACGTCACAAAGATATCGTAAACTTCAGATTTATGTTTCATGAAATATATCCAACTCATTCTTGTGCAATCATCTATAAATAGAACATAATAGGATAATTCATGTTTGCCAAATACTGGGGCAGGTCCCCATACATCTGAATGTATTAAGAAAAATGGTTTATTTAATCTACTTATGCTCCTTGGATAACTATGTCTATGACTCTTAGACATCAAACAAGCTTCACAATTCAAGTTTAGTTTTGATCCTACTAAGGAGGGAAAAAGATGTTCCAAATACCCAAGAGACGGATAGCCAAGGCGCTGGTGCCATATTCAGAGCTTGTCCTCTGCCGATTTTCCTATGAGGGCGCTTCCAGGCTGAGCAATATCCTTCACATAGTACAGTCCATCTTTCTCAATACCATGCCCAATGGTCCTCCCTGTCTAAATATCCTGCACAGTACAACAATCAGACTTCAGTGATACGGAGCAGTTTAATTTTTTTGTAAGTTGACTAACAGATAGTAATTTATACGACAGGGATGGAATATAGAGGCAATTAGAAAGAGTTAAATTAGTTCTAACTCTAACTGTTCCACTCCCGATGACTTTCATACAGTCACCATTAGCGGTCTGGATTATGGTTTTAGTGGGTTTAATAGGTTTCATAAAATCATTCTTGTCAAATGTCATTGTGTGGGTCGCACCACAATCGAAAATCCATTGAGGGTCGGATCTCGTATAACACGAGACTCCAGGTTTCGGTGTTGAAGAAAGTCTAAATACATTCGTTGGGCCTAACTCATTACCTTGGCCCAACATTCCATGCGTTTTCTGGCCTGGAAGAGAGGTGCGTTCATTCTCGGGATTTTGGCACGTGTCATCATCCTCACCCCATAGTTTATTAGGGTTTTCCACCTCATTGCTTGAGCTGCTCATATAAAAAGGAGCCTTAGGGTTATGAAACCCTAAAAGCCCATAACCTTTACCTGTTTGGCAGCCGCGCCTTGTGTCTTCTCTCTCAGCTCTCCCATCTTCCCTCTCGTTTCCTCCAGATCCTTCTTCACTCCCCTTCTCTGCTTCGCTCCTTGCCATGGCAGCGCCACCCTTTCTCTTGGTCTCTTCTCCTCGGCTTTGTGGTTGAGCCCCCTTCTTCTTGCCTCCCTTCTACCAGTCTGGGTACCCAATTAGGCGGAAACAACCTTCTTTGTTATGCCTTTTTGTCTCCTTGCCGGAATGACGACCCTGACCGGTTCTGGGTAGCTAGCCCACTTCCGATGCCTTGGTTCTCCGGTTGAGGTAAGTTAGGTAAGTGGGAGTTCATTACTTCCCTTCTCTTGATTTCTCGTCGGATGGTTTGTATGCCGTGTCTACTGTCAGCAGTGGCTCTGTGTTTACTAATTCCCTTCAATCTTTGTCAAAGGAATCATCTAGACCTGCCAAGAACTGGTATAATCTGTTTTGTTGTGTTAATTTGGTGAATGTGGTTATATCCTTTGAGCAAGTCATCGGATTTGGCATATGTCTGTCAATTTCTTTCTATATTGTGACCAAATTGCCATAGTATACCTCGATTGGGTCTCGGCCCTGTCTGATGGTATTTGCTCTCGTTGTCAGGTCGTATACTTGTAGTCCGTCTCTCCCGCTACTGTATACGGCCTCTATACCTTTCCATAGTTCCTAGGAAGTTGGAAAATCTAGGAACTGGTTTACTAACTCCGGTTCTATATTTTCCACGATCCAGGTCCTGACTATTGCATCCTTTTGGCTCCATTGTTCATACTCGTAGGTGTCAGTGGAGGGGGGTAAGGCAATGATGTGCTTGAGCCTCCCCCTCCCTTCGATCGCCATGAGTATTAGTCTGGATCAAAGAGCATAGTTCTTGTTGTTTAGCTTCTCTGAAATTCGTAAGGATGATCCAGTTTTTTGTGCTCCTGTTGTTATTCATCTTGTCTAGAATATGCAACAGTTGAGCCATAGTTACATGGTTATCATCCTGGGATTTTTGAGAATCCTCCATTGCTTCTGGTAAATGACTTCGGGTGTTTCAGGTATGTTTTAGGCTTGGTAGATGATGACTTTGGCCGAACAAAACACCTTCAAAAGTGCCTGCTCTGATACCAAGTTATTTAGGCTAAGAGTGTTTTTCATTCATACTTGATTCATTTACATACTGATATTTATAGTCATGCATAGTCGGTTTTACAAGACTTTTAACCGAGCTATACTTCTTGAGTTCTCATCCTATTTTTTCTATATCTCTTAACTAGATCTTATCTTTTGATTATCTTATCTTATGCTCATTAATCTTATCTTTTCCTATAAAATCTACAATAAAAATATTTAGCATGAACAAAAATGTTCATAATAGATATGAATTAGAATTTTATTTCTTTCTCCCTTTCTCTATATTATTTTATATCATGATATTAACACCAAATATGGACTAAAACTGTTATACGAACCCGAGGAGTCGTTTGGGCCACTAACTAGTTAACTAAACCGGAACACGGAACAGGGTTAGAGGACCCATACTAGTTGATCAATGAAGCTAATAGCAAAGACTATCTGATATTTTTACATACAATTAATAAAAATCGCATAGAATTCAATGAGTTACACTTCCTACTAATGAAGTCTATTATAATGCGAGAGCTAATGATGAATTCATCGGTTACAAATTCAAAAAAGTGTGGAAACATAACATAATTACCATACTGTTTCAGTAGTTCGTCAGATGTATGATTAATTACTGTATAAGGTCAACAATGGATGTGCTACTCTGCATAGGCCGGCTTATATAGCGCCCATAATTGCTATAATCCCATTTGTTAGGTGTACGTACCACATGTTTTCACATACTTTGCTTCATGTGACTTCCAAACATAATAAACCTAAGCACATTGATGTTTGCTTGTAACATAAAGTATACGGTGCAATGAAGAGTATGAGCCTGAGAGGAAAGCAACATTGTTCACATGAAAAATTATGCATTAAGGTTAGACTCACGTTTATTATACTTCACTTAATCTTTTGATATTTTTCTACGCTTTCCAAAAGATAAGAACCATTGTTTTACTCAACCCAAAAGGTGAAACTCGTAACCTTCTTTACGGAAATATTAGTAACTTGGTTTAATTCATAGTATTTTTAGGAAATACAATGCAGTGAGTATAACTTTCGTAAAAAAAAAAAAAGAGAAAATTCTTCATCAATGTCGATTAAGTTGAATGATCCTTCCGTATGAAGACAATCCTCTACTGTATTATTTATCTGCCGTATGGAAAATGTTCATGATAGAAAGTGCAACAGCAGACAACTGAAAAATGCGATTATTTTCTACTGTCAAAGGAGAGACCCTAAACCCTTCTTCACAAGTCGTTGAAGCCTCCATGACCGAGCTCACTTTCACGTTAGCATCGACGAATCGCTTTGCTCGATAATCTTCTGCTGCCTCACTTAGCGTAGAGAGCGAGTCCGAGTAAAGTTCCAAGCAATCCTCCAGCACGACCTTGGATTTCTTATCCACCTTCTTGTCTTGCAAGAGTTGTTTAATCGAACATCGAGTGTCCGTAACGTTATGTTTGACTAATGTGATAGAGATCAAGCCTAAACGGGTAATATTAGCGCAACGGCTAGCAGGGGCAGATTGAAGGGCATAAACGCAAAATTTGTAGTTGATGTTTGGGTCATTCTTGGACGAGTTTTTGCAGGTTTGGTTGATGAGATGGGTAGCTCCGGCGACGACGAAGAGGAAGCCTAGAGAGAAGAGTAGGGTGTAGTGAACATTCATGGTTTTCATGACGATGTTTTTGGTTGTGTAATAGTCACGTTTGAGTTGATTACGAGGGGGTTTATAAAGGGTGCTACATGAACTGTGCCCGCCTTTTCACCTTTTTAGAGTACTTGCCTAGTATTTGGTATGTGTCTTGCGCTTGTAGTGTTGTTGTGTTACTTGTGTTGGGGTGCGCCTTTGGTTGCGTGAATAATGCGCCTGTAAGTGAAGTTAGGAAGCCCACAGTATGGGTTTGTACAATTGTTAGGCATGACTACTGAAGAAACCCACCCATTAAGTGACTCCATCAATTAATACGTAGGCCCATGTATGAAGCTTTTTAAATTGGTGCCTAATTGACATGATTCTGCTTCAGTTACCATTTGTCTTTTGCGATCTCACTTCAAAGTGTATCATTAAATTTGTATAATTTTTTTTGTTCTTTATAATGTTTTAATTTGTACAACGCACGATTTTAAAAATAAGTGTTAGTGTAGACATCTTAATATCTCCCTTTAAAAATGTCCACAACGGATTAAACTATATTGATTGCCTACTAGATTTGACTTAAGAAAACGGGTTAAAATATTGCTTAATACCACTTAATAAGTCTCAAGTCAAATAAATCAACCTAGCTAAGTGTGGCGTTGGACCTAATCCACGGTCATAAGCTCAAACCACATTAATATCCACCCATAGAAACTACTGCTGCCACCATAAAGATATAAGATATTAATAAACGCAAGAATCCCCGTGTTGTGTTACACAATTACACAACATTCCTTCTCCCAGTTTTCTCTTAATAGCTATCCTCATACTTTCCTAATTCTTCCATGACTCCTATATAATAAATACATGCATATATACACCTCTAAAAGAAAAATTTGAACTTTTGCACAAGAACCCCAGCACTCGTCATATTGCTATTTCTTATTTTTCTCAATTCACAAGCTATCTCAATACTCTTTTTCAATTTCTAAATCATTCCAAATATCTAGATAATTAAGGTATAACCTATGAAGGTTTTTAATCAATAGTTCTATTTATTTTGTTGTTTTACTAACCACTTTCTTGATCATGAAGTCATGTAAAAAGGCTTTTGTTGGTATGATTTTACATTAATTTTCTTAACTTTTTTTAATTAATTTTTAGCAAGGTTATTGGCATGATTTAACCAAATTCTGCAAGGACTTTTAATATATTGTTTATATATATATATATATGTATATATATTAATTTTGTATTTTTTATAATTGATTTATACTTCTTATCATGTTTACTGTAAATATTGTATATATATACTTCTCATTTTTAGTTAGTGCACTAAATAAGATTGGTATTTAAAAATTATGAGTTGCCACCAACTTTGTAATATTGTTGTTCAAACAAGTCTTTATGTGCATTAATGTAGATTAGTTTTTAATAGATTGTAGTTATATAATATTAGTACTTAAGATATTGTGGTTGGATGGTAAGTTTTGAAATTTTTATCGCGTGATTTAATCGAAATAAAACTGTTTTAGAACATGCCCACAAAGTTATGTTTTTCAATAACAAGAAAAGTTTTTTTTTTTTTTTTTTTATTATACCTCGTAAGTAAATCGATGCTTACCGTTAGATAAATCTCTTTGCAAGTAGACATCCTTAATAAAAGTCCTACCAAAACTTAATAAATTCCAATTATTTGGTGGCTTTGATCTCACAAGAATCCTTATGTTATTAGGTATCACTTGAATAGAACTAAAGACAAATCTTGGTAGTTGGTATATAATTGGTCTACGCGTGAAATTCTATAGTGCCAACATTAACCACCATATTTTATTATCATTTACAATCGACAGTCGGGTGTCTACAGTAGAAAGTTAATAATTAAGATCTATTATTTTATGGTGAACTAATAATCATAACTTATTTGTAAAGCATAAATCTATTAGAAGTACTCCAAAAGTTATGAAATCACAATAAAATGGCAAGTTTCATTTCTTTCCCTCGTGTAAACAAGCTAAAGATGGATACACTTTTCCGGGGTTCCCTACTTATACACGAAGCATTTGTTCAAAGGAGTTTGATATGGCTTCCTACCTCTAGTTGGGTCATATTCACATTGTCAAGAAGTACACAATAAGATTAGATATAACTTTTGAGAATTAGGTATTGTAATTCATAATTGTTACTCATTCCGTTACTTTTTTTTCCATTTGTTTTTTGTGCAGATTGCAAAACAAACTTCAAATCTAAAAATTTTCAATTATTTGTTTGCAAAAATTATAAAAAGTCGATATTTGAAACGAAACTGAATACTTTGTATGATTTTGTTTAGTCAATTGATTTCATAGTGTAAAGGGCTAAAGCACACGAACGAAAAACACAATCATTCAGTTTTGTAAGAGAAACAACACTATGGTCTTGAAACCCCTCTTCACAAGTTATAGCAGAAGTCATCACTGAGCTAACTTTAATATTTGCGTCATCTAGGCGATGAGCCTTGTAGTCCTGTGTTGCATCATCGATTGTTAAGCTAGAATCATGAGTACAAGTCCTAAGCCGGATTTGGTGCTCGAATCCACTATATTATTCTGTGGGAGACTTTGTATTAAAGAAGCTGTATCAGTGACATTTTCGAACCAAATTTAGGGAGATCAGGCCAAGACATGTAAGATCATCAGCACAAGAGTCAGTTGTTGGGAAACTTTGAAGGGCATTGACGCACAAGTCATAGTTGATGTTTTGATTATGGTTTGATGCTTCTTCACATGTTTTCAAGACCAGATTGTTGCAGGAAGAAGCAGTGGTGGAGAGGAGGAGAAGCAGAACAGAGAAGGTCATTCTACAATATTGGATGTATCTAAATTATAAGATTAAAATATTTGAGGAAATGGCATTTGGAGGGATTGAGGGGATAGAGTTGTAGCTAAGAGCTGGCCTTTATCCCTTGCAGTTGAAGTGCTTGGTTGACTTATAGCTAGTATTTGATATGATCGAGTTGTGCTAAAATATGAGGAAGAAAACCATTTTATATAGTTTGTGAGAGAGCAAATGAATTTGTTCGGTCCAAGATTCCTTATTCCACCTAATCTACACGATTGGAGGCCGAGCAGATGTCATAACTCCTAACCAAAGGCCGGCCAACAAGCCTAAAATCTTGTGTGAGATGGACTTGTAATAAGTGACTCGTTTTATTTTATGTGCGTGGCTACGTAGTTTAGGGGATGATTTCATGGCAAGTTACTTTAAGATGGTACTTGGTATCCCCCAAAACTTGCTCGAAAGACTAAGCCAATGTAATTCTTTATGAAGTATATGGTAAATAAAATGATTAGCCACAAGCAATAGCTTCGAGATACTTTTGATGAATGAGCTAGCAGTTTAACTTGATAAAAATGAAACAGGATGCTGAAGTTCATTAAGAGATCACTAATAAGAAAAGAACAGGATCTCTAACTTCATTCTTCAATGGATGTTGGATAGTTGTGCCAGTAATAGTAGTAGATGATCCTTCTCGTGCGATCAGGAACGGGAAAACACTAGTGAAATTTTACCTCAAGAGAGCCAAAATACTCTTTAGTTTCCAAATTGTAAACTTGCGACCCTTTTTACCATGTGAATAAAATTAGTTAATTATTCTGAACAAGTTTTTTCTCAAACCAAAGTTCAAGTTGCTAGTAAGCGAAGACTTTGTCAATTAATTCCGCTACAGTCTACTGTGTAGGAATTAAGAGCAGGCTATCCACACATTATATTCCAGAGTGATTGAATGACCTTTTTAATGTGTACTCAGTGAGCTATCCGTCCATTTCATTCCAGAGCTCTACAACTTGCTGTCTACTGTCTACTTTTCATACTATTCAGGTATTGAACTTCTTAGCTTATTTTTGCTAAATATGTTACTTATTTTCACTCGATCTTATGATTTGTTATCGCTAATATTTTTTTTTTTAAAAATTGCTTACGAAGTGTAATTTATGGAGTAATTTACTTAATTTTTATGGCTAAATTTAACTTTTTCTGTTGAAATAATTTTTGGCTGACAAATTATGATGAACCTCACCATTGTTACTTAGTTAATGAAACTTATTTTGCTTCAGCTTTTTCATTACACTCCTTAATATGTTGCAGAGTGCAATGCCTTTGTATAATTAATTAAGTATGCAATGTTAAAAAAAACAAGTAATGAAAAAGATGGAAAAAAAATTAGGAAAATGTATGACTATTGCCAACTGGTTAGATCTTAGTCTCTTAGATGTATGTCTCTTGTAGCTTTTTTTTTTAATTATTATCAAGGACGATTCCAGATGTGAAATAAAGAACAGAAAGAAGAGCTGAAGGGAAAGTACGATCTAGAACAGGAAGAACTTAGGCCATCTTTAATGGGGCTTAATTAAATAGTAGTTCAAAATATTATCATAATTGGCCATTCCCTTACATGAGTTATCAAATTAAAAAAGATAAATCTTCAAAATAGTTATCGTAATTGATGATATTTTTCAAAAGTGGAAAAGTTTGCTTAAAAGAGAAATATGTATTGATATATGTAATTGAGACTATGTGCGAATCACTCACGAATTACATCGACCATTATGAACTAGTAAACTTTTGTTTTAAATAAATACATTTTTAAGTCTTATCATTGAAAATTTGAGTTCTAAAGTAGGGTAAAAAATCAATTACATTAGTGAACTCGAATTGATAAGTAGTCATCCGTGATGGTTCAATCTAGAACTAGTCTGTAGACCCTAATTGACACCGCTATAAATTGGCATTTGATATGTGCCACTTAGCGTTAGGGTTATTCATTTGGTCATATGCTAGTTAACTACGACTCTACGAGTAAACTTGTGCTGTGGACAAGAACCTAACTTGCTCTGCATACCCGTTTGTTTTGAAAACTAGGAGTGAGGGAAATTGATTAAGCAACCATGGCAGATTCTATCGTTCAACCGGCTGCTCAGTGGCTAGGTACATTGTTGATTAACGAGGCCAACACATTATTTGCTGTGAGATATCAAGTGGGTGAGCTCCAAGAAAAGCTTATATACTTGCAAGGTTATCTCCGAGATGCTGATGCCAGAAAAAGTGAGAGAGTTGGCGCATTGATTGAGCACATTAGAAAGCTTGCTTATGACACAGAAGATGTGATTGACACTTACATTCTTTTTAAAGGTGAAGCAAAGTTTCACAGGTTCTACAGAAGGTGCAGGTTGATGACAAAGTTTGCCTACTTCGTGTACAATGGATACAACATCTACCAAGTTGGGAGTCAAATGCAGAAAATTCGGTCTAGATTTGATGATGTGACCAAAAGTTTCAATCATTATGGAGTGAGTAGAATTGTGGAGTCAGAGATAGGTCTGAGTCGACCATTATCCAATGATGGCGAAAAATATACCAGGATACCAAGAAGCTATCCCTATGATGACAAAGACGGTGAGTATTTCGTTGGGTTGGAGGAGATCTCTAATTTAGTGGGATTACTTATGAATGAGGAGAATCAGCATATAAAAGTTCTTGCGATTGTCGGAATGGGGGGCTGTGGGAAAACTACCCTTGCTAGGAAGCTCTACAATCATACTTACACAAAAGAATACTTCGATTTCACGGTATGGGTATTCATATCACAAGAATGGAGCACTCGACATGTTTTATCTCAAATCTTAAGGAAAGTTAGTGGCCTTTCAGAAAAGAGGCCGTATGATGAATGTGATGTGGATGAACTAGTCGAAATGCTACGGGATATCCTGCAAGAGAAGTCGTACTTGGTTGTATTAGATGACGTTTGGAGGAAAGAGGTATTAGAGGATATATTTCCTGCCCTTCCATGGGGAATTGTTGGCGGAGGTAGCAAGGTAATTATCACAACTCGCAACCAAGATGTGCTTCAGTTAAATAACCTCCAACAAAGCACGCATATACACAGTCCAAGACCGTTAAGTGAGGAGGAGTCATGGGAGTTGTTTAGTGAGCTTGCACTGAGAAACCGGACGCCTACAGGTTGCACCAAGGAAAGCCTTGAGATTCTAGGCAAGGATATGCTAAGAAAATGTGACGGCCTTCCCTTGGCCATAGTAGCATTAGCTGGTATTCTCAACACAAAGCACAGCTTCAGGGAATGGAAGCTGGTGAAGGAAGCTGTACGGGCTAGAGTGATGGATGTCACAGGCATAAACATGTATGGTAGAGTTGGGGATATGCTCGCTCTAAGTTATGATGATCTACCTTATGCTCTCAAGCCTTGTTTTCTTTATTTGGGTTTATTTCCAGAAGATTGCCAAATTCCAACTGGCATGTTGACTCGGATGTGGATAGCTGAGGGTCTAGTCATTGAGAAGGGGACGATGACCCCCGAAGATGTAGCTAGACAACATTTAGAAGAGCTTAGCAATCGCTTCATGATTCAAATTGCTAGAATCAACCATAAAGGAGACATAAAGGTAATCCGTTTGCACGATTTGTTGCATGAATTATGCGTCAAGAAAGCCAGGGAGCAAAATTTTCTTGAAATTTATACGCCCTCAAGTGAGCCTGTGATCAATACATCTGAATTGACGAGACATATTCAACCACGTCGAGCTGCACTTCATGGCAGGTACTTTCAAATTACTAGTATGTAAAGATTGTCTTGTTTACAAATAATACTCATTCCTATGCATCATCCAAAATAAGGTCATATGCTTGATGATTACTGTCGTTGCTTCACTAATACGTACTCACGTTTTGAAGCATACGTTTAGGTTTCATTAATAACATAACGAAGGGATTAGCTATATTGATCGTTGTTTTTCTCTTATTTAAATTCCAGTGTTTCCTTTCCCACACGAGATTCACACATACGATCCCTCGTATTGCTGACACAGTCAAGTGTTTCACTCTCTGCGTACCTTGACAAGAAGACGGTTGACATTGAGAGAGTGCATCATACATTCAAGCTGCTTAGACTTTTAAGTTTGTGGGGAGTCAAAACTGTCAGTGGTACTTTACCAGTTGAAATTGGGCGTTTAATTCACTTAAGATATCTGGAAATACGAGCCACAAACATTGTAGAGCTCCCAAAGTCGATAGGGAAGCTCAGGAACTTAGTGACTTTAGACTACAGGAAAGTTGACATGGATAATAACAAAGTGGGGATAAAAATTGCCAAGGAACTATCGGAGCTTCTACTACTTAGCCCTTGGAATATAGGAGAGTTGAAGCTAAGCAATATGACGAGCTTGCAGACTCTATGGGGTGTGAAGCCAAATGAAGGGGGCAAATGGTTGTCTGAGGAAGTGCCAAAGCTAAGCGAAACCTTAAAGAAATTGAAGATTGAATTGTCAAAAGAGACTGAGCTAGAGGCTGTATTCAATTCCCCAAGCCTGACCAAAGATCAACTGGAAACTCTCCACTTGGAGCTCAAAGGAGGCATAGCACTGCACAACGTGAATGTACAACCTCTCCGTAGCTGCAAGAGCCTGCTTAAATTGATATTGATCGGTGAAATAAGGCTGAGACTGTCCCTCCTACTACCAAGTAACCTTGCTATGCTAGAACTCAAGGGTAGCGTGCTGAAGGATGCTAACTCCATGGAGGCTCTCGGTGAAATGGCACACCTTAAGTGCATAAAGATGTCAAATTCCTATATGGGTACGGAATTCACTTGTAAGTTTGGCTCATTTCCACGACTTGAAGAGTTGTATCTAGAGAATCTTCAGAATTTATGCGAGTGGAGAATAGAGCAGGGAGCTATGCCATATCTTACAAGTCTAGGAATTGTGGCATGTACGCAGCTAGAGGAGTTTCCTCGTGGCTTGAATTTTGTTACCTCTCTTAAACACTTAGATTTTGACGGAATGCCCTCTTCATTCAACAAAATGGCCATAGAATGTGGTTGGTCGCAAAGGCTAAGGCTACCTCACAATTGTGAAGCCATCGTTAAGTACTCTGATTACCCAGTCGACTTGTCTTCCATCCGCAAGGTCCTTGAGCAGCTAACTGTTGGCGTTTACCTAAATGAAAGAAAACAGGCAAGTTTGTTTCTCATTTTTCTAATTAACGTTTCTTTCAAATAATATATAACCGTAGCTTTTCTCCATTTATTTTGTCAAATTGACAAGGTCATCTATATTAAATGTTTAATTTCAAAAAACAGAAATATTGGATCACTAAACATGAAAGCCACTACAATTGCTTCATGATATATGCCAAGGGTATTCATATAGTCTGGGGAGATGATTCTAATTACTGGTCATGGCCCTTATGGGACGACATCGAGGAAGGGTATTATCTTATACTTACACTGTTCATAATGCAAATTTTTGTCAAGTTTCTTTAATTACATATAAGTAAATATATTAAAAGTTTTTGTAGAGATGGAACACAAATCGCAGTTGCGGAGCTCAAAAGAGTATGCTGGCTTGAAACTTCAGGAGTCTTTAACACAAGTAATCTGTCCCCCAATGTCACTTACGAAGTTGCGTACGAGATCATGTTAAAACGATCAGCAGATTCATGGTCTTCTGGAATCATCCACTTCGTACTCAGTCTTCCTGATGGGAGCATTCATAAGAATGACCAGACCTTGCATGACAGAGCCAAGGATGAATGGATAAGAGTTTCAGTAGGTGAATTTAAAAACATTCCTGTAAACCTGGAGGATACTATCAAATTCTCATTTTATGCTGAGGATCAAGGCAGTTGGAAGTCAGGGTTGGTCATCAAAGGTGTCTCCATCGAACCCAAGCAAATGTAGCTTAGACCTGACCCTTGGTCAGCCCAGGTTTTATCAAAACAATGAGATACTTAAGAGTTGAGGAATTGGGTCAGATCAAACGAAGCAAAGGCATCAGAATTTTTTTTTTTTTCTAAGCTTTTTTAAAAAAAATGTGCAAAAATAAGCCGCTTTTGAAACTATTTTAAAAAATAAGCCGATTTTTGTCCGGACTAAAATCGTTGCCCCTTAGGCAACGATTTCTTTTGCCCCAATTTCAACCAACTTTAATGCCGGCTTAATACAAATCGTTGCCCCAGACAACGATTTAGTAAATCTTTGCCTATCGTTGCCTTAGGCAACGATTTTTGTCCAAACTAAAAGTGGCTTATTTTTTAAAATAGTTTGGGAATCAGCTTATTTTTTCAAATATTTTTTTAAAAAAGCTTATAAATAAATAAAAAAAATTCAAGGCATCAAGCCTAATTGAAGGATTTTAGTCCCAAAGTTGAGTTCAATCAAGCCAGGCCGCTGGAGCTAGCTCAGAAGTGATCAGTTCCTAGTAACGATGCTCACTTTCTTCTTGCATTTTTTTTTTTGGAAACGTATCTTCTTGCATTTAATTGTTAGATATTGTAGAATAAATTTTCAGAAATTGTAGAATAAATTTTCAGAAATTGTAGAAAAATATAAGACTCAGCTTTTGCCCATATTTATCAATTATCATATCAGTGAACGAATTATTTGTGAGTTGACGTGTCGTGACTTGTGAGTTTAGAATAAATATATTTAGTACAATTAGAGAGAGAATAATATTCCGGTCAAAAACATTTTCCTCTTTTCTCTCATTTTTTTTATAAAAGTTGCTTACAAATTTGACTTAAATAAAATTATTTCTAATCTATAATTAATTAGTGAAATTTTTTAATTTAAATTTATTATAAATAAAATATTTGAAATTTACACCCTTTTTTGTTCTTTCCATTTGCTTTTTGTACAATTTTAATATAAACTTAAAAATCAATTATCTTAAATTGTGTGATTGTGAAAATTATAAAAAGCTAATATTTAAAAAATACACATTAAAACGAATAATTTAAGATGTTATATATATATATATATATATATATATATATATATATATATATATATATATTAAGGAACAGTGACGGTGCCAGGATTTTGATGTTATGGGTTCGAAATTTATCAAATGAAGAAATATATAAAATAATCTAAATTTCAAATTACAAAGAACAATTCCATTGTCCATTGTGTAATTACAATGATGAAAATAATTAAGGAAAATAAGGAATCATCCCCACATTAACATAAAAATAAGGGGCAATACAAACCACTGAGAGAAGGAAAGCTTGATGTAGTCACATACTCTCTAGTGACTCGATAGTTTTTAATGAGATGCTCAAGAAATTTCTCAACTAATCTTTTTTCATCATCATGTACAATATTTAAATCACAAAAAAAAATCAAAATTACTAGGTTATATCTCGTAATTTGTGCATTTCATTCAAAAATATAGGTAAATGGGGAGTTTGATTCCTTTACATTCACACATGATGTAAGCTGCCTTATTCTGCATGATCAAGTAGAATCATAACAAGTATAGCTGAAACACTACATTGTGAGAAGATAAAGCAGAGAAATCATCTAACCCTAAGTTGATAAAAAAAAAACTAATACAATTAACAATGTCATAGATATAGGATATTATCAAGTGTAAATAGTTTCCTAATACACTAACAACATGAGTAACCTTGTTATGTACTAATCAACATCCATGGAGTTCATCATAATCTAATTACAAAAGCATTCCAAGTAATTTGCAAGAGAATATTCAATGTCTAATAGACAATCATAATTTCAGCCTCCACAATTCATGCATAATTGAATTACGCATTTCTACAAACACGTAGTGGGCATGCCTAAACATGAGAACCAAATGAAAAAACACCAACCTCTTATTTTTCCTTGATTACAAGCTTCAAATGCTCAATACTCTCCTCCACGCCACCACAACGCAACCGCCTCGCTGTCGCAACCAAACCCAGAACCACAACAATCCCAGAAATGACACAAGAAGAATCGCAGAGAAGAGCCCGCGAGAGTGGAGGAGGGAGAGAGAGGAGTGGAGTCTGTTGAGATTGGAATTCTAGATATGAAGGGTGAAGGGAAACCATTTGATCAACTAGGAAGAACTAGGTTTTGGAGGGGGCAGAGGAGGAAGAATCAGAGCCGAATTGGAGAAGAAGAGCTACGCACTTGGGGGGAAAAATTAAAAGAAGTTGAACTATTGATGTTTAGTTTCGAACCCGGGTTCACAGAGAAAGTATAATTGCCTTATACCACTGAGTTGAGTGTTGTACACATATTAAAATAAAATATGTTAGAAATGGTAGTGGTTAACCCATATTAAAACCGACCATGTAAAGGAGAATTCATAATTAAAGTTTAATTTTAAAATTTATAATATTTCAAATTAAAATAACTAAAAAAAATTAAGAGAGTAAAACTTAAGCTTTTCAAACCAAAGCAAATTGAAAATTTAAGACTCTTTTTATTTCAATCGAAATATAATCCAAAAGTTAGGAACTACTCTTACATATGTTTGTGCATTTTATAATTTTTCTCATGTTATAAAATAAGCCACAACTTTACTTAGTGGCTTATTTTAAGGGAATCATGGGATAATGGTACACTTGCTTAACACTATAAAAGGGCTTTATTTTCTTACAAATAAAATACACTGACACACACTTAAACGTTTATTGAAAGAAAAATTATTTTTTCAATTGTTCCAAAGGCTTAAAATCACATACTAAGGTGACAAAATTGACTGATCTTGTAAAAGACTTAGAGTTAAGTTTTGAGAGAGAAAGGAGAAGAGTAAGAGATCAGAGCAAGAGAGATAGAGAAAGAAACTCCGGTTCTAAGTGGAACTCGAGTCAAGAAAGACAATAGTTTGTAATTGAAGATTGCCCCATTAGTGAAAGAGAGTTAAAATTTTGTGTGGGTTGTGGTTTTTTCTTTGAGTTGGGCACAAAGGATTTCAATGCTAAAAATCTTTTGCGTTCCTTTTTCAAGTTCCTTTCGTTTACAAGTTCCGATTGAAATTCTACAAAAATTGTCTATCACTTCCAATTCATCCCTCCCTCTTATAAGTGTTCACTTAGAATAACAAATTTTAGGAATATGTTTATTAAATTGATTAATTACTAATTCATAGTATAATTTATTTATTGCGAGTATCAAATCTAGATGCTTACGAAGAGCAAACCATCTAGTCTAGTGAGAATGAATATAAAGTTGAAAAAGTACAAACTTGCTCTATTAATGAAGTGTTTGAAGTTGCTAGTAAATGGATGTGTATGTTACAAGTCTATTGGTAAGTAATCTTCAATATTGCCAACTGGAAACAGTGCCTATGAGGAACTCATAAACCAGTTTGATTAAGTTTAGCGTCTGTTTAACAGGATTTATATAAGTTAATTTTTAAACTTATTTAATAAACCCATTTTTGCTAAAGCCTTAATGAACATGGACTTAATAATTAAGGAATTAAGTTATCTAGGGTTGCTGAAAGTGTTTTAACCAGGTGAAACCATGCTTGATGAAAGAGATCTTCATGATTCTAAAAATCTAACTAAATCCTAGATAATTAACTTATAATTTTCTTAACGATTTTTAGTCAAAGTTTTATAGTTAGATATTTACCGTTGGTAGTGTGAGGAAGACGTGAGTCCACTTCCTATTTCTTAGGGTAGTTGTCGAAAATGATGGAAATCATCTAGATAGTAGTTCTTTTATTCTAGGATTAGTGCTTTATGTGTAAGGCAATGGCTAATTACATAAACCTCTGTATAACCTGATGAATGCTAAACTAAGATAAGACTAATTAAAGAGACACCATTGAGATAAATAAGAAATATTGAGCTATCATGTTTGTCTAAATTATTCTCATTCAGAATGCACTGTTTTGTGAGCAGGCGTTGAGTGTTATATTTTAGGTAGTTGTTTGATCATAGCTACTTTATAACTATTTTTGTACTTATACTTTTGGAAATTTTAAAGTGAATTGTTATGGAAATAGACATTTGTTGTTAAGTGAACAATCATTTGCAATTCAGGGAACAACTGCATCAAGTTATGGGAAATAAAAGGAAACTAAATTATGTGAATTTAGTTTGTTTGAACATCTAATTAATGTGTGTAAGTTGTTTGAGGCTTTATTTAATTGAATTTGCTTAAAAAGTCCTTAAGGTCATTTTTTTCCTTTCAAGAGTCGGAAAGATTTTTCACGAAAAATCCTTGTGTCTTTAATTCTTCATTTTTTACTTTACTTTTGCATTTCAATCCCAATTATTTGGTATTTTCATATTTGACAAAAGGTACCAAAAGAAGGAATTGTTCTTTGAAAAATACAATTCACCCCTTGTGTGTGTCCTTCTACTTGTTTACTTGACTTTCATGTTCACTCACTTTGAATAGAAATGAGTTAGTTTTATTTTTGAGAATATTCTAAAGATAAGTTGAGAATGATAATGTATTTTAGACTTTTGTTTTGAAATGTTATATAACTTTTTGAATGGTTTATTTAAAGTATTGTTTTAGAAAGGATGATGAGATTGTTTAGCCAGTGTTAATAAAAAAAATAATATGGTATGACATTGTAATTTTAATTGTAATTATGCTTGTAAATAAGTTTCAATCAAACCTTTGAAAGTAAAAATAATCCAATTTATCGAGGAAACTCTATTGAAATTTCTAAAAAATTCTTAATTAGAATATTTATTTACTATTGTAGTCTATTTGTTGTTGGTATTGATTGATCTATTTTGCTCAAAACTATATGAACTTGGGTTGAAGATATGAAAGAATTATATGCTTACCTCCTTCTATTTCACAAACTTCTTCAATTTTTCATTTAAGGATGTTCAATTAAGTTCTTCCTCTTTCTACTTTATTCTTCTTATGACAACTTAATATAGTTATTTTATCATTGTTTACCCCACCATCACAAGGGCCTAATTTAACTATTTTAGAATACTCATATCTTCATATCTATTTCTCTGTATTTCTCTTATATTTAAAAGAGAAGACTCCATTTTAATATTATTCCTTGATATGTGTAGCTATAGTAACTTAATACCATTTCTCTATATTTATTGGGTCTTTTTTTGTTGATCATGATGTCCCTCTTGCTACTGCAAGTATTTAATCTGAGGGAGGATTGTGTACCTCCTACTGCCACGATTTCACAAGTCAGGTTGAACACCAATGAAGCAGCTTCCATAGTTGAATATGCGCTGAAAATTCCTAGAAGCAGGGCCCTCAATATTGGTGGTTAAAGATATGAAACGGGGTAATGTTGTCCCCGCTTAAGAATGGTACTCCCACTAATTGTTTGTAACGTGATTCAATAGAAACCGAGACCTTGAATGGGATAAAGCCATAATTATGTATGTCATTAGTGATAATCCACCTATCAAATATCTTAATACTTTATGTATGGGTCAGCCAATCTGTCATGCATGGGCTATAAATCATTTGAGTCTCATGAACAATCCCTTTTGGGCATACAGAAATTCAGATTCTCAGTACAAGAATAACACTAATAATGGCAGTATAAGGGAAGTATAATGCATATGACGGGACTAAGAGAGTAGATGATCACATAAATTGATAATAGCTCAAAAATATGATGGTTCCTTATTTTTTAGAGTTTCAGTTATATTATTCAGAGAGATGCACATGCTTGATAACTTTTGTTAGATTAATGCTATTGATGGGGCAGTAAGCCTTCTCCACCTGGAGCAAGCTCTACACTACTTCCACCACCTGTTAGGGATTAGGTTCCACTGCTGCTGATGTCGCTTCCTACGAGCGGCAGCTTGCTTTAGCCAAAATGGGCGGTGTTCAGGCTCTCATAGACCAGCATCCACTTAAAGCGCTGCTGCCATGGGAATGGGTGCCCCGGAGCAAGTCAACCAATCTATGACCTTGGAAACAGAAGTAATCAATCACATGTTACCTATTTATTTTTTAGTTATAGTAGAATGATTTTCACTTTTATACTTATGATACGGAATTGGAAACAGAAGTAATCAATCACATGTTACCTCATGCATAAGCTTGTATTTTCGGTATTACGATATCTATTGCATATGTTTTTGTTCCCGTAAAAAAAGCCGCAAATGATTTAGTGATATTGATGGAATTCAATTTGAGGTCTAGAATACCGTATTTAAAATTTCACCCATCTAAACTAATCGACATCCATTGTTGCAAATGTAATATTGTAATATATTGACCGGTTTACTATAAATTTTCATTTCAACGCTTGTTCTTTTCCATTGCTTCTTTCATTGATGTTGAAGTTATACTATCCCCGTAGTCTAGAAATATACGAAGTATTTGAATACTTGAAATTTAAAACAAAAGTTGCTTGAGACTTGAGCTCAGCACTGATATGTACATGTGCAGTTTGATTCTCTACGCATTTGATGAGTTTAGGTCTGATATGCTACAGCCAATACCTTACATAATAAGATTACCTGAAACATTCGCTTCCTTTTTCTTCCATTTGATTCTCTTTTTGTCTTTGTTTGTTCCTTTTTTCTGGTTTCGATTGCTTTTCCAGCAAGATTTTTTAAAGGGAAGATGCCTAATTCTCAGAAAGGAAGTGGATTGTTCCACATGTCGACCAAACATTAGGAAACTAGAAAGGTCGAAACTTGTTTAATCAGCAAATTGATTTTATGGAAAATAATGATGTACGATCTGATTATGGGGTTTTTTTTTTTTTTTAAAAAAAACAGCACTTTATAATAATATTTGACATTTTTGGTTTAGCAGACTTGAGTGTAAAGTTCTATCTTAGAGGTGAAGCAGAGCCTACATAGGGCATTCGGTTTGGGATATGCTTGTGCCTCAGGTATACGGTATGATTTCGAATCGGTTCAGATCATATTTCGGGCATAATGTCACTTGCAAGAAGTTTATTTTGATAAATCTGTCAATCTAATAGTAATGTAGTCATGTACAAAGTAGCCCAAACTATTTTACAAGTTACAAACCAGGTACTGTTCAGATATAAGGTAAGAATCCGTTTGGGTTAAATATTTCCGAGTCTAAGTCCGTGAATTAACAGGTGGAGTGCTATTTACTGCTCGGATTTTACTCAAACCGTCCCTGAAATTTATGATTTTGCCCTTTTCTTTTCATCAATCTACATTGAACTTTCACTTTGCATATCAAATTTCAGATTGATAAATGACTTGAATTGTTATGTCCTTATTTTTGTTCCATCAGTGAACAATGTATAAAACCCTTTTAAGAATTGGTAAAAAGTGGCCCAGCAAAACAAAATTCTGAACATAGAAAGAGTATTTTATGCATTCCAGAAAGCACTCAACATTCTATGTTGATTCCTCAAGCAGAGAAATTTTCTGAACCACACTTTACGAGTAGAACAACCCTCTGCTTGACACTTTCTTCCTTGTTGCCAGAAATTTCTGTATGACTATTATCAACAGATTGTATCTAATCCTAGATTCACTCACAGCATTAAAAACTATATAATAAAATGAAAATACTACTTGGGAAGCATATAATAATATTTGTAATTCACATCAAAATTTATGATTCTCATTACAGTTACACCTAAGCTCAACTCAACACTGAATTCTCAAACCCAACAAGAATTTCTTTCTTTATTTCTTATGGATGTGAGTTGAGCAAATTTCTGTCTTTATGTGTAGTCACGGATTGGAAAGTTGCCCGTTTTTTTTTCCTTGTTTTGTTATTTTAATCTAACTTATTCTACATTATATCTTTACCAAGATAACAATATATATTACATAGTTTTGAAAACTTATTCCTGATGATATCATTATACTTCTAAACAGCTACAATCCAAGCTGGGAAGACCTGGCCTCTACTAGTGTAACAGTAAGCTCGCCTGATCTCGAAGCTTCTGATCTGCATCTTTTTTTCTTCTCATCAATCCTTATCTGTCTTTGCCTGCATTCAGCACTGCAAAATGCCTTCTCCCCCCTGTTTACATAGTATAAAGCATACAAATTACTGTGGTCCATATACTCTTACACTATGATCAAGCACATATTCATAAACTCGTACAATATTTGGTAGAAGATTTACTTACCTATACATGTAAATGTCCTTGCCATGAAGATCTTTACGACACGAGTGACACGAGCTAAGGAAATCGGAATCCAAACTACAATCCACGGAAAATCTTGCCGGAGATGATATGTTAAAGACACCAACTTTCTTAGCTCCTATGGCCTGTTGGCCATATTCATCACCACTGTAGTAAACTCTAGACGTGGACTTGTTAGGACCACTGCACGTAGCATATGTAAACTCCTCTTCGAACCCTTCCATCATTTCGTCTTCCTCGTGTCCTAACATATGGTTATGGTTTTTCCTCTCATTCTTGATCTTCCTGGACGGGGTAACGTTGATCGGATTCGAACGGTTCAAAAATTGGCTACAAATAGCATATTTGGCTAGGATTTCACCACTACACCCAAGGTTACAAGTACTAGACTTGTTGTCAAGGGCTACGACTATACCTAAACCAATACCTTCGTCTTGGTTGTAATAATTGGTACTTTTTAGTCCTCTAGGGGATTGCAACATATTAAAGTCCAATGGGCTTCTTGGACTCGTCATCGTGTCGACGATCCCGGACGTTACAATTCCGGCAAGCTTACCGATTGCTGGCCTACCGATTGCTGGCCGGGATCGCTTGTCAAACATAATAGAAATATTGATTGATATGGTATAAAAGAGACTGATGGATTATAGTATGGAAATGTAGGTGGGATTTTTGAGTGTGGGATGATGAAGAGTTGGAGATGTTGGAGTAGAGCCCTTAGATGGGTCTCTCCAATATGCACCTTGAAGAGGGTTGTCAATTTTATGTATGATTGAGTGGTTAGACTTAGCCCATTGCCCTATTCTCTATATTTAAAAAAATAATTATTTTACATGTAATTTTTGTTGTGGGACCTTCTACATTATTGATAATTTGTTTGCTAAAATATGGACCCACTTCTTTTTTAGGGGAAGCCAAAAGGTTCCCATTAATGAACCATTCTAATTATTTATTTCTTATTGCTTCTATTAAAAAAATGTTTTTCTTTTCTCTTATATTAAATAGGTATTTATTTAGTTATTATAGTCATTAGAATAATGTTTAAGAAGGAAAAGGTCAAAATAAACATCTAACTAGAAGTAAGTATGAAATAGGCTTGATTTCTTATTTGATATTTTATGAAGATTTTGTATAGATAGCTTTTGAAGTACTATATTTCATTTTATTTGTACCATACACATAATATTCTTTTTTTATTGGTTGATGTAGTTTTGTCAACTCTTAAAACCCTTCAAAATAAAAAAAAAAATATTAACACACTATTAATATACTACTCGTCTACTCCTGTGATTTATTGAACACAATAACTCAATAAGTGGGATGAATGATCTTGATGTAATGAATATTAAAGATGATGAAACATCTCTAGTAAATAAGGGTCAGAATAATGTCATATAAAATAGGCTCAAATATGATTTGGGTCATTGTCAATGGTATGTATACGTATTTACGTAAGTTGTTTTACCTGGGATTAGTAGGAAATCCATTAATCAAGAGTTACTTTTTACGAGAATAATTAGAGTTAATACTAGCAAAGTAGTAAAAGTTTTTTTTTTTTCTTCGAAAATTTAATCACGAATTTTTGAGATGTCACCTATCACAAGACAAGAACTAAAAATTTATTCCCCTTTGATTGGAGTGGGATCCACATATTATAATAATTATAATAATAATAATAATAATAAATATTATTATTATTATTGTTCCTTTAAAAAAAATAGTTATTATTATTATTGTTGTTTTTTCAAAATAGTTGGAGGAAGGTAACTTTTAACGTTATCATAAAAAAAATGAAAAAATGATTAAAAAAAATGAAAATATATGCAGATCCTTGTTAGTTTTGTGTTTAGGCTATCTTTCTCTCACCTAATTCAAATTAATTTTATAAAAATAAAGCCTTATTTGTTCACCTTCTTTATACTTATTTTAGGAAAAAAAAGAAAGGATTAAATAAGTTTAGATAAGATAAGATAATATAAAACTTATAAAAATAAGATTACCTAAGCATAATTTATAACTAATACTAACAAAAAAAAAACGGATGGAGGGTAAGGAATAATAAAAAAAAGAAGTCAAATAAAATTAGATAATACCTGAAAAAAGGGTGAAAACAAGTTATTAGAATGCAACCCTAGTTTAGCAAAAATAAAACAAGTTAAGTTTAGTTAAGTTGAATCTTTGATAAGTAATAAGTTCAACAAAAATAAGATAAGGATTATAAAAAATAAGTTAATTTTAACAAAAATAAAATCAATTTAGTAAAAATAAGTTATGTACAATAGATCCTTGGGTCCTATATAGTTTCCTTAAACAATAATTATTCAATAAAAATCAGTAAAACTAAGTTTCAAAAAATAAAAATTAATTTTAATCAATAATGTTGTGTATAAAAGACATTAACGAATCAGTAGAAATGGGTTTGGATCATTTAAAATAAGTTTAATCCATAAAAAATTATTTTAATCAGCAAACATAATAGTAAAAATAGGTGAATTAAACTGAGCCCTAATATGTATTTTTTTTCATATAAATCAATCTTTTATATTAATCTGTAATTCATAGATAAAAAATCATTGATTGAAGGAATATCTTGTAAGTTATAATCGATTGATGGCGCAATGTCAACTACGAGTATCTTACAACGCATGGAGTATTCATAAAGGTTGCTTTTATTTTTAATTGGGTACTAAAGAATATAATATTATTGCCCAATTCTTTTTGTTTTTTTGGAGATGAATATAAATGGGGTAGCTTTCATTGCCAACTTGCTCTCCTATTTTATTCCACTTGGATATGAACAAGTTCCTATCATAATTCAAGAAAACTAGACTTGGCTTAGTTTAAATGCCTTTATTTTTTGTCCTTAGGAACAATCATTTGTTATTTTTCTACAAGTAAAAGATTTGTCAGCTCGTTTTCTCTAATCTCACACTACCACTACGATCTCCATAGTAAATCCCATCAATAATATATATAGAAGATGAAGAGTCAAGATGTCTTCTCATCCTTCTCATTTTAGATATCCTTCTTATTTTAACTTTTACATATATATATATATATATATATATATATATATATATATATATATATATATGGGTACTTAAAATAAGAAGAGATCTTAGCCATTCAAATGGTAAGATCCAACGCTAGAGATTTCATGTAAAAAATAGTTACTATAACAATAAAAAATGATCAGTATAATAATAAAAATAGTCACTATAATAATAAAAAGAATCATTATAAGTGAAAAAAATATTTGGTCACTATGAGTACATAAAATATCATCCTTTGGATTTAGGAGATGAAGAGCCAAGATATCTTCTAATTCTTCTTATTTTAACTTTTACCTATATATATATGAACATTATATATATCACTATGACATGTAAGTATATTATATATCTTTTCTTATGCATCATTGTTAAGATTATCAAGAGATTTAAACCGGAAATTACGAAAACATCATAGAAGAAAAGTAAGAGAAAGACGAAGGATTATTCAAAAATTATACCGCTAATTAATAATATATAGCTAATTTTGATTAATTGAACTCTCTCGTTTTTCCTTAAAGTGTATTTGCTATTTAGCCTTATTGTTGGTGTGTACTAAACTTACTGGTGTGTTCTTGCCAGCCATGTGTAAATCGAGCAATCAAGCTCTTATGATGAGTAGGATCCCTAATGTTTGTGCACACTAGTAGAGAAATGTCTATTTGCTGCGGTTTTTTAGCTTTAAATGTTGCGATTATTGATACGAAACACATATAGGCGAAGCACATGGAAAAAACAAATGATGTGATTTTTAGACGCAGCAATAAAAACAACAAATGCTACGATTATTAGAAAAACCGCAGCAAATATATCTATTAATTGATGTGGTTTTACCAAAAAAACGGCAGCATATATTTTTTTAAAAAAAATTAATTTTTTTAGCATTATTTGCTGTGGTTTTTTTTGAAAAACCGCAGCAATTAATAGATATATTTGCTGCGGTTTTTCTAATAACTGCAACATTTAATTAATCTTTTTATTTTTTATTCTAAAATTTATATGTGTATAAATTAAATGATGCGGTTATATTAGAAAACCGCAGCAATTGATGGTTTCCAGAACAAAAAAAAATTAATAGGTCATTTTATGTGTTAATTACATATATATAAAAGTATATTATTAATAATTAATATTTCTCAAAATTATTATATTTGCAAATCTAATTGTTATATACTATTACAACACAACACATTTAATTAAGAACATAATCTGATCTAAGCTAAGAATATCATGCATAATGTATTAAATAATATGTCATAAAAGATAAGAAAAATTAACAAATGATCAACCGTGAAGCATATAAATCCAAAATTCTATTATGACCACTCGTTTTGGCACGCGAATTCGCAATCTACATTTACACTAAAAAAACAACCAATTCATTCTTCATAGATTTCGGGTGCTATTCCAAGGTTTCGGAAAAGTTCGGAGAGACGTATCTCTTAGCCCGATAGTCCGAATGGCGTAATTTTTTTTTTGAAATCCCCTACTTTTAGAGGTACTACACAACTATGTTATTCTTTATCGGCCTCGATGACCTCTTATTTGAGATATTAAAAAAAATCTTTGAGAAGCCACAAAATTGGCTACGAGATTCCTAATGGATCTTGTAATATGTCTAACCTGTGTATTTTTTCGAGATCTACCTACCCCAAATCAATCTACGGGGGATTTGACCACTTATTTTCTCCAAAAAAGGCCTCTAACACCCTATAATCCATGAAATTCGATTTTTAAGGGTTATTCCTTCATAAACACAACATATAACATGCAAATTTGAACATATAAGAGTTTTTCATCTTCACATTTATATATTAACAAATTATGAAAAAAAATTTTAAAAAAAATATATACTAGGGTTCAAGGCATAAAAAATTTTTAAAAAAAATATATACTAGGGTTCAAGGCATAAAAAATTTTAAAAAAAAATATATACTAGGGTTCAAGGCATATACAAACCGTTAGATTTTGAACTTTAGAGTATGTAGACTTCTTCAAAATGGGAGAGATGAGTAAGCTTCAAAACGCTTCACTACGCCATATCCATGGAGGCATGAATGGGAGATAGGAGTAGGTTTCAAATTGCGTGAGGAAGAAAGTTAGGTAGTGGGTGTTATAAGGTTAGGGCTAGAGACGAAAAAGGGGGATGTTAAGTTATGGGGTCAGGGCTAGCTAGAGAAGACGACGGTTAGTAGAGTTAGGTTTTTTTTCGTGCACTGAAGTGGTGGGTGTCTCGGAAAGCCTTTTTGTGTTTTGAAATGGCCTGGAAAATAAAAGGATGGGTTTATATATTAATGAACAAATGATGCGGTTATTAAACAAACCTCAACACTTTTTTATTAATATATTAATATTTTTCAGGTCATGAATATTTGCTGCGATTTTTAAATAACCGCAGCATTTATTCATTAATATATTTACATTTTCCAACCATTAATAAGTTCTGCGGTTGTTAGAAATAAACGCAGCACTTATGACTATGATATTTTTCCATAATTCTTTTTTTCTATGGCATTTCATGATGGAAATAAACGCTATGGTTTTTTTTAATAATCGTAGCACTTGTGGTTATAAGTGATGCGGTTATTTAAATAACCGCAACATTTAGGTTCATGTACTTCGAAATGTATTTAACCGCGGCAATTGAGACGAAGCAATTGAAGTGTTTTCTACTAGTGGCATATGAGATGAAGCATAGGATGGACGACAAAATTAATCTTTTTCCCTCTACTGAGTTGAGAGTTAAATAAGAAATCTTGACAATATGATATGATTAAAGGTTATTACATTGAAGATACGAAAAAGAATGCAACTATGGGGGAATTATCAGCTTATGGAGATACGAATCTTCTAAGTGCATCTAAGGGGAACATTTGCATGTGATTAGTAACATGCAATACTTAGCACACGTAAATGAGGAATGGTGGACATGGGGAATAAGTTGTTTTTGCCTATGAGTTTTCTCCCACATCATTTGATAGGGTTTTTCTCATTTTAGGCATAGGTGTTTTTTTTTAACTTTTCTTTTTTAGGTTTTATGATTCTATAATGTGTGGAAGCCATGAAATTGATGATTGGTGGAAGGCCTTGACCAAAAGCTAAAATCTTGGAATGATTTTCGAAGATTAAAAATTTTGACGACCAAGGGAAAAAAATCGTTATTGCAATAGTCGGTTGGTTAGGACAATGGACGGTGTTCATCTTCATGGACGGGGCTATGACATGGCAAGGGAAAGTGACGTGGCTACACACATGTGATTGGATATTTAGTGTTTTACTTTAAATAAAATAGGCTAAGAATAGGTTAAGATTAGTTAATTTGTAATTTTATCTTTTAGAGTAGGATAGAATTCTAATTAACATAAGATATTGTTAGAGTTTTGGTAGGATTATGTAATAAATAGGTGGCAATATCCTATTGGATATTAGGTGGTTATTAGGAGTCCTAATCTTAATGTGATTCAAACTCTCAAATTATGGATATAAATAAATGTGCACCCAAGCTTGAAAAAATCAGATTTTGTGATTCAATCAATAAATTTTGAAGTTTTCTATTCTTTGTTGAGTGATACAAAGAGTTATGAGTTGGTGTTATCTTTATACTCAC
Organism: Dysphania ambrosioides; assembly: GCA_026401315.1. Taxonomy (NCBI): domain Eukaryota; kingdom Viridiplantae; phylum Streptophyta; class Magnoliopsida; order Caryophyllales; family Amaranthaceae; genus Dysphania; species Dysphania ambrosioides. Next base: position 5,673,043 of record CM048667.1, read on the forward strand.
GTGTTTGAGGGTAATTAGAGAGTTAAGGGAGCTTTACTTTAATCAATTCAAAGGTTATTCGACCTAGAGTTCAAATCCTTGGTGTGTTGCTTTAGAGGATTTAAATTGTAGTTTCTATCCATTTGTGTGGATTAAGGTTTTAATACTTAGATTCACATCACAATATGTGCATTGCAGTGGGAACAAAATGAATATATTATTACTTATAATATTCAATAAGATATCATTTAAATATATTATTTTTTATAATATGATGAATATTTGTAGTCAAAATTTTTAAACTTTGACTTCTTAAATATAAATGGGACAAAAATAAAGAAATGGAGTTAGTACAATCTCATAAGTGCTTTGTTCTTAAAAAAAATCTAATTAATGTTTTAGACTACGCCTTTCTACACAATTAGCCATAAGACAGCAAATATCATTTTCCTTTTTCCAATCAACTACGTATAGACTCAATGTTGCGACATTGGAGAGTTTGGTAGCTAAAGGGTGAATGTTGCTTTCAAATTTCAAGCTAATCCATGCCTTCTACCACCTCCAGTCCTCCACAATATCACGCAATAGTCTTTGCGTTATTGAAACTTTTTTTTGGCAATATTTTCTAGGGGAGATGGAAATGAAAATGGCTTGAAACATTTTTTGTGCATGATTAAAGTGAAAGGCTAGAAAAAAAAAATATTCTCATAAAAATTTTCATACACCATACTACCTTCGTGCTTTTTTTCTTCCTATTTGGAATTCGGAAAGAAACCAAGACAATATTAAATATTATTAAGATTGTATGAATACAATTTAAATTAATCTAAATATAAGATTAGATTGTATTAAAAAAAATGATATAGGTGGATTGATAATTAAATAAATAATGGAATTTCTAAAATTTATGACATTAAACAAATTTTTTTTTTATCCAATAAAAATATTAGACCAAAATTGAAAGATTCCAAATAAAAATAAATTTTCAAATGGAAAAAATAAAAAGAAAAAAAATGGAGAAAATAGTATTTTAATGTCGCAAGTCGTTAATTTCTCATTAATAACCCTCATAAACAACCAATTCTTCTTAAAATCTTTGATAAATTTGGTTTGACTACAAGTGGAATCTGGGCTCAATTGCAAGTGGCTTAAATGTTGGCCCAATCGATTTTGACTTGAAGACCTCAAAAAGAGCCTATCAACAGCCTTTTCTTTTGGCTTTTTGCTAAGTTTTTTTTTTTTTTTTTTTTTTAAACACACATGGGGGAATATCATAATTATAAAAAGTATTGTATGAATTTGGGTGATCATATTATTACTGTCGGTTTAATAATTTTTAGAGGATTTTTTTTCATACTCATCATCATAGGAGGTGAGAATATATAATTCACTTATGAGATTATTAAATACAAGTCTAAACTACACCCATTTATATAAGATAACCCACTTCACAAGATTTAAAAGGGTGCTACTTTGAAGCCACGTGTAAAAAGGATAATACTCCCTTAGTCTCTCTTATTAGTTAATGTAGGATAAACTCATATGATGTTGTATGGGTTTAGAGATTCAATCTCCCTCACTTATGAAATCCCTTTTCATCTAGGATAAGAGATTTTTGCTCTCACTCACATGTGAAATTCATTTTAATTTGACTCAAATATAGTAAATATGTGGGTAGACTCTAATAGCATACTAAATACGGGTTTGGGCCACACCATCTTGAAGAAAGGAGTCTACTTAACAAGATCAAATATGGTTCCACCTTAAAGTTATATAACAATAAGTGGAGTAGCCCTTTATCCTTATAAATAAACAAATATATTTTATTAGTCAATATAAAATACTCATGTGATGGTTTTAAAGATTTAGAGTTTCAACAGAGATTTCTCAGTAATTTGCAATTGAATAGAAGTTGTTCTTGTATTTTATTTTTACTTCCTAGATATAAACTTATGGATTAATTAGTTTTTGCAATCTGAATTACACTATTTTTTTTGTTTGAAGGTTAATGTTACAATTACTTGCTTGTGCGGTAGTAGCCAATTATTAGACAATATACTAATCATACGCCTATTATAAGTTTCATGGAAAATTATTAATAATTTTAGGATTAGTTTTCCTCGATTTATTTTTGTTGAATATGGCTTATACTAGGAAGCATCTTATATCTTTATTTCAATTAAGAATTTTTTCAAAAGTATCTCAAAAATAGAGTATAAACACCTTGAAAATTTGGTTATTTTGACAATTTCAAACTCCGTGAAATAACATCTTAATATCTTTAACATAAATCTTATAAGGTCATATTAGATCATATTATGATTGGAATAATCTATTTTGACTCTAATCATTCATTTTAACTGATTTTTAAAACTCCTAAAATTGGATTTTAAACTGTAATAAATGATTACAAACCTTCTCATTTTACCCCTATAAAGCATTTATACCTTTATCTCAATATTAACTGATTACAAACCATCTACTCGATTCTTATCACTCATTTCAACTATTTTCCAAAACTCCTATAATTTAAGGTCTTAAACACATTTTTAATGACTTTGGAGACTGAATATAAGAAGAAAAAAAATGGTTCCAAATCTCATTATATTACTTTAGACAGCATTCAACACCTTTATTTCACTAGCAAAAAGTTTTCAAAAATATTTCAAAGGATGTACATAACTTTTAAAATTTAGTCATAATGGACAGTTTCGTACGCAATAAGAAAATACATTGATATGATTACCATGGACCTTATTGGGTCACATTATGTTATATGATTTATTAAAACCACCTAATTGACTCTAAACACCCGTTCTAACCGATTTCCAAAGTTCTACAATTATTTCATAAACTCGTTGCCTTTGGAGTTTGGGTTAAAGGTATGGAATGATTTTAAACCTTTTTATATAATTTTAGGAAGCATATTGTACCTATATTTTAATTCTGAAATTTTTTCCAAAATATTTCAAAAATATTGCACAACTTTTAAAATTTGGTCATTTTGGACAATTTCGAACTTAGTGAAGTAACATTTTGATATCTTTATCATGTTATAATTTGGATATTTTGACTCTAAACATCAATTTTAACAGATTTTCTAACTCTTACAATTAAGTTATAAACTTGTTTTTTTAGGGCCTTTAGACGATGCGTACGTTCTACGTACCATCACTTTTTTCAAAAGATTTTCAAAATCATAGTTGAAAGTACAAGAAAAAAGAAAAAAAATGCTTAAATATAGTATTATGTTTTTTTTTCTTGTACTAAGAGACTACTCAAGCGCAAAATAATTGTAAAATTATCTCAATCTTATAATATCAATCCTATTTTATTAGAGTGTTGTACTCCATATGTGTTTTTACCATATTATTAAACTTGTGTGATCTTATAATCTTGTGTTCTAATAGACTTAATACATAGTCACTTACATAATCCTAAGCAAACTCTACTTAGTCTTTATTAGGCTTGACTTGAAGCCTTCACTTTGATGTTTCAATTTTAGTCCCTTCTCTGAAACTTGAATGATAACATAATTACGTCTTGTGTTTAGCTAGCTTGGAAAATTGCATCCCAACGCAACTGTCTTGGTGCACTTTAACTGCTTCTTGACTTCGTATAGAGGCTTTAGGAAATTAAACTCCCTTACTCCTACTCCAAAACTTTTTTCATGAGCCTTCACGGTTTCACACACTTAGATAAGTAATCATTGACTAAGTTTGTATTGTATTGTCATCACCGAAACAGACCAACAACCTAACTTGGCGAACTACTGACAAAGCCTAGTATTTTCAATGTGGTTTAGTTGTTGGTCCTAAAGTTTGAGGGATCTCGTTTCTGTTTTCTACTTAAATTGTTGAATAAACTTACCTCTTTCCAATATTCCATTAAATAAAAAGTTCATTTGGATTCGAGAGATCAATAGTAATATATACATAAATATAACAATATGACTATTTCTTCAATTTTTGTAGGCCGAGCCTAAAGAAATTGGGCCTAAGATTAACTCAAAAAAAGACTATGTTAGACCATCCCTTATTATTAGTAGAATTATATATATATATATATATATATATATATATATATATATATATATATATATATATATATATATATATATATATATATATATATATATATATATATATATTGGGGTGTATGGTACATCTCACATAAAAATGTTCAAATGGCTATGTGCAGAGTTTGTGAGTAAGAGATTGTGATGAGATGCACTTAAAAAGTAAGTAATTTTGGTGCATATAAGATGTTCTATATTACTAGAATCCTAATGTTACTAATCTTAGGAAAAGAAGATTAAGATTAAATAGGTCGTGAAAATGGTGTTGGAATTTGAAACCTAGAGTACTAAAACAGTAATACTGTGCTCATTTTGTTCATTTATTGAATAGAGATAGATAACGATTTATTATATAAAAATATAAAAATAATACTTGTCTTATTGGATATGTTTTCAAAAGTAATTGAAATGAACTATGGTGGTGTATAGCTTACTTCAAAACTTGAGGGTATGGTCTTTATGTTCGCTAATTAATGTTTTATCTCCTGTTTTTGCTGCATTTATAATAGCTTTATGAAATTATCCTCTTTTTTTTTAATTCTTTTTAATGATATTAGATGTAAGGCAAGCAAAAGTTTAACATTACAAGCCATACCAGTAAAAAATAAATAAATTATGTAGAGATAATGAAAACATGTGAGCTGGATTATGATGTATGGCTCTTGATTTCCAATGTACACATAGCCACATGTAAATTGGAAAGTAAATTACTAATCCGTGACAAATACCTAAAATCTAATCATATATTAAGTGATTATCATTAAATAGACCTATTGAAATTTAAGTAAAACATTAAACTTAATATCCCCTTGCATTGTTAAATTTACGTGTCATGTAATTAACATTATTATTACCAAGTAATTAAGCAAATTACAAAAAAATACTATTTTTAGATAAATATGCAAGTTACGTCAAAAGTGAAGTAACTATTTAAAGTCATAGAAGGAAGGCTTCTTAAAGAAAATGAGTAAAAAACTATGTTATATGACTTATTTCGATGTCTGTGAAAAATCACTAAAAAAAAAAAAGGACTTCTTTAATGGTAGAAATCCATTGAAAAATCATTAGACGAAGTGATCAAGCATAAATAGTAGAGGGTTGACATTTAATTTGATACTATATTAGGTTTACCATGCGTATAAAAATCATACCTTTAGGAGATGGCTAAAAATAATGGTCAAAAGGCGGCGTTGAATAGCAAATTGAGGGGACAATTGAAATAGCTAAGCAATTACACGTTCGTCAATGGGTCATGTATCACGTATCCCCACAACATATACAATGTGTGTTGTGTGGCTTTTTCTTGTACATTTTTATATTCTTGACTTGATGATGACATGTTATAACTTACAAGTAATGACTAATAACTGCACACACTCAGGCCCTCATGGGAGTCCATGATCCTTGCTACTGTACCAAACGAGTAAGGGGCGTCATGCATGCACACTCGCACTCGCACTCGCACTCGCACACAATATACTTTGGTGTACCCTTACTATCGAAGGACGGGGTATCATAATCTAAATTTTCTTTTTGTTAGGATGAACTTGCATATAAATTGTCTCACTTTGATGACTTAAAAATTTAACTCCTTCAATAGTAGCTTGAATGTAAATTATTAATTTATTTAGTATTTCTTATGTACTTACTAGATCGGCTCAAATGGGAAGGGTCTCATTAAAGGCCCTTAACCGGCCCGTTTATAAAAGGATGGGTCGGTTTTTATTAGATTTGTAAAGAGTTTTTTTTATTGGATCTGTAAAGGGTCAAGTCTGGATCAATAGTTTTTAAAATTTTAAACACTATCAGGAAATGAATGCTTCTCACTTGTCAATAGTCCATTGCTAAAGATTGGAGGTGATATGGGCAGATTATTACCCTCTATAGATAAAATTATACTATTTTTGGACCGATCCGGCCTAACTCGACCCGTTTTGCATCTTATTTAGCATATTCCAGTACGTTTTACATAATCTTTGTCTTGACCCGACCCATTTTTCATGTGACCCATCCCGACCCTAACTCAACTCAATGCACTGGTCAATCACTTAGTGACTCATTCACTCGTTGTTTGATTTACTTATAGAATTCTATTTGTAACATAATTGAGTTTCATCCAAGGAAGAATATAATCCATAATCTAGGTTTTTTTCAAAAAAAAAAAAAAAAACTTTACTTATTGAATTCTATGTGTCAAAAAATTTGTTGTTATAATTGCAAAGTCTAGTTTTGCAAAACATCACACATCCGTACATCGATATTAATGTGTGTATTACCAGTCACCCAAGGTAGAAATTCTTTTATTTTCGAGTCCAGATGTTGTTCCAATAGTCATTATGTAAATTATAACATGAAGGAGGTCGTTGCTAACGAAACAAAGCACATGTACTATAATAGGATGTATTTACGATTTATCAAATCATACTCCGAAAAAGGAATTATAATAAATTGTTACAAAAGAGATTTTACACGTACTAGAAAAGCGGTTGTGATAATTCTTAATACATCCAAGTTGAAAAATCCAAGAGTATGTTAGTTTATCAATTGCTTCCTTTTAAATTTCTCAAATTATAAATTACATCCTTTAAAATTATATTGTAAATTACAATCTGATAAGTTATAATTTTTCAAATTTTAACACTACTAATCATATCCCAGCGAAAGTCATCAGAAAATAATGTCATAAATACATCACCTATTCACCTATCATGTAAGATTTATAACGTACACTTATAAATTTACGATTTAGGATTAAAAAATTATGTGAAAAGAGAGAAAAAGTTGGATTATTTTTTTTATACAATTTTCACATCTTTTATTCCTTTTAGACCGTATTTTCTTTAATTATTTTTTACTAAATTTAAGTTATTTTAATAATTTTTACTTATTATACTTGATTTTTACTAATTTAAGCTATTTTTTTGCCGGTTCACTAATATTTTTTATGCGTAAAACTACTGATTACCTATTGCAATTGATTTTTACAGAACAAAATCGATTTTTACTAAATATGATTTTCCTTAAGTGACGAGAACAAGGCTTTAGTTAAGATTAATAAATTCTTTAAGTTAGAAGCGGTTAATAATGTAAGTGTGACGTAATGTTTTGAAGAATTTCACCGAATATAATAAATGATATCAAAGTTTAATATTAGGCTATGATTTTCTATATACTTTGAAAAGGTCGTAATTAACAATTTGATAAACTTAAATTGATGCATGACAAATCTCTCAAAATCCAAAGTCGAAATTGCCTTGTACACATTTGCAATAGACATTGTTTCTCATGCTAGACTAGCTCCTAAATCTTGTTGCCCTAGTAGTGCCACATTTTTTGGAGAACTTCCAAATATATCTATGAGATATGTTTGTAAATTTATAAAATTTCTTTTAGTATAACTTTATTTACAATAGTACAATTAATATTTAAATAGTGCAACTTAAAAATGAAAGTAAAGTAATGAAAATGTTAAAATTATGCGCACTTTTATTTGCTAATAGTGTAACTTCATATTCTATAAATAAAATTTTATTTGCAAATAGTAAACTTTTTAATTTCCTAATAATGATAGTGCACTTTATATTTTATAAGTACAATTTTATTTATAAATAGTATAATTTTAATTCTTAAAAGTACAATTTCAAAAAAGAAAATAAAGGTGAAACAATAGGGCCTCACAAAAATAGTGAAACTATATACAACTTTACTTTCTAATAGTGGAACTTCATATTAAATAAGTATAATTTCATTTGCAAATAATATAATTTTTAATTTCCTAATAATACAAGTTCATATTCTTAATGTACAATTTTATTTGCAATAATACAACTTTAATTCTCAAAACACACTTCAAAAAAAGAAAGAAAATTATTGATTTACCTTCAGAAATATACTCTATTGCATATCTCAAACATATATTCAGACAGTCTCTACTTGTTATGAGCAAAGGTAGAAAAAAAAGGTAATTCTTATTAGAAACCTTCTACTTTTTGAAATTATATTTAGTTAAATGAAAAAATAACATTATTATTGGTAGTCTTTCTTTTTTAAAGTTAAGATTGAAACTTTTTTTAAAATGATATTTAACCATGATTAAGCATAGTTAGGTATGCTTACTGATTTCTCATTCAATTTCCTCTCATATTATCATCCATCTCATTCAATTCCCTCTCATACTATCATCCATCTAATTCAAAAAATAGAGGATTATCCATGAAAATTATCCAATAAAAAAGTCACTTGTAGAGCCTCGTCATGGTGTTTGGAAATTTTTTCTATCTTTACAAAGGGAAAGTGAATTAAAGCATGCATGTATGCGAGTATGCGACCAACTGATCCAATGGCCATTGGCCAAGGACCCCTTATCATAATAAGCCGCTAATTTATTTTTTTTTTCTTTTTTTCAAGTAAGCTAAGACCCCACTATCACAATAAGCCACTATGAAAAGTACCACACTATGGTCTCTCGGTCTTATAGCTTGCTATGGTATATATTAAGAAATTTTTTTAAATTTATATCAATATAAATATATTATAAGTCATTTTTATAATTTTATTTTTATACCTGATATCATAATGTTTATATCTAAAAATATATTTTTGGATTTTTATATTTTCATGACTTTTATAACTGATATAATAATAGGTAATCTGATATTACAATACTTATATATGATATTTCAATATCTTAATATAATTTATATCAGATATAAATTAGAAAAACATCTATATATAAATTACTTTTTTCTTTTTCAAGTCATTTTTATCCAACCTCCAACGTAACATTTCATCTTCATTTTGCAAAATATTCTTCTCGAAAACAGATTTTGAAAGTGTTGGATAGATTCCACCATACTAGGACTAGGTCTATGCTATTAGGATAGATTAGTATAGTAGTTTAAAAGGAGTCTAACACTAGGAGATATTGAGATCTTAGTGAGCTATACCAACCCCATAAATACAGTTTAACGAGATGTATTAAAGGTGTCATAAAAAAAGGTGTTTGGTTTTTTTAGAAAATTTTCTAAATATTAATAAGAGAGCAATTCTTATAATAATTTGATTTTTTTTCTTTGATTCGTGTTTTGAAATTTTCTTGTTTGTGTTCTTAGCAAACTTTAGAAAGGCCCAGCATACTAAAAAGTGTTTTAATTATGATAAACACTTAGCTTTGGCCGGACATGAATCACATGATAGTGATAAAGGATGTAATTAATATGACGATAAAAAATCGTGTGGTATAACTACCATACCAAAAACCTTTTATTTTTATCTCAATTTGTCATTACATTACTAAGCTAGACATTTTGCGTAACAACCTTATAATATATAGATTTCTCTTTAAAATCATGTCAAATCAATCGACTTTTAAGTACGTACGTCGATTCTTGATCTATTAATACTCCGAAGAAATTGGTCAAAATAAATGTTCTGCTTTAACGAAATTGAATAAAAGTAAAACCATTAATTAGTCTTTCCAGAAAAATAAAGGTCAATCTCAGTCGCACACTATAGGAATAACTGAATAAGTCTTCCACTCGATCGATCTTCAATATTTGTTAACGGTTCGTCCTTTGACTTGTATGTTTCTGGTAGTTTTTTTTTACTTTATAAAATGCATAATTACTTATTTAATAGTTTAGACTTTAGAGTAGATTGTGCATTGAGTCAGGTTCGAGTCGGGATGGGTCACATGCAAAACGTGTCGAGTCAAAGGAGATGCAAAACGGATCGAGTCAAGTTAGGTAAAAAAAGATACAAAATGGGTCAAGTCGTTCAAAGATAGTATAGTTTTTATTTATAAAGGGTGATGGTTTGCCTGTATCACTTCTAATTTTTTGTAGTAGATCATCAATAAGTAATTAAAAATGATTCATTTTATAGAGTTTAAAAGTCTTGTAAGCTATTGGCCTATTGTTGATCCGAATTGACCAATAAAAAACTCAATAAAACATAACCATTTAAAAGACTAATCTAATTAAACTCATAATTGATTAGACCTTTTTACAAACGAACAGGTTAAAATCACTTAATAAGACCCCTTCCATTTGAACAAGTCTACTTTAGAGAAATAAAGATTCCAAGTGAAAATAAGTATATATATATATATATATATATATATATAACAAGTTGAAAATGATGGAAAAACACGTTGAATTTGACACTAGCTCTCCAACTGTATTTGGCAGCATCCGATGTTTAGACCACACCTTCACGAGTAAAACTAAAGGCGGCATTTATTAGTGAACAGTGATGAATAAGGAACGTGCAATCATACTTCTTGATGAAACCATTTTGGTACGTACTATGTAATTATTTTAGGAATGAAGAGTGAATGAACTCAAATTCTTAGATGATGTTGAAACATTGTTGACTTGTTTCTTCTAGATAGTTTATGGTCGTCCTTGCTAGATAGGAACCGTGTAAGATAATGCAAAGAGCCATGTCTCTCTCGTGCATATACGTTACACCATCTCTTTTTTTATTGCAAAGAAGACAAAAGTCGGGAATAAAACAAAGCAACAAAAGAGAAAGCAAATGAAAAACAACTAATTAAAAAATGACTAAATAGGGATAAGGCGAAGGAAGACAACACATCTAACATCCTCCTCTAAAATTATAATGAGGTTAGATGGGCTTTCTTAAGAAAGCTAATTTTGGAGTTTTGAAACACTCCCTTATTGCCAAGCGAAGTTAGTTCACTGCTCTATTTTCTTCATGATAGATATGAACTAGCTTAAGAGAGTACCAAAGACCATTATTCAGTTTTCAAAGTTCGAAGATTCCTTCATTCTGGATGTATGGGTTTGATCAAGTACAAGATATGTCAATTTTGTAAAGTATTTCTGTTTTTTTAGTTGGAATTTTATGATTTTATTGGATTTTTGTTAATTAATGGGATTTGACAGTTCTTTAATTTCGCCCCCTTTACCTAGGCTTGTAGATTTGTTTGTAAATTGAGGATTTGTAGTTAGGGTTCTAGCAAAGAGAAAGAAATGAAAAATTATCTTCTATCAAAAAAATAAACAAATAAATAAATTTAACATTAAAACTTATCAGTTCAGAGGGAAGAAGATTTTGGACCAAAACTAAATTAAATACAAGTGCAAAAATTGTGTGACAAATCTTTGTCATGGATATTTGGATAACTGGATTCCTTCGTGATACTCAATTTGTTTTTGCATAAATCCAAAACAAATTTAAATTTTAAATATTTTTGATTTTATGTTTATAAAAATTATAAAAAATTAATATTTGAAAAATATACATTGAGATGAATCTTTTAACATCCCATATGATTATGTTTTTTGTATAGATTAGAAAAAAATCATGGTCAAAATTTAGCTTTAAATCTATAGATTGTAAACGAAAAAAATAAAAAGAAACGGAATAATCCTGGTTTTTAGGATTTTGAATATTGTAATGTAGAAATTACCAAAGGTCAATTTTTTTTTTCTTTTCTTTTTTACATCTCAAAGGTCTACGCTGGTTCCTCAAAAACAAAAAGAATTTTTTTGACATGAACTTGTATGAATCAAGCAGAGTAAAGGACAACTGTACAGTGATTTGTGAACTGCTCACCTTCTAAGAAGAGAGGTCATTTGACCCACTTGAACATTATCCAGAAAACATTGTACAGGATTGAAATGTCGTAAATTCTAGAAAAGTAAACCAAATGCTTGACTTGAACATGAAAGGGATAAGCATAGATGAAAGCTGCATAGGAAACGAAGGGTTTGGACATTCAGAGTAGACCTGTTCAAATGGGTGGGGCCTGTTAAGGGCCCTTGACCGAGCCGTTTGTAAAATGGCCTAATCAATAATGAGCTTAATAGGTCGGTCTCTTAAAGGGTCAAGTGTTATTGGGTTTTTAATGGGTTAAGTCGGGTCAATAATGGGGCCTATAGTTTCCAACACTTTTAAACACTATCAGGTAACGAATTATTTCCACTTACTTGCCGATGATCCACTACCAAATATTGGAGGTGATTCATGTAAAATATCCCCCTCTATAAATAAAAACTATACTCTCTTTGGACGGCCCGACCTAACTCCGCCCGTTATATATCTCCTTTGGCACGACCCGTTTTAAATCTTCTTTGACCCGGCCCAATCCGGCCCGTTTTGCTTGTGAACCATCTCGGCCCTGACCCGAGCCAATGCACATGTCTATTTAGGAGTCAGGACGAAACTGAGATATACAGTTCTCACGTGCAGTCATGAAAGTGATGGAAACCTATCAATAAATTAAGCTAGCGTCACACAGCCACCTAATTGTTAATCTAAACATGCTTTAAAATATACTTCGTACTAAGGTGCTATATAATGATTAACCTATGAAGTGCTAAGCTACTATTTTAATGAATTGAATTTTGAGAAGTAAGCTAGATATATTAGACCTTCTCACATTTTTTTTTCGCCTATAATTAATATAACTTAATATTTTATGCATATTAGATGTTTGAAATTTTATTTAAATCTAACTCATAAAAAAAATATTTGTAAAAAATTACCAAATAAAAACTATAATGAGAAACTACCTCATTAAACTAAATATTTTGCAAATTGCTACACTTTTATCAGATCGAATTAGGATTAATTTAATTTTTTTTTAATATTGAGCTTTTTTCCTTTATTATTAATTTATTTCCTTTTTTTTTTACCCGCTTATGGCTTTTAAGTGGCGTATATATAAAGACAATGTTTCGAAGTATATTTTGATCATATTTTAACTTTGAAGTAACAACTTAATACGAGTATATTTTCTAAGAACATTTTTAATATGTTGAGTGTTTTATTCTTCAATACTTTTTATTCCGTATCTTTGATATGGCAAACTTGAACTAAAATTTAACACATCAAATGTATAGAGAAGACTTTTTTCAAAACAATTTTGTGTTTTTGTTCCATTATATCGTCTATAACATATAGAAATGCCAAAACTAGATCTATACTACAGTTGAGGAATCCTCGGAAGGCAGATTTTTTCTTTTGAAAGAAACTAACCTCACCCCTTTGTCTCTGATTTACAAATAATGTCATGCTAAAAAAATCAAGGGGTTGATTTGACAATGAAGGGTTTGTGAAGAGGTTTCGAAGTTCGTTGACACCACCAACGTCATACTCCATATTTCTATTTCTATCAAGAAGATTGGAACATGTTACTTGGTGGACAAGCAACGAAGTTGGGTTGTTGCATGTTGAAGATTGTTGGTGGACCTTAGGGAGAGTGTGCCTTTGAACTTGGGTTGATAAATGCCTGCACAAACAACCGTTAACTGGCTCTGAAGGGTGGTGTTCCGAGAAAACTCACTCCAATTATTAAATTAGTGAACATACTTAAGATCATAACAATTTTCTAGAACTTAGTATTGTTTGGTTGTTTCTAAATAAATGTTTAAAGAGAAAAGTTAACGACTTTTGGAAAATTGAGATGATACCCAGTCCTTTGCCTAGAGATGACCATGGGACAGGGCCAGGCGGGCTGGGCTGAGCCAACCACCGGGCCAGTCTAGGGAAATGGGGACCGGGATCAGACCCGGTCCTTGGGGCGAGTCGATCCAGTTTCAAGCTGGGCTTTGGGGGGGGGGGGGGGGGGTGATTCGTACCGAATCAGCGAATCAAATCGAATCGGAACGACTTTGGTATCGAATCGAAATGAATTCACAAATTGAATCGAATCTAATTGAAACAAATTACATATAAACACATTTACAACTTAGAATAAAGAAATTTTTTCGAATGTAATTTAACGTTAATAATGCACTAATAATGACATTCTTTGTAAATTTTTAAATAAGGTCGTAGTTTTTATTTTTTTCTTGATAATTATGTATTATTAAATTAATTACGTATATTCATCTAATTTTATATTTACGTATTATTAAACCAAATAAACTAAATAAACTAATTAACCTATTATTAAACTAATTAACATAATTAGCTAATTACATATTTACTTATAATCCATTATCATATTAATTTATTTTAATTAAACATGTTTTGGGGGTTGGGGAAAAAAGAAAGGGCTTGCACTTAATTTAGGAAATTAAAATTTAATTAAATAATTAAATATTGATTTTCAAAATTAAGTTGCATATGTATCCCAAATGAATCAAAGCCCACGTAGTTTTGTTACGTACCTCGAAGGGTGCCTAGCCTAGCCAGGGACGGTCCCCGAACCTCCTTCACCTGCTGGAATGTCGCTTGATTCGCTCATGCCCATCATTATCCAAGGATCATCTTCGTCGTTGTTGTCCTCCCTCAATCCTTGGGTCCTACGTTCCACCTGATCCCAATCTTTCTTACATACGCATATTTCTATACTCTCCGGAGATAAGCGGGATCTCTTCTCGTCCAGTATTCTTCTACCTACACTAAAACCAGACTCGGAAGTAATAGAGGAGGCGGGAATTGCAATTTTGCAATTCTTGTCAAAACAGGAAATTGTCATTCGTGATCGTGCCACCACTTAATAATTGAAAATTTTGCATTGGTTTCATATTGGTAAGAAAGATATTTGCTAATAATATAAAGTGAAGAAGATGAAGATGAAGGAGCCGATGTTTTTTATTTTTTAAAAATTCTACTAAGTGTTGGCAAGAATCACGTATCGGAACTTCCACTAGACAACGATAAATGTTGGGAAGGTGCATAAATAGAAGCATAATAATCATATAAACTAGATAAAATATTTTTACATTTTTCTATATAGGCGTTGACATTGTATTGTAAACCTAGAGTGTTATAGTAAAATTTTAACACGTTTTCTAAACCCAAAGTCTTAACCCGGGATCAAGAATAGCAGCTATACCATATATGACGTGGAATTCACTAAAGTAAGAGTACCGTTTACTTAGCATACTAGTAAGTATATCACTAATTTGGGTGATAGTGAAATGTTCACTAAGAGTGTTAACTATGCTAACACACTCTAATATAACTAAATGAATGTTAGGGTCGTAAACATATGAGAAAATATTGGTTGCATGGTCAAATGCTGCTAAAATATCACGAATGAAAATAGTGGTAGTCCAATACAAATCACTAATAAGCTCATCAGAAGTAGCTCGGGTTTCGTTATACAAAATGGTCAAAACCTCATGGTATTTAATGGCATCATTTAACAATCTTTATGTTGAGTTCCAATGGGTCGGTGTATCGAGACTCCATTCTCTCTTTTTAAGGTCTCTTTCCTTAAATAAGGCCATATACTTTCTTCTAACTAATGCGGTAATTCTAGTCCATTCGATTACACTCTTAATGGGGTTAAGCAAGTCGCTTAACTCAGCTAAACCTTTTTGAACCGAGAGGTTCATAATATGAGCACAACAAATAACATGTAAAAGTTCTCCACTGTTCAACAATTGTAAGCTAGGTTCAAATATTAAATAATCTATACATTTTTGTGTTTGCTGAAGCATTATCTAGGGAAAGAGAAAAAACTTTATCAAGCAAGTGAAAGGTCTTAAGGCATTCTATTATTCTTACCTTAAGGTTGTAACCAGTATGTCTCTCCTCCATAGCCTTAAAGAAAATTATACGTTTTGGAATGTACCACTCAACATCTATCCAATGGGCGGTTACACAAAGAAAAGGCTCACCAAAACAAGAGATCCATGTATCAATAGTAACACTAATACGACTGTTAATAGTGCAAAACATTTCTATTAAACTACTCTTATATTTGTACTAAGCAGTTTGGGTATGACGTTTAAGTGTCTTCCTAGGGACAAGTCTGTAAGCGGATTATAAAGATGCTCTAGCGAAATGCTCGAAGTTCGGACTCTCACCATGGCTAAATGGTAATTCGTTCGCAATTACAAAGTTAGCTAATTCATCAATCATCCTATCTCTGTTATACATAAAAGACATACCTCGTCCAGGAATGGAACCCATATACCCATGAAGTTGTGTCTGACTTGACGATTCTGTTGCGCTTGCGGATTCAGCTGCTTTCAGGTTGATTCCGTGTACTCTGGTCAAGTGACGAGATAATTTCCCCATCCCATAACTGGTCTTCCATGAATACAGATTTATTGGCTTCTTCCCTTATAGTTTGCATATCAAGCAATAACACATAATTTTCTTCCCTTTGGAAGTAGCATCGGTCATTGGAACCTTGTCAAAATATAGCCACACAGGTGAAGATTTCTTTTTACAGTGAGTAGACTCGGGTACTCCACTTCACCATCATTTCCTATCAAGTTAAGCCAAAAACTAACATTGTTAGTTCATTAACTAACTAATTAACATAATTAATCTAATATAAACATAATCAAATAATGTAACTAATCTAACACAACTAATCAATTTAACTTAAACATTATCAACTAATGTAACATAACTAATCCTAACATAACATAATCAACTAATCTAACTAACCTAATCAATTTAACTTCATCATTATCAACTAATTAAATATCAACAACTTAATATAACATAATCAAGTAATCTAACATAACTGATCAATTTAACTAATCTTAACATAACATAATCAATTTAAATAATTAATTTACTTAAACTAACATCATTAACTTAATATAACATAATCAATTTAAATTAGTTTAATTAATTTAAGTAAATTAATTTACTTAAATTAATTAAACTAATTTAACTAAATTAATCAATTTACTTAAATTAATGTACTTAAACTAATTAAACTAATCTAAATTAATCACCTTACTTATCATCATCAACCTAATGTGCTTAATCTAACATCTTCAACTATTCAACTGATTCAAAATTTACCTAATTACCGTAATCAACTAATTAAACTATTTAAGATAATAAATTTAATAAAAAAATTGAACTAATTTAACTAAATCTACTTAATTATCATCACTAACATAATCTACATAATTAAATATAATTACATAATGAACATATTAACTTAATCTACATATTATCATCGACTAATATAATATTATTAAGTAATTAAACATTATAAATTTAATTAATCTATCTAATTAAAGTAACTACTTTTCATATTAACATTAATTAATTAGAAGTTTAAAAGTTACCTTGACTAGAGGAAGAAGACGAACGCATCTCCGAAGTTGAAATTTGAGGAACTTGAGCAGTAGGAGTACCGAAAAGTTGTTGCTACAAGTCTTGAGCAAAATCTGCGGTATCATCGTACGGGCTGCTAATGCTGAGTCTACGTCTTAAAGCCATTTCTTTTATGAAATGTAGTAGTAAACAAGTAAATTAAGATTAATAAACCAACTAATTAATATAACTAATGAAGATTAAGAGAGTAATTAAGAAGAAAATTAGTACTAATAAGTAAGCTAATTGTATTTAGTAGTAATTGAGAGATTGGGAGAATGAGAGTTTGAGAGAGTTTGTGTGGAGTGAAAAAACCGAATTGCTCGGTTTGTGTAGGCATGAAACCAATGGCTACTTCCTATGGTTGGAAACGGTCATTTTGCAACAAATCATCCAAGTAGGGCCGATGGGCTGGTCTGGTCGGAATGAGTGGGCCGATCTAGTTCGAATTGTGGGTTGAATCAAATTTTTTTATGAACCGAATTGAATAGGGTTAGTGTTAGAAATTCGAGATTCATATTTAGCCCACTAAGGAACCGGGCCGAACTGGGCTTGGCTAGGTCCCTCAGGGGGTCGGTCTGGGCCGGGCTTAACCGGTCAGAACCGGCCTAGTGGCCATCTTTACCTTTGCCCTAAAATATTTTATTTATAGCCAATGGTTTGCAAGAGAGGATGACTATGTGTGCTAATCTATTTTGACTGTCCATGATAAGAGTCTATTAGGCCATGCCCAATTCCTCCTTCTCATACTCTTAATCCATGCATGTTGTACAAGTTGAATTATATACTTTTATTGGTACTGCTAGTCATGGACTGTTGGACAGGCCAAATGGGTTTATGGCCCTTGACTGTAGGAGCAGACCAGTACAATTTACACCTAAATCCATTGATCTGTTGGCAAACTAATGGGTATGGTTGTTGTTGAGTAGAATATTTCCTTTTGTATAGGGTGGTTTATCCCTAATACAAATCTATAAACAAATCCAATATGCTAGACCATTCTTTATGTTTCCTTTTGTTTTACATCTATCAATTAAATTCTAACTTCGCCTACCAAATTTGAACCATTTCAAAACTCTTTGGAGAAGTCGGAATGTCTTCAATTTTCCTTGTCCGTTTTAACGAGAAAGAATATTTGTTGCACCCACTCATTTTGTGGAATTCTAAGCCACTATCTTTTACATGTGCGTGAGAACTTAGGCCATAATTCTTTTAGGGTATGAATCGTTGATACAACTGCCTATAAATTGAATTATTCTTGGAAAAATTTTGAGGTTTTATCATTCTCAAAACTCTTTTACTCATTTATTTTCTCTTTTTAAGCACAATATGTGTCTCTTGTTCTTCAATAATCCTCGTCAACTCTTCTCAAATTTTGAAGTTCTGCTCAGATCCTACTACTAAACCTTCTTTCAAATTTCCTGGTAACTTTCTCTTTCTTTTTCGATTTAGTTTTGGCATCTCTAAGTTGCCACACCGCCGCTTATTAACCTTAACGGCGTTCCAATTGACCCTAAGTATTCCGATTCAATTGTTAAAAACACTTTCCTTCTTCCTTTAAGAGGTATAAAATTGTGTTCTTCTTGAAAACTTGAAGCAGACATTATCTCCAACGCAATATGTACCTCACATGCTTTCAAAGCAAGCGATGAGCAGCCTTCTGTCTCTAGAAAGGCCATAGAAAACATTCCTCGACTTTTGACTATTCCTAAAGGGTGGGTGCCTTTTGAATTGGCTGGCGATGTAAAGCATCATGAGAAAATTCCTAAACTTGGGAGGCCTAGAGATATATGCATATGGTGGGATGTATGATCCAACCTCGAGGCCAAAGAGAATTTGATTTGAGAAGAACTTAACCCTGAGATCCACATCAAGTTTGAGAGGAGGAAGAGAAACGAGATAGTCATGTCTTCATGCTACATCAGGATAAAAAAGGGTTATTAGTGCAAGATCCACTCACCCATCATCTTCTTTGGCTAGATCACTTACAGGCTGCATCGCACTATTCCCAGCAAATCTAGACTTTGGCATGTGATTCCCCTTGCATTGATTCTTGTAAGAGATCGGGTACAATACTACATCAATCTAGTGTAGGTTACTCCTTAATAGCATGAGGAAGGTTCTTAGTTTTATCTAGGTCTGTGAATTCATGGAGTATCCCCTCTCCATGAATCTATTCAGATCCTTATTCAGGTTGGCAGCTATAATTGGGTCTACTAACAATGGTTGGTGGATTCTCGCCTACATTAAAAACAAAAGTACAATGTTCCTTACCCTTTTTAACTTGAAGAAAGGGTGTAACAATTAGATATGATTGAAGGTCCCTATTAAAGCAGGTCATTTGTACTATTTTTAGGGACTCTGACTCAATTTATGCCAGAAAATTTACATCCATGAATCCAGATGTGCTCATAAACCACGAGAGGGTAGCATAAATACACTTTACTTAAATCGCACCTCATTTAGTGAACAAAACCTTAGACCCTTTGTCAAGATATTAGCTATCTCATTGGGAAGACATCAGGCCAAAGGTGTACCTTGTAGTAGGTAAGTTAATGCTACCTTTATTGCTAGTGAGTCAAGCTTAAATCTACGTGTAATTTGTCCTTATTCTCTGTCTTCTATTTGTAATAGGGGATGATCTTATATGTGCTATCTATTTGGATTGTCCGTGATAAGATTATATTGGTTCAGGCCTTATTCGTCCTACTTATACTCTTAGTCCATATTGTACAAGGTGTATGCTTCTACAAAGCCTTTTGGAGGCCTAAATGGCTTAGCCCATGATGGAACGAGCATACCCATATGGTTTCCATTCTCCTTTATAGGGGACAAGGTTACTGAGTTTGTATTTGTTGTCATCCAAGTCAATAGAACTCTCATTTCATAAAGGAAGCCTTAAGTTTGCAATATTTGAGGGGATTAGTTGTCGCATAGTTTCTTTGTCATTTGGATTTTAGGTAGTTGCTTTGTCATTTGGATTTTAGGTTGTCCAATATGTAGCGCGGGGGGGGGGGGGGGGGGGGGGGGAATCGTTTAGATACGATAACCTGTGAAGATGCTATATCGAAACAACTACTACTAAGATAATTCTAATAAAATTGGTGTATGATTCGTCTTTTATAGGAAAGGTCCTTGGTTGGATTTAAGACTAAAAAGTCTTTTACTATCAAAAAATATAGAGAGGATGGTAGGTTGTATTAATTAGGAAATTTACAATATTTTAGAAATTTTAGGAGGGAGTATTTAATTTTAAGTTTTCAACAAAGTGATAAAATAATGTATAAGTTTTTTTTTGTTATGTTTCAATTAATCGAGGAACCTTCATAGTCACTCTTTGCGGCTTTATAACTTTCCTCAATATTGTGTTCAATAACACAATGTGGATAACCCAACAATTTTTCAGCCACTATTAGTCTCATAGAAATAAAAAAGAAAAAAATTGTTGAATACCAAAGCTCTCTCGATAATAAGGAAAATTTCCTCATGGATGAGGAAAGCCAATAAATGGTGTTGCACCAATGAGGAAAAAAAATTCTTCATGAATGAGGAAAGGGATTTTTCCTCACGATGTGGGTCCCACTTATAAAAAACTTTTTTTTGCAGATGTGTAAATCACGCCTAATCATAAGTTGTCATGTGCCAATAACTAACCATTCAAAATAATCTATTTAATTATAACAATTATATTTTCAATGACTATTTTCTTAAAATATACATTATAAAAAAATAAACAACTATCAATGTCATAATTTTGTGATCTATAAATACATTTTCATATTGATATTATTTTACACAACTCTTTTTTTCTTCCCTACCTCTAAATTGCTTAATTTTGATTATTATATTAATTTCATATTTCTTTGCAATATTTATTTTAGATCAACATTCTTATATTCTTGTTCTTTTTATTGTTTTTGTTATTGATGTTGTTGTTGTTGCTACTGCTGTTGTTATTACTGCAAGTACGGTTAGTAAATAAATCTTCTAATAAAAAAGAAAAAAATATATTCTAATTATTCTAAAAAAAATTTATTGCTATTATTATTGTTATAACTAAACGTTTGGTGAAAAATATAGCCAAAACAATTAGTAAAATGGTAGTCCAAAATTTAATATTTTGTAGTAGTCCTCTTTTTACTATTTTTATATAACATAATTTCTAAAAAATTTCTAAATATGAATTTTCAATTGTTATATAGTTGACTTAATATTTATTTAAGTTAAAAACTTATAAATGTAACATTAAGTTAGTTAATTATTTTAAACTTAATATTATTAACTAATTTAAAAATCTTAATTAAGTGAATTGACATTGATTATATTTTAAATTAATGTTCAATGTAATAACTTAACAAATAATTGATATACTTATATAGGAGATAAAATATACGGTAAAATATGATGGAAATAACTAAATAAGTGGACAGAGAGAGACAAAGAGGTAAGGAAAATGATAAAGTTTTTTATACTCATTGATTAATATCTCACGTGATAAGGAAAAGAGGTAAAGTAATTTGGTAAAATATTTCACGTGATTTTGATTTTACAGAAATTCATATCAACCGCGTAGAACTTCTCCTGTTTCCATATCACTCCCTCAGGACTCGCCACGTCTCCTATAGTCTTTGACCAACACGCTTCTTTCTTGGAGAGAGTGAGCTTTCCTCTTCCAAAAATAACAGCCGTATATATACGCAGCAAGTGCAGGTGTTGATTGACATCACTTACATACAAACCTGTTCATTATCACTTGCCTAACTCCTACTTACATCATTCGTATTTTCAAGCTCCATCTTCTTCACCTGCCATATTTTGCAATTTTTTTTATAATATAACTTACAAACTGGAAGAAGAGGCGATATCCACGTTGAGAGGAGATATGGTGAACAAATCTTTGGATTTTGAACAAATTAAAGCAGATAACTCCAAGAAGTACAAGGGTGTCCGCAAGAGGAAGTGGGGAAAATGGGTTTCAGAAATCCGGCTTCCCAACAGCCGCGAAAGGATTTGGTTAGGCTCCTATGACTCAGCCGAGAAGGCGGCGCGTGCCTTCGACGCGGCACAGTTTTGTCTGCGTGGCAAATTTGCTAATTTCAATTTCCCGGAAAATCCGCCGGAGATTGTCGGGGGAAGGTCTATGACGCCGGCGGAAATCCAGGAGGCGGCGGTGCGGTTTGCTAAGATGTGTAGTCCTAGTGAGGTGGTGGTTGAGGGTGGTAGTGGTGGGCATGATCTGACGATCAGGGAGGAGTCAGAGGAGCATCGGACAGCGGAGGACTCATTGTCTTATTCGCCGTCGATTTCGGATGGAACGACGTTTCAGATAGATAGTTTTGATAATTCAGGGGTAGAAATGTCTTTTCACGAGCAATTGAGTTTAAGTAACTCATTTGGGTCGGGTAACTACGCGGCTGATTTTGGGATTTTTACCGGGTATGATTTCACCGCAGGTGAATTTTTTACTACACCACAACAGGATAACTTTGGTTGTATTGTCGAGGATGATACTTATGATGCTACACTTTACCAAGACTCTTATCTTTGGAATTTTTGAGGCTAAATATTGGACATAGAAACTACGGAGTAGCAAAGTAAATATTGGAATCGAATTTTTTTTTTTTTTTTTTTAAAAAAAAAACAACTTCCACTTTTGGCTAAGATTAAAAGGCTCGTGGTTAATACCAAATTATCGAAAAATGAAAAAACAATGTGTAGGACACAAAATCTGTTACCTTTGTTAATCATTTTTTATCTTAGAATTTGTATAATGAGACTTTTTTGTGAAGCTATGGTTTCATTACATATTACTTCTACGATAATTCCGGCTGTTATCTTTGATTTTTATGGGTGATTATTTTCTGATGTTGATTTTGATTTATAATGTTCCGTCACAATTCAATCAATTTGTCCCATTTTAAAGAAGAGATAGTGATTGAGTGGAAAAGTAGATATTTGTGGATTATACTCTTTCCTTCGCCTCTTAAAAATGTCTTATTTTTTTAGTTTTAATTTTATTTTAGGTAAGAATTTTAGGCTAAATTGTAAAAATATATCACATTTTTTTCCTTTGGTCTTAAAAAAGGAGAAATCATATTAGGGCTTTCTTTAAGAAGAGAAGTAATTGATAAAGTCCTTGAATAGATTATAGATATATAGAATTTTGACATGTGATGAAATAAGTAGAGTATGGCCCCACATAAATGACAATGAGTCAATGAGGAATGACGTTCATGCATCACATGAAGAACAAGATAATAGGATAATGGCTGTAAATAGAGATGGAATGTGGGGTCCATAAAAATATATGGTTGGTAGGTTATGGATCTACATCTCTTTTTATTTAGATAGATAATGGCTCCTTTACTTTTACGGCGGCGTAATTAGCTACATAGGTAAAAATAACACATAAATAAATTCATGTAAGGTCATTTTCTTTCCCAAACAAAAGGAAGTCATTTTCTTTTTTTTAGTCTATCTTTTACTTGTTCTATACTAAACTTTAGTTTGTGTGTAGGTTTTACATGCACTCTCACATTGTGTTTCTAAACAATAATTCACCAAAAAAATAAAATCATACACCCTTCTTCTTGAATGTACTATTTGTGAGTTAGCTAGCTTCTTGAAGAAACTTGAACTCTCACCATATTAATCGGTTTATTCTTAATTACGGTATCAGAATTACGGTGAAAAACCTCGATCTTAAACATATAATTTAATTCAGGTGTGTGCTCAATTGGTTGGTGATTTGAGTAGTGCAATTCAATTTGGACTTTTGTTGTCATTGATTTGGGGGTTCCTTTCATTTGTGAGGGAAGCAACTAACCCATTTGAAATAGTGACTAAAATTTGCAAAGTCGTACAACAACAATTATTGGAGGGGAGAAAGCTCCATTGACACCAAAGATTTCGTCCATCAACAACCTGATATCGGTTTATTTCGATCACAAGTAACTCTTAATGAGGGAGAATTATTTTGTTAGGTTGTTGGAACCCTAGACATAACTAAAGTTATTGATGAGGACACGATTGCTCGGGAAAAATGTAATTCTACTATTGTGTTTGGGATGAAATGGATCAATGATAAATATGTTGAAAGAGAAGGTTTTTGAGTTTTTAATTGTGTTAGTTAATAAATGTTTCTTGAATTTCAAGGAGTGATGGTGTATGACAAAATCTATTATGCATTAAAGACCTTGTATAATAGCGGGAATTTCTTGGAGAAGTTGATACATTGTAAATTTATGTATTAAAACTCTTGTGCCTTGTTAAGGCTGTTTAACGTTTTATTCGAATATTTATTGTTGAAGCGGCGATTTGTAAGGATATACAAGAGGAATATATAGTTATGTAAAATATTAGAGTAAATTATGTCTACTAATAGTTAGAAAAGGTGGGTTGTTACACGATATATGTATGGGTGATACGGGTCCTGCAAAGGAGGTCGTTGAGGAAGCACCGAAGGCTGAGAGGCATAGCCTCAGATGTGCTTTGTTTTAACTTGGTATTTTTCTTGCAAATCCTTGAGGATTTTGGGCGTTGCGGAGGCCTTGAAATAGCTGTGATCAAGTTAAACAAGGTTTCTTGTCAGCGTGCTAATAACGTGGAGGTACAGTCAGTTGCCATTTTGTCTAATTTTGTTTGTTATTTGATTGGTGAACATGGTTTGTAGTAACCGGTTCAACGCCGTGATTAGATTCCGAAGCCCCGCAGAAAGAGACAAATCGGGTTTCGCGGGTACCTCCTCAACCCTGGAGACGGGTGAAGGCCCGAGTGGTATATTATGGAGTCCACAGGCTCCACCTTAGTGATCACTATGGTCCTGATCAAGGTTTCAAGCTTCATATGGCATCAAAATTCATAAAATATATAGTTATTCGTACATGAATTTGTAAGGCGTCAATTATAGGCAAATGCAAATTAAGTCTATGCTACTGGTGCCCGCTCTTACTACTGCTACTACTACAATATATGTTCATTTGTTCAAGTCGGCGAGCTTGCTAGGGAGGAACCAAGGAGGGTACAACAGTTCCCTAATTCTAAGTTGTGGTTCTGACTATTTACAATTGATTTTCATACTTTAGCTGATCTATTGGCTGTTGAAATGAATCTTTAGCGTTGCACTGCATCAAGATGAACACTACTGTATGTCTTATTTAGTCGTAGGATGTGGAAATACGTATACACCCAATACTTTTATGGCATAAACATATGCATTCAAGAGGCCCTCCGCCCCTAGCAGCAAACACTCGATTTTCCCAGCATATCACAGTTGCCTACTACTCTGTAAGCGCGGATTCTAGACGACATTTATTGATTCGAAACTTCATATAAACTCCTGAAAAACTAATTTGTAAGCAACAACGAAACCTCAAAAGGACGGAACTCCTTGACAACATTTGCCAGAAATGGATAAAGCAGTACTCAGAAAGGAATTCCGGTACTATGGTATTCGATGCAACTGTAACTGTTCAAATAGCCGAAGACATCAAATGCATCTCTATCCTTAAGATTTAGCAGTATTTCCAATCATTAATCATATTTTAAACTATGCATAGCAACAGAAACTAACAAGATCAACTCAGGAAACAAATAAGATATATGAAGTAACTTAGTATACACTTTCTTCTGGTGTGGAACACACATAGCAAAATGATAATGTACTTGAATACTTAAAATCGGTGCACTTTCCACACAAGAATAAAGAACGTACATCATTGTGAGGTTCGGATTGATGTATGGCCATCAAAGGTAAAAGTGAGTTTTAGTTGCAAGTCGTGGTGTTGAAAGTATATAGTAAAAGCTTTGACGAGCTTGTATTGTGTTAAATAAGGGTCTAGGCCACACGCGTCACCAAAAGAAGGCCACTTACAAGGGTCAAGAGGGTTCCGTCTTAAAATCATATGACATTAAGAGGAGTTACCCCTTAGCATTATAAAGTGTTTAAATCTCACTCATTTAATCGATTTGGGATAATTGATTCCAACTCATACCCGTGGTTTTTATCTCTTAACACATTGCGCACCAACTAAAGAAATGTTTTCTCATTGTCCTACACATTTGGTCAGATGAATCCTACTGTAGAAAGCTTGCAGTTGCTTTGACATTTTTAAAATTTCACAAAAAAATCAACAAGCTAATTTTGGGTCCGCCTCTGGTTGGCATACATGTAACTGTTAACACCACATGCCTACATTTGCAACATTTTCAAGATTTCAAAGCAATCCAAAAAAAATGAACTTGTAAAAATGGCTCCTCTGTTTGTTAAGATAAATAATTTATTCTAAGAGTTAATGACTAGAACAACAA
Organism: Dysphania ambrosioides; assembly: GCA_026401315.1. Classification (NCBI taxonomy): domain Eukaryota; kingdom Viridiplantae; phylum Streptophyta; class Magnoliopsida; order Caryophyllales; family Amaranthaceae; genus Dysphania; species Dysphania ambrosioides. The sequence goes on from CM048667.1 coordinate 5,699,459, forward strand.
CATCCCCTAATGATATTTTTGGTTATTACTAAAATGAGAAGAAAAAGAAGATGAAGAAGAAGATGAATTCAAGCAGAAGAAAGAAAGTATAAACCTTGACAAGAAAGTAGTCGAAGTCACTGGAATCCCTTCGATCTCTTCTGTTGTTTTCTACTAAACTATCACTCAACTCATTGCCTTCCTCTTCTCCGCCATTCTTCAACTAAATTGAAATTTTCAAAAAATGAAAATGAGGTTTCTATTGGGCAATGGAAGGAAGTTTCTATTAGGGGACCTACTCCTCTGTCTTCTGTGTCCATGCTAACAATGAGTAGTTGGAGACTTGGAGTCTACAGCTCCCTCTTTTAATGACTACTTATTACCAAGTATATGTAGTAATTATTGGTAACAGAACCATTTTGTAAACCCTTCAAAAGCTGAGAACAAAGTAAATACTTCTCAGATTTACTAGCAATTCCTAACACCAAAGTTGTGTTAACGATTCCTAACACAGTAAGATAGCCACGGACTATACCTAAGCCTCCACCCATGGGCACGCATCACTAGGCATCAATATCACAAGAATCCTATAGGGACGTCCTAGTTGCTAGGCAACAAGGTGAGGCTTAGGTGGCAAAGACCTAAAGTCCCTTATTCTTTTAGTAAACCCTCAAATTGCACTAATATAATAAAAGGTCATGGAGGACCAAATTGAATCGAGTTGGGGTAAAATTTGGTAGGTTTACTACTTGGACTAAGTGGAGGAGGTTGGACATGCTAAACCTATAATAAGTTTCAAGAAATTTTTGGAACAATAGTACAAGGAGGCCCTTCACCATAAGGGTCTCTTGTTGTATCTTGTAAATACTTTTATATATCTTCTATATAGGGAATAATCTATAGTGATGTACGTAAATGTATAGCATATTGTAGGAAAGCATCTAGAGTGGGTCTTGGCGTAATTTGTGTAGAAAGGTCTATGACTAAAGGTTCTAGAATACTCAATTTAAGGAGATGTAGATAGAAGCTTCTAGGTTACTTAGAAGGAAGGTCATTTGCACAAAGTGGAGTTGTTTACAAGCTCGTGAATAAGAATTCTCTCCAAACACTTGTGCTCTCTATCAACCTTCTTCCTTCCACGCAAACTAGATGGTGCACCGGGTACACCATGAGCATGGTACACCGCTCTAAAAAATGTACATTAAGTACATGAAAAATGTACATAGTACACATATAGTACATTCTACATAACTTACACATAATGTACATTTTCCATATACGTAATGTACATTTTTTTTGGAGCGGGTGTACCATGAGCATGGTGTACCCACGTGCATTGTCCAGCCGTTGTTCCTTCCATACTTAGTAAGCGTGTGAAGAAAACCAAGGCCCCTAGGGTGTGTGCCAATGTGAGATGCTAAGTTGATTTGGGATTTGCTTGCGTGCACATTTTTCTATCTTTGATGGACGATAATTTTGGGTACTAAGCATGGGGTGGGACGTGCTGCTGGGCTAAGTTGTGCATCACTAGTACAAGGGGCTTGTCTCATGTGTTGTTCATCACAAGTTAAGTGTCACCCATAAAAAAAATCTCACTAGGCAAAAGGGACTTTGTCAAGTGACACACAATGTGAGGCGTACTTGGCTAACTTGTGATAAGTAGCCCACAAATACTAGAAGGTGGACGTTACACCCGGGTGCACGATGCGCATCGTGCACCCTGTGTAAAACGTAGACTAAAACACTACAAAATGCAAGTGGGATGCAAGTGGAGGGAACTACTTTTACACGTCAGCAAGTCCAATGACCATTCACCTGATTTCGCTGAACATTTGCGGTTTAAATTTTTCCCCCCATAAACCATCATATCCTGGCATTAGGAAACGTGCCTAGTTTTTCGGATTACGGCAGTTGCTTATTTCCCATAAAACTGTCATCATTTCCTCCATCTATCATTTCACTTCAACCTTTCAACTTCCATTTCAATTTCATCTTCCCTCATACTACTCTTTCTTTCCCTACAAAATGACCCAAGGCATCCCATTTCAACTCTTCTCTGCGTAAATCTTCAAGACTCTCTTCGAACATTCATAAATTTCCACTCTTTAACCATGTCTCGTGATAAGAATAAGTAAGTGCTGTAAATTATTTTGGCGTTTTCTTTCATTTTTAGAGGATTGAATATCTAATTTTTTAGACACTTTGAAGGTTTGTTGGTGACCTAAATAAGGAAGAATCCTTAATTAACATTGTCCAAGCCCAAAAAACAAAGAAGAAGAAGACATTCATGTATGAACCTATTGTAGATCTGGCGTTGCTTGAAGAGATAGCAGAGCAAGTCGAGAACATAGAGTAACGAATTTTGCAATTTTTTTTTGTATACAATGTATTCCTTTTTAATGTTCATGTATTTTTATGGATTGTATTTGTATAGATGGTAAATTTTGTATGAAATTAGGTAAATGGTCAGTAACATTGACCAAATGTGCATTCAATATCTATAAATAGTTAGTGGAAATGAGTAAATGTTCACTGGAAATGCAATTGAGTGTATTAAGTTACACGTTGAACATGTTCAATAGTTTGAATTAAATGTTCATTGAAACTGACCAAATGTTCAGTGTAAATTAACGTGTTGGTCATTGAGATTATGGATTTGGTCAGTGGACCATATTGTATATTCAGTGAAATTACCATAACGTTCAGTGGAGTAGATTGCATGTTCAGGGGAGTATGCTACTGTTCAGTGGAGTGTATTACATGTTCAGTGGAGTAGTGAATATTAAATGATCAGCGAAATAAATCAAATGGTCATTTGGAATAACATACATGGTTAGTATATTTAACTAAATATTCAGTGAATATTTAATCATGGTCATTTAAAATAAAGGTAATGATCATTGACTGTAATTAGATGATCATTGCAAATGGCTAAAATACAGTAGAATGGAATGTAAAATGTGCAGTAGAATTGGCTGAATGATTTGTTAAATGCTCAGGGAAAATGAATGTAATGATCAATAGAATCATGTAAATGGTCATTAGCAATGTAGAAATGTTCAGTGGAATAAGGTACATGATATAGTACGATTTCGTAAATGGTCATTGATATTCAGTAGATATTCAGTGAGAAAAGGGAGATGTTTAGTGGAATTATTCAAATGTTCAATGAAATTGGTTAATTGTTCAGTGGTATTATGCATATGGTCAGTAAAAATGACAAATAGTCAGTACTATAATCTAAATGGTGAATTAGATTTTATTGGATGTGAATTTTCACTGAAATAATGGACATGTGCAGTAAATCAATTGGATATTGTATTTGCTAAGAGTGTTACTGTTCAGTGGTTTTGATATAATGTTCATTGGATTTGATTTAATGTTCATTGAATTTGGTTTAAATAACTGTTCATTGATTTTATCAAAGGATCGCTCGTATTTGTTAAATGTTCATTGTAATCATGTAAATGGTCATTAAAAATAGAGAAATGTTCAGTGGTATAAGGTACATGATATAGTGAGATTTCTTAAATTGTCAGTGAGAATTAGTACATATTCAGTGAGGAAAGTGAGATGTTCAGTAGAATTAAGCAACTGGTCACTGAAATGGGTAAATTGTTTAGGGTATTATGTTCATTGGATCTGATAAGATTTGATTAAATGTGCAGTGCACTTTAAAATGTTCAGTGCATTTGTTCAGTCTTATTTGCTAGATGGTCAGTGGATATAACGTATATGGTCAGTAGATGTTCAGTAGATGTTCAGCATATATTATTGGATGTTCATTGTAAAAATCGAGTAGATGATCACTCAAAAATAATAGTAGATGGTAAGAGACATAGGTAAATGTTGAAAGAAACCTAATTTATGTTCATTGTAATGGTGTAGATGTTCAGTGAAAATTTATAAATGTTCATTGATTGTTTTATTATATGCAGTGAGCAGTCGATACCAATCCCACTGGCGGTGGAAATGCCAACCCCACTCGCCGTGGAAATACCAACACCCATTGTGGTTGAAATTCCTACGGAGAAGCACTCCAAGGGGAAGAAAAGGTTAGAATCAATACAATTAAACGAATAATTGAACGATGTTCTTTTCAGTTGCATCAAATGCCAACTTACACAATACCACTTATCATTTAGTTCAAAATCCCATTTAGCTTATTTCCACTGAACAGACAATCCCACTTCACTAACCAATTAGCTAATTAGACTGACCATTCTGTTTATTTTCGCTTACCATTCAAATCAATCTCGTGGGTACGTCATTTTTGCAATTGATCATTGCCCACTGACCATTTATCTTACTCCACTGAACATCCCATTCTTTTTCAATGACCATTTGCATATTCCCACTGAACATTCCTAGCGGCAAGTCACTGACCATTTTCTGAATGACCATGTACTTAATCTGAACATGTACTTAATCTGAATGACCATTTTCTGTTTGCAGAGCACAACACATGCCAGCCCAGACTAACGAGGTTGGAGCTGAAAGGGAGTAGCCATAAACAAAGAAGAGGTTAGAATAAATGCATATTTACGCTGACCATTCCTATCTCAATTGCCTGACCATTTAGATTATTCGACTGACCATTTGTTTATTTTCGCTGACCCATTCAAATCAATCTCATTCATGTGATTGATCATTTTCCATTGACCATTTAGCTTATTCCACTGGACATTGCATTCATTTTCAATGATCATTTGCATATACCCACTAAACATTCTTAGCGGCAAGTCACTGACCATTTAGCTAATTATCACTGAACATCTATCCATCTGAATTGATCATGTGCTGAATCTCAATGACCATTCTTTGTTTATAGGGCAAAACAAATGCCATCCCATACTGAAGAGGTTGGAACTGAAAGGGAGAAGGCACAAACTCTAAAGAGCAAAAAAAAGAAAAGGTTAGAATATATTTTAAATAACTATTTAGCTTATTTACACTGACCATTCCATCTCACTTCACATACCATTTAGCTTATTTGACTGACCATCTGTTCATTTCCGGCTGACCATTCGAATAATTCCACTGATCATTTGCATAATTATAGTGAACAATCCCTTTGTTTCACTGACTATTTAGCCTAAACCACTGAACATCGCATTCATTTCACTTATCAATCTTATATTTCCACTGAACATTTCCTTTGTTTCACTGATCATTTAGCTAATTCCACTGACCATTCCCTTTATTTCACTGACCATCTAGCATATTCTGACTTAATCTAACATACCAACTCTTTGTTTGCAGTGCATAAGTAATTCCACCCCAGGCGGATGAGGTTGGAACTGAGCAGGTGCAGGAACCAACTGCAAAACGACAAAAAAGAAGGAAAGGTGAATGTTAATGTTTTCTAATGAATGTTAATGTTATTTACACTTACTGGTCTACTGTATTTCCAAATAATGCTCAGTTCTTCTGTACTTAATGTTCATCGCTTTCTAACACAATGTACATTGCATTTTTATTTGTGTGTGCAGTGGGAAATCGAAGCCTTCCACACCGGAACCCTCAGTGGATGCTCCAACTACCACAGAGGCAAAAGAGGAAGCGGTATGACTGAACATACGGCAGACACTCATCCCACTCCAGAACATTGTCAAGGCCCTTGCCAACAAAAATGACAAGTTAGAGGCAATAAGAAGCATGGAGTTTGTCGGATTACTACACCTCGATTTGCCTACCAACAACCCCGAATTCCCAACTCACCTTGTCCGAAACTTTGATTAGGATGGGACCAGCATTCTACTGGACCGTAACAGGTCAGTTATCATCAAAGATACAGACGTACACTTGGTGTACGGGGTCCCGAGGACGGGGGAGAAAGTTGTGGAAGCTACCTACCACGATGAGAGGCTATCCCAACTCATGCTTGAGTTTAAAGCATACTATGGAGGGAAATTGCCCTCTTTAAAGGATGTTGAGAAGAGGTTGATGATGGATGATGTCCCTCTTGACGACAATTGGAAAAGGAGCTTTTTGGTGCATGTAGTTAACACCTGCATGAAGTCTAGCTCAAATTCCCAACAAGTCTTTGTGAGGTTTCTCACCATTTCTTACGACACGAACCGCATAGGCGAGTTCAACTAGAGCAACTATACGTTAAGAAGCTTGGCTGAGGCCTCAATGACTTGGAAGAGTAAACCTTCAAGGTTTTTTAATGGTCCTCTCCCCTTATTGACGGTAAACTACTAAACCAAAAATACATTCTCACTAACCTACTCCTTTCAATGATCATTCATAGTGTACTTACTCCTTTCAATTATTCTTCAATTTCAGATATTCTACTTTGATCGTCTTCAAAGGTTTGGTAACTGTGTATCAAGGGCTTTTCTATTGACGACGGTCTGGAAAGATCCTTTGGTGAAGGAAAGAATTTCCATCGTGCTGAGGTATGCCTTTGGTAAGGGCAGTGTTCTTACTAGAATGGAGGTACCATAATCTCCACACGCGCCTATACCTATCCACCTGCTGGATGGTAATCACCAACAGCAACAAGAGCAACAACAACAACAACAACAAGAGCAAGAGCACCACCACCACCACCAACAACAACAACATGAACAACAACAACAGCAATAACAAGCACAACAACAACAACAACAACAACAACACCAACACCAACACCACCAACAACAACAACCCCAACCCACCACCTTAGAGGTATAAATTCCCTAGAATAAGATAGTACTTGTTAAAAAAATGTTTAGTCCATTGATAGTTGCATGTTCATTGCATTTGTGGTAAATGTTCATTGGTCGTTTAATAAATGTGCAGTGAATATCAAGAAAATGTTTAGTGACCCTTTGCTAAATGTGCATTGTTGTCTTCTTCTTGTTCATTGATTTCTAGCATAATCCTCCTTTTGTGAACAGAATGTCCTGTGTATGAGCGATGCCTACAATGAAACAATTCAAGCTGTGACAGAGGAATTCAGAATGGCACAGTTCATAGAGAGCATTGAGTATTACTTGGCTGATAGCAAGTTACCCCCCCTCAAGACCTTCGACCAGGTATATTAATTAATTATGTGGATAATTATAGAAAATGCGCAAATTAAATATGGATAATTATATAACAATTAATATAATTCAATGAATGTTTTAGATCTTCTTCCCAGCGTACGCGTCGAGTCACTTCTACTTGTACTGCGTGAACGTCAAGACTTCTTGTTCAGTATCAATGAAAACAATTAATATAACCTCATGGTCATTCTCGTAAGACTTCTTGTTTAGTACCATTGAAAATAATGTTAATTGTCTTTAAATATAGTGTTCATTATCTCTGGATGTTGTGAACATAATGACCAGTACCTTTATAGAACGCATAGCCCTCGTTTTCATCATATCAACAGCCTTACCCGTCCTTTTTTTCCATGATTGAAGTTTCCGGCCCTTGAGCCTGTTGTAAATCTTCTCCTGTGTTGATTTAAGCCGATCATTTCTGCCACCCTTTTTCCTTCTTTTTATTGGGTCCTTTATCTCATCCTTACGACGCACGGGTTGGTCATCGTGTATTTGTGGACCATATGCAGTGGGTTCTAAAACACCATTATCCTCATTGGTACACTCATTACTATCCCTCTTGTTTGTTATACCACTCAAATAGAAATCAACCTTCTCCTTGCACTCAGCTAAGCACTTTTCTACGGCTCCTCCAGCGGTATTAAATTGAGCAGCATCAACTAGCTTTGTAAAACATCGTATATTATATAACCTCCAAATTCTAGAAGGTGTAGCACCTGACCCTTCAACCACATTCTCATCCACCTTCGTGCACATAGCAGACTTAGTCCATCTCCTTAGGATGTATCTTTCTGGTATAAAAGTAACATTGTTGAGGTGAAGAACACGAAGAAAATGTTTACAAAGAAGCCCAACCTCGTAAAAATACTTGCATGTGCAATCAATTGTCATTAGCCGATCATCGAATGTAACAGTATGATTTATAATGTCCTTTTTTGGATGACCCACATGATACTCATAAGTTGGGGGTTGCATTTGGATAACCTTCGTAATACAAGGAACACCATTGACAAAATTATCCTCAAATTGGATGTATAAGGGAATAGTGTAAACCTTCCTTGCATGCTCCAATATACCCACATCTGCCCAAATCAAGTGTCTGCTACTAGTAATGCTGTTATAGTCATCAATGTTCTTATTACTCCTCCACTCTTCAACTACACCAACGAAACAGTTATAAAAATCACAAAGACCGTGAGTTTTATGCAATCTCCTCGAGATAGCTCTATTAGTGCTTTCACTTCTTTGGGATGACAGTACTCCTCCACTGAAATAGTCCTTGGAATACGCAGGGTACCACAACTCCTTGATAAGATAGAGATTTTGAATCCATTTGTTGGAGGAACACGCAAACTTCGTAACCATGCTGCAAAATGAAACAATGGACACTCTGTACATTAGAATTACACGTAATGTTAAGCCAAATCAAAAACATGTTCAGTGCAGATAGGCTGCATGGTCATTGGTATATAATAAATGAGGTATTCAATAAAAATGTTCAGTGAAAATGGGAGACATATTCAGTGAAATTAACTAACTGCGTAGTGGAGTTATCTAGATTGTCAGTGAAATTTATCAAATGTGCAGTTCAATAAAATAGATGTTCATTGGATTTTTATTAGACATTCAGCGAGATGGCGTAAATGGTCATTGAAATGTTCAGGTCAATTATGTGAATGTTCGGTTCAATGAAGGAATTATGCGAATGGTTAGTGAACATGACCAAATGTTCAATGGAATTAAGTAAATGGTCAGTAGAAATGAAAAAATGATCAGTGGAATAATCTAAATGTTCAGTGGAGTAAGCTGAATGGTCGATGAGATGTACTAAATAGATGTTCATTGGAATGAAGGACTTGTTCACTGAGTTTAAGTAGATGTTCAGTGAGATTGAGTAGATGTTCATTGGAATTTAGGATATATTGACTGAAAACTCCTCATGAACATACTAAAACTCATTCAACAGGAACTTTCTAAGATACATATTATAATTTCCAATGCACACTGTACTCAGTATTAATGACCAAAATACTAATTAGCAATGAACATAATGGAAACCTCGCTTATGATATACATACTACCTTGACCAGTAGTGCTCAAATTCAGCTACAGTATCAGTGTATTTTAAAACAATGTTGAATATATCATTGAAACCCTCCATAGACCTCAATCCCTTAATATTCTTTTTAGCATTCTCCCCGATATGCCACGTACATAAACGATGACGGGTGTTTGGAAACACAATCTTTATCGCTCTAGCCATTGATTGTGCTTGATCTGTCATAATAGTAATCGGGTGCTTCCTACCCATGGATCTCAAAAACGTGCTAAATAACCACTCAAAAGACTCCCACTTCTCATTCAGTATGAATCCAATGCCAAACATCACATTCTTGTTTTGATGGTTCATTCCAACAAAAGGGCCACAAATCATATCATATTTATTCGTGCGGTAAGTCGTGTCATGAAGTAATAAATCGCCAAATATGTCGTAGTCTACTATCATACGACCATCCCTAAAAAAGAAAGACTCAAGATGACCTTCCTCATCCATGTCAAAATTATAGAAAAAGTCAACCTCATTTCTACTCCTTTCCTTAAATTAATTAATTAATCCCTTTGCATCACAACCATCATATTTTGCCTTTTTCTGCCCTTTCAACCCATCATAAGCATCCCTAGCAAGAAATCCAAGATTAGTTTCACCTCCTGCCTCGTTCCTCAAAACGCGGACAACATCAGCAATAGGTATTCCACTCCCGGCGAAATTGCTCAGCATTGCAATTTGATTATCCGAAACATTCCTGTGGGATCTTATTAAATGTCATTGTGACACGGGGACCCTACTGTGATTATGAACCATGTAATTCTTTGTTACTATAAATAAATTCGAATCCTTATCAACATCAAACTGAATAAATGCCTTGCACCCAGTTCTAACATCCCTTTTCTGATAAACCGATAAGTCCCTACTTTTCTTAAACCCAGCTTGCGAGCATACAAATATCCGCAGTCGTGTAGTTTTTTTATCGGCCCTCATCTCCATTTTTCCTTTACGAGTGTCAAACCCATGCTTGAACAAATAATTGTTATATAATTCGTACGCTTCTTCATCCGATTGTACTTCTTTGTACATAAGCTCAGACTCTGTGGACTCTACAAAACCCTCTGCAAAAACACAAACGTTGAACCTAATATTACCTGCAAACAACAAACATTAAACCTAATGTTCATTGGTTTACCCTAAATGTTCAGTGCCCACTTCCTGAATGGTCAGTGATAATGACCTAATGTTCAGTGCCCTCAAGTGCTTTTTTAAACTAAATGTTCAATACCTTTTATCAAGGGGTACATATGTGTTCATGTTCAGCCTATCCTGTACAATTGTTCAGTGCATAAAAGTTGATGTTCAGTCAAATCTTGCATAATATTCGGTACTTATTAACATAAGTTCCCTTCCCCCAAGTGTATTGTTCAGTGCGTTTGCTTTGATGGTCAGTGCCTATCAACCTACTGTTCAGTGTCTTTGACTCTTACCAAAATTAATTACAAAAATCAATAAACTTAATATTTCTAATTAAATCAACATTAACTAAGCTAATTTAATACAAAATTCAAATAAACTGGAATTCAACATTATGCATAGTGTATGCTAATTAATTTCCAAAAATCAACAATATGCATAAATATGTTAATTAATTTCTAAAAAATCAACAATATGCATAAATATGCTAATTAATTTATAAAATCCACAATATGCATAATTAAATCAACAAAAACCTCAAAAAGAATACAAATCATTTCTAAAATATCAATAAAAACCTCAAAAGAATACAAATCATTTCTAAAATATATGATAATTTGTATTATAAATGAACATTATGCATAAATATGCTAAAATATACCTCCACTTAATTCAATATTAGCACTTCGAGATTCCTCCACAGAACTAATGCTTATATCATCAATGTCTTCACCCAAGGGAATCGAAGAAGCCATTGTAGTTCATTCACAAGATAAAAATAAAAAAGGAATGAGTTGGAAGGCTTCTACTTTTGTAGACCAGAAATAAATAAAATATAAAATTTACAATGCCAAAAATAACATTGGAAAATCTCAAATATTGAAGTAAATATTCAAAAGATATCTGCCAAAAAAACGCACGCATCATCATTACAAAAAATGCGCCTTCCCAATGCAATCTCTTAGATTTTTGTGCTGATATGTAATATTCATTCAAACAAAAAACGTAAATGTTCATTCGTTTACACTAGTATGTTCATTGGTTTACAAGAGTATGTTCATTGGTTTACAATAGTATATTCATTGGTTTACAATGCAATCTCTTAGATTTTTGGACTGGAATGAAATATTCATTCAAATAAAAAACGTAAATGTTCATTCGTTTACACTAGTATTTTCATTGGTTTACAAGGGTATGTTCATTGGTTTACAATGCAATCTCTTAGATTTTTGGACTGGAATGAAATGTTCATTCAAACGTAACACTAGTATGTTCATTGATTTATACTAGTATGTTCATTCGCCAATACTAGCATGTTCATTCGCTAATACTAGCATGTTCATTGGCATAGCGTAGACAGTATTAAAAATATATCACAATTTGTAAATACTTTTACAATCATTAAATATATTACAATAGGTCCTTATATGTAAAAATAATTGAAATATTAAATTAACCAAATCCCAATACATAATCATTACAAATTAATGCTTTTTTTTAACTCTTTCTGTGAAGTAAAACAAATGTTCACCGCATAATACTAAATGTTCATTTCCTCTTAACCAAATGTTCAATGACTCGTTGTAAAATGTTCATTTTTTAAACTTTCAATGAACTATATTGAACTAATTCACCCAAGTAAAGAAATGTTCATTGTTTATTCCCTAATGTTCAGTGATGTACAACTACATGTTCTTTGGATAATTACGTAGTATTCACTCGTAAAATTGTAACATTAATTTTGGCCTCGTTTCATGATTCCCAATGCAAAAAAGTAGTCTGTCCATACGCTACAGTATCTACAGTGACTCCTGCAAAAAATCTTTGCTTTTCACGTTTACCAAATACGCCTTTTCACACTTACCAACTTTATAAACAAAGCATGTTACCACCCTGCCACACTTGCTGGCCTGTTTTCCACTATCATTCAACTCCAGCAAAAGCCATATGTGTTTCATGTTATTTCTCTTGCGTTTTGCACCAGGTGCACTATCCTATTTGCACACAAATACAGCCATTGAGCAGCATACTTGTCAGAACATAGATCACGTCATTTACATAATATAACCAACATCACTTTAATAAGTTCAATACTCAATTAAAACACGTGCTACCTCCATTGTTGAACATATGCTACCTCCATTATTCAAACATGTGCTACTATGCTTCATATTCTATACACCAACACAATAGTCACAGACTCACAACTGACAACAATCTCCACCATTGTCGGATCTTGTGATGTGCGGATTATACCAAGCAAACACATGCCCTTGTAAGAAGGACTAGTGATCTGCAGCTTACGACCACACTCCCCTCCTACAAATCACATGACTCAATTCCCTCATCTGCTTCTCCTTCTCAATTAACTTTTTAATTCTTCACTCTAAACTCTTGCAAAGCCCAACAAATATCCAAAACAATTTGCACTACATAAAGCAAATGATGTTAAAAACAGTATGCGTAATTGAGTAATCAATAAGTTTTGCAATTGTTAAGATTTATGGTTTGCTACATCAATATTGATCAGTTAACTGTCATAAAAAAGCTACTCTATTTTTCTGCCTATCCTTTGGAATCTCAGTTGTATACATACAGCAACCAACCTCAGATACGTCTAAAGGGAAACGAGGGGCAAAGAATGCAAATCTCAGTTGTAGGAATGTGTGACAGAGCCAATCGTACGCTGGCTTCACAAAGAACATGCATCTCCATGTTGATGTCTGATATAAATCAGGTGCCCAAAAAAATAAAAGAAAATGCACCTGTAGTGAAGATAAAAAATGAAAAACCATTTACAAAACTATACTCAGCTTACAAGGTCTGATATCATTCACTTTCTAAAAAGTCCGGGGAAAGTATGACTTTAAAGAGCTCCTTCAGATTAGCCAACACATGTCGAGGGCCTAAGCTTTTAATCCCAACAAAATTCAACAGTTGTTCTATGTCCTGCAACATGCAAAACAAGGGCAAGAAACAAATTCTAATTGAATAAGAAAGTTAAGTTGGATAACTTGCAGAATTTCACACAACTCGGTCCAATAACTCATCAAAACAATAGTGATGAGAAAGGAATATGACGAAAAATCAAATGGCTGCAAAAGGTGATTATTCTATTTAACTATACTTATAGGCTAAACAAGAATACCAGCTAGAAATATACCTAGTGCATAACATAAGAAAAATCTACTATGACCCTAGCACAAACAAGGATGGAAACAAAACAGCAGTATAATATATGGAGTATGAGTAATGAGCAAACCTTGTTTAATAAAAATATAGCATATGCTGCTCTAGTTGCATCTTGCCCATCTAAAAAAAGTGGAAATTCCAAACACTTGTTATTTAAAGAGGCCATGGCATTTGAGGAGGCTCCTAAAGATACTGGATCAATTGATGGTGTACAATCTTTGATATATGAATGTGAACCACCCAAACGCAAAGGATAACGCAAAGGGACGTGTAGATATGAAGCAATAAGTGAGATAGCCTGCAAAGGAGCCATTCAACGCATTAATATCATACAGTTATTGTTGCCGCTATTTTTTGTGATTGGGAGGAAAATAGGGGGTGAGGGAGGCAGCAATGCTCAATTGCTCATGTAAATTTCCTTGCTAGTCAGCTACAAATGAAGTGTAGTTTATAGATGATTGCATATGGATGACCATATCAGATTGCAAAGAGAAAAATGAACATGAGCAAGAAGATATAGCTTAAAAGGCTAAACATGACGATATTGGAAATTTACCCTTCATAAAAAAACATGTTATAATATAGGGAAATTCTACATGGTGACCTTGTAATGTGATGAATTTTATACGGTGGAAAATTTTCTTTTTGATCAATGTAAACCCCAAATGTTGTTTACATAGGTTTCTTAAACTTATTTCACAATATTTATTAACAAAATGTTTAACTAATTCATAAAACTATCTTATTTTTTATATTTTTTTTAAAAAGTTATCTTCATCCCCTTCCTCCAACGCATTACAGCCATGACCATTGACCACCCCCGCCCCACTACCACGGTCATCACCTCATGTCGTTGCCTCCTTACCTCCTAACCTTCCTCATGGCAGTCACCCTTTGTAAAAAAAAAGCCATACCCTCCCCTTGATCAACTCCGTAACCAGAGGTATGGTTTCCGGCCCTTCCCTTCTCCTACTCACGCTTCTTTGGGCAAAAAAGGGGCAGCAAAGAAACGAATATTGGTCATTGAGGGTCCTGTTCCTCACAAGGAAGGGGCTGTGGATCGTTTGGGATCTAGTGGTGGTCAGATAAGAGAAGTGGGGTAGCACTGTAGGCCCAAAATGATAATTGGAGGAGTAGTGAGCTCATGGTAGTATTGGGAGTGGTCTGTACAAAAGTGTGGACAGGGAATTGGGGAATTAACAAGGGAAGAGGAAAGACAAATGAAATTTTATTTTTTAAATTAAACAAAAATACTTATCCTATACCAGAAGATTTTGAGAATTAAGGTCACAGAGTTGTCATTCACAAAAACTTAGGGTCACACTGGAAACTGAATACTTTTATCCACCATATAGAAATTCGTAAAATGCATGGTCACCATGTAGAATTTCCCTAAAAGATAAAAATTACTTTACTCAAGGGAAGAGAGAGGTCACACATGGGCAATGTATCCTAGAGCAGTTGTTGATTTCTGAATCAGCTTCTTATCGGTGAAGAAAGTAATCTGTGTAAAAGGAAGCATATTCAACTGCAGGCCTGAAATAGTCAAGGTTCCTTGGTTCCTTGATTTGTTCTCATCTAGAGTTGCAACAGGAGTCCCTGCAGGGTAATTCAATCAAATAGAGGGAAGAAGAATACCTTCACACTGGAGAAAATGAAAATTTAAGAAGTCTCATGATGCAGATTTTGGGTTGCAACATAGAATGGTATCCAAGTACAAGAAAGCCATCAGAACGGAAGACAGCAAGGTAGTCTAACAACAGAAAGACAGTAAAAAATTAATTTAATAATGGGTCTTAACTCTTGTTATATACGTATAGCATTTGCAGAACTTACCCCAGCCCCATTCCCCCCCCCCCCCCCCCCCCCCCCTCCCCCGCAACACATGCATACACACATCAATATGAAATAGAAAATTAAGCATCTTTAAATAGCTTGATAGTTGTAACTACATTTGTAGGCCAGAGGAGCTCAAAAGTTTGCTTGGAGCACTAGACTAATCAGAAAACCTACTGGGGAACAAAATTTCTTAGAATTTGTCAGAGAAGCACCTGATCTACTCCCACTAGGAAATGAATCA
The DNA here is from genome assembly GCA_026401315.1 of Dysphania ambrosioides. Lineage (NCBI taxonomy): Eukaryota > Viridiplantae > Streptophyta > Magnoliopsida > Caryophyllales > Amaranthaceae > Dysphania > Dysphania ambrosioides. The sequence goes on from CM048667.1 coordinate 5,714,991, forward strand.
AGTTCAAGCTCTTGAGTTGCACCAATCAAGGTTTTTACTGGATAAAGATATGCAACTTGAGACACCATATGTTGTTGTCTCACTCTAAGCATCTTCTGCAGAGCACTAAGTTGAGCAAGACCCTTCTCTCCAGTAAGCATTCGACCAGATTCCTGCAGCCTAAAAGAGTAAATAGCTGCACTGCCCACATCAATCAAACAAACAAACAAACAAACCTGAACTATAGCGGATTACAAAAGACACAATGAAAAGATACCTGCAGTGTTTTGCGCGCAAGTGAAAGGGAAGTGGCTGAAACAAGCAGAGACTTGATTTGAGAGGCAAGGTGGTCCTCTTTGGTTTTGGCATGTTCCTCAACCACCTTCGCTTGCATCAACATGTTTCCAAGAAGCAACCTTTTTTCTTCCACTCTTTCAGAGATCTCATCAAGTTCATTCTTGCGGCTCAATGATTCAGATTGTTGCTGAAAAACAGTGCATAGAGATAATGGTGAGATCATCCTAACCCCATTCCACATTCAAGTTGAATGAGAGATTAGAAGAAACCTGAATTAGGGTTTGAAGGTGACGCTGAATGTCAAGTTTCTTGTGCTGGGCTTGCTGGAGGGCGGATGAGAGACTTGATAGCCTGGCAAGTTCTTGCCCATAATCTTCCCAATCAGCCACTTTCAGCGGCTGGCTGGATGTTGAATTATTCGGGACTTCCATCAATTTCGAAACCAATAACCAAGTGACAGAAGTATGGAATCCTGAATTGGGGGAGGTTTATATGAAAGAAATTCATCATCTGATCAACAAGGGCGGACCCAGGATTTTCCGCCTGGTGAGTCACAATCGATAATCAAATATGTAATAATTTTTTTTTACTAAATAGCCAAATAATAATACTAAAAAAATACATCAAAATGTTCAAACAGTACAAAATATAACCAAATGTTCAAATAAACTTCGACAAATACCAACAAATTATAATCATCTAAATTGTTAAACATAATCCAAATCAACTTCGACAAATACCAACAAATTATAATTATCCAACTAACAAAAACCAACAGACTATAATTTTTTATTAGGTAGACTGCAACTAGCATAATATACAATCTAATTCATCCTTCTCCAAACCTCCTTATGACCCTATCTCCTCAATTCCCTAGTGTCCAAGTATATTCATAATAGTATATGGACCCTAAACATGAAAAGGTAGAATCTATAGTAAGTGACTTATAGAAGTTAAAGAGCAACATTACTACTTCATATTAAAGTATTAAAAGGTGATAGTGAAGACTTCTAGATATCTCTATGTGTATCTATATTGATTGTACTATCGAAGGACAATGAGTACGATACGGAGTAAACACATACACGCTAAGGAAAAAAAGCATGATACATTAATGTATATGTATCCAAAAAATCATACTTAATTGTTCAATTTTCCACTCATTAATATTGGAAATAGTAGCTCAATTATGCAAAACTATTTAGGCATTAGGTGTTGGGAGCTTGTATGAATGATATGATGAATGCACATATAAGACTAATAACTGACCATATTTATCCAATTTGCGCATGATAAGAATCTTGCAATATCCAATGCAAATACATAGTGATGGGAAGTAAATGGTTCATTAATATGAGATACAAACACAAAAGAAAAAAGGAGAAATGTTATATCATGTATGGCCAATAATGATAGTAAAAGAAGCTAAAAATAGTAAATTAATCGACACAAAAGATAATTATCTTATCAATTAACATACATTACAAATATAAGTATGCACCAGAAAAATATTCAAATAATTTAAGCAGTGTGCTGCCTAGATGATGAGCAATGTCATTCTTAATAGAAAGTTTGAAAAAGATGAAAAACACTTGCTGTAACATTATTTAAAACATCCTCTATAATCTAGAGGTTCATTCGAATAGCTTGGAAGAGTGTTGCTGGGACTGGGGTATGGCTCTTGGAAAGACTATTTGAACCATGCTCTATAGATTTTATTGTTAACATTCTGATGCAACTAGGTCTACTGCTAAACTGGGGCATGTTGTGGTGCTCAGCAGGTTCTCCTAGCTAAATGCTTGTAAGTAAGCTGGATGAACTCCTCGTACAATGGTTTGCTTTGTATGTGTGTCAGTGTGTGAACCCCATGTGATGGGGAAAACTTCTTGATTACAAGTAAAATGGTGTTTACGTGCAATTAATTTCCTATAGTTTTAAGTCATACAATGATCATGAATTACAACTTACAAGTATTTCAAAGCTCAAATTCTATATACACAAACAAATAGCCTAACCGACTAAAATTGACAAAATACTTTCTCAATGAAAGAACTCATTCTAATATCATGACACGAATCAAAGTACATTAAAATGGACATAATTGGACTCACTCACTGTAAATGTCAGTGATTAGTTCAGTATTCTGTACAAGTAACCATTGATACTTTTAGAGCTAAGCCGTTAAAATATTGGCTTTGAATTATGGTCAAACATCATAGGAAACAGACATCATAGAAATTAAAGATTTTCTGCTATTTTTTGGTCAATTGATTCATACTATTCTAGAACATTGAAACATCATATCCTAAAGAATCGACTTTGACGCAGTTTTGTGTAGTACCGATATATGGAATCTAAAGGCTTTATGTGATTCTTTTTAAATAACCATGATAAACAATGTAGAATCATCAAGCAATTATGTGAAGAAGCAAAAAGACCCTGCGACAAAACAAACCAAATTCTACAATCAATCATATATACTTCTATTCACAGCTTGAATTTTCCAAGACCTAAAATCCCAAAAATGATGTAAATGTCAGTGATTAGTTCAGTATTCTGTACAAGTAACCATTGATACTTTTAGAGCTAAGCCGTTAAAATATTGGCTTTGAATTATGGTCAAACATCATAGGAAACAGACATCATAGAAATTAAAGAGTTTCTGCTATTTTTTGGTCAATTGATTCATACTATTCTAGAACATTGAAACATCATATCCTAAAGAATCGACTTTGACGCGGTTTTGTGTAGTACCGATATATGGAATCTAAAGGCTTTATGTGATTCTTTTTAAATAACCATGATAAACAATGTAGAATCATCAAGCAATTATGTGAAGAAGCAAAAAGACCCTGCGACAAAACAAACCAAATTCTACAATCAATCATATATACTTCTATTCACAGCTTGAATTTTCCAAGACCTAAAATCCCAAAAATGATGTAAATGTCAGTGATTAGTTCAGTATTCTGTACAAGTAACCATTGATACTTTTAGAGCTAAGCCGTTAAAATATTGGCTTTGAATTATGGTCAAACATCATAGGAAACAGACATCATAGAAATTAAAGATTTTCTGCTATTTTTTGGTCAATTGATTCATACTATTCTAGAACATTGAAACATCATATCCTAAAGAATCGACTTTGACGCGGTTTTGTGTAGTACCGATATATGGAATCTAAAGGCTTTATGTGATTCTTTTTAAATAACCATGATAAACAATGTAGAATCATCAAGCAATTATGTGAAGAAGCAAAAAGACCCTGCGACAAAACAAACCAAATTCTACAATCAATCATATATACTTCTATTCACAGCTTGAATTTTCCAAGACCTAAAATCCCAAAAATGATGTAAATGTCAGTGATTAGTTCAGTATTCTGTACAAGTAACCATTGATACTTTTAGAGCTAAGCCGTTAAAATATTGGCTTTGAATTATGGTCAAACATCATAGGAAACAGACATCATAGAAATTAAAGAGTTTCTGCTATTTTTTGGTCAATTGATTCATACTATTCTAGAACATTGAAACATCATATCCTAAAGAATCGACTTTGACGCGGTTTTGTGTAGTACCGATATATGGAATCTAAAGGCTTTATGTGATTCTTTTTAAATAACCATGATAAACAATGTAGAATCATCAAGCAATTATGTGAAGAAGCAAAAAGACCCTGCGACAAAACAAACCAAATTCTACAATCAATCATATATACTTCTATTCACAGCTTGAATTTTCCAAGACCTAAAATCCCAAAAATGATGTAAATGTCAGTGATTAGTTCAGTATTCTGTACAAGTAACCATTGATACTTTTAGAGCTAAGCCGTTAAAATATTGGCTTTGAATTATGGTCAAACATCATAGGAAACAGACATCATAGAAATTAAAGATTTTCTGCTATTTTTTGGTCAATTGATTCATACTATTCTAGAACATTGAAACATCATATCCTAAAGAATCGACTTTGACGCGGTTTTGTGTAGTACCGATATATGGAATCTAAAGGCTTTATGTGATTCTTTTTAAATAACCATGATAAACAATGTAGAATCATCAAGCAATTATGTGAAGAAGCAAAAAGACCCTGCGACAAAACAAACCAAATTCTACAATCAATCATATATACTTCTATTCACAGCTTGAATTTTCCAAGACCTAAAATCCCAAAAATGATGTAATAAATTGAAAATTATATCATAATCAAACCAATTGAATAGACCCATAAATTTCAATAGGCTTAAATGAAAATAATGTAATAAAACCTCACCAATTAATGAAAAAAATCCATAAATAATCAAAACTACACAAAAAAAAAATTACCGTAATTTATAAATTGTTAAGAACGGGAACTGTCATCCATAGAGAAAAGGTTTAGTAATTGATTAGGGAAAGGAGTAGAAGGTGATGCTTGGGAAAATTTTGTTGCTGGGAGAATGAGATGATGTGCGTGAAATTTTGGGGGAAAAGAAAATTGTTGGGCTGGGAGAGAAGAGTTGGGATTATAAGAAAATTGAATTGGAGCATGCTCGACGAAAGGGAATTCCAATACTAAAGGTGGATCAATTAGGCTAAACAAGAGGGGCCAACAAAAGATGGTGGTAGCCCATGCATTAGGCAACACATGTTTTTTTATAGTATTAGTTTCTTTTTGGCAAAGTGATAGTTTAGTTTATGTCTAATTGCATGGTCAAGTTAATTAGTAAATGTATTATGTATAGATTAGTAGTTCAATATACCTATTATTATGTATGAGATCTATGACTTATAACCTCTATTTTCTATATATTTTTAATGTTGTAATATATAAGCTTATATAAACTAGATTCTCATCATTATGTTACTTTGATAAAAATATAATTTTAAAAAATTATATAAAATATAAAAGTGTTACCTTTAAGTGTAAGTAATACAAAAAGTATTACATGTTTGTGTGTTACTAATATAAAAAGTGATTCATGTGCATTAAATCTTCCATTCTCAAATCTACCAAACATAAATCATGAAACCAAAATTTGTACATTCAAATAAACTTGATTAAGGTTGTATTTTTATTTGATAAATGATTAAGGCTGTTTTTCAGGGCAAAACCTCTCTAAAGACTCTAATTCTTGCTATACTTACTACTCCGTTCAAACTTCAAAACAATAATTAATCTCCTTTTAGAAGCACATATGTCATCTCCTCACTATAATAATTTTTTGATGACAAGTTTGTATCACAAATTCTAAATCTTAAATTATTCTCAAGATTCTCAATAAAAACATTACAAATTTACAATTAATTGAAAAAATATGTAAAAAATAAACCAAAATAATAATCATACAAATAATTGAAATAAAAGTATAAAACCCTAGAAATTACCTTTGTGTTGCCTTGGTGCTGCCGGACTGAGGGTGAGTGGGTGCTGGCGTGCTGCGGTGCTGCCGGAGTGCCGCCGCCGGCTGCGGCCTGTAGACTCGCCTGGTCAGTTGGTGGAGCCGTGGGGTTGAAGAATTGGAGTGAAGGACAGGCTGAATTGGGTGTGCAGGTCAGTTGTATTGGTGAGGTGGTGCCGGTGGTGTCGTGCAGTCTTGGTGAGAGACTGAGGTGCCGCCGACCGCCGTCCTTCGTGAGTTCGTGAGGCCTGAGTGAGGGTGAAAATTGAGAGGCTAAGGCAGCTGTAGGGCACCGCACGAGAAGAAGGCAGGAGGAAAGAGTGCTGCGTAAGAAAGGGAGAGAATGAAATTCATCATCTGATCAACAACGAGTAGCAGACTGTCTCACCCTCAATCTCATTTCTCACGATTACAGATCTTCATGATTTCTGAAAGGGGGTTGAGTTTGCCACTAATTCAATTTATTTCACAACAGAAGGAAGGGAGGGAGACTTCATTCAAGAATACCACACAATACATAACCCAACACCTTACAAGTCTAATAAGTGCTTATTTTATAACAGTTTAGGTCTGAAAATTTCAAGTCGGACCAAATTATCTAATTTTTACCAACATACTAATATAAATTTAGTTTGGATTAGATCGAAGATGTTTGGACCAAATGAAAATAAATCAAAATAGATTGACAAATTAAACGTGGCCTAAAATACAATAGGCATCCTTGAAAGTTGCAATCTTTGACCATTAATTTTGTTTAAACAACTTAAAATAGTACTTGAGTTGGAGAGTTGCAAACATCTATAGGAGAAAGTGAAAATCCCGATTAATTGAAATAGGAATAGGAATCGGATTTGGGATTACAATTTCGAGTAGTAAGATTAGAAAACTTCTTGTAAATAATTATTTAAGAACCAAAACCTGTTGAATACCCGAATACTCTACCTATTTGATTATATATATATATATATATATATATATATATATATATATATATATATATATATATATATATATATATATATATATATGGGGGAGGGATCATGTGAGAACCCTCCCCTTATGTGAGAACTACTTTTTAGTGAGAACTCATCTTACACCATTGGATGCTTGATGATCTAGGGCTGAAAATGTATTAGAAATGGATGGCAAATCTATAAATATTTAGACATTGTGTTAAAAATCTTTTGGCTGGCAGAGTGTTTCAGACAAAGTTTGTACTTTCTTTTGCTGGCACAGTGACTTTTGCGTGTTTGCCATTTTGTTCATCATTAGACTTACGTGTTTCATCCTTTTCTTCATTATTAGACTTGCGTGTTTCATCCTTTTCTTCATTATTGTGCATCGATTTAGAACATTACAATTCAATTGTTTAGAACATTACGTTCAATGGTTTAGAACATCAAGTTCAATAGTTTAGAATATGATGTAAACTAGTTTAGAACATGATATCTACTAGTTTAGAACATGATGTTATTTGGTTTAGAACATAATGTTCTACGGGTTAGAACATTATGTTCTTCGGTTTAGAACATTATGTTAATTGGTCCAATGCTTTGATATTATGTCGAATTTGGCTTAGAACATTATGCTCATTACTTGGTTAACATAATATTCATTGTATATACCGAATTTCGAGCATTAATCACTAATTCTAACGAAATAACACAAAATTCAGTTCAATAGTTTAGAACATTATGTCAAATTAGGTTGAGAACATTACGTTCAATGGTTTAGAACATCAAGTTCAATAGTTTAGAACATGATATTCACTAATTTAGAACATGATGTCCACTAGTTTAGAATATGATGTTCTTTGGTTTAGAACATGAAGTTATTTGATTTAAAACATAATGTTCTTCGATTTAGAACATTATGTTCTTCGGTTTAGAACATCACGTTAATTGATCCAATACTTTGATATTATATCAAATTGGGCTTAGAACATTATGATCATTACTTGGTTAACATAATGTTCATTGTATATACCGAATTTCGAGCATTAATCACTAATTCTAATGAAATAAAACAAAATCCAGTTAAATAGTCTAGAACATTATGTCAAATTAGGTTGAGAACATTACGTTCAATGGTTTAGAACATCAAGTTTACTAGTTTAGAATATGATGTTCACTAGTTTAGAATATGATGTTCAGTAGTTTAGAACATGCTGTTCTTTGGTTTAGAACATGATGTTCTTTGGTTTAGAACATAATGTTCTTCGGTTTAGAATATCACGTTAATTGGTCCAATGCTTTGATATTATGTCAAATTAGGTTTAGAGCATTACATTCATTACTTTAGTACATAATGTTCATTGGTTTAGAACATTATGTTCTTCGGTTTAGAACATTATGTTCTTCGGTTTACAACATCATGTTAATTGGTCCAATGCTTTGATATTATGACAAATTAGGCTTAGAACATTATGCTCATTACTTTAGAACATCATGTTCATTGGTTTAGAACATTATGTTCAATGGTTTAGAACATGATGCTCATTATTTTGAAAAAACACCGAAATTATGGAACTATCACAAACCTGTTTCGAACAATCTACTCAGAACAAACTGCCAATATACTTATAACAATGGTTGCAATATGAAGAACATTATATACCTATTGCGAAAGAAATGTACGAACTTGTGGGTTTTGAGATGATGAAGTAAGTGGTGCAAAATGGAGGAATTGTGAAAGTTTAAAGAGAAATGAAATGGCGAAAGAAGATGAAAGGGCTCTGAAGAAGTTTTGAAGTAGTGAATGAAAAGTGATGTGTGTTCCCTTTTTCCCAAGTGTCAGTTACACTTTTTAAGCAACTGCCTTTTGTCAGTTTTTAGATTAATTACGAATTTGCCATTATGTTCAATTAAATGTCATCCATTAGATATGCCAAGGTGTATGGTGTTAGATGGGTTCTCACCTTTAAAAGAGTTCTCATATTAGGGGGTTCTCACGTGAACTCATCCATATATATATATATATATATATATATATATATAATTTATGATGGATTTAGTAACTTTGAGAAACCCAATTAAAAGTTGATTGGAAAATTTTAAAATATTCTATTATTAAAATCTCCAAAAACACTAACACAAAAAGTTAGAATTATAGGTTTTTTACTATATAAAATGTCTAACTGCGTGTTAGGATACCCAATTTCAGTTTCAGCTTGGAAAAGGTACCAATTTTGCCAAATTCAAGTCCTGTATCCTGATTTCTAGAATTAGTCCTAATTAATACCAATTAAATCCTCAAAAATTGGGTGAATACTCGAATTATGCACGTCCTAAATCACCCTCAAAAGTTGGGTGAATACCCGAATGTTTTACAATTGGGCGTCAAAATGCACAGCCCATCTCTTCAAAGTTCAAACCACCCATCCAACGTTACAATTCTAGAACACTTTCTATCCCCTTCTCAAACTGATAAAACATCCTAAAACTTCTAGGGTTTTTCATTTCATTATCCTTCAATCTTCTAATCTCTCTCCACTAACTCAACACTCTTCACACTCCCCCATCTTTTCCTCACCTGTTAATCAGGTAATTTATCAAATAATCATTCGTTACGTTTCAATCAAAAGTTAAATTATCTGGGTTTTGCTCATCTTTTCTTGATTCAAATAATTGCACTATTTTTTTTTACTGTGTACTTGAGTTTTATCTGTTCATTCTTCCACACTTGTAAATTGGTTTATGAATTTAACTGATTTTTCATTCTGGATATTGTTGTATTGAATCTGTTCTTCATTCTAGCAAATGGGGTTGTGTTATTTTTGCTGTTTTCCAATTTCATCTGCACATTCTTGTTGATGGGTTAATGGGGTTGTGTTATTGTTGTATTGAATCTGTTCTTCATTCTAGCAAATGGGGTTGTGTTATTTTTGCTGTTTTCCAATTTCATCTGCACATTCTTGTTGATGGGTTAATGGGGGGTAAAATGTGATTGTTAGGTGATTTTGAGTAGTGGGAATTATTGTATTATACCTTTTTATTATTATTATTATTATTGCAAGTGGGTTTATGTGATGTTTGCTGTTTTTTTTTTTGTTCAATTTGGTTGTTGAAGTAGGAAAATGGCAGCAGCACAGCTTACAGCAGCAACTGTTTCAAGCAGGAGTTTGCCCAGTTTTGATGGTCTTAGGCCGTCAACACTCAAAGTTACTGCCTTTGCACCCTTGAGACCAGGGCTTACCCAGAGGTCTTTCTGCCCTCTTGTTGTTAAGGCTGCTACTGTTGTTGCACCCAAGGTAATTTCACTTCATATCGATTTGGGGAATACTTTTGTTTGTCATATTTGCTTTGAAACTTTGTTGTGTCGTTCGTTAATTAGTGATGTTGTATGTCGGCTTCTTGGTTTGGACCAGGTGTGATTGCTGTGTGATTTAGTTTTTCAGATCGATGGTAGCTTGGGGTTTGATGTTGCCATGATGATGTGGTATATTGTTGTTGGTCTCTAGTTAATGGTTTGGAGTTTTTTTCCGGGTGATTCCGTAGGTGGAAGAATATTGGTTGTTAAGTATGCAGTTTGATGTTTTGTGGATACAATGATGAAGTGTAGAATTGGTTGGTTTTAGTGCTCTACATTGGTGATTATATTGAATATAGGAATAGAATAATTGAGGGACTGAAGTATCCAACTTGATATTTAATTAACACTGATGAAGTGTGTTGTTGCCTTAGTTTATTAGCCTCTTTCTTCCGATGAGTTTGGTGTGAGCTCATGTGATCTACTATTGCTATTGGGGGTGTTAGTAGGCTATGGTCTGGTATTGTTGAGATGTAGAAGTTATTTTCCAATAAGAACTGGTTGATTGTAAGGTTTAAGAAGTCTCTTCTTTCATTTTTAGTGATAATATACTCCATTTCTGTGTAATTAGTAGAAAATTTCTTCAACTGAGATATTAACAATTCAAGGAATCAATTATTTCTTGGGTGAACTGGTATATTCTGTTGGCCAATCAAATTTGTGTGAAACCAAACATGCTACCAATTAAACCGGAGGAATTATGCTCCAATCATTCATTTTGTTGTGATGTCTGCTCAGTCTGCTCCTCTTTTGCCCATCTGATCATACAAGGAAACTCAACTTTTTCTGTGACCTGGTCTTGGCAATGGATCAGAGCTAATGCAATTCTTTACTATGTTGGTTATATGTATTTGAGGTTGAATTTTATCTGCTGAATTTGTTTTTCCAATATTTAATAATTTTTTTATAAATTACCGGCTGAAAGCCTGAGACTGTTATTATACAATTACCGGTGAAGTAGTAGCTTTGGTGATGTTTTGCTTTCGGAGAATAAAGTCAACATATGATATGTCGCACATATACTGAGGGAGTGCTAAAGATTCTCTTATATGCAAAGTAGGAGGATTATTATTGCTTATACCATGAACTCAAGATGACTGAGAAATGAATTTCTGATTTTCACGATCCCATTGAGCAGTATACCTCAATCAAGCCTCTTGCTGATAGAGTGTTAATCAAGATCAGGGAGGCAGAGGAGAAGACTTCTGGTGGAATTTTTCTACCTTCTACTGCTGTAACTAAGCCTCAATCTGGTGAAGTGGTGGCTGTTGGAGAGGGCAGGACAATTGGGAAGAACAAAATAGAAATTGGTGTCAAGGTAACTAGTTGATGTCCAAATGTTGTGTGGTGCTAAACATTCTGTTAGCTGGTTGACCAATACTTTTCTATCTTTACCTTGGCACAGACTGGTACCCAGGTAGTCTATTCCAAGTATGCAGGGACTGAGGTGGAATTTAACGGGTCAAACTATCTGCTACTGAAGGAAGATGATATTGTTGGCATTCTAGAGACTGATGAAATCAAGGATCTCAAGCCTCTGAATGAGAGAGTTCTAATTAAGGTTAGTACTTGTGTTCCGTTATTCATATGATTATATGTTCATACTTCTGTAATCATCCTCGGAGAAATCATCTCATCACCTACTTGATTCTTTATTATTGTTACTGGCATTTATTGATTAGATGTATGTGTTATACTAGAAAATTGCATGTGGCACTCAACTTAGTTTTGGTTCAATCAGATGGCAAATGTGCACACTGTTAAATATTGGATTCAAGATGATTACTAATAGAGGATTCAATGTTTTCAATAGTCAGAAGATTTAGGAAATAGATTAAATGGGATGATATTTTTGGTTCGTGTTCACAATCTAATGGGGTTTGAAGGAGAGTTTTGATGGTATGGTTCAAGAATAGATAGGAGTGATCTTTTTTGGTTCATTCTCAGGCAACAGTCTGATTGGTTTGGAGGAGAGTTTTGATGAAATGATATCAAGGATAGATAGAAATTAGGAAACAATTGTTTGACTGCATCATCTTTGTTCTTATACGTTTGCTAATATTCCATCTGTTTTTGGAGTCGATATGAGAATAATAGCGCAATGTATGTATTGCTGATTGAAACTTGCCTCATTTGAATAAAATGGGTGTAAAAATTACAGGTTGCTGAGGCTGAAGATAAAACTGCAGGAGGTTTATTTTTGACTGAGGCATCCAAGGAAAAGCCCTCAGTTGGCACTGTAAGTATCTCCAACCGCACTTTTCAGTTTGGTATACCTTTCTGAAGATATAGCCTTTACCTGACAATGCCTCGTCAACCTTTATATTTGGTGGAACAGGTGATTGCGGCTGGGACTGGTCCTTTGGACGAGGAAGGAAACAGAAAACCATTGTCAGTGTCACCAGGGAACACAGTGATGTATTCCAAGTATGCAGGAAATGAGTTCAAGGGCGAAGATGGTTCTGATTACATAGTGCTTCGGGCATCTGATGTCATGGCTGTGCTCTCCTCCTAATCACATCTTAAACTAATGTAAAAGGATTGTTTAGGTGATAATGATTTTTGTAGCAACTGACAGGAGCATCATGAGTTATGGAGTGTCCATATAGTTGTGCTTTCAGTTTTGATTGTTTAGTTTCTTTCACTTCAATCATGTATTCTTCAACCTGATAGTGGGATCTGGATATCAGCTTGAACACCTTTAAGTAAATTAACTGAAACAACAGTGTTACTAACTTGAGTAAAGAGTTATTCCATGTTCTTTTGTTTTCTTTGACAACAAAGCATGGAGGAGCTCAATTGTCATATATGCTAGTTTGCTGCTAAATAGTAAGAGTATTCATCAGTAATTTTTAGCCCAATCTTCACAATATTGTTGATGTATAAAATACACATTGACAATATTGTGCTAGTCACATGGTTAATGAAGTTTGAATTGGTAGTGTGATTTGTAATTTTGGACAATCCTACTTCTGTAATGAAGATGAACCCTGTTTATTGAGGATACTGTATATGAATGACAATGTATTTTTAAGAAGTTTCACTTTAGCTTTTGTAATTTCAATTGGGACATTTGGGAGTACAAATTCTCAACCGAAATCTTTTAATTAGGAATTGATATTAGCACACCTTATTATATCCCATCTGTATGTAGTTTTTTATACTCTACATACAAGAGATACGCCAATCACAATTTTGGGAGCTTCAAAATCATTTTCCCTTTTAGTCATCGTAGGGATTGACACGGACATGTAAGCCCACAGTCTCACATGGACTCGACGTAGCCTTTTCTTTTAAACGGTTTACGAACATGTCCATACCACTTCATGCACTTAGTTGACCGCTGTTTTTGTACCCACTCACAGTTCTTAATAATTCAAGTCCTTGGGCTCGATGCAGCTGTAGCACCACAAAACTCCCAGATAGGCGGAACAAACTTTGCCCCCACAATGTAATGCATGGATAACTGGATTTCCACTTACAAAACAATGTACTTGACAGGTCTACATTACATGCAGAATATTCAGTTCTTTAATTCAGAAAATAATAAGCATACCAATTTCTATAAAGAAAAATGTGAAGTTGCGAAGTACTAATACTTCTCGAATCACTTTTGTATCTGATCTAAGAACATTCTTCCGGCTAAAGCACATTCAATGCCCTTAGATCTCATTTTCCATAGAGAACAACAACACTAACTACACAATTAAATCTACATCTGAACTGATAGCATTTACAGTGCCATATCACAAGTGATACAGCTACAAGTGGTGACGTAAACTTGACACACCCCCGTTGCATATGGAGTTAGTAACTACTACAACACTACATCTATTACAACACTAGCTTTACAGATAGGTTGCGTGAAAACAAAAGCCGGTGCCAGAAGATAAACCAGGTCCACAATGTCCTATGTAATCTAAGGGACAATAGTTTAACTTCATGCTCCTAGCCCAATCAGGATACACGCAGGAGAATAAGAAATACGAGATCGATAGCTCAAAAACGATAATCTAACATTGGTGTGTTTGAGTTATGGAGTTATGGGAACTAGGAGGCCAGAGCATAATAAAGATTCAGCAGCCTACCCCAAGAATATACCTTCTGTTGATAATAGCAACTGTTAAAAGTGCAAACTCAACCATTTTCCTGTGTTCTATCGATTCCCCAAGATTTAACAGGCACGGTAGGGTATACACTTATGCCAGAATTTGAGGCAGCAAAGATGTATCTGAGCTTGAAACCCTCAACGATTGAATGACGCAGCAGAGTGGTCGTCGTACTGTCTCCACTCATTACCACTGTCAGCACCACTAGATGCTTGATTGGGGATTGGTCCACTACCCAAATCTCCATCCAAACTCATTTGTTGCACTTCAACAGATGATAGTATCTTTATGCTTAGAACACAATTCACAAATTCACTGCCATTAACCAAAGAGAAAGTTAAGGACAAAATTGAAAGACGCAAAGAAACAAATTCATGAAAATTATTGCCACCTATACTTACTCCCATGGATCATCTCCCACCAATAGAATGTCATTTTCATGATCTACATAGACCAGTTTCCAATCCGTTCTTTGAGGATCTTCCAATTGTCCTTCGATGCCAAACATGCGAGCAAGATCACGCCTGAGCTCCCCATATCCCTTGTAACGAGTAACATCAATGGATCTCCCAACTGAGCCACGCTTTTGCACCTTTTAATAGATCAAAGAACCACAAATAAGCTATCCAATAGCAGCAATCATTTTATAAATTGATGAAGCAGATCCAACAACCCAATTTATATAACAGGAAGTCCAACATAACTGAGAGGATCATACATGTTGACATTGAGAAAAACTATTAAATGCATTAACATCTAAACATGGGTGAAGGACCCCTACAATTATTTCCAAGAGAAAGAAGTATGTTCTATATTAAAACTATAGACAAATTCAAACAGCATCAAACTTGATGCTGACGTCACTACAATCCAATTTTATTTCCAGACAACCGGATCTTGAACTGTATGCTTGAGGCTGAGGAAAGGCACATCAGCAATTTTCATTCAAATCCCCATCAATTCCTGGAAATCCTTACAAGATGTAGCACACATACAGATAACTAGTCATGTAAAAACGTCAAAAAAACATGTAGCAGGAAAATGCTGCCACATCACAAAGAGAAAATATTCAGATGTGTATTTTAAGACGAGGAAACAGGATTGAAGTAAGAGGAATTTATCACACATAAATAAAAAGCACGTCGACAGATTCAGCACTGCAGAATTCCAACAAAATGTCAAGAAAAAAGCCATGAAATGTTTAGTTTAAGCACATTACTACGTGGAGCATATCTTTTCCCCATCCAATGCACAAATAAGATGCATACCACAACCAACAAACCAAAAGCAGGACAACTAACCTTTGTATATGTCCTCATACGTGGAGCCTGGCTTGGCCACATCCCACCACCCAAACCAGCAGGGTCATTAATAGCTGCTACGTCATTTGAGCATCCCGACTTGAATGGCATAGTAGGAATCCCAAATGACTGGGGGCTCATGCCAGCACCTGACAATTCTGTTTCAATTTCTTTGGGGGTACCATTGTAACTAGAAAGCAAGTTCTGGAGCTCTTTTCCCGTGTCAAAACTCCTCGACAAAAAATTATCAGGTGCCAAATCATCCATGGCAGTTGAAAGAGGAAGATTACTCCTATGATGGGATTGAACATCACCATCCAACCCAAAGCTTGGAAGTGATAAATTCTGCTGAAGTCCACTAACATCCAAGCCAAACGAAGTGACAGAAGAGGATGCATCCAATGGATCAGTAATCATGCCATTAATTCGTGTAGGTTCCATAATTTTTGAGGTCGGTACTTCATTCTTGATCCTAATATCAGACTTCTGTTGAAGATCTTGCACCATATTATTATCGGGCTCAACAGCTGAATGCTCAACTAGCATGTTCTGCCCTTGTTGGTTGCGATTCAAGAAGTTTGAACTGGGAATCTGGCAATTATTTGTAGAGGGTGATGTGGAACATGATGGAGCATCTCCATCAGTAGGGACAGATAGAGATCGTACGATCCCAGTTTTCTGCATTCCCTGAAGTTGAACTGCTGAAACTGCTGGAAAATGCATAAGAGGAGACGAGGAGATAGTATTGACACTTACTTGTTGCGGCTGATACTGAGATAAGGGACGCTGCTGCAGAATTTGGTTTGGTTGAGCAGCACTTTGTTGTGCTGTTACTTGAGGTTGGGCTTGAGAACTGGTAGTAGACAGCAAAGGGTGTGACTGCTGTGGATGCTGTTGATGTTGCTGCTGTGCCTGAGGTTGCTGCTGTAACTTTTGCAGCAGCTGGAGTTGAAACTGATGCTCTGAAAGACTCTGTAAGACAGCCGGCCTCTGTGACAGGCTTTCTTGAAATAAATGTTGGGAAGACTGTTGCAATTGTGCCGGCTGCTGCTGAAGTCTCTGTAGAACATTATGTTGCTGTTCTGCTTGCTGTTGAAGCTGCATATCTGGAGCTAAAGATGTCAAATGAACAAAATCTTTATTAGCCGGAACATTTGATGGGCCCTGGGTGTTTCCAGCCAGCATTTGCTGGTGTTGAAGCTGCGCGTACATAGGAGACTGTGGCAAATTCTGACTTATGTTCTGGTTAGGAGACATGAGGCCACTACTTACAAATGTTGATTGTGGGATTTGCTGTTTTTGTGGTGTGGGCTGTGATGGTTGTGTTTGATGTTGTGCCTGCTGTTGTAATTGTTGTTGATGCTGTTGTTTCTGATGTAACTGCTGTTTCTGCAGCTGTTGTTGCAGAGACTGTTGCTGCTGTGGTAGCTGTTGTTGCTGCTGTTGTGAGTTGAGAGGATTCTGCAACAATTGCTGGAGTTGTTGCTGTTGAGACCATGCTGCAGATTGCTGCTGTAATTCACCCACTTGATTCTGTTGAACACTTTTGTTGAACTGGATACTCGGCATAGATAAAGACGGAGATTGGAAGTTCAACAACTTGGATGGATCATCAGTACCAAGGCCATCATGCATGGAAGATGCTGTAAACATGGATGGGAAAATCCCAGGCTGTGCACCAGGAACTTGATTGTTATGTTGCATGTTCATCCACTGTACTAGACTCAAGCCAGGAAATATTGAGCTGGGAACATCTTTCATGCCAAAATCATCACCAAGCCAAGGCATACCCCTCTTGAACATACCATCCATATCAGAGTCATCGTCTGTGAAACAATGTAGCCAGTTATGATATGAATTAAATTACAAGGAATTCCAATTAAATTACAAGGAAATCCAGGTTGAGCCTTAAAGGAATAGAAACAAAAACCATATGCACCAACCAAGTAACTAAATTATCCGAAGTGATGGTTACTGTTTAACTCAGCTAGGGATAAACTAAGCTTCTACTGTGAAATTAGCATCAGGTAGCATACCTTGCATCCCCGGCTGCTTAGGAAACTTTGGTCTGAAAAATGGAGGAGGACATATGTAGAAGGGAGTGACAACAGGCTCTATGTCCCAAATAGAAACTCGACTAGGTCGTTCCCCAGCAGTTGATTCGTCCCAGCCAACCTATAAACAAGATAAAAGCAGGTGAGCAGAGACCGTCAAGATTTAAATAGGCCAATATGAAATAGGTGAAGGAAAGCCTGCTAATATAAATGATAAGAAACATGTGAAATCATGAATATCCACCTCATAGCTTTTTCTCAGGAAAGGGGAATGAGAATGTACATGAACCAAAAGTAGCATAGAAGCAGAACAATACCTGGAGGTTTCGCCACTGAGAGCTTTTCCATCGCACTGGATCGAGGTCACTGATTCCTGTTATAGTACCCATATATCTACGAACGCCACACTCCTCAGTTTCAAACATCATCCTAAATCGCATGCCCAGAGAAACTTGGGTATACATAGCTTTATTATACTTAGCCAAGGGTACTACAAACTCAGCTGGACTAGCCCTGTCAATATAAGTTCAGTTTTGGAGGACGCTCGTCAGATAAAATATAATGATTTACTCCCTATGTCCCATAATACCTTACCTAGTTTGACCTTTTGCACTATCCATGAAATTGCTTTGCCTGCAATTTTTGTATTTATATATATAACTAGCAAACTTGACTTTTTATAGAAAGGATCTTAGGTTAGTATCAATCTATATATTCAAAATATCAACTTTTCATATTTTTTGCACATGGACAATGGACAAAGTCGTGCCTACTCAAACGCATCCGGTCAATACAAGCAAGGTATTATGAGATGGAGGGAGTATGAAACTAATCCAAACTATGTATACAGTAAACTACCTTGGATTGTAAAAAATGGAAAATGGACTGTTATTAGTAGCTGCATGAGCTGCTGCAGCAAGAATTCCAATATGCATGCTGTCACTGGATATGACAGATGACGCAAGGGCAGGTTGCTGTCTGTTTGCCCGTCGTATACCTAAAAGAAGTAGTGATTTCTCGTCTCTACAAGCAATATGTAAGTCATTAAATCAGCTAGGAGCCTAGGACACCAATTCTACCAAAATACCAAATATAGAACTTTCTCATCCTGAAAAAATATAAAGGATTAGATACCTTATAAAGAGAACAGAATCACCAGCAAATAATCTTTTTGAACTAACAAAAACACTCCACCCAGTAGTCAGTAGGTGCCTTTTTGGCTGACCTGAAATCAAGAAGATATGCATAATGTACTCTGATCATCACATAATTTGTTGGAATATGGAACTAAAACAATGCTTCGGTCCTAGGTCTAGCCTTTAGCTAGGCAAAGTGCTTCGAAACACTATAGTCTCTAAGAAAATCAACTAGCAATGATGAAGGCAAACCTAATTGATCCTTTGTCAAAAACAAGTCTTTATCTAAACGGCACTCTTTCCGTATATATTACGAGAACTTGAGCCCTCATTTTACTCAATGTTGGATCAAATTCACGATAGTTCGGGGCTAATCAACAATATTATGCAGCTAAAGTGTCAAGCAACAAAGGCTCATTATACGCAAAACAGGGAGAGATAAAATAGGAGATACTGATATTCTATATATAGAATCATATGGCATCTATATGGTAACTACTCTTTCAAGACGTTCAAATCTGAGATTTTTTTCAGACCAGTCAATGGATGATTCAGCTATAAAAAAAAATTCTCATTATTAATGATATTTGACAGCCTACATCATTAGAAGACATGCAGAGAAGAGCATGTTGAGAAATACTACAACAGAAAATTGGCCACAGCATATGGTACCTATAGTTCTTGAATGGGAGCATACCTCGATAAATATGTCTGAAGGTCCATGTTTGATTATGCAAATCTTTTGCCATCAGCTCTTGGCAAGGAGGTTGCATAGAGAAATCCTATCAGATATCTTCCAGGTAAGCACAATAATAAGGTAGAGAAAAAATAACATACAAATGTAGAATGGATTTGTTTGAATTTTTAACTCACCAGAGGTGGGAATATCTTCTCAGCTGCCCTACGAGGTACAGAAAATCCCCCATGTGTGCTAGTGTCACTAGCTGTAAGAGTTTTGCAGAAGAACTCCGCAGGCTGCCTACTTTGTTTAAGGGCCATCTCTGACGCAAGCAATGCATCCCTGTCATACTGTAAGATTGACATGATCAAAACAAAGAATCTTGATTACACACCGACAATTAAAAAAAAAAAAGGAAATTGACCTAATATTCCAATCAAATGGCAGCCTTACCTTATTAACTGGTTGAAGAGTCATCTGTGCATACACCTCATCTGTTTCAGGGTCAGCCTGACACAACATGAAAACAGCATAAAACATGTATAAGAGAAAATGACAGGCAAGACATCAGTGTAACATATATTTCAGATTCAGCTCCATTCCAGGAATATTATGTAGGTCAAATTCCATACAACTTCTTGCATAAAAATAAAGTCGTGTACAATTATCCAAAGAAGTCAGGCTAAGGTCAATCCTAATCCAAAGCCTAAGAGAGGGATTTTAGACATCAATGGTATCAAAAGAATACAAGGAGCCATACATGTAGTGTGACACTATGGAGGATACAAATCAACTTGGACGGAAGATTCGGATAGCTCGGGATGCCGTCCGTCTCCTTTTGCATAGAAGCAGCCACCTGCAAAACACCAGGATTTTAGTACTCTCTATTACAAATAGGACTTTTAGCATTCACAAAAAATCTTTCATAAATGAACTAAAATACTTGTTCACTGTGGCCTTGTGGGAAGTAAACCACGAGGCTTCCAACAGGGGGCACAGCAACCAGTGGTCCAGCACAGGCATGCCACAACTCTGAATTAATGGCCCTTCCTTCTGTCAAAGATCCCAAATTAATAGAGTTCAGCAAAAACATTTGCACAAAATAGGAGCAACATTAAATCCACAGAACACAAAGTAAAAACAAGACATCATCAAGCACAGATGTAAACATAGCACAATAGTTAACAGAAACATCATTCAATGCAATTTCTATCATACGAACGTGACGTGGCTACCCGGTTACACCTAGCTCTAGGTACACCTGAAGGCAATTAATCTGAGAAGGATATTTCAGATACAACCCAGAAAAGAAAATCACAGCAAATACTTTTTACCCTTGAAGTGGAACAACATATATTTACTAACAGATAATAATGGCTACAACACTGAAAAAAATATATTCAAGCAGGTTGCCAGGGTCAGAGAAATGTCAACTTCAATCTTTATCCATCCCATTGATTATGCTTCCTGCATTTTATTTTATTTTTCCTTCTTTTTTTTTGGATGGATTATGTTTCCTTCTTCAGGTAAGTAAATTATATGCAACCAACAAAACAAGCCTCATACAATTTTACTGCCTAATCCCAAAAAGTTGGAAAGCTTTTTGCTAATCAAAATGTCAACTTCTAATTTCTCCCATATCATACTCAAAATTCAATCACACTAAAAAGAATGAAATTTTCCCATGATCCTCTTCCAGATCATATACTAAGATCAAACATCATTGGTTAAAAAAAAATATTCGAAACTTTTCTTCATCTTCTTCTTCAAGCTTCCACTTTTTTCACAAGCAAACAAGATGAAACCAAACAAGTTAGTTCATAAAAAAAAAAAGAGGAAACTTGCATCACCTTCTCCAGAGTTGGGCATGAGACCATTAGAAGGAGCTTTCATGATTACCAAACCCCTCTTAATCAATCCACCAAAAATTAAAAAAAAAATCACTTATTATTTCTCTTAATTACAACTATAAATTCAAACCCACTCAGTCATCTTCAGCATTGTCTTCTTCTTTACACTTCTTCATCACTGATCCCCTATTCTTGCTCAAATTAGCCCACAATTTACAACACTTTCAAATTTTTTCAACCCAGAAAAGCGTCAATTTAAAAAGAGCCAGAAATCCCGGAAAAACTACCCAACTCCCTCAACCAATCAAATTAGAGCAATACCCAGTTCCAGAAATCATGTAAACTTGTTAAAAAAATTTACAAAAACTCCGGGGCATATTGAGCTAAATTAATGTAATCAATTGAGGCCGAAAGCGCCGGAAGAAGGTGAAAAGGCGTCGGAAAGTGGAGGTGCTACGCCCATTGAGGAGAGGGAAAGTGAAGTTTGAGAAGAGAGATAAAACAGAAAGAAAAAGAGCGGAAAAGAAAGGAAAACAGCTTTTGAAGGAGGAGGAAGCCGACATTCAACAGACTGGAGCAGCTCCCTCTACTCTTACTCTTTTTTCTTGGGTTTTTTATTTTTATTTTTTGGGATTATTTTATTTGGCATCTTCCCTCTTTATAACTTTCTTCTTTTCCATTCTTAAGTATGTTTAGTTATTTTGGATACTCCCTCCGTCCGGTTTTTTTTTGTTCTATTGAGATAAAGTTACTTTTTTAACATACTACTAAAATCAAAATATGGTAGCTTTATAATTACCTTTTGTAATGATATCTTAAATAGAGAGAGTGTGTGGGGAACATGGAAATCAAGTGTCATATTTTGCTCCAAAAGTAAGACAGAATCACGTGGACTTGATGTCCAAGAGTATGGGCTCAAAATTATTGGACAAATTACATGCATTGAAATCAAATTTTCCACCAAAATTTTGAGGAAAATTTGAATACAAAAAATTGAAACAGAATTTCGGTCCTTCTATTGCCCCTTAAAAGAGCTTATAAAAGCAACCAATGTGGTGGACCAGATGAACAGAGCTGCCATTTACTAAGCACAAGAGCACCACTTACTGTATATTGTAGACCCCAGTTCTCTCAAAACAATATCATCATCGAGAAATGCGAGAGCTGCCATTTATAACATTCTTTCCCAGCACAAATAGCTTCCAAACAGTACAACCACAAGAATACAATGATCTTGTTGGTCATGAGCTATCCCTCGGAGGTCTCTGTCAAGAAAATACCATTGACAGAGCCTCTCATCCATCGAATATAGAGGTAACAGATACAACAATTAGCATAAGCCTCACAGAGGTAGATGCACCAGAGGTATAAGCACCAGAAACAGCAAGCACGCAGGAAAAGAGAGCAGAAGCACAAGCACCAGTAACAGAGAGCACATTTTTGTAGGCAGCAGTGGCACAAGAACGAGAAATAGATAGGGTAGAGGAACAGATAGCATATGCACAACTAGAAACAGAAAGCGCAGAGGAAGGAGGCACAGAGGAATCAACATGGCAGAGGAACAAATAATAGAGGCAACAATTCTTCAAACATGAATTTGTCAAAATTTCAAATGGTTTTAGGTTTAATAAACTTTTTAGAAATCATTTAAAATGCTTGACAATTTTGTAATATGGATAGAAAGTAAATCAATGAAGAATGATATATGCTGAAAACATTTTAACCCCTCTGGTGAATGCTTTTTTTAGACATATAGCATGAACATGTTTTTTTAGACAAATAACCTAGCATAACTGCAAGTGCATATTACCGTTGGTGGCATATGGCATCAATAAGAACATAGGCTAACAACACACATGCATATACTCATAGACAACTCTATCATCATTGAGAATACCTCTCTCAGATATAATTTTTAGTTCATAGCTTTAGTGTGTGTTAATCTATGTGATTACTAACCTATATGCCTCATCAATCAGATATGCACTTATAGAAATGGGTTTTATGTCCCAAAAAAACAGTGTACATGTTATTCAATCCACACTCCATCATTGGGGATCTACATGCAACCTAGAACAATAAGTAATGACTCGAACAACACTAAAACAGAAAACAATATGGAAAACATATGAGTACAACCCAAGACACATGAAGGCAAAGAATCAAATGTCATAAACATAATAACTAGCAAATAGCAGGAAACAAATGAGTATAACCAGAATGCTGAACAAAACCACCCTATATACATTAATAAACCACCCAAGATTCATATAATAAAAGAAATTGGAAGCCTAATCAAGATAATAACCAAAACACAATAAACACATTCCCAAAACCAAGTAGATATACCAAAATATAGGATGAAGCTCATAGCAAACAGGAAAACCATTAACAGAAACAAGAAGTATGTTGACATAAATAGAAAGCCCGATCTTAATAAAGTAGCTTTATCTCAATGGAGCAAAAAAAACAGATAAAGGGATTATACTAGGAAACAGAAAATAATATGCAAAACATATGAGTACAACCCAAGACACATGAAGGCAAAGAATCAAATGTCATAAACATAATAACAAGCAAAAAGCAGGAAACAAATGAGTACAACCAGAATGTTGAACAAAACCACCCAAGACACATTAACAAACCACCCAAGATTCATATAATAAAAGAAACTGGGAGTCTAATCAATATAATAACCAAAACACCATAAACACATTCCCAAAACCAAGTAGATATACCAAAAAACAGATGAAGGGATTATATTATGTTATTATATATGTTATATTTGATTTTTTATAGTTTTAAAAATATAATTTAATATATTTTTTCTTTGAATTAATAAGACAAAAAATTATAAAATAATTGATGTTTTACAAATTTACACTGAGATATATTTAACAAGATTCTACTTGAATATATTATTTGTTATAATAAAATTGAAATTTATTGTCAAAATTTTTAAAATTTAACTCTGAATATAAAAAATAGCTAACAAATAGAGACTTTCTAATAGAAAATGTGAGGTGGGGGGTAATTCCGGAAATGAAATTAAATTGGGATTTTACTATAGTATCTTTTCTTTATTAGGGACACTAGAATTTCGGTGCATACATCAACAAGTATTGGCTAGTTGGAGTGATTCCTGTCGACTAAGGTTCTTGGGGTGGGGATTATACCCGGCCCTTACCATACATCTCTTGCACGTTTAAGGGTTGTTTAGTATTATCTATATCCTTAATTTTTTTTTACTTTATTTTACTTTGTACGATTTTTGAAATACAATTTAAAATATTTTTATCTTTCGATTTATAAAATAAAAAATAATGAAAGTTTGATATTCAAAACATATTTACATTGAGATACGTAATCAAAATCGCACTTAAATATGTTATTTCTTATAACATAATGATAATTTATAATTAAATTTTTTTAAAACTTTAACTATATAAATAAAAATAGAACAAAAATAAAGGAATAGATAAAGTAACTAAATTTATTTACACGTGAGATGTACTAGTTTGGTATGGTTTGTCTTCTTACCTAAAATTTTAAAAAAAAAATAGTTTAGTATATATTGTTTTTCTCAATCATGCTTTTTCGAGCACTTATATACACAATATTCATACATATGAAAGTTCATTTTGTCATGTCCTCTTCACTTGGTATTTACTACATTTTTTTTTAAAAATGTGTGAGAGGCCTAGGATGATATTCATTAAATTTAATATTGTTTTTACTTTTTCTTACGATTGAGAATATGATTTACAATGAATTTTTTTTTTAAGTGAATTACTTAGAAAGTTAGAGCCATATTAATTTTCATTGACGTGCATGGACATGTTATGACATTCGTAAACGGATATCTAAGCAATAACTCTATAGGATTTTTACCAACTTATAAACTAGTAAGCATCGGAGTCATATTGTAAAGCTTTGTACTTGAAAAATTTACATGCATGTTTGATAGAATGATATCGAGTTACATAGCTAGTATCATTAATGTCATATATTTCTCCACTATAGACTCAAAAAACTTTGAAACTGGTATTTTCATGTAGATAACAAAATTTACTAGAGGCTCATAGTTGAACAAATTTTAGGCATATGTAGTTGTCGATCATATCATTAGTGCATATATCTAGACATCATTCATTCATATTCTTGACTGCATGATCTTATATTATACGAAGCATAACATCACGAAATTGCAAAAAAAAAATTTCCCCATTTCCCTTTATAAGATCTAATATTATTCCTATGCTAGTTTTCTAGGGAGACATTCCCAAACACGGCTTTAATTTCTTAGCTTGGTTTTTACCCCAATTTCTCACCTACAACTTTTGAAAAAACCCACCTTAGTAGAGGATATGATAGATTTATTTGGCGAAAAAGTTGATATGAGAATTATTTTGACATAAGTAAAGATGTAGAGTTTGGTAATTTTTAAAAGGCTATGATAAAAAGCGCACTTATATGTTGAAATTGTGAACTTTTCACCTTATGAATGAACATATAGCCTTTTCTTTACAGGAGAATTAATGAAAAATAAGTTTTAGTCAGTAGTATTTTACCTTATGAATGAAAAGTATGTTGCAGTACGTAATTCTACTTATTAAAATATGGAAAACCATAGTCATAATTAAAGCTATTGTTTCCTCCCTTTTGGTGCGTTTGTCCTTCTTTAAGTTTTACTAAAACTAAGGGAAATGGAGAAAAGAAAAACAATAGATAGGGTTTTTGGAGCAATTGTTCATATAATAATCAATTTGGTGACATTAATAAATAGGTTAGTGTAGGAAATTCCATGTAATTTTGCATGCCAAGGTTTTATTTACGTGCAACCTCAAATTCTACACACTCCTAAATGTTGCTTCTTCTTTTTTTTTTACTTCATCAACTATGAATTGAATAAAAATGATCAAGTACTTATTCATGATGAACCTTACTCTATCATGCATTACCATTTTTGGACGAGATTATAACTAATACAAAGTAGAGAGGAATCGAACAACTCCGTGTATAAAAATTACAATAAATATTTGTGAAAGAAAACTTGTATCAAATTTAATAACGCTTTCACTGGGGGTATGCTGCCATAAAACCATGAATTCATTATTATTAATAACAATATTCTTTCTATATTATAATTACAAAATATTTGACTTTGACATTCATTCACAACTTTGATCACATATTCTAAGTAAATAAAAATGAATATTATCAAGTAAATTTATACTCTGAATTAGGTTAGTTTCATCGTATGTTTTCATCGTATCAAATTTTTTTCCGATTCAAATTTATCAACACATAAAGATTTTAATGGTCAAAATTGTGTCCCAAGCATTAAAGTCAATACGTTGCATTTTTTTAGAATAGAGGTTTGTATTGGTATTATATACCAAAGTGGTGACCTAATAAACACATGACCGCTCAATCATATTTCAATAGAGAATTTCTAACTCCACTCAAACATTTTTTTTGTTCACCACGTACACTATCTCGCGCACTTTAGAGTTGGTTGGAATAAATTTCCATAAGCAAAAGATATTGGCATAAAATAATGATAAGATTATCATTAATTATTATTATTATTATTATTATTAATTACTGCTATAAAATTAAGGTCACCTAATTAAACTATACTGTAGTCTCTTTCAATTGTGAGGTCACAAAACCTACCATGAAGCACACAACCTTTAGTGGTGTTACACGTGGTAATTGAGCATGAAAAGCCGCTAAAATGCTGTGAATGACTGAATTATTATTCCTCATTCTACACGAGTAGATAAAAAAGAGAGTAAAAGATAAGCTTTTCTTACTAGAGTGGTCTTTACATACTCAACCTTCCTTATGTCACCCATTCACCATACTCTTTATCATTTTCTATTACGTTATTAAATATTTCGTTCAGGGCTATAAGTACTCTATTTTTAGTTTTTTTTTTGTTATATTTTTTATTATAAATTTTAATTATATTATAATAAATATTATATTTAATTACAATCTTCTAGAATGCGGCTCTATGTAAATTTTTAGAATAACAGATTTTTTAAATTTCATATATTACGAATTTAGAGAGAAAAAACGTTTTAATTAGTGTCTTAAAAATCGTAAAAAGTCAAATATAACCATTAAAAAGAGACAAAAGGAGTAATCCATTGGCTTTTTTCACCAACAATATTTAATTACACCTCATTCTACTCGGTAGTACTCCGTAATTCTTATTTCTTTTAAAAAGTATTAGGCGACGCAATGAAAAAAAGGCACTTGCCTCAAAATCCGGGGATTCACGTCATTTAAACTTATATTCCTACACTATAATTCATCAAACTTTAATTGTAAAGTAATTTACTCATTTTCCAGCTATTTATAACATGAAATTAAGGGGTGGGAAATGGGAATTATATAAAATGTAGTCATTGCTCTGAACCTGGACCATAACAATATGGGATGGGATGGGATAGATTGATTAGATTCTACCACCCTCAATCAATTAAACTATAGAGTATAATAATTAATGCGATTTAAAATGACGACCACCTACTGATGTTCTCAGCAAATCTGCGATTTATGATGAAGACCAATTATTGATGTTCTCATCAATCTGGGACATCTCAAGCAGATCAACTTATAAAGACAGCAACGAACATCTATCCATTAGGTTACATATTCGCCATTACTATACGGAGTACTATTCAAAACTGATGAATTGGATTTCACTACCGTAATTTGCCTACCTAATAAGTCAACAAAGTTTAATTTTTCCATCAACTTATCAAAGCTACTTAATGCAGGTTCATTTACGGTTTTACAAAAGGTACATATTTCATTCTAAGTTTAGGGTAGCTCATATAAGATTACAAATGTAAAAGGGGTTGAAGAAAATTTTCCAATATGGCTATATATATACTTTAAATTGTAATGTAGCCGATATTTGATTTTACGGAGTATATGGATAAATTGACAACTTACAATAGACATTCCCTAACTACAATTCACATACATCGGTTTACTAATTTTCATATATGTGCAATTTTTTTAGGGTGTAATAAAATGTTACTCACTCTATTCCTTAATGTTTGATTCATTTTGATCAAATATTAAAAGATTAATAGAGTATGCGTTTTCCCTTTCAAAAAAATCACGTGTTGAAAAAGTTATGTCATTGATACTGCTATGACATTTTGATTGGAATGAGTTTCTTCAAAAGTTGATAAAATTACTCCAATGAACAGGCTTAGTTACACACGAGAAGCAATGCCCATAGAGATAATGACCCCAATTTAGGGAAACATGCATATGATCATTATACGATGGGAATTGAAGGTTCAGGCGTTGAATATGTATGTGGATGTCATGTATGTGCCAAAAATAATATGAAATGAAAGATGGAAATTATAATTATTCAAATTTTATACTCAACAAACTTTATAATTGTGACTTTAAATAATAATTAAAATATACTTAAATAGTAATATAATATTGGCAGAATTTAATCGAGTAACGGAGCAAAGAGTCCGTATTCCGTAATCCGTACCAAGAGACAGGTCAAGTCTGAAAGGAAACACGTTGAATAGCCAATGTTGGGGCTCTCATTATTATCAGTGGAAAGCTACGGCTAGCCGAAGCAACTTCATGTGTCCTTTCTTTTTGAAAATTATTAGATTTTTTAAACATATCGGGCTTTTGGGGGCCAATAATCACATGGACGATGGTTTTTCTATTGACCTCCATTTCTTCTCATTATATAAATGTCATTTAATTTATTCAATCTAGTTGTTGAAATCTAGATCATAGAATGCATTCAATTTTTTGTAAATACCCTGTAATGACTTACGTGCTAAGTTGTGGAGTCCCGAATTGAAATTTTTAATTTTTTTTATATTATCAATGTACATATTTATTCTCTATATTTGTAAGTATATACATACAAAACTCTAATCGTGGACAAGCTGTCCCATTAGCCCAATTTTACTTTCTCTCTATACGATTTTCAAAAGTGTTTATGACTTTTCGTTCGTAACATGACTTACTATAATAATTTTGATATGATTGTTTATGTATAATATTGAATACTATATTGTGATAGAGATGGAGCAATGACAAAATAAAACCAATTCAATGGGAACATAGTAGTAACATTAGAACGTAACACATATATAAATAGATGATCTCTTTAGGGCAACTAGTACGTAATAACTTATTCAATTCCAGTCTCAAAAGATCCGAAAGCCTTAATAATTATTTGTGTAAAGCATGCAGACAAGTAAAATACACAACAATTTCAACTCTACATGTATTGAGACATATTACATATAAACAAGTAACACAACTTTGGAGTACTACAAAAGTCAAGAAGCTACGTGCAAAAGATATAAGCATTGGAATGCTTAGGATTTAAAAGAAAGTTTTTGATTGGGTCTTGGTCTTTGTAATTTCATAGTCGAGTCCACTGAGCCATCTCACACGCACTGTGATAATCTGTCATGTCGTCGAACCCTAGCATTGTTTTTTTGGTGAACTGTGACACTCAGACCCTGCCTCCTGATGAAGCTGTACTCAATATAATCTTCATTCGTCGTGGCTGTAAATTCTGCCCTAATGAGATTGGCCATCCTCCGTATAGATTTAAGCTGGCTGGTTGCGTGACTTTATCTCGAGGGTGCTGCATATATACCTGATGGCCGTAACTTAAACCTAATCGCAAGCCCACAGTGAAAATTCTAATTCATAACTGGTAGGAACGATATGATTTTGGTTTATATGATTTTTTGGTGGTGTATTTCATGCTTAGTGTTGCATTTTATTTAAAATAATGTATAATAAATGTTGCTCGTTTGAACATATCGAATCAGATTTTGTCGTGAGAAAAATATTTTTTTTGATGACGAAAGAAGACTATGATTAATAATAAGTCATATGATAACTATAATAATAAAAGAGATCTGTAATATATAAATTTAAAAGTATTAAGACAAATTTTTATAATCTAAATAATTAATATAAAAGTGTAAAATATGAAAAGAGATTTATGGCGGTAATATCTCAAATTTTTGTATAGAACATTTGTGATTGAATGTAAAATAAAATAAACAAGTATGTACAAATTCTTTGCTCACTCCTATGTATAAATACGAACACCCAAACTCATAATAATAATAATAATAATAATAATAATAATAATAATAATTATTATTATTATTATAATTATTATAATTATTATAATTATAATTATTATAATAATAATTATTATTATTATTATTATTTTGAAGTATGTATTAGTCAAAACCCTGATAACAACTCGACAAGTCATCAAACAGTAAATCATAATGGAATAATAGAGAGGAAAACCATTTCTTATCTTTATAGTGAATGAACTCGATCTAAAACAAATTAAATAGAATTCAGGTGGATGGTTCATGGAACAAAGAGCATAAAAATGGAGGTATAGGCTAGGCTATAGAAACAAATGATGAGAGGGCGTGGATAGGGGGAGGCACGCAATCCCATCAAAGCCAAGCCATCTCGCCCCTCCATACCGAAATCATGACGTGCTTAATTACAAGCAATGAAGTGGGCTTCAGCCAGGCAGATCACGCAAGTTTGTAACGTTTTGTGGTGGATATATTATATAAGAACCGAAACCCCCGGATAGATGTGCTTCATACTATCAAGGCAATTCGGGAATAGGGTAAGCGCTTTCTTAATTACACAATCCTTAAAGTCCAAAGAAATAAGATTCACTTGGCAAACAATATAGCTAATAAGTGTAGGACTGCATTAATTTCTTTATAGTCTTTTATCGCACAAAATGTCAAAAAAAAAACAAATTAAATACGGAGTACAATATATCCATAGCGGTTTCGATATTTGATAAACAAAAACTTTACATATTTTAATTCATAGCTTGGGTGTCTTATGAATTGGTGAATATCTTTGGCAAGAAAGGTATTCTCTTAAGTAAGCATAGAGAATAGGTTTGCAAGTATCAACAAAAAAAAAAAAAGGGATTAGAGGAGATAACTAGCAAAATATATTTAACATTGATCGATCCCGCATATAGGGGCACCAACAATAAGAAGAAAATCCACTAACTTAGAAAAACAATGATACATATGTAATCAAGGTAGGCTTAAAGATATTAATGATGGATGGCCTGAATAGATTAGTAGCAAGTAACCTATGACTTCAAGAGGCAAAGTGGGCGTAACATTTTTATCATCACGTCAAAGATAGACTAGATCGACAAGACTTAGTCGAATTCTTTGTCATTTTTCCTTTATTAAATTTTGATGTATAGCTAGCTAAATGGTATGTGCAAAACTTTATTACTTTAAATATAATGGGGGTGAAGTGAAGTGACCATTATAAACAGCCTTTTAAATTACATTTCTTTTTCCATCCAAATACTATCATAACTAATACAATATATTATTCGTGGATTGAATTTGAGTCATGCCTACGTTATAATTATATTAAGGAAACATATATTCTAACATTTGTCAAAAGTTACCAATTCTAAGCTAAAATTAAGTACAATAGCACTAACATTTTGCGAAACATAGCTAAAATAGTTATCATTAAGTTCAAGGATATCTTTTTAATCATTACCTATGTTACTCAAACCAACCGTACCCCTCATTTATTTTAAGTATATGCAATAGATATGGAAGTAATATATATATATATATATATATATATATATATATATATATATATATATATATATATATATATATATATATATATATATATATATATATATATATATATAACCCTAGCTTTGATATGAGTATGCTTCTTTTCACTCGATTTAATCAAAGTCATAATTTGTTTTGTGTCACAATTGACTAAAATCATACATTTTAAATACGCACCCGTATTATATATTTTTATTCACTTTTCACGCTCTCTAAAATACAATTTGAAACATTTTTTATTCTCTAAAAAACAAAAAAATATGAAAACTTAATATTATAAAAAATTTACATTAAGATGTAACCAATAAGATTTTACTTGAATATATTATTTCTTATAACATGATGATAATTTGTGATTAAATTTTTTAAATTTTGACTCAATAAATAGAAATAAAGCAAAGCAAATATAAAGGGATGTAATAAGTATACCATTTGTCAAATGGAATATAGCACCTTGGAAACTGATGAGGTGCGAGAGACATACTCAACGCCAAAGGAGCACTAACTAGGCGAATAATTAGCTTTTTTTTTTTTTTTTTTTTTTTTTTAATCTCCAAGGTTGATTGGCCTGGCTATCGTTAGACAAAACGAAGAATCACAATTAATTTTCACATCTAAATTTACATATATGGGAAGGGGTCACGTGGCGGTGGACACGCCAACCAAATGATACCATGTTAGGGTTGCTGCTTGCACATGGGACTCCCAAGAGATTCAAAGCAAGGGAATAGGGAAACAAAAGTGAAACAAGAAAGCATACAACAAACCTCTCTTTAATTTTGTTATCTTGTTTAATTCTTTTTTTTGACGTCCCTCTTAAGCTATTCATGAGATTATTCCCCGCATAATCTTACTTAATTACGCGATTCTCAATTTTTTGTCAATCCTAACTAAATTCTATGGAGTTTTTTTTTGGGATTAATTAACAAGTTTAATCCATGTGATTATGGTCCCACATAAAACACTTTGAGACATACAAACATTGATGTTTTTGGTCAAAGTCGATTAAAAGTTCCTACTTGATCTAGGTTACATCACTCTTCGAAAAATATATGCTCTTTCTCTAGGCTCTAGTCCATTGTTAAGGTGACAATAGTGCCTTCTGTCATTAATGTTTTTGCTCTAATTGACCAAAGATTCATCTACATTTAGGTAACCACAATTGTCAATTTTGAGCTTTTACCAATTTTTTTTTTACAAGTTATCATGTTGCATTGTATAAATCAATATCTTCTCTACATGTAGAGGTATTACACTTAGATCTCTGCATTGGGTCGAGTTGGGTCACGTGCAAAATGTGCCAGGCCGAGTCAAAGAATATTAAAAAATGGGCCGGAGTCGAGATGGGCCATTCTAAAGAGAATATAATTCTAATTATTGAGAGTGATAGTCTATTTATATCATCTCTAATATTTGACAGTGGACCATTGACAAGTAAGTGAAAAACATTCATTACCTGATAGTGTTTAAAAGCCTTGGAAACTATTGACCCATTATTGACCCGACTTGACCCATTAAAAATCTAATAAAAAATGATCTAATAGACCAACCCAATTAAGCCCGTAATTAATTAGAGCTTTTTTTTTATAAACAGGTCGTTTAAGGGTCTTTAATGGCTTCCCATTTGAACAGATCTAGTTACATTATCGTATTTAAAAAATTATGCTAGTTTCTTAATATATGATGTAGTTAATTAAGTTAAAATAAAACGAGACTATAAAATTTATCTAAGTGTAACTATATATTCTAGCTGTTTTAACTAGGCTTCAATTTAGTTTTAGTTAATTTTGAATATCAAGTTATCTTGGTTAGCATATTCAAGGGGACATCAGATTTAGCTATGTTACATTTACTACAATGAGTGAAGATAAATTGAATTGCACCTATTTTTTTTTTTGAAGAAAACTCCGATGGATTTACAAAAGCTGAGTGTTATCTCCAAAATCTTATTCATCGAGGAGGCGTTTTTAACAAGTGTTCTAGCAAGCTACCAATCTTTACCACACTTTGATCTCGCTACTCAAGCATCTAATTCATATGCTTAGCAAATAAAAGCGAGATATAAATCTATAACATATTCGTGTACTTCATATGGTTGATATACCGAATAACACGTTTAATATCATGTTTGCTATGTTAAATACAAATTCACCATGTCTGTTTAGAAGAGAGAGTCCACTAATCCATTTCACAATATGAAGAGAGTTCTATATTAAAATCATATGATAATAAAAAGAGTAATCCCTCAACCTTCTGTAGTAAACATTTCTCCATTAACTTATAAGTATATGATACTCACATGTAATGTTTTATGGGTTTAGAGTTTCAACATGCTAAAATCCATGCATCCATGTTATTACATGCGACATGTTACATGTAAATGCAATAATTGCATGCTATAGAAAAGAAAAGCACAAAAGAAAGAAAGAATGTTAAGTGGAAAAAGAGAGCACTAATATAACAATAACCAAAATGACACTGCATGCATAGTATCTCCTTAATATTTCAATTCTCGTCTAAATAATTTGTGAAAGTGACTTATTCTATTCATCTATTGAGGGGGGGGGGGGGGGGGAATATAGTCTAATTTTATTATCCTCAATTTATTTTTATACACAATTTCTTATATACTAACCATATATAGGCCAGGCTTGTGTTAATTGTTTGTTTTATTCACCTGATGATCCCCATGAGAATGAAACCCCGACATCCCTTCATTGGGGTGATGCTTCTCTAAATTGAATCCTTGACATGAATAGCTAATTAATTCTGAAATTATTGAGGGCAGATCGCATTCCTTGATCTTCCAAGATGTAATATAGTATCTTGGCCCTAGGCCGACAAGGTTAAACACTTTTCTCTGACGACCACAATATATGGTCCAACCTAAGCCACAATTCATACAAGTATTATTATTATTTTTTTATTTTTATTTTTATGTATGTATAAACTTTGTTTTAATTCAAACATGTTCATACTTATGGAGACAACTGTGAGGATAGTTGACAAAGTACTCTTCTAGTTGTATATATCGCTATCTTTCTGTTAAAAGTTTCGATCGAGATCATTTTCATACATATATACATACAAATTACAAAGTCCAATCTCATATTGATTGTTGACGACGTAGAAATCTTTGAATGACTATAATATAATCTCCGAAATACTTAAGAATATATATATATATATATATATATATATATATATATATATATAATATAATGTTATAATTTCTTAATTTTAGATGTCAATTAATTTAATTGGTTATAATTCTAAGGGTAATATTCTAATCAACATAAGAATAAATCTCCTAACATCGTGTATTTGAACTATAAGACTCAACTCCCCATTTAAAACAATAAATCTTAGCTTGATGTCGCTATTTTGGGAAGTACACGGAGAATATGTGATGCTTAGCTATAACCTAAAATCTATAGCTGCAAAAGTATTTTTCCTACTATGATAGACGGGTCTGGACAAAGAACATATAATATTGTTTAATAATAATACAATGGTACTTATTTTAAAGTGGAAAAACGTTTAAAAGTTTTAAGATAACTATTAAGAATTAGTTCTAAAATTGATGTGCTAGTTTTAATTTAAATTTTGTGTTTATGTTCGTTGCATAAATCCAAATAATGTGAGTGCGAATAATGTACACTAGGGTCTCTATCCAGATGATTCAACAATATCTTTGTGGGGGAAAGGTGGTGTTCTCATGGAATGTGCATGTCCATTTGGATTACCAAACGCCTCCTCAAAAAAAAAAAAAAAAAAAACAATCAATTTACCCGTCGTAGGTCCTTCAAAGGAGATATTTTTACGAGCACCATTATGATTATGAAAGGTGGGGTCTAATCAGTCATTTATTAAGTTTTGTCCAACTTTGAGCTCATAAAAACCATAATGCTCAGGTTAAATGAGAAATATATAATTGGTTGATCGATCAATATTTCAATCCTTTCTAGTTACCCTTCTATCTTCTAATATTACGCTATTTATTGACTTTTTGCGATTTTCAAAACACAACTTTACATATTTTTATATCTAAATCTATAAGACAAAAAATTATGAAAACTTTACATTAAAATATATTCAACAAGATCCTACTAGAATATATTATTTCTTATACGGTGTAACATGATGAGAATTTATGGTAAAACATTTTGAATTTTGACTTTATAAATAAAAATGAGACAGTTTTTGGGGGGACGAAGAGAATAATTAAGATAATATAATATAAGGCAATAAAATATAGAGAACATGTCACTGAAGTAATATGGATTATGTAAATACGTTGTTCATCAATTATAAACTTTATAATGAGGATATGAAAAGGCTACTAATAACCCTAAGGCAACACTAATTTCATAAGTATCATAATATATACCTATGTATTCGCCCTAGTATTCTTGCAATAATGCGGGTTGCACAAACTCCTTCAGATTCGCAAATCCTCAACGCCATTCAATGTATATCACTTACATAGTACTCAAATTTCAAGCTCAAAAATAAAAGTTGGCATAAAACTCATAGCATAACTTTTTTTTTCCACATCCCGTAAACAAGTAGAAAGTAAAATAAAGCTAACACTAAACTAAACAGAAAAGCTAAGGTCCTAACTATATGACTCTTTGTAAATTTCAAACAAAACAATTGTACGTAAGAATGAGAACCTTCAACACGGAAGTAGAGCACAAAAAAAAAAAAAAAAAAAAAAAAAACAGGGCCGGAGATGAATATGGAAAACTTGATAGCTTATAGTGAATACCCACCAAAAAATATAAAAAAAATCCAAAATGCCAGCAACTAACCCTAGTAGGCAAGCAGCAATATGCCAATATCACCCAAAAGCTGAAACTACAAAAAATGCTGTTGTTGGCAATAATTCGTGTGTATGAAGTTGAGCATCCGAAAAAGTTAAAAGGCCAAAAACTACGTCTTGACAAAAAGCCTTTAAATCAATAACTAACTACGGGCATGTCACATATTAGATATTTCTTTCATCTCCTAAAGATTATTCTATTTGATAATTTTTTATGAAAACTTTGAGAATAAAGTGATATCACATATCACATATCACATATCACATATCACATATACTTTGACTAGAGTAGTAGAGTACTCTAGAAGCTTTAATGTTTCGAACACCACAACTTCACAGTCAACCAATCACCACCTAGTTATTAAATTGCTTAATGTTTACTTAATATCAACTCAAACTACTTAATATTACATGTATTAGGGGTCTGTATATGTCTATTATCTTAATATTAACTCAAATTACTTTTATTGTTTATATGCTCATGTTCTTACTACAAGGTGATTAGATAAAGTTGATTAGAATAAGATATCTTACACTAACTAACGTTATAGGGTGAATGTCTTTTTAAATTAGTAAGTAAAATCAATCATTGAGAACTAAATTTCCTTTTATTGAATACTCCTATGGTTTTAAATTCAAATTTAGAGTACACGACCCAACAAATGCGATTATACCCATAAAAATAAAATAAAATAAAATTGAAGGAATATTTGACAGTAAACAGAAGAAATTTACTTGAGCTCTATGTATCAATTGGAAAGATAAATTAAAATTGAAACATTACCTTATTTAATAGAGATATCATTTGCTTTATGTACTTCTTAACTTTGAACAATTGAATCAAGAACTTGTTTAATAGATAGCATATAATTTTATACATTTAAAATGTAAATATAAAAAAGTAATTATATACACCGTACAATACTACGACCATACTTGATATATTGATATTTTATACTTTATGATAAATTTTCCTCTACAGGGTGGTTATTCTATACATAAAAAATGATTATTGGATATCATGCCTCCGAGGGATCAGACGCACGGTGTTGCCAACCTATAAATCAGTACAAAATCCATTCCATAATTATTATAATAATGATGATCCTATATTTGAAATGATTTGTACCTTTAATGAAAGCACTCTCAAGTCTCAAATGCATATCCCTAATTAATCCCCACTAATTATAATATAAAACTCACAACCAAAACATTAACTTTTCTTTAAGAGTAATTAGTAAATCAATTAAACACAACAAAATCATACTTTGAGGGGGCAACAAACCGAGATTTACGGCTTGAACTAGGGTTAGAGGGAACCTTCCCCTCTACTTTGTCTTCTCCCTTTTCTCAATAATAAACCTTATTATTATTATTATTATTTTATTATTATTATTATTATTATTATTATTATTATTATTATTATTATTTGATGCCTTTTATACCCCTACTCTAGTCGCCCGTCGTAATTCCACCTGCACGGCTGCGCTTCCACACGCTGCCTCGCGTAATTCCTACATACGGACTACTTAAGTCATTAACTTCGCTAATATCATATATCATATATTCCTAGCTTGTTGCTCCGCTATATTATTAATTTATACTAGTATTCCATTGCTATATAATTACTAGTATTTTATCTGTTTTTTTTATTTATTCTTTTTATTTAAAATATTGTAGATTTTAAAACTTAATTATGATTACGAATTTTCCTAAATGTAGATAAAAAAACATATTTATTTGGGATGTTGATAGATTCGTCTCAATGTATATTTTTAAATATGGTTTTTTTTTTTTTATAATTTTTACAAATGTACAATTGAAAATATTTGAATTTTAAGTTTATATTGATATTTGCGTAAAAAAGAAAGAAAGAAGAGAATATTTGTTTTTACTAGCTACCTTATTAATTACACCAGCTATGTATAAAAATTCTCAATTTATTGAGATATTTTAGTAATTAATTGTTACACCACTTCTACAATGAAATTGAAATTTGACCCTTCTTCACTACATTGCACGGATAAACGGAAACCTAGATGGAAATGTAATCCCATATAGACCCATACAGTTAAGCAATGTGGAACCTCAAAAAAATTGGGAGAACATCTATTATTTTGATACTCGACATTATTAGAAATTAATAATGTATAAATGAGATCTAAGATGAAGCAAAAACTTAATTATTAATCCATATCATGAGTGTATTGTATTGTACACAACGTGTACAAATTAGGTTATGTGGTATAAAACTAGGTAAGTCATGCAATGCACTTTCCAAATATTTACCAAAAATGTACTTAGATAACGAACTTATCTATGACCCTAGGAAGAATGAAGAATATTTAAAAATAGATTTTTCCTTGAAAAAAACCTTGTTCACTTATCGGATAAGTTATTTTTTTAATAGAAATTGAGAGAAGCGACATCCTACTAAATAGTTCATTTTTTTTTAAAAATTACTATTGGTGGATTTCTTACCCACAAAATAGGTGTAGCTACCTCTATTTTTCCAAATTTAAGTTTCTAAAATGGAAAACGTGACCATCTTAAGAATTTCCGTGCATCAAATCTTATTGTTCAGGACCATAGTTCTGTGTTAATGGACTGTATCTTGAGGCTGCAATGCATTTATGTAATGTATTATGAAGCTCACATGGGAGGCCGTCTGATAATAATTGGAAAGTGGTTGACTTTTTACGATATTCAAAACACAAGTTAAAACAATTTTTTCTCAAAATTTGTAAAATAAAAAATTATGAAAAATTTAATATTTTAAAAATTTATATCGAGATGTATCTAATAAAATCCCACTTGAATATATTAAGAATTTATGGTCAAAATTTTTAAACTTTGACTCCCAAAATAGAATGTAACAACTAATATAGGGGGAGGGAGTAATTAATATATGAAATTGTACTGGAAAGGGCAAGGGAAAAGAACCGGGAGGGTTACGGGCCGGGTAAGACTTGATGATCTGTAATATTTTTGGGTGGTTAGTGGTAGGCATGCTTATGAGCCGAGTCAAGCTCGAGCCTGGCTGAGCTCGACTCGAACTTGATAGCTCAGACTCAAGCTCGGCTCGAGCTCGAAAGCTCGTGAACTTGGAAATCCAAGCTCGAGCTCGGCTCGAAAATCAGATATTCGAGCTCGGCTCGAACTCGAACTCGGCTCGAACTCGAACTCGGCTCGAAGCTCGGCTCGAAGCTCGACTCGAAGCTCGAAGTTCGAAGCTCGTTAGGCTCAAACATGCTCAACCTCTAACTAGAAATCTTTAGGCTTGAACTCGTCAAGCTCAAGCAAATCAACTGAATTTCAATAGCATTTTTTAGTTTTTTACAAAAGTTAATTTATTTGTTGAAAGTTTAAATCTAAACTTGCAAAAATAATAAAATTCAATCAAA
The DNA here is from genome assembly GCA_026401315.1 of Dysphania ambrosioides. Lineage (NCBI taxonomy): Eukaryota > Viridiplantae > Streptophyta > Magnoliopsida > Caryophyllales > Amaranthaceae > Dysphania > Dysphania ambrosioides. Next base: position 5,755,015 of record CM048667.1, read on the forward strand.
CTTACCAAATGTTCAAGAAACAACAATTTATGATTTTGTAATGGAGAAATAGTTTCTTCAGATAGTGGGATTTGTAATGCATCGCCTTCCAATGTTCAATAAGTTGATTATTATGATTTTTCAACAATTTATAGTATTATAAATTATCCTTTTTTCTACAAAATAATAACAAAATTAGGAATATAGTTGATAAAGGTTGAGGCTTAACCTGGTCAAATCCAAACCGGTCAAACCCGAATCAAATCTGGACCAAACTGATTAAGTAAATAACTGATTGAACCCTTTTCGATTATTAACCCGAAACCGAACCGATCCAAAAATAATTAAAACCCGTTTCAACCCGACCCAACAGTACCGATTCCGTTAGTACCGAACCAAACACGTACCGACAACCCGAACTGACACCCCTATTGATCATCAATCATCATATTTTTTTAACTTTATTTAGTAGTACTTTAGCTTCATCACGGTATATGAAATATCATATGTATTTTGTTAAAAATTATAAGGTTAGAAACTTAGAAATATATGAATAATATAAGTTATATAAGTATATAACTCTAATTTTGTTTGAATGGTTTCATGTGTCATAAATTTCTTAATTAGATCATATGTGTCATCATAACATGACACTTGGCTGAAAGTTATGCTGTAAAAAATTGACCCGACCCAAATTACCGAAACAAACTATAACTCAAGTCAACATGTTATAGAACCGACCTGTAGCGACTCATGACCTTTTTTATTTTAAATATAAAATTAATCAAAAAATATATTATTTTATGAATATACTAAATATAAAAGAACTGAGCTTCACATGAGCTTTTCGAGTCGAGCTTCTAACGAGCTTTCGAGTCGAGCTTCTAACGATCTTCATTCGAGCTTCTCACGAGTTTTTCGAGTCGAGCTGGAGTTTGCTCAACTCGGCTCGTTATCTTATCGAGCCGAGTTCGAGGGGACTCGAGTCGAGCTTTGACCGAGTTTTGACCGAGTCGAGCTCGAGCTGCTCACGAGTAGCTCAACTCGATAAGCACCCCTAGTTAGTGGTACAGCTGAAGCCTGAAGGTCATGGGCTGACAAATTGGTGAGATATTGCATATTTATTTCTTCGATTTAGTTTCTAATGTTATATATATAATGTTATATATATAATCTCTAAGGGCCAAGTAGTTGGGAGACATACGTATGCGAGTGTGTGAGATTTTGGTTCAGAACATATAAGGAATTAGGACTTGTAATATTATTCATGCTAACATGATTTATAAGGGAAAATGTGCCTGATTATCTAAAGTGGTACATGAACTTCATCTAATTAAGGAATTAGGACTTGTTATATTATTCCCAGAGTGTTGTAATTTGGCAGTTGTACATGACCATTGTAAAATATGATCATACTTCATGCACATTGATTTTTAGGGCCGTTTCTCCAACAAGAAAATATACAGTATAATTTAAGGGCCGTACCTTTCCGTGGTACAGTCTGTTTTCATTAAAGTACAGCAATCCTTTTCGTTGAGATACCATAGAGGAGAATAGGAGAGATATCATAATATAATCTTCACAAAAACACCAAAAAAAATATATAAACAAGTTCCATATCAAACATACTTCATTAATCATTACATCAACACATGAACAGATGAACTTGCCACGATTGCGGCAAGGAGCGCTCAGGGCCGCAGGGAGTTCCCCCAAGTACTCAACTACTTGCACATCATCACCAAATTAAGGCTGATCATCTCCTTCCAGCTAACCTGGTTGCATACTAATATTAAGCTAGATATAGCGTCATGCACCTTCCAAAAAACATGGACGACGTCTATACTGTTATTTATCTATACACCAAAAAACGAGATGATGGGCACGATTTTTTTGTTGCTCTCTCTCTATCTCGGCCCCCTTTAAGACATACTCTATATTTTCTACATTTGTCATTTTTTATTGTCTTACTAAGTTTGCTATATTTTCCCCGCGTTTTTCTTGCTTTTAAAAAACAATTCAAATGTACAAATGTACCCAAGATAATGGGATGAAGGGAGAACTATGGAATTTCTTTTACCAGCCTTAATTTTAAATAACATTCAGGAAGAAACTTTAGACAGTACAATCATGAATCATGGTCACATTCACTTGACATTTGGTTGACAGAAAAACATAATTTTAAAAGACAAAAGAGGGGAAAATGAGATACAGACAAAGGTGCTGCTCCGTCAGAGTTGGACTCAAATGGGCCCATTGGCCCCCTCTCAGTTAATTCAAATAAATAAATATCCACATTTTCTACCCGCTTACCAAGAAGTATATCGGGCTTAAAAAGCCCAAAGGACGTGGGAAGATCCAAACCACAATACCATACAAATAATACTTTAAGGGGTCTTTTACTTGTCACCGTGCATAATGTTCTGTGTTTGGGCCATGGGTTGGAAGCTGTCGTTAATTTCCTAAATTTAATAATACCAAATAGAATGTAAATGTCAATTAGCTTAGTTGGTTAAAGTATTAAATGGTCTTATTTAAGATTTGGAATCAAATGTTATCTATATCAGTTATTGTCGTATTATTTGTGGCTCTCTAATCATCTTTGGAGTTTTCACATAATGCAAAGTTAGATACAGTGCTGTAGGAGATGGATCTACCCCATTCGTCACCGCCTCAAGTAGATGGTCTGATGTCTCCTTTATCCTTTAATAAACTTGAGAAGGCAATGTTTAGTACTAGTAGTCGGTTAGCTCCGCCGGAGTTTGACATTGTTTAGCATGGCTAGTTTTATCATATGTGTACATTTTAACCTATTGTAAAAGAAAATTGTACGGAGAAAGAACTTTTTTTATATTGTGAAACTCATAAATATATTGGTATAGAAGATAAGAAAACTCCTATGAACAATTTCTTCACTAAATTTTATATCTTTTAATGTAACTTACTCTTTATATATTATCATAAAGGCATTTTTGTCCTTTACAATACGCTAGGATAGTAAGAATGCTTCTGAGAATAAGAAATAGTATAAACACATTAATTTTAACATATGACCATTTATGTAATTATATATGTAACATTGTTATATATTAAGCTAATTAGCCCCATGCCAAATCCAAGAGGCATTTTTAGGCTTGAGTAGGGTGCTTTTGTATAATAACATAAAAGTTTAATTGGAGCAATGGTTTGAATACTTATACTCTATATGAAATTTCTCAAGTTCATGTCTTTAATCCAATAATTTTCTTATATTTTGGAAAATAAGGTGAATAGCATGTCATGAATTTTTTATCCAATAAAAATTAGGTATTTAATTTATTGAATAGAAGACTCAATTTTGAGAAGTTAAACAGGGCCCTATAAATAATATGCAATTATTGCATCGACCCTGTCAAACCTAGTACTATTATTAAATTAAATGATTAGATCATCATAAAGACTGCAAACACATGCAGTAAAACAAAACGGCAAAAACATTTCACACAATCACTTAGTAGGTGAAAAAGCTGATTATGTGACCACATTTTCCTATTATCAGCTACCCTTTCAAGTTTCAAGCACTGGACCAAAAGCCTGGGAGGTGGGACTCCATTCACCGATTTTGTTGCCAATAATGCCAAACAACGACTACTCCAGAAAAAGGTAGGGTTCACAACATTAAACACAACATTAAGAAGATCAAAGAAAACATAGATTGATGTATAAACACTTTCCCCACTAAGTATGTGCAGTCCCTTTCACTGTTTTAAGATAAAATCAGATAGATTACAATCATTATGACAAGTACTATAAACTTGTAGATTTACTGGTGAAGAAGGATCATTGTCCCGTGGATGAACAAGGGTTAGCATAATACCACGAAGAGCTACAAAAAGCGATACACAACTTTTTCGAGTCGAGTGATTGATGAATGCTCGATAATCTCTAAGGTAAAAACTTGGAGGAAGATACAAGAGGGGCTAAATAGGTAGAAAGTGGCTTTGTCAATCATTTTCAAGGCCAACCAGAACTACAAAAGAACGGACCTCTCACCACAAATCACCAAACATATCACATGCCCCATAATTGTCTTCATGTATCTGTATTATATGCCCAGTTGTCAACAGAAATATGAAGATTTGGTACCTTACTTTCACTTGGCATTTATGTTTTAACAGCGACCCTCTTCTTCTTCCATTGTCCTGTTTGCTTCTGCTCACCCTTGTTCCTCTTTTCTATCTGCTTGTTTACAGACTTCCCTACAGTAGATGAAGGTTCTTCCTAGTAAATATCCTTTCGAGCTCCCCTTTTTGGACTGGCTATCCTCGAATATCCAAGCAACAAATGTATCCTACTGGTTTAATCATGAACATTCAGTGGATTGTTCTTATATCACACAACATCTTAGGCCCCAATAACCAATTAGCAGGCTATCCATGTTTTCAACAGTTACTGTCTTTTACTGCAAGTTTGCAATATAATTTAAAAGCACTTGAGCCAAGTATCAACGAGTGACTAGTGAGAGAAGTCAGCCAACTGTCTTCAAATTGCAATATTGATTTGTACAAGGATAAATCATGCTTCTAAGGAAGTTAAGAAATTAAAGCATTGTATGACAAGAAGCAGAACGGGAGCATATGAGAATAGATAAGAAGAAAACTTGTGATTTGTGTAAAGGTTTTATGAAAGCTTAATTCGTTCATTGATCTGAATACATTGCAGGTATTTAGACATTGGTTTAGAGCTATTTGTATGGCACTAATACTCTACTGTTCCATTAGTTCTAAATTTCCTGTAACTCTATCTTTTATCTTTTTGTAACTCTATCTTAGATATGTTCTCTATCTTGTATTTGTTCTTATCTTTTCTATGTACACTCCCCCTCAAGTTGGGTCGTCGGATCTTCAACACCCATTTGAATAGTATTGCTTCAAATGCACTTGCATTCTCCAACTGCCTTGGTTAGTATATTTGCCACATGGTCACAAGACCTAATAAATGGAAGACTGATCAATTTGGATTTCAAAACACCTTTTATAAAATGCCTATCCACTTCTACATGCTTCATTTGACCATGTTGAATTGAATTTTCAGATATACTAATTGCTGCTCTATTATCACACATCAACTCACAGCTCTTCTTCGGTGGATAACCCAATTCAACCAATAGTTTCCTAGGCCAAATAACTTCAGCAACTCCTTTAGCAATTCCTCACAACTCTGCTTCTGCACTCGACATGGCCACCACCTTTTTTTCTTACTCTTCTAGGTTACAGATTTCCTCCAACCAGAGTGAAATACCCTGATATAGATTTTTTACCGTCTTTATCTCCTACCCAGTCAACATCTTTGTAAGCACGAAGCTCAAGATGTCCATTTTTCATGAACACTATTCCTCTTCCTGGGGTTCCCTTGAGATATCTAAGGATCTTGGAGACTGCTTCCATATGCTGCATATGAGGATTATGCATAAACCTACTAATAATACCCACTAAATATGCAATGTCAGGAGGAGTGCATGACAAATAAATTAACTTGCCCACTAGCCATTGATACTGCACTTTGTTCATAGGTTTAGCATTCTCATCTGTCTGCAGACCATGATTTACCACCATTGGAGTCTCCGCAGGTTTACAATCTAACATTTCAACTTCTGCCCAATAGATCAAGCAAGTATTTTTTCTGAGAAATAAAGATACCTATCTCAGACCTGAGCACTTCAATTCCCGAAAAATACTTAAGTTTCCCAAGATCTTTCATTTCAAATTCTTGGGATATGTTTTTATTCAATCTAGCAATTTTCTCCATATCATCTGCTGTGATCATCATGTCATCTACATATATAATCAGACAAGTAATCAGATCTCCCCTCCGTTTTAAGAATATGGTATGATCAGAATTACTTTGTTGATACCAAAACCTCTTCATTTCCATTGTGAACCTCCCAAACTAGGTTATCTGGGATTGTTTCAGACCATATAATGCCTTCTTCAACTTGCATAGAGGCCAATCTTTATTAGCAGCTATGGAAAACAATACTCTAATAGTGTCAATTTTTGTTATTGGAGAAAAAGTCTATGAGTAGTCAATTCCATAAACCTGCGTATACCCTTTTTCTACTATTCGTGCCTTGTATCTTTCAATACTCCCATCTGACTTGTATTTGATAGAAAACACCCATCAACAACCCACAACTTTTTTTCCATTTGCGATAATACACCTTTCCTAGGTTTTATTTCTAATTAAGGCATTTATCTCTTCCTCCACAGCTTCTTTCCACTGTTTACTCTGAAATGCATCTTCCATTATTTTGGAAACTTCTTTAGAATATATAGCAATATTGAAGGCAACTGCCATATGAGACAACTTCTTATTTGCCAAACTCATCCCAATTACTAGATATTTTGACTTATGTGCTTCATAGTAGGGTTCATATCGCTTTGGTGGAACCCCTCTGGTGCTTGGGGATAAGCAATATTGACCTAACTTTCTTCATCAACTTCTTTAGTCACATTCTCCAATGTATCACCAACCATAGTCTTCTGTAATGCATTAGTATCATCAAAAATTACAATGTTAGTTTCTAATGAGTTCTCTAAGTCCCTTACCTCAGTATCTTAATTCACAAGCTCTAGAATGGCCATTGGTGGTGATACTGATGGAATGGACTATTCAACATTATCACTTCTCCCTATACTATTAATAATATAAGATTTCAACCAACTTAGATCGTCTCTACTTATCTCCCCCTGACATCAAAGTTGGGGGTAAAAGAAGGTTCGTTCAGCAAATTCACTGTCCATAGTAGTATAAATTCTATTAGAAACAGGATCAAAACACCCGTAGCCCTTCTAAGATACTCCATACCCTATAAACACACACTTCACTGCCTTGGGTTCAAGCTTATTGCGATCCTTTTTAGGAAGGTGAACGTACACAACACATCCGAATATACGAGGTGAAAGGGTTAGGCCCATAGGAGGTTAGGCTCTCTATAGGTGGTTTATATTGAAGTTTTTTTTATGGGTAATTTATTGGTGAGATAATTAGCTATATCTATAGTTTCTAGCCAAAAGGATTTGGGTACACAAGATTAGAACATCATAGCTCGGGCCACTTCGAGAAGGGTTCGGTTTTTCCTCTCAACTACACCATTTTTATTGTGGGGTATCAGGACAAGTGGTCTGATGTAAAAGGTCATGGGTTTGGAAAAACAATTTAGTATCTTGGTTTATATATTCACCCCCATTATCAGATCTTAAGATACTAATTTTTGCTTGGATCTGAATGAGAATCATCTGATAAAAGGCTACAAAAATATCAAAATAATTCTGATCTTTTTTCATGAAATAAACCCAACTCATTCGAGTACAATCATTAATAAAGAGAATATAATATCTTAACTTATGATTACCTAGTTTTGGGGCAGGGCCCCATACATCTAATTGTATCAAATAAAATGGTTTATGGGCATAACTGATACTACTAGGATAATTCTGTTTGTGACTTTTTGCTAAATAACATGCTTCATAATCAAATACTAACTTAGAACCAAAAAGCAAAGGAAAAAGACGTTTTAAATACCCTAATGAAGGATGGCCTAAACGGCGATGCCACATCCACAGTTGTTTCTTTATTGATTCATGGCATACTAATGCATTGCCTTTCTCAAAAAACTCATCAACATAATAAAGTCCATCCTTCTCAGTACCACACCCAATAATCCTTCCAGTCCGAGCATCCTGCACAATACAATGATTAGAACTCATCAAACTGTACTCTATAATTCTTTTGTCAATTGATTGATATATAATAGCTTATAAGAGAGGTTTGGAATATAAGACACTTGTTTAGGTTTAGATTATGTCTAAATCTTACTTTCCTAGCTCCCATTACTTTAATACATTCTCCACCTATAGTCTGAATAAGGGTTTTTTCAAAGGTTAAAAAATCCTGCTTGTCATATGACATCATATCGATGGCCTCGCAATCAAAGATCCACTAGTCTCCGGGATGTACTGTATTTGCGGTACCATAATATGTTGGTTTAACACGGGCAAAGTTTTTGGGTTGAAGTTCTTGGGCTTTGGGAGCTTTGGGTATTATTGGGAGATGGGCTCAATTGATGTTGGGCTACACACTTAGGGTTTTTTTGGGGTCACACACTTAGGGTTTTTAGGGGAATCTAGGGTTTCAAAAAAAGGAAAAGGTGAGGGGTTAGATGAGAGGTTGAAGGACAACCGTTGATTTCTAAGTTTAGGTGAGTTACCTTTCCCGTTTTCCCCTTCCTTCATGTTGCTCTCCATCTCTGCCGCTGTTCCCTCTTTTTCCATGGATTCTCTCAAGCCTTAGCTAACGGATTCGGCCCCTACGCCTCTCCTCTTCTGGTCTTCTCCCCTTCCAGTCCCCTTCTTCTTCAGTTCGTTCCACCATTCTGGGTATCCCACCAGTTTAAAGCACCCTTCACGTGTGTGCCTTATCCCGCCGTAGTGAGAGCACTTGAAATGTGCTTGGTCATCCTCATGCCTTGTATATGATCTTCTTGGTTCACCTTTTGTACTCAGCCCACTTTCGATGCTCACCGCCGGCACAAGTAAGTCAGGTGAGTTTTTTTATTATGTCTCTTCTTGACACTTCTCGTCTTATGGTGTTGTATGCAATTTCCACTGTTGGTAGTGGTTCTTGGTTGACTAAATTGCACCTATTTTTGTCTAATGAGTCATCCAATCCTGTAAGAAGTTGATATAAACGACTTTTTTATGTTAACTTATTGAACATTGTGATGTCATTTAAACACTCCATTGGATTTGGCATTTTTCTGTCAATTTCTTTCCATATTGTGACAAGCTTGCTATAGTAGGCTTCAATGGATTATCATCCCTACTTGATTATGTTTTCTTTGACGGTAATGTTGAATATTTGTAGCCCATCCTTGGCGCTGCCATATACGACCTCAATGCCCCTCCATAGTTCTTTGGCTATTGAAAAGACAAGAAATTGGTTAACCAATTCTAACTCAACATTCTCGGCAATTCAAGATCTAATCACCACACCTTTTATGCCCACAATGTATGCTCTTTGGTGTTTGCGGATAGTGGGTCGGCTATGATATGTGTGAGCCGCCCCCTCCCTTCAATCGCCATTAGCATCAACCGAGACCACTTTGTGTAGTTTTGGTTGCTTAGTTTTTCTGAGATATGAAGTGAACCTCCATTGTTATCTTGGCTCCTATGGCTATTCATCTTCACTAGAATTTGTAGTAGTTGAGCCATAGTGACATGGATGTCACTTGGGTCTTTCAGGGTTCCAACCATTGTTCAGGTAGGTTAATTCTTGGTAAATGATGATTAAACAAACGCGGCAAACCCCCCTCCTAATTTCCTGCTACTCTAATACCAAGATAAGAAGAAAACTTGTGATTTGTATAAAGGTTTTATGAAAGATTAATTCATTATTGATCTGAATACATTAGTTTAGAGTTATTTGCTCAACACTAATACTCTACTGTTCCATTAATTCTAAACCCCCTGTAACTATATCTTTTAACTTTTATAACTCTATCTTAGATATGTTCTCTATCTTGTATTTGTTCTTATCTTTTCTACAAGAATAACCACAGAGAGATTCCTCATATTATACACTCTCTTGGAAAATAAACATGAGCACACAATATTAAGTACACACCTATCATCTTTTTCAATGAGGTCCACAATGTATCATATTATATAAACACATCGAACATTATGAATGTCTAAGATTCTCGTAGCAACATTGTTACACAGAAGAAGTGTGGATTTTTCGATCTTCATTATTCATGCTCCCATGCAAGCGAAAGGTTTTGCAGCTCATTATAAACTGCCTCTCTTTGGTTTCTTTCATATAACATTAGGTGGCCACTGAAGTTTTATTTAGAAGTGTATAGTGGAAGTCCATAATAACATTAGTTGAGAAGAAAACAATAGCCTAGTTTTTGTAGCAAAATGAATTAAACATTATGTAAAAAGGATCAAAGAAACTAGATAGTTATGACGTAAAAGAAAGGAACATGTCTAATACAAAGAGCTCACAACTCAGTAAGTAGACAAATTAAATGGATAACCACATGTACATATGCCATGAAATGTAAGATTAAAGGAAGACAAACTTTGATTTATTATAATAATATGGAACACAACAATAAGGCGGATATGTAAACATTAGAGATAAACTAATCACTTAATAATATTCAACATGCTTTCCTCCTCCGTGATATGCTTTTTTTTTATAAACCTAGAAACCATCCCAACAGAAGAAAACTACATACATTAGAAACAATAATTTCAAAGGAATACAACAATATAAGGTCAACCAAACTACAAGGAAATCAGAAGAACCTTTTGGGTAGCTTCTCTTTCAAAAAGTTCCATGAGAAGGGAAATAAGAACTGTAAGCTGTGCACCACAAGGCACTAAGGGGAAAATAAGGATTATTTAGTTTACATTAGAAACTGGCTATCAACAACAAAATATTAACCTTGGATTCACAAATAACTTTGATATACTCCTGAATAAGTTGAGATGAGAGGTTGTAATCCACCCTCAAGCAGTCTTTTAACTCTCCCACTAAGTTTCGATTCATCCTCTTCCGTGCCTACATACCCAAAATGCTTGGAAGATGAATCTAGATGGAGCTTCCTTTCAGCAAAACCAACAATAACTAGTTCTTTTAGACTACTTTGAGCAAGATAATTGACCGTGTCATTTAGTTTAGCCGATAAGAGCATATTATTTTGCCTTTTGAAAGTCAGAAAATCTAGAGTTCCCACTTTCATGATTAGTAGACATGATTTTCCTTAAACCAAAAAAAATCAACTCCCTTTATTTGTTTATCAAATCCCACTTCCAATATCCTCAAAAAATCAAAGTAACCAGATATGAGGTAAGGAAAAGGACCAAGTGTTGCACTTCAAGTATCCACTTCTTAATTTCCATGGCTGACTCATCCAAATTCCATCCCACTTTTACCATCACTAATGTGAAGTCTATGGTTACGATCAAATTAGACAATGAGCAAGCTCTCTATCACTCTTGAGTAACTCTTTTAATCAATCTCGCCCAATTATACGATCTTTATGATCACCTTATTCCACAAATAGAAGAACTAGCTATGGCATCCAATGTCAAGACCAAGTCCATAGTCTCGAGACTGTGGAAGTATTTGGATGTTATAGTCTTGCAATGGATTTATAGCAACATCTCTAATGATCTTCTTGTCACCATTCTCAAAAGGAATGATACGATTGAAGGTGCGTGGAACCGTCTTGAAGCTCTATTTCAAGACAACAAAGCTTCTTGGGTGACTTATCTTGAGGAGAAATTTACCACTACTGTCTTAGAGGACTTTAGTTCTATTGATGCTTATTGTAATCATCTTCAATCCTTGGCGGATAGGTTGGCTGATGTGGATGCCCCGGTGACGAATAGTCATCTTATCCTACGTCTCACCGACTCTTTACTGGAAGGGTACAGTGGAACGGTGGACTATATTCAAAACCAAGAAACATTACCATCCTTTGATATTTGTCGATCGAGGTTGAAAATGGCTGAACAGACAATTAAGGCTCGACATGCTCGTGAAAATGGTGCCTGTACAAATGCTGCCATGGCTGCTTTGTCAAATACATACTCTCATTCTTCATCCTCCAACAACAACAAAAATAATCCCACAATTAAACCTAAGCATCAACAAAGGCCCAACGAAAGGAAAAAGGCCCAACCCATTATTGGGCCTAGTATGCAGCTATGTCAACAGGGCCTACTGCCATAGTAGAAGCCTATGTGGCAGTCTATATAGGGGGGTTGGACCGTTCCCCCATGTCTCTTTCCTTTGTTCCCCTGGTAGCAGCAAAGGCCCAGTATATAAGGAGCCCAACGACCTTTTTCCTCTTCTGGGCCCTGTATACCTAGGCCCAAACCTCAAGCCTACCACACCTCAGCCCCTTCTCAGCCTAGTTACACTCCAACTGATATTGAGGCCGCAATGCATGCTCTTTCATTTTCTCAACCTGATGGAAACTACTACACAGATGTCGGTGCTACATCTCATATGACGGCAGATGCAGGTATTCTCTCTTCTTATTTCAATCCGAGCAATAATAATCATAACATTGTTATCGATAATGACAGTTTAATTCCTATTATTGGTCATGGTTGCACTACCCTACCCTGACCTTTTCCCCCATTTGTTCTTAACAATGTGTTGCATACTTCGAAACCCATAAAAAATCTTGTTTCCATTCGCAAATTTACCACAGACAATATGGTTTCTATATCTTTTGACCCATTCGGGTTCTTTGTTAATGATTTACAAACGGAAACCAAACTAATGAGATGTGATAGCACCGGGGACTTATATCCATTTTTCTCCAACTCCACAAATAAACCAGGTTTTACTGCTTTATTGTCCTACTTATGGCACAATAGTTTAGATCATTATGGCGACAATGTTATTAAGTCTTTCTGCAATATGAATTTTATTGATTGTAATAAGGGTTATAAAACTTATTATTCATCTTGTCCTCTTGGGAAACATTCTAAGCAACCATTTTATGATTCTATCACTTATAGTTATCTCTCTTTTGATATTATTCATAGTGATCTTTGGTCTTCCCTTGTTGTGAGCACTTTCGACCTTTGTTATTATGTCTAGTTTCTTGATGACTAAAGTAAATTCTTGTGGACTTTCCCCATAGCAAATAAGTCTCAAGTCAAACATCTTTTCTTATTATTTCATGCCTTCATCAAAACCCAATTTGAACGTAGCATCAAAATAATTCAGTATGATAATGATACGGAATATATAAATATATGGAACCCTTAAGGTTTTTTTTGATAAAAATGGTATGCTCTTTCGTTTATCATGTCCTCATACCTCTCCTAAAAACGGCAAGGCCGAAAGAAACATAAAATCCATGAATAATATCATCCGTACCCTTCTTGCTCATGCATCTATGCCTTTATCCTTTTGGCATCATGCTTTATCTATGGCTACATATCTCCTCAACATTCTTCCCACTAAAGTCTTAAATTATCACTTACCCACTCAAATCCTTTATCATTGTGATCTAGATTATTCGTGTCTGTGAGTGTTTGGTTGCTTATGTTTCCCATTGTTCTCTTTTTCCACCATTCATAAGTTACAAGAGAGATAAACTCCTTTTGCGTATTTAGGTCCAGCTCCTAATCATCGTGGGTCCAAATGTTATGATATGTCTAGTGGTAAAATTATAATATGTCGTCATATTTGTTTTGTAGAAAACGAATTCCTGTTTTCTAAAATCTACATGACAAACCTTAAGGATTATGATCCATTGTGCCATGATGTTGTACATCCTAATATCATATAACATTTTTCTGACCTGGACTCCTTTTCCTCTTGGCCTTTCCTCACAAGCCCAACTCCCTCATGCACATTTACTATTCCCCTAGCTCCCGTACATCTCAATTCTCCTTCTTTGAGCAGCGACCAACAGTAGCCCAACCCTCTTCTTTTTGACACTGCCACCTCATGTGGGATTGTCTCCCCTGGCCCAACCTCTTCCTCCATCAACACTATATTACCCCCTACTTCTTCACCCATTCATTTACTTCCTTCATCAACTTCACCTCCACAACCTTCAACCTATATGGGCACTCGTGCATCCCATGGTATTTTCAAACCCAACCCAAAATATTCTTCCAATTATCACACTACCACTATAGATATTTCTCCTATTCCCAAAAATCTTATTATTGTGCTCCATGACCATAATTGGAAAAATACAATGTTGGATGAATTTAATGCTTTAATTGAAAATAAGACTTGGGAGTTAGTACCTAGGTCACCTGATGTGAATGTGATTCGGTCTATGTGTATTTTTTGTCATAAACATAAATTTGATGGTTCTTTTGAACGTTATAAAGCTCATCTTGTAGGTAATGGAAATACTCAACAACAGGGTGTTGACTGTGGTTAAACGTTTAGTTTTATGGTTAAACCTACTATTATTAGAGTTGTTCTTAGTATTGCTCTTTCTAAATCTTGGCCCATTCAAATGGATGTCAAGAATGCTTTCCTCCATGGTCATCTTAATGAAATAGTCTATATGCATCAACCGATGGGTTTTCGTAGCAAGAGATATCAAGATCATGTTTATCTGCTCAGAAAGTCTTTATAGGGGTTGAAGCAAGCTCCTCAGGCTTGGTACTAGAGATTTGCTGGCTTTGTTGCTACTCTTGGTTTTTCTCACAGTAAGTCAAATCATTCTTTGTTTGTTTACAAAAATGGTACTAACATTGCATATATTCTGTTATATATGGATGACATTATTCTTTCAGCTTCTTCTGACCACCTTTGAAAGCACATTATGAACCTCTTGGCTGCTGAATTTGCTATGAAGGATCTTGGCCTCTTGAGTTTCTTTTAGGTTTTGCCGTCACTTGTCATGCACAGGGTCTATTTCTATCCCAAAAACAGTATGTTGCTTCTATTATTGACGTGCCGGAATGAGTAATTGCAATCCATCTCCCACACCTGTTGATACTTAGTGCCACCGCATATAGTCCATATGATGATCCAACTAAGTACCGTAGTCTTGCAAGTGCACTTCAATATCTCACATTCACCCACACAGACATTTCTTGTGCAGTGCAACAAATTTGTCTCCATATGCATGCTCCGACCAATGCGCATATGAGTTCTCTAAAGCACATCATTCGTTTATCTTCAGGGTACTCTTTCTTTTTGTCTTCATTTGTATAAGTCCAGTCTTTCTCGGATTATATCTTATACTGATGCAGATTGCGGAGGTTGTCCTGACACCTGTCGATCTACCTCCGGTTACTGTGTTTTTCTTGGGGATAATTTGATCTCTTGGTCATCTAAGAGACAACCCACTCTGTCTCGTAGTAGTGCTGAGGGAGAATACAGGGGAGTTGCCAATGTTGTTTCTGACTCTTGTTGGATCAGAAATTTGCTATTTGAGTTGCACTATCCGATTGTTAAACCATGTGTTGTATTGATCCCAAAAAAAAAAACGAAGTTTATTTTTCAAGTCGATTTGGTTATTTTTTTTATCGCAAATTTTGTTTTAAGATAATTTGTTTTTTTTTTTAATATTTCGCATAACATAAATTTAAATTAAAAACTTGAGCAATCATAGTCTTTATAGCAGGATGGTGAGTTGGTGACTCTCTGAAAGAACTGGATTGCCTGACTGTTTCATTCCATGAAGCTGAATATATACAATGTACTGTTTACAACTAAACTCCTATAATTGAGGAGGGAATCATGCTACTGATTTACACCAAATATGCAACAATATCAATTAAGCTATACAATGGGAGATACTGACCATATTTACAAGAATGAGTCAGAACGGAATATATTCAAATATATAGAATATATTTAAATATATTCTAACACACCCCCGCAATCGAAACTAGAGGCTCTCGGATGCTGAGACTGTCTCTGAAATCATTAAATAAAATGTGCGGAAGACCTTTAATAAAAATATCAGCAAGTTGGTTTGTAGAAAATAACATGTCTTAATTTCACATCTAATATTCCTATTACTGTCAAAGTTGACTTAGGGGACATGGCACTGCTTATAGAAAACCCTAGACTTTGTACCTGATATCTTTATAGAACAATGCTATGCATTTTGAATACTTAATTTATTTATATTCTGTAAAGCATTTAAACAAATTGGCCCAACATGGAACATAGAAAGAGCCAAAGAGGGAGAGAAATTTAAATCATATGGAACATAGAAAGTGGGAGAGAAATTTAAAACCACATCATTTTTTAAAGACTCTTATAAAACTCTGAATATCTTTCCTCTATTTAGGGTAGTGGTACATCCGTTCCTTTTTTCTTATTTCTATTAATTTTAAAAATTTTAACCATAAATTTTCTTTATATTATAAGAAATAATATATTCAAGTGGGATATTGTTAAATTAATGTAAAATTTTTTAATATTTAATTTTCATAATTTTTAGTCTTACAGATTTGAAAATAAAAACGTTTTAAGTCATGTCTCACATTCCACAAAAAGTCAAATGCGACAAAAAGTTAAAGATAGAGGGAATATACACGAAATCTAAAACCCCAAAGTTTTTGACTAGGCTTCTCATCCATTGTTTTTTTTTTGTTCCTAAAGAGGAGAAGGCTTCTCATCCATTGTAGATAGGCCATACCCCAAACTTAAACTATAAAAACTATATTATAAAGGAAAAATTAAAATGAAAAATACAACATTTGACTCATATTGTCCATAAAGGTCAACCTTTATTTTGTTTATGAAAAATCCCACCTTTGTATGTTTTATTTTTTTTAAGGATTAAATGAAAATACAATTAGTTGGGCAGCAGGTCATTTGTGATGAGCTGACGACTTCGTCTTCAATTGTTCAAATCACCTTCTTATTCAAATGTTCAGATCACCTTCTTATTCAAAGCATCATCCCCACCATTTCAACTCTTCCAACAAACTCAATCAACAACACTGAAATTATACTCTAATTTCATAAATCAGTCAAAACCCATCAATGTAACAATAGGGCCACCATCCAAAACAGGTCAATCAAGCAAGAGAAACAACATTTTCAGAACATTCTTTCGAATCAGCTCTTTCGAAACAACATCAATCTAACAACAAGGCCACTCTCTTTCGAATTAGCTCTATGATCTGTTGCATCTCATGAAGAAATCTAGTTAGAGTCGGAACTAATACGGAGTAAATAAAGTATACACCTTTTATAAGCTCTCACACACACGGGCAAAGTAAATAAACTAACAAAAATTACAAAATGAATAGTGAACTTTATTCAAATTTACATGAAAACCATTTTAATAAATAAAGTAATCTAGTGTCTAAGTTCTAAACAATTAGCAGCATGTAATAAAAAAATATTTTTTTTTCTTGCCAATTGTGGCAGAATGTAATAACATTCTTGTATACATGAAAAAGACATTCAATTGGATCTATAATCAACCCAATTTTGAAATCAACAACTATCGGAAATTCCAAAAGCCAAAAATTTCCTGATTAAGCTAAAAAAATGTCACATCCAAATGTAAATTCACCAGAATTATGTCAAAATTGTATTCAATTTGAATGAGAGATTACCTCCAGCAGAGCATATTGAATGAAAGAGGGTCTCGAATTTGATAAAGATGAAGTTCTTGAACGGGTGATAGAATGAGCATAGAAGGAAGATATAGTGTAGCTTCTCCCATAAATGCATGACATTTTTGAAAATATTTGATGAATTTTGATTAAAAAATTTCCAGAACTTCTATGGGTTTGATATTGAAAAAAAGAAGCATGACTTACACTATAGAGTAAAGATATGAAGTCGAGTGACCAGTTCAACATTAAGAGTATTTTTAAAATACAACACATGCAAAAGTGGGATTTTTTAGAAATAAAATGAAGATTAGTCTTTATGGACAATATGGGTCAAATATTGTATTTTTCATTTTAATAATTTTTCCTATTATAAATACTTATAGCGTAGATTTATTTTATGGTTAAGCCCATTTCTTTTCTTTTTCAGCAACTTTATACCTATTTGTTTTCTTTTACTTTCTTTCCCTAGTGTTTTCTTAGAAATCTAGTTGTGTAAAGCCCTAAAACAGTCACTACATTGGTGTTACTAGTGTACCACAGAACCACATGCAGATGGCGGCAATGATTTGATGGTAACAAGAAGAGTGTGGATGCAAATCTTAAATGGTATAAAGTATAAACACTCTCCTTATTAGAGGTACTGATTTGGGATAAAAACGTTCATACTTGAGACTGGAGAGATTATACGAATAGTAGTTTGACTACTTTCCAATAACCTAAAATGAAAATCCTACATAAAGGACTTGATACAATATACAACCTCAATTACCCCTCAAAATGAAAATAAGGAAAGTGGTCGGAGTGTTTAGCTTTAAATTTGAATGATACAAGGAAGATTGTGATGTTCATTTTGAATAGGAGATTTGCATAATTTCTTTATCTGTCCGTGCATAGTGGCCAGGGTCTTTCCCTATGCCAAAAACTTATAAAGTAATTCCATCTATATATACAATTCGGTTGGCTTATATAAATGGCGTCTAATCTTTTTCTCTCTAGAGTATTAAATTCTCATAATTCCCTTATTTCCGACCCTTTCTCTTCAATTTGTCCATGTTTACTTTGACGATTTCAATAAACTACATCTTTTTAGCATATTGAGTAACCCTATAGCGGGCTTAGTTGAGTATTGGGAGTTTAGTATAAAACTAGTGGAGTACCGTGAATTTGATTCGTTAATCATAAGAGTTATATAGATACTAAGCTATTTGATTTGTTAATCATAAGAGTTATATAGATAATAAGCTAGTGAGTTCAAATACGTAATCATGAAGATGTAAGGCTTCTAATCCACCTCTCATGTTACATCAATCTCCATTGTAGTTCATTTTTCATCACAAAATTAGGTCATAACGTGATATTGTTTACAAAATATAAACTTATGCTAATGTTTATCCAGTAACTCCTGATTGAGTGATGACAACACAGAACAATTTTATATTGTTTTGTTAACATTCACCTTTATCTGCAGCAAATTGGGACATTAGTAATTACTATATTTTCAGAATATTACCCCATATTTGCTTTGCATGAAGAAAACTAAGCATCCTATGTAAACAAACTACTCAAACTAAATTTTATCATTGGGTAAATTTACTTAGAATATAAATTTTATCAAGCTTCCTATGGGTCACTTGATAGCTTTCCCACCTCAATTGAGCAACTTTCCTAAAAAAAAACACTCATTTAAGCAACAAATCAATACTAATGCTTCCTATGCTTTTTTAGTGGAACGAGAGCCGTAAATAATGAATGATATTGACGGAATTTGATCTTAAATCTTAGTACCACTCCAAAATTTTAACTACCAAAAAAAGTCAACATTCACATTAATGTTTCCTATACATAACACACAAAGCACTTATTGTCCATTCTTTATTAACTCTTCAAGACATCAAGTGACCAAGTAGGATTTGTGATACCAACAAATTAAATTAGTTTTGGATTTTACAACTTACAAGTAAAATACAACTTAAAAGATAAAATCTACTCCATATTTACTTATACTATTATTAAAACTCAAGGCATTGTATTACATGTAATAGTATGACATTAACTCTTATCCCAAGATAATATGTGCATGATATGACACATTCAATAGAATGCTTGAATTTGTCCCCTTACATAAAATAAAATAAAAAGGTTAAAAACAAGACTTAAACCCATAATCTCCTATCTCTCAAAAATTAATAATATAAGTAATATATCACTTGATCTTCACCAATTTATTACTTAATCAATTACTCTCACCATAAGCTTAAAAGACAAAATTTCAATATAAAACAATTTTGCTAAGCAGAAAAAATCAATGTCATATTACGTGCAAATGTGCAATTACTGGAGACAGAGAGCGGGCTAAATACTAGTTATTCATTTACTATTCATAAGAACACTTCTTACCAACTTCAATGGCACGACAGTGATCCTATCATAATCATAATCATAATCATAATCGATGACAAAATAATCATATATCTTCACCTATCACTGTCAGTGCTCTAATCATAATCAAATCGATGACAAGATAATGTGATATCTTCACTTGCAGTGACAGATACAGTTGGCATTTAAATGAGTCAATGACAGTGAAACAGATCGATATAAATTCTTCTTCTCAGACACATTTATGAGTTTCCCTGATAAATAACATTACTACTGTATACAAAAAAGTTCAGAGAGAAACCAACTACATTCATCGATCGTTTTGCACGCTAACTCATCAACTAAACAACAAATTTACAACCACCTCCCACTTTCCACGACAACATTTAAAGCCACATAGTTTTTTAAGCCACGGAATATTTACTAAACAAATATAGAGCTCTACAGAAGTGCAGAATATCATCTATTTGATGACTGCCATGTTTTAGGAGTTTATATTCAAAAATGTTATGATTGATTGTTTATAGGCCATGCATGGTTAAGTGATGTGTGAAGACAATCGCTTAGATGTCATGAATAAGCGGTAGCCCCAAGATGACGTTTTAAGCAGTCGGACAGCTTATCACTAACAAATTCACAGTGTAACTTCTCCTCTCTTTACCCTTTCCAATCTAGGTCAGCAACTTAGTACTTCCCTCTGGATACAGAAGATCCGTTAAATTCGTTCACTGTATAATGGACGGGCTTCAGATGCTTTTGGTCTATCCTGAGCTGTTGGAAGGTTGGCATGAACATGATGTTGGCGGACGACCCCGTCTACTAGGACACGGTGGATTTAGTTGTTAGATATGTTGCTCTCAATAACTAAAGGTGTCATTATCGGGGAACACTATGCCCTTGGCTTCCTCTCGGGAGAATGTCATTGTATTCATTATAGGAGGCTATGACCATTGAAAACTGATGTTGTAGAGGACTACATGCTTGCATTCTGCCTCCCCTTGATTTGCCCCTCGTATTGATCCTCCGTGGACTGGTGCTCATACTGGTCATGACCCTTGCCTCACGATATCTTTGTCCAAACCTGTAAGTCCCCCACTCACCGTGGCTGGGGTGTGCAGCTGATACTCTATATCCTATCCAAAAAAGATCTTCAATATCATCCTTGAGGTCTCTACAGCCTTCTGTGGCGTGGCCTATGTCACGATAAAAGTCACAATACAGCTTCTGATTTCTCTTCGCGACCAGATTGACCATCTTCGGTGGATACTGCTATTAAACGTTGTTCTTATTTATTTCGAAGATGGTTACACGTAGTGCTGTTAGTGGGGTGTAATTTGTAAAACCTAGACTCGAATGGCCTTCTGCCGCCAAACCTACCTTGTGGCATTTTATCTCCAGACTTGTTATTATTTCTCCCTACACTGCTCCGTTTCCTTCCCTTTGAAGGAGTATGATGCGCCCTTTCCAGATAAAGACGTGCTTTTCAAAAGTTCCTCTCCTTTGATGTAGTTGATGGCCTTGGTCAACACCTGACCTAGAGTCTTCAAACTTTCAATTTTCCTCCCTAGGCTACTCTTAAATTCGCTATCCCTCAGCCCTTTCTAAAAGGGCTAGAACTGCAATATCCTGATTTAGAATAGGGATGCTAACCGCCTAAGCATTGAAACGGACAATGAAATCTTTCAAAAGACTTGTTTACTCCCTGCTCCTTCACAAGCTCTCTCAAAGTTTTTTCCTCTTTCTACTACTCATATAAAGTGTACCGAGAATAGAGCGTTGAGAACCTCCCAGCTACTAATAGTACCCTCCAAATTCCGTTTAAAATAGTCCTGAGCAATTTCTTAGAGAGTGGAAGGGAAAACTCTTTAGCAAACGTCATTACTAGTCGAGTACAACATCATGTGTGACTGATAGGCTGTCAAGTGGTCCTCAGATCTGCCTTTCCCAATGTACTTGTGAGTAGGTGTCTTACTCTTTTCCATTGGGTAACTAAGTATTTCATGAAAAATGGAGATGACGTGGGCGTTACAGTCGGTTGGCTAGTGATCCCTGGCCGAACTTGATGAACTTGCTTCCTGGCGGATCCCTGATAGTCGTAATAATCTTGAGCTGGTATCCCTTCCTGACTCACGATCCGTTGTCTATCTAACTCGCTTTCTAGGTTAATAACGAGCATTACTACGTCTCGCTTGTTTCAGTTCGGACCACTATGGGACATCTTCTTCTTCTTGCTCAACTCCGATCTCTCCATGGCTTGGAACTGAACCGATCTGCTCAAGGATTGATCGAGAAAAAACCTCAATACAGAGAAGAAATGATCAAGAAAAATATTTTGTATATATTTCTGTTCTATCCCCTTCTTACAATATGAGTTATGTATTTATATATGCTGTAAAATGCCAGCTCATCATTCTTCTAACTAACTGTCTTATAATATGACACCCCTCTCTCAAGAATGACCTGGAGTCCATTCTTGAACTGGAGTATTAACAACAAGACCAATCTTAGAACTCAATAACCTGTGCTGATCTGTTCCCAGGGGCTTTGTCATGATATCTGCCAATTGAAGAGTTGTCTTTACATGTTTCAAGTGAATGAAACCACCTTGCACATTCTCTTTGATAAAATGAGCATCATCTTTTGGCTTTTACTTCTCATATGTTTTGTTTTCTCATAAAAACAAGGGTATTCAGCTATATGTTGTTTGACTCATGCTCCTGTATTCTGCTTCTGTGGAACTTCTTGAGACAACATTTTTCTTCTTTGTCTTCCAGGATATGAGAGCATTACCGAGGAATAGACAGTAACCAATGAGAGATCTCCCTGAATCTGAACATGTTCCCTAATCAGCATCACTGTAAGCTATAAGATTAAGGGCTGAGTTTGCAGAATAAAACAAACCATGATTTAGAGTACCCTTAAGGTACTTCAAAACATGTAGTGCAGCTTAAAATTGAGGAATTCTGGGTGTAGACACAACTTAACTAATATCAAGTCTAGTTTTGTTGAGATAAAGAAGTTTTCCAATGATCCTTCTGTATGTTTCAGGATCAGACATTAATTCACCCTTTTCTTTCCTTAATTTCAAGCCTTTTGCCATTGGAAATGAAGATGCATTGCAATTTTCCATGTGTTGCTCTCTTAATAGGTCTAAGACATACTTCCTCTGATTGAGCAGAACACCTGAAGCAGATCTGGTGAATTCTATGCCAAGAAAGTATTTGAGATCCCCTAAATCTTTGATAGTAAATGCAATGTAAAGATCATTCTTCAAAGCAATAATGAGATTACTATCATTTCCAGTGATGAGAAAATCATCAATATAAGCAACGACCAATAGAAAAGAGCTATCTTTCTTCAAAATGAACATTGAATAATCATATTTGGATTGAACAAAAGCCCAGTTAATCAGAAACTTGCTTAACTCTTTGTTCCAACACCTTGAAGCCTGCTTAAGACCATATAATGATCTTTTTAGTTTGCAAACTTGACTAGGTTTGACTTTAATATAACCTAGAGGGCGAGTCATATAGACTTCTTCATCAATATAGCCATGTAAAAAGGCATTATTTATGTCCAACTGTTGCACATCCCAATTCTTCACAGTTGCCAATGCTAATACAACCCTCACAATTGTTAATTTGGCTACAGGGCTAAATGTATGCTTGTAATCTTTCCCCGATATCTGTTTATCTCCTCTTACTAATAATCTGCCTTTACATCTTTCAATCTCTCCATTAGGCTTGAATTTTGTTTTGTACACCCATTTGCAACCAATGGCCCTCTTCCCCAGCAGGAAGCTCTGTGAGATCCCAAGTGTTGTTATCTTCTAAAGCTTGTAATTCTTGTTGCATTGCTTCTATCCATTGAGGATGATGCTTGGCTTGCTTGAAATTAGATGGCTCAAAAGAAGTTAATACATTAGCTATGCTATATAAATTATTTCAGACAAATGGGCTAAGGATGGTTCACAAAAAACATTAAAGGATGCTGAAACATCTGAGGAATTATCATCAATCGTCCTCTATCTAGGCATATATAGTATAAAATCTTAAAACCTTGATGGCATCTGTCTCTGTCTTGTAGATACTCGTTAGTGATTATCATGATTTGGTTCATGAAGAATAGAATCAGATGCATGTGAATCAATATGCTGATGGATAGATGGAGTACTTATGTGTTCTGTTGGAGAGACATATAAGGGAGCAAATAATTTAGAGGACTGAATATCCAGATGATCGAATAAATATGATGCAGAATTTAACTAATCCAAAGCATGATTAACAAGAGGCATAATGATTTCATTATTTTGATGATGTTCAAGAACATAATCAGATCTGTATGAAAACTCAGTTTCCACAAAATACACATCCCTGCTAAGGATGACTATGTGATTTAATATCAAAAAGTTTGTACCCTTTTTGAGAATAAGGATAACCAAGAAAAATGCATTTCTTGGATCTGGCATCAAATTTGTCAAAACTCCTCTGAAAAGGATATCAAAGACATCCAATCACCCTTAAGTTTCTGTAATCTAGAGCTTTGTTAAACAACATTTCATAAGGAGATTTCCATTCTAACACTGAACTTGGAAGCATATTTATGAGATATGTAGCTGTTAAAAGACAATCACCCAAAAATTTGTATGGCAAATCAGCATGACACCTTAATGTTCTTGCTGTTTCAAGAAGATGCTTGTGCTTTCTTTCTACTCGTCCATTCTGCTGAGGATTTCCGGGTAGACTTCTTTGATGCACAATACCTTTTGAAGCAAATAAAGATGTGCACATTTCCTGGACAATCTCAGTGCCATCATCACTTCTGATCATCAAAATCTCCTTCTTGAACTGGGTTTTGATATACTCAATGAAAGCAGCAATTGTAGGATATACTTGAGTTTTGTCATGCAATAGATAAGTCCAGGTACTTCTTGCGTGATCATCTAAGATTGTAAGAAAATATACTGCTCCAGAAATTGAAGGTCTAGAATACTTGCCCCATAGATCAATATGGATTAAGTCAAAAGCAGCAGATGCATGAGATTTTGACAAGGAATAAGGAAACTTGTGATGTTTTCCAAACACATACGTTTCACAGCTAAAATAACAAGTAGTATTATTGCCAATAAATGAAACTGTTAAATGTTTCATGGTATTATGTGATGGATGACCTAGTCTAGCATGAATAATTTTAATGCTAGGTTTAGAAGAAGATGTAATTGTATTATGTACAGAATGTAGCTTGATTGAAATAGGAACAGAAGAGAACTCATACATCTCTGATTGTCTTGCACCAATAGCTTTTATCTGTCTAGTGGTTGGGTCCTGAAAATAACAAGAAGACGACGCAAATACAGTAAGCAAGTTATTATAATCAAGTAACTTGCCAACTGAAAGAAGGTTATGATGAAAGTATGGTATGTACAGAACATTTTCCAGACAAGTTTCAGGGGTTAAGTTTATTGTTCCTATATGCCTTACCAAAGTTACAGTTCCATTAGGCAAAGATACTCTTATTTGATTTTTTAGCTGTTTTAATGAAGCAAATAGAGCCAAATTCAAAGCCATATGATCAAAAGCAATAAGAGAGCTATCTATATCATAGATAGAGCTTATATATACCAGTGAATTGAACTGAGGCACAAAGAGGATTGTCTTCATTAGCTGTAACTCCACTTTGCTTCTATATCATCTTGAGGACTTCATTGTAAATTGTTGATGCCATCACAGGATCATCGGTATCAATAGTAGTAGCAACTCTTGTGTTAGATCTAACACTTTTGTTTCGATCTTTATTTCACCAATCAGGATACACGATCAAATGAAAATATTGACCCATTAAATGGCCTTTCTTCTTGCAGTATTCACACACTGCATCACTCTTCTGTCTCTTAGGATCTCTTTTCAAGATATTAGAATTTTGCTGAGTATGCTTAGGCCTTATTTTGCTAACATTGAATGCACTCATTCTGGTGTATTCTTGAGATCGTTTATTTTGTTTTGCTGCTCAGTTCGCTGCAAAGTATAGTATGCTTTGTGAACCGTGGGCAGAGCCTCAACACTTGGTAGGTGTATGATAACCTGATCATAATTCTTGTTCAAGCCACATAGAAATTGCATAAGTTTATTGCGTTGATCTATCTCAAGAAACTTCTTCAAAATTCCACACGAACAATACTTCATTGCTCCACAAGAACAATTTGGATAGCCTTCAAGAATCTGTATCTGTTCCCAAATTGTCTTCAACTTGCCAAAGTATTCAGCAATTGTACAATCATGTTGCTTAATTGATGTCAAAGAACGATGCAATTCAAATAGTTTTGTAGCAGTAGTATGTCCAAACCTTTCAGCCAATTCACTCCATAATTGGTATGCGGTGTTTAAAAACATAAAACTTTGTGCAAGAGTTTTATCCATCGAATTTAAGAGCCAAGACATCACCATGTAATCATTTCTTACCCATTTTTGAGCCTCTACTGAATTCTCAAATGGCATTGGCAATGTACCATCAATGAAATACAATTTGTTTCTAGCAATTAACGCCATTTTCACAGCTCTGCTCCAGTTTAAGTAATTTGAGCCAGTTAAAACATGATTTCCCAATTACATTCCAGGATGATCACCATTGCTCAAGTAATATGGATCATTGAAATTCACTCCACAATTATTACTCTGAAAGAATCAGTGCTTGCTTCCATTGAATCTGGATTACTTTTATAATATTTCTCTATTACTTCGATTTTTAGCAAGAGATAAGAACGTATCAAATACATTTATTCTTGCAGTAATTGATCATGAGAAACAAAAATGGGTTTCATACCCATCTTCACCATTCTTCAAGACATTCACATCAATCAACAGAGAACTGTAGCGCGATTCGAATGAGCTACCATAGGCAGATATAGCTTTGATACCATGAACAAGGATTGATTGAGAAAAAACCGCAATACAGAGGAGAAATGATCAAGAAAAATATTTTGTATATATTTATGTAATGTCCCCTTCTTACAATATGGGTTATGTATTTATATATGCTGTAAAATGGGAGCTCAACATTCTTCGAACTAACTGTCTTATAATCTAAGAGGAACACACACGCTGATGTCTCCCATTTGATGAGTGGTGAAGTGGGCCATAATATCCTCATCATCAGCTGGTCTTTGGGGGTTACCAAGAAGTCGTTTGGTGACCTGATCACCAATGGATGACTTTGGGTGGGAATTTTATGACCCTCTTGTCGATTCTAGCGTAGGGTCAGTCAGATGATAGAAGTTAAGTAGTTCGGTCACACTCAAGGATTCTGACTTACAAAACAAATTGATATTTGAATTATACTTGCTAGTTGTCTTAGATGAGATTATTGTACATGTGAAACGTGACACATGTTAAGTATGATATCAGTAGGGTTTTGTTTTAGTAATAGTTATAAATAGATAGTTTGATCTAGTTAACTTGAACTTCTATGGGTTTAATTTGGCTAGGATTAATGAGGTCCTTTTATAGGATTAATTTGGCTAGGATTAACTTTACAATCGTGGTAGGTTGCAATTATGTACGTGATTGATAGGCAGCTTAAATCACAATTGGTTTAAAGTAAGGAAGGATAGGGAGATTTTGCTATCTTAATCTCTACAATTAATATATTTAATGATTATGGTGTTGTCTAGGATATAACTACTATTGTGGTTATGAGTCTCGATTTGTCTAAGTAAATTATAAGCCAAATTTTGTTAGCTTGTCATCACTTATAGATAATGAGTTTAGTCTAGCTTTAAGTTAATCATCATTTCTAAAACCCCCATTCTACGTACATAGGAAAATACTTGTATGATTTGTTTGTCTTCTTTATAGTATGTAAATAGATTAAAATATAGCCATTTTAGTTAAGCTTTTAGAGTTTAAGAAATTTAATTATCCCCTCGTTGGATCGACTTATTTTTACCATTTTTCTAATTTTCTGTTTTTTCTAGGATGCAGGATAGTTTTTTTTTTTTTATTACTTTACTTATTTTTATTTAATACATCTAACGAAACGTATTAATCAAATATGATGTAAATATATGGTGCGTAAGATGCAGTGATGCACCCATGTGTATAATGACATCTAGTCAATTTGGTTCATAATTCTTTTTTATATAAACTTGTAGAATTCCATAATTCTCCTTTGGTGGAATTCTTCTCATTAATGTCAATTCATTAATGTCAAGCATATGTACGGAGTACAAGCTAATGGAAATTATACAAATAATATCTTTTACAGAATATTAACAAAAGATAATAGCAACCTATTATCTATTACATCTTTGCAGTCGAAGTGGGAGGAGGCAGGACGCTTGTAATGGGTTTGACGTATAGAAATAGTTGTTGTGGTAAACCTTTGGTAAAGATATCTGTATACTGATAAGAGGAAGGAATACGGAGAACTTTCACATGACCAAGAGCGACTTTATCACGAACAAAGTGAATATCCATCTCGATGTGTTTGGTGAGTTGATGTTGCACCGGATTGCAGTACATGTATACAACATAGATATTATCACAATATACTAAGGAAGCCCGTCAAATAATTTGGTTTATATAAAAAAGAATTATTTAAGCAAATAACTATAGAAGAACAATATATTCATTGTGGTTTTATTTTGAAATTTTTCGCACGCATCATATATATATATATGAAAAACTAGTAGGAACTTAATTAAAGAATTTTAGCCCATTAGAAAGGAGAGTTATGATAAGATGAAATTAATCATTTAAAATTTTCAGCATATTTTGCACCGGTTATTATTACCAAAGGAAGCGATCACAAATTATTATATATACATGTGTTTTCAATAAAAGTATCTCCTCAATATAACAAAAATTACCCCTTAAATTTGATAATGAGTAACTTTTGTTACATTGAGGTATCACTTTTATCGGATATACAATAAATTTATTGTGTTCCATATATGTATAATACTTTTTGAACTTGGATTGATTCAATGACATGGACAACAGAATGAGTTATTGTCAAGACTTTGATAATATGTTTACTTTAAGGGATAGAATATGCCAATTCAATACAGGCTTTATTCTCTCAATCTTATTTTTGCTAAACCTACTTAACTTTTTTTATTTATTAAATTTAATATTTTTTATGAACTTATCTTTTTTTATTGATTTAAAATTTTTTTCCAAACTAATTTGTTGAACTTATCTTATTTTTTCTAGACGAATTTGTTTAATTAAAAAGTGCTATCATAGACCATATTATCAAGAAGTGTCTTACCAATTAATGAAGTATTATCTTTTTTTCTAGAACAAAATTTATGTTAAAAAAAACACCTTGTTTAAAAATTTATTTTGCACAATTCATATACTAATACAGTAAAACATTTTCATTCGCCATTCACCGAATAAAATAATAGCTCAAATAAAAAAAAAAAAATGCCATAAAAGAAATACTTACTCAGAATCCAACTAATAAGAGAGAGCTATGATGAGCATTGATAATATCGTAAATATAATATCATTATAATCATAATACTATAAATATTGTTGTACACAGATCGTCTTTTAGTTATTATAAACTCCAAAACTATATAATATACCAATAAACTCAATAAAACAAAAATTTTAAAAATAATTATGTCAGATATTTAGGGTTCTCAATTCTCACAAGTCACAGGACACTTGGCTCCTCTCCTCCATATCACTTCCAAAATATTTAGCTATCAAAAGAAAATCCCCACTAATTTCAACAAAATCCCAAATATTTTTCACAAAAAAAAAAAAAATAAATAAATAAAATTGAAGAGATTGTGATCTTTGCAACATTCATTATCTTCCGCAAGATTGAATCTAGTCACACCCACCTTTTGTCCTCGCTCTGGAATTTTCCTCTCATTTTGTTAGTACCTCAATTTTCTTGCGAATATATTTATAAAAACTATATATTTTGTAATATACCCATATTCCTTCTGAAGAACCTTATACTATACAAAGCGTGAGTGGAAAAGCTTCAATCTTTGCTCACTCATGGCGGCGTACACGGTGGGGACACCACTGTGCACGTGGCTTGTGGCGGCGTGCATGTCTGTTGGCTGTTCTAGTGATGTTGGGAGGGATGGGGCAAAGTCTATCCCTGGCGCAAGAACCACCAAGAATGGTGGTGGGTTGGGGCGCAAGAAGAGAGCTTTGGCGTTGAAATGTAATGCCCAGATGGTATTTAATGGATCATTGACATTTGAGCCGTGTGATAATTATTATAGTAATAATAATGGGGGTTTTTGTGGGTTTTCTTCTATTTTTGGATCCAAATTTGGAGGTGTTAATAGGAGGCAAAGGCGGAGTAATCGAGCTCTTCATTCAGGTATATTAATGTGTTTTTATTTTGTTGATTTTTTGAGTTATTTCTTGTTGGATTTGGTTTTGTTTTGATATTATTAATGTGGGTTTTTAGTTTTTTGATTTTTTTTTTTTGCTATAAATGATCAAGTTTTGGTGATTCTTGAATTTGTTGATGATCTGGTGTTTTAATTGATGATGGTTGTTGATTCTGTAATCATGGGGTTTTGGTTAGAATCTCGGATAAGTTTTGAAGATCAAGAATCTGTGTTAGTCGAGTGTATGGGCGTGTTAAACGAGGCAATATTATAATTGACATCAAGCCTAACCTAAATTGGTGGTCCCGATGAAGTGTGACTAATGTCTAACCTGTTCATGCAATTTGTGTGATAGGGGGGGGGGGGGGGGGGGGTGGTAATTTCAGGATGATTTATAGGAGCAAATGATGTTTGCTAGGTTTTTGAGAGATGAGGACGATACGTTTACCAATTTGGCAAAGTTTGAATGCTCATTTAAGTCCTTCATTTTCGGTGATTCTTTCTCTGACATGACAACTTCCTTGGGATTATATTGTTGCTTCTATGTAAAATGCCTAGTTCTTGACACATCTTTCTTGAGCCGGTAAGCTGGCCTAGTCGCTGGGGCACATAATAAATTCTCTTTTTTGATATGCGTGAATCCTTAGAGCTTGTCTTTTGATTGAAGTATCTTATCGATAGTCTATTTTTTTCCATAATTTGTCTGTATGTTAGTACGAATTGGCCTTGGATTGTGATGGACTACATGTATTGTTGTGCATTTCTCTATTTTGCGATTAACCTGTGTGGAAGAATGCTTATTGGACCTAATGTACAGCCTCTCAAAAATTGTATCTAACTCATCCTCACCACACCCACTATACTCTTCACCTTCTTCCCTAGCCCCTACCTGTTCGCCCACACCTAATAATCAGAGTCTTGTCAATAGAAAGAAGCAGAATTGCAATGCTGTTGGCCCCCTTAATTTGTAGGTCAATCCTTCATAAATGTCCTGGTCCTTATTATGTGGTGACAAGCTTAGTGTGCATGACATGGGGTAAATGTTTTCAATCTGCTTCCTTTTGCCTGGCTTTTCACTATCTTTCTACGAATTTGAGAATGCTTTTTTGGAGCATTGATGTTTGCAAGAGTTTAGAAGTGGGGACGATTAATTTATTTGATCAGAAAGTGTAAGACTTGTTAAGTCTTTGGTTTTTGATTTTATTTTCATGGACATGGCAATTGCATGGGGATTAAATTGTTGCTTCTGTATAGAATGCGTAGTACTTGACTTATAGTTGTTGAGCCTAACTGGTCTAGTAGATTGGACTTAGGATAAATTTGAACCCTTCTTTGGTAAGTGTGAATCCCTTAGAACTTGTCCTTCAATATGGGTTTATTTATGTAATTTTCTAGGTGTTTTTTTTTCCTCTCTCTTGAATTTGTCGTTACTATAGCAAGAATGGGCTTCAGATTATGATGGACTAAATTTATCGTTGAGTACTTTGCTGTTATGGGGTCAATTTGCCTGGAATGATGCTTATTTGACCAAATGTTGAATTACATCTAGCTGATTCTCAGTACATCCCTCCATATTCTCCACCTCCCCATAAATCCTAGCCATCTGCCCAGACAGCCACACCCAATAATCAGATTCTTGTGGATTGAGAAACGCAACATAGTAATGTTGTTGACCTCCCTCTTTAAGTTAGAGGTCAACCATCTGTAAATATCAGGGTCCTACAAACAAAATTTCTAATAACCTTGATTGATACAACCATCAATTGACCAAATGTTGAATTGCATCTAGCTGACCCTCATTACTACCCTCCATACTCTCCACCGCCCTATAATCACTACCCATCTTCCCCACACAGCCACACCCAATAATCAGTTACTTGTGAATTGAGAGAAGCAACATTTTAATGTTGTTGACCTCCCTCTTTATATTACAGGTCAACCATCTGTAAATATCAGGGTTCTACAAACAAAATTTCAAACAACCTTGATTGGTACAACCATTAATTAACAGCTCATAATAACCATAATCAATAGAATGAGTTATACTACTCTACTCTGTCGCATGATTTTAACTATTTGGATTTTACTTTCTCCATTTCTCGGTTTACTTCATTTCAAGTTACAAAATTATAATAAATATATTATGCACACTTTTCTAATGTTAATAATCTTTATAATTTTAACCATTAGAAATTAGAGCATCTTATAGTCAAGTTAGACCTCAGAAGTTTGAACTCTTAACAGTTAAATACTTAGAAACAGGAGTTGGAGTCCATTATCATCTTAGGTCTTGGTGCCCTGAATAGTCTGGACTGTGGTATAGGGGCTTCTATTCTACTAAATTCTAGGAGCCCTTGGTGGGTCCAGAGTTTCTAGTACCCAAGTCAATATCCTGAGCCAAGATAGCGCTAACCACAGTATATAGTCACAATAATATATGTACAGTGAGGAGGGAGCTTGTGGAAGTTATTTTGGAACACTGAAAAAGGCCATTTCTTTTTTAATTTTTTATCTTGCTTCTAGCGATTGCATTTGTACGAGGGAGATGTGATATGAGTTCATGGATCTCCTTTCTTGCAATGCACCTTATAGGATGTGAGCCTAGGCTTTAATCTTTTGTGACACTTATAGGCTTCCCATCATACATCAGTGTTGTATTCTATGATTATATCTTACTGTAATCTAATTTAACTTTCTCATGTTGCTCTAGCTGTTTGATCTTTCTGTCCTGTTTCCTAGCTTGGTAATATGGAATAGAAGCAAAATTCCTACCTTTATGAGTTGTTAACTTTTTCCTTTTTCAGGGCAAGCCATGGCCGTGGCAACTGAGCCTTCAGTAGAAGTTACTACTAATAAGAAGCCTCTTACCAAGCAAAGGCAAGTAGTTGTAACCGGGATGGGTGTGGTTTCCCCATTAGGACATGAAACAGATGTCTTCTACAATAACTTGCTTGAGGGTGTCAGTGGCATCAGTGAGATTGAGACATTTGATTGTGCCAGTTTTCCTACAGTATGCCTATTTAACTGTCGTCCTTCTCATATCCTGAAATTTTTGCTGTAAACTTTTAATTCAAATATTTTGTTCTTATGTGGGTGTAGAGAATTGCGGGAGAAATCAAGTCCTTCTCTACTGAAGGATGGGTTGCTCCTAAACTTTCAAAGAGAATGGACAAGTTCATGCTCTACATGCTTACTGCTGGGAAGAAAGCCTTGGTAGATGCTGGCCTTACAGAGGATATAATGAAGGACGTAAACAAAACAAAATGTGGTGTTCTGATTGGTTCTGCAATGGGTGGCATGAAGGTAAAATATCATTTTGACCCTTTATCATTGAGTGATCTCTATTGATCCAGCAGCATACTTGTTATGTCAAGGTCGGAGTCTGACTAAATTCTGTCATTCCCTCTCCTTGACAAGGTTGATGCTGCTGTGGTGGCTAGTTTTCCTTCTTGTTTTTGAGTGGAAGAAAACATTCAGTTAGCTTGAGCGTGGATCACCAAGATCTTTGCATGACCTACCTATTGCATTAGAAAATGCCTCTCATGCAATAGTTACCAAATAATTCCTTCGCGTTAATTCTGAGCAGGTTTTTAATGATGCAATAGAAGCTCTCCGTATCTCATACAAGAAGATGAATCCTTTTTGTGTGCCCTTTGCAACAACAAATATGGGATCTGCCATGCTGGCAATGGACCTGGTGAGTTTCTCTTTCTGCTTTTGAAAAAGAAGATTTTGACTTTCTAATGTTCTCCTGATGATTGTTGATTGTTAATTCAAATCACAGGGTTGGATGGGTCCAAATTATTCAATCTCCACTGCTTGTGCAACTAGCAACTTTTGTATACTTAGTGCAGCAAACCATATAATTAGAGGTGAAGCTGTAAGTATTCCTGAATGCTGACTCATGGGAATAGGAAGCTAGTTACTTGTATATGTCATCTATAAATATTGATTTTTTTTCCTTCTCTGATGGTCTATTGTGACAATGTAGGATTTGATGCTTTGTGGTGGCTCAGATGCGGCAATAATACCCATTGGTACTTGTTTTGACCTTTCTTATCTCACATTAGTTTCGGTTGTTTCTTAATATACTTACCTGTTGATACTTTGAACCAATCAAACAGGCTTGGGAGGATTTGTAGCTTGCAAAGCACTTTCTCAGAGGAACAGCCATCCTACCAAAGCATCACGTCCTTGGGACATGGTATGATAATTTCATGGTTTGATTCGTAGCAAGTTGCGATATCCTTGCGTTCTTTTTTTTTTTTTTTTTACTTTGTTGCTCTTGTGTATCACAATTAGATTGTACTCACTGAATTAGTTAGCAACCTTGGGAATATGCTGTGGCTTAGACTGTTTAAATATTACTTTCATGTGTGCAAGATTCTGGATATATTGTAAGATTAGTAACTTGGGAATTTTATTTGGTTCGGATTCTTCGCAAGGATATTTAACTCTATCTTCATTTGTGTGCACTACAGAACCGTGATGGATTTGTTATGGGGGAAGGAGCTGGTGTTCTGCTTCTGGAAGAATTAGAGCATGCTCTGGTATAATGGCTCTTGACAATTGCTAAGTTTCATCACTAGGGGTCAAGTGTTGTGTATGTTAACAGGAGTGCATTCTGATTCTACAGGCAAGAGGTGCAGAAATCTATGCAGAGTTTTTGGGTGGTAGTTTCACTTGTGATGCCTATCATGTGACTGAGCCTCATCCAAAAGGTATTTAGGCAAAGTTTTATTGCCTGGTTTTCTTTTTTATTTTGGACTTTGAAATTACAAAAGAGATTATATTCTGTTTTCATCTGTGATGACGAGTGCTTTTATGAGAAGCTTGAAGAAGTCGTTATTTTTTTTTTAGCTGTATATTTGGAGAAAACTGATTCTATAAGGTGTTTTACGAAATTGATGCACATGGATGGTACTTTTGGACTAAGTCTGTTCCGTGAAAAGAAGCTTTTTGCTGTTTTGTTGGAGAGAATAATTTGAAGTGGGTAAAGTCTGTTCTGTGAAATGAAGCTTTTTCCTGTTTTGTTGGAGAGAGAATAATAAGTGGGTAGCAGAGAAAGCAGAATAATTCATATCTCTCTACATTTTACAAATTGAACAAACTTTAAGAATTAAGACATTATATGGGGCGTGGGAGTGATGGTGGTGGGAGGGTGGTCATAACTGTGGATAGTGTCAGGCAGTGCTTAATACACCAGTAGCAAATTTACTCTGGTAGCTGTGCGGTTCACTTTTGTAATATATTCTGGAGACTTGCTCTTATTGATTTATCCCTTGTATTGTTGACATTAACTAAGTGGATAATTCAAATTATGCTTGTAATCTCATTCGGGATGGCAATGGATCTACGACCTGACTAGACATGCTGGGATCCTACTCTTGTATTAGGGTCTGGGTTTAAAGTGTTTACACAATGGATACTGGGAAGTTCCAAATTCTAGTCCATAGAACGGACTAAGCTATCATTTTAAAACATGTTAGGTACAACATTGATTGCTCTGTACATTTTCTCTGCCATTTTGTCATTCTCAATATCCCCTTTATATTTCATTCCTTGTCTCTGTCGTTATATCACTGTCAAAGCTCATCTCAATAAGTTTGTTATAAGCAGTCCATGTCCTCCGTTTAACACATTTTAATGCCTCTAACCATTGTTGCATGAATACATGTATGCTTGTACAAGCCTTTTCGTTTCTAAGCTAACACTTATTCATTAATTGATATTTTCTGAGGTACTCTCTCTCATTTGTTTTTGCTGCATATTTATATGCATATTACCTCTATATGATAGGAAACAGAGGAAATTTTTATATTTGTGGATGTTCTGGATTTCCTGTTACTCTCAGGTTGTGTTTTGGGGATTTTTTAAGAACATCTTTTCATGTCTTTGGGTTCTTGGCTATGCCACCTTGTTACACCCCCTCTTCCTGTTTCAGATCTCCGTCTGGAAGGCAAAGGTTTCTCTTAAGGCGAGAGGTTTTGTGAGAATGATAGCTTAGAACAGGATTAATACTAATACCTGAAGTTTTTTTTGTGCCAATATTGAATACTGTCATACACCTTGTAATAATTGTGTTATGGGGTTTAATGTGACCAAGAACAAGGTCAAACTACAGATCTTAGGATGATTTGGGTGTCAATGGTTATAGGGGAATGACAGTCCTGCTTTTCATGGACTCTGCGAGAATTTCTCATCTAGCTTAGTCATGGTTTAAAGCAGATGAGGCTTTTGGGTGCTACTCATTTGGAGACTCGAAGGAATTTGGTTTTTCTGTAACTTTTGGCTGCTATATATATATATATATATATGTATGTATCTGTGTGTGTGTTTTCTTTTAGAGGAACATTTGTTCATACATAAGTTGTATGGAGTACCTTATATCTTGAGTTGTGTTGCATATTGGTTTCTGCAAACGTGATTTCCTTTCTGTGGCTAGTTAGTGGTTTAAAATGCTGATATATCTTTTGGCTTTGTGTAATTATTTATAGCCCAAACTTGGGATGACTTCTACCATTTCATGTTTCTTTATGCTGCTTTTGCATGTCTCCATTTTTATCTGCTTCTTTATTGTAGTTCTGACTAGAGTACTGAGTGAATTACTTATTTACCTTGAATGTTTCTAAACAAAGGTGTTGGAGTTACACTTTGCATTGAGAAAGCCTTAGCTGAGGCTGGTATTGCTAAGGAAGATATTAACTATATAAATGCACATGCTACATCAACACCGACTGGAGATCTTAAGGAATACCAAGCTCTGGTTCGCTGTTTTGGTGACAATCCCGAGGTAACGTAATTGTATTTTATATCTTTTATCATATATTCAGATTAATCATCTCATGTGATTTCCCATACACAGGTGAGAATAAACTCTTCTAAGTCCATGACTGGCCACCTGCTTGGAGCAGCTGGTGCTATTGAAGCTGTTGCAACTGTACAGGTAAGGCTACAACTCCTACAAGTACAGGGGAGATTAAAGTAACTATGTGTTGCCTTATTGAAAATTTTGAATTGAGTATTAAAGGATTAGTAAGCTCCTAAAATTTTTGCAACATGATTTGTGATTGACAATAAGGAGAACAAACATGAAGTATATGTTTTTGTTCCTTGGGGATATAGAGGAGAGGAATGTGCCTTGATCTGGTTGGTTCTTAGTTAGAAATGTCAATTTTGGTGATAAAAAGAGGGGTCATGCGTTACTTGGTAGTCATCAATTCTAGCTGAACAAATTGGGAAATTTTTGGCTATGAGCATGTGTATTTTGCTTGGTTTCTAACGGAAACTAGCTTATCAGTCGCTCCATTATAGTTCTGAAAATTATAACAGAAATTATTGATTTTTGCTTTTTTCTGGGGTTGTTTTGTAGTGATTTCATTAGGATTAATGTAAATATTTACAACTTCATGTTTCTCTTTATCAATCACAAACTATGGAGTACTTTACACATCTCTTCCAACTTTTTTGCTATATTATTTTAGTCACTCAAAGAAATGACAGGAAAAAGAAAATAAGCCTTCAGATTTTGTCAAATGGTAACCTTCCATTATAATCTATCTGTCTATGTGCTTTTCGAGTGATGCTTGATATGTGTGATTTAACAGGCAATACGGACAGGATGGCTTCATCCAAATGTCAACCTTGAAAATCCAGATGAAGGTGTGGTATGTGTTTCTATCTTATGCTATACATTGTATATATTGTAATTAGTTTAACTTTTTTATTCTCTAACTAGTTGTTGCCTGCATTAACCATGTTAATTCTGCATGAACTCTCTTTTGTGTCACCAAGCGAAAACATGATTGTGCTCAAATCGGATTGCTTTGAATTAAGGATAGTGATTTTGTGTGTTGTTTATGCATTTGTCTTTTTTGTTGCTTGAATGCTCTTCTGTGTTAAGAGGTATTGTGGTGATCTGACTGTACCTAAGCATACTTGGAGGAGAAGCTTTTGTCTTCTCGTGATGTGATTTTAATGTCATTTTACTGACTTGAAAAATGTTGGTTGATATGAGTTTTGGTTTTTTTATTCCCCGTGCCATTGAGTCATCTAACTTGAAGTTCTCAAACCAGGACACCAAGTTGCTTGTTGGCCCAAAGAAAGAAAGACTGGAAGTTAAGGCAGCTTTGTCCAATTCATTTGGGTTTGGTGGGCAGAATTCATCAATCATATTTGCTCCATACAAATAGATATTTTCTTCTACTCTTACCTCAATTAATAATGGTGCTGAATATACCAGGTTTGCTGCTTCTCCATGTCCGTTATATAGTTTCAGCTTTTAACTTTCAGTAAAAATTTGGCAAGATACATATGTCTAGAAATGTGGAGATATATTTGTTTTTCTACATTTGGTTTGCAATTGGGAAGGCTTTGAAAACAATTGAAAGGTCTATTCACATATTTCATGTTATGAGATCTCCACATTTTATATTTTCAATGTGTATAAGTTGTACATCCATGAAAAAATGTGTCAAAAAACAATGAGAGCTGTATGCTCAGTACTATATCAAGCAGCTAAACAAAAGTGCAATTGTATTAGATGAGTGAATATGTATTATGTTTCACGGTTACTTGATTTCTCTAATTAAATGGATCCATGCCGAAGCTTTAGAACTAAATTCAATTTGACTTCTTCTAAATTGAAGGTAGATAGATGTTTCCAACTTTGTTCGTGAAAACTTGGAACTATCTGAAATCACGTGCTTTCTCTACAGGGCGTGAATTGATGGTTTGCTACACATTGTGATAAAGAGAGCAGATTACTAATATCTAACCTTGCATTTCTAGTAGGCATAAAAGATGGCTAATATCTAACGAGATGTGGTACTTTCACATGAAAGCGTGCTCATTATTTAAGGAATGCAAGGTTGTTGCTGGCAATGAGACTTGCTTCTGGAGCAGATTTATTGTCAATCACCAAATTGGCAGTTCATATCACTCAACAGGATATGAATATACGCTACATAAAACTACTGCTTTTTCATTGATGTACAAGTGTAATTGAATTGGTTTTGATAATTTTCGTAGTGAGTTTTAGAGTAGACATTTACTTTATAAGTTACCGATGAATGTTGAGACTTTTCCACCATTGTCATTAAAGCTCAGCACTCAACTGCGCTCTCAAGATCTTCCTTTGATGGTGTGAAGATGGAGAGTTGCTACTCATTTTGGAAACATTTGCTGTTTGGGTAGATTTTGATTCAGTAGCGTCCAATAGTGTATTTGTCTCTGAAATGATGGATGAAACACAGGTGTATGCCATTAGAGATTAATGCTATAACTACTAGCAAGGTGAACTGATATCACTATTTTGTGTTGCCTATATAATCGTGTTTCCATGCAGTATTGATTCATTGAACATTCCTGCGCTTGTAAACTACTAGTATTCCGTTGTATTAGATAATATTACTAGAATAAATAGGGGTGTCAAAACTGGCCCAATTCGAAAAATATTTCGAAAGTAAATTCTTCTTGACTTGATTTGACCCAATTATTATATGTTCAAACTCGACTTGCATCTAATTTGAAGTTAACCAAAAACTAATTTTGACCCAATAGATCCAAATTGCGACCAAATAAATATTTCCCTAAGGTAAACTTGAAATCATGATGATCTGATAATCTCTCGAACCAATTCCACCGGGAAAAATTCAGTACGAATTTGAGACCAAAATCAGTGACAACTCAAACTTCATCCATATACAATAATTAAATGAATGTATATTTTCACAAAGTTTGTTGATACTTAAAGAGTCTAAAGATGGTAGAGTAATAGAGTTGTAGAAGTTTACATTTTCTACTTGAGTCATATATTATTGTTATCTTCTTGTCAAATCAACGATATATGTTATTGAATTATAACAACTTGAAAAGATCACGGCTTGATTTAAAGAATGGCTAGAAATCTAATTAAACTGATTTGAAATAAAATCCATATTGAATAATATGCAATCCAAAGTCCACTTTAATCTAATAAGACATACGTAAACCCATTTAGAATCCAATATAATCCAACCCGAAATTAACGTGAACCAAACCCAACATGTACCTGACAAGCACTTGATCCAACTCTGGCGAGACTTGAGTTAACCCTAGTCAACCCAATTTGGGTCAAAAGAATATATTGACCCAAGTCTAACCCGACCCAAAATAACTTAATCTAATGTACTTTGATTCAAATCTCATCCGTTAACCGAATTGACACATTCTATGCAAATTATGTCCTTTTGAAATTTTATTTACTATAAGTTCATATAAAATGGTCATTTTTACCCGAAGTCTATGAAATACTTTGTAGTAAGCAGCGAGGAATAACAATCTACTTTCTTTATTTTTTAATATCTATAATAGTTTGATTTTTACACTATACTTAGTTGGAACTAGGGTGGACCCTTTTCACTACCCTCTCGATTACTTTGGGATTTTTGAAGAGAGCAAGATGAGAAGAAGAAGGAGAAGAAGAACGATATTCAATCTACAACTTAGTGGTTCACAATGAGGTGTATTAATATAAAATAAGCTTTCAAAGGTTTAGATTTCTTGCAATAAGATATGGTTTATAGGGCCTTTTTTATTATTTATGAGAAATAGTACTGATCCACCAAAATAATATTGGAACACCCTTGCGAGTTGACTATGAGCTTTATTTTTATCCATAAATATCTAACTAACGCCCTCAAATATAATGTAAAATTACTTTCCTACTCTTACCTTCTTCTTAATCCTAAATCTTTCCTTCCAACCCTCATTATTCTCTTTTGAACTTTATTTTTTTCTCCACTCAAAAATTCACCGAGCGCTAGTGTCAAAACCATTTATAAATAAGAAAAATAATTTATTTTCTCTCTTGCACCAAGTGTCACATTTTCATTGATGAATTTTTTTGGTAAGAAAACAAGCAAATTTCTCATGCAAAGTTTTTTTTTTCTTTCCCAATGTGAGAATTTTCACTTCTCATTGGAAAGAGTTTTTTTACCAAAAAAAAAATTCACTCAAATTTTCTGTCCACACCAATATGAGCAGTCTAAGTTGATTTAAAGAAACATTGGATTCACGTGGCTTATTTTTGTTTCTTTTTGACCATCTTTTATTTGTTGATTATTACAACTATTCTTTATTTCTTTTAATTTATATCTGTAATGTTATATGAAAATATGGCATATATTAACTGCGGAGTAGATAGATAATACACTTTGTTGTTGCTTGTGTGGAGAAAAATACACTTGTGTGATTGATTTAAGCAATAATGTGATGGGGGTTAAATGGAACAATTTGTATAAGATGTTAATGACTCTGGTCGTTTGTTTCTAATGGATTATTATTTCTTATATTCATCCAATTGTTTGTGTGATTTGGTGGCTTATCATTTGAAAAATTACGTATTTTAACAATTTCTTATGTGAGCCAAGTGTAAAAGGCTTTTAATTTTATGCATATATAACTTTCTTTGTGATGGTTTGGAGAACTTAACTTTAGATTTTCAAGGTTGATTGTTTAGGGTTTGCACTATATCTGTGTATTGGGTCGAATCAAGGTCGAGATGAGTCATGGGTCAGGCCAAAGGAAATTCAAAACGGGTCAAGTCAAAGAAGATATATAACGGGCCGAGTCGGCTCGGACAAGTTTAAAAATATTATAATTCTAACTATGGAGGGTGATAGTTTGCCTACATCACCTCAATTTTTTGGTAGTATACCATTGACAAGCAAATGAAAAATATTCATTACCTGATAGTATTTAAAAGTCTTAAAAACAATTAACCCATTATTGATTCACCCTTTAAAATCCTAATAAAACATGATATCTTAAAAGTCTGATCTAACAAAGTTTATAATTAATTAAATCCTTTTATAAACGGACCGATTAACAACCCTTAATTGGAACCCTCCCATTTAAACATACGTAAATTTGCAATTCAGATTACCTGCTTTCTACATCACAACTTTCTGAAATGAGAGGTTGTCGTGCAAATAATGATTTTGTATTTAGTTGCTACAAAAATAACTTAGTTGGCAACTTTATTGTGCCTACAAATGCACCAAGTCCTAAAGATCTTCTTTCTATTAAACTTTTTTTATGCTAATCGATTGTTAGAAGGAGTAACATATGAGTATATGAGTATATTTATAGGGAGTAAATAAACAATTAGTCCCTCCGTTTCTTTTCGTTATTCTCATTTAAAATATATAAATTTTAGAGTCAAATTGTGATCATAAATTCTTCTTAATTGATTAAATAAAGTCTTAAAGATATGTCTTAATATATATTTTTCAAATATCAAATTTTCTATAATATTTACAACCACACAATTGAAGAAATTTAAAATTTAAGATCCGGTTTATTAAATAAAGTCTTAAAGATATGTCTTAATATATATTTTTCAAATATCAAATTTTCTATAATATTTACAATCACACAATTGAAGAAATTTAAAATTTAAGATCCGGTTGTAATAAATTGATATAATGATAATGATTTACGTGAATACATATATGAAAATATTTTCACAGGGAACATCAATGAAGAAAAAATGCGTATAATTAGAGACGATATATCAATTACGTTACTCCATACAATTTAGCATTAAACATTTGAAAAATTCATTAAAAATATACATAATATAAATTCATCATCGATCTTATGATCATTAACGCAACTCTACAACCAAAAATAAAACCAAAGCATGCATAATGATCACTACTCCATAATCAACTACTCTAACATATATACATACAATAATAATCAATACCAACAGCATTAAGTAGAAAAATTTTACTGTATTACGGAGTATTAGGTTAATCAATGAATGATTAATTTACCCCACCAACAAAATAATAACCCTTCTCCATTACGCTTAGCTAATCTAAGACCGTCGCATTGATCGTGTACGTGGACGACTCCGAGGTGAAGCACCACCACTTTCTTTGCCCTCCTCCCACAGTCTTACCACACTCCCATCTATCACTTTCCTGTTTTGGTAACTATACCACCCAAAATCACCTCCTCTCATCTCCACCCTTGGTTCCGTGCACCCCCATTTGTTGATCACAACGTATTCATGGTTGACCTTTTCTTCAAATTTATCTTCACCGTCCATTTCATAATGATGATCCTCCTCCTCGTTATGATCATGATCATAATCATCGAATTCTTCATCACTTTTAACCTCTTCGAAATAGATAGTACAAAACTTTTTACTGTTACCCCTAGTAAGCACGTCTACGTCCTCTTTTTCATCCCTTTCTCGCTCCTGTGTAATGCCATTACCTTTGAACGACGTCGTAGGTTGTGTTTGTTGTGTTGGGGGTGGTGGTGATGGTGATGGAGGGAGGATAATACGGGTTTTGAGGGAGGAGGAGCGGAGGCGCCAGAAGCTGAAGGCGGCGGTGAAAACGGCGAGCCAAGCCCAGAGATTGTTGACTACGGCGGAGAATAAGGGGACGAGATTTACTGGGATGAAGGCCAGCGCCTCCAAGGGAGAATCAAGGCCGTTCATTTTTGTAAGAATCAGAATGTGGTGAGTATTATAATTGGGACGAGGAAGAGTGAGTGATGACGAGAAGGAGAGAGAGAAAGGAGGGTTTTATTTAAAGAGGGTGGAAAAATAAGAGATGCCAGGAATCGAGAGTTCAAAGATGCCAAAATGCCGTTTTCTTGGCCGAAATATTCATTTTTATACCAAGGGATATTACTTTTGAGCAGGGCCTAATATATATTCCATATATGTATCGAAAATAAAATAATATTATTTTTATAGTTGTACTTTTGAAAATAAAAATTGTATTATTTTCAAATAAATATGTATCTATATAAATATAGAACATGAAGTTGTACTGTTAAAAAATAAAATTGTAAGATTAAGAAATAAAGTTATATATAGTTTTATAGTTTTCGTATAAATTCGTTGTTTTACCTTCATTTTTTTTTTGAACTTGCACTTTTGAGAATTAAAGTTATATTTATTTATAAATGAAAATATACTTATAAAATGTGAAGTTGTACTATTAAAAAATAAAGTTATACATAGTTTAAACATTTTTGCATGGACTCGTTAAAATGATATATGAGTGTATAATAGAAATTTGTCGTGGGGCTTGATCGATTTTGTGTTCATTTGTTGATTATTAAGGATATCTGGAATTAGCTAGTTGTATGTGGCTTGTATTTATTTGTCTGATTTGAAATAATAAAAAATATTGAATATATATGGAACACAGTAAAATTATTGTGTTTTCAATAAAAGTTCACTCTTTAATATAACCAATATTACCCCTCAACACAACATATATCAATCTTTATTAACTTTGATAGGGTAATTTGTGTTATATTAATAAGTCATTTTTATTGAAAATACAATAACTTTAATGTGTTCCATATGTATACAATCCTCAATATCACTGTCTAATAAAGTTTAGAGTCAAGACTCAATATTAGTGTTGGGATAATGATATCGTTGGCCTAGGATAGATACTTGTAATTGACTAATCAAGGAAGGACGACCCTGCAAAAATTGTGGCTAATGAGGTTGCTAGGAAATGAGGTTGCTACTATTTTGAGTGAGATTTTGCAGAGGATATTCCTCTTCAGATTTTGCAGAGGATATTCCTCTTCGCTTCTTATATTTGATTTGTTTCTTAATTTTTACTCTATTCCAAGCTATTGGATGGCCTAAATTATATAAAATATTCATTACAGCTTGTATGAGTTAGCAAGAGTTAATACATGTCACAAAAAAAGAGTGGTGTATCTTGTATATATGAAATTTATGTAACC
This sequence comes from Dysphania ambrosioides, assembly GCA_026401315.1. Classification (NCBI taxonomy): domain Eukaryota; kingdom Viridiplantae; phylum Streptophyta; class Magnoliopsida; order Caryophyllales; family Amaranthaceae; genus Dysphania; species Dysphania ambrosioides. The sequence goes on from CM048667.1 coordinate 5,799,640, forward strand.
ATATAAGAGCCACTAATGATAATGATGTTTCCAAGAGGTAATAATAAATTAGACTTTTTTTTTGGAGTATTAGAGTTATTGATATTAATGAAGTAGGCCAAAGAGAATTGGATCTTTAGATATGAAATAAGTTGTTTCGTAAGTTATTAATGATGTAGGCCAAAATTTAAATTGTAAATTACAATTTAATAAATTATATTTTTAAAATTGACTCTATTTATCATAATGATGTTAGTATTTACATTTTGTTGATAATATAAACAATGATATTATTTTGATAGAAGGTGTACATTTTAAAAATATTGCAATTTATAGGTTGTATTGCAATTAAAATTTTTAATATTTGTATTTATAATTTACTTAACTTAAAGTGTTGTTATTACATCTAGGGGTGCTAAATTCTTAGTATTTATATTTTGTTGATAAAATAAACAATGATATCATTATTGTAAAAGGTGTAAATTTTAAATATTCTGCAATTTATTAGGTTGTATTACTATTTCAATTTTAAATGTCAGTATTTATAATTTATTAACGTAAAGAGTTGTTATTATATCTAGAGGTGCTAAATTGTTAGAAGTTAAATTTTTGTTGATAAAGTGTTGATATTACATCCAATGAGCTAAATTTTCAAAACGATCCAAATATTACTAGGTCCGGCTGGAGCTCGATATTACTAGGCTTGACTGGAGCTCAACTAAAAACTATCCATCTCGGTTCAAGCTCGTCGACTCCCATATTCAAGCTCAATTCGAGCTCAACTTGTACCTGATCTCGATTTCTCTAATCCCAAACCTAGTTATACTTTCAATCTCTAGTTAAAATCCAAAACTTTGTTAACCCCTCCTATATTCAAAGGCCCAAATTGCAAGTTCTTGAACTTTGGACCCTTTCAAGACCAAAAAAATAACTAACCATGTACAACTTAAAGAACCTACTTAGGTTTTATAGTGCTATACTTCATAGTACCTCTCTTTTATTTGGATGTGGGACTCCCGAATAATAGTGACGTGAAGGTACACTTTCTTAGTTCTCTCTCTTGTTTTTTATCTGCTCTTCTAATTTTCTAATTACTTCTGTATCAATATTTTTGAATTTTCTCTTACAATTACTCATTTCAGGTTCTGTAGTGTAGCAATCTCAATAGCGGATTTAGGGCATGCAGTCTCAGCTCTCATTGTTGTCGTAGAATGTACTTTAGATCCCTCAACAGGTATTGTGGGAGGTTGCTTGCTAGAAGGTTGAAAATTCCTTGTTTTGTTCATTGTAATCCACAACATTTACCAATTGAAAATTGTATTTTACCTTGTGCATGAGAATCAAGGTTAAACTAGACAACCCCTTGTGGAATTAGGAATTTTTTTAAGCATTATAAAGAATCAATTTCAAATTAAGGCTCCATGAATAATTTCAAAAATAAGCTTATATAGGTTTGGAGGAAAACAATTTAGCCATTTGCCAATAGGAAAATGCTATCACGGACAACTATTAAGCCAATTAGGAAATCGCTGCCTGGACACAAAATCTGTCTGTTTTGATCTAGGCTGAATTTGGGGTATTGAACTGTTGAGTTGTAAGTGAATCATTATGATTTCACTTAAAGCAAAATTAATATCCCGGACAACAATTTCTGCTCACTAAAAAAACTCATATTTAAGTATAGGAAATCGTTATCCCCTTACTGAGAGTTGTTTTTTTTTAGCGATTTCCTTTCTTTGGGCCAATTTTAGCCAAATTTAAGTCTAAATCAATATCCAAAGCAGTGACTTTGCCCATCCTAAATCGCAGCCTTGAATAATGATCTCTTTTCGAATCAAAATAAGCTTATTTTTTCAAAAGAGATTAGTGTCGAGCATAATTTTAAAAATAGCTTTAAGAAAAGCTTAAACAAAATAATTCGTGGAACTAAGTAGCGATTTTGACTTATGCAAGACAAAAACTTCTCTTGCTAAACTTTGAAGGAAATTATCTATGTGCTTGAATAGTATTTAATCACCTTTTCAATGTGACTTGCAGCTATTGGATCTTCTATATCAGCTTAATTAATAATGGGAAATTTGCAATAAAAATTGCAGATATCAAGTATGAATGGCCATTGTGATAATTTTTTTTTAAAAAAGCAAACGACAGTTAGCGGATGCGTGTGGATTTTACATATCTCAACAAGGCATTCCACAAGACTGATATCCTTTGCCAAAAAAATTAATCAATTGGCGGATTCCACTAATGGCCATAAGTTTCTGCGTTTCATGGAAAGCCTTTTCGGATATCATTAGATCTTTATGTACCCAGTCGACAGGACTAAGACTGCTTTCATAACAAGTTATTGTACATTCAACTATGTCATAATGCACTTTGGTCTAAAGAATGTGAGGGTTACCTATAGAGCCTGTTGTACCATGTGGATGCCAACTACCTTAGTTGGTTAAAGTCTTAGAGTGTGGTATTCAAGACCTGGGTTGTTGTCTTGTCACTTACGTTTCACTTTACATCAAAAAAGAGGCTAGTGTACCATATCTTTGCAGAATAGAAGGAGAGAGATACAGAAGTCTACATGGATGATTCAATTTAAAAAGCTGAACAAAAGCATGTCATATTTCCACGTAGGAGATATCAGGGGAACTTTTGAGAATCTAGACATATATGATAAGAAGCGGATGTTTGGGAGAGCCTTTAATGGTAATAGCTCATTGTCAACAATCCATATGGAACTGTGACAACTACTGATTCATTTACTCCGAGCTTTCGATAATCTCGGACTGCTTTCAGAATTCATATTTCAGACCCCTTTTCATTTAGCCTTAATTGTCCTAACCATTTTTTAAGGATATGTTTCAGATACCTTTTCTTTCAAAACATAATGATAAGGGAAATGTCTCTCAAGAAATTTCACATCTCTACTACACAATTACCTTGTTGATGATCAAGTTATATACTAGACCAATTTTTATTTATAACCCTTGTTTTAAAAATATCTCGAAATCTAACCTCCGTTCAGAACAATTTAGAAAAATTAACCTCCCATTTAAAACCACTGTCACTGTCAGCGGTTTCAATCCGAGTCAGCAAAGCCCTATTTACCCAGTCAGCATAAAACCGCTGTCACTTCCGCAGCGTTTCTCGTATCTCGAAGAAAAATCTTCAAAAGTACAATAAATATTGATATAAATGAAACTAAAATGAAACATAATAAATTACAATAATCATAGTTATATATATACAATACAGTTTGAAATATATTTACATTAATTCCAGTAACATAAAAAATTCTAGAAACTAGGCTAGTCCTCCTCATCAACAATGTCTAATCGAGGAAAAGTGGAACTTTGGCTCTGTTGGGAGAGTAGCCCACTCGCTGGGTATCGGAATGGATATGGAGGAGAGGTATACTGGGATGACTCACCCTGGGTGGACCCGAATGCACCTTGAGTCCTCTCGAAGGTCAAGATCTCAGGGGCCTCATGGGTCTGGGAAGAGGAAGGCATACCCGATGTGTCTTGTGCGTCGTCTATATTCCTGAACTCATGGTGCACTCGCAGTAATCCTCCCTGACCAGCTAGCTCCAGACCTCCTACGCACATCTGCTTCACTCCAGCTGTGATAGTAGGACCAGGCAAATTTTGGTTATCGTGGCAGTAGTCATGAATAACCAACAGTTGCTGAGTCTGCAAAGGAGAAAACAGTTAGAATCAGATAAATAAAGTAAAGAAATCAACTTGCAAATAATGAAGTCAACATACCATGACGTGCAGAGGTATTCCTGACGGATGAAAATGTTGCGGTGGTGGAACGAATGACGGACTAATAAAGAGGCGTGTAATGCTACGATACCATATAAGATATGGATCGTAATAGTCCATAGGTCCTTGGATGGGATGTCCCTGTACAATGGATTGGTTTCTGTTGTTCCAAGCCCCGATCCACTTAGCATGCAAAGCCCCCCAATCCGTCATGGACCTCCCTCGACGATCAATTTCGTGCAAACGAGGGTAGGTTAGAGCTGCTACGGGGATGTATTGTCGTAACCCAAAGTGTCGCATAACTCGGTCGGGTAGATGCATCTCCACTATAAAGTAGCATATCAACGGAGTGAAAGAACGCCACTCATCTTTGTCAACGACATTGGGATATGGGTCCTATACCATCTAGTCATTTAAGTCACAAATAATTTGATTAGTGGAAAATAGATAATGTACAGCTCAATGGAAAAAAAACTGTTTTTAAACATTCACTTGATCATTTGTCATCCTATTGAGTGCGTCTCTGTAAGAGTTCACACCAGTGGCCAAATGGACACGGGTGAATCTATGTCTAAGCCACCTCATACCATGCGGCTGTTTGTCTGCGGGCTGTGGGGGGTTGTAGTAGATGTCCACGGGGTTTCCATCTCGATCTCATCGACGACGACTAGGAATAGCAGGTCGACAAAATACCATGTGCTCCCATGCCCAAATCTACAAAGACATGAAATGGTTAGTAATCAAATACATACTATGAGTTAGCATGATATGTAAAGCGTGTTATTTGTTAGCGTACCTGAAGTATCACCAAAGGGCCTGCGACATCGGTAGGAACGACATCGCCCCTGACAGTCACTGCGCGGCAGAGGTTCCTGTATAAATATGCCAACGCTGCACTACCCCAACTGTACGAACCAATATCACTCCAGCTGTGGTCGAGTAGTGGCAAATAGATGAGGTTGAGTCGTTACTAGACTTGTCAGGAAACAAAAACAGAGATATGATCAGCAAGCAGTAAACCCTAGCGTATCTCTCGACCTCAGCGTCGTCAGCATTGTCAGCTGGAAGCAATCCAAACGTCTCTCTCAACCAGCTAGTCCTCACTGTACTAATGGGCCCCTGACCTGGCGGGTCCACCCCGAACATCCTCTGAAACATCCCACGTGCCTCGACAAGGATGGAAGGACCAGTAACTGCATGGCCCGATATGGGCAGATGTGAGTACGGCCACGTCTCGTAATGTGACAGTGGCCTCTCCGATCGGTAGGTGAAACGAGTGGGTCTCTGGCCGCCATTGCTCTAGTAGTGCCGTAATGAGGCCACGATCTAGTATAAGATGTCCAAGTCTATACATGCGATACAATCTGGCAAGTCTGAGGTAGTGAAGGACTCTGTGGTCAACAGCCCACTCTAAAGTACTCCTAGGATGCCGGATGACTAAGTGCTTGGCCAAGTCAACTTCTCCATTCCACAATGGAATGGATCTATGGCGAGGTCCTAACCATAGAACTGATGGATCTCTCGGTCCTGGTTCCATGATCCTACGTACAACAAAAATGAATTCATAACATTACACCATAAACAATTGGAACATACATTAATTCATTAACATTACACCATAAAGAGTCCAAGTTACATATTACGTTCTAAATGATTTCTGGTTCTAGTTAAAATACAATGAGCTTCCTAATCACTAAATGCTTCCTAATCAGTACATCACTAAGTGCTTCCTAATCCTAGAGGTCACTGGGGACAACTCCTTCGATTATGGCCTTGTGCTCGGCATAAACTGCAGGTGACTCCTCTATCATTGACCTCGTCCATCTCATTTCGTAATCTCTTAGATCGAGGACGTCCTTTAGGTCTAATGCAAGTTGCATCTGCAATGAGCTTATTTCTACTGTACGGCCTCCACTCAGCTTGATCAGGAAGAGGAACGAAACATGGCTCGTACGCAGTGAGGTATGAACTTGAAAGAAAATGTATATCCACAAATGGGGCATATGATAAGCTGTATTGCCCACACACCGCTAAGACGTGAGAACAAGGGTAATGGTAAACTTTAGTCTTGTTGCAAGTGCAAGTCACATTTTGGAAATGAACTTTATATCGTTTACCTCCCTTCTGCCTTAGCCTATCACCCTTACCTGTAGTTACCTCATACCTCTCTGAAGATCAAATGGCACTACTGTGTGGTATCTAGCCTTTGCTAAGTTATCCTCAATCTTCCCAGTTACAAAAGAAGTGTAAGGCATGTTGTTCATAACTCTTTTCATTGCTACATCTCTTTTCGTGACAAACCATTTATTGACACGGTAGTAAGTTAACTCAACTATTGCAGATACCGGTAAGAATCGAGCTCCCCTCATAACCCATTGAACACGTCAGACATGTTAGTGGTTGCATAGCCAAATCTTTGTCCACCATCGTGTGCCAAAGACCACTTTTCCAGCATCATATCCTTAATATACTCGGTAACTTCCAATGATTTCTGCGCAATGTTCCGCAAACTTTTTCTGCACTTTGTTTTTTTCCGTTGGAATACAGTCCCAATGAAAGATTTCTTGACTGCCACATCTTTAATGGCAGTGTTCAGATTAGATGCTACATGACGAATGTAAAATCGGTGGTACGCATCCGGTGGTGTCCATCCACTGTTCTGTTCGTTCATAGCGTGAATGATTCCAGGGTGTCTGTCAGAAATAACGCACAAACCTCTTCTTTGGGTTACTCAATGTCTAATACAAGCCATAAACCAAGACCAACTATCTCCATTCTCCTCTTCAACTAGGGCAAAAGCAAGTGGATAAAGTTGGTTGTTACCATCAATAGCTATCACAGTTAGGAGTTTCCCCATGTACTTCCCGTATAGGTGAGTACCGTCAATAGTTATCACTGGCAAACAATGTTCGAAGCCGTCAATACTTGGCTTAAAGGCCCAGAAAACCCTTTTGAATGCATTTATTCCACCGTACTCGGCCTTGTGACGCCATTCTATTGCCATTCCAGGGTGCACATCTCTCAAGGCTTGCATGAGCGCCGGCAATCGTTCATAGGATTCTTCCCAACTACCATACACCACTGCGATAGCGGATTGCTTACCATACCAGGCCTTATGATAAGTACGGTATAGTGGAACTTATCTCTTACCATCTGCATAATCACAGTAACTTTAAGTGTGGGATCTCCTCCTTATCATCATCATCATCATCATCATCCACATCCTCTCTTATGAAATCGGGATCTTTATCACTCCAGTCATCATCAGGCCACAATTGGGGAACTAAACTGCGAGAAGACTCTGCTACATACGAACCATCTTCATTCAAAGAAAATTCAGTAATTGCTCTATCATTACGAACAATCTGAGCTTGATGATTAGACATTTGTGATAATGATGGATGAATTTTAGCTTGATGATTAGGCATTTGTGGTTGATAAGGAACCATCATCGGTTGATAAGGATGAGTTTATGAATCAAAGACTTGATTTTGTGTATACATTTGAAGCATTTCAGTATATGATTGTGAAATAGGCATAGCTTGTTGTAGACTAGGTGTGGAACGCATTTCTTCAACAAATATTTCCATTGGGATGTTTGGGAAACTTCTAATACATGCCCACATGCATTCTAATGAGTAAGCATCATTAAGGGGCATAGCTATAGTCCCATGCTTCATTTTCAACTTCACCTCCCTTGTCCGATCCAACCCACACAAATCATAAACTTTATCAACTAACTGTTTCATTGAATTGTCAGAGTTGGCCAGAATAATACTACAACTTCCACCTCTATACTCAACACTAGAACTTGATTCAATAAGAGTTCCTCCCCAAAGACAAATCAAAGGATATTTTGAATTTTCTATAACGCCTACAAGATGAAATGTAGATTTAATGACAACACTAATAAGCGTTGGTCTAATATCCCATCCTAGCCATATTTAAAAGCTATCTCCACCTCCAAATGAAATAGATTATTTCATATGTCTATAATACAACCTAATAACAACATCACATATTAATTCAACCCAAATAATCTAAATATACTACATAACATACAAATAACAACCTACAAATAACAATATTCAATCCAATCCAATTCAATCAATCTAAACCTAATAACAACATCCAATCTAATCCAATCCAAATATTTCTTTTACTCCAAATACACCTAATATCATAACATTCAATCTACATCTAAACCAATACACAACATTCAATTCACAACTACACCTAATATCACAATTAAAATTATCACAATTAACAACATTCAATTCACAACATCACCTAATCTCAAAAACTACACCTACTATCACAATTAAATCCAAATAATAATTTTAATCCAAATACTACAATTAATCTAAACATTCAATCTATATCCTAACCACAACAATCAATCCATACCTACTATTATACCATGATAATATAAAATTTAAGATAAAATTTGAAAAAAAAATTTTAAAAAACTTACCAATACCGGGAAGAGGCGCGCCGGCGGAGTGGAGGAGCACGGGGGTCACGCCGGAAAATCTTCGGCACGCCGGAGGAGCTTCGAGACGGCGGAAGAGGCGAGGCGAAGGAAGGGCGGGAGTTTTTGGTGAAATGGAAATGGGGCGAGCACGGGGAAGAAGGGAGGCTGGTGATTTAAACCCAGGTCTCGAAAATATTTACTTTTCATGCAGAAGAACCGCTGTCAGTGACAACGGTTTTTACTTTTCAGCCATGCCACTGAAGAATCGTTGTCACCGACAGCGGTTTTATGCTGACTGGGTATACGACTGAATGCTGACTAGATATAAAACCGCTGTCACAGACAGCGGTTCTTATTTGGAGGTTATTTTTCTAAATACTTTTGACCGGAGGTTAAGTTCCGAAATATTTGTTAAATATAGGTTAGAAATAAAAATTGCACTATATACTATGTAACCCTTAGTGATCAAAAGGATAACCAATGAATATGCATGGCTCAGCTTTTGCTTGAAACATGTCTCTGTTTATCTCTGATGTAGAAACATAACATAGACATCCAAAAACTTTTAGATTATCTAGATTAGGTTTCTTTTTAAATAACTTCTCATACGAGCTATAGTTCCCAATTCTTCTAAGTGGCATTCTCTTAATCAAGAATGTAGTAGTGGTGATACAATCACCCCAAAACTTCATTGGCAACCTTGATTGAATTGAAAGTGCCCGAGCTGTTTCTAAGAGGTGTCTATGTTTCCTCTCAACTACCCATTTTGTTGGGGGTGTCACTACACATTTTCTGTTGAAGTATGCCTTTGCTAAGTAAAATCACTTTCATGAATCGTCCAAGGGTGCATGATGTGCAGCACACATATCAGAGACGCAACAAAGCAAGCAGCATTAATCAAAGAAGTGGGGACACAGTAGACGTGCACAAACAGAAAATATGCTCTATTATACATAACTGAATTCGGTTACAGAGGGGTAGGGAGGAAGATTCTGTACAGGGGGGTAATAGTATATATACATATATAGTAGAATGAAAATAGGGAGAAAAAAGTGTTCTCTGTCATTGGGAGAGACTGGCCTCTCGAATGCGAGAGTGCTTTACCATCATCAATATAGCTATCATATTTCCTCTTTTTTTCTGCATTTCTCTCTTGTGTCTGTACTTGTGTTGTGTGTTGGCAGGTCTGATTCGTTACAGAGCATTATCTGATTTGATGTATTTGACCTTGTAACCAGATTGGTTTTCAGCATAGGCTATAAATTGAATGATGAAAGAAACAGCATCTGACTTGGACTTCATTAAATGGATCCATGTTAGCCTAGCATAATCATCAACTATAGTGAGAAACAAGTTGCAACCAGAATATGTTGAATGCTTATATGGACCCCACACATCAATATGAATCAACTCAAAAGGATGTATGCTTTTAATATTGCTAACAGGAAACGAGCATCTTGTTTGTTTTGCCATAGGACATACTTGGCAGATGTTACTCTTGATACAATCTTGCACATCTACCTTATCAATTATACCTTTTATTTTTTCAAATGGAACGTGTCCAAGTCTAAGATGCCACAATTTGGCCTCTTTAATTGCTGTAAAACAGGTTTTCTTGTGAATGGTGTCTGCTGCTTTATTCTAGTTATGTGCAATCAGATCTTCATGTAGCCTGTACAACCCTCCTTCTATCTTACCAAGCTGCAGCAGCTTGTTCATCAAATGGCCCTGGAACATGCATTGGTTATGAGTAAACTGAACCATGAGAGTATTATCTCTGCACAATCTACTCACTGATATTAGATTAAAATTAAACTCTGGTACATGCAAGACTCCATTGAGAATAATATCAGCTCCTAATTGTATTGTCCCAATATTCTGAACCTTTATCTTACTACCATCTGGGATTGTGATATAATGTTCTACATCTTTCAAGCTTTTATATAAAGTGAATAAGCTGATGTCGGAGCACATGTGGTCTGTTGCACCACTATCAAGGATCCAATGCCTATTCATTGATGAAAAGAAACAGAAATTACCTGATAATATGTTGGTTGTACTAATTTCTTGACAGAGTTCTATGAACTACTTCTTCTGTATGTTCATCATCATTTTCTTCTGATTGTGCTAAGGCAGCCAACTTTTTTCCTATTGCAAATTTGTGATTTGGTGGATACCCATATAACTTCTAGCATTTTTCAATTGAATGCCCACTCATCTTGTAATGATCATAGTATAAATTGGCATTCCTCTTTGCTCCTGGAAAATTCGTACCTCTACTATTCCCTTGGTTGTGAGACCCATATGATTAATTTCTCATGGCAGTTGAGTAAAATGTTGTGTAATACGTTCTTGCATTCTTTACTTAGTCTTTATTTAATTACTATTTCAGTTATTATACTTTATAATTTGTATACTAATTACGTGTTTTGTGTGTTTTTGGTCATGGCTTTTGCCTATAAATGACACTTAGATTATTGACAAGTATACAATCGAGCATTCATACTTGGGTGGGTTGAGTGGAGTGTTACTTTAATTTAGATTTCAAATTAGAATACATTTGTTTTGAATTGATTTTAGACTATTGGTTTTGGATTTGAGTTGAATGTTATTTTGGTTAGTTACAGTAAGGGCCTTAACGGTTCTAGTTTGTTATGTTAAGAGTTTGTTTTATGATTGATGTTATTTCGAAAAGTTTTTTGGTTTTCTGCTGTAAAACTCTATTTTATAGCTTTAACGTTTGAACACATGGCGGTAACACACTGATAGTTTTCTAAAGGTTTAGTTTTCGGTAAATGGGAATTACCGGGGTATTACATTTCAGGAATGGGGAGGGGTAATGAAGCAAACGTACGTATGATAAGGAATCAGATTGTTACGTACATGATGGCATAACTCAGACATAACTGACATTAATTGATCATTAAGAATTCGAGTGCTCATTGATGTTCGTAAAGTGATATTAAGTCGTTTACTGTTGAGGGTTAAGGGGATACATTGTGTATAAAGGTTAAGTATGAAACATTACCTCTGTTTTTCTATTTGTGTGGCTTTTTTGGCCATGGTGAGAAGGATTGTGGGGTTCCACAAACAAAGAGAATGTTCACTAAGAAACTTAGAGCGTTGCCAAGGAAATTGACTAAAGAAGCCAATAACAATTCACGACCGAACAACATAGCAACAAAGAGGGCTTGTTTTGCTACAATGAAGGATATGGGACATGAGAAAAGGGGTAATGTAAGGGTGGATGATGTAGACAAGAAATTGGGGGAGGTAGCTATTATTGTACCTAAGGGGGATGCATGTAGAGGGGAGGTTGAAATCCCAAAACAAGGGGAGGAGCTCATAATGGGGTGCGTCCAAGCTAGAGGGGCATAATATCGGTTTAAACGTGAGGATAGAGGTGGGGGAAGGTGGTGGGGAATTAGGTGTTGAGGAAATACTAGGGGAGTTGGATTAAGGACTGTAGAGGGCTCTTTACATTTCAAAAAGAAGGGTAGGAGAGTTAATATCATGAACAGGAGAAAGGATGTTAGCCAAGGTGGGAAGGGTGGAGAGAAGTAATGGCAAATTGGGGGACAAATGAAAATTATAGAGGAGAATAGCAATAAAAATTCCTAAGTTGGAACCAGGAGGGATTTGGCAACCCTTGGACAGTGACGGCTCTCCAGGATAGACGCTAGAGGGATAGGCCAAATATTGTCTTCCTAATGGAGACGAAGATTTAGGCAAGAGAGCTTGAGAAGGTGTGAAATATGTGGTTTTATGGATGGGTTGTGTATCGATAGCAATGGGCGTGCAGGTGACCTAGTCTAAGTGTGTGTTGGAGTGATATTAATGTTCAAATAATTTCATATTCAATTAATCATGTAGTGGTAGCTTTTAAATTAGAAGAGAAAAGGGAGACATGAAAGGATGGCTTTCAAATTAGATATGAGCAAAGCTTATGATTAGGTGGAGTGGAGCTTCTCAGAGCAGGTGATGTATCAAATGGGTTTCTACTCGGAGTGGATTCACATGATCTTGTTATGCTTGTCAAGTATGATTTTCTCTTTGAAGATAAATGTCAAAAAGGAATCTTTTGTTGGGTGAGGCCAAGCTTAAGGAAGTTCGGAAACGCTTTTGGAGGTGAGCTCAAAATTTTGGCTTCAGACGCTAGGCTCGGCGTCAAGCCTCGAGTTCCAATTTTTTTTTTTTTATGCTAGACCCCTTTGGCGTTGAATTCTTGAACTAGGTGTTGGATGCCCCAATTTTGATCGCTTGATGCTTACTTTAAGAATTAATTTAAGATGTTGAACATTTGGTTAAGCAAAGTCGATTTATGGTGTTTAGATGCCTTTTTTTAGGATTTTGGGTCTTTTATGTGGTTTGGCCCTTGATTTATTTTGGGTTTTCAAAGTATTTAGGTTTTTTTTAAAATGTAGTTTGGGTTTTATCTCACTCAATATCAAAGTCCAAGTTCTTCTATAAGGATCGGCTCGTCATTGGATTGTTAAATATGGAGACACGAAATTGTCTACACGACTTAATTAAGTAAACTTTATGTCAGTGATACTCTTCAAAATGCCTTGAAATTATGGGGTATTACAATACAAAATGTTGTATAATAAAATCAACAAAATCACCATTATAAAGCTCTTGATAGATGATATTTTTAATATAAAATATTTGGAATTTATAATGCAGTAACATTATTTGCATAAATATATATCGTTTAGTATCTAATGTATTACAAAAATATGGTATAAATGAAAAATGTTACATCAGATAATAATGGGAAATTCCAAATATATCTCTGAGATATGTTTGTAAACATTTCTCACAATTTATAATAGTGCAACTTTCATATCTTTTAGTGCAACTTCATGTTCAATAGTGCAACTTTATATCTAAATAGTATGATTTTAAAAAAAAAAAATTAAGGTAAAACAATGAAAATGGTAAAACTATCCCCAGTTTTATTTCATAATAGTACAACTTAGCTTCTATTATATAAGTACAACTTTATTTACAAATTGTACAATTTTCAATTTTCTAATAGTGTAATTTCATATTTTATAAGTACAATTTCATTTGAAAATAGTACAATTGTAATTTTTCAAAAGTACAACTTCAAAAAAGAAATGAAGGAAAAACAACGGGTCCACGCAAAAATTGTAAATTATGCACAACTTTATTTTCTGAGTGTTGTGCAACTTTATATTGTATAAGTACAACGTCATTTGTAAATAGCACGATTTTCAGTTTTCTAAGAGTGCAACTTCAAAGTTTATAAGTACAACTTCAATTTTCAAAAGCACAATTTTTAAAAAAAATGAAAGAAAATTACTAATTTATCCTCCGAAATATACACGATTTCATAGTTCGAATTATATTAATAAAGCCTCAATAATTATTTAATTAGGGTTTTCTCAAAGTTGAACCGGTGTCACAACAAAACCCATACGTGATATTATTTCATAATCAAGCACAACAAAAAGCGAAAACTATATACTACTTATTATTATTATTATTATTATTATTATTATTATTATTATTATTATTATTATTATTATTATTATTATTATTTAAAGTTGCAAGACCAAAATTTATTTGAAGATGCACTACTTAGAATAATTCAGAGTAGAAAACACAACAAAATTGTGTTTCTTAAGATTGAGGGTAGCTAGAGGATGTAGTAGGAGTCCTGACATAGACGTTTCCAGAATTGAAGTAATATTGCATTATCCAAATTTGATAATAATTGGTCCAACATTTTTTCAAAAAATATTTTAGATCATGTCGATTGTTAGTTGGTGAATAATCCAAAATATGTTAGATCATGTCTTAGATTTATTGGCAAGGGACATTATCTGCCTATTAGACAACTGAAATGGATGAAAAGTGTTAAGCCACAGGTCCTCATAGATCGTGTATGAGTAGCTTAGAACTTATTAGTATCATTCATGCAGTCCTTGATAACAATAGAGCTCATACACTCCTCCTATTTCTCATGAAGAATCCCCCCACCCCATCCCTATCCCCATCCCCATCCCCAACCCCAACTAGCTAAATAAATGATGCTTCAAAATCCAAGATAAAATGACCAAATTTCATTTCTGCATACGGATGAAAGAACCCTAAAGGACCTTGCATTTCTTTGAGGCATAAGGTTTCTTTGAATTGGATTGAATCAATAGTGAGTACGCAATGGCTGTCTTCAATTCACAGAAACCGGTATCGATATATCCGTAACTTTATGATTGAGTTGATTAAATCTCTAGTACAATATCTGCAACAAAGAGAATTAACGAGTTATGGTCACATAATGCAATCATTTGCTTCTTTTTTACGTCTAAAACAGTATGAGGAAATATATACATTCATAACATCAATGAGAAATTCCTAACATATATAAATATATCTATCAGGAGTATTTTTCGTAATTTTATTTTATATTTGACTTTGTAATGATTATACCTAATGTGAGTTTTTTCTGTAATTTTTTATTTTCTGCATTTCTATATCTGACATAACGATATAATTTATATCATGTATGAATTAGGAAAACCTCTCACATTAACAGGGTTACCTTCTTGGATTGCATCCACACTTTTTCCGGCAAAAAGAGTACCTATATATCATGCCTCTACCCTAGAAGTTTTAGAAATGGTCCCATGCACGTAATCGATTAATCTAATCATAGTTAACATCAATAGATCCACGTACTAATGCACCCCTTTTTCTAACCACTGTGTTACTCCGCAAATGAAACACAAAAGTGGGAATTCACAAGAGATTTATATTGTTAGTACTTAGTACACTAAGTCATGTTTATGCATGATTTATATTGTCAGTACGCGAGGGTACCTTACCTAAATCATAAACATGGTACTTAAATCAAATTATGATTAGAATAACTTACATTCTGTATCACTCTTGTCCCATTTGGTTCTGCTATCTCCTGCTGTGTCGAATTCATCTTCATCTTCAGCATCATAGTTGCAGCTTCCTGTTTGTCTATTCCCTAAGCATTTCTTCCTTGACATATTTGGGCAAGAACTCTGAGGATATATCTTCTTCCGGAGCATTGCTCTCAAGATCTGCAAGATTCAACTTTCATTTTGCATAAATCCTACTTTCATGTTTATACAGGGATACGTCTACAAGCTAGTACATATATAGATGTTGTACATGGAAACATTTTCTAATTGATTGTCATGCTATTTCCTCCATGGACCATCCCTATTTTAATAAAAAAATTTGTAATTTATATATGATATAAATATATTAAAAGACATTTTCAAAATTTTATTTTTATACCTGAGATTATAATGACTATACTTGATATACATATTTCTATTTTTTTATATCTTCTATACTTTTATATCTGATATCTCAATTTTCTTTATATAATTTATATCATGTATAAATTAGGAAAGTTTTCTATATTAATTGTGTACTGTACTTTCCATAATTATGTAGTGCAAAGTCATTGTTAATATAGATTGTAACGAAGCTAAGTCATTATATTGTTAAGTGATAGATTTCGTCAAAATAAAGAAGCTAAGAGCTAGAATGCTTTGAAGTTTGATTACCTTACTCATTCTTGACTTAGGGACCGAAAGAATTGGATCCCTTAGACTAGGTGTTGGACTTGGGCTCAACCCACCAACTCCGCAAATGAACATCTTCTTGAAGAGGGACAATGATTTTTTACCAATCATTGCACTGCTACCATTGTTATCCAAGTACACATCCTTGGCATTGTTGTTTGGCACGATCATCGTTTCATGTTGATGATCGGACTCTTCTTCTTCTTCCTCCTCCTCCTCATCTCCGTTTCTAATAGATGACGACAAATGTGTAGAATCATGATCTTTCGAAGACATTATCGAGTTCAGCTCCTTTTGAAGCTCTTTAGCATCGTCCAAGGTGAAGTCTAGTATAGGGTTTGGAGACGATGGAGGATAATTCTCTTTGGTATCGCCTTTTGGGGGTTTAGGAATAAATAGAGTTCCGATTGAAAGCAATCCTTGAGGCCAGTCACTGAATTCCTCTTTTTGAGCTCCTGATTGTGGAGTTTGATCTATAGGAATGGAGAATATGGTTTTTTAGCTGTACATTTCCATGAACTTATATAGCACAATATCATACTAGTTATATACTAATAGAAAAATGTACTAATTAATAAGATTTTTAACATTTTTTTTTTAAGAATTCATATCTGCAAAACATGTACCATATCAATAATGCAACCTTCTACGATTCCAGCAAAAACTTGGGAGTTTGGAGAATTGGATGAAAGAGAAACGGTTTTGAAATTTGTTGATTGAAAGGTAATATTGAGCCACTAAATTAACATACTACAATTACAATGAATATATAGTTTGAAACTAAAGAATCAAAAAATTTTAATTTATATATGATATTAGGGAGCATTTTCGTAATTTTATTTATATACCTGATATTATAATATTTATATCTGATATATATTTTCTGTATTTCTATATATAATATAATAATACATATATCTGATATAACATTAGCTATATCTAAGTTCTCAGTACCCTAATATAATTTATATCAGATAGAAATTAGGAAAGCCTCATTAAACAACTCACTTTTGTTAGATGCATAAACGTTGTTGGTATTATAATTATTGGTGCTTTGTGATTTTCCATTGAGCTTGCCATGCACCCAACTGATAAACTGCAGAAACAAGATGAAAAGTAATTTCATAAGAAAGAAATAATCTATGCCTAAAATAAATTTCTTACTTCCAATAATTTGATTAGTGAGTACGAACATTCTCAGTATGATTCTTTAACTTCATGACATGAAAAAGCAAGTTGACATGCATACATACCTTCATGAGGACAAAAGATTGAGTAAAAATGAAAGTGATTCTGGAAGCAGCAGATAGATAGATCGATGCTGCAAGATTTTATGTTACAGATGGGCTTACAAGTAAGTGTTTGATATGATCATAATATATGAAACACTGAGTTTTGCTAAGCCAATGTAAACAAAGTAGGACAACATTATATAGATGTGAGCTTTCACGAGAAATTCCACAGCCAAATTGCTAATTCGGTTCAAGTTCCCGTACATTTTGTCGCTTTCCAGCTTTCTCTGAAACAACTAGCTAGGCTTCTCAATAGCCCCACCTCAAAAAATAAAAAACGAAAAACGAAAAACTTCACCTCTATTGTCTACATGATCGATCTATATGGTAATCTCTTATCTGCAGGCTTAACAAAAGTATTTAACTAGTTTAATTAGGTAACTATATATGTCACATATTTACGGCTGTCCTAATTATTTTTCTACGGCGTATCACGGAACCCTAGTCTCCATTGTTATTGAATTTGTTACTAGTTTTAGATGTGATGGAATGCAACTTCAACTTAATCTCATAGTATCGTCGCTCAATGATGGCTTTAATAATTTGAGCTGCTTTATATTGGGGCCCTATTATCAATCTTGTAAATGTAAAATTGGAACGATACGGAGAAGATCAATCTTGTAAATGTGTACTATCATAGACGATATATCCAATGATTGTTTAATATAATATAGCTTTAGATAATATGGCTACATGCAGTAAAACTCGTTATACTAAGACATGTATCCATAATTTATTACGAGAGGTTAGGGCACTGTCAGTACTAATTTTCTAGTCTGAATAATCCTTTTTCATTCTCGGTTAGCATGCACTACTAGCTAGCTAGCTTCTTTTGTTATGGTTCGAGCTCATTATCGATCTGACTATATATTTAACTATGTGAATGCAATTTAAATAGTCTACAACAGATATGGTTAACCTCCCTCAATAGAGGTGATCGAAAATCCTTACATTCCTAATTAAGAAAGGTCCCATCGCATCTTTTAAACAGTGAATACATACCTTAATTATATGACTGTTCGACCCCATATCACAATTCTCGCGCAGAGACAATAGGCATAAGTTCATTCTCATCTCCAAAGGGTAGTCATTGTTTCTTGCTCTTGATCTGATTTTAAACGTGCTTTGCAACTTTTTGCTCCGAATACAATACCCTGCTGAGAGTAAAAATACAAATAGATAGAGTTTGAAAGCTAACTAGAAAATTTTGTGGGAGTTTGATTTTGACGATGAACAATATATGAGGTGTATTATTTAACGTACAGCTAATGAGACTTCAAGTTTGATGGGTGTCCCATGCTGAATTATGAGATATAACCCTAAGTTGTCCACCTAAAATAATGCCTCACATTGCCCTACATAGAAGCAAATTATTAGCTAGTGTGCTCCATCTTGTATTTCATGCAATTTCTTGTCATTTTTGTGATTTCGTCTATGAAGAAGAAAATAATACAATGGTCATACAGTCGTTATATAGAAGAATAATACCATATATTATTGAGAAATAGTTGATCTGTCGGCTGTCCCTGGCTCCAAGAAGTTCAATTTTATTAAGAATGATATATCATGGAAATATTGGATGGATTTTATTGCGATAGATAGGAAGTTTAGATTATTGATTATTAGGAGAGTATTTTGGGGATAGTTATCTTATCTTAGGCTATTATCTTTTCATTAGTCTATCTTATCCTATTATTTGTAAGCTATATATTGATAGTAGTATCTCAATGAAGGCGAAGGTTTTTCGGTTTTCTCCACCCGTGATCAACCATGGTAGACGGTGTTGTTTACTCTTATTCTTCCTCCAAGATAGAACTTAATTCCCCATTTTTTCTTGCACCACAAGATCCTGGAATCGTTCGCACTAGAGCCGTTAGAGGGCGTGTTGGTGGTGGCAATAATGGGTCAAATATATTGACATGTTCCCTTGTTGGGATAACAAGATGTGCAATCATTGTTAAAAGAAGGGACACATTGAAAACCGGTGTTACAGTTTGCATGGGTATCCTGACAAACGCAATGAAAGGAAATCGGGTGGTCGTGGAACCGGTATCTCTGCTCGTGTTAATGCAGCGTCTAGAAGCATTTTGTTTGCTTCTACTTCTTCTTCAACTGGCATTCCCTTTACACTGGAACAGTGGAAGACAATTGTCCCGAAAAATCGCTTTAATGGTATGTTTGACCAAAAATCATGGGTTATTGATACAGGTGCTACACATCACATATCTGGAATAAAAGATTGATAATTTGATGTACAAAATATTAATTGTCCCGTTGGATTGCCTAACGATGACAAAGTGAATGATTTTCTTATGGGCTAGGTTTGCTTATCGAATTCGATCACTCTTCATCGTGTCTTTTTTGTTCAAAATTTGCATTGCAATTTAATTTTAGTATCACAACTTAATAATGATTCACATACAACTGTTTAATTTGATATTTCTATGTGTGCTATACAAGACCAAGCAAAAGAGCTAATTGGAATGGGGGTTAGACGGGACGGACTATACTATTTTAGCAATCCGGAGGTGATCAAGCATGTGGCAGCAATAATGTTATCAACAACTCTGGAATTGTGGCATAGAAGAATGGGACACCCTTCTGAAAAAGCAGTTAAGTCACTTTCTCCCATTAGTGGCATGAAATGTAGTCTAGACAAATATTGTGAAGTATGTTTTCGTGCTAAACATGCTAGAGACAAGTTTCTCTTAAGTGAGAATAAAAGCACTAGAATTTTTGAGAAAATTCATTGCGATTTGTGGGGCCTGTACAGACATATTTCGTTGTGCAGAGCTCGTTATTTTTTGACAATAGTTGATGACTTTTCTAGAGCAGTTTGGATCTATTTATTGATTGATAAAACTGAAGTAGTGTTTCGCATGTTTCTGGCTTTTGTCGCTATGGTCGATAGACAATTTAATCAAATCATTTAAATCGTTTAAAGTGACAATGGCACTGAATTTCACTGTCTTCTAGATTACTTTGTAACCACATCCATCGTTTTCCAAACTTCTTGTGTGGGGGTACTCCACAACCAAAAATGGGCGAGTAGAGCGTAAACACAAACATATTCTTTAAGTGGGTATAGCCTTGCATTTTCTGGCAAGATTATGGCTCATTTGATAAACCGTACACCCACAGATCTTCTACAAAATTAAACACCTTTCGAAATACTTTTCAATCGGCCTCCCTCTTTTAATGCTATTCGCACATTTGGTTGTCTTTGGTAAGAAAGGATGGAATGTTTATGATCTTGAGTCGAAAGTATTTTTTGTATCGCGTGATGTTAAATTTGTGGAGGATATGTTTCCCTTTATATCCCCGCAAGATGCCAATATTCAGTTAGATGACCATGATAGCTACCAAACTGTTCATCTCGATTTTGCACAGTTTTGTGAAGAATATGCTTTGGAGGGTTATGGTCAACAAGAGGGGGATAGCCATAACAGTCTTCTCCACAAGCTGGCCTTGGTGTGGAGGAGGAGGCCACAACAGTACCGCGGTCTTCGTAGCCAGTCCGTGAAGAAGTGGGTATAGCAAATGTAGAGGCACCG
Source organism: Dysphania ambrosioides (assembly GCA_026401315.1). NCBI lineage: Eukaryota > Viridiplantae > Streptophyta > Magnoliopsida > Caryophyllales > Amaranthaceae > Dysphania > Dysphania ambrosioides. The sequence continues at coordinate 5,820,295 of CM048667.1, forward strand.
GTTAGTGATGCAGAATTGGTGCAAATACACGGTCCTGACCACGATTTGGGCCGCGGGCTTCGACCAAAATACCCGTCAGTCAAGTTGCGGGATTATGTTCTCGGTACAGTGTTTGCTAATAGTCCATCTCACTATACTTCGTCTCCTAATCACTCCTCAGGTACACCATATCCTTTGGCACACTATATCAATTGTAACAATTTTTGTCGAGGAAAACAAAGAAACAACACATTGTGTCACGTTCCTCTGCAGAGGCAGAATATCGTTCTATGGCTATAATTACGTGTGAGTTAAAGTGGCTTAAAGCCCGCATTATTGTTAAATTTGGGAGTGCAACATCCAAAGGCAATTAAACTGTATTGTGATAGTCAGTCAGCCCTTCACATTGCGAAAAACCCTGTATTTCATGAACAAACAAAGCACATTGAAATTGACTGCTATTTTGTTTGAGATGTTGTTATAGAGGGTCTCATTTCTCCATCATATGTTCCCACCGAATCTCAACGGGCGGATGTTTTCACAAAGGCGCTTGGGAAGAGTCAATTTGTGTATCTCCTTTCCAAGTTGGGCATTTTCAAAACCAATGCTCCAACTTGAGGGGGATATTATGATAGATTCTTAGTCATTAGGAAGTTTAGATTACAGATTATTAGGAGAGTATTTTTGGGATAGTTATCTTATCTTAGGCTATTATCTTTTCATTAGTATATCTTATCCTATTATTTATAAGCTATATATTGATAGCAGTATCACAATGAAAGCGAAGGTTTTTCGGTTTTATATTTTCCTAAATTAAACAGATTTGTAAGTAATATATGTTTATCTTCAAATTTCTATAATATGTGGCTAAATAATGCAAACAAAACAACATATCCTCTCGTAAAATAATGCTACTTATATAAGAGCCTCTGAAGGTTACAATCCAACCCTATCATGAAAAGAGGCGTTAGTTGATACATATTAGTAGGAAACCTTTAAGTATGATCTCCAATCAATTTATTATTACTCATTTTTTAAGCTTTTTTCCCAGATAACTTTCATTCCATTATAACTTAGCCTTTTGAAGCATGAAGGTAGAACCTTCTTCTGCCATCTAGGAATTATCGAGATAACGTAGAGGAGTATACCTGGCCTTACACACACATGCACGACTCAACATACCACACAAAAATACATTTCTAATTTATATCGAGTATAAATCACTGTATATATATATCAATGATTATTTTTCGTAATTTTATTTTTATACCTGATATCACTAATTCTATACATGATATCATTATTCATGTACCTGATAGAGTCATTTTTGTAATTTTGTTTATATACCTGAGATAATACCACATATATCTAATATAATAACCTTTATATATGATATAATAACACTTATACCTGATATATCAGTAAAATATTTTTCTTCTTTTTTTTTACTTGAGATAATACTACTTATATCTGACATAAAAACACCAAAAATACATGAGATAGTACCACATATATATATATATCTGAGATCTCAGTAAAGCATTTTTTTCTTTTACCTTTTTTTACCATGATATAAGTTATCAGATTTATATCAATATAAATTAAGAAATTCTCCAAGACAAATCATATCGTCTTATCCTTGAATTAATTTGCAAGAGCATTGGCAATATGCAGTTATGACATACGTTTTACAAAAATCGCATGCACCATGTCATCTGTGCTTTGTTTTACCCAAAATCCTATCAACCGTTGTTTTCTTCGTATGAGACCTGACATGAGCTAGTTGCAACTTCCAAGCCCCACACAAGCTAAAGTTTTTTCTAGGACGAAAACTTGCTACTAGTATAAGTTCTCAAATTCAATATATATGAACTTTTTCATAATTAAAAACATTTCTGTTTGATATACTCAGCAGTTTGATGAGCTATTTATACGAATTTATCCACTTTTCAAGAAGAGTAGTTCAACATGAACTTTTGCATAACTGAAAACACTGCGTATCGTATGCTTTTGGCTGCTAGCAAAGGTTTGGCAATTCAGTAAGTAAAAATATTGGCTGAGACCGTCACATTAGTCGAGTGGTGTGGCATTGGTAAAGTATAAAAGGTCATCCCGCACTCATTTTAAATTAGGTATATCTTGATTATAAAATAAAGGTCTTAGATATTGAATTTATTATCTCATATATACAAATAAATATCTCAAGTATTGAATTTATTGTCTCAAAATTACAAATAAAGATATCAGGTATACAAATAAAGATCTCGGGTATACAAATAAAGATCTCAGTTATTGTATTTATTATCTCATATATATAAATAAATGTCTCAGGTATTGAATTTATTATCTCAGATATACAAATAAAGATTTCAAGTATTAAATTATGTTATGATCTTTCATATTCAAGTTATGATTTCAGTTATAGAATTAAAGGTCTCAGGTATTGAATCGATTATCTCAGTTATACAAATAAAGGTCTCAGGTATACAAATAAAGATATCAGGTTTTGTATTTATTATCTCAATTATACAAATAAATGTCTCAGGTATTGAATTTATTATCTCAGATATACAAATAAAGATCTCAAGTATGAAATTTATTATCTCAGTTATACAAATAAAGGTCTCAGATATTGAATTTATTGTCTCAGATATGCAAATAAAGGTCTCAGGTATTGAATTATAAATAATACGATTTTAAGTATAGATAATGTGATCTCATGTATATTTATTATAATACTAAGTATAGAAAATATAATCTTATGTATAAATAATATGATCTTTTGTGTATAAGATATGATCTTAGATATAGATAATATAATCTTAGGTATAGACATTATGATCTTAGGTATATAGAATATGATTCGAATTACATAAAATATGATCTTAGGTAAAATAATATAATCTTAGGTATAGATAACATGATTTTAGGCATAAATTATATGATGTCAAGCATAGATAATAATATTGTAAAGTTATTTACGTAATAAGATGTTCTACTATATACATAAGGTAAGAACTAGTTACATATCAAAGTTTAGCAACTTGTGTTATCAAATGAATTCTCAACTATCAAGAATAAGTGACTAATATATATAACACTTAAGTATGTTGTGAAAGAGAGTGACAAGGGGTGGTCGTCATCGACAGCATGGCATTAGAGGCGAGTCGCATGAGGATAGTGATGGAGTGGAAGTTGAGAAAAAGAGGAGCATGGGAAAATGACGGGAATTGTAGGCTGTTTTGTTATGTAGATATTTTTTGTCACACCATTTAATTGGTATGACTTATCTCACGCAATACCAACTAATTCAGTGATCTTATAGTGGTTGTAAGCTCCCTGATTGGTAGTGCTCTAACATACGGAGTGGTACTGTTAGGTACTCAAAGTGACATGCATGCTAGCTTGTGCAGTGAAGCTAGGGATATTTATATATACTACCAAGTCAATGCAAATGGATGAAGCAAGATATTTTCAGCTAGACAAGTTCCTAAACTCAATTAACAAATTTGGACTTATTACTTTCCCAAAACGAATGAAATAAGGTGATGAAAACAATCCTGCTTCCTTGTAATTAAGTTGAAGGAAATTTTTTCAATTGACATTATATATCTGCACTTTTGTAAGACATTAACATGATGTATTGATGTGGCATACATAACATCTATCTATTGTTCATTGACTTAACTCTTCCGACATTGAGTGCTTGACTCAAATCATGGAACTGATAGAACCAGGCAGACACGAATACAACCTGGCAAGAACCAACTTGCAACTTGGGAAGAAATTACTAGGTTTTCATTAACGGTTCATATTCAGAAATCTCGCATGGATGAGTGGCTTCGTGGCCTAAGATTCCGCAAATAAAGTAGGGGTAATGGAATATTCTTTTCCGCTTAAATGGGACCATTGAAATTTGAAGACGTTTTAACTACTATAGGAAGTTTGAAATAGTTGATGTTTGATAGGTCTATTTAGAGTTTAGACCCTACTTGACAGCAAAGTAAAGGAAGACAACCTCAATGGTCTGATAGAGGTCAAATTGTACAGCTACTAAATCGTGGGCATGAGCCATTTGGGCTTGTCTAGACGCGCATGGCCAACAAGTCCATGAATAACATGGACCAATAGCATGAGAAGAAGTAATTGGGTCAAGTTCAGTAGCCTCAAAACATAGACGGTTTGATCGATATGATAACACACATAATTCCATCATCCAATTGCACTTCTTCTTGCTATAAACACTTCATATATAACCAAAAGACAAGTACATTTACATTCTCACTAAACATTTATTGAGAAGAGAACGAACACAAACTCAATTGTAAGAAAATCTCATTGATATTAAGTACACTCATTGACATAAGCATTAGAGTAGGTTCCCTCAAAATATCATACCTAAAGCCATCTGACGTTTAATTTGTACTCCAAAAAGATTGTGAAGTTTTTAAAGATAAAGGAATAACATCCTACCCAAATTAGAAGTAATGCTTGCCAATTATACTCTCTATTTAAATAAGAGAAAGGTAATAACAAAATTATAATCAAGAAAATAATAGTATAAGATAATAGCTTATGAGAATATAGGTCCATAAATAATATTTATATATTATTTCATTTAGGTTATGCATTTAATGCTCTCTTCTAAAATGTACAATTTCGAGTACGTGCTATATTAAAATGTCATGGACCATATTTGTTCTTAATAAATACAATATGTTACATATTTCTTGAGCTTTAGCCTTTCTTTTTTATGTTTGTTTTTTTTACTTTATTATTTGTTTAGTTCATAAAATATTGTTTATGAAAACTAAATAGTGTTTAAATCTATAATTTTTAGGCGTGGTATGGCCAAATATTATTATAGTTTAATTATTTAGGGTACCATGGAGTAGCCCCTCGTATTATTATTTATCAAATGAGTTGACGAGGATCATTAATAAACTAATTTTCTAAAAAAAAAAAGGCAGGCTGTTGTGTCACATGGTCTTCATCCTGAAGGCTAGACAGGCAGGGCATGGAAACAGTGGATCCATACAATTGGAGAATTAAAAAGTAAAAGTTATGATAATTCAAGGACAGGTGTCAAACGACAGCACTGTTGATGGATTCTTAGTCCAAGATATCTAACCAACACGTGTGTGCCCTTGCCGTACTATTTGGTTAGGCTGTCCGTCTCAATCAGTACAGATATAAGAGACAACGACACCTTTATTGATTTCTTCTCCGACTTTTTACCATATTGAATCTTAGTATTTACTGTGTTAACAAACAAACAAACAACTCAGATTTATAAGAAATAATTCCATTTCATAGTGAAAACGAACTCTTAAAAAAGTTTGCAGGTATCACTACAATACTTGCAAAGTGTGCATGCATCTTTATTAACTTTAAAGGATAAATTTTATTATATTAAGATAATTTTTATTGGGATATAATAACGTATGTATATAAGATTTTTTATTAGGTAAATTATAAAGAAATATACGTATATATGACCATCATTTACAGATTTATCTTTTAGTTTAACTAACGAGTTTTGTTAATCTCAAAATTAACCAAAACTTGGGCAAAACTTTAATTAGAGATCAAAACATTGTTATAGTTATTTCTTTAGCATATATGTCCATTAAGAAATGCAGTTCGTACATCAAAAAAGCAGTGAAAGACTCGAAATATATCGGTAATCTCGCCAGCTTCATTGTTTTTCAAGTGAGTTTAGCTAATTAGCATGCATCAATGATGCTTTTTTCGAAAAATGGAATAATATGAAAGTGAATTATTTGATACTTTCCAATTTTAGAAGTTCTATCCCTTGGAAACTTCCAACTATGGCAAGTTGGTTTTGCCAATACAACTCACGCCATATTTAGATTGATTTAAGTGTAGTTAAGTTACTACCGCCCATCTCATTTTGGCATGCATCTCAAAAAGGGAAAGGCTATTACCCCAACGTACACAGTATAAATTTATATACTAGGTAATTAACATTGTATGATAATGTGAAATAATGATTCTCTTTTATTTTTCTAGAGAAGGGTGAAGCAATTGCTATTGGCTTAACTTGCAACTTCATATCAATCCAATTAGATCTATGCATTGAGTCAGTTCAAGATCGGGATGAGTTTAATTACATGCAAAACGGGTCAGGCCAGCCAAAGTAGATGCAAAACGGGTTGAGTCAGATCGGGCCAAAGAAGATACAAAACGGATCAAGTTGGGTTGGGCCGTCCAAATAGAGTATAGTGTTTATCTATGAGGGTGATAGTTTGCATGTATCCACTTCTAATATTTGAATGGACCATTGGCAAATAAATGAAAATAATTTATTTATTGATAGTATTTAAAAGCCTTAGAAACTATTGGTCAACTATTGATCCGACTTGACTCATTAAAGACCTAATAAATTAAAATATGGCCCTTTAAATGTCCGATTCAATTAAATCAATAACTGATTAGAACATTTTACAAACTGATCGGTCAAGGGCCCTTATTGGAGCCCCTCCCATTTGAACAGGTCTAAATCCAACTAGTTCAAATCATAAGTTTAACAACTCTTTTTTTAAGGTAAGAAAATGGCAATCAAATAATGGTTAACCTAACCCATCCTAATGGATTATAAGGGATATTGAATAATATGGCACGACTTTTATTATAATGAAAAATTAAGCTAACAAATGACCTCCAAATTTTTTGATGCAAAACTTGAACAATTGTTTAGTGCTCAAGCTAGCTTCATGATAAATAGCGATAATTTTAAGTGTATTTTTAAACAAAGGATTTTAAGGCGCTAAAAGATGTTTAAATTTGTTTAATGGGTTTCAATTAAATGCTTTAAAACATGAGGAATTTTTGGACCTATGAGCCATGCATGTTATGGTTTGCGTAATGAAGTGGCTATGTAAACTGTAGGGATTAGTGATCTATGGAACAATTCTTGTAAAACATATGTTATACACGTTCGAGTACAACTCAATCCTCTCTTATCTTATATTAATATTTAGGAGCAATGGTTAATACGATGCCTTTAAATCCTTATCTAAAATTATGAACCTTTTTTTATTTTTTTTAAAAAACCCTTATTTTGTCATGTATTGTAACTAATTTATACACATAAAAAACTTATGGATAAGCATAAGATATCTTAATTTTCCATGTAAAATAAAAATAAAAAATTATACACAAAAAACAACCAAGGAGGTCAATGAATTTAGATTCATTTGCCTAACCTAAATCAATAAAAATCGAAAGAAAAACAAACTAAAATGAGAAATGTGAGACAAAAGATAGAGATGACAATATGGGGATAATATTGATTTATGAATATTATAATCACTTAATTAATCTTATTGTCATAAAATAATAAATATACTATGTTTTGTTACTTTTATTAACTTTGTTTTAATTTTTTAATATTATAAAAAAACTCGTGGAGGCACATACTAGTGTTTTTTAAATAAATATATTAGTTTTTCTATTATAATTATATGTAAAAGATTCTAGCCCTATTTGGATTGTAGGAATAGAATGGAATAAGGAATGATACTTGCGAGTAATGAAATCGGTTTTGAGTTGTTTGGTTAAGTACAAAAATGAATTTAAACCCTTTCTAATTGTTTGATTTAAAACAGGAATGAGATTTGGTTTTTTGTTCGGTTCAAACATGAATGAATGAAATAAATAAAAAACTGTAATCTTGATATTAACAATAAAAATATTTTTATTTTTATATATTCACGATATTAAAATAAATATAATAATTAAATATTATAAAAAAGTACTAACGATATAATAATTTATAAATATATTAATAATAATGATAATAGTAATCAATTTAATAAATAAAATAAAAATGATAATATCATTAGTAATAATAAATATTATATCAATAATAATATAATTATTATTATTCTAAGTATTATAATAACACGACATTCAAAAGTTAAAGGGGGTGACAGGGTTTGGGATAAATACTGATTAAAACCTAAGATATTAAAAAGTGGATTTTAAAACCCTGCCATTTATTTTTTTCTAAACCAAACAACTATTAATTCGTTGAAAATATATTTTAATCTCGTTTCATTCCATTCCATTACAATTTTTCGTACTAAACGGGCTCATATGTGTTATAAAACAGTCCTAATAGGCAATCTGGCATGCATAAGCATCAGTAATTGGATAGAAGATGCGGAATGTAATGTATAGGGCCTTATTTCATCATATATATGTGATATGTTGGCGCAAAGTGACGTGTGAGAACGTAAAAGCGGTCTTAAAGGCCTATGCCGAAACGTGTCATGCAAAGGAAAGAACGTAACGTAAATAATCGCCTCATACTACGCTAATTCGGTTCCTCATTTTCAACCTTTTCTTATTCCATCAATTTGGTACAGTTAGCAAAATCTGCTGGTCTGTTGTATATGTTGCATTGTTGCTTACTCCAATTGCCGAAATTATCAGCTATCACTAACTGGATAAGGGTTTTCCAAGCAGTTCATGAGAAGGTAGGTTTGACCTTCATGCAATTTACATGTTCATTTCTTGGATTTTGTGCAACTCTTTTGTACTCCGTTTTACTTATATATAGCTTAGTAGTCCATTATATTCTTGCATCATCCATCTTAATATCTTATGTGAGTATAATTATTTTCGGACGGAGGGAGTATTATATATGTTGGTGGATTTTACTATCATTAGATTTAGCACTTTAGTTAGTGTATGTGTATGTGGGATTGGAGAAAGAACAAGGAACTTTCTTTTTTGTTGTCATTATGATAAGTGCTTGATTCAATGATTGATTATTAATTGATTCGCTGGTTAACGTTTCTTGGAAAGGTTTCCCATGACAAATTGGTAAAAACTTGTGTACTGTTGTACATGAGATTTTAGAGCAATTTATTTTTAGTATGCGAATTTAATTTGAGGGACATTCATTTTGAAAAATAAAAGTACGAAGAAATAGTGCATGCAGTCATGTATCCACTCCCCCGTTAATGTCAAATTAGCTTAGTTGGTTAAAGTTTTGAAAGGTGACATGATATTTATGACTTGGATCGAATCCCGTCTTAACTCGTCGCTCGCCGGCTCTCTTCTCATCAAAAAATGTATGCACTCGTAGATGAAGTTTTAAGTTATTCTTTAAGGGAGTAAGAGTGTAAAACTATTATTCTTTAAGGGAGTAAGAGTGTAAAACTATGCAGTTGTCTCCATTTAGTCCTTTTTACGTGAATGCAATCAATATTTAGGATATGATAAATTTTATAGTTACTTAGGTTCAGTAGTTAGTTACTATGTCATTCGCCTTGTGATTGTATTAGTATTTTGATAGTCTAGAAGATTTTTAGCTAATATCTTCCGTTGTTTTGTAGTGGTGAAGGGTTGGATGCAAGAGATGTTCATCAGCCAAGATATCCATCATTCTCTTGATGTACATGTTGGTCTTGCCAGCAAAACTGAACAAGGAATGACAGCGTACAATTACATCCATGGACCAGCCACAATCACTGCAGGATTCTTTGCATTGCTGGCCTCACTTCTCTCTGTCATTCTGATATTCCAACATCTGAGATCGTATAATAATCCTGCGGTACACTCTTCACCTTTGCCTCATCTGTAGATAAGTTTGGCCTAATTGCTTGTATCATAGCTGATTGAACTTGTACGAGTTGTGCCGCATATTATTGATGTACATTTTCCCCTACTCAAATATGACTGTATCATTTGTTTGGAAGTATCAAATCAGCATAGCTGGAAGTATGCAAAAGAACGATAAAATTTCTTTGATGCAATCAGGATAATCAGTTCTCAATCTTCAAAGCAGGCTTACTTCTTTGCAACAAAATCTTGTGATGATGATGGAAATGTGAGTAGTATCTCGACACAAAAAGAGTAGGGAATGAATTTGTAGAACAAGTAGGACGGGTTGAACATAACGTGGAAACCTTATAAAACCTGAAGGCTGTTTACATATGGACACATTATGGGCAACATAATATAGAAGCTCCAACTGTTCATTTTTTCACAAATATCGGAGTTTTTGTGTTTACTTGAAGTTTATATGAATAACACAACTGTCATTACCATCCTTAAGAAATACAGATTGCTGACATGTAATTTCCAGTATATCCTGTGTGTGTCACTTACAATTTTATAGCTGTCTCCTATCCTATTCGCCTTAGATTGACGTGAAGTATTTTTATAATTTTTCATCCAGGAGCAAAAATGGATTGTTGCCGTGCTTCTTATAGTTCCTATCTACGCCACTGAGTCGGTAAGTATCCATCCTATAGTCTGCAGATCTAGGTTCTGATATCTGTTCATGTAGATAATAATGAGGCATGGGGATATGAAGCTCTGGTCTTATTTATTTGATCTGAAGGGAATAAAAAGGGTCACTTCTGAATAGGATATATGAAGATACACTATGAAGTGATTGTGTACTAAGCAGCTGATGAATTTTTATCTTTCCCAGATCATATCCTTGTTGAATCCTAAGACTTCCCTAGCTTGTGACATTTTGAGAAATTGCTATGAAGCATATGCCCTGTATGCGTTTGGGAGCTATCTGATATCGTGTATCGGTAAGTTCCGATAATCATCAGTTATAAGCTGTGAAGGAACCAGTTCTGCGTTTTTCTGTTAGTTGTTTTGTTAAGCCTCAGAAATTCCTAGGCTAAGGTGCAATTGTAGCAGTTGCTTCATTCGTAATATCATTGTGAGTCCATGATGATTTTGAAATTTGATCATTTTTGTAGCGTAAGAAAGTAGTCTATCACTATAGTTTATTATTTTTTCTCATTTTTGTACTTCATGTTCCTGTCCGCAATTGGTGAGCAATTACATGTTGCGTATGTTTTCTGGTTTGGACCTCATGAATAATTTATTTGAGTCTCCAAAGATGATGAACAATACGCAATGCTGAATGTATGATTATATCATATTATGGCAGGCGGGGAAGAAAGAGTTCTAGAAATATTGAAGAATGAATCAAGAAGTGTACTTAACAAGCCACTGCTGGTAGGAGACACAGAACCAGAGTCATCACATCCGCACTCATTACGCAACTTCTTTCTACAGCCATCCGCCCTTGGAGAGAAATTGTTCTCCATAATCAAATTCGGTCTGGTACAATATGTAAGTGAGATTTCTGCTTTTCGTGGAGGTCGTTTTTAAGTTATTGCCAAACTAACGCTTGCGTAGTAATCAGATGATTTTGAAGACAGTGTGTGCACTCTTAACGTTTGTTCTGGAGATCGGCGGTGTATATGGAGATGGTCAGTTCAAGTGGTATTATGGGTGAGTAAACTATGAATTGATTTTGATAAATAAACAATATACTGCTTATATTGCTGCATCTATTTCCGTTTTCTATCAGAATTTAGTGACAGCAGGCGAAGTTTCTCCTTGCATTTTCTCCTTGAATTTAGTAACTCTTGGTCTATTAATAAGCTGATCGAATATGTTAAATTGTTGTACCATACCTTGTTTTACATTAGATCCACCAACTCTTATTGCTGAATGTATTTTGATTGTTTCTTCCTTAAGCAACATTCAGATTTCTGAGGTGACAATTTGCTATTATGCTCGACTCTGATAATAGTCATTAGTGTCTTTCCAGGTATCCATATATTACAGTTGTATTGAACTTCAGCCAAATGTGGGCATTGTATTGTCTCGTTCAGTTTTATAATGTGACTCATGAGAGACTCAAGCCAATAAAACCACTTGCAAAGTTCATAAGCTTCAAGGCTATCGTGTTTGCTACCTGGTGGCAAGGTGTGGGAATCGCCCTCTTGTGTACACTTGGAGTGCTGCCTAACGAAGGAAAAGTTCAGACTGGTTTGCAAGATTTTTTGATCTGTATAGAAGTAAGTCTTTCATTGAGTGAAATTTGAAAGGATCTTTAGTCCCTCTGCTAAATAAATCGACCTGTTTCCTCCTTTTAAAGAAAACTTTTTCTAATACTATCCTTGTGTATGCCAATTGCATGAATGTGCCCTTTGTTCTCAACTTTTAGTCATTATATAACTTTCTATTCATAGACTACGTGCAAATAGTTGTTGTTTGTTGTCCACAGATGGCAATTGCTGCTATAGCCCATGTCTGTGTCTTTTCAGCAAAACCCTATAGCTTCATGCCGGTTTCTGAGTATGGAAAAGTCAGTACTCAAACTGAGAAAACAGTCATTGACATAGAGGAGAAAGGCAAGAACAAAGGACCAACTACGATTGAGAAGACTCAAACTGAGGTCAAAGCTCCTGGAACAAGCATCACAGAGAGTGTGCAAGACATTGTCCGCGAGGGTGGTCAGCAGGTACAAACATATGTTGTACTATACTACTGGCCTGGTGGTAATTGAGTAACTTAAGACACACTTAAATGGGGATTTGCATAATTGAAACTTTCAATAAGTTCCCTACTGAATGAGTAATGGCAGGTGGTCGAGGATGTCAAGTTGACTATAAATCAGGCAATAGAGCCTGTCGAGAAGGGTGTGACAAAAATTCAGGAAAGCTTTCAACAAATAACTGTGGGTTCTGAGGGCAAGGAAGAGTCAGATGTAGAGATTGAGGAAAACGTTGAGGATGCTCAACCAGGAGGCAGCTCTCAAGTAACATCCGAAAAGATGAGTCTCACCAAAACTGTAAATAAAACTTCTTGATACAGATCTCCACTTCCTTTTTTTAGGTTTAAGTTCATTAGAAGTTGTTCAGCTGTTGCAGTGGTTTTTTTTTTTTTTTTTTTTTGTCTTGTTGCCTATTGGTGCATAAATTTCTTGCCTTGTTTAGGTGAGTTGGTGCTTGCAAAGAATTATTTTGGCTTCCGACCATTGTGTCATATTATCTTTGAACCAATATATCAAAGAAGTTCACTAAATCATGATGCATGAACACTTCGTTCATTTAGTATGTCATTTATATTGCTAAACAGATAAAACTCGATCCCAGTTTCCTATAATCCTAGAGCATGAGTACTCCTTTCATCTCTAATTGCTTGCTATATTTCCATTTTTAGAGTCAAAGTTTCAAAATTTTGATCATAAATTCTAATTATATTCAAGTAGAATTTTGTTAGATTTATTTCAATGTAAATTTTTAGAATATTAAGTTTTCATAAATTTTTGCCTTGTGAATTTCGAAACAAAAGTGTTTTAAGTCGTGTCTTAAAAACCGTGAAAAGTCAACTGACAATTAGGGACATAGGAATACAACCTATCGAAAGTCTACCACCTATACGTAGCATCTGCATTGCTAATAAGCATTTAGCATGGCCCAATCTACATTCCTCACGGTCAAAATGTACATAACCAATATCAAATTTACTTCTAGGAACTTCTCTACAGTTCTCATTTGAAACACGGATCATTCAACTGTCATCTGAATAGACATCACAACTTGAATTACAGCCTACGGGGAATTGTATGGTATACTTAGGAGAAAAGCAGGCCGACTAACTCCACGAGGGGCACAATAAACAATGTATTATGCTGGTTAGTATACTATACATTTTAGAAGGAATTCCTTTCAGAGCCGAGAAACACATAATAAGTGTGCTTAAAAGTAGTAATTTGTAAAATTAAAATATAAGTAATCTATACAGAGATAAGTTTGGTAGGTGGTAGTGTGGTACTAGTGTACTTAATGACAAGTTACCCTGAGTTTAACTACAGGATATCATACACTTAATAGCACTGATGTGAAATGATTATTATCAGAATCAAGAAAAAAAAATCACAAGTTGGATTATAAATAGATCATCCAAGGATTAATTACATTGATATCGTAACTTGTAAACACATCGCAAGTATGTTGAACTCAGAACTTTAGGTCAACGGATAGATTAAACTACTGCGGTATACAATGGTTTTGCTTTTGAAAGTTGCAATGTAGAATGAATAAGAAGACTATACTCATAAGTGACTATACTCACAGAAATAAATCTTGGATTTGAAACTCACTAGGAAGAGGTAATTTACAATTTGAGGAATGAACCTAAAAACTCAAATCCCCTACAGTATAGAAGTTGCAGTGAAATTACCCATCATTTCCCGGGCAGCATATCTCTGTACAGCATGCAAAGCAGCCCAAACAAGCGAGGGATGTGAGAAGCTGAGTGAATACAATTGCACATTGGTCATTGACCTTTGAACATGCCTGTATACAGCACATGCAGCAGCAATATCCGCACATTGTTGTGCAGCAATCACTGGCTGCCTTAACAAATAATTCAGCTGCTTCTGGCGATTTTGGTTCAGTAAAACTAGGAGAGATGTTTTCAGCGGTGGCCTTCACATTTCCAAACCCAATGCCTAAATTTCTCAACACTTTAACTTTCTGAGGCTTAGAGTCCTTTTCTGATTCACTTTTGCTTGGTGTTTTCTTCTGCTCACAAATCACAGACTATAAGTATATAGCATACAAATGCTTTACACATATGCTTTAGGCCATGAGAATACATGAGGTGAACTCAGAAGGTGTAACGAAATCAAAAGAAACCTAGATTATAAACCCAAATGAAAAGGGACTATCATTATTTTTTCATTATAGGTAGGGGTTCTGTTTACATCCAATGTTGAAAGCATATGAAAGACACTTATGTTGTTAACAAGTCTTCAACTTAAACCGAGATTAATGTCCTTTCAAATGTCAACACAAATGCTGGAAGTAGATCTAAACTCATTAATTCATTGGACATCAATATGTAAACCTAGCAATTTTATGCATAAGCAAATAATAAGAATTACTTCCATCTTTTCCTCGTAAGTTGAGGGTTCTATTTGTAGAGAACAATTATATAAAAGAAAAACTAGTGTCACATACTACAGATTTTTTGATGTACAGATAGTGCTTTGAGATAAGCTATGACCTCAGGGGTACACACCACTGGCTGTTGCATCAGATCATTGCCAAAAAGAGTTCTCTTTTCTGCTGACTACCTCAGCACTACCAAGTTCTTTTTGAAGACACCAATCATATGTGTAAGGGTAGAAAAGGTGCAGAAATCAAAGTTTTTTCTGCTGGTCCCATGCCAGCCTCATTGACCAGAGTTGGAATTGGATCTCCCATCATAAGTTGGGGAAGGGACAAGCACATCGAGTGGTTCTGAATCACTAATGAACTTCACTGATTCCTACACTCTAGGAAGGCTTTGCTAGGGCAAAGGGATCTCATCACTTAATCTAAAAGCAAACTGCAAGATTCCACAGCAAGGATGAAAAGAGTTCAATCCCATGTTTATATGGGCATTATTAGTGGTACCTTGGATAGGTGAGGTACAAAACATATTACCATTGAACATGTAGGGCAATTGTTACAAAGCCAAGAAAGAAAAGGAAAAAGAAAACTGATATATGATGGCCCCAAAGATAAGGTCTAAACAGAGATCATGAAGGGCCATTAACCCTATACATGATAGCTATTTTTGTGGCTTCAGGTTGATGCTAGGGAGTCAAACCATACCAAAATCTAAGAGGTTTGAGTGAGTGACTACCAGTAATACATAAATTTTCACTATAGCAGTAAGCAATGTTTCATTCATACCTGCTTAGTAACTACTTCTGCCTCTTTATTTCCCTTCTGAGTCATGAAAAGGGCCATATATGTATACTCTGAGACAATGCCATACTGCATGCTCACTTTTGCAACCTGCGAATAAGACAACAATAAGTAACTTTACTACGTCAATGTCAACAAACTAAGTTGGTCCTCCACAGCCAGCTAAAAGCTCTTAAACTGATCAAGTTCACAGCATCAAAGAGTTCATGACATTAAGAAACAGCATCACATTGTTTTAGCATCTCATCACCATAGTTTTTTAAGCAAAGCTCTCTATTAATGTGAGAGGTTGCAGATTGCATTGTTAAGAAAATATGTGGCAAAATTTCTAAGATCTATTCGCAACAGCTAATGCCGGTTGTGTAATAACTAGCTTCACCCAACACTCTCCAGCATAGATAAGACACTTTCTTTTTAAAGAAAATTACATTTGTTCTGATTTTTAGAAGATCTTGTTGATTACAAGCATTTCGTGTTTACAACAGTTAGCTTGAGGAGACATAATAATGGTGAATATTGAACACAAAAAAGTGCCCGGCTTTAATCCAACAACACCGGTGGGGTCAAACAGAGGTGAATATTGAGGACACAGTTAGCTTGAGGACACAACAGTTAAAATACTGAAGGCTAGAAACATATACACCAACATCCCGGCATTAGTCCAGCTACATGGGTGGGGTCAAAGAGAGGTTGACTGTATGCAGCCTTACACTTAGAATGATAGGAAGGAATCTTTATTTGGTAACATTTTCCTGTCTACATTCTTTTAAAGAGTTTAATCCCCCCACCTACTCATTTTTTCTCTCTACTTTTTTACTCTTCTGTGCATGACACCGTGTAGCAATCAAAGGGGATAGAGGAAGCAATACATGACACAAGGAAGGCACAGGAAGTTTAATGAGCCCCTAAGATTTAGTCCAATGTCATTCAAAGCTAAAGAATCATGAAACTAGTAGCTCAAATGAAAAAGGACTTGCTTTCAAGTTTCAATGTACACGTAAACACAATCACAGCTGCACAATCATATGTAATCACAGAGCGTGCATATGCACATGCACACCACACCACAGGGGAGGGGTATACATATCTCTATATGAATGAATATATGTTTGTGCTGTTGTGCAAGTCTGTGTGTGTGAGGATATTTATGTAATTGCAAAATCACAATATTTAGCATATTCATAGTACCCAGGAGTTGCCTTTAAAAGCACCAAAGAAAAGAAAGGTACCTTTGCCTCAAGCTGTTTGTCTTCCAAAAACCATGCTTGGGATGTGCATATAGTAATTTGATGCAGGGCCAATAACTGTAATATAGACTAATCAGTAAAATAAGAAGGAAAAAAAAAGGGGGATGCCACACAAGACTTTTTTTTGTTCCCCCTGTAAGAAGTATATACTTGAGAGCCACAAAAATTATGTGCATTTTAGTTTAAACACTGAGACTCGCTAAATATCTCAGAAAATAATTAAATCTTCATATTAACAATGTGAGGAAGCCAGATGAATATTAATCGAATATATTATTCTTCCAAAAACATTAACTTCACAATATTATGCATGTAGCTTGATATGACACCTTAATCTAAACCTGTGCCCCCAGGGCTATACCCTCTTACTACCAAGCACACTTTCACCCATCTAAAACATTCTCTTTTACTTTTCCCCCAAGATAATGAGAAGAAAAAAAAAAAAAGGACACTCTCTAGTCAGGCTAGTGACAGGAGGGCCAGAAGGCACAAAGAGAAAATGGGCAAAGATAATATTGGACATATATGTCATACAAAGATCATCCAAGGCAAACAAATGATTAGTCAGCTTCCAACAATCCCACTGACATTGTCAATTAACACAGCTTTCCCAATAGTGACACTACAACTTCCTAAGAACTTCAAGTCAAAAAAAATAAAGCACAGGAATGACACCTTACTTTATCAAGAGGGATTGCCTTTGCCTTGTGAACCTTCAGGTCTATCTCAAAACCTGTCATGTCACCGACAATTCCTCTGGCCTTGAAAACTTCGGGAAACTTCTTGCTGCATCTTCCTGATATTATCAACGGGCTTTCTGATGAAAGATCTGGAACATTGATTGGGCACATCTGATGTTTCAAAAGCAAACAAACACAATAAGAATTGAGCAAATCAACAAGCATGCTATCATTAGCCCCATCAAATTTGTAGCTATCACACTAAACATATTTCAGAGAGAATGTTAGTAAAAGAATTTAAATGAATATTTAGAACTTAACCCTAAGATACAGTATCTGAACAATTATGTTGGAGAAATGACAAAGATATTAGTTAAACTGATTGCAAACGTGAACAAGAAACACAACAACAACAACAAACAACAAAGTAGAGCCTTATTCTCAAATGGATGGGGTCAGATGAATGAGCCGAGCCTTTTCATGTGATCATCCACAGTCTTTTCATGTGATCATACACAAACTCACAAAGATCCTCCTCCTCCATATACTCCTATCTAGTGCCACCTCATCGTGCAAACCCTTTTTCTACATGTCCTTTTCTAACTCCCAGATTAATACAGATTTCAAGCCATTATCATCACACCTATTAGTTCCATTATTACCCTACAACTCTTTATTACAATTCTAAGGAGCAGAACTCCCTGAGTCCCTGTCTAGTGTTTGGACACTTCAGAGATGCACAGTTATGAAAAAAGATTAACAAAACCAAGAATAAAAAAAAACATGAAGTATTTCCAAGACATGATGCAAATAAGCTCATAATTCCACGAATAGAAGAATAGGCATACCTCCACGTTGTCAAGTTCATCTAATGTGTCGAAGGTTATATTTGCAAATACAGTAGATGAGGCTTTAGTAATTAATTTCTGCAAACGAAACTCTATGGAATCTGAAAAAACAAAAAGCGATCAAATAAGAAGCAGAGTTAACCAGATCTAATTCCTGCATCAACAACAATAATGAAATGCCAACCAAATTTTTTCCTCTATCCCCAAAATGTAATTTTACTACCAGTGTCACAGAATAACATGGCACTGGCCACCACCAAAAGTAACAAGCTGACAATATTTACTACTCACTACAATTGAAAAAAATTTGCGACAAACTCTGACTACTAATGAACCGCCCAATAAGAAATAAAACAAATCACAAGACAAGTATATAGTGTTATATTAACAAAAACAAATTCAACACTCCCTCTGTTCTTCAGCTTTCTGTTTAAGTATATTCCTATTGATATTCGTACCTTTTCTTCATTCCAATAGTGGGAAAGAAGATTTTCCCTTTTACCCTCCCCTAGCCCACCAAATGGGTCCAGTTATGCCATTTAATAATACTCAAGTCTAACAACTTTCTCTTCCCTAACAAAAATTCCAAAGAGGGGTCCACTTTCTACTAAATCAAAGCATATTCTTAATGATAATAGTCAGTGCACATCCAAGTGATGGAAACACTACAGGTTTAATTCAGAAGAAATGGAATGGAATTTGATTTTATTCTAACCCTTACCTAGCAATTGAAAATGTTCTTCATGGAGATCCAATGAAATATTTTTACTGCAATAACTTTTTAAAAGTTTAACTTCTTCCAAAATTCCAACGGTGACTCCATTATGTTAAAACTTTGACCTTAACTGTTCCTCATTGTTAGGCCCTTAAATGTTTTCAAATTTGATGTAATGATATGATGATGTTTTTCCCTTTACTCAGTAAGATACACATAAATCCTAATAAAAGATTTAAAGACTGAGAAGGAAGTTAACTGTAAATTCTAAATTATCATGCAAATTGCTAAACAAACTTGAAAGACACATCACTCTAAATAAGGGATGGATTATTAGCAGAATTTGGTTGCCATGCAAAACAATTATGTCTAAAAACAATAATATCAGCGCCCAAATATGCAAACTGTTTCTTGTTTCACTAACCATTCTATTATCTCCACCCACTCAAAAAAAACTACATACACAGAGGGAGAAGAGGGAGGGGGTCAGAGAGGAGGATATTAGGAGGAGATGATAAAAGGCAGGAAGAGGAGAGGAAAAATATATTTGAAGATTTTGACAAATATAGATGAATACGCATCACTCTAAACAAGGGATGGATTATTAGCAGAATTTGGTTGCCATGCAAAACAATTATGTCTAAAAACAATAATATCAGCGCCCAAATATGCAAACTGTTTCTTGTTTCACTAACCATTCTATTATCTCCACCCACTCAAAAAAAACTACATACACAGAGGGAGAAGAGGGAGGGGGTCAGAGAGGAGGATATTAGGAGGAGATGATAAAAGGCAGGAAGAGGAGAGGAAAAATATATTTGAAGATTTTGACAAATATAGATGAATACGCAGGCTAATTTATTGTATCGTCTGGCTGTCATTTGTATTCAAGAAGCATGAGACTAACCTGCATCATAGGCAGCATCATAATGGCCTTGTCCAAGCATTGCCAACATCCTCAAAAAGTAATGATTACAATACAAACCTGCACTCAGTACAATTTACAAGTTTGAGAATCACCAATCATAATAGTAAAGTGCCCCTAGCCCCCTACACAAAAAGACAAGAACTCTTTCTAGAGTGTGTTCACTGTGCAATAAAGTTGCTTTATTAAATACCAACTAACAGCAGTAATGGGGAATAGGGGATTATGCGGGGTAAAAAAGAAAGTAATTATTACTTATTTGCACCAAAAAGAAGCAGGTGCAATTATTATTTCATACAATATGCAATAAAGTTATGGATCATGTTCTTGCAATCCAACTAATATATGTGTACATCAAATAATAGAGCATAGGAGTCTTTTTTTTCCAACATCACTGAAAGGAGGAAAGAAACCTCAGGAACTGTAAACAAAGATGACACAACTAATCAAGTTCCTGCCCCCAAGAACCCCAGCCATAATAGTAGGGATTCAAATGATTGTTTCTTATAGCTTTGATATTCTTCTTGGCTGATAGCAGGGAATATCCCTTCAACAATTTCTTAGACAAAGGAACAGAGTGATCCAACATTCACCAACTGATGTGGGATGATTGGGTATATGATAATTTGCACGCATACACATGCACCATCAATGCCAGATAACTCAAGGTGGAGAGGGAACTATGTTTACCAATTCCAAAGGTATGTATGCGTGGACTTAAGGATTTCATATTAGATCGTCGACTCTTCGCAGCATTGCATATACGCCTCTCATCTTCAACAGAACCATCAGTAATCAGGAAAATCATAGGCAATGCATTACATGTATTTGATAACATCTCCATTGCCTGCAAAACAAGGGACAACTTAATCCAATATTGCAAACCCAGGGGTTTCAGTCTCTTGACAATAACCTTTACCATATTTTTGTCGGTAGATATGTATTTGGGAAATCAGCAAATGAAACTCATTCACTGAAATTCAGTATGAGGGAAAAGAAAAAAAACCTTGTCAAGAGCAATAGCAATTTCAGTGCCATCTCCAACCAGAAGAGTATCGTCCATCCACTGTTTAGCTCTTTCAATTGTTTCCTGGTCAGCGATCTTCATAGTTGATGAAAAAAGAAAGGTCTCTCTCTTGAAAGCTATTATGTTGAACATATCTTCAGGAGTAAGCTCAGACAGTGCAGCACGCAATGAATTCTTGGTAGCCACAAGTGGGTTCCCTCCCATGCTACTACTTATGTCAACAACATAAACAATATTCCTGGCAAAAACCTGGGAAAAAAGATGCAGCATTTTAGACAATATGCAATGTAAACCAAGGATAGACAACTTAAGACTGAGAAGAAACACATAAGGTTTCTATAGCATATATTCTTCAGGTAGATTTACGCAGGAGATAGCTAATGCAATATGAAGAAACTCGCTTATTCTCCTTATTTCTCTCCTCTTTAACTGTAACAAGATAATCCACGAGCTATGCTTGTTTTTATTTAATTTAACATAGAGTATATGAAACATTTGTTTTACATTTAAACACTAAATAATTTTCTTATTAAAATCCTTGGATGGATTATAACTTTTTCAAAAAAACACATACTTGTAATTCCAATGCAACCATTTGTAAAGTCTAGCTAAGAAATCTGTGTAGGAGGGAGACCCACTTTAGTGTCCTCTCTTTAGTATTAGTTAATACATATTTTAAACAACAAAGACAGACCTTTTTGCTTTTCTGGCTTCCTGGAAGAAAATGCACACAGAACATCTCTCTTTGATCTGGATCATTAACAGATGGTGACTGCAAAAGCACACTGCCAAATATGTGGAAAGTACTTGAAGGAACCTAAAAAGAGAGAAAGTACAAAGGAGATTAGCTTATACTTCCTGCACACAGTACATGTTTGCATCAAATTTCTGTGGAAATTACATCCATCCCATGTAAAAATTTATTATATACTCCCATTATCAATAAGAACCTTTGCAACACTTATATTGGATGACCAGCAAAAATTAATGGAGATAAAATATCTTACACTGTATGAGAAGCTAAAATCTGTACTTGACCATGTAAGAACATTGGACTCGTACAAGAATGACAGACATTCCACTTGTCGTTTTAGTTCCTGAAATGATATCCAAGAGATTTTAGGAAAACTATCTCAAATTTCCTCGAAGAGAAAATAATACATAAGAAGAAAATCACCTTTAGAGGATGACTAATACCCGTACACAAGACTTCACTTCCATCACCTGGGTGGACATTTAGCTGTATCTTCTCTCTTCTTGGTATCTTTTTGCTTGCAGGAGTCACGTACTCAGGAAAAGAGAATGGTACGGACAAAGAGAACTCGCCATCATGATACAATAACTTTTGTGACCAGCTAACTTTGATGGAAAGGTTGGTTCCACCATCAACCTTACAAGTTTAGAGCACACATCAGATAAAGTGTTACCAACAGTGATTAACTGGTTACAAAATATTAGAAGGATTGAATGCTCACCTGTGGGATTGTTAAGAAAAATATGTCGGGCCTCAAAAATGTGCCATCATTGGTATCTGATGCCTTATCATCCGTTTCAACTTCTGAGGCAACTAGTTTAGTATGATAAGACTTTCTAGGAATGTCAATCTCAACACCTAGAATTGATCCCTGTCAGAATGATAAATAGTTTGAGAACAAATAGTTGGAGAAAGGATAACAACAATTAACATTAATCATGATAATTTGAAGTCAAAGGGCATACAGAAACACAAACACACACACACATTTCCCAAATTCAATCAACCAACTACACTAAGGACCAGGGTGGCACAGTGATTGAAATTTTGAGGTTTTCAATTGAAACCACCGATAAATGAATGATTAAAAAGTCTTCCTTCTTCAAGACACCATATGGACACCACTAGATAATACCAACTCCAAATGAAAATTGACAAATATTCCTACTAAATTGAATAGGAGACTGATTACGTGGATAATAGCCGCTACTGTAAGAGAACTTAAATCGTAAAACATTTTGCATCACCACTGTTTAATATGTCATGAAAAGACTCCAGTTTGTTCTAGAAGATTCAGAAAGAATTTACAAAATCAAGCTATCCAAAGAATTGCAACATTCAGCTACAATCTGCTTGATCTTAAGCACATCCACTATATTAGTACAAAGAAACAAGCAATTAAGCATACATTATTAAGTTAATTATGAGTTAGAAAAGTCTCCTGATTATAATTCAACGAAACAAAATGACAGCTTGGTTCATGACAGAAGTTTATTCTCCCACAACTTTGAAGCAAATCTAACAAGCAGCCACTTAGTGAAAAATTATCCTGCATTCCATCGGTCAAATAACAGAAATTTCAGTAGGAATCAAGATTATGAGTATCATAGCTCCTCGTTCAAATCGGTGCAATACATCCACAACCCTTTCATTATTTTCCTCAATGCACTACTTGTCCATGGAGCATGAAAGCTGTAAGAAACCCTTATTTGATAAACCAAAACAGAAACAGAAACAATCCACTACTTCACTACATCAGGCTGGCTTCCTACCTAACCTCAACTTTCAAGTATCAGGATCTCCCTATACAATATTGTTTCAACCAATCCAAAAAGAAGCAAAACTTCTCTTAAAATTTAGCAAACTACCAACCACCCAATATCTCTAAAATATGTACATAGTACATACACGGCCCTATGAAAAAAGACCCCACAAGGCCACTACAGATTAAACTAAAAATTATCGACCTCCAAATTTCAACCATCCCCGATATAAAAAAAATGTCACTGTTGCGTGTTGCTTTTGGACTATCACAAAAAAATAAATAAATAAATAAAACTCACTTTCCTGGAATAGAAACAACACACTTCAGACTTTTTTATAGGTAGACTAGCTACTAATTCTTCATACCATTTTAACTCATCACTTCAAATAAACATTACTACAACTCCAACAAATCTCATGTAATTTTTTTGCGAATTTCCCCTTCTATCATCCAATAGGCAGAAATCATTCCATTGACTATAAATTCTAAAAAACTCACTTTCCTGAAATAGAAATAAAACACTTTTAGCCTTTCTGTAGCTTCTAATTCATCATACTACTACTGCAACTCATCTCCTCGAAATAGTAACATCACACATCCAGACTTTCGTAGCTCCTAATTCCTCATTCTACTGTAGTACTGTAACTCATCTCTTGAACTAACTTCCACAACTACATCAAACATCATGTAAAACGGCGAATTTCACCTTCGAACATTCGGCCAGAAATCATTCCGTACTCTTTTCATAATCCAACAAAATCAACAGATATCACCACTACAATCAGCTACAGTACACATAAAAAAAATTAAAAACTAAGAATTGAACATAAAAATATGAAAAGTAGGAGAGAGAATCACCTGCTCGCCCAACGGAACAGCAAGGCGGCAATCACAGGCCTTACTTCCCATTACACAATGAACGCGCCACTGACCGGAAACCTTAACGAACACAGTATCAAGATGAGTTTCAACCTCCATCGAAACATTATTCATCTGAAGAGGAATCAACGCCGGAGGATCGCACCGACCATACACATATGGCTGGTAGCTCGGGATATCAGGATTGTCGACGATACCGGGGTCAGAGACGACAGCATAGACCATCGGAGCTGTCGGAAGGTAAAACCTAGGATTCTTCAACATCGGTGGCGGAGGTTTCGGCGGCGTAACTGATCTGTCTTTCCCGAAGTACAGGCGCTTTGAGAGCTTCAAGCCTTCTTCGACCGCCTCCATGAAAGCTTCCTCCGTCGTTGACATTGCCGGAATCTGGAAAATTCCAGGGTTTTCCGATGAGAAAGGGGGTGGAATTTGGTGAGGTCGTGATGAGTTGAGAATAGTTACGAGGAAAGAGAGAGGTGGGAAGGGGTGTTGAAAGATGGGAGAAAAAGACAACAGGGAGAATACCGTTGGGCTCCTCTTTGATTAAATGAAACATGTGTCATACTGTCATGTATGGACTGTTTAGATAAGATGAAAAAAGTTTATGATACAGTAATTACTGCCTTATTTATTATTGAAGAAAAAATCAAGGTTAATTCATGCCTTACTACTTAATGAAGTTGGTTTAATTGAATGGGTTTTCTATGAAATCTATGTAAAGCATTCATTACTTTCTAAACATTAGTATGAAATACATAATCAATTAATATGTTATTAAACTTTGTAAAATGACTTATTTGTTTTGGAATGAATTTAAATAGAGATGATTAAAGTAGACTTTTCATTTATTTTTTTGTGTTGAAAACATAAACTTTTATTTTAATCTCCTTTTTCAAAAACTATTACCCCCTCCATTTTATTTTATTTGTCACATTTGCATTTTGCACCGTTTTATATTTATAATATCTATAAATACATATTACAAAAAATATAAATTTTGTATATTCAAAAAATAACCTTTGAAATGAATCTAATAAGATTCCACATGAATATATTTTAACTTATACTTAGAAAAATCATATTTAAGTTTCTCATTCCTTAAATGAAATATTATAAATCGGACAAATAAAAAGAAACGAAGGGAGTATATTAAGATTATTGACTAATGACTTATATCAAAATAATACTCTATTCAAAAAACCAAAAAATTTTACATACTACGTATTTTATAAATATTTTAATGTATTTTAAATTGAAATTAAAAATTTACAACAAAATAATAGTTGCATTTTTTTTTTTTTGAAACAAGTCTAAACAATATCTTTTATATCCGTATATTCTATTCTTGGGAATCTTATTTTAATTCAAGCTCCATTTTCCAACACCAACGTGCATGCTTTGTTCAATATAACCAAACGGACGCAAAGAATGAAAGGAATAAAGCATAAAGGAAGGTAAACAAAAGAGGTGACCGTTGCTTAGCATAGTTCAACGTTTAAGTCACGTGAGTGAGATGAGGGGTTTTTTTTTTAAAATGTAGTTAATTGAGTAAAACGGTAACATACTAACATCCTCATGTCATTTCGCGGTAAATGCCGCGGAATGCATGATTGACGAGCACGTCGGCAGTTTGTACTTTCTGCATTGGATCAATAAACTACTGATGTTGACACGAATATACTTTTTCTTTTTGTTTATGCCTCGTTGGATTTTATTAAATTCATAATCTCAATGTAAATTACAATATCAAATTTTTGTCATTTTTATCTTACAAATTTAGAGACGAAAGCATTTTAAATCGTGTCTTGTATACTAAAAAAAAATTAAATAGGGTATAAAAAAATTAAGGAGGCAGAAAATAAACAATATGCTATTTTAACTTTATTAAAGCACCAATATTTTTTGTCGTTTGTTGGCCTAAATAAGTTGGATAGTTTTGGTTTAAATTCATTGTTTTGGATATTGGTTGGAGTTATTGCCTAATTGGCCTATTGGATAGATTGGTTATGGACTTGTGGGTCACTCCATAAATGTGCATTATTGGGAATTTGGTGGTGTTTCTCTATCGTGGCCCAAATTTAGCGCAAGCTTTTCATCAAACAAGTCGAGTTTTGTGGTTGAAATATCTATGCTATGTTCTCAAATTATTTAAATTAATTTTATTATAAGTTATGTTTAGAAAAAAAATTTAAAAATTAGTAAAAATAAATTAAGTTTTATAAAAATAAGTTAAATTCAGCAACGATGAATTTACAAAAACAAAAAAGTTCAACAAAAAAAATTAAATTCAACAAAAAAAAAATAGGTTTATTACAAATAAAACAAGTAAATTTTAATTTAAATAAGTTGAGATCAATGATCCAAATTTATCATTTACAAGTACAACCCTTTTTCTTTGTCTTTAGTTATTTATTGAATCGATTTTGAATCGCCTTTTTAGATTTTAGGATATGTAAAACATCCAATATTTTTAATACAAAATAAAATTTAAAATTTAAAAGTAAAACAATAAAATCTAATTCGAGACAACCACTCCAAATTTTGTCTTCACCATTGTTCTCCATCTTTGATACTCCATTCCTTCTAAACTTTCTTTGGTGTCAAATAACCATACAACAATGAGCAGTCCATCAACATAGCCGTGAGCCCATTGAAATACCACCACACTGGACTCTAATGAATTAAAATTATAAGGGAAATTCTATAATATATCCCTGTATTATTGCGTTTTTTACATTGTGTACAGTGATTTTGAAAAGTTTACACTGTAACCCTGAGATACATTTAGTAAACACATTGTACTATTTGCTGGATGACTTTAACTGACGGAGTGAAGCTCCGTTAATGGACGTTTTACTTATTTCACTTTCCCTTCCTTTCATTGCTTCACAGTTAATACACAATAAACACTCTTCCTCTTTGGCACTCTGTTTCATACAACCACCAAGGACGATCAATTTTATAGCAGAGTTCAAGACAACAATTACCGGCAATAAGTTTGAGAACACCGGCGACAAGTTTTCCGTTGAAGTATGAAGGCGTCAGTGAAGGTAATTCCGAGCCCTTGGTTTGTCGAAAATTGTCAAATTTTGTTAAAGATCGTGAATTTAGGGTTTGGAAAGTGAAATAAGTTAAACGTCCGTTAACGGAGCTTCACTCCTTCAGTTAAGCCATACATCAAAGGGTACAATGTGTTTACTAAACATACCTCAGGGTTACAGTGTAGACTTTTCAAAATCACTGGACACAATATAGAGAACGCAATAGTAAAGGGATATATTGTAGAATTTCCCAAATTATAATAAACAATTTGCGTCATAGGCTCATAGCTATCGTATTCCAAATTAGTAATGATAGGATTCTTTCGCATCAATTTTTTTTAAAAAAAAAAAAATAGGCAAGTAGATTAAATCAAATCCTACTTTAATTAGAAAATATGACAATTCAAATCATTTTAACAAAGTCTCCTTTGTCTAGTTAGGAATTAAAGAAGCAATTCAATGATTCTTTTAAGAAAAGGGGTGAAATATATCTATCATTCATGTCAACTTTTTCTTAGATATCAATTTTATATATATATATATATATATATATATATATATATATATATATATATATATATATATATATATATATATATATATATATAAAGGTGTATATTCCAAGTTGTTTGTTTTCAACACCCCATTCTTTCCACGAGTGGGAAAATCATCTTCCAAAATCTTTCCGTTCCCTTCCCTTCAAGTACAACATTTATAATATAAATGTGGGCACATATATGTTTTCCATTCTTTTTTTTTTTTGGGGGGGGGGGGGGGATTAATTCTCCCCCCAACAATAGCGTGCAAACTGAAGTTGCCTCTCTCCATGCAATGCTTAATCCTCGTGCACACACAGACCTACAAAATAACCGATTTGAGGACGGCAGTGACCCAGTAGAGCAAAGAGCAACATGGGATACCAATTTAGCTGTGGACAAGGCCTGCCTCCAGTTTAAACCCAGAAAAGGTATGCTTGTGTTTCTTAGGCTGGCCCTACACCTGAAGGATCATTTTTTTCCAGAACCTGTACATCTGTTTTTCAAATTCGGGTACTTGCGTCAGACAGGAGAACTTGCCAGACTCACCTATTTTTATGACATTGTCTTGTTTCTGGTCCAAAATGTAATGTGTCCATACCCATGTAAGAGCATCGAGGATCCAACAAAAGTTTTTCAGACAAAATGAAGAGTCTGCATAATCTAGTGTGCCACTAAAATCTACCTAATGCTGACAGCTGACCGAAAAGGATTTCATTCCACGCATCAGGAATTCCAGGCAAACACCAATGCAAGCAATCTTGTCCAGATGCCTGTCTAGGTTTGATAGTATACCTAGACATATGACCTTCGTCTCTAAGCTCAGAAAGAGCTGTAATGTCTAAATACTTCACATTTGTCCCCTTTAATGCCATAGCAGCTACTGGGTCACCACTCTCCTCTTTCAGAACCTCTTTTCCCTTGGTAAGTGGATTAGTGTTATCACAAGTCCCACCCGAATTCCAATCTCCATTAAAGAAATGTCGTGGAGATAAAGAACGATAGAAGGCCCTCAATTTGGGATGGTGAGGGAGCTGAGAATCCACCCATTTGATTATACTGTGAATAGTGAAATTTTTCGCCTCTAAAACATTCTTGTTAGGGCTGGGTACACCTCCCACATGCATGACCCAGTTATTTGCATCAAACTTGCCCCTATTCCAATGATGCCCCGTGTTAAGAATTATCACATCAAATTTATCAAGGAAACGGCTCAGAAAAGATGGAGGGCGATCAAGATGCATTGCAATTTTGGATTTTTTGTCGGATGGGTTGACAGGCTGCAAATCACAAAGACATGCTGACCAGTAAAAAAGGATGGTTGTATTTGTGCGGGTGAAACGATGAGCCCATCCATCAGGACGCAAAGCACCTCGGGCTTTGACAAGACCGTACTCCCAACCCACGTCAATGACATCATGCCTTAATTTACCACCTGATACCATGCACATTAAAGACTGATATTGCTGTCGGCCAAGTGAATCCCCGATAAAAGCCAAGGTTTTATTCCGCATCCTGGAGTGCAGAATCAAACAACTTTAAGATAAGATGGAAAGGCATAGTACTACGAAGAAATATCAATTATTTGAACATATTTGAAGTGAATAACAGATTGGCCATACATTTCTAATCAGAAACGAAAAGGACTGGGCTGAGCTAGCTTCTTTTATTTTTTTTTACGAGATCTGAGCTCACTAATTGCCAATCTGCCATATAATGAGAATATTTTCGAGGTAATGTCAAAGCAAAAAGCTTCTGAATTCTAATCTAGCTCAACATGCACATGCTTCACAGCATGCTCAATTCAACAGGTCAGCTGGATACCCAATATTAGACAAATCTCCAATTAAGGAACTTATTTGAACAAGAGGTAAACCCAACAATCCACAGTCAAAAGTTCAGAGCCAGGACCAAGAAAAAAAAGGGTCCATAATGACATGGTTAAAATATATGAGCAAGTGTTACAATATCATAAGAGAAACCAATTCTTGGGATGGGGATATGATGCCATGTCACTGACCTAAATGTCTCAATGTTGGATCACATTGCACTATTTCTACACTTCATTCAAGAAATTTATAATTGTTCCCTCCATAGCAATAGTACAATGAGAACACATTTAAAAGAATCCTAAGTTATCATACAACTTCATAAAAAATCTTCAGGTTTCTTTTCTCAAAATGATGACTATTTAATAAAAATATTTTAAGAAATAATAATAAAATATGAAGTGAACTCCAAAGTTCAGGGTGCAAACCATTCTCCAGCTGACGAAAACTTCATGAGATATACTCCTTTCTTCTCAAAAACTTGAAAATATTAATACATTGGATTTTTTGTATTTGGTTCAGAAAATCGGTGAAGTTACATCAGAATAAATTTGTCTTAGAATAGCAAATTAAAAGATGCATGAGGTATCCACCATATACCCTTGAGGTTTGCAAAAAAAAAAACACCCTTTATGACCAATGAAGGCCGAAAATAATTGTTAACTAATCCCCTAAATATTAGCCGAAACCAAATGTGCTATTCCTTTTGTTTTGTTTGTCACTTCCACCAATTGCAACAATTTTTGTGCAGGATTTTTTGTTCGTTTTGGTTGTCACTTCCAAGAATCTCAACAATTTTGGGGCGGGATTTTAGACAAAATTATGTTGAACATTAATGTTAAAAGGGTATATGAGATATTTATCCCATACCTTAGGGATACATGGAGTATTTTTCAAAACACAAGGGTACCGTGAACATTGTTTAAAACCTCAAAGGTACCCAGTATCCCAAAAAGATATGTGAATGGAAAACAACACTACCAATTCACGGAAAACACATAAATATATGATATACCCCCACTCCCCTTTCAAAAAAGAGAGAAAAAGAAAAAAGAATCAGAGTATTCAGCTTTTAGGATGGAATACTAAATTACATGAGAGGTGCAAAATGATACCTTCTTAAAAACTTTTTTCCACTAAACTCTTCCATTTCACAATCTTTTGGTTGCCAGCGGAACTTTTCAAATGCAAAATCCGTTCTATCCGTCAATCTACATGCCCACATCTCTGACAGCCATTGCAGGCAGCGACCTCCAGAATAGAAAGGCCGATTATCATCTGTAACCCAATTCCCTTTGGCATAATCGCAGGCTGGAATAAGAGCACAAGAATACGCAAGAAATTAATTGGAGTTGTTACTGAAAGCAAAAAAAAAAACATAATCAGAGGATACAGAAGAATATTCTCCTAATCAATCTCCCCCCTAAAATTTTTTCATTAATGAACATTCCCAACTTGTTCATCAAATGGAATCGTAATTATTTACTGGCATGTAGTTCAAAGTCATCATTACATAAATCATATTAAAAATACACCAATTAGAAAGCTTAAAACAAAATTGGTAAGATAATCCATCTTGACACTCCAGACCAGAACTTCTTCACAATGAATCGGAACAGCTTTTTGTTTGCAAAGAAGCAACTAGCTATGCGGGTCAAATTATAAACAAATTTAATAAACAAAAGAGCATTTCACAAAGTTAAAATTCAAATTAGATCAGTTAAAATTAGAGGCAGTCAGAAGAGTTTCTGGCTTTAAAGTAGGTGCAAGCCCAATAAAATTTATATAAGCAGGTATGAATGAAACATCTCAAAAATCAATGACTATATGCAATTTCCAGCGGCCTAACCCAAATATAACACCGACTGAGAAGTAAAAGGCCTTAAAGGCTCAAATATATAATTTGACCATGATGATGATAGATGACAGCTAGTAAGATCACATCATGACCTATTTTAGAATCTGCTCAAGCAAAGATGAGATGCAAAAAGTAAATGACACAAGATTACTTAGTCAGTCCAACCATGTTCAAATAAGTTATCCCGAGCAAGAAAAAGTAAACATAGATATGGGAAGAAAAGAACAGAGTGATGATCTCTTTAACCTTTCAAGACTCACATTATTAATTCTTGGATACCTTTTACCTTAGCCTATTAGATCATCTATTCAACTTTGATGTGAAGTTGCACATTTGAAAATTTGATCACCAACCAAAAAAAAAAAAAGCATACTTCATTGTCAAGTACTCTGCTAGTCTACTGAAATAATTAGTATAACTAGAAGATTTACACCATACTTTGCTTTTTGACTTTATAAGGGATATTCCCTTTCTCCTTCCAGATAATTACAGAGCTTTTATTTGCAGAGTCCATTGGCACTGCTGCATCCCAAACATTTTCCTTGGAATATCCTCCATCCTCTGCACAACAAAGTATATAAATTATACAGAGAAAAGCCTTTGAAATATACTATTAATACAAAAAATCCAATGGGTACATCCAAAATTAAACATAAAACTTCAAAAAAATTAAAATTCAAGGTTCATCCAAAAGAAAAGATACTAATTACAACTTAACAAGACCCTCAAACAATAAGTAACTAATGCACTAGAACAAAGCAAGTGTTTCAAGTCAAGAAAATACAAACAAAACAGCTTCTATTGAAAGCAAAAGTTAATCATGACCTTTTCCTATGAAAAATAAAAGCCATGTGTTCATTTGAAGTTATTAAATGAAAGTAATTTTTCAAACACATGTGACATAACCATTGATAAGCCCATTCACGCTCGAGCAAAGAGGTTGATGTAAGCCAATGATATTATGATGAGTGTCTGGCTTTTCTACTATACAAGTTGACCTCAATTAATCAAGGTTCGAGAAGCCTAATACAATAAAACGCCCTCTCTCCAGATATAACTCTGTCCTTATTTAATATCTGAACTATCCGAAATAACCATATCTATACAACCTTTGTTTCAGAATAATATGCCACAATTGACTTTCCAGTCAAGCTTAGACAAGTAGTCATATTTAGCCATATCATTATATTATCTTAAAAACTATAAAATGATTATCAAACAAAAGCACATTTTTAAATTTTTAGGCCAAGTGCACAAAACCAACAACGATATCTTTTAATTGATACACATTCTACATAAACAATGATAAATGTTACTGATGTCGGTCCACCCAAGTCAATGGACCAATAAACTGAAACAAAAGGTACGAATAAGACACCCGCAGGAAATGTAGGATGAGACTCTTTCTGTAGCTTGCATAAACTGTTTGAAGCCCAAGTAAGAAAAAAGAGCATGTGCTATGCCTAAAATCCATTGTCAATCTGATTGCCAATAGGAACAGTTGACAATTGAACACAAAATACCAAACAACATTTAAAAGCCAAGAAAATCGAAAATTAAATACCAAAGGTAAAACTGTAAATCAAGCAATTTGAAGGTCTCGTGATAATTTTTGTCCACTTCAACAGCAGTATTTTACCCATATGCATTAATTGTATAGAGATTATAAAGTGCTTCTTTGAATGGGGAAGAAGAACAAACTAAATTTCTTTTGTATTAATATGGAACTGCAGCAATACAACTTTATTATGAGATTGACACCACAATAGACAATAGCCATCAAGCTCTAAGTCAAACCCAATGGTCATAGTCCGGGGTAATTCCTGACATAACTCTAACATCATTGTTTAGGGTAGCTTTGCAGAGATTTCAAACACTGAAATCTATATAGCTTTATAGCTCTATCTTTAATTTAAAAAAAAGTATTGAACGCAATATAATTGGTTGAATGATCTAATAAATTCTCATCATTATTCTTCCTCTAGAATTTAACAAACTCATTGGACCCTTGAACTTTCTAATTTCAGCTTCTTCAGTCTTCAGATTGGCAACATATACTTTTTTTAAGGAAAATCTCCAACATAAGCTCAACAATATAAAAACAGCCCTTGCATAAACTTTCATAACAATGCAGGGTAGATTAGACATAGCCACATAGGAAGTAGTAAAAAGCTGTTTCTATAGGGATCAACTAGCACTCTTGCATGCGTGAATTTTCAAAAAGAATATTATATGAATAATAAGGCAAGTACAGAGTAGAAGACTATGTTCATTTACAATAAACTAATTAATATTATCTCTTTAGAAATTTTTGTTACATTTTCCCTATTTCAACGGACACCTCTTTTTGTTTTTTGATGGAATATAATGAGGGCTAAAAAGGACAATTCATTTTCTGACACCATCACAGGAATTATCTTATATAATAGAAATATATATCTAAGTTAGCTTCAATAATCATAGAATTGGTTATCTAAAACATATAAAGTTCAGGAAAAAAGGCTGTCTTGATTTCCGTGTCAACATGCATTTATCATACGGCCAAAGGAACTAAGAAAATCGTACTTCCATCCCATAATCTGGCAAGTACAAAATGAACTAGAAAACAAAAAGTAGAAAAAAAGAACCAATTTACACCTGCACTGCCAAAACCAACAGCTTTCCCAACAAAAATGCTCATGAAATGGACTAGCAAACTTGAATTTATCATACGTTTTCCTATAAAAGGAACAATTCTCTAAGCAAAGCCTAGAAAAAATTTACCTCTATTGCTTCTTTTGTCATATCCATCATGCTTATCTGATGTCTCATTATTTGCAGAACTGGGCAAGTTATAGGCATCCTTCCCTGGCTTTGAAGATATGTTACTCACAGGGGAGCCAATGAATATGTCTGCAAAACAAGGGCCAAAAGGAATAACAAGTTAATCAAAGACAATAAGTAGAAGATATTTCTAGCTTATGTAAAGTTTCGGTAAAATTATAAGCATATTTTCGGACATCTAAGAAATTAGAAAGAACCGCCATCGTTTTGGGAAGCAAGGAGTAATTTAACCTTCCAAAGGGTGTTGTTTCTTTGAAAAAAGCCTCATATGAAGGATGTAAACCTACCCAGTCCTTTCCACTTTTAAAAATGTAACAACCTCATTTCAAGTAACCATATATATTCTCCAATTGCCTTTATCTTCAATTATAAATGATAAAGAAGTCATCATCATGTTTGGCTCGAATATAGTAGTACAGTACAGTAGCCTACACAATCAGTCAAATATAAAGTACAGATCCAATAACCCCAGAGGAGTTGCCCCTATTTTTAGCAAAAATGTCAGGAGATGGCTAAAGGAGATAAGAGAGAAAAGGAAGAGGCAAGAGCACAAAACGTTCAGCTCCATGCAGTTGTCTGACTTGTCTCAGTGGTGGGGGTTGCTGCAGCAGTTCAACCACTGCTACAAGCCTACTACAACTGTGCCTCATCTGCAAGGACCGAAAAGCTACTAGGGCTGATATACTGCTATAATTGTACAGGCATTTTCTGCTACACTTGTACCTGCCCAAAGTGTACAGACTTCTGTATTCTGAAGCTATGGGCACTGCGAGGAAGCATTTAGCATCAGTTTGAGGAAAGTGACATCTATTTTCAGGAACAATGAAGAGGAATACAAAGTAAGTGTAAAGTTACTATTTCAGATGAATAATTTCTTGCACTGTGACATCTCTTTCATGATAGATAAAGCATTAAGTTTTAGCAAAATTCCCTTATTATGAACTATCAGAGTCGTGAAAAAGGTAAATCAGCACAAAGCAAGTAGAAAATCATCTGTGATATGCAAGCAGTATAAACATTGAGAGGCAGTTCAGGTTTATGTGTGTTATGAGGACATACTAGCATGTGGGGAAAAGCAGAAACTGGATGCTCCAACACAAGAAACACCCAGTAACTACTCAATTTTTTCAGCATCTCAATGAATCAATTCAAAAGCAGCTGAAATGGCTCACATACCCCAAGGTTGCTATGCACATATTATCTAAATTAAGAGTTCTATAGTAATTAATTCATCCTGTAAGATAACCAAGTCCCAAGCTTAACGGGCCTAAGGAAAAATAAGCATAAACCAGATATAGCCCCACAATTTTCCTTTTCTTAAATAGTGACACTACGTATTGGCATAAACCTGCCATACTAATGAGATATATGATATCCATGCTAAGACATTCATTCTTTTTGTTCCCTACATTGGACCTAAATGCCATGTAAGTCAGGGCTCATCATTCTCACCCCATGTCACTGACAAACTAGTGTGCGTGAAATCGCAATACAAGATTGCATATATAAACCTGAATACACAACAGGTGAATTGGTCTACAAACAAATGAAGCTGAATGATTAAAGAAAGCATTCAAGCTTGCTTTCCATAAATTTCACAGTAATAACAGAGCACATAATAGCTTCCATAACAATGTACTATACAAAAAGATTAGCAGAAGCGAACCTGAAGAAACTTTGAAACTATAGCTCTGAGGAAGTAACGAAACAAGAAAAGGAGATTTATCCCATCCCCATAAAAGAAACATTGTGCAAAGCAATGTAACGAGGATGAACGAGAGTTTAGTAGCCCTGAGCCCTAAAATAGGCCTCTTCATCCTCCCGTCCGTGTCACTCTTAAATCTTAACCTTTACGCCAATATCAAAATCGACCCATCAACCAGCTCATAGATCACCCAGCATGGCACTGAAACAACAAACATATTCCCAACCATTATCATTGTCATTCAGACACAATCATACTATTCAAGCTTTACCATATTCAATTGACTCAAAAACTCGAAAATGAACAACATTTGAAACCAAACTCCCCAACCCATTAGCCAGGGCATGCTCGTAATAGCAGCGAATTTTCCATAAGTAGTTTCTAGATTTAACTTCATAGTACACAAAGAAACCTGCAAAACTCGAAATCGAAAACCGAACAACGATAACCCCAACTCCTTACAATCTAACATCTCAATCGATTAGTTAGGGAATGTTAGTTATCGTTGCAAGATTTTTGATTAGTAGTTTCTTGGTTTAAGTTCATGAATAAATACACCTATAATAATCTCAAAACCGAAAAATTGAAAACCGGCAGTGATACCGAACGACCCCTAAACATCCTAACATCTGTTACAACAAATAAATAATTCCCAAGTGTACAACTACTAAATTCAAAAGTGGATCCAAAAATGATGTGATATATATGATATGATTACGAATACATCGACATTAATCAGAATAAGTTGAAATTAATTACCTGAATGCGAGGGACTGCGAGAAAGTTGGGTGACTTGAGATCGAAGTTTGGGAAATTAAAGAGGAAGGAGGGACAGAGGTCAAGGGATGTAAAATGTAAGCAACAGAACTAATGACGGATTTTTGTACAGCGGTCAGCGATTACCTTATCTCGTACTAGTAGTTGCTTAATTAGGAGTATATATGGTTTTAGTATTCCATCAAGTTGAGAATGGATTTGTTGTTGAACAAAACTAAATCTATGATTTTGACGTATCTATTTTTACCATATATGCATTCGGGTGCATTTATGATTAGGCATAATAAACGTCCTATTGTATTATTTAAAAGCAAGAATTAACGAGAGGCCTCTTTGCGGCTTTTTGTTGTTTTAAGTGGAAAAAAATATAAAGATTAGAAAAACTAGGTTCGGGTGAAATAATAAATAAAAAACTTGGTTCGGATGAAATAATAAAAAAAAATCAATACACATCAACTAACATTAAAAATTGTATCAGTGACCCTAATAATATAGTAGTATTATCATTTTAAATAATAAAAAAAATAACTAACCACCTCTTCTCAACAGTCATGGTTGTAGCTTTTGGGTAAAAAAACCTTAAATTAGAAAAACAATAACTAAAATAAAAAATTAAAAAACATAATTATCTACAATATTTTTTCATAAACACAAAATACATGACAAATTAGAATAAATCTTTGAAAAAATCCAACAAAAACTACAAATATAAGTATATCGAATTATCTCCACCAAAGTGAATTATGGAAAGCACTGGTTGAGGGAGATACCCAAGTTTTGGGACATCATTCTTGAATTCAATTTTCTAATCCCAAGTTTATTTAATTTTATTAAATATAGTATAACCGCCTAACATTTATGATAACCATCTACGATATTTTTCAAAAGTAACAAAAGACATGACAAATCAAAATAAATTTCTGAAAAAATCCAACAAAAACTACAAATAAAAGTATTTTGAATTCTCTCCACCAAAGTGAATGGGAAGCAGTGGTTAATAGAGACACCCAAGTTTCGGTACGTCAATCTAGAATTCAATTTTCTAATCCCAAATTTTTTTAATTTTATTAAATATAGTATAATTTCGATTTGAAAAGTTTCAGAGAAATAAGATACGATTTTATTAAAGACAAAAATATAGAGAGAATGACTTATAAAAATTAAATGTTTGTACAAATATAGTAGAATAAATATATAGAATATAATTATATTTGTAAATTATATTTATAATACCTATGTGACTATATAATTATATTATATTTTTTATTAATTGCAATATTTTTTAACTTTCTTGTTGTGTTATAGGTAGTCCAAGATGTATTATAGTTTAAAATTTATTTTCATGTCAATTATCAATTTTTTTAAATAGTTAATAGAAATGTATTAAATTCATATTTTTACAAGTTTTTCGTGCATTAACACGGGCATATACTAGTATATTTTAATCATTTGATAATTTTTTTATTATTTAACTTAAATTAAGCAAAAAAATTACCCTTATATATACTTATAAGAGTTATAAGTCTACGACTAGGAGTAAATAAGGATTCTATGAACTCTAAATGAGGTTTGTAGTGCTACTAGGGATAAAATATAAATTAAAATTACAAATACTTTTAATTAAAGCAAAATACTTAGATTTGCAGTAAGCAATATAACCCTTTTTATATAAAAAAAAATGTATTTGATGAAAGGGCCTTGTGGCAAAAGATAAAATTGTGAACACCTTAGAAAAAGATATTCAACTTGACTCTATAGTCTGTGTAAATTAAAATTCCACAATCTTAGTTACATTGGCACGGGAAAAAGATTGAATTTTTTCAAGTAGTTAATAAAAATGTATTAAATTTATAATTTTACAAGTTTCTCGTGCATTGATATGGATATATACTAGTATATTTTAATCATTTGATAAAATTTTTATTATTAAACTTGAAATGATAAAAATTTACCCTTAGGTATACTTACACAAACTATAAGTCTGCGACTAGGTGTTTACAAGGATTCTATGAAATGTAAATGAGGTTTGTAGTGCTATTAAGGATAAAATATAAATTAAAATAACAAAAACTTTTAATTAAAGCAAAATACTTTTTATTATTAAAGCAAAATACTTAGATTTGCAGTAAGCAATATAATCCTTTTTATACAAAAAAAAAATTGATTTGATTATAAGAGCCTTTTGGCAAAAGATAAAATTGTGAACACCTTAGAAAAAGATATTCAACTTGACTCTGTAGTTCATGTAAATTAAAATTCCACAATCTTAATTACATGACTAATATATCAATTATTTTAGTTGTATAATATGTCCAACTTAATTGATAGATGTGTGGAGTCACATAAAGACATGTATTTAAAATCACATTTAATAAAACAATTATGGACTGGGTTAATTAGACATATGATTAAATTGGTGCAGAGACAGGTAATACTATTTATTTTTCACTAATTATAAATATTTATTGACTATCTAGTTAAGAACATAATTTTTTTAAAAAAAAAGGGAAAGGAATTGAAATAATCTTGTATAAATAGCCATTTTCTCATAATTTTAAACTTTGCAAACACCTACATTATTGTTCTCTAATTTTTATTATTCAAAAGTATGTAATTAAATTATTTTATTCTTGTATTACAAAAAAAAAAGGAAAAAAAACCCTAAACCAGTAAACCCTAACACTAACCATGGCCCACCGGACTAGCTACCACCGCTATCGGCAACTAAACATTCGTCCTGCAGACCGTGGTTTCTACCCCTCCTCTTTACGTTTTAGTTTATTGTGTATAGATTTATTAATTTTGCTATTTAATTTATAGCATGCTTATTATTAAAAATAAAATAAATTTACAAGCATTAAAATTTGAAAATGTATAGGTTACATTTATAGTTATGTCTATAAATTATCAGATTCGTATTCTAAACTCTAAATTGAATTTTTGTGCCCTAAAATTTGGAATTTTGAGGTTTTAAATCGTGTTTAAGAGATTTTATAAGTTTAGTTGTTGTAAATTTGCTAAATAGAGGATTAATGGAGTTCTTTTATTATTTAGGAGTACAATACTAGTTAAGCAATTTATAAGTTGCTAAAGTGGATAAATCAATTACCTATTCAAGATAAGTACATGTTGAAAGTATGTGTATGTATAAAAATGTTTATTGTTGTTCAATTACATGTTTGTGTAGTATCATGCCCATAATTAGTATTGATTTATAAGCAATGTTGAATGCATACTTATGGGCATATTTTGAAGGAGGTAATATGTATTATATGAGTTTAATATGTAGGAATGAAAGAAGTTAAATACATGTTGCATGAATATAATTATCTCAATAATAGTGATTCATGTCAAGTACTAGTAAATTTAAGTTAATTTATATCATAAATCTTAAAATGATCTACATGGAAGGAAATACATGTTTTATTAGTTGAGCATGGATGTTAATCTTGTTCAACTTGGCAGTAAGCAAAGAAAGAAAATATCACGAAAATGTTCTATGATCTCCATTCGGTAAGCTAAGATAAAATAAATATTTGTATGATAAGCATGTTTTGTCGTGTCTGTTTAAGTACGATTTTTGAGTCTTTAAAATCATTAATAACTTAGAGTGAAAGAAGTTAAGTAATAAAATCAATGGCCGAATTCACCTTGATTATTGAGAAACATGATGATGTTACTTTTCTTCCTAATAATATTGGAGACCTCTCACTTTCAAAATAGCGAATTATAGAATTTAGACTTAGTATTGTTCTTTACTAGTCCACTGTGGACCAAGCAAATAGTTTGTTCATAACTTAACCATTAATAATAGTAGCTCATATAAAGGAAGTTTAAAGTTCTATTAATGATTTTAAAGGTTATAGTATTCTTAATGGAAAGTTAAAGCATGAGTTAGATGGAAATCTTTAAATATTATGAGATGACATGGTCTAAATAGCCCGATGAGATTCGTGAACGGATCCTAAAGTCCATGCAACAACATTAGGACCATGTTAATGATATAGTTTTAAAATGGGTATGTCTACAATTATGAGTTATGCCACAAAAAGAGTGGAGAATCAGATTTAGACATTAAGAAACGTGCCCTTTAATTTTATTGAAAATTGAATAATGACAAACCATCCAATTTATGCATTGTTTCAATATTATGAGAAAATTTGATAAATGGAGTCTTGAAATAAAACCAAGTGCCTTCCAAAAGCGGAGGTAGCAATACAAGATCTGGCCCAAATACAACCAATTAAGGAAGGGAGAGGTGTCACACCAACTAGACCAAATCACATAAAGAAGACAAAACACGAAGGAAAAGAAGCTCCTACCTCTTCAATATCATATGTAAACATTGACTCATTCAATTAATCTATTGAAGATCACATTGCCGAGATAAATGAATTAGGAGAGTGTCTGCTCAACTAGATAAGGGAATGAGGTGACGAAAGAAAAAAGCAAAAGGAAGAGGCGGTGAAGTTTAGGATGTTTAGTATATTGATGTATAAAATCGTTCTTGATGAAGTTAAAGCGGAAATACATCGAAAGCTCAAGGACAAATTCAAAAATAGGTTTAATATGTGATTTAAATAATTTTAATTTATCAAGTATGCTTATGGATAAACCGTCTTATAAGTTGAAGTTTTTATTTAATTATGAATGTTTTTTATTAACTTTAATGTCATTTTAATATTTGTCTTTAATAATCTAGTTATTGTAATTTGTACGTCAATTGTTAATGTGATTGTTATTTTTTCAATAATTGTACTCTTATTTTAGTTTAATTGTTAAAAAAAACTTTATCCATTGAAACATCTACTATCAATATCATTGCTTCAAAAATCTTATCTTCCGACCTTCCTTATCCTTCAATTTCAAATTATTTCACCAAGGTCTTTTCATTTCATGCATTAATACATCTACTATTATTGACCAGACAAAAATCTTATCTCTTAACCTACCTTATTCTTTAAATTTAGATTTTATAGATAATATTAATTAACTGTATTATCATCTTATCTATAAATTGTTTTCATTCACATATCATCCTCATCACAATCTTGCATTTTTTAACAAAAACTTGTACTTATTAACAAATTACACAACGAACTTCGATTCTAGTTCTTCAAGTTCAATTGTGGATGAACTTTATGTCTATAGTTAATTTTTTGTCGAAGAGAATTATGAAAATGAAATACAAGCGGTGGAAGATGCGATAAGATGCATTGTCAACTCTACTGCTAAGAAGCAGGAAACAAGAGTTCACGTCCAAGAAAGAAGAGAACTTATGTTTATAGAGAGAGAGAATTAGCAAACTATCATTCAATTGCTGACTACTTTAGTAACCAATCACTCTACAGTGTACATCAATTTCGTTGTAGGTTTCATAAGCGAAAAAATATATTCATTTGCATTGTGGATATCTTCTGTTTACATTATCATTTTTTCCAGCAAAATCCATATGCATGTATGTGTCAAGGTGCTAATGATCTTCAAAAATGCACAACGGCTATAAGGATGTTTGCATATGGATGTGCGACTAATCAAATCAATGAGTATATGAAACTTGGTGCTACAACGTTGAAGAAGCGTCTTACGCACTTTATTGATGATATACTTGCACAATTTTTGACTAAATACCTTCAGAAGCGAAGTATTGAAGATACGCAACGTCCCTTTAGAAAAGGGGAAGACATAGAGTTTTCAAGAATGATTGCGAGCATCGATTGCATGCATTGGGAATGGAAAAATTATCCAGCTGGTTGGAAAGAGACGTATCAAGGAAAATCTAGAATAACCACTTTAATCTTAGGAGTTGTTGCTTCTGAGGAGTTATGGATTTTGCATAATTTTTTTGGGACACTAGGGTCTTGCAACGACATAAATGTACTCCACCGTTCT
The DNA here is from genome assembly GCA_026401315.1 of Dysphania ambrosioides. Classification (NCBI taxonomy): domain Eukaryota; kingdom Viridiplantae; phylum Streptophyta; class Magnoliopsida; order Caryophyllales; family Amaranthaceae; genus Dysphania; species Dysphania ambrosioides. The sequence continues at coordinate 5,863,129 of CM048667.1, forward strand.
CCGGGTTTAACGACATTCTCAACTGTCGAGCTCTACAAGTTTAGTTCTACAAAGGGAAATACCTACAACAAAGAGTATTCTCTCATAGATAGGATTATCCTAATTAAAATAGGAAACTTTTATTGATAATATAAGTCCTCCACCAACCCATAAACAAAGGGTTGTTCACTCAAACATCAGAAGAGTGTGCGAAAGGATGTTGAACGTGCTTTTGATGTACTACAAGCTCGATTTGCAATTACTCAAAAATCTATTTAAGCATGGAGAGTGCCAATACCATGGAAGATCATGGTGACATGTATCATCATGTACAGTATATATGATTCTAGAAGATGAGCATGATACTTATGCAGATCTACAGGAGTCCGCCCAAGAACAACCTGAAAATGTAGCAAGATTATCAAACGTAAATGGTACAACATTTTTCATCACACTTGGACGATATGATTGTAATTTTACTATACTTGTATCTACGAGGGAAGAGATTCATGATAGGCATATACATATGTCTTTGAAGAATGATTTGGTTGAGCACTTGCAGGAAAAGCTCAGAAGCTCCTATGAAGACCAATCTTTGAATGGAATAACGTGATATTTATATTAGTAGTTATTGTTTTTAAATTCTATCTTTTCCGCATTTTGATTTTTTATGTACTTTGGTTGTTTAAGTTTATGTAATGTGAGTTACACTATTTCTAAAATCTTATATTATGAATTTTATTTGGTAATGATCAAATTTTTTACAACTAATAATATATTAATTAATTAATCATACAAATTAATTAGGTACATAATATTTATCTTTTAATAATTAAATAAATGAAAATTATTAAATTTAGTGATTGGATAAATAATGTATAGTAGGATGAATACGAACAAGAGAGAAAGTAAAAATGGATGAGGAGATCGAATTCCCATAATTGTGAGACAAATAAAAGGAAGAGGATGATAAAGAAATGAATGTAGGCTTCGTTTAGTGAGGTGTAAACGTTTTCAACTGAAAATGATTTTCCATGGAAAACTTTTTACGGTGAAAAACTCATTTTCATAGAACTTTTCCGTTGTTTGGTTGCATGGAAAATGATTTTACATTTAACATTTTTTGTTGTTTGGTTGAATTGAAAGTCAATTACTCTTATTAACTTTTCTAATTGTATTCTCGTGTCGTTTTTTTAACTTTTTTCCGTTATATTTTTTAGTTGTTTGTCATTAGCTAAATTTGTTATGGTATAATAAATATTTTTTTTTATATAAAATCTACAATATATTTCTTTGATCTATTAATAACATATTACATTATATATAATATTGCCATAAAATCGGAGAACCTTAAAAAAATTGGTTCAACATTATAAAAAGACCTTAAGCTAACTATAAAGGAGTATTCGCAATTGAATAAGCAAACCAATCAAATAGGTAAACCAATCAACTCGTTGCAATGTAATAGTTTGTACTTTTATATTTAAATTCTAATAGAAAGAAAATTTATACTCTAATTTCAAATAAACTTTTGATTGTCCACATTTCATGAGAAACTTTCATGATTCACTCGAATTAGGGGGAAATCTAGGGTTTTTTTCCGACTAAAATAGACAAAATTAGTTCAAACTCATGATATAGTTCAATAATTTATTAATCAAGACATGAGATTCGAAGAAAACATACAAATTAATGATATTAAAAGAATATGAAAAGAAATTATGGATTTTTTCCCCAATTTTAAAGAGAGAGAAAGTGTGGAGGAGAGAGGGGGTACCGAGAAAATAAGAAATGAAGAATGCGTGAATAGAACAGGGTATGGGTCGGGCCGAGCAGGCACGCTTTTGGCACAGTACGACACAAGCAAGGTCGTGGCACGACATGACACGCTATCCGTGGAGTGGACCGCAGGCCAGACTGCGGATAGCAAAAAAAATTTAGGCACTAGCACGCGAGAGGCACGGGCCAAAACACGATATTATTTATTACTATTTAATATAATTAAAATTACTATTATTTTTAATATTATTATATTCTTATAATATAATTTATTTATCTAAAATAATTTTTTTTCAATTCTATTTTATACTTTATTTTTATTTTTTGTTAACAAAATTAGGCTAGCACGGGATAAGACACGATACGCCAAGAAAATGGGTCATGTTAGGCCATTAACCGAGTTTTAGGGAAATGTAGCATGATACAACGCGACATGACTACGATTAGGCATGACACTAAAAGAGGCCAGCGAGATGACACGGTCCATGACGGGCATGCCACGACTCGTGCCCACCTCTATGTATGAGTTGGTAATACGTAAGTTGTTTGTTAGTTGGAAATTTTTTTGGAGTAAATGGATGTAAAATTGTTTTACTCCCAGTTTTGAAAGAAAATATTTTCAATAGGTTAATTTATATTCCAAGTTTTATATCCTATATTTTTTACTCTAAACTAAACAATGTAAAATGGAAAAACAATATCTAGTAAGACCACTATCAGCAGTGGGCAAAATTTTGCCATCCAATTCTCTCTCTAACCACTTTCTCACTCATCCCCACCCAATTATTCTCATGAGTTTTTTGTGAGTAAAATGTCATCCCAGTAGTGAGTAAAAAAAAACTCCCCACCGATCTCTCTCTTAATTTTTCCAATACCCCACCACACTTTTTCTCTCTTCTATATTAACCAATTTTACTTAATTTTCTAGTTAATGTACGATTATGATTAATAATTTTGTATCGTTATTAATTAATTTATGTTATTATTATGTAGTTAACGTTTCAATCAATTTGTAATGTACTTAATATTTTTAATTAGCGGTTATAGTTATCGTTTATAACTATAGTATTTAATTATCGTTTTTAATTATCGCATTTCTATATCGTTTTTCATAATCGTTTATTAATTGCCTTTTTAAAGTATCCTTTATTTTAATATCGCATTTAATTAACATTTTTTTTAATAATTATAGTTTTTAATTAGCATTTTTAATTAGCGGTTAACAATAGCGTTTTTTAATAATTGTCACTTTTGATAATCGCTTTAACTTAACGTCTTTATTATCGTTTTTTATGAAAATAACAGCAGAATAATTTACCTTAACGAAGATTTGCAAAAAAATTTGTATGATAACAATTGGGAAGTAGATAATGGTGAAAAACAAATTCAATTAGGAAAATGTATTTTTTTAAGTTGTGGAAAAATATAGCAACATGGGTGTCATTTTATAGAGAAAGTTTTTTTATGACCGTTGGTGATTTTTAATATTTTTTTTAAAAATTGTTTAAATGCCGAAAATAGTCGATGAAGTATAAAACGGAATAAAAAAAATGTGGGGCTCACCTGAAGTTTCCTCATGAGATTTCTCATGGTATGAGGAAACTCATGAGTTTTCTCACGGGTGACCACTGGGATTTATTTTTCACTCATTTTACTCACTGTCAATAGTGCTCTAAAGCCAAAAGATGACGTGTAGAACTTTATAAGAGAGACAAGACATTTCTATGAATGATTGAATGTTCATCCATCTAAGAACTTATACGTCTCAGCCTTATTTTCCTTTACCGATTCGGCGGCAAAACCCCCTCTTGCATTGCGCTGAAACAGCCTCATTGCCTGGCACTCTCCTGCAATTCCAGGTATGAAACCCTAGCTCTTTCTCTCTCCTCTATGTTCGAACTTGTGCGGTTTTCCCCTTTCGCAACGACGACGAGCTTTATCAATTGCTCAAATGCTTCGTTCATTTTATCTGATTATTCATTTTCAGTCGTTAATTCAAGTTTTTCTAGGGTTTTGATTTCAATTTCAGATGAATTTTGACAGTCTGCATTTGCTATATGTTATCAATTGCTTGATCAATTTGTCCGTATAATCGGATAATTGCTTTGATTTCGTTATTATGACGTTGAGATGTTTGTTTTGTCTTTGATACCCAAAGAGCCACTAATTTGCTCTTAAATTACGTGTGGATTCGCTGCATGTATCTAAATTTCCAAGCTTTTCCGCATTTTCTATGCTAATACATAATATTGCTACTTTACGGTGTATGACTTCTCTATACACTCTTCTATCTGACCTTAATGCTTATGGTATTTGTGACACAAAATTTTGAATTTAATGCCGAAAAATGACAAGAAATCGGAGTTATGCTACTGGTAGTATGTATAGTGCCTGGCATAGTTCATAGTGCCCGGCATTTTTGGGGAATTAGTGCATAGTGGTTTAGTAAAGAAGCTATGTTTAGTAGTGATTCTATGGTGGTTATGCACTACATTTGGACTTGTTAACTAGTAAGTGCCTTTTGAGGGAGTTTCCCGGGATTGGGGTTTTTTTTCTTTGGTTCAACTCGTTCTGATATATGAAATCTCTGCTTCTTTGGAAAACCTTCTATATCATGAAATTAAAATGTTTAAAAACTTTTTCTTTTATAAACACCCTGGTAAAATTTTGTAGGTGTTTTTGTCTTAGCTGTTACTTCTGGTAAAAACTAGTAGCAGTGAATTACCGTCCTTTCAGTTAAATATACATATTATTTTTAAATTTTTTTTTTATTGTAGGTGCTAAATTCAGTAGTAAAATGAAGAAATCACCTTTACCCGTGCAATATATTAGTCGGACACCGAAGAAAGTTCCTGGGAAGGAAGCTTTGGTCAAGATATTGAGATGGTATTTTGGGCATTCTGAATTCCGAGACAATCAGCTAGAGGCCATTGAAGCTGTTATATCAGGTTATAGTGTTTCAGTTTGAGTGTAGCTAATGGTGTAATTCTACTGATGTACTTTAGGCAATCCAGTTATCTCTATTCCTGTCTTAAATTCATGTCCTGATTTTGAACTTTTGTGCAGGAAGGGATTGTTTTTGTCTCATGTCCACTGGAGGAGGAAAGTCTCTGTGCTATCAAATTCCTGCCTTGGCAAAAATTGGGATTGTCCTTGTTGTTTGTCCTCTTATAGGTGAATGTCATTTGTCTTGTCTGATTTTTTTTTTTTCCTGCAAAGGGTTCTACTGTATTTGATTTATGGCCGAATCGCAATTTCAGGACTTGAATTGATGACTTCCATTTTCGTGGGCAGCTTTGATGGTAAGTGCATTGTATTCATGGTAGAATTATCTATTTCTCTTTTTGTTATGTTGTTTATCTCCTTTCAACCAGGCTCTTGTATAACATACATCAAAATTTTTGTATTTTAGGAAAACCAAGTTGCCGCCTTGAAGGAGAAGGGCATTGGAGCCGATTATCTTTCCTCAACTCAGACATCTACAGTTAGGGAGAGGGTATTTTTTGAGTTAATATTATGTCATATTTTCCACTTGCGTAATCCCAAAAGGTGAATTACAATGGAAGCCAAACATCACACCACTGTAGGGCTGTAGGCCCAAGGATTTGTCATTGTGTCTGCTTTATGGCTTGGCAATTGACATTTGAATCATCTGTTTGACAAATAATTGTTGTATGTTTGGGATTCGACGTTAATAAAAACTGTATTGTATTAATAGAAGTTCTAACCTTAGTTTGCTTAATTCATACCCCAAGCCAATTCTGTTTGATTTATCTCTATGTATTCTGAGTTCTTAGGAACAATTAGGGGAAGGTTTAGGATTATAGAGTTTTTTTAGGGCACCCTTTGGAATTACATTCGAAATACTAATTTGATAAAGAAAAATCTTTGTGGAGAGACATTATATCTAGACATTGCATCTGACGAAGAAGTAATAGAGGATTATGGTGTAAACGGTAAACCTTCCAGCAGGGATTGAAGTCAGCTGTATACTTTGAGACTATTGGCATTTTTAGCCACTTGAGACTTTTAATAGGCTTTCATAATAGGGTACAGTGAACATCCTGGAAGTATTAAAGCTGTACCTTTCTGATGAGCTGTCAAATACTAGTGACTTGAGATACTCTGGAGACGTAGACTTTTATTTTTTTATGTGGATCACTGAATTGAATGTAAAGTGAGCACGGAACATGTCTCAGATGGCTGGAGTTGTAGCTGGTCTAATTGATTGCAAGACCAAACCTAGCTTTTCTGTCAAGATACATTCAGGGCTTTCAGGAGAGGAGTTCACTGGTGGGTTCATTTAGTCATCATTGTGCCTTGTGAGGATTTGAAGTAGAAGTACTTTTTTATGTTTATGCCTTATTTTGGCTGTCTTTGCTTTGTTGTGCCAATGTATTATATTTACTGAGTTTGGCATTCTGCTACATCAATCTTTAGAGCTATAAAAGCAATATATTTGTCTTATTTCCCCCTTACATCTTCTTGTTTGCAATCTGTGACCTTGTTATCTTGCCTCTAGATTTATGAGGATCTGAACTCTGGAAAACCTTCCCTGAAGCTTCTGTACGTGACTCCAGAGTTGATAGCAACATCAGGTTTCAGTGCTAAGCTGTTGAAAATTCATGGCAGGGGGCTGTTGCATTTGATTGCCATAGATGAGGTGTGCTGTGATTCCTTTGCTAATGACTGGAATTCCAGAGTTGGTTACTCTGAATTATAATGGTGTGTTTTTTAAATCCCATGTTTCAGGCACACTGCATATCATCGTGGGGTCATGATTTCAGGTTTGTACCATAATATATGTTTACCTCATGCAATGACTGTTTATTGAATGTCTTGTTTTATTCTTTTTGGTTTATTATCTAGATCTTTGCATGGTTCCTTGCAGTGAGTTGTATTCTTTGGTTCATTTGTGTCTTTATGGTACATTTTGACTTCATAGAAGCACATAGTAAATGCAATGTGATCAGGATGAAAATTTTACAGGTCTATTTCACTGTGATTAATCAAAGATTTTCCTCTTTTTTTTGGCTTGAAAGAGCAGTTTGTCATTTGTTTAGATGGAGAAAGGAATAGTAACTTACAATAATCAAATTGCATTATTGCATGTATTCTATGGAAGCAGTAGCTTATCCATATAATTCCCTTCAATCTGCGAGTTTCCAGTAATGTGGTAGTGCTTTTTGCTAGATTTGAATTCAGTCAATCAACCCTAGCATAACATGAAAAAAGACTTTTGGTTCATATAGCCGACCTCTCTTTTTGGGATTAAGATTTGGCTTTCTTGTCATTGTTGTTGTTTTGTCAAAACTCGCTAATTGCTGGTAGCATGTGACAGAGGGAGTATGATGTTTATATCTGGACTGCCAAGGAGTATAATCTTAGTGTAAGACAATTTTTATTAAAGGGTATGTGCTGACATCCAAATCTGATTTTCATTTTCTGGATAATTGTTTGAGGTGAAGGTTTGGGGCTTCATTTACATTTCAGCTTGAGGTTGCAGTTGGTAGGTGGATAATTTCAAGTTATTTTCTTATTTTTTTTTACTGATATCTCCTTTGTTTTTTGTAAATATCTTTTTTTTAAGAACATTTTTTTTACTTTAATATATTTTCTTAGAAAAAAGATTCTGTATTATTTTTTATGAGTTAATATGTTATGAAAATTGGGGTTATGCTAAGGAAAATAATAATTTAGTTATAGTTTTTTTTTTATTTAAAAGTTGGATGAATTTTGGATTTTAGAAATATTGAAATTAAATGAGTAAATATAGTCAAACAAACTCAGCTTAAAAGTTTTTTTTTTCTTTAACAATTGGATACAAAATTCATTCCAAAAGGGTGAACCAAACAATACATATTTGAATTACAACCCCATTTCGTGATTAAATTAAACAGTTTCATATTGGTTTGGGGTTTTGAATCCATACCTCCCAGATTCCCAGGTATGGATCTCCATATCATTACATTCTTATTTGGAAAACCAATTCCCCCCCCACCCACCCACCCCCCCCCCCCCCCCCCCCCCCCCCCCCCCCATTAAGCACAGGTACAGCTGTAGCCCACCGTTTCCCATGTTGGGTACACTCCCAGAACTTCTTCAAAAAGTGGGTACGGCTGGGCCTAAATATGGCCTCACCCCTTTATTGAAGCCTGAAAAATTACCTAACACAGTAATTTCACCTAACTAAAACTCTGAAAAAATTGGAAAAAATGTCTAATAAAGTATTTGTAGAGTAGTGGTTTCCAAAGAGATAGAAAAGTTTATCCAAGTGTCCTTTTATTTAGTTGACCCAACAATATTGTTGCATATTGTATACTGTGCAAGTATTATATCATCATTTTTATTTTGATTACTATATTTCTTAATTTTCCTCTTTAATTTACCATATGAAGTTGGAGAACTAGGAATTGCCCCAATTCAGATGAAGTTAGGAACTGATCTCTTATAATATTATGTTATATGTTAATTTGTAGTAGTTAAATTTGAATAATTTTAATTTTCTGTAATTCCCTTTTTATTTTGGTGCTGTAGCCATGCCGTACCCTTTTTTAGAAATTTGGGTTGCCATTTTCTTTCCCCCGTACCCGTATTTGTGTCTGTATCGGTGCTACATAGATGCCCCTTAAAGCTCTTGTCCAGATAGCAGGTTCAGGTATCAGGTATGTATGCAGGTTTCTAATTACTCTAATATGACTGTAATTTGTGAGAAGTGGAATTTTGTTACTTAGACACTCTTAGATACACGTACCATTCCCCAAGGGAATATGATGCTTAAAGCCTTTTGCATGGATACCATCTAACCAGTACACTCTTTTTTGAATTGTTCGAGTAACATAGACATAGAATTTTTTGTTGTGGATATCTTAAGCTGGCTTCTGAAGCCACAGAGGAGAAAAGTCCATAGGATTTCCTATGACTTAAATTGATAGGTCTATTATTGATAAAATTAAATTTTTGGATCAGTTTCTGTTATTTCCGCATTTTCCTTGAGTGAATAGCTATTAATTTTTTCCTTGGACTTGCACTCTATATTACCTCACTGGTAGTACAAGATGCTGCCAAATTTTCCTTCCTCCTATCTTATTCTATTTCCTCTTTTATCCTACTAGAAAGGAAGTTCTCAAAAGAGTTAGTGGTGTGTATGAGATGTTGTAGAGGGGACATATAATTTCACTATGCTGGGTTGTTGTTCATTGAGTTACATTAGAACATTTATCATCTTAATTTATTTTGCATTGGCCACTTTTTAACAATGTTCTAGGCATTTTTAGGAAAATTGGTTACACAAATTGTGTGACATTATGTTTGACTTAATGGATACTCTGCTCTATTATTTGAACTTTTCATCAGGTTCTAACCTTTCTTGTAGACTTTGATATCAGTCAAGTAATTGCATTTTGAAAAGCTCCTTTGGACATAGTATACGAGTTTATGTTGATATTCTGCTGTATTGATTGTAGTGCCAGTAACGGTTCAATTAATTTTATAGGCCAAGCTACCGGAAACTTTCTTCTTTGAGAGAAATCCTTCCAGATGTTCCGATTTTGGCGTTGACAGCGACTGCTGCACCAAAGTAAGCTGCACTTACTACTCTTCCATATCTTTTGAAGTACTTTAGTGGTTGCTGGACTTTCTATAATGAACATTTAATTACTTGCAGTACCCCTAAATAACAGTACTAGCTCTTGATGTCCTAATTTAAAGCCTTTGCAATGTTACTCTGAATTGTTATTGAAGTTCGAGTTGCTCTTCCTTTGTTTGTTTTGTCCTTAAGGGATTATCATACTTTGCTGCTAAGTGCTAACTGGCTTCATCTTGTTGGAGGAGCTTTCAGTTCTGTTGTTGCTGTGCTCCCTTCACCCACAACTAAATGAATTCACTTAGAATTTGAAAAATACACAAGGAAACGTCTATTGCACTCTTTTATTAAAATGCAAGCATTTGCATCTTACATATATCTTATTTTTGTGCATGATAAATTGAAAAAAATCAATATGTCAGTTTTAGGAATGTAAGTCCTTGTCAGCGTTGGGAATCGAATATTCTCCATATTTATCCTCTCTTGGTTTTTCTTCGGCCCCATTCTTTTTGCTTCTGTTGTCTGTAAGATAGAAATCAAGGATAATTTTATGATTAATATGAATGTTAGATCACGCTACTGGCTTCTTTATGAATGTTTTTTCTTCCTGGTAAAATTGGAGATAATTAAGTGAATATCACATACTTTAAGCAAATAGTTGCTGCTCTGTCATAAGCATTCAAGTATCTAAGTCAAGGTGGATCAATGGATCCAATGTGGAATAAATTTTGTAAAATTAAGGTATATTATGCATCCATACCTGTAAATCAAACATAGTTGCAAAATTTGACTGCTGGAAGTCTTCATGTATATGCTTACCCTGTATTAAGAGCTGTCAATTCTATCCTCTACATTTTTTTCTTCTTGTAATATTAACTTCTATCTATATTGTTTCTCTTTCTTCTTTTGATTGTAGGGTTCAGAGTGATGTGATCAAATCATTATGCTTGCGGAATCCATTAGTTCTGAAATCCTCCTTCAATCGCCCTAATATATATTATGAAGGTGGATTCCCTTTGTGCTTTATTTGTGATTTTTTTTATTTGCTTGTTCAATTACCTGCTTACATGAGAATGAAAGAATATAAATTAGTTATATTTTAGTCAAAGAATAAGGTAGTAGAAGGCGATGTGAATTTGAGGAAACAAACTTTGTGAATGGCAGAAGACCTTGCCTTGAGAGGATTTTATAAGAATTATATACCACACATGCTTTCTGTCTGGTTCGAATATGTATCAAAAGCAGACCATGATGAGGAGTACAAATTTTTTTATTTATTGAATTACCAGATTCCTCAAGAACTTAGCTGTTCTTTGGACAATTGATGACGTCCTTCAATTATAGTTTTTCTGAGAGCAATTTGTAATTGTGGTATAACTTAGTTTGAATACTGCATGTCGTATCATGTTTATTCCTCCATATATATTAAACTTCATCAAGTATTTTGGAAACTTGTAGTACATCTGAATATATAGTATCACAGTTCTGTCATTTAAGTTCTTGTCAAGCTTTTAGTGGATATCATGCTTGGAGAAATGATGTAAGTACTCATGTAATGATCTGATAAGAGAGTAAGATTTTGATGTTCTCTTCAAGTTGATGGTTTTGCTTATTGAATTTGAAGCCATGCTTCAAGAGTCTAAAGTTTCTGGGGAGTGTTTTTTTACTTGCAACTGAAAGCTTCTTCTTTTCCCTATTTTCTGCCTTTTTTTTTTGGTATTCTCCAGATATTCTGAGTGCAGTATCTATCTGTTAAGTATGATAAGATATGTTTTTGTTACGGTGTTACCACTGTATTTGGTAATTTGGTCACCTTCTTGAGTATGTTTTTGTTGATGCAGTTCGATACAAAGATCTTCTGGATGATACTTATGCTGATTTATGTGGGTTAATAAAATCCCGTGGTGATGTATGTGGAATTATCTACTGCCTTGAAAGATCAACTTGTGATGCTCTGGCTGTCCACTTGTCAAGTAATGGCATATCATGTGCGGGTAAATGGATATGGTCTTTCTTGTACCTTTTCAAAATCACTCTTTTTGGTATCCTATTGGCTTATATAATGTTACCTTGTTCTTTTCTTAGCTTATCATGCAGGTTTGAACAATAAGTTACGAAGCTCTGTCTTAGATGATTGGATTTCTTCAAAGATTCAAGTTGTCGTAGCCACAGTTGCCTTTGGGTATGAATTGTCTATGATACAAATGTACCATTGCACTTGGTAGTATCTGTAGGTTTTTAAAGATTTCAAATATTCTACTTCTCTCCTGATGAATCTGTTATTACTAAATTTTCACACATAAATGCATGTTATTACCGAGTGGGATAGAACCAGTGGAGTTTCAATTTCTTAATATAATGGGAATAAAAAAAAGAAATGATTGGGTGAATATGTTCTCTAAGGAAACAATAAAATTGGACAATCAAGAAAACAAAATCATTTCTTCATAAGGTAGTATTTCATATGGTGTCAAAATTGTCCTCCAAATTATTGTTATGGGCCTTATGACTTCTATAGCAACATTTGGTTACTTACTAGACATTGCATGTGCTTCTGCGATTCTGCCAAGAATTTGCATTATTTAGCTATCTCGATACTTTTGTTCATGCTATCAGCTTTTGATGTATCATTTTTTTTTCATTTACTCTATAAATGCAAATATCTTCTAGATTGGTTTCTTCAGTCTTGTGTTGTTAACTATTTTCTTATGGTTAAATATTTTTTTATTTATTTTTATTTCTTCTGAGTTTTGTGAAGGGTAAACGGAAATTCCCAAAGCTTGTTACCACTTTGGGATTTTGCTTGTATTTTAGAGATTTTACTGTTTAAATAATAGATGGTCCTTACTAATCTTGTATGTAGATGACTAGATGTCCTTGTGTGACAACAAACAGAAGTTGTGTACTTCTCCTTTTTCATTTTTGCAGAGCATAGATGTTAATCTCTTAATACTTTATTCCTACAACTTAAAACATCCTTTCTTATGCATAAATTGTATTGCTTGCTGCAATATGGGTTGGAGCTCTTACAAGGGATTGGAAAATGATAGAAGATGATGTGTTTCACACAGGATGGTATGTGTTTTTGTAAATTTAAAGCATGGGAATTCCTTCTATTGGTTTTTTTTTACCATACATTTCAACAATATAGTGTAGTAAATATGCTTTTCCTTTTTTGGCTGAACTTTAGGGAATTGATAGAAAGGATGTTCGTATTGTCTGTCACTTCAATATCTCGAAGTCAATGGAAGCATTTTATCAAGAGTCTGGTAGAGCTGGACGTGATCAGTTGCCATGTCAAAGTGTCTTATATTATAGCATTGATGATCGCAAGAGAATGGTTGGATTGCTATGAATTGGATATTTGCATTCAAGCTACACTTATGCTACTTAAAATCTCAAAACTTAATGTTGCAGGAATTTATTCTGAAGAATCCTCAAGGCAAGAAATCAGAGTCTCCAAGCTTGGCAGGTGCATCGTCAAAGAAGGCACTTGATGATTTTAGACAGGTATTTTTTATGTGGGCTAGATGGTTTTTTTTTGTTGGGGGGGGGGGGGGGGGGGGGGAGATTGTGTACTGATTTTTCTGGTTGGCCTCTGGATAATGTATGTTTGGTGATTACAGATGGTTGAATACTGTGAAGGTTCTGATTGCCGTAGGAAGAAAATTCTTCAGAGCTTTGGGGAACAGGTGGACTGTACCCTCTTCCCCCCCCCCCCAAAAAAAAAAAAAGTTTGCTTAATGGTTCTTCTGTTCTGTTAAACTAAGTTCCTATTTCCTTTTGTTTTCCTTTTCTACACGAACTGTAGGCACCTGCGTCTCTCTGTAGTAGGACATGTGATGCTTGCAAACAGCCAAATTTAGTTGCGAAGCTCCTGGAGCAGTTGAGTTCCTCTGCTGCTCTACAGAAAAACATGTTGGCTCGAGTTGTTATAAACAGGTAGTCTGGTTTGAGTCATTTGATAGCTTTGTGGTTTGTATCATTCGATAGTTTTATTATGATTTTTGTGTGGATATGTATGAAGAGTCTGAGAATAAATTTTTATTGGGAATAGCTATAAATTGCCCTATTTAAATTTCTTTTGCGTTAATTAGGCTGGGTGCATTAATTTATATTTCATCTATTTGCAATATTTTGTAAAACTCTTGAACATCTTGCTCTCTTTTCTTTGCTGGTGTTTTGTGAGGATTATGACAAAGTCTTAGTGGTATCATTAGGAACCAGTTTTTGTTAAAATGTTTTATCTTTCTCAGATACACTTCAATGTATGTGTTTCTTCTTTTGCAGTGTTCATTTTTGCTTCATTTGGTGTCAATGTTGATGTATATATTTTTTTTCCTGTGAAGCTCCTCAAATAGTAGTGTTGGAGAAAAATATAGCGAATTTTGGAATCATAGTGATGATGGATCACAAGATTCAGAGGAAGAAATATCTGATTCTGATGGTAATAGCCTATCTGGATTCTTTATGGGGCGGTAGTTATTTGTGAATGGTGATTGAAATCTGGTTAAGTCTGTTGCAATCATTTTAACACCTTCTCATATCATCACTGAATACACTCTCAATTTTAGATGATGGTGAAGTATCAAAGAGCCTGGGCGGCTCAAGCTTGCTGTCAAGATCTCGGTTAAGTGAAAAACTTGATATTCTGCAGCGAGCAGAAGAAAAGTATTATCAAAACCATGGCTCTCAAAAACAGGTCTGTTTCACATTTTTGATATTCTTTCCATATGCCTTACCAGTGCATGTAATGTTACTGAGCATTTTGGTGAACAGTTGACTTTCATCGTTTCCTTGCTCTCTTCTATTTCTAGCATTGTGTATATATCTAGTTTGACTTTTTTATACACTTCAGAACCCTCCTACTGAGTAAAGCATCTCAGACTGTCTTATTCTTCCTGTTAGATTGTTTTCCTGCTATTTTGTGAAGGCCAGGAGCCATGCTGGACGTAACAGTTGTTTTTCCTGGTGATTGTTGATGTCTTTGAAATTTGTGTCTTCTAATGCTATGAATCAAATAACTCAGGAAGTCGATTTCATTGATATGTTTCTAATTTCTCCAAAAATGGGAACTTACATAATTTTAAAAAATCACTAGTCTTATGGTAGGAATCAAAGTTTATGGGAAGATTGAAAAGGAAACGTGCAAGGAAAAATGCAAAACAAAGACCTACAGTTTGAGATGTAGGAGAATCTCCAAAATAACTTTTCTGTTGTAAATTCTGAATGCCTCAAATGACTTTACATTGTGCTATTTGTAATACTTTCCCATAACAACTTTGTAACAAACTATATGCTCTGTAATACTTCTAATTACATATGGATATTGCTCAACCAACTACAAACTGAATGTACAAAGTATTATTCCTATTCCCTTCCTATTGCCTCTTTGCTTATTTCTGTTGCTGTCCTTCACCAAGCTCATTCTTGTTGCTTTGCCAAATTCTTTTCTGCCCAGCTGCCCTTCTTCTGTAAGTAATGGTGATAGGAAGCCTGGCTTGAGTGCTAACATTACCCCGGTCCAAAGAACTCACCTTGTCCTCAAGGTGGAAAGAAGGAAACCTGAAGTCAATTGCATTATAGTCTTCCCTAGTGGCTTCAAATTCCTGCAGCCCATTCCACTTGATTAGGACCTCCAAATCCGTTCAGTAGACACTCCATTTGTGAGGGTGATTAGAGGGGCAAACTGGGGTTCACTAGGCAGCTCCTACTGCCTTCTTGAGTTCAGATACATGGAAGACATGGTGAATCCGGCTGTGGGAGGAAGGGCCAGCTTGTATGCCACAACTCCTGTCTTTTGAATGATCTCAAAGGGTCCAAAGTACCTAGGAGCTAACTTCTCAAAAGGTCTTTTTGCAAGTGAATGCTGCCTATAGGGTTGGAGTTTGAGATAGACACAATCACCTTCTTCATAGTTGACTTCCCTTCTATGTTTATTGGCCTGTTATGTCATGGCTTGCTGAACCTTCAAGAGTTGAGCCTTAAGATCATCAAGCATAGCATCCCTTTCCAGCAGCTCCTCCTCCGGCACAGCTGTGCTACCCCTTTCGTGCTTCAATACAGTTGGAGGATCGGATCTCTCCCATAAACTATCTTGAAGGGTGAGCATCCAAGGGGAGAGTGTGGGGTGGTGTTGTAACATAATTCGGCCAAAGGGAGCCACTGAGCCATTAATGAAACACCTCATATAATTCTCTAATCCCCTGTTAACATCTTCGGTTTGCCCATTTGATTGGGGATAGTAGGCTGCAATTGAGTATTATGCAGCTAAAAAAGCTTAGACCAAAATACGCTCAGGAAAACCTTATCTCTGTCAGACACAATGGTTGAAAGGAAACCATGAAGTCGTACTATTTCTCTTATGAACTACCCGACTACTGATTTGGCCAAGTAAGGGTGCTTTAATACCAAAAAATGAGCATATTTGGACAACCTATCCACCACAACAAGCACCACATTAAACCCCATTTAAAATGGCAGCCCCTCAATTAAATCCATGGACAAATCCTCCCAAACTCGAGCAGGTTTAGGTAAAGGCTGAAAGCGACCAGGGAAGACAAAGTGGAATACTTTTGCTGCTGACACACCTCACAAGCTTGGATGTACTTGGTCAAAGCTCGCCTCATTCCTTGCCAATACCATTATGTGGCCAACTTCATATAAGTCTTGTGATCCCTCGAGTGTCCTCCCAAAGGAGAATCATTATACTCAAACAAGAGCTCCTTGACCAAAGCTGAATCTGATGGAATCACCATTCGCCCTTTATACCACAGGATACCATGCTCTATAGTGTAACCTTGAGGTACTGATTTCCCAGCTTCAATGTTGCTCTTAACTTGTGCAATAAACCGATCTGGATAAGAGTCTTGTGTATATCCTCCATTTCAACCCACGTGTACTAATCAGAGCTTCCAATTCAACTTGGTTGGAGAATTCTCTTGATAACGCATTCGCTACCCAATTTTGTAGCAGATTTTGAAATCGTACCCTAATTATTTGCTGTGGTACTCTGACCCTACTTCTCTTTAATGCATTAGGAAGTGGAGGCTTTGTTCGTCTGTCCTCACCACGAATCTCCTCCCCAGTAAGTAATGCCTCTACTTAAGGACAATAAGAACTATTTCCATTAGCTCTTTTCATAGATGGATTTGTTTCTAGCCCTTATCCCCAATATTTTGCTAAAATATGCCATCGAATGCCCTTCTTGTAATAGGACTCCCCCAATACCCGAGCTACTAGCATCAGTCTCAACAACAAAAGGCAAACAGAAATCAAGCAAAGCTAGCATCGGAGCCCTCGTCATTGCATCCTTCAACTTCATGAAAGCTTGGGTTGCTTCTTTTGTCCACCCAAAACTAGGGATGACAATGGATATTGGACCACATTCGGATCCGTGGATCCATATCTGTTTTTGCGGATACGGGTTTTCAAAATTTAGACCCGACGGATCCGGGTTGGATCTGGGTCCTGTGAGGCTGTGACTGAAAAACGGATTTCGGTATGAGTCTAACCATAATACCCAAACCTAGATTCGTTACCCGTTTTTTCATTTACTCATTTGTACTTGTTTGTATTGTCATTCAAAAGACATGTAAAAATTTGTTTATTTTTACTTTGTTGTTTTGTAATATTCGAGAGTTATATGTATTGTATTCAAGTATTGAACTTACATCCTTCGTTGGATTGTTGTCGTAGATGTAAAATATAGATTTATAAATTTGAAACTTATTTTTGTTGCAAAAAAATAGGCAAAATATGTAGGATCCGTTATAGACCCGTTTAGACTTTGGAACTGGATTTGGATATGGATCCTTACTTTCCATACCCAATGAATCTGGATTTGGATCCATCTTTGAAAAATGGATCTGGATCTAGGTCCATAAGGATCCTGACCAATCCGGTCCGTTGACATCCCTACCCAAAACTATCCTCTCAAGCCTTTGAGGTTATGTGGGACTGCCAGTCTAGCATTGACTTTATCTTTGCTTGATCCACCGCTACTCCGTTCTTTGTGATCACATGACCCAGATATGCAATCACATTCTTTCCGAATTCACATTTTTCTTATTAGCAAATAACTTATTTTGCCTTAGATTCTCAAGCACCACTGAGAGATGCACTTTGTGTTCTTCCTCTCCTTTACCATATACTAGTATATCATAAAAAAAAACCGACACAAATTTGCATAAGGGTTTGAATACCTCGTTCATTAGGGCCTGAAATGTTGTCAGAGCATTTGTAAGGTTGAATGGCATCACTAAAACTTGTAGTGGCCTTCATGGGTCTTGAAAACCGTTTTGGGGACATCTTCTCTCCTTACTCTGATTTGATGATACCCTGATTTCAGGTCCAATTTAGAAAAGATCGTGGCACCCCGAAGCTCGTCCAATAATTCGTCAATAACTGGAATAGGGAACTTGTCTGGTACAGTAGCTTTATTCAGTGCCCTGTAGTCTACACAAAACCAATAGTAGATACTTGTACGATGCCCGCCTTTAGCATAGCATGCTCATGTGTTCTAAATGGAGGCAACACAGGCATATCAAAGACCTCATAGTATGCTTCCACTGTCTCCCTCATATACTCTCTTTCGTGGTTGCTCATTACTCTGCTGATTAAATTCAACCAAGTATCCCTGCCGCTCCTTCCTCACTACTCTAACCAATGAGATTTTAGTTTGATCCAGGAAAAGGTCCCCTTGCAGAGAGACCGTTCTTCCTCCTACCCTAAACTTAAGGGTTTGAGTCTTCCCATTTGCCGTCATAGTACCCAACTCTTAGAGCCACTGACTTCCAAGGATCAAATTCGAGTTTCCTAATGGCAGGGGTAGGAAATCCTCAACTATAGTCAGCTCTTGCATTTGGAGCTCCACTGCCTGCCACATGCCTTCCCCTTGCACGACTTCCCCTATTCCCCGGGATCCTGAGTTTATCTACGACCTCCTTTGAGATGGAATTATGAGTACTCACGGGATCTATCACCACCACCACTTCTTGCTCTTTCACCCACTCGCGGAGTTTGAGCATCTTTGGGCTCGTAATCTCCATTACCGAGTTAAGGGATATGGTAGGCCGTGAGCTTCGATTTCTTCTCCCATTTCTTTGAGTGACAAAGCCAAAGTTGGGGATTCCAATCTTCACCTTTATCCTCATGAGCCATTAATACACTAAGCTCTCTTCTACTACTCATATGATTGATTCCCCATTTTCCAACGCAGCGAAAACAAAGCCCTTTGCCCTCTTCTCTTGGATCTCCCTTTCGGTCGGTCTCCTCACTTCCCCAATTTTGCTAAAGTTGTTTTTTGTCCCCTTTTGATTGCTAGATGATTGAGATATCGTTGGATTTGAGTGTTGAGTAATCACGTGGGAAGGAATTCGTTGATAACTCAGAGGTGAGGTGTTGCTTCTATATGAGAGATTGGGTGCTTGTTGGGAGGTGAAATTGCTCGGGCTCCTATTCCCATGGGACTCGAACTTCTTCTACTAGCCAGACCCATTTTTATTTTATCTTCCACCTTCATTGCTATATCCATAGCCTGCTCCAAATTCTCGGCTCCTAGAAGTCGGACTTCAGCCTTCACCTACTCCTTTAAGCCAGTGACAAACTGCCCCTTCGTGACTTCCTCCATCACGCCTTTCCAGTGGTATCACAAGCTCTATAATGACTGTCCCCTCTTGCTTATGGTCCAACCATTGTTCATATAAAGTACTCGTGGATGTCATCCTAAACTTCCTCAAAATCATTCCCTTGAGCTTCTCCCATCTGCGAAACCGCTTTTCTCTTGAGGATCCATTGATACCGCAACAGAGCATCCCCTTCCAACGATACTACCGCCGCCTCCACCTTTTCTTCTTCATTCATCTTGTAAAACTCAAAATACCTCTCAGGCTCTCAGCTCTCAAAACCCACCCATTAGGATTGCTACCCTCATGTAATGACAACTCTAGTTTCTTTATGTGCCAATTCATTCCCCCTCCCTTACTACCACCTCCTTCCTTCTCGCCGTTCATGTCTGTTCCTCCTCCCACCTCCCTGCCTTGATGGGGAATCAGTTCCCCTCCACCCGGATTCCCATTGGGTTGCTCAGAATGGAAACCTATTCTCTCCCATGATGCTTTTTGCTCCGTTCTTAATTGACCCATCATGGTCTCTTGCTCAACCCGGTTGCGTTCCATCCTTCCCTCCATTCGCTCTAGACTTTCCACCATTTTGGCAAGTTGCTCAGAAAACTTGCTTCACATCGCCTCAAAATCGCTCTCTAGCTGATCCATTCTTTAGGAATGGGTGGGAGCCATTCACGGTCAACTTCTGAAGAGTTTTTTTTTTTTTTTTTTTAATATGTGCCTCTACCTGCTATGATACCAGATTTGATAGGACTCAATGTTTCTGGGAAGATTGAAAAGGAAACGTGCAAGGAAAAATGCAAAACAAAGACCTACAGTTCGAGATGTAGGAGAATCTCCAAAATAACTTTTCTGTTGTAAATTTTGAATGCCTCAGATGGCTTTACATTGTGCTATTTGTAATACTTTCCTATAACAACTTTGTAACAAACTATATGCTCTGTAATACTTCTAATTACATATGGATATTGCTCAACCAACTACAAACTGATTGTACAGAGTATTATTCCTATTCCCTTCTTATTGTCTCTTTGCGTATTTCTGTTGCTGTCCTTCACCAAGGTCATTCTTGTTGCTTTACCAAATTCTTCTTCTGCCCAGCTGCCCTTCTTCTGTAAGTAATGGTGATAGGAGGCCTGGCTTGAGTGCTAACATCTTATAAATGGAAAACTCTCTTTATAAACAACTTGCATGATAAGCTATACTATGTGGGAACTGTGGAGCTTTGAACTGATCTGCTGATTTCTTTTTCTTCTTCTTACATTCTTCTGTCCTTTATAATCATACTGCATTTACAGCAGACTTGTAGAAAAGACAAGAATTTGATATCTGACACAATAAGAGAGTCATGCAAGCAAAGATTGGTGTATGCTTTGAAGGAGACTCAACAGCGGCTTGGCAGGTGAAACTAGTAGCATAGCTTGAAATCATTCACTAGTTTTTTTTAGCTTCATCTCTTTTTTTCTGTCTTCTTTCTCCTATATGATATACTATGTATATGATACGCTTCTCGTTTTGGGATGTCCATGTCCCACATGAGTTGTGTGGAAAAACCAAGTATTAGTAAACTCCTGTAGTCCTGTGTGCCTACTATAGATTTTAGTATTTTCTTTTTTTTCCTGTATCTAATTCTCTCCTTACTTGCCACTATACAGGGTTGACGTTGAATCAGCTGTCACCATCCTTGAAAATGAATGCTACAAGAAATGTGAAAGAAGCGGAAAATCCTTTTATATTTCACAGATGGCTAGTACAGTAAGATGGCTATCAACTGCTAGTCTTACTGATCTAACCAACAGGCTGCAGCCTGACACCTCAAATATGGGAAACCTGAAGCGAAAAGAGGATTCTATTCCAGGGGCAACCTCCTCATCCGTTAACTCCATTGATGCGGTGAAGGAAATCACCCATGACAAAGCTAGAATCGATCAACCTTCGATTGCTCTAACATCAGATAGTGTAGCGCAGAAATTTGTGCTTCCTCCTGTTCCATCCTTCTCTGATTTTGTGAGAAGCACAAAAGGGGAGGGTGGTCAAGCCAGTCATCATACTAACTCAGAAAGGCATTCAGCAGATGCTTCTGGTAATGCAGACAAGAGGATGAGGTTGCAGTAGTCTTGGTAAGTAGTACATTTTTCTTTTTAACATGAAATTTTGGTCATAACAGACGATATAGTTGAACTCCGTAAACTAATTCCTCCCCTTTGTTAATGTTTGAGCTAGGAAAATCAAAGAAAGTAGCTTGTATCCTTTCTTCCATCAACATAAAGTTTTGTTCTTTTGCTAATTTAATAGAAAGCAAATCTCTAAAATCAATAGTGTCACTACAACCACTAACCAGTCACGGAGGACTATCACGTGCTTAATGTGTAACTTGAAACCCGCATGATTTGAAAATGTAATAATCGTTCTAGTTTTTACCATTTACATCTTGAAAGAAGACCTGAATCTCATTCAATCTAAATTCATTTCTAAACCAAAATTGAATATCTAATCACCCAAATTAACCCCACCCAATAACTTGTTCACCACCCTTATTACAATTCTTAAAGGGCTGAATTGGAAATATTTAAATGGTAAAATTGTCAAATTAATAATTTCCTTTTAAAAATGTCACCTTTTGGTCAAATTTCGGCCAAAAAGTAAATTTTCCTTAGTTGACTTTTGTTCCCGCTATATTTTTGGGGAGTGTGACACACTCCACAAATCCATATGCCCTCCCTTAACTATTCCGGCTCCACCATAAAGTCCCTTCTAAATCCCTAAAATTAGTAGCTTTCTCTCAAAATTACAATTGGCTCCCCTAAATTTTGAATATGAGAATGACCGAATGATGAAGCCAATATGAAATAGGATGTAGCATAATACCGTACAGTGAGGGATCAAATTCCTAAAGAAAATTAAGAATCAACACTCATAAAGTTAACGAAACAACAGAAAAACGAAACAAAGGTGTCATTTTTGTAAACACAATTTATTTTCAACAGCTATTTAATTAAAAAAAATAACATTTTTAGGGTAGTATTCCGTATTTTAGAATGGAGAAAGGGGCAATTGGTAAACATCGTCCCGTAAATTTCTAACTATCGTTCATATATTTAGTATGTGAATTATCAAATATATATATATATATATATATATATATATATATATATATAAACACATTTTAATTAGAGTAACTAAGTATGAACATGATGCAAAAAGAAAAATACCCCAAAATCGTGTGAAACACACCGACACATTGTTCAATCATGGTGGAAACATGGTAGAACCATGTGTTTGAGGAGTGATGAAAGGTTGTGTTTTTAGGTGATAGGAAAAAAAGATAGTTCAGTGAATTATGGGTAAAATTAGGTGTTTAAATTAGGGATGACAATTCTATCCGGGTCCGATCCGATCTGAAGGAAAAAATCCAATCTGAATCCGATAAAAAAACTCCGACTCCGAATAGTAGATGGATCGGATTCAGATATTGTATTAAATTCGATCCGATTGTGATCCGAGTCCGATTGTCCGATCCGAATGAGTAGTATTAATGATAGTATTTAAAAAAAGACCAAATATAATATCCCAAAATATAAAAAATTAAATAAACCATGGTATTTGCTTGTGTTGTATAATTTTTTTTTAAATTTACTATATATGTTATAAAGGAATTATAGTATTAGTAATGAAATTAACAAAAAAATAGGTAAAAAAATATATTTATATTTGGATCGAATTCGAAGGTCTATGGATCGGATTCGGAGGTCCGACGGATCGGATCGGATTCGGAGGTCCGACGGATCGGATCGGATTCGGAGTTGGATTCGGATCCAAAATTAAAGTCCTCGGATTTGTATTTTGTTGGATCCGCTCCAACTCCGATCCATTGTCAATCCTAGTTTAAATGAAAATGTTAAAATATGTAAATTAAAAAAAAAGAATAATATCATTTAAAAAGTGCAAAATACAAATAAAATACGAAGAATAGGTATGTGCGAAATCTAGCAATTAAGGAGAGAAGCAAAGGGGGAGTCTGGCTTGCGCAAAAAGGCAGGCAGCACGACTTAAAAACCCAAAGCTCCTCTTGGGCTGATCCCCATTGCCAGAAACTGAAACACCTGATTGAAGCACCAAAACAATGAGTAGAGGAAGCGGAGCAGGCTACGATCGGCACATCACCATCTTCTCCCCCGAAGGACGCCTCTTCCAAGTGGGTACGCTAGATCTGCTATTCCCTCTCCCCCTTTCCTAATTTCTAGGGTTTTGAAACTCTGCTCATTTTACGTATTGTTGCATCAGAGTACGCATTCAAGGCTGTTAAATCTGGTGGAATCACTTCCATTGCCGTTCGCGGCAAAGATTCCGTCTGCGTCGTCACCCAGAAGAAAGTCCCTGTTCGTCACTGATTCTCTCTCCTCTTTTTTCTTTTTATGTCTTTGGCTGTTATTAATTACCGGGTTGATTTGATGACTTGCAGGACAAGCTATTGGATGAAAGCAGTGTTTCACACCTTTTCCAAATCACAAAATACCTAGGTCTTCTCGCCACTGGCATGACAGGTACGTTATTCGTAGTATGTATAGATTGAATTGGTGGATGTTGCGGAGTTTGGATGTGCAATTGATGCGGCTTCCTTGATCAGCCGATTCTAGGAGTTTGGTGCAGCAAGCGAGGAATGAAGCGGCCGAGTTTCGTCATAAGTATGGGTACGAAATGCCCGTCGATACTTTGGCTAGATGGTATGTTTCTATGGCTTCTTAATGTCCCACTCATGATTTTCTTTGTTGACTTTTATGTGAGCAATAACTATGTGGTTGTGGAATGTGGGATAGATTCAATCTTTCCTGGAGTAAGGGACTGTTGCTGTTCAACTTCATATATTTATCTTTGTTGTTTCGTGTTAGCTGTTCAGTGTCTACAAGTGAGCTTTTAACAGACTTACATGTAAAACCAGGATTGGCTTTTCGGTCCACTAATTTTACTCGTAAAATTGGGAATAAATTAAGCCACCAATGGCGAGATTGTGGTTTCTAATTTCATTGGTTTCTTGAGGAAACTGGCTTATTTGGGGTTACAACACCGTACCTTGTTATCGATTGTGAAACATTTATTCTTGCTCCTGCTGTTGTCGACTTTTGGCCTTGTTTTGAATGAGGAAATGTTTTGACTTAATTTGAAATTACAAAAAAATCTTGTTGTTCTACATCATGTTGCATAACATATGTAGCATGATGGTATGTTTTCCTTGTATATTGGTGCTTCTTTTTCAAATTTGTTTCCGGACCTGATCGACCGAAGGCCAAATTTATGTTTCTGGTTACTATTATTTACAACAAGTTCTTCTGGAGTCTGAAAAACTATTTGTTGGAGCATTCCCTGCATTATGGAGCTATAATTTCGTATAGTTTGCTTCAGTCTTTGCTTTTATGTACATCTGATGAGAGAGAAAATCATTGAGTTCTTTTGTTTTTTATGACTTGTTTTGAAATGTTTCCCACAGAGTTGAGTGCCTGTACCTTTGAGTATATATTTTCTTTTTTTCCCTGTACATTTGGATTTTTTTTTTGGGATGTATGTGTGTGTGTGTGTTACAGTTTGTAGGTATTGATTTTCAGACTTGTTTGGAAAAGCCCAATTATGGAAATATTCTTATGCTTTTACATTGATTTCTTATAAACCTCCTTTTAATGAGCTGCATCATGGTTCTTTGCATCAATGCATAACAGCCATCACCAGTACCACTGCCTTCATCATCTTCTATTGTTCTTATTATTACTGTGATTTTTGTTATCATTGTTATCGTATTGCTGCTGTTCGAAAGGGAACTGGCTTTAGTGAAATATGTAAATGTAAGAACTGCTTGATTAATTAAAAAAAACTGACGGCTTGATATTTTGTAAGTTTTACACATTTTCTTTTGTGGATATTTAGTGTTGTTGATGGAATATTCCTTCTACATCTTAATGTGGACTCAAAAGCATTGGAAACGTTTTTCTAAGAGATGTTTTTCTTTTTTCTTTTTTATGAACTAGAATGGGGAGTAATGTTTACTGATTAGAGCAATTTGCTTCCCTTTTGTGTTGAGTTTGGATAGGCTAATGCTTGCCATTGTTTAAGCTAGAATCAATATTTTTCCTGAACAACTTGTTTGAAAATACCTTTTCCTGAAAGGAGTAACAACTTTTGATTCATCATTATATGACACTGTATGTATGGAGAATAGGTAATGGATTGTTCTATGAGAAATAACTGTAATACTTAGTTTGGCTTCTAGTGTGATGGGGTTTTTGGGAGTCTGGTGATTGTTGTTGCATTTTAGTAAGCATCTTTGCCCTAAGACTAGTTCCTTCTTTTTAAATTATCCGCTCTCATTTTGTGTTTAGGAGTAAAGAATGTCAGTCTAAGCTTTTGAACTGCTTGTCTTAAATTCGCATTCTGCACTTGTGAGGCATTGATGGTTTTTCCTTTCTTGTTTATTGAGTATGGTTTCTGTTGAATGCTAATATTCCCCTCTATTTTTGTTTGCTGTTTGTAATATTTTGATTATTCCAACTTTTGGTATGTAAATTTGATGTTGTCTACTCAATTTTTTTTTTTTTTTTTTTTTGTTATAGGATTGCAGACAAGTCTCAAGTTTATACCCAGCATGCCTACATGAGACCTCTTGGAGTAGGTGTGTGCCAAATATTTATTTCTACTTTTTATGATAAAATATTTTCCTTTTAAGATTTAATATAAATTTTCATTTGTTTTTTCCCTGAATGCCACCATTTTTATTTTTGCAGTGGCTATTGTTATTGGAATTGATGAAGAAAATGGACCTCAACTTTTTAAATGTGATCCAGCTGGCCACTTTTATGGCCACAAGGTACTCTCTAGAACAAACTTACCTTATTGAAGGATAGGAGGAGTTTAAATTTTTGTGTTTGAATTCCCACATTTTTTGTTGCATTTAATCTGATATAGTTTCTGTCATTCCTATCATGCCACATAGCTAGTGAACTAATTTTTTAATATGCTTATTCATTTTAGGCTACAAGTGCTGGAGCAAAAGATCAAGAAGCTATCAACTTTCTTGAGAAGAAAATGAAAAATGATCCTGCTTTCTCTTATGAGGAAACTGTGCAGGTATGGCAATGTGGCCTGCTTTTCTTTCTTATCGTTAATTGCTTTAACTATGTGTCTTCTCTTTGTTGCATTCATGTATTGAAGGAAATAGGGATTTATTGCCAAGTGTGAAATCAACAATGCTTTTCTGGTTGGACTTATTATTTGGAGGATCCATTTTTAAATATCCTTGCAACTTTAGTGAACAAAGTGTCTAGCTTAAAAGACACTTGTGATTTATGCTTATATCAGGGTTTAACTTGTCTTTTCTCTTACTTCTTCCCATCTATGGTATGTCTTGTTCTGGATAGACTACATACTAAGCTGAGCTGTATAATTAATACTCTATCCATTCTACTGTCTTTTGGCAGTTTGTTTCTTCATTAAGTTTCTAGTGTTAAATGCAATTTAATATGTGATTTAAATAACGATTGATTGTTGCTTTTTGCTAGGTGCTAATTTGATGTTGAAATTTACACTTTGGCATGGCCCTGGAGTGAATTAGGAGTTGTTAGCTGATGTTTTTTTTTTTTTTGGCTGGAAATAATACAGGCTTCTCTTAGTGTCTACTGCTAGTTTATGAGACCTGGAGACAAAACAACTGTGGACATAATAACAGCAAAAATTGTGGAGAGAACAAGCTAGAAATGAACATATCTTACTAAATTTCTGATACCTTGTTATATCTAGATGGTGTAATGCCTTTGCATTCTATGTGCAGGAAATTCCTCAGTATACTTTACTTTGTGCTGTGGGTTAATTTGTTGTTTAATCATTTATTAAAATTCTTTTGACCTAGTAATATGTGTCCCTGAAAGTTAACATGCTTACCATCATGTATTGTTGTTCATGTAGCATCTTGGGAGGCCGCTTTCACATTTAGTGACATTTACTATCTTTGCTAGTCCACATCTGTGCTCTGCCTTTTATCATTGATATAGCTTGTGCCTGAATTGGTGATTCTTTTGCTTGCAGACTGCAATATCTGCTCTTCAGTCTGTTCTGCAGGAGGATTTCAAGGCCACTGAGATTGAGGTAGGTACATCACATGGAGTTACGTCTATTATTGATGAGTTTTTTATGCCTGTTTATACCCTTGTTCCTAAAGCAGTATGTTTCTCGTGTGATATTGGACGGACTTGGTAACTCATAGACAGTCTTAATGGGTGTTTCGGGGCCTATGGGCAACAAAAAGAATTGAGCTCCTCCAAGGCCCTGTTCACTACTCCTTAAAACATTAATATTCAGTAAGTTAAATTTAAGTTCAGTACAAATAAATCTAGGTCAATAAAAAAAACAGTAAGTCCTGAAGACAAATACAACTGTCAATCAATAAAAACAATTTCATATTAGCAAAATTAAGCTGAAGTGAACAAGGCCTAAGCCTAATTTTGTTGCAGAAACTTATTGTGTGGAAGGATATGTTCTTAATCAGTTAATGAAAAGTTTGCCAATTTTAAATAGAACAATAACTTAAAATAAAAAAAAATTTGCTGATTTGACTGGGTTTTTAATAATAATAGCACGAGTTGCCTATTGGTTCCAGGTGGGAGTTGTTCAGGTTGGGAATCCAGTTTTCAGAACGCTTTCAACTGAGGAGATAGACGAGCACTTGACAGCCATAAGTGAGCGGGATTGATTTGGATGTGTTTGACTAGGCGGCATGGTGTAGTTTGCCAAGTGCCCTGGTACTGCAGATGTGAAAGATGTCTTCAACCTCTATCTAGAAATTACGTTGGCCCTTGGTAGAACTCTTTGCTTATATATCATATCAACAGTCAGAGGGGGTTATTATTGCAAAGAGTGTTGGTACAAGGTGATGAAAACGGCTTAGTTGCTTGGTAGCTTTGCGCTTGATAGCCCTTACCTTGAATGTCTGCTTCCCTGGCAGCCCAAGGAATTATTTATGTTTTCTCAGACAATTTCATTGCGCAGTCATTTACATGCCTCTCTTGAAACTTATCTTAGAGAATTTCTTTTTTCTTATTAGCTTGAGAATTATTTGCCTTGATATTGACTGCACCCTTCTCTTCTTAAAATTTGTGGACTGCTTCGTAGATTATATACCTGCTAGTGCTATGTCAATGGTATTGACCCGAATTTCAATTTTCATCATTATTTTTTTTCCCTTTTACACGAAAAAGAAAAGCTAAACTCATATAGTCCAAATATATAACATAAATAATCTATTAACTAATATTAGAAGAGAAAAGACTAAGGTACAAAATTTCCTTTTAAACATATTATGGACTTAATAAATGATTGCACTGGAATGATAAGCACGTGACTTATTGAACAGTAAGTGTTCATCAAGAATATAATTAGAGTTAATAATCCATTGCAATGGAATTATAAGTATGAGACTTGTTGAAAAATAGTTATCATCAATAATTTAATTCCCAATAGTTATGTATTAATGTTTTGGAAATTACTTTAATATATAATCGTCAAATGTTTTGTATATTAATTTTATAAAAGTGAGAATAGTTCGGAAATTATCTAATTAGTATCTATGTAAGTAACATCATTGGTAACTTTAATTTTTAACACACGTGGAGGATTGTGCTTAATCTATTTTTATAAGTTTCTTCATTTTGATTGGATAAGTTTGCTAACAAACAAGATTGATAATTTTAGTTGTTCATTAGTAAAAACAATAAAAAAAAAATACAATACAAATCCTTGAATAGTTTTCTTAAAATTATACGTTTTAAAACATTTCTATAAACAATATGGTAAAAAAAATAATAATAATATTGGGAGTATTAAACGTGATCATTTGCTATACTCCCTCAGTTTCTTTTTATTTGTCACATAAACTTTTTGCTCGGTATTCAATGCACATATTATAGCTATAATATGTATAAATACGTATTATAAACAAATATAAAATTTACATATTAAAAAATTGTACTTTGAGACGAATCTAACAAGATTGCACATGAAAATATTTTAATTTATATATATCAACAAAAAATCATATTTAAATTTCTCACTCCTCAGATGAAATATTCCAAATAAGGCAATACGAAACAAATCCCGAATAACTTTTAAACAATTTGCAAGGAATAACATATAGGAGGAAACATAGGGGACTTTATTTTAGTCAAATATTTTTGGTGACTTACAAATAAAAATATTTGACCAATTAGACAAGTTATGATTGTCAAAAGTCATACAGTAAATTGATGATGTGAAAAAATAATTTTTTAAAAGATTCAAAATATTTTATTGGTTTTAGCATATTACATCAACATATTTTTATATTTATGTTTATACTACCTATGAAATTATTTTAATTCAAACTTTTTCAAATTCAAACCAATTCAATCCCACTAGTTTGGATTAGATTGACCAAGACTTTGGATTTTTTCAAGTCCACTCGCACATACTTTTGAAGTCATACATGCACTTCTCAGATATATGAAACTTAAAAAGATAATGCTCAATGTAAAGCTACCATCTCCAATTCTCCATGAGGGGATTGAATCAAGACTGCAAGCCCCCTCATTTCGAACCCCACTATGTCCAAAGAATTTAGGATGACCCCAACCAATACCTGTTTCATAAAAGGGGATCCTACCCCAAGAATTTATCGGTAGATTTGGGCAAGTAGCACCGTCCCATAAAAGTGATTTATAGAATTAATTATTGTCTTGTCGCTTACAACTCTTTTTAAATTTATAAAGAGACAACTATACGATCGGGTTGCGATTCTAAGTTATCAATGCTGAATTCAAGTACTCTGCATCTGTCTTTCTTTCAAGTGCCTCCTGAATTTTACTCGCAGTAGACCATAGTGGCTTGCACATAATATCTTAAACTTTTGCAATACAAGCTGCGAAGAAGATTTAAGTGTCCAAAGTATCCTTTTGGTGGGGTTGGATACTTCAAGTGGAGCGCTATTTACCGCCCCATACTTACTCGAACCGCCCCTGTTAATGACGATTTTGCCCTTTGACTCGTTTTTAATAAAATCGAACATCATACACTTCAATTCTTATTTCTCACTTCACTATCTTGTAAAAACGTAAAAAAAAACGAACTCCAATAAATTTTCCGACAACCACTCGTTGGCCTCCCCGGTGGCCGGAAGATCGTGTTTTAGTTGACGGGAACCGCTCTTCGGGACGCCGGAATTCACCGGAAACTATGGATGAGCCATTGTCGACAACGTCGGAGGTAAAAAACTTAGTTCGAGATCGGAAAAGTAGATGACGTCGCTGGTGGGCTAGCCGTCTGAAAAAAAACGGCCAGCCCAAGGGCCAATCGTCTGAAAAAAACGGCCAGCCCAAGGGCCAGCCGTCTAAGAAAAACGACTAGCCCTAGGGGCCGTTTTTCTTAGACGGCTAGCCCTTGGGCTGGCCGTTTTTTTCAGACGGCTGGCCCACCGGGAAAAATAAATTTTTTTAACAAATTTTTTTATAGGTTTCGACAAAAGATTTTGGCGGCAATGGTATAAATTATTACCCTCATTTTACGACTGCGAAAATATTTCCGACGAAAGATGCGGCTTCTGCATGGGCTAAATCGGTTGCTATAAAACACGGATTTCAATTGGTTCATTCGTCGTACAAAAGAGGAAATTTGTACATGAGATGCAATCGGGGAGAGAGAAACAGAGGAGCGAATAAAGATTTAGAGAATGCTGAAAGACCGGGGACTAAATCTCAAGCTTGTGGTTGTAAGTTTCTGATTAAGATTTCATGTTCTGTAGAGGGGTGGTTGATAGTATTGGGTCCCGAGGATAACGGTAAGCACAATCACGAAATGATTAAGTATTCGGAGGGAAATCGGCAGATGAGTGGTCTTAGCCCCGAAGCGAAGAAGTTGGTACGAGATATGTCTATGGCTCAAGCGAAGCCCAAGGTTATTTTGGCTGCGGTGAACTCTCAATTTCCCGATGATCATCCCAATGCACGACATATCTACAATTTCAGAGATAGGATGAGACGGGAGGAGGCTGGCGGGCAGGATTTTATTAGTTAGTTCCTTCATCTTGCTACTAATAGCAAGTACGTGAAGTATTTACGCTCTGATCCTGAAACGAATGTTGTCACCCATGCGTTTATGGCGCATCCTGTTTCTGTGAACTTGTTACGTACGTATCCATGGGTTCTGGGCATGGACTCCACTTACAAGACGAATGTGTACAAGATGCCTTTGTTTGAGATATGCGGTGTCACTCCATGCAAGAAGAATTTCCTGATTGCATATGCATTCTTATCTGATGAGACTAAAGGTAGCTACATATGGGTGTTAGATAAGTTGAAGATGTTGTATGGCAATGACTTGTCTCCATCGACAATTGTCACTGATCGGGAATTAGGGCTGATGGCTGCTATTCGTGAGGTTTTTCCCTGAACTTCAAACTTACTATGTACATGGCACATCAACATGGATGTGGAGAATAGGGTTGGTAAAATTTACAGAGATAAGAAGGTCGGGGAGAGATTCAAGCAAGGAAGATGGAGGAGTATCATGGAAGCGAAGTCTTAAGAAGATTATGACCATGCCATAGGAGTTCTTCATGGGTCGTGGAGAACTGCATTCCCTGTTGTTATAACGTATTTGGAGGGTACATGGCTCGTTCACACCGACAAGTTCGTGAAGCGGTGGACAAATGAGAAACTTCATTTTGGGAATACAACTAACTGTGGGGTTGAGAGTGCTCATTCTATGCTGAAGAGTTGGTTGTCATACTCCAACGAGTTGTTTGATACTGTTTGGCGGAAAATTAACACAACCATTGAGGCACAGCTAATAGAGATTCTACAAACCCTCGAGGCATCGAGACGCTCACATGGTCAACAGTATCGACACATTTCGTTCCAGTATCTTTGTGGAAGAACATCCCATTATTGCTTGGAGTTGTTGGTTGAGGAAGAGAAGCGGATGAAATCATTGGGTAATGAAGTGTATGATCTATGTGGTTTTGCGTACCAGACAAGCCACTATATATCGTGCGCATGTCAGATTTACGATACTATTACGGACGACCAGTTCTTTAAATTGCAGCAAGTCCATCAATTTTGGAGAACACTCGAGGTGAATGAAGGAGATAGCGTGCAGGTGCTTATTGAACCTAATTCTCCAACGCAAGACGTGCAATTTTTCCAGTCGCTCGTGAGTGAGGTTACCGGAAGTTATCATGTTGTTGTTCGTCACGTGTCTATGATTATCCATTGCACACCTCGGTACCTACAAGCATTACATTAGACTAACTCTATCTCATATTTATCCTAGATTTACTCATTCTCATAACTTAACATTCATAACTAGATTCTTAAATTCTTAAGTCAATATTCCTAAATTCTTAAATTCTAATTCTAATTCCTTAATACTCCTAACTTAAAATATCCTAATAAAAGTATAAATTCATAAATTCTAATTTTCCTAACTTAAAATATCCTAATTAAAGTTAATTTTCAAAAATTCATAAATTCTAATTTTCTTAACTTAAAATATCCTAATTAAAGTTAATATTCATAAATTCATAAATTCTAATTTTCCTAACTTAAAATGTCCTAATTAAAGTGGATATTCCTAAATTATAATATTTTCCTAAATTCAAATTCTTTAACTACTTACTAAAATATTCAAATACATAAATTTTAATTTTCATAACTTAACATATTCCAACTTAACATAACTTAACATTTTCCTAACTTAACTTAACATATTCCTAAGTTATTATTCCTAACTTCTAATTTCCTAATTTTCCATAACTAAATTTTATTTTCTTAACTTAACATATTCCTAACTTAACTTAACATATTCCTAAGTTATTATTCCTAACTTCTAATTTCCTAATTTTCCATAACTAAATTTTATTTTCTATTATTTCCTAATTTTCCTAACTCAATTTTAATTTTCCTAATTTAACATATTCCTAAGTTATTATTCCTAACATTTTCCTAACTTAACCTAACATATAGCTAAGTTATTATTCCTAACATAACTTAACCTATTCCTAACTCAATTTTATTTTCTATTATCAATACTCCTAATTATTAATTATTTATAATTATAATTTAAAACTACTTAACTATTAATTAACAATAATAATATTTAAACAAAAATTAAATAACAAAATTAACAACAACCATTTATACTTAAATAATAATTAACAAACAAATTAACAATATAAAATTAAAATAAAAAAAGTCCGGCGGCGGCCGGGGGGGGGGGGTGGGGTTAGGAAGCCGTCCAAAAATTCCAGTCGACCCTAGGGCGGACCGTCTGAAATTTCCGGCCACCCCTAGGGCAAGCCGTCTAAAATTTTCGGCCACCCCTAGGGCAAGCCGTCTAAAATTTTCGGCCACCCCTAGGGAAGCCGAAAATTTTAGACGGCTAGCCGTAGGGCCGACTGTCTAAAATTTTCGGCTTGCCCTAGGGGTGGCCGAAAATTTTAGACCGCCCGCCCTAGGGCCGGCCGAAATTTTTGGATGGCTACCCCAGGGGTTGGCCGGAATTTTAAGACGGCACGGTGGCCGGAAATTTCGAAAAAAAAATAAAAAACTTAACCTTGAACGCGGTGGTCTTTCTCCCTCTACGGTAGATGCAAGATCTTTTTCGGGTCGACAACTCATTACCGGCGACTTTGTGTGGCGGCGCGGCGGCTTCCGGAGGGTGGGAGAGGCGGCGGGTGAGGGGGTCCGAGTGGCGGCGGTGGAGGAGGGTTAGAGTTAGGGAGAGAGTGGGAAGGCAAGGGCGAGAGCGTAAATATATGAGGCGGTTAGAGTATATATGAGGCGGTGTTTAACAAAACTCTACTTCAATCTTGACCTTGCATCAATTGGTATGTATAACTTCACGTGACTAATCCCCCGACCTTGCTTCCACTTCGCCACACATGCCCAGCTACCACATCAAACGTACTAAAAATTAATTTGCTTCTTGCGACGTCGCTTCTAGTTAATTTCAAGGAATGAATGAATCTGAGGCATAGAGAGATTGAAGTGAATCTCCATAATTGTTGCTGCATCACCTGATAGTACTTAGCTAGATCAAAATTTTGAGTATACCTTTTCCTGTTAGATTGAAATTAGATGACCAAAATACATAAAACTAGTGGAATAATCCCCCGATTATCAATTGATTTTTACGAAGAAATCTTACTGAACTTGTGTATAGTCAGACCATCCTATTTTACCGACAAGTCCCATTAAATTAAAATTCCGACGGAAAGTGATCTCACATGTTAATCAAACAATCACTTAAAATAGTCTTACTTTAGAAAGGTCTTTCCAAACGGTTAAGATATTCCCTTTGTTCTTCCTCAACCTAGCTGACTTAGCTACATCAAATTTTTTTTAACGAGCTAAGCTAAAATGATGAAATAGTTGACTATGATTTAAGATAATGGTACATCGTGAATAACTTGACAGCCTTTTAAGCTGAGTTATACATGTACAATTGATTGGAAAAACACTTTGATGAAGATCTGAGCAGATCAAGGGCCCCTAATTTCTTGAACTTTAGTTCTTCAACGATTTAATATAGTTATTACTTATTAGCCATAAAATCTCAATTTCATAACCGTCATTCAAAAAAGAAAAAAGATCTAAACTTTCAAACAACATTAAAGAGTCTTTTTCACCTTTTTTTTTTATTGACAAGATTGCCCATTAATCATCTGTTTCTATTTCTAAACTTATGTCATGCTTGGATTGAGTGAGATAAATTAAGGGGATGATAAAAGTCAAACTAATAAAAAATGAAGGTAAATAGAGGTGATGATAAGGGGATGAGGTGGAAAAGAAAATATTATAATGGTTGTATGAGAAAGAAGAAGAAATTAGGAGATTGATTATTACCCTCATTATGGTGATAATAACTACCCTAGGGGTGTGGTGTGTATCTATTACCCCTCAAATGAGGATATTAGCTCACCTTTTATCCTAATATTAACACTATATTTATCTTACAAACCACTTTCACTAACTTAATTTTCCATTACTTTGACTTTTATTACTCCCCTATTGTATTACATCAAATCCAAGCATGCCCTTAGATGCTACAAAGTCGTCCTTTGTGTTCTAAGGTAACGTAACTCCATAATTCACAAACAATCCCTCCACTTCAATGTCTACCTTATGAAACATTGTCACTGTTTTATTCTTAGATCATGCTTGGATTGAGGGAGATGGATTAAAAGGGTGATAAAGTCAAACTAATAAAAAATAAAGGTAAATAGAGGTGGTGATAAGGGATGAGGTGAATAAGAAGATATTATGATGGTGGTATGAGGAAGAAGAAGAATTGAGAGATTGATTATTTTCCTCATTATGCTGGTAATAAATATCCTAAGGATGTGAAGAGTATTTATTACCACTCAAATAGGGATATTAGTTTCTCTTTTATCACACTACTAACACTATATTCCCTTATAAATCACTTCTTCTAATCTTGTTTTTCATTGATGTGATTTTTATTACTCTCCTACTACATTACCTCTAATCCAAGCATGACCTTAATTTAAACATTTAACCCTTCCAAATCATAATCTTATCATTAATATTATTATTATTATTAATTTTGACTCATCTAAATTTTGTATATTCGTTGTATGATAATAGGTTCTTTGTAAAATTTACCCGTTTGTTTTTATTTGGTTGATTATGTGTATTTTTTGATGACATAATTTTGAAGAATTAAATAACTATAATATTTAAGGAGATAAAATAATATTATTCTACTAGTTAAACATGGCAGTATTATAAAATGATATCAGTTTTCTTTGACCTTAAAAAGAACCTAGAGGTTATAGGGATTTAGATTATGAGAAAGTAAGGGTAAATTAGGAGGGAAACATAGGTTAAGGTTTCTCATTCTATTGCATTGCATCCTAAATTATTTCTAAATGAAAAGTTATTTTTGAGTCTATGAATTGAATGGTTAGTTAATAATTAATTTAATTAATTAAACTATTTGAAGTAAATCTGAGGTATTTTAGAAAGAAAAAAATAATTTCGTATTTTGATTTGAGGAATTCTCTCTGGAGAGAGGGCGTGAGTTTTGGGGTAGCTTAGCCCAAGGGAAATGAAGGAATTAGAAGTTGTACCGGGTGCATCATGCCCATAGTATATCCGCTCCAAAAAAATGTATATTACGCATGTAAAATGTACATTATATACATGAAAAATATACAATATGCATGTCAGTTATATGGAATGTACATTTTTACATTTCACATACTATGTACATTTTACATGTACATAATGTATATTTTTTTGGAGTGGGTGTATTGGTGCATCCAGTGCATGTCCACCCATTAGGAGGGTGAGTGTGTTGGCGCATGAGTTTAGGAGGTGAGAAGAGTGAGTTATCAGCATAGGTCGGTTTTGTAATAGGAAAGGTTTAGAGCCTGTGGGTCCAGAGGTTATAATAAATGAGTGTGGTGGGTTCCGTTTATTAATAGGAATATTGAGGTAATTTAGTCTTTGGTTATGTCCTATAAAACGATTACCAAAATCGAATATATCCCTCCTTTTCTAATTTCTATAAATAATTCATCCGTTTTTTTACTTATCACATTTGCTTTTTGTTGTTTGTAAAGTTTTCAAATCATATATTATAGTTATAATATTTATAAATTATAAAAAAAATAAAATTTACATATTGGAAAAGGAAGGAGTAGTTGATTTCAAGTACGCGACAAATCATGCCTCTTTTTTTTCAAGCTCAATATATAGCACAAAATCATGAGTATAAACGATAATAATCAAAATAAAATAGTGTAAAACCATATAGCACAAAATCATGAAGAATTAGATATGGAACGTTAGAAATTATTTTGACGAATATACTGTAACAATTCCCAAGTTTTTATTCACCATACACATAAATTAAGGTGATTTTGGTTTATTTAGATAATAATGAAAAAAGACCAAAGAAAAATCTTAACCTGCCTAAAAATCGAGTCACATCACTCACTATTTTGTAAACCTTTAAATTATTTTTTTTGGAAATGTCCATTAACTTGAATAATAGTTTACCATAAATTTACTCATCAAATCAATATCTCACAACATCTCAATTCTAAAAATATAGATTTTAAATTAAACATCAAATTCACCCATGTATATTGTATATGCTACCAAAAACTTGCGTCGACGTGTCGAGGAGGGATATTGCCATATTGGGCATTAAGTCCGTAAGGTTGCAAGGTGTAAAGGCAGAGTCTACGTGATGCATAGGCCATTCGTGCACCGATGAATCGATGATTAAGGATAAAACATCAACTTTTGGGGCACTTTTTTCCTAATGTTCACACTTAACTTAATCATCAGATTTTATCAATTAGTACAAGGCTAATTGTATATAGAATATTAGAAGAACCACTGAACAATCAAAGTACGTTGGGAGTAGGGGCTTAACTATCAAGTTACTAAGGTTCGAGTCGAGCTCAATTCAGTCAAATTTTTGTCAAAAAGAAATCGATGTCAGACTCGAGATTTACACGAATCAAGGCGATTGAGGTTCAACTCGACTCAAAATATATATAGAAAGAAAAAGAAGAAGTAGGCTAAGGCAATAAGTACACTAAGTACCTTTTCTCACGGTAACCTAAGTTCCTAACCTTGATCCTGTCACTCTCCAGCAGATTCTCAACTTTCCAGTTTCGAGTTTTATCAATGATTCTCACAAGCAATTAGGAAAATACTTGACTTACCGTAGCTAGAAATTTTGAGACTAAGCTTTTCTCGTTGTCAAACTTTAAGCACCATTTTCGACCATCTGGTCTTTTTCACATCTCATTTAATCTCATTTTACTTGTTGATTTTAAATATCCTGAATATAAAAATAAATAAAGTTTAGTATGATCCTATTTATTACTCTGTATTTCATACTCAAATAATTCAAGATTTATCATTCAATCCTTATTTGGATTTGCGTGTTTTATTTGGATAATCTGCATTACTACAAATATGCAAGTCCTTTGCTATTTGGGACATTTCTCTTGATAATGGAATGTGTGTATGTTCTAAATATACACTAACATCACTAGTGTGGATGCTTATAAGTCGAATCGAGTTTGAATTTGAATAATTTCAAGTCGAGCTCGATAACTCAAACTCAAGTTTGATAACTCAAACTCAAGTTCGATAACTCAAATTCAAGTTCAGCTCCATAAGTATTTAAGCCGAAAATTATATAGTACCTAATAAAGTCTAATTTAATATAAGGAGTAGATGAAAAAGGTAAAATATAATTATATAGTCATAAACTCACAACGAAGCAGGTCACCATCATTATTTACCCTTAAAATAGGATTTGTTTATTTGGAATGGTTGGGGGTATGATTAAATCTGTGCATTTGATCAGGTAAGCGAGATGGGTCACATTCAAGATGGGTCGGGCCTAACTTGGCAAAAGAAGATGCAAAACGGACCGAGCTGGATCAGGCCAAAAAAGATACAAAATGGGTAGAGTCGGGCAGTCTAAAGATAATATAGTTTTTATTTATAGAGGGGTGATAGTTTGCCTGTATCACCTTCAATCTTTGGCAGTGGAGTATCGTTAAGTAAGTGAAAATAATTCATTATTTGATAGTGTTTAAAAGCTTTGGAAACTATTGACTCATTATTAACCTGACTTGACCCATTAAAGATTCAATAAAATAAGACCTTTTAAAATGTTAATTCAATATAGCCCATAATTGATTAAATTCTTTTACAAATGGGTCAACTAAGACCTCTTCTATTTGAAGAGATCAACACAATTGAGAGTTTAAGTTGGGCTAAAAAAATATTCAAAGGCATAATTATAAAGTCGAACTCAATTCGTTTTATATAACAAAACGTGAAAGAAGCGGATCCCTATTAAGAACAGTTCAATCGGTATCTACTCTTAATTGCAAATAGTATCGCGCCACCAATTAAGCGAATATCGGTATGTGTACTATGACACGGTGAGAGTTATGATATTATTACAGCTCCCAGAAAATGGCGAAGCCCAACTCTCCCACTATTTGTTTCGTGTCGGTCTTGGAAGATTTGCAGTTATCAAAGACGCG
The DNA here is from genome assembly GCA_026401315.1 of Dysphania ambrosioides. Taxonomy (NCBI): domain Eukaryota; kingdom Viridiplantae; phylum Streptophyta; class Magnoliopsida; order Caryophyllales; family Amaranthaceae; genus Dysphania; species Dysphania ambrosioides. The sequence continues at coordinate 5,902,211 of CM048667.1, forward strand.
TAACTCAGACACATCCCAATTAGTTGATCAGCTCCTACTCCCTCCCTTACTATGTTACCATTTCAATGGAGTACTTCTCTTATATATAAACCTCAAAGACTCTGTTTTTATTATCTTTTTCTTCATCTCCAAATTTTACACTTTCTCTCCTCTGTGGTACTTATTCTTCTACTGTCAAATCATATTCTTGGAATCTGACACAAACCCAGAATAAATTATCATTCAAGTTTAAGTAATTACCAATTTGTCACTAGTTATATTCACTCAATTTTATTTCGATTCCCTCAATTTTCCTCTCTTTTTCTGGGTACCATAGGTTTTTGTGATGGTACGAATTTTGGGGATGAAGAAAACAAAATTTAGAGGTCTTTTCAATGGGGTGTACACTATACAACTGCTCATTTTCCTGTACAGTTCAAACTTTGTTGAAAAATGGAGTTTGAGAAGTGGTGCTCATCAAATTGGGATGAAAAAGCATGGGAGAATCATGCGAGAATTTTATGAAATTGATAGTAACATAACATTATCTGATCACGAAATATGTGCTAATATTATTGAGCACAAGGGTTATGACAGCGGTTGTGAGTATGTTCTTGCACATTCAGAGTGTAATTCGGGTGGGTTTTATAATTACATCAAATTTGTGTATTGCGATTGCAAGAGTTTCCCAGTTTTTGGGTACTTGGTTCTTGGTTTTTGGCTTGCAACACTGCTCTATTTGTTGGGAAACACGGCTGCTGATTACTTTTGTTATTCATTAGAGAAGTTGTCTGATCTTCTCAAGATGTCTCCCACTGTTGCTGGTGTTACTCTCCTGCCATTAGGTAATGGGGCTACTGATGTATTTGCTAGCATTGCTGCCTTCATGAGCGGGGGCTCGGACGATGTCGGAATCAATGCTGTATTGGGTGGGGCTGTGTTCATTACTTGTGTTGTTGTTGGAGTTGTTTCTTTGATTATAGCTGATAAGAAGATGCAGATTGATAGGAATTGTTTTATTAGAGACCTGTGTTTCTTTCTGTTTAGCTTAATTTGCCTGACAATGGTGCTGATTATTGGTAAGGTGAGTGTTTGGGGTGCTGTGGCTTTTGTGTCTATATATGTGGTATATGCTTTGTATGTTGTTGTTAAAGAGATAATGAGAAAGAAGAGCAGGGGCTTGAAATCGAGTGAATTGCTTCCTGTGGCGGGGAGTTTCTTTGAGTCTTGTACCGGTGAAGGGGAGAATGATAATTTAATGTATGCCCCATTGCTTAGTCTTGATAACCCTGATAAATCACCTGAGACGCCCTTGAAACTGCCTCATTCGTTATGGAATACTAATGTAGCATTGTATTCTGAATATGTTAAGTCTACAATGGAAGATAACTCAGAGCCTGTGTGGGGTTGGAATGATGGAGGAGTGAACGGAGAATCATCATGTTCATGGTCCACGGTATGGTCAGTTTTGGACCTACCATTGAGTGCTCCTAGACGTTTAACGATCCCAGTAGTGGCGGAAGAAAAATGGTCTAAGGTGTATGCGATTGCCAGTACGTTTTTAGCTCCCGTTCTACTGGCATTTCTGTGGAATATGCAGGAAAACCTCTGTCCTTTAAGTGGAAAAATAGCATATATCATTGGCTTTTCTGCTGGCTTCATCTTCAGTGTTCTTGCGGTTTTATACACAAGTCCTGATCACCCGCCTCGTATCTTCTTATTCCCATGGGTGTTTGGTGGATTCTTCATGAGTATCATATGGTTCTACCTAGTAGCAACCGAGCTTGTTGCTTTGCTTGGCTCGTTGGGTACCATATTTGGTGTCAACCCATCAATGCTTGCCTTAACCATATTGGCATGGGGTAATTCATTGGGTGATCTAATGTCAAACACCGCGCTCGCAATGAACGATAGAAAAGGTGTGCAAATCGCCATGTCAGGAAGCTATGCAGCCCCTATGTTCAACACACTAATTGGTTTGGGAGTTTCTTTGTTGCTTGGAGCATGGTCTATGGGTTCAGAACCTTATGTAATTGAACAAGACAGTAGTTTGTTCATCACATTGGCATTCCTCGCTGCAAGTCTCGTATGGGCTCTAATTGTTCTGCCCCTAAACGATATGCGTCCTAACAGGATTTTAGGTGCTGGCCTCCTGGTCATATATGCCGTCTTTCTGTCTCTTCAGATCAGCATTGCGGTGGTTTCAGGCTCACAGTCGCCCAGGCTGCTGTAGCTAATACATTTAGTCTTGGTAAAACGTGAACTACGTCTTGCACAGTTGGTAAATACTAGGTATTTTTTGGACTTTGCTCATCAATCTCTGATAGCAAGTCATCTTACTAGATGAAATCAATGTAAAAAGGTCAGCTTCTCCGCCCAATCTTTGATGTAAACTTGTACTTGATGAAATGGAGCTCTTAGTGTTCTAAAATCTTAATCATTGTTATTTTTTCTTATTGTTTTGTTGAGCACTCCATATTTGAAGGCAGATTCTACATCTATGCTAGGCTTCCGGGTTATCTAGCCAGGAACAGATAAATCTTGACCATTATCATAATGTTATGGATTGTGCTAGATGTATAATCCAGCACTTCATTTGTTTTTGCATCCTATATAATTTAGAAGTTGAGAACCTTCTTACAATACAGGAGTAGTGATGGCTATGTTAGCTGTTTCTTCGAGTCTCTAGTGATGATGTAGTATATGGCTATATAATCTTGATATGTGGAAATGTAGATGTTAGTATGTCATTATCTAAGTCGCCTGACAAAGTGTATCTCTAACCTAATGTAATCTGATATCACTGCTCCCACCGTGCATACAAGGAATAGAACCTAATGTAACATTCTATTTATTTTTTTTTTTTCTAAACATCTTTGCGATTAACTTATTATTCATTCATTGCCTGGACTAATTTAGCCTCATTTTACTATTACAAAACCTCACTGTAGATAAGCTCATACAGTAAGCATTACCTTAGTAGAAATAATATGGAACTTTATTTTTGAGTGAATGAAGTTGTACAGATCTTTGCTATATCCTTATGCGTTGGACCGGAGACCAGGGGTGGTAAAAACTGACCTGATCTGAAAATCCGACACGAACCCGACCCAAAAATAGCGGGTTAGAGTCGAGATTTTTGACACGAAAAATTAAATGGGTTAACACGAATCCAACTCGAAATTAAATGAGTTAGGTTAATATTGAAAATTCCAACCCGAAAATGACCAGTATAACCCGAAATTATTTTTGGGTCAAAATCAGGTGGAGTCAATCCGAACCCGATCTTATAACCAAACTATATTAAGTACATTAAAAAAAATTACATGACCAGTCACCCACTCTGCCCAAACCTCAAGCTCAAATTAAAACCCCAAAAGACAATCAAAATACTACTGTCAACTTGTTAGCCGTTTCATCTCAACTATAAAAAATTTCTTCAACCACTCTATCGAATAACCACATCTCAGGGGCGACAAAAACTGACCCAACTCGATCCAAATCTGACCCGAAAATAGTAGGTAGGGTTGCTATTTTCGCAATAAAAACTTAAATGGATTGACATGAATCCGACTCGAAATTAAATGGGTTAGGTTCGGGTTGGGGTTTTCAACCCGAAAACTTAAATGGATCAGGTTCAGGTTGGGGGATAGCTGACCAGAGAAAAAGTGACCCAAATACGAACTCGATCCGACCTGATCCGTTTGTCACCCCTACTGGAGACCCAACTATACAACTTACATGTTAGACTTGCTAAAGACGTGATCCTTGCTCAAAACCTGATAATTTGGGTTTGACAAAACTTTTCGTACGCACAACAAATACAATAACATCATCAAAGACTTCAATATATAGGCAAGATCTTATGTGGAAGTTAAAGAATATGGGCCTAATCGAAGCCTGTAACTCACGAAAGCCATATTGTACTGTCATATCTCCAAATATACACCTTAAAATGCCAATAATTAATCCCCTCCAATTCAAGGTTTAAAAAAATATTTTTTTTCGGGTATTTCGGTACCTGATTATATTTTTATCCGGCCCATGACCCAACCCGAGTATTCAATTTTTTACTGGATTGAGTACCCGACTCGAAAAACCACACTATTTGTTTTTGGGTCATTAGGTAATCGGGTCGGGTAGTTTTGAACACTCCTAGTTAAAAGCCCCGGGCTAGGCATTTCCTTAGAACCCCCACTTTGTAACTCATTTATTATTATTATTATTATTATTATTATTATTTATTGTTAGTCACTGTTAAATATTAAATGTTATTATTATTTTACTATTATATTTATTAGAATTATTATTATTATTATTGTTATAAATATTATTATAATTCATATTATTTAGAATTATCATAATTATAATTAATTATATCATCATATTATAGTAAACAATTATTTTAAATTATAGGTTCCTTTAAAAGATTTTGGGGGCGATTGTGTAATTCCGACCATGATTCGTTACTTCTGAAATTTTACCAACGAAGGAAGATGCTTCTAAGTGGGTCAAGTCAATTTCCCCTTTAAAACTATTTTCAATTGGTTAAAGCATAATATAAATGAGGTATCTTACTTGAGATGTAATCATGGAGAAAGAAATGAGCCGAGGTAAGGATAGGAATTTAGATGATGTCGAATAACTAAATACCAAAATAAAGTCAGGTTTGCTATTGTTAATTTTTATTAAGGTTGAATTTTCTAAAGAAGGGTGGTTTATTGTTTTGGTTCTCCTTCGTTCGACATGCACAATCACGAGCTAACTAAGTATTCAGAGGGGTAATTGATACATGAGTAGTCTTAGCTCTGGCGCAAAGAACCTTATCAGTGAATTGTTTGTAGATCAAGCAAAGTTGAAGGTTAGTTTGGCTACAACGAACTCTTAATTTCCAGATGACCATTCAATACAGTGCATATCTATAATTTCAGAGATCAGATGAGACGGTTGAAGACTGATGAAAATGATTTTTCCAAGTCAGTTATTTCATTTTACTATGTTCATTAGAATTGTGCGAACTAGATTCTAATGTTGTCGCTCATGTGTTTATGGCGCTTCTTGCATCGATGTATCAATGTGTCATAGGTATGGATTGTACTCATAAGACAAACATGGATGTGGAGAATAAGGTTGCGAAATTGTGCAAAACTAAAACCATAGACAAGAAATTTGAGAATGGTAAGTGGAATAAACTCATGGAAGCCGAGACTCAAGATGAATATGATAGTGCATGAGCAATCATGAAGGCTTCTTGGGTGTGTTCTTATCTTACTTGATGTAGTACCTAGATGGTCCAGGTACTCAACTTATTCACTAAGAAAAGTTTCTTAAGTCGTGGACGAATGATAAGCTAGCTTTACTTTGACAATAAAATGAATTACTAAGTAGAGAATGCAAATGCAATGTTGAAGAGTTGGATGTCTTATTCAAATGGATTTTTTGACACCATTTTTGTATTATAAATATAATCATTGATGCATAACTTCAGATTTTCAATTTACTTTTGGTCAATTAATTTTGATTCGAAACTTGATGTGTAGTGATACTGTGATTTTTGGGTCCTTCTCAGATAGGTGATTGATAATAGATTGACAAGAATAGTCTTCCTTAACTTTCGCAAGTTATCCCAAGTCTCTATTTTAAAAATTAGTATTGGCCCAGCGACACATCTTACTTTTTTTATTTCTTTCATTCTTTTTTCTTTTTTCTTTTTCATGGTTCTTCATATGTATACTCATCATCATCAGAGAACAAAATCTTCTAGATATTGAGAATTTCTTCAGAAATCTTTTTCAACCCACACATTGGAACGGGCATAAAATAGCTTCGGGTGAAAAACTGATACACATTGGATAATTGTATCAGTGACCCTATTAAAAAATATATTAGATTATTTTAATAAATAAAAATTATTATAGGATAACTAACCATCTCCTCTCAATAGTAACGATTGTATCTGGCTTTCTTCATAAATCTTTTTCAACTCACAAAAATTAGTTTTGGCTTTCTTTTTCCTAAGTTGTGTCATGGTTTTTCTCAACCAAGCCCTCATCAGATCAACGATAGACACGATCATATTAATTTTATCACAGTAATTAGCAATCATCATAGCATTGCATCGTCACCCTCCATTCATCATAATAGATTCTCTATTCATTTGTTATTTAAGATATACCCCGATACCATTTTTTATCATCAAAATCAATTACCTTTTAATCATAAAAAAAAAAACAAATAGCACTATGGTCATGTGCATCCTAATCTATTGGAGTTGTTTGATAATCAGGTATTCACACTAATATTTTAGGAGTTATATTATTTTTAATCATCATAACAACACTTATGTAATTTATTGGAGTTGTTTGCTATATTTATTTGTGTAACGTTACAAATACGTTTAGAGTTATTTTATTTTATTTATTAGTGTAATCACATGAAATCTCCACATAACTATATTGCTTATAAGTAAGCAGATTCATATGCGCTTTGATATTCATTTGCAATTATATGACATATTATAATGCTAAGGTGCGTGACTTTCTTGAATTATTGTTAGGTGTAATTGCTTTTAATCTTCCCTGGGAATTATAGTATAATATTTGACTTTGTATGAAGATTTCAAGTCATTAAAAGGTTTAACTTAGGTTTATTATAAACTTTATCTATATTTCATATATTATATTTTTAAACCCTAAATCAAATATTCGCGAAGTAAGGTTGCTTTCTAATTGCCACGGGTCACAATTTGATTTTTCTTCCTTTTTAATGATTAGGTGTTTCATTACACACAGGTGCCAAACATTCTCTTATAAAGGAAAAATACCCTTATGATAATTTCTTCAGTGTCCATCCCTTTTGTTATTATTATACTTTTATCTAAATAACCCAAATCTAGTGCTACAATAAGCTATACTGCTTTTTCTTTTTAACTATGGGTTAAAAAATTTAGCAAAGATAGCCAATTTTATCCAAAATCCAATTTGGACATGTTGTTAATCAAGTCATTTGAAATTTGGAATGAGGATCACTGAAGAAAGAGACAAGTTCAAGAGAGAAAGATGATGAATATATTTTGTTTGGATTATAGAAGTAAGAAATTATGTGTGAGAATATTCCTGATTGCAGTTTAGGGGTATAGTTTTTCTACTACTTTACTTCTTTAGCGGGACCATTTGGCTCATTAATCGAAAATTTGATGTTTATTCACTTATTTTTTATTGGATTATTGATATGCTGAAATGATTATCAATAAGAATGGATTATCTTGATGTATGACTTTAAATTGAGCCGTTTTAGGATTTTAAAGTTGTCGGACAAGTGTGTGGTTGGATATATATATCATTTGATAGATTCCGAACCCAGTCAAAATTCTCGCACTGCCTATGTGTGATGGGGATCATATCCAACTCTTGTCAAATAAGAGTTGTATGTATAGTTGCATGATTCAACGAGTGACAAAGCATCATCATGCATTCATGCACTGAATTGTACCACATGTTGATCTCATCATTTGCATGTTGTTAATCTTATTACTTTTTACAATCAGATAAGTCATATAATTTGTTATGAGGAAAACAACATTTCAACGATTAAATGAGATATAAAAGTCTTCTGTTAACTACATCTACATGGATAAATAATTTATTCTGGTTGCTACACTAATTTTTTATTCATACGTGCACAAGTAAAAATTACGAGTGGCCTATTAGCTCAGCTGGTTAGAGCGTCGTGCTAATAACGCGAAGGTCGCAGGTTCGAGACCTGCATGGGCCAGATTTTTGCATTTTACAATGCCCCTTGGTAACTTAGGAATATAGGATCTTATTTTCATATACTGAATTAATGGGTAATGCGTAGAGTTGTTAAAAATTTAGCTGAATAATCGACTTGAACTAGCAATCATTTGAACCTTAACTGCACTTGTTTATATGTAAAATTGGTGACTCGTAATCTGATTTGAACCCAATCTTAATATTTTCTAATAATCGATTTGACCGAATACTTTATGATTCAAACCTGAACTTACATCTGGCCCAAAATATATCAATACTTATTCAAACTGACTTGATTTTGAGGCAAACATGATGATACCCGACTTGATTAGAACTCGAAACTGATTATAATATGATATAATATTTACCTAACTCGTGGTGATTCACAACTCATTTTATTTCAATTAGTTGTTGACTTGAACTATTATTGACCCAAGTAGTAAGTTTTTTAAAAAAACATCCAATTGATGATGATTGTGTTAAATAATCTCTAGTAATCAAAAGTTAAGTAATAATCATATTTTTAAACTTATAATTTGAAATATGTGAAATTATAATAGTAATTTATGGCTCTATATTAATTGTAATTTTTATTATAGAGTATTTTGCTAGAACATTTTGTCATGAACGCAAACTTTTTAAAAGTTAAATTTATTCGTCATAATAGTCATACGACCCAAAGTTAACCTTATTTTGAAAATAGAGGGATAAGAGTCCCACCTAAAAATAATTATACCCAAATTTGATTCATACTCAAAATTATCTGTTTTGATAACTACATAACTTGATATTTATCCAACTCGATAATTATCATATCCAAATATGATTCGTACCCGAAATTGCCCACTACAGACCCAACCCTAACTTGATTCAAACAAGTTGAACTCTAAATTAAACTAAAACCATTATTGCAGAAACCGAACCTGACATGTGCCCGAGAATGCAAATAATGCTACCTGGCCCCAAACGAAACCTAACCCAAAGTTGACCTAATGACAACTTGACATGATGATATGATCCAAATATGACCAAAAATTAGAAATGACTTGACCCAAACCCGACTTATAAACTCTAATTGACAACTCCAACAATGCTAAAGAAATTTATATGCCCAATCCGGTTCAATCGGCCAATATAAGAGGGAGTATGCATAAACTTTATTTTAAATGAAATATTCGGAATCCATAGTCATTTTGAGAGTGTAAAATTGATTTCAGACTAAACGAAAGGAGTGATTAGCAACAATATAAATACACAATGAAAGCATATGAGTAAACAGATATAAATGGTCATTGCTCTGGCAAATGAAAGCTAAGCTAGGCAGCTAGCGAGCATCTAGCTAGCACCTAGTAGACTCATGGTAAATATAATCAAGGACTGCAATGACTCCAAAAACGAATGCCTGATCAATCCCAGGTTGCACTATCACATGATACATATCTTTGCTTGTCATCGCCATCTCGAATCCATCTTTCCCACCAATCTGCCATTAATGAAACAAACCATATTAACTTAAACACTATATAATATCATGTTTATAGCCTTATAGGGCAGCTACTCTGTAGTCTATAGTCTATACCTATTCTTTACCCAAACTACTCATCGCTTTTCTAACTATATTTTAAATGTCCATGTATTATAATTGTATTCAGACTGTTTGGTAGATAGCAATTGACAAACGAGTACTTCTTTGACTCTTTAGCTTCTGATCGGTTAAAAGAAACAGAAGCATCATAAATCATACATCTCTACAGAAGTATTATAGATCAATTTTAAAACTAAATTTGACATGATAATCCCTTATGTCTGTCCAAGAAATTTCTAATTTATAGCATGCTTACATCTGACAATGTATATTACGATAAAAAAAAGAAAAGTGATATAGATGGTATTATATCATGTATAAATGTTATTATGTCAGATATAAGTGGTATTATATCTTATACAAAAAAAAAAATGCTTTATTGATATCTTAAATATAGGTGATATTATATCAGATATAAGTAGTATTATCTCAGATATATGTTGCATTATCTCCGGTACAGAAATAAAATTTCAAAAATGACCCTATCAGATATCGAAATAACAATTTTAGGTATAGAAATAATGATTTTAGGTATATAAATAAAATAACCCTAAATATTCACAGTAATTTATATTCGGTATGAATTAGAAAAAACCTTCATAAATAACAGCCATATATGTGTAGAAGTACTTCATTTTATATTAAGATGTTTGGAAGAAAATTTCCAACCATATACATATGATAAAAGGACCTAAAGCTAGAATGTGCCCATATACTTAATTATGTGAGGTGTTAATCAATCAGTATGACTTGAGATATATAGAGATATTAAAGTAGAACTTGAGACATACTTAGCTTGACGTTATTATCAAACCAGTGCATTCATGTTAATGAATGTATCATTAAGGATAACGTGTAATAGCCTTGATAGCGTGGTTGGGGTGGTCCAATAATGCACCAGGCCTTTCATTTTAAGGACATAGAGAAGAAAAGCTACAGACATTTCATGGTGGTAATGGAATAAAGCTAATCCATAAAACTATGCCCTATATAGGCAGCCTATAGAACTCTAGAGAATAAGCATAAATATCCACTATACAACTTGCATTTAATTTTCATGACTTATCAAATTCTCATGATCTGATCTAACACAAAAAAAAAAAAAAAAAAAATATACTTATATTCTCGTAGCTGCCCTCTGGATTTGGTGATTACATTAGTACAGTCCGTAGTTCAATTCACTTCAAAACACACATGATTATAAATTTCAGATGAAGTGATTACATTTGATAAGCTAATTTAATTGAGATTGTCGATTAATTAATGTAACATACATTCATGAAAAATACATGATTTCATAGAAAAAAAAAGTGAGCCAAGAGATGGCTGAGTTACCTGAGCTAAAGTATTTCCCAAGGAGTCAACAATGCTACAGTTCTTATCAGGGAAATAGCCTTTGACCTCAAAGTTCCAGTCTCTAACTTGGCCACTAACCTTGGGCTCAATCGAAATTTTGATTGCGTTATTCGGAAAGAAGCACGAGTTTTTATTCGGTTCTTTTATGCTGAAGATCGACTTTTCAAAACCTTCATAATCATAGTAGCCTTTCCATTTCTTGTAAATGCTTAAAGCTTGAACCCATCCTCCCTATTATATCATCATAAACATACATACATACATACGTATACTATAGTTATAAATGTAACTTCCATAAAGTTTATAACAAGTGTACAAATATATGCATCTAGAATAAAAATACACACCTTCAGCTGGCGAATAAGAAGAATATTATCGCCATCTCCATCTCGAAGAATCAACTCCCCTTTTTTGCCAAGGGTGCCACAACCATCCACCTGAAAAACAACCCTTTGGCTACAATTAGTAACCACAAACCCGCCACCACCTACGGCTTGCGGCCGCCGCCTTACCACCAACACAACTTGTGAAGAGGAGCAATACATCTTGCTTATGATTGGCAACAAGTAATTTGGCGTTGATGCTGCCATATTTAGTTGTTATGCTATTGAGTCTTATACTAGTGATAATCTCATGCAGGTTTTCGAAGGGCCTAACTTCTTATAGAAGAGTATGTACACAAACAATAAGGTTTTTTTTATATATATATTCATCATATAGTTTGAGATTAAAGTTAAGTAATACTACATAAAGAGATGGAAATATTCAAAGTTTGGCCGACTTTGACTTAGCATATAATCTACACGAGTAAAGGCTAAGAATATTTTAGGTTAATGTTAGTTATTGCATGCATTGACGTTTCGTGCTCAACATAAGAGCTGCCCAATCATTTCTAATTAAAGGCATGGCGTTGCGTTAGCAGTCTTAGTTTTCCTTTTTACGTATTTCAAAAAGCAATACGTAACTTTTGAAATTTGGCAAAGGTCTCAAAATGTATAATACTAGACGTACGTTGTAGTATAGGGTTGGAAGACTATTCAAGGATATGTCGAAGAACTAAAGGGATAAATATTCCTTTACATTGTACTACATGATATAGTTCATTTTACTAATATTTTGTGTAACTTTACGGCTTTGTTTTGGACTCTAATGGTATGATTATTGAATGTGTTTTCTGCTGTTGAAAGTTAGCTGATGATTGTCACATATAATGTCCTAGGACAATAACAAATGTAGTACGTAATTTATCTAAAGACAAGTGAATGAAATTGTTTAAACTTTGACTCTATGTAACACATTGGATTTCAGAAATCAATACATTATTTAAGTTGATCAGATCATCACTTAAGTTTTCATGAACTAGCTGAGTGAAAGATTATTTTCTTTTCTACTCTGTTCCATTTAAACATAGTTATGTATGAATGTTGATGTTGTATGTTTTATTTACCCCGTGGGGTGTTGAGTGGCTTATCTAGCTCTTAATGTTGTTTTCAAAAAGCGCCAATAAAAAGTATTTCAGGTTGAACAATGCGAACTCATCTGTTGTTGATTTAATTCTTTAAACCTATATATCTTGGTAGGGTAGACTTGTAAGTTGGTTTTGCAAGAAAGATCGTCCAATATGTTGAGAAATCTCAAGGAAGGGAAGGAGATATAGTTTTTTAATTAAAGTATTGATAGTTAACTAGCTTTTACGTAACAATGGTTTATCTACTTTGCAAGTTTAACTAAGTTGGGTAGATTCCTATAAAGGTGTATTTTAGATTTATAACCAAGGGCTATTAAATTTGAAACATCAAGATGATTTTATTTTATAATTAATGTTAATCATGCATGTTTAGTCAAGAATTAAGGTTTTTATTTACCAGATGAAAAAGCACGCCGTTAAACCACCTCCTTTCGATCTCTTTACTAATTTAACTAAATCTTTGTAACTTTCTTGCAAATTTTAGTAGTTGATCGAACTTCTTTAAGAGATAGAAAGAATAAAGAGGGTTTAAATTCCTAGCAAAAAACTTAATATGCAAAACATAAAGAAGTTGACGAATGGTATTTATTTGTAAGTTATAACGCATTGAGGCCTATGATGATTTGATTTGAGTCTATCAGAAAGCATTAGGTATGATGGTCACATCATGTATTAGGTGTGATCAGAATCAAAATTTGAAACTTATTGATCAAATCTAAAGTCCAAAATTCAGACTCCGTTGGCCAAAACCAAAGAATTGTTGGCCAATATAATGTCTATAATATAAATTTTAATATGTTTGAATTAATAAATTACATCATGTTTAAAATTTGAGATAAAATATCAAAAAACAGATAAGCTAAATTAAAATTTGATACCCATAATTCGACTTTTTGGCTAATATTTGAGACTCTTTGGCCAATATTTTGAAATATAATGTCTATAATTTGAGAACCATTGGCTAATATAATAAGTTTACTTCTTTGACGTTACACCTAATACATACCTTGCATGGTGTCTCTCACGTTGATCAAAAGAAGAGCTATGTTCAAATAATTTAATTTACTAATGTTTCTTTTAAAGGCTTAGCTTGTAATAATGACATTGAGAGAGATTTTCACCAAGTAATATTTTTGCTACAACCTTAAAAGGAAATTATTTATCAGTCTAAGAGCGGGCCACTTGGTATCACCACTATCTGACAAGTGTTATGCTAACTATAAAAAAAATAAAATAAAAATTATCATTAATTATATATATTTTTACATCCATTTATAACAACATGAGGGATTATCTAGGTTTAAGACTAGTTAATTTTAAGGACGAATACTTGGTGTAATTATGGCTGCTTGTAAGAACTAAGAACAAAGTTTTTGGTGGTTTTAACTTGTAAGAGTTTCGTTTAGCAAATATTTTCCTTTGGGTCGTGGTATTAGTAATTAGAAGAGGTACTACAATTAATTTATATGTTTGTTTTTAACAATTTAACCGTTGATTATAAGGAACACCTACTTTTTACTCTTACAACTACCATTCATTACTTAACTGCTAAAAGCTGGTAAAAATCTCTCAGTGACTGCAGTAGCTTTCAACAGTCATAAATTAGTTTTGATGAGAAACTGCCCGAAAAGAGTTCAAATTGAAGATTAATGAAGTAATATCTAACCTTAATTAATTTTGTTAGTTTAAAAAGGAGAAAATTTTAATGTCCCTATAATTTTTTTTGTTTCTTGGACAAGTGGTAAAAGAGGGATTAACTTCTTTACAAAATGCTTAAAAATCTTACGTAGTACGTCTCTAGTTAAGATGTTATAGTATAATCTTGTCCTATACCGTCTCAACTTAAAACTATTCCATTTTGCAAAATTCCCTGAAAGCTAAATTTGAAGAATTTCCATACACATGAAAAGACAATTATTAGACTACTTGTGGTATATTACACTCCTTTAATCCCTTTATTTTTGCCTCATTTTTATTTATGAAGTCAAAATTTAAAAAGGTTGATCACAAATTCACATTATGTTATAAAAATAATATATTTAAGAATTTTATTAAGGATCTTGTTGGATATATTTCAATGTAATTTAAAATATCAAATTTTTATAATTTTATCTTACAGATTTGGAAATAAAAAGCATTTAGTTATATCTTGAATACTATTAAAAGTCAAATAAGATAAAAAAAATATTAGATATAAATAGAGGAATCTCATATGAAGTAATATAGTTATGCTTCAAAAAAAAAAAGCAATAAAGTTAAACTTCTACATTATTGAATGATGCTTTCTTATCATATGTTACAGTATAATCTGTGCCAAAAAGCCAAAGGAAAAATGCATAAAAAAAAAGAAGTTGGAACTTGGAAAAAGAATTAGGTGGTTAAACTGTAAATTAAAACTAAACAATAGTAGCAGCAGTACGTTCGTACGCAAGTGTAAAGTTGCAACTTTCAAGTAGAACCTCTTCTAAAACTTTGTTTCCTACCAACTTTGCTCTCAAAATTCGGGTTTGTTTATTCGTTGTCATCAAATGGTTAAAAATCATCCCTTTCTCCATAAAATTTCAGCAAATGTAAGAAATCATAGCACATACTCCTCTATTCTTATAAATTTGCCCCATTTCCCTTCATGGTAAGTTGGACCACTTTATTACTCTAATTATACATTGGGTTATATGGTAATTGTTGTTAGGTGGGCTATTAACTTTGGCCCATGTGATAATCCTTCCCTCCACTTTAACCTAGCCCTATCTTAACTTCAAACATCATCTCCCTTTTCCTCCATTCTCCCTCGGTTGAAACCCTATATCTACTCATCAACAGGCTGCTAGCAAACCTTCCCTCCACTTTAACCTCACACTAACTCTGAATTCTTGATAGCATCTCCATCTTCATCCATTCTCCTTCAGTGGAAGCATGGGGTATTCTTGTTTCACTGACTCCTGTGAGTGGTCGGAGTTTGTACCCGAAACTCCACCACCATCATCTCCTCCTCCGTCTATGGTGCAGCCACCTAAGGTTGTGCCTAAATCTACTCCCACTCCCTCCATTCCTTTACCACCAACAATTAGCACCCCATATGTTGTCCTTCCTCCACTAGATCATGTGGTTCCCAAAACCCCGAAAGCGTTGTGGACCACAACAGAGTATCGGAGGCGATATGAAGAGAGGGTGGAGAGGAAATTGAACTTTGGGGTGGTTTTGATGGCTCTAATTGCAATAATGTTGGGGTTGGTGATGGATCTAGATCTGAGGGCTTTTCCGTCGTCGGTGATAGTCAGGATGACCAATGGGTCCCTTCTAATCACGTCCCTAGTCCTTGTGATGACATGCTAAGGTCATTGATTCCTAAATACTTCAAGAAACCCAAGATAAGAACTCTTCCTAATCATTGACTTTTTCTTTTCTCGATTCTATGTTTGATTTATGTGGTTATGGGCTTATGCTTGATTTTATGTGCTTATGTCATTTTCTCAATTTTCTCTTGCTCGATTTATGTCCTTTATGTTCGATTTTAAGTGAATTAGGAGTGATTTCCATGTTGATCCATTTTTGTGTGACTCTGCTGCATTTTGGGGGTTCTAATTACTGTATGTCGGTTGTTTGTTGGTGTAATTGGCGTTAGTTACTTACGCTTACTATTGGTGTATTTGGGGTTTGTTGTTGTACTTCGGGGAATGTTGTTACTTATCTTCTTGCTTGGGATTGGGGGTTGTTGTGACTCTACTGTATTTTCGGGTTTGTTGTTATTTGGATTGTTGTTGTTCCTGTATCTCATGGGTGGGGGTTGGTGTGACTCTGCTGTATTTTCGGGTTTGTTCTTGTTATTTGGTGGTTGTGGTTGCTACAACTGGTTGCTAGGGGTTGTTTTGGCTCTGGTGTATTTTCGGGTTTGTTGTTGTTCTTTGGTGGTTGTTGTTGTTGCATCTGGTTATTGGGGGTTGTTGTGACTATGTTGTATTCTAGGGTTTGTTGTTGTACTTTGGTGGTTGTTGTTTCTGCATCTTGGTTTTTGGGATTAGGGGTTCTTAAGTTTTCCAACATATTATGGCTGTAATTTGAGGGGTTCTTGTTGCTGGTTGTTTTTGTGACTCTGTTGTATTTTGTTGTTGTTGGTTTTCATTTATGCTATGCTATGCTATGCTTATTGTGTGTCCATGTTGTCATATTGTTGTAATTTATGCTATGCTATGCTATGCATATTGTGTGTCCATGTTGTTTCTTGTACTCCCTCTGTTCTTATTGTTTTTCTATAAAATTGCATCCCTCTAACCTCCAAAAATTGCTCCATTTGGTAAGTTATGGTTTTGAAGTTGTTGCATTCCTCTATGGTGTGAAATTTATACATAGTTACATATTTAGACATTGAATTATTGAGGCATGATCCCCTCCCTTGTCCCTTGGTTCTTGATTGATGAAGCATATAGGAAGTCAACATTTTAGGGCAGTATTTAGGATTACTTATGATTTAAATATTATCTGAGAGATTTATTCTCTATGAAGATTGAGTTGTCTATGATTTCAAGTTTCCTAGTCTTGCCCTAAATGCTTTTGATGTCATATGCCACCAATTAGTCCAAGGACTTGGGTGTTGTGTGACTGTGTTTCATGGTTTGGTGTTTACTTATGTGATGAGATTGTGCATTTCCTGAGAGGAACTTAGTTCATTAGAAACATTTCACATGCATTACTTACAATAGTGTACCAAAATATTACATGTATGTTGAATTGCTTACAAAAAATACAAAATGAACTTAACACAACTGAACTAATACATACTAAGACCTTGCATCATGTCTTCCAGTTCTGTTGCAATGAGTTCATCCTCCTCTGTTTGTGTTAAGTATGTTGCATTGGCTTGGTGTTGACTATGAGCTTGTCCATTAACTCATGCATCTCCATTGAGCTCTGCTTCTTGTTCTTGAAAATTAACTTGACACTGTAAGATGAGTTCAGTAGGCACATCCACTGATGTAGGCAGAATTCCTTCTCTTTCCATTCTTTGCTTCCCAACATGTGGTAATTTAAAGTTGTTTCCACCCTTGTGTTTCATGATTTCAATCATCACATACTATAGTGACAAGAAAACATGATTTAGTAATCGAGGCTCAAACACATTGAAAGCATACTCCATTGCCTCTATTAGCTGATTCATTGTCCTATGGGCTTGCTCATACTGTATTGCCTGTATTGCTCTGAAAAAACCTAAATCTAAAACATTTGTATCTAGTGAATTAGGTGGTTGTGACACTAATTTAATCCTGAACCCGTCTGAGTTTGCTGCCTCTTTAAAATCTTCATTTGGATTGAGAATATGGGGTGTAGAATTATCTTGTTAAATACATATGTGCCCATCTGCCCCTAGTAACCACTTATATTTGATGACTGGTATGAGTTTACTTATTGTCATGTTCTTGATGACAACTTTGGTGATGTTTTTTATTTGTTTTGTTTCCATGGTCCCTGCATCTCTATGCACACTTTTCCTTTTAGCTGGTGTTTTTTCCGAAAATGGCCAGCAACCTATCTTTCCATCAAAGATACAACTCCCATCTTTCGAGAACTGTGGTCTTGCTACTACTGTGAGGAAGATTATCTTTATCATGAATCTCTTAGACTTTGTATGTTTGTGTGGTACTGCTTCTGATGGAGCCAAATAAAATGATTGGCTTGTTTTGGACATATAAAATCACTTTTCATCAATATAGACTGCATTATGCATATCCTGAAACTGTGGGTTGTTGTTCATGTACAATACTTTAGACATACACCAGTGAAGCCTCTTTTGTCTATTCTTAAGAGTTAATGTGAGCTTGATTGTATTATTATGTCTCCTTATTTGCTCTTCCCTGATGAATCTATGAACTGAGGTTGTGTTTATGTTGAGTGCTTTGACAAGTGACCTTATATTAGTTCTATGTTTAAGTGAGATTGCCAATAATTGCTCTTCATCTAATTGAATTCGTTTCTTGTCAACATTTCCTTTGTAATTCTTTTGTACATTGAGATTCTCTACATTAGTTATGCTTTTCTTGACAGCTCTCCAAATTCTTTGAAATGTCCATCTACTACAATTGTATGCTAATGCTAGTTTTTCAATGTCACCATGTGCTAACTTAAGGTTTCTACTTTTTTTAAGAGATGTATCATGCAAGATAGTCTTTCAGCTTCGCTCATATCCTTTCTTCTTATCATTGTGCCTATGGTTGCATGTGGTGGTTGTTCATACATTAATAAAGTACCTTGGTAAGTTGTCCCTAGTTGAAGGCCAGCATCTTATGGTCATTCCTGGCCATCTGGTGCATCTGGTCCTATGAAAATCGTTGCCTTTGGAAATGTGTTGTGACTGCAGCCTCTGGAATTGATTGGGAGAAGGACAGAATGTGACAGCTCTATATATTCAAATGGTGGCATTGTTGGTACACTCAATGATAAATTAATCTGAGAGTTAATGGAGTTAATCTCCATGTTGGACCTAGTTTAATGAAACAATAATATGCATTTATGGTTGTGTATTTATGAATCTCTTCTATACTTCAATAGCCCTTGTATAATGTGAGCTCCTATGGTCAATTGTAAAAAGTTTGAAGTTATTGGGGGAAAAGTTTATTGTAGCAATTCCTAGAATTTTCGTGGGAATTCAGTTTTAGTACCTATGAAAAGTTTGAATTTGGCTCCAAAAGTTGTAAAGTGGCCCTCCACTTGGTTGATGACAGCTCAAATCACAGATATTTTGTACAGTAATTAGCTTTAACTTTATTTAATTAAATTACATGCATGTCGCATAGGTCACTACTTTAATTGCTTTTCTTAAAAAAGTGGATAAAGGTAAATGGGACAAATTTATAAGAACAGATGGAGTACATATATAACAATTGTACATACTGTCGGTCCTTTTTCTGACCGATTATTAAATATTTATAAATTTGACAGTAAAAAAATATATACGACATTCCATGAATACAGACCATAAACCATTTATGCAATCATGCAAATGTTAAAATTTTGACCATAGAACTTGATCCGATCCGAACAACTTGCCTACAGTAATGGGGTAAGGTAATAGGACCAATATCTATGGTGATCATCTAGCACCAGTATCTCACTGACTCACTCCAAGTCACTGTTTGAATTCACATGTGAATCTCAAGCAAGGAGAGGTGTCATGCTTCCTCAGATCTCCCTGCTCACACTGCAGGAGTTAAAAGGTAACTCCACCCCACCATTACAACTCACTGCAGCAGGTGATGTCAGTCAGTAAGTTTATGTAGTGTATTGTGTGTAGGAGCAGAGCACAATTTTCCATTGTTATGTCACTTGCCCATCATTCATATTTTTTCACAGACACTATCAAATAATGCAACCAATTTTTCAACCTTTGTACCAATAAACTCTACCAGCTTTTCACCAGCAAAACCCTTTTATTTCCCCCACCCAAAACATATAAAAAATAGAAATCCCAAGCTTCTCTTAAATTACGAAGCTCAATAATACTAGTAACTGTACTAAATGGCCACCCTACGCCTTGAATGTCATGTTTCAACATATCTTGCCTTGTTTTCTTTCCCCCCTCTCTCTTTAGTCACTCGCTAACTTAAATGTTTTGTCAGACGACTTCACCACACCACACTCAAATGAGTTAAAAAAAAAAAAAAAAAATCATCCCAAAATACGTTTTTCCTGTCAAATTATCAAAAAAAAAAAAAAAAAAATACCATCTGAAAATACATTGCCAAAAGAGAAAAAAAAACACTCAAATGAGTAAAAAGAAATATTACGCTATTTTCCTATCTAATTAGGCTATTTGACTAATTTGTCCTTTATAAACCCACCATCCGAAAATACATTGTCCAAAATATTATCCATACTCTTATCTTTAAAATTCTGTACACCATAGCTAGTTAACAAGTGCATAAATGGGTTATAATAGTAATCTTATTCAATTACTCCCTCTATCTCTAAAAAAAAGTCTAATTTGACTTTCACGATCTCAGAGACATGATTTTAAACTTTTTTATGTTCAAATGCAAAAGGTAAAAAATTATGAAAATTTTATATTTTAAAAATTTACATTGAAATACATACAACAATATCTTACTCGAAAATATTATTTAATATAATATGAATAGAATTTACGATAAAACATTTCGAACTTTGACTCTAAAATAGTAAAATAAGAATATGTTAATCAAGTACATTAATGGACTACAATAATAATCCTATTCCATTGGACTTTATAAAAAGAATAAGTTAGCCAAGTACATTTAAAGGTTATAACAGTAGTCTTATTTCATTAGACTTTAATAAGTTTAGTCAATTGGTGTATGAGTATGTTGCGTATTTTATTGTCTTTGTGCCCTTGCACAGTTGCACCTACCCGTAGACGCTACATGCTTACCCATTTCTTGTCACTTTCCAATGTGGCCTAAACTTACGACTGCCCGAGTGTTGCCACTTTTAGATATCTATAATTAGTTACATTGTGTTTTCTTCAATCTATTTTTGGAGGCTTTGGCTCACTGGGTGAATGGGTACTGGAGGCTCGGGCTCGGGCTCGGGCTCAGGCTCGATGGTTCAGTCGCTGCCTCTGCCACGTCCCAAGTCGCCATCAGATTTGTATGGGAGTCGTAGGGAGACAGTTAGACTTCAAGTGCTCGAAAGAGAGAAAAGTTTACTTGAGGTTAGTATACATTAGTTTATGATATAAGTTAACTTGTATAGTCTGTGATAACCACTTTTTTTAGGACGTACATCTTATTAATTTTTTTTATTTTTTTGCTAACCCAATGAAAAATCTTCATATAATATAGCTGTACTTTTTTTTTTGTAAATAAGATTCATATAATAGTATTTGGTGGATATATATATATATATGCTTAGATATATTTATAATTTATTAATACAGTTTAAATCATGAAATGGGATTCAACTTTTTAATTTTATTTATTGGCTCCTTACCAAAAACATATGGAATGTCTAGGACCTTGAGGACATTACAAACGTTGCCTCCCAAAGAAATAAGTATTCTCTCACCACTGGTCTATATATAATTTTCATTTAAAAATAATTATACCATTTTGACTTATACGGTTGTCAACGCACTCATTTGAGCATTATCATATTTAATTCATTTGTAAAAAAATTAAAAAGAAGTCTATAATTTGATGGGGCATATTGGAATTAATCCAAAAATGTTTAAACTAACAACATTTATTTTCTATATATTGCCAAAAAGATATAGTTAAAAGTCGATTCATAAGTGGTGCCAAAATTCAAAATAATGCAATTGTTTGAAAAGAAGCTAAGATAGTATTTATCACGATATTGATTTTTTTTTTTTAAAGTAAACTTAATAGTTTTTATTTTTGGGTAAATGATTGTCTCTATTCTTATGTTCATATCAATGATATCATCAAGAAAAGTCACAAATTAAAGTGGGTATGACTTAATTAAGTTGAGGATGTACACTTTCTTTTCAAGTCCAAAAAGGTGTATTGTAGGGTAAGTTTGCAAGATTGAAAGTTCTTTGAGTTGTCATTCAAATCTAATTCTCTTCTCAATTAAGCATGAAGTTTATTTTTAAAAACGAAGTTACATTTTAATTTCTTACAAATATATGTATTATGCGTTCTTTAAACGTTTTAGTCTTCAAGAGAAGGAGGAGCTTGAAAGATTATACTCCCTCTTTCCCTCAAAGATTGCTTCATTTGACTTTTCGCAATTTTTAAAACACGACTTTAAACCTTTTAATCTCCAAATTCGTTAGTCAAAAAATTATAAAAACTTGATATTGTATAAATTTACATTGAAATGAATCCAATAAAATTTCACTTAAATATATTATTTCTTATAATATAATGAGAATTTGTGGTCAAAATTTCATTTTGACTCTATTAATAGAAATTGTGCAATTTTTTGGGGGACGGATGGAATATTTGTGTATGTCTAATGTCTGCTTCAATTTTATTTATCTGAGCTGTGATTAAAAAAATCTCATAAATTGTGATAAAATGGACAGAAGGTTTATACGTTACTCAGATTTTCACATTCCACTTTTTAAAAACTTGATGACTTTTTCTTTTTGTTTTGAGCCGTTTCAAGAGACTTTTCGATCAATAAAGTATTCTGGTAATACTCTGGACAAAGCTCGAAAACTGCTTCTCTTCTATTCAGTTTTGTCCAGACAAAAGAAAAAGGAAAAAAATTTGAAAGATTTTTTTTCTTTTTCCAGCTAAAAACGTGCTTTAAAATTTTAATATGACTGTCGTATGAGAGTATGACACCGGACAAAAGTAAGAAAAAATATTTTCCTGAAATGAAAGTTGTTGCATGTTGATGTTTTGTTGGTATATCATATATGCTGTATGCCTGTATTATGGGTTGTACTCCGTACTTGTTTAAATATGTGAAAGGAGGACTCACTGATTTAGAAATGATTTTTTACCGAGTATCCCACTTGAAATATATATAGGATGAGAAGACATTTTGTCTTTTAATCTTATAAATTCAATGTATGATATATAATGACTCTTTTTTTAACTCATAGTGATCAAGTAAATTTTTTCACTTATAGTGACTGTTTCTATTGTTATAATGACTCTTTTTGTTGTTATAGTGATCATTTTTTATTGGTATAGTGATTCTTTTTTTTACGTGAAATCTCTAGCATTAAATCTTATTATTTGAAAGGTCAAGATATCTTCTTATTTTAAGCACTCTTCTCAAGAGTGCTTAAAATAAGAAGAGATATCGACCCTTCAAATAAGATCTAACGCTAGAAATTTCACGTAAAAAAGGTTCCTATAACAATAAAAATAGTCACTATAATAATAAAAAGAGTCGCTATAAACGGAAAAAAAATTATTTGGTCATTACGAGTTAAAAAATGGTCACGATGTGTATGTAAAATATCATGCGTTAGATTTAGAAAATGAAGAGTTAAGATGTCTTCTCATCCTTCTTATTTTAAGTACCCTTATATATATATATATATATATATATATATATATATATATATATATATATATATATATATATATATATATATATATATATATATATATATATATATACATATATATATATATATGTATGTGTATATATGTATATATATATATATATGTATATATATATATATATACACACACACACACTTCGTCTGACACAAATTAAAATGTTTTTATCTTCAAATTCGTTAGATAAAAAATTATGAAAACTTAATATTATAAAAATTTGCAATGAGATGCACCCAACAAAATCATATTTGAATATATTATTTCTTATAATATAATAAAAATTTGTGGTCAAATTTCTTAAATTTTGACGTACTCCATAATTAGATATAAAGCAAATATAAAAGAACGGAATGAGCAGATAATTAAGTCGTGTTATTCCATACTATAGATATGTCATCCACTTTCAATAATAGGAAGAACTAAAGGAATAACTTATTAGTAGGGATTATCATGAATACATTGTATAAAATATTAGGTTGGATTAATGATCAATTTTCATACATATAGGTCATATGATTAATTTCGTTATATTTGGATGAAGAATCATTTTTTTTTGGATTTAGGTTTATAGTTTGGTGGATCAATGTCAGCCATATGAACCTTGTAATGATTGGTTATTTAGTTTCTGGTGCAATTTGAGTCACTTTAGGTTGGATTAGCTTTTGCCATGTCTTATAACCATTCACAAACCTTGTACAGTTGGATATCTTAATGTTACATCCGAAGTACTAGTTATACACTAGTATACACTACAATTATTCAAACTTAAAAAGCCATGGGTAGGTAGGAGCCTGCAAGTGCTAACAAAGGTGTCATACTGTACAATAGTAATAATTCCTACACAACTAGAGAGATTAGGTTTCTGATAAAGCATAAATATTGGAGTACTATATATATTCATCCTGAACCCTAAACCCTAGTACACAACCAATAATTCACATAAAATATCTACTAAAATGAGATGAAATATAATAAATTTGAATTTTTTTTTCACATGCAATTACTAAAATATAATAAAATTAAAAACATGCTTTTAGAAAATCTAAAAAAAATTTAATTCAACCTAAAAATAGACTTGTGAAATTAGATTTTGAACACTTATAGGACCCAGGATTAAAGGATTCAAAATTTGGCTGAAAATATAGTTGAAAACAAATATTTATAAAACTAGTAATACTAAGAAGATGATTGGAGATAAATAAACATGCTAATAAGATTAGATTGTTTTATTAATAGTAAGACTATATGTTGGCCATAATCAATAAAAAAAAAGAAGTAAAAAATTAGAATCTGATAGATGGAAATAGAAATTTACTTATAATAAGAAAAAGAAAAGGTTTTTTTCATTTGTTATACGAAATATATAGTAATAGATAAAGTGGCTCTAGTAATGTATTCTGAACTAATAACAGTTTAGAAATTATTTACCCACTTAGAAGATTCATTAGTTTTTATAGAGATGCCTATAGGGCCTGTAGTCCCTCCAGCCTCCCAAATTCCATTTTTATGCCAGTAGTTTCATCGATATTACAACTTAGTTACAATGTATCTAGGGTGTCTAATCGGGTCCACACGTCGGTTCTAGGTTTGACTTATTGCGGGTCGATTCTTATCGATTCGGGTTAAATCGGGTCAATTTGGCTTGTAGGGTTGGGTCAGGTCATTATCGGATCGAGTTAAATCGGTTATTTGCTTGCTCGGGTTCGGGTCAGGTCTTATTCGGTTCGGGTCAAGGTCGGTTAAGGTAAAATTGGGTTAGTTTCTGAACGGGTTATAGCGGATTATTTTAAGTTAAGGTAGATTTCGGGTCAAGTCAATTATGGTAATGGATCGCATCAATTTCAAGGGTTTTGGGTTCACATTGGGTCATTAATGAAAAATGTTTTGTTTTAAATTCATTAGAAATTGGGTAAAAAATAGGTCAGGTAAGATTAGGTCACATTCACATATATTCAAATTATTAATATATCGAGTGAATTTGGGTCACGGGTTATTATAAATCGGGTCATATAGGTTATGCACCGGGTTCAATCGGTTTCGGGTTCTCTTCGGGTCGGTTTTAGAACGGGTCGGACATGGATCGAGTTCGGGTCATCAAATATCGGGTTAAATCGGTTTCGAGTTGACTTCGTCTTCAAGTCGGTTTTGGGTAACTTATCGGGTCGGATTTGATTTTTTACCACTCTAAGTGTATCACAAGAAGGGACGCAAATATAGGCTTTGTTTATAGTTGGCTTCTTCCGACTTTTATACAAGTTAAGCTTATTTCATGCAACTACTAAAAATGTGTCGAGTATGAAGCAATGGTTTTATAGCTAAATGGATTTTTCAGATTGACTTAATGATGTTTGTTTTTTGACGTAGACATTTGACAATTTGTGAAAATGCTGGCTGAAACAACCCAATACAAATAACTATAGTTCCAAATACTTTTTGTCTTTTTTTGTTTTATTTGACTTTTCACGGTTTTCAAACACACAATTTAAATATCTTTTTATTTATCTTCAACTTTGTAAGACAAAAAATTATAAAAATTTGATATTCAAAAAATTTATATTGAGACAAATCCAAGAAGATTCAACTTAAATATATTATATCTTATAACTTGATAAGAATTTAAAGTCAAACTTTTTAAATTTTGACTCTATAATTAAATATGGGACAAAAATAAAAGAACGGTGGTAGTAGTGAACAATCAAGTAAGTCAACTAACATGGTAAATGAATGGTATGCTACTAGCCGATCACTTGTTTCCCCCTTTAAATATATGTTTTGGGGGTTTTGGCTTATTACAAGGGGTTGGGTCAAAGTAGTTAGAGTTGGAAAAAAGCATGAGCCCCAACAAAAAAAGTTTCATAAAACACCACAACAGAAGTAAAAGTTGAGCTTCTACTCGTAGCCAGCCTACTTAACTATCAACGCTTCAAAAATCATAAATTTATTTTTACTGAACTCTTTACTTATTTAGTTTAAAGTAAAGTATCACTTGACTATCAATGCTTCAGCTTTTTCACTAAAAATTTCTTGCAAGCAGGAGGAGTTGAAATTCGCCAGCCGTCTTCAACCTGCCTCCAGATGCTGTAAAGAGTATGCATGGCTTTGCAATAGCCTTGTATAGCATCTGTTATGTTAAGCTAATATATGCAACTTTTACATTGGAAAAGAACTTACTTTGTGAGCCTGATTATGGCAGGGTTGCTGATTTTGTCACAGCAAAAGCAGATCCATTGCTTCCAACGTAAGACGACTTTTATGTATTATTCAGACTAACCTGTAACTTCCAAAGTTTTTCATCACTTAACCATGTAGTTATCACACTCTACA
This sequence comes from Dysphania ambrosioides, assembly GCA_026401315.1. Taxonomy (NCBI): domain Eukaryota; kingdom Viridiplantae; phylum Streptophyta; class Magnoliopsida; order Caryophyllales; family Amaranthaceae; genus Dysphania; species Dysphania ambrosioides. The sequence goes on from CM048667.1 coordinate 5,928,707, forward strand.
GAAATCGGATAATCGGAAAGTCCAGCCATCTATGGAAGTGGCTCTGGTGTGTATTCTTTCCATTTCTCCGCTGTCTTAAACTTGCAAGCTCAGCTCAGTGCATTTTGCAGTACTAATATTACACAATCAGTCATTCATCATCTAAGTAGTTTGACATCATGCAAAGTTCTGCAGAATTGTAGTTTTGAAATGGTTGAACTTGTTGAAGTGATTATTGTATGGCTTAGGTTCTAGGCGACAATTGCAACTGTAAACATGATACTCTCTCCTTCTTAAATAGTACCATGGAATGTAGTACTTGATTTGATCTCAATTTAAGTAATTTAGCTTAAATTACATTACCATTTTGTGCTTTTTTTGTTAAAATCTTAGTCATAAGTATCAGTGAGGGTGATGCCTGAAAGTTCAAAGTTTTTCTTATTAATTTAGAAAGTGATCTACAATTTAGAAAGTGATACCTTAATTTTGTGTTTGTGTTGAGGACTTCCTTCAATGTCATAAATATGCAGTGGGTCTTCGTGCTTCAAGTGTTCATGGGCTTGCTGCTGTACTGGGTGCGCCAGCAGCACTTTCCATCTCAAAGATCAGCTATGCTGTTCCTGGCAGTTAAGGGACTGCACCCCGTGCATCAGCTGTTTGTTACCAAAATGTAACTGTTGGTGTAGTAATCCTTGCTCCTGCCGCTGTGCCAAGAACCCCTGTATTAGAAGCTGTGAAAGCTGTGGAAGTTGCACTAGCTGTTGCAGCTGCAGTTGTTTAAAGTCTCTACCTTGTTTTGACTGTTGTAGCTGTGAATGTAAATGCTCTTGTCCTAAATGCCCAACCTGCTCAGGGTTTTGCAATTGCTCCTGTCCAAAATGCCCAGCATGCTCGGGATTATGCAATTGCTCCTGTCCAAAACGCCCAACATGCTCTGAGATCTGCTATTCATCTTTAAGCTGTTTTGGCCGTATAACGAAATGTTGCTGCTGTGATAATTGCTGTATATGCTGTTAGCTGTTTATTGATATTGTAAACGTGAAGCCTTTTAATTCATTTATTAGTCATGTTTCTCAATGTATTTCAGTTGATAGGGTAATTGCTGCATACGCTGTTAGCTGTTTATTGATACTGTAAACGTGAAGCCTTTTATTCATTTCTTAGCAATGCAACATCAAAATTAGACCCTAAAAAAGAAAACTGTGAATTGTGAAACTTGACATGTGTAATTAGCAGTCGGGTGTCAAATGACCTGCTCAAACAGGAGGGGCACATTAAAAACTCTTAATCGACTTGTTTGTAAAAAGGTCTAATCAATTATGAGCTTAATAAGTCGGTAATTCAAAAAAACAATGTTCTATTGGAACTTTAATGGAACAAGTTTGGTCAATAATGGGCCAAATTTCATCAAATTAAATCGGGTAACATTCTCATGGCCACTTAAATTATATTCTCAACTACCTCCTAATTGAAAAGCTAGACTAGTGATTATAGTCTCAACCCTAATGCAACCCCTTGAACTTAACCATCACACTTGCTATCTTGTTGCTAGCACCATCACGAAAATGTAGATCTGACGCTAACAACGCAAACTACGATGATATAGAGATCGAGCAACTTACTTTGCTCTCTCCAAAACCCAATTACAGCCGCTAGCAAGCATCTCGAAGTGAGGTGATGCTGCAGAAAATGCTACCATCCAACTGGGAGATATAAAACTTACAGTACTTGAGTCCATGTAAAGGAAACCGGACTTCTAACATGGTTTGTCTTACTGCTCCATGAAAGAGTCCCGAAAGCATTTCTTGTAGCTGGAGGTGTTTTTCCCTTTCTCGCAACAAAAGTAACAGTGTATTTTTTCTTCTCACCAACGTTCCTGAAAAGAAGCCTTGCAGGCCTCACCTTCACTGATACAGTCGGAGGTGCATCAACATGAACTTGGTACAGAGTTCTGGCAGCACCCACATTGGTCAATTCACGAGTGTAGCTGACAGTCCTTGATTTGCCAAATAGGATTGAGAATGATGGGTAATTTAACTGGCCTGGATCAGACAGTTTCTTCGAACAGGTAATGTTGGGCCTCTTGGCGACGATTTGGCGGTGCAACGGGGTGTAGTCCAAGGTGCAGAGAAAGGCAACATAGTCATTGACTGAGAGGTCATACACTAATCCTGGAGACATTGCCATGTGGGGATCCACATGACCAGCTCCATGAGCCCACGGGTTGGAGAGAGATCCATCAGCGGCATCCCGAAGTGGGTTTTGCATGTTGTCGTGGTTGTAGGCGGTGGTCATCAGAGCAGATTTGATTGCACTTGGACTCCATTCAGGATGAGCAGCTTTAAGCAATGCTGCTAAGCCACTAATGTGTGGGCACGACATTGATGTACCTGTAGTCATCACCACATAACAGAGTCAACAACCGCACGGTTTCTCAGATGATTGAATAGAAAATGGCTCTTTACAAAAAATGGCCATAAAAGATTCCTAACAAATCCATTCGACATCTGGAAATCATTTCCAAAAGTTTCTACGACAATGTAGAAGATTATGAGAGGCATCATGCAAAAAAAAATAAGATGGGACCATGGAAGCAAATAAAGGTAGCATAGGCCAGCTACTGTAATTCTAATATCTCCTTACTCTAATAACCGCAAATCATGTTTCTGCTTTAACTTTTTCTAAGTATTAGCAGGCGTTATCATTGAGACCCAACACTGAGCATATTGGCTACAACGACGTTTCCTAATTGCAATTATCACACATAACCTTCATGGTAAGAGTCAATAGTTAAGCACGCTGCCATTTATGTTGGAAAACTTATGCAGAAGATTCAAAACATTGATAGAACACAAAAGTTTACTGGACGACACAAAGGTGGGAAAAATCGAAGATGGAGTGATTGGAGTCAATGAAAGCTAAAAAAAAGTTTCATATGCCAGCTAAAACCACAAATTATGTTGCCTGCTTTTACTTTTTCAAAAGTTGGAGGTAAGAGTAACGCCTAGCATTTTCCTCAAGTGGGCTATGGGGAGGGGCACCTCCAGTAGATCAAGGAAGTATTAGATTGCCAGGATTTTGACGCATAGATGATGGGAGTAAGCAACTCCGCATGGCAGCCAACCTAAAACAGATAATGCTTTACTCTGAACTCCTGAACATACTCTGCCTAACACATGTCAAGGACGACTTAAAACCCACATTAGTATTAAAAGTCAGAATCTTCAAATCTAATTCAAAATTACTACTCGCAAAAAAATTGGCCAAGCAAATCCATCAACTGATATCAAGGCTGAAAGTTAGTATTGATATATTTTGACAATGTTTTCCGAAAGGGTGCCAAAAACTGACCTGACCCGAATCCGATCCGAAAATAGCAGGTTAGGGTTGGTTAGGGTTGAGATTTTCGACACGAAAACTTAAATGGGTTGATACAAAACCGATTCGAAATTATATGAGTTAGGTTAAGGTTGAAAATTTTCAACCCGAAAATGACCCACGTAACCCGAAATTGTTTTCGGGTCAAAATCAGGTCGGGTCAACCCGAACCCGACCTTATAATCAAACTATATAAAGTAGATTAAAAAAAAATTACTTAGCCAATCACTCACTCTCCAACCCCAAGCCCAAATTAAAACCCTAAAAGATAATAAAATTACCATAGAGCTGTTTCATCTCAAATCTAAAAGTTTTCTTTTTCTTCTGCCACTCTATTGAATAACCACATCTCAGGGGTGGCAAAAAATGACCAACCCGACCCAAAAATAGCAGATAGGGTTGATATTTTCGGCATTGAAACTTAAATGGTTTGACACAAACCCGACCTAAATTAAATGGGTTAGGATTGGGTTGGGATTTTTAGCCCGAAAACTTAGATGGATCAGGTTCGGGTTGAGGGATAGCTGACTCGAAATTAGGTGATCCGAACACAAACCCGATCTAACACGATCCGTTTGACACCCCTAGTTTTCACTTTTAGATAGGCATCAAGGAACTAAACTATCGACTGTTTTCAGCAATTACTATTGAAATCAAGACTATACAATAGTTCTATGAATATGTAGGCTTATAGAGGGAAACAGAAACACAGGGAATTTTGAACGGAAACATAAAAACACTTTCGTGAAGAATTATAGTATATCATGCTTGTTTGAATTAGGACTAACCATATTTTTGTAAGCATGTTGTTAACCATCATGTCACTAGTCATGCTTTAATTAACGGTGACAGCCGTCACTAGTACTAACTTGAATCAAACATCCTAATCATATGCTCACATTTTAGTTGTCCTTCCCATCCCTCACAAAAACCATTGCCCCCCAATAAACTTCAATCACCAACACTAATCCCAAATTTTTCAACACATTATTCAACAAATTCGACATTCAAACATGTTCAGTAATTGAAACGGTAATTAATGTTCTCTGTATCTAATATGATGCTAATTACTAAGCAATTCCTCAACCCTGATGTTCTCTGTATCTTAATTGCCCTGCATTCAATAATCAATACACGGCAACCAGATTTCTAAGAACAAAAACATATGCAAACATCATAGGTATCATAATTCAAGAACCAAACAGAAGAATTGAATTACTAGAAAACATGAGATACCTGACATGATGTTGAACTGCGTCTTCCTATTATCTTTATCCAACCCTGTAGGTCCAGCACTCTCAGACCAAGCAGCCAAGATGTTAACCCCTGGCCCAATCACATCCGGTTTCAAAATCTGCGGCGTAACCATATTCGGCCCACGAGAGCTAAACGCCGCCACAACCGGCGATGGCCTCACATTCAACACAGTCCCTCCGAAACTCAATACGGCCGTGGCCTTCCTCCCTGCACTCCTCACATACTCCCTTATCTCCTCACCAGCCTTCATCCCCACAGCCACAGCCGGAATCAAATGACTATCCGCTACCAACTCCTCACCGCTAGCTGCCGTATTCGCCAATATCATCCCAACGCCACCAGCCTCCTTCACCACCTCACCTTTCTCCACCCTAGCATTCACCCCACGATCACACAACACCACTTTCCCTTTCACCAAACTCGAATCCAACGACCCGGGCATGCACAAGTTACTTGACCCGTCTCTCCTACCAATCCCCCCATAGAACAATTCCACTGATTTCAACCCCATTCCTTTCCCACTATAAAGGGAAACCCCAGTAAACGTCTTTCCATTTCCTAAAATAGCAAAAGCCGGGAAATCCCGATCTAGTGTCCCCGCCCCAACGGTCATAATCCACGGCGCCGTGTTCGCAAGTGACGCCCGTGAGGGCCCGCTATTACCAGCCGAGCAAGAGACAAAAATACCCTTCTCCATCGCCGCGAAAGCGCCGATTGCGATAGTGTCACGAAAATACGGCGCTGATCCTCCTCCCAACGAAAGCGACAGAACGTCGACTCCATCGGAGATTGCTTTGTCAATTCCGGCGAGAATGTCTGATCCGAAACAACCCGTCTTGAAACAAACCTTGTAAATCGCTAACCTCGCACGGGGCGCCATCCCCCGGGCCGTCCCGCTCGCGTACCCCAGCAAACTAGCGTTCCCCACGTGCCCCCCAGCGGCAGTGCTCGCCGTGTGGGTCCCATGTCCGTCGGTGTCGAACGGCGAAATGACGTCGTCCGTGTTAAAAATTCCTCCGGAAGCCATCTTGTACCCGTGCGAGAAGCTCCGTGCGCCGATGAGCTTCCTGTTACAGGCGGAGAGAGGAAACTCTGGGCCCAACTCACACTCCCCCTTCCACCGAGCCGGCACTGGAGACATCCCCGAATCGTCGAACGACTTCGAAGAGGGCCAAATTCCGGTGTCGAGTACCCCAATTATGACATCAGACGCGTCCAGGTTGTCCCCGGCAGAGAGACCCTCCCCGGCAACATCCAACCCCAGAAACTCCGGCGTCCTAGTCGTGTGGAGAGTGTACAGAGTATCCTCATACACCCCGAAAACGTCGTCGTTTTGACGGAGCGCATCGGCTTCGGAATCCGTCAAAGTAGCGGCGAAACCAGAGAAGGAGTCAGAGTAAGAGTACAAAAGAGAAGGAGCAGAGGATGAAGATTCCGATGAGTCAGAGTAAAGAGACTGGAGACTAGAGGAGTACCAATCATGGGGGGTTCCGAAAATGTCAGGCTTTTGAAGTTGGTTCATGTGAATGACGTAGGATTTGCGAAGAGAAGAAGAAGAAGAAAGATGGAGGCAATTAAAGAGAAACAGAGAGAGGAGGAGAAGAGAGTAGATCTTGAAATTGGACGACATTGTTGAAGAAACTGAAATTTGGTTACCGAGTGGGAGTGAGGCGTTACATACAGTCACAAACTCACAATGGAGGAGCGATCGTTGTCATACGGAAGAGGAATAGCAGGTATGTTTGGTCGGGGCTTATTTAAATTTTTGAATTTGGGAGTGGTTTATGCTTTATTTACTCTAACTACCACTGTTTTCCGTTTTATCCGTTTGCAAGTAAAGTGTGGATTGTGTTGTCTACAAAAATGCGGATTTTGCGGGGCCTAATTTTTCATGTAAATTGCACTCCTTAAATTGTTTACTCTATCCTTTCCCTTTTATTTGCGAGCCGTTTTTCACTAAGCATATACACAGCATATTTAATGTATATTATTTTCATTTCTAATATTCATTATAATCAAATCAAATCAAATATACATGTAAAATTTTATAAACAGTTGTTTCATATTGTGCAACTAGATGTTTAATGTACAAACTATTCAAATATAATGTACATTACTCACATAGCTAATGATTATTACCTACGAATTAAATGAACATGTAAAATATTTAATCCCCATTTCATATGTCAGCAATTTCAGTGAGTAGAAGTTCCAAGATGTTGAATGTATATAATAGTCAACACTAATATACATTATTCATATTTCTGTTGTTCATGATTATCGAATCTAATGTATATTGTATAATAAATATCATACGCTAGCACCGGACTTTTGAGCATATGCACTAAAATGAGTAAATAATATACTCAATACTAATAAACATTTAAAATATTTCTATTGTTCATTACAATCGAATCAAATGCACATAGTAAATATGAAAACTGGAGAGGCGAATTTTTCTTTGTTTCAAATTTGGTAAAAACGGAAAACGAAGAGTCACATCACCAAGGTTTGTGCTAATAATGAGTGTGTGAAAAAACTTAAAAGAGAAGTGACAGTTCAGTTCCCGCAGCAATGATTCATGTTTTTGGGAAACTTTAAACTGCCAATGTTCATTACACTTTACCAACATGTTCATTTTAACTTAAAAGTGTATTTGCTCATTTAATTTAAGTAGAACATCATCTTATAGTTTGTTTTACTTAAGGTTTTTTTAAAGCTTACTCAGCTTAAGTTTTATTATAACGTGTTTCAGAAGAAAAAAAAATGTTTTCAAAATGAGTTTATGCTAATTTATTTAAGTAAAAGTCATTTAAACACCACCACCAGTAGTCATGTGAACATATTGAATGGAAAAGTATGTATACACGGATACACCAAGGCTAGCCTAGTTGTATACTACATAATATAAAATGAGTCTAGATAACTAAGTAAATAGAGGAAGTTTATTGTTTCTCATAACTTTGAATAAACATGGACTCAAATGTTGAATATTTACGTACTCCATTTAAGTTTGTAATTTGATCTTTCATTGACGGTTTTGTTACTTGTCACATCATCATACATTCTATAAGATGTAACTTACTAGCTAGGATATATACATATACACTCCAAATGCGGTTCATGATAGATGTGTCCTCTGATTTTTGCAGCCAACAACCCAACAACTGTGAAGGCGATTAATGCATGTCTTGTAAGATCGACAATCATTCGGAGGGTAAAGCATCCTAGCAAGATGCATGACAGATTCTCTAGTAGAAAATCAGTTATTTGCTTCAGCCCATTTACATCGGTTATATAGACAAATACAACAAATTGTATATTTCAGAGGAGATTTTATTAGTTGCTACGGTTCCTAAGTCAAATCTAAGCAAATAGACAGAGTATTTGCGGCAGACCGACAATTGGATGTTATGACCGCAGCAAATGATGATCCTATTTGCATCAGTTTTCTTGATTTGACCGCTGCATGTAATCCTATTACTGCTTTGGTTTTTGTTTCTTGATGAGAATGTCAGTAAACTTATTATCATAGTGTAATTTATTACACTTTGTTGTACATGGAATGCTTTTTTAAGCCCTTGATACCCCAGATGTTTTATCATTCGCTTCTAATTTATACACATATATTATTGTTAGACTACATGAAAAAATGGTTGAAACATCACTGAACCATTTGATACCTTAAATGCTGAAAGATTTTTAGATTTGGGACTGTTTCAATCCCTACTTTGTACATAAATCAAGTGACAGTTGTTCTTGGCAAACATCTTATATATCAACTCTATTTTTTTCATGCTTTCCCTACGTAATTCTTCAAAGGAAGCAACTTAAATCATTTCCTGATTTTACGATGATGGACAGTATTGTCAAATTCTTGAATTCTAAATATAAACTTGTGTCCTTAATATATTGATTTAAGGTTGGATTTTTTTGCTTAATTCTTGAATTTTGAAGTGCCGTAAATGATCATGCGAAGCCCTTTGTGCTTAATGCATGGATGTTGGACTGCTATAAATACTCGTGCTGGAAAATTACCTATTTGCGGCTATCATAGGCCAAAGCCACAGCAAATGGCTGAAGCATTGAATTGTATTTGCTTCAGTCACTAGCTATCAACAATAGCAAACGAATAACCATAGAAGCGTACTTGCGTTGGATACAGGGTATCACTCACAAGAAATGATTAAATTAATCCGATGTTATGACCTATTGGCTTCGGTTATTCACTGACAATCCCCGCAAACAGTCACTTTATTGCTTCTGTTTTTTAACCATCGCAAATGACTTCGTGACATTTGCTTCACTAATAATTGCGTTACCTAGTTGTATAACCACCGCATATAGGCTATTTTATACAAGTTATTTGTAACAAAAAATATTGGTTGAAAGGTGTGGTTGTTCAACCCATGCATTTCAAAAAACAAAAGCTATGATCTCAAGCCTAGAGTTTTTAATATCAGATATAAATAATATAATTTTAGATACAAAATATAATCTCTGTTATAAATTATTAGATCTTAGAGTCTATGGTCTTAGGGGAAAGATTCAATGAAATGGCCCTCCAAATGCTAGCAATATCGCAGATGCTAACAATTTTTTAGTTGCCAACAATAATGAAATGATGAAACACTTGCCTCGTTCTTAGGCTAGAGCTCGGAACAGCCAAACCCAATTTTAAAGTCTTCCGCGACATTCACCAATTACTCAACTTAAATTGGTCGATATTGGGTTTATTGGTCAACATTGAGGCAGAGTAAAGGATGCTGATAAAATAGGTGTTGGGATACCATAGTTAGCCTGATGAAGAAGCTGAGAAGGTCATGAAATCATAAGTATAATTGGGGAGTTTTATAGAGAAGTTCCATAAGAGATATGAGGAGGAGTTGACATGAGAACTCTATTTTTATTTTATTTTTATTTCTTTTAGGTTTATTGTCCCACTAGTGAGATGGAGAGACAATTCACACCTTATCCAAATATACATTTACTGTTTATATTATGTATTAATAGTCTAGACTAAATGAATCAACATTTGGCATAAAGACGCATCATACAAATAACCATTAATATGTAAGGTTCAATTTGAAATAACAAGTCTTAAACCTCAAAAGTTTTTATTATATTATTATCATTCACCCATTTAGATAGGGATGTCAAAATCTGACCTGATCCACAAAACTACTTGAAATCGATCTATATCCGACCTGGTTATGACCCAAAAACTGAGATCCGTAACCTAACCCAATCCGACCTGAAGTCAACCCAACACTGATTAGACCTGATATTTCAAGATTCGAACCCAATCTACATCCGATCTGAATATGACTTGACTCATTAATGACCCAACCCGAAGACAACCTAAACCATTAATGACTTAATCCGATGACAACCCAAAACTAATTAGACTCGGCGAATAACGGTTATGACCTACCTGACAACTACCCGTGACTCGATTTTATCAACCTGTTAATAATCTAATTATGTATGACCTAATTTTACTGACATATATTTTTAACTGATTTGAGATAGCCTTAAAACTATACTTTCATATTAATTTCAAAATAGATATTTTATGAAACTAAATTAAGAATTTCTAACATACTTCTTAAATATTTTGACCCCACCTAACCCAACCCAAAAAAGGCCAAAATGACTTGTTTAGACTCGATCCGACAAGAACTCATTCGATAATTTTCCATCAACATTTATCTGTAGATACAATCACATTATCATTTCTATTTTTGAAGGCTTTGAAAATTCTTCCAGAGGAGCCTTATAGTCATAAAAGATGGGTTGTGCATGAAGTATGTTGTTTCATGATGTTCTATTTGTGCATGAATTATGTTGTTTAATGAATTATGTCTATCAAATCTCCGTGATACGAAATAACTCATTTAGGAACAGATCTGGATTGACCCGAACCGACTATGATCTGAACTCAAAATCTACTTGAACCCAAAATAACCCGCTATAACATGTCTAAGAATCGATTCAAATTAACTTGAACATAACATGATCCGAACCCGAAACAACCCGCTATAACCCGTATGGAACCGATTTGAATTGACCCGAACCGAACATGATCCGAACTCGAAAAAAATCATTGTAAACGACCATGAACCGATCCGAATCGACCTGAACCGAACATAACTCGAACCAAACATGACCCGGCCTGAACTTGGACTGAACCCGACAAAGTAAATAACCGATTTGACCCAACCTGACCCATAAGAATAAATTTACCCGTTTTAACCCGACTCGATGAGAACTGACCTGCGATGGGTCAACCCAAAATCGATCCATAGACCCGAATTAACATCCTTACATTTAGATAGTACAATGAGTAAAATGAAAGTAATGGGAATTTAAGGAGCAAAAGAATAAAGTCTTACACTACCTTACTGAATTGTAACCGTAGCGCTATCTAACCTTATTGAGTTGTTTCGTTCACAGTTAAGAAGGTAAACAAAAGTGAATTACAGAAAAGAGTAAAGACTAAATAAGGACCGTTAATCCCTTATGATTTTGATTATGTCATGCAGTGTATTATGAGAAGTGCCGTCACTATCATTGTGTACGGCTACTTGACTACATCTTTGATGTCTTTGAATAAACAGGTTTCCTTTGGATTAAGAAAGCGTCATCTGGGGCGTTATGAGCGGAGTAACACACACTTTATTCCATTTGACAATGATCCCATTACATTTTTCTATTAAGCTAGTTTGGCTAAATAGGTGTACAAATAACGCCTATAATATCTACACAACTCTGTGTTCGATACATGCATGTATTGCGTTTTGGTCTTTGCTAATTGAAGACCTAAATCACTTATTGAATTGGGAATGTACAAGTACATAATGTAATATTGTGGTCGATTACTTTCTCTAATACTCCCTCGTTCTCTATTTATGATCACGTATCGTGAATGTAGAATATAGAATGAACCAATCAATTAATGATTTGAACAAGTGTAGGACTAATTAAGAATACTTGCAAGTAAACGACATAAGAGTTGACGCGGTATGATTAATCATTTGCTCCGTAATCAGCATGTGTGGCTAAATCGCTAAATCAGCGCAAAGTGCGGATGAATTAGGAGTGGATGTACAACTAGCATCCACACACTCCTAACAGTCCCAGGTCAAACCACGTACACTTTAGAGTCAAATTGTTGAGTGAATTCTATTCAATTCCGGATTCTCCGTTGTTCATTTTATAGATCCAGATACAGTGCTTGCACATCAACTCACCTACTAAGATTCTTTTACAAGGCTCTCAACATTTATTAACCCTGATTTATAACATCACCCTTCATTTTTTAAGTTCCATATTTTAATGTCTGATGTGGATGTAAGAACTAGGCAGTTGCTCCTGCCTCTTATCCTTACTTGCCGTTTGATACTCCAAATTTGACCATAGATTCTCAACGTGTTATAAGAAATAATATATTTAAGTGAATTAGATACATCTCAATGTAAATTTTTTAGGATATGAATTTTCATAATTTTTTAACTTACGGATTTGAAGATAAAAACGTTTAGAGTCGTGTATTGAAAGCCATGGGGTTTTCTTCGAGGGGCGGATGGAGTAAGTACAGATCAGTGAGTTGTTCGTACATTTGTTTAAACAATCAAGTTTAATTCAGGTAGGCTGGTCTACCTTAAACAATCAACCCCTTAATATTAAGAAAATGGGTTAATAGAAGTATGTAAACTTACAAAAGATTAAAATGAATCAAGCTTAATTCTGGTAGCTTGGTATACCTTAAACAATCAATCTCTTGATATTAAGAAAAAGGGTTTACAAAAGATTACCATGTACTCCGTAATTAAGAGTTTGGTAAAATCATAAAATGTATGATGCGAATGGGCTAAGATTAATTTGTAACTTTTTGTTAATTAGCTCCTAATGATTTCAAGTATAGGAAAAGTAGAAATTTTCATTAAAATGGTTGAAAATGGAGTTATGAGTAAAAATTACATTTTACAAAAACTGAAAACTGTATTCAAGAAAAATTATATCTTTGAGAAGCATGGGTTTAGGGGATAAAATAGACATTTCAATACCTAAATCGATTTAAAAAGAAATTTTAAGAAAATAAATCAAAGGATGTTTTTTTTCTAGAATTTTATAAAATAACTAAAGAAATTATTATCGTTGAAATTAAATTGAGTTTTGATTAGACTAAAATTGTTTGAGAAAATCAATTAGTTGAAATAAATAGAGAAATTTGATTCGGCCTCCGATCAATGCCGTTGATTCGTGATATAAAGCCTCAGTGGTTGTTTTGATGAAGTTCAAAGTTGACATGTTATGCTAATCAAGTAAGTGATTAAGTGTACTAATGTGGACCAAATTCACTTAATGGCTAATTTAAGATTGGCTTATGCACACTTTGAACCCAATTGCAAATCCTTGTCTGTTAACCAAGTTAGTTAAGTCAACTATTGACTTAAACTGCAAAATGGGCCTATTAAGCCCAAATAAGTTCAAAAGGATAAGGGCCTTGAATCAAGGCCTAAACCCACACCCCACATGTATGGGTAGTCTAAGAAGAAAAGGTAAATGAGCCATGGATCATAACTTACGGTCACGCATATGATATTGGGCCAAACCCGGGCAAGAAGTCGGCAAGAACCCCGAAGTGAAGCAAATATACTTTAAATTAAAATTAATAGAAAGTGACACTTTAAGCAACTATGGGGTGTTTTGTATAATTGTGGGTAGCCCAAAATCAAACTTTTTTTTTTTTGGAAAGGGGGAAGCACAATAACAAAATAACACTAGAGCCTTTTCCTTGCTTTAGCTTTAGTTTATAGGGAGAGAGCTCGAGAAACTAAAGCTTTGGAAACCTTAAAACAAGAAATAATATAATATTCGTTCTAGTCGCTTGACTAAGGTACTTCCAGATGCCATCAATTTAGACTGAAGCGCCCAAGATGACAAAACTTACTCACATGGTAATTTAGAGTGAAGGCTACCCATCTTAATTATCTTCCATTTTTCTAAAATTTGACTCCTTTTACCTTCTGGAGATCTTTAAGTCCATATATTTATTTACCAAGGTAAACAGACAGAACTCCTATTATTTTCAACTACCAGACACAATAAGAGGAATTGTGTCTCTATTTATTTATTTAAGCCAAAGAAATAATTCTATTTTTGGCAAGTCACAAATTCGGGCTAGTTAGCAAACCCAATGGGCTGTTCAAAACCACATAAGTTATATCTTCATTTTGCCTATTATGAAGGGAATGTATCCACGTCATATATATACTCTGAAAATTTGCTAAGTCATTATAAATATATTTGCATTTCCTTTTAGAGATTTATTAAGGATTTTTAAGGTTTCTCTAAAAGTATATTTTGATTTATAATCAAGTGTTATTAAGCTTTATTTTAGGGTTTTTTTAATTAGAGTTACTCACATTTTATCAGGAGTTAAGGTTCTTAATTAACACCTGAAAAAGCATGCCGTTACACGAAAGATGCTAGAATGGACCTTTAGACTATCGTTCCTTGAAACAGGATTGGTAAAGGTAAAACCTGCATAACAATAATTAGCTGGCTTTAGGGGTGGTATTTCGAGAGAATCTACTCCGATGCTTAAGTCATTCAATGTCACTTATGATCAAAGGAATCTTCCTAAAACAATGAATGCTAGAGAGAATCATAGCCATAAATGAAGTGTTTATATCCTAGAAGAGAGAAATGGTGATAGTTTATGTGTACCATCAAGTTGAATTGTCCATAATTCAAAATTATTGGCCCGGCCTAATTTTTCTTTCTCAAGTTTTGGACCGATACATTACGTGTGGGTCGTTGACCATGGGCCTACAAACAAGCCCAAGTGACTTTCAATCCTTAATCTTGTAATTGGCTTAGACACTTACTTTATTGATAATCCTTTATAAATGAAGGATTAGCCCATTGTGGGAAGATGGTGAAGGACTATATGAAATGTATAAACACTTTTTTTTTTCCTTTTAACTTTACTAGTCTTTGATTGCATGACAAAATTTGTAGCAGCTCAACGCATCGATTGTCATAACTAGAAAACTAATTATCTAACAAAAAGTATTGTATACATATGGGAGATAATAAAGTTATTGTATTTTCAGTAAAAGTGACCCATCAATATAATAAAAGTTATCCCTCAACATAACAAATATTAGTCTTTATCAACTTAGAGGGGGTAAATTTTGTTATATTAAGAGGTCACTTTTACTAAGGACGCAATAAATTTATTGTATCTCGTGTGTATACAATACTTTGTGATTATCTAAATATTTAGCTTATATAAAGGGTTATTATTAATTTATTATACATAAATCCTCGCCACTGTAATATTCATTTTCATAAGGATCATTGACATACTGTTTAAGATTAGATCAAAGTTCCAGCACAGGAGCAAACAATTACTTCAACCAAAAAAATATATATTATTAGAAGAAATCTTTAGATGCCTCACTACATTCTCCATGTGAAAGAAATGCTCAAAACATGTATAATACTTTATAATTTAAAAAAAAAAAAAGGAAGAAGTGATAGATTGGCAAAAAATAACCTGAATGTTACAGCCCATAAGATTCGCAGTTGATCTTCGTATGTGTTAGCAAATCCTTGGCTGCTTAATCCTAGACGTGCAAACAAACGACCCAATTGATTAGTGGAGCTTGTTGCTCAATCACCCAAGGTCTACTGTCTATGATTTCCTCCAAATTGGCAGCATGGACGAAAGAGATGGATTACATTATTTTAAATAAAATTGGGATTTGAGGGCCTAATTGCCTCCATAATACATATCATGTATAATTTTTATTTTTTTAACTTTGATTTTTGTCCTCGTACTACTCTTCTAAATGACATGAGGCTCATTTATGTGTCATTTGCTACAACAAACCAAATGTTGAGTTTCATATGTGTAATGTTATGTTACCGTAGCTAATAAATAATATAAGTATTGTCGTGAATCATGATAGGGAGAAAATTTTCTAATCAGTTGTTTTGTAGAGCTGGTAATGGATTGGGTTGGGTTGATACACTTAATACTTGTTGGATTTATGAATTGTGGAGGAAAAAGCACTAAGTTAGAGTTAATGCATGGGTATACAATTGTACTTTTACACTTTATCTTTTGAGTTTGACTCAATCCATAAAGGAAAATCGAGCAAAACTATATAAAAATATTTTCAGGTTAGGCGAGTTGAAATCAGATTGAAAATTTTAATTTAGCCTAACTTATTTTTTTATAGGGTTGAGTTGAGTTAGGTTGACCCATTTAATTAATTAGGTTGAAAATTTTAACCCAACCCTTTTTAAATTGGTTGGGGTCAAATTGAGTTCGGGGTAAATAGGCGTGTTGGGTCAATTTTGGGCGACCGTAGTTGTTTAGTAAATTTATTGAAAAACAAGTGAACATCCCTTCTCACGAGTTGACAGTAAATGATAATTGCTCAAATATAAATGTAAAATAGATAGTTTTAGACACGTTTGAAAGACATTGACTTATCAATACAAATAATTTTCTTTAAATAATTGTATCTTTTCAATCCAAGAAGCGAGTTTGCCGACTGACATAGTACTTGATACAAAGACATGCTACAGTGATACATATAATGATATTGGACACCACCTACGTTACAAATTAGGCCTCATTATTAAAAAGAAAAAAAAAATAGATTGGAGGAAGCTTAGTAGAAGTTTGGTACAAAATAATATAATCAGTCAAAATATGTAAGCCGTTCACCACCGGCTCTTCATGTCAGCACGTTGAACCTGTAAAATAGTTCATCAATCTTGTCAATACATATAGTGAAAGGAAAGAGACACTTCCTTCTAAAAAAGAGAAGGCCATTTAAATTCTATCAAAAATCTTTATGTATCATTGACATATTCTTCTAATTCTCTTTATGATAATTTATAGGTACAATTTTGCAAAAAAAAAAAAACAAAAATGATTTAACAATAATAGCTAATAAAAAAAGAACCTCATAAATAAAAGAATGAACCAAAAAACAAAGGTATACTATATCCCTATTCTAATTATCTAGACAATTTTGCTAACTTCTATTTACAAATATGAAGTTTTCTCTTTTTCACTTTGGGGCCTATTGTATCCCCTTTTTTTTTTTCTAGGGTCTATGCTCCTCTTCCCATGTGGTGATGGCCAGGGGAGTTGAACCCATTTCTTAGATTTCTTTGTACATTAGGGTCTGAATTTACTGGGCTTGAACCCTTGGGTGCCCTTAGACGATTTATGTCGTGGCGACGACGAGGCCGTTCTTGGTTGTTGCCGTTGTCTCTCCTAGTCTCACCTCCCAACTTATCATGGGCGGGGCTTCGATCACTCGGGGCAGTGTAAACGAAGGGCCCAGATGGGATATCATGGACTAGGCCCAACAAGGGTTCCAAGGTCTTTACGACGACACTCATTTTGGGCCTGCTTTTGGGTCGGTGGCTCAAGCATTGGTAGGCTAGTAGTGCAGCCTTTTGGGCTCCATCTTCCGAGTATTGACCCTCCAATCTTGGGTCCATCAAACGAGCGAGTCTTCGTTGGCTTTGTAGTTGTGGTCTAGCCCAATCGGCTAGGTTTTGTTCTCTTTGAGGACGGTTTTTGTCCATTGATCGTCTTCCTGTAAGGAGCTCCAAGAGTACAACTCCAAAACTGTATACATCACTTGCCGCTGTCAAATGACCTGAAGTAAAGAATACACAAATAACTTAGTACATTTGATACACCATGGAAGTTAGTAAAAATTTATTCTTATCTTAATTGAGTTATTATCCTTTATCTTGCTTGATTGGATAATCCATCTATACCCGTCAAGTTAGAGGAGTTTTATTTCTTTAAGTTACTTAAAATTGTCAAATAATTTAGTTAAGGTATTACCATCAAATAAAGTTTTAAAACGTGAAAATTATGATGAATACTTAGTTTGTCCAAAGAAAATATATTTGACACATACGTATGAGTACTCTATTAGGAAGAGAGTATACATACTCTATGAAGAAGAGAAAAATTTGTCGTACCTGTCATGATATATTCAGGAGCAGCATAGCCTTGGGTGCCCATTACTCTAGTAGAAACATGAGTGTCATCTCCCTCAGGACCATCTTTAGCCAGGCCAAAATCAGATAGCTTAGGTGTAAAATCCTGCAAGTTGATATATTAGTAAGTAACATGAATAAATATGTATACGAGTTGCATTTCTGTTACTTCATTATTGAAGAATGAAAACATATTAGAGAGTTATCAAGCGCATTATACTTACAGAATCCAACAAGATGTTTGAGGCCTTGAAATCTCGGCAGATAATAGGGTTCTCTGCTTCGTGGAGAAACGCGAGTCCTTTAGCTGCTCCAAGTGCGATCTTAAGCCGAGTTAACCATGGAAGTGAAGCTGAAAATCCTGCAAACAAGACAATTTTTAAACATACATTGAATAAGATGAATTGCGCTTCTTTAATTTTTCCATAGACTATATTACTCGCCTATATACAAACAATTGAAGAATTCAAGAGAGTTACATACGTCATGGTTACAAAATGTACTTGAAAAAAATGGAAGTTTCAAAATTAAATCTATTTTTGATGTAAATTGAGAGGTCAACATATATTTTGACGTGATTTGTAAATCTATTTTGTCTAGATTAAAGAGATGGATAGATACTAACGTGCATGCTAAAGAATTTACTAGATGGAATAAAAGTTAAAATCATGCTGCTACACTTTTTTTTTTTTTTTTTTTACATTTGAAAAGATTTAAAAATTAAATATCATAAAAGAAGAGTAAGAAGAAAAAGAAACACGGGCTAAATGCTCCTACACTTTTATTCAATAGGGATAACGCAAATAATAATGCACTAACCCTATTTACTTTATTTTTATGGGTTTGTTTCAAATATGGTCGCAAAAAGCTTTCCTCTACCATTATACCCAAAATTCATTAATAATAACAAAAAATTCATATATATAAAATAACAAAAAACTAATAAGTATAAGAAATTAATTATGTACTATATGTATAATGGAATATTAACTACAAGAAAGCATTAAATGATAGATTAGAAATTTGAAGTGAACCAACAATTTTATTTTCTTTTTCTTGTCATCCTTTCCAAAAAAAGGTACAAACATATATGGAAATCATGAAAATAAGGTGTCAATATCAATCACCTAATGTACACCTAATCCTCTAGAAGTGCCACAAATAAAAAGATTATAAGTTGATGATCACGGTAGAAGAATGATGGAAGCTAGCAAACCAAAAAGTTGCATGAAAGTGGAAAACGAATAGATTTATAATCAAATTAATTAATAATTGAATGAAATGATTAAGTTGGTGAACTTACTTCGAAAGAGCTGGTTTTCAAGGCTACCTCGAGGCATATACTCGTAGACTAAAACTCTGTGTTCTTCTTCACAGCAATATCCTATCAACTTTACCAAGTGGGGATGTCTTAGTTGTCCAAGCACCTTAACTTCAGCCTGCACCAATCATATTAAAGGACAAAATGAATTATATATTTCTCTCTCATAAATTTATAATACCCCACCAAATCAATTATCTTAAGATGTAACAAAAAAAAAAAAGCAATATAAATTTAATCATTTTACCCAAATTATAGTTAGTATAAACTGGTACGATAAAGTTATTGTATCTTCACTAAAAGTGATCCCTTGAAAAAACAAAAGTTACCTCTTAAATTTGATAAAGATTGACATATATTACGTTAATGGATAACTTTTGTTATAGTAAGGGATTACTTTTTACGGGAGACATTATAAAATTAATGCACATATATATCATTTTTTTTTTTTTATCATTTCAACAGGTAAATAACGTTCAAATAAATACGAACCACCTTAATAATAAAAATTTAACGAGGTGGAAGGAGAAAAGGTCCATACCATCCACTCGCGATGACCTTGGTCGCCATCAAGGTCAAGAATTTTGACGGCAACTGGTTGGGCCTTCAACCCGGGCCTAACCTTATCGTCGATGAACCCCTTATGAACCGGACCAAACCCGCCTTCCCCTAGAAAGTTGTTGGAGGAGAAGTTCTGAGTGATCAACCTGAGCTCATTGAGATTAAACTCGTGTATGTTCGAGCCAGCAAGAGAAATGGATAGATCCTCAGATATGGTGCGCGAATTGGGGTCATAGTTGATGAACCGGGTTTTTTGATGCTGATAATCAACTACTTTCCTTGGTTTTGGAAGTTTTGCAGCGGATTCATCTATAAAGCCACAAGCCCCGCAAAACATAAATGCTCTCCATGAGAACTTGTTGAGTGTCATTGTATATGTATATGATCTCAAACAATATAAAAACTTTGGTATATGAGAAAATATAATGTGATCTTCTGTCTCCGGCCTAGCTTAGCTAGCTCTATATGATTACGCTATGATGATGTAGTTGGGCTTGGATAGTTGTGCCTTCAAAATGTCATGAAATTTTTTAGAGAGGGAAAGTAGAGAGAGAAGGAAGGATTTGTTTGGAGAGGGGTGGAAAATGAGAAATGGAAGGCAAGACTTTTTAAAGGGTGGAGAAAAAGTTAAGGGAAGTGAGGAACCCTTCTCTTATTTTGTCCTCTAATATTCAAATCAACAACTACCCTCCCCAATACATACATTTTAGATAGAGGTTCACAACTCATTTTCAAGTATTCTTTTTTTTTTTTTTAATTTTTTTTTTATAATACTATAGTGGGTTGAATTTTTAATAAAGTTTTAACAAATATGTGGAAATTAAATTTCCCTTGTTGGATCTATGGAAATATGTGGAAGTATCTATATGTTGTGTAAAAACTAAGATAAGGAAGTCTTAAGGTCTTATGTATTTGGTTGAAATTAGACAATGACAAACATGGCTACCCTTTCTTTGACTTTGGCTCTCATTTTGCTATATTACGTTCTTTTGTGTCAAGCATTGCTTGCCCTCAAAGTTTAACAATATTTGGTAGGGCCGATTAAGATGATCAATGATGTCAAATTATATCAAATCCTAATTATTATTAGTCAAATTAGCCAATAGTTTCTTCAGGATATATAGGCCTCGATGAAATTCCCATGTGCACAATTATTCAACTTATGGAATCCAAATTATCCAACACTTGTAAACAAAGAACGTTCGAAATCCCAAATGGTAGTATAATGCTAATGCTTGTATATAACAACGAGTCTATTATATTCGACTTATTTTGATTTATTTAACATAATAAGTTGTGATAAATTAATATAACTTCAAATAAAAACTGAATCCAGTCAAAATAGGTTTTATTATATTATTTCTCACACTCAATGAGCTTATATCAATCACTTAGAAGTTTATGTAATTTAAATGTAGATAAGTTTAGATATTATAAGAATAGAAGAAAAAGTCGAATACTCCCTTCATTTTTTTTTCTTCCCATTTTTTCCATTCGAAAATTTCAATTTGATCTTCTTTTTATATTAATTTATATTATTTTTATACAATATTAATAATATTTAATATTAATATATTATCTAGGTTTCTTTCCGAATTCCAAATGAGAAGAAAAAAATGGAGAAAGTAATAACACAAAACCTATAGGAGTGCTAAGTAACTTTAAATAAGCTGGAGATTGTCCTATATAATAACTAAACTGAGTAATATATATATATATATATATATATATATATATATATATATATATATATATATATATATATATATATATATATATATATATATATATATATATATATATATATATATATATATATATATACTTCTATAATTATTTAAGGTGAATGGCTTTAGGATAGATACATTTCGTTTACCGATTTCCCCTTATTATTGTTGAACTAAATTCATTTGGATTATTATTATTATTATTATTATTTATTTATTTATTTTTTCTAAAACGAACTTCAACTTTTTTTTTCTTCTGAAATTAGTGAAAATAATGTGACGAAATTGAGCTGATAATAGTTGAGCTGCCACAGTGGATTTAAATGTATTAACTATAGACGTATGCAAATTGGTTTGTAGGTAATTATTGGAAGCATAAACTATAGTCCTAATTAAAAAGGTCATGCATTTTACATTAGAAATCGATCACTTTTTCTAACCAATCTCATTTTTATCCATGAATTGTTGAACTCATAACTTGCTTTGAACATATCAAAGATAAAAATTGAAACAAGTTAGTAAATTACTGCAACATCCGATGCCAGCTTGTTCTTGGTTGTTACACTAGTTTAGCCGCACATCATTGGAAAGATGGGCCGCACTAGAGTAGTTCGAGTGTGGTGAGAATTTTATTAGCTTTCAATTTTTATGCAATAAGCTAAATCTCTAATGTTTAAATATGAAAAGTTTTGAAAAAGTCATCTACTTGTAAACATTGAATTTTTTTTTTATAAATAGTTACTTAGACAATACTCACTCCAAAGTTCTCTTTGATTTACATATGATTGAACTCTGGAGTACCACTATGTCCAACAAATTTGCTGTCCATATACTGTAAACATTTTAAAGATATATATGAAATTTTAGGGTCTATACACACGGGCACGTTAACTTTATTGTGTCACCAGTAAAAGTAATCCCTCGATATAAAAAAAGTTATCATTCAACACATCTTTATCAACTTTTTAGGTTAAATTTTGTTATTTCAATGGACCACTTTTATTAGGGATACAATAATTTTATTGTGATCCCGTATGTATACAATACTTTGTGAATAATATATCCATTTATTGCTATTATTTGATGATTTTTAAGATAATTGCTAAATAGATGCACCAATGTAACAATGTTTGAGAGTATAATAATTTGCACTCACTATATCTCTATATATATGACAAATGTACGTTTTTATGGTCATTATAAATTTAATTGATTGGTCTGGCGCACATTTTATTCATGAAAAGAAACTACATTATTACTAACACGCATATAACTGTCGCACACTCGCACTATAAGTAGTATTACCTATTTTTATCTCGAGTACAGTGTGAACTGTGAAGCAATTTTCAAGGACGGTACCATTTCGACCATCTGTATTTGATACATAGTACATCATATAATATACGAAAAGTATCATTTACTATCTCTTGGTATCTTCTAGAACCCAATTTTAGCACACATCACAACAACTTAACATTGAAAATTTGTATAGCATGCATGAATGGGCCTTAACGTGATATATGACTTAATTTTTAGACATGTGATACAGCTATAATCAAGTCATGACAAACTCTATAATTAAAAGTTCGAACAATAGTTTTCAATCACAGTAAGGCTAAGCATATTCCGTATATAGTAAGATTCCACGTACATTATTCATCATATTCAAATTATACATCCCACATCGAAACATGCTTGTTAGATATATAACTCGTGATAAAATCTATTCTAAGTAATGGTTTATATGGATGGGTTTATTCCACTTAAAAGTAAATAACTAAATAAAATAGAGATACGGGAGATAGAAGTGAAAGAAACAAATTCTAAATATCTCTTCGAGAATCACCAATTATTTGAATATTGCATTCAGACAAATGTAAAAAGAAAAAAAAGAATAAAATGATTAAAATGAGTTATATCATTCTAGTTATAAGTTTGACGATATGGTATTGTCTCTTTTTAATTAACTTTAATCAAATTTGTTTGCGTAGATCCTTTGTATTAGTGTATGTAGTAGGTAGCATTATCCATTGTTACGTTGGAGCAGTAAGCTCATCAATCATCACAAGTACGTAGCAAAGTTCATAAAAGTGGAGGAAAAAAAAAAAAAGCTTAATCAAACACTAAACGCATAAGACCTAGGTTTAATGGTATAATAATATTGGTCAACTGATTAAGGCTACACCTTAGTACGAACTGCATGCTAACATTATTATATAATATATAGATATTTATGTAATATAATAACGCGGTTAAAAAGAAAATACAAGTACCGCATAATAGAATTGAAATGTATGAGAGTTGTTGAAAGACACGTCCGCTTGAATTTTTAGTATTTACCCTTTTTAAGAGAGATGAGAAAAGATAAAAAGAACACGGTTTCGCAAGCAAAGACCGAAGTGGGCCGGGCCTGCCACGGCTAGGTCAGAGGGCTGAACCGCAAAAGTGGCTAATAAAGAATGTAGTATGACTAACTCAACCAAGTTGGTAGGTTGAAATATCATTGTTGTTGACTTCTAGAAGCTTTATTTTGTCCTTTGATCTTTTTATTTTTAATATTGTTATTCTTAGAAGTCAAAAACACAAAAATCAAAATGTAATGCTACGTATGAATTACGCGAATTCTAACATAGCCCCTCCTAATCAGATTAGTATAGCTTCTACTTCTCAGTTCACACACACACACAACCTTAGTATAACTTGCTCCCAAAAATCAGATTAGTTTGTAAACTGCTGTCATTGATATATAACAGTTTAAAGAGGGACTTAAATTTACACTGCTGTCTTACAATTTTTTTTTTTTTTTTTGAACTCCATACCTCATTTCTCCATCATCAAAAAATGTTTAAATACCAAGTAAATTCATTGTCCTTGACAGCGGTTTTGCACTGGATAAATTCAAGTCCCATAAAGTCAATATATTGACTCTCTTAAAACTGTTGTCAGTGACAGCGGTTTACAAACGAAGTTCATATTTCGAAATACTTTCGGATGAGGGTTAGTTTTCGAATTAAAAAAAAAAGGTAAAAAAAAAGTTGTTCATTTCTGTTGCCTAAATTAACTAGCTAGTGTTGTTGAAACAAACAAGGTTTGCTTAATTGTACATATATAAAATGGATAATGAAATATAAAATCGTTGTTTAAGTGTGATAAGTTGAACCGAATCATCTACATAGTTAGCTCAATTAACGTAAAACGATTATTAAATTTGTTCGACAACATAACTCCATTTTAAAAAATTGTTTCTTTATTAATGTCAATATTAATAAAGAAGTTGACATTACGTTAACCTACGACAATTAAGGTGGTTATATTGCCCATATTTATTCTCATATTATAAATAAAGAATATCATATTACAAATAATAACGTATATATGGGAGGTTGCAAATGTTCAACACATCGCATATATATATATATATATATATATATATATATATATATATATATATATATATATATATATATATGCCACTACAATATATGCCCATTATTATTCTCATATGGTTATGTTCAATGGACATTTAGAATATTTAAGATGGATGGTATGACATATTCAAATCAAATTATTGTAATATTAAGACAGGTTTTCACGCTTACGATATAAGGTAAAAAAAAATTGATAGTGACACAATGCAGAAGATGAGCCCTTAATTCACTAATTTGATAATTTTAGTTATGACAATATATTAAAATTTTCAATAAGGTCTTTTGAGTAAGTTATGAAAAAATTATAATAATTTACAAGAGGACATCATCCACAAATTTTAAACATTTACGGAGTATTATGCAATTTTGATTTTTTTTATGTAAAATAATTATCACAATATGTTTAATTTTAAGAATAAACTAACATTTTTTTGGACCATTAAAAAAGTTAATCATAAATTTCATATTTTTTTGTTCCAAACATAGTATATACGAATTGATACAAACAATATATCTATATCCTTTCTTTTATTTCTTTTGCTTACCCTACAAATTTACAATAGCTGATATTTTTAAATAATACTATGTAGAGGTTTATATATTGTGTACTTTTACAAATTTTTCTTGCGGGCATAAACTATTTATGTGCTTTAAGTTTGAAAAATATTATTTTATGTTCTTTAATAAAGTAATGAAAAAGGTTTCTTTATGCTACGGTCTTCTGATAATTACTCTCTTCGTCTCATATTAATTGCTACATTTCATTTTGAGAGTCAAAGTTTAAAAACTTTGACCATAAATTCTAATTATATTACAACAAATAATATCTTCAAGTCAGATCTTGTTAGATGTATCTCGATGTAAATTTTTAGAATATGAACTTTTCATAATTTTTTGTCTTATAAATTTTGAGAAAAAATATTTTAAGTTGTATTTTAGAGACCGTAAAAAGTCAAATATAGCAAATAAAATGTGACAGAGGGAATATATATGAAATGAATTTACAGTGTTGAAGTGTACAGAGTCTCGTAATTATCAATTCAATAAACCCAATGGTTAATTTATATTATATTACATGATATATATATATATATATATATATATATATATATATATATATATATATATATATATATATTGTTCAATAGCAAGGTTAGTGGTTTATGTTGATCCTCCCATTATTTATTGTTTCATCGTGATAAATTGGCTCATCATAGTGACGGTCTTAAAATGCATAGAAAATATAAAATATTATTCACAACAGACTTTGTGACAAGTGTAAGAATTTGAACAAATCAAGCTTAAATTTCTTATGTAGACAAGAATAAACTCGTTTGAGTAACAAAAATATACTTCAATTTGTATGCCTTGATTATTAATTAACAGAGTCTAGTGTAATACGGAGCAGCACGTACACCATTTTCCTTGCAAATTTTGGTGATGTTAATTTGAGTGAAGAACTAAACACATCTAAGATTTTTTCATACCAATTACCATGCATGGTTTTTTTCAAAAACAAAACTAATTAGTATTTAGACCCCTACATAAAATCTCAAGCATACATTATGATTTTTACTCAAATACTCTAATTTTATTTTATTTTTATGAAAAATAATATGCACTTCGATTCATTTTAATTGTTCCATTGCTTAAACATACGATCTTTTGTGCAATATACTTGATCCAACAATTATTTTATTACATGTGAGGAATATAATTTTATATTTAGAAAAACCTAAAAAATAAGAGAAAATATAAATAAAGTAATTTATGAGTTTAAGTGATATTTTAATAGAGGATTATCTTTTCAAAAATGAAATTATAACATATTTTTTAAGACAACAAAAACAAAAAGTGAAGCAATTAAAATACACTAAATATTGTATACACACGAGATACAATAACACTAAAAAAATTATTACTTAATATATCAAAAGTTACCCTTTAAGGCTTTAATACAATATACGTCAATCTTTATCAACTTAAAAGGGATAACTCTTGTTATTTCCATGGATTCGTATATATACAAGATTTTGTAACTAAAATAAGTACCGGCTTAAAGCGATTGGCTCGTCAAGCTCACAGCCTCAAAGATTTAAAAAGGTGTAATGAGTAATGAGGGTCTTAAAGCTATGCGATTAGCCATAGGCCATAGCAGTTGGTTAATTTTGGGCAAGGTCAGCGCAGAACATTCCTAGCTAACCTTAGCTAATTATTACTCTGTAGAAGAAGTTGTTAAAATTCGCAATATCATAGAAATGGGGTCCCAATAATAATATAGTTACACATATTAATAGACAACTTGGAGTACTAAGAAGAAGAAGCTTGGTTATGTCATCTGTCATCAACTTGTTCACTTTTATTTATTTGCAGTCTCCCCCTACCTTACATCAAAGTCTGTGGAGATGCCACTGACGACCTCGTCAAAACAAATCATGCCCACTTTTCTGCAATATTATACGTCGATTGGATGGATTATTGTATTGTGAGTAGGCTACATTTAACATCGACATGGATCGAGCAACTTGTACATGTAGTACTTCAGACAGCGGTAGAAAGAGCTGCCTCTTGGTTGGCACTATCTGCCTTGAACTTGTACATGTACGTTAAACCTCATATTACCCGCCCATGTATTGTGCATCTATTATGTGACGCCCTGTACAGAAGAAAAAGACATAATTATTGGTTAAGGAGCGTTTTAGATTGTAGAGCGTTATTAATCGCTCAAATCGTTTCTATAAATTACTATTTTGCCCCTTTCTTTTCTCTAAATTACATTCACTTACCCTTTCCGCTAACGGACTACCACCGTCAAACCACCTGCGACCTCATGACCCGTTGCCGCCTCCGCCGCCACATCTTCTCCAAATGGCCGACGAGCCGTCGACGTTCAATTCTCAAGTAAATTTTTTTTAAGTCGTCTTCATTAGATGACCATCCCTATATAAAAAAAATATTTCTTTTAGTATTTTAATGATTAATAATTATAACTAATAAATTTAGTTAGTTATTTAATTATTTGGTATTAAAATTATATATTTACTTAATAATTATAATTAAATTACTAATTATAATATTAGTGTTAAAAAGGGGTAAAATTATACATTTCAGATTCGATTTAATTATAAATAGATCGATAAATAACAACTCCCTTTATTTTTTATCCAAGAAATAAGAGGACCCTATATATAAATTCACTTGCAAAGAGGCTTTAAAGATTTTATCAAAGTATCAAAATGAAATTATTTCAATCATACACCGGAGTTGTACGTTGTCTCGCGTTGATGGATAAAATAAATTAGAGGTTAATTAACCAAAAAAAATTGCATACTGTCATATACTCCGTAGTCCGTAGACTTTTATAGTCATCACATACTAACATGTCTTCAATACAATTCATACAACCTTCCAATTAACATATAATATTCTATAATTTGCCTAAATTTTTAAAAATAAGAAATCAAGAAACGGCCCCCTTATCCTCTCCCCTTTTTCTCTAAAGATAGTGGTGAAACTTAACCAATACTAAGGTTACCACGAAGACCTCCCATATAGTGCATGATATCAACCTGAATTGCGTCTACGTCATGACATCAGTGATAATTTTATCATATTTTGAACGAAAAAAAAAGGCAGAGTATATATATTTAAATGAATCAATCATATGTTACCGATGGTATTCTTTACTTAATTTTTTTTTTCAAAAAAAAAATGTTTGGTAATACATTGTGTGATGCGATTAAAGTTTCACAAACTATATTATATAATGAGTCTTTTGTAATTCATATTTGATATAAATTATATCAGGACACTGAGATACAAGATATATGTATTATTATATCAGATAGTTATTTTTATATCAGATATAGGTATTGTTATGTCAGATATTAAAATACAAAAAATAATATATCAGATATAGACATTATGATCTCATGTATAGAAATAAAATTACAAAAATGCCCCTAATATATTTATATCAAATATAAACTAGGAATTTATGATTATACGATAAGTAGATTACCATTTCGAAATGAGCAATAATAATGACTAAAATATGACTTATTGTTTTAAAATAAAGGTAATAAGATTAATTTCTTTGTAATTAAACCAAAAACAAAAGCAAAGCAAGTGGGTTTTCAAAGCACTTCACTACAATATGAATATTATAAAGAGAGGTGTGCATGAATCACAAAGCGATGAGCCGAATGGTTGACAAAGTAAAAGGGAATAAATAATTTTTTTCGAAGAAGGCATGCATATTCTTCTTTTCAATCCGACACATTGATATTTCAAACTTGTGTATATAGTATTGTTTGGATATATAATAATATGAATTCATAAACTTTGACCAGCTAAGGTGCCTGGGTGATGCCTCAATAGACCAAACATATGAAACATTGTACTAGCTAGACTGCTACAGTAGTAAAGAGAAAACGGATGTACGTGCATCAACATTTATTAAAATATATTCAACAAAAAGTCAAAAATTCAGTTTTTGCTTATCATTAAATATTACAAGTGTAATGGCAACACTTTATAATTTTAAATCATAAGTTTACACTTTGAATATGTAAATTAGTGGTAAATCAAATCTTACTTCGAAAAACATCATAATAAATCTAACAATAATGTATAGAGTGGCAAATTGAAATCCTTCGTAGAATAATAAGTTCTCCCTCCATTCTTTTTTTTTTTTTTTTCTTCCTATTTTTCCTATTTGTAAATTTCAAAATATTATTCTTATTTAGATTCCATTTATTTTGTTCTAATAGTGTGATTAGATGATTTTTTTTAATTGTTTAATACCATTGACTTTAGAAATTATACTACTTATTTAATACTCAACTCACTTGCATCATTTTTTTTAATAGAATTTGATCTTCTTTTTAGATTGATTTAAATTATTTTTATAGAATTTTAATAATATTCAATATTGTCTTAATTTTTTTCGGATTTCAATGGGAAGAAAAAAAAAAGAATGAATGGAGTAATATTTTATAACTCATTGCAATATAGACCCTAATTTTACGCTTTGAACTACATCAAAAGATTATTATATCTGCTTGACCCGTCTATTTACCTAGAGTAATGATCATAATATAGCACTTGTGACTTGTGAGTGATGCATGACTTACTAATATAAATATGAAACTTCTTTATATTGGCTAACTAATCAATTTGATTTCACTTTTTTTAAAACATTTGTTTGACCTGTCTTTACATACATTTGTAGCAAATAAATTTATATTACAACTATATTACTATATCATGCTAGTGTAGCCCCTATAGTAATAACAGTAGTATTCGAAGTACAAAACATCAAATAACCTATCATATTTAATAGAAATATTTTTTTCTAAACAAATTTAAATTTCATTCTTAATTTAATTGGTATAATATATGGGATCTATGTCATGAAATTTGTAGTCGTGAATCATGATGTAAACTTAATTTACATTCATTTTCTAATTTGTCACATATTCACCAATAGAGTATTTTAAAAAGAATCTTATCTTACACAATTAATATTTTATATACTCCCTCTATTTGTTAATATTAATTTTACTTAATTTTTTTCTGGTTTTGAAATATTACTTGAAGTAAAATTTTTACTCAGGCAAAAATATCATTATGATAGACATATTATATTTTATATACTTTAAAAATACACAATAAAAATATATTATGTTAAATAGTATAAAACAAAAATATTGATTGTAGAATGTACTATTCGAGAAGTAAACTAATTTGATCATTTTATGGCATAATCTGTATATTTGAATAAATATTTTTGTAAATCATTACAAGCTAGAAGGATAGTATGGCAATGCTTGGATAGTGTATCCTCCTATACGATGTTCATTATACATCCGAAATGTACATGACGTTGTTGGGAAATGTTTGTGATAAAAATAAATGTTTTCCACCAAAAAGCGTTAACTGCAATAATTAATTTTTAATTTTGAAAAGAACCGTCATTTCACAAATCCAAGCAAAGCATATATTTTCTCCCTCCTATTGTAAAGTGACATTTCAGTTTTTTTCTCTGTTCCAAATTATTGACATATGAAATTAAGATTAAATATTTTACACGTACACTAAATTCGATTGTTATAAACATTAGAAATATGAATATAGTACATTTTAGTTTGGCATTGTACAAGATTTATATTTAAATATTTATGTACATTTAGTTTATTTATGTAATGTAAAATATATAAGTACATTTCTAATAATGATATATATATTTAAATTATGAGTAATATGCAATGTGAGTTATACAGGAAACATGATAGAACTATCAGTAATGTACTTTTGCATACTTAATTCATAATAAACAAGTTATACATCGGACATGTATGTAATGTATACACTCCTAATAATGTATGTATATATTCATATCTTTTATTGTACATATTAAAAATGATATATGAGGACCATTGTTTATACATATATTTATGTACATTTAGTTTGTTTAATTTGTGTAATGTAAAATATATATGTACGTACATTTCTAATAATGATATGTATATTTGAATTGTGAGTAATATATATTGTGAATAATATTGAAAACATGCTAGAAATTATACTTTTCAGTTTTATTTCTTCTTTCTACATACAATATGTTATGGTAATTGAAAGTACATATGATGTACATCGTATTTAGAAAAGATGTATAGTGATATTGTATCAAAATCGACGTTAAAAAGAAGTAACTTTTTGTGTAATGTAAAATATATATGTACATTTCTAAGAATTATATGTATATTTAAGTTGTGAGTTTACATACTGTATTCATAATGATCATTATATACATCGCATATGTATGTAATGTACAAACCCCCAATAAGGTATGTACATATTCAAATCATGTAATGTACAAAATATTTCGATATATGATAGCGTACCATTGTTGAGACATATTAATTTCACAATGTACATGTTGTGTATGTATAATGAATAAATTAAAATGAAAATAGACTGAAAATAAAATGGAATGCAAATTAAAT
The DNA here is from genome assembly GCA_026401315.1 of Dysphania ambrosioides. NCBI lineage: Eukaryota > Viridiplantae > Streptophyta > Magnoliopsida > Caryophyllales > Amaranthaceae > Dysphania > Dysphania ambrosioides. Next base: position 5,960,421 of record CM048667.1, read on the forward strand.
AAAACAAATAGGATTCCAAAGGCCTATTATTTTTATTTTTCCAATGAAAATAATAAAATCTAAATGTTTCATTATTTACTATTATAATATATTAATGCTGCAGTAGACCTATATTTAAAATGTTAGTTTTTGGTGGAAAACTTTAATTTTTCTCTGTACATTACCCGACTACTTAATATATATATATATATATATATATATATATATATATATATATATATATATATATATATATATATATATCTTATATAACAATACCTATATCTGATATCTCAATATCTTCATATAATTCATTTCCTTAGCAATTCTCCTCAACATCAGCCAATGCTAACCTCTATTCTCATACCTTCCCCAAGTACATATCTAATAAATTACTGTAAAAACTAGAATTGCACATAAACAATTGTCTATAATTAGGCCAAAAATACAACTACTCAATTTAACCATAAATTTAAATTTGTGAAAGTAGGTGATATATTCATATAAACTTCCTAGAATTTGACTAAATAATTGGACTTTTCAATGTACATGATGCACACGGAAAAATGTACTTGCCTTATACAATGCATGGTACGTAGTAATTTATAGTTAGAAATAAGCAACGTCGACCTCATGCATGAACTAATAAAGTTGTCATTTTGATCACTAGAATGTATGATTAAGTAAGGATAGTCCAAAATTTCCTATGTATTAAGTAGTAGGTATGGAAAAAGAAGATGAGGATTAATGATTTGATTAAAACATTCGTATAGCAGCCTCTTTCAAAGTAGGTCTCAAACTTTCAACATTTACTTAGCAGAAATTCATCGCCCTCTCTATATAGTGACAAAATAGAAGAATCCAATACAATGGTCAATTTCATTGATGGGAAGATAGATTCAGGTTGAAGCAAACCAAATTAACAGAACATTTGGGTTTAGTGGTTGAATAGATGTATAATTATTCTAGTGAAAGGGATATTAGGGTAATGCATCCCCTAATTCGTCCCCTTAATATATATAATACTAGTATGTGTCTTAACTCTTAAGTGTTGTCTCAAACAGTTAAATAAATAAGCTTAATAAATTTTAATAAATCTGTATGATAATTTTCACTCTTTATACATAAATTAAATAAATCTTGTTTTATGTAAAAATATAAGATAATACTCCATCTATAGAGGATTTGGATATAAATTCTTCAAATTCTTTTTTTTTTTCTTATTTTGTTTTGAATTTTCTACTTTCTCTATCAATTTTTATTTTCAATTCACCCTAATAGCACACAATTCTGGAAAGAGAACATATAATGTAAACGGATAAATAAGCTAAAACAACTTAATTACCAATTAGAGGAAGGAGTTATGTTGATATGGTTTAATTTATTTTGATTAATTAATCTATTTGCCATGTATAATATTTTCCTCAAGATACATCCCCAAATGATGAGTTTTAAGTAAAAAAAAAATGATAGAGGAATTACATATCTCAATCTATTAAATATCGAATATATTCAAACATTTAATAACTCAAACTTATAATGTGAAGTTAATTTTTTAACAAACATGAATTATAATTTTATAAAGTGTGTATTACTTTGTAAATGTTATTATTGATTTGTTGACTATAGTGTTTTAAACAAAATTTTATAAACTTTCATACCTTATAATAAAAATTTATCAAATTTCGCTTACGTATAACATCATATTTGGTACCTACCTATACTCTTAGTTGGATCATAGGTGGTGCAACATTTGGCGAAAATTTATGCTCCCAAGTGTCGTTCTCTCCTACAAGACTAAAGAATCCAACTTTGTACAATATAGATATGATAAGATATACTACTAGTATGTGTCTCGTGTATTGCCTAAAGTTGTAAAATAAAGTTAAATCTTAGAAAATTAATATATGTAAACATGCATAATAATTTCACTGCTATATTTTGTAATCATGTATATAAATGTTCTTATTTTCAAAGAGTTTACTTTATCATTTATTTCTCCAAAGGAAAAATAATAATAGGGGATTTGGTTATAAAATACTTTAAAACATAGCATTAATAAATCTTATTTTAAAGTAACTTTTTAGTGATATGAGTATGCTTTTGTAAAATTATTATTTAGATATGATTTATACTAAAAGTCATAATTGATTTTTTGGATATTTTGTTTGAGATCTGGATCATATATGACATGGCTTTACTTTCAAAATCAAACTTTTATCATTATATATTATCTTAAATTATATTGATAAATATCTTGAGTATTTGGTTGACAAGTAAGAAAAGGTACTTTGAATAAATTATATTGATATAGAGAATTGTAGAAGAAATAAATGGTATAAGTTTGATTTTGAAAAACAAAAGCTACATGTAGTTTGAGGATGTTGGGAATATGGGTTTAATTATGTGTCTTCATTCGTTGATTTACATAATGGATGACTTAATTAATGAAGAGTTGTACTATGGATGACACGATGGAAGTGTTTACTGAATATTTTCCATATTAGGAATCTATGCATGAAAAGCTCATGCCTCAATGGCTACGATGACAAATATATAAAGAGCAGATATTATTTAGGAATTTTCCCTCTACACACACCACTTTTTTTTATATATATTTGAGAGACTATACTTGAATGTTATTAGCATGAAAATGTTCCATTATTTTTATTATATTTTTGCCTGGGTAAAATTATTCCATACTTCCATTATATATCAATCGAGAAATTTTTAATTTATGCCTAATATAAATATATCAAGGGGCATTTTTGTGATTTTATTTCTATACTCGAGATCATAATGTCTATATTTTTATATATGATATAACAATAATTATATCTGATATAACAATGCTTATATATGATATCTCAATATTTTGATATAACTTATATCAGGTATGAATTAGAAAAACCTTATTATCAATCTAACTATAGAGTATTTATTTTATTTATAAATTAACCTATTTTTTCCCTTATTCATTGCATTCATACAATAGTTGACCTTTACCCCTTCACTATGAAAATGGTCGGACTCACAACAAGTCAAATGTACTATGATGTACGCATCATGATACACTTAGGTGTACCATGAATAAAGTACATAGAAGTATAGACGTTTATAATCTTGATGGACATTGAAATGGGTCTATGAGAATACGTTTATAATCTTTATATATTGTAAGTTATAATTTATGGTAATATTGCTAGTATAGACGAATAAATCTTATTAGTGTTGGAATTGTATACGTTATCTAAAGAGGGAAAGTGAATTACCTTTTCCTGCCAATCAATTTACGTAGAACGAACTATACTATAAATTAGTTGAAAGTGAAACCCTAATTTACAAGGCAAGTCAAAAGTTTTGGATGAACTAAGTGCATCAAACCACAACTACCATGTCTTTTCTATGGAATTTTACCAAACTTTATGAGAAATCTTATTCATTCAATATGAATACGTTCCCTTCCAGATTTTTCTACATGAGGAAATGCCTGCAGTATGTACACAACTACGCACAATACTACTCCGTACGTGTTTATCTTTTTCAAATTCTCCAATACAACATCTTAAGCAGGGTTCCGACCCGGTGAAAGCCCGGACACAACCCCACAGGTCTACTAAAGCTATCATATTATTCTGAAGTACTAATGCTGGATTATTTTTTTTAAGCTTTATTTCAAAAAAAAATATTTAAAAAATTAGATTATGTAGGTTAGACTTGATTGAATTGGGCTGATCCATTTTTTTAATTAGAAAGTCGTAGCCCCATGTAGCGATTTTGTCAAGCCTATTTCAGTAAAATAAATATTTTTTTTAAATCCTAATTGAATCAAATTTTCTTTGGGGGGGGGGGGGGGGGGGGGGGGGGGCAACAATTTCAATTTGAATTTTGAAAAATACATAGATTGTATTTCGGCCAGTCCAATTCAAGCTGACCCAAAATTGTTATTGTTGCTTGGGGCAACAATTTTGCCATAGATAACGATATTCATCTGAATCTAAAGAAACTTATTTTTAAAAGGATTTTGGTTTGAAGCTGAATTTTCAAATTATATTTTTTTTAAAAAAAAAGCTTTAGAAAATAATCCACTAAAGCTAGCTGTTTGAACAGTTGAACTGCACGAATGATATGATGGGCCTTGAAGCTATTAGATCCTTATGGTTTGTAATTTGTACTACTACTGCTGTACAAGCTGGTTAGTGGCACCATTTTGAAAATCGTTCTTGGTTAGGGAAAAAGTGCTTATCATTATGCCGTGAAAGCCAAGGAATTTCCTTGAAATAATTGAGATTTCTCCTCCAAAATTGTAGAAAAATCCATTATCATTGAAGCTTTGTGATTGAAACATTGTAACTGTCATTTAGAATTGTGGCCAAGAAGCATCAGAATATCTAGAGTAGTCGATGACTCGGTACAGGAAAAAAAATATAAAATAAAATAACTACTCGAAAGATGGAGTGAAGTCAGTGAAGATGAGTGAAAATTAAATAATAGCAGCCCATGCATGCCCATGACATAGTGCACTTCTTGTGCCTTAAATAATTGGCCATATTCAAAGATCAAATTATCTTCAAATGACGAAACACTATATGTTTAAAATCATTTATTATAATTTAGAATATTTTTCATCTCATTCTTAATGATATGATATGTTTGACTAAGAGTTACAAAGTTTTATGTGAGATGAGCATGCGCATTGGTTAATTTTAATGAACCCCTTCATTTTATAAGAGAAGAGTTCATTTGATGATTAAGGGTTCAGAACAATGTGAATAATATGCATGGTCTCTAACTTAGGGCTGGAAACGAGTCGAGCCGGGCTAGAGCTCGAGAAGCTTGTGGCTCGGCTCACCTAAAACTCATAAAGCTTGGATTCAGGCTCGTGACTCGCTGAGTATTAAAATTTGAGTTCGGGCTCGGCTCAACAAAAGCTCGTGGCTCAGCTCAACATAAGCTTGTCATTTAGCTCAAATTTGTCGAATGCTTATTTGAGTAATTAAATTTGATTCTTTTTAAAGATTGGTTTCAACTACGCCCTTAATTAAGCTTAGCTCGTTTAGGCTCGTCGAGCCCTCAAGCTTGAATTGTTTGAGTCGAGCTCGTTTTTGTAAAGCCCGGGCTTGGCTTGGCTCGGGCTCGCCTAATTCTGAGTGTTCCAATTCCGAGTAGCTCGCGAGCTAGCTCGGCTCATATCCAACCCTAACTCTGACTCTTTGTAACCAAGCTAAGCTAGAGAATAAACATAATTACATTCTATAGTTTAAACCCAGGGACTCATAGAGTACCTATTATTTTAACCAAAAAGTTAAATTAACTTGCAAAGATGTTATACAGGATGGGTTGATATAAAGTAAACCATAGAGTGTAAATTTTAGAAGATAAAATTTTGGGGATGTTGAATAAACTGGGTGTTGAACCTCTAAGCTCATAAACATTACATATGAGTATCATACATTGATTATTTAATAGAGAAATATATACTATATAAAGTTGAGGGATTGATCCTCTTATTGTTATGTGGTTTTAAAGTGGAACTCTTTTATTCTTATGAAGTGAACTTTTTCTTATAAACAAATGTAACTCAAATCCCTATTTAACATATGCTACTTATTACTTTGTATGTTATTTGTTTGAATAGAGTTGACAATGGGTTGGTTTTGGGTTCAACCTAGTTTGATTCGGGTTGAAATTTATCAACCCAAACCCATCCTGTTTATTAAATGAGTTGAAAATTTTAACCCAAACCAACCTACTATGGGTTAAGTCAATCCTATCCCAACTTGTTTAAATAGTAAAAGTTATATAGTTTTTAACTTTTCTAGTTTTAAGCAATGCATAATGAAAAATATCAAATCTTAACATAGTCTTAGTACAACCAAATTGAAAAGTTTAACAATACATTACAACTCAATAATAATAGTTTAGTGATGAGGCAAGGTTTTAACATAATAAAACACCAAGATATAAACACTTTCAGATTGGGAATACCGAGAAGCGAGAAAAAGAAGAACCGCAAAAGAGACAAAGAATTGAAGAGGAAGAAATGCATAATATAAAATAGAAAGGAAGAGCTATTAGGGTTAACCAGTTAAGATAAGAATATTCTGGTATAATTTTACTAGATCCATAAAGAAAAATTGAGCAAAATCAAACCAAATAAATAAATAGGGTAGGTCGGGTTGAAAATTTTAACCCGACCTAATCTTTTTAATTATCGGGTTGGATTGAATTGATCCTTTAAACAATCAGGTTAAAAACTCCAATCCAACCCTTTAGAAATAGGTTGAGTTCGAATCAGATTGACATGTTGGGTAATTTTTTGCCCGCTCTAGTTTTGATAAGCAATCAGCAATGTAAGTGCAAATGTGCAATTCCAGCATGTTCACTTGAAGCTTGGCCCAATTCCGCAATCTGCCGGATAAATGTACAAATGAGATGATTGATGGTCTAGTGGATCAAATAGAAGCCCAAAGGATGATCCAACCAGCTGGACCCTCTAGGCGGTTTTAGCAGTAATTAGACATTCACGATAACGGGCTTTTGGATGGATTCCGGCTATCAGATTACGGGATCCAAGTCATCCAGCTATTATCCGAAGAAACTAATTCTTTGTAGAGGAAGCAAAAAGTTGATATATTAAACATAAACAAACATTAGCTATACCAATTGACGTATGATTTGTCATGTACATTTAAAGCATTAATACGTACCAAATGATGGTTCCATATATAATTTCCCTAAATGAAAAATTGCATGATGGTATAAGATTTATTTGTCCTCCATTATACATAATGTAGAAGATGTCAACACAATTTCTATTTATTTGACCTTTTATTGTTGGTTTTGGAATTTCAATATGTTGGTTTTTGAAGATTGTGGTTAAGGGACTTCATTCGTTATGTTTGAAAGGACTGTCATTATTATTGAAAGTTATTTTTATCAATAGGTGTAGTTTGTTTTTCAAATGCAAAACTTTTAAGAGTGGATCAAGCATTATCTCATGGCGGTAATGTTCTTATAATTCTCTTTAGTCGGTCGATTTACTCGAAAAAATAATTTATAAAAGTAGAGATTTATATGGGTATTACAATCGATTTGGAAGTAGTTAAAGGGTTTCCTCTTGGAAACTACGATTGCTTCCACTTGGAAACTACGATTGCTTCCTCTCCTTATTATCAAATTGTAAGATTGTTGATCTCTAGTCAATCAGTTCAGTTGGAAGGTAATGGTCAACCATTGTCATCGGAAGGTGAACCAAACAACAAATTGGTTAGCTAATTATATATAAGTTTTACTCTACATGATTATTTTGAACCTTCGTGCTATTTTGTTGAATGATTTTAGCGGTGTAGCCTTGGTGATTGTGGTAGCAGATTAATCCCTTAGGATAATTGGTAGTTTATTTTTGTGTTGTTTGTTTGTTTTTCTGTCTTTGTGTTTTCTTTTTTGAGGGTTTGCCCCTCTAACACACACAAAAAGAACCAATTCATTCGCGAGTCAATTACTTGTGAGATAGTTGGAATTAAACTCTCGATACGTGTTAAAGTTTGGATTTGGAGATTTGAATTTAAATCTTGAGATGACTTGGAATATTATTTTCCTATCTTTTAGAAACACTTGAGTATGCTTTACTCTGTGCTAACAAAATCCTCATTTTAGAGTTGCATCAAGTTTGATAAGAACAGTTACGTATTAGAATAAAAATGCGTCACTAGAGAACAAAGTCCATGCATGACTATAATGTAGTTTCCTTGAAATTTTTGACAGGGAGACATGATACTTCCACTTATCCTCACCACAACGATACATTTAAAATATCTATATCTCTATCAATATCAATATCAATATTAATATTGAAGCTATATTATTGAATAACCCTTTAATGAATCTCCATGCCGATCCAATACTAGAATGAGGACACATGTGAATCACTTAACAAAGTTCAACTTGATGATAAATCAAGGCGAATCTTAAATAATAGGCAAATGGTATCAATCATTAGGATTGCTATAAGTGAGTGGTTTAAGTGACGCCCTCGTGTTTCGAATCATCAAAAATCAAATCTCTCATATTGATTTACTTATTCCACCCAAATTGTAATTGACTTATAACCTTATATTACAACTCTATCCCATGTTGATAATGTTATATATTTCTTGTCAAGTGAGGGATTTTTTTTGTGAATTATAATTACTAGAAATTAGGAATTTTTCAATAGGGTTTTGAATGATATATGGTTGAAATAGATAATATTTTCGGATTCAGATCAGGTTATGTGGGGTTTATGTCATATTTGGGTCGGGTCATGTCAAGTTATGCCTTCATCAAGTCTAGTTAGGTTTAGCTCTGTTCAAATCAAATCGGATTGTTTACCCTCTTGGGTATAGGTCAGGTTCTGTTCGTTCAATTTGGATCAGGTTCAATTTCAGGTTGTACTAAGTCGAATTTGGGTAGATCCATGTTGGGTATTTCAGGGTTCGGGTTATATTTAGGTCATATATTATAAGGTAAGATGATTATCAAGTCAGTTAGTTTTAGGTTCAAAATCATCTCATATGGCTATCAACATGCTAGTATATACAAATTGACACATATCATCCTATTAACACAATTATAACAAACTAATAATATAGGTTCAATATTTCATTTTTTTGGTATCGTAAATAAACTAAGTCTTAAGTCTAATTTTAATTAAGCATGTTTGAGCCAACTTTGGATGGAATAATAAGATTTGGGTTAAGTTGACTTCTAATCTCTACTAAATGTTCGATCTAGTTTATGAATGGATGTTCAACGATAATGGGTTGGGTAAAATCAGGTTATAGATTAGTACGAATTTGGTCAATAACGGGTCAGATAAACAATAGATTGAAATAAAACAGGTCATCAGCCACTACAGGTCGGGTCCACAACATGTTATGTCGCGTTATAACGAGTTTTCGGTTCTTATCAGGTCGGATGTCATTTCGGGTTTGTGTCATTATCAAGTTGGGTCAAATTGGTTATTGATTTATATGTGGTCGATTGCAAGTCTGGATTCGCATTATACAATATCAGGTTAAATTGGTTGTCAGTTAATATCAAATCGATTTATGAGACGAGTACATGTAGAATTCAAATCATTACAAATAATTAAGGTCAGATCCACTCTAATCCTAAGAAAACTCGCCTCAATAATTTTTTCCAAAGCAACAAAGCACCCAAAAAAGGATAATAAAACCAGAAAAACACCATTCTACAAGTCCACAGCCACAAGTCCTCAACCGTCACCATCTCACCTTATCCGACCATTATTATCCCCCATACTATCGGGTAACAAACCCCGGAATCTTTTTCTCGTTTTAACCAGAAATATCATACTCACCCCCAAATAAAAATCCCTATTTATTAAGCCATTTATACAGTTGAAGCCACGCCAATCTTTGATCTTCCTCTTCATTCCCCCTTCCTCTTCGCGCAACAATGGCTGCTCCTACTCCCATCTCCATCCTTCTACTAGTTGCAGCTATAATCTGCAGCTTCGCGACCACGTCCTTATCATCCACCTTCACTGATGAAAATCCCATCAGATTAGCCTCAGACGGTCTCCAACTCCAAGACATTGAATCCTCCCTTCTGTCTCTCCTCGGTAACACTCGTCATGCTCTCTCCTTCGCCCGATTCATTCACAGGTTTTTTTCCTTTCTTTTATCTCGATTGATTGACCAAATGATTTCTAGCCGTTTGATTTTGATCAAATGGTTGGTGATGGAAGTAGTAGTTTTACTTAATTTTTTGTATTATTTTTAGGCATGGGAAGAGGTATGGGACAGCTCACGAGATTTTGACGAGATTTAATATTTATCGGGAGAACTTGAAGTTGATTCGATCGTCTAATAAGAAGTCTCTCTCTTATAAACTTCACATCAATCGTAAGTTCTATTGTTTAATTTAATTTAACGTATGTGAATTATTTAAACATACAATAAACTTATTTCATAGTGGTGAACTTAACTAGAATATGTTTGGTATAGTGTTTCTAAGAGGTTTCATTATCCTGTGATTCGTGTTTGGTATGAGAGATGGAGTAACCAAATCCATTTTCTAAACGGATCCTACTCCTACCACTCGTTACCCTTTCCAAGCCTATGATTATAGAAACCTTCCCCAATTCCAATCTAGAACAAGTACTAGTTTTTACTCTATATTGGTAACACTTACCATTACATTTTCCACTTATTTGTTTCCTTTCCTATGTTTATATCAAACATGCTATTAGTTATAATTGTACGGAGTAGTATTTGTGCGAACTTAGGTAGTACTTATTTGAATTGAGGTTGATATAGATGTTTCCCTATTTGTTTTGCTACATTTTCATTTTTTTAGTCATTGTTAAAAACTTTGATCACAAAATATTATAACAAAAAAATATATCTTTTTTTTTTTTTCCAAAAGAAGCCAAAGCCTAAAGAGTAACAAAGCAACAAGAGAAAACCAAATAAAAATAGCAAAAAAATATAAATTTAAGTGGGATGTTAGAATATCAAGTCTTTCGTAATTTTTGTCTTACAAATTTAGAGAAAAAACGTTTAAATTTATGTGTAGCAAACCGTGAAAAGTCAAATATACAAAACAAAAAATTTATCTAATTGGTATGTTGCTGGATGTATTTCAATATAAATTTTTAGAATATCAAGTTTTCTTAATTTTTTGTCGTATAAATTTAGAGAAAAAACGTTTTAATTTATGTCTTGGAGAATGTGAAAAGTCAAATGTAGCAAATAAATAGTGACAGAGGGAATGTTGGATTTGGATTATCATTCAAGAAAAAATTACGAGAATGAAGAGAACAAAGTCGGAGGCATTTTCCCTTTCACCTTTAATAATAGTTATTTTAAGATATTTAGGTTCAATATGGAGTCAATAGGTTCATTTGCAGGTAAAATTAGGGCTATATTATTCAGTTAAATTTATGAGGCGTTAGATTCATATCTTTTTCGTTTGATTTTTTTGCTAAATTGACATGATTTTCTTAAATTGAATTAATTTCAATTTTTTAGGCCTTCTTGGAATGAGGGTAAAAGGCTAGAAATGAGTAACTGTTTTAAATTATGCCTAGAATGGGGTTGATTTTTGAAGCCTGTAACTATTCCCTTAAATGATGGTAGTGTATTGCCCTAGCCCCCTCTAGTTATCGGAGTATTCATCACCTTCTTCCCCTGCTCTACGCCTCTACCATACCTCCACCCTTGCCACTGATTTCTTCTCTCACCACCAGCTGACCAGCGTTGCCAGTTTTTCCACTCCACCACTATTTCACAGTAGCCGGTCTTTACTCGTTGCCATCTTTTTGTTCTACGCACCACCATTGTTTTTCATTCTCCACCTACTTGTCCTTTGCCGGCAAGGAACTCAGAAAGGTAGGTTGGTGATCATATTCAAACATCAGAGCTCTAGATAAAGAGCTTAAATGGTAGGTTTCAACCATATAATTTGAAGCAAGTAGGTGGTTGGTATAGGATAAAATTATTGTATTACTCTGCTTCTTATTACCCTTGTGCCAAACCTCAACTAAATTACCCCTTAAAAATTTATCCCCCTTGATGATCATTCGCCAATAATAATTCTTTCCTAATATCTACCTCATTGATCTTTACACCTAATTTAGACAAAACCTTAATGGTATAGATCATGAAGTACGGAGTGTATTAATCTCATAAAAATCGATCGATGTATTATTGCCAAATTATCCTTATTACAATCATATTTATAATGAAAATTATCAAAATTTCAATCATTTTTAAGTTTGTGCTAAGATAGGAATCTACTAGTGCCTAGTGGTACTTCAGAGGATGCCAAAAATGGTATGTCCAATTCTTGATACTCTAAACTTACTATTTAGTGCGGAGTATCTATTAGTACAATCACGTAATTGGTGATATATAAAGGCACTAGATTCTGGATTTCTAGATTAATCTTCGAATTCATGTCTAACATTTCATTGGTTTAAATCTAGAATTTGCTGATTGGACATGGGAAGAGTTTCAGAGGCACAGATTGGGAGCAGCTCAAAACTGCTCTGCCACCATCAAGGGCAGTCACAAGTTGTCTCATGCCGTTGCTCCTGCAGAGGTAAACTCTTATTGAAAATTCTGTGATCTTTTACCTAAAAAGCTACTTACATTGTTATATCTTATTTTCTTGTATGTGATTATCATTGTAGCAAAATCATTGGATTATGCTGGTAGTTTAACGTCTTTCACTATAAGCGTATTCCCTAGGATACGGAACCTCTGTTCCAAGTTTGACCTGCGATTTTTTGTGCACTACAATCTCATGCTAGTATCTATACCTTGTTACATTTGCAGAAAGACTGGAGAGCTGAGGGAATTGTTAGCCCAGTCAAAAATCAAGGCCATTGTGGATCTTGCTGGACATTCAGGTAATCTTATCTTAATACTTTATATATCATTTGTTTTTGTTGGATTTTTTTTGGGTCTAACTAGTTTTTTTGTGTGTCTCCAGTACAACTGGAGCTTTGGAGGCAGCTTATGCACAGGCATTTGGAAACATCATTTCTTTGTCTGAGCAACAGCTTGTTGATTGTGCTCGTCCATTTAACAATTTTGGTTGCAATGGCGGTTTGCCATCACAGGCTTTTGAATATATCAAGTACAATGGGGGTCTGGATACTGAGGAGGCTTATCCATATACAGGAAAGGATGGTGAATGTAAATTCTCAGCCCAAAATGTTGGTGTTAAAGTCCATGGATCCGTCAATATCTCCCTTGTAAGTCATTGATCTTTTGTCCTTGTGACATTATTAAATTGATTAATACACATTATATTGTACTGAACTGCTGGTAGAACTGTAAAGCATAGGAGAGGCACATAGGATACTCAGGATAGTAAGTTTTCTGACTATGCTTACAAAAGACGAAAACTTCATGAGAACCAGACGACATGTGAACTTGAAATGTGTACGAGTTTCAACCAAATTGAGAGGAGAGACACATGCAAGAGTCTTTTAAATGGAATGTGTTAAAAGGCTGTTCCTACACCTGTGCTCAATTCTATACAAAATTTTTCTCTGTTGTTTAACTGGTTGTTTCAATCCGACTCTCCAACTGAGTTATCAGAGGCTATATTATGAATCCTTATATCACTGAAGAATTCATATCGCACAGTATGAATATTAGTGTCAGTGTTCTAAGGATTTTCTTGGCATGTAGGGAGCTGAAGATGAACTCAAGGATGCTGTGGCATTCGTCCGTCCTGTGAGTGTTGCATTTGAGGTTGTCAATGGATTCAGGTTCTATAAGGAGGGAGTTTACACCAGCACAACTTGTGGCAGTGCTCCCATGGTGAGTTTTCAGATCAATCATATTAATGCATAACCCACAGGGTACATGCATGCAATTGGACCATCATATTTAGAATTAAGTGATGAGATACATTTCGCTAAATCTAGATAAACAAATATTTTGGTGCTTCTACAATTTGCTTATATACTCTGAGCACGTCCCTGCCCCCACAAAATTGGTAAAAGAAACAATTGAATTTATTTTGTATTGGTTAAAAAAATCATCTAGAAAGTGGGAAAAGATTTTAAAAACAGAAAGCAAAAAAGAAAGCAACCAGGAAAGAACAGATTGACATAGAATGCTCGACTCATATGCTTACATATTTATGATGGGGGCATGACTGTGCATGATGCAACATTTTGCCGCAATGTTTCACTGATCTGTGCTCGTTTGCTGGCAGGATGTGAACCATGCTGTTCTTGCTGTTGGATATGGGGTGGAAGATGGAGTCCCATACTGGATTATCAAGAACTCTTGGGGAGAGGATTGGGGTGACAATGGATACTTCAAAATGGAAATGGGCAAAAACATGTGTGGTAAGTTTATTGGCCAAGCTGCTGAGTGACCTTGACTCTGGTTCAAGATATATAATCATACTACAGGAATACTCATCCAATTTATTTTACTTTTGCTAATATCAAGGATGACGTACTTCTGTAATCCATTTAGTAAGGAAATTGGAGGGAAGGAGAAGGGAATTGGGGGGGGGGGGGGGGGGTGGTGGGGGATGTTTGTTTGAAGAGCGAGGGATTGGTTTTTCCTTACTTGGAAAGTAAAGGAACCCATTTCCCCTCTCATTCTAATCAACCAAATCCTTTTATTGGAAAAATTTAGGAGAGAAATACCCTCCTTCCCGTGTGTGTGTTGCATATTTTGAAGGTAAGGATAGGGAAGGGAAAGAGAGGAGAGGGGAAAGGAGGGAAGGTGAGGAAATGGCCGTGCTTCCAGTTTCTTCTTAAATCTTTACAATAGTGGAAGGATTTGAAAGGGGAACAAGTAAAGGTCGCTCCTATTTCCTTGCCTTTCCCCATTTTATATCCAAATGAAGGTAACAGATCCCTTGCTCTCTCTGTCCGCTCACCTCCCCTCCCAGTTCATCTAGAGACACTGTAAAGTGTCGATGTTTATACGAGTTGCTGTTGACCTCATTATGTACTTGAGAATTTGGTATTAACTTCAACTAACATGAATCCATCATACAGGTGTTGCTACTTGTGCGTCATACCCCATTGTAGCATGAAGCTTCTTCATAGCAGAGCATCGTTTATTATGAAGAATGATCTCTATATTGTTCACTGTCTTTCGGCATGGAAGGGCAAGGATGTAGCCTCGGTGGATTACTTTTACATTGTTGTTGATGATATTGGGCTGTGCTTATCAACTCATTATTCCTTCCTCATTCAAGCAACATTAGTTAATGTATAAAAATTTTAATTGATTTTCTGATGTAAGAAGACTAAGAACTCTCCAAAGACAGAGATAGGCTAGTGGGATGTACCAAACTGGTGGGTCCCAAAAAACACTTACGTTGCATCTGTTCAGTGTTGGTAATAATAAGAATAATAGCTCGTTTGATACAAGGTAATAAGTAAACCAAGTTCAAGTAATCTTTCGTTTACTATCTTTTATTTTTTGGGTGGTTAGAAGTGGCAACAAAATTTGTGAAGTGAATTTATTGTTCACTGAAATGTTCTATCATGGAGTAATTGACATTTACATAAACATTCTATGCACAAATGAGCAATTAGCCATGATTGTGCCATTTGAGTCGTAAAAGTTGTGCATGGTTGGGCATACTATTGAACAAAACCTAAACACAAAGATCCCACCGACTAGACGAAAGCAAAAAGAGCTTGTCACAGACTCACAGCGAATTTAATAGATGTACTAAGAAAATCCGAGCAATGAAACAAGGCCCTAGCTGTTGGTGGGTGCCTGCAATTCTTTGTCATAATCATTCCTTGCACATCTTGGGGGAGAAATGTGAATCTTCGAATCTTCATGTAAAAGCTATATTTTGCCAATGAATGGGCACACGTTCATGGCTTTTCTAAGGAGAGCTTGATATCAGCTAGAATTGCTGCTAGTTCATGATCCTCTTTGTTTCTTTCATTGTCTAGGAGCTGTTTGATTTCCCGTGCTTCAGTTTCCAAGGTAAAGTTCTGGCCCTTGTTCTCAATCTCTGGTGGAGTTCTGGCCCTTGTTCTCCTGGAAAAACCAGCAAGCCAAGGACCATCTGCACGCCTGATAAGTCCTACTGCAGCCTTTCTTGAATCCTTCCAAGCCGCATCGGTGTTAAGTTTGACAGCGCCATCTTTTGGCTCTTCCCATTTAGCAGTTGCATTTTGGTTCAGAGCTTCCTTTCCTTATCCCTGAAAAGCACGGTTAATGGTAACATAATCCACCATAGATTTACTGAAAGGACAGCATCGTTTCTTTTTCTCTAGATAAGCCAAAGGGCAGTGACCAATGTATTTTGCCACGAGGTGTTGAGGCCAAGGTTGTAACTCAATCAGTCCGACCAAGAAAGAGCAACGAATGTGCGAAAGTTGAAACCATTGGGATGGATCATGGAGACAGGCGGACAGCAGAGTTGGAGCAATCTCTGAAAAGATGTAAATGAGTTTTCCTCATTGGTTTTTGAGCTAAAAGAGGAGGCTATAGGAAGAATTGAGTGAATTGCATTCCAACATATTATTCTACAATGGAGAGCTTATTTTCCATAGCTTTTTCCAGTCACCTTTAATTGTCTCAATATTTTTTATAACTACTCTTGAGCTCTATCATTAATGCATAGGGTAACTCTTATTAGTGACTTCTTTAAGATTTTGGAAGTGACATTAGTAGTATTTTCAAAAGCCGCAATTTGGCGAAGGCATTTTCAAAAGATTCCGATCCTGGTGAGTCACCTTAATATTCAAAGAATATATTTCGTTAATATCTATTATTATTGAAATATATGTAGCTTAAATGACAAATAATAACTAATTTTAGTTAGCTAAAGTTATAAAAATTATTCTATTCTGTCCGTTCATTTTTATTTGTCATATTTAAAATATTTTATTTAATAATAAGAAATTTAAATATGATTTTTTGTTGATATATATTAATTAAAACACGTTTGGAAGGAAAGGGGAGTGTTGGAGTATAGTACACATGTGAAATCCAACGGTTAAACACCCGAGGTTCGACATATGTGCTGGATTATGCAAACTTAGACAAAATCATCACAAGTACATCTTGTTTTGTTTTCATTCATCACTCTTTCAGATTCCAATATTCCACTATAAATCATGTCAATCGCTCGCAATTCTTCCTCTCCCACAGCCGCTGAAGAAAACCTGTAAATTTCTCTCTCTCTCTATCACTTCGCTAATCAATTCAATTACGTCGATTTTGATCCTTCTAGAATTTTGACGTGATTATTATGGTCTAACTTCTTGCGATTCTTACGTTTAACTTCCCAATTTTGTGATTTACGCACAAATTTGTCGATTAAGTTATGTTCAGTGTAAATTTGGTTACGTAATTCTGAATTAGTGATGATTGCGTATTGCTTAAGCTTTACCTTACTTTAAATTTGTAGAATTGGAATTGAATGGTCTACTAGAATCGAATTTTCAAAACGTTCGGTCGTTAGTGGATTGAGTTGTTAGGAAGATTGATTGATTGATGGTGGCTTGTTGGTGAAGTGAGAATGTGGTTTTTAATGCAGAACTTCCAAGTGAAAGGCTGGTGATATATCATGGAATGTGGATGTCAAGAGTATTAGTTGCTACTCCGGAAAGGCGCTTTGGCCGTCGAAATGGTTGTATTGGATAGCTTATGAGGTGTAGCTCTGATTTTAGATGGCAGATTGGCTACCAATTAGTTAAACATTTTTAGATATTTTCGTTCTGAAGGCCGAAGGAGTTAAAAGTGTTAATATTGGGAGACTGTTCTGCTTAGATTTGTTAAGATCTAAATAAACAGAGGGAAGTATTATGGTTTTGATGAAAGACAAAGACTGTATAACTTGTAGCCTGTCTCCAACTGTGAAACCGAAATTGTGTACTTATGGCATTTTCTTAATCCTGTCGGAGATGGAAGGTTCATAAGAGGCACACAAAGTCAATGCAGGGTGTGATAGACCTGCAAATTTAACCTTGATCACTCGTCCTGCTGAAAGGAAATAGAAATTAATTATGCAAATACGTAGGAAAACTTACATGTAGTTTATCAAATTAGTTTTTCAAAATCATTTCCTTGTTTCTAAGTGACTATTCATGGATTGAGCATTGTTTTTGAATGAATTAACCATGCGGTCAATGGGTTAACGGTTAATTAACTCGTAGTTTTGAGAAACCCATTGCCATTACCCTTGAATGTTCCTTTTTTGGTCATCTATATGTACGATTGATGATTTGCTGATGGGAAGCTTGCTTTGGATATATATAATCACGGCCTCATCATCCAAATCATAAAAATATGACACTTAGGTTACCCTGTGAGCTTGTTTGATATTGTCTCTTTATGAAATTTTATTGTTTCTACTCTGATAATATGAGTATTGATTGATTTTTGTCCTATTAATTTAACCTCTCTGGAAAATTATGTTGTTTTATCTTTGACATTGATCCGTTTCTTGTTAGATTCTTGGATATACTGAATGATGCTCCATTAGCTGCCCATCGGAAGCCTACCAAAATCTATGGGAGTATATTCTACTGTTTTTTATTGGCAAGTACATTTTCTTTTATGTGAATTTTTTATTTTCATCGTGCCAATGCAGACATATTCTACAAAAGGCTTTCTTCAGTTTGGTGGTGTAAAATAATTTTTAAATTTCATTCCAGAACCAATATCAGAAATTTCAACTTGATTCAGGAACACAAGACTATTTCTTTTAGACATTGTTAGATGTGAACTCTGTTTTAAAGATTAATTTGCATGCATCTAAACCTCATCGAGATGTTTCTGTCTTGTTAGAAGTTCCACTGGTCAGGTATTTGTAAATAAGTAATGAGAGTCCTGATAATGTGAAGAAAACATTGCTTAAAACCAGAGAAGCTGTTTTCCATTTCAAAATTCGTGCATAGAAGCTCTGATTTTCTTCTATGAACTTAAGTTTAGAAACAGAAAATTTAAGAAAGCTTGAGGGCACACTTTGGTTTTGTTGTTTCGGATTTCTTTTTTCAACAATTTCTTGAAATTAATTTTCAGGATGTTGTTTGTTTAGTCTAATTTTATGTTCCTTTTTTTAGGCAGGTTATGCCACTGTAGGGGTTGGTGCTCCATGGATTTTTCAACCACTTCAGGCCTGGATCTCACCACTTCTTTGCAGCTGCAATGTTATTCTTTTACTGATCACAGGTTCCAAGTGAATGTCTCTCATATAGGACAATACATATCATGTTGACTATTGAATTTGTCCATCTAATATCTGCTGTTAGCTTGCATCATACTTCTTCCATTCGGTAGTAGTTAGTGTTCTCTGAGATATGTATTAGATTTTCATTGTAAGTATATGTTGGTTTAGTGAACAAGGATAAACTCAGCTACTTGTATATAGTGTTCCCTGAGACGCCCACAACATTTTCATTGAATTACATGTTAGCTAAGTGAACAAGTTCAAAGTCTGCTACTTGATTCTCTACATCTTCATTAAAATGGAACCTTCAGTGCTCTTTCCATCCTCTTAGATTCCAGATTAGTGCATAATCTTGTTTATATTGCATGCTGAAGAGCTGTTGCATTAACAAGCTTTTGCATTTGAAAAGATGATTATTCAGTTACTGGCTACCTTCCTTTTGTTCTCTGTTGATGGTGGTTTGTGCAATTCCTGATGAAATAAATTTGGAAAGGATTGAAGATCGATTAGTGTTTGGCTAGTAATTGAATTAGCTTGTGTATTACTAGCTGGTGTGGTAAGTGAATCAACTTGAGACTATTTGTGGCATAGATGGGTTCTTTTGCTGGGTCAATTGACAAGAGTTTTGTATCTGCTAACAGCTATCTTTCGTAGCTCATGTAGCACTTTAGGACAAAGCGACTTGGAGTTTGCTAATGGAAGAGAAGATGTCTTGGAAGATTTGTGTCAATACAAATTGTACATGCATGATGTTGGTAGTTGGAAGCCTGTTTTAGCTGGGTTTTGAAGTTTAAATTCCCTAATAGATTTAAGTTAAAAAGAAAAATTCTAGGGGACTTGATCTATCTTTGAGAGAAGCAGTGGTGCATGTTGTATTGAATTATAATGGAAATATGGCATCGGGGCGTATTTCTTTTAATGTGTTTGGTCTGTAGGACTGTGCCTATGTTCAAAAGAATGTGTTCTATAAGGTACTCCTTTCGTTCTCAACAAACTTCCTGTTAGGTTTTGGTAGGTATATTAATAATTTTAGTAGGGTGAGGCTATTATTTTGGTAGACAGTGGAGAAAGATAAGTAAATAATTGTGTGAAAGAGTGTTAGTGGGAAAAAAAGACCCAAATCATATGAGTTTTAGAGAGAGGTGTGAGAAAGAAAGTTAGGGAGGGGTCCACATTAAATGAGTTGGGGTGGGTGGAGTTTCCATTTTACGTAACAGGAAGATTGGACGTCTCATAAAAATATATAGGAGTTTCAAAGACATAGGGAGCATTAGCTTTGGTGTTCTTTGTAGTCAAGGGTCTGCTATGTGCTATGGGGGCTGAAAGTGTTAATCTATTTTAGTCTTGATGCTCCTAAAATTGTGGTGGGGATTTCTTCTTGCGCAGCTCTAGGTGAAGAGCCTGTGGGAGATGTGTGAAGAAAATCTTAGCTGGGCGCCTGGGCAACAAGTGTAGGCTCTATAAGGGGTGACATGTGGCTGTTAGGTCACAAATTTGCAAAGCTAGTCCCCTTTAAATATCTTCACACACAGTCTACCTCTGGTTGTCAACTAAAAGTCTAAAAGCACTCTCCAGGAACTTTATTTAGTTTCCTGGGATGTGCAGCATCTTGGATTTAATTAAACAGCCACATTACTCTCTTAAATTAGAGTTATGACTTTTTACTGGATTAGTTGGGCTCTGTCCATTTATTGATGGTTTGGAAAGATGAAGGCTTGATTGCTGAAGTTCAGAGGCTGATTCCTTTGTTGACTGGCTGCATTCATGGAAGGAAAGGAACTCTGTGCTTTTAGCCTTTTAGGAGATATCTTGACCTTCTCATTCCCTTTCTTACTTTTTCATCCCTTCTATGTAGCTGTGATGAATTGCTTTGATGTGGACTAGCATTAATCTCTATCTTGATTGTGTAGGTTCAAGGAAACACGGGCATAATCTCTAATTTAGATTCCCAATGATAGGACAACTTACAGCTTGTCCTATATCAATGCACTTTTTTTTCAGCTGATAATTTAATATATATTTTCTTATTGGCAATACTCTTGAATTTGTATGCATTATCATTAGTTTTGAAATCTTTCCAGGTTATGGGGTTTGTGCCTTCTTCCTTTGCGTGGACAATCACCCCATTTACTAAATTTGTTGCCCAAAAGATGTTTTAGTTTATTTATGAAAATGAGGCAGTGAGGAAGAATATCATTTGTCTCAACTATGGTTTAGAGAGGCTAGGCTGCTGGAGCTAGGTTTCTTCTCATGGAGTAGGCATACATGAACCTATTTTTGGTTGGGTTTGTAGGGTTTCAAGGCAAAGAGTGGTTTGACCTGTAAAAGTCAGAATGGCCTGACATTTGATTTGAGGATCCACCTGCAAGAGCCCAATTTCTAGATATGTTCAAGAGTGCATTACTTAAGGAGGCTTCTATTATGGTATTCTTAGCTTGAATGATAATCTGACACATTGGAATTATAATTGGTTTTTTTATTGGGAAGGAAATATGGTTTTAAGGCTTTTGGTACTTTTTTTTTTGTTGAAAAGGTTGATGTTGAGGAGAGTGATTTGATAGTATGTTGATTATAAGAGTGGCTCTATTTTGGCTTAGAGTTTTTGTTATATTTTAAAAGAAAATTCTGTTTCTTTTTCTATGGTAGAACTTTTGAAAGACGATAGCTTCTCCTAAAACCAATCTTTTCTTGGGCATCTGTGATAGAGAAAATTTACAGCTTAGGATTTTACTATGAGAACCAGAGGAATTTGTTTTTCCATGGATATTTGAGCATAGAGGTTGCCCAAAGAGTTTTTCAAGTTCATTTTTGAGGCCATAGCTTAACTGGAGTCAAATATTAAGTTCTGACCTACTCTTGGCATTATTTGTTTTGTAGATTAATTTCATGAGTTTTTTTTCCGTAGCCCTCCTTATCCATACGGATGATTTCTCCTCGTCTTTTTAATGTAATCTTTATTACCTAGATTCTTATATGTAATTTTCATGGTGATGAGAGATTATCTTAAGCAAGCATCAAATATTGCTTTACTATTTGACTTATTTTTTTTTCTTGTTTCATTGTGATGGATTAAAACAAAAGCTTCTTTGTGTATCAAGTAACGTCCTCTCCCCCATTGTGCAGGGATCTTTCAACAATTTCTTGTGTATCAAGTACAGAAAGTACGATTGCAGGTAATAAAAAGATTCATTACTATTTTTGTTCCTACCATAACAGCACTTTCTGGTACTGAGATTATTAGAGATCCTTGTTGATTTTCACTACTATCTGCAAAAACTAGAATGCCCCTGTCCTCTTGAGCAGAGTTGAAAGAGTCTCTGATTGGCAAAATCACGATGTTGGATTATGTTGAATTAATCAAATATCATTCACACCAAATTGTCCTGCTCTTCCGTACTGTGAATAATTGGCCATTTAGTTGACTTTCAAGGGTTTAGGGTATTACACCATTCTGATTTTTGAGTTAGGCTAAACAAACTTATTTGACATTGCGTGCTCGTGCCCATACCCCGTAATAGGTGGAAATCTTTTCAGAGGTACTGGGATATGATACAAAGTGGATATTATATATTGATATTCGACAAATGAACAAGATTTCTATAGATTTTTACTGTCTCAGTTTACTTAATGTGTGAATCAGAACAGCATTGTGGTAAAGAACTGATGTGTGGATCCGAACATCTGCATTCTTTTGCAGAGAACTGATGCATGAATCAGAAACAGCTGTACTATTTTGTAGAGAGAATTTTTATCCATCTGTTAATTTTTAGGTTCTTCTGGATGAATCTGAACATTTTTGAATTATTTTGCTTATTCTGCTAATGTTTGTGGATGTAATTGATGACCTCTTTTTATTGCATTCTGATTAATTTTTTTTCAGGGTTACTACATGCTTAGCCAGAGGTTGAAGCATATTGTTCGTCTACCATTTGCCACAATATCATATGGTATGTTTTTCCTAAATCACCTTATGATTCAGCTTTATCCTTTGGCCATCATTTCATCACAATCTGTAATTTCTGGATACCTCGTCGAATAACACCTCTATCTCTGCTCTTACATGTAAATTTTTTGGTTGTTGCTACTTATGTGATGTGGTTCTAAGAGAGGTCCTTACAACTCTTTGGGCCTTATGGTTCTCTTAGACTAATGTTGTAGGTATTTTAGTGCTTTATTGCTTAATTAGTGTTTGCCCCGGACTCACTTGAGTCCATTATACTTGGTTGGGAGTAGGCTGGTTTTTTTAGTAGATTGTGGACTTTTTTTTGAAGTCTTTGGTTGTCATTAGGATACTCGAGTAGATAAGATTAGATAAGAGTCATATTTTTCTTGGATTAGCACATTGCCTTCTAAACAAGGGATAGAAATAAACCAGTGTTTGATTTCTTGCAGGGATTTGTCCTAAGCCATGTAGAAGTCTACATAAACCCTTATAAATAGGGGGGGCCGTGTACTCTTGATAGGCATTCAGAAAATCAGAAAAATACTTGCTTTATGAATTTGTGATTCAACGTTTTCTTGCTTGCTTAGAACTCAATACCAGGAGGTGGCTTTGAATCTATTTAGTTAAATTCTTAGTTCTAGGAAGTGGTCTAAGGAGTTTCACAACTCTTTGAATTCTTTCCAGGAGGTGGTCGCTTTCATATAAATATCTGTTTGATTGAGTAGAGGTTGTTGCAAAACTTCACCAACACAATCAAAACTAATCCCATGTTGATTTCCCATGTTAATTTCATAGTTAGCCGTATAAATTCTTTTCAATTTGGTATCAGATCATCAAGGTAATTTTCTTAGACGTTTTTGGTGCAATGCGGAGGAGGACATTAGGTTTGCGTTATTTTGGAGCAAATTATGGTTTTTACACAGTTCCGGGAGTTTTTTTTACCATAACTTAAGTTACTTTGAATTTTCCAACGATTCTTTTTGCGTTGGAATCCTTACATGCTTAGGGATTTTGGTGTAAATTTTCATGATATTCCAAGCTATAATGAATTCTTGGCAACAAGAAATTGGCGCGCCATGAACTGCCAAGCGTGTAGGCTTGTTCCAAGAAAACCTCTAAGACTTGATCTTTCTCTAAAGATTTTGTGACTTTTGCTCAAGTTCACCGTAAGAGATACATTGCAGCGTACTTTCCTCAAGAAGCAATTCAAGATTTCTACTCATGATGAGGTTATTTAAATCTTAAATCAACTCAAAGCCCTTGACTTGATAAAAGATCGGCTTGACAGTAGAGGAAGAGAACCGATCCAAATTATGTTATGATGTAATTAATCATAAAATTGATCAAAAGCTTGACCCAAACTCCATACATTACTTCCTTAACAAGAGTAAAAACGCAGAGGTTGAATATGATAATAGCGATTATGGATGGGAAGCCAACTAACCTAATATTCACATTGATGATAGAGGAATTAAACTAGAAAACTTTATGAGTTAGGGAAGTCCCGAAGACTTGTTAGAGTGGAAAAGGAAAGTTAATAAGGTGGTGAGTATAAGGAATTTGATAATGAAAAGGCTTTCAAGGTGGCTTACATACGTTTAACCAAGAACGCAGGGACTTGGTTTGAAGGCTTCAAGGCTTAATGAGTTAGGAAGGATAAGGGAAGGTTAAAACATGAATAGTTTTGAAGAAGAAGATGAGAGCTAAATATGAACTGAAAGATTTTGAACAAGAGCTATACATGAAGCTCACTAATCTTTCTAAAGAGTCCATAAATGTGGCTGCCCTTTACTTTAGTTTGTGAGTCAAACAAAAAGGAATCCATGAGTATAGCTCATTTTATTAAGGGATTGATTAGATCCATTGCTAAGAAGATCGATCTTACTAAGTATAGTTCACTACATGAAGTAATGAAGCTAGCACTCAAGATCCAAGTACATTGGAAAAATACAAGGGAAAGGCTGTGGAAGTGGTTCCAAGGGGTTTGGCTCATCCAAATCCACCTATTCACAATCAGAATCCTCTTGCCCTTATAATGCTCTATTCACGGCTTCAAAGAAGAAGGCAGTAGCCAAGGATGAGAAGAAACCCATGGAGAAGTAACGGTTTTGCGTTTTAAAGGAAGAGTTTGATAGTAGAAAAAAGTGTTTCAAATGACAAGGAAAAGGCATATTGCTAGTGAATGCCCTAGCTTTGACTCTAAAACTCTAAAATAATAATATGAATATGAAGAAGAGGAGAAGAAGTACATGTTTTTGGTGGAGTCCGAAGGAGAGAATATGAGCTTAGAATCTAAGTAGGAGGAAGAGGTAGCCTATGCTGAATCCTTGGTGATTAGAAGTTTATTACACTCATATGTTTCTATTTCACCTAATATGAAGCAAAGGGAGAATCTATTTCATACATGGTGTAAGGTTGGAGACAAGACTTGCCATATGATCATAAATAGTGGTTCATGCATGAATGTAGCTTTTTATTGATTTGGTCTTGTAGATGAATCTATCAACTCGTGAGCATGCACATTCATATAAACTAAATTGGTTAGATGATTCTAAGGGAGTGATGGTGAAGAAGCAAGCATTGGTAAACTTTTCAATTGGGAATTACAAAGAAGAGGCTTGTGGTGTGACGTATATGAGTGCTTGCAATCTTCTACTTAGATCTTGGCAATTCGATTGGAAGGTGATACATGAAGGTGATACTAACTTGTATTCGGTTATATATGGCAGAAAGCTAATCAAGTTGCAATCTTTATCACCAAAGGAGTATTATGCTCATTTACACAAACCTAATGAGGTGAATTACTTATTTGAAGACTCCTAGTTTATTTGTTGATACATATAGTTCTAAAGAGATGAATAAAAGAAGTAGAAGGGCTAAACAACAAGAATGAATGTTAATAATCGCTAAAGGAGCTCCAATTGAATTTGGTGACTGTTTGTTTGTCTTTAGTTGCTGAAAAGGTATTTGAAATTCAATTTGGGAAATTTGAGAAGATGGAAACGATGTAGAAGGGCCATACTAGGAAGTTCATAGAGAAAATTTTGATTCCTACCAAGTGCTACTTCTCTTCATTTTTGTAGCACTTTTTTTAAGACAATTTTTTCAGACTTGTGAAACACTTCTCTTCACATTTGTGAAATTGTGATGCACTTCTTAGCACCTAGATATTGTTAATGCACATTATCACCAACTCCAAGGTGTATTTCTCATGTACAACTCTTTTGACTACTCCTACCATGGTTGTTTGCTTTAATTTTCGGGAATGAACTTCAACATCCATTGCCGATGGAATGAATCAAACAAAAGCCTCGCCTCTTCATTTTTCACTCAATCTACTCTCACTTTATTATATTTTTTTATTTGGATATAATGGTTGAACTTATATTGTGATTAGTGAGAGAAGAGAGAAGAGAGAGGGGAGGGAAAATAGCAAATAATGAATATTGCTTAATTCAATCCAAGTACATACTATTGTGCTTTATATAGGCCTATAAAACACATTTACATAACTATCACCAGTCTTAGAATTTGGAATAATCCACTACCCCATTGACAAATAACAAAGGAATCCTATGACCCACTAACATTAAGCATAAACTAAGCATGTCCCTACAATTAAGAACCACTACTACATATACTAATTTGTGGGTACTGATCAATATGTCATAGAAGAAATTTCTATTCCTAGAATAAGTTTGTTCATTTGTTGATTTATTTTGGCAGGGAGGTACATTGATGATATTTTTTTTTTTCACTGGGGAAACTTACTAATTGTGTATCATAAGATTTAAACTCTACAATTCTTTCTTGTAGGGATGTGATGTCAAGAGGGATTGGTTTGTTGTTTATTGTTGTGATATGAGCGCATCTTGTCTCCTTATTGTACTTTTCTTTCATAGTCATTGTGAGTAATAAAGTCTTTTCTTATGAAAAGGAGATGCACTCCTTTAAAATTCTATTGTTTGAGGCCATTGATTTTAGTTTAATTTAATTTCATTTAATGTATAGTAATCATTTATGAATAGTGAATATTGTGATCTGGCAATTCATAACTTTCACAACCTAAAGGAACAAAATACAATCCAATTATTAGTTTTTCCTTGCACAACAATCTAAATATTGCAAGTTTTACATTTGATAATCCTCAAGGTATTTGGACTATTGATGATAGCATTAGAGTTTATCTTGCATATCTTGTTCCCAAATCCTGCACTTAGGCACAATAACCTCTATTGTACAAATTTTAGTCTCATCCTACTTTTTTCTTCTACCCTCATGTTTTTTCAAAAGAAACATCTCTTTACCCTTTCTTTTATTGACCTCGTAGAAATATACTTATGACGAAACTCGATTTTCTTTAGTTGGTGAAATGCTTTATACAATCAGCTTTTAGTTAATTTGAGTACGAATTTTTTGGAGAGAGTTTAACCGTTATACCATTGTTAAACATTTACTGTGTTATTGTGTGAAGTCCTTATGAAACATAAATCTTTTGTGTTAACTATTTTCTCTCATTAATTTACATTTTTCTCCCTCGCACTCTTAACCTGGAAAGATAAAGCTAGAGATATTTCCTCATCTAATTTACACCTGCCTTTATCATATTCTAGTTGTTATCAGAATAAAAATATTTTGTCCTTCTAGGGTTGTATTGTTTCTGTTGCTAGTTATATAATGACGAAAAAGCACCTTTCCTTGTAGGGAAAATTTGGCCTTGCTTCTAAGCTTACAAGGGCTAAATCAGCTTACGAGTACCGTAATGCTTACAAGTGTCTTAATGGTTTTAGAGCTCTGCTCACACTTACCATTAGATTTTGTTTTCTTGGGCCCTCTTCTTTCATTTGTGCAATTTGTATACAAGGAATTCAACCCTTACTTTCTTGATGCACTGTTTTTAGGGACTGCTGGAATGCTGCTTCTAGTCGCCTGGGAACCTAAAATCAGCTTTTTAACTTCCTCTGGATTACTTAGGTGCTTCCTTCTCTTCAACTTTAATCGTTTTCTATTGGGCTTCAATCTTTGCATATACTAGAATTTCTTTCAATTCCTCCCCACCAAAAAATGGAAATACAATTAAAGCTACGTTGAATCTTTTTGCAATTGTGTTATATGGAGCACATGTACGAGAAATTGTTTGTTTCCTTAGACTATGTTCAGTTCGCCTGGATTTTTTTTTTAATTTGATATGAATTTTTCCGATCTGATTTAATAATTTTTCTTAACTAAATTTTGACTTAAGTTTTACTTTAATTTATAAGTGAAAACATGATCAAATTTGATGTTGGTTGATCTTTGTTAATGTGTACTTTCCATGTATGTAATTTTCGTAATCTTTTTCTTACAAAATTAAAGATATTTAGCGATAAAACTAATGCAAATAAAAAGATCTGGTCTGATTTAATCTTATCATTTTTAGAATAAGCAAATATTTGCTTAATTGTGGAACTGAACATAGCCTTAGTTGTGCTCTTTATTTTCGTCTTGTCCTTTTGTTTGATACTTTTTTCTCAAAGTAAATTTATGGTGTGACAGACAGTGGTTTGATGTTTTTTTTTTTTGAGGAATGGTTTGAAGTTTAAGTTGTTGAGTAATGTGTTTTTGTTGATCTGAAGAGCAGCAATTCTGATTATTTATTTTTCCTTGTTAACTTTTCTGAGTGTTTTTATGTGAATGGTGCTAGTAGTTAGTGTTGATAATCCAACAATCAATAAGTAACGTAGTGGATTGCGAAATGCAATAAAGTGTCAGGATAATTGGGAAAAGTGTAGCCTCTGGCATCTAATATTTGAGCAGTGTGCAGATGTAACTACCTGTTTAAGTTTTAGGGTCTATCCTGGCATTTACTACTTAGAATATAGATATGAAAGAAAGGGAAGTATATGCTACGAATCAGCTGAAGCCTGCCATCACACGCGTTTACTCTAGGAGAAGAAAGAAGAATGAGAAGAAGAATGGCACCAGAAACATGGAGCACCATCAAGCACAAGCACCAACTCAGTAATAGTAGATTAATAGAGTATAAAATATATGTTTGTGGGAGGAATCAGAATATATATATACAGAATTACATAGATATAGTAAATAAAGAATAGGGTATGCTAATGCTTAGTTTGTTACACAAGTGGTTAGAGGAAGTCAGAGTTGGGGAATTACAAATTGGGGGAGACACTCTTGTACACATTACGAGAATTTAATAAAAAAAAAACTATTTGGAGAGATTCTCCTGCCTCTCGAAAGCAGGAAGTGTGCTCAGTACAATAGGGTAGCTTGAGTCTATCATTGTTTGCCTTCTCCATTACTGCATCTGCTCGAGTCCCAGCAGTATATGTTGTTGTATGCTTGTCAACTTGTTATACTTCCTTAAGTTCACCTACCTTATGTAGGATTTTAGTTCTCTGTACCTAAATGTTTAGTTTCCTACTTATGTCCCTTCTTGATTGACACCTTTGTTCATTGTTGAGTTTCCATTCAGTCTCTTGAGCTCTTTTGCTTGGTACCCTAAGTACAACTATATGTTTACTTGAGAATCAGTGATTTGAAGTTTGATCATTTTGTCTTGTTAAATATGATGGCTAGATGTTGCCTAGAACTTCTTAAAGTACTGCCCACATTAAGCACTACCATTTGTTTCTTGGACTGTTTCCTAGTGCAAATCTGATTGCGTTAATGCAAGCCAAACAAATATAAGTACTGAAGTTTCTGGACAAACGTTAGATTGTTTGACAAAGTTTAAGGTTATGACCACTCATGTTACTTGGATTCTTTATTTCATCTCAAGCACCTTTGTCTGATTCTTTTGAGGCCAGGAGAGAGAAGAGAAAATCTGGAAACATTAGTCACTACTCAATTAAGTGATATAGGTGAGGTCTGGATTATTGTGGTATTGATTTAGAGAGTAAATCAATATTGATTTATGCTTATGTCTGAAATGTTGAAATATATATTTCATTATGGATTTCTTGTTTTAATGTGTCATGTTTGCAGGATAGTGATGCTGATTGAAGTAGTAATTGCTGGTGCTTTTATGACAGCCTACATTGGTAAGTGTGCTTCTTTCTTGAAATTCTGACATATCTTGAATTAAGGGTGTGTTCTTTTCAACTCTTTTGTGTTGAACTCAGCTGAACTTAACTGATTTGTGCTTACCTGAATTATGTTATCTAGGCTTCGCTGAATTGAATATTTGGTAAACCAAACTATCACCAATTTTTTATGATACCACCTTCTCACAAGTCGCAACAATCATTTTGGAGGTGTTCTTTTCCACTTTTGTTGACCTCATATGATTATATGTGCTTAGCTGTACCTTCTTCATTATTTGTAGCACCATCTTGTCACAACAATCACTAGTGCTATGAACAGCTTGTTGAAACTAGAACAGATATTTCTATTGTGAAAAACATCCTTGCCCCTTCATAAGTAGTATTAAATTATACTGATTTCATGAACTAAGTATCAGGGAATATCAATTTTTGTAAGAGTTTTTCATAATACAAGAACTTACAAATAGGGTAATGACAATGATGGTTATGATAATTATAACTGAATATACAGTTAGATGTGAATTTTTAATTTTTCTAAGCTGATCTTAGCTTAAAGGGAAACTGATGAGAGACAAAAGGTTCTCTTTTTCAATTTACTAGGCTCTGGAGACGTTTGCGACGTAGTACGCCTCGCGCCTTTTATACTAAGGGCGATAGGAGTTCTAGAAGCACACATGAAGTAATAAAGGAATTGTGAGTTTTTTCGATTTTGTTTGACAAGAACATTATTATTCCTAGTGTAGCTTAGTGCTTGTGAAATATTTTTCAAGAAATTACTAATTAATATTTGTCTGAACTATTTTGTTCATTTTTTTTCCCTTGTACATTCAATCTGAAATGTTCTATACTGGACTAAAAAATTTGTACAATAAATCACAAATTTTGTGGGAAATACCATATTTAAAGAGTTTTATGATGGTGATATTTTAATTTCAACATAATACTTATGTAACTTTTTATAGGATATTTGACCTTGAAAAAACAATAAAAAATATGAATGATTTCGCTCCTCACTGTGTCATTAATATGAACCTAGACATACTCTTTCTGCATAGGATGAATAATGTGACATTGATAACTTTGATTCATTTATCAGGTTACGTTCACCAGTATAATTCGTTGAATTTTCAGCCTGATGTATTGAAATCGTTATACTCTCCTCTTCAACCATCAAGTTCTCTGGAAGGTTTACGGTAAGGTGAATATAAGTTGTTAATAGTAGATGCTTTATGTGGAGGAACTAGAACTTTGATCTCTATCTGGTGGAACAGGTATCATGATGGAAGGATTTCTGATCAGCAAATGGCCTTATTGCAGTATCAGCGAGAAAACATTCATTTTCTTTGCGAGGAGGTAAATATACACTAGTGTTTTTATACAATTTAACAGGCAGCCCTCAAAATTATACTCTCTCTTACTACACCTGTTTCATCCTGGGTTAAAGGGAGTTCAAGCAAATTAAGGCTTGCCTGTTTCTTAACCTCATGGTTGGAGGTTCCCAACCCCCCCCCCCCCCCCCCCCCCCCCCCCCCCCAAACCCAACACACACACACACACACAACTCTAGCTATCAATAAAATGTGGCCTACCAAAATTTAATACATTCTTTGTCATAAGTATTATGAAGATTAAATACTTCGTGTAGATTCTGCGGTTGCAAGAATGTTTAAGCAACTACGAAAGATCTAATGATGGGAGTACTCCTCAGGTAATGTTTAATTTCTCAACACCCAACATCTCATAGGTGCCATCTCCATCTTGTTTTAAGAATTTAGATGATGGAACTATTGGTACTCTCAAATGTTTCTTTTCACTTTGTAATCCCGGCATGATTTTGTCATGTAATAGTTTTCTCCTCTTCTTCCGTTTTTGTTGATGTTTGAAGTTTGTGCTCTCTATTCAACCAGTTCAATTCAGTTACTTAATCCGGGGTTTTCAGGGAGCTTAGCTGGTTTGGGCTAGGGCATACTGAGTGGTGTATTGGTTCCATGGTTATGCAGTAAAGCATCTTTTCAACAACTGTTTTATATTTG
This sequence comes from Dysphania ambrosioides, assembly GCA_026401315.1. Lineage (NCBI taxonomy): Eukaryota > Viridiplantae > Streptophyta > Magnoliopsida > Caryophyllales > Amaranthaceae > Dysphania > Dysphania ambrosioides. Next base: position 5,992,115 of record CM048667.1, read on the forward strand.
TGCCAACTCCAATGTGAAAATTTCTTGGATAGGATAGGACTATTATTATTTTATCAACTGAGAAGTCCGGTAAACTTGCTAACCAAGCTTAAGTTCTGGTGCTTCTTAAAATTTAACCTTAGCAATACACAATCAACTCTGAAAAGAATAGTGTCAATTTATCTTAGATTTAAGGTAAAAAAATGCATAATTAAGGGTGCCAAACTAGAATAACTCTTGTGGATAATGGGTTTAAAATAGCATGGAGATAAACATATGTACGATTGACATTGCTACATAATTGAAGTTATGGCAGAGTCTGAGAGATGAAGGTGTGAGCATATTGTTCTGGTTCTTTAGCTTGAAGAACATGTTTTCACCAGCTTTTTATGTACTTATTAAGTTTTACCGATTAGAAAATAATGTCTATGTTGATCAGGACTCATATCATGCTTACTTCTGTTGCAGGCTGACCTAGTCCATCTTTTGGCTTCTCGTGATCAAGAGCTTCGAACACTTTCTGCTGAGGTTTGTTTTTAAATTGTTGTGGCACATCCTTAGTTGCTAATTACAATGATAAAAGATAGTCAGTAAAAAATATTCTTTGCCAATTAGAAATAGGAAAAAACTTTGTCAAGCTTGAACTCACACTACTTGTATGAATTGTTTCTGGATCGAATCTACACTTTTGCCTTTATAAGAAATAGTTTTTGATAGTTTAATGCATATGCTGCCTTAAGGCTCATGTATTGAGTTTTCTGGAGGTACAATAATTTAAATACCCTCTACTTGCTAGAGAATCTCATTTGAAAGAACATTTGGTAGAGCATAATTTGTCTAAAAATTTCTCATATTTACCCCTCTAATTAGAAATATGAAAGTCTAGTACATTGGTAGAAGCAATACACAAGAGAGGAGGTGAGTTGTGTTTACAAAAAACTGTTCCTTCTTTTTGTACTAGAGAAAATAATTAATACTTGAAAGTGTAATGCAGAAACAAAATAAAGAATGAAGAACAAGAAACACAACTAAACTGAGCCTCAAGTAAATAGCATACATACTAGCATGATTCTGTACACAAACTAAGTTCCCACAATTTAGTTTCCCTCTAGTTCCCACAACTAAAAACAACTGTTCTCTATACAACGTGCTGTTCCCTCCACAACAACTAACTGGTTCCACCACAGTCTACTCTAGACTTCCCAAAAGTCTAAGTACAAGAATAATTACAAACCAAGTAGTGATGATTAAACAACTGCCCAAATTGCAACCTTCAACCACAAAACAGTGGAATCGGGCTAGGAACACACTCAGAAGATCTCGAAAATAGGATAGCTCTGAACTTCTCTCGGTGAAGTCTTTAGCCGAGTCTCCAATTTATATAGAGACCCGTGTAACTGTCAGCTGCCTTGCTTCCTAAAGGCAAATCCTAGAAACAAGGAACCACATCATACAAGAACTTTGTCTGCAACTATATCCTTTAAGAAATAGGGGTTTTGACTCATATCTCTTGTCCATGACCAGAAAGTGGTTTGTTAATAATAAACTGATTTAAATACTTAATTAAGTTGAAAATTTTTTTTAACAAGCCTTAATTAAACTCCTAAAAACGTAGAGTGAATATCTTTATTACTTACTAATGGTTTAACCAGGTCAATGCAATCCTAACAACCTAAAACACCTAACCCATAGTTAAGTCTAGTTGCATTAGGGTTTAGAAAACTTGGGTTAATCAATTTAACTTAAAAAGAAAATTAATTAAAAGCTTTTGTAAACATTTGCAAACTTGTTCCTGTACTAATTCCTCATGGGCAATGTGCCTAGATAGCAATGATGAAGCTTGCTTAAAGACAGACTTCTTATAGACACACATCATACTAGCATCTTCTATAACTTGAACATTGAATCATTTCATTAGCTCTTCAATTCCTCACTGGATCATCAGGGCACAGCTTGGAAAGTCATAAGGCCGTGTTCCTTCTGCAACAATGTTAGAACCTGTACCTTCGTCAAACCAAGAAAGCTTCTAAATCCTAAGATCATCTTCATATTAAAGAACCATTGTTGACTATGGTTTGTCATCATTTAAACATCATCCTAAAGGGGTACTCTAACTAAATGGTGTCATGCTTTTTGAGATAGAGGAAGTATATTGATATGAATGGATGGACAGCCTGCTTGTTAGAGGATATCCCTACTTGTATTACTTTTCTTATCACGTAACTACTACCCCTTTTTCATTAATGCTTTCGATGTGGGTATTTGAGAAAACAGCATGATATTGGCTGAACAGCTGAATGCTGATTGTTGTTGTGTGCTAATCAGAAATATATCTTACTGGAAAAGTTCATGGAAAGCTGATAAATTTTGTTGATAAAGAGGTGGCCTCATATATCCTAGCTACTACCCTTTTACATAATGGTGCATAAGTTTATTGTTAATTATCCTCCAAATATGCTGACTTACATTGATCAGATTGTTGCCAGTTATTTATAACTGGAGCTAATGGAATGCTATTACAATGTAGATGGATCAATTGAAAACTGAACTACATCTTGCCCGATCCTTGATAGCTGAGAGGGATGCTGAGATTCACCGTGTGCGCAACACAAATAATCAGGTTAGTTTATGTGTTGTACTTGCAGAAGATTTATTGTTTTCAATTTGTTTGATATTCCAGTATCTGAAATAAGAATTGATGTCTTGTGTTTCGTCGTTATTAGTGCTCAATCTTTGTGACTTCTTCAGGCTGTGTTTTTGAGCTAAAATCTAACAGATTCATTCTCATCAAAATGAAGTCTTTGCTTGTGATGCTGAGAAGTTTTTTGATTGATTGTCCTTGTTAGACTTTTTATCTTCAATTTTTTTAAAAAGAAAAAAAATACTACCTTTGACATCTCATAGTCATACCTATATCCATGGTAATGCAACTTCAACCCAAACACATGTTTTTCTTTATAAATTTCCATTACCATCCATTTAAATTTGTAGACGATATTCGAGAGGTTATGAAAATTTGTGGAAGTGGTTTTTGGGGGTGAACAAGGATTAGTTTTGTTGCTTACTCCAGCTCATTCTTAAATTTTTCTTATGATATATTGAAACAGTATGTTGAAGAGAACGAACGTTTGAGGGCTATTCTAGGTGAATGGAGTGTACGAGCAGCAAAGGTAACATCCACCCTTATGCTCTATACCTAGCAATGTAATTACATAGATTCATTGACATTTTATGTAATGTGTATGTAACTATGTATCAGCTTGAACGCGTATTGGAGTTGGAACGACTGTCAAATCTAGATTTGCAGAAGAGAGTTGTCACACTTAGGAACCAGTTAAGTGAACCATCCCGACAAAGTCAGCAGTAATGAGCTTGGTGTCAACTGATTTAGTGCATTGTTGATGGTTTTATTTTTCATAGGTCTAGTCGCATAGATTAACCATGTAACTGATGTATAGATTAGTTGGTGGCGAACCACAGTATATTGTCTTTTTTTCAGTGTAATTTTGTTTCCCTAAAAATTTGTGCATAAATGTGAGGGAACTCAGAACGAGCCAAGAAATAGTTGAGGGCCAAATGCAGCTCTAGTGCCAACCCAACCCCACCCTGGCCCAAGTGCCAACCCAACCCAGCCGAGCCCAAACATGGCATATTGCATAACGGCCCAGCGGGTAGTGACCACACAATTCCTTGTCTGTGCCTCCGTGCATGCTAATAATAGCTTTTTTTTTTAGTATTAGCACAATTTAATTTCTACTATGATTGATTTTTCCATTTACAATATAAAACATTTGCATCTAATATTATATAAAGATATTTTTTACGTGATTAACTTTATCTTAAAAAGTACTTTAAAATAAGCTTTATTTAATATATTTTATGTTAAATAAGATATGTTAAATAAGCTTTATTTAAAATATTTTATGTTAAACAAGCTTTATTGAAAATATCTTATGTTAGAGCAAAACATATCTATATAAGGAATTGGATTTAAAGCCCGTGCATAGTGCGTTATAGTCGTCGTAAGAGTTATAGACATATATCAATGCATACGATAATAAAAATGATGATTGTTTTCCTAGGAATCAATAAAGATAAATATTATTTTTTGAATCCTTGAATATATGACAAATTTAGATTTTATACATACAATTTGATATATAACAAGAGCATATTATATCTATATCTTAATTCTGTTTTCTTGAGTGACAAAGTTTAAATTTTTCCTTTATAGGTTGCGGTTATTCTTTCCCATGATACTTTGTTTTCTTGTCTTTAATTTTTTTTTTCTTCTATTAGTTTATAGAACTTTTAATATTTCAAAATTAAATAACTGGACATGACATATACAATGGCCAAATTTGTTGTGCTTCGTAACGCTATCTGATAATTTCATGGGTTCTGTTCCTCATCATTGTGCTTGACCATCCTTGAGGAATGGTTGCCTTAGATCTGGTTCGCTTTGTTGATCATCTATTGACTTTTCCCTCTTTATAACTTTGCTTGCTCGTTATTTCCCCACGTAGTTTAGTAGGCTTTGTGCCTTGGTTGATCATCTATTGACATTTTCATCTTTTATTTTTTTTAAAAATAAAAATATTACTCCTTAAAAAAGATCTATGAACCTAATACATCACTCAAGGATGCTTGCGTAACTTTTAATTAACCTTGTTCCTCACTACGATCTATATTTGTTTGCAATTAAGGCTTCGTTTGGTAGGGCGTAAAACGTTTTCAACGAAAAATAGTTTTCCATAGAAAACCTTTTACAGTGGAAAACTCATTTTTATGGAACTTTTCTATTGTTTAGTTACCAAGAAAATGATTTTACATTTACATTTTTCGTTGTTTGGTTGGACTAAAATCAATTACTCCTACTAACTTCTCTAACTTTTCCGTTGTTTGTATTCTTTTGTCATTTTTTAACTCTTTTATTTCTTATTATATTTTCTAGTTATTTGTCATTAGCTAAATTTGTAATGCTATACCAAATTTTTTTTTTTTTATAAAATCTACAATATATTTCTCTAATCTATTAATTACATATTACATTATACAGAATATCGCCATAAAACAAAAAAAAAACCCTAAAAAATCTGGTTCAACATTACAAAAAGACCTTAAGCTAACTATAAAGGAGTATTCGCAATCAAATAAGCAAACCAATTAAACAGGTAAATGTATTCGCAATTAAATAGGTAAACCAATCAACCGGTTGTAATGAAATAGTTTGTATTTTTACATTTTAAATTCTAACAGAAAAAAAATTTATACTTTAATTTTAAATAAACTATTGATTGCCCACATTTCATGAGAAACTTTCATGGTTCAATCGAATCGGGGGGGGAAAATCTAGGGTTATTTTAATTTTCGACTAAAATGGATAAAACTTATTCGAATTCATGATATAGTACAATAATTTAATAATTAAGACATAAGATTCGAAAAAAACGTACTAATTTGATGATATTCAAAGAAGATGAAAAGAAATTGTAAATATTTCCCTCAATTTTTAAGAGAGAGAAAGTGTGGAGTAGAGAAAGAGGCAACCGAGAAGATGAAAAATGAAGAATGTGTGAGTATAGCTAGGCATGGGTCGGGCCGAGCAAGCACGCCTTTTGGCACGGTATGACACGAGCATGATCGTGGCACGACACGACACGCTGTCCGTGAAGTGGGCTGCAAGCAATGCCGCGAACAGCAAAAAAAATTTAGGCACGAGTACAAGAGCGGCACGTCAATTTGGCACGGGCACGACCCAAAGCACACTATTATTTAGTATTATTTAATACTATTATTAGTAATAATATTATTTTTACTAAAATAATTAATATTATTATTATTTTTAATATTATTATATTCTTATAACATAATTTAGATTATCTAAAAATATTTTTTTCCAATTCTATTTGTTAAAAAAATTAGTCCAGCACGAATACGACACGACACGCGAAGCTCGTGACCGTACTAGGCCATGGGCCGAGTTTTAGGGAAATGTAGCACAACACAACCACAGCCCGTGCCCACCTCGCGTGTGTTGGTAATGCGTGAGTTGTTTGTTAGTTGGTATTTTAATTTTTTTGGAGTGAATGGATGTAAAATTATTTTACTCCAAATTTTCGGGAAAAATATTTTCAATAGGGTGTAAAATGAATTTACATTTCAAGTTTTACATCCTATATTTTATTCCAAACCAAACAATGTAAAATGAAAAAAACAGTTTTGAGGGAAAACGTTTTACACCCTACTAAACAGAGCCTATGAAAACCAGGTCTTCAGACTATAATGCTCCACTCCTGAGAACATGGTGCTCTAAATTAATCAGTTTCAAGTCATAAATTGACTCCACGACATAACAGCTGCTCATAGCATATTATTTTTCTTGATGTCTTGGTGTTGATTACATCCTCTCTCAAGTAATAGGTTCGTCCGTTCTTCCTTGATATGCATTTTTTTTTTTTTGACATCCAATGATATGATACGCATTTTGATGCATGGGATTGGGAGTGAAGTCTTCATATCCACATTCGATATCTATCCATCTCAACATTCCCAATTTAGGAAATATGGTCGCTATGGTTGATGAATACATTAGCCAATTCCCGAAGAAAGTGTCCTCTATCATTACACAATTATTAAATGTTATATAAGGATCATTATGGAGATAATAGAGATATTATAGATGCTGTTAACCTAATAGTCCCACGATTCCATGATTAAGTGCATGGTACAAATTTTGTTGGTGCCCCGACTTTAACTGGCATAGGTACACTCCTCAGCCTTTTCTCTTAAGACATAGAGATGTCATGGATGTTAAGCAAATGTTAATGTATTTAAATAGGAGTATAAAATTTGTGCTTCATAGTTTATTGATAATATATTCATAATATTTATCTTTTTATTCTTTGAACAGACTATAGATGTTGTACGGTGATAAATAGTTTTATTCCAACTATATTTTTATCCTTTAAATCACATAGGGTCTAATAATAAATGTTAATTTATTTTTTCAAAAAAAGCATCAAATTTTGTTTGGTGATATGTCATTGCTCACGAAAAAAACCTTCATCTTGCCAGATTAATTAAAATTCTACCTTTTCATTTGCTGAATTTACTTACATGCATGGTGTTTGATATTTTTAATTCTAAAATAAATGCTAAATATTTTTTTTTCTTTTAGGTTATATTTAAATATTTGATGATGTGCGCTCTAAAATACCACGAAAAAGGCCTACTTAAATAAATTACGTGGAAATTAGTTAATATTAGACATACTAATGTTAGTACCATAATAAATTTTGGTAGTCCTTAGCTAAGACAGTTTAGGAAATTTGATTTGTAATATAATCTAGTATTATATCTAAATCTAATTAATTGGGAATACAAATTTCAACAGAAATTCAACTTCAATTAAAATGCAAGTCAAATTCTTCCTAATCATATTATGGTGAAAACTGAATTTCAATTTCAAATCATACTATGGCTTTCAAATCGTATGTCGTACTGTAAAGATTACAAAATATATTGATGTCCAAAATGTCAAATAGCTAAAAACCAAATTTACCAAACACAAGTAGCCAATAGTCAAACCAGATTCATTCATTAAATACTAATTGTATTGTTAGTTTCCTATTATCCTAAATTAAGTTATGATGTGGGTTATATGACATGTATCTAAAGCTGTGAGGATCATAAGATAATAAGACCATACAAATTTGAGAAAAATGGCAATCTACTCAAATAGAATAGATAAAAAATTAGATAATTCTACAAGTATTCTACACTTATGTAGTCTATTAGAAACATGAAAAATATTATTTTAAGTATTTTTCTCTTGTTTCTTGTAATATATACATTGAATTAACCCGAAACTAACACCAGATTTGAAAATATTCACATTGGCCTTGGTGGGCGTCATTTTAGCCTAGTCCAAGTACCTTAAATATTGTGTCCAATACTCACAATTCGAGGTGAAACACTTTCAACTTCAATAATGGGTCACATTTGAATTTGCATTCTCATTAGGCCAATTGGGTGTTGTCTTTGAAATCAGTCTCTATTGGGTTGTTTGGTGTTCTTGGACTGGTTGCTCTCTTGCTTTGAACAATGGTTAAATAACAAATTTTCCAAAAGTACAGATGACATTTTCTTAGATTTGTTCTAAACTTTTATTGGGGTTTGATTTCCAAAGCTATCTCGAACGTCGTTGATTTCGAATTGTTGGTAAAGGTAAAGTTTAAGTTTCCTATTTGGGATTCAAAGTGCTTGGTTAGTTAAGAAGGATTTTTGCATCTGCAAGCCCACTCCACGCCGTCTTATAATCTCGGGGAATTGCCGATCTTGGTGGTAAAGGTTAAGCGTGGGTTAGGGATTCTAGTTTGGTATTGGTATTGCCGAATTTAGTGTTCCTTCTAGTTGATCATGTTGTTTAGGTATCTTGCTTTGTTGTTTGGGTTTAATGTTTCGTTTAATTAGTTTACTTTGTCTAGTTTCGTTTAATTAGTGCTCAACCTTCTGGTTTGTTTGCTTAAATAATTCCCTTCAAGGCTTAGGATTAGGAATTGGATTTGTCCTAATCTTTGTTGAAGTAGACTTAGGGGACCTTGTTAGTGGTCCTGATGTTAATTTGTTGTCAAGACATGTGTCAAAGGATGAGGGTTGTAGAGCTCTATTGTTTTTTCATCCTCCAATGGAACTACTCTTTACTTTAAGTGTGTGAGGATGGAATGTTTGGGTTTCTTAGGATTTGATTGTTTGTTCCTATTTTTAAATAACGGAGGCCAATGAGATCAACTTTTGTGAATTCTCTTTTCCTATTTGCAACGATTTGTGTTATCATTACTCTCAAAATTCCTTCTATGAAAACTACTTCCCAAATGAAAATTTTGAGATTCATAGCATGTTAACATGTTTGAATTTCTCAAATTTTGTGAAGAAATGTTGTGTACCCATTAAAGAGTGTTTCGAGTCACATAAAATGACTCTTAATGCGTGTGAGCAACTCTAGTTGATGACAAGGCCTTTGCAACCAATTTGTAGAATCCTTACCCATGTGGTTCAATCTTCCTACCCAAGTTTCATATCATTGTCTGCCATGTGCGTGGCTTTTTCTTTCATCAAGGGCCACCAAGTACAATGATTGTTGTTTCAATGACTTCTAATGTTTTGTATTTTAGTCGGTTTATAAGAGCAAGTAAAGCTCATATTGATAGTCTCATGTGTGTTAAGGGTGTAATGAGCCCTAATAGTTTGTAGTATTAATAATTGTTCTACCTAATTGTCAAAAATAAATAATAATAAAATAAATGAAAACAATCTTATAATTGAAATTTTTAACAAATTGATTTATTATCAAACAATATATTGCATGGGACTTACCTAGTATTATCAAACAATATATTGCATGGGACTTACCTAGTATTACATTATACTATTTGAATATGCTTTTAAAGTCCTCGTTCTTCCAAGTATAATCTGAATACAGCATGCAACCTACAACATTCAATGGCCTACTGACAAAATTTTAAAGCCCAATTATAAAGGGGTTACATTGGCTGTTTCATTTAAAAAGAGACAGCCAAACACAGTGTTGAAGAAATCGCAACCCTTGATTTTTGCTCCCTCGCCAAATGGGGGCTCCATGTCGAATTTGCATGCTCTCGTGCAGTCGGGGCAATATGTCACCTTTGGAAAAACAAAAGCAAACTCTTGAATCCACCAAAGTTCCAACTATAAACGAATTATGCACGCACAGTTTCCTCTAAACCAGGTCAACTATGAGAATCATGCATGTTGCCAAAAAAACAAAAAAACAAAAAAAAAAAAAAAATCCTTTGTTCATGTTATCAACCAGGGTTCTAACGTCTAAGCCTTTCTGCAGCTTAAAATCTGATGTGTAGTTGTGTACTGGTCAATATGAGACATCTGAAAGCATGTTTTGAACAATACTAACAAGCACCTATTAGTCTATTACATCGAATATTGACATAGACTTTTTCATTCAGTAATACCATCCATGAAAAGTTATCCTCAAGAGCATGTCATGTTGAAAAAAAGAAAAGAAAAGAGGCATTTTTTCCTAGAGTTACTCAATATTTGCTGAATCATAAATTGTTAATAGATGAAAACAAGTAAATTGTCATCTACCAATGTTCTACTCACCTCCAAGAGCTTCGGACAGAAAGAAGAATCAAGCATGACATCTACACCATAAATTGCCCTGGATTTTGAACTGTGCATCTCTGGATGTATGACAACTGCCGCCTCAAAGACAGATCGGATCATGTTTCTAATTCTTCGATGGACATCCATCCATTTCACTGTGATGATGAAGAATATTTTGCTCAAAGTTGGTTAAGTTGAAAATACGATAGTACTTTGAGATATCTCTTAAAGGAAAGGAACCAAGGCAGATAAAAATTTGACTGGACAAGATACCTTGGTGCTCCTGTTCAAACTCTCTCACAAACTCCCGTGTTTGTAATAAATTCAATGTTCCACGGTAGTTCTGCAATGACGATGCAACAATTAAGAACTTCCCAAATGAACGTAATACAATATTATGCCCTTCCTCAGCTCCCTCAACCAACACCAGGCCAAAGAGCTCTAAGAGAAAAGAGTTTTTACAGAACATACCATAACTGTAAAATGAGTCTCATACTCATATAAGCTTCGCTTATCTAAAGAATATGGATTATTTGCCAGCCTTACCTGGGATAAGTCAAACAAGAATAAAATCAGACTCTGAGCTCAGAACTACGGAGTAAAATGTTTAAAGTAATATCAATTCTTTGAAAATTTTTATCTAAAGAACTCCAAGGATCATACCCAAAAGGCATCAGCGAGGAAAATTTCCAAAGGTTTCATACTGCGAACAAGAACAACATAGCGAAGATCAAACTTCTTCCCTTTGAACAAAGCTGGATGTTCTATATACTTCTGGCATATTTTTGGACCAGTCTCCATTAAACGAATTATTGCAGATAGATTACTGGTGATTGTTGTATCTATAGTCCGTGCCATATTCCATGGTTTCAGTATCCATAAATTGTCAAGCCCTTGTCTCTCACGTAAATAGTAATCTCCAATTAGCTCAGCCAAATGCTTTTCTAAATTGTACGTAGGCTGCAACCACTCAGGAGTTCCATGAGCCTGTGAAAAGAAGATGAAAGTAATTGCCGAAGCACAAGTCTATGATATACTTCAAAGATTAAGGGTGCTACAGGCAGAGACTGTATCAAGAATTAGACATGGAATTTTGAAGGAATGGGAAAACTACTCCTTCCGTCAAAATAATTTCCATTCTTTTCTTCTTTGAGTAGACCTAAAATAAATAAATAAAATTTAGCTCCCAACTCGAGTAAACATTTCCTCTCTCAATTTGTTGTTCACACTATTTGTCCTCTGACATCTGTGAACCCAAATGTGACGGAATGAAAGGATTGCTTGGAACCAAAATCAATAAATAAATATGAAGTATAAGTTTATGATCCTAGCTCCTAAGTACAGAGCATATAAAAATCTTGACCTCATGTACAGTGTCGGCTAAATGATGTTTCATGACTAGACAAGCTTCATGAGGAAATTGGTTCACATATTGGTCTTCTCTTAATCCAATAGCCTTTTTAGTTTCCTCATCCACCTGCACGCTGGTCCATAATATATCTGCTTCCTTTGGATCACTAGCTGCATATTTCACAATTTTCACATTCAGTTACGTGCTTCAAAAACAGACGTGAGATGTCAAGGTAGAAACCAAAAAAGAACCAGGCAGCTAAAGCAGATATTTGAAAGATTTCCTACACAAAGATTGTACACTTGTGCCACATGGAAACACAACCCTCACACAACCTTTGATACTAGATTAATAGGTGATTGGGGGGTTGCATGGACAATGAATATTACTTAGTCTATTATTGATTAAAAAGGGTTTTGCATGACACGTACGATTTACTAAGGTTGCAAGTGATTATCTAGCGTTATTGAACAACCTGAAAACTCTAACGCTACAAAATAAATCAAATAGCCAGTCAAAAATATATTCAGATAACGAATTGTAGCCAATAGTCCCACATAAAGTGGTAAGAAACAAGCAAAAGAAGACAAGGGTAAGCAGATTTTGTTGAACATAGTACTGATGTGTAATGTACACACTTTTAAAGTCCTTAAAGACATTAACCCTGAGAACTATGATTACCATCACCGGTTCACCACCATCAATGTTCAGTATCAGATGAGTGATATGACATACATCTCAAAAAAAATGATAATTAGGACAACTAATGAATGCAGTCAAAGACAATATCCAAGGTTATAGGTGAAATGTAGGGCCAATTTTGCACCATAAGTAGAAGAAAATAAGGAAAAACAAAACGCTTACTGATTGCAAACTCAGAGCGAGTTAAATATCCTTGAACTTGGGGTATATCTGTATAAACTTGTAAGGGATTTTGATTGCACAGCGGAATCGTAGGTTCCAGTGATCCCATGGTAGGCAAAGTTAAGCGCTTTGATTGCAACATTTGAAGATAATTCTCATATCTCTGGTCAAAACATAAGAAAGTATTTAGCAATTCCATAATTTCCCACAACACATATCACCAAGCCCATACTAAAACATACCCTGATGAAATAATTCTTTGGTGTATGAAACCAAGCTGTCAGTCTAACAGACCGTTGTTTATCCTCTCCTATACCCAATAGAAAGTCACGTGTGCACTCATCTCCTTGCTGAACATCTTGGGTAGGCCACATAATAGAGAAACTGAGAATTGAAAGTATTGAAAGTTAGATTAGAAGTAGATCCACATGTAGAGGATGGACACTAAGCCTACCAGTAAAAACAACCAATCAAGAAACTAAAATTTGTTTAGAAGGCATCTTTAGCTCATAAGCGAATAAGACTCAAAAAGACCTTTCTTAGGCAACATAAAAGCAACTTTTTAATATATTAATTATTAATTTCAGGGAACCATATAGCCAATTAAGGAAAATTGTTAGGAGAAAACCTTATAGCTGATGATAGATTCCCATCACGCATGTACAGAAAAGGTGCTATCTGAAAATTTGGCTCATCACTATGTCGCAAAGCTGAACCCAGCTCATCCATCACATACCTATGCGACAATTTCAGAGACAAGTACTGTCAGTTTCATAGAGAACATGAGAAAGCTATGTAAACACAGGAACCTATCTGAAGTTCTTGAAGCCTGGTGAATTTTGCTTTGCCTGTCAATCGGCCACTCACAAGTTTATAGATGCCAGAATGGTTAATTAAGAGGCATATATTGGTTAAGTGAAAGCCTTGCGTAGGAGTAAGGTTTGTGCACAGAGCCTCATATACAAATATATCCAGTCTACGTGGCAGCACAAGGAACCTAACAAATAGCATATGTTCCAAACAGAATCAGCATATAATTCATCAATTCCCAGGATCCCTCACGGGATTAGGAGGTTTTATTTTGGGGGGGGGGGGGGGGGGGGGGGGGGTTCAGGAACCTAAGAATTTATACACTATTAACTGATTAAATAGTATATGAACTTGCCTAAGGTATAATTGTCAAGAGCAATCAAGATTTTTGACATCCATTTAATGTTTTGCATCAATAATATATACCATATCAATAAGTATTATTGGTCAGCTGTCAGCCTACTGAGGAACTTGCAGGGCAAAGATGGCAGCCTAACTAGGTTGCTCTTTCGAGACAGTTAGCAGTGAAGACAATAAAAGAAAAATAAAATTACAAATTCATGAAGAAAAGGGGGAAGTGCCCTACCATACAGAAGTTTCGTCAATCTTTTCCTCATCAGAAAGTCTGTAAGTCATTAAATACAGCCACATAGCATTGAGTACACGATCTGCAAGGGGGTCATCTGGATTCCACTCAGGAAGACGTGGCTGCAACACTGAGTCGATCACATGCTTATCCATATCGAAAATTTTTGTTGCTTTGACACCATTGAGTAAAAGGAGATTAGGAAGATAATCGAGAATCTCAAGTGCACTTTCTCCAAGGGGGCCTGGTATATCAACCTGAAAATCACCTTTATCATACTCAAGATTCCAGCACAGGATCAGTGTTATCAGGAAAAAAAAAAAAAAAATTCAGAGGTGTAGTTTACCTCCAGAGAATTTAGTGAAGGAAATTTCTTTAGGATTTCCAACAACTCCTGAACAGAAGTTTCTTCCAATGGATTCCCACGAAGATTTAAGTGTGAAAGATGAGGAATTTTTAGAGGTGAAACTGCCTGAAAAATAGATAGATTAGGTATATGAAAAACAAATCAATGTGAATGTTCACTTTATGATCTGGACTGCATCAAACCGCAACAAACTTTATGTGGTTTGGTTTGGAATTTTATTAAAAAAAAAAGAAAATAAACAAAAACACTACAACCTTATTGTTTAGATTGTGGATGCATCTACTAGAAAGATCCAGAGTGCTAATGTTCTGCAGTTGATTCTCACCATCATCTCCAGGGTTATCCTTCCCATAAATTTCTCCACAGAATCCTAATGCCCACTCACCATAATTACATGTAAATTGTGAATTAAAAATCTCTAATTTTGGGAGTGCCTGAAGAACAGCTTCCTCGATGTTGCTAGCACTGAAACACCAAGTCTCGTATAAGGTAAGTAATAGAAGCAGCAAAAAGTCAAATGCAGTTATTAATATTAGACTCCCTCTACTGAATTTAAGGAATAGCTTTTAATCTTATATTTTTATCCAACTTAATTATTTCATGTAATTTCTTTATTATTGCAAAAAATCCTAAATACAAATGTTCATTTTCACCTGGAGGGAGTAATAAACAAAACTCACCAGTTATTCACAACAGGATTATCATTTAACCAGAGGGCACGTAGGTTTTTCAATTTTGAAATTTCCTCCAGAACAGTCTCCATCTTTTCTATCTTGTTCCCAAGCAGACTAAGAGCAACTAGATTCTGGATCAGTAACAAGATAGCTCTATTAGAAGTTATCAAAGCATTAGTTGTTGACAATTATCAAAAGTTACAAAAAGATATAGAGGCAGAAGTATGAGTACAACCGGACATTTAGAAGGTAAATCCAAAGCCAAAAGCTTGCCATCATCTATATTGAGCTCCTCCAGCTCCAGCCACTTTACCCCATCACTAGTCATCTCTTTCACTGAACAAATTTCGCTTTCCACTATTTCTTCTGCAGTCGTTTTTCCATTAGTATCATTTGCTTCAATGCCATCTTCGTCAACTTCATGGCAATCAGCGTCAACACACATCAAAGAGGTCATTCTCTCAACCAAACCTGGCACTTCCTCAAGCTGCAACAACCAACAAGCAAATGAACACTCAAGTTCAAATGCTATTAAAATGTTGCATACGATCTTCATTAGAGTAACTATGGTAAAGCTTTGACACATAAAAACAAAGTAGTGAGTGTGCCATTTTTTAAAGAGTAGAATGAATACTTTAGGAATAACTCTTCGTATAGGAAGTCCTTGCTTAAACCTAACCCAGAGACTTTCCCAAGGATCCTAGCTTATCTTAGCCTGACAACGCAAACATATTGCTATTGTTTAAATGTATGATCTTTATATTTATACATATGTCAACACTAGATGAGTAA
This sequence comes from Dysphania ambrosioides, assembly GCA_026401315.1. Classification (NCBI taxonomy): domain Eukaryota; kingdom Viridiplantae; phylum Streptophyta; class Magnoliopsida; order Caryophyllales; family Amaranthaceae; genus Dysphania; species Dysphania ambrosioides. The sequence continues at coordinate 6,007,702 of CM048667.1, forward strand.
TTAGTTTGCAGTGGTAAACACCATGTTTATACAAAATCTTGAAATACAACATTGCCTGTGGTGAATGCAAACTTAACAATTTTTACAAATTATCTAAAAAATTATAAACATTTGTAGAAAGTTCAAGAGTTGGAAGCATATTACTCTTACGGTTTGTAAGGTACGTGGTAACATATTGTCATAATGGAAATGATTTTTTATGCAATTGGAAGGTAAGCCTATGAAAATGGACATGATTATGCAATTTTATCCCCATCAAAAAAGTTCCATTGTCACTAGAGGGGGTGTTCTCTGGTGTTGCATCACAATGCATATTAATGAAGAACGACACATGCACAATACTATGAACATAAGCATGATACTTCCCTCACAAAGTCACTTAAAATTCATTTATATTCTGGTGTTTAGGGATGGGGCGGCATTATTATAAACATAGGCATGATACATCCATCGCAATGTCACATTAAAATTCATTTATATTCTGGTTATTGCACTCAAATGTAAGAACTTAGATAAAACCATTAATGAGCTATTGAGCTTTATACATTAATCTTCTGATGCTTATTAGTTGTCACACCAATTGTTTCACAAGTTTAAAAACTAGCTCCCTACTCGCTTTTATGAATAACGAACAAGCTTGTTCCGAGCTCGTTGTCACGTCCAACAAACACATAATTTCATCTAAACAAAACAGTGGTAGAAAGACATGATCTTTACACATAGATATACTAGTACAAGCTTAATCAATCCAATATCTTGAAACACCTTAAAAGGTCAAATTTGCTAATTTCATTCAAATAATACCCACTATACACTTCATGAAAATAAAACCACATATTTTATGTGCATAAAATTAAATACCTACTTCACAAAACCCAACAAAAAATGAAGAACATTCCCAACATTTAGCAAATACCCAATACGTAAAAATCCAAACTTTCCCCAAAAAAATGCAGAAATTACACAAAATCAAACACAACCCACTTCATAAAGGATTAATGGCCAATAAATTACACAAATTCAACCGAAAAACACTCACACACACACAAAAAAAAAAAAGGTGAAGGGACCTGTTTGGGGGCATCAGGAAGGCGGAAACTCCAGGCGTGATCAACAAGGAAGACGCTGGAGTGCTTCCCCAAGAAGTCAGAAGTGTGAACAAGCCTTCTCTGAAGGGCATCCTCGCACGGCTCAATCTGGAAGAACTGACCAGCGTCGAATGTTTCAGAGGATAGCTTGCGAAAGAGTTGAGGGTATAGAGATGGTGGCAACCCTGTGGCGGTTAAGAGTATGGCGTGTACTCTTACGAATTCGTCGTAGTTTGATGTTTCCACCATTTTTTCGAAAGTTTGATGCTTGTGTATTTTGGGTTGATTCCGGCGCCACTGATTGTGGAGTGAAGGAAATGATGACACTGTGGACTTGTGGAGCGTTCCAGAATTCAAAGGAGCTGGGGTTTACCTTAGCCCAGCCCTACAGTTTGATGATTCGGGTAAACAACTCGTCTTCAAAGCCGCCCAACTTACACTTTAAAGACTCCTTAAAATATAATCGATTGAAAAATCGATTCATTTAAACTTATAATTAATTAGACTCTTTTATAAACAGGTCAATTAAGAGCTCTTAATAGGGGCCCTTCTATATGAACAATTGTATTGTAGACAAATTTTGACTTGAAATGAAAATGGAGTAAGATGACTGAATATTATGGGAAATTGATCATAAACATGTTTTATCTAACACGATTTTGTACTTTAAAAAAATTTTATGATATACCCGTAAATTTTTAATTCATATGTGTCTTTTTATGATTCAAAAAGTTATCATATTTCTGTCAATTTTTTAGAAATACATCAAAATACCACCATCAAGGAATAATTTACGAATTTTTAAAATCGAACCCATTTCATCCAATTCTTATGCAAAGCTCTATGTGGATAGGAGTTTACCACTGAGCTAGCAAGTATTTACAATTTATTTGTGTATGTATAAGTATAAAGATTTTTTGTCTTGTGCGTGATGGTTCATTGAAACCAGTAGGACTAATGATAATTCAACAAATATTTTTAGAGGTTTTCCCCCCCTATTTCTAATAGCTATAACAAGTAGAACTCTAACAAAATTAAAATGAATAATTAAGTACAAAATGTGGCAAGGTCACTAATACCATATCCTTTGCCAATATTCTTCCTAGTTTTAATGAGGATTATGAAGATAAATGACCTTGCTAGCTTGAATTTTGCCCTTGTTTGTAAGTCAATTAGCAATTTGTGCTTTACATACCCAGGTAGTCTTAGTCTCGTGAATTTAATTAATACAATTTTCCAAAACACAATTTTATTCGTCTAAACAATTAAATTACAAACCTCAATTTCGCGAGTACTTCAATTTTCTTAGTTGTCATAAATCTTTGTTAGATTAAAAATACACATAACTATCTATGCTACTTTTAGACGAAGTCTTTACGATTTTCTCGACAAGAACCCTTCATAATTTAATTTAATTTCTGAAAAATAAAAAGACAAAAACCTAAAATGTATTTAATTTGCTCTGCTTCAAAAAGAACACCTCCCTCTCTGATTTCTCACCTTGGGCCAATTATCGGATCGGTTCATTCACAGCCCACACAACAACACAACCAGACTATGTTCCGCTCCCACCTCGTGACGCTTCCTGAAAACTCAATGGTGTATTAATTTCTCCAAATTATCACTTCAAAATTGGTGGAAAAGGTGCAAACTTTAATCTTAATTCTTCATGCTCTCATGCTTTAATTTGCTCTTCAAAATGGATTCTTCAATCTGATAGGCTAAATTCTTTTTGCCTATGAGTTCAGGGTGATCCGATTGAAAATGGATTCGAATCCGGGTCTTGCTGCAAATGGAGAAGAACCAGCCTCGTGGGATGAGTTTTACAACATAAACTTGATACCCTCTGAGTTGTTTGTCAAATTTCGCAAAGAAATGGAAGGGTTCAGGCTTGGCGTTAATTTAGAGGTATAATTTGAGTTATACTATATAGTTTTATATTAAGATGAATATAGTGTAATGTACATTTATGTTTTCTTGATTATTGGATTGTTGGGTCTTAAGTTAAAGTTCATGAAAATGCTGTATGTTTAAAGAAATTGTAATTAATTGTGATTGATGTGGGTGGGTTAGGAATTTGTGATTGTGTGTGTTTTTGGGTGTGATGTTGATTTATGTTATTATGTAGTGTTTTAGAATTTATGTGCCTGGATAACCCAAATAAGGAATAGATGAGTCAACCTCTTTAACCCGCTCAAAAGGTTCTCTACAAAGACCAATTGACTAATAATAAGCCAACTTATATGTGGGCAGCTATGGGTCATTTCTACACCATTTTTTGATAGGGAATAGGATGGCATAAGTGTGTAATGCGCTCTTAGATTGTTGATCAACTGTCTTCTTGATGCTTTTTAATCTTCAGGGCCAAAAATTGCAGAATCTGTTTGCAACATTTTTTGGAGTTGCTGACAACAATGTTTAAATTGTGTAACAAGGGTAATTAGGCAAGAACAAGAAGTTATTATAGTTTTCATTTTCTTCTTTTGGGTGTTGGGGGACCACCCTTGAAACTATGTAGATTTTGGATTACCTCCTTTAGTAGTCTCAATACTCTCAACAGTTCAAAGTGCTTTGCCAGATCACATTATCAACATACTTGTAGCTCTGTTGTAGTTGTTCAGTTTTTCTATTGATGGCCTGTTCATTTCTAAACATTTACTACCGGGTGGTTGATAATGGAATTGTCCATTTCTGCAAATTATGTTGGATATAGGAGTAAGTAGAAGTCATAAATGGAAAAAGATACATCATTATGTTATTAGGATTTCATATGATCTCAGGGTTACTAGTTGAGATGGGAATAAGCATCGCAATATTTTCTTGTGTTCCTGCATGAATTTTATGGTGCAAAATTGGCAAATATGCTTTTCTAGGAGGTGGAATCAACATGACAGGTTGAGTTAGTTGGAGGAACTTTTCATCTTGATGGATCAAATCAGTAATTGAGTTTGATGGATGCCAAATTCATGGATATACTTACTTTACAATCGAAATATCTTTGGATTAGAATTGAAACTCGTCTGAAGTAATTAGTAATGTAAATCAACTGGAATGGAAAAGGCTAATGCACTGACATTTTGATGCAGTTCTATAATGCACCAATCAATGATTTCCAGGCAAAACTGGTACTAAAGCCTTTGTCACACGAAAGAAGATGGAAGTTCATATACGAGCCCATACATCAAGACGTTCGCGTTCTTTCTAAGAAGATTCCTCTAACTAAATTCCTTAATCTACAGGTTTATTTTCATTCCTCACATCTTACCCTTTTCTTTTGTTAGACCTTAAGCACATTAGACTTATGGTTGAAAATTATTGTCTGCTATCATTGTTGTCCAATACCTTCCATAGGACAGTTGCATGTCTGTCCATTTTTTGATGTGATTATATGTTGTAGAAAAATTAGTTAAATTTCTAGGTATATGCAGGTAGGCATTGGTCATAGCTTTTCATTGGGTGCTACCGGATGGAAATGGAAGCTTACGTCATGTTTAGGAGGAGATAATGTGTCTCGAATTCGAAATAAGACGTCAGTGGGAGTGTGTGACGGTGTGGATTTGCGGTTCGGCTGGAGGGCAGATTATGTTCTTCCTGAGATCACTGGGTGAGTTCATTCATGGTTGAGTCAGCTCTAAACTATTTGTTAATGTTCTTGTGTTAATGCCCTTGACGTTGATGTTGACACTTCGGTCTGTATTGGAACTGTTAATGTTCTCGTGTTAATGGCCTTTTGGTGATCTTTTGCATTGTAATAGGGCCCTAGGCACAGGTGAACCATTATTTAACATGAACTCAGGACGTCTGGAAGCATCACTAGACAGAGTTGAGGCTATCTTCACTCACGGAAATGAAGAGTCTTTCCCTCAGAGTAGTGGGGCAGTATGAAAATCCTGTTATGCTTTGATATTCATAGTTGTAGTTGTATAGGTATGTTTTCCTTCTTCACTTTTCCCTGTATTTTCTGGGAAGCTAGTTTATTTGTTTTAATTTATAAAGTAATATAAGATATACATATTTGAGCTTTTATCAGCAGGATCATATTCTTAACAATTACCTCCAAACCAAACACTCTGTCACAATCTAAGGCATTTAAATTTGCTAGATAATCTAATGTCGTAGATGATATGCTTTATTCAGCACTGTAAACAGTCTGGGAGTGTTCCAATAGTTGGCCATGTTATGTGAGTTTCAGATGCTTTTCTTTCCATGAATACTGATTTACTGAATTTCGTACTTTGTGAATTAAGATACTTCTCACGGATGACATGCTTCTTTCAGTTTAAGCAAGGGAGTACTAGGAGAACGCAATGTTGGAGCAGAAAAGATGATGCACATTTTAGCGTCGTAATCTACAGCTGAAATTGGCATGAGCAGTCAATCTGCAGGCTATGATGCTCATTTTAGTCTCTTAATCTACAGCTGAATTTGAAATGAGCAAACAATCTGCAGGCTATGTCAATACCCTTGTTTAGATCTTTCTTCTCTTGTATTTCTGACAGCCTTCATCCTTCTCTATCTGTGCTTCTCTTGAAGTGCACTTCTAAAGTATAGTTGCGTTAATTTCGTCTTGATGCAGAAATCCTTGGCTATCATTGAGTAAATATTTTTCATCTTCTAGCTTCTTTGTCCTCTCGACTTCCTTCTTCTCTCTTAACTTCTTGACCAAATTACAATATCTACGAGTAATGATGCTTTGTAGTGAAGATATCCAAATCAGTTTGAGACAAATTTTCAAAGGAGTCTTGTGAATGTAGTAGCGTACATGGAGCATGAGTTTATGCCAATACCTTCAAAGTTTTCTCTTTTTGGTGTCTTCCGCTTCGCTCAGTGACCTTTTCTTGGGTGTCTTCCTCTTCCTCTTCACTCAGAGGTTAAGGCTTTAGGAATTCTTAAGAGTCAAAACTGTAATCGGAGAGTCTTCTTTGTCCAGATAAAAAAACGGGCATTTCTACTATGAGAGGTTGCCATTTTTGTTGACTTTCTTCTATTCATACTTTTGCATTAGCCTTAATAGCATAAAAATCCGTCTTCATAACCACCCTTTCTGAAAAACCAGCCAAATTTTACATTGCAAGTTTTCACACTCCAAGAATTTAAACGAGTAATACTGTAATAGTGACAAATAACTAAGAACTTTTTTCCTGTTTAGAATTTTAAACACTCAACGGCTAATAAATTTTAAAACCAAAAAGGTTGGGAATGAACGTTACACGAGACCTATACATGGGTCCCTAACACACATATCCGTTGCCTCTTCAACGGCAAAATTTCAAAACCTGGTCATTTTGCTAAACTATAAAACAATCCAGAACTTACACTCATGAATTCATCATCTTCTTCAAACTCTAAATTTTCACTCAATAACTCTAGAGAAAAACACTGTAAGGAATGGCAGGATCAAGTTCAAGGCTAAGAAGTTCATTTTCATTTCCAAACCTTCTACTTTCATGCATAAACTTCATCTTATTCTTACTTTCTTCTGCTTCACTAATTCCCATACTTCTACTGAAAACACCTCCTACTTCCTTGGGCTATGCTCTCCTAATCTCCTCTTCAATCTCTCTATTGTCCTCGTTCATCGGCTTCTATGCGCGCCTCACTCATTTCTGCTTCATGACTTACATCTCCTTCCTCCTCGCCTCGCTAGCTAGCCAATTCCTTAGCTTCTTCGCCTTGTTTATGAAGGAGAAGACGAGCCTTTCGATGCTCCATTCACCAAGGGATCCAAGGGAGGCAAAGGTGTTGATGAGATTGGAATGTGGGATTTTGATGGCTATGTTTTTGTTGCAAATGGTGGTTTTGGTGTTGACTTGTGTAATTCATAGGTGTTGGGTGAGGGAGTACGAGGGTTTGGAGGAGGAGAGGGAGAAGATATCGAGGAAGCGGAGTAGGAGGATCGCTATTGATGAAGAATACGCGAATGGGGGTAAGAGCTGTGATGGTAAGGCGAAGGAGTTGGATGAGAATCTGAAGAGCAAGTTTAGTGGGAAATGGGTGAAGAATGATTTTGAAGGATGAGATACTATCAAGGATGTAACTAAAATTATGTTTTGTAATTATATTATTTGCTTCTTGTATGATTCTGGTTTGATATGTGTATTACTACTAGTAATCTCTTGTTGATCATGTTCGACTGATCTTTAATCCTTGTGGCACTTTGCATTATGATAAGATTGTTATGTATATGGATACATATGTTTGATCATAGGGCTTCTTTCAAGGACAACTCCTAAAAGATTTCCAAACCAAAGTTAGGAAATAAATTCTTCATTTGTACGAGATTAGGCCTAGCAGAAGCCAGAAATGTCAAAACCTAAACGATATACTTACTTCGTCTCTATAAAAAGTTCTATTTTACTATTTAGAGTTAAAGTTCAAAAAGTTTGAGCACAAATTCTCATCAAGTTATAAAAAATTAAATATTTAAGTGAGATTTTGTTAGATGCATCTTAATGTAAATTATAAAGTTTTTATAATTTTTTTGTCTTACTAATTTAGAGATAAAAACGTTGAAAACCGTATTTTAAACACCATAAAAGTCAAATGAGGCTTTCTTTTAGAGATAAAGGGAGTAAAAGAGGTTGATAAATAGTGAAAGCAATCAACACACTAATAATAATAATGGTAAATAAAATAATTAGCATATTGTAAAGGGGAAGATGAGACAGTGGACAGTGGCTGCCACCTACCAAAATCAAGATACTTACTTGTTCTACACTTTTTGTCCCATTGTCCTATTTATTTATATGGTTATGTTTTTGCCTCAAGATTTACTCTATTTTTAATAAAGCAACTTTTCAACAATGGGACAAAAAGTGTAGGACCGAGGGAATATGTTTCAGCAAATGGTTTAAGGTAGGAAACAATGTACTCCGTACTACACTACTAATTGTGTCTTTTAAAAGCAATGGGCAATAGTTATTATTCACAGATCCAATGACAGGCAGCTCCGTCCCTTGATATGATTAGTGTTGTATGGCCAAAGCCCTTATTACAAAAACATCTTTTCACTTCTCAGCAATTCTATATACAACCTGTATTTTTAACGTAACTAATTAAGACAACCCATATAACATAGTTGACCATTACACACTTGTAATAACTCTTGATCAGTTGTGAGGTGTCCTCAACTCTTAACTTATTACTCAGTACTAATTGATAGGAAATACACGGGTAACTCCCTCCATCTATTAAAGAAAGTCTCATTTTTCTTTTTAATGTGTCTCTAAAAGATTGTCTCAATTCTATTTTAGGTAAGAATTTCAGGTCAAATTGTATAATACTCTCTCCGTTCCTTAAAGAAAGCCTCAATTCTTCCCTTTGATCTTAAAAAAGCAAAATCATATTTGGGGCTTTCTTTAAGGGATGGAAGGAATATATATTAACCCATATCTTATTGAATTTATACAAAAGATCTTGTACCCACACGAAATATATTAAAATTATTGTATCCCTAATAAAAGTTACCTTTTGATATAATAAAAGTTACCCCTCTTCGATGAAGCATATCTCAATCTTTATTAACTTTAAGGAGTAATTTGCTTATTGTATTATGCGTATAGAAATTTATAACACTTTGAGGACCCATTAAAGAACCAAATACCATAAAATTCTAGTTCCATCATAGTCAAAAATGATACTTTTGCCATTCTTCATAGAATACAGTAATTGTTATCACTGAAGGCTCCAGAGCACGTATGTCAAAAAGAAAAAGGTTTTAAAGCGTTACATAAATGCATACTTGCTCGCTAACGAGTAATCGTATGTCTCTCGCCGAGTATTAATATTTCCATAACAACCTTCACTTTCTGTTCACAAATCACAATTGCAACTTATTTCATGCTTCCATCAGCAGCATGAACTGTGTTGCAACCAAAGTGTTACATGCATCATGTCACATGAAACTGTTGCGCGTTCATTTACGCATCTTCACATAATGTCAGTTGTCACTCAACACTCCCCTTCCATGTGTGCTCATCTGTCACAAAATATGTTCCTCTGCATTCCTTGCTACACCATATCCAACACTGATTGATAACAAAAATCTTTGACAAACCTCATACCTAATATTTTGTACAAATACCCTTCATAATTTCATGTAATATGTGACCTAAATCATGAATAAATAAATAAATAAATAAAACGAAAATGATTGCCTAAGCTAGACTGCGACAGGAGGATCACATGAAACTTCCACTTGAATCAAGTGGCTAGACTGGCTTGCTTACAAATCAGGAAATTATGTTATCTGGATGGGAAACTATTGGACTGCCCCACCAATCAATCCACATGCCCATACAAAATCAAAATCCATTCACAAATCCAGCTAAAACTTAGGGGTCATATCTGTTCAAATCATAACATATCATCACATCTGGTGGGTCTCTCCATAACTTGACTGGCTTGCAGTTTAAAACGTTGGCCATTTCTTCCTCCATCATATTATATTACTTTATCTTCTTCTTTTTGTCATTTTTTCTGCAGTTCTGCATGACTTATTCCTCTCAAACTTATTTCATTCCATTGTGTTGCTTGAATTTCCATTCATCCAAATAACTTGTAAAATGTTTTCAAAGCTGGCATTCTCTCAGCCTGCTGCCTTCTTCACGTCTTGGAGCAATAACGCCCATCAATGCCATGGTAGAACTGGTGGCAGCTTGATCTGCAGAATGTAAGTTAGCCCCTTCTCTATCTACACTCCCATTTGTCTTTCTTACAATAAGCTGCAAGAATGACCTTAGGATAATAAAAAAAATGTCATGGTCCACATTTATAGTGGCCGCTTAAGAATGTGTTATGTTAGCCTTCAGAATATAAGTGCTGATAAGGATAATCAAGGTTGTAAACCAAATAAGTATAGATATGTTCTTTATTTCTATATCTGATATCATAATATCTATGTCTGATATTCTTTTTTCTATATTTCTATATTTGATATAAGAATGGTTATATCTCATATTTGAATATCCTAATATAATTTATATTAGATATAAATTAGGAAAGCCTCAAAAAGAGAAATTTCATGCAGCGCCCAGTTTCAGTTAACAATCAATAAGTTCGAATTGTTATACAATAACTGATTAGTTTATATAAGACTATTAAGTTTATGTTATGATTGATATGGGTATCTTAGCTTCGTCTTGTGAAGAACACTTAAAGCTTTCGAAACATCATTGTTATCATCAGGGAAATGCAGTCAGCATCCTCTTCGAATACAGAAGTAGAAGAGGAACCTGTAACAAAACAAGCAGCACAATCACCTGTTATTCCTCAATTAGATACAGCAGTAAAGAGATCAGACCTTCAGTTTTCCAAAATGCAGCAATCAGATAAAGAGATTACCCAAGAAAGCAGAAATTTCAGGGAGTTTATGGCTCGAGAAGCTGTCATTGATGAAGAATATTGGGTATATTTTCCGGATTACTTGCACTTTTTAAGATTATTAATAGTGTATGGATTAGATAAAGGACCAAACTATTAAGCCAAATCCATATGGTTAATTATTAGAGATATTTTGAGTGTCATATGATATGTATTGGTTGTGTTTGTGGTAGACAGCAGCCTGGCTTCGGGCGGAAAGCCACTGGGAAGATAGGCCAAATGAAAGGTATATATCATCTACTTCGTATCATTCAAGTACTAAATTTTAACTTAGATGAATTTTTTCAGAGTATAAGGAATATAATTAATTTTTATTTTTATATGTTGTAATTATTATAAAAGAGGAATTAAACTAACACACTATAATTGCCCTTGAAAAACTTGTCATATTTCATACATTCAATCTGTTTCACAAAGTTTTTCATAGTTCTTATTCATGGGGTTAAACTTTGATTATTGAGAAAAAACATTATTATATAGGGATGTCGTCATTTTTATTTCAATGGGAATTTTTAAAATATTAACTTTTTATGATTTTTTATTAATATAGAAATTAAAAGATAATGGTCAAAGGAGTGGTAAACGCAAATAAGAAAATGTTGTGGAATGAAAGGAATATGTACAAACTATATATTATTATAACTTTTACGGCTACCATCATAAATTTACAATTTTTATAGTGTTAGATTTATTTTGGAAATTACTTAAAAATAAGATCCATTTATGATATATATTTAAAAATTTCGAGAAAAACCTACTTGATTTATATGTATTTTTATTACATGTTAACCATCTTAGAGAGATTAAAAAATATCCATGTGTAAAGGAAAAGAACTGAATAAAATGTGTAGATTTAAGTTATTAGATGCATGAACCAAGATCTCAATTATATGTCCAGGTTAAATATTTAAAAGTGTCTCGATATATAAATATATTAGATTTTTCCAAAATGTCTCTGATATACATACATTTAAAAATTCGCAATTTTACACTAAGATTTTCAGACTAAGTGATAACATTCTAGTTAGCTACCATCATACGAATAATGTTTAAAATGAGTGCAATTTGAAATCGTTTTAGCCAACATATGACTTATATGCACTCTCATTGTTATCATGAGTCAGATATGCAGATAGTTACAAACGGAAATACGCAGAACAGGTATAATTTGAATCAAATATTTTTGAATCTTATCTATCATTTTCTCCTCTACAATACTACTTCCTCTGTCCTATAATACTTTATCCAGTTTGATTTTTTTCTCTAATTATAAACTTATGATTAAATATTTGTATTTACATATAAGTGATAATAATTTTTGATAAAATTTTTTAAAAGATTAACTTCAATCTATAGTTTCAATCTTTCAGAATACCAAATTGTCATAATTTTAACAAATGAATAATTCAAGATATAGTGGGTCAAAGTTGTGGCATGACAAATATGCCTAATGAAAACGGATAAGATATTATGAGACAGAGATAGTAATTTCTAAAGTTTATCACAATTAGTTTGCTTTAGATGTCTCTAATCATCATTTTTATTTAGGAGTACAATGCTTTAAAAAGGAGATGCAAAGGAAACCTTGGCCAGCGGACTACATGTATCATCGCGGTAACTAATTTTACTGTTAAAAATCGCCTTACAATGACAACTATACTTCATACATGATTATAACTTGATTTATTCATCTCGTGAGCAAAAAATATTGTATACACACAAGATACAATAAAATATTATTGTATCTCCCGGAAAAGTTACCTCTTGATACAACAAAAGTTACCTCTCAACACAACATATGTCAATCTTTATCTACTTTGAGGGGTAAATTTTGTTATCTTAAAGGATTACTTTACTGGTGATACAATAACTTTATTATATCACGTATGTATATAAGATTTTGTGTAATTGTTAATATCACTTTAAAAATGGTATAACAAATTTGACCATTTGCTATTTCGTGCAATTGTATTATTATCGTGGAATAGCAAAAAGGTCAATTGTATTATATGTTAAGTACCCACCTAAATGCTATGCAGGTTAAGAAAGAAGCTAAAAGCGTTAAACAAACCATACTCAAAAGTGTGGTAGGAACTTTGGATTTGAGTATCCGGTACTTGTTGCAAGGAGAATCATTTCCTGGGGTAACAACAATTAGCCTTACACTATAATATAACGAAAATTCATAACATCGAATCATACAAAATAATCTAAGAAATAAGAAATTACTTCATATAATATAGGAAAGAGTTCAGGCACCTCTGTTCTGCAGCATTGAGAAGGAGGAGACAAGCAGATATAGTTATGTAGCAAACGTGTGCGTTGCAAAAGCAGCTCGACGCAAGGGGATTGCCATCAACATGCTGAAGTTTGCCATAGAATCAGCAAAATCGAAGGGTAATGATTGATAAATACAGAAGCTAATCAAGAAAAAACATAGCTAGGAGATTAACTCCATCATAAGTTTTTAATGATCTTGCTTGAATGTTGATCTACCTATAACAGGTGTAGAAATGATGTTTGTCCATGTACATATGAAGAACACACCAGCTCGGCAACTGTATAAGAAATTGGGTTTTGAGGTGAAGATATCGGAAAACTTTTTAAAAAACACCGGCTAACATATTTATTTAAAGAGCTTTTTCTAATTCATACCCGATAAATGAGGAATTTCTCTTTATTTAACTAAGCTTGTCAAAGTTCATGTATGAAATGAAAGCTCAGGTGACTGTTGCATCATCTCATCAGGTAGTAGATATCGCAAGCCAACAGTTAATAGAAGAACAGATGTACCTGCTTTGCTGCAAGATGTAATACCGAATAGACAGAAATTTTTACCTCTCCTAAGCTCCAAAATTACTTTCTACAGCATGAACAGTAAATTACTTCCTACATCCGGCAATATCAAGAATGGTTCTCCCAGTAAGGCACATGCACATGTAGTTGATTCTACAAGTCTATCAGCATATGTTAGTTTTATCTGCAACGATTTGGAGTTCTTACATCTTGCAAATGCTCATCAAAACCTGCAATTCCAATCACATCTTTATATACTCGGGCAATCTCAAAAGGAGTATCTAAAGGTGTCTTTGACGTTTGAGTGTTGTAACAGCAGTATTATTTTGCACAAGTACTATGCTGAATTTTGTGAGAAACAATCTTTTAAACAAAATTTAGCACAATACAAAATTGTTTTAGGGAGATAAAATCTTACACTATTTTCAGCGTTAACTTGCATATTTTGACCTATTTTTACTTTTTATCTCGTTTTCTCTCCTTTTTGTTTTCTATATAAATATTCCATACTCGAACATAATTAGAACTTTCAAATATGATTATTTTCCAAAAAAACACAATTTCGAAGTAGTATTCCAAATGTCTCTTTTTCTAAATATAAGATAAACTAAAGTTTTTCCAAAGTCATTGATAGATTACTTAAGAGTTGTATCAAATTCAATAGCACAAAAATCAGACACTAAAGGTAACACTAAACTGTCCTACACATTGACAAATATGTTAACATGTCCTAGCTGAGATCCCAATTTTCTGATCACGTAATCAACCCATACCCTGCCTGTAGCCCTCTCTGTTCCAAAAAAAAAAAGAGGAGGCAGGAGGGACCAAAAACTACCAGTCACAAAACTGCCATAAGAGTGGATTAAACCATTTCGAGAAAATGGAAATTTTAAACCAAACATATTAGGGAATGCTATGCGAGCACCAAATCCAAGAATCAGACAAGAGATGGAGAGGAATGCTGCAATTGTCCTTGTTCCCAATCTGGCCCCTTGATATGCTCTAGAATTGGGTCAGCTGCAATCCAACGATATCAAAGAATACGGAAAGAATACATCAGTAGTACCTACATCTAATCCAGATATAAATATACAAATATATACTAAGAATCTAGAGAGAGAGATTCCATTATTACTCTCTTTCCTATATTTATTACTCTATCAAATATTTAATACCCTGTCAGACCATCCAGCCAGATACAAAACCACTTCGGACCATCCGAACTCCCATCGAACACCCGAAACCATTAATCACAATAGAATCTAAGGCTTCCAAATTCTGATATAGAGACACATGTATCTTTGCACAAAAGGTTATTTTTTAGATACTGATGCAGAGACTTAAACGTGCTATTTCTTGTTAGCCAAAAGAAGCCTCGAGAGAGAAATAGTTCTCCCTCCCTCCAAGGGTAATTTAGTAAAACTTTTTTACTTTTTTCAACTAATGCATCAGCCCATATTTCCTAGTAAAATAAAATGAGAAAAAGTTACATTACACCAATATAAGCATTAAAGGTGATTAGAGTATCCTTCACAAAAAGTTTTGACTTTTGGTTGAAATGAGGTGGCAACTACCACAAGCTCACGAAGCCATGGGAGCCCTAGTAAGAGAATAGAGTTTGGTGTTCAACAGGCCTAGTTATGATAGACACAAATTCCTTAACTCGATGAAACTAAATCTTCGGTTTTGATTCCTTGTACTGTTGCAGTCATTGACAGGCAGACGTTTAGTGCATATCCATTATCTACAAAGGTCATAGACACTTGATGCCTGTTGTAAATTACGGTTGATTCTCGTGCATTGTTATGTTTGTCGCCTTAGGAGGAAGATCATCACTAGAAAAGGTGATGGCTTAGGTCCTTTTTATCTTTAGTAAGGTGAGTTACCAAAGCTTCTCCAGTCATTTCATGTAGAACATTAGTTTCAGACTTTTAGTAAGAGCTTTGATAAGAGACATGTGATGATCATAAGAAGAGGTGATGAGTTGCCTTACAGTGATATCTAGCTTGGTCCTCTTGAGTTATTTGATTATAGCATCATTGTCCTTTTCTTGGAAAAGGGGATGGGATGCTTGGGCATTTTGCTCATTATGAGTAGTTCGGACTCGCCCAGAGCGAGTTAGATGTTTTCCAAAAGGTACCAGTCTTCTTCAATATCTTCGTCATTGTTCAAATATAATTCTCCTTGTGTGGTTTCTTTTTATGCTTCAGGGTCAAGATAGATGTCTTCATCATCACTAATCTATACTCCATTGACTTGATTATTAGAGAGAATGAATGTTAGGCTTGAAATAGGAATCCTAAGAGGACAAATATGGGAAGAGGATCAAATGTTAATGACTACTCCTTCCATTCCTTTTTTTTCTTTCCCTTTTTTTGCACAGATCCCAAAACAAACTTAAATTTTAAATATTTTAAATTGTGTATTTGTAAAAATTTATAAAAATTTAATATTTGAAAAATATACATTAAAACGAATCTTTTAAGACCTCATATGATTTTTTTTTTCTTATAAATGATAAGTAATTCTTTGTCAAAGTTTGACTCTAAATCTATATCTATAAAATCCAAACGAGAAGAATAAAAGAAATGGAGAAAGTACATGACAATAATTAAGATAGTCGAAGAACTTGTTTTATCGTTCGGCTTATCTATAGGAGGTAATGGCATTTTTTAGCATCAAGCAAGTCTTGAATAGCATCCTTCATCTTGAAGCATTGTTTAATAGTGTATCCATTCTCCATGTAGTATTTGCAATTTTAGTTTTTGTCCCATTTAGTAGGTCCTCAAATAGGCCAAGGGGTAATATGACCTTTGACATTTAAATGGTTGAAGGCAGTGGCATATGTCATACTAATTGGAGTGAATATTTTTCTAACCTTATTTCTTTGGAAGTTTCTAATTCCTTCCACATCATTAATTGTTCCTGCTTTTTTGGAAGAGGTTGTCACGAATGTTGAAAGTATTTCATCTTTTCCTAAGTACTTTAGATGATTCTTATAAATGGGAACCATATTCGCAATGAAGAATTTTACTAGTTCCTTTCTAGGAGGAGGTGATACTACTTGACTAGCTATTCCCCTAAACCTTTTCAGATAAGTCGTAAAACTTTCATTGTTTTCTTATTTGAGGACCTCGAATTCTCTCAAAGAAGTTTCTATGCTAGTGTTATCTTGGCAACATGTTATGAACATGAAGGTGATGTCTTTACGAGTTTGAGTGTCCTTATCACTTAGCTTATAGAACCACTATTGGTAGATGTGGAGTAAGGACATTGGAAAGATGAATGGATAAAGAGAAGGTTTGACATATTTTGATAAACCGAAGCACTTGCTCTAATTTCCTAGATTAAATCTTTAAATGCTACGGGTTTGGGTTTAACCAAAGCATTTGATGCTCAATTGCTTCGTTGTGTATAAAACCGAAGCAATTGTAGTGAAGCAAATAAAGGATTTTCTACCAGAGGTTGCTTTAAAATCTTTTCAAAGGAAACTATGGTTATGAGTTAATTTGAACTTGGACAAGTTTGCAGATTTTTCAGGAAAGTTATAGCTTCTTGTTCAAAAAGAGCTAGGGGCTCTTCATTATATTTCCCACTATTGATGATCTTGTGGATCATGTTCTCAAGTTTCTTTAGATTGACTCCTTGAAAGTCTTTGGTTTTTAGTTGTAGTATTGTTTTAGGTAAGTTCTTGAACCATAATAGTGAGGGAATCAATTGGTTGTTAGCATTGTGTTGTTAGTTGTCGTCCATTGTTGTTCTTCTTGTAACATAAGCTAACGGTCTTCGCCTATAAACTAAAAGTTATTGTTCCTCAATTCAAACCAATTTACTTCCTGACCTCCTAGATCAAAGAACCATTGCGTTCCTATTTGATAATGAAGCATGTATTTAGCAACCTAGGAGATTTGATTCTAACATCGTTTTTATTAGTTATAAGTTTTATGGAGGAAAATATTTCGACTTTTTCCCGAAAATAAATATAAAACAAAAGAAATGATGGATGTAATAGTAGGAATGGAATGAGATTGAATTTTTAATTCATGAACGTCATCTAAATCAAGAATATATGCATGTATATGAAAAAAGAGAATTAAATATACTATTTTTGGGGGAAAAAGGAATTTCGATATTTTGTTTTAAAATGGGACTGTGTATATTTTTGAAAATAATTTTATTTAGAAAGAAAGGAATAAAGAGAAATCATGAATTATGTATGAAACTATTCTAGTATAATAATATTGCAAAGTCTAACCTAGGATGACTTTGCACAGTAATTCTATCCTCATATGCCAAATGACATATAGATTTAATCCTATTATGACCTATGATATGAAGAATTTTGAGAAATGAGATTTTATCCTAGATGATCATGACAACTATATGGAATGTTATGTGATGGAATATAATAATTGTCTAGATGATAAAGAATCTTAAAACTTTTAAATTACAAGGCAAACTAAAATCCCCTAGATCTAGGATTTGTGAGGAAAACAAACATGAAAAGTTAGAGAAACAAGATATACACAATTAGGAAGGCCATCACACATTATAGGATGCATATGAGTTCGAAGGCAACCTAGAGTCTAGATTCTATGTTCAACAAATTGTTAGACTTAGTGGTTTAGTCAAATAGGTTTATCACTAAGAAGGAGATCCAAAGGAATATAATTATCACACGATGGTAACTTCGTTTAAACAGCCTCCATAACTTGCACCATGACTCCATGAGCGTAAGCCAAATGTTATAGTTTGGTGGAATAAGAATACAAATCAACCACTGGACCATGAGCAAAACTAGATCGATGGTGCCTTAACCCCTTATATAGCTAGTCTTTGTATATAAAGTATGTTCATTATAAAGTTTTAAAAAACCTTCAGTGGCGACCCCCATTGAGTGGAGCCTTGCAAGATGACTTATGAGACAAAGTCAAGAAAAATAAATATAAATAAATCTTTTTTGAGTCAATCACTCAAATTGAAAAATCACAAGAATTGTCCTCGATAGAATTGCCAAATTATAGGCATTGATTTACCTATGAATTGTAATTGCATGTGTAAATGTTTTAATACATGAGAATTTTGTGGGTAACTCTCTAAAAGGTCAAAATAGGAGAATTTTTAAAGGAAGATTCATACTTGTTAAGGATCTAATGTTCCAATTTCCCCATTGTGAACCCTTGAGGTAATAACTCTATTAATGGTTTTCAACAATGGACTAGAGGATGAGATATGGATTAGGTCTTGAATCATAATCCAACAATAAATGACTCTTTAAAAGTTCAACCACTTGTTAAATCATCCAGAACTTTCACAAGCAATCATATTAAAGTCCTAACAATACATATAATTATAATTCTATTAAAAGTGGGTTAATTTAATGCACATAAAAGCGACTAGTAATTTGACGACCACTTCTTTAGAAAACCATGTACAAGGTACTTAAAGTGTTGTCCATAATTATCTGATTAATCATGATTTTCAAGTACGTATCTCTTTTGATGCATTAAATAAAAGGCGAGGCACACACGTAGACTATATAATAAAACATGATAAAAAGCAACTAAGACATATAATTAAGCATGAAATAACATAAACCATGTAAGAGCAAATAGTGTAAATAAATAAATAAAGTCTCTAGTAGAAACATTGTTTAAGATCATGCCAAATCATGCTATATATCATTGTATTAGAAATCATGCTTAAAGAATATAACAAACAAAAACTAAAATATGTACAAACATAATACCCAAAAGGCCAAAACGCTCGTCATATGGCTATAAAATAATAACTAATTAATAAGAATAATAAATATGATTTGAATTATTTTGGATCCTCAAAGATAATACCTTGATTTATTAGGTCTTTTAAATATAATATGTAGTAGAGAATGCAAATTCAATTACTTAAAGTTGGTAAGAATCTTGAGTTTAAACATGAAAGAGAAAGGGAATGTTGGTGATTGTTGAATATTGATCGATGATCCTTAATGGAACATGTAAAGGGTTTTTATAGGGTTAGAAGGTAAATTCTAGATGATTAAGCAAAGATTTCTGACCAACTGGGAAATAGGCACTAGTAGAAAATAGTTCAATTGCTTCGCCTCAATTGATGCGGTTAAATACATTTCGAAGCACATAATAATAAGTGCTGCAGTTATTTAAAATAACCGCAACATTAAATCAGTACATATAATATTTTCCTTGGGGGAGATTTAATGCTGCGGTTATTTGAAATAACCGCAGCACTTATTATTACAATTGCTGCGGTTATTTCAAATAACCGCATCATTAAATCTTCCCCCCCAAGAAATATAATATGTACAATTTAATGCTTCGGTTATTTGAAATAACCGCAGCACTTGTAATCATAAGTGTTGCGGTTATTTCAAAAAACCGCAGCATTAAATCTTCCCCAGGAAATACTATATGTACTGATTTAATGCTGCGATTATTTGAAATAACCGCAACACTTACAATTACAAGTGCTGCGGTTATTTCAAATAACCGCAGCATTAAATCATTCATTTATTTCCCTGGCTTCTCTTTTTCAGGCCATTTCAAAAGACACGAAAATATCCCCATACACACAGTACTAAGCGTTCGAAAAAAAACCCTACGAACTTCGTCTTCTCTAGCCCCATTACTTTACATCCTCCATTCCTTCTCTAGTACTAACCCCATTATACCCATTTGAACTTCGTCTTCTCTAGCCCCTTCGTCTTCTCTCTTTGAAAAAGCTTCGGGTCGCATTTGGATTTCTTCGAGGAAGTCGTGCCAAGCATTCGTCTTCTTCTTCACGAGATTTGAGGTACGTATTTCCCTTCTTCTTCGTGTTTGATAGTGGGATTCACTTTAGCTTTATGTTCTTCTTCTTCGCGAGTCATTACATTGTTGAGGATGGTGGTTTGTATGTTGTTATGTGTTCTTTGACTGTTTAATAAATGATAAGGATTGCATATTTCGAAGAACACTAGAATCTGTCTGTCATGTTTACAAGTACTCTGTATGTCTTATTCCTCTCGTTAACGAATCTATGTACTCGAAGTCTGGGATCCTTTTCAAAAAATCTCAATCACAAAGACGAATTATATCCCTATTTTTTATCATTAATATTATTTGTTCAATTCATTGAGTTGTTATTTATGGCATGCATGCAAATTAAATTATTAGGGGGCTGACACAATATGAAGACAAACTCTTATGTTTTTATTTTTTGATGGCAGTAGAGAAGACAAGATTAGCCTGTTGTTTAATTGCTTTGGCCATATACAACTATGAACTACTAAGAATGCAACATTATTATATCCAAAAAATGGCACTAGCATCTTAACACAAGAAGATATCATCACTAAATTTTATATTTTTCTATGTATTTATAGATATATTTTTTTAATCAATGGGAGGCTAGGTAGCCTAAAAATGAAAAGAAACAAAATACAAAAGCAGATCAACTAGTTCGGATAAATAAAAGGGAATGATACTCCCCTCACATCTTACTCTAAAATTCTCATACGACCTTATGTTACATTATACATTTTAAAAACTATAAAAAGGGAAAGAAAATAAAGTTAAAAATATGAATACTCATCACAATCTTGGACTGAAACTGATTATGTCAATTGACCTAATAATGATTTGTATGTGCTCCATATAGCCCCTAGTAAGTGAAAGTGTTTAAGAGTGATAGTAGTCTTTAAAAGTGTAAATACTTTGGAGATTAAATCATACGAAAGGGTTTAGAGATTAAATCCTGTGCTCTGCCCTGGTAATGGAGGGACTATGATCCTCTCTTTATGTAAAGCTAATGGAAGAAACTGTTTAAGTCGTTGGGGGTTCTCTCGGTGTACAATTAATTTCCTTTTCTCTCCAGGACTTCTTTTAATATATATACTACCAACTCAAGTTTTTTGGTTTCTTTGAAATTCAAAATGGATCGAGATTGGATGTATGGTAACCGAACCTCAATGGAATACATACAAGGGGTTGAGGAGTTTGCTAGGGTTACACTTAGACATCAATTATACAATCATTCGAAGATATTATTGTAGGGTTATCATGAAATTAATGAAATCAAAGATCATCTAATTCATCGAGGTTTCAGAGTGGATTATAGGACTTGGAATTGGCATGGTGAAATATTAGAGTTCGAGTCAAGCGCTAGTAAGTTTCCTAGTAGTGAGAAGCCACCTCGCAATGAAGATGGGTTGAATGTTGATGAGGTATATGATGATGTTAGAGATCAGGATAGAGTGGAAGATGATAGAATAGACGAGATGATGCATGAAGTTGAGGATGATTTCACCGATCGTCCCCATATTTTTGATGAAATCCTTAGAGCTGCAGAGAAGCCTTTGTATCCTTCTTATACTTTACATACTAAATTGAGCGCTGTCATGAAGCTCTTCAACTTAAAAGCACGCCACAATTGGACTGACAAGAGTTTCACATACTTGTTAGAAGTTATATCGGGTATGCTCCCTGAGGGCAATGAATTGCCACTTTCTACCTACGAGGCCAAGAAACTCATGTGTCCTATGGGAATGGATTATGTGAAGATCCATGCATGTCGAAATGATTGTGTTAATATCGAAATGAGTATGAGGATCTAGATGAATGCCCATTATGTGGAGTTTCCCGTTACAAAAAGAAGGTCAATGAGCTCGATTTGAGAAAGAAGAGGATACCGGCCAAAGTTCTATGGTATCTTCCCATTATAACGAGGTTGAAGAGACTGTACTCAGATGAGAGTAATGCAAAATTGTTGCGGTGGCATGTTGAAGGGAGGAAGAAAGATGGGTTATTACGGCATCCTGTTGATTCTCCTCAATGGAGAAACATTGATAGGATGTACACGAGTTTCGGGGGGGAATCGGAATCTTAGGCTAGGTCTTTGCACTGATGGAATGAATCCGTTCGGGATCTTGAGCACTCAGTACAGCACTTGGCCCGTTCTTCTCACTATTTACAATTTGCACCTTGGTTATGCATGAAGCGCAAGTACATCATGTTATCGCTTCTTATATCTGGACCTAAACAAACTGGTAATGACATAGATGTCTATCTTACTCCTCTTATCAATGACTTGAGATTGTTGTGGGAGGAAGGTGTCCAGGTTTTTGATGCTTACTCAAAATCGAATTTCACTATGCGTGCCTTGATCTTCTGCACAATCAATGATTTCCTGGCTTATGGAAATCTTTCTGGTTATGTTGTGAAAGGGAAGACCATATGCCCGATATGTGAAGAAGATATAGATGCTATTCGTCTACAGAATTATGGGAAGCATGTTTACATGGGTTTGCGTAAGTATCTTCTAGAAGATCATCCTTTCAGAAGAAAAAGAAAAGCTTTTAATGGTTCCATAGAGTTTCGCGAAGCTCGTCTCCCTTTACGTGTGAGTGAGGTATATGATCAGGTTAAGGGCATTGAAACTGTTTATTTTGCAAAACTTGAGTGAAGTCCATCCGTATGTAGACGAGCACATGAATACTCTGAGGAGTCAATATCCCTCTAAAAGGGATTTGCAGCTGGTAAAGGTCCATAATGCTACATTTGTTGAATGGTTCAGAGGAAGGATCATGGATCAATTATCTGACGCACTTGACGATGTTGGTGATACATTAAAGTGGTTGGCATATGGTGCTAAAGTTCAAGTTATGTCGTATGAGGGATATAACATCAACGGTTATTCATTTTACTCAAAGCGCCAGGATGAGAAGTCAACTACGCAGAATAGTGGTGTAATGGTTGTTGACATGTCTCCTGAATTTTCTAGTTCATATGATCGAACATTAATAGACAAACGGGGTTCATACTATGGGGTTATTGTTGATATTTTCGAACTTGACTACGTCAATTTCAGTATTCCTCTTTTCTACTGTAATAGGGTTGATAATAACCGCGGAGTAAAGAAGGACGAACACGGGTACTTAACCCTAGTGAGTCCCAATCGTCTGGGACATCATGCCGATCCATTCATATTAGCGTCACAAGTGAAGCAAGTTTTTTACATGGTCGATCCTGCCGATCGCAATTGGTCATTTGTTATTGAAGGGAAGAGACGGATTCTTGGCATTGGGGATGTTGTTGATGAAGATGAATACGATGAATAGTTTGATGAAACCCCGCCATCCACATGGAATATCCCAAAATTAGTTGTTGATGATGTACACGATATTCTAAGGCGTAATGACCATGATGAAGGATTCTACGTAGCTAGGGAGTATGAATAGTAATGAACTACCAAATTATCCAATAATAAGGTATTACAAAGAAAATAGATATGAGTTTATTGCATATAGTTATATGATTCTTTAATGTTATTTTTTAAATAGTATTTTTTCATATAGATGTGTACTACTTAATTCAATTAAATTAACTGACCTACTAATTTTATATTTGCAGATTCACAGACATGGAAGAACACAAAGGACCCCATCCATCTTCTGTTGCGGACACCCAGCAGATGAAGAAGAAGAAAGTGGGGAGAGGTCCCTCAAAAGGGATCAAATCCATCCCCGGTGTCTAGAGAGTTCTTGAGTGGGACGCACTCGGACGCCCTTGTAGGACACACTGCAAGGCATATAAATGCCATTTGGGGGAGATCAGTCGGTCGAAAGTATCGATCTTGATACTGGACTAGAGCTATGTACCGAAAGGCGTGAAGGATATGCTTTGGGAGGATGCGAAGGTATTTATTGTACTTAATTACGTTACTTAAATTCAAATATAATTGTGTTATTTTTTGTTAGGCTAATTGTGTTCTTTTGTGTTTCTACATAATACAGAAAGAATTACAGATCGAGGATGACCCTCGAAAGAAGCAGGCGGTTCTCACCTCTTGCGACCTAAAGTGGAGAGACTTCAAGGCCAAGCTCGTGAGTGGCTGAATCTCTTGTACAAGGAATAAGGAGGGCCAGACCAGGAAGCGACCTTGGGAGCTCTACAACTTCATTTCGGAGGAAGACTAGAACTCTTTTGTGAAGATGCATTCTACAGAAGAGTTTAGGGTAAGAATTTCTTTGAATATCGTTTGATATTAATTATATATATTACTTTAATTTCTTGGTTAGTTTCTTATATGCAATAACTTGTATCTTCTAAATAGCAAAGAAGCGAGAAGGCAAAGAGGAGTGCAGCCCAGAACTTGTATCCTCATCATATGGGTCAACACTCATATGCTGAGATGAGTGAAATATGGAGGCGAAAGGGCTTCATTCCTGCGGTGTCGTCGTCGTCGTCCAGTTGTTCATCCGTTGTTTTGAGTCTGCCGGATAGGACGACGACGTGGCTTCTAGTGAGATCCATCCCTGACGAAAAAGGACGTGTCGTGGTGCCGGACAAGCAGACGGCTGTTGTTCGGGACGCCATTGTGAGTAATGTTTGCTATTCGACATTATTCTATTCGTCTTTTTATATTTTGTGAATTGTATTAACTTTTATTTTGATATATACACAAGATGAATGGAGACGGAAAGAGGAATCAGGAGAGTTTGTCTCCCAGCCACGGGACAACATTCTGTCCCGTGCCCTCAGTAAAAAAGACCACCCAGATCGGGTGGTCGGTTACGGAATTGGCGTTGGCCGAAGACTCAGTACGGGGCTGACAAGAGGAGCTCGGTACTGATGAAGAGGATAGAGGACGTCGAAGCTCGAATCGATAACACCGTGACACAGGCTGTGAAAGAGGCTGAGATCCGGGTTCGAGCTTAGACGATCAAGGAGATGGAGGAGAAGATGGATTCCATGCTCTAAGAGAAGTTCAGGATGTTCGTTGTGCAATTCGGTATGCCGCATCCACCACCGCAGGAACCGGAGCGTAACAGGCCTGACCCTCCAGTCTTTCCATCCTCCAGCGGCTCGGGGGTTAGAGATCCTTTTCAGAATCTGCAGGTTTGTTTCCTTAGGTTTTACAAACTACTAATCGCATTTCAAATTCCTCTAATTTACCTGAATGAGAAAAACTGATATCTTTGTCTCTTTTATTGCAGGAGCAAGTTTCGTGTCAGTTGATGCACATGGTGAACGACAATGAAGCAATCATTGTTGCTTTAGGAACCGTTCATCCAGCTCTAACACGAGACCACCATGCTGACATCCTTCCTGGTCATGTGAAGGTCAGCGTCGACGACTACGATCAGGTCTATAAGGATGTCCCTATCCCTGCCCCTTCTGCCTTCATCAAAAGGCTCGAACAAGCCCACGGGACCTTCACACAGTGGCCAAAGCATCTAGTTTGGCTCCTGACGTCTGAGGTAAATGCATTCCGCCTAACTTTATGAATTTGTATTCTACTAATGTTGGAATTAAGTTTTGAATTTGTTTGAATCAGCAAAGAGGTACGGGTCGAAAGAATGCAGCTGAAGGTGTTACCAGCGGTCCTAGCGGTCCAGAGACGACTGAGTCCATGCGGAAGGACGTTGCCCAGACCAATCTTACTGAGCTGGCCTTGAGTCATCTTGGTGAGAATTATCGTCAAATGAAGGCCCAGTTGTCGAGGCTTCCGCCAGATAGCATCGTCTCCTTTCGTTGTGGGAAGACGATATTCGGGTACTCCGAGGACCAGGATATCGTGATCGTAGCAGAGGACATCACTCAACTTCTCACAGGAGACGAGTTGAATGTATATGTTCTTCAAGTATTCATGATGTAAGTTACCTGACTATTGAATATAATTCCTAATTTAATATGGTTTATCTATTTGTTGATGTTTCTAAATGGATGTTGTTTCAATTAATTACAGGGTCTATTATGAGTTGATCCAAGAAGAAGGACTAGGATCCTTTGGTTTCATGTGCCCATCTAGGGTCTCGGCTACCATGATCGGTAATGACCAGGGTTTCGTCACTTCTTACATGGTATCTTTTATGGCCAATCATCATAGGAAGCGTTTCATCTTTTGCTCGTACCATGAAAGGTATGATCTTCTTACACAGTATCCTCTTGCTTGTATGTTCCTATTTTAACCATTTACTAATCATGTTGTAGGCGTCATTGGATCCTCCTTGTTCTGTCCTTAGAGAAGAGGATAGTATACGTTTCCGATCCTCTTCAACGAAAACGTAATTTAGCGATTAAGGAAGTGCTAAATACGTAAGTTTTTGGTAACTACAGTTTTTTCTTCACTGACAAGAGTAACAGACTAAAGTTTAGTTATTGACATATATTGTTTTTCCTAATCTAGTGTCTTTAAGAGCTTTACAGTTCAGTCCGGCCTCCGTAACGAATTGAAGTTGAACTGGATTCTGGCTCAGGTAACCCTATTTTCAATTTATTCCGTTGCCTTAGAATTGTATTAGATTTGTGTGGTTTACATTGTACTTGGTTTCCAAATGCAGTGTCCTCAGCAGATTGGAAGCACCGAGTGTGGCTACTTTCGTATGCGTTTCCCGTTTGAAATCCTCCACAACCATGCTACTTGTGAGGATCTTTCAACGGTACGTATTCATGAGCTCCGTAATTTATTTTTGAGATATAGTATATAGATATATGGGAATTGTTTTGAGATCTACTCATGTATAGGAATTGTATGTGTTGTGAACACAATGGATTTGTGAATTGTATTTAGAATACACAATTGTGTTGTGAACACACAATATGTTTGTGAATTGTATTGTGAATTGTGGTTAGAATACACAATTGTGTTGTGAACACACAATTGTGTTGTGAATTTTGGATGGATGGTGTTGGATTGTAATTATTGTGGAAACAGGTACTATTAACAAATGGGAAAAGGTCGAATTACAGAGGAAACTCTGCCGAAATTTATGCTTGAAATTGTGTCTCCTGTTTTGTAGATATACTAAACCTATCATTTTTTACCCTTTCAGGCGATTCAAAGAACAACACCATACTCACCTCAAGAGCTGATGGAGATTAAGGAATTATGGGCGGAATACTTCATTGGGGTCGGACAATATGTGTAGGTAGAGCTAGCTTCTTCTTCGGTTTTGTTATTATTAAAACACATTAGACTAGAAGGTAGTAGGAATTCCTTGTATTCATTAGATTAAACATTCTTTTGTATATATATAATTCTTTTTGTATGTATTATTAAAACACATTGGGTTAATTAACTCATTGGCATATTGGCATAAATACAAAATAATTAAAACCATTGGCCTTAACACACATTGGCAGCAATTGGCACTCATCAGCTCCCTACTTGATAGAAATGGTGGTAAAGCAGGGAAAGAAAAAAAACCCGGTATTATTTGCTGCGGTTATTACAAAAAACCGCAGCACATATTGTTTATTTGCTGCGGTTATTACTAAAAACCGCAGCACATAATATTTATTTGCTGCGGTTATTACTAAAAATCGCAGCACGTAATATTTATTTGTTGCGGTTAGTACAAAAAACCACAGCACTTATTGATCAGTATTCTTAGTTTTCAATGGTTTAATGTTGCGGTTATTTATGAAAACCGTAGCAAATAATAGGTATAAATGTTGTGGTTATTAAAGAAAACTGCAACAAATAAGTATTAAAAAAATTCATTTTTTTAAAAGTTTTTAAGAATTAATGCTGCGGTTATTAAGTAAAAACCGCAGTAAATAAGTTTAATTAATGATGCCGGTTATTTTAAAAAACCGCAGCAAATAATATTATAAGTGCTGCGTCAAAAAAACCACAACATTTGTTGGTTTTCTATGTGCTTCGGCTATATGTGTTTCAGTATAATAACCGCAACACATAAGGTTAAATAACCGCAGCAAATAGACAGTTTTCTACTAGTGAAGGATTTCCCTTATATGCAAAAGTTATTGCGTAAAACACGAAATTATTGCACATAACACGAAGGTTTTCCATAGCACGCAATAAGATCGTGTACGACGTAAAACTATTGTGTTTTACGTAAAGGTGTTTACGCAGTATTCGAGTAAAAGATTGTGAACAAAAACTATGTGATGATTATTTATTCGCATAAATACGTAATATGGGTTGCGCCCAAAATTGTTGTATGGATAAAATAGAGTTTTTACGGTTGTGAAATTCTTATCTTTGAAAGGGCTTTAATGTTATTAAACTTAATCCTTGGTCTAGGATTAAGCCTAAACTTATATTTTGGCTTAAGAATTTGGGCTTAGGGCCTAATCATTAGTTTTTGGGTTATCCTAACATGTTTTAGCAATACTTCAACGTGTCCAACTAGTCTGGGCCAACAAGGTGAATTGCATGGTATCATCATTAGGCCATAAAAAGGAAAACTTGATTTAGGTGTTTATAGTGTATGTAAAGTACGTACTATATTTTTTTTATACATATAAGAATGTGTAGTATATAAGTAGGGTTATACAATGTAAGTGCTTGATTACTAGTGTATGCATTGATATGATAATGGTTGGTAATACTAGAGCATGCTTAGTTTAAACTTGGGAAGTGTTTGTGATGCTTGTATATGTACTAGTACTTGAGTTAAATTTGGTTTACTAGTTGTGATGACTAGTATATCATTTGTTTAGCCTTAAAATTATTTCAAGAAGTTAAGAAAGAAAGCTATGAATTTAGTAAATAAGTGACTCACAGGAAAGTGAATGTACCCTAGGTTGAGTGATCTTATTCATTAAGTTATGAGCAAGAAAGAACATGACATAGGAAATTGAATGTTTTCCAAGTTGAGTAAGCTTGTTTTAAGTTAAGAATAAGGGGAAACTCGATTAAAGAACCGAGTGTGTGCAAATAATAACAAAGTGAAGGAATTCACAAAAGATTACTGGGTCCAACCAGTGATATGTATGTGTTTTCATGATATTTACTAAAGTGATGACACATAAATCATATTAAATAGTAGACCCTCATTTTTGTTAAATTAAGAGGTGACTTTTGTTGTATAAATTAATTAACTTTTTCTTTTTTATATTAACGGGTAACTTTTATACAATATATATTCAACATTTTCTTTTCAAACATATTTCAATCTTTATCGAATGAAATCATTATATCTTTTGTACGGGTGACTTTTGTTTTGAGAAAGGTAACTCTTATTATATTAAAAGGTCTTATTGTACTCCTTATACACAAAAAAAATATTTTTATGTGTATTAATTAAATTTAAAATAAGTTGAATGGAAGGACTAGCAAAACCTCCATATAAGAGTCTTGCAACTTTTGATGCTCTTTAGTGAGTTAGGATGTTAACAATTAGTACATTATATAGTATTAAAAAAGTTTGTCTAACTCAATCCCAATTCCCAAATCAAAAAATAGAAATCACCATCGTTCTATTTTGTCATAACTCATAAGTCACTGTCATAAGATTATTCAGGTTTTCTTTAAAAAAACAGAAAAGAGAACGTGCAATGATCATAAACTCCACTACTTGTATGATTTCCTACACTTGGATCATCAACATCACTCACCTATTCACATTTCACAAAACAAAGATCAACTACAAATCTAACAACTAATAACTAAACTACATTTAATTTATATTTTGGGTAAACAAAAATAAATTAATTCCACTTACTGAGTATTTATTAGTTGTCAAAAATATTTTCATACACTAATCAGGCAATCGTATAATCAACCATATACCGCGTTTGTTCCCATTTTCTCTTTCCTCCACCGTCCACCTTTCACACCTTCAGCTCACTCATCAATGGCGTCGCTACTCCGCCATTAAACCCCAACTCCTTCACCCAATTAATCAACCAACCAACCCAGCCCCACTTCGCTAAATCTACCAACTTTGATGGGTTTTCATCAACACCGCAACACGCCATCCGATAATGGGACCCCACAAATCGTCAACAGCCCACGCTTCTCCAGCTCCATGACCCGCCGCGCCCCTTCCTTCAAACGCAGCAACAACGCCGCATCCAACGACGCAGCCTCCACCAGCACAACCCCAAACAGCGCCACCGCACACGGGGGAGGAAACACCCTCTCCACCCACCACGAAATCGACTTGCTACTCAACTCGCCCAGATCCGATCCTGGGTCTAGCCCGGTTTCTGGAGATGGGTTTGATTCGTTTGTTGAAAAGAGGAACACCCAGAATCAGAACAGTCATTTCGGGTTGCTGAGTCATAGGAGTAAGAAAGCGGCTTCTACAAGTGTTATTCTTGGATCTGCTACTGTTCAAGGGGTTGTGGAGCTTGGGTTGAGAGAGAGGAAGAGAGTTGGGCAGTGGATGTTCTTTTTGTTTTGTGGGGTTTGCTTATTATTGGGTGTTTTTAAGATTATTGAAGTTGGGATTTTTGGATCAACCCTAATTGATAATCATGCTACTTCATCTCACTCTAATCTTCAGGTAATCAAAACTAGTAATACTACTGGAAGTTGAAATTTTTAATAGTTTCCTGAAATAGATGATGTTTTTGGTTTCTATTTTTTGTGTTTGATTTCAGTTTTTAGTATGTTTTCTACTATGTTAAGTAGGTAGTTTTTTTTTGTATTCTAATGTGTTTCGCAACTTTATTGTATTGTAATATGTTCTTCGTATGATCTATGGAAAGATATAATGAAATGCCCAAGTTGGAAAGCACTAATTGGATGAAGCTTATTGTTGGTAGTGTGGGAGTGGGACACAAAAATTTTATTCGAGCTTTATTTTTGATGTGAATTCAGTTATTATTTCCAGTTATTTCTTGTTTGCATTATTTTTAATGTTTAGGAGCATTTGGTTGACTTATAACATAAACATTTTCGAGTTGAATCTATGTGTTTTGTTGGATTTCACTTGATGTATGAAGTGTAAGGAGCTGGATCATAGTGAATGAAGTGCAAAATGAGATATTGAGTGTTGATTTATTGCTTTGTATCAATGCGGATTGAAAGTTATCTTTAAAGTATGCCTTCATAGTTGGAAATTATGTACTTCAAACTAAGTTGTCCAATTGTCAATTTGGGACGGATATGATGGTAAAAAAGAGGAGTGAAGGATGGGTTATACTGTTATAGAAAGTTAGGGAGAGGGAAACATTTTTATTAGTTTGTTTGATTTCTTATGTAAACGGCAGGCATAGAGAAACTTGGGTATGGTGAAATGAAGTTTCTACGGAATAGTTCAGAAATTTTCTCTATTAAGTGTATGGTTTTATGAGAAGAAATCAGGAAAAGATGAATGATGAGGTATTTGTTGTAGATTGTAGAATAATTAGGTAGACCTAGAAAGAAAACATTTCCAAATGTTTCATAACTATGTATTTCATCGGATTTTGGTTGGTTTGTGAAACGCCAGGAGCTAGATCAAGGTGAACTAGGTGCAAATTGCACTACGAAGTGGTAATTTATCACTTCGTATCAGTGCTGAATGAAAATTATGTACAAGGAATGCCTTGATAGTAGGCAATTATGTAATATTTTACTTCAAACTAAGTCACCAAATTGTCAATTTGGGGGATATATGAAGATGGTGAATGAGGAGTGCAGGATGAGTAATTGAAGGCAAAGGAGAGGGATTTGTTTTGCTTATTTGTTTGATATCGTGTGGAAGGCATGTGAAGGGAAATCTGGGTGTGGTGAAACAAAGTTTCTAGTTCTGAACTGTTGCATGACGAATTATTTGTTGTAGATTGTAGAATGATTAGGCAGACCAGAAAGTAATTTTTGTCAAACTTATCATAATTATGTATTTTAGCGGATTTCTATTAATGTGCGAAATCTAGGAGCTAGGTCATGGTGAACTAGATGCAAATTGGACTATGAAGTGGTAATTTATTGCTAACTGAAAGGTAACCTTGAGTGTTTATCTTGGTAGTTGGAAATTTAGTTCTTCAAAACTAAGTCATTAATTGCTTCACCAAAAAAATAAAATAATAATAACAAGAAAAAAGAAAACGAGTGATTCAATTGCCAGTTTGGGATGGGATATGAAGGTAGTAAGAATGAGAGGAGAAAGAGCGTTAGAATGTTAAGGAGAGGAATTCCTCATCCTTTATTTGTTTGATGTCCTACACGATCGAGGGGAAGAGAAACGGGTGAAGTGATACAAAGTTTCTCTTAATTTGTTCTTCCTTCATTTTCTGTAAGACTTCAATTTCAGGTGAATAAATTTGGGCAAGGAAGCTTGAAGAGATGTCTGTTTCTTTAACCCCTCTATTTCTTTAAGCAAGTCATGTAATTGCCACGGGATTTGACGTGAGATCATATCTTTTCTGAGTATCAGAATCGAGAATGAAAAGATGAGAAATAGTATTTAGCTGCAAGTTCTAGAGTTGGCATATATGGCTAGTAGTGTTGCTTTTATCACCTCCGGTCCAGAGGATTGAACTCCCAAGTAATCCAACTACTAATTTGGACCAGGGAATGTCAGAAGGAGCAGGGGAAGGGTAATTGCATTCTAGGGAGAGGAATTTCTCACCCCTTATGTGTTTGACATCTTACACGAAATGCAGGGGAAGAAATAGTTGGTTTGAGGCCTTTCTAGTTCATAATTCAAAACTTTATTTTCCCTTACTGTTGGATTTCAGATGGAAAAATTTGGAGGAAGATGCATGAAGAGGTGATGTCTGACCCCTTAAATCATTTAACTCTACAAGTATCTTGCATAAATATATGGTAATATGGCTATGGGTAACATTGGAGCTTATCACTTGTATGAGTTCTAACAAATCTAATTTGGCCTTGTACACCTTTTAGCTGTGCAAGTCCTGAGCTGGAAATTATGTTCAACAGTGCCTTTATTACCTCAGGTCCACCGGATTGAGTACTTCTCTTTTTTCTTCTTTACTGTCAGCTGTCTGTGACCAATCTAGTGTATCCATTTAACTTCAAAAGACGACTCCTCTCTATTGATGTGTGACAAAGGCCACGAGCCGATGACTATTAACTGTAGTGACCCTTCTGAAAATATGGACAGAATGGCCCACCCCACCCAAGAACGCTTATGATTCTCGGCGTCTTGTTACTATCAAATATTTTGTGTATAATTTTGGATGACATGTCATGCGAAATGTTCTCTGAGCCTGTTGATGTCATAACTGTCTTCAAATTTCCTGTTAATCTTAGAAATTCTGTGCTCCTTATCTCTTTCCGTAACAATTTGACTGCTCATCATGTTAGGTGCATTCTGGCTCCCAATTCCACCAATATCAGACTGAGAAAAATGTTCCTGATTATGGCTATAGAGGGGCAGTAGATGGTAGGGGGCAAGGAGTTGAGATTGACCGGACTTTGATGATGGTGGCCTCTGGTGTAGTGAGTAATGACAATACCGTGAGTAAAGTAAGTCCAATATATATTTTTCAAGGTTAACTATTTCAATCATGTTTTACTCCTCATGCTTTGGTCATCTCGCAGTATTCAGACATATGGTCCAGACCAAGCAGCAGGAACTTCAGCCAGTGCGCTAATCTGCCAAAGAAGCATAAAAGTATGAATCCAAATAGAAGCTGTGCATGTATGCACATGCTTTTTTTCTTTCCAATTATTATTAATATTTTTCTGTTTTTTTGTGGAAAGTTTTTCATGTTTGTGAATATGCTCACAGCTTTCTTCTATGTAATATTCCTCGTATGTTTATTTTCTTTTCCTTGACAGAGCTGGATGAAATGACAAATGGCTATATTCTCATAAATGCTAATGGTGGCTTAAATCAGATGAGATTTGGGGTCTGGTGGTTGTTTATTTTCTTCGTATCAGTTAGCTTTTGATGAGGTATTAGCTTTGACTATGATCTCATGGGTAATAATTTTAGAGTGCAGATCTGTGATATGGTTGCTGTTGCTAAGATCATGAAGGCTACTCTTGTTCTTCCGTCTCTGGATCACACTTCTTACTGGGCTGATGAAAGGTAATGTACTCTTTTTATACAAACAACTCCCAAAATTATATTGCTTTTTATTTTTGTTTTCTTGTCCAACTGTCAGAACTAGCATTAATGTTCATGTCCCTTGCCACATGTCAGTCATTGCAGTCTCAAATACTTATCTCATTGCATTACCCCAGGAGGGGACTAAACTGCCACCTCTGTATTGGGACTCCCTAGTTTATCTGCCAAGTTACATTTTTTGAATCCATAATAAAATTCTGAATGGTAATGTTGGATTGTTTCCTTATGCAGAGAACTCATAATTTGCAGATAGTGCTTGATTCAGATGTTCTGGCAAAATTTAGTCTTGTCATTCGTCTTACTGATAGTGCTTGTCTGATTTCATTCCATTACCATTCCCTCAATATTGTGTCACCCGTCTGTATTGGTTGTCAATCTTTCTGAGACTAGCCGCATGGCATTTGTTTTTCTAGCAATCTTATTATGTCATGAATATTTGTTCTATGGTTTTCTTAGGACAATAACTCTGTGTATCACGAAGGTGGTTCTTCTATTGAATTCACTGAATTTTGTGATGCATTGACAGTGGCTTTAAAGATTTGTTTGATTGGAAGCACTTCATGAAAACATTGAAGGATGACATCCACATAGTTGAAGCATTACCACCAGAATATGCAGATATTGAGCCTTTTAAAAAGACCCCCATATCTTGGTCTAAGGTTTGATAAAATTATCCATCTGTCAGTATAAAATCTTTATTTGCCTGAAAACATCATATTATCTTTGTTTAAACCTGTTCTTTTTTGTTTTTATTTTTTTTAAGAATAACTAAAACTGAAATCGTGCCTAGCACAAAGAAATTTTGAAAGTTGCACTTCTTTGTCTCCAGAATGTACATTATGCTCTACCATATAAGCATTGACTGAAACTTTGTTTAAAATCAGGTTAGCTATTATAAATACGAAGTGCTCCCTCTTCTGAAGCAGCACAAAGTGATGTACTTCACACATACTGATTCCCGTGTTGCCAACAACGACCTTCCACATGCCATACAAAAGCTGAGGTGTCGAGTCAATTTCTGGGCGCTAAGGTACTCATTCCCCATTGAAGAGCTTGGGAAGACCTTAATTGCTAGAATGAGACAATATGGAGGCCCTTATCTTGCTCTTCATCTTAGGTCTGCTCTGTGTATCTCATTTAGAAGTACGACTTAAATCAAGCTTTCTGATCAATTATACTGTTTATATATGGATACATTCTTAAGTTACTTCTTATGCTTAATATTTTATGTGTTACACATTAGGTATGAGAAGGATATGCTTGCTTTTACTGGCTGCAGTCATAATTTGACTGCTGAAGAAGATGAAGAGCTTCGAAAGATGCGGTATGATGTTAGTCATTGGAAGGAGAAGGAAATTGATGGATCAGAGCGGAGGAAACTTGGTGGCTGCCCATTAACCCCAAGGGAAACCTCCTTACTTCTAAAAGGGTTGGGTTACCCATCTGACACAAGGATCTATTTGGTTGCTGGTGAAGCTTATGGAAATGGAAGTATGCAGTACCTCACTGATGACTTTCCTAATATCTTCTCACATTCAACACTTGCTACAGAAGAGGAGCTGGAGCCTTTCAGGAACCATCAGAATATGTTGGCTGGTCTAGACTATGTTGTTGCTCTTGAGAGTGATGTATTTGTCTTCACCTATGATGGAAATATGGCAAAGGCAGTGCAAGGTCATAGGCGGTTTGAAGGGTTTAGGAAAACCATCAGCCCTGACAGGTAAAAAATTTTCTAATGTTGTACATTTTGGGGAAATTATCTATGGCAACCCTGTACTAATGGCCATTTAGCCTTCACTCATCTTGACATTCTCCAAAATAATAGAATGGCCTTTAGTCTTCAGTACAGGGCTATCATATATAAATACCCTTTCTATTCTCTCTCTTCTTTTTACTTTTTCTAACGTGTTTTTTCCTGCTGCCGTACCCAAGTATCATACAACTTTTTGCTCTTCAATTCCTCATAGATAACTAAATTTTTTTTTAAAGTGCTTATACTTAGTTTTTTAATCTGATACCCATTGCCTAGCATTCAAGTAAAATAAAATCCTTTCCAAGCCTACATTTCTCAGAATTATGACGAGACTTCTAATAAGAAAATTCTGGGCAGGATGAATTTGGTAAAACTTATTGATCAATATGATGAAGAAAAGGTCACTTGGAAGAAATTCTGTTCTAAAGTGCAAAAAATGCATGAAGACCGATTAGGGGGTCCATATTATAGGGAACCGGGAGAGTTCCCGAAGTTGGAGGAAAGTTTCTATGCAAATCCACTTCCGGGATGTATATGTGAAACCATGAAGAAATAGTGAACCAACTGAATGTTTGTTTGAGATAAGTGCACATTCTGAGATGAAGGGATTTCGAAGATTGTTAGTATCTCTGAACACCATTCTGGGATCTTTGCTGTTTCCTGAGCTATTGAACGGTGGAAGACCCAACTTTGTGGATATGATACTTGAAAGGTTTACAATTTAAGGAGCATGAGCTTTTGCTGATGGATGCGGGATTGTGGAGGCAGTTTGTATTGATTATAGTCATTCTTGAAA
Source organism: Dysphania ambrosioides (assembly GCA_026401315.1). Classification (NCBI taxonomy): domain Eukaryota; kingdom Viridiplantae; phylum Streptophyta; class Magnoliopsida; order Caryophyllales; family Amaranthaceae; genus Dysphania; species Dysphania ambrosioides. Next base: position 6,044,295 of record CM048667.1, read on the forward strand.
AGCTTTACTAAGAAAGGAAATGTACTTTCTCTGTAAGCAGGAATTTTGTTCCCTGGTGAATTATTTTCCTTTGTATTAAGTGATATAGAGTGAAAGCTTTTATTCATATGAAGAAATAATGTCAGTATCTAATATACTTTCATAATGAACTATGCTGCCGTGCCCATCTCAACTTGGTGGAGTCAACTAGCCACCAAATTTACAACTGACTCCACTTCCATGATTATGGCTGCAGAATAGAACTGCATGTATTTTGCTATGGATTTAACATTGGCTTCCAAATTACTTCTTAAAGATGACATACACTCAATCCGAAGTTTGATTGAGTAGATGAGAGTCCAATTCTGGGTTCGCTCTAACTCCTTGTAGTCGAGCCGAATACAAAATTAACCACTGCTATTGCTTCCCATGTATATGACTATAAGGCTCCAATTCTGGTGAAAGTTTGCAAGCTGTTGGCTACTTCATTTACACTTAACTTTCAAATTATACTAATTATTGTGACAAATTACATCTGTTTCTATTTTCTTTGGCTCATTTGACTTTTTATGATATCTAAGATATAATTTTAAAACGTGAAAATTTATAATTAAATTTTTTAATATTATTTAGTTAAAATTAAAAGCCATCACGGTACAAATATAACAACTGGTGGGGACAGAGCTTGAGTCAATAATTAATAAAAATTCTCGATTTGACTTTTATCATTCCAACACTTGTTGGCCACGTGTAAAGCATCCAGTAAAAGACAATAAAGGCTTTCTCTCCTCCGCTCTTGATTTGTTTTCACCTCAGAAAGTCATCATACCTTTCAATCTTCAGATCATTACCTCAACGCTACGACACAAGTCATCCTCATACAAACCCAGTTTCACTATTTTAAAATACAAAGATATGAGAGGCAACATAAAAATTATTATAAAATAAAATATCCTTAACTAGTCTTAAAAAAAAAATCATCATCAACTGCATGAAATATCTATCACCTCTCTAATCACAGCTAAACCAAGATACTCCCTAATCACTGCTAAACCAGGATACTAAACTGAGCCTCACCCTCTCATGACCAGCTCCTTAGTACCATATCTCCTGAATTCCACCACCTCTCAGCTTCCATTTCCTCTTGCAAATTCCGATCCTCATCTTCCACATGTTTATATTTACACACTTCTTGTTCTCATTATATTTGAGCACTCAGTCATCAATGGAGGTTAAACCAAACGGAGTATAAGCGAAAAGAAAAGTCTATCACCTAACTTAGCTTGTTTAGGTGAAGTTCCATTAACAATAATAATATTATGGTCTATATTTTGTGACTTTTATGCATTCTTATAGAGCAAGCAACAAGCTCAGGACAGTACAGCCTCCAGCTTTGAAGACTATCTTCGCTCTTCGGGGATTAAAACAACAAGGTATATTGCTATCTTTCACTCAAATTCTTGTGCTTTGATAAAATCTTGATGTTTTATGGTTTTAGAAATGTTACACCCTAAAAAAATCTCTCTTACTTTCTTACTCTTTTCATCTAATTCCTTTTATGAAAGTTCTTTTTTTACCACACCTATTTAAAAAAGAAAAACTCTTCGTCACTTTTTCCTCCACTATTTTCTATATCTCATCATAATACACATTACTTTATTTATTTGATATTTAATTTTTTAACAATATTTATACTACATATTTAACTTTTAAATACAATTAAAATCGCTTAAAATTAATAATATTTTGTTTTTTAATTATGTTTTTAAAATAATTTAATAATTTATATTTTTTTTAAAAAAAATTTATTACGCTTAAAATTAATAACTATATTTGTTTAATATAATTTTTTATTTAACTTTTCAATACAATTAAAATATCTAATTAATTATGTTTTATTTATAATTTAATAATTTAAAAAATTAAAAATTATAGATCCTACGAAAGTTTTTTTCACTTAAACGTTTAATTAGAAGCGCATTTTTTAAATAAACGCATACATTATTCACTAAAAAACGGATACAAAAATATATCAGATCTTAAACAAAAGGTACGATAAAAAAACTAGATAAAAGTTTTTACCTAAAATAAAACACATACAAGAGTACTAAAACTTAAATAACAATACGATTACAAACTATAAATTTATTTATTCGGTCGTATTATGACGAAAGTTCTGTCATATGTGCTCTACTAAATCATGTTTGAGAGATGAATGAATTCCTTTATTAAGAAGGGCAATCCTCCTCTGAAAATACGCATTGAAATCAATGTTGGGTGGCCGGCCGACATTGAATTCAAATGGCTCGTTGTTGTTCATTGTGGCACTTGTACTCGTTCCCGCCCGCGTTGTTGTACGTTTCGTAGTATCGTATTAAAACTTCTGCACGTATGTAGTTGTGTCATTCATCATCGACGATCATGTTGTGCATTATTGTACAGGCTTTCGTAATGTCACACAGAATATCTTCGTCGAATGCAAGTGTTGGTTGTCGCAGTATAGCAAACCTAGCTTGTAAAACTCTAAAAAGCCCGTTCAACGTCTTTCCGAATTGTTGTTTGTTGATCAGCAAACAACTTGTCTTTTTGAACCTGAGGATGTGTTATACCTTATATAAAAGTTGGTTATTTCGAGTAAATTCCATCGACCAAGTAGTAGCCTAACTCATAATGATGTCCATTCATCGCAAAATTTATGGGTGGTACACGACTTTGTAGAACATTATCAAACACCGGTGATCGGTATAAGACATTAAGATTGTTACATGATCCAGGCATTCCAAAGAACGCATGTCAAATCCATAAATCTTGATCAGCAACGGCTTTGATAAAAAAGGGTTGCACTCTTGCTACGACCAACATATTGTACTTTTTCAAGCCGTAGGACAATTCTTCCACTCCCAATACATGTAGTCTATACTACCAATCATCCTTGGAAAGCCAGGTAAATCATTTTGATGAAAGATTATTCTTAAATCTTCATCTGTAGGTTTTCTTAGAAATTCACTTTTATGAAATAACCCTTGACAAAAATGTTGCAATGTCCTCCTAGAGGTTGTTTGAACGATACGTAAATATTCATCCACAACATCTGGGGCTGCGTCATACACTAACATTCTTATTGCAACGGTACATTTCTACAATGGTGATAAACAAGATTTTAAGCAGTATTCCAACGTTGCTGAGGAATAGATCCCCTTCAACCACCTTGTTCATAATGCGACAGAACAAAGACCATTGCATACGAAATCAACGGCGAAATTGGTTGTCGTTATACGCTGCATTATTTGCAAAATAATCGTTATTTAGTTGCACGTGCTCTTTCTCTCTCTCTCTCTCTCTCTCTACCCTTTTAGGCTTCGGGACATATTCAATATCATTATTAAGTTAGGATTCTTGTGGTGAATGTTGGGGAATTAAAATATGAGGTAGGTGGTTTGCTACAAAATCATCAACTAAGCGATCAAATTCTATATTATTTAAGAAATCAGAAGAATTTAAGCTTGAGGTGGAGGAAATGAAAAACATATTTTGGTTATGGTTTGATAGTTGGTGTATTTGGGGTGTTTAGAGTGTTTATTTCCGTTCAGTATAACACATGTATATATAGTATGAAATTGCATGTGAGTAATCAATGCATGTACGTAATCAATTTATTGTACACTTTAATGTAATATGAAATATATTGATAGCTCTGAAGATAGTTTTGAATGCATGTGAGTAATCAATGCATAGCTTTGAAGATAGATTGTACACTGCATAAAATTGATTGTACACTTCAATGTGATATGAGACACTTTAATGTGATTTATCACAACATGAAATAGATTTATCAGATTTCTAATCAGTTGAAATGACTCTTCATAATAAAGCTATGAATATTTTATTGAGATTTGCGTGTAAATAGCTTTATTAGATTTATGATTTACCAATGCATGTGAATATTATTAAAAAAAATATAATAAATTAAATAATTAAAGCATAATTATTATTATATAAAACATAATTTATTTAACATTACTTTAAATAAAAATGATTACATTTAATTTAAATAAAAGGATTACATTAAACATTACTTAAAAAAAGAATTATATTAAATATTATTTAAAATAAAAACGATTATATTAACTAAATAAAATATAGATTTAACATTAACTAAATAAAACATAAACAAACACATTAAGCTGATCATAAAACATATGCAATAAAAGTAGTTATATGTTCCTTCTACCATAGAGTAGTGCAAATAATTTTTCCTTATAGGCCTCTTCATCAGGAGTTAGGTTTGTATCTTTTACAATTAAACCTTGCACCATTTCAAAGTTAAGCCCTTATCTCTTGTATGTCAACTTATTTTTGGTGAATTTTGACTTTATTTTGTTTCCTCTTTTTCCTTTTCATGTCAAAATCCAACTTCTTCAAACGTAGTTGTGCCTCAATTTTCCTACTTGCATTATTCTGCTTTATTTTCTCATCAATGGTTGAAACTTCATAAGCCACCTGTTTGCCTTTATTATGCTTGGCCTTTGCCTTTTTAATAGCATCGGGCCAAGAAAGACATCCAAAAGAGAAACCGGTGGAGGGAACATGACCTTTATCTTCAGTTCTAAACCTCTTGTCACTTTCACTACTATCATCTTCAATAGCATAACCACAAGCTAATCTTTCCTCTCTTGACAACGTCCATCTCAGTTTTATCCTCCACATCGGTCTTTGGGTCATTTTTAACCATTCCCAACCATAGTGACAATTAAAATTAAGCGGAGTACGCTTGGAGGAAATGTAAAATAACTTACGTTATTAATTCGGTCTGCTTCGTTGTAACCACTTCCTATTGCCTTTCCGACTTTGTCATAGCAACTACTTCATTGTATTAAATCAGTCGACATCCTTCTCCAACGACTTTCCAAACTCCTCAAAGCTCTTGGTGGTAGGATGTGGGGCTTCTCAACCTGCGCTTGATCATATGCCGAAGAAATTTTTTCGCCAAAGCACAATTGCTTTTTGGTTTGTACCAACAATTGCATCTTTACTGAATTGCAGATACAAACCAATTAGAGCTTCATCCTTCGCAATAGACCACATTCGAATTCCTTTTTGCAAGTGGTTGATTTTGATTGACTGACATTATTGGAGGAGGTGAAGGGTATTTGTGGTGTTTCTGAAACAATTTCTTTAGATTCATCATTATATTGAGAATTGCTCTCTTGATAAACAAGAGGTGAATGTGATTCATATGTATTGTTTTCGAGAGGAATTTCAGGAGGTGTTTGTTGTGGTGAATTTTGCAAATAAGTATTTCCTAATCTTTGTAGGAAAAGCTGAAATCGAGAATTATTGACAAATTCATCACCTAAATCAGAAAAATGATTAGAGAAATTAGGGTTGTTAGAATCCATACCTTAAAAAGTAGTAAAATAATAAAGCTTCTAACAACAATAAGTGAAAAATCAAATAATGAATAAGAACAATAATTACTTAAAATAACATTAATTAAATTCAATTTTCACAAAATCAAAAATAGTATTAATAAAAAACAGTAATACTAATAAAAACAGTAATACTAATACTAATAATAGTATCCGTAAATAATAATAAAAACATAAGAAATTGAGAAATTTGAGATTTTTATGGTTTATGAAAGTATATCAAAATATAACAAAATGGATGTCTATTTATAGAGGAAAAAATTGTATAAGCTTTGGTGAACTTTTTTTCTTTATGTAGTTTAAATGATAATATTACCGTTTTAAATAACAGATCCGTTGTAAAATTGTCATTGGTCAACAAGAGGACACGTGCCGACATTCTATTCTATTCTATGTCGCTTCCCCATTTGTCCATAATACTGGTGCTCAGAAAAAAGCTTTAATGCAGTGGCGGGCCCGGCCCGCCACTGAAACCACTCAGTTGCTGTCCCTCCACGTGTGAATCGCTTTCCCATTTCACCTAATTTCCCCCCTCCACGCGTGCACTGATGGGGCCCACCGCAACCAGTGCGCGTTTTCCTTTTCCTCACCCGTGGTTTTTTTCCTCTCGATGGTGTGAGTGAGGAGTTTTTCTATCTCTGATGGGAGTGCTCTTAAACTTATGATACAGGAGTACTCTTTAATATTTACTACCTCCAAACTTTACCCTTTTGACCATTTTTTATAATAGCTTTTTAGTCAAAATAAGAGCCCTTTTAGGAGACTGAGTAGTACAGGTGTATCTTGTTTGGAATAGTTAAGAGTACGTTATTGTACGTCTGTTGTCTATACGACTATACCGCTATCTTCACGGTACGTTGTCAATGTATCACATAATTGTAGTTCCTTTGTAACCAAATAAGAAACAATTGATTGGTGGAAATTAAAGATAGTAATTAGTAAGAGATGGCGGGCCTAATATTGTTCCTTGGATTGGATAGATGAGTATCTACTAAGACTTTTACGGAGTTCCTCCGTGTTATATACTTCTATATGGATGTGGATGTACGAAAATTTATAAATACAATTTAATTTGAAAGTAATGTATCATTCTGAAACACAATTTTCATAATTGTTGATTTATAAATTTTATGAAGCGGATCCACTGATTGACTCCATTGATATGGACAAATTTATTTTTAGAAAATATATGATTTTTTACATGATAATTGTATTTTGTACTAAGAAAGGAAAGCTAATTTATAAATAATATCTTATATGTGAAAGTGTTACATAATACTCCCTTGGTTTTGTTTTTATTCTTTCTACTTGTTTTTGTATATATTTTAACGTGAACTTATATTTTAAATATTTTGTATGTTTGCAAAAATTATAAAAAGTTGATATTTGAAAAAAATATATTTGATACAAATCTTTTAAAACTCTATATAATTAAGTTTTTTCTTATTGATTAGAAAAAAATGGAGTAAGTACTTTATATAAGTTAGATTATTACTATATTTCTGTTCAACCTAGTGGAACGGGAGGTATTGTTTGAATCTAGATTAATTACTACATCCGGTTAATATAAGTTGCAACAAACACATTTCAAATTCACCACTAATCTAAGAGCAAACCCTAGGATAATATTTGGTGAGTACGCATTAGTATGCAATCCCACTCCAAACCCAACCCACCAATCACGCAAACCATAAGATCCCAAATTTTATAAAAAAATGATGACATCATCACAGAAAATCTCACGGCGATCTCAGTCGCTTTCCAACCGTCCACGTGGTAATATTTATCTTCCCAACCCCATCATATCCGACATTCACCCTCTTCTCATTGGTCCACGACTCCCCCCTTCTGGAACCCTCCTCACATGTAGAGCATACCATATTTACATATTTACCCCCCCTCTTTGTAATAAATTTTTCTTCACGACCAACCAAACACGCCGCACGAGGCTTCTGCCTACGTGTCTACCTCTTTTTACGAGAAGAGAGAACACACAACACTATCTCCACTCTCATTGGTCGTTTAATGAGGCTTCCATCCCCCCAAACACACAGCCATTCGTCAAGTCGTCTTTTTCTTTAGCTGTTGCTGGGTGGGAGAATTTGGGTCCCACTTTTATCACACAAAAAATAAAATTGCCACGTTTTGGTTCTCATCCAATCATATTCCTTAAACTGTTGGGTCTCTTGTTTCTACAGTCCTCACACGTGTCTTATCCTCCTCACACGTGTCTCCTCTTCACCACCTAAGTACTACAAATCCCCACCTTATTCCCCCTTATCCTAGTGCGCCTTTCATTCCACCAACAAACATCCAAACTCACCCTAAAAAATAAAAGGAAAGAAAAAAAAAAAAACCTAGCAAAACCCTAGCTGCGGACTGTGTTGCTTTTCAGTGAGGAATGGGGGATGGAAATGGAGGCTGTTGCATAGCAAGCTGGGGAGGAGGTGGACACGTTGCGGCCGCTTCAGCGGATTATAATACGTCGAAAATGGACATGATAATGCTCAAGTTTCGGCCTATTGCCCCGAAGCCGGTAGCGGGGGCTACATCAGCCTCTGAAGGTAGCGGAAGAGGTGGTAGTGGCCGCCAAGTAAAAGCCGGCGGCCGAGGGCGTAAAAAAGCAAACACGAAGGATAACAGTAATAGTAGTTGTAGCAGTACTAGAAGGTGCAACAACAATATTAATAATAACAATGATAATAACAATGGGAGAAAGAGAAAATCTAGCTCTCCGGATCGGAGATGTGATTTAGATCTTGTTATCAACGATAGGGATGATCTTAAAACAGATCTTACTTTACTGCCGTTGTTTCCTGAAGCACCTGATCTGAGCCCGGGATCAGATCAAGTGTACGGCAACGACAACAACAACAACCACAGCAACAACGTACCATTCTCTATGCTCAACTTTGATTGTTTTAGTATTAGTCCTACTTTTCAAGGTAATTACGACTTCTGCCACCTTCATCAAGTAAGTTGGTAACGTGGCGAGATCTAGCTGAGAGCGAGACAGCAGTTTTTAGGATTGTTTGTTTCGTCGTACTAATAATCGATCTTATTAGCTGGTTTGTGTGTGAGAGAGACATGTGGATGTGGGGGATGAGTAGTTGATTGCATGGGGGTGGAACGTTAAAGCCTGCCTTCGAACGACTTCTGTCGGTAATTACATATTATATCATAATATATATTCAAAAAATGCCTAAACATCGTATTATTTCCTTATTATATAGTATTATTTCTAGTTAGTTAGTAAGTAAATATTTGAGTGATGCATGCCTAAGAGGCTAAGAACTAGTAATTGTAAATACTTTTGGATCCTTTTTTCCTCGATTCTAGTTGTAGATCTACCCCTCTCTCCCCAAGTTTTTGTATGAAATTTCTTGAAATCCCCTACTCCTTGTGTTAGAGTGTCAGATATATGATATATTTTCTTTATATCGATATATTATATGTTTTATATATATTATTTATGTTAGGCCGTGATATATATTATCTTTTATGAAGTGATTGTGAGGTATTAGGGTTGTTTTCTAATAACCAACATAAACTTGGTAGGTTATTCTCCTGCATATTACGAGATGATTTATTAAATAAAAATGACTAAATTAAATTCTAAACTCATACGTGTCATAGTATTACAGGATTTAATTTATAACCTACATAAATAACACTATTAATATGGAACTTACATCACCAATATATTTTCTTTGTTCATCTCCACCACCTTAAAGTAGAAATTGGTATTAATTAATTACTATTACAGGGTGAAAAAATTGATCGTAATATTATATTGGAGTGACGACCTTCCTATGTTAATTCAATCAAATCCATGTTTTCAGTTACGGTTTTATTGAATTGTTTTACTATATAGTTATATGTATTTACTTTTATTATCGTTTGCGTGACAAACCGATTTAACCCGTAAGTACAGAAATATATTCGTGAAAACTACACCACACCACACAATTTCAACGTTAAATTTTTGTGGAAATTACGTGTCACAAAGTTACAGGAAAATACAGGTGTGTAAGGCACAACATTATTAAATGATGGTACGTTTCAGAAACTTTTACTGTTAAGTTTCCGGCTTTCCGTCAGTTGATTACTCCGGTTTTTGAAAGTAAAATCAGTACTACAGACCAGTGACATTGGCAGTAAAATATTTGTGTAAGGTATGGAATAACATTTTTGACATGGAGTCGTTCAACTTTGAGAGTTCTTTTGAAAAAGCTGTTACGAAGTTCTATACTTCTATGTTAAAAAAAAAAAAAAAAAAAGTTTTCTATTGTTCAACGTTTGCCTCAATTATGTATGAGGAGGTACGATTGTTCAACTTTTGTCGCAAATATTTATTTCAGGTAGTGTCTAATTACTTAATTAATTAGCTGAATATATGTGAATGTCGGTCTGCTTAGTTGTCTAATTTGCTATAGTTGTCTAATAACTTAATTAGCTGTATATATGTGAATGACAGCTACCGTAGTTGGTTAAAGTATTTGGAGAATGATATGTCCGTAGTTGGTTAAAGTATTTGGAGAATAATATCTAAGACCTGATGTTAAATCTCGTCTACGTCAATTGTTATATCGTCGTTTACGACTCTTTTATCTATTAGATGGAATTATGGAAAGCCTTATCTTTAAAAGCGAAAAGTTTTTGCTTTTATACGAGGATTTACATTTTTTTTAGATTTGAATACCTATGTTTTTATCTATTATTTTTATTATTTATTGTCATTTGCTTTAAGAGAATTGTTAGTATTATATAAAATAAATTTATTTATGGGTAAAGAGAGATGCAAGTGGAAAATAATACGGGCGACATTAATGTAGATGATAAATGAGCTACAAATTTATTATTATTATTATTATTATTATTATTATTATTATATTTAATTGTGCGGTAAATAGTTTGTAGTTTATCATGAGACGATAAATGAGCTACAAATTTTTTATTATTATTATTATTATTATTATTATTATTTTATTTAGTTGTGCGATAAATAGTTTGTAGTTTATCATGAGGGAGAACCAATATTTGACATCAGAACAATTAAAAAAAAGGCATTTATAAAATACTTAACATGTACGTAGAACCATAACAAAGAAAAATCTAAGTGTAAATAATAATTTTTATTATAAAAAAGTTAAGCATATCATTGCCAATTAATACTCTTGTATACCATTAAAGAAAACAGGATTTTACACTGAGCAACGTGGAACCAAATGTGAAAAAACAAAGGCCGCACTTGCTAATCAATATTGGCTCAATAAACAGTTCTAGCATACATTTCACATTCATTATTATTTTGAAATTTATCGTCAAAGAAATTTCCAAATGCATGCAATGTAGAGAAAGAAAATAGAGGAAGGGTAAATTTAACAACAATATAAGTGAGATGAGTTACCGTCATACTCACCTGTGCCAAATATTGGGTATTAAAATTGACCCAATCCTACAACCAATTTGAACCTACAATGGTTTAAATTTGACTTGCATTCATTTCATATGTGACATTGGTGTCACTTGCGAACAAGACCTAATATTATCGATTTGACCTAATATTTTATGATCTAAATACAAATCTGAACTCAACCCGATATAAATCAATAACCTGATATTTGGGACTTTCATTAAATTTTCTTCCAATTAGGTCCAAATTTGTTGGTTTAGAGTTAGGGTTTCTTTGTCATGTTTTGGTTAATGCTCCTATTGTAAATAAATACACCGTAGTAAATAAATAATTTTTTAGCTACTACTTATTAGGCATCAAATAAGTCCAAAGCATGTCAAAAAACTAACAAATTATATATAACACATATACATATAAAACAAAATTGATTAACATTGGCCCGACCCGCTGGCTCGGTCTGACCCGACCAGAAAAAGTCCGGGTTTGGACATTAAAAACTAGCCCAAGATTAGGGTTTGGACACGTTAACTTTGACCCGAAAATTATTGAAATGAGTTTGGGTAGTGATGCTGAAACCAGACTCGCCCAGCGAATTTTAATTAAAAGGCTTCAACTTTTAAAATGCATTGAAATGATTAATCTCCAAACCATAACTCTTGTTTACTTGTTTATTAGGGTGGGTTTGGGATTATTAAAAGTTGTGGCGTAAAATTGACTTGACAGAATGGTTCATATGACGTTGATTTTATTCAACTTTATTAATTTTCTAGCTTTAAAAATTTATTTGATTCTTCTTTAAAAGCTGTGATTCTGATTATTCGTCTTGATGTTATTGTGAAAATTTATCGTTTAACGTGTTGAATCAGTATTAATTATGATTTTAAAACCTGTAACTTTTTGGCTGTTCTTATGATTTGGTTTCTTAAAACGTGTCAAATTGGTTCTTTTTTTGTGGGCTTAAATTTGGCAGCTTGGTTCATAGTTTAGGTCGACGGTAAAAATTTTAATGGAAGTACAATTAATGGATAATATGCAATTTCTCGTGTAAGGATAGTCTCATACTAATTTTTAAGATGACGTGAACCAATTCAAAATTTGCAATATCTGACAAATCCATTGAAAAGTTGAAGATAACGTGAATTACTTGTGGATGGTGGAAATTCAAAGCATAGTAAAATAGGCCCGTAAAACCCGATTTTTATGGGATATGAGCAACAATTTTAGGCCCGAATACAATCTCGGCCCAAACTCGACCCGAATAATTGGTAGAAAACCAATCTTTTGGCCTGACCCAAACCCGACCCGACCGCAATTTGATCACCTCTAATATGAAAACATATCACTTTTTCTTGCTCCAATGTGGGACAAAGCTTTTCCCACAAATCAATAGTGAAGACTAAATCAAGAGCAAGATCTAATTGTGTTACTCGGTAATATTTATTGTTAAAACATTTATAACTAAGTTTAGACTAATATTATGGCGCGTAAAAATCCCTTAAACTCGAATTTGTTATAAATGTCTAAAGGAATTACGTATAGCAATGTGTGATATGTTTGATGAACATATTCAAAATCCGTGGCTAATTATGATGGGTAGTCCTTTGAATAGGTTGACAATGATACATTGACACTACTTAGAATGTTAAAATGGGACTTTAAAGTTGATTTCTTTCATGTCTGAAACTTAACATCAATGGTACAAGCTGCCAAGCTGGATCTTTGTTAGTTGTTTTGCCTACAATTTATCGATCTTATTCATAGTTTGTGCGAAAAATATTGGGAGTCTTCAATCGTATGATCGCTACGGTGTACGTTGTAGGACCGAGGAAATTGAACGCTGCCTATGGAGCTGTTAAATTCAGACCTGACCCTATAAAGTACCCGAATTCAATCCAAATCCAACCTTATTATGACCCAAAAAGTAAGACCCAAAAATTGACTCAATTCAGCCTGAAGTAAACATAAAACCGATTTGACCCGATATTCGAATACCCGAACCCGATCTATGTCCGACCTGTTATGGACTCGACCCATTACAAACCCGACTCAAGAGAACCCGAAATCAATTGAACCCGACATATAACCGATATGACCTGATTTATAACAAATGTGATATGATTTCACTCGATATATTAACAATCTGAATATATGTAAATGTAACCTAATCTTGCCCGACCTATTTTTTACCCAATTTATAATAACCTTGAAATAAAATATTTTTATTAATTTAATTATTATGTTATAACTTATGATTATACATTTATAACTCTATCAATATTTTCCAGCTTTCCATAAATCACTAACAAAAATCAGTCATAAAATACAATAAATTAGTCATGAAATACAAAACTCATTATGTCATTGTCATCATAGTTTATATGATTCAAATTCTAGTGATTAATAAGATCATAGTTGATTTGAACCCATGCAATTTATTTAAACTACTCTGTATTAATATGATTTAACTTCACTTATACGAACTTGTCCTTACCCATTCAAACTTAACATATTACAAGTTATTTACTTATGTATATAAACTTAAAATCGTATGTTATAACTTTTAAGTATATATATACATATTAAAAATTATGCATTTATAAATATATCAAATGACTTAGTATTCACTATTGATTTGATTTGATTAAACCTATCATACTCAATTGATTATCCAAATTTGAATTTGTTTGATAGATATGTCTATATCTGATACTTGATACTCGTTCGTATTTGATAGAATAATTCAATCATCAAATTGATTATATATTTATATGATATATATGCAATTAATGTAGATAATTAATATAGATAATAATCATAATACAATGATACATATCATACATTGATACACTAAAGATACATATTTTATACTAGTTTGATACGATAAAAATACACATTTAATAATCATTACCTTATAAATATTTTATTTTACAATGACTTAATGACATCGTCATTGTTCAATTTATGAATTATCTATCATATAAAAATAAGTTATCGCATGTTCTGACTTGAAATGAGTCAAATGACCTAATATATGACTCGGGATTAATACAACAAAATAGTCAAATACCGAGTCATAAATCGATAATATGTCATTATTGACCCGATGCAAACCTAATAAATTTCAAACCGGATTTCAATTGAAATCGAGGTGACCCATTATAATAATTGACTTGACCCGAAATCTATGGAAAATCAAAATAACTTGCCGCTATAACCCGTTCAGGAACCGACCCGATTTGACTTGAACCTACTTTGCATTGACCTGGACCGAATACAACCTAACTCAAACCCGAGTAAGCAAATGACCGATTTAACCTGACCCGATAATGACCAGACCCAACTCGAAGCCAAATTGACCAGATTTAACCCGACTCGATAATAACCCGATCCAACCCGAAGCCTAGTAAGCAAATAACTGATTTAAACTGACTTGTGATGGGTCAATCCAAAATCGATTCATGGACCCGATTTTGACACCCTTACTGGCCTAGCGTTTCACTTTTTTTACCTAGCTCCTCGCATGGGAAGATAGACAACACGAAGCCTAATAGCCAATGATACACCATTATTCTCGGTTGAGGTAGGCGGTGGGCTCTTTGCTACACCTCACAAAACTAATCACGAAATAAAAACACCAATTTAGTCCATATTACATTCCTTCCCTACATGTTATATGCAACGTGGAGGTTTTTTCATTATTTATTTTTAAAAAATATTTTCAATTTTTCGCTCAACAACAAAATAATTTGAAAATTATGTTTTTCTATATTCGAAATAGAATCTTTGTTCAACGTAGCGAGTAATCAAGGTGAAATCGCTACCATACATAACGATTTTGATATGCTTTAATACGAGTCAGATTTGGGGTATTGGTTGTATAATTTTTTAAATAGTTTCTAAGAAAAAGTATATTTTTCTTTCTAAATGATGGGAAATAATCAAATTACTATCTAAAATAATGATTTCTCTCATTTCTCTTTCTCTGGCACGATTTCAATCCAATTGAAAACTAGTATCCAAGATAGAAATTTTACGCAATTTCAATTGCTTTCATGAACAACGATTTTATTCTTAATCAAAGTAAGCTTATTTCTAAATATATTTTTTTTAATAATATAAAATCCCAACATAAGAGCATTTGTACGATTGTACAAGCGAGCTGACTACACTTCCAACTAAAAATATTGACAAGGAAAGCGTATTATCCTAATGATCAGCTCCACTTATCCTAATAATTGGACTTTGCCCGGACATATCACATGTGGCAACATTCTATTGAACCCCCGCTGCAGCCCACAAGAAAAGAATGGCAAACACATCTGACAACTAGCTGCTAGATGGCTTACCGCAGCATATAATAAGCACACTGATTAAGGCTTGCTCACCCCAGCCAAACTGCCCAAGGGTTGGTTGCATGATCGGCTAGCTTTTAGGAACACAATGAATATGCCTTCAGATATGTTATGATTTATATTGTTCGGGTATCAATTTTAACTTTTTAAAAATATAATAGGAAATCTTTGTAGGACAATAAAAAATAGAAAATCTTTAAGAAAATGGACAATCTTTAAGAGACAGATAAAAATGAAAAAATATGGTAATCTTTGAAAAACAAATAGAATATATTCATCAGAGAATTTGGGATACACTATAGATCAGAGGACTTTTTTTTTTTTTTTTTTAAAGGGAAGACACTTGTTTTTATAGTTTCAGATCTACTCGTAATTAAGTATTGTTGATATTGTAGTCGCTATATAATTTGTCAATTACTTATTTGCGTATAATAGTAATATACTGGCTCCTTTCCTTTTGGAAACGAATTACTCGTATTTTCAAGTTGCAGTGGTGCCTGTCTTTGATTTCATCCCTCCTTTGACCATATTTCATCCTCAATGATCCATATTTGATTTCCTCCCTCCTTTCACCATTTTCCATCCTTAATGATCGATCCATCTTTGTTCCCCTAAAACAGTCATTGATATTTCTTGTTCTCATATTCCATCATATTGGTTGGTTGCACTAGCTCATCAGGAAGCTTTGTGTTGATGTATGGTTTTTTGCTTTGATATTTTTCTATCATGAAAGTCTATCACTGGAATTTGAAGGTGAGCAGGGCCGTCCCAGCCATTGGAAGCCTGTGCAATTAATATAAAATTAGCTCCCTTTCCTTCACCATGTAAAAACACAAATCTTCAATATATGCTTTTTTTTTTTCGGTTTTTGTATTATGGAGTGTTTTAAGGATAAGGTGATAACTTTTATGCTAATTTGGATGAGGATAAAATTGAAAAACTAAAAATAATACTTTAAAATATAGCATGTTTTTAGACTGAAACGATTACTTAGGATTTAAGTAATAATTAGGATTGTTGATATTTGAGAATTGCTAGTAGACCAATTGAGTGAAATAATCACAGTCTGTGGTGGAGAATAACCTACACAAGAAAACAAATTAACTAGCCTTGGAGGTGGTGCTTTGAAAAACCCGCTTCAATGCCTTAGTCAGGAAATTTTTCTAGGATCTTTGACCTACCTCATAATTCATGCTCATTTGAACAGAGCTTATTAAATGTCTTAGAAAATGTTGTGTGTTTTTTGGTAGAGAAAATCAATACATTTTCCCTTAACCCCTAAATTGACATTTATAGGTCTAAGGAAAGGAGATTAGTGGGCTTGCACGTGCCACTACTAGTAGGCCGAACCTTTTGGCTTATTGTTCTAGGCCTAAGATGCTGTAACCCAAGGACCATGCTAAGTGGTTCTGCTACTAATGGAATAGCTTTTGGCTTTGGGAAAACCCATGTGGGCTTATGGTAATTAGACTCTCATAATTTGCCACCTAGACCCACTCATCTTGCTGAAGAGATAAGTAGGTATGATTTTGGTAAGGAAAAACTTATTTATCTATAGGTTTACTATCAGTCTGGCAGGCGATCAATTGGACTACCTTTGACTTAGGATGCCACAACTGTTTTGGGCAGCCCTAGGGATTATTGAGCTAAATTTAATTCCAATGCTGCTCCATATTATTGGCGAGAACAATTACTTAACTTCCCACTTTGCAAATTTCTAGGGTAGCACATCCTATGACTCCACGTGCCTGTGCTTTGCGTTGATGGTTTTCTCATTTCACTTAGAGTTCAAACCGTCATCTTTGCACTATAAATTGGAGACTTGGCCAAAATTTCCAAAGTTTCTTTGTTTTCAAAAAATTATATTGTCGTTGCTTACGAGTTTTGCAACTAGTTCACAAGCATTCGTTCTTCGAATCTACCCTAGAATTTGGCGGTTTGGAGCTCTTATTGTTATGTTGGTGAAGCATGCTTCCCTTGACCTCTTTGTTGGGGAAGAGTGATATACCTCTCTTCTTCAACATGTTGGTCTTGATGGTGCACATTTGTCCATTATAAGGAGCTTTCGTATGAACTTCAATTGCTGTGCTTAGAGATGCTTCATCCTTTGAAAATGTTCCCATCATCTGCAAATCTTGGTCTGCAACCATATGAAGGATATGTGCAACATGTTGTTGCCACTGAGATTTGATTGTCACTCCTTTAAATGGTTGTTAATATTAATCAAGGAGAGACATTATTCTTTGCATCCTACTTAGGCAGAGAATTCGGCTTTGTGTGACTCGACATAATTTGGTTCTACACACCACATGATTAGGCAGCATACTCGACATCATACCACTTGAAATTGGGTTCACTAGATCGAGAGCTTCGAACAACTTCTATTTGCCGGAGAACTTTCTTTAGCTTCTATTGTAGGACATAGATTTGGCCTGATTGTAATCTTTGGACAAATACTTTCCTATTTAGCTAATTAGGACTTGTAATATTTTTCCATATTTAATGAAGAATTTTTCGTAACTATTTGCTTGTTTCTTTCAGCTTTCTTGTGCTTCTCTATTTTCCTACTTTAGCCCAACTTATGAAAGAAAATATGGTATTTCTTTACTTTCTCCTAGTGGGGTTACCCCTATATGCTCCCCATATTTCTTGGTCTAATCTTTGCTGGTGAAGACTAATGATAAGCTTCTTAACCTAGCCTTTTGTCCAACTTTTATAGGCTCGTCCTTAGGACTTGGTTCGCATCTTGGACTTATGAAAAAAGAGTTAAGCTTTTGATCCCTTTTAGGATATAGACGTAGCTATTACCATTCGCCCGACTCGTCCTTAGTACCCAGCATTTTCCGAAATTTTTAGCAAAAACTATTAGCCTCTTAATTCCTTTTGTCAATGCTTCCCATAAATGGATCATGGCGTTCCATGATAAATCGCTCCTAAAGGCGCTTTGTTTCAGACCACTTCTGCCCCAGTCAATGTGGTGGGAAAGTATTTACACCAAGTGGTGTCTATACATTGTCCCAAGAAAAGTTAGCCAATAAAGGCTACAATATGGTATTGGGGATTGCCTTTCCCATCATACTTAACATGGCTAGGGAGTTTAACCTTAAATGTAGGCTCTCTCAAAATCTCTGTAAAAAAGGAGATTTTTTAGGGAGCATGATAGCATACGAAGGGTTAGCCATTGGGAATGGGTCAGACTGCTTGGGTAGCCCAACCTGCTAAGCACCACTCTCAAGGGCCTGCTTTTGGAGACTATTCTACTTGACGTCTATAGATGGACAACTTTACTCGGCTTCATAGACGTTTAGCGACAAGCCTCCTACTTGCAGACCTTTGGGTCTGCGCTTCATACTCAAATCTCCCATAAGTTGATCTAGGTCTGCTGGACTCCTTACTTTGATAGTAAGCTTTATCATAGCCAGCTGGGATGGACGACTCCTTGAAAAATTAAGGATGCTTCCTCTTTTGTACGTTGGTGACTCACATGGATTTGTCTCAGTCTAAATTTAGGCGGGTAATTCAATTTCTACAACCTGTTTGTCTCCCTTGATGGCATGCACTTTTCTCAAACCTTTATGAGTGAAGGTTAAGCCTTCTTTGAGTTCTTTTACCCTCTATCTTCTAGTCATGGACTTTCCTATCTCTTGAGACTAGCTTGGCAAACTCAATGCGGCTTGATTCTTGAATATTTTTAGTAGCTGCAAGCAATTAGGGATATCAACGGATATTGGACTCGACCCGGATCTGTGGATCCATATCCGTTTTGTGGATACGGGTCTTCAAAATTTAGACCCTACGAACCCGTTTTTTGTTTTTTCATTTACTCATTTGTACTTGTTTGTATTGTTATTCAAAAGATATGTAAAAATTTTATTTTGTTCATTTGTACTTTGTTGTTTTGTAATATTTTAGTAGTTATATGAATTGTATTCAAATATTGAACTTACATAATTTGTTGGACTGTTGTCGTAGATGTAAAATACAAATTTATAAATTTGAAAATTATTATTGTCGCCAAAAAAAGGCAAAATGAGTAGAATCCGTTTTGGATACGTTTTAGACCTGAATCCGTTTGATCTGGATATGGATCCTAACTTTCCATACCCGACGGATCTGGATCCATCCTTGAAAAACGGATCTGGATCCATAAGGATTCGGTCCATATCCGGTCCGTTGCCATCCCTACAAGCAACTCCTTTGTGTTTAGCAAGGATGCAAAGGTCCCATGACACATCTATGCCCTCTAGGGTTAGTTCAATTTCTCCTATTTGATGGGTTTGGCTGAGACTAAATCCTTCTTCCCTTTTGAAGGGTATAATGACCCTAGTTTCTCCCAACTTCTTCATTTGACCACCCCTATTGGATGACTCCCCTACTTGTGCTTTTAGGCATGCCCAACGAGTTGGGTTGCCAAAAGCATGCTTTGACGATTCTGGAGAAGATTTAGTGTCCACGAAGTGCACATTATTCACCCTGTTGGGATATGTGATATAGTTATCAAGAGGCCTTTCTTCCAACACCGGATTGTTTCCATCCTAAAGATTGAAATGATTACTTAGGAGCTAAGTAACAAGTGTTGTTGATATTTGAGAGTTGTTGATGGACCATTTAAGTTAGCTTCTCATAGTCTATGGTGGTGAATAACCTGCACAAGAAAACAAATTAATTGTCCTCGAGAGTGGTGTTATAAAGAAACTCACTTTGGTGCCTAAGAAAATTCTTCTAGGATCTTGAGCATGTATTGGAGTCCATGCTCAATTCGAAGAGAACTCAATAAATGTCTTAGAGAATGTTGTGTGTTTTCTGGTTGAGGAAATCAATACATTTTCCCATAGCCCATAAATTGGCACATTTAGGTCCTAGGAAAGGAGATCAATGAGTTTGCACCTGCCACTGCCAGTAGGCTGAACCCTTTTGGCTTATTTACCGAGGCCTAATATGCTTTAACCCAAGAACCATGCGTAACATAACCATTTTACATCGTAACTTTTTTGAACACCTAATTATAACTTAATTTTACTAGTTCCATTCTAGTCACAGTGCATTTTAAGGTCACGTTACTTACGTACACACCGTATTTAGCAAAAATTCTATGATAATTGTCAATCATCGCCAATCAATAATCGCCTAATTCACATATAGATATAGTGCTGCCACAATTGGCCTACATACATGAAGATACCAATACAAAAGACTTTGATGAAACAGCACCTTGACAACTCTGAGCAAACCTACTCGACAAATTCCATCTATCATGAACCCAAGTGAATGAATAACCTCCAGCTTCTTTACTTTGGATGAGAGGATTTATTCAGAGCAGTAACAGGGGGAACAAGATGAAACCCAAGTACTTTACTATGGCAAACCCCAAATGAGCTGATGTCAAACAAACAGCTTACAAATATATGGTCAAAACAAACTTGTGGTCTATGGAGTAACATTTACAACATTTAACTAACACTGGAGAATAGACTCCACAAGCTCTTGTAGTGGCGCTAGCTCTCCCTTGTCGATCAAGCGGAATTCCTGTATCATAACAGCAATGTATCAGAAATCAGACCTATGCATTTCACAACAGTAATCCTAAATCATGGACTACATAATTTAGATGGCTGCCAAGCCGGATTTAAGCACTATGATCTCACCTGATATGGAAGATTTTGTGTTCTAAAAAGAAATCTGATAAGTAGCCTAGTTATTATAGTCTCACAGGCCAGAAGTTTCAACAAAATACTATAATCAAAGTCTAGAAAATTGGAAACAGATTTCACCTTTCCTAAATTATGTGAAGGAAATGGGACGGAATATATGAACTAGATTATAAGGATATTTTTGTACAACTTTAAAATATCCTCAATATGGGAGATCCGAATAATGTGACAACTAATATAAGAAGGATGGACTAAGACACAATGTCCCCAACCCATGTGAAATATTTCATGTGCCAGACGGTAAATGGAAGTGATGGAAGACATCAGAGAAGGTATAACAAAGTTTCAGCACTCCAGGTTGAATGGAGAATAAACTTACCCATGTGAAAAGAACAAAATGCTTAAAGCATGTGTTCAGATGTGCTTCTTCCTTCAAGCTCACAATCTTCTGAAAATGGGAGTGATAGATGTGTGCATACACACGGAACAGCCTCTTGAAGATAGTTTTAACAACGTCCTGGAAATTTGCAGGAAAAGGTGACCCTGTGCCACAAAAAATATGAAGAAAAATTGCTTTATATTTGTTCGGTTGTGGTAATAACAGGGAATAACCAACTAAAATTCATTTTAACTGATACAAAAGAGTGGGAAAGAAAACCTCAGCTTACCCAGTTTCTGGGGGAATATAGATTCATCATCTAGCTGTGCCTCAATCCAGTCCATCAGATACTCGACATATTTTGGAGCAGATACCTCAATAGGTTTCTTAATCGTAACTCCATCAGCCCATCTATACTCGTATCTGTGGTAGAATGATTTAACTGTCAACTTAAAAATAAAATGTATATGCAAAAATTCACATTACCTAAAAGATAAACTGAATATAAGAGATTCAACAAATTCTTTGGGGAAGAGTATAAGAATAGCAAATCAAGTCAAGGAATTTCCAAGTGCTGCAGAGGGTAACTCTTGGCTATATCATCAAGAACTCGAGATCTAGAGAACCATAAAGATTTATTTTTACAAAAAAAGTGAAAAACCATCACTTCACTAGAATTAATGCAGTAAGCAAGTGTTGTGTAAATGCCCACAGAAAGGGATATGCAACTTATGCCAAGAGATGTGGTGTATATCTAATTTAGTATATGGTAACGAATTTAGCCACCTTGCAGATATCTAATTTTCTTTAGTAATTGTCTAAAAATATAAGATGTTACCTTCATGACCACGCCACCCATGCTTAAAGAAAAAGGGATAAAGAGAGGTTCCATCAAGGGGTCATTAATAATTTTTTATCTCACTTTTTCAACACCATCCAGTAACTAAATAAGTTCTCTGGTAAGCACATATTTTTCCAACACCATTCAATGACTAAATAAGCTTTCTGGAAAACATAGGAACACTTATCTTATATTCTACTGGTGACAGCAAGGAAGAAAGTAATCTATTTTAGTCCCTGAAATCACAGCATGTCTACTGTAATGATCAACATTTCCTAGCTTTAACTGACAATTGGAAAGGCTTTAAAATGATGAATACCCAACTGATGCAGATGCAGAGCTTAAACAAGTTCAACAAAACATCTGAGCTTCTAAAATTCTGATTTCTGAATATGATTCTTCATAATTAATTTTTTTCATCAAAAAAAAAAAAATGGAGGGAAGACATGAAGTTATCAATTTCACGTCAGCAAAAGAGCTAAACGGCCATGAGAAAGAAAAAGGAAGGAGTTAGCTATTCTAGGAGAACCACAGAAATAATGAGCAGGAAATTTCATCGCGCCCTTTTGGTGCAAAAAAGGATGGTACAGCAGCAGTAGCACTATTAATCAAATCAAGCAAAGGAGAGAAAGGTTAGAAGTATAGAGCTTCTTCCCTTCTTTGCTACTATCTTCAGCATGCACTCAATAATATCATGTAAATATAGTTAGAAGCCCAAGAGGGAGGGAATGGCATGACACAACAGAATATAATTCAACAAACTATCGAATGTAATCATAGACAAGGACTGGGAAGGGCTTCAGCTCTTTTATCAGGGGTTAAGAAACATACTTTGGTCCTGCTGTCATAGTTGGGCAGCTGGTTGGCGTACAGAACTCAGTGAGGGTTCCATAAAGAATGTTCACTTGATTGAAGAAGTCCACAGCTGCAAGACGAAATGAAGTGTGTCAATAAAGAGACTGCCCTATGACATATCATATATGTATAAGCATAACAAATACCCTCAAAAGCCTATCAAACATAAAAAATGAAAATTGACATTAGATGGAGAAAGAAGAGTAGTGGGCATATAGTAAGTCAAACTGCCGCATAGTGTAAAGCTGTGGTCAGCAATATCGTTATATTATCCATTGTGATCCCTATATTGCATTTGAGAAGGACCAGAGCCATAAAAGGAATATATCCAAATTATGTTTAACGGCTACATGGCAGTAACAATCTCATTTCCCATCAAAGCCATTAGTTGTCATGATCCTAGATTTACTACCAATGAACGATTCAAACATGATAGGGCAGTGTACAATATACTATAATGGCCAGTGAATCAAAAAACTCTTGTAACAGAAAGTTATCTAGCACTTACTATTCACCGCCAGCCATTCATTAAAATCTTCTCCAGGAGGTAACTTCACTGCTTCCCTCAGGTTGCCACTACCCAAGGTAGCATCAATATGTTTCTGAAGTTGAGCACCCTAACAGACAACAAACAGAAGTATGAATACCTAGTAGAATAACAGTAAAAAGGCAGATTACTAATAGGGTTGGAAACTCACCTTGCTCCCAGATGGGGCGTTCTTCTTAGGGCGAAAAGTCTTCTGGTTTCTGCAAGGATCATGGTCAGACAAAGTAACCAAGTCAGAAGGAAAATAACTATGCAAGTTAAGCCCAAATGACACAGGCTGAGGTCTTGTATGATCTTTTCTACAAGCAATTTGCAATGACAATGCAGACGCACAACATGCACCTAATTACAAGATAGCATCAAATAAAATTGCAGGAATATTTGTCTATCAGTCAGTAAAAGCATACTCACTAACATCCATTGCAACACAAGTGATCAGATCAAATATTAAGTGTGTGCCAACTAACTCCCAAGTTCCAAGCAAACGAGAACGAGGAATTCATACAGATTGACCCGCTATACAAAGACTTACTCCATCGAAATACTTCAATACTATCAAACTAATATATCATATCAAACTACCAATACAGTAAACCACGTTTGAAAACATCGACTCGATCTGTGGCACAGTATCTTTACAAGCCAGAATTTCGAATAGATATTCAATAGCATGATCACTAATTCACAATGCAATGATACATATTTATGAAGAAAATCACTTGATTAAGGTCCAAGCAAAATAATCAGAATCATAAGATATGATGACAACTGGAAAGTGTGGATTCCAATACAAATATTTCCCACCTGATCTTTTTGCCTTATTACTTTTCAACACAAAAGCATTATTAAAGGTGCATATAACAGAACAAACACCTTAAAACATACTTCGTATAATATAAAGCAGATTATGTTCCACTAATTAGTATTAAAAAGGGGATTAGGGAATAAAGTCAGAAAATCTTCAATAGGGTAATCACCTATTTATAAATTTAACCCAACTACAAGCTAAAAAAACCCTTATTGATTTTACTAATTAAGTAATCACTCATTCAAAATATGCGATTATCAAACAATAATCAATCATTCAATCCCTAATCAAAATGCAAACTTTTGAAGCAAAAAAAAAAAAAAAAAATTAATAACTGGGTTTTCTAAACTCAAACCCCAAATGCAAAACCCACAAAAATTATACAGCATAAACCAACAAAATTACAAAAAAGATTAAATCTTTAAGATTATCAAAGATCATTATACTCTTTACATTTTAAAAGAAAAAAATTGAAAAATTCACCTGCTTCCAAGGCCGAAGAGACTCATGATGACGATGATAAAAATTCAAGAAATAAAAAAAAAAGGATTTGCGAAGTTGAAAGAGAGGGAGCAAAATCGAAGAGAGAAAAGGGGGGAGACAGAATCAGGAGTTGAAGAATAGATTATTGTAAAAATAACCTATAGTTTTCATTGTTGCAGTAATCAGTAGTAATATACTCCGTATTTCATATGAACTGAAAAAGAATTTAAATTAAAGAGGGTGGATTTGCCAGACTGTCAAATAGGAGGGTAGCCAGGTCGGACTTCTTCCTTAATATGCCATTCTCCATCTCAATATGACCTGTCTTTCTGGATTCTATCTCTTTCTCTGTATTTCTTTCTATTTTTCTGCAATCTTTTTATTAAATTAGAGCCGATGTAAGAATTACGGAGAAATTTAAATTGTTGGAGACTTGGAGTTATGTTGGTCAACCAAGCACGTGCCATGAGCCCATAACCAAAGGGCAACCATGGGAATACACTATGGATCTGGGACTATTTTTTAGCTTTATTTTAAACTTATTTAAAAATAGGTTTTCAATCAAAATATTTTCAAAAATAAGATTCTACAAGTTTGGATAAAAATATTTGTCTTGAGTGTTTGGGTCAATTAGAATTGAGCTAGTCCAAAATAGTATTTGTATGTTTTTCAAAATTCGAATCGAAAACAGTGATTTCAAGTAAAAAAATTCTTATTATTGTAAATGGGGCAACGATTTCACTTAACCAAAATCACTACCCTCAACGGTTTTGTTCAGAACCCCATAAGCTTATTTTAAAAAAAAAAATACTTTGGTCCGAAATGTATTTTTGAAATAAGTTTAAAATAAAGCTTTAAATTTTTTTTGTCATGGACCTAGTTTATGCTCACGTGCCTCTATATTAACATCGCAATTTACAAGGTTAAAAAAAATACTTCCTCTATCTCATTTTATTTGTTATATTTGACTATTTACGATTTTTAACATATAACTTAATATGTTTTTTCTCTGAATTTTGAGTACATAAAATAATAAACACTTAATATTCTAAAAATTTACGCTGAGATACATCCAACAATATAATTAGAACTTATACTCAAATTTTAAATTTTGATTTCAAAAATGAAAATATAGCAATTAAAATATAACGAAATAAATCAGATTACACCTATCTCATGGATTGTCAATTTCTGCAATTATTCAATTTCATACACAAATCACTCAAATGCATCCTCAAATCAACAGGAATAACAAGCGAGTATTTGGTAATACGCTGCCAAATCACTCAAATGCATACATTTCACTATTTCAGTACAATCGCATGTTGGTTCTTAGAATTTTGATGTAAAAACCCACTTTCAGAAGCATCAAAAGAAATAATACAAGAAACTGGGGAGAAAATTCACCTGTAAGTGGGTTTTCATATACTTTTATATACATTATGTTTAGAATATTTGACTTAATCTTAATTATTTGAATTCTCAGAGACGAAGAAAATCATCCGTTGATTGAAGTGGATAGTTGTATTGAACAATGAAAGGAAACAAGCAATCAAAGAGATAATATAGATTCGACTACAACTCACTCCAGATCTACCACACAATAACCAAAAGTTTTAGTGGTTGGCTTCTTGACATCTTTGAACATAACAACAAACCTTATTCCTGCCAAATTATAAGATCTTAAATTCTTAATGGAAAGAAATGATATTTAGATTGTTTATGGACTGCGTATGGGAGGAGAAGCAATTATGGAAGCTACTTAAGATACAGTGACACCTAGAATTTGCTTAGGTCTTCAAGCCTACCAAAACTTAAAACCTAACTTAATTTTCCAAACTCGGTTAAAAGGATAAGTAAGGTTTGATTCCATAAGGAGTAAGGGGAGCACCACTAGTAGAAATTATTAAATATTCGGCGGAGTTTTTAGTGCTATATGCGACGTCAAAAGTCTTGCAACAATTGGGATAACAACAAATTAATCTATTTAATTTGCAGCGTAAAAAAATAAGCCGTAAATATTAATTAATATGCGGCGGGTCATACCATATACGCCGTAAATTATTGAATTAATATGCGGCGGTTCTAACACAAATACGCTGCATTTTATTTGTAAATTTTAATTAAAAAATCCAAAATTTACATTTATATGTGGCGGTTTTAGCAAAGAACCGTCGCAAATAGATATGTATTTAAAAAAAAAAAACCCATAATTTGGTCCTTACTACACCACATCTACTATGTACACCAATGTAATTGCTGACCTTCGAACCTAGGACCTTTAGGAAGAGGTATAACATCGTGACCATGTTACCTGAGTAGCATCTAATACTCATGACAATTAAATAATACATGAACATAACGAACATAATCAACAGAATGAAAGGTGCACATCCCATAGAATATAATAGGAACAAAAAAATGATCAACCGTGATGCATATAAATCTAAAATTCTATTATGACCACTCGTTTTGACACGCAAAATTGCGATCTACAAGATTTTACACTCAAAACAAACAACCAATTCATTCTTCATAGATATCGGGTGTATTATGAGGTTCCAAAAACTTTGGAGTGGCAAATCTTTTAGCCCGGTAGTCCGAACAATGTAATTTTTTTTGAAACCCACTATTTTTAGAGGTACTACACAACCATGTTGCCTCCTAGTGGCCTCGGTGACGTCTTATTTGTGATAATGAAAAAAATATTTGACAAGCCATAAAACTGGTTACGGGACTCCGAATGAAGCTT
Source organism: Dysphania ambrosioides (assembly GCA_026401315.1). Taxonomy (NCBI): domain Eukaryota; kingdom Viridiplantae; phylum Streptophyta; class Magnoliopsida; order Caryophyllales; family Amaranthaceae; genus Dysphania; species Dysphania ambrosioides. The sequence continues at coordinate 6,071,787 of CM048667.1, forward strand.
ATAATATGTCTAAACTGGGTATTTTTACGAGATCTACAGAACGCAAATGCCCGGGGGGGGGGGGGGGGGGGGGGGGGGGATTTGTCCACTTATTTTCTCCAAAAAAAGCTTCTATCACCATTTAATCTGTGAAATTTACAACATTAGCCAAATGCAAAGATAAACCCCATGTCTAGGTTTCAAACCCTAATTCAAGGTTTTCAACTAAATAACACATTCACATTTACAATTAACAACACTCATTCAAATGCCCATGTTTCAAAATGGAATAAACAACAAAAAACAAAAAATATACACATGCATATACATACAAATGGTGCAAGAAATTAAAGAGAGAGTATAGAAGAGATAGAGTTTACGTACAACAACAACGGCTGGAGCACGGTGAGGAAGAGAAAGGGAATTCCTTGTTGGGTTAGTGGCGTTGGTTGTGGGGTTCGTGGCGCGTTGAAGGGTAGCTCTTGCCGGATGTTGGGTTGAAATTGTGGGGTTCGATGTTGGTTTGTGGCAAAGAATCTAGGTTTTGCTGGTGGAGTTGAAGGTTAGAACGCTCGGCGTTGAAGGCGAAGTACCTAGCTTAGGTTTTGCAAAATGAAAGAAATGAAGTAGTGCAGTAGTCGTGGGTTTTTTTAAAAAAAAATTTAGAGAGATAAATATGCAGCGGGGCTAAGGTAGTGACGCCGCATATTATTAGGGTTGGAATTAATATGCGGCGGGGCTAGGCAACATACGTCGCATATTATTAGGGAATGAATTAAATTGCAACATTTTTAATTAACTGACGCCGCATATTATTTATAATTTGCTGCTTTTTTGGTATTACGACGCAAATCTCTAGTCGCAATTGAATAATATTGTACTAGTGGCACTAAAAAATATTGACTTATGATAAAGTTAGATCAAGTTGTTTTTAGGTGAAGGATTAATGGTAGAAATTGAATAAAAGCAAACAATAACAAAAGAACCTTGGGAAGAGGTATCCACTAGTTGATTTACAAACACAAAAATCAAAATGGGTATCAACAACGGGATCAATCAAGAGAATGGGTTATCAAAGTGTAATCCAAATACCCTCTTTAGTTAGATTACCCTAGTCTCCTAATAAATATCTATTCTCATGGCTACGGTATATATTCAACCATGCATGTCACAAACATGATGAATATAGAAGAGCAAACAAATACCTTTGGCTAAATAGTTCATACTCTCATGGTCCTCCAAGCCTAATGATTGATTTGAGATAACCCCTTAACTTCATCTTTTAAACATTCATTAAGGTGCCATAATAATGCTTTTACGAAGGCCAATCAGACAAACAATCATTGCAATACCAAATCAATTATCCAAAATCATCTATTTGACTTAGAGGTTTATGAACTCATCAATGGTTTTAAACTTTTTGCTAGTAAAATAATAACTCAAAAATCGTAATAAAACATAAACCCGAAGACATAAAGGACTAAAAACATGAAAATAATTAATAAACTTAGATAAATAAGTAATTAGAAGTAAAACAATAAAAAAAAACAACAAAATATGAGGAAGAGTAAGATATTCTAATTGATGATGTAAGAAATATTCAAACTTTCTCTTATGTCCCAAAAACTAAGGAAGTTGATACAATGAACTAGACTACGTGCGTTGAATCAGCATTGGCTGAAATTTGGTATAGTAATGGAGCCAAGTTCGATAAACCAGAGAGGCAATCAATCCATCAGTTATAAAACTCATTATTATGTGTTGAACCTTAGATGATTTAAAGTAGCAATAAATCTCATTATTGTTGGATTTTATGATTTAATAGGTTAGTTACTAGTATAAATAGTCATTTTATAATTGTAATTGTACAATTTCAGTAATACAACAATAATAGAATTAATATTTATCTCTTTTTCTCTCTTCCTCCCTTCCTCTCTTTGCTTAGTCTTAAGCTCTTCAATGTCTTCCTTTTTTCTTCTCCACCATTTCTATCCTCCATAATAATCAAATTTAATATGGTATTAGAGCGGATATTGATCCATGATGCTCTTCTCTTTCAATTGATACAATTTTTTTTTTTAATTTGGTGAAAATGGGTTTTGAAACCCATTTTTGATTTTCTAACTGATTTCTTTGATTTTGTTTATGGTTCTAAATTTCTTCTTTCATTGTTGAATTTGATCAACCTTTTGGTGATCTTCTCTGTTTGTGTTTCTTTTGCAAATTTCTCGTCGTTTCAGATTTAGAATCTTCTTTCGAAAATGATTGAGTGCGTCTCGATCCACAACGGTCAGGCTGGTATCTAGGTCGAAAATGTGTGCTCCGTCTTAGGCTTGTATTCGAAGGGTTACCTAGGCCACCTCATCTTCAACACAAAATTTGAGTCGGCGCGTCCAGGTCACTGCCTCACTATGACCTCCTCCGCCTCCGTGATGAACGCCTTGCCTCAATTGTTTTGGAGTGCGGCGACTTTCCGACTTCCTAGTGTAATTTGTTCGACTGGCGGCGACAGTGGCGGAGAAACTAGAATCGCTGCGCCAAAGAGGAGGAGGAGCAAACAACAGAAACTACGGCCAAAATTTCCACCGCCACCGTCAAAGTCACCGACTTCATTGCCGCAATCGAAGACTGGTCGTGGTTCTATAGGGATTGACATTGGCAAGGTCAGGAAGATGCAGAGTAAAATTGACCGATTTACAAATCTTTATGGATTTATAAGTGACTTTATACTTCATGAATCGATCTTGATTTACCTAACTGTGGGAGGATCGGTGATTCTAATTCTTGTGTTGGAGTCAGATTTAGTTGATTATGTGAAGCTTAGGATTCAGAATCATAAAGGATTCTTTGTGAAGAAGCAGAAGCTGGTTTTTGATGGAAGAAAGCTAGCCCAAAATGATACTAGAGTTAAGGAATATGGGGTGGCTAATGAGACTATTCTGCACTTGGTACTTCGTTTGTCAAATCTTCAAGCCATTACTGTCAGAATTGTGTATGAGAAGGAGTTTGAGTTCCAAGTTGAGAGAAGTAAAAATGTAGGGTACTGAAACAATTGCTGAGAAAGGCAATGGTCTTTTTTATCTTAAAGATCAAGAATTTATTTGTGATGGCAAGGAGCTTGAGGAATAGTGTCAGATTCAAGAGTATTGTAAGAACAATGATGTTGTTATCCACTTGCTTGTTAAAAAAATTGCCAAAGTGAGAGCTAAACGTGTCGAGAAGGATTTTGAAGTTTTGATAGAGGTTTATAAACCAAATGGGAAAGTAGCTAATGGAATAGTTAGAGATGGGTGCAAATGGGGGATTCTAACTGTTCACCATCTGGTTGCACTCAACAAACAGTTTTGTAGAGACATAATTTTGTTAGAGTTTTGTTGTTGACAAGTTTTGTTGGTAGCGTTTTATTACAACCCATAACTGGTCTATTTTGTGAGTTTTGAGATTAATTTTGTGCCCATAGAGGCATTTCTTTTAAGACCCATAATTGTTCATATGCCTATAGAGACATTTCTTTTAAGACCCATTAAGGATGACAACGGACCGGATCTGGACCAGGTCCTTATGGATCCAGATCCAGATCCGTTTTTCAAGGATGGATCCAGATCCAGATCCAACGGATCCGGGTCCAAAACGGATCTTACATATTTTGCCTATTTTTTTGCGACAATAATAAATTTCAAATTTATAAATCTGTATTTTGCATCTACTACAACAATCCAGCGAATGATATAAGTTCAATACTTGAATAAAATTCATATAACTAATCAAATATTACAAAACAACAAAGTACAAATGAATAAAATCAAATGGCCCAGGAACCCACGGACCAGGTTGTGGCAAAGCGGGAGCAGCGGCAAAGGCAGTGTTCGGTGTTCCTGGTTGTGGCGTCGAGGTGAGACCGTGAGAGTGGAGAATTGGAGACTAGTGAAATGTGAGATTGTGAGAGAGACAACTAGAGTACTAGACAAATGAGAGTGCCGCCGAGATCAAGTTAGGGATTTAGGGTTTGAATTTGGGCCTTCTATAGAATAACAATTTTTTTTTAAAAAAAAAGGTAAACGGATCTGGGTCTGGGTATTATGGTTGGACCCGTACCCGGATCTGTTTTTCAGTCATAGGACCCGAAGCCGACCTTGATCCATCGAGTCTAAATTTTAAAGACCCATATCCGCAAAAACGGATATGGATCCATGGATCCGGGTCGGGTCCAATATCCATTGCCAACCCTAAGACCCATAGTTGGTCATTTGCCCTTCGAGACATTTCTTTGTGATCTGCAATGATTATCTTTTATGACCCATAGCGGTCGTTTCTAACGTTTTTTTAGGCTCAAATTGGAAATGTTTAATCAACCATTTTTAGTTTGAGGGGGGTGTTGGAGTTTATGATTTAGTAGGTTAGTTACTAGTATAAATAGTCATTTTATAACTGCAATTGTACAATTTCAATAATACAACAATAATAGAAATAATCTTTTTCCCTTTTTCTCTCTTCCTCCCTCCCTTTGCTTAGTCTCAAGCTCTTCAATGACTTCCTTTCTTCTTCTCTACCATTTCTATCATCCATAATCACCGAATTTAAAAGTTATTATGGCAACTTATAATGGAAAGGCCTAGAATTAGGGAATATGGGAGGACTCATATTTTATCTTTATTTCCTTAAAGTCGAATTAACTCATGAAAGGGATGCACAAAATCACAAGAAATTGTAGTCAAGATCATTAGAATATAATCCACTTCTCTTACTTTCTTACTTTCTTACTTTCTTACTTTATAGTTCTTATCCTTTTGATTATTAACCGCTCTTGAGGCGAACAAGGCACATCTTGTCAAAACTATCTAAACAGTTTGGCGGCCACCATATGCCTTACGGTCTCAAAAACCAAAAAATAACAGAGCAGTCACCTCCAAACGCCATGAAAAAGCTATGAGAGCTCCAAGCAGCCAATGATCTCATCAATGTAAAGATGAGCATCCTTTAGAAAGAGAATGCGGAGTTGCACTCCCAAGTGCAATTTATCGCTTCTACCTCTGCTCATTCGCGCATTCGGTATCGCAGGAATATTGATGGTTTGATTCATCAACTAATCTTAGATGACATCAACTGCACTCCACCCACTAGCAACGCGTTTTCCGGCAACCGCCCAAATCAACTATCAGGAGACTTGATTCACATAGACGCTCCCACACCCCGTACAATCGATCGCCTTGAATCAAACCTTTGGCATACCTACTTGGACCCCCAACACCTCTATTGGGCCCGTTATCAGTCAACTGGTTGTGCCGCCGGACTAAGCTCCCGGATCACTATTTATCCCCTACGAAATTCCTACAGATCCGTAAGTAATTAGATGGTATCACCAGCATACACGACACCAATCAACGTCTTGCGAGATGACCATCTTACTGCCACCCCCGCCTCCTTTGCCATTGACTCTCATGACAGTTCCACCTATCTACTCAACTCCACCAATTGTCTTCTTGCCTCCACCACCATTTATACCAAACTCAATCATCAATATTGGTCCCTCGAGCAACCGAGTTGGGCTCGTTTTATGATCAAAGGTTATTAGCTATAACTATGAAGTCAGTTTTCCTATGTGTGACTAACATGCAGGTCTCGACTAGTGCATGGCAGCTAGTGGTTCCACGACTCGATCTACATACGTCCTTTGGCACAGGAGAAGTTGCTTATTAGGGGGTTGGATTTATGTCGATGCCTCCCCCTCTGAATCTTCCCCCACCACCCTGTTCTTGGGAGATGTTTCATGGAGAATAGACGAGTTAGCCAACATGACTAATGGCCAATTACAAGACATAATTTCCATGATGATGAAGATCCTTGGAGTCCTGACTCCGATACCTCAAGCGTATCCAAATTGTTATGCAGCCTTCGAGGCCATTGACAAAGTAATCCCAAAATGATTTGGCCTCACAAATGTCCCTATTTCTAATGGGACTGCCAATTTAGGAGAATATATCTTGATCTAGAAGCAGAGAATGTTTGACCATTACAGTGCCATAAACATGAGAGAGGCGAGCCTATGTAAAGGGTTTGGCTCAACTCTACTCGAGACAAAGTTAATATAGTTGACTAACTTGCCAAACAACAACATTACTTCTTTTGCACATTCCAGAACATGTTCAATCAGCAATTTACAAGTAGCAGACGGTTGGGGAAGCAAACCAGTGACTACCGGATTATCTAGAGGAAGGGGAGACGTTGCGGGATTACCTAGCTCGTTTCAATAATGAGAAGGTTATCATCCCTAACTGTGACACAGACACAATAGTAGACACGTTTAGGCAGGGGTTACAAGACGACACCAATCTATATTGGATTTGACCAAATACTCGTGCAAAATTTTTGAAGAAGCTCAAAATAAGGCTAAGGCCCAGGCTAAGTCTATGGCACATGTGAGACCAGAGGAAGACATCAATATAAGAAGAGAAGTTGCGGAGCATGACAGAGGCAGTAGCTATTCTCAGTATAGTAGGAGGAAAGAGACATGTCCAATACCTTACTAAAGATCGGATTATTAGATACATGTAGTAGAAGACGACGAAGAAGACTGGACCGATCACCGGTATCTTCCCCTAAGGATCTTCGTATATAGTTTTTGTGATTTTAGGTAATAATAGTTGAGCAAATTTCATCAGTTGATTGGTATCTTCATCAAATAGATAATGTTTGACTGCTAGTTTGAAACATTCAACTAGCAAGCTCTCTCATCCATTTACCAAATGAAATATTTTGCACTTTTCCTCACTGTCTCTCCTTTCTACCATTTCTCAAGCCATCTTTGAGGACTTTTGTGCAGCAGACTACACTCTCAATAGGGTACTCTTGCAAAGATCCTGCTAAAGTCACATTCCATGTCTTTGTTCTCATGGGACTCAGCGTCCGTGGAAACACCTCAAATATTTACAAGAGTGCCGTAACCCCCAGCATTCTCCTCTGAGTTCCCTGCCTTCAACGGTCTAGGCCTTGCATTGGCAAGGTTATACTTTGACCTCTATGGAACTATTGCAGTACATTCACACCGTATCTCAGAAACTCTCATTTCGCTGGATTCATCTCCATCAATAACACTGCCTACTGCAAGAAACTCAAAGTTGGTGACGTTATGGTTTTCCTTGAAGCACTCCTGCACTTTCAACTTAATGTTGGAAAAACTCCGGTTGTTGCCATTGTTACCTTGAATAGTGCGAAGCCGGGATTTCAGTTCACTAGTAATTCTCTGTTTGCTGGAAATTTCCCTACTGATCTTGCAGCGAAGACCATGCTTCTTGATGCTGCACAGGTTAATAAGCTTAGGACGGCATTAGGTGGTACCAACTAGCATTTTTAGTAACAGTGTAATGGCTAGTTTTTATTCCTGGATCTTATGAATGATTTTCCGTTCTGCATTATGAATGTCAATCTCTGTATCTTATCAATCATAATAACTTAACGAATGCATTTTTACGTCTATTGTAAGACGAGATTGCTAGTAATATCGGTAGATAATCCACCCACACTTCTAACATAAGGTATCACAATATCTATAGGCCAAAATCATGTTCAATTCAATTTAACACGATAATTAATATTCATTCAATCATTACTATTAATTAACAGATATGGATCAAATTTTCGAAAAGGGTTGATCTTTTGTAGAATCACTTAACATTGGACATTGCAAAGTGATAGGGAACATGAAAATTTATGTAGCGAAGAATTGTCAAAATAGTATATTGAAATCATAAAACGATGCTTATTTTAAAAAAAAATTCTTACCAAAAACTCCCAAGGATATGGTAGTACCGCATGACTGCATGGGTGATTTTTAGTTTCAAATATGAATGACGGTTCATTGCACTGATTTTGGATACTTAAGAAGACTCAACTTTCGGAATCACTTCAAAAGTCAGAAGTACACTGTACCAGTGTTGACAATTTCAGCTTAGAACCTCTGAACAAGCCTACAGATTCAGTACAGATCCTTTGGGGACGGTGGAGTATCCAGTATTTCTTGCAGTGTTTTGAATAAGAATGTATGACGGCTTCTCTCTATTCCTTCAAGCCAATTTCCATCTTCCATCCGGTCTAAACTATCCATCAGCATCTCACGACTTCACCAAAACACTACACATTCAGGAACTGGTGCCTGAATCCATGATACTCAAATCTTCCATTAGGCAACCAAATAAGCAACCTGAATTTAAAGAAGAAATGGCAGGGAGAATACAACTAGCAACCGGAGCATCCGATCCTTTGAGGGCTTATCAGTAAACCAAAGAAAAATCAGAGACATTTTGAAGTTTATACTTTGACCAGAGTAAAACCTGTTGTTCAAATTGTCAAAATCATACAGCTATAATCAGTGGCGGTGCCAGGAATTTGGTACTATGGGTTCGGAATCTACGAAATGAAGCAATACATAAATAAAAGTCTAAAATTTTAAATTATAAAGAGCAATTCGAGGTTCCAACCGTTCAAACGAGCGATTACAATGATAAAAGAAAAAATTACAATTGAATACGACGAGTTTTCATGTTTTGAAAACGATCTATTACATCATCGTCCTTTACTTGAAAAAAATTTTCTTTCTCAATAAATGTGACTAAACTATCATTCAATAGTTGATCACCCATTTTGTTACGCAACTTATTCTTCACATAAGTCATCGAAGAGAACACTACGATCTTCATTTTAACTTGTCATGATTGGAGAAAGTAATATTTTGGTTTTATATAATTACCCAAAAATTATCAGATGGGTCGGGTCCCAATAGGCCTACACTAAAACCCGTCATTGTCCTTCGCAACTCTTCTCTTCTCCTTGCCACCACCTCCACCTTCAATCCTGCTCCTTTTCGTTTCTTCAAACAACTTACATCACCGTATTCCTACACCGGGTCTACTCTTCATTCGTCACCACCACCACCGCTACGTGGATGAACCAACGTCTTTATTTCAAATAATTTTTTTACGGGAGAGGCGTTTAAAAAACGCTCTCTTTCAGAGATCATTTAAGTAGTACATTACTACATTCAGCCCTTTGGAGACATGTCGCTAGACATCCAAGTATCCAACCCCAAGGGTCAGTCGTCTAACTTTAATCTTCAATACCTTCCCTTGGGATCAAACGTCCATTTTAGAACAACCCCCCTCCTTTTGTTCTTAATTGTTATTGGTATTATTAATTGTAAAAATTATGGCTATTTTTAAGTTATAATATCATAGTTATTCAAAATATTATTTTTTAAAATATTTATAATTGTTAATATTTAAACTAGCATGTATCCGTATAATAGCATGATATTAAATTTGGTAAACGAAACTGAAGATGTTGAATAAAATTCTTCCTCCCATTTGTTTTGAATAATTGCTATAAATTATATTTCTTCATATTCTCTAATTTATTAGATGCTTCCCAAACCTCGTGCAAGATCAATAATATCAAGTTTAACAATGTTCCAAAAGTCGATACGCAAAATAAGCAAACCAACCAATAATTTTTTTTTTTAAATAAAACTGAATAAGTTGGATTATTAATAAAAAATTTAGCTTGAATAAAAAACATAACAAATGTTTAATATGATGATTTTAATTTGTTAATATCTTGTTTAAGATAATAAAATTTTCTCCTATTTTTTTTTTTTTGAAAAACTGCTACAACTCTTATTTTTTATTCTCCAATGTAAGAAGTAGATCGTTTATTGACTAAAAAATAGTCAACTCATCATTATCTAGTATTAAAAGACGTAAACATTATGGAATATAGACTTTTTTGGCTCTTATATCGATCTCTTTATCTATTAGATTGCTACATATTATTCAGCATTATGGAGTATCGAAAGACATAAATTGGGTAAATATTACTCAGCATCATAGATTATAGATTTTTTGGCTCTAATATCAATCTTTTTATCTATTAGACTACTGCTAGGCATGCTTATGAGCCGAGTCGAGCTCGAGCTTGGCAAAGCTCGACTCGAACTCGAAAGCTCAGACTCGAGCTCGACTCGAGCTCGAAAGCTCGTGAGCTTGGAAATCCAAGCTCGAGCTCGGCTCGAAAACCAAATATTCGAGCTCGACTCGAACTCGAACTCGACTCGAACTCGAACTCGACTCGAAGCTCGAACTCAAGCTCGAACTCGGCTCGAAGCTCAACTCGAAGCTCGAAATCGACTCGAAGCTCGTTAGGCTATGCTCAAGCTCTAAATGATAATATGTTAATAAATTATTGGGTAATTTGAGATAGTTGGCAAATGCTCCATTTATTTTTTATTTTTTTAAAAAAATTAATTTATTAATTGGTAGTCTGAAGACATATATGCTGTAGAAATCAGATATAAGGGGGTTGTTTAAGCTTTGCTTCCAGAAATATCGTGTGAAATCTCTTCTTTACCATTACAATAAACATTTAACAACTAGCTAGCAATTAAACATCAAAGCACACTGTAAACAATATGCAACAATAACTAAAAAGAAAAACAGTAGATAAACAATTTACATTAGTCCACATTGTACATTTGATCAGTTCACATAAAGAAATATCAATGATGACATTCATTGGGCCTTAATCATCAATAGCTTTCTGCTAGAACTTGACAACATGAATCCCTTTCTCGCATTCATTTGCAATTTTGAGCCACAAAGTCAATGCTACTTTTGCTGAATTATCCCATTTTGGGCACTCATCCTCACCCTGATTCTTTTCGGTCGACAGACATCAAGTCCAATAATGCCCAAAGACTCGACTAACTCCACCCACTAACATCATGTTGATGCACACATAATAAGCTAGAAGACTGACATATTGCTTGCAGCACTGAGGGTAAAGCCAGAAGCCTAAGAGCAAAAGAGGAAAATGCCCTCCATCAAAATTCACAATACAAAGAAACTTCATTAATACCTAAGCTCTTTAAGGAGACTTGGTGCTCTTTAACACCTAAGCTCACCATCATATTTATGAAAACATTATTGACCTTCACAAAAACAAACGTAATTTCAGGAACATGAAAATACTGACAACCATTTTTTGGTTGCTAAGGCCACTGGTTAAAATTGGAGTACAATGACAAGCAAAGAAAATCAGCGCAGAGCAATTAGCTTGCTTAACTTAGCTTAGCTTGTAATGTTTATGGGAGGTATTATTCTGGGTTCGTTGCAACATCAAACTGCCCAAGTTATACAAAACAGTCTTTGGTGAATCGATATACAAAACAAAATAGTAACATCAAACAACCCAAGTTCTTTCCTTTGGATATAATAGCAGAATTGTAAAATCAATTGGTAGTACGCAGAGGACAATATTTCGAATCAACAAATCTCAAGGTAATTACATGAAACATCTAGATCTAGCAAATCAATTTGAATACAAACAGGACAATTACTATAAAATGGAATTAATAGATAACAGAGCAACATACATTAAAAGGAAAAGGGACTCGGCTAGTCGGTTGTGTCTGTGTTATTGGAGCCTTAGAGATATTGAGGTAGAAAGGAAAAGGGAAAAGGGAAAAGGGAAAAGGGAGGAGAAGGAAGGAGAAGAGAGGAAGTCAGGAGGACGGCTGCACATTAGGTTTTAGGAGTCTTTGCCTCTTAGGAATTTCATTTAATTTTTTCTTTTTTTTATTTTTCTAAAAGTTTTTTTTGGCAATATTTTTTAAAAGTTAAATACTTTTAATAGTTATATAAGTGTAGCTTTTTAAATACTAATATATAAATGTATCTCAGTAATCTTATAATATTATGTAAGAGTCAAAGTTAATGTAAAACCATCAAAACTTAAATCGAGCATTATTTGGTTTGATCAAAGGTAAAAAAAACTTAAAACGTAAAATCGTCATAGTTAACACAAGGTTTGATCATGCATAGAAAAAACTTGTGACATTCATTCATACTTTAGCCTTTTATGTTTATTTTTTTTAAATCATAATATTGATTAATCGATACAAAAATTTATTACCGTAACCTCTAATTCTAAACGATTTGGTAAAATAACCCGAACTGACATCCCTATCGATCATCAATCATCATATTTTGTTAACTTTATTTAGTAGTACATTAGATTTATCTAACACGGTATATGACATATCATATGTATTTTTTTAAAAGTTATAAGGTTAGAAATATATGAATAATATAATTCTAATTTTGTTTAAATGGTGTCATGTACTCTTGTGTCATAAATTGCTTAATTAGATCATATGTGTAATCATGACATGACACTTGGCTGAAAAGTTATGCTGTCAAAAATTGACCCGATCTAAATCACCGAAACAAAATATAACTTGAGAAAACTTGTTATTGAACTGACTTATAGTGACTCATGACTTTTTTTTATTTTGATTCGTTATTGACTATACCCGTTATTGCTAAACTCGTAATAAACTATAACCTGATTTTATCCGATTCATGAACGCTAACCATATAATCATTGAAATTCACCTAATTCATAATGTCTTAAATTGGAATAGCCCCCTTACATTATATGCATTGATAAAAACTTAATCCGATAAAAACTTGACTTCATATAACCTGACTCAAATATAATCCAAAATCCGACATGACTTTATTCGAACTCGATTGGACCACCCAAATTGACAGTTATATTTCGTGGATTTACTTAATGTTCCTTATCCTAGTTTAAATATTAATTATATGATTGATGTTTTTCCTAAATATTGAGAATGAATAAATTTTGCAGGATAAATAAAAATTGTATTTTTTATTGGAAAAAAAAAATAAAAAAAAATTCGAGCTTTTCGAGTCGAGCTTCTAACGAGCTTTTCGAGTCGAGCTTATAATGATCTTGATTCGAGTTTCTCACGAGCTTCTCGAGTCGAGCTTGACTTTGCTCAACTCAACTCGTTAACTTATCGAGTCGAGTTCGATCTCGATTCGAGTCCACTCGAGTCGAGCTTTAATCGAGTTTTGACCGAGTCGATCTCGAGTAGCTCACGAGTAGCTCAACTCGATAAGCACCCCTAACTACTGCATATTACTCAGCAATATGGAGTATCGGAATACATAAATTGGTTTGTGTCTTTAGGAATATTAATTCCAAGTTAACTCGTTATATTGAAACTCAAATATAGAAAGACTCATTAGTACCCATTCACAGTGTAGTATAGATTTAGTGGTAGCCATTCCACGCCAATACTATTCTTGCTGATTTGCTTCACTTTTTAAACTTTGACTGCGTAAATAGAATTTAAATAAAAAGAATTATAACATATAGGTCTATTGTCATGTAGAAATATCTTTAAAGAAAAAAATCATATATAGATTCACCTTTCAACGCCCCCAATCCGACACAAGATGATCAACACAGTAAAACATTCAACCACTAAAACTTATCCTACAAACCCCCTCCCCTTTCTTCAACCAAATCCAATCCAAATGCAACATCATGCAAGACAACAGAAGTAGCCAAGTAATCCCTTGGTCACCATAATTACATAGTACAGATACCAAATAAACTCTTCCAAAGACAATAAACCAGCCAAACAACAATCAGATACTATGTAATCTCAAAAATACCAAACCGTAAGACAGACATTTAAAGAGAGACATAAGGGAGCTTCAAGCTAGAAGCCAGTATGCACGTCAATTCTATCCATGGTCAAGGTTTAAGCAAAAAGTCTAAGAACATTATACAAAATCTACAATGAACTTTGAGTAGCTAACTTCACATATACGCACACACACAACCCTCATCATCATCATTAACATGTAGTTCGTTGATGTTTGATGCAAAATATTAGAACCAGAAAAGGAACCTACCATGAGAAGGGTTGGTGCCAAAGAAGGATCAACAGAGTTGTATACAACAAGCTCTGAAAAAACATGGTTCACCAGCTGCCTCTGGGAATTTTTCTAGTAATTAAGCAAGGAATACAGTTTTACACTACACATACTTGATCAGACGTGATTTTTGGCTTTTGTTCAAGGATAAGATATTAGAGAAAATTATAAATTATGGAATATCTTGCACGATAAAGATATAATGAATAGGAGAAAAATATACTTGATCAGGTACGTCAGTAATACTCAGTGCCAAAACTTCTTCATTACTTACTATTTATTCCTTAATAAATCCGAAGTACAGGTTAAACATCCATCTAAAGTATAAGGTGTACGTATATATAAACTCCTCAAATTGGAATATAAGGATTTGATCAATATTTTCGGAAGAGTAGAATAGAAGTCTGAGCGCATTATATCAACTATATATCAGCCCGTCAAAACTTCAACAAATGCAACAGTGGTTTGGGACAGGAGCTTTAGCTCTTATCCAAGGTGTGCCCCATAGGGTTGGAGCCCGTTTGGGCTAAGAACAGGCTCATAGTGGTGGAAATTAAGGGGAAGGAGTGATTGCAGAGACGGTTCCATTCTAGTGTTTCAGTGTTTGACGTTGGAGGTCGTCCGAGAGGTTGGAAAAGTGGGAGGATCTGGAGGAGAGAGAGGAGGAAGGATGGTGTGAATTTTTTTATAAGTGAAAAAGGATGGTAAATGTGGTTTCATAGTTTTCTTGTAGAAGTTTTTGTAAGTAGTTATTTGTGTTTATTCTTTTTTTTTTTCTTTTTTTTTTTATCCCAAAGCTGCATTTTTAAAAAAAAAATTCATCTGAACCAACTATTAATTAGTTACCCGAACCAACATTTTTTAATTTTTTTTGGCTATTCTCACCCAAAGCGACGGCAAACCTCATTTTGGCTTTTGGAGGCCTTACATTCATCGTGTCTCTGAAATAATAATATAAGATTATTTAGAATTATTAATTGTATTATCATATAATTACTTTTGAAAAAATTATTTTGATTAATGTTGCTATTATTTGTTGTTAATATTATTATAGTTAAATCTTTCAAAAAAAACATATTCTTAAATGTAAATATTATAGTTATTTGAATTATCAATACTTAAAAATATTATAAGTATCAATTATTTAAAATTATTATTATTTTAGCAAAATGGCTTTCGTCTTGCATCCCTTTGCTCAATTACATTAATTGCTTAGTATTAGGCTAGCTCAAGAACCACATATCGAGAGTTATGGTTTCTCACACTTGTCTTTCCCAAAGGCAATAACTATCAACCTAGCTCATTATCATAATTTATTATGTTGTTGAGATACTTCTTTCTCTTTTCGGGTTTAGAAAATATCACATGTGATTGAGTATCAAACATTACTAAGTTGAACTGAATAAGAAAACTATTTAGCAAAAAATTAGGAGCGGGTGTACCTTTAATGGGGTGAAAAAATTCTTGTTGGCTTAGTTCCTATAACCCCGAGATAGGACAACACATAGAATACAAGGCAATGGTTGTACTTGGTCGGAGGATAACAATTGTGTACTATAAGAGCTTGCGAGCTTAGAGTACGTTCGACCTACCTATTTTGAAACTTTGGGTAAGTTCGCGTATGTGGTGCTAACTGCGAAAGCACTCACTACACACGCCATTGAAAGCAATACATATTTATATAATCATCAATTATTTAGCTATTGATTGTAACATCAAATTATCAATTTTGAAAAAAGTTATTTTGATTGATAAGTTTCTTTAGAAGATTTTGGAGATCATGGTACGTTTACTTATACCAACGATTGGTAATTTTGAAGTATTTTTCATGAAGAAGATGTTGTTAAGTACGTTAAGTCAATCACCCTTTAAAATGGTTTTAAGTTAGTTTAATCATTGAATGACTAAATTAAAAACAAGCTTGCAATTGTAAATTTATAATTAAAGTGAAATCGTCTGATAGAGGATTAATGGTTGATTGTTTTGGATCCTCCTTTGTCCAATATACATAATTACAAGCTAATTCAGTACCTTGAAGGTAATCAACAGATAAATGTTTACTGCAAAGAAACTAGTATAAGAATTGTCTACAACTTATGCATAACCAAAGGTTATTTTGGCGGTTGTGAACTTTTAATTTCCACCAGATCATCCTAACACAAGACATATCTATAATTTCAGAGCTTGGACGAGATGGTTGGAGGACAATGGAAGAGATTTTGTGAGTCAGTTCCTTTTTCTTACCATGAAGAGTAATTATGTACATTGGAATTGGTTCAAACTAGATTCCAATGTGGTATCACATGCATTTATGGAGCTTTCGACATTGATGAACTTGTTACATATGTATCCATGGGTCATAGGCATGCGATATACCCCAACAAGACCATGTACAAGCTGTCTCTACTTGAGATTTGTAGGGAAAATTCATAGAACAATAATTTTCTCATCACCTATGAATACTCCACATTGATGATACTAATGTTTGAATGTGCTTAAGGGATGATGGAAGTCAAATTTCCTAAGGTTGATACAAATGCAATTGCAAAATACATGGATCATGGCTTGTATTACTTGTAGCATGAAGAAACAATCTTGAAGCTAAACAACATAATCTTATCTTTGGAGATGAACACGCTGTTTCAAATAGAAGAAGGATAACGTTGACAAGGATAAAGATTACAGTTCCTGATTTCGCGGTTGCATGGGAAGTTCAGAAAATTTAAGTTACTTTTTTCAAATCTGGAAGACATTATTAATTGCAACAGAATTTTGAAGCTACAACAGCCAGAAATATTCCAACTTTACTTTTCATACTCAACAACTAGTCAAGTGTCCAAGTTCATTATTTCTACTGAAGACCGTTGCTTGAAGCTTCTATAAATAATAGATGTTGAAGCTACGAAGAGAAGCACCAAGTAATTAACGTGAAAAATCAGTCAAGCTACAACACAGTATTAATCTTTCTCTCTAGTACCAAAACTTCTTACATTGTATTTAGATTGAGAGAAAAGAAAAGTATATCTTGAGAGGTAAAAAGAATATTATAAAAAGAAGAGAGATATACTAAGAGTAAATTTATAATACTCAAAAGTCTAGTAAAAGTGAGATATTTTTATTTTTAGGATTTGAGGCGCTAAGGTGTAGAGGGAAGCTATGAAGTAGAAGATATGTGTGAGATCTTTTAGGAAAATTTTAGGTCTAGCTCTAAGACAAGAAATAAAAAGAGTTAAATCTTACGGGTTGAACACCCTAGGTGGAGATGTAGCCAAATTGTCGAATTTCGTAACAAATCATCTTGCCTTGTCTCATTTATTTTCTTGCATTTTCTACTTACGTTTTTATGTTTGCTTTGGTAATTGTTAAATAGTTACAGCGAAGTCAGAGCATAAGCAAATGCCTTTGAAACTCATTTCAAGGCCTTGACATATTCAGTTTCAAAGTTTTAATTTTGCCTACAAAAGCCATCTCAAGGCCTTGAGCGCCTAAACTGTGAAAAGTTGTCATACCCTATTCACCCCCTTGAGAGTATATACGATTCTATATTCATCTCCCTATTGGTTTTTCAACCTACTTTATTTTTGAGTGACGAGACCACAAGTAGCTAATTGTGCACTATAAATCGGCACTATGCCACAAATTGTTCCATGGGAATTCAAAATTTGTGGCAAATTTTGATCTTGCTACAGGAAAAGTAGGTTTCAAGATAAACTCAAAATGATAACTAAAATTTATGTTATGGATAAAAATTTCTTGTGACAAACAAACACTTGTGCCACTACTAGTTTTTTCAATAGCATAAAACACCCTATTACCACAAGTTTAACCATATAAAAATTTCTTTATGAAAAATGTATCAGAGTTTTAATATCGGGTTTATTGAAAATTTCTTTCAATAAATTATGTATATCAAAACTAATAAAGTTAAGTAATAGATAATTTTGTTAAATCTAATTATTGATGATAAATTATCAAACAAATACATGTTTTGAATATTTAACATTATACATATATTTATCATAATTAAGAATATGTAGAATATTATATTTCAAGTCAATAAAATATTTCAAGTCAATAAAATTATATCAAAATAATCTTTAGTTGATAATATTTTGTTAGTTGGTTTGACTTGTAAACAAACCTCGTTGTTAAGCATAGCAAAGTATTCCCTTCAACACTTTCACGTCCCACAATTCACTTCAACTCTTTCCTACTTATTGTAAAGTAAAAAATTATAATAAATCTCTAAAAAAAATCCTTTAGCTATATGTGTCTATGAGTTACTAAGTGGATTTAACGGTTTTATTTGGAGTTAAAAAAATTTTAGGTTAGTTTGTAAAGCTTCCGGATGAATTGGTTTTACTTAATATAAGTTAACATCGATTATTCTTTAAGAATATCTTAGATAATATTCCAAATCTTAGAGGCATCTAATGAATCTTTGAAAATGCTTGGTGCCTTGTAATTTGTAAATGAGGTCAACCTAAGGATACCTCATGAAAAATCCATTTTTCTGTTGAATAACTCCGCTAATAATACTTTCTCTTATCTATACACCTTAACCAAAGGCTGATTTTTCTTTAGTGCTTGATTCTCAAACACACTATTCGTAACGGAGTTTTTTGGAGTTTTTTTATATTAATGAAATAAATAGCTTAATTATAGTTCACTCTCAACTTATAGAAAAAAGGTTGAATATTTGTAGGCATGGGTAATGGACCATGTCGGGTTGTGTTCGTTCCAGGTCAATTATGTTTTGGCTCTTTGCTAAGCATGGGGAAGTCAGGTACGAAACTAGTGCCGGGATGATAACTCCCAAGATCATGACCCATGTTCGACATGGTGCACATGCATAATCGGGTCGGGCCATGGCTAGTTATTAGTACTGGTCCATGATAAAAAAAAAGATCATTATTTTCTATGTTAGACTTTTTATTTGTTAGTTAATATAATTCACATACTATATATTTTATCTGATAGTTATGCTTTTATAAAGTGATTTTATCGTTAAGGAGTGACTTGTTTTATGATATGGGGTTGCACCATCTCATTCATAAGTAGGTTAAGTTTAGACGATGTTATCTTTAATATTAAACGGATTTGATACAACATTGATACTAATATAGGGATAAGACTAACTGGGCTAGCCAAAATGCCCACTCGGTGCGGGAATGAAAACAGAGTGGACCAGCACGAGCTTGATCAAAGTCCGTGGACGCACACAAAACAAAGTATGTTGGGTATGATATCTTGCACTAAATTTAGAGAATTGGGGTAGTTATACTTTACTAATTACTAGTACGTTAATTACCAAAGAATTTAGAATCTAGTTTCGGGAGCTCCGGCCTAAATCTTGAGCGTATTCTTGGTAAGCGTCAACTCAAGTTACTCAACCAGTACAATATCACATTGATAGTTCGATGTGTGCATAAACTGACGTAATAGTATTTCAATCATGTCTTGCAAAGATTATAAAAATATAACCCACATCACTATTACCTTAAATAGCTTAGCAAAGTATGACGGGAAGATTTTACTTGCACATAAGATATAATTAGGGTATTGTGCGGCTAACAAAATTTACCCCTCAATACAACAAACGTTATTACTCAATATAACAAAAATTACCCCTATAACAAAATATATCACAATTTCAATTGATAAAGACTAAGACATGTTCGAAAGGGAAATGTTGGATATAATTGTACAAAATTACCCCTTAATAAAACAAAAGTCATCCCTTTATATAATAAAATCATCCTTCAACTTAACAAAAACAACTTTGTAAGGGTTTGCCATTCAATATAATTTATGTGTCTCCACTACACTCAAAATTTTGTCACAAAAAGTATTGTGTACACACATAATACAATGAAGTTATTGTATCCCAGTAAAAGTGACCCTTTTTACATAATATACATCAATTTTTATTAACTTTAATGAGTAAATTTTGTTATATTAAGGAACACTTTTAATGGAAACACAATGATTTTATTGTGTCCCGTGCTTTGTGTTTTTGTAATGTATAATTAATTAAGACAAACTTCTTCAAATCAGTAAAATGATGATGCCGCCATAATTATTGGATATAAGTTCCGTGACTTCCGTCAACATAGATATTAAATTCTCATTGTCAACACCGCATCATTTTGTACACCTCTGACTTTTATACCTAATAAACTTGGTAAGCAATATCATCCTAGCAATATGAAGATCTGAACAAGCCAAGCCAACCAGAAAAGAAAATTGTTCTATAAAAAGGGTACCGTGCACAGCGGTAAGAGACGCAAGAAACCATTCCACAATACGAGAACGTACTACTACATCATTTATCCACCATCCTCTCCATTAGTTAGTTGGATTACAAAATGAACAAGCTTTCTTTTTTCTTTATTGTCTCTCTTCTAGCTTCTCTCTCTCATGCCATAGAACTCGACTTTTGTGTCGGGAATCCTAGTCTTCCTAGGGGGCCTGAAGGATATGCTTGCAAAGACCCTGCCAGAGTCACTACTGACGATTTCGTTTACACTGGGTTTCGTGGAGAGAAAGCCACTACAAATATTTTTAGAAACAATGTGACTCTAGCATTTGCAGATGCTTTCCCAGCTTTGAATGGATTAGGCATTTCTATGGCAAGGCTAGACTTTGGCGTGGGTGGAGTAATCCCACTACACTCACACCGCACATCTGAAGTTCTTATTTTGGTAAAAGGTTCCATCATTGCAGGTTTTATTGATACAAACTTCACCGCATATTACAAAAGTTGGTGATGTCATGGTGTTTCCACAAGCTATGCTTCACTTTCAGGTTAATGTTGGTAGAACTCCAGCTATTGCATTTGTTAGCTTAAATGGGGCAAACCCAGCCCTACAACTTACAAGCCCATCCTTGTTTGCTGGAAATTTGCCTGCGGACATAGCTGAGCAAATAACGCTCTTAAGTCACGAGGAAGTATTGCGAATGAAGAGAATATTTGGCACTGCTTAATATACTACTCCAGTATCGGACATAGCTGAGCAAATCATGCTATTAAGTCATGAGAAAATATTGCGAATGAAGAGAATATTCGGCATTGCTTAATATATACTACTCCAATATTAGTGCCTAATATACTACTCCTGTATTATAAGTTCTATACTTTTTTTTCCGATTAGTTCCATTGTCATGCCTAATTCATTCAATTGTCAATAAATGTTTTTATTTTGTAATAAAGATTGTTAAACTGCTTATTACATCTTGTATTATTTCAAGCTTTCGGATGTTATAAATTTTTTGTTACTCCGTTAGGTCGTAGAAACTCGTGATATATAAGACATTAGGATTCTCACTAAGTTAATCATCCTTTGAATCAAGAATAAAGAACGCCCAGTGGCCTTTTATTCCAGTTTTTACAGGCAGTAAACCATATTCGTATAAAAGAAAGTGAAGCTGTTGATAACAGCAAATTGAGTATGAATATAAGTGGAGGTCACTATAATGAGTTGTATGCAGGGTTCAACAATTATCAAAGAAAATATAACACATGCAAAATTAATCAATCCTAACAAATAAATAACTAACCCTCGTTTGCTCCTTAAATTTTTTTTTGAAGGGGAACCTTCATTTGCTGAACTTTTGTTTTTAAAAAAAATTCAAAAAATAACCTCTGAAATAAAGTATTTTTAAAAATATAATGACTCTAGAGCTAGGTTTGATATAAAGTCGTTTTCCTCGACAACAACCTTATTATTTTTTTAACTGAAAATAACTTTTTTACAAAAAAAAAAAATTAAAGTCGTTGTAAAAAAATAAGCTTATTTGTTTTTTTAATTTGAAAGACAGCGACTTTGAGAATTTTTTTTTTTATTTTTTTTATAAAATAACCTTTTTTTAAAAATAAAAATCTAAAATAGAGACTTTTAATTTTATTTTTACTTTTTAAAAAAATATTAAACTTAATTTTAAAAAAAACAACAATATCAAAGTCATCAGCTTTTAGATTTTTATTAAAAAAATTAAAAAACCCACAGACATCAACTTTACACCGAACATGGCTCCAGGGTTATTTTTAAAAATACTTTGTTCCGAATGTTATATTTCAATTTTTTTTAAAAAAAGGTTAAAAAAAATTCCTCTTCATTTGCTCCTCTATACTCACTTGTAAATTGATTTTAGAGCTTGGTTTGGTAGTTATCAAATGAAATGTTATGTATTTGGGTCAAATTTTACAAGGATAATTTTTTAAAGTTTGGAATTCTTCACTTTGATAAACACTCATAGAAGGTGATGCCATTTAAAATATATATATATATATATATATATATGTATATATATATATATGTATATATATATATGTATATATAATATATACATATATATATATTATTTTAGGGTAATATGCATAAAAAAAATACTAATATGTAACAACACCACCTTGTCAAAACTACCATATAAAAAAATCTTGTGAAAACTACTATATAAAAAATTCCAATTGCACGAGAATATCATATAATGGTTTTCTGGCCGAGCGTTGACCTGATTTTACAAGGTTGATTTCCCACGTGAATGGCTGAACTAATTTTTTTTCTTTCCTTTTCCTGTTATTTACCCCCTTTATTGATGAACACCTCTAAATAATACCAACCAAACAACATCTTCACATGAATCCTGTAACTCATATCAAGCCACATAATCAAAACATCAATCCGGCCACCTCAAACCCATCAAAGAGAACACTCAAAACTGTTGTGTAAAAGAGGTGAGTAGGGTCAAATCTTGATGCTATTTTGGAACAGATTGAAGAGACATGTGAAGGAGATGAAAGGGGTTCTGGTAGTAGTGATAGTGATGTTTATCTAAGTGAACAAGAAATTGAGGCTCTAATATTAGTAATGATTAAAGAGGTGCTTAACAAGTAAATACGTACGTACATAAAATGTTTATAAGAATTCTTGAATTCTATAGCATTCTATAGCCTAATTCAAAATAGTTAATTTAAGATTTTTCTTATTAAACTTAATTCGATTAAAGAAATTCTAAGTGAAGCAAAGAGACTCATGGCTACTGGTGCATGGGGTTTGATCCGGTGGCTAGGTTACCAACGCATGGTGGTTTTTTGGAGTTTTTATGATTTTAACTCTCACCATGGCATCTTCCTCCCCTATGTCTTTCATTTCAAATTTTTAACTAAGAAAACTCATTATCTTATTTAGTCAATTCAAGTCAGTTCCAAAAAATTTACATGTCATCCACATAAACACAAATTATTACACAATGAACCATCAAAACATGTTTGTAGTAAACACAAGAATCAGTCATTTACATGGAAACCATAGCTATACAGTTTAATTTATCAGTTTGTCATGCCATTATTTTGGAGCTTTTTAATTCCGTACAATCTATAACTATTACTAAAGCAAAATCTCTACCAACGTCATACTTAACACATGTCAATCTATTATAAAAAAATTTCCCGCCTTTTCTTAAAGATGATGTCATCTACTTTTTTTTCTACTTTATATTAATATTAAATTGAAAAATATTATACATAGAAAATTGTGTGACTATATAAATTCCTAAATTATTTAAAACTATATTTATTTCTTCTCTTTATTTCATATTTCCTGTCTATCTTTTTCTATAATAATTTTTCATTTAATGTTATAAAAAGTATTATACAAATTAAATTTTCTATAGTAATTCTATAAAGCCAATAAGTTTTTCACAAATAAATAAAAAATTTCTTGTAATTAAAATATCTAATAAAATAATTTATTATCAACCCATGTATCGCATGGGATACCTTCTTGACCTAGAATAATAAAACCTTTACGTTGAATAATAAAATTTTATCATCAAAATCTCCATTCAAAATGCAGTTTTCACATCATCTGATGCATAAGAAGAATTAATGCGTATAAGATACATTATAGTTCTAATAGTAGTAATTTTTGTGGCAAATGATCTTTATTTGTTTTTAAGTTAAAAATGGCAAGTGTGCAACGGAAAAGCAAGGATAATTCAGCATCGAATTAGCTTCCACCATATATTTATTTATATATCATTAAAACTAGAGTTATCATTTATTTTTTTCTAGGCTTATAATTATTAATTGCACAGAGTTGATCTGAAATAATGTTTATAACTTTTTTTTTATAGATAGGCTTATATTTAGTTGTAGTGAAATATATGTCAACATTTATGATCATATTTTGGACATATTATTAATGTTATTTAGGGTATGGATTAATATATATAGCATATATATGTGTGTGCGTGTACGTGGCTACGTACTAGCTTTATTAGCTTATATTAAATTAGTGTTGAAGAAGTACGTACTTGTATGATAAATTTAAATTAAAGATCAAGTATATATAGCATATATATTCACATTTTTCATTTTTAAATCCTATTATTTAAACAAATATCGTATTGTAAATATTTTTTTAAAAAAATATAATTAATTAGAAACCTCAACGCATTTTTAAGTCTAGAAAGAAGGTCTAATATATTAACTTTTTTATACGCAAAAAAGCGTAGACAAATATATGGACGAAAATAGGCATCGTGAAAGTCAATGTCAAAATATGGCAACAACAAAAATGGATATAAAAAAACGTCAAGGTTGTCGATGCCACAACATGTCAACGGTTAAAATGGACATTGAAAAGCGTTGAGAAAGTCGTTAGTAAAAAGCGTCGAGAAAGTCGTCATTAAAAAGTGTCGAGAATTACTTAAATGTTACAAATGGATGAATATTTCAACAATCTGGGCAATTTTAAGCATCAATATTGTCAACGCAAAAAAGATTCGAGAATTCTCGACATTGATTTTCTCGACACTTTTTAAGCGCGTCGAGAAATAAATTCTCGACGCTTTTTAGAAACGAAAATGTACGTAAATAGCGTCGAGAAAACAAGAGATTTGTTGTAATAAGGAGAAATTCCAAATATATCTTTGAGATATGTTTGTAAACATATCTTATATTACAATTCGTAATAGTACAATTTTAATATCTTTATTACAATTTTATTTGCAGTAGTGCAACTTTATATCTAAATAGTAAAACTTAAAAAATAAAGGTAAAACAATAAAAAATGGTGAAACTATGCACAACTTTATTTCTTAACAGTGCAACTTCATATTTTATAATTATAACTTTATTAACAACTAGCTAGTACACTTTTTAATTTCCTAATGTTGTAACTTTATATTCTATAAAAAAAATGAAGGTAAAACAACGAGGCTACGTGAAACGGTAAAACTATGCACAACTATATTTCCTAATAGTACAACTTTATATTCTATAAGTACAAATACATTTGTAAATAATATAATTTTTAAAATTTTCTAATAGTACAATTTCATATTCTATAAGCATAATTTTATTTGCAATAGTATACCTTTAATTCTCAAAAGTAAAATAAAAAAAATGAAAGAAAATTATTGATTTACCCTACGAGATATGCACAGTATCGGGAATAAATAACAAAATAATTGATCCCAAACTTTTGAGTAAAGCCCCTTTCCACAACCGTAGCCTTGAACTTTTCATGATCACCATTAGGCTTCAATTTATTCCTTAAGATCCACTTACGCGTAATGGCTTGTAACCTCTAGGCAAATAAACTATTTCATATGTATAATTATTAAGGATTACACCAAGTTCAGCATTAATTGCCTCTTTTCAGAAACTGCATCAACATTACATACCTCATTACCTCCCCATAAAATTAAAGCATACAAAAATCATCACTAAACATGAAAGGTTCATCATCAATTAGTAGAAAAGAAATATTGAAATCAGGGCAAAAATATGTTTTCCCCTCCTAAGCCTCTTACTCCTCCTTGGCTCTTTATTATTGTTATGACTAAAAACAAAGAGCCGTATTTAAATAGGCACAGGAAAAGAGAGTGGAACACATTGTTGTTATAAAAAGACGATTTCAATGGAAAAATATTTTAAAAAAAATTATGCATCCCTTGATTCAATAACATTATCACTTGTAAAAGAATTTGTTAGCACCTTCTTTAATAAGAAACGGTACGCATCACTCTCATAAGAATATCCAACAAAGATTGAATCAACAATTTTAGGGCCTATCGATCTATCCCTTCTGAAGCTAGGGATGCCAACTTCTACTAGACAGTAGACACCCCCACACTTTCAAGTATTTCAAGTTTATTGCTCTTCCTTTCCAAATCTCCTATGGATTTGTCCAAGATTTTTTGAGTTACCCTATAGCCTTACCCTACATATTATGAAGAATTAGCTTCCACAACTAAGAATCATAGAATTCATCTTATTTTTTAGTCCTATTTTTCCTATTAGCAATGCCATTTGACTTGAGTGAACAGGGACAACTTACTCCATGAATGATACCATTATGCTCACAAAATGCCTTAAGAATGTTAGGGTAATACTCTCTACACCTATCACTGCTAAGTTTTCCTATCATGTTGATTTTCCACCTCGATTTTGTACTTAAAGAACATGTTCTAGGCTTTATCTTTTGACCTAAGAAGATGAATCATGGTATAACGAGAGCAGTCATCCAGAAAAGCTATGTAATACTTTTTCCCACGTACCTTTATTCTCATGATTATTAAAATATGATCTCCCAAGTCACTATGAATAAATTATAATATTTTATTTAGCTTACTTATCTACTAATTTATGTGGGTTCGAGGGAAGCAATGAAAATGGAAATTGATGCTCAATCTCAAGACGAGATTTGGGAATGATGTGTCATTCCTAGAAACAAAGAAGGTAGTAGGATGCAGGTGGGTATTCACAGTGAAATATCGAGCTGATGGAAGCATCAAAAGATACAATGCCAGATTGGTAGCAAAAGGCTACACCCAGATATATGGGATCAATTACTCAGAGACTTTTTCGCCAGTTGCAAAAATTGATACTATTAGAGTTCTCGTCTTAATAGCAACAAACAAGGAATGGTTGTTGTATCAATTTGACGTAAAAAATGCATTTCTTCATGGAAAGATATCCAAAGAAGTGTATATGGAGGTACCTCTTGGTTTCTCTCAGAATTTTAGCCCAGGAGAAGGGTGTAGGCTAAAACGAGCTCTCTACGGCTTGAAGCAATCTCCGAGAGCCTGGTTCGGAAGATTAACATTAGCTATGAAAAAGT
Source organism: Dysphania ambrosioides (assembly GCA_026401315.1). Taxonomy (NCBI): domain Eukaryota; kingdom Viridiplantae; phylum Streptophyta; class Magnoliopsida; order Caryophyllales; family Amaranthaceae; genus Dysphania; species Dysphania ambrosioides. Next base: position 6,098,695 of record CM048667.1, read on the forward strand.
TTGGGTGCCGCTAAAGTAACTCTGATAACACTTTATTTCTAAAGAAGAGAGGAAAGTTAACAACGTGCCTTATCATATACGTTGATGATATGATCATCACTAGAGATGATAAGGAAGAGATTGGGTCATTGAAGGAATTTTTTTTTTCAGGAGTTTAAAATAAAAGATTTGGGAAGATGGAAGCATTTCTTAGGAATTGAGGTACTCAGAGAAAGAAGGGTATTTTCATTTCTCAGAGAAAGTATGTTCTTGATTTGTTAATAGAAACAAGTATGCTAGATTGCAAACCTATTGATACTCCAATGATGATAAATCACGGACTGCAGATTGAAGAAAAAGGAGAATCAATTGATCAAAAAGAGTATTAGAAGCTGGCGGGGAAATTGATCTATCTATCACATACTCGACCGGATATAGCTTATGCAGTAGGAGTTGTGAGCGGGTTTATGCACAGACCTTAGGTTCCTCATCTAGAAGTTGTCTTTAGGATTCTAAGGTATCCTAAGAAGACACCTGGAAGAGGTGTATTATTCATAAATAATGGACATCTCAAACTTCAAGCCTATATTGATGTAGATTGGGCAGGAGATCGAGATAGCAGGAAGTCAACCTCTAAGTATGTTACCTTGGTAGGAGGTAATTTGGTTACTTGGAAAAGCAAAAAACAAAAGGCTGTTGCTATGTCTAGTATTGAGGCTGAGTTTAGGGGAATTGTGAAAAGAGTCATGGAGGTTTTATGGTTGAGAAAACTTCTTACAGAACTTGGTTTTACACCTGGAGATATTTGTTAGTTATTTAGCGACAACAAAGCAGCATTAGTATTTCTGAAAAATCCTATTCAACATGATTGAAATGAAGCATGTGGAAGTGGACAAGAAGAAGGACTTATTAGTCTTCAGTTTTTCCGTTCTAGTGATCAGTTAGCATATATTTTAACTAAAGTAGGTGGAGTCAGGAGTTTTTGAAGATATGTTATGCAAGTTGGGAGTTGAAGATCCGACAACCCAACTTGAGGGGGAGTGTAAAAGAGATAAAATTATATTAGATTAAGATAAGAGACAATAAACAATTAAGAAACAAATTAAGAGTTCTTAAGTGTATAATAGAGTAGAGTCCATGATAAGGTATAACAGTATAATAACTCGATATGGTTATAAGTCTAATATAAATACACGAACCCTATATGCATAACAGAATCAATACACAAGAATTTCATTCAATACAATCTTTACAATAGCTTTACAGTAGAATACACAATATTTAAATCTTCTGGAGAGGAAAGGTGTTTAATTAGGTTTTTACAGTAAATTTAGGTAATACCTTATGCCTTAACTAGTGTGTGTAAGACAAGCAATAAGGATTTCCCCTGAGACAATAGAGTGAATCCACGATTAACAACAGAAGATAATCACTTTGTAATTAACGGCAAAATGATCTCTTAATCAAGAAGTCAAAATCTTGGAGACATTGAAAAGACTTGGTGTAAAAAGGACTATAGACGGATAGACCCACAAACACCTTGGCCAATAAAGTGTGTATTCCATTACCTCTAACTAGAGCTAGGCATGGGCTGGACAAGCTGGCACTCAGGCTGAGCAGGTGTCCACCTCTACCTCTTACTCCTTGCCAACTACGCAGTAATAGAACACTTATATAAACAAGGCACAATTTTTTTTTCCAAGTGGGACAAATATTTCTCTTCTCTCTCTCTCTTTTTTTTTTTTATTTCACTTTGAATTTTGAACAGATATACACATAATTACAAGCCACGTATCAATCAATAATTGAGGAAACTTTTTACAGTGTAATCATTAAATAAAAAGAAGAATTCACATTAAAATTGCCACGAGAGTGTGATGAAGGGCATACAATAAATTCTTTGAAGCAAGAGGAATGTATTTCTTAGGTTCATTACAAATTTACACATACAATAATCATTTGATGCAATAGGCAAGAGTTACATTACCAAGAAATATTCAGCTTTACTTAGTCTTTAGATAAAAACATTAGTCTATTAATTTTAGTTATCATTTTATATTATCATTATATAACTTGCATAAAAAATAAACATATAATTAGTACAATATCATAGAAGAGTGGATTAATATGAGGGAAGAGGGCATTCAGGTCATATCTTATAAAAACGAAATTGGTGTATTTTGTTGAATTTCAAGGTAAAAAAATTGTTTAAAAATATATAGTCAATTCATTAAAACTCTCAATGGATTTTCTCTAATAATATATATGCATTAATTTTTATGTTTAAATTTGATAAAGTTAAGGAGAGAAAAATTAGTGGGATCAAAGTTAATGCACGTGAGGTAAAATAGTAGTCCCTCGTAATTATTTATGGTATAAATAAATATAATTATATATGAGACAAATTTAATGGGACATACAACTTGAAAATATGGGACAAAATATTACAAGGGAGGATGTAGCCAAACTTAAAGGGTGGCATTTCACAAAATTTTTGTTTAGGGAAAACCAGAAACCAGTACGCTGCCGACAAAGCACTACCAAGTGCCAAACAAATAAACAAAAAACAGAAAATCCATGTCCTGACTGCATTTCAATAATTTTGAAAAGATAAGAATCTTCATATCGATTATAATTATACTTTGCTGAAGTTAATCCACAACTTATATTATCGTGATAAATTAGTTATTCTTTAATTAAAGATTTAGTAGTCACGCTAATAAAATTTAAACAACCCGCTGAAAAATCTCAAAGTGGAGGTTTTATTTCTATTTGTGGAAGGCCATTTCTACTATAGACTCATACTCTTTCTTTTTGTTCGTATCGTTTGGAATCTATAGATTTTAGAGCTAAATTTTGATAATAAATTATTCTCAATTTATAGGAAATAAGTGGAGTAAGATGGATAATTTAAATTTTTCTCATTTCTATTATTCATCAATAATGAACTATTCTAATAGTTTAATTAGTCAACATAACATCTAACAAATGTGCTGTCATCCTTACCTAAGGATTGTGGATATAGTTGAAGTCTCAATCATTTTTTGCAATTTGCAATTACGGAGTACGAAATAAGTTTGTGAAATACTCTGGAAAATTATGGATACATGCAAATATTGTGGAAAATCGCGTAATTGATAATTAATTGAGCCTGGACCATTGTCAACCAAAATTGACAAAGCAATCCCTCCATTTCATTTTGTTTATTCTATTCGAGGAGTGGAAAATTTAAATATGATTTTTCTTAAGGATATGTTTTAATATCTTGTTAGATTTGTCTCAGAGTATAGTATTTTAATATGAAAATTTTATATATTTTTATAATATGTATTTATAGATATTAATTATTAAAGCTATAATATTTGTTTTACAAATTATGCAAAAAATAAATGTGACAAATAAAAGGAAATATAGGGAGTATGTTCTAAAAAATTTCTATCAAGGAACCCAATAAATGCAGACACTTTAGTCAATAAAATGATACTCGAAAATGTTTTTTCTTGATTGGCAAGGTACTCTAAAATGAATGATATTTTCTATTTCCAACTTTGCATTGATTGCTAATCACTTATTTTTCTTTGGAGCCGCCTAAAATAGTTTAGTTGGTAAACAATGCCACCATCTTATCACGTGAAGGATAGAGAGATGTCGGCCGCGTATGTCTTGTACATTTCCCATCCATGCTTTGCCAATTCTATAAAATGGGTGTCAATTTTCCTCTATGGAAATGCAAGTAATTCATTCACAACGGTAGAAGCTAATACCTCTTAATAACCTCATATAGCCAACACCTATCTAGCTATCTTTGGCTTACACAATGAACATTCTTTCAGTTTTCTTTATCGTTTGTGTCATAGCGCCCTTGTCACAAGCCATAGAACTCGACTTTTGTGTCGGAGATCTAAGTATCCCTAGGGGACCGGAAGGGTACGCTTGCAAAGATCCTACTACAGTCACAACCGATGATTTTGTATATACTGGTTTTCGTGGTGAGAGAACCACCACAAATATTTTTAGAAATAATGTGACACTTGTATTTGCAAATGCTTTTCCAGCTTTCAATGGTTTAGGTATTTCTATGGCCAGGTTAGACTTTGGCATTGGTGGAGTGATCCCACTTCACTCACATCGTACATCTGAAGTTATTATTTTGGCAAAAGGTTCAATCATTGCAGGGTTCATTGATACAAACTTCACATCTTACTATAAAAGATTAGAGGTTGGTGATATCATGGTGTTTCCTCAAGCCATGCTCCATTTCCAAGTCAACGTTGGAAATACTCCGGCAACTGCATATGTTAGTTTGAATGGTGCAAATCCAGGAATACAACTCACTACTCCCTCCTTGTTCGCTGGTAATTTGCGTGGGGATTTAGCCGAACAAATCACACTCTTGAGTCATGAAGAAGTTATGCGCCTTAAAAGAATTTTCGGCACAGCTTAATCTCCCTCTCCCCAAATCTTAGTTTCACTTATTGCATCGTCGATCTTTATTTTGAATGCTCCGTTCTGAAATATTAATTAATTATATTGTAATAAGGAGTACGTGTACAATGGCACCAACGTACTAAGCCCTTTGTATTGTTTATTGCTTTTCCGAAATTGGATTGAAAGTTATACTTAAACTCGATCATATATAGAATATATAAATATTTTTTGTTATTGATGTTTAATTTTCATGATATTCAACATGTTGTTCCACGCAACTCATTTAGTCTACTCCTAGTATTTAAAAGAGTACTTTAGATTATCGACTCAAAACATAAAAAGGTTCTTTTTTGTCTCATTACACTCCAATATAGAGCCAATTATCACAATTAATCTCAATATCGTAAGAATTATGTCCGAGTAAATTTTTTTATTTAAAAAGAGAATTTGGTGTGGCACACTCAAATAAGATAAAAATGATTATTATTATCCCCTATTATATCTTCTACAAAATATTGTATACACAGAGATATAATAAAGTTATTGTATCGCGAGTAAAAGTGATCCATCAATATTAAAAGAAGATAACCTCAAAGTTGATAAATGTTAACATATGTTGTGTTGATGGTTAACTTTTGTTATATTGATAGGTGACTTTTACTGGGGACATAATAATGTTAGTGCAGTGGAGCGCTAAACGCTGCCCCCAAATTACTCGAGTCACCCCCACGATTACCATTTTGCCTTTAACACATTTTAATAAAATCGAATATTTTACACTTTGATTCTTATTTCTCACTTCATACTCCCGTAAATACAAACATTTCCACCATCCTCGACTCCCACCACAACGCTCAGCCATTGACCACCACGCTTCGTCGAAATCTGATAAACCACCACACGAAAGCCACCTTTTTTGATGATTGAAACCAACAAAATTATGGACGAGCCATCAATATCAACGTCACGGGTAAAATACGTTCACCGGAATGCCGTCAACCACCACGCCCCCCCCCCCCCCCAAATCCGATCAACCACTACACAAAAGCCACCTTTCTTGACGCCGAAAACCACCGAAACTATGGAGGAGCCATCAACGCCAACGTCGCAGGTAAAATATGTTCGCCGGAAACATAATAGAAAAAAATTCTAGGTAGCCGAAGGGCTAGCCGTCCAAGAATAGGTTCCGACAGAAGATTTTGGCAATGACGGTATTAATTATCAAAATTCGATGGGTGTTTCGACGGGTGTAGGTGTTCCTGCGATAGGTGTTCTTGCGGTGGGTGTCGATGTTTTAAATGTTAAAGGGATGAGTTTGGGGGATGGGGGTAATATAGTAATTAGGGGGGACTCGAGTATTTTCGGGGCGGCGTTTAACAAGCCCCTAATGTTATTGTGTCCCGTATTTACGTAATACTTATCTCAATCTTCTCATGGAGCAGGGAATGAATTAAATAGAAAAATACTACTTAAATCCTCGATAAAATAATCCTCCCTTTCCTTTTTATTCATTGGAATGTGAAAGCCTAAAGTTTGGAAGGTATCCATGAAGTTTTTGCCCAAAACAAATGGTTGTAATTTATGAAAAATAAAATTAAAGAAAAACCATTATTAATTGCAACTATATTTTGATGCCTAAACTAAGCCTAAAAATTTTAAAAATCTAGTTAACCAGCTTATTTTGAGTAGGCCCTTTGCTCCTGTGGTACTTCAAGGGAAATTTTTGTGTCTCGGCCCGTAGAAAATTCAATTCCGATTTCTCGATATCTTTAATGTTGTTGTAGGACACCAGTACGTAATTTTGTCCATTCGATCTAACAAGATCTAACGGTTAAAACGTAGTTCTTATCATAAGAAGAGTTCTCATGTATGTTAAGAAGGTTCTCATCGTAACTATATCATATTAAATGTGAGACCATTTAATATGTAATATACGTAATGTACATTAAACTATAGTGTAATGTGCCCTAGAAAATTAAAGTTTCTCACCAAAAACTAGCATTAATGCTTTGTAAAAGTAAATGAGAAAGAATTGAGATTCTATTGTTTTGGGTTGGAAAAATAAGAATAACAAATCTATTGAATTCTTTTTATTTTATTTAATTTGCATCACATTTTAGTTTCTGTTGATTTTTCATTTCGATTTATTCAGTACACATACACAACATGTACATTGTGAAATCAATATGTTTCAACAATGATCCTCATATATCGAAAATATTATGTACATTACATAATATGGATATGTACATCACTTATAAGATAGTTGTACATTACGAAGTTATGTGATGTACATCCTTATCATTATGATTATAATATGCAAACTCGCAATTTAAATTTAAATATCATTCTTAGAAATGTACATATATATTATTCTGTTATGTACAAAATACTCAACTCTAATATATATTATTCACATTTTTTATGTTCATATCATTCGAATCAAATTTATATGTAGAATTTATTTTATTTAAACATCATATGCCAATAATTTTTCACTAAGTATTTGCAACAAGATGTTTAATATACAAAATACTAAACTCTAATGTACATTATTCACATTTTTCATGTTCATTATAATCGAATCAAATGTATATATAAAATCTTTGTTCCAAATATCATTTGCCAACCATTTTTCATCGAGTATGTGCAACAAGATATTTAATACACAAAATACTCATCTCTAAGGTACATTATTCATATTACCGATGTTCATTACAATCGAGTCAAATGTACATGTAAAATTTTTGAACTAAATATCATATGCCAACAATTTTTCACTGAGCATAAGCACAAAGATGTTTAATGTACATAATACTCAACATGAATGTACATTATTCATATTTATGATGTTTAATACAATTGAATCAAATGTACATGTATTTTTTTTTATCTATATATTATATGCCATCAATTTTTCACTGAGCATGTGCACTCAACACTAATGTACATTATTCATATTTCTGATATTCATTATAATCAAATTAAATGTACATGTAAAATAAATGTCATATGCCTGTAATTTTGGAAACAATAAAAACTGAAGAGTCACCAACGTCGGGGGATATTGCTATTAATGAGTGAATATTCGTGGAAAATAGAAAAGATATGCTTAGCAGTTACTCTTTGTGAAATGATGGTTCGTTTCCAATTTTTAAATTAAACGTGGCAGTTAATAAATCATGTTTTTTTGTACAAAACAACTTAATATACATTATGTACTTTACATATTAAATGATGTAAGCATTAATGTTGTATTGGCTTGCGTTTTGATCCGGGTGCACCTGCTCATGGCGCACATTCGTCTGTACTATCCATGTGTTGTTATATATCAAATATATGTATTGTTATATATCAGATATAGAAATAAAGAAAATAGAAAAATAGAAAAAACATATATCAGATATAGACATTATGATCTCATGTATAGAAATAAAATTACGAAAATACACCTGATAAATTTATATCAGGTATAATTTAGGAATTTCCCTTTCATTTAGTTAGAAATTAGAAGTTGACTTGGAGTTTGGATTAAGATGTTAATGTTGCTTATCAGGATATTCAAATTATGGGTTAATCAAACATATATGCCGAAACAGATGTGTCACATATGTAGTACTGGGAGAGCTGGTTTAATTTTTTTTTAATTTTTTTTATTTTAAGAGAAAGAATAGTTTCAATGTAACATTAATAACAAGTTATACGATGTTTATAATAATAAAATAGATCGTAGGAGAAATGTTTTTGATTCATGGATTTATCCCATTAAGTCATTATTAGTTGTGCTCGTTTAAATCATTATTATTGATAATTTTCTTATAGATTCTAACACATTAACATGTGTATACAAAGCGAGTTGGGCCTTAACAGTAGCATGAACTTGTAAGGAAACATTTGGTACATAGAAAATATTCAAAAGATATGGTTTGGATTCTCCAAAAAAGGGCCAGATTTTATCTGATTTATTCTGGAAACTAAATGAGTTATTTATCCGATCATTTTGTTACGCTTGAATCCAGTATTGTTTGTGAAAAATTGACACCAACAATTGGTAATACACACTTTCTTTAAAAGATTTCAACTATGATGGCTATGAATAATCCTGCTTTTGAAGGGAAGTCTTTTCCATGGCTGTCCCACAGGACTTCTAACTAGTTAAACAAGTAAACAGACGGAGATGGTAATGGCTAAAAGGGGTGTGAAAGGATATTTACAGTGTGTTTGAAAACTTATGTTTATAAAAAAAATATATGTGGAAAATGGAAAATTAATGAGGATTTCTCGAAGTTACCTTTTCAAAATGGAAAATCAATTGTGAAAAAGTAAATAATATGAAAAAATTAGTGAAAATCACTTAAATATGTTTTGCTTACATTGTTTTACGTAATTTTTCCTTTAAAATTGATGGAAAAATTATGGAAAATTCCAAAAGAAATCAAATTTAAAGATTTTAAACTATTTTCTACATTTTTTCATAATAAGAAACACACGAATATTATAATTTTCCTTAATACTAATCAATCAAGTAAAATTGTGTGATTTCTACATATTTCTTTAAATTTACTATAAAATTACATTGTTCTACGTAAAATTCCTCTCTTTTCCAAAATAAGTTTATTCGATCTCAAACACCTTTATAATATTATCTTCATTCAATGTTTGGTATGTGATAGAGTATTGCTACACTAAACCATATATTTGCATAAGACTGTTGATTTAATGAAGCCCTTGTCGCATGACCAACATAATGTTATTGCCCTGTTAGTGGTACTCGTAAATGAAATAGAAGATCGAGAGCCTTAACCAATAACATGTTTTTGCTATGTTTTAATCAATAATGAACTTATATCCATGGATGGTTACATTTCTTGATTCCATATATAAAAAGTAAAATATTACAAATTTTGATACCCAACCGATAATATTATTCAATAAATCAAAATCGATCTTCGTAACTCGTATATATTACATGAGTTGTATAAGAACTCGTGTTCCTTTATGATGTAGACAAATAGACATAAGCAACTTGGATGGTACATATATATAATAAAAACACTGAGTAAGTAGGTTACATTGCACGTAACGTGCTAGTTTAAGAGAATGCATGCATGCATGCATGCGTATCGTTGTATCAGTTATTAGTTCGTACCGCCAAAGATTCTCTTCAACTTCTTCACCTGTGTAGTATCCAACAAAGTGACCCTCTGAATCAGATCAGTAGGAAGGTCGTTTGCAGCAAGAGCAGTGCTAGTTAACTGGAACCCGGGACTAGCGCTGTTCAAGGTAACATAAGCAACAGCAGGAGTACTACCAACGTTGACTTGGAAATGAAGTAATGTAGGTGGAAAGATCATAATATCCCCCCTTTTCAAAGTTTTGTAGAATGCAGTGGTGTTTGTGTCAATAAAACCTGCAACAATCGTTCCCTCGACTGCGAGAATGATCTCCGACGCCCTATGGGAGTGGATTGGAACAGCACCTCCTACTGCAAAGTCTAGCCGTCCTATAGAGAGGCCGAGACCATTCAATGCAGGGAACGTTGTATCGAGTGCGAAAACCGAGCCAACATTGAAAGGATTGGATGTGTCGCTTGGAGCACCCAAACCAGAGAAAACAAAGTCGTCTACAGTAAGGGTAGATGGATTTCTACAAGGGTATCCTTCTGGCCCAACCGGATGATTAAAATCCGCGACACAGTAATCAACCACGATATTAGCAGACGAGAGAGGAACACTAAAGAGAGCAAACAGGAAGATAACCTTAAGAGCATCCATGCTCGAAGAAATTTGTTAATGGAAGTAAATTGGATTAGCTAGTGAAGAGAATAGTAGTATGTGGTTGTTGTGTTTGAAGAAATGTGTTAGTGTTCCTATTTATAGGATCAACATGTACTGTGCACTAGCTACTCCATACTGGTAGTTAAATCTTAGTGCAATGATCATTGCTTACGTGTTTGCTAATTAAAATCAAAGTCTCTCATATTATATGTTACATGTAGTTTCCATGTAATTTAAATAAGATTTACATTTCAATTCCTTAACTGTGTTAAAGCTACGGTTTTACATAATCCATTCATAATTTCAAAGTTCGCCCCCATTTTGCTTTTTTCTCCCCCATTTTCAATCTCTTAATGTCAATTTATGTACACAGATGTAAGTAAATTCCGTGGTTAGCAATTCAATGGCGGCTATTGAAATACGACTTGAGCTTAGAAAATTTCATCACCTGCTTTCTGTGTTTCTCAAGACACATTATAACGCCTTATGGATATATTATAGAAGAGGGTTTTCTAGTTTATATCGTGTAAAAAATAAATCGCTCACTTTAAATTAAAAATATCATGCATTGAATTTAGTAAATAAAATATAAATTTAATATCTTTTTATTATTCTCTTCTTATTTTAACTTCAACCTCTACTTTTAGAATTTTTTCTGGCTGTAACATAGTCGCGACTTTTCTGTAACTGTCTTTATTGTTGGGCCACTATTAAGCGACGGTCTTAACTGTCATCATTTTAACGAATAAAAGCGTTTACTATTGTGACTTTACTATTGTGACTCTTAAATTGTGGCGCTTGTAAAAGTCAAAATAACATTTTGCTGCCCGAGAGAGAGAGAGCTCCCAAAGTTTTCGATGCATGAAGCATCACAATTTCTTTGTTTTTTCTAGGCATGTAATAGAAAGTGTTTTAAGCTCTTTTATAAAAATTTATTTTAAAAATAAGTTTCTTGTTAAACTAATTAAAAAATAAGCTCTGATTAAGTTTGGGATTAATCATATTATAGGCATTATTTTCATGAAAGATAAATTATTGTATGTAGCAATTACTTTGAGTTGGGCTAGCTTAGTGCACTAGGCTTATTCCTCTTAAGAAGAAGTCGCTGACAGTGAAAGCAACTTTCACATCAAATAAAATCGCTATCATGAATAGCAACTTTCACTTAAGAGGAATAAAGCCTAAACCCTTTTCGCAGTGTAATTGATTTTTAATTTTTTTTATTTATTCTTTTATACCCCAAAAATTTTTAAAACCCCAGAAAAGATCAATTCAATAACCAACACTATCCACATATGTAACTCCAAGACAATTCATAATAAAGCAATTCAACTCCAATACATCTCTATCCTTCAATCCAATGCATATCCTCTTTCAATCCAAAACAATTCATATTCAACAGAATTGGCATAGAAAAATTCTTTTACAAAATAAGTAAACTATAGATGAAAACTAAGCTTTATTTATACAAAAGTATACAAAATATGTAACAAATATACACCTCATCCATAATATTCATATATACATACCTATCAAACTACATAAAATCTAACTAAAATCTAACAAGTAGGACTCAAGACCAGGAGTATCACCTTCAAGGATGGCATTTAAGTGAGGTACTAGAGTACTTTGACTTTTCTATGTAAACATCGACTCAATCTTTTATGGGGTATATCTAAATATAGTTTACGAAGATGTGTTATATCATGGTCCGGAGTTGAGGAGGGCGAGTATGGAGTAGGCTGTAACCACTAATTGCTAAAACGGTAGAAGAAGATGCCTCAGGCCAATTCTTTTCATACCTCCTACACCGACTAATAAATGCATGTCTTTTGATGATGATCTATGTTTTGCAACACAGTGTAAGTCTTTGGTGCAAGAGGAACAACCTATCAGAAATTAAACTGTCGCATGACTTGGTTTGACAAATGCATCTCAACGTTAGCAAAGTGAATAGTGGTGCATGTAATCACACGCCACTACGAGTCATCTCCCTCCTGGGCGGATTCAGGGTCCCATGCCATCTTATTAAGATGAAAAAACAATGCGTAAAAAAGCAAATAACATTTACATACTATAATAAGTCAAATAACTAAATGATTACAAAGTTACATAGTTACTTGTTATCCTGTTGAGCATGTCTCGGTGCAATTTATAACGATATGTTGTTTGGTATATTGTGGTGTTGTGAATTGTTGGTATTTTTAGATAATTTATGTGTTTAGGTTTAGTTTTAGAATTAAGATTAGGGTAATTGAATTTAGGTTAATTTTAGTTAGTATTATGAGTTAAGAACTGATTTTTAGTTAGAATTCAAGTTAGGTTAATTATAGTTAGAATTATAATTAAGAAATGAATTGTAGTTAGTGTAGGTTAATTTAATTTAGGTTAATTACATTAAAATTATGCTTAGAATTTAGTATAGTACATAAGATCTAACTAGTTGCCAAAAAAAATTGGTCCAAGGAGAGGGGAGTATAGTACATAAGATCTAGTCAGTTGCCAAAATGACAATATAACAAAACTCAGAACGGATGGATTTAAGCCTTTGAGCTGTGAATCATAACTTAAAATACAAGTCGAGTTAGTCTACCTTTCTAATAACATAGAATCAAACTAAGATATATCAACCGGGATCACCAAGAAAATAAGGCGAGAATCAATTCCCAATCATTATTACTTAGCTTTAAAAACCCAAAAGCCAATGACTTCCATCTATTTAAATGGAAATGGAATATGGGCATGACAATAAGGCCCCGTCTCCAACTTATAGAAAACTTAAACTTTCAAAAATTTAAGTTTAGTTAGAATTATAATTAAGTGTTTTGTTGTTGTTGAAGAATAGATGCTTGAATGTGAGATTGATAAAGGAATGACATAGAATTATATGTTTTGGCATGAAATGTTTTTAGACCTATATTGAGGACTTTTGAATCCATTGTCAAGAATATAGTAAATTATCATTGAGGAGTTTTTTGTGTTGTAGGTATCATAAATACCTCTTTATTTCCCTTGCTATGTCGATGGAATGGAGTATTGGTAGAAAGGGATGAAAATGTTGAAGGTGGAGAAGTTAGACCTATTTTGATTAGTGTTGGAAACAAGTATGATGAGATTGTGATATGATCTTCAACTTGTGTGGGTTTGATATAAGGATTGTGGAACTAACTTGAGAATGGAATACCCCACAGGTTCATCGACATGTATGATATTGTCATTGACAAATGGCTATTATGTTAAAATCTTATGGGCATGCATTAAAAATTTTCCATAATCTTGTATGGAAATATATGTTAAGCAAGCACCCTTATCTCACAGAATGTGAATTCTTCAATTCCAATCATTTTCTCATATACTGGAGTGATGAACATATTTTCTAAACATCAATCACAAAATATCCTTCCTTCCACAAGTCAAATGCACCCTCCTTCACATACTCCTAATGAGAGCCCAATTCATACACTTTTGATAGATAAGTATGGGAATTATCTTCATACAGAAAAGATCGGGCGACGTGAAGAGGGTGTAGAGAAAGAGGAAGTGAACGAGGAGGCAGAGGAGGAGGAGGAGAAGGAAGAGGTGGATGAAAAGGAGGAGGAGGAAGAACTTGCATTGGAGGTTGACTTTAAAGCTAGAACAAGTTTAGGGGGAAACCAAGTTGAAATTCAATCAGTCATTCCCTTTTATAATCAGTTTCAAGATTATGTGGAGGGTGATAAATGAAGAATGCGTAGCGTAGATTCTTTGTGCATGGTTAATAGAGAATTTATGAAGGGTATGGAGTTTGAAAGAAAAAAAGAACTCATTGAAGCTGTAAAGATGTACTACATTCATTCAAATCAATCATGCATGTCTCAAACATCCAACAAAAGTGTATTGGAGTTGATCTATTCGAACAGATGTGGTTGGAAACTTTTTTCCAAACAGAAGAGCATTATACTTCCTTTTTGGGCTGTAGTAACCTATAAGGTTCCACATGCTTCATCTTGTGTTAGTGACAACTATGGTCGAGGAGCTTGACACTTAAGTTCGTCATTCTTAGGCAATTGCATTAAGGACTGTGTTAAAGCTGATCCCACGTTAAAGGTGGCCGTCATCATAGAGATGGTGCATGGACAGTTCCACCATTCCATACCTTATTTGAAAGCTTGGAATGGTAAGCATGCAACAATTGCAGAAATCTATGGCATTTAGGAAGCTTCTTATGAATGCCTACCTTAGCTTATGTAGGCATTAAGGGATTCTCATCCTGAAATGGCCATGGAATGGTGTTATAAATCAGAGTATCCCGGTTTTAGGGTTTTCAAGAGGATTTTATGGGCATTTAAATCATGTGTAGATGGATTTCAATATGCACTTCCTCTTATTGTCATTGATGATACACATTTATATAAGAAGTACATGGGGAAGTTACTAATAGCAATAGGATTTGATGGGAATAACCAACTATTCTCTCATATACTTACTCTTGTGGAGGTGGAGCTGTTTCGTGGCATGCATTAGACATTGTGTCATGAATATGAGAGGGTTATGTATGTTATCTAATTGTCACCCAGTTATTATTTAAGCTATGGATGACATGCATAGTGGTTGGACTTTTCCAAATGCATTTCACCGCTTTTGCATTCGTCATGTTGCTTCAAAATTGAAATCTCACGTGAAAAATGCTTTGGTGGAGAAAGCATTTATTAGAGTTGTAATTTAACAAAAAATATCTAAAGTAAACGAAGCCATTTGACGCATAAATCGGGTTTCTACTGATGCTGTCGAGTACATTCACGATATGTCCATCAAGAAATGGTCCCTTGCTTTTGATGGGGGTCACGGGTATAGATATGCAACGATAAACATGGCAGAAGTGTTCAACGGAGTCATCAAGAGTGCTAGATTTTGGTCGGTTTCAGCGATAGTGGAGCTTGTCTTTTATAGAGTGAACAAAATGTTTGTCCACAAACAAGAGGTGGCTAGGAAATGAGTTGAAACTAACCAACCATACACTCCCTTTATGGAACAGTAGATTGAAGTGGATAGAAGTAAGGCCAAATTCCATAATGTTGAGCCATTCGGCCACTGGTTATTCTAAAGGTACCGTTAATTCATCATTTCTGTTCTTATTATTGTGTAATGCCCTAGAGTTCAATTAACTAAATAGATTTATTAACTAATAGCTTTGGGCGTGGCATATCACCTATTGCTGTCCAGCATTGCAAACATACCATTGACGAGGTGAGCAGGGATAAGTTGTGGACCTTTACATTGAGGCCTAGAATCCCGCGGTGGCAGAGCCATATGGCACCCGATGGCTCTTGGATTGTATCACTCATGTTCACCTCTTGACTAGGGTGAGCTCACTAGGAGATATGCTAGACACGATGAGGTTGCGTAGGTAAGATTCCACCTCATGACTCATTTGCATATGTGTGCTATGTTACTTTGTTTTGAATACCTACCACACTTCTATCATTTCTCGATAGATGATCTGGGACCGATATCCTGAGGAGGAGGGGGAGGTGGATGAGTGGCATGTGATTGCGCCCCTCATATTCTTTGAGTGCTTAGAGTACCATTTGTCAAATCAAATCATGCGACAGTATGGGTCACGGAAGCTCGTAGCTCCTACGGCAGACACTAGCGAGTCACTACACCATGTGGATTGATGTGGAAAAGCCACTCGCAATTGGATGAAGCATCATCGTCAGTACAAAGACATGTGGAAAATATAAACCTCTAGTTCATCGTAGAGATTTATCCGTTCGAGGGAGCGATGGATTAATATGATCCATACCTTGTTTGGTACCATAGTCTTACTAGGCGCTTCATTAGCCCCTCGTTCAGTAACCTACTTCACATTTTGCTCCATCATATGTGCCTCTTCACATCATGGTAAGAATTTTATGCATATTATTCACCGTTTTATGTTAATTACACAACTAACTTCATTTGCATTCTTTTGTTATCATTTAGACTGAGAAGCTATTATCTATTCATGACTAAATACATGTGTCATTCCATGGCAGATGCAGTCATGGGCATGTGCGCGAGGGATCCTCATCCACGCCTCACTAGGATCCTCAGACTCTCACTCTTTATATGACAAGGCACGGTTACACTTAAGGTGAGTCATCTTTGGTTTACAAATCTCCCGAATATACATTTGGATTTAGACCCGGAAATGTTCAGACACTTTATCCCTAGAAGAGTTAGAGTAGTCAATACCCTCATTTAGACGCCATTTTTTCAAGGAGGGAAATCTTAGTCTTGAGTCTTAGCATTGTAGTACATTTTATATATATGTACAACTATTTGTATTCATATGTAAATATTATCAACTAAAATGTGTAATTCATACAATGTTTACTAAGGTATTATGTATAAATCAAGCTTTATTAACGAAGTTTTGTGTTATACTTAACTTGTTAAGTTACTTAATCTTGAATATGCCAACTTCTTTGGATTGATATGGCTTTTGATTTTAAAAATAGGTGGAAGGATGTTGAAATGATATTGTAATGACGTTAGTTTGTTAGAATGATATTGTAATGATGTTTGTTGGTTGTTTATGAAGTTGAATGTAAACAGGTTCATTGATATTGGATGATTTGGATTTGGTGTTGTAGGGACCAAAGAAGAAATAAAAAATATGTTTAGAAAAAACATTGCCTGAGGCAATGGTTTCCCTCAATTAGGCAACCCTTACATCCAAGCCAAAAAAATAATACTGAAATCGTTACCTTAGGCAATGATTTTCCTATACTAATTCTTTTTTTAAAAAAAAGGAGAAAATGGTCTAGCCCTGCAAGATAAAATCATTGCCCCGGGCAACGATTTTTACCCAAAGCTATAAAAGCTTATTTTTCAAATTATTTTTCTCAAAAGATTATTCCCAAAATAATTTAGAAAAAGTTTTAAAAAACCCCCACAAACTGCTCTACAAAGATGGTGTTTACAAACACATGACATTGTGTTGTACAACCTAATGTTTTAGTGGTGAAATTGCAAACAAGCTTGATGTTGTTTGTTGTTCTAAGTTGCATGAAGGTCTAAAGATAAGTTTCAGTGTAGGAGCATGAACGTCCAAGGAGAAATAACTCTTAGACATGAAGATGTTAAGTGTAACACATTTTATGAAACAAAGCAAATATGAAGAGAAGCTATCATTGGACCTTAGAGGTCCAAGTTCCAGTTTCTATTGGACTGAGTTCCAACTGCAGAGGTGCAAAAGTTCCTGAGTGGGAATTCTTGGTTGAAGCTTTTGAGTAAAAGTATGTGTAACACCTTAAAATAATTTTTCTTTGGTCTTTATGTAAGTACAAGTGGATCCACAATATTTGATATAATCAAGGCATAACTTAATCTAAAAAGACAATTGGTTAATAATCACTAGTCACTAAGTAACCATCCTTAGAAAACTATTTAAGCTTATGGATAAAATGAGTCATCAAATAATTACACTTTGATAAGAAAATCCTCTTTATAATAATGCTTTCTTAGTAAAACAAATCTTGTTGAAAAGTGACGGCTTGCTACTTTATTTCCCTTGGCAGCATCACAGTGTAAGCATGCCTTTGTAAAAATATGTTTTGACATTTATTGATGTTACATGAAAGTTGTACACCTTGAGTATGATCCTAAGGTACTTTTTATGATAGTAAGCAAGCATCATTATCTAGTATAAAAGACTTTGTTCATCACTTAATTTGCTAACCTGACCAAGTCTTCAACGTTTTCACTAAACCTTAAGTTAGTATTCTTCCAACTTATGCTAAAGTCTTGTATCAATTTGTAATCCTCTTGTACATCATCTTGAGTTTTGTTATTTTAGAGTGTAGTACTGAGTAGTACTAAGGGAAGGGGTTTAGTGTATTTCTAAGGACTTAGAGTTAAGTCCAGGGAAGGCCAGAGAAGAGAGTAGGAAGACAGTGAGTGCCAAGGAGCGTAGTGTTCTGAGTGGAACACGAGTAGAGAGAAGAACATGAGTGTTCCTAATAGGTGGTATTAGGATTTTCCCATTAGTGAAAGAGTTTTAAAATCTTGAAGAAGTGTCATGGTTTTCCTTTGGGATGGGCACAAAGGTTTCCACGCTAAAAATTCTTGTGTTCCTTTTCGAGTGTTCCTTTCACTCTCTATGTTCATGATTTAAATTCTATAATAAAGGCCATAAATTGTACTTCCAATTCAACCCCCCTTTTAGTAAGTAACCATCCAAACAACAATTGGTATCAAAGGAGGTTCTCACTAATTCAAGTAACTTTGAAGAGATAAGTTCCTATTAGGATGAATACTTATGAGAAAACTTGAAGAAGGGTACTCCATGCAACGATCTCCCATGTTTAATGATAAATTCTATACATACTGGAAAAATTGCATAAAGATATTCATCAAAGCTTAAAATTATCAAGTATGGCCCGTGATCGAGGTTGGTGACGATAAGGTACCATAACAAACGCTGAAAATAAGGTAGTTCCTAAACGTATTTCTGATTATGTCAAAGATGACTTTAAAAAAATGGAAATAAATGTAATTGCTATAAAATTAATTCATTGTGGCTTAGGTCCCCATGAACATAAAAAAATTACTGGTTGTAAAACTGCTAAACAAATTTAGGATCTCTTGCAAATTACACACAAAGGAACCAGTGAAGTTAAGCATTCTAAAATAGACTTGATGTCTAAATATGAAATTAAAAATGCTTCCCAAAGAAACAGTTCAAGACATGTTTAGTAGATTTACTAATATAACAAATGAATTAGTTTCTCTTGGTAGAAATATTTCCACTAATGAACAGGAACAAAAAATCCTAAGAAGTCTTCCTCAAGATGAACATTAGCGAGCCAAAGTCACAGCCTTGTAAGAAACCAAGATTTTCACCCAGTTTAGTATTAAACAACTTGATGGATTACTCATGACTCACGAGCTCCATCTGGGAACTCACAATGCATAAAGATCGAAATAAGCAAGACTTGCATTGAAAGTCAATGAAGAATCAGAGTTAGAATCAGATGAAAATGAAGAGGCCTTGCTTGTAAGGAGATTTAGGAAAATGTATAAAAACATCAAGACCAATGATTGGAAGAATCTAGACTTTGGAAAAAGAAATTAGGGTTCCAAAGCTAACTTAGGCTATCACAAGTGTGGGAGTTTGGAATACTTCATAAGAGAATGTCCTTAGTGGGAAAATGAAAAAGGTAGAGGCAAAGGAAAGGAACAAGTCAAAGATAAGCCCAACAAAAACTCATACTCAAAGTTAGGTGCTAGAAAATCTATGATTGTAGCTTAGAGAGATTCAGACATGGAAGAAGAATAGGAATAACAGAGGAAGAGTGTGCCAACCTATGCTTGATGGTAACTCACAATAAGGTAAGTTTAAACTCTCTTGTGTCCATGCCCAAAAGCGAGCTTGTTTTTTTTGGTTAAGGAATTAATGGATGATTACAAGGACTTAAGCGTAAAAAAGGCACAAAGTGATAAAGATGTAAACATTTGCAAAGATCACATATCTTACATATCTAACACTAGAGAAAATATACATGTATGTCTTTTTGAACTTTTCGATAGAAATGTTTCCTTAAAAGAAGATTGTGAAATACTTAGAAATGAAATGTAATGCTAAATGTTGAGTTATCTTGGTATAAACTTATTCATTTTAATATTGCTACTAAATCCATTAAAGCTACCAAAAGATCAAATGAGAAGTTGGAAAAGGAATTTGAGATGTTTAGAAAAGGTAAAAGTGTAAAGTTTATAAAAGTTCCAAAATGGATAGAAAATACCCAAATATTTTGCATGATCTAGGTGCTTATTTTAGCCCATAAAGAGCTTTATTAAGCTTATAAACATGGTTGGAAAAGTTGTGATTTTCAAAGCCAGGAGGTTGTTCTACAAAAACATCTTCATTCAAAAACCCATTTAGAAAGGCACACTTGACATCCATTTGATAAAGCTTAAAATTCATAAAAGTAGTAAACGCAATCAATATTCTAATAACTTCTAATCTAGTAACAGGAGCAAAAGTTTCTTCAAAGTCTATACATTCTTGTTGGTTATAACCCTTTACAACCAATCATGCTTTGTTCCTAATGACAGTTCCAAACTCGTCCAGCTTGTTCCTAAATACCCACTTAAGACCAATCACTTTTTGATGTAAAGGTTTAAGTCAAGATGACATACCTTGTTCCTTTCAAACTTATTGAGTTCCTACTACATAGTTACAGTCCAATCTACATCTTTTAATGTTTTAAAGTGATTGTGGGGTTCTAGTGTGGATAGGAACACATGATATGCATAGAAGTTCCTAAGCTGTGACCTTGTTTGAGTTCCTTTACTGAGGTCACTTATTATGAGTTCCAAAGGGTGTGAATTCTGGTGCTTCTAAGTCTTGGCATGAAAACTTCCAACTGGAACTTGCGGTGCATCTTCATTACTAGAACTTGCTTTAGTGATAGGAACTTCATATTCTGGAGTTCCTTATTCATCGTTGTGTATTGGAACTTCATTGTTGTTTATATGAACTTTATCATTTTCTTGTTGTTTGGATTTTCTACTCCTTTGTTTGCTAGGTGTTGCTTGCATAGTGTTTCTTCTTCATTTGGGTCAATGGAACGAACCATCCCAATTTCAAAATCCTCTTGTTTCTGTACAGGGGTTAGTGTCAAAGATTCATAAAAAATAATTTATACAGATTCCTTGACACACATTGTTCTTTTATTGTATACTCTGTAAGCTTTACTATTTGGAGCATAACCTAGAAATATAGCCTCATCACTTCTTTCATCAAATTTACCTAAGTTCCTTTTATCATTGTTGTGAACAAAGCATTTGCACCCAAATTCTCTAAAGTAGGATATATTAGTTTTTCTGCCTTTTAAGTTCATAAGGAGTTTTGTTTACAAAGGGTCTAATCATAACTCTATTTATAACATAACTTGCTAGGTTAACTGCTTCCGCCCAGAAATTCTAAGGTAGGTTGCTAGCAATCAATATTGTCCTTGCCATGTCTTTAAGCGTTTTATTTTTTCTTCCAACTACCCCATTTTGTTGTGGTGTTCGTGGGGCTGAAAAGTAAAGATTAATACTATGTTCCCTGCAAAAATCATCAAATTTGAAGTTTTGGAACTCGGTTCCACGGTCAATTCTTATGTGAACAATTTGACTTCCTGTATACTTTTGAGATTTGTTAGTATAACACCCCCAAATTACTAACATAATAATAATAATAATAATAATAGTAATTTTAGTAACTTAGGGGTATTACTGCCACGTGTCACCATGTTTCGGCTGTGCTAACTAATTAGTATATTGCAGCGGAAGAAAAACTTGATTTTTTTCTTAAAAAGAATTTGATTATCCAAAGGTAGAAAAAGTTGATTAAGAAAAAAAAATATAAAAACTCCTAACTAGTATATGCCCCTTGATGTAATGCTCCCATGCACATTTATTCCTGTAAACCTACTCATCATAAATAATAAGTAGGGCAAACAAAAAATAAATAAGAAAATACGTGTCAGTGTAAAAACACTGTGTACGTATACATGCTAAAAGAAATACTTTGAATTTAAAATTCCTTTATTTCAAACTTGCCTTCTTATAAATTAATAAACTTTAAACCTTCCTTTAAAATAATCCAATATAAATGGAATTATTAAAGCACTTAATAAATATAAAAATAATTTCCTCTTCTTATTTCTCCTTCTTGATCCTAAGCGTGCACACCCCCCAAGTTAGTTATCCCATCACGAATCTATCCTTGGAGTTTCCTATTATTTGCCAACAAGTGGACTTTGAACCCTTCTTGATTATGAAATCAAGCGGTAATGTATAATAATAATAAGCATGAACCCTTCTTGATTATGAAATGAAGCGGTAATGTATAATAATAACAACTCTCCTTTCATAACTCCTTTAAATACAAATACCTTGCTTTAATTATTAAAGCTCATTGAAAATTATTAAATCTCAAATGTCATTTAACCCTTTTGAAACATGATACATATTAAATAAAATAAGATAAATGTATATCATCAATTTTTTTAAAAAATTGAAAATTTCAAATAAATAACCATATATATACATATTAAAAAAATGGCGCATGGCTAAAATTTCAATTATAATTTATTTAGAAAAATACATAATAAAAATATCTTAATATAATATAATTTAACAAAATATTTAACTGCACTTAAAAAGATATAACACAATAATAAAACACAATAATATGCATAAAATATTAAAACTTTAATTAAATTTAGAAATAGTTTTAAGAAATAAATAATTTGTAAAACAATTAAAATAGTTAGAAAAGAAAAGAGGCTCACGGTGGTTGATGGTTGTTGGTGGCACAAGGTGGGCGAAGGGATGGAGAAAAAGACTAGAGAAAGAGCGAGAAAGTTTGAGAGAAGTAGAAAGGGTTTAATGATTTTTATGTGAAGAAATATGTGAGGTTTAAAAGTCTATTAATAGTATAAATTAGGATAAATTTTAGGATTTAAAAATATTAAAAGATAAGTATAAATTTAAAATAATAATTATCCTCTAAATTTTAAAAAAAAAAATTATTTTCAAAATAATTAAATTATTAAATAGTTTAACCAATTAAAATTATTTAATTCAAAACAAACTAAGATGAAATTTTATAATAATAATAATATAATTTTTTTTAAATATCAATCATAGAAAAAGTATATGATAAGGTCAGAATTTATTTTTATTTTTTTAAAATATATTATGTTTATATTTAAACTATCTTTTCAACTAAAACTATCTTTTAAATTAGGATAAAATAAATATAATAATATAATTTTTTTAAAATACTAATCATGGAAGCTTGCCATGATTAGATATGTTGAATTAAATTTTTATATATTTTTATTTTTTTGATAAATATATCTTATTCTTTAAATAGTTAGTTTTAAATTAAATAAAATCTTTCTAAATATCTTAAACTGATTTTTTTTGCTAAAAACAATATCTTAAAAGCTTCTACAATATTCTAGAATAAAAGTGGATACTCAAGATATTTTTCGGGATATTTTGGAGGGCTTTTTGGGAATTTAATGGAATAATTAAGGAATTAAATATTTATATATATAATTAAATAAATTTCTTTATAAAATTATAAAATAAATATATAAATGGCAATCTATAATTATAATTGGGCCAAAATACTTTTTAAATTATTTAATTGTACAAAAACGTTCTTAAAATAATTTTATTTAAAATACTAATGTATAATGTGGATTTAATTTTAAATATAACTTGGCATATAAAAGTTTTTAATATAAAGTCTAAAATACGGGGTATTACAGTTAGCCCGTACCACAAACTCATCAAAATGTTTCATATTTGCTGCTCAAAAAGATAACCTAAGTAAAATGTGAAAAATTGTCAACAATAACAAATACATAACGTTTTCCACTTCTACTTTGGATGCGCATTGGACCACACAAATCCATATGGATGAGTTCTAATCGCGTTGTTGTGCTCACAATGGTTTTAGACTTAAAGGAACTTCTGACATGCTTTCCTTTCACATATGCATCACATACCTTGTTTATTTGAAACTTTATTGAAGGCAAGCCCATAACTAGTTCCTTTGATTTGAGTTTATTAATGAGTGAGACTAGCATGTCCGAAATGTCTATGCCAAAGTAGTGGTCATCTTCTATGACACTTAGGCAAGGTAAATTGTTCATAGGAATCTCATCAAGGTTTACGGTATACGTGTTTCCTTTTCGAGTTAAAGCTAATAATTGAAACTTCAACTGTTTTAGTGGTGAATTTAAAGTGAACAAGTTTTTACTGTGCTAATTCAACATTTAGCATTATATTTTCATTCTTAAGTCTTTCATAATCTTCTTTTAAAAACACATTCCTATCCAAAAATCAAAAAGGCGTTCTTGTACATTTGCTCTAGTGTTTGATATGTTAGATATAAGATCTTTGCAAATGTTTACAGCTTTGTCACTTTTAGCCTTTTTCATGCTTAAGTCCTTGTAAGCATCTATCATTTCCTTAACCAAACAAACAAGCTCATTTTCAGACATGGACATAAGAGAAGTCGAACTTACCTCATCGTGAGTCGCTATCAAACATAAGTTGGCACACTCTTTTTCTGTTTGTTCCTCTTCTTCCTCCAAGTCCGAAACTTCCCATGCCGCAATCATGGCTTTTCTAGCATCCGACTTTAAGTACGAGTTCATGTTAGGCTTTTCTTTGACTTGTTCCTTTCCTTTGCTTCTTCCTTTTTTTAGTATCCCACTGAGGATACTCCCTGATGCAGTGTTCCAGACTGCCACACTTATGACAACCTGAGTTAGCTTTGGAATTCCGGTTCCTTTTTCCAAAGTTTCGATTCTTCCGATCACCGTTTTTGATATTTTTGTACATTCTTCTGAATCTCCTTACAAGCAAAGCTTCCTCATCATCATTAGATTTTGAAACTGATTCTTCATTGGCTTTTAATGCAAGTCCATGATGTTTGGAACTTTCAGCATTATGAGTTCCTAAGTGGAGCTCATGAGTCATGAGTGACCTAGCTAGCTGTTCCACGTTAAACTTTGTGAAGTCCTTGGTTTCTTGCAAGGCAGTGACCTTAGTTCTCCAACGTTCATCTTGAGGAAGACTTCTCAGGATTTTTCGCACCTGTTCATCAGTAGGAATAATTCTACCAAGAGAAACTAATTCATTTGTTATGTTAGTAAAACGAGTAAACATATCTTTAACTGTTTCTTTGAGAAGCATTTCGAATCTTCATAGTTGGACATTAACAAGTCTATTTTGGAACACTTAACTTCACTAGTTCCTTTGTGTGTAATTTGCAAGAGATTCCAAATTTGTTAAGCGATTTTACAACCCATAATTCAATTATGTTCATGGGGACCTAAGCCACAATGAAGTAATTTTATAACCCTTGCCTTTATTTCCATTTTCTCAAAGTCTTCTTTGTCATATTTAGAAATGGATTTAGAAATTACCTCATTATCTATGTTTATTTTGGTTATCTCATAATCACCAACCTCGATCACGCGCCACACTATATAATTTTCAGTTTGATGAATATTTCTACGCGATTTTTCCAGTATGTATAGAACTTACCGTTGAACATGGGAGGGCGTTGCGTGGAGTACCCTTCTTCAAGTTTCTCGTAGGTATTCATTCTTGACAGGAACTTGACTCTTCAAGGTTGCTTGAATTTGTGAGAACTTACTCTGATACCAATTATTATTTGGATGAACACTTACAAGAAGGAGGGTTGAATTGAAAGTGTGAGATTTAGTGAATTTTTAAGGAAATCAAAACTGAAACATAGAAAGCGAAAGGAACACGCAGAAAGGAATTCAGAAATTTTTTAGCGTGAAACCTTTGTGCCCATCTCAAAGAAAAACCACGACCCTATTCAGGGATTTCACAACTCTTCACTATAAGGGCAATCCCTAATACACTCTATTAGGATCTCTCGTTCTCTTCTCTCTACCCGAAGTTTCTTTGGCACTCACTACCTTCTTTCTCTTTTCTCTCTTCCTTCCCTAGACTTAACTCAAAGTCCTTACATACGAAACTAAACTAATGAAGATTACAACTCAAGGTGGTGTATAAAGAGGTTTACAAATTGATACAAGGCTTAAGCATAAGTAAAAAAGACAACAGACTTAGAATTAGTTTTCTTATAAAACCCTTTGAAGTATTTGGTCAGTTGTGAGTGATTTAGAAATGAAAAAACTCTTTTATACTAGTGTATGGCATGGCTTAGTGTACATGAGTAGTCTACTATAGCAGAGTTCCTTTGTGCTGTACACTTAACTTGTTTTAGTAAACCAAGCTGCCACATTTGCTGCAAATTCACTTTTTGGAAGCAAGCTTTGGCAGTAGCTTGCCGTGTAAAACAATATTTAGCACCTTTCTTGAGAAAACTTGATTTAATAAAAGCATATCTTTAGAAGAGATTGTGCTACCTAAAATTGCAATTATTAGGTAGCTTTAGTAGGCTCAAAGTCTTTTGTCATAAAATCATTTCCCCAAGAAAATCACTCAAGTAACTTTTAGTCTAGTTGGATTTTTACTTATAGTTTAAGCCTTGATGTATCAAATAAGATGACCCACTTTATACTTACACAAAGCCTGAAGAATACTCCTTTTAAGGCTTGCTCAAACGTTTCCACTCAGAAACTTCAAGGTGAATTCTTACTTTAAAACTCAACACTGCTACACCTAGAACTTACCACTGTAGCGATTGAAACATGGCACTGTAGCAACTGGAACTTAAACTTCTAAGCTTTAATAACGACTTAATTTAAAATTTTCTTTGCTCCATATTTATTGTACACTTGACATCTTCATGGTCAAGCGTGATTTCCCTTTAGACACTCTTGCTCCTACTCTGAAACTTGTCTTTAGGCCTTCACAAGACTTAGAACAACAAATATATCAAATGCGTTTGCAATGTCATTACCAAAACATTATGTGTTACAACAATTTTATATAAACACTACAAGTTACTCTTCTATCAATGTTATCATCCATTTTTATCATAACTAACTAAGTACTCCTTAGTAAATAAACAATCTCCTATGTATGAGCTGAAATAATATCAGGTTGTAAGTTAGAGGTCTCTAAAGGATAAATATGTGCAAGCCAACGTTTACTACTCAAAGACTAAAATTGAAGTCAATCTCTTCAATTTGTTCATAGAACAATTGCTGCGAGTGGCAATATTTTGACTTTTTCACTATTTAAAAGTGTTGTTTGACCCTAATTATTGAACTTTTCTTTATGAAAATATTGTCATATGAAATTTTGTTAAACTCGTCTCAATTTTCATTTTTAATATATTAATGTATTGTTATAAATTTTACTCTATAATTAGCTATCTTAGTTAATTAATGGTTAAAAATATACTTTCTCCGTTTCTTTTTTCCTTCTCATTTGAAATCAAGGGAGGAGCCAAGATAATTTTATATGAGAATTAGTTTTTGTGCTTTTCATAAAAATAAATAATTAAATATAGATTCTTCTTGATTATCATGATTTTATAAGTTAAAATAAAATAAAATTATTCAAGAGAGAGAAGAACATTGAAAAGGAAAAAATGAGTAAATGAAGGAGATTAAATTGAAATATTTGAATGGTGGAGTAATTTAGGTGGATGAGAATAAAACAATAATTTATAAAGATAAAATAGTCATAAATTTATTTCTAATAATAGAATAGATTTAAAGTGGGAATAACTTTATAAAATTTCCCAGGAAAAACAAAAAAGAAGGAATGACGGATTTTAAGTATATAGTATTTAAATATAAAGGGCTAAGCAATATACCCCATACGCGAGTTTGGTTCCATCTTAATGATTGATAAGTTCCATCTCAATGATTAATGGGTTAGTCCTCGATCTTATTACCAATCGATTTTAGGATGAAATGTTGCTAGTCTGGGCGTCTGGCTTGGAAGTGTGAATTTAATTTTTCTCCATTTCTGACTCAAATTTGCAGGCCATGATAACAGGTACATACGGCGATGTTGTTTTATACGGAGTATATCCATCTCTATTTGCACTTGGTAATACTATATACGTTTTTCGTAGTAATTATTGAAACATGTCTTGTCAAAATAACTATTATCCGTTGCGTACTTGTGTGGTTTTCTCCGCGCGAGTTAGTGCGCGACAACGGATTATCACATATGGTTGGAAAATATGATTAATATGGCCTTGAATTTATTACCTTAAGAAATATGGTTGGGATATTATTAATTTAGCCTTGAATTTATTAGCTGAAGAAATATGATTGGATTATCACATATGGTTGGAATATTAGGTACGTGTATGTATAATGTAATGATTGGAGAAGAAATTAGCCTTGAATCTACTAGCTGAACTGATCCAACGAAAACCATGATAAATGAAAATAGCCAGGCCACTACATGTTATTCAATTTTTGATGGCTACACTGATGTGCTTTATTACATTGACATATGACATAAAATGAGAATTGTAAAAAAAAATTATAGGAAGTATATTATTCAACTAGCTAAATGCATAGTCGAAGTGTTTTTTTCTTTGCCACTGAGTATATATCACATATGGTGGTTGGAGTATTAGTTTGTGCCGCCAAGGAGTGCCTTCAGTTCCCTTATCTGCCTAGCATCCAACAAGCTGATCCTCCGAACTATATCAGTAGGAAGGTCATTCGCAGCGAGAGAAAAAGTAGTCGTCTGGAAACCAGGGCTGGCGCTGTTCAAGCTAACAAACGCAAGAGCAGGAGACTCACCAACATTAACTTGGAAGTGAAGTAATGACTGTGGGAAGATCATAATATCCCCCTTGTTCAATGTTTTGTAGTAAGGAGTGTTATCTGAGCCTATGAATCCAGCAATTATAGTACCCTCGACTACAATGATAACTTCGGACACTCTGTGCGCATGAATGGGTATAACCCCACCCACGCCAAAGTCTAACCTCGCCATAGAAAGGCCTAGACCGTTCAAGGCAGGGAACGTAACGTCGATTGCTAGAAACGCGGATGAATTGAAAATATTTGACGTGTTACCTGCGACACCTAAACCAGAGAAAACAAAGTCATCCACTGTGACATTAGCTGGATTCCTGCATGGAAATCCTGCTGGTCCGCCTGGATAACTGAGATCTGCTACGCAAAAATCAACAACACTTGTTGCCGACGACAGAGGAACAAGGAGAATGAAAACGAAGATAATTTTATGAGCTTCCATGGTCTAAGCCCTAAGGTATGTATAGTAGCTAGCTTGTTATGTATTTGTTTGAATTGTTTCTCGTGGTGTCTTTCTTCATTTTGCTGTATTAGTGCGTTCGTATATATAGCATTTTTGCACGTATAGTATGCCGTGGAACATTATTGTTCGTTATAATTATTTTTTCTAATTTCTACATTGGATAAGATTATTGTTATTTTGGCTCTCGTCATTGCTTACGGGGAAGCTTGAATCTTGTTACTATTTCAACTTTCAACTATTTTCTAATTAATCAAATTACTGGTAAATTACCAATATATATTATAGGGAGTAATAGTACTAAATTAGTAATGAGTCTCAGTTTGCATAGCGTCTTAATTTGTTGTTAAATTTTTTATTTGATTGGTTGGTTTATAATTATTATTGATCTATATTTTTGTTTATAAATATCACCCACAATATCAAAACATTATTTCTTAATTGCTTAAATAAAATGGTCAAAATAACATAGTTAACACTTAACATCTATCAAGAAAAAATTTCTTATACACATTTATTGATCAGAATTAGATATTTCAGTAGTGTTATTTTTGTGAAGTTATTCAAATAGCTGGATGATATAGTTTCTCAGTTTCTTAGTTACGTTCCAAACTTTGATTTGGTTTGTTAGCTTTTGTTTGTATTCAATAGGAATTATTGTATGTATCTTTGTTTATAAAATATCACCCACAATTAGCGCCGTTAGTTATCGACCCAATCCAGCTTAATCCAAACTGCTTTATAACTCGAAAGGTGAAACCCTTAACCGACCCGAACCCGAAATCCGATTTAACCCGAAATAAATCCAACCAGAACCCGTACTACCCCAATCCAAAATTACTCGATCTGTTAATAGCCCAACCCAATAGTAATCTAATTAGTAACAACCTGAACCCAATTCAAACTGACAACAAAATGACAAGGCTTGATTGATAGCAACCCTTTACCCATAGATCACATGTTCAAATTTAAACTATTATTGATAAGGTTGAGAGTTGTAAGTTCTAAATACACTATTACGTAAGATCGCATTATTCTACGATTCAATCTGATTCAATGATCAAATCTTTTCAAGCCCTTCCTATCAAGTTACAATCATGATTCTAACAAAACTAGTCATTGTCAAACAATTGACAAGTGTATAATAGCAACTAAAGAATCATGAATTTAAACTAACTTATAAAATATGATTAACCACATAATTGTAAAATGTAAAATAATCATGAATTGAACCGGATAATCTCTAAACGGTTCGAAATAAACTATCTTAGTCCGTAACATTCAGACTCAGCCCAAAGTCGAGCCAAACCCGAAATAAACTGTTTTAACCCATTTAAACCAGAATTGTTCAAAACCAAATTAAATTGAACTCTATCTGAACCGATTAGGTAAATAACCGGTTGAACGCGATTCAATTATTGACACGAACCCGAATAGAACCGATCAAAAAACAATTAACAACATAATGTTTCAATCCGACCCAATAGTATCAAATCCGTTAGTATAGAACAAAACCCGTATCGACAATCCGAATTGATACACCTATCCACCGTATCTAAACGGTATTTCTTATTTGTTAAATAAAATGGTCAAAATAGTTAACACTATTAACATAAGAAAAAATTTCGCATACACATTCATTAGACCAGAATTGGATGTTTTAGTAGTGTTTATTTCTGTGATGTTATTCTAATTGCTGTATGACAGCAGTTTCTCAGTTCCAAACTTTGATTTTCCACGTAGAACTTCGACCGTTCCAAAGTACACATGATTACTTTCATTTTTCTTAGGATGATGTTACAATCAATTAATTTCAATTTCAGTATAAACATATTAATTTGTAGGATGAAAGTTAATGCTTTAGTAATTTGTAATTATGAAAGATGAAAACTTTTGTTGAAAGTTATTTGGCTAATAATTCTTCCTTTTCTATTTGATTTTCCATATAGACTTTTCCAAAAAAATGAAGGATACATATTTGTCTAAGATCTTATTTGATTAATTTTAATATGTACTTTAAAAAAAAAATTTATAATACATATTCAAGTATATTAACGTTTAAATATATTCTTTGAAATTTCACAAAAATAAACTTGAAGAAAAAAAATAAACATGAAGAAAAAAAAAGGAATAGAGGGATTACTAAAATAATTATTTTCAAACTTATTCTTCCATTTAGAAGAAAAATGATATTTTTATTATGGTTATTTTTCACTATATACTCCTAGCTGGTTAATGGTGGAATTTACATGATAATATTTTAAAAATCTACGTATGTACTCCATCGCTGCGGGTACACCCTTCATTATTTGGATATATTTGACCAGGAATTGATCAATTGAAGGCTACTTTGAATCTGGCCGTCTCAAATAACATTAAAAAAATATAAAAGTTCTATCTAGAGTGTAATGGTCAAGCATGCCAATTAATAATATGTCATATTCATAAGGTTAATGTCATCGTCATTAAAACAATAATAGATCCCAATAATACACCATATACTTTGGCAAATTCGATCTTGAGAAAATACTTCAGTTATAGTATCTGAAGTTTAAACATACAAATGAAGATACTTATGATTGATCTTCTTTTGCGCAAACTAAAAAGTGTAGCATGAACCTGTATCTGCTCTAATAAACACAACGTACCCGGCCTCTTATATATGTCTCAAAATTAGAAATAGGAAAATTATTTACAACAGTATGTGTAATAATTAAAAATAATATAAACTATTCTACTATGTATTAGTTTAACTTCTCATGCATCGCTACTCGCTAGTTATTAGTTTTCAAGTACATATGTGCCTCCACAATAAAATAAAATAAAAAAATACACTCTGATGCACTATAAAAATAAAGAAAATACATGCTAATGTTTTGGTAAATATATACTGTATTGTTTTAGTTTTTGGGTATGTTATAAATTTGGCTATTGTTGCATACAAAGCCTAGTAACTGCAATAATGAGAAACTGATGAAGTGTTCGTTTATTTACTCCGGATGTGCATAGTATTCTTTTGTACAGGCTTTGAACTTTTCGTTTAAATTGAAAGATTTGTATAAGAATTAATCTAAAGCTATAACTTGTTCTACTCTCATGTCGAGTATTTTAGAGATTGGGAGAAGACTGTTGAATGTTGATTTAGGTAATCCAATCTAATAAAATTCATTGTAATAAAAAGAAAATCATTTCCAAATTAAATATTCGGAGAGTTCATGAATTCTTCATATCTAGCACGGAATATTTAAGATAAATATCAGAAGTGAATTGAACTAAATATGTCTTATTGAGTGAAACTTTGTAATTGAAGGATAATCACACATAAGCCTAACTAAGTTCCATCCTAAATCATTTGTCAATAGGAAAAATAACCCACAAATTATTGTTGAATAATAGAAGATAAACATAATCAGAGTTCAATTATAACTCAACAATGTAAAAGATAGAATAAGATATAATTATGAAGAGTCCTAAGCATAAGCAAAGTCTTGTAATTAGTAGTATAAATACTGCAAGATTGTAATGCATTGAACATATCAGAAAACCAATAAACTCAAGTTTCAATCTATTGTTCTATAATATGATCAAATGATCAGATTTTTTAAGTTGGTATCAAAGCAATTGGGGGAATTTGTGGTTCTTCAGAACCCCGATTAGACACTTCGCCTACCAACTTCCTTACCTGTTGAACCATGAGTGATCCGTCGGAACCACATGTTACCATGACTCAATTGATGTAAATATTGCAGCAATTAGGAGTCAACAAACCCATCAATGAACATCACAGACCCATACACTTACCTGAAAAATTAAACGGTCGGAATTATACGATCTGGGCCCGGCTAATGTATCTGGAAATCGATAGTCGGGGTCGGCTCAACCATATCACAGCCGATCCCCCACCATCAAATTCCTAAGAGTACACTTCATGGGCTTAGAAAGATTCCACCGTAATAACATGGATAATTGAAGGAATTGACACCGAATTGGATCAGTTCATAGACTATCCCTCAACAAGAGACCTCTGGAGAGGAATAAAAACCCTTTATGGGAGTAGCAAAGACGGATGGCAAATCTTTGACCTAACTGTCAAAGCAAATATAATCAAGCAAGGAAGAGATTCAGTGGACATATACTATGGTAAGTTGACTGGCATTTGGAAGGAAATCGACAGGAGGATGTCGAATCCGATGAAATGCCCAGAAGACATTACCATACATAACCAATTCATCCAATAAACAAGATTATACCAATTTCTTGTGGGCCTAGAGGAGAGCTTGGACAAGGACCAAAAGGGACTTGGTCAACCAAGACCCACTACCATCGGTGGAGGTAGCTTACGCTGCCATCTGGAGGGAGGTAACAAGAAGGAAAATAATGCAAATTGGAAACGTACCTGACTCACCTTCCGAGGAGATTGGGAGTGGTATAAGCACAAGGAGACCAACCCACCATTGAGAGGATGATAAAGCTAACCTAAAATGTACACATTGCGGCGGCACAAGACACAACAAGAAATGATGTTTCTGGTTGATAGGATATCCTAATTGGTGTAAGAAGGGAGATAAGGGAAGCAAATGGACCGAGGCAACAAAACCTAGAGGAGCATCTGTGGCAAAAAGGGGAGAAAATCTGAGGGAGGAGACATTGGGTGATGGGAGAGAGGTGAAGGAGGGTAAAAACCCTAGAAACACACCAGGTGCAAATAGAAGCCCTAATGAGGATCTGAGCCCAACAAGTAAAGTCTTAAACTCATATAAAATGCATGAGGATCATAGGTGGCATTTCTCACCTGAGCCTACAAGATCGAAAGAGGTATTGGACCTCTTAAAGCCCATAACACTCATAACCCATCATCAGCCCAACTTATTCCTTAAATGGGGCATGGCCCAAATGCTCTGAAGCTATATGAATCTTTGACTACGGGGCAATAGATACTATGATGTATGAAAAACAGGATTTTTTGACCTTGTCAAAACCCTAAAAAACACAAATTCATACCGCTAATGGAGACTGTATGAATTTCAAAGAATAGGAACTATAAAAATCAGATCAAACCTAGTCTTAAATGACTGTCTTTTATCCCTACATTGACATACAAATTGTTATCTATTAGCAAGCTGACAAAAGAATTACATTGTATTGTCTTAATGAGTTCAAATGGGTGTATTGTGCAGGATGTTTGGACAGGTAAGACCGTTGGGCCTGGTATTGAGGAAAATGGATTATACTGCGTAGAGGAGATGTCTCACTTAGGAGAGTCATTACTCGTATGTGGATCTATTAAAATTCAATTTTGGGTATGGTATCGACGTTTGGGTCATCCTTCACTCGGGTATCTAGAACACCTGTTTCCTTCTTTTGCCGAGTCCAAAATTTCTCTTAATTGTGAAGCATGTCACTTAGCTAAAAGTCATAGGAGTAGTTACTCTAATAATAGAATAAACCATGCTAGTAAATCTTTTGATCTAGTTCACTTAGATGTCTAGGGGCCAACCTTAGTACGTAGCAAACATGGTTTTTTATATTAAGTTTTCTTCATTGATGAGTTGGATCTTCTTCATAAAACAGAAATCTGAAGTATTTAATTTATTTTCTAAGTTTAACAAAAGGGTATCCACTTAGTTTCAAGTTAATATTAGGGTATTAAGGTCTGAACATGGAGGAGAATTTGTCAATCAGCAGATGAGAGAATTATGTGGTACTAATGGACTAATTCATCAGACTACATGTCCCGATACTCCACAACAAAATGGAGTATCTGAAAGGAAAAATGGAACTCTTCTTAACATGACAAGAGTTGTGATGATTAAATCCTATATCTCGACTTTATTTTATCGGAAGAAGTTGCAACTACAAATTATCTGAGTAATCATCTTTCACACAGAAAACTACAGTACAAAACTCCCTTAGAAATCTTAGGTACTTTTGTTTCAATCCCATCCTACCACTCGTTACCTCATAGAATATTTGGATGTACAGTATATGTTCATCGTCCTAAAAGAAGTCAGAACAAGTTGGAGCCTAGGGCAATAAAATGTGTATTTATCGGTTATGGTGGGACCCAAAAGGGCTATAGGTGTCTTGACCCGAGTACAAATCACCTATATACCACCATGGATCGTGAGTTTGTTGAAAAATCCTTATTTTACCTCCTACTTCGATCTTAGGGGGAGAAATCAAAGGACTATCTAAGTTGGTTATCCTAGTCGCCCACTACAAAACATAGTGATGATATTACTAATCATGTAATGCAGTTCATAATCCCAATAGCAACTCCACTGTCTCCCACTGCTGAACATTCGAATGAGGAGGTCATTATCTCTAACCCTTACCCTAAACTTGAAGAGAACTCATTTCCTTCTTATAATGTAGTAGAAAATGGGGAAGTAATACTGGAAAGCAAAACGGAGCAGAATCAAGAGAGAGGGTATTAGTTACCTCTCAGAAGCACGAGGGGAGTTCCAATAAGACACAATGACCCTAAGTATGAAGCTCAAAGATAAAAATACCCTGTGGGGAATGTATCTATTGCAAGATTATCATGTTCAATAGCGGCCTTTAATATGGTTCTTTATACATAAGCCATTCTAGCTTTAGTTGATAAAGCGTTGAAAAACGAGCACTGGAAGGAAGCAATTCCCTATTACCAAAGGGAAAAAAGCGGTGGGCTGCAAATGGGTGTTTATAGCTAAATATCGAGCTCATGGAAAGATTGAAAGATACAAAGAAAGGCTAGTAGCAAAAGGATATACGCAAGTATATGGAATTGATTATTCCGAGACTTTTCCCCAGTAGCCAAGATTGGTACAATCAGAGTACTTTTTTCAATTGCAGCAAATAAGGATTGGCCATTACATCAATTTGATGTCAAGAACACCTTTTTGCATGGAGATATAGTTGAGGAACACTAGTAGAAAACACTTCAATTGCTTCGTCTCAAATGATGCGGTTAAATATATTTCGAAGCACATGAATAGGGAGAACATACTTTTAACCTAAATGTTGTGGTTATTTAAATAACTGTAACACTTGTGGTTATAAGTGCTCTAGTTATTTTAATAACTGCAACATTTATTCCCGTCATGAAATGCCCTGGCAAAAAGGAATTCTGGGAAAATATCATGGTCATAAGTGTTGCGGTTATTTAAAAAATCGGAGCACTTGTGGCTATAAGTGTTGCGGTTATTAAATAACCGCAACATTTATTAATGGCTTGGAAAATGTTAATAAATTAATGAATAAGTGCTGCAGTTTTTCAAATAAACGAAGCACTTATAACACAAATGTTGCGGTTATTTAAATAACCGCAGCACTTGTGGTTATAAGTGTTGCGGTTATTTAAATAATTGCAGCACTTTTTCATCAATATATTATCCTAAACTGCCCATTTTCCAGGCTATTTTAAAACACGAAACTTTTCCCTAGACTCCCAACACTTCAGTGCATGAAAGAAAAACCCTAAATCTACCCTCTTCTTCTCTAGCTCTAACCTTTGTCTTCTCTAGCCCTAACCTTCGTCTTCTCTAGCCCTAACTACCTAACTTTCTTCCTCACGCAATTTGAAACCTACTCCTCTCTCCCACTCGTGCCTCCATGGATATGGCGTAGTGAAGCGTTTTCAAGCTTACTCATCTCTCCCATTTTGAAGACTTCTACATACTCTAAAGTTTATATATGTCTTGAACCCTATTATATATTTTTTTAATTTTTTTTCATAATTTGTTAATATATTAATGTAAAGATGAAAAACTCTTGTACGTTCAGATATACATGTTATATGAAGGAATAACCCTTAAAAATCAAGTTTCATAGATTATATGGTGTTAGAGGCATTTTTTGGAGAAAATAAGTGGGAAAATCCCCTTTTGATAAATCTCAAAAAAATACCCAGTTTAGTCATATTATAAGCTCCATTCGGAGTCCTGTAGCCAATTTTATGGCTTCTCAAAGATTTTTTTTCAATATCTCAAATAAGACGTCATCGAGGCCACTAAAGGGAAACAAAATTGTGTAGTACCTCTAAAAATAGGGGGTTTCAAAAAAAATTACGACGTTCGGACTACCGGGCTAAGAGATATGCCTCTCCGAAATTTTCGAAACCTTGGAATAACACCCAAAATATATGAAGAATGAATTCGTTGTTTTTTAAGTGTAAAATATTGTAAATCGCGATTTGCGTGCCAAAACAAGTGGTCATAATAGAATTTTGGATTTATATGCTTCACTGCACGGTTGATCATTTCTTAATTTTTCTTATCTTTTATAACATATTATTTAACACATTATGCATGATATTCTTAGCTTAGATCAGATTATGTTCTTAATTAAATGTGTTGTGTTGTAATAGTATATAACAATTAGATTTGCACATATATAATTTTGAGAGATATTAATTATTAATAATATACTTTTATATGTAATTAACACATAAATGACCAATTAATTTTTTTTTGTTCTAGAAACCATCAATTGCTGTGATTTTCTAATATAACCACAACATTTAATTTATTTGTGCAACGTTTATATATTAGAAAACCGCAACACATATAAATTTCAGAATAAAAAAATTAAAAAAATCCAAGTACCTATTAAATGCTGCAGTTATTAGAAAAACTGCAGCAAATATATCTATTAATTGCTGTGGTTTTTCTAAAAAACCGTAGCAAACAATGATAAAAAAATCAAAAAAAAAATTATTTTTAAAAATATATGCTGCGGATTTTTGGTAAAACCGCAACAATTAATAGATATATTTGCTGCTGTTTTTCTAATGACCGCAATATTTGTTGTTTTTATTGTTGCATCTAAAAAACCGCAGCATTTGATTTTTTTCCATGTGTTTCGCCTATATGTGCTTCGTATCAATAATCGCAACATTTAAAGCTAGAAAACCATAGCAAATAGGCATTTCTCTACTAGTGCAAGTGTATAGGGAACCACCCCTAGGGTTCTCAAGTGAGTTCTAAGGCTACAAATTGAAGAAAGCATTGTATGTACTAAAACAATCTACTAGAGCGTGGTTTAGGAGATTTACAGCAGCAATGAAGAAATTAAGATATAGATCGACAAAACAACTCAGATCATACTCTTTTTCTGAAAAACAGGGAAAATTTTCTACCTGTCTTTTCATCTATGTAGATAATATGATTATTACAGGTGATGAAGAAGAAATAACTTTGCTCTTAAAAAGGCTGTTTCAAGAGTTTGAGATGAAAGATCTTGGACAGTATAAGTATTTTCTAGGGATTGAAGTTCTTCGATCAGATGGAAGAATCTTTATATCTCAAAGAAAGTATGGATTGGACTTATTGACAGAAGTGGGAATGCTAAACTACAAGCTAGAAGATAGTCCAATGGCGATGAATCATGGACTATGTATATCTGAAGGGGTTGATCTAGTGGATCAAACTCAATATCAAAGACTTGTAGGAAGATTGATCTACTTGTCCCATACAAGACCTGATAACGCATATGTAGTAGGGGTGGTTAGACGTTTTATGCAAAAACCTCATGCGCAACACTTGGAGGTAGTCTTTAGAATTTTAAGATACCTCAAAAGAACCCTAAGAAGAGGAGTAATATTTTCAAAGAATGATCATCTAAATTTGCAATTCTATACAGATGCAGACTAGGCTGGAGACAAAGATACCAGAAAGTCTATTTCATGGTATTTTGCCTTAGTAGAGGAAATTTGGTAACCTTAAAAAGTAAAAAAAAGAAAGTAGTTGCGATGACCAGTGCTGAAACCGACTTCAAAGGAATTGCAAAAGGAATCGCTAAGGTCCTATGGTTACGGAAGTTTCTTGGGGAATTGGGAATTTCTCTGATAGAAGGTTGTGAACTGTTTTGTGATAACAAAGCAACAATCAGCATTTTAAAGAACCAGTTCAACATGATCGAACTAAACACGTTAAGATTGATAGACATTTCATAAAGGATAATTTGGAACCCAAAATTGTTATTCTCAGGTTTTTTCGTTCAGAAGAGTAGGTTGCAGATGTTCTAACGAAGGATGTTGGAGTTCAAATTTTTGGAGGAGTAATGGTCAACTTGGGTATTACTAGTCCATAATACCAACTTGAGGGGGAGTATTGGAAAATAGAAGATAAACATAATCAGAGTTCAAGTATAACTCAACAATGTAAAAGATAGAACAAGATATAATTATGAAGAGTCCTAAGCATAAGCAAAGTCTTGTAATTAGTAGTATAAATACCGCAAGATTGTAATGCATTGAATATATCAAAAAATCAATAAACACAAGTTTCAATCTACTGTTCTATAATCTTATCAAATTGATTAGATTTCTTAAGTATTATATATGTTGGTCATCTTTATTCAATATAGGACAACTTATCCTATAATGCTTGTAGTATGTATTATCATATCCCTTGACTTTAAGCAACAAACTTGGTTGACATGTACTTTTCTTTTCTTATATTAACGCTTACTTGTTTTAATATTCTTCGGCTCATACTGTGATATTTATGTGAAATTAATGAGAATATTCTTAGGTGAATACATATATATTCACCTAGGGCTACATAAATCAATGGTGCAGAATCTTAATGTTCCTTTTTTATTCCATTCTAATTTACTTCTAAAATCTTTGTCTCTTATCCTCATCTCTAGTAATTTCTCTTATCATACGGATGAGAAAGTGGAAGTTCAGTATTTGTGTAAAACATCTTAATATGCAAAAAATTGTATTATAGATCAAACAACCAATCTTTAGAACCTATTGGATTATCTTATCTTATCTTTTGGATATCTTATCCTTTGTGAAGTGAAACAGTATTGCTAAACTCTCAGTTTAGAGTTTGGTGTACTTAGGAGTCTAGGTTCCCTTCACATCAAGGACTTTTGTACATTGTATATATATTGTTATTGATTAATGGAAGAAACACAAGAACCTGAAAATACTTTATCATGGTATCAAGAGCATAGGAAGAATTCTAGTATCTTTAAAATATTGTGGAGGTATGATCAGTTTTTTCTTCTTCTTTCATTACCTTTGAGTGTTTTCTAGTAAGTCGTAAGTGTATCTTCATGGCGTATCCTTTCAGTAAAAATGGTTGGAAATTGTACAATTTGGAATCTAAAGATTTTTTTGTATCACGAGATGTGCAATTTTTTGAGAATCAATTTCCTATTTCTTCTCACCATCATGGAGTGAGCAATTTTTCCACTA
The DNA here is from genome assembly GCA_026401315.1 of Dysphania ambrosioides. Classification (NCBI taxonomy): domain Eukaryota; kingdom Viridiplantae; phylum Streptophyta; class Magnoliopsida; order Caryophyllales; family Amaranthaceae; genus Dysphania; species Dysphania ambrosioides. The sequence goes on from CM048667.1 coordinate 6,138,808, forward strand.
TCGTTGGGAGAATAATGTCCCCACTAATAATGTGAGTAATGAGGATATGGAGTACGGTGTGTATGATGAGGAGGAGTCTAATGCCGATGAAGGCACTAGGGCACATATGGATGTGGTGTATGATGGGTAAGGCAATCAAATGTTGGTTCAACCTACTATGGATGTCCATCGACATCCTGAGCCTACCCGAGTAATTGAGGTTGGCGTTGTGCAACATGAGAATTGTCAAGATACCGAGAATGGAATACATAGCAGTAGGGTTGCACATCCGACCGATGATAATATCATGGGCAAGGGAAAGAGGGTTAAATTTCCATTGACAAGATTTTGAGATTTTGTTACTTACACCATTCGAAAAGTAAAGTCCTCTGACAGTTCATTTGCACAACAACATTCCTTAAGTACTCCCTATCCTTTAACACACTTTGTGAACTGTGAACGTTTATCAGCAAAATATAGAAAATTTCTTGTAGCTATAACTTAAGGGAAAATACCGACTACTTTTAAGGAAGCAATGAAGTATGGGGGTGGCGCAACGCCATGGCTGTGGAGATACAAGCACTTGAAGATTAAAGGACTTGGATAATGCAGAAATTACCACCTGAAAAAAATGCATTTGGGAGCTAATGGTTGTTTACTGAGAAATGAGATGAGGATGGAAATATGTTGAGATTAAAGGCTAGATTGGTAATTTTTTGTCACCATCGGGTTGAAGGATTGGATTATAATGAGATGTTTACTCCCGTGGCAAAGATGGTGACAGTTCGTACTTTCTTAGCAGTTGTGGTGATAAAATAGTGGGAACTGCATCAGAGGATGTGCATAATACCTTCCTACATGCATGGTGACTTAGAGGAAGAAATATACATGAAAATACCTCGGGGTTTGAGAAAGGGAGATTTGACATGGTTTGTCGCTTGAAGAAATTTTTATATGGGTTAAAACAGGCTCCCCAATATTGGTATGCTAAATTGGCGAAATCATTGAAGATTTACAAATTTGTACAATCCTCTATGACTGTTCTCTGTTTACTCTATATGCAAAAGGACAATTCAAATGAATGTGCTTGTAAATATTGATGACTTAATTATTTCGGGAAATGATAGAGTGGCTTTGTTGGCCTTTAAGGCATATTTGGGTAGATGTTTTTGTATGAAGGATTTGGGAAAGTTGCGATATTTTTTGGGTCTAGAGGTAGCCTGTAGTTCTGAAGGGATTCTTACGTGTCAGAGAAAATATGCATTAGATATTATTTCTGAAACAGGGCTATTAAGCAAGTCGGGTGTTTATAATCTATATGCTCCAATTTGAGGGGTATTGGATTATCTTATCTTATGCTTTGGACATCTTATCCTTTGTGAAGAGCATTAGTATTGCTAAACTCTCGGTTTAGAGTTAGGTATGCTTAGGAGTCTAGGTTCCCTTCATATCAAGGACTTTTGTAATTTGTATATATATTGCTATTTATTAATGGAAGAAACACAAGAACCTGAAAGTACTTTATCAGCACCCCTTCTAATTATTTTATATTCAAAGCAGAATCATGCATGATTCTCATAGCTTTGGTCAAAGTGATTGAAATCAATAAACACGTCAAAAACAATACTACTGCTGTACTGCATGTTTTAGGAAGTTTTATATGTGAGTTTAACTAATAAGCTGATGGGACATCATCACCTTGCGGCTTGCAGTTTCTAAGCAATTTCATGAGTGCACGTATATGCTGATGGGGTCATTCAGTCAACTTCATAGGCTCCTGCGTAGAAAGTTCGTCCATTTGCAATTGTCTTTAAGTTATGATTCTGTTGAAGTATAGCAGTACAATTTTTTACTTACCCAAATAAAAAAACTTTACATTATTTTACCAGCATCTTCCAATCTGAGATTAAAGATTAAAGCCAATGATCCCACCTTAGGAAAACATTTAAGAGTAAATTTGTTAAGAACATTATTGCTGGTTGGATACAGAGCCACATCGGGTACAATAATAATATCGTGGACGAGTTTTATATTATCCCAATTTTTATTTAACAACTTTATAAATTTTGCCAAAACTAAAATAATGAATTTTAGAACGTTTTATTTTATTTGGTTGAAAAATGGACGAGCTGATGATTTGATATGTTGAAGCCCTTTAAATTGACGTTTTTCTTATTCATATATAATATAATTTATATCAAGATATTGAGATTTTAATTAGATGTATGTATTGTTATATCATATATAGATTTTCTAATATCAAAATAATATTTTAAGATATATAAACATTATGATATTAGATATAAAATGAAATTATAAAAATAGCCTCTAATATATTTATATCTGAAATAATTAGAAATTTCTCCTTTTAAATTCACTTGATTGTTTAAACATATTATTATTATTATTATTATTATTATTATTATTATTATTATTATTATTATTATTGAGGAAAAAAAGTATGAGTAGGTGCATAACGGACATAATTAAGCCGTATTAAATTCACCTTAAAACAATAACATTCAATAAAAGTAATTTAAGTTTAATAATAATACTAATATAAATTTTTGAAAGTTTTGTTCAATCAATAAAAATAAGTTTTGTCTAGTAATTTTATTTTCAATCTATATTTTTACTACATATATAGTTATTTCTCACAAAAGTGATAGGATCGAGTACAAAACATCATTTCATTCTAACAAATTTTCAAGTATTAAGGTCAACTTTAGCTGAAAGTTTATTCGTGAAGATAAGCATAGGTTATTAAATAGTTATATCATCAATATGGATAGTATTGCGTCGGTGCTCCCTTTCAAAATCTCCTCGTATCATTTTATGCGCTAAAAAATGCAATAATTGATGGTATTACAATTATAAATAGAGAAGCAGCTTTCCTTGGTTTTCTTGAAATTGGAAGAAGATGATCAATATCTCTTTTTTTTAGTAGGAAGTAAATCATTTCTACAAAATAAAAAAAATAAAAAAAATCTATGTTGCCATGACCAACTCAAATAGTTTATTTTAGGAGTTAACTTGTAACTTTTTTGAAAATATAGGTACTTGCTAATTATTAGAGATTAAAATTAACTCGATATTGCTCAAAAAATCTCTTTGCTTGAAAATAAAAAAGGAAAGAAAGCAAAATAAAATGTGTAAATTTAATTCTAAGAAAATCTTCAAGCTACAATATGGTTTTTTTTTTTTTAACATAAGCTACAATGTGTTGTAGCTAATTAACATTTGAAGGAATTTGTAACTTGAAATAATAGCTTCAAAAGGTGATGTGCCAAGGCAAGTTACAACAGGTTGTCGCTTGTCATTGCAATTGACCTTTAGGCCCTACTATACAAATGTACAATTAGATGTGATCAAAGTAGGGTTATCTCGTTGAATTAAGTGTTAATCACCATCATGTGGATAAGTTCAACAAAATAACTACTTAAAAAGGTTCCAATGCACAAATCTATAAAATAATGAATAAAAGCTCTTACGTAAAAAAAAAATCAAAATGTAAAGGTTTTCTCGATAATAGCAAAAAAATTTAAAAGGTCAAACTTACATCTCAAACTAGTGAATATTACAACAAGACATCATGTATTTATTTAAGGGTAAAAAGTTACGAGCCTTAATCCTAAATTAAGCATCTTGGAAGCTCTAGTTACTTATTTATTTTTTAATTATTAATTTTTTTTAAATTTTTTTTTAAAACTACTCTCTCATCATATCTTTTCACACATGTTTTTACATACTCCTTCCGTTATTTTTTTTTTCCTTTCTATTTGGAATCAGGGAAGAAATTAAGAGAATATTAAATATCATTAAGATTCTATAAAATAATTTAAATTAATCTAAAAATAAGAATAGATTCTATTATAAAATTATGCAAGTGGGTTGAGCATTAAATAAATAGTGGAATTTCTAAAGTTTGTGGCATTAAACAATTAAAAAAATCCAATGAGCTACATATCACATAGATAGTGATTCCCACCAAATTTTTCACACAATCACAATATTATACTAAAATAGAAGGATTCCAAATTAAAACAATATTTTGAAATTTTCGAATCTGAAAAACGAGAAGAACAAAGAAAAAGGGAGGAAGTACAATATTTTTTAAAAACAATCAGAAAATAAAATAACCGTCACCCATAATTTTGTATTTACGAAAATTTATTCTTTTTAATTTAGACAAATTTGTAATTTTGTACTATTTATACTTAAAATTTGTACTTCAACTTACCAAATCCCCAAATTTCAGAAATCCTAGCCTCAAGTATTCGATAAAATCTCAAATTTTATTAGGTAATAGTCAGGGAAAGTAGCAATCTAAAATATGTAATTGTCCTGGATATATGTCAGGTTAGTTAAATAAAGTACATAATGATTTAGTGGGAGAGATATAAAAAAAATATGTGTTGAAGGTGAAGGACACTTGAGGTGAACATACCAAAGTCAAAAGAGGAGGGGATGCCACAAAAATATAAAGAAAAAAAATCAACGAGCCTACACTTTTCTTGTTTAACTCCTAGAAATAAGTGTAGTCTAGCATTAGAAAAGATCTTATGTAACTAATGAGACAATATATCTGAACAATCTCTATGAAATATGAAGCAGCTAGAACCAAAAGAGTGGTGATAATCGATTACAATAAAAACCAATGAAAAAGAAAGGAAAATAAGGCCCTAGATAGGTTAAAAAAAAATAGGCACAATATCTAATATAGTTTATTTTTAATTTAAAAAGAGTTTTAGATAAATAAGACACAATTTTATAGAATCAAAGGTAGAGAGAAAGACTTTATAGAATTAGACATATTAAATATTTATAAAATAAATATATAAGGTCTAATTGTGTTTATGAATTATATTTAGGATATATATATGACTATATAATTCAATAAGATTTTTTATTAATCGCTATAACTTCTTCAAATTTACTAATTAGTATTGTGGGTTTTTCCGAAACATAATATAGGTCAAAACATTAGGTTAATTAATGTCAAGTATTAAACTTTTGCCAAAGTAGTTAATAAAAATGTATTCATATTGTTACAATTTTTCCGTATATTGGAATGGGCACATACTAGTGGACTATTTAAGTTATAACATCAAAATTAATTTCTATAAATTAATTCTATAAAAAATAGATTGTGAGAGGGTTATATTGTATTTAAGATGTTTATAATAATTAAGAAACTTTATAAAGTAAGAATGTTGAATTTCCGTGTTAGGTACCAACCAAGGACCTAGACTTTCGTGTTCTAAAGAGTTTGGATCCAAACCACTAAAATTTAGCAAATAAAGACCTACATCGTGTAATCCATTTTTTTTAACGCTCATCTCCCCATGAAAACTTCACCCTAAAAATAACTAAGTTATTCTGATATTAAAAAAAAAATAAAAAATAAGAGCCCAAATATTACATTCAATCTTGTAAAAGTTTAAGGTCCTTAACTGCTAGCTAGATTGCAAAGTTGAGGGTCCTTAACTCTAGAAATCTTGAAACTTTGGGTTCTTATTTGATGCTTAGCTCATTAAAATTCCGAAACTGATGAGTTGAAGTTTTTCTTTATTAGTTATTTTGCTGTAATTTATCCTCTAGCATAAAAAGAGAAAAGATTGACCTTTAGTCAGTAGATTTGTATCATTTGAAAGTCACTATATTATACTCCATATTCAGTACTTCGTCTGTAACATACGAAATTATTGAGAGTGATTATTAATTATCTAATCATTGTATATATTCCTCCATTTATGGATCGAAATTTATCAGTATTAAAAAGTAACCCAAATTTTTCACGAATACTCTTTTGCATCATTCTTATTTTATCGCGTTATTTTCAGAATATTTTTGGCTTGTTATTGAATAGAAGTAATAATATTCATAAATATTACATACAAAGTCTTTATTATAGAACAAATTAAGACATACTTTTATTAAATTTGACAAGGTGCATGGAGTACAGTTTATTATATTATTATGAAGTAATACGTAGTACATGAAATTGAATCTTACAACACACATTACGTCTCAGTACATTAATTTGAAGCACATAACATAACATCAAGCTAAGAAGCATACAATTCATATATATGAAATGAGTACTATAATTATTAATTAGTACCACCAAAGAGTCTTTTCACCTTCCGCACTTGCGCAGCATCCAGCAAAGTGATCTTTTGAATCACTTCAGTTGGTAGGTTGTTTGCTCCTATAGAAGTAGTAAAAAACTGGAAACCAGGATTGGCGCTATTCAAGCTGACGAATGCAAGAGCAGGATAATCACCCACGTTAACTTGGAAGTGAAGCAACGTATGTGGGAAGATCATCATATCCCCCTTGTTCAATGTTTTGAAGTATGCAGTGTTATCAGAGCCTATAAAGCCAGCAATTATCGTGCCTTCGATGACTATGATAACTTCCGATACTCTATGCGAGTGGATTGGGACCACACCACCAACTCCAATATCTAGCCTTGTCACCGAAAGGCCTAGACCGTTCAAAGCCGGGAAAGTAAGATCAAATGCAGAGGTCACACCAACTTTGAAGATGTTGGATGTGTTGCCTGGAACACCCAAGCCTGAGAAAACAAAGTCATCCGCAGTAAGGTTAGCAGGATTCCTGCAAGGGTATCCTGCTGGAGTAACAGGGAAGTCGAAGTCCGCCACGCAGAAGTCAATGACACTTGTATCGGCGGACGAGAATGAAACAAGAAGAGATAAGATGATGAAAATTTTTGGAAGATCCATGTATGAGAAATACATTCAAAAGAGAGGACGTTGACCTGATATGCAAATGATGAGGGTAGGATGTGTAGTAGTTTACTATATATGCTATACTATTTCTGTTGTTTTAATTCGTGGCTCTCATTGTGGGGATTTGTGATCCTTTATATAGGATGGAATGGGAGTTGAATTTGTATGTGTTTCCTTTGCAAGCAAGCTGATGGCCTGGTAACTTAACACAGGACATAATAATTAATTGTCAGGCGTATATGATTTCCTTTTGAATGAGTTTTTTTGTTTCCAGACAAACCTAAGGCGAAGTACGGTATAACATTGCCACAAAATAATATGAAAATTACCTTTTAATAATAATACCAACTATCTTTCGCATTAATTGTTTTTAGATTATAATATGGCATTGATAATTAGTTTTAAATTATACTGTTATAGTATATGCTAGTGATTTGAATAGGAATATAAGGGAATATTCCAACTAATTAATATATTATTATGTAAAAGAAATATATTTTTTAGAAAAGTATGAAATCATTTTCTAACTAATAAAAATATTTATCATTTAACCATTAGTTTATACATAAAATTAACAAAAATAAATTAATATAACCCATATTTTTAATTCATTAGCCAAGTTTAATGTAAAGTTGGGCCAATTTTTCTTTCTATTTAAGGGGAGGGAAAAAATAATATTTAACTAATATTTTAATTTAAAAGTATTATCCTAGGCCGGAATATTTTCATATATTCCTACTTTGATCACCGACATATCATTAAATATAAAATTATAAAATTAAAGTAGGTATTATTTGAAGCAAATTCTCAAGGTTATCCTCCGTATATTATTTACCAATAACCATAAATAGTTGATATTATTTAAAGTCAAGTTTCCTAATAGTTAACCAAGAGAGCAGATGAAACTATATATCTAAGTGATTGTTTTATTTTAACATGTGATAATTAGAATGATTTTTATAGTTTTATTACCAAAAGTATTTATAAAGTGATTACACTACATTTCAAACGAGAAGAACAAAAAAGTACTAGAGAAAGTATTATTTAATTTAGCTGCACCATCCAACAAGAGCTAATATTATCATTTTTCCTAATAATTAATCTAGACATCAAATGAAATTACATATCTAAGTGCAATGACTGTTTTATTTTAAAGCGTAATAACTAAGTTAGAATGATTTTTGGTTTTTTACAGTAAGTACTTATAAGGTGATTGCATTAAAAACTTAGTAATGACACAGCAAAATAATTTAGAAACTAAATATCTTTAGTACTCGATCCATAGTTTTTATGATCAACTGAAAGCTTATGAAACAAAAATAACTCAAGTAGGAAAAATTGTAATTTGTGTAGGAAATTGGGTATAGAGCCATGATTTAGCCTGTTTAGTTGTTCCAAGGACATGTTTTAAGTCTACGGGCATTTGATAATTAATTGTGTATGATATTTCCTCCCACCCTATTCTCGGCGATGAATATGTGAAGTTTTCCACTCCTATGAAATAAATATATTCAGCCAGATAATATATAGTACAAGCTAGCTTGAAGGTCTAATATATTGTCAGCTCTAAGTACATGTACAGGAAATGTTTGGTTAAAAATTTTTAGGGGCAATACGGTTCCCCGCAAATCTTGGTTTAATACGATCGGCACGTATCAATAATAATCATTCTTAATTTCACTATATGAAGACTTGAAGAGATCATTCACATGTTCGTTACTACTTTCTTCATTTCTTATTTCTTAAGGGATTTGATTTTTTCACTGTTTATTTATTTACTTTGATAGGACTCTGTTGTTAATTAGTAAAATATGTCATTAATACAATTATTGTTGGGTTGATTTTAATGTATATTTTATTAATGAAGATATTCATTGTAGAAAAGTTTTTAGTTTATATCTGATATAAATATATCAAGAGGACATTTTCATAATTTTTTTTTTTATGTTTGAGACTATAAAGTTTATATCTAATATATTAATTTTATATATTTTAATATCTTCTATATTTCTATATTTAACATAATAATACTTATATCTTATATAACAATATTTATATATCAAATCTCAGTATCAGATATGAATTGGGAAAGCCAGCGTCATTCGTTTCCAAGATTAACATGTAAATTTTGTGAAACAATCCAATATTGTAGAATTAAAAAAATGAAGAAAGTATATGCCACTTCTCACGCATATTATCAAGTTTGTGTCAGGTGTCACTAGCTTTGTGTCTATGTTTCATTCAATTGAAGTTCGAAGGGTATCTATAGAATATGGCCCATGTGTATCCATTATTTCAGGGATCTTCTTTGGTTAGGCTTAAGAAGATATGTTTCCGAATAATGTAAAAATATTTTTACATGATCTAAAATAAGCTCTTTTAAGCATGCATGATCGGCGCGTGTGTGTCAGATATCCGTTATTAATTAACAGAAATTTACAAAATATTAAAATTTAATGAGTTTAGTATTATCAAACTCTATTAGTAATGAGTGATACCCGATAGGTTGACAAAAAATTTCATTCTAGTTCATAATATAATTAGTTCATTACTCTTACCTAATAACCAGCTAAGACTGTTGAATGCTAAGTAATTAAGATACGGAAGTCTGTTGAATATTCTGAAATTCAACGGTCGAACGTTCTTACCATGAAATATGTATTATATTAGATTATTTACTAACATTCAATGAATTCTATCATCATTCATCACTAACAGTTTCGATCAAGTACTAATTGAAATCTTAGTCATTAATCTTAGTCTTGTGCTTTTAGTTAAAATTTTCATTTTGGTTTACTATTCTTCGGTCAATATTCAACCAACGTACATACTTTATGATTATGTTTCAAAACCTGATTTAGCATGAGATACTGCAATAATAGAGATTATCATATAATTTAAGAGGTTTTCTTAATTCATATCTGATATAAATTATATCAGGATATTGAGATATCAGATATAACTAATGTTATATTAGATATATATATATATTATTAGATATAAAATTACAAAAAAAAATAGAAGAAATATAAAAATGTATATAAGATATAAACATTATGATTTTAGATATAGAATTAAAATTAAAAAAATTCCTCCTAATATATTTATATCTAGTTATAAATTAGGAATTTTTCTATAATTTAATCTCGTCATATCCCATTTGCCTATTAAATTAGTATGATAAAGCTAGCTATATGTACTTTTGCTTGAGCACCGAGAGATCAAATACATAGTATGGAGTATTACTTTGCTCTTGAAAATATATTTGTATGTATTACATAGAGTTTTTCCTAATTAATACCTAATATAAATAATATAAGAATATAGATATCTCAGTTATAAGTATTGATATATCAGACATAGCTATTGTTAGACATAAAAATGCAAAAGATATAAATAATACAGAAAAATACATATTATGTATAGATATTAGCCTTACAAATTAGAGAACATTAATGCATATCTAATAAAACAATAGTTATATATCTGATTATCAAACTAATCTCCATTAACCTTACATGCAAATCGGAACATTTAAGGCCCTTATTTCAAAATTCCAAAATTCATCATTAAATAAGAATCCAAACCAAAGTTTCAAATACTGTCAAGAGAATCGAAGCATTCAAGTTAAAAGAAATAAATAACACGTACTCCACTCATCCAACCAATTCATGAATATCCAAACGAATATTGTACTTGTTAGAAATATGTTCCCTGATATTAAAGGTGTAAAAATTGGATCATTATAGTGTCACCAAAAAGACACATACACAAAACACGTAGTCAACAAGGCTGAGTAAAGACGAAAAACCCCTTTGTGTTTAGATTTGCATGTTATACGTTGTGTTCATGAAGGAATTAACCCTTAAAAATCAAATTCATAGATAATATGGTGTTAGAAGCTTTTTTTGGAGAAAATAAGTGGACAAATCCCCCTTTGAGAAATTTGAAGTAAGTAGATCACGAAAAAATACCCAAATTTAGACATATTACAAGCCTCATTTGGAGTCTCGTAGCCAATTTTATGGATTGTCAAATATTTTTTCAATATCTCAAATAAGACGTCACTCAGGCCACTAAAGGCCAACATGGTTGTGTAGTACCTCCAAAAATAAGGGGGTTTCAAAAAATTATGTCGTTCGGACTATCGGGCTAAGAGATAAGCCTCTCTAAAGTTTTCGAAACCTCGGAATGCACCCGAAATCTATGAAGAATGAATTGGTTGTTTGTTTTGAGTATAAAATATTGTAAATCGCAATTTTACGTGCCAAAACAAGTGGTCATAATAGAATTTTGGATTTATATGCTTCACGGTTGATCATTTCTTAACTTTTCTTATCTTTTATGATATATTATTTAACACATTATGCAAGATATTCTCAGCTCAGATTAGATTATGTTCTTGATTAAATATTTTGTAATAGTATATAACAATTAGATTTGCAAATATAACAATTTTGAGAGATATTAATTATTAATAATATACTTTTATATGTAATTAGCACATAAAATGATCTACCTATTAAAAAAAATTATTTAGAAACCATCAATTGTTGCGGTTTTCTAAAATAACCGCAGTATTTAATTTATATGTATTGCAGTTATATTAGAAAACCGCAACATTTAATTTATATGTGCTGCAGTTATATTAGAAAACCGCAACACGTATAAATTTCAGAATTTAAAATTAAAAAATAAAAACAAAGAAATAAACCCATTAAATGTTGTGATGTTTAGAAAAATCGCAGCATATATCTAATAATTGCTGCGGTTTTTCCAAAAAACCGCATCATATAATGATAAAAAAAATTATTTTTTAATTTTTTAAAAAATATATGCTGCGGTTTTATGGAAAAACCGCTGCAATTGTTAGATATATATGCGGCGATTTTTAAAAAACTGCAGCATTTATTATTTTTATTGTTGCATCTAAAAAGTCGCAACATTTGCTGTTTTTCCATGTGCTTCGCAGCATATAGACATTTCTCTGCTAGTGCATAGCTCATCAAATTGCGATATCAATCAACTTACATACTAGTTCTTAAATGAATCATTTATGTCCAATTCAATGATTCAGACCATGGACTAACAGTATTTTAAAACCTCGGTCCACTTAATAAGGTTTCATTCATCAAATCACACATTTGACAAACCTATCGATTGTTATATAATACTTTGGACATTTTATTTAAATCCAAATGACATTTAAATGAGAACAATCACTTTAGTGATAAACATAAACAAACATATCTAAGTGATTTATGTATGTGACTAATTTTACAATAAAATAGTACATAACTAAAGACACTCCCCAATATGCTTAAGCCCTAAAGCCCTATTATGACTTTCATACTTGGGTTGAAGCAATGGTTTAGTTAACTGATCAGCAACCCGTGTGAATTTTTCTTTGAACTCTTCCAGCTTAATGCCTCTCCATTCAGACGAAGGATAAAACCAAATTGAGATCGAAAGTTATCTTTGTCTGTTTGGAAAGCTCGCATCGATATAATTTTCAACAGCTAATTCACTTTCAACTTCGTATACTAAGAAATAATCCTTAGCCCTTCTTAAGTACTTTAGGATATTCTTAACTGCACTCTAACGTGCTTCACCTGGATTCGAATGGATTCTGCTACATATGCTCAAATCATATGAAATATCTGGTCGAGTACAGATCATGGCATACATAATATATACTATTACTGAGACATAAGGCACATTATTCATTCGCTTAGTCTCATCAATGTTTGAAGGACATTGAGTCTTACCTAGCAATTAACCATGTTGCATTGTGAAAAAACCACTTTGGGAAGTTTCAACATTGAATCTAGTAAGCACCTTATCAATATAAGTTCTTTGACTAAGTCCAATATGAACTCAGCTTCTCTAAAGTCTTTCATAGATAAACAATTCTTTAGCCAATTCTTGACTAATTCAAGAATGGGAACATCGTTTCCTATGAGCAATATGTCATCTACTGTAACACCCCCAAATTACTAACATAATAATAATAATAATAATTTTAGTAACTTAGGGGTATTATCGCCACGTATTACCACGCTTTGGCTGTGCTAACTAATTACTATATTGCAGCGGAAGAAAAACTTGATTTATTTATTAAAAAAATAATTTTAATTATCCAAAGGTACAAAAGTTGAGTAAGAAAAATTATGAAAACTCCTAACTAGTATGTGGCCTTTGATATAATGCTCTCATACACATTTATTCCAGTAAACCTACTCACCATAAATGATAAGTAGGACAAACAAAAAACAAATAGGAAAATACGTGTCAGTGTAAAAACACTGTGTACATATACACGCTAAAAGAAATATTTTGACTTTTTAAATTCCTTTATTTCGAACATGCCTTCTTATAATCAATAAACTCTAAACCTTCCTTTATAATAATCCAATACAAATAGAATTATTAAATCACTTAATAAAAACATTTTCCTCTTCTTATATCCCCTCCTTGATCCTAAGTGTGCACACCCCCAAGTTAGCTATCCCATCACGGATCTATTCTTGGAGTTTCCTTTTATTTGCCAAAAAGTGGACTTTGAAGCATGAACTCTTCTTAATTATAAAATCAAGTGTTTATGTATAATAATAATAACTCTACTTTTATAACTCCTATAAATACAAATACCTTACTTTAATTATTAAAGCTCATTGAAAATTATTAAATCTCAAATGTCATTTGGCTCTTTTGAAACATGATACATATTAAATAAAATATCTTAATACAATATAATTTAATAAAATATTCAATTGCACATAAAAATATTTAAAACATATACGTACCTTAAATTCTAGTACTTCCTAGCAATTTCCTACTAAATTTCAAGATGATATTCCTATCAATTAACTTGAACTAATCAACATAATGCAACAACACAATAATATGCATAAAATATTAAAACTTTAATTAAATTTAGAAATAGTTTTAAGAACTAAATAATTTGTAATACAATTAAAATAGTTAGAGAAAAGAGGAGGCTCATGACGACTGGTGGTTGTTGAGGCACCAGATGACCGAATAGAAGAAGAGAGTGACTTGAGAAAGAGGGAGAAAGTTTGAGAAAAGTAGAAAGACTTTAATGATTTTGTGTGAAGAATTATGTGAGGTTAAAGGGTCTATTTATAGTATAAATTAGGATAAATTTTAGGATTTAAAAACACTAAAAGATAAATATAAATATAAAATAATAAATATCCTCCAAATTTTAAAAAAATCTTTTATTTTTAAAATAATTAAATTATTAAATAGTTTAACCAATTAAAATTGTTTAATTCTAAATAAACCAATTAGAATTAGTTAAAAAAGATAAAATTTTATAATAATAATATTTTTTTTGAAATATCAATTATAGAAAAAGGATATGATAAGGTTAGAATTTTTTTTTGTAAATCTATTAATTTTAAATTAAAACTATCTTTTAAATTAGGATAAACTAAATATAATAATAACTAAAAAAAACTAATCATGGCAGTTGGCCATGATTAGATATGATCAAATATTTTTTATTTTTTTTGGTAAATATATCTGATTCTTAACATAATCGATTTTAAATTAAAAATAATTTATAAATATCTTAAATAGGTTTTTTTTGCTAAGAATAATATCTTAAAAGCTTTTAAAATATTCTAGAATAAAAGTGGATATTCGAGATATTTTGGGGGGCTTTTGGGAATTTAATGGAATAATTGAGAAATTAAATATTTATTTACGAAATTAAATAATTTTTTCAATAAAATTATAAAATAAATATATAAATGGAGGTTCATAATTATAATTGGGCGAAAATACTTTTTAAATTATTTAGTTATACTAAAACGTTCTTAAAATAATTTTATTTAAAATGCTAATATATAATGTACATTTAATTTTCAATATAACTTAGCATATAAAAGTTTTTAATATAATGTCTAAAAAACGGGGTATTACATCTACATATAAAACTAAGAAGACTATAATACTCCCATTAAACTTTTGTAAACACAAGCTTCTTCTTCATTCTAGAGAAAACCAAACTATTTGATTGCCTTATCGAATCAAAGATTTCAACTCCGAGATAATTGCTTTGAAAATACCAATGTTTCCATCCTTATCTATTTTCACTTTGTAAACCCATTTGCATCATAGGTGTAACCCCATCAGGAAAATCAACCAAGTTTCACACTTGATTTCCAAACATGGATTCCATTTCAAATTTCATGGCTCCAAGCCATTTTCGGAGTTTTGACTCACCAAGGCTTCTTTATATCTAGAAGGTTCCTAAAGTTATATAATTAATATTTTATTACTTTTGGTTAACAAGAAATCAACAAAACTTCTTTAGTAGGTTTCTTGATCCACGAGATCTGCATAGGACAACAACAAGATAAATTTCCTTCTCAACAATTTGAGAAGTTTTGCTTGAATCATATTCGAGTGGAGTAGTAGGAGGATCATGCATTGAATACACTTTCTCCAACATAGGGTCATCCATGGGAGAAGGATTATGCAATGCACAACCTCTACCACAGGTAATGGCACAAGTGCTTCTAATTCTCACATGGATTGATCCATATCCGTTTGTTTCGCTTCTCAAACTTCTTTGAGAGATATATTACTCTCACTTACCTTTTTGGAAATAAAGTCTTTTTCCGAAAATGTACCATCCTTAGCAACAAATACTTTGTTGTCTTAATAGTTGTAAAAGTAATAGCTCTTTGTTTCTTTGGGTTCTAGTTTATCTTATCATAAACACTTTACATAAGTCTCGTAAACCCCAAACGCATAGAAAAGATAGGTTAGGAACACTTTCTCTCCATAACTCATATGGAGTTTTATCTACAGCCTTTGACGGAGTCCTATTTAGTGTAAAAGTAGTAGTTTTAAGAGCATATCCTCGAATGACATTGGAAGGTCAGCAAGACTTACCATCGATCAAACCATATCTAATAGAGTTTCATTTTAAGAAACACCATTCAACTGAGGTGTTCAAATAACCACTAAATTCTTGCCTCAAAATTCTCCACCATAATCTGAAAGTAATACTTTTAAGGTCTTACCAAACTGGTTCTTTACTTCTCTTTGAAACTCTTTGACCTTTTCAAAAAATTCCGACTTAGGTTTATTAAGTAAATATTTCTATATCTACTTAAATCATCAATAAAGGTTGCGAAGTAGTTGTAACCTCCCTTAACTTTTGTACTCATTAGTCTACATACTTTTGTATGTATTAGGCCCAATAGTCCACCTTTTCAATAAAAGTGTTTTTTTTATCTTACCTATCAAGCAAAATTCACATACATCTAATGATTCATAATCAAAAGGTGTTAGAAGTGCAACCTTTCGTAACTTTTGAATACGATTCGAGTTGATATGGACTAAATGACAGTACAACTAGGTAGGGTTAGTGTCATTTGTTCGATATTTCTTGCTTTTTATGTTAAAACATGTTTATCTTGGTTGAGTAAATACAACCATTATTAGCACTAACATAAAATATATCATCCAAATAAAATAGAGAAACAACCTTTCTTTATTGTAAATGAATATTCTTGACGTTCTGAAACATGAATCGAGATAATGTTTTATTAATACGAGGAACATAATAACAATTATTATGTTCTAATATTAATTTAGAAGGTAAAGGTAAACTATAAGTTCCAACTATTGTAACCTTTGCTCCATTTGTAACATGCAGTTTTATCTCTTCCTTAGCCAGTTTTCTACTCTTTTTTAGTCCCTGCACATCAAACAAATGTAAGAAACACATCCGATATGAAATACCCAAGAAGTAAAAGTTGGTAAAATTACTTCTATAACATAGATACCTGAAATAGAAGCATCAGACTTCTTATTATTCAAGTATTTGGAGCAGTTCCTCTTCCAATGACCAATCCCATCACAATAGAAACATTTGCTATCAACTTTCACTTTTGACTTTGCAATAGCCTTTGGCTTTTCAGAAGTTTTGGCAACTTGTTTACCTTTATCATACTTCTTTTTTCCATCCCCAACCTTCTTATACCTTTTTCCCTTTTGAACCATTAGAACTTCCTTTTAGGCTCAATTTGGATGTTTTGCTTAACAGTTTATGAGCATCCCATATAACTCAGCAAGGGTCTTTTCCACCCCATTCATATGATAGTACAACCTTAAATTCTTGAATCCATCTTGAAGGGAGTGTAGTATGATGTCAGTGGCCAACACTTGTAATTCTTGGTGTTAGGTGATAACTCCTTATATTATTCTTATCCCTTTGCTTCAAAAACCAAAACCCTTTTGATGATTTTGTTGAGTATAACCAAACAAGACTTGTAAATTTCCCAAATTTACCCTATTTATCCCAAGATTCTTTGGCAACACTCTGCTTAGGTAGAACCTATCACTAATGATTAAAGGCTTTAATAGAGGTTTGTTTGGAAAAGCATATTAACTCAATATTAATTAGGGACCTATGTTATGTTGATTTATTTAAAAGTGAACTCATAACATAAATAAAACAACATAAACTTAGAAAGCATTTTAAAGCAATAATAAAATGCAAAAAAATAAATGTGATCCTAATATGGCCCCTAAACCCTAAAGACTACTCTTCATGGGCTTTCTCCTTAAACCATCATGGATCACCATCCTTGATTTTCATTGGATCTTCACTCCTTGGATCTGCATCCACAGTGATTAGAAATGATTTTTTGATATTTATAATTACAAATTAAAATAAATTACAAAAATATAAATGATATGCAGACCGTATTTATGTTACAAAAAACTTTAACGATACGCAGTTTATATTTTCTATCCTAATTTAGGCTATACTAGTCAGCTCATGCAATTATAATATCACATATTATAAAAAGCATAAAATATCAACATATTATAAATTTAGAACATGCTATTAACAATTAAAAGCAAACATTATTTAATTCTATTAATGACATTAATAAAAGTAAATAATAAACATGCCATAAAAGAAAAGAATAAATCAAATCAAGCATTCACTATTTAAATCTATTAATAATATTACTAAATTTAAATAATGAACAAAATATAGCATTAATAAAATTTTAATTTTACTTATCAAATTAATAAAATTAAAACATAGGTTATTTAAAATTACTAATCAAATTAATAAAATCAAATAATTCTCCATAGATAACTATTATTGATTAATCTCATTAATTTGATTCAATTAAATTTAAAAGTGATAATTAATACTAAATTAATTACATTAATTAAGATTGCAAATGAGATTATGACTGATCGGGATCCAAGCCCGTAAGAACCCATAGTGGCCCGCAAAACGTGTGCAACAACACTCATCCACCATGCACAAAACAGCAAGCAATCAAAATTTTAACAAAGACTAACCGGGCTCCAAGCCCGACAGCCCGTTGTGGCCCGCGTTTTATGAGTAGCATGCACAATTGCTTCATGAGCCTTTTCACCCAGCACCAAACCTTTCTCCCACGCATAACACTCCCAAACAACCACACGTCGGTAGTTATTCCCGGTGACCCACCAAATATTGAACCCACCCAAACACTCTCCAGTGAGCATCGAACCTCCCAGACGATGTTTCGTCGCCGATAAGCCACCGCAAGCCACCCATGGCCACCGCAAAGCTCTGCAACATTTGCGCAACAATTGAGGCTAATTTGACCCATTTTTTATCAAATTTGGTGTCCAAATTATGGGCAAAACGTTTTATTATCCTATAATTACATTTTTTTTATTGATTAATTGTGAAAATTCTCAAGTTTCACAAGATTCAATAAAATTGGGGCTAAAGTTAGGGCTCTAAGTTCGAAAATTTAATTGGCAATTATTGAACGAATTTCAATGCATAAAACCACAATCAAATTGTTTATACATGATACCTAACAATAATCACACTTGATTCAAACAAAATCATGCCCAAAAATCATATTTTTGTGCTTGGTTGAATTCTAAAACAGGATCTCATGCCCATAATAATATGAATTATCAATATAGAATAACATACCCTTGATGCATGAATTCCTCAAGGCTAAAGGACATGTTTCTTGGAGATTTTAGAACATCAAACGTCGTTCCTCTAGTATTGATCCACAAGCAACGATCGGATTTCCTACGTATGCTAGTACGGAATCAAGAACTATTCTTGATTACTTTTAGGGTTTTGAATAATTGTGTGAGAGGAGGCACAATGAGAGGTGAATTAGGGTTAGGGTTTTACAACCACATATGTATATACTTATATATGTAACATTACATATAAAATTATTTACATACATATAAAATTTATATATATAATTATTTACATATATAACATGTACATATATAGTACTTTACATATGTAACATTTACATATATAACAGTTGACATACATACCTTATTTACATATATGTAACATTTACATATATGAGATTGGGTTAATTAAGTAACTCAAAGTGACTTAATTAACCTAATTAATTCAGCTTATAACTCTCACATAATTATTTTAGATTTGTCCAATTAATTGCTTATATGTGTGACCTCATAAGACTTTGTTGAAATTAGTAGTATATTAATCTAATTAATATACATATTATAGTTGATTTCTAGCAAAACATTATAATTACCTAAAATAACTGAATATTATTATCTTCATAATTAGTCCTAATTATATTTAGTTTATTACATTTATTGAGGACATTTCTTTCAATAGCACTCAATTACATTAGTTGTAGGCCTAATTACATTAAACTCACATATCCCAATTGGATTCTAACAAAACGTTACGATACTAAAATAATCAAATTTATTATCTCCATAATGATCCTAATATATACTTTAATAATTGTATAACGATTGAGAACATTTCCTTTAAAGATAAGTACATGTTATTAAATAATAATACCATCCATACGGATAGTTATTGCTTCTGTGCTCCCCTTCATAATCTCCTCTTATCATCTTATGCGCTATACGATGCAATAATTGATGGTATTAATATTATAAATAGAGAAGCAGCTTTCCGTGGTTTTCTTGAAAATGGAAGAAGATTATCAATATATCCTTTCTTTTTGAGTAGGAAGTAAAATAGTTTATTTTAGGAATTAAATTAACTTGTAATTTATTTGAAAAGTATAGCTACTTGCTAATTATTAGGGATTCAAACAAATAAATAAGCCGGTGTTTCTCGACAAAGCTCTCTACTTGAAAATAAAATAGGGTTATCTCGTTGAATCAAGTGTTAATCACCATCTTAGCTATCTACTTTGTACAATCCACATGTATGCATTCTTACTCAATTCAAATATAACTAAGTTGAGTGAATATGTTAAATGTTTAAAACTAAAGTACTAATTTCTTTTTTTTTCTTCTTTTTTAATTAGCTAATTTTCACTTTAATTTTGACAGTGATTGCAAAACATTTAAATTTTTTATGAAATAACTTCACCAATTTTATATACACATGAGGTATATAAATCTGAGTAATAGAATATAATTATCTTTATGATATATCTTGTATGATGTTTATCTTTTGTGAGTTATATCCTATTTTTGATATAACTCATGGAGTTATTTATATATATATTGGAAGTTTTCCCTGATTTTACATAAAAATATTTTCTCCTAATTCTTTTTTCTAGTTTATCATCGAGCAAATACAACTCTGTTTTTCAGATCGAACTCATAAAATAAAAATTAATTCTAAAGTCATTAGGTTTTTTTTTTTGATAATGTTAAGTCGTTGGTTGTTGAGCGTCTTTAAATATCAACAGAAACATATGGTCTCTCCAAAGACAAAAACCACACACAAAATATTACATTAATGTATTAAATTCATATTGTTACAAATAGGTCAAAATATTACGTTATGTCAATTATCAAATTTTTGTCAAAACAGTTAATAAAAATGTATTACATTCATATTGGTATAAATTTCTCGTATATTAGCATGATGGACACATACTAGTGAAGTATTCAAGTTATAAAATAAAATTAATTTCTATAAATTAATTCTATCCTAAGATAGATTGTGAGAGGGTTATATTGTATTTAAGATGTTTATAATTAAGAAACTTTCTAAAGGAAGAATGGTGAATTTCCGTCTTAGGTACCAACCAAGGACCTAAACTTTCGTGTTCTAAAGAGTTTGGATTCAAAACTTTTTAACCTTTTTTTTAAAAAAATCGAAATATAACCCCTCACTAAAAGTATTTTCAAAAATGACCATAGGGTTAGGTTCGGTATAAAGTCGTTGTTCAGGACAACGATTTTGTACTTAAAAAGTCGCTGTGCGAGACAACAATTTTGAGTATTTTTTTTTATTTTTTTAAAAAAAGATTATTTTATTAAAAAAATTTATAATTTTTTAATAAAAAATTTAAAACAAATACTTTTTATTGAAATTCGTTATCCTTCACTGCGACTTTCAAGAAAAAAAATTAAATTTTTAAAAAAAAAAAGTTATTTTCATTTAACAAAATATTAATAAGGAAAGTCGATGTCCTAGACATCGACTTTCACATAAAAGTCACTGCTCAGAACAACAACTTTACACCGAACCTAGACCCAGGGTTATTTTTCGAAATAATTTTTTGAGGAGGTAATATTTCGATTTTTTTTTTAAAAAAGGTTAAAAAATAAAAAAAAAAGTTCTTAATATTTAGCAAATAAATACCTACATTGAGTAATCCAATTTTTTTAAACTTAATTGTTAATGCTCATCCCCCCATGAAAACTTCACCCTAAAAAATAACTAATTTATTCTGATATTAAAGAAAAATGCCAAAATATTACATTCTCTCTTGTAAATGTTTAAGGTTCTTAACTGCTATACTAGCTAGATATATTGCAAAGTTGAGGGTCCTTAACTCTAGAATTCTTGAAACTTTGGGTCTTTATATGATGCTTAGCTCATTAAAATTCCGAAAGTGACGAGTTTAAGTTTTTCTTTATTGGTTACTAGATAAGTCCCGTGTGATGTATAAATTGATAATTAATTATTTTATAAAATATTTTAATTATAAAAAATTCATTTAGTGGTGAAAAATTTATAGATTTTATAAAACTATCTTAGAAAATTTAATTGGGATAATATTTTTTATCAAATTAAATAAAAAAAATTATTATAGAAAAAGGTAGGGAGGAAATATTAAATGAAGAGAAGAAATAAATTAAATATAGTTTTAAATAATTTAGGAATTTATATAGTTAATTACATAATTTTCTATATATAATATTTTCAATCTAATATTAATGTGAAGTAGAAAAAAGAAAGTTAGATGACATTATATTTAAGAAAATGCAAGAAATTTTTTTATAATAGCTTGACATGTGATAAGTATGACGTCAGCAGAGGTTTTACTGTAGTAATAGTTATAGATTTAGCTGTAAATATCTTGTAGCATAAAAAAAAGAAAAAAAAAGAAAAGATTGACCTTTAGTTAGTAGATTTGTATCATTTGAAAGTCACTATATTATACTCCATATTCAGTACTTCGTTTGTTTTAAGAAATTGATTATCTAATCATTATATTACTCCATTTATGGATCGGAATTTATTAGTATTAAAAAGTAACCCAAATTTTTCACGAATATTCGTTAAAAAAAAAACACGAATATTCTTGTGCATCATTCGTATTTTATCGCGTTATTTTCAGAATATTTTTGGCTTGTTATTGAATAGAAGTAATAATATTCATAAATATTACAGACTCCCTCTATCCTCGTATATTTGCCCCATTTACTTCATTGGGCTGTCTCATTTACTTTGCCCCATTTCTCTAAATGGTAGGTTGACCTACTTTATTAGAGAGTAAAGTGGGTGATTTGTACTGTATTTGTCTCGACCCCTGTGCAAAGCTCCCCTCCCAACCCTAAATGGTAGGTTGACCTACTTTATTATAGAACAAATTAAGACATACTTTTATTAAATTTAACAAGGTGCATGGAGTACAATTTATTATTATGAAGTAATACTAGTACATGGAATTGAATCTTACAACACACAATACGTCTCAGTACATTAATTTGGAACACGTCTCAGTACATCAAGCTAAGAAGCATTCATACTTTCATATATATGAAATGAGTACTATAGTTATTAATTAGTACCACCAAAGAGTCTCTTCACCTTCCGCACTTGCGCAGCATCCAGCAAAGTGATCTTTTGAATCACTTCAGTTGGTAGGTTGTTTGCTCCTATAGAAGTAGTAAAAGTTTGGAAACCAGGATTGGGGCTATTCAAGCTGACGAATGCAAGAGCAGGATAATCACCCACGTTAACTTGGAAGTGAAGCAACGTATGTGGGAAGATCATCATATCCCCCTTGTTCAATGTTTTGAAGTATGCAGTGTTATCAGAGCCTATAAAGCCAGCAATTATCGTGCCTTCGATGACTATGATAACTTCCGATACTCTATGCGAGTGGATTGGGACAACACCCCCAACTCC
This sequence comes from Dysphania ambrosioides, assembly GCA_026401315.1. Lineage (NCBI taxonomy): Eukaryota > Viridiplantae > Streptophyta > Magnoliopsida > Caryophyllales > Amaranthaceae > Dysphania > Dysphania ambrosioides. Next base: position 6,161,965 of record CM048667.1, read on the forward strand.
AATATCTAGCCTTACCACGGAAAGCCCTAGACCGTTCAAAGCCGGGAAAGTAACATCAAATGCAGGGGTCACACCAACTTTGAAGATGTTGGATGTGTTACCTGGAACACCCAAGCCTGAGAAAACAAAGTCATCCGTAGTAAGGTTAGCAGGATTCCTACAAGGGTATCCTGCTGGAGTAACAGGGAAGTCGAAGTCCGCCACGCAGAAGTCAATGACACTTGTATCGGCGGACGAGAATGAAACAAGAAGAGATAAGATGATGAAATTTTTTGGAAGATCCATACTTGAGAAATACTTTCAAAAGAGGGAGTTGGATAAGCAAATGATTAGGGTAGTATATGTAGTAGTTTACTACATATGCTAGACTGTTTCTGTTGATTTAATTTGTGGCTCTCATTGTGGGAATTTGTGATCCTTTATATAGGAGGGAATGGGAGTTGACATGGTGTTTCCTTGGGAATTTTTTTAAACTTTTTTTAAATAAGTTGAGAAATGATAAAGTATTTCGAAATATAAATGAAATATCTAGCAAAATTAATACTATACCAATTTTTTGGGGTTTTGATAAAGCCATGGTCATAATCATAGAAAAAGTTACTACAATTAGTCAAAATGATAATCACAGAAAATGTTACGATAGTGTACTAGTACAAGCTGCAGATTATGATCGAATTCGTCCACTGCCACGCCGTCGGAAATCGCCTGAGATCGAGAGTGAGTGTGAGAGTGTGAGAGTGTGAGAGTGTGAGAGTGTGAGTAAGAGTGAGTGAAATTAGGGGGAAAAAGTTGGGGTAGGCACATGATAAGGGTCTGCGGGGAAAGAATGGGTAATAGGCTATTGAAAGTCGCTGTTAATAAGTTAAAGTCTATGCTTTTACCCTAGTCCGAATTCTATCCTTAGCTCTATTCCTGGCCTTGGTCTACCCAAATACAACAACATTTACCCGAACCTAACTTTAGGATCATATTTCGAAATAGTTTCATCATATATGTTAGTTTTCGAATTATTTTTTTAAAAAAAGGTTAAAAAAAAACTTTCGGGCACTTATATAACTATATCGGCATTGCTGATCGATATGGGTGGGCTAGCTGATGGTAACGCAACATAGGACATAATAATTAATTGTAAGGCTCTCTTTCATTTTATTTTAGTTTATATGATTTTCCTTTTGAATGAGACAAACCTAAGACGAAGTATGTATGACACAGTCACATAATATTAAAATTATCTTATAATACCAACTATCTTTGCATGAGTTGTTTATAGATTATAATATGACATTGATAATTTGCTTTAAATAATATTAAATGTTATAGTATATGTTAGTATATGCTAGTGATTGAGTAGGAATATAAGGGAATATTCCAACAAATTAATATTATTATGTAAAAAGAAATATTTTTTAGAAAAGTATGAAATTTTTATTCTAACTAATATAAATATTTAGCATTTAACCATTAGTTTATACATAACAATAAAATAAAATAAATTAAATATAATCCAAATTTTTAATTCATTAGCCAAAATTAATGTAAAGTTGGGCCAAATTTCTTTCTTTTTAAGGGGAGAGCAAAATTAATAATTAACTAATATTTTAATCTAAAAGTATTATCTCAGGCTAGAATATTTTTATATATTCTTAAATTGATCACCGATATATCATTTAATGTAAAACTAATAAAAGTAGGTATTATTTGAAGCAAATTCTCAAGGTTATCCTCCGTATTATTTACCAATAACCAATAATAGTTGATATTAATGAAATTCAAGTTTCCCAATAGTTAATCAAGAGAGCATATGAAATTATATATCTAGCTAAGTGATTGATTTATTTTAGTATGTGATAAGTTATTAATTAGAATGATTTATAGAGCATTACAATAAGTATTTATAAGGTGATTGCATTAAATTTCAAACGAAAATAATAATAAAAAAAAGTAGCAGAGGAAGTATTATTTAGTTACACCATCCAACACTAGCTAATATTATTTAAAGCCAATTTTCCTAATAATTAATCAAGACATCAAATGAAATTACATATCTAAGTGACTGTATTATTTCAAAGTGTGATAATTAAGTCAGAATGACTTTTGGTTTTTTACAATAAGTGCATACTTATAGGGTGATTGCAATAAAAACTTAGTAATGACAAAATAATAATTTTAAATTAAAGATCAATAGTACTTCGTAATTTGTATGATCAACTGAAAGCTTATGAAACAACATTGACTTAATTAGAAAAAATTGTAATTTGATTTTTTCGGGGATCAAGAGGCACTACAATTAAGAATAACGAGAGATCCTTTGACCATCAAAAATGTGGCTGAGTGTGTGGCAAACATGGTGGAAATTCATCAAGATAGGCAATCTTAGTATGGTATTTTGATGAGTTGGAGAACGTGTTGACCTTTCTTGGAAAGTTACTGATTGTGAAAACTTTTCACTTTGGGAAAGTGGTAGCGGCTCGTGGACAAATAAAAATTGCTTAGAATAGAAGTAGATAAAAAATAAAACGTTTTGAGCCCATAAAGATTCAAACTTTATGTGCATGGCTCAAGTTAGGGATGGTCAATCTTAGTCAATTGAGGAGTCAAGGGTTGACTAAAGGGGTTGGTCAATGTTCTTACAATCCAAGGAAGTTGTGTGGGTTGAACTACTGAAGAGTTGGATGAATTTTGAAGACTTGAAGAGTTTGGCATGACAAGAAGACTTGGGTAGATGGATGTGACGTGAAGACTTGAGAGTTGGATGGAGGATGAAAACTTGGAGGAAGATAAGGCACGACTTGCATGGATAAAGGAAATAAGCACGGCTCAACTTCTTCAAGAATAAGCATTAGGGTTTTATCTTGTTAGTTAGTTTTATCTTTTGCTTAAATAGATTAACTTAGATATCTTTTCGATTGTTAATTATGTAACTCTAACTGATTTATCTTAGGAATTTTGGTTTCTAAGTATTCCTAGTTAGCTTATCTTAGGGTTTTTCGGATTTCTAGGAAACCCTAGCTAGTAATTCATTCGTTTAATATTCTTCTAAACCCTAGACATCTCCTACTATATGAAGGAGTTGAATGCATTAAATAAAATTAGTTTTTGAAGTTTAAACACACGTCTCTTTGAGTCTTACGTTCTCTAAATTTTTGGATTTATAATTAGTTAATTCGATCATTTGCTAGCCTAGTTTATTGTTGAAGAATTAGATGGTGCTCTAAGGATACTTTTTGGATCTATTAGTGGTGTGTCTGTATCCAATATGTGCCAAAAGGTTAGTCAACTCATTATCCATTTTCAATACACACAATCTCACGCTTAACCTTAAAATCGCATCAAAATAACTTGTTTGCTATTCTCGATTTATGCGAATGATCTTTCGAGTAAGTCTTGGACTTTGAAGCTTGTATTTTTCGATTTGAATATCCAAAAATACAATAGATTTTGGGTAGGAAATTGTATATATAACCATGATTTAGCCTGTTTAGTTGTTCCAAGGACTTTTTTGGGAGGTCCTTCGTAGATGGTCCTTGGAAAGCAATATATATTTTACTAACCCTAAAAAACATTGACTTGGAATGACGATAGGAGGATATGTTGCACATGGATGTTAGGTCAAGTCTATGGGCGTTTGATAATAAATTGGGTATGTATGATATTTCCTCCCACCCTACTTTCGAGAGAAATCCTTAAGATTATTGTGATGCAAGGTTTGTGAATTGTCGAAAGCTATATATATACATGAATGAAGTTTCCACTCCTATGGAATATGTGTGTGTGTGTGTGTGTGTGTGTGTATAGAGGGATCCACTAAGAAGAGTGCTTAAAATAATAAGGATGAGAAGGAATCTTGACCCTTTAAGTGGTAAGATCCAGCGCATGAGATTTTACGTAAAAAATGATCACTATAATGATAAAAATAGTTACTCTAACGTTGAATATGATCACTATAAGTCTAAAAAATATCTTAGTCACTATGAGTTAAAAAAAGGTCACTATATGTAAGTAAAATGTCATGCGTTGGATCTATGAGATGAAGGGCCAAGATACCTTCGCATCCTTCTCATTTTAAGTATATTTCTTATTTTAACTTTTACCTACATATATATATATATATATATATATATATATATATATATATATTCAATATTCTAATATATATAAGCTAGCCTGAAGGTCTAATATTTTGAGTTCTAAGTACATGTACAGGGACAATTTAGTTAAAAAAAAAATTAGGGCAGTTCGATTGCCCACAAACCTTGGCTTACATTGGCGGTTTTAGTATGGGTCAGTGGATTTAGTGGAATCCATACTAAAAGAAAGAACCTTGTATCACAACATCTCCTAACATATATGCACTCTCAACTCAATGGTAAGGTTGAGGTACTCCTTTACTCTACCCAGGTTTGAAACTTCAAAACAGGTGATTCACTCAATTTCCCTAATATACCCACTCTAGCAGTTGTCCTCACGCCTCCTGCCTATACGACCATGCTCAGCAGGCCTACCGAGTGTCGACATCTCTCTTCTAGTCTGGTAGTCATTCCCACGCCAGCGCCTCATTCGCTTCCTACCTCCACGACCATGCCCAACAAGCCAACCTCCAGCCCTCCCTACTGGCTGCTCGAGTGTCAACTTGTGCGCCTACCTCCTGTCCATGGCCCCACGCCACTCCGCACCTCTACCACTGCACCGCGCCACCGCTAATCAGCCACTCCACTAAGGTAATAAGACACTACTCAATTGATTTGATTTGAAAATTAATTATCAATTATGTAGTCTATTTGTGATTTATTATTTGTGAATTATATTTTAATCTTTGTCATTTTCAAATTTTGATTTATTTGAATGATTTTCAAATCTATTTTCAATGCCATCTATTTTGAATTTATTTTGGATGTCATGGGTGTAAGTAATAATATGTCATGTTATTGATTAAATGGTTTGAAATGCTAACTAGTTGTTTGTTAAAATAATTATTAATTGGTTTTAAATATTGATGAATCATTGTTGATTTAGTTATATTAGTGTATTGTTTGTTGATGAATTGGGACATTGGATTGTAGTAGCTTTTATGCTTAGAATGGCGAATATGGCTGTTATTGAGATGTTGTCATGTGTTGTTGTTTAATTGCTATCCGAACCCATAAGGAAAAAATCATGGCACCGCCACTGTTGGCTTATTTCAATCGGCAAGTATCAATACTAATCATTCTTAATTTCACTGTATGAAGACTTGAAGAGATCATTCACATGCTCATAGCTATTTTCTTTATTTCTTATTTCTTAGGGGATTTGATTTTTTTCACTATTCATTTATTAATTAACTTTAATCGAACTTTGTTGTTAACTAGTAAAATATGTCATTAATACAATTGTTGTTGGGTTGATTTTAATGTATAGTATTATTGAAGATATTTTCATTGCCAAGAAATTCCTAGTTAATACTTAATATAAATATTTCAGGGGAGGTATTTTTTGTAATTTTTTTATACATGAGATCATAATGTCTATAATTAATATATACTTTTCTATATTTTATATCTTCTGTATTCTTATATCTAGTATAACAATACCCTATATATGGTATAACAATATCTATATCTGATATTTTAATATCCTAATATAATTTATATCATGTGTGAATTAGAAAAGCCTCGTCATTTCCAAGATTAACATGTGAATATTGTGAAAAAGTCCAATACTATAGAATTAAAAAATGAAGAAAGTATATGCCACATCTCACGCATATTATCAAGTTTGTATCAGGTGGCACTAGCTTTGTGTCTATAGTTCATTCAATTAAAGTTCAAAAAATGTCTTCACACAGGGTATCTATAAATGTTTCCAAATAATGTAAAAATATTTTTACACGATCTAAAATAAGCTCTTTAAGCATGCATGCTTACTATGGTATAAGAATTATATTATATTATTTTACTAACATTCAATGAACACAATCCTCATTTATCACTATCAGTTTCGATGTACCAATTGAAATCTTAGTCTTTGATGTATATTAAATATTCATGTCCATTTCACAACCCAAGTTAATCCATGCAACCAGCCTTTTGTTGTGTTTTTTAGTTGAAATTTTCATCTTCGTTTACTATTCTTCGGTCAATATTCAACGTAAGATTAGTTAGTGATTATGTTTCCAAAACCTAACTGAGTATGACACACTGCAATAATAGAGATAATCATATAATTTAATCTCGTCGTATCCCATTTGCCTATTATACTATTATGATAAAGCTAGCTATATGTACTTTTGCTTGAGCTCTAAGAGATCAAATACAGAGTATGGAGTATTGCTTTGCTCTTGAGAATATATTTATATGTATTACATGCGTACTTCCTTGCACTTTAAAATTTCAAAGTTGGAGAATTTTGTTAATGTCGAGGCTTATTTTGGGGACTTTTTTTAAGCTTTATTTTTAAATTTATTTCAAAAATAAATTTTAGACTAAAATATTTTTAAAAATAATTTTTTTATAGGTTCGGAATAAAATCGTTGCTCAGTCAACGATTTTGACTTGATTGAATTGGGTTGGTCCATATTTTTAATTAGAAAATCATTGCTCCATGAAGCGATTTTGCCATGAAATCTATTTCAGTAAAAAAAAGTTAAAACGATGCCTGGGGCACTTATTTTTATTTGAATTAATTTTTTTTTTAAAACGCACAGATTGTATTTGGGCCAGCCCATTTCAAGTTGACCCAGGCCATGATTTTGCTTGAGTGAAATTGTTGCCTCAAGCAATGATTTATATCCGAACCTGCATAATCTTATTTTTTAAAAAAATATTTTGGTCCAAAGCCTATTTTTCAAATTACTTTTAAAAAAGTCTATTTTTGGGTCATATTTGGATGGTATTGAATGATAACCTATTAAAAAGAGTAATTTGTATAATGACAAGAATAACCTTAGTATCCTGTATTAATAAACGTATTTGCTTACCTTGTCTTATGATTCATGTAAGTTAGTGACTCAAAGCTAAAATGAAGGTTGAAGGTTGAAGGTTGAAGGTTGAAGGTTGAATGTTAAATGCTATTCATAAAGCAAAACAAAATGTTCAGTAATGGTTCAATATTATATTCATACGAGAATATTTCTTCACCGACTGAAAAGTACCTTCTGGGATGAGTGAAACTGTAGTATATCAGCCTATCATATAACTAACCGTATCATATATACAAGTAATTAATCAGTATGTCAATGCCGTCTCTTAAAGCAATTAGTTACACATTTTCGGCTGACTAACCCAAGTTTTGTCCATGCAACCTTATTCCTTAAGATAAAACTATAGCTCAGTTTTTCGTTTTCTATTTATTTCCTATCAAGAAACTGTATGCGGGACCCATGTCCGTTTGAATTGGGCGCACCGTCCAAAAATTATAAAATATTACTGACACTCTTGTGAGAGAATTAGAGATGTCAAAAATTAATGACGCGAATCACCAACCCTAATCTTTAATGATTTGAATTCGATTTGTACTCGTTTTAAATGTGAAATTAGTAATATGTAACTCGACCTTAACCCGACTTGATATTAACCGATAACTGATTTTATCTTATATTATTTGACCTGAATCTAAACCTGCACCCGACATAAACCTATAACCGACTAGAACTTGTTTGATAATAAAGCAAATTTGAAATGACACTCGACCTGATTATAACCCAAAACAGATTATAAGCCGATATACCTATTATAAACCCGACCTATTGTGACCCATGACCCGTTTTATTTTGATTTTACTAAACTAGTAATAACTTTTAACCTAATATAATTTTGGAAGAAATTGCATTATGTTTGTTGAATTTTACTTTTATATATGATGGATCAAATAATACATCTTAATGACTTTCGACCGACTAACATAATTTGGGGAGGCCTTGCCAAAATAATTTTTTTGTTACAAATCTTAAGTATAATTAAGATTATTAGATGTACATGCTTTATCTAATTTATTTTTTTCAAGAAAATATTAACCTACTTTCTATGAAGTACCCAAATTTGGCTTGTATAATATAACATCCTACTTAATAATTTATTGACATAACTTTGATTGAATATTTTGTAATGCTTTGTTACTTCTGTAAGGGATAGAATTTCTTCTAAAACTTAATGTTTCATCGTGTTTGTTATATGTAGATTAAACGTCCCAAATATTGAATCAATCTAGGTACTATCCGATGTGATAATTATCCGACCCGATAATATATATCTGACCTAAATATGACCTATACTCGAAATTACCCACCACAAATCCGGTTAAAACCCGACTTAATACAACCCAAACTCGAAATTTAACAACACCTGAATTGGCCGAACCAAACCCGACTTGTACCCAAAAGGGTAAATAATCCACCATGATTTGATCCGAGCTAACCCAGAGCTAAGTCTGAACCTGAACCGATAAAGACTTGACTTAATATAACCCGACCCAAATATAACCCGACATGAACTGATCCGAACATGATTGGAGCACCCAAATTGATAGCTCTAAAGAAAATTTACAACTATTTGAATTTAACTAAAAGAGGGTTTTTTATACCCACTCTAAAGTCAGTTAATGTAACTATTTTGCAAGTCTTATTTGAAATAAAGGAGAAACTTATCGGCATATAATCGGATTACTCTCAATCAGACATTCAAAATAATTGGCGCCATAAAGAGGGTCCATCTAACATCCTTCTTTCCAAGCAAACATGATAGATCGGGAAGTTATAGGCAACTAGGCAAGAGCCGAAAGCCTCTTAAAGTAGAATTCAATATTGAAACCAATATGTTGTTACTCCCGACTAAAGGATCCCTCTATCACCACAAGTAGTTAAACCTATCCAACAAGTCATCCAAAATAGATCATGCTCTTTACTTATAAAGGGATGACTATTTGTAGCGAATTCAACAATGAATAACAGAGGTTACACTTATTAAGGCTAACAATAAAAGCCCATCACTATCCAATATGTGGCAGGGTTCATAATAAGTCATACAATTCACCCTGTAGTTGTCAGAGTCTTAAACCATTGAAATGTCTTGTTGTTCCACCTTGTGATGAGTTTTGGTGATGACAATGCAAACGCATTTGATGTTGTTTGCTAAGAATTGTATAGGTTAAGGAAGCAAGTTTCGGAGTAGGAGCAAGGGAGTTCCAAAAGTTGTTTTACTAAGTCAAAGAAGACATCAAGCTTAACAAGAATTATGAAGTAAAGTAAAAAGTAAAAAGTCAGTCATCTATAGGAACTTAAGTATGAGTTCCAGTTGATTGAACCTTCGAGTTCCAGAGTCAAAATTCAAGATGGAGCATCAAAGGAGAAGCTCTAAGCAGTGTAGAGCATGAAGAATAAGCTAAGTATGAGTATACTTAGGATTCATGTAAGCATATAGGTCTAAGTGTTTAGAACACACAAGGTGTATTAATTGGTAAGATTCAAATTTTCTTTTATTAAAAGAGATCTATTAGAGTTTTTATGGAAAATAAATCATTAAACTGAAGTTTTTAGGAAAATTTTTTTATGGAAAACTTCTAATTTAATGAAAATGATTTTATAAATGATTTTATCATAAAAACGTGATTTTGAAAATATATCTTATACTTTCTTTTTTATTGGTTGTGAGTTTCACTTTTCAAGGACCAAATCTTAGTAAGTTTCCTATTTCTATGGGGAAGTGTTGTTGTCTTAGTAAGTATGTAATGTAGTGGATTTGCAATCAATAACTAAATGATTTATATGGCAAGGACACTCTCACGGTCAAATTGATCCAAAGGAAGATTCCTAATCTTATGGGATATTTTCCTTAAAGAGAAGTTGGTCCAAACCAAAAACTATGTAGAACTCTATAGATAAATGTTCTTTGAAACTTATTTTCCACACAACTAGCCTACTCTTAAACATTTTTTTTCTTGAGAGAAAATACTTTATACGCTAGTTTGTCAAAGGCTTAAATCCTTGTTCGAAACTCTATAGTCCTTATGAAAGTAATCTATTGAGTTGTAATCTTTGAGTGCATAATACTTAGTTGTACTAGGGTGTGCATAGTACTGAGTTATACTAGGGTGTGCATAGTACTGAGTTGTACTAGGGTGTGTAGTATTGAGTTGTACTAGGGTGATAAGGTTGAGGAACCTTGTAAGAGTTCATAGTACTGAGTTGTACTAGGGTGACAAGGTTGAGGGATATTTTATAGACTTAGAGTTAAGTCTGAGAGAGAGCAAGAGAGAGCGCTTTGACTTGAGGGAGTCATTGTTAAAGGGAACTCCAATTCTGAGTGGAACTCGAATTGAGAGTAGCTAATAGATTATAATCGAGGATTACCCTAATAGTGTAAAGAGTTGAGAAATCCCGAGTGGTTCGTGGTTTTTCCCTTTGAGTTGGATACAAAGGGTTTCCACGCTAAAATCTCTTGCGTTCCTTTTGTCAAGTTCCTTTCTTCTTACAAGTTCTAGTCTAATTTCGCAAAAAAATTTTATTCACTTACACTTCCAATTTACCTCCCCCCCCCCCCCCCCCCCTTCTTGTAAGTTTTCATCCCCTTCAACATGTCCAAGTAAGCAACAAGAGTAAAGTCGTTCGATATGGTCCAAATTGGAAGATTCGGGTGAGAGAGATGCATGTTGCCAACCTGGAACAACAACTAGGCAAAAAATAGAGCTTGAGTTCAACATGAAGCGTAAGAGTTGATTTTTACCAAAAGACCCCAATCAAGAAAAGGCAACCATAACTACAAGAAAAACCACGATGGAAAGGATTAAAATCTCACGCACAAATATGATAATAAAGGACCAGCGACAACGTTTGGTGTCGAGTCTTTTGCTACACTGGTTGATGTAGCTGAAGAATTGTTCAAACGCTTGCAAGTTGTGTCGATTATTTATAGGGCAGTATTGAAGGCATTTTTTCCATACACTTCATAAGTAGTTGGAAGAGACAAAAGACCTCTAGGATACTCATGAAAATGAAGCAAGGGCTCGATAAGTCTCTCAAGGACTTCATTGGAAGTTTCAACACCAATGTAGGCACTATTTCGAGTCTAAATAAATAATTACCAATCTTGGCCTCGCTTAACAACTTGAAGAATAGAAAATTCAAGAACCATCTGGCCGGATTGGATTATCACGAGTTTAAAATCCTTAGCAAATGTTCAACATGAAGCAAGAAATTATATCACATGAGAGGAACTTTTGACAATCATGTCACTGACCGAAAAGGTTAGTCCTAGGAGTGTAGGAAAGGAAACGATAAAGAACATAGAAGGGATAAACAAAAAAGATAGTCAGAGAAACGAAGGTCAAGACCCACCTACAAACCGACACCAAAAGGGGGTGTATTTGACAGGATAAGAGCCTACGAACCAAGGTATACTAATCATGCCCCCTTAACAACCTCATGAGCCACAACGTACGAGATGAAAAAGAATGATACTAGGTGGCGTCACCATCCAAAGATGTTTTCAAAAAAGAGGAACCAGAATTATTTTGAACTTGAAGAGGGATATTTGAATTTCCCGCCTTAGGAATTTGAAGAGGTAACAACTAGACCTGTGCATTAGGTCGAGTTAGGAGGCGGGATGAGTAACAAGCAAAACGGACCGGGTTGGGACATGCCAAAGAAGATACAAAACGAGTCGGGTCGGGCTGGACCAAAGGAGATACATAGTGGGTCGAGTCAGGTCGAGTCGTCTAAAGAGAGTATAGTTTTTATCTATAGAGGGTGATAGTTTGCATGTATCACCTCCAATCTTTGGTAATGGACCATCGGCGATTAAGTAAGTGGAAATAATTAATTATCTGATAACGTTTAAAAGTTTTGGAAACTATTAACTCATTATTGATCTGATTTGACTAATTAAAGAGTCATTAGACCCTTTTATAAACAGAACGGTTAAGTTGACCGTCTAAGATTTTGAAGAGGCACGTTTGAATTTTAACTTATCTTAACACTTATTACTTTATTAGAGAAGCCTTATCACAAAGTGGAAGCATATGGGCCAAATAACACACTTTATGGGGGTAGTGGACCTCATGTGTAATCGACGAAATCAACAATGGGTCCTTGTGAGCTAGTCCAAAATCGAACTAGTGCACTTGGATATCCTTCACTCAACCTTAATGAAATTAATGTTTGTATGTCCCGCGTATTACCTATACCTATGCATAGGCTATATGTTTATAAATAGAATAACTCCTCAACAATTGAGGTATTCAGGCAATGAAATATGGGTAGCCTTTTGTTTTAATTATTTGTTTTGCTGCAAAAAAATAAAAAAATAAAAAAATAAAAAAAAAATAAACAATTGAGGTATTCACTCTCATCTAATATTCAACTGTTCAATACAATGACACTCTTGTCAAAACCTTTGGAAATATACTCCCTCCGCTCTTTTTCGTTTTTCACGTATTCCCCATCCGAAAATTTTAAAATGATATTTTCCAATAAATCATTCTAATTTGATCTGATTTTTTTTTGACTAAAATAACCTCAATTGAATTAAAAAAATTGACGACGATACCCTCAATTTACTTATGAATTATCCAAAATATCCCCACTAACCTTAGAACGTTCAACCCTCATTTACTCTAAGCAGAATTTATTTTTTTTTTAATGTATGAACTTTAAAAATTCCAATGGTAATTAAATACATGCCCCAATTACAACTTGTTTTTAATAGAATTTGATTTTTTTTTTCAAATTATTTTAAATTGATTTCAAGTTAAGAATTTTAATAGTATTTAATCATATATTGGTTTCTTCCCTAATTTCAAATGGAAAGATAAAAAAACCAAAGGGAGTAAATTAAACATGAGAGGGGTTTCCTCACAATCTTTCGACATAAGTTATATGTCTGTCTTGTAGGTTTCACTTAGAATAAAAAAGAAATTATCGGCGTACAACTGGCTCACTCCCCATGAACATGCAAAACAACAATTGTTGGAAAAATTCTAGCATTACAGCATTAAAACTCCTAGAATATCTAGGACTCTAGTTATTGAGTCAATATATATAAGCAAAAGTCTATCATTAGGAGATATCTATGTTAGACATGATGATAAACTCCTTGTTTCTAGGATCATATAGCTCGGTTGGTTTGCTATATATATATAAGTCGGGCCAAGGTTTTGGCAAGACTTAAATTTGTGAGATCAGTTTTAAAAGAGAGCAATTCTTTTGTTATTCTATATGATATTTGTTGCACCAAACTAGCAGCCAATAAACCTCAGCGTCGAGTGTCGACCATCTCAGCAGCCACCGAACTTCAATAATTGTATATAAAATGATGTCCAAAGTAGTTTGAGTTCTTTTAATAATAAAGTATATATGAGAATACGATATAAATTCTAGCTTTTGAAGTTCTCCATTGCTTCTTCCTCAAGAATATTACTTTGTAAATATGTTGGGTTCTTGTTAATTGTGACGAAACAACTTTCAGCTTCCGATATATTATTTTTTTTTTATGTATTTGTATATGATATGTTTTTTTTAAAAAAATCAAAATAGTCATTCAAATATATATAGTAATTTGGTGTTTTTCCCCAAAATACTAATTTTAACTCTATTTAGGCTCCCTTCTTTCTTTCTTTTTCAATAAATCCACTATTTACATTTGCATTTAATTTTTAGAGAGTTTTGGAAGAATAATATTTTAGTGGGAAAGGGGGCAAGTTAATATAAAGTAACTTGCATTAAATATAAAGTAAGTGAGAGGATAGAGATTCCATCAAAAGTAATGTAAGTGGACTAATTATATTTATTGATATTTTGGGAATAGAAAAGGTCATTTATGAAAATAAAAAAAAATTTACAATACCCAATAGGTGAATAGTGGAATGAGGTTATTTATGTTATAAAATATCATATAAAAAATGAATGATTCTAAATGAGAAGAAATTTTCGAAATTTTCTAATGAGGAATACGGGAAGACAAAAAGAACAGATGAAGTATATTGTTTGTAGTAATAAAAACGGTGTATTAAGGAGAAAAACATTTTTTTCAAAAACAGGTTTTGAGCCAATGAGAGAGGGAAAGAGAGATAACATATTAATTTTGGTGGGGACTTTGATACATAAGAGTGTGAAACAATAAAAAATATTTGTACAGAGTTACTTTATTAAATATGAAAGTTATGCGCTTATTTAGAAATTAAATGGCCAAATTATAAAGCGAGTGATGTGTTTGTTCATAAACGGAACTAGTATACTACAAGTACATTATTAGTCCCTCAGTTTTTTATTAATTGCAATATTATACTTGGCGCAAAGATAAAAATAAAAAATAAAAAAAAATCCTTGTTTGAGGTCAATTTATGGGATATTATGTTTCAAATAATAGGTATATAGTTCAAAAATCAAATATAAGTACAAATAAGTTCAGATAAATTCTAATAATAAAAGTTTATATAAAATTAGATATATATACGCTTAGAAAAAATAAGTTGAATAGAATAGAACCGAAAACTTAAAGTATAATATTTCCACTCTAAGAAATATTTCATAATAGATTCCACGCCATACGAACTTAACAACATCTTAGTTTATTTCGTCATTTCGAGGTACTTTTATTTTGCTCCTTCAATACTTATTTTGCTTTGTTACTTTACGTATTACCGTTCTTGTGACGACGTATTTGTAACAGTATAATCACTTGTTATTGTAACTCAAATAATTACATACTACAAGGAGGCACTAATACTATGAGTTCATGTAAATTGATGAGCTGGAAAAAGAAAAAAAAAATAAAGATAGAAAGAAAAGGACGCTGATGCACACATCACACGTTAACACGAATATATATATAGACCATGAACAAAATCTTGTATGCACAATATACAATAAGGTTATTGTATCTCCAATTAAAGTTACTCTTAATATAACAAAAGTTATTCACTTTACTCATCACATGTATAGACCATGAACAAAATCTTGTTATTGTATCTCCATTTAAAGTTACTTCTTAATATAACAAAAGTTATTCCTCAAAGTTGATAAAAAAATGACTGAAATATGTTGTGTTGAAGGGTATTTTTTTATATTAAGGGATAACTTTTGTTGAAATATAATAACTTCATTGTATCTCATATATATACATGATATTTTGTAGACTACGAGAGAGTTGGGCCAAACTATTTAAGAAAACTTTGTTATTGGGACCCAAATATTGAAATTGGTCCAAACACTAGATTTTATGTGCAACATTTAATGTTTCGAGAAAGCCCAATAAAGGCCGAAACACAATATGGTACTCTCCATTTTAAGTTAAGTTAGTGCCTCCAAGCACTCTCTTCAGCCTGCGAACTTGTGCATCATCCAACAAAGTAATCCTCTCAATAACTGCAGATGGCAAGTCATTCTCTGCTAGAGGAACTAGAGGTGGTTCGTGGTTCAGAAGCAGGGACTCGAGCTATTTAAGCTAAAGGTTTCAGATGCTAGGTTAGCAGGACTCCTACAAGGGTATCCTGCAGGTGTAACAGGGAGGTTTTAAGTCTGCTACACAAAAATCGACCACGATCATGGTAGATGCAACGGAAGCGAGGTGGGAACATGAAAATTTTTGTTAGTCGATTTGGGAAACTTGCAATGTGGGTTGGATTAGCTAATCAAATAGGGTAGTGTAGTAATATATTGCGTAAGAGGTCAGTTCAATTTCATCAACTTTGTAGCATTGCTCAAATCCTACCGATTGGATGAGACAGACTATAGTATTACCTACCGATTGTGTGAACAATGAAACAGATGGTATTGCTTCCTACCAATCACTCCAGATATGAAATATAACGGATATATAATGCACATGATAAAACTTTAACTGATTATTTCCAGGAATTAGATAGAGAGGAAACACAGTACGAACTAAGGAAAGGAATGAGCAAAGATATAGCCTTGATGGTATTGTAGCTATAAAGAACTTGCCGACTAGGATGTGGTGAACATTTGGTCTCTTCATTGAGCCTATGACCTTCGTAAGATGTTCATAATCCATTCATGATTAAAATCAAACCACATATGCTAGTACGGAATAAGGAACAATTTCTTATTACTTTTCTTGGTGATGGCAAATTGAGAGAGAAAGAGCTTTTGAGAATATGGCTAAGTATGAGTGGTGTACTCCTTTCTCTTAACCTTTGTTTATTTATATGTAACATTCTTATGTTACAAAATAAACTCATTAGTTCATACTTTACATAAGTATGACCATTTAGCTTCTTAACCTTTTTTGCACTTTAATCCAATCAAAAACTTATATGTGTGACCTCATAGAACCAGTTTATTATTAGCCAAGCACTAATCCAATTAGTTCACAAATCATAGTCGGTTTCTAGCAAAACACTATAATCACCTAAAATAACCTATTATAGTTATCTCCATAAATTTGTCCATATTATACTTAATTGTTACACTTGATCAAAGGACATTTTCCTTCACATTTGGTCTCTTCATTGAGCCTATATACTTTGTAAGATGTTCATAATCATTCATGATTCATCCTTACTATATTGAGTGGATTGGTATTTAGAAATCTCACAAATTCATTGGACAAACTTATACTATATATATGAGACTTAAGAAGAAAAAAATAATGCAGTTTTCATTATTGGAAAAACAAATCTATTGACAACCAATTCAGAAAGGAGATACGTAGTACAATGAAGCACTAGTGCAATACATGAATACATTCCAACAAAAACGGAGCTAAGAGTACAATTTTATTAGAGTTTTTTTTGTTCAATTGCTACAAATAAAAAAAAAACAGAATCGATTTCGAGCATGGCTCACTAGTTAGTTAGGCCATTTAGTTGGTACCACCAAGAACACCCTTGAGCTTCTTCACGACTTCTGCAGGAAGGAATGTAGTTGTTGTAACAATCTCGGTAGGAAGATTGTTAGCGAACAAGGCAAAATCAGTGATCTGAAGTCCTGGGCTTGGGCTGCTGAAGCTAACGAAAGCAATAGCTGATGATTTTCCGGAGTTGAATTGGAAGTGAAGTAGGCCTTGTGGGAAAACCATCACATCACCCCTGTTAAGTGTTTTAAAGTAAACATTGTTAGCTGAAGAAATGAAACCAGCACAAATTCGGCCTTGGATAACAACCAAGACTTCACTGCCCCCTGGGTGAGTGTGCATTGGGATGACACCACCAACGGCGATGTCTAAACGGGCAATGGAAAGGCCGAGGCCATTCACACCAGGGAATTGAGCAGAAAATGCTGGTGTCACGGCAGCCTTGATGAGGTTTGAGGTGTTGCCAGTAGCGGCCAAACCATGGTAAACAAAGTCATCAACTGTGACCTTAGCAGGCATCTTGCAGGAGTAGCCTGCTGGTCCGTCAGGGAGGCTCAAATCTGCAACGCAGAAGTCTCCTGCGGCTGCATAGTAAGGAGAAACGAGGAGGGTAAGAAATAAGAGTGGAAGATACATCTTCGATGAGAAAGTGGATAAGCTAGTAAATTATCTTTGGTCTGGCAATGTCCAATGCTGTAACTGACATGGTTATATAGATCGCAGCAGCATCGCTGTCTATCACCCATATGCATTTCACAGGGCCGGGTCACAGTCGAAACAGTTCACATATTTGGCTCTCTTGTTTAGTGTGGACAAAATTATGGGACTGCTCAGCCGGGGCGCATGTGATTGCATGACCCCATCCTACCTCAGAGTACAAACAACAACTTTTTCTTCTGATGTGTAGCTGTATTATTATTACAGAAGTCATTTATCACTAATTAATTTTCAGCTATGTATGCTGATACCATACTGGTCGTCGAAGGAGTTTTGAGTTAATAATAATCATGACTACTTCATCAATCTTTCTCAAGAAAATGATTGGATAGGTTACATCAATGACTTAACCCTTTGTTTCAGTGATCACAAAAATTACAGAACTTTTTGGTCGTAAGCATTTCTTTTCCTATATGCTTTGTGCTCTGTATGCACACAGTCTCAGAACAAAAGTGTGTTTAGATTAGCCTGTAAGAAGGGGTTCAATTCAGTTGGTGGAGAAATTGAACTGAACCAAATACATTACATATTTCACGAATACTACGATGCTTTGAGACATTTACGTAATCCATTAACCCTCAATCAAGACTCGTTATCACTTTTTACCTTACTCTCTAAATTACTCTATCGACATAACCAGAGCAAATTCCAGACTGAAGGAATACTCACTCCAATGCTTCTGTTTTGTAAGACACTATTAATAAAATGTCTTGTTAGCCATTGGTTCAAAGCCATTTTTCATGCTTTTGCATTTATGAATTGGAGGCATTCATGAGACAATTAGTGTATATGAGCAGGCTTTTCTGTACATAAATGCATGAATAAGATGCATATCTATCAGTACACAAGGGACATAGAGCGCAATGGATCAATGTTTTAAGTAGGAATGAAATATTGATAAGGTGGTCCATAATCAAAAGGTATGGTAAGGAGCAGAAAGTGCCACCTTTGCCAACTTGAGTAGACTTCGCCAGTCTTCATAATATTCCAAAACTCATCCACAGAGATATGTGGAGCTTGTGAATTACCCAATTCATGGGTTTATGCCTATCTTAAGAAATTAAGGGTCCCTTGGTTTCCTTCTTATCTTTGCTCAATTAAGGCCAAAAGCAGAACAAAATTATAAAGTCCCTCCCTTCTTTGATCATAAAATTACACAACATATAATTAAACCAAACTGCACTCTTAGTTCTTAAAACACCCACTTCAATAATATGTCCAAATATAACCACTACTGCAACATACACTGTTATTATCATTGCATCTTTCCAATAGTAGCGCGCTAATGATTGTATGATAGTCAGAAAACAGCGTTAAGGAGTGCATGCTTCCTTTATGTAGATTTTCGCAACAACATAAGCATGTAACGAACAAAGAATAAGCATTTGTAGAGTGATTTTGAAGTCTGTATGGTCATTAACAGTTAGAATATGCAGCATTAAGAATTCTAGCTACGTTTCTTTGGCTCACAGGAATTCAGGTAATGTGATATGCCAAGTAAGCGCAACGGAGGATAAGGTTCATAGACTCAGAACCAATACTTCTGAAACTTTATCTGCCTAATATAATAGCCATACATCTTTAGTACAGAAGATGGGAAGATTTATGTGGTTTGTTCTATATGGTTGTTTTGATCTGTAAACTAAAAGTTCACGAAAATATCTCAGTTAAAGTAGGATATTTTACAGATGTCTGGAAGGCCACAACTTTTTATAACAATTCCAAACTTCTGTAGATCTTTTATGCACAGTTGAGCATGAATAGTTGCTGGGTGTACTAATACAGGTCCCCTCATCTACGGCTACAATAGCCGTTCTCCGATTGAAAACAAGATAAACAGCATAAGGTGGGAAATGAGTTTGCTGAATTGCTGCTCGACGCTAAGCGGGCTTCTGCATAATCAATATGTACGTGATGGAAATAAAATTTGTACCTTGGATAAACATTTTTGTCAAAGCCTAGAATTCAACAAACATAGGGAGTGAATAAGATCGTTGGTTTAATTAGTCACTAACAGGAGTGATCGGAGATCGTTTTCAAAATTTTAAGACCTAGGGACCAAACTACTTTTATCAAAACCCGAAACGGACCCATTTAGGACTATTTTCGAATTTTTACCTCATTTGAATTTTTTTCTATCATACATATGTCAAAAAGATGAAAAAAAAATATGAGAATCATTTATTGTCTAACATGACTTAGCTTTCTTAAAAAAAAAAAATAATCATAATAATACAAATTTCGCGAGAAAAGTGACCATTTTAATATTTTTAAGTGTATCTTTTAGTTTAAAACCAGTCTGAAATAATTTTAACTAGTCTGGTGTATTTTACAAGTCTAGACTGATTTTTGCACTCCCCTAGTCACAAGCACGAACAATCAATTAAGACCAAAACAATTTCAGCTTCGGATAATTAGGTTTATAGTTCTAGCAAAATCTTCAAAATGTGGTAGGATTATAGTCAAATGGCCTGGTTTTCCATCCAAATTAATTCTAGCAGATGTTTCTCTTAATTTAAGTGAGGAGAAATACGTCGGAGTGTTGAGAACATTATATGACCCATCCAAAGCTAATATTGTTATGGGATTGCTTGGAACATTATATCTCGTAGGAGTGTTGAGAACTACGTCGGGCTTTGATTAGTTCAAGTGTACCAATGTCGGGTTGTATTAAGCATAAATATGAGTCGGTCAAATCAAACAAACAACGAAGGCTGAAGAATAAAATACAAATTGTGACCAGAATTTTAAAATAAATTTTCTCTTGACCTTTTACATTATACGTAGCAACTAACTACTAATAAATAATATTGAATCATCCGAAAACAAAAAATACTTTGTCCCAAACAAACCAATTTCATAGTAAACTTCACTCCCCTCATTCTTACTAAAATATTTCAATAAAACTGACTCTTAATTTATAATTGTTATTAACAAAAACTAGGGTAAAATAAGTTATATGTTCTAATGAGGTTATTGCGTGCCTATCAAAAATAATCAAACAATTTCTACTACTATATACTCGGACAAGTAAAGGTTCAATCCCAAGAAATTAATGGATTATGCAATTATTGAGTTCAATCACTAGCAAGTAACTAGATCGAAAAGTATGTGTAATTATTCTAAACTAACTAATGCCATTGAAATGAAATTGATTCAAAAATTTAAGGCATCTACGACTAGGTATCCCCTCTAATGTGAATTAATTCAATATAACGACTCATTTTCCTTCAATTTAGAAAAATAATCTATACATAGGATGAAAGCTCTCTAAATAATACCTAGATTATCTTTTGAGAGTCATTGCTTTCTCTAACGTACTTATACCTACTGATGTGGAGTCGCATAAAATCAAGACATTACACATGGTATTCAACATCAAAACAATCTCGTCAACTACTTATGTGATGACATTGAACACCTTAACCTAAGATTCTAAACTCAATTATGTACAAGAAGTCATTGATGGGATAAAAGTTACTAATTTTTACTAAACTAAATTGAAACTTATTTTTTGCTAAACTGCACATAAATTACTTTAGTGAACATTCTTATCTTAATGTGACCTCAAAAGGGTCTAACTAGTAAGAAAACGAAACCTTGAAAAAATATGGAGTAATGAATAAATAAAATAAATAAAAATTTAGTAACAAATTGACATAATCCAAATCACTTTGGAAGGAAGTGCCTAGTTTCATGACATAATCCAAGTCTTGTCATAAATAAAATAAATAAAAATTTAGTAACAAATTGACATAATCCAAGTCTTGTCAATGAAAAGAAAATAAGAACAGATACTGTAGCCTCTTTGAGCCTTTGCGGTACAGAAAAGACCATGCAATATATACAGGCTGGCTTGTTAAGAAGCCTTACGCTTGTAATTGGGCCCTTGTGTATCTAATTGGATTGTAATTAGATGACCGTTGGCCCGTTACTGTTACTTCTGTGATTATCGGTGCAACATCCACATCACAAGAACTTGCATATGATCAAGAATTTCTTAGATGTATCTAAAAGCTCCTTACTAATTTAAAATTTTAATGAGCTAAAGTTTAAAAAATGAACAAAATACACTCATAAATACACTTATATACCCCCCTCATTCGGATGGAGAAAATGAAAAGAAGAAAAAACGGAGGAAGTATGTAACTACAAACTTGTTCCGCATCTTGTAGAAACAAGTAATATTTTCAAATATTCAATTATTGATCCCCAAATGTTCAGTCAATCCTTGAAAAAACCTATGAGAATCTAAAACGTGAGAAATTCATGTGAAGAAATGATGATCGTTCTAAGAAAGGTCCAACGAAATATGAATAGTCAAGGAATTAAATGACACCAAGTACTTGTATTACTTAGGCCATCACAAATATAAATTAAAGCAACTTTCGTGGCCTCAAATAATTGAGTGTTGAAATTGGCCAAAAGTATCCTTTCATTGGATAATAGATTATAGATGTTGGTGGACGGATCAGGGATGATGGCTTGGGATGTGGTAGTTCACCGGGTTAATGCCTTAACTTACTAAAATAAAACATGTCCATATTTCATCTTTCATTCGAAGTACTAGTAACCCTTATTCACAGTAATCAACAGTAGAGTTATACATACTTCCTCCGTTCTTTCTTTTTTTTTCTTCCCATTTTCCCCATCCGTAAATTTCAAAATGTTGTTTTTATTTGGAATCTTTTTATTTTAGTCTAATATTGTGATTGGGTGGAAAAGTTTGGTTGGGATCATTATCCATGTGATATGTAGCCCTTTGATTGATTTTCTAATTATTTAATGTCATGAACTTTATAAATTTCACTTCTTATTTAATGTTCAACCCACTTGCATCATTTTTAATGGAATCTTAGATTAATTTAAATTATTTTATAGAATCTTAATGATATTTAATATTGTCTTAGTTTCTTCCCTAATTCCAAACGCGAAGGAAAAAAAGAATGGAGGGAGTATTACATAATCTACTTTATATATCTATTTTCACATAATATATAATTAGATTATGATAACTTAGTATTATTAATAATACTGTTCAATCACGTCAAAAAATAATAAAACAATTGTTGCAGCAAATAATGTGTAACCGTTTTCTTGAATGTCAATAATAATAATAATAATAATAATAATAATAATAATAATAAAAATAATAATAATAATAATGTAACACCAAAAGAACTCATCATTCCCATTTTCCACCAAACTCGCATAGTAATAGTATTAGTAGTTGTATTCTTCCATGCTATTCACAATAATTCAGAAACATAGATACAATTTGTATGACAAAAGTAATATGTTGATGTTTTTTGTAATATGCTATAAAACTAATTGTAAGATATGTCCTACAATGTACATAGTTGTCTACCAAAGTACTTAAATTTGCCTATTGAATATTTACATGGGTGCCTTGGTAATTTTCTATCAGATGGAAAGAAAAAAATATTATGATTTTAAGTCACGATTGTAGTGAAGACAATGGTAAAGAATGTGCATCACTGATGCCTGCGTTGTTTAGGATTGAGCGTAGTCTTGTTTTGGATGTGAAAACTTTTATATCTGCAGTGTTTGGCATATATTCACTTGTGTTATCCTTTTGTTTGTTATATCAACACTACATTGGGCCACTGACATAAGTCGCACAACGAAATGGCAGGATTCGGCATGCAGTAGAACATGTATTATATGTATCAGGCCCATTATTTTCTGTTTTTCGAGACCATGAGACTAAAAATTATACTCCCTCCTCCGTCCCTCAAATATTGACCCATTTAACTTTTTGCGTTTTCTAAAATATAACTGTAAACGTTTTTATCTCTAAATTTGTAAGGCAAAAAATTATGAAAACTTTTCTTATAACATGACGTGAATTTGTGAATATTTTCAAGTTATTAATGATTTAGATGTGATTCAAGAGTATGATAATTATACTCGATTGATTATGAAGTATTAAGTTATAATTAATTTTGATAGTTACTACATTATAATAAACTGATAGTCGGGCTTAGTAAATGATTGGATAATTTTCTCACTTATTTTATCGACGAAAATTTTAGTGAAGTGGTTATTTTAAGTATGGCTTACTTAATTGGATTCCCACAATATTTCTTGTTTGATTGTAATATGTTTTTTTAGTAACTCATTTCGTAATTTTACGGTGTATATATTGTTGGAAAGTTAAAAAAAATAAAGAATCGCAAATTAGGAATTAAAAACTATAACAAGTAGATGTGGGTACGGGGTTGTGTCGTGCCCTTCATTGACCGTGTCAACTCATGCCTAGTCTCTTGTCGTGTCGTGCTATATTTTCCTAAAATTTGGCCCATGGCCTGACATAGCCCATGTGTGTGTCGTGTCGTATCGCGTCTCGTGCTCGCCTAATTTATTAACAAAAAATAAAATGAAATACGTAATATAATAAAAAAAATTATTTTAGATTATTTAAATTATATTTTAAGAATATAATAATATAAAAATAATAGTAATATTAATTGTAATATTAATAATAATAATAATAATAATAATAATAATATTACCAATAATAATAGTATTAAATAATATTAAATAATAGCATCAAATAGACAATGGTTATGAGTCGTGTCTCATGCCAAATTAGTGTGTCGCTCCAGTGCTCGTGTCGTGTCTGAGCATGAAATTCTTTTGTTGTTCGCGACCTGCCCGCGACCCCACTCGATGGTGTCGGGCCACAATCGTACTCGTGTCGTGGTTGCCGGCCAAAAGCATGTCGTGTCTATTCGACCCACATGTCGGTCCGGTTCATGTCCAATTCTAATAACAAGGCATATCATCAATGGGAATATTTTGAATAGAATGCTCTTGAGACAAAAAAAAAATTAATAAGCTAGGAGAAATAAAAAAGGAAATTAAGATTTTGATAAAACAAATTAGTAAAAAAAAATAGTACTATTTTAATTTCCTCATTGAATGTTCAGTAAGAATGAAAACTTACATGTCTTTCAGTCATAAATAGTGTATTTATAGCCAAAAGAAGCACAAGCGGATGATGGGCTTATGTGTGTCGTCAAGTCAAACTATCTATGATTAAGCGATTAAGTCTGGCCCAATTCGTCCTCCTTATATTGCTTATCCATGTTGTTCGTGGGATTACAGGGAATGAGCATTAGGACATTGCAAGTAGTTTCTATCCCATAGTCCAATATTTGACTCATACAAGTGTATAGTTCCCTCTGATATGAATCTTATTACAGGTAATTCTGTTATTTTGACTTCAGTTATAGATAAGCGCGTGCATTGATCAGTGTTATTGGTGTTATGCTTACTAGTGTGTGTTTTCGATTTGGTTGACATTAAAAAACGAAAGAATTAAGCGGAAATTTGTGGTGATTTGGCTTCTCCCAAAAACATGGAAAATAAATAATCAAATCCCTCCTTAGTTACTCAACATTATTACATAGGAAGTTAAGAAGTATAAAAAAATAAAGTCAACATGTGGAAGTTAAGATAACAACTTTGATGACATTACTGAAGAGTTGAACTTTGAGATGCCTTATTAGAAGCCACGTTCAATTCTACAAATATCACTTAGAAAACATTATGTGACATGGGAGCAAAGTGATTTTACAGATCTATAAACTTTACGATACTTTTCCTTCTATTTTCAAATGTTTGTGCCAAACACTATAAAGGGTTGTTGTAAAAAGATTATCCTATTTTTTTTTTAATTAATTAGGGCATCTTGGATTACTTGTTAATAGAGGTGGGCACGGGCCGTGTTGTGCTTGCCATGTACTGTGCCAGCTCTTGCCAAGCATATTGTCACGTCGTATCGTGCCTAACTATGGTTGTGTCATGTCGTGTTACCTTTCACTAAAATTCAGCCTATGGCCTAGCACGACCCACATGTCCCACGTGCCTTATACTAGCCTAATTTTTTAAATAAAAAATTAAAATAAAGTACGTAATAAAATAAAATAAAAAACTCGCTCACGTGCATATGCTAAAAAAAATATTGTCGTTGATTACCTAGCCTGTGACCCACGCCACTGATAGCGTGTCATGTCGTGCCGGGTCAAAAGCGTGTCATGTCGTATCGGGTCAAAAGCGTGTCTACTCGTATAATAATTGTATTTGGTCCCATCATTTTTCTCTCTCGTCAATTTACATTTTATATTTTCCTTTACTTTTAAAAAAGTGAAGTTAAGAGTTTTGGACAAACATTTTAAGACAAAGAAAATATTATGAAATATATAACAATGTTTTTCAAGTGAAACGCTAAATGTCGCCCGCAAATTTATCATTAAAGCCCAAAAATTATTTACAATTTTGCCATTATTTTAATTTTCACCCCTTTACTCCCTCATTTTCTCTCTCTATGATAGCCTTTGTCGTTCATGTCAAACATCAACTATGAACATGTCGACGCTTTCAATTAACGTAAAATTCACAATCGGATCCATATATTATGATTAAAAAAACTTTTTGATGCTAAAACAGGCCAAAACGCCCAAAATGGATGGTTTGACCATGGTAGAAATGTCCAGATTGGGCATTTACACTATGGTAGAAACGTCTAAATTGGGATATTCGACCATGGCAGAAACACCCAATCTGAGCGTTTTAGCCTGTTTAGCGTCAAATTTTTTTATCATAATATGTAGATCTTAGGAGTGTAAATTTTACATTAATCGGATGCTTCGATATGTTTGGGATTGATGTTCGGTAAGAACGATAAATGCGATCGTAGAGTGAGAAAGTGAGGGAGTAAAAGGAATGAAAATTAAAATAATGGCAAAACCGTAAATAATTTATGGGCGTTTATGATTAATTTTTCAGACGACGAATAACAACTCCCTTTTTCAAACCATTTTGGATAGTATCCCCATAAATTATTTGCATCTTTAACCCTGGGTTAAAATTAAAATAATGTATCTCATATATTTCCTTTTCTTCCACCTTACTCTCCAATAAATTGATATACTTTTATTCTGACACATTTTTTATTTCATGACCCTAGGTCACCATTGTATCTTTTTTTTTTTACCTTTTAGAAATATAAATCTCACCTTAAATTTTACTAATTTTAAAAATTAATTCTCTATAATTCAATCAAAATTAATAAATATAAAATAATTTCTTTTTAGTATTGATTGATATTTTCATTGTTTTAAAATATTTATTATTATTATATGATTAATATTAATAAAAATATATTTTGAAAAAGATATGAAAAATAATTTACAAACTTAAAAAATAATATATAATGTATTACATTACAACATAAAAACAAAGACTAAAAAAACAACATTAATTAACAAATAAGCAACTTGAGAATACATAACAATGATAATTGACAATGGTGCCACTTTTGACAAAAGGGGAGGGAAAGTATGAGCGGATAGTCTCCCCCTCCTAGTTTTTTCTGCGCCTCACTTGGACAGGAAGAGATGGGTCTTAGTGCAATGTTAACAAGACTGGAGGAACGGGCTGGTTTTTATACTCTTCCAATGGTACCCCTATCTCAGGAGGATGTAAACCATTTAAGGGATCTTCAGCTCTCCAGGCAGAAGCAATGATGGGTCTTCAAGCTATGAAGTGGCTCCTATCTAGGGATTTCAAAAAGGTACAGCTGCTTACCGACTCGCACCTTCTAGTCAATATCCTGAGAGGCGAAGCCACACTCCCGATACAAGTACTCCATACGATATAGTCTTTACAGGAAGTAGGAAAGTCTTTTGAGATGTGCACAATCACCAAAGTTCTCAAAAGCCAGATGCAGTATATTTATAATTAAGCATTTTCTAGTATGTATAATTTAATTTCTTTTCCTAACTTGTTTTAAATTTTTTAAGGGCTTTTGATACAATGGCGGAGAGTCACCACTAGTGGTTCTCTTATCTCCGTCTCCAAGTGGGGGAAATGAAATTTGAAGATTTGAATTCTCATAAGATATGAGTAGTGGTTCAACTACTCTTTTCTTTAATAAGCCACAATTTATATCAACTTTTTTGAAGTGTAAATTTCTATTGCTATCAAACAAGAAGAGACATTTCAAGGGAAGTTCTCATGGAATTTATTATTTTTTTAAAGGGTCTCAAGGAGTTTAACTTTATGTGAAATAATTTTCCCATACACTACATAAAGTAATTGTCCTTTATACTCCTAAATCGTCAAAATAACTCGTCAAAATTAAAGCGACAAAAAGATCCATTAAAAAAAGAAAAACTAAGTAAAAAATATACTACAATTTCAGAAATAAAAAAAATATTCTATTATGAAAATTTTGGGCACATATCACTTGCATAGTTGCATAATATTCCCTCCATTCTTTTTTATTCTTTCTATTTTTTTACACAAATCCCAAAGCAAATTCAAATTTTAAATATCTTTAATTGTGTATTTACAAAAGTTGATATTTGAAAAATATAAATCGTAACGAATCTTTTAAGACCCCATATAATTATATTTTTTCTTATAGATAAGGAATAATTAATAGTGAAAGTTTGACTCCAAAATTTACAGATTATAAATTAAACGAAAAAAACAAAAACAAAAAAACAAAGGGAGTACAATATACTAATCAAACAAGCACGATTGAAATATGAGATTTCCATTGGACTAACTTATCTTAAACGAGATTTACAACTAATTTAATGAGCTTTAGAAAAATGTTCAAAGGTCCAACAAAGGGAACGAACAACGAAAAATGAAGGAATAAATTAATACCATGAAGCCGTACCAAACCACATGACCAGTTGACCACATAGGCCATCACAAATAACAAGCAGCCCTAGCTGTAAAACGTTTCCACCTAATTGAGTGTTGAAATCTGACCCTCGTTAATAATTTATTCGCAATTCGCATCATTGAATCAATGAATCTCCCATCCATCTGATTTGGAAAATAAATATTTATAGTGGAAAACTTTTTTTTTGGACAATTTAACATCTTGTACACCCTTTATTTCTTTTTACTAGTACTTCTTTTAAAATTAATCAGTTTCAAAAATTAGTACTATTTGAAATTTTTACTATTTTTAGAATAATTTTTTGGATTGAAATACTCTCATTAAATAATTAAATAATTAAAATAATAATTTTTTCTTAATTTAAATTGAATATAGCTTTGAAAATCTAACCACATTTAATTTAATCATTTTTAGTCTCCCTCCTTTTTCCTCCATCATAAAGTTTTCTTCCCATTATTAAAAAACTAAGTCTAATATTAAATTATTTTGTTAAATATTTCAATTATAAGAATATTTTCATTTATTGGTGAAAATTTATACATTTTATAGAATACTAATAGTATTTCATGACTTTTAAAGTAAAGTAGAAAACTTAATTGGATAATAATTTTTATCATATTAAATGAAAAAATTATTATAAAAAAAGGTAGAGAGGAAACATACAATGGAGGCAAAAAAATAATGGTAGTTTTAAATGATTTAGAAATTTATATAGTCACATGTATAATTTTTTATGTATAAAATTTTTAATGTTCCAATCTAATATTAATGTAAAGTAAAAAAAAAAAAATAGATGCACCATCTATTAAAAAAAAAGGCAATTTTTTTTTATAATAGCTTAACACGTGTTAAGTATAATACCAACAGGAGTTATGCTTTAGTAATAGTTATAGATTAACCCCACTATCTTCGCATTAGTTATTCACTAAATCTTGATTCCCTAAGATTCTACAGTCAATGCATTATTCTAAAAATTTAATTATTGTGGAAATGAAATCCGAAAATATTATTCAATGTACTTTTTAATTATCATAAGGGAAATTTGCAAAAAACTATTACTTAAGAACACCATCTTGTCAAAAACTACCATATTAAAAAAATCTTGTAAAAAACTATCATATAAAAAAATTCAAATTATACGAGACCACCACATAGTTGTTTTCTAAGCATTGACCTGGTTTTGCGGGGTTAGCTTTTCATGTGAATGGCGCATGTTCGACTATTTGTGTTGGTTGAACTAATTTTTCTTCTTCTTTCTTTTCCCTAATTTCTCCTATTTATTGATAAGCACCTCCAAATAATATCAACTAGACAACATATTCACAAGAACCATGTAACTCAAATCAAGTCACTGAATCAGAACATCCATCCACCTCAAACCCACCAAAGAGAACATCCAAATATTGCTATTCTGAAACATATCGAAGAGGCATGTTTCAAAGAGATGAAATAATGGAGATTTGATAATAGTTATAGTGATGTTTGTTTAAGTAAATGAGATATTGAGGCTCTGATAGTAGTGATGATGAAAGAGGTGTTTATCAATAAAGGGGAAATAAAAGGGAAAAAGACAAAAAAAAAATTTAATTTAACCAACACGTGAGAAGTCAATTTCGTAAAATCAGATCAATATCCCAAAAACCACTATGTGATGTTGGTAATTTTTTTATAAAAATGTGTTTTTCCATTTTAATTTTTTGCAAATTATCTTAATAATAATTACTTCACACTACATAATACGAACGTCTCAAATTAAATGCAAGATTACTACATAATACGAACGTCTCAAATTAAATGCAAGATTTGACTGATTATGTTTTACACGTTACACATGTTTTACGTGGCACATTCTAACACAACCTCCTCAAACTAATTAGGAAATTCCCGTTACATCATATAATGTAAGAAATAATTTTTTTTTTTAAAAAGTGGTCAACAAAAATCAAAAGTCCTCCGTATTTAAGAATCCAAAAATACCATCAAACGCGGAAGACCCCATTCATTCAATCATAATTCATCATTCCCACTTTCCACCAAAACTCTTAGAGAAAAAAAAAAAAAAGAAAAAAATGGGGAAAAAGGCTGTGCTGATAGGAATCAATTACCCAGGAACGAAGGCTGAGCTTAAAGGTTGCATCAATGACGTCAAAAGAATGCACGAATGTCTGATCCAACGGTACGGATTTCATGAGAATGACATCACGGTTTTGATCGATACGGACCGGAATTCTACTCAGCCGACCGGGAAGAATATCCGGCGTGCCCTTCAAAATCTGGTTCGATCTGCTGAACCGGGTGATTATCTTTTTGTTCATTATAGTGGGCATGGTACTCGCTTACCGGCTGAGACCGGTGAAGCTGATGATACCGGTTTTGATGAGTGTATTGTCCCCTCTGATATGAATCTTATTACAGGTAATTCTTTATATTCGTACATTCGTGAATATTACAAAAAATTGATATTT
The DNA here is from genome assembly GCA_026401315.1 of Dysphania ambrosioides. Lineage (NCBI taxonomy): Eukaryota > Viridiplantae > Streptophyta > Magnoliopsida > Caryophyllales > Amaranthaceae > Dysphania > Dysphania ambrosioides. The sequence goes on from CM048667.1 coordinate 6,192,654, forward strand.
GATAAATAGAGATGAATCTACAAATATTTCACATATACTCGGATCTAAAATCTATAATATTTTATTTTAACCAGTGATGTTAATATTTGATTTTTAATTCCTGTACTAGATGATCCTGCAAGGATAGGAATTACGAAATATTTGATGGGAATTAGATTGAAAATGTTGAGTTGACTTTTTTTTTTTTTAATCGGATGTCGGTGATTATGGTTTCGGAGTAGTGGGATTGGTCGATGAGTTTACTAGGTTCAAAATATTCATTGGGAGATGCGAAAAGTGGGGAAAAATAACATTCTGGAATTTGTAGATTATTTTATTGATCCAATTCAATAGAGATTCTCCAAAGTTGTGTGAGAGCATTGATTCCAATTCCTTGTACTGGGGAAATGAAACAATTCATAGTTCTCCATTTGGTCAAAATTAATTCAATCTAACGCTAAGTAATTTGATCACAACGTTAAAACGTGACTTGGAAGATAAAGAGAGATAAATATAAAAATTAGGTACTTTCGAATGCATATTAAACGAGTTTAGTGAAATGCTTATCAAAATGACTAATTAGTGGCCAAACCTTTATTTGCTAATTACGTTTGTAAGTTGAGAAATTAGAGGCAATGCTTCCTCCAAAGAAGGCTGAGTGTAAAAAATAGATGGAGTGCTAAAATCAATAGTATCAAACAGGAGTCATTCATACGTACGAACTACCTTGATTAGTTAGTTAAGTTATACAATTTCTATGTACCCATGAATCCAATGTTCTGTTGTACCAAAAAAAATTTTTTTTGATAAAATTGCGCTTAGCATCTTAATTATTTTTGAAGGATGGCTAAAGATTTATTTCATCAAGAGTAATGTCATATGCGGCAGTTGTATGTCAAGATCGATGTGATGCTAGTGATTGTGTTTAGCTGATGAAAGTGATTAGATTTTTGCATTCTGTATCTTTCATGCTCAAATTTCACTCGTGTATATACCTGCTTCAATTTGACGTTTTCATTTGTTGCAGATGAAGATTTCAAGGAATTAGTGTGCCGAGTCCCAGATGGGTGTCGGATCACAATAGTCTCAGATTCATGCCACAGCGGTGGATTGATTAGTGGGGCAAAAGAGCAAATCGGAGAGAGTACACAATCCCATGGTAAACAAGGCCATAGTGGCTCCTCCGGATTCAGTTTATCAGGTTTCTTAAAGCAAGCAGTGAGGGAGACTGTTACTGATGCCATTGAATCTCGTGGAATCCATCTCCCCCATCATCGCAGTAGGAACTATGAGGCCGACTACAAGGTAGTTGAAGAAGATAGTTATGAAGGCCATAGTGGCTATGTAAAAAGTCGATCTCTTCCCCTTTCGACCCTCATTGCCATGCTCAAGGAAAAGACAGGGAAAGACAACATTGGTGTTGGGGAAATTCGGCCTACCCTCTTCGACATGTTTGGGGAGGACTCTAGTCCAAAGATTAAAAAGTTCATGAAAGTCATCCTAGACAAGCTTCATGGAGGAGGAGAAGGGGGGACTGGGGAGCTCCTAGCTGCTGTTGGTGGACTCGCGATGGAGTTCTTTAAGCAAAAGCTTAATGAGAAGGACGATGACTATGCTAAACCTGCCGCAGAAGCTGAAGTAGAGAGGAAAGAGGAGGTGTATGCTGGTGCAACTAAGAGAATTTTGCCCAGAAATGGGATACTCCTTAGTGGATGTCAGACTGACCAGACTTCTGCCGATGCTAGCCCTTCTGGAAATGCTAGTGAAGCTTATGGAGCTTTCAGCAACTCTATTCAAACTATTCTGAGGGAGTCTGATGGAGACATTCGCAATGATGAGCTCGTGTCAAAGGCTAGGAAGTTGCTCAAGCGTCAGGGTTTTACTCAACGTCCTGGGCTCTATTGCACTGATGAATATGTTGAAGTTCCATTTGTTTGCTGATTTTTTTGGGTTTCTGCTGTGTTGGTATGGCTCTGTGGCATATATACATATATCAAATTTGTGTGTTTGCTTTAGATTGGCCTGCCGTCTTTTTAAGATTATGCATAATATCTTTTTGTTGAAATGCTAGTTATTAATAATTGACATTTCTTCCCATGAAAATGTTGGCTAAAACCAGCGTTCCTGCTTAGCTTTTTAAATGTTTTGAGGGTTTTGGTAATTCTCATTACTTGGTGTTCTTTCTCCACAAAACATGTGAGAATGTTTCTTGATGAGTGTATGATTGTTTCTTCATCAAATTCTTAGAACTTTCAGTTCAACTGCTCGCAGTATCTTTTCATGTTTACTTGTCTTTTTGACATTAATTGTTTGGGTATTAGCTTGGTGGCTTCTAGTTATTCAGTACATTACTTACTATGCGCGTAGGTTTGAAGTTGAAAGATGAACATTGTTGAGACCTGAAAAATCATCCTGTGCCTTAAATTTTGATTGATTGCTGCCAAGATTGCTAGTCTTTGATGCTTTAAAGCAGTTGGCTTACTTGGCTACTAGAAAACCATGTGTGGGAGGCCTGGTAGCGCCTTTACGTGTAATGGTACTATTACTTCTGTGGTAGCTGCCACTTTATCTAAGTAGCTGCTGCAATGGCTCTCGGAGATACGAGGAAAGGCCGAAAACTTAAGCTACCAGAACACCACTAGCCTCTATAAATACTCTCTATTAAGTTAAAAGATTGAAAAATCTGGAAGGACGTGGTATAATCACTTTAATAAATATCTTATGAAAGAAGGGTTCAAAAATAATCAAATTAATCCATGCATTTTCATTAAGCAATTTCAGTCAAGAATCGAATTATTGTAGTTATATTGATTACTTAAACATAATTAGAACTCTTAGTGAGATGAAGAGAACTGTAAAATATTTAATTAAAGATTTAGAAAAGATTAAGTTTTATCTTGGCTGTAAATTGAGCACTTGAAAGATGGAATATTTGTCCACAAGTCAAACTATACTAAAAGAGTTGTAAAACTTTTCACGTAGATAAAACACATCTAATAAATTGTCCAATAGTCGTCTGATACTTAAATGAAAAAGATGACTCATTTTGACCTCAAGAAGAAAATGTGGATATTCATGGTCTAAAGTCTTGAAGTATCAGACCTTAGTGTTATTCGAGCTTTGATATATTTGGCTAACAACATAAGACCTGGCATGACTTTCTAGTGAATTGATTAGCTAATGACAGTAATTTGCCAGACATTAGAAAGGAATAAAGCATTTGATTTGGTATCTTCAAGGAACCCAATAACTCAGTATTGTATTGTATTACCACTCAGATAATCTAGGGGTACACCAGTTATTATATTGTGTTGCCACTCAGATTATGTATATTGCACATATGTTTCAAAAATTCGTTTTATATGCTTCCCAACATATATACTTTGAGGATTAGAGCTAAGGGGCCATTGAAAAAAATATCTTTGAGATAAGAAAACATGATTTACATAAGCCTCCAATGTAGAGTTGCTAAAAAAAAATCAGTTGTCTCGGACTAAAAAGGTCTAAAAGTCTAGAATTTTCACTTAATATGACCTAGTCCAATCCATTAATCAACTCTACTCTGATGTAAAAAACAAAGTAATGATCGTTAATAGTCTTAAAGTGTTGGGCTTGAAATGGTGTAAGGCCCAAAGAAAAGGACCGTATTAACATAGTCATTGATTTATAGCATGATATGATCCTGGAAGTGTTTAAACTTTCAAGAATATACTAATGGATTAAGCAGAACGTTGGGCACTTGGGCTCGTTATAGCAGCCTTATAGGCCTAGGCAACTATTATACCTTTTGAACGCTGCTTTTGGAATGTTTTTTGTTTGGTATGAATTTTCTCACTGGAAAGAGGATTATTCAGTTATTTATCCCTAATTTTTGTTTCATGTGTATTATACTCGTTCATTGGAAAACTTATCATAGGGAGATTTTGTTGGATTGGTTTATTTCTACCAAAACTTTTTATTTTTGACAAAAGGGAAAAGATAGTTTGGCATTCTCCAAAGTCTTTTTGGTAACATAATGTAACTATTATGAAGGGTCATATCAATTAACTTCCGAACTGGTCTATTGGAGCCAACATCATTCCCTTCATGTGTGCATAAGGTTGAAGAATTCGAATTCACTCCTTTGCGCCTCCTAGACTTGCAAAACCATAACCTCGAGGGTTTCGTAGTGCAACTCCGATGGTGAACGACGACTCTTGTATCTTTATTTGCCAACTCACTTTTTCGTATTGCTCCCTTTGTCCCTAAAAAAGAAGTCAAAAAGAAGTCTTCATTTGACTATTTTTTGTGAAAACTTTCTGGTTAAAATGAGGCTCTTTTTAAGGAATATAGAGAGTATAATCATTTTAACAACTTAGGTCTCTAATAGTAAGCATAATCCCTTATAGCTTACAACTCTTTGATAAAAATTAAATAATTACATTGGTTGTTCTCCATAATCCAATAAAAATTTAAAGTGTGATTTACTCTCGAATAGAGTGTAGGTATTATTGTTATAGATTTATCAAGTAGGCCCCTATTTTATAATCATTGGAGTTGCTCTTACCTATTCTACTCCCCTCTTTAGACCTCCATGGCTTACCAAGTTTCTTTGTCTTTGAAGAAAATGTAAATGTCTTATGTCAAAAAAAAAAAAAAAAAAAAAGTGAGGGTAGTGGAAATGACTAAGGGATGTAATATCTTGTTTATTTGTTTTATAGGATCATACTCAGTGGACCCTACAGATTCAACTTCTGGTGTGTACTAACCATTCTTTCAGTAACATTATTGATTTAGTAGTGAGATAAATTATAGTGAGACTATAAAAATACGATAGCATTGTGATGTTATAAACGGATGTGCAGGCTCATAACATGGTGCACAATATCTCAATACTGTGAGGATGTTAACTATGGAGCATTTGATACAGTGGGAGTGGTAGTTAAGACTATTGGAACGAGAGTGGCTCATGCCTCATCACTAGACCTGTGCATTAAGTCGGGTCAGGGCCCAGATGACTCTCAAGTAAAACGGACAGGGCCTGGTCAAAGAATATCCAAAACGGGCCGGGGCAAAAGAGATACATAACGGGCTGAGTTAGGTCAAGCCGTCCAAGGAGAGTATAGTTTTTAACTACAGAGGGTGATTGTTTACATGTATCATTTCCAATCTTTGATAGTGGACCATCGGCAAGTAAATGAAAATAATTCATTATCCGATAGTGTTTAAAAGTTTTAGAAACTATTGCCCTATTATTAACCTGACTTGACCCATTAAAGACCCAATAAGATATGACATTTTAAGAGACCGACCTATTAGGCCCATTATTGATTATGAGCTCTTAACGAGGCTCCTTCCATTTGAACAGGTCTACTTATGACTTCATAACTTACATTGAGATACGAGATAGTGTTGTTTCTTTCAAAACATCCACCATTACGGGGTGATAATAAACCGAAACAATGTTGGCCATGACATATGGAGTGAAAACTATGGAGATTATGGGGTTTCAAAAACTAAATATAAAAAATCTAGACTAGAAGTTGAATTGAATTGTGGAATAGCTTGTGATGTTTTTTTTTTTTTTATTCAAATTAGCAAAAAGTTGTGCTTGACTCCACTCATATATGAACGAATCAATTAAAGCTTAAACTCAATATTTTATTTTGAGTATTTTGTTTCACAAAAAGGACATTAAATCAAATCAAACAAAGTTGGAGTAGCAATTTAGCAACCATTCTTATATACATGTTGATTTAGATGATTTTATGGAAGAGAAATTCCTAATTTATAATTGATATAAATGTATCATAGAGTATTTTTGTAATCTCATTTTTATATTTGAGATCATAATGTTTATACCTTATATTAGTTTTTCTATATTTTTATATCTTCTTTATTTCTATATCTAATATTACAATACCTATATTTAATATAACAATAGCTATATCTAATATAAATATATATATTTAAAATATTAATATTCTTATATAATTTATATCAAGTATAAGTTAGGAAAATCTCTTTTATGAAATAATTGTTTCCATGGACGTGAGAATAGAATTTTTTTTTTGAAAGTTTTTTCTATTTTAAAACATGTGATACATATTTTTGTTTGAAACAATTTTGAATTTTTTGAGCTAATGTAGAATGTGGGATTTTGGAAAGAATAGTTTTTCTTTTTTCTTTTCAATTACATTATAACCATTATTTAAAATGGGGTTTTAAGCCTTCCACTTAAAAGTGTTATTATATTATTAAATGATTATAACCATTATTTAAAATGGGGTTTATAACCATTATAAATTATAAATTATAAATCATAAATTATTTTGCTACTCATTTGTGGTCTTCATTTATTTTGAAAATCATTGGTATGCCTATCTTATCAACAAAATATAGGAAACAAATATATCAATTAATTAATCAAGAAGAATTATTGCCCTATAAAAAGTTCTTAATTAGGGACTTAAACAAGAGTATACCCTAAGTCTAAGGGCACGAAGAAATTGACATTTATGTTGCCTCCTTTATCTATTTGCTTGGTCTTTTCTTTCACTTAATACAAAGCGCGGAGGGTACTAATCAAATTCGAATACTTGTTTAAGTATTTGGTCGAGGATTGTGTTCTTAAGAAATTTCCTTTTCCAATTATAATTTTATGGCATTTGAATAAAAAGTTTTTTTTAGTATAAATACTTAATTTTTTCAAAAATGATGACGAGTGAGTAATGTTTTTTCGTTTTTATGATTGGGTAGAACAAATATAATTAAATAAATTGTTATCAAGATCTCACTTGCTAATACTATTATTTATTTATTTTTATATAGATTTTAAACGTACTAATACTTTAACTTTTAAGTAACAAACTAAAAATGTTCATAGTATTTGAGGATTAATTACTAGCAATTATCGCAGAAGAAGTGTATACGGAAACTCTTTAATAAATTCTCTCTCCCACGGTGCTCGGAACAACCAAGGAATCATTCGTCAAAAGTTCCTCAAGTGAGTGAACATAAACGGACACACTTACTGTACTTGATAAAAGGCTACAACCTACAAGTCATGCAACTATGAAGGGGAATCGAACTAACAACTAAGCCTATGAAAAACTCTAACGTTCCAATAGATGAAATACATGGGATAGAAAAGAAGTACAAAGCCCTAAAGTGATCTCTCTAATGAACATCGTTAACCTTAGGATATTACACTAAGACCAAATGATTGTAAATTTGTAATTGTTACATGTAGGCTCTATTTAGTACGGCGTAAAACGTATTCAACTTAAAATGATTTTCCATAAAAAACCATTTACGGTGAAAAACTCATTTTATGGAACTTTTTCGTTGCTTGGGTAAACTGAAAATCAATTGCTCTATTAACTTTTTTAATTGTATTCACTTGTCATTCTTTAACTCTCTTTTTCTGTTATATTTTCTAGTTGTTTGTCATTAGCTAAATTTTGTATGCTATAATAAATATTTTTTTTATATAAAATATACAATATATTTTTTCTGATCTATTAATAACATATTACATTATACAAAATATCGCCATAAAACCAAAGAACCCTAAAAAAATTGATTCAACATTATAAAATAATTTTAAGCTAACTATAAAAGAGTATTCACAATTGAATAAGAAACCCAATAAAATAGGTGAACCAATCAACTAGTTGAATTGTAATAGTTTGTAATTTTACATTTTAAATTCTAACAGAAAGAAAATTTATACTCTAATTTCAAATAAATTGTTGATTGCTCCATTTCATGAGAAACTTTCATGATTCAATCGAATCAAGGGAAAATCTAAGGGGTTTTTTTTTTTATTATTATTTTTGACTAAAATGGATGAAATTTGTTCAAATTCATGATATAGTTCTATAATTTAATAATCAAGGCATGAGGTTCGAAGAAAACGTGATGATATTCGAAGAAAATGAAAAGAAATTGTGGATTTTTTCCCCAACTTTTAAAAGAGAGAAAGTGTGTAGTAGAGAGATATGCTGTCAAGAAGATGAGAAATGAAAAATGTTTGAGTAGAGTAGGGCATGGGCCGGGTCGAGCATGCACGCATTTGATACAGTATGACACAAGTAAGGTCGTGACATGACATGACACACTGTCCGTGGACAGCAAAAAAAATTTAGGCACTAGCACGTGAGTAGCATGCCAATTTGGCATGAGGCACGATCAGAAACACACTATTATTTAGCACTATTTAATATAGTTAATATTATTATATTCTTACAATATAGTTTATATTATCTAAAATTTATTTTTTTTAATTCTTTTATATACTTTATTTTAATTTTTTTGTTAAAAAAATTAGGCCAGCACGAGGCAAGACACGGCACGCCAAGAATATGGGCCATGCTAGGCCATTGTCTGAGTTTTAGGAAAATGTAGCACGACCACAATTAGGTACGACACGACCACAATTAGGCACGACACCACAAGTGGCCAGACACGAGTTGGCATGGTCCATGACGTGCACGACATGACCCGTGCCCATCTCTATGCATGAGTTAGTAATGTGTGAGTTTTTTGTTAATTGATATTTTTTTTGGAGTTAATGAATGTAAAATTGTTTTACTCCCAGTTTTGGAGAGAAATGTTTTCAATATAGTGTAAAATGAATTTACATTTCATATTTTACATCCTATGTTTTACTTCAAACTAAATAATATAATGGGAAAATAATTTTCAGGGAAAATATTTTATATCATACTAAACAAAGTCGTAATATAAAACATAGATTGAATTTAAAACATAATAATTGTAAATTTGTAATTGTTACATGTAATGTAAAACATAGAAAGACTTTAATAATTGTCATTAGTTTTTGAAACACATTTATACTATATATATTTAGAAATTTGACTTAGATAGATCATATACATACGAGTATATAAGACACAACTTTTTTTCTTATCCCATTTGACTTTTTGCAATCTGTAAGACACGACTTTAAATGTTTTATCTCCAAATTCATGAGATAAAAATTATGAAAATTTGATATTCTAAAAATTTATATTGAGATGCATCCAACAAAATTTCACTTGAATATATTATTTCTTATAAAATAATGAAAATTTATGATCAAGTTTTTCTAACTATGACTCTATAAATAAAAAGGGATAATTTTAATGAGATGAAGAGAGTAATTCATAACCGTGTTTGTTACATGAGTACGCAACAAATTAATTTCAAACAATGGCAATTAAAAAGTGAAACCAGCAAAATATCATGGTCCATGTCCAACATAAGCCCAAATCGCACAACAAAAACCAATCACTTGCAGTAGTCTGTACTCTGTAGTAAAAGGCAAGTATAGAAAAAAAGCATAAACTTTGAAAATTCTGTGATATCATAATTTTTTAATTTTTTTTATTTTATTTGATATTTTTATAATATTTAAAAATAATCTAAAACGCTTTTATATTTGAATTAATAAAATAAAAAATTAATAATGTAAAGTTTAATATTGATATTTATTGAATAAAATATATTACTCCCTCCGTCTCAAATTAGTTGCTACATTTTACTTTTTACGGTTTTCAATACACAACTTAAAACGTTTTTTCCTCTAAATTCGTAAGATAAAAAATTATTAAAAGTTAATATCTAAAAATTTACATCGAGAAACATCCAAAAAAATCCAACTTGAATATATTATTTGTTATAATATAATTAGAATTTATGCTCAAAATTTATAAAATTTGACTCCAAAATAAAAATGTAGCAAATAAAAAAAAAAGGAAGGGAGGAATTTGGAATTACCAAAAATAGCATACTCAGCAAGAATGTATCCATCATCATAACGAGACAGCCTCTCTCCTCCATAGTCTGACAAAACAGAGTCCAAAATGATTAAAATGCCAGCAAATCACATGCAGTATCCCTTAGACCATTGTCGGTTACACCTCCTCTCGCCAGCTCAAACCCCTCCCTTTCCCCACTCTCACTCCCACTCCCACTTTACCACCATATATTCCCCTCTCATTCCAACTCTCTCACTTCACCCATCCATCCCCTGACATTCCCTATTCATTACTTATGAAGAAGGACGCTTCGTCTCCGTTTTCCGGCGGACTCACTGCCAAACCCGTCGGAAGGCTCCTCCTCTGCTTCGAAACTAAACCCGTCCTCGCTACCCTCTTTATACTCACCCTCGTCCTTTTTATCTGGAACCTCCAGCCTTATTACGACCACTACCTCCTCTCCTCCTCATCCTGCCACTGCACCGCCGCCCCCAACACCTCCATCCCCGCCGCCCCCAACACCTCCATCCCTGCCGCAAGAACCACCTCCTTACTCTCTCTCCCTTTTAAAAACCCAGACCCCAACAAGCGAGAGTTCCACCCACTCGGCAATGCTGCTGCACTGTTCGTTCAAATGGGGGCATACCGAGGCGGACAGAACACTTTCTCAATCGTCGGATTAGCTTCTAAGCCCATCCACGTGTACGGACATCCTTGGTACAAATGCGAATGGGTCCCCTCCAACACGTCTATCCCTCCCACCCGTGCCAAAGCAGTCAAGATCCTACCCGACTGGGGGTACGGCCGTGTCTACACCGTCGTGGTCGTCAACTGCACATTCCCTAACAACCCTAACTCCGACAATTCCGGCGGGAAGCTTCTCCTCTACGCTTACTACTCTCTCTCCCCTAAATACTTCGAGAAGTTCACCGCCTTAACAGAACTCCCCAACTCATACAACGACACCGTTTTCACCTCCCCCCCTCAACTCGACTACCTCTACTGCGGGTCCTCCCTGTACGGAAACCTCAGCGCGTCTCGCATCCGCGAATGGGTCGCGTACCATGCCTGGCTGTTCGGGCCCCGATCCCACTTCGTGTTCCACGATGCAGGAGGGGTGTCGGACGAGGTGAGGAAGGTTCTAGAACCATGGGTGAAACTGGGGAGGGTGACGGTGCAAGATATTAGGGAGCAGGAGAAGTATGATGGGTACTACTACAATCAGTTTTTGGTGGTGAATGATTGCTTGCATAGGTATAGGTTTTTGGCCAAGTGGACTTTTTACTTTGATGTGGATGAGTATATCTATGTTCCGGAAGGCACTAATTTGAGTAGCGTCATGAAGGAGTTTGATGGCTTCACTCAGTTTACTATTGAGCAGAATGCTATGTCTAGCTCTCTTTGCTTCAACAATGACTCTACCAGTGATTATTCCAGGTATTTTTTTTCCATATTTTCTGGGTTTCTTTTGTTTAATTTTGCGTGTTTCTTGATTTATTCTAGTTTTACTTGTTTCTTGATTGTTAATTGTGTGTTTTTCTGGGTTTGTTTTGATTAATTGTGTGTTTTTCTAGGTTAATCGTAATTAATTGAGGTTTTACCGGGTTAATTTGGATTTATTGTGGGTTACTTGATTCTTGATTTAATCCGTAGTATGGTGTGTTGGTTCAAATGTGTTTCATGAATATGGGTTTGTTAGTTTTCTTTTTCGAAAACATGAATGAATGAATGAATGAAGGAAGGAATGAATGAATGTCGATTTATTGATTCTTGATTTGGTTTGGAATATGATATTGGGTTTAATGTGATGTTAATTAAGTTATAGTAGTGGTTTTGTTTTTTGATAACTGGATTGATTAGGGTTTTTTTGTTTGATAGTGGAGAAAAATATTGATTAATTGTGACTGTTTGATTATGTTTCATTTAGATTAATGAGTACAGTATTATGAGAAAACATTCTCTGTTGGTTTTGATTGAGAGTCAAGTAATCAAATTGGGGGGGGGGGGGGGGATCTAGTGAGATTGAGATGCAAGTGGGTGATTAGTTAATTGAAGAATGAATTTACTGAGATTTTGACAGGAGAGGAATGAGGTTTGTTTGTTACTCAAGCTAGGCGGTGTATTATTCTAATACATGAGGGTTTGATTAAGCTGAACACTGCTTTTTATTAATAAATTGGTAGTGCAATACAATAATTGAGCAAAATATTCTTCAAAGTAATGCAATCTTGGCAAACCCTTATGTGGCATGTGTCTACTAGAAACTGATTATGATATGCATATTCGATTGAACAAAGCCTTGTATTCGTTTTTGTAGTTCTTCACCAATGGATGTAGTTAGGATGAGGTTAGTTTCGGCTGTTTGGAATACGTTCTACTTGATGTTGCTTGCTGGTTTTGATGGTGGATGGTTTCCATGTGCATTTTATTGCCTATAATTGATCTTCATCCATCTTTCACTGGCATCATGCTTAGATTTTATCCTACATTTGAAGGTGGTGAGAAATTGAGAATCTAAGGAAGGGAATGTACAAAAATTTATATCAACTTTCTCTTTTATGGAACTTTTATGGAAAGTGAAAAAAGGAATCTCTAGAGGAAGATGTCTAGCTGCCCAGCACTAGGCACTCTATTTTTTTTACGAGTGTCTTGCTTAGAAAGCATCATTATTCTCAAATCTTTTCCTTGCTTTTCTTTCATTTCAAGGTCAAACTAGATCTGTGATACCATTGGTTCATCGAAATGGATCTTATGAACAACTCCGTTTGAAATTTTTGGGTGCTGGAGCATTGGAGCATATTTTGCCAACATTGGGGGTAAGAACTAGGGTGATTTGCTCATACTTGATGTATGTAATCTTGGGTTATTTAGCATACAAATCAATGTCAGGAGTTGATGTATTGATATGTACAACCCCCATGTGGTGGTGCTATGGAAGTCACACCACTACTTATCCTTTTGTTTCTTGGTAATGGAAATTCACTACAAAATGGAAAAGGGAAAAGGAAAGCAACACTCATTTGTTTTAGAAGAAAAGAAAAGCTTTCGAAAGGAGAGATTGGGAAATATAATACTCGTTGTAAAATGCTAATGGTAACATGAAAAGGAGCTAGACTCCAAATAATGTTCAGTTGTGACTTGGTGAACTGATTTTACTTTTACTTTATGGGAAAAGAGGATAAAACAACAGCTGAAAGACTGTATTAATGATACAAGTTTCCTGAGCTATTATGAGTTATTATGTTGAGCGGTTGAGGTGATGATTACTGGTGGCACTGTGGCTTTTGCTATTCGCTTTGTGATGTTTCCATTGAATTTCAGATGTCTTGTCAAGGAATTATAGATGTTCTAAATGGCGCGTTTTTGGGAGGAAGAGGATGAAAGGAGCCTCTGAGCTTAAATGTTTAACCTTATTCATTGTACAGTGTTTGTTTGCTAGGAATTTGATATTTCATGCAATTTTTTGTTTAGATTTTTCTAGTGACCCACATATTGAATAATATATGTCATGATCCGATTCTAGAAATATGTTTTGTCTCATTGTTTCATGATTTTTTTATCGGTCCTGTGCCCATGCCTTGCTCCTATCTCTATCCTAGAAAGTCTACATCTTTGGCAGTTTCTCATAAATATTAATAATATTATCTATTCAACATTTCCAGGCAATGGGGCTTTGAGAAGCTGCTGTTCAGAGACTGGAGGACCAAAATCCGGAGAGATAGAAAATATGCCATCCAAGCGAGGAACGCATTAGCCACCGGAGTTCACATGTCAGAGAACATTGTGGGGAAGTCACTCCACCACAGTGAGACTAAAATCCGGTACTACCACTACCACAACTCTATCCAAGTTGTAGGGGAGCCATGCCGTGTATTCCTCCCACCTTCCGCCAAGAAAAAGATAAATTTCCACGAAAAACTGCCTTACATTTATGACGACAACATGAAGAAACTTGCTGATACCGTCAAGCAGTTTGAACGTGAAACCATTGGTGCTTCCCAGCTTCCCTTGTGACATAACTCCCAAATATAGCCGTAGATGGCTGTAATGTAGGGACCGCGCGGACACGAGTGGTCCTGACTCCTAAGGCTGAGGATAGGTTTAACGTATGGGGGACATAGCATTTGATATACTGACCCGCGCTAAATCGTGATGTATGGCGAGAAGGTGAAGGGGGGCTTTGGTAATATAGGATCATTGTAACGTAGGAGACGTGATGGTGAGGGGGTGAAAGATTTGAAATGGGGGTCTACGTTAGGCTTTTCATTGATACAATTGGGCGACTGTAAAGGTAAAAATGTCTTCCTCTTTTCATTTGTTCATTCATATAATCTTATAGGGTAAATAAGCTTGAGTTTACATTGTTTTTGTGTTTCCTATAGCCAAAGTTTGTAAAGATAAAAACATTTGTAGGACGATATATTTATTAAAACCACTACACTACACTACTCTACACTACTCTACCCTACCCTATTAGGGTCTCTGCTTTTATTACACTTTCTCTCTACTAAGCTAAAAAAGAATTGGTATGCCATTTGGCTTTTACTTGTGTTTTGTTTTTGGTGTTGCTTTCTCTACTTGATTATTATATTATAAGAAATGGGGACTTCTTTGGATGCTGAGAATTTAATGATTGGCCTGCAGAGGTAGCCGACACCCTCTTTATTTTCCATGTATTATTGTTGTATTTTGCGAAGATCGATAAAAGTTTTTGGGACTTATTATAACTATTTATTTATTCGCCAACACTATTTTTTTTGGATTTTACTTTGCTTTTCTTCCCCAAAGAAAAGTTTAAAAGATGTATGTAAAGAACTGGCAAGGCATATATATATATTGGCTTTTAATTCTTTTCTAAAATATTTGGTGATTGAGTGGAGGAATTCTTTAGGTGTATGAGGATTTAATGTTGGGGAAGTTAGCCTCATAGTAAAACCAAAATTAACTTGGAAGTTCAGGAATGGTTTAAAGAAACTCCATTTCTAACCGTCAAACCCAAACATTAAGATTGATAACTCCCCTCATTATCTTACAGTCGTTTGCGTTATTCCCTTCATTTGAAGCCATATCCTTGACTTATAAGGATGTGAAACAACAGACGTGAATTTTAAGTAGAGATGTATGAGGGAAAATAACTCAATTTTAAGTGTTGGGTACCACCTCTAACATTTAACCATTTAAGTTGGGTGATATTTAGATCGATAATAACTATTTACAATGTTACAAATTACAAAATGTGTTAGTTTGTGAACTTCACAGGTGGGTTTTATTTTGTTTCATTTTTCTCATTCACACTTGCGGCAAAAAAGGTGGTGATCGAAAGGGGTGAACTATAGCTGTGATTCTGCGAACGACTAGAGAAACCGAGTGGCTAACAGAGCATCTAGCGAATATGATGTAGCATTATACTATACTATGGTAAGAGTGTGGGCCATTCTATGCCAATTATGGCTATGGTTTGTTGGACATGTTGAATTCCAATCATGTGGGTCAGCTTGTTCAGGTCCAGATCCTCAGAGATGTGTGGCGCATCGTCGGTAGTACGTACCAAAAAGCTTTCATGTCATTGTTCTTTAGTCTTTACTGACGTCTCTATTATCCCCTTCAAAACTGATTGCCCATCTGGAAATTGTATTAATCAAGTTATTAATGGCAGTTCCTCATAGTGTAGTAATAAGGTAATATGACGTTTATCATACTTAAAACTAATTTATTCGAGTAGGCCGCAAACGAAGAGGTTTACAAAATTCAAATTCAAGACCACCAGCCACTGGACCATAAGATTTTACCACATTCTTACCCGTAGTAAGTAGACTTTTTCAAATGAGAGGGGCCTCATTAAAGGTATTTGACCGGCTTGTTTATAAAAGGGTTAATAAATTATAAACTTAATAGGATTGGTCTTTTAAAGGAATATGCTTTATTCACCTTTAATGGGTCAATAGTTTTTAAGACTTTTAAACACTATCAGATAATGTGTTATTTTCACTTATTTGTCGATGGTCCAATGCCAAATATTGGAGGTGATACAAACAAACTATCATCATCTATAAATAAAACTTATACTATCTTTGGCGGTTTGATCTAACTCGACTCGTTTTGTATAATTTTTAGCCCGGTCCGACTTGGTCCGTTTTGCATGTGATCCATCCCAACCCTGACCCGAAGTGAACAAGTAATGTTGACCCATATGGAAATGTTACATTTTTACATTAATATGATTCAGCCCTTTTCGTAGAAACTTTGTTTTATAGTCATAGTTGGCAGTCATATGATAAAGGCTGCATAACGTGGATGTGAACTTGTGTTTTGGGTAAATGAAAATGATTTGAGTAGTTATTTCATTTTTACCCCAATTATATTACGTTCCTAAAATTACTATACAAGTTTATTAGGCAACACGCACCGAGTACATTTCGATTGTACATTTGATATTTGTCATTGTTACATATCGAGGTATTTAGGTTGTCATTCATACATATATAGGTATTTAGGTTGTCATTCCATGTAACACAAGGATGTTATTCTACAAGTATTGTAACATCCCATTATTCATAATTATGTCATTAATTTCCAAACGCAATAAAATGAGAAAATTAAGGGGAAAATCATACAATATCAACACCATAATGGTTCTTATACATAACATACAGCGCAAGCTACTATGCTCAGTTCATTGGTACCTTAATTACTTATTTCTGCCCCTAGAAAAGGATAGTCTGTATATCCTAAAACAGGATCATGAGTATAAAATGTAGTCCTATCATACTTGTTTAAAGGTGCATTAACCTTGAGTCTGTGCACTAAATCAGGATTAGAGATAAAAAGTCGTCCAAATGCTACCAAATCAGCATCTCCATGATCCACAGCTTCCATTCCAAGCTCCCTAGTATACCCCCCACTACTTACAAAACTCCCTTCAAACGCATCCCTTAATGTCCTTAACAGTCGAGCATCAGCTTCAGCTTCTTCGGCAGGCTTGTCAACCACACCCTGGGCCGTGAACCGGGGCTGAGTAACGTGGAGGTAAGCAAGCTTTGAACCTAAGTCGGATTGTAGTTTGTTAAGACAATTGACAACGGCTAGGCCTAATGCTAGTGGGTTGGAATCAAGGGCGTCAAAGTGATCAATGGCAGGTGAGATTCTCACTGCTACGTTTTCAGCTCCTATGGCATCTACAACTGCTTGTACTACTTGCATTAGGAACTTGGTTCTGTTTTCCAATGATCCTCCATACTCGTCGGTTCGATCGTTAATTGCATCCTTGAGGAATTGGTCGATCAAGTAACCGTGAGCTCCATGTATCTCTACTCCATCAAATCCTATTAAAATGTCCACAATAATATCATTATTTAAGCTCAAAGTATGACATGCAACATATTTCCTTTAAAAACTACCGCTCAACAAATTATTCGGAAGAATCTTTTTGCTAAAATGTACCACTGTCTGATTTTGGCCTCTAACCCATGATTCATGCATTGACTAGGCACGTTGCTAGTCACGTGCCTTAACTAAACACCTCACCCTTCTTATCCCCCCCTCCTGAGTGTAGGAACATGGCAACATGCAATGCCGGCAGGAGTTTTCTCTGGCATATTTGTTCATGGACTTGATTCTTAGTTGGACTCATCAAATACTTCAGGTGATATTTTGCTGCTTCTCAGAAGTTTGGGAATGATGAGCAGGTTTTCATATAATTTAATGTCTTAGGAAAGATTGAATGATTTTGCAAAAGGGATGAGTTTGTGAGCAGCAAATTGACAGATAAAATAGAACAAGCAGATGCGGGATCCTCCAGCTATAAATGCTGGTGCAATGCCATTGATGCCCATTTTTATTTAGCTTTGAGGCAATATGCAAGTTTTTTCAGTTGGTAGCATTTGGTAAAAGGCAATTCCCACCTAGTAAGGAATTTTAATAACATGACCCAGTTCAATGAAGCAGACTATGGTTGTTGATCGAGTTGAGGGGGATGCAGTTAATGAGGTGTTGCCTGAGCCCTGACTTATTTGTTACGTGGTAGGTTTCAACAAATTTTCCTACCAAATGGACAGATAGTTTGCTACATGTGTGACAATCCATCTTTGTTATTTCTGTCTTGTAAACTTTCACTCAACAAAGGCAGAAACTGAGATGGGTAGGAAATATACCTGCACGAATGGCGTTGACAGCTGCTTGGCGATAGTCTTGGACGACCTCTAGTATTTGAGGTTTAGTCAGGGCTCGTGGTGGGGTGCACTTCTCGTGAGAACCATCTGGCATCAATATACGCCACTTGTCTGATAAGACTTTGTTAGTTGATGATATTGGCGCACCTCCTTCTGGTTGGTACCCTAGTTACATAAATATCATGTGACATGTGGTTTGATTAGCCTTTTTGATCGAAAATGGTGGGATAAGTAGTAGCAAAATATTAGAAACATAAACCATACAATGGTCAATTGATCATTATATTTTCTTGAATTAGGGCAACATTTTAATTGCAAGGGTATTACAAGTTGCAAGGCTTTTCACTTTTGTTTATCACAAATTTGACTTTGTTTCGTGTTCTCCCTCGTAGAATTAGAATGATGATCACAACTGCCCAAAATTTTTCTTACACTTAAGATGCTCTACAAAGATTATTAAAAATACACAAAGTATTATATATTTACGGGACAAAATAAAGTAATAAAGTAACTGTGCACCTACTAAAAGTGACCCCTCAATATAACAAAAGTTACAATCAAAATTGATAAAGATTGACATGTTGTGTTGAAGGTAATGTTTGTTTTATTAAGAGGTCACTTTTTACTGTTGTATAACTTTTTGTTAAAAATATAAGGATACGATTGTATGAAAGATTATGAAAATATAATAAAGAGGATTATTAACCTTGGTTAGAAACCCGGCCAACGTGCCACAATTGACAAATGAAAATAGCACCCTTAGCATGAACAGAGTCCACTATTTTTTTCCATGCTTCCACTTGTTGGTCTGTGTAGATTCCCGGGCAATGCGCAAACCTGTGGTAATTAAGAGTAGTTTTGATAATTCCGCATAAGTTGATGATAAAGGTAAAACAAAACAGCAATAGTACCACCGGATCAAGGCCAACCGTGAAAAATTAAATGAAACAAAAAAAAATTAGAGATAGAAGAATTAAAGACTATCATCTAGGTAGATCAACCCATAAACTCTATAGTTATAAAATATCAGCAATGTTGGGTAGGTCACTTAGGAGCCCTAAGAATAGCAAGAGTTACCCTGCGGCTGTCTGGGAAATGAGAGTGCCTTCAGTGATAAGTAAGCCGCCAGGAGTGGAGCGTTGACTGTAATACTTTTCAAGAGCATCATTTGGAATTTCATCAATGGCTCGGCATCTGGTCATCGGCGCCAACACTATCCTGCACCCGCATCACATTTTACAGTTTCTTTGTCAGCACTACAAAATTATTGATGATCAAATACATCAACTACCTATGAATATTGGAAGAGTGCTCCTTTTAATATAGCAAAAATTTTAATGTACCAAATTAGTTATGCTACCTTTGTTTTACGTTGAATATATATTTTTTTTAAGACTTTTCTTTACAAGATGAACTCACATTCTCACAGTGATATCTATGGTAAGTCTGGACCAGAAATTCTAGAAGATAGGTCTTTTTCGAAAAATAATGGCTCCACAACAACATAATAATGTCCCTATACTTCTTTAGTGTGTGGATGACAACCAACGGCGGGCCTTCCACTTGGGCCTAGAATCAATTTTGTGGATGATCTCATACGACGTCTCTGAATTAAAAGACGTTACAATAATTTGTCTATATAAATCATGAATTAACCAGATGTTTTTCAAAAATTAGGAGATGAAAATAAGGCCAATGTAATAATCTATCATTATATAACTAATATAATGTGCTGTATGTATAAATATTTTTAAAAATTTGTAATTAAGCTTGTCCCACAACAAAAAAAAAAAAAGAATTTTTAGTTAAATAGTGAAGACTTTACTATCTTCACTTTAATAATATTTTATAATAAAATCATGTTGACTAGGTAGTTAAATTTCCACTTCCCAAACCAAAGGTTTGCATGTTCAATTCCCTGAAACAACAATAATATTTTTTATATCATTTTATCTATGTTAATCTCCAAATTGTTTTTGCATGGATTTTTGTTCACATTATTTACCATCAACCATCATTGCTCCTAAATCATAACATAGAATAGAATATATATGCTAGTACACTATAATTTATAAAACTTAATTTTGAGAAATATCTAAATATCTATCAAACCGAATTAAAAAACCATGATTGCAAATGATAATTAATTTCTCTATTATAAATCCGCAAAAGTATATGGATTGCCTCAAAAAATCGCTTAATTTAGAATATAAAGAAATCAGAATACCATATACTATAAATGACTTCATATAACTAATTCCAATATAAAATAATTGACACAAGAAAAAAACCTGTGAGACAGCTTAAATTTTCCCAACTGGTAAGGAGAAAAAAGATGTTCCCTAACACCATTGACTGCCCCATTCATGGCCAAGTTAATGCTTGCAGCTACCATTGCTATGATGTGATCCAACCCTAAGAATGAATTAGCAACCCCTTTATGTAAATGTTTATGTTTTTATATTTTTTGGTCTCAGAAAAGTAGAGCTGATTAGTTTTCTCAATGAGAGTTTGGATATGCAAGAAGAAATGAGAAGGCAGGAGTAGTTTCATGTTTATATAGGGGATGATGAAGGTGTGAAGAGGAATGAGGAATGAGGAGATGAGGAATGTGCACACGTCAAAAATGTCACCTGGGTATTTTTTTTTTTAATTTTTTATTTGACATGAGGAACATTTGTGTGGTTTGAAACTTTAATTCTGCGACTTGTAAAGGTCAATAAGCCAATAATGCATATGCAGTATTTTTTCATTAGTTTACGAATGAGAGACCTTTGGCATCTACATTTATCACGTTGCCAATTTGACCACTTTTATATGTGTGAATGACTGAAAACGTCCGGTTTCCCATGAAATGACTACACTATTACCAAACTGACCTAACCAGTCAGAGGACGTTTTTGTTCTGTCACTGGGATTCACCAATGTTGGAATCTTGTCCATAATAATGAACAGGTACATAAATCTTTGTTCTAGATTAATGGAATATTTGGAAAAAAGGAAAGATTATTGTTAAGCATGGGCATTATGAGGGTGATTAAAACAATAATCAAGAACTCATACTAATAATACCTCTATTCTTTATTTTTTGGAGTTAAGATAACAATTGGGACCAAACTTTTCAATTTTTTCACCATTTGTGACTTGAAACTTTTTTTTTTTTTTTTTTTGCATATATTTGATACCTAGAATGAATTTTTGGTGGATTTTTTCCCACGATAAATCATGGGGCCCACCCAACATTAATTAAATAGTAAATCCAAAAAAATATTTGATTAATCTAGGGCTTGCCTACTACTGCGTGCGGTTCAATTCACTCTCCAACTCGACATCTATTGTTGCGCATCTTCAATTCAAACTCCCACTCTATTGAAACTCCTCGTCTCCATTGCAAGTCCTTCAATTTCTCGTCTCCATTGGAGGTTTAGTGGTGCAACTCAATCCTTCTCATCGTCCTCCATTGTAAGTCCTTCAATTTCGGATGGATTGCAGCTAGGGGTGGCAATGGGTCCAAGACCCAATCCAGACCCGGTTAGACCCGACCCATTTTTAGGGTATGGATCTAATTTTTTTAAACCCATTGGATCCGGGTCGAATATGTGTCTAAATGTCATTGGGTAGGATATGGGTCCGAGTCTAAAAAATTTAGACCCAGATCCGACACATGACCCGCACATTTAAAAAAATAAAATTAAAATCTAATATTCTTTTAGAACTAAAAGTAAAGATTCATTCATATTGCTCCGCCGCTTTCAACTTTTTCTCATCGCCACTCGCCATGTAACATATTCATATAATTTTGATATATATTTTGTGATTACTAGTTTTTTGTTGTCACGCCCCCGCAAACATATTCAACTGGGTTTGAGATTACTAGTTTTGTGCAATTTTAAAAGCTTGCGAGTACCGATGCACTTGATCTGAGTTTAGGACTTTTGATTTAGTGTTGGATTTTTACTCTAGTGCTTACTTGTTTTCCGCTCACTGAACTAAAGATTGTTTTGCAAGTATTTCGATGATACAAATTGTATACTTAAGAAAGGATTTATTAATTTATTTCATTTGACATAAAATGCAATTTATCTTTCTTTATAACACTTAATCGGTAAACTATGGTCTGAAATGTGAAAATACATCCAATCATAAAACATGTGAATAATAAACACATAAAAATAAAAATATGTTAAGGATCCATTTTGGACCCGAGATCCATCAGATCCAGTGGATTTGGTAAGGGTCTAAAATTTTAGAACCCAATGGATTTGGGGCGAATATGAGTCTAATTTGAAAATAATGGGTATGGGTCCTGGTCTAATAAGACCCGACCCATTGCCATCCCTAATTGCTGCACTCTTTGTCTCCATTACAACTCATTTAAGTGCAGGCATGTAAAATTCAATTTGTTCAATTGCAACTCGTTTAAGTGTTCGAGTTTAGAGTATGGTTTAGGTGCTAATTTTGTGGATTTCGTTAATTGGGTAAGTGATAGCATGGTCATAACCTGTACCATTGCTGACCGAAATTGAAGTTGCTTCTTAAATGCCATAAAATACGGTGGGGTGGGCATAGAACATGGTGAATCGTCATCCCCATAATCCCAGTATATTCAAAGTTAATCCACATCCATTCCTATGATTATTAACACTAATAATTTAAACAACTTATTATTCAACTGCTACTTTTTATCATCATTTTATTTTGCGTAGGAATCTAATCTTTGTACAGTGTCTATAAAATTTGAGAAGTATATTGAATTGAAACTATTAAAGTGGGAGCATATTTCATTCATGTAATTTATATTTTTGGGTGTGTATATATATAGAAGGAGAGGTAATGTTAGTACGGTTTCATTATTTGGGATGTTAATTCTCAAATTATGTTTATTCAGTGTACTTGGCATTATAATTGCACCGTGCTAGTGTGCTACAAGTGTTGTGAAGGTTTGGTAAAACCAAAGATATTGGGGAGCTTTTGAGGTGGGAGGAGAGAGAGGGGACCGTAAGAAGCCATCAAGATGTATGTAGTGGGCGTAAGAGCTATATCTTAGGCTAGTAACACTAATAACTTTGTCATGCCCATTTGATAAATTTACCATTTTAAAAAATATATAGATGAATAATAATAATAGTAATAATAATAAAAATAATAATAATAATAATAATAATAATAATAATAATAATAATACAATATTGTGTTAAACTATTCTTTGCCTCTTTGGTGCCAATTGTTGGAGATATATGGGTATACTACTTACTTTTGCTTCAAAAGATATTCTAGTCCATACTTTCACTTTGTCCCACATAGATGGGTTGAGGGGTTTCTCTTTACTTTATATATGTGTGTCCTCTTTGCTATTGTTGAACATGTAATATGGGTTGCTAGAAGTGGGAAACCTCTCGAGAGCCGCTGCTCGATTCGGTTTGTGGTCGTGACAAGGGTGTGGGTGTGGCAGACTTTTATACATGATTCTACTTTTTTGGCCGAATTTATTTATGCGTTAGTAACGATCACAATATCTTCGTCGATATTGTAATCGTTATTACATTTATTCTTTCCAAGATTTGTTCAGCTGATTACGACAAATATTATATTCTTAAGCCTTAAAATTTCTCTATGATTTTCCTTCTTTTACAACCCAAATTATTCTATATATTTGGTTGGTTTCCTTTCTCTTTGTTATACATAAAAAAATCAAATTGTTGTAGCTTTCTGCCCTCCATTCACACAAAAACTATAAATATATTTCGAGGCATTGTTTTAATGGAGTTCTCAATTCATCCTTACAGAGTACACAGTTAGGGAGAAGTCGTGTAACCCTGGGGGTGTCGATTTCCAAGAGGCTGTGTGTACGAGTGCGGGGAAAATTCGACTTTAGGGCAGTGATATTCTTCACACCACGACGTTTTCTTCTTGGTTGGTTTCCTTTCTCTTTGTTACACATAAAAAAATCGAATTGTTGTAGCTTTCTGCCCTCCATTCACACAAAAACTATAAATATATTTCGAGGCATTGTTTTAATGGAGTTCTCAATTCATCCTTAAAGAGTACACAGTTAGGGAGAAGTCGTGTAACCCTAGGGGTGTCAATTGCCAAGAGGCTGTGTGTACGAGTGCGGGGCAAATTCGACTTTAGGGCAGTGATATTCTTCACACCACGAAGTTTTCTTCTTGGTTTCCAGATAAGATTTTCTTTCATTATTAATCTTAATCCAATATTCTAAAGTCGAATTTCTTGATGATTCTCATTATGCTTTTATTCCTTCTACGGTGCCTTTGATTCTACCATGCTTGATTCCTTTATTCTGGATATGGCTAAAATGGATCCCTTTGACAAAAAAAACTATAAGATGTGGTATGATAAAATGGAAATTTTCCTTGGTTAAATCGGTGTTGATGATGCTCTTACTGTTGATACTGCTCCTTTGAATTCCTATAGAGACTTTGCTAAAAAAAATAAAACTTGTCATGGTATGATATTACACTATATGACTCAAAGACTCTACTTAATCTATAGCAAGTCTAAAAATGCTAAAGACATATGAGATGCTATTAGAGCTAAGTATGGTACTAATGACTTTGAGACTAAAAAATATGCTTGTAGTCGATGGTTGAATTTTCATATGACTGATGACAAATCTGTCCTTGACCAAGTTTATGAATATGAGACTCTATATATGTACTAATATTGTCGTTGAGGGAATGAAGATTTGTGAGACCTTTCAAGCAAACTATCTTCTTGAAAAACTGCCACCTTCTTAGGATACCTATATCCATTCAATGAAGCATAAGCAGAAAGACTTCACTCTCCAGGAATTGATTTCTCACATCAAAATTGAGGAACGAAATAAAATTCAGAAGAAATCTAAACCTTGTGAAAATTCTTCCTCTACTGCCAATCTGTTTGAATCTAAATCTGCAGGTAAAACTAAGGGATTCAAAGGCAAGGGACTGATTCAGGTTCACGACACTAAGTCTAGTAGGTTTTCCAAGAATAATGATTCCCATCAGAAATGTACTTTCAATGGAAAGTGCTATACTTGTGGAGAAATAGGACATTCTTCCAGGTTTTTTTTCTAAGAGACATGGACCTGGTTCTAAAACTAAGGGTAGTAGCAGTAGCTATAAAACACAGGTTAATCTTACTGAAGACATTTTTTTTCTAAGAAAAAGTATACATGTGAATAATAATAATAACAATAATAATAATAATAATAATAATTTGTTCAACTATTCTTGGGTGCCTATAAACCTAAGGGGGAAAGTATGAGGTTTGTTTCATCATTCATTGTCCTGCATGGATTGTTTACAATGGTAACTCATTATGTGTTGATTTTTGGGTTATCATTCTCCCTTTTCTGGCATTTCAAATTCAAATATGTCCAAAGTCTTTATTAAGTTTTATGTTTAATAACTTATATTATGAGGGAATGTCTTTCCTAGTAATGCTCCCTGTCTGCATTACTTTATTAAATTGTGCATAAGGTAGCCGTCTTCCTTTCTATGTTATGGTTTTTTGTTACGATTTCATGTATAGCTTTCTGTTCATCAATAGTTCCATCACTATCCTTAAATCATTTTACTACAACATATTGAACTTTTGCAGGAAAAAAACTTAGTATTCTTATAAATAGATGTAAAGGAAGTGTTGTTGGCAATAGATGTATTATTAATGCAGTGCGTTCTCTTTATGTTTAAGTTTTGATTTATATGAGTGGTATTGAACTGCTAGTATATAGTGTTAGTGTATATAATTTATTCTCTTTAAATGGAATGATTACCCTTATGCATTGAAATGACATGAATATGAATTTACCAAAATGCATTGTCATTCATCATGGTGGAAAGTGGATTGATAAGCCAAGATTGAGTTTCAAGGGGGTAATGTGAAGTTAATTAATGACATCTACTAACTTTGATTCAAGTTATCTTAAAAGACTGATAAACTCACTAGAGTACAACACCACTGTTAAGTTGCATTATTGTGATCCCTTTAATGACTCCATCGGGGAATTAGATTTCTTAGTTATGATGGCACCATTTCTGCAATGTCTTAAAGCTTGCTATATGAGTACATGATGGTAGATGTATTTACTGAGCATGATGATGATGATGATGATGATGATGATGATGATGATGATGATGATGATGATAGTATTAGTGAATATTCTGAAGAGCAACAAGTAACTCAAGATGTAATGGTCATTGAAGATATCACAACTAAAAATGAAACCTTCATCAAAGATCTGACTGATGTTCACCCATTTCATGGTGTTGGATCTAGTAATGTAAGTGATGATATTGATCATGATTAAGAGGGTTCTGATAATGAAGATGATGAAATTAGGGAAGCAAGGGAGAATTTGCAAGTAGATAAAAAGAAAGAGAAATTCTTTGAAGATGAAGTTGAATGACTAAGATAGTTAGCTGCTAGGAAAGAGAAAAGTGTTAAGGTAGTGGATTCAGATTATGATGGTGAAAGTTCAGACTTTGATATATAGTCCTCCAAATTCCAAGGATGAAGCTGGTTGTGGCTACTTGTTACCCCAACGAGTTAATGAGAAGAAACAGAAGAAGGCAACACTTGTTAGCTCATAAAGATATTTGCTTGAACAAGAGTGCCCATCCTACTTAAAACAAGAGTTTGAGAATGCTGTTGTGTTTAGGGAAGCAGTAACTGACTACTGTTTGAACATTGGGAGGGACACTTACTTTCCAAAGAATGATGCAAAAAAAAAATCGATATCAAAATAAGAAAACTCGGCTAGAACAATTGTAATAAGTTTTTATTACTATTTAGTTGTATTTTGTAATATTATTTGAATATTAATTTGGTTGTATTTTGTACTCTTTGAACATTTGGATGTCTTTTTTAGTATTAGTATTTGGTTGTTTAGTAAAAAAAATTATTATATATTAGATTATCGATTGTGACTCACCAAGCAAAAAATTCTAGGTCTGCCACTAAGTACACATCACTTACGATTGTCGTGAACCTTACTCTTCCCTTCCACTGTGAACCTGCCTTGCTGTCTCCCACCTACTGCCACCGCCCTACAACCTCCCACCACCGCCGGTGAGTAGCCGCCGACAGGTTGACCATCCCCCTTCCTCCCTTTTTTCCCTTTGTTTTCCCCTTGATTTATGCTCTAGGATGCATGTTTTAGGAAATTATATATGGTGTTTGTATCGATTTTTATTATGGGTTAAATTTGTATTGAAGTTATATAAGTTTTTATGTTTTATGAACCATGATTTGCATTCTATAATTTCAGAAATCTTTTATGCATAATTTATGGACTAAACATGCTAGTTTTCATGATTTAGGGTTTATGATGCTAAGTTATTGATTTTTGCATGACATTATGAATATTTAGTGATTCATCTATGATAATTTTTATAAGGTTGTAGTAGTTTAAGAGAATTTTCAGATTATATGAACATATGGTTTTGGTATAAAGTGTTAGTTTTCATGTTTTAAGGCCTAATTTCTTATACTAGTAGTTGTTTCATGAATTTATGACTATAGTATGCTGTATTTTTTATGGAATCAATACTATGATATTTGGGATAAATTCTCAGAATATTATGTATGATAAACCATGTTTTAATTGATGTGATTTTCATGTTTTAAAGCTTAAAACTATATACTATTAATACCTATATTAAACTATGGCTATTTTGTGATATATTTATGAGTATTTTGATGATACTATATTGAAAGTAAATTTTTAGATTTTTAGAGTCATAAAAATTGAGTTTTATGTCAAGTAATTTTAGGATTTTAAAACCTTATTCTATAGTATACTAATACAAGTACTACACTACATGTATAGAACATAAAAACAAGTTTTTGTACACAATGAATTTTCCAGAATTTAGTAAATCTAGTTTTTATGGTTTCTTTAAAGTGTACAATAAGTTATACTTTCGTAACATTTAAAAACAATATCATATTAATTGAGGTTAAGTTTTCACTTTTTAATTAAAATATTAGGAACGGTGCTTGGTCATTTCACGAAAAATCGGACGCATTTAGTCATTCACGCATATAAAAGTGGTCAAATTGGCAACGTGATACATGTAGACGCCAAAGGTTTTGCAGCCGTAAACTAACGAAAAAAAACAGTGCATGCAATACGCATATGCATATGCATTACGGATCATTGGCTGATTGACCTTTACTAGTCACTGAATTAGATAAAAAACACCCAAGTGAGATTTTTGACGTATGCACATTGCTCATCTCCTCATTCCTCATTACACCTTCATCATCCCCTATATACGCCTTCTCATTTCTTCTCGCATATACAAACTTTCATTGAGAAAACATATCATCTGTGCTTTTCTGAGACCTGCAAATTCTTTGGGTTGGATCACATTATATTATAGCAATGGCAATCAATGGTGTTGTTGGGGAAGATCTTTTTACTCCTTACCAGTTGGGAAAATTTAAGCTGTCTCACAGTTTTTTTTTTCTTGTGTCAATTATTCTATATTGGAATTAGTTATATGAAGTCAGTTATAGTATATGATACTAGTTTTTTGAAAGAAATTAATAGTATACGATTTTTGGAGCCAATCCTTATATTTTTGTAGGCATGGTTTTTAAATTCGTTTTGATAAATATTTAGATATTTCTCAAAATTAACTTTTATTTATAGTGTACTAGCATATAAATTCTATGTTATGATTTAGGAGCAATGGTTAATAGTAAAGTATGTGAACAAAGTCCATGCAAAAACAATCATGGAGATTTAATTTACATAGACAAATGAAATATATAATATTGTTGTTACAAATAATTCAACATGTAACCATTGGTTTGGGAAGTGAAAATTTAACCACTAACTGAACGTGATTTTATTATTAAACATTATTAAATAGAAGATAGTAAAAGTCTTCATTACTTGTCTTATTTTTTTTTTGGGGGGACAAGTTTAATTACAAAGCTTTAAAAACATTTGTACATCCAACACATTATATTCATAATTATATAATGATAGATGATTATATTTGCCTTATTTTCTTCCCCTAACTTTTGAAAAAAATCTAGTAAATCTATAATTTATACAGACAAATTATTATAACAGTTTTAATTTTGAGACGTCATCGAGACCATTAAATGAAAAAATCCTTTTGAATTAGAGACTTGGAATTAAGACGAAAAGGATTCAAACAATTGAATCTAGGCCCTAGTGGAAGGTTTGTAGTTGGTTGGCATCCACACACTAAAGAAGTACAGGCACATTATTATGTTGTTGTGGTGCCATTTTTTGAAAAAGACCTATATTCAAGAATTCCTAGTCCAGACTTACTATAGTGCGAATGTGAGTTCATCTGCCTAAAGAAAAGTCTAAAAAAATATACCCTCTTCATTCCTTAATGTTTGCCTTATTTTAGTCAAAAAACTCTCACAAAAAATAATCAAATGGGTCAAATATTAAGAAACAGAGGGAGTATTCAACGTGAAACAAAGGTAGCGTAACTAATTTGGTACATTAAAATTTTTGCTATATTATAAGGAGCACTCTTCCAATATTCATAGGTAGTTGATGTATTTGATCATCAATAATTTTGTAGTGCTGACAAAGAAACTGTAAAATGTGATGCGGGTGCAGGATAGCGTTGGCGCCGATGACCAGATGCCGAGCCATTGATGAAATTCCAAATGATGCTCTTGAAAAGTATTACAGTCAACGCTCCACTCCTGGCGGCTTACTTATCACTGAAGGCACTCTCATTTCCCAGACAGCCGCAGGGTAACTCTGCTATTCTTAGGGCTCCTAAGTGACCTACCCAACATTGCTGATATTTTATAATTCAAGACCACTATTGAGTTTATGGGTTGATCTACCTAGATGATAGTCGTTAATTCTTCTATCTCTAATTTTTTTTGTTTCATTTAATTTTTCACGGTTGGCCTTGATCCAGTGGCACTATTGCTGTTTTGTTTTACCTTTATCATCAACTTATGCGAAATTATCAAAACTACCCTTAATTACCACAGGTTTGCGAATTGCCCGAAAATCTACACAGACCAACAAGTGGAAGCATGGAAAAAATAGCGGACTCTGTTCATGCTAAGGGTGCTATTTTCATTTGTCAATTGTGGCACGTTGGCCGAGTTTCTAACCAAGGTTAATAATCCTCTTTATTATATTTTCATAATCGTTCATCCAATCGTATCCTTATATTTTTAACAATACGTAATACAATAGTAAAAAGTGACCTCTTAATAAAACAAACATTAACCTCAACACAACATATGTCAATCTTTATCAATTTTGATTGTAACTTTTTGTTATATCGAGGGGTCACTTTTACTAGGTGCACAATTACTTTATTACTTTATTTTGTCCCGTAAATATATAATACTTTGTGTATTTTAAATAATCTTTGTAGAGCATCTTAAGTGTAAAATTTTTTTTTGGCAATTGTGATCAACATTCTAATTATACGAAGGAGAACACGAAACAAAATAAAATTTGTGATAAACAAAAGTGAAAAGCCTTGCAACTTGTAATTCCCTTGCAATTATAATGTTGCCCTAATTCAAGAAAATATAATGATCAATTGACCATTGTATGGTTTATGCTTCTAATATTTTGCTTTAACTTATCCCAGCATTTTCGATCAAAAAGGCTAATCAAACCACATGTCACATGATATTTATTTAACTAGGGTACCAACCAGACAAGTGGCGTATATTGATGCCAGATGGTTATCATGATGTCAAAACAATTTAGAAAAATAACCTCCCATTTAGAACCACTGTCACTGGCAACGGTTTTATATCCAGTCAGCATTGAGCCTTTTACCCAGTCAGCATAAAACCGATGTCAGTGATAGAGGTTCTTCAGTGACATGGCAGGAAAAGTAAAAACCGCTGTCACTGATAGCGGTTCTTCAGTGAATTGCAGGAAAAGTTAAAACCGCTGTCAGTGACAGCGGTTTTTCAGGGCCTGGGTTTAAATCACCAGCTTCCTCCCTTCTTCCTAGTGCTCGCCCCCATTTCTCTTTCACAAGAACCCTTACCTGACCTCGCCCACTCTGGCGTCTCCAAGCTCCTCCGGCATGACCCCCGAGCTCCTCCACTCCGCCGGCGCGCCTTCTTCCCGGTATTTGTAAGTTTTTTTATATTTTTTTTTCAAATTTTATCTTAAATTTTTATATTATCATAGTAGAGTAGTAGGTATGGATTGATTTTTGTGGTTAGATATAGATTGAATTTTGTTTTTATGTTTAGATTGATTGTAGTATGTGGATTAAAATTATTATTTGGATTTAATTGTGATATTAGGTGTAGATTTTGATATTAGGTGATGTTGTGAATTGAATGTTGTTAATTGTGATAATTTTAATTGTGATATTAGGTGTAATTGTGAATTGAATGTTGTGTATTGGTTTAGATGTAGATTGAATGTTGTGATATTTGTAGCTTGTGGAGTAAAAGAAATATTTGGATTAGATTAGATTAGATTGGATGTTGTTATTAGGTTTAGATTGATTGAATTGGATTGGATATTGTTATTTGTATGTTGTGTAGTATATTTTGATTATTTGGGTTGAATTAATATGTGATGTTATTATTAGGTTTAGATGTGGATTGATTGCATTATAGACATATGAAATATTCTATTTCATTTGGAGGTGGAGATAGCTTTTAAATAAGGCCAGGATGGGATATTAGACCAACGCTTATTAGTGTTGTCATTAAATCTACCTTTTATCTTGTAGGCGTTATGGAAAATTCAAAATATCCTTTGATTTGTCGTTGGGGAGGAACTCTTATTGAATCAAGTTCTAGTGTTGAGTATAGAGGTGGAAGTTGTAGTATTATTCTGGCCAACTCCGACAATTCTATGAAACAGTTAGTTGATAAAGTTTATGATTTGTGTGGGTTGGATCGAACAAGGGTGGTGAAGTTGAAAATGAAGCATGGGACTATGGCTAGGTCCCTTAATGATTCTTACTCATTAGAATGCATGTGGGCATGTATTAGAAGTTTCCCAAACTTCCCAATGGAAATATTTGTTGAAGAAATGCGTCCCACACCTAATGTACAACAAACTATGCCTATTTCACAATCATATACTGAAATGCTTCAAATGTATACACAAAATCAAGTCTTCCTTTCACAAACTCATCCTTATCAACCGATAATGGTTCCTTATCAACCACAAATGCCTAATCATCAAGCTCAAATTCATCCATCATGCTCACAAATGCCTAATCATCAAGCTCAGATTGTTCGTAATGATAAAGCAATTACTGAATTTTCTTTGAATGAAGATGGTTCGTATGTAGCAGAGTCTTCTCGCGGTTTAGTTTCCTAATTGTGGCCTGATGATGACTAGAGTGATGAAGATCCCGATTTCATAGGAGAGGATGTGAATGATGAGGAGGAGGAAGAGGAGGAGGAGGAGGATGAGGGAGAGGAGGATGAGGAGGAGGACAATGAGGAAGAAACAGAAGAAGAAGAACACCATGATGATGGCAACAATGAGATTGTGGAATCAGTTCCCTTCTATGGCCATCTCCATGATTATTTAGACGATGGTAGTTGGTGTATGACTAGAGGTGAGCCTTCCTCCACACCCGGGGTTGAATTTGCAAAGAACATAGAGTTCGCATCTAAGAACGAAATCATTCATCCTGTTAAATTGTTTTGCATCAGAACCAACCACTCCTATTCCACTTATAAATCAAGTAAGAGACTCATTGAACTGGTTTGTAAGAGTAAGTGCGGTTGGAAACTTTGTGCACGTCAAAAGAAACCTGTGGACCCATGTTGGACTATTGTGACCTACAAGGGTCCCCATGCAGTTACTTGCATTAGTGATGCCCATTCACGGGGGGAGGGGGAACATATAAGTGCTGACTTAATAGGCAATTATATCAAGGATTGTATACGGGTAGATCCCACACTTAAAGTTGCTGTGATTATGCAGAAGGTAAGAGATAAGTTCCACTATACCGTTACTTATCACAAGGCCTGGTATGGTAAGCAATCCGTTATCGCAGCGATATATGGTAGTTGGGAAGAATCCTATGAACGATTGCCGGCGCTCATGCAAGCCTTGAGAGATGTGCACCCTGGAATGGCAATAGAATGGTGTCACAAGGCCGAGTACGGTGGAATAAATGTATTCAAAAGGGTATTTTGGGCCTTTAAGCCAAGTATTGACGGCTTCGAACATTGTTTCCCAGTGATAACTATTGACGGTACTCACCTATATGGGAAGTACATGGGGAAACTCCTAACTGCGATAGCTATTGATGGTAACAACCAACTTTATCCACTTGCTTTTGCCCTAGTTGAAGAGGAGAATGGAGATAGTTGGTCTTGGTTTATGGCTTGTATTAGACATCGAGTGACCCAAAGAAGAGGTTTGTGTGTTATTTCTGACCGACACCCTGGAATCATTCACGCTATGAACGAAGAGAACAATGGATGGACACCACCGGATGCGTACCACCGATTTTGCATTCGCCATGTAGCATCTAATCTGAACACTGCCATTAAAGATGTGGCAGTCAAGAAATCTTTCATTCGGACTGCATTCCAACGGAAAAAAATAAAGTGCAGAAAGGTTTTGCGGAACATTGTGCAGAAATCATTGGAAGTTACCGAGTATATTAAGGATATGATGCTAGAAAAATGGTCTTTGGCACACGATGGTTGACACAGATTTGGCTATGCAACCACTAACATGTCTAAAGTGTTCAATGGGGTTATGAGGGGAGCTCGATTCTTACCGATATGTGCAATAGTTGAGTTAACTTACTACCGTGTCAATAAATGGTTTGTCACGAAAAGAGATGCATCAATGAAAAGAATTCTGAACAACATGCCTTACACTTCTTTTATAACTGGGAAGATTGAGGATAACTTAGCAAAGGCTAGATACCACACAGTAGTGCCATTTGATCTTCAGAGAGGTGTGTATGAGATCACTACTGGTAAGGGTGATAGGCTAAGGCAGAAGGGAGATAAACGATATAAAGTTCATTTCCAAAATGTGACTTGCACTTGCAACAAGACTAAAGTTTACCATTACCCTTGTTCTCACGTCTTAGCAGTGTGTGGGCAATACAACTTATCATATGCCCCATTTGTGGATATACATTTTCTTTCAAGTTCGTACCTCTTCTTGATCAAGCTGAATGTAGGCCGTACAGTGGAAACAAGCTCATTGCATATGCAACTTGCATTAGACCTAAAGGACATCCTCGATCTAAGAGATTACGAAATGAGATGAACAAGGTCAATGATAGAGGAGTCACCTGCAGTTTATGTCGAGC
The DNA here is from genome assembly GCA_026401315.1 of Dysphania ambrosioides. Classification (NCBI taxonomy): domain Eukaryota; kingdom Viridiplantae; phylum Streptophyta; class Magnoliopsida; order Caryophyllales; family Amaranthaceae; genus Dysphania; species Dysphania ambrosioides. Next base: position 6,226,848 of record CM048667.1, read on the forward strand.
ACAAGGCCATAATCGAAGGAGTTGTCCCCAACGACCTCCAAGATTAGGAAGCACTTAGTGATGTAGTGATTAGGAAGCACTTAGTGATTAGGAAGCTCATTGTATTTTAACTAAAATCAGAAATCATTTAGAACCTAATATGTAACTTGAACTCTTTATGGTGCAATGTAATGAATTAATGTATGTTCCAATTGTTTATGGTGTAATGTTATGAATTCATTTTTGTTGTACGTAGGATCATGGATCCAGGACCGAGAGATCCATCAGTTCTATGGTTAGGAACGAACCATAGATCCATTCCATTGTGGAATGGAAAAGTTGACCCGGCCAAGCACTTAGTCACTCGGCATCCTAGGAGAACTTTAGAGTGGGCTATTGACCCTAGAGTCCTCCACTACCTCAGACTTGCCGGATTGTACGGCATACATAGACTTGGACATCTTATACTAGATCGTGGCCTCATTACGGCACTACTAGAGCGATGGCGGCCAGAGACCAACTCGTTTCACCTACCGGTCAGAGAGACCACTGTCACATTACGAGATGTGGCCGTACTGACACATCTGCCCATATCGGGCCATGCAGTTACTGGTCCTTCCATCCCAGCCGAGGGACGAGGGATGTTTTAGAGGATGTTCGGGGTGGACCCGCCAGGTCAGGGGCCCATTAGTACAGTGAGGACTAGCTGGTTGAGAGAGACGTTTGGATTGCTTCCAGCTGTTGATGCTGACGATGCTAAGGTCGAGAGATACGCTAGGGTTTACTGCTTGCTAATCATATCTCTATTTTTGTTTCCTGACAAGTCTGGGAAAGACATCAGCCTCATCTATTTGCCACTACTCGACCACAGCTGGAGTGATATTGGTTCGTACAGTTGGGGTAGTGCAGCGTTGGCATGTTTATACAGGAACCTCTGCCGCGCAGTGACTATCAGGGGCGATGTCGTTCCTACCGACGTCGCAGGCCCTTTGGTGATACTTCAGGTACGCTAACATTTAACACGCTTTACATAACACGCTAACTCATAGTATGTATTTGATTACTAACCATTTCATGTCTTTGTAGATTTGAGCATGGGAGCACATGGTATTTTGTCGACCTGCTATTCCTAGTCGTCGTCGATGAGATCGAGATGGAAACCCCGTGGACATCTACTACAACCCCCCACAGCCCACAGACGAATAGCCGCATGGTACGAGGTGGCTTAGATATAGATTCACCCGTGTCCATTTGGCCACTGGTGTGAACTCTTATAGAGACGCACTCGATAGGATGATAGATGATCAGGTGAATGTTTCATAACAGTTGTTTTTTTTTTCCATTGAGCCGTACATTATCTATTTTCCACTAATCAAATTATTTGTGACTTAAATGACTAGATGGTTTGGGACCCATATCCCAATGTCGTTGACTGAGATGAGTGGCGTTCTTTCACTCCGTTGATCTGCTACTTTATAGTGGAGATGCATCTACTCGACCGAGTTTTGCGACAGTTCGGGTTACGACAATACATCCCCATAGAAGCTCTAACCTACCCTCATTTGCACGAAATTGATCGTCGAGGGAGGTCCATGAAGGATTGGGGGGACTTTGCATGCTGAGTGGATCGGGGCTTGGAACAACAGAAACCAATCCATTGTACAGGGACATCCCATCCAGGGACCTATGGACTATTACGATCCATATCTTATATGGTATCGTAGCGTTACACGCCTCATCATTAGTCCGTCATTCGTTCCACCACCGCAACATTTTCATCCGTCAGGGATACCTCTGCACGTCATGGTATGTTGACTTCATTATTTGCAAGTTGATTTCTTTACTTTATTTATCTGATTCTAACTGTTTTCTCCTTTGTAGACCAGCAACTGTTGGTTATTCATGACTACTGTCACGATAACCAAAATTTGCCTGGTCCTACTATCGCAGCTGGAGTGAAGCAGATGTGCGTAGGAGGGCTGGAGCTAGCTGGCCAAGGAGGATTACTGCGAGTGCACCATGAGTCCGGGAATACAGACGACGCACAAGTCACATCGGGTATGCCTTCCTCTTCCCAGACCCATGAGGTCCCCGAGATCTTGACCTTCGAGAGGACCCAAGGTGCATTCGGGTCCACCCAGGGTGAGTCGTCACAATATACGTCTCCTCCATATCCATTCCGATACCCAGCGAGTGGGCTATTCACCCAACAGAGCCAGAGTTCCACCTTTCCTCGATTAGACACTATTGATGAGGAGGACTGGCCTAGTTTCTAGAATTTCTTATGTTACTGGAATTAATGTAAATATATTTCAAACTGTATTGTATATATATAACTATGATTAATTTCATTTATATCAATCTTTATTGTACTTTTGAAGATTTTTGTTCGAGATACAAGAAACGCTGCGGAATTGACACGAACATGTGTTCAAATTGTATCGAACTTGTGTTCGAAAATGATGAATTTGGTTGTTGGATGTTATCATAATGTTTTAAAACGGGTTTAAAATAGAATAGATGGGTGAAATATTTTGCGTCATTAGGCAATTTTAAAACCGCTGTCACTGATAGCGGTTTTAAGCCACCTCTGCCCTTACCCAAATTTCTACACTGGTGACTTGGCCAATGAGATACTGCTGTCACTGACAGCGGTTTTATGCTGACATTAGAACCGTTGTCACTGACATCGGTTTTATGCTGACTGGGTAAATAGGGCTTTGCTGACTCGGATTGAAACCGCTGTCAGTGACAGCGGTTCTAAATTGGAGGTTATTTTTCTAAATTATTCTGAACGGAGGTTAGATTTTGACATATTTTTAAAACAAGGGTCATACATAAAAATTGCACCACCACGAGCCCTAACTAAACCTCAAATACTAGAGGTCGTCCAAGACTATCGCCAAGCAGCTGTCAACGCCATTCGTGCAGGTATATTTCCTACCCATCTCAGTTTCTGCCTTTGTTGAGTGAAAGTTTACAAGACAGAAATAACAAAGATGGATTGTAACACATGTAGCAAACTATCTGTCCATTTGATAAGAAAATTTATTAAAAATTACTAAGAAATAATTCAGGGCTTAGGCAACACCTCATTAACTACATGCCCCTCGTCAACTCAACAACCATAGTCTGCTTCATTGAATTGGGTAATGAAGATTGAAGAAGATATTATAATTCCCTATTAGGTGGGAATTGCCTTTTACCTAATGCTACCAACTGAAAAAACTTGCATCTTGCCTCAAAGCTAAATAAAAATGGGCATCTGGCAATCAACTGACTAAAACCACAATGGCATTGCACCAGCATGTACAGCTGCCATATCCTGCAGGCATAGCATGTAGCCATGTTCCTACATACACTCAGGAAGCGGCGGGGGGGTCAGAAGGGTGAGGTGTTTAGTTAAGGCACGTGACTTGCAACGCACCCAGTCAATGCATGAATATCATGGGTTAAAGGCCAAAGTCAGACAGTGGAACATTTTTGCAAAAAGATTCTTATGAATAATTTCTTAAGTGGTAGTTTATGAAGGAAATGGGTTGCATGTCATACTTTGAGCTTAAATGATGATATTATTGTGAACATTCTAATAGGTTTTGATGGAGTAGAGATACATGGAGCTCACGGTTACTTGATCGACCAATTCCTCAAGGATGCAATTAACGATCGAACAGACGAGTATGGAAGACCATTGGAAACAGAACCAAGTTCCTATTGCATGTAGTACAAGCAGTTGTAGATGCCATAGGAGCTGAAAACGTAGCAGTGAGAATCTCACCTGCCATTGATCACTGTGACGCCCTTGATTCCAACCCGCTAGCATTAGGCCTAGCCGTTGTCAATTGTCTTAATAAACTACACTCCGACTTGGGTTCAAAGCTTGCTTACCTCCACGTTACTCAGCCCCGGTACACGGCCCAGGGTGTGGTTGACAAGCCTGCCGAAGAAGCTGAAGCTGATGCTCGACTGTTAAGGACATTAAGGGATGCGTTTGAAGGGAGTTTTGTAAGTAGTGGGGGGTATACTAGGGAGCTTGGAATGGAAGCTGTGGATCATGGAGATGCTGATTTGGTAGCATTTGGACGACTTTTTATCTCTAATCCTGATTTAGTGCACAGACTTAAGGTTAATGCACCTTTAAACAAGTATGATAGGACTTTATTTTATACTCATGATCCTGTTTTAGGATATACAGACTATCCTTTTCTAGGGGAAGAAATAAGTAATTAAGGTACCAATGAACTGGACATAGTAGCTTGCGCTGTGTGTGATGTATAAGAGCCATTATGGTGTTGATTTTGTATGATTCTCCCCTCAATTGCTCATTTTATTGCGTTTGGAAATTTATGGCATTGTTATGAATAATGGTATAAGAAGTTGATAAGCTTGTTTGCTTCGAATTGAAATAGTAATTTTTATACTATATTTCTTATGTGTATTACGCCTCTTTGAATCATTACATGGCATCAGGATGTTACGATACTTGTAGAACATCCTAGTGTTACATGGAATGACAACCTAAATACCTCAATATGTATGAATGATAAATATCAAATGTACAATCGAAATGTACTCGGTGCGTGTTGCCTAATAAACTTGTATAGTAATTTTAGGAAAGTAACATAATTAGGGTAAAAAATGAAATAACTACTCACATCATTTACCCAAAACACAAGTCCACATCCACTTTATGCATTCTTTATTATATGACTACAAACTATGAGGTCTATGACAATGAAACAAAGTTTCTATTAAAAGGGCTAAATCATAAGAATGTAAAAATGTAAAATTTTCAAAGAGGTTTTCCTAATTCATATCTGATATAAATTAAATCAGGATTTTGAAAGATCAAATATATACATTATTCTATCAGATATAGTTATTATTATATTAAATATAAATATTCTTATTTATACTCTCTTCCATTAATGTTATTTTATTTGGTGTTAACTAATATCTTCACTAAATGGAAACCACAGTTGAATAAACAACAAGAATAGAATTATGACCATGCTATCACTTAACTAATTCACCATGTTCTATGCCTACCCCATTGTATTCTATGGCATCTAAGAAACAACTCCAATTTCGGTCAGCAATGGTAGAGGTTATGACCATTCTATGACTTGCCCAATTCGCGAAATCCACAAATTTAGCACCTAAAGCATATTCTAAACCCTAACCTCTACATTCAACCCACACTTAAACGAGCGAGTGTCACAAACACAATTTGAATTTTACATACCTGCTGCACTTAAACGAGTTGCAATGGAGACGAAGAGTGCGGCAATCCACCCAAAATTGAAAATTTAATTTGAAGGAGATTCAATGGAGTTGGAGTTTGAATACATGCGTAGCAGTAGGCAATAAGGTTGAGGAGATGTCGAGTTTTGGCCTATAGTTTGAAATGAAGTGCAGCCAGCAGTAGCAAGCCCTGGGTGTAGAAACATAAAAAAAAATAACAACTATAAAATGCTTCGGGCACGTACTAATAATATAAGTACTTCGGTTTAATAAAAATACCGAAGCATTTAATCCTAATAAGTGCTTCGGTTTTTTATTAAACCGAAGTATTTAATTTAATTGCTTTGGTTTAAGAAAAAATCGAAGCATTTAAACATTGATTTTATATCTTTTCTTCAATTGCTTCTTAATTCATAAAAACCAAAGTAATTAAGGCGAAGCAATTAAGCACATTTCTACTAGCGTGCGTGCTTTGATTTTTTATTAAACCGAAGTATTTAAATTAATTGCTTCGATTTAATAAAAAACCTAAAGCATTTAAACATTGATTTTACATCTTTTCTTCAATTGCTTCTTAGTTAATAAAAATCGAAGCAATTACGCATATTTTAACTAGTGTGCGCCAGTGCATGGGTTTATTTATCTATTTTGATGTCCTAGTTAGGATATGGGGAGACAACTTTCTCTATTGCTTAATCCAAGTTATTAATTAAATTGTGAGTTGATTGAATAAAATGTTGCGTAATAAGTTCAAGCATGCTATACTTATTTCTGTTTAAATGCTTATTTTAGTTGTTTATATTTTGTAATTTCGTATGTACTCAACTTACTGGTTACATGCTTTGTGTGTGATCTTTGGTCATGACCTTTGCCTTTCAATGACACTGTAATAATCCAATTCTTACCCTTGTAATATTGAAGAGAAGATTTCTAACAGGTATTCGATTGAGCATTTATGCATGGGTGGGTTGAATGAAATGTTACTTTAGTTTAGTTTCTCGAATAATTTCGTTTACTCTAAAGGATTTTAAACAGTTAGTTTGGACTTGAGTTTGATGATATACTTTGGTACTTTGTAATAAGGGCCTAAATGGTTTCAATTTATAATATTTTAAGAGGTTGGTTTGGTGATTGGTTTATTTCAAAAGTCTTTTATTTTTCCGCTGCAAAATTCTGTTTTAAGCCTTAACGTTTGAACACTTGGTGGTAGCACATTGGTAGTTCTCTAAAGGTTTTGGTTTTTGGAAAAAGGGAATTACTGAGGTGTTACAAAGTAGTTCAACGAATGTAAAGTTACTAGAAGTGAATAAGGAACCTTTTTGTCTTTAGAAAGATGATTAAAATATTCTTATTCCTAAATTTTTCTATTTAAGTGATAGATGGGCATTAATGTATCTTGTTGCTCATACATAACCTGACATTATTTTACAGTAAATTTTCTCTTCTCTAATGTATCCAAAAAAGGTCTAGTTGACTTCACAAATACATGACTTTTATCTGACTTCCATAATGCTCGATCACCAAATTTGATATATGTTTACATGTAAACGTACTACCATTTTTTGGCACTATAGGAAATAAACAATTACAACTATTTCTTCTAACCGTTTAGAGAATCTAGCACCCAATATAGCTAATGTGTATTGCTTAGATCAATGATCCAAAATATACAATTAGATTATGGTACAACTCAAGGAATAATACATCAAAGTGATAAGGCAAAACACATCTCACCTAAAATTTTCTTCACCCATGAAATTTAAAAGAATGGTGATATAAATATTCAAAAAGTTCATTCAAGTGAGAATTTGCTAGATTTTCTTACTAAAGCTCTTTCAACTGTTACATTCAAGAAGTTAGTTTACGGCTTCGAATTGCATTGTCGTGAGCATCTTAAGTGATGTAATTATCAGAGGAAGTAAATGCGAGTTGCACTCTTTTTCCAAAGAATTTTTCTAATAAGGTTTTTAACAATGCATATTTTGTTAATGTGTATTATAAAATAATGTACTCTTTTTCATTCACTTGGTGTTTCCCATTGTGTTTTCCATGTAAGGTTTAAATGAGGGATTATTTTAGATAATGGACATTCAAGGGAAAGTATTTTGTAATATTATTTAGATGTCTATTATGTCCCTAATATCCTTAAGAATATTAAAGATTTAGGGTTTTCTAGCTATTTCTATGTAAATTCTCTAACTACTCCCATTATGCGTGTGTATATGTGTGTGTGTGAGACACATATATATCTTTACCCTAAAAAATAACACACTAGTGTATTCTCTCACATCTACTTATTTTGCAATGATACGAAGTAATTATTAATTAATACCTCTTCCAAAAAAATATTAGTTTATAATAATGATGGTAAAAGAAAATTAATAAATTATAATCACACATTAATAAACTATTTTAATCAATGAAAGATAATTGATGTTTAATAACCACAAGTGCTGTGGTGATTTAAAAAAGTACAGCACTTATAACCACAAGTGCTGTGGTTATTTAAAAAACCGCAGCATTTATTCAATGATATTTTCCTAAACTTCCCCTTTGCTAGGCCATTAATAAATGCTGCGATTTTTAAAATAACTGCAATACTTGTGGGTATAGGTGCTGCATTTATTTAAAAAATCGCAGCACTTGTGATTATAAGTGTCGGTTATTTAAATAACCGCAACACTTTTTATTAATATATTACCCCAGACTGCCCTTTTCCAGGACATTTCAAAACACGAAAACTTTTCCCCACACTCCCAACACTTCAACGCACGAAAAAAACCCTAAGTCTACTCTCTTCTTTTCTAGCCCTAACCTTCGTCTTCTCTAGCCCTAACCCCATAACTTAACATCCTCCTTTTCGTCTCTATCCCTAACCCCATGACACCCACTACCTAACTTTCTTCCTCACACAATTTGAAACCTACTCCTCTCTCCCAGTCGTGCCTCCATGGATATGGCGTAGTGACGCGTTTTAAAGCTTACTCATCTCTCCCATTTTGAAGAAGTCTACATACTCTAAAGTTTAAAATCTAAAGGTTTGTATATGCCTTCAACCCTAATATATATATATATATATATATATATATATATATATATATATATTTTTTTTTAATTTTTTTCATAATTTGTTAGTATATTAATGTAAAGATGAAAAACTTTTGTATGTTTAGATCTGCATGTTATATGTTGTGTTTATAAAGGAATAACCCTTAAAAATAGAATTTCATAGATAATATGGTGTTAGAGGCTTTTTTTGGAGAAAATAAGTGGACAAATCCCCCTTCGACCAATTTATTGTTTGTAAATCTCGAAAAAATAACCAGTTTAGACATATTATATGCCTCATTCGGAGTCTTGTAGTCAATATTATGGCTTCTCAAAAAAAAATTTCAATATCTCAAATAAGACGTTACCGAGGCCACTAAAGGGTAACATAGTTGTGTAGTACCTCTAAAAATAGGGGGGTTTAAAAAAAATTACGCCATTCGGACTACCGGGCTAAGAGATATGCTTATTCGAAGTTTTTGAAACCTCATAATAGCACCTGAAATCTATGAAGAATGAATTGGTTGTTTGTTTTGAGTGTAAAATATTGTAGATCGCGATTTTGCATGCCAAAATGAGTGGTCATAATAGAATTTTAGATTTATATGCTTCACGGTTGATCATTTCTTAACTTTTCTTATCTTTTATGATATATTATTTAACACATTATGCATGATATTCTTAGCTTAGATCAGATTATGTTCTTGATTAAATGTGTTGTGTTGTAATAGTATATAACAATTAAATTTGCAAATACAACAATTTTGAGAGATTTTAATTATTAATAATATACTTTTATATGTAATTAACACATAAAATGACCTATTAATTTTTTTTTGTTCTGGAAACCATCAATTGTTGTGGTTTTCTAATATAACCGCAGCATTTAATTTATATGTGTTGCGGTTATATTAGAAAACCGCAACACATATAAATTTCAGAATAAAAAAAATTAAAAAAAAATCAAAAAACCAATTAAATGTTGCGGTTATTAGAAAAACTGCAACAAATATATCTATTAATTGTTGCGGTTTTTCCAAAACCCCCCAGCATATAATGATAAAAAAAAATCAATTTTTTATTTGTTAAAAATATATGTTGCGAAACCAAACAATTATTAACTATATACGCTGCGGTTTTTCTAATAGCCGCAGCATTTGTCGCGTCTAAAAAACTGCATCATTTATTGTTTTCCATGTGCTTCGCCTATATGTGCATCGTATCAATAACCGCAGCATATAGACATTTCTCTACTAGTGTCAATTAGATATGGTTCGATCTATGAGGAGTCTTGCTGACCTTCCAGTATCCTTTTGGGGACATGCTCTCGAAACTGCTGCTTTTACACTAAACAAGACTCCGTCCAAAGCAGTAGATAAGACACCATATGAGTTATGAAGAGGAAGAGTTCCTAGCTTGTCTTATTTATGCATTTGGGGATGCGAGGCTTATGTAAAATGGTTACAGCCTGACAAACTCGCTCCCAAAGCTGAAAAATGTTTCTTCATAGGTGATCCTAAAGAAACAAGGGGCTATTACTTCTACAACCGTCATGAGAATAAAGTCTTTGTTGCCAAGGATTGTACCTTTCTAGAAAAAGATTTTATTTCCAAAGAGGTAAGTGGGAGTAATGTATTTCGAAAAAGTTTGAGAAGTGCAATAAACGGATATGGTTCAAACCATGTCCGAAGCAGAATTACTTGTGCCATTGCCCATGGTAGAGGAAGTGCATCCAATGTATGACCCGACTCCCATGCCTGACCTTGTGCTAGAGGAAGAACATTCAATGCCTGAACCTCCTACTGCCCCACTCGAATCTAATTTGAGCGAAAATTCTCAAGTCGTTGAGAATGAAATTTCTCCTATTGTTGCTCCTCTTAGATCTTGTAGGCCAAGAAACCCACCAAAGAGGTTTGTAGACTTCTTGTTTACTGAAAGTTATGAAATAATGATTTAGAAATTGAGGAACCTACTAACTACAATGATGCCTTGGCGAGTCAAGACTCCAAAAAATGGCTTGGAGCCATGAAGTCTGAAATGGAATCCATTATGTATGCCATGATTTGTACTCGACAAAATGTCTCATATGTTTTGAGTATGTGTAGCAGATTCCAATCAAATCCAGGCGATGCAGACTGGAATGCAACTAAGAATATCCTTAAGTACTTGAGAAGAACTAATGATCATTTCTTAGTGTATGAAGGAGAAAGTGAATTGATTGTTAAAGGTGACTACACTATCACCAAAGTAAAATGACTACACTTGAGAAGAACTAAGGATCATTCCCATGAAATGACTACATGTACTATCACCAAAGTGACCAAAACCAGCCATAGTACTTTTTGTTCTGTCAAAATTATTGGGATTAAATAGTGTTAAAATCTTGTCCATAATAATGAACAAGTACATAATTAAACTTATTACTCTTTGTTCGAGATTAATGGAATATTTGGAAAAGAGGGAAGATTATTGTTAAGCATGGACATTATAAGGGTGAATAAATAAATAATTAAGAACTTCTATTAATACTATCTTTATCCCTTATTTTTATGCTCCATTTGACTTATTATGATATCCAAGATATGAATTAAAATGTTTTTGTCTCTAAATTCGTAAGGCAAAAGATTATAAAAAATTGATATTATGATAATTTACATTGAGATGCATTGAATAAGATCTCATTTGAATATATTATTTCTTATAGCATGATGAGAATTTATGATCAAACTATTTAAATTTTGAATCTATAAATGAAAATAGAGCAAATATAAAGAGACGGAGAGATTATATTAAAGAAAATTCATGTGAAAGTTTATGTAACACCCTCCTTTAATGAGAATGTTTGTATTTTCATTTCAAACTAATTTCAATATAAAAAAATTGAACATGGGACCTTTTAATTAAAAAGTGAAAACTTAACATCAATCAATATGATATTGTTTTTTAATGTTACAAAAGTAAAGACTTTATAGTACATAAAATTATGTACTCCTTGTGTTATAAGGGAGTTCTTTTAACATATTTTCTTATCCTAATTTTTGTGAAAGTTCTATTTACTGTATGATTTATATAGATAAATTATTATGATAAGTTGAACCAAGTGCATAGCTCAATTCACTTACTAGTAATGATGTAAAAAAAAGAACAAAGGGTCTCAAATATATGTAGATCAATGAAGCAACAATGATGATTATACGTAGAGTCATTGCAATTCTGAAGTACTTGTGCTCTTAACGGACTCTCCAATGGTAGATTTATCAGACTTGACAAACTTTTGAAACTGGTGTCAGGACAATGATGGACCGAGGAGTTTTGCCTATTTCCTTTATTCTAAACTATATACAAGATAAGCATAGCACACAGAAAGGTGATAATCAAAGTCCATAGTGGATTCTCTCGCTGAACAAGGATTAATTCGATGTGCTAATTTCTTATCTTAATTCAATTAGTTGTAACTCTTGTCCTTGTTTGGGTTTTAATTTATGCTTAGCATATAATTTATATTTCCTTGTCACCTCTTCACCTTTTGGGTGGTAATGGATTGGATTTGGGTCGAATTCGATTTGTCCTATACCTATATCCATTTTTTTCGGGATAGACTCATATATGTCCCATACCCATTGAGTCTTCAATATTCATATCATTATCAAAATCCACCTAGTCTGATGGGTCTCAGGTCCAATATGGGTCCAAAATGGATCGTTAATATATTTTTTTGTTTATTATTCTCTTATTTTGTAATTGGATGTATTTTCTCAATTTTTTTCAAGTCAAAAGAATATTAAAAAAAATTAACACTTGAGAAACCTGCTAATTAAAAGAAAAAGTATCAAAAATTATAACTCAACAAATGATCTGTCTTATCCTAATTTTAGTTTTAAAATATTATAAATTTACAACTAACAAAGTTATACACCATAAGATGACGGGTTGAGTGAACTTCTAAATCTTTTGCTTTTAAATTATATATTTGGTTTTAGTTTTTTTTTTCAATGTATGAGTCCATGGGTTGGATCTGGGTCTAACTTTTTGGACCTAAAGACCGATCCGACCCAAGAACATTTAGATTCATATCCCCCGGACCCAATGAGCCTTAAATAATTAGATCCAAATCCTAAAAATGGGTCAGGTTTGATTGGATTTAGGTCGGGTCTTGGATCTATTGGCATCCCTACTTTACCTTAATTTTATAGTTCAACAATTTTTTCTAAAAGGATTTACTTTAGATATGTTTTGTCCTCTTATTAGTAAAGTCTATAAAATGGGTTAAAAAATAAAAGGGGACTTTCTGGTTCAGCGAGTTGGGATTAGGGATGGAAATGGGTTGAATTTGAATCGGGTCTGATTATAGGTCTGATTATAGGTGGTCATCAGACCAGTTCAGCCCAGCCCAGCACTGAACTGACTCGTTTTTTGGCTCTCTAGTTTGTCCCACTAAGAGCTTGACCCGAATTCTATTCGGCCCACCATTTGGGTGAGCCAAATACGAATCCGAGTTTCTAAACCTGACCCTATTCAATTTGATTCGCGCAAAAATCTTATTCGGCTCACTAAACCGGTTCGTCCCGGTATAGCCCACATAAATTCAATTGTGATGTGAATCTAGGTATTGAAACCTTAATCCACACAAAAGGGATAGAACTAGATAGAAAACCCTCTAAAGCTACGCACCAAAGGTTTTAAATCTAGGGCGAAAGTTTAAGAATTGATTAAAGCAAAGCACCCTCAATTCCTACACTTCCTCACGTGAATCTAAAGCTTTAAGCACCAATTCACAACTCTTTGTTACACACAAAGAAAAACAACAAACTCTCTAAGTTTATTGAAGAATATATAGAAAAGAATCTCCAAATCTGATTTTTCCAAGCTTGGGTGCACATCTATTTATACCCATAGCTTGAGAGTTTCAATCATATTATGACTAGGCCTCCTACTTCTAAAAGGACTCCTAATAACCAATAGGATAATGCCACCTATTTATTACATAATCCTACTAAAACTCTAACACTATCTTATCTTAATTAGAATCTTATCCTACCTAAAAAGATAATATTACAAATTAACTACTCTAATCCTATTTTATTTAAAGTAAAACACTAAATATCCAATCCCATGTGTGTAGCCACGTCCATACCCATGCCATGTCACTTGCCATGTCACTTAAGTCGTAATAAAGCACCGATAAGATGTAATAAGCACATCTCAATGTAACAAGCACCTCCCCTTGTCTTAAAATTTTCCTCCTTGGTCAAAATTTTCAATCTTCGAAAATTACTCCAAGATTTTAGCTTTTGATCAAGGCCTTCCATCAATCATCACCTCCATGGCTTCCACAATTATAGAATCATAAAATCTGAAAATGGAAAGTTCAAAACACACCTATGCCTAAAATGAGAAAAACCCTATCAAATGAAATGGGAGAAAACTCATAGGCAAAACCAACTTATTCCCTATGTCCACCAATCCTCATTTACATTTGCGTGTTATCATGCACATGCAAATGTTCCCCTTTGATGGCTAGAAGATTCGTGTCTCCATAAGCCAACAACTCTCCCATGGTAGCATTCTTCTTTAAAGCTTCAACCAATCCTTCGAATTTGGCATCCTCTATCATATCAGATTGTTTATAGCCTTTGGAAGCCCTCTCTATATACTCTTCAATTCAATCTCACATCCTCACTCAATCTCTCATTTCTCTCAATTTCTCAATCTCTTAATTACTCCTAAATATAATTAGTTTAGTTATTAATACTAATTTTTGTCTTAATGACTCACTTAATCTTAATTAGTTTTCTTAATAAGTTGCTTTCTTAGTCTTAATTTTCTATTGCAAAAGAAATGGCTTCAAGAGGAAGAGCTAGTAATGTTAGTAGCTCATTCGAAGATTCATTTCAAACACATGAAGTTTTTGAGCAGTGGTGAACTTTTAATTTGCACGTATGTTGTTGTGCTCATATTATAAACTTTTCGGTTGAAGAAAGTTTAGGTGAGTCGTCTCAATTGCTTAACCCCATTAGGAGTGTAATTAAATGTATTAGAATTATGGTAGACTTTATCAAATTGCGGGTCAGGTCAAAGGGTTGGTTTTCTACCCATTCTTCGGGATGGGTTTGGATCGAGATTGTATTCGGACCTAAAGTTGCTGCCCATATTCAATATAAATCTGGCTTTGTGGGTTTTGCGGGCCTATTTTACTATGCTAATTTAGGAATAGCTAGATATTTAACTATATTGATTTGCTCAACTAAAGGCTTAAGTTACGCTTGTAAATAATTATATTATGTTATTCCATGTGGAGTAGTCAGTTCAAAATATTACATTAGATGGATGTCTTAGACCAATTGCATATACTTCTTCTATAGTCGTTGAGTTTTTAGTAAAAGGGTGGGTGATATTGGTAAGTGTTTGATCTAGAGAGTATTTCTGCAATATAACCTGCTTGACACTTAGCAAATATCAAAATGTCTAGTCGTTGGCTAGTAGCCCACACCGGTTTGCCCATCTTGTTGTCACTTACCAGATTTACCACACCATGGTACACCTAATATATTTTAAAAAACAAATTCATTGAAAGTTAGTGATGATGACTCTAAGGTGGTGGAAAATTAGAACGGATCAGTTTGTCACACAACACTCTATAGTTGCTACAAATTAGATCATGAATGAGATAGTAATGTATATTCAAAATTCTATATAAAATATATGGTGAAAAATTACATATATGAATTAGAAGTAGTTCTAATATCAAACAAGTAAAAAGGAGTCCGAATCAATTCGGATTTTTTTATGTGATGCTTTTTTGTAAGTTTTTGTTTTTACGTAAAAAATATGTACTGTGAGCTTTTTGTTTTATGGATGCTTTTTGTAAGTTTTTGTTTTAACGTAAAGAATATTCTCAATTTCTTGTGAGTTATGTACAAACATCTTGTCCGGATTCGGGCCAATAGGGTCAGGCTTCGGGCCGGGCATCACTACCCAAATTCATCTCAATAATTTTTAGGTCAAAGTCAAGTAGCCCAAAACCTAATTTCGAGCAGATTTTTGGTGCCCAAACCCGTACTTTTTTGTGTCGGGTCAGGCCAACAGACTGGGCCATTGTTGATCAGGGCTAGATTACGGCCCTAGTTAGAAGGAGATACATGACCATGTGTAAGGAGAGAGGCCTTAAGAAGAGGCAATGATGTCTCGATACACCGATTCGTTGGAACTTCACCTATAGGATGTTGAAAGACGTCATTAGGTACCGTGAGGTTTAGACCCTTCTTTATAATAAAACTCGAATGAGTCCTGATGACCTTATTTTGGATGATTAGTGGACTATCGCTACCTTTTTTTGTGACATTCTAGGATCATTTGACCATGCAACCAAGATTTTCTCCCAGATTTATGACCCTAACATTCATTTAGTTATATTAGAGTGTGTAAATGTCATTGACACTATTACCGAGCATTTTCATGTCCCTCAAATTAGTGGTGATCTTACTAATATGTTTAGAAAGTGGTACACTTACTTCACGGAATTCCCTGTCATATATGGCATAGCGAATATTCTCGATCCCGAGGTTAAGGTTGGAGGTTTAAAGAATTAGTTAGAATTTTACTATTGTACTCTAGGTCTTAATAATTATGACATTGATGCGTACATAGAGAAATGTAAGAATGTTTTATCTTATTTATATGATTATTATGCTTATGCACGTACACATAATGTATCATCTTCTAGAGGAAGTTTTGGTATGAGATTGATGCCAACACTTACTAGAATTCTAAGAAAATAAAAAATATCGGCTTCTTCATCATGACAAACTTTTGCACTTTATGTTATTAACGAGTATCTTTCCTACCAACATGAAATCGATGAGAATTTCCAAATTATTAAATGGTGGCATGATCATGAACAGTAATTTCTCATTTTGGCGATAATTGTAAAGGATATTCTTGCAATTCCCGCCTCCTTCATTGCTTCCGATTCTACTTTCAGTGTAGGTCGAGGAGTGCTTGACGAAAAGAGATCATACTTATCCCCTAAGAGCATCGAAATATGTGATTGCAAAAAAGATTGAGATTAAGCAGAATGAAGGACCCAAGGATTGAGGGAGAACGAGAATGACAAAGACAATCCTTGGATGTTGATGGACACGAGCGTGGGAAGCGACGGATGTGAAGGCGCTTCATGGACCGCCGCGGCTGGGACATCTAGTTAGGCACCACTCGAGGACTCGAGGTACACAAAAGAATTATGTGGGATTTGATTCCTTTGGGATACGAAGGCAACTTAATTTTGAAAATAAAATTTAATTTCGTAATTAAATTATGATTTTCAAAATTAAGTGTAAGCTCTTTCTTTTTTCCCCACCCCCAAAACTTGTTAAATTAAAAAAATGAATATAATTATGTCTTTTACTGATTATATGTAATTATAATTATGTAATGAATATGAGAATATCTCTCGATATTATTAATGAATATATTATTGACAAAATAAATGAAAAAGTAATGTAATTATGTGAATATAAAAGTTTATAATGATTGTCATTATGTGATTCATAAAAATAAATGTTTAATTATTTTCAAAGTAATTCATTTCTTCTAATTTCTAAATGTTATTATGTGAATTCGATTAGATTTGATTCGATTAGGTTCGTGAATTTGGTTTGATTCTATTCTTGATTCTATTTTTTATTTGATTAGATTCGTTACAAATCGAACTCTTAGAGCTCGATTCGGGACCGACCTGCTTGTCTCTAGAGCCGGTTTGAACACGGGCCAAGGCAGGCCATCCCAGCCTGCTTCCAACAGGCCGATCAAATTGGTGGCCGTCTTTAGGTCTGATGGATCTCAGGTTCAATATGAGTCCAAAATAGATCATTAACATATTTATTTTTCTATTTGTCTAATATTTTCTTGTTTAGTAAGTGGATGTATTTTCTCAAAAAAAATTTCAAGTCAACAAAATATAACAAATTTAACACTTGAAAATACTACTAATTAAAAAATTATAAAAAATTACAACTCAACAAATGATATATCTTATTCGTATTTTAATTTTAAAATACTAAAAGTTTATAACTAACAAGTTACACAACATAAAGTGAACTTCTAAGTCTTCCACTTTTAAATTATATATTAGGTTTTAGTTTTTTTTTATGTATGGGCCCATGTGTCGGATACGTGTTGGATCTAGGTATAATTTATTTGGATCCAGATCCGACCTAAGGACATTTAACATCAATTAGAGAAGATCTGACCAAAATTTACCCTTGTATCATATTTGGACCTAGCAGCAACAATCCAAGACAGAGAAACCCAATTTCTTTCACATGTTTCATATCCAACAGTTAGGGCTTAAGGGTATGAAAACATCAATTGGACTGGTGAATTGGACTTTATCGGACAGGACAAGCATCTGTTTCAAAAAGAAAATTGCTAAACATCGCCTGTAAATCTATACTTATCGCTTGTACATTATACATCTTTTACCAAATTTTCCTTTATTCCATATTAACTTTATGTTTCTTACTTTAACTCAGTTTCACTATCTTCCTCTCTCTTCCACTCATGGAAGAGCATAACTCCTAATTCGAGCATTAGATTGACACATTTTTTTTCCCGAACCACTTATTTTAAACTCATGTCTGCACCTGTAAAGTCGCTAAATCGTTCGATTTGCGGATTAGGATATCTACCAAACATTCTTCGAAGGGACGTAACTTTAGGTACAGGACTCCGAACATCGTAAATTTTTTTAAAGCTGTGTATTTTTTTTTTGAGATTTACGACGCTCCAATTATCCGTATCTGATTTGGCCTATGCAGAAAAGACCTCTAGAAGAAAAATTATGAAACTTTTTCCAATTTTATCTACTACTAATTTTAAATTAACTAAATCATACTAATTAAGTAAACTTATAACTTATTAATACTAAATACATTAACATGAATAAATTATTTTCATTTTTGTCAAATAATTATTAATTATTTTTATTTATTTATACTAATGATTTTATTTCTTAATTATGTGAAATAAAATTTAAATTTTGTAAAAATAAAATAGGAATTTTGTAAAAGTAAAATTTTAACTTTTTGTAATTGAAAATATATATCTTTCCCGTGAATGAAATACCACACTAGAGCATTCTCTCATATCTCTCTTTATTTTACGACAATACGGAGTAATTATTAATTAATACCTCTTCCAAAAATATATTAGTTAATAATAATGATAACAAAAGAAAATTAATAAACTCTAATCAAATATTAATAAATTATATTAAACAATGAAAGCAAAAAGATATTTAATAAAATTGTCATTGTTAAATAAAAAATAATATTTTATAAAGTAAATACTCCCTCCTTTCTTTCTATTCTCTTCCCATGTGCTTTTTAAGGAAATTCCAATGCAAAATTAAAATTCAAATATTTTTAATTGTACATTTAAAAAAATTATAAAAAAAATTTATATTTAAAAATATACATTAAGATAAATCTATCAAATGAATATATTTTTCATATGAATTAAGGAGATTTTATAGTCAAAGTTTGAATCTAAAAATTATAATATTTTAAATGGGAAGAAAAAAAAAGAGAGAAATTTATATTGATTAATACGAAATACGGAGTAATACTTAGTAGAAAATTATGACAAATAATTGATAAACACATATCATGTTATTTTGCATAGTTTTAATAATTAAATTAACAATCAAGAAGTGATTTTATTAAACACTTTTATGAACCTCCTATATTCAAACAGCCAATGACTTTATTAGTCTTCAAGAGTTCAAGCAAAACAAACTACTCCGTACCAGTCAAACAAGTCAAGTAAAAAGTGTAAAACTGGAGAGAAGTAACGAGCAATTGCCAAATAAGGCCATGATCAGGCTAAACTACCTACACGTGCCATTAATTGAGCAGCATTTTAACCCATAACAGTAGCAATCTGACTGCTGTCTCAGGTTAGGCAGGTCTCAACATTAGTGAAGAAATTCAATTACAGTGAGTGACACTGAAGATAAACTTATCACTGCTACTGCAAACTATAACAGCTTCAGGTTAGCGCACTATACTCATCACCCTTAAGAGTCAAGGTTTTTTTTTTTTTTTTAAAAAGGTGGGAAAATAATGTAGATGTGATTTGATATTAGTTCACATTAGTTTATATTGTGATAGTTTAGTTATTATGAAATTGTTTTGTATAATCTCTTGATTTTCTTCTGTTTTATTTCAGTTGCATATGACTAGTATGATGCAACTTTCAAGTTCTTTTTGAGTTTTCTGACATTTGAGGATGCAAAGTTCAGATCATTATGAACTGAGATTTTCAAAAACTACTCCCTAACTTGTTAGAATATTTTTTTGACATATACTTTTTATACTATAGAAATATAAAAGAATTTGGTTTTGGTAGAAAGTAAAATGCAAAGATGCACTGTCAGAGGCTTGAGGGGGTATAATTAATTGCTGGGCGTGCATGTGATGAGGGTAATATATCTTATTGGATGTTCAATAAGCAGTTGATTAACATTTTAGTGTTGAATTGAATTGATAATTAGTAGTAGCAGCAGGATTTCAAATGGGGTTTCTGTCTATTGTAAGAAGGGTAGATTAAGAACAATTAGATTAGCACTGGGAATTTTTGTGACTAAAACTTGAACTGATACCCAATAAAATAAAACTAAACAAAATTCCACTAGTTCAACATTGTTGATTAAAATATAGAGTAAATTTTTACTGAGTAAATATTTTTTTTTGGTTTGAACAGATACCACACTGACTGCTATGGACAACAAGCGTAAGATTTCATATAAAAGAGCATCCTTTGTGAAGGTTCTTGAGGACGACTTCACCAAGAGACTGGTACTTCTCTTGCCATGGAGTTTCAGTAGTTCTTACTTCATGAAATCTGCATTGCATTTCTTTGTTGAGTACAGTAATTCTAACGTAATTCTACTTGTTAAGTACTGAACATGCCGGCCTTTCATCGTGTAATGATTATTCTATATGGAATGCTATCATAAATTACTACTAGTAGCTAAAATTCTATGCTGAAGTTCAGGCATTGAAATGTATTGAAGATCTCGAGTCATTTAAGTCCAGTCACTCTTGATGAATATAGAGAATGAAATGCATTAAAGTCATTGGCGTTAGTCTTATGATTAAAGAATATAGGATGCATAAAAGGACCAATGATTGAAAATGATTTGTATTTTTATTCAAATTGTGTGTAGGATACTTTTGTTGTGTACCAAATGGGTACTTTATATTGGGTAACTACCTTTAAAAACTCATAGCTTCTAAAGTACAAATACATAGTAGTTAGCTTAATCGCAGCAAACAGTTCTAAATTCTTGACTGTCTGAAAAGAATAGTTGGAAGTTAACTGATTGACAATTTTGAGTTTGAACATCTTGTTTGTTCCACATTCAATATCATCCAAATTCCTCTTATGAGGCACTTAGTTTGGGTGGGTTATGGGTCGGATATTTGGATGTTTGAAACCTTTCCCCTGCAGCTGTTTCTGCTAACAATAAAAATCATGGGTATCAGACTGTCAGGCCTCCTTATATGCGATAATGGATTAATGTTGCCGCTAATCTGTTCATGTAGCCCATACCCCCAGCTTTCACTGATATCTTTGAAGAAAGCATACCACCATGGCTCATCTTAGAGATTGCTGGTACTAGAAAATGTTGGAGGGTGGACATAGAAAAGGATGGAAATGGCGGGTTGTATCTCAGTTGTGGTTTTGATTGCTTTGTAAATGCACATTCTCTGGAAGTTGGGAGCTTCTTGCTCTTTGAGCTTAAAGAACCACCAATTCTCCAAGTGAAAATCTATGAGAAAGATGGGTCTGAAAAAACACTAGGAAAAACTTTTGAGTCAGACTATGAAGCTGGAGTCTTTGACTCTCCGAGATCAACTCCAATAATCCATCAAGAAGGAGAAGCAAGTCCATGGCTGCCTACAACACCTTGTAAGTTAATTTATTACCAGTCCAGCTAACATTTTTGAGTGAGGAGCAGCTTAATTATTTTAGCTGTTGTAATTTTTATCTAAGAACTGCTGTGGCGTATTGCTAGCTGTTCAACATAGCGCATATGAGAAGCAGAAGAATGTAAGTGACGGAAATAAAAGGAAGAAATGTATAGTGTCAGCTACAGAACGCGGTTTGTGTTTCTCTCTCAATTGGAGAAAGGCCAACCACTTCATTTATTATCTGGTAAAATGACTGCAATCTTAGAACTGCATCACATCCTTTTGATTTTTAATCTATCTTGGTTCAACAAGTAGAAGAAAAAAAATCAAGTGGGAAAGGATATCTGTTAAAGTTTGATTGATTGGGTAGGGTCATTAAGGATTAGATAAACTTACATAGTTTTCATATTCTTTAAATCTTTATATTTTGCAAGAAAATTGCAGGCAATGATCTGTTAATTTTACCTCAAATTTTCTACTATAGTCGCAAATAGGGGCTATATAATTTTGATACAACCTAAATATAAATAAACAATGACATTTTGGAAAGATTTATGTATGGAAAACATAATTAATGATAAGTTGAGATGCAGACAATTCCAAAGGCAATGGTAAGTGGGAAGATATTGTCCAACAAAGAGGCAGTCACACTCCAGGACAAAGAAGGAAAAAGATGGCCAGTGGAACTGAGATTGAGGCCAGATGGTCGTGTGGATTTTGCACAAGGATGGAGGGAGTTTGTGAATGACAATGAATTAAGAACTGGTGATAGATTGACTTTTGAGTTTGTGTCAAACAATCTGATTCAAGTTCATGTCGGACGGGCTTTTCAAGTTGATAATCCTGCACAAACAGAACAAGATTGGGAAATTGGACCCCCAGAATCATTTGACATGGCATGTGAGTTATGTGGCAATTTTCATCATCCTCTTCTGAAAAATTCTAATTTCTTCAACTTTTATCTTTGTCTGGTTGATTACAACATAATAAAAAAAATTGAAAAATAATGATTAATAGTTGCTAAGAATTGGTCATGTGTATAGATGAAATCGAGGAGCTTGCTGCCAACTGTGCCATTAATATTGATGCACCTGTTACTGGGAGTGATTTTGAGAGAGTAGTCCTTGGGTTGAAAAGTTCTTCATTCTCTTTAACTTGGACGCCACGAACAAGAAATTCATATTTGGTAAGTTCTTATTGTTTGCCTTTCTTTTGAATTGTGTGGGAATTCTTTTGAATGGTATGACATCGTAGTTCATTTGCTGATGGATTCGCTTAGAGGAATCTTGATTTTCTCAGATGTTTGAACTACTATGTTATCATTCGTAGATATAAAAATTTGGGATAAAATTGAAGGAATATAATCTCATGATGTTTTCCATTCAATATGCCAGAATATATACATGATGCATTGAGTAAATCAAGCCTATAAACTAGGAACTAATAGGCTAAGATAAGGGAAGAATATAACAGACTTATCTCCTTAACAAACTTAGAGATAAATAACAAAATACAATATATACAAATTTAGCAGAATATATTTAGCATATATTCTGACACTCCCCCGTAGTCGAAACGGGAGGATCACGAATGCTAAGACTGTCTTCGAAATCTTCAAAGAAAATACGAGGAAGGCCCTTCGTAAATATACTTGCAATATGATAACGAGAAGGGACATGCATAACCCGAACTTTGCCCTTGGCGACTTTTTCTCTGACAAAATGAATATCCAATTCAATGTGTTTCGTACGTTGATGTTGTACGAGACTGCCTGATAAGTAAGTAGATGGCACTCACATTGTCGCAATAAACTAGAGTAGCTTTTGTTATAGGAAAATGCAGTTCAAGTAACAAATTCCGAATCCAACAAGAATCCGGAACAACATTAGCTACGCCAAGATACTCTGCCTCATCACTGGAACGAGACAATGTTGGTTGCCGTTTAGACGACCAAGAGACCAGGTTGTCACCTAAAAATACACAATAACCAGAAGTAGAACGTCTAGTGTTAGGATATCCCCCCAATCTGCATCAGTATAAGAAACAAGCTTGTTTATGGATGATTTGTATAACCGAAGACCATATGACAATGTGCCCTGTAGATAGCGCAGAATGCGCTTAAGAGATGCCTTATGAGCGTTCCTGGGATCATGCGTATGTAGACAAACGTGCTGAACAACATTAGATATGTCATTGGTAAAAGTAAGATGTTGTAAGGCACCGGCTATACTGCGGTATTTGGGTGGGATCCTCAAATGGGGAATCCTGTGAAGCACTAATCTTTGGTTTGGTGTCAATAGGAGTCGGGCAAGAGTTGCAATTTGCCATGCCAGCTCTTTCAATGATCTCTGTAGCATACTGTTTTTGAGACAGGAACATACCGTTAGCATTCCGGGACACATCAATCCCCAAGAAAAAACTCAGAGGACCCAAGTCCTTCATAGAAAACTCGGCACCCAGAAGAGACAAAAAATGTTGTTTAAGATGATGAGATGAAGTAATAAGAATAATATCATCAACATATAACAGAATATATGCCATATTCGATCCTTGACTGTATATAAACAATGAGTTGTCAGATTTACTGTGAGAAAAACCAACAAAATCTGCAAACCGTTGATACCAGGCTCGGGGGGCTTGTTTAAGGCCATAAAGAGATTTCTTCAATAAACAGACATGATCAGAGCGACTTTTGTCACGGAAACCCAAGAGTTGATGCATATAAACTGTTTCATTAAGATAACCATGTAAGAAAGCATTTTTAACGTCTGATTGATGAATGTACCAAGATTTGGAGATAGTAATGCTAAGAACAGTACGGATAGTAGCCTGCTTAACAACCGGACTAAAGGTCTCATCACAATCAATACCATGTTGTTGCGTCTTCCCATCACCTACAAGACTGGCTTTATGCCTCTCAAAAGAACCATCAGAATTGCGTTTATGACGGAAAATCCACATAGATCTAATGACATTCACGTCCTTTGGTCGTGCAACTGATTCCCATGTATTATTAGTAATAAGAGCATTAAATTCGTCAAACATTGCAATTTTCCAATTGGGGTCATGAATAACACTAATTGGGTCCTTGGGTAAGGGGGATATATTAGTGGTGGTCATGGCCGAAAAGTTGGAAAAAAAATTTGTGTTTGGTTTTATAATGCCGTTTTTAGCTCTAGTGGTCATATTATGGGAGTTAGGATTGGGCTGAGGGAAAGTGAGGGAAGATCGTTGGTTTGGAGTGGAGGAGAGAGTAGACTGGTGGGAGCCTGAGAAGAGAGGGTAGGCAATATGGGTTGGGCAGATGGGGGGTGAGAGTGACAGTACCGGGCTCAATTGAATTCCCAGTAGCCGGTGGAGAGCTGCGAGAAGGTGAAGTATGTAGGCTGGGGTGATGAGGCCTAGCAGAAGAGATGGGCGAGGATGTAGAGGGGTAAAGGAAATTTTGCAAGTGCTGATAAGTAGGAGGCATGTCCAAAACATTATAAGCGTCTATGTGAGGGGTGTGGAGTTTAGAAAAGGGAAATTCAGACTCAAGAAACCTGATGTGACGACAAATAATTACTTTTCCACTCGACATATTATAGCATTTTGTCCCTCTATGATTTGGGGCAAGACCAAGATAGACACAAAGAGTGGACCATTCTTGCAGCTTATGAATAGAAGAGGACGGGAAAAAAAAGGAAAACATAAACAACCAAAGACACGTAATTCCAAGTAAATGGGATCACATTGGTATAGAGTTTGAGTGGGGGACTTAAACCATAGAACTTTGGTCGGAAGAATGTTTAGGAGGTAGGTAGCCATTGCCAAGGCGTGATGCCAAAAGGATAGGGGTAATGACGCATGAGCAAGAAGGGTCCGGATAATGTTGTTTATGGATTTTATATGGCATTCAGCTTTTCCATTTTGTGGTGACGTATGAGGACAAGGTAGACGAAATGGCATGCCATGAGAATCAAAGAACTCTTGTAGAGTGTCATTAACATATTATGAGCCATTATCACATTGAAACGTTTTAATATTACAAGTAAATTGAGTACGAATCAGATTATAAAATGACTGGAAAAGGTGTTTGACTTGAGATTTTCTAGTAATATGCAATGTCAACAAAAATTTACTGTCATCATCAAGAAATAGAACATAGTAACAATGGCCAGACGTGCTCATGACAGGTGATGTCTAAAGATCACTATGAATAATATCAAAAGGAGAAGCAATGTGCGACATAGAATCATAAAAAGGCAACTTAGAAAGTTTTCCTAGAGGAAAAGAAGAACAAAAACTTTTACAAGCCCTATTACTGTGAATAAAATTACGGTTCCTAAGGGATCTAAAAACGACATCATCGGGATGCCAAACATCAGAACTAATAGCATGGAAGGCTGAATTATTGGCTGGAGTAGTGGCTTGATGAATTGAGAAAAGAGGATACAAGTCACCGATACTGTCACATTTCACTAGTCTGGTTCCCATCTGTAAATCTTTAATAGAAAAACCAAACGGGTTAAATTCAACGAAAACATAATTATCTTTGGTGAATTTGTGGACAGATACTAAATTTTTAATCAGCTTAGGAGCATGTAAGACATTTTTTAAGTGGAATGGGGGGTAGGGTCGAGGTAAATAAGAACTACCGTGACCAACAATTGGAACAAGATGACCACTACCAACAACAATGTTATTATCAATGCTCGAATTGAAATAGGAATTAAAAATACCTCGGTCCGAAGTCATGTGAGAAGTAGCACCAGTATCCATATAGAAATTTCCATCCGGTTAAGAATGAGAAAGAGCACTCATCGCTACCTCGATGTGCGTGGGAGTGTAGCCGCCAAACTAATCCATAGAGGGATAAATAGGAGTTGTGGTCGTGTATGCTTGTGGACGGGAGCCCAGAATGCCTGGCCTAGTAGGTAGTGACCTAGAGATAGGGAAGGGTCTTGGTGTCCTAAAAGAAGATGGGTAGGGGCAAGGTGGAGTAGCAGGCCTATTGGAGAACCAAGAAGCCCATCTAGCCCAAGGGGAATTTCGCTAAGTAAAAGGAGCAAGAGGTTGGTTTGGAGCCACGTTACCATTAGTTGGCTTTCTCCTAGAAACTTTACCACCCTTCTTCTGTTTGGCACCCTTCGAAGACGGACGAGATGAAGCCACACCGGAGTCCGAGCCAGAGGGAATGCCGGACGACGCCACAAGGGCTGCAGGACCACTGGAATCAGCCTCCTTTGTGAGACGATTCTTGATTGTTCGTTCCGCAAGCTTGAGACAAGAACGACAACTTTCAAAAGAGGGTAAAGGTTCCTGATTTTTAATAATGTTCACCGTCCCGGCGTAGGCTTCTGGTAGTCCTGCGGTGAGTTTAAGAACTAGCCTGCTGTTGGAGAGCGGTGCATCAACATCGGCAAGACGATCGGCTAAGGACTTGATGTGAGTGCAATAGCTATCAATGGAAGAGAAATTATTGAAATCAAGTTTAGCAAGTTCTTCAAGATGAGTGGCTCGAGAGGCTTTATTGTCCTAAAACATTGATTCTAGACGAGCCCATGCCCCTTGAGCAGTATCGTCTTTGAGTAAGATGGCTTGGAGAAGATATGTGGATATAGTTCCGTAAATCCACTGAATAACCACCGCGTCAAGGCATTTCCAAAGAGCAGGGTCGGCGGCTTTGGATGCGGTATAGACAGTGAGTTCTTTGTCCTCTGTAGGAGGAACAATATGATGATACCATATATGAAGGAATGAAATTAGGCTGATACCATGAAGGAATGTAATCTCGTGATGTTTTCCATTCAATATGCCAGAATATATACATGATACATTGAGTAAATCAAGCCTATAAAATAGGAACTACTAGGCTAAGATAAGGGAAGAATATAACATACTTATCTCCTTAACAAACTTAGAGATAAATACCAAAATACAATATATACAAATTTTAGCAGAATATATTTAGCATATATTCTGAAAAAAATATTCTGATTGAAACTGTTGTGCTAGACAAGAATCTTAGGCATAGGACTTTTTGACTTAATTTCACTTCATCAGCCTCTCAGTAGACTTTGCTAGTATTATTTGCTTTCAAACTTAACTGATTTGATGTGCAGCATATTCCAAAGGCAATTGCCAACAACCAGAAACTGAAAAACAAAGACATAGTAGTGCTATGTGATCCAAAAGGAAAGCAATGGTTAATGGAAGTTAGAACTAGACCATCTGATGGTCGTGTGGGATTAGGCCGTGGATGGTCTGAGTTTTCATCAACATATGGAATTGAAGCTGGTGACACGTTAATTTTCGAGTTTGTAACAGACCGTACGATGAAAGTTAATATAACTAAGGCAGGTGGATTGGACCATGCTGTAACAGGAAATGTCGTAAAGCAAGAAGTGTTGAAGCTTCTCTAGTCTCTCAGAATTTTCTCCATGAAGATGCTAAATGTTTTTACAGGAAATTGAAGTGATTAGGTTGCATGTGTAAAAGAAATTCAAAATCCCTTCAATTTGACATGTATATTAATGTTTTGAAGCACCAATCCTCTGGGCAGAATTCACGGCAATTATCACTAGTGTCTTCATAACCTGGTATGAATTTGTCCTGATACTTTCGGCTTAAATACTTGAAGAACGGTCCATTAACGATGCAGCTGGTCCATCTTTATCTGGATTTTCATTTCGTTTTACCTTCAATGTAGTCACTGTAACTGTCAAACTATTGGACTAATTGTCACTGTAATTCTTCGTCTCTATTTCACTGACATGTTCCTCAAAAGGCCAAGAAATTATGGTAAAATTCTTAATTTAATTTCTAATGATTAAGGAATGTGTTACCTTGATTGTGGTTTGTTGTGGCAAAGGAACAGGTACAAGGATGTCGCTCAGCCCCTAGTTTTCTTAAAACTAATCAAGTTAGACCACTAAACCACTTATGTTTCATACCATGGTTGATGGTTCCCAAGGGGACGAGCTAATTGATTGGAAATGCCCCGAGGACACAGCTTGTCTCTAAATCATAGGCTACATCACATTATGGGTCATGTCTAAACGATTTACACGATAGAAATCTCAAGTACCTTTTTATGGAATCATAGAGTGAAAGGGGTGAGTTCAACATATGGAGTATATATGTACATACCAAGTATATATCAAGTAGCCACTACTATTTCGAGAATAGAAATGTAGCAATATTTTGGGACGAAGGGAATAATATAGTGTTTAACAACATAGTTTTGGGACGAAGGGAATAATATAGTGTTTAACAACATAGTTCTAATGTGAGGATGGAAATAGACAATAGTATTGCAGCTATATCAGACTGGAGCCACATGAACTTTTATCTAGATTTGCAGCAAAAATTTAGAGTCGAATTAGCATGCAAATCAGAGGTACGTCATAGACGGGCCAGTACCTTATTATCAGAGCTATCTTTACCAAGAAAGGGGTAATCAGTGTAACCCACTACAGGATCCTGGGTATAGAATGTTTTCCGAAGATACCTATTGAGGGGAGCATTAACCTTAAATCTTTCGACCAAATCAGGATTCGATAAAAAAAGCCTCCCATAAGATACTAAGTCAGCATCCCTTTGAGCCACAGCCTCCATTCCAAGTTCCCTGGTGTACCCACCACTGCACATAAAAGATCCCTGATATGCTTTTCTCAGAGTTCGAATAAGCTGAACTTCCTCTTCTTCACTTCCTTGTCTAGCTGACTCAGTCTGTCCATATGCAACATACCGAGGCTGAGTTACATGAAGATAAGTAAGCTGTGAGTTCAGATATAACTGAAGTTTGTTGAGACAGTTAACCACAGTCAGGCCGAGTGCAAGAGGGTTGGAATCTGAAGCATCAAGGTGGTCTATAGCTGGTGATATCCTTATAGCAACTCTATCAGCTCCAACAGCTGTAGCTACTGCATGAACCACCTGAACTAAAAATCGGCAACGGTTAGTAAGGGACCCCCCATACTCGTCTGTGCGGTCATTGATCCCATCTTTCAGGAATTGGTCAATTAGGTAGCCATGAGCCCCGTGGATCTCCACACCATCAAAACCTGCCAACAGTAGTTGAAGTATTACATGGCTAAATTGCGGTCAGTCTGAAGTGCGAGATTGCATAGTAGTACTCCATATGAACTTCAAGTCTGCTTTATAGACCATGACAATTGACAACAAGCAGACTCTACAGATTGTAGTGGCATAAATTAGCATAATGACTCTTCCTTCGTAGTTTTTTGCTATCTTTCTCATAGTACCCTGCATAAAGATTGGAATTATGCTGATTCCACAGATAAAGCAGCTCTACAATATTAAGACCATAGTAAAGCATAATGATCGGATTTTCATCATTACATATACGAATTAGCATTTTTCTAGTTTGCTAGCTATCTTTTAGGGAAAATCACTAACATGTGCAGTTTAAAGAGAATGTCAAGAATACTATTACAAGGACAAGGCAAACCTGCTTGAATGGCATTCTTGGCAGCCTCGCGATAATGCTCAACAATCTCAGGTATTTCATGGGAGGCCAAGGCTCGAGGAACAGGGTATTTATCAGTAGACCCATTTGGCATAAGTATTCTCCACCTATTTGATATCGGCATATTTGTTGATGAGATTGGTGCTTCACCACCAGGTTGGTATGCTATATATATATAATAATGACATCATATCAAAGGTCTATAATATATAGTACATAGAAAACAAACAAAACTAAAGCTCAGTCATACAAAAATCATCGAGAAGTGGATTAGTAAACCTGTATGAGAAGCTCGACCAACATGCCACAACTGACAGAAGATGACTGCGCCCTTTGCTTGAACAGCGCTCACCACTTTCTTCCATGCTTCAACTTGCTCATTGGTGTAAATTCCTGGACAATGAGGAAACCTGCAGGAATAAATCCATTTTTGTCAGATAAGCAGCATAAGTACATAGACAGTGAATTAAAACCATGCAGTAAAATCAGAGTAATGAAAAAATGCAAGCATAATAAGGGAAGATGAAAACAACTTGACTCTTAAGTGACAAACCGCCAGGCCAGGTGAGTAAACTGATGCAAGTGAACTCTAGCAATTACTGAAGTTGCACGGAAGAGCAGTGCACGTCAACTAACTTTGTTGGTTAAAAACTTGGAGCGTGTACGGCTTTCTTCACATCAATAAAAAAAACAGTTACCGGAAGAGCAATATTGATACAAGTTCACCTTGTAATATGCACGTACATTATTCAGTATCCATTGCTGGTAGTCTTGCAAGTTGCAATAATGTACAATATACACTTATTCAATTATCATTTTATAAGCAGCAGGCTGCCAATTTGGCAAGTAATGCATCAAATAATAATAATAATAATAATAATAATAATAATAATAATAATAATAATAATAATAATACTAATAATAATAATAATAATAATAATAATAATAATAATAATAAACCCAATATTATCTATTTATCTGTTAAAATTATGAACTTTTTCTTTTCACTAAGTGTGACATTGTACTATTTTTATTCTTCACTTCCAATAATAAGGTGATCAACTCAATCGAATAATCCAGAACTTAACCCCAAAAAAAAATACTAATAAAATGATTAAAAAAATCACAAAAACACACCCAAACAGTAAAAAAAATTTGAAATTTACCCAGGAGCCGTAGGAGAAATGAGGGTGCCCTCAGAAATTAAAAATCCACCAGGAGTAGATCGTTGGACGTAATACTCCTTTAAAGCCTCGTTTGGTATCTCATTTATCGCCCTGCATCTTGTCATCGGCGCCAATACCACCCTACACATTACATACCATATATAACTAGTCTAATTTTGGACCCACCCCCGCATACAAACAAACACTATTAATAAAAAACGAGATCAAATCTTATCTACATCAGACCGACTTAGCCGTAATATATACAAATACCTGTGAGAGAGGGAGAATTTGCCGAGTTTGTAAGGAGAAAAGAGAGTGGCATCATTCTTGTAGCTTGACATCTCTGAGTCAAAATTTCAAGATCCCTTGGTGTTCTCTGTAAGTCCAATCCAGCCTAGCTTCGCAAGGTAGTTATTGGTAGCAGTCGTTATTGATTGGAATCTGGTGCGTGAACCGGTGAACGGTCAAAGGAAATTGACTGGGCAATCGGACTGTTGTATTTTTGGTAGGTCCCATTTGTTAGGAAATTCACGGTAATGAGATTATGATGTAAAATAACACCACGGAATACAATAGTAAAAGTGACATTTCAATATAACAAAAATTGTCACCTCAAAATTGATAAATATTGGCGTATATAATATGTTGTTGTGTTGAATGATTACTTTTATTATATTGAGAGTTCACTCTTACTAAACACATGATAACTTTATTATATTTCATTCTCATATTTATACAATACTTTTTAAATTAAGAAACGATTAAAAAAAATATAATGTATTTAATATTGTAACCTTTGATTGAGATGGGTAATTAATTTGGTGAGTTTTTGCCAAGTGCGTCAGAAAGCTAAATGACCCGTGGGCCTATTTGGGTCGGAGTTGACTAAGTTGAGCTAAAATGGCCGACTTATTTAACGAATTTCAAATTGACTTGACCCATAAGGCCATAAAAGACCATAGTTCTGTCGCATGAAGCGGGTTGAACGGTATTATTCCTTTTGTTTTTTTTTTCTTTTCACTTGCTTTTTTACGTAAATTTCAATACAACTTAAAATTAATATAACATAAACTGTATACTTGTAAAATTTACAAAAAATACATATTTCAAAAATATATTTTGAAAAAAATCTATCAAGATTTCAAATAAATATTTTTTTTCACTTAAATTAGTGAAAATTTATAGTCAAAGTTGGAAAAACTCGAATGGTATACTTGATAATAACATTTAAAGTGGTATTAAATGATAATAAAAATCTATAAATATTTACTCTATATAAAGTGTAGTATTTGGAGAGAAAGTGGACAAGCATTGCTCAATTGCGGAACAATAATCAAATTTTCTTTGCCAAAAAAAAAAAAAAAAATCAAATTTTAATTTTGTATAGTTTTTTCTTTATCTTAATGTAAAGATGAGGGGGGGCAACATTTTGGACTCCCAATCAGCCAATATCTCCTACGTACTGCTTTACTAAGTTGCAAAACCCATATCCCATAAACTTGACAAAACAAGTAAATGGTCACTATTTGTTAAAATGCATCATTACCTAATGACGCACGCCTGCCTAACTATACTCAATTACTCATTCTAATCATTATGCGTCTTGTGGCTGTAACTCCAACTTCGTTGATGCCTTCATTATTAAACTAAACTTTTTAATGAGATGCACTATTTATCAAACAAATAGATATCAATATATGTGATTGACAATAGAGATAAAGGATACTTTTTCTCACGTTTAAAGAGATAATTTTCCTCAAACTTGTTTGAATTAATGATGTTGGAACATGACTTGGCTTTTAGAAAACACTTAAATCCTACATTGGTGGGTAAAGAGAGTTTGAAAGGATTTATATAGAGTTACGCCCATATACTTGGGTTTGATCCAAGAGATCATCCACTTTTGTGGAAAAGAGACGAACCAACCCAACAACACATATACGCGCCACTAGTGACGGGTCAAGTCGGATCCTTTTGGAGTGGACATATTTTATTTTTTGAGCATTTTGGTTACACTTTTTATTATGGTTTTTACACTGATTTGTTTTGAACATTGGTTTTATGCTCAATGGTTTATGTGTTTAATGGACGTGATTCTTGCTCGACGTTTTAAACTTACATGACCATTTCAGCCCTTAATTACGTGCTTAATGGTGACCTTTTTAATTGATTTTTTGCATTTGATCTCCTATATAAATCAAGGTACCTTCAAGTATTTTTTATCACTTTAACAAACAATTTTCTCAGCTCTCTTCTCATCGTCTCCCAAAAAGAACTGAGCTGTTTTCCTCACTTTCTTTGGGTGTTCGTTTTCTAGTGATTCTGTGCAAATCTATTAGTATTTCTACTTCAAGAGGCTTTTTTTATCCGGGGAAAATGTTCAATGATCATTTGAATCGCTTGCACACTTTGATGCAATACCGTGAATGTTCTGAGAAAAGGGACATAGTTCGCAACTCAGTCATTCTCATTAACAATATTCCTGTCTTTGTGCAATTTCATTTTAAACAATTTTAGAACAATTCTTTTTGCCTTCTATTAAGAACGTGTCTGCTGAAAATTTGACACTATCCAACGACCTTGATGAGCCTTTTAGTTTTGAAGTGCTAACTTTAAAAGATGGAAACAAAAGATGGTGTTCTATTTTACTATGAAGAAGGTTCACTTTATCTTAACTTATCCTAAACATGTTATCCCTCGAAATGTTAGCCATGATGCTAAAAAAGAGTAACCGGCTAAGGATATTGAGACTTGGGATGAAAATGGTTTATTTGCTAGAACTATATTTTTAATGGTTTGTGTGACAACTTAATTGATTATTACAACATGGAGAACCCAAATAAGGAATTGTGGAAGGCTTTATAAACGAAGAGTGACACCAAAGAAGTTCCATATGACCGATGATAAGCCCATAAATGTGAAATCTCATGAACTCCAAAAATTGCCCACGAGATCATTTTCGAAGGTATGACTCTTAATGAACAATTTCAAGTAGCCATTATCACCAACAAGTTGCCTCTTTCCTCGAAAGATTTCTAGAGCGACCCGAGGCACAAACCAAGGAATATTCCTTGGAGAGTCTCATCACTTGTATTTGGATTGAAGAAGTGGCTCAAAAATAGGACCGAAAGGAGGAGGTTTTTCTAGTGACTACTAACAACCCTCCTCATAGAAGTAGTGTATCTCTTAAACTTGTTGGTAGAGTTTCAAACCTCATAATTGAAAGTGAAACTTCAATCGCAATAGCTAGAATACCCCCAAAGAACGATGTTCACCAATAGTCTTAACCCCCAAAGAATGGCCTTGGTCAGTTTTTATGTGATCGGTGTTGAAAGCCAAGCCATATGGTACAAAAGTGTAGAAATAATCCCTTTGTAGCTATAATTACTGAGATTAAACTTGTTGGATCAAAAGAGTGGTGGGTAGATATTAGAGCCACAGGTCATGTCTGACATGACAGGCATATGTTCAAACATAAACTAAGACAACTAATAATAAGAAAGTGTTTTTGAGAGATTTCCACTCCACTAATATTGGTAACAGATGAGAAGTGGAATAAATTAAATTTTATTTCTAGTAGGATCGTCATTCTAAAGGATGTCATGCATACTCATGAAATGAGAAAGAATTTAGTTTTTTGCTATCTTCTCAACAAAACTGGTTTTACTCAGAGTTATTTACTTTGACAAAGAATGGTATTTTAGTTGGAAAATGATATTACAGGGATGTTAAATTCAAACTAAATGTTAAAGTTAATAAAATTTCTCCTTTTGCTTACATGTTTTGACTATTAATGTTTGACATGCTAGACTTTGTCATGTGAATAAAAGACTCATCAAGAATATTAGCAACTTAGGCTTAATTCCTAAATTATTACTTGATGGTTTTAACAAATGTGACTTTTACAGCCAAGCTAAGATGATCAAGTCATTCATAAGTTTGTGATGAGTAGTTCAAGCCTCTAGACTTGGTTCATTCTAACATATGTGAGCTTAATGGAACATTGACAAAAAAACGGGCAATAATATCTTATCACTTTATTTATAATTGCTCTTATTACACTTTCTTTTATTTGATAAAAATAAAAGTGATGTTTTTGACATGTTTAAGCAGTTTTGTGGCTGAGTTTGAAAACCTGTTCAACAGGAAGATGTAGAGGTTACAAAGTGACCGTGGAACTGAATATGATACTAACTCATTTGTTGAATTCTATAATTCACATGGTATCATACATGAAAAAGCACTTATTCCTATTCTTCTAATATAAATTATAAGGCTGAAAAAAAAATAGACCACTAACCGAGTTATTTGTTGCCATTATCATTTAATTCAGGTGCAACTCCTTATTGGTGGGGTGAAATTCTATTAACTATTTGTTATGTTTTAAATCGTATTCCAAAGACAAAGAGTATAATCTCTCCCAATAAAATTATATATATATAATAGGCAGCCTAACATCTCATGTTTTAGAACTTGACGATGTCTAGTTTATGTTAGAAAACCTTATCCAAAAAGGGTAAATTTTGCAAGTAGGGCATATGAATGTATATTTGTTAGATATGCCATGAATAATAAAGCATATAGATTTTTTGATTTAAACACATGTGTGATTATTGAATCTAATGATGTTGATTCTTATGAGAATGGGTTTCTCTTTAAATCTAGAAATAGTGTGGCATATCCTCTTCTATTATTCCTAAAGTTAGAACTACGAGTCAGAATGTGGAACTTGAACCCAAACCAAGGAAAAGTACTCAAGATAAAGTGGCTAGGGACTTTCACCCAAACTTTAAAGTTCTTAATGTAGAGGAGGATCCTTCAAGCATCCAAAAAGCCTTGACTTCAGTTGATGCAAATTTATGGCAAGAAGCATTGAATGATGAAATGGATTCCCTTGGGTCTAACCGAACTTAGGCACCTAGTGGATATGCTACAAATAGGTCATAAGAAGGAAACTAAAGGTCAATAATACCATTGATAAGTATAGATATAGCTAAAGGCTACGGACTAAGGAAAAATGTTAATTTCTTTGATACTTACTCACCCGTGACTATATATTCTCCTACAAGAGTACTAATATCTATTGTTGTGCATCAAATGTAAGATAAAATAGTGTTTCTAAATGATGAGTTGGAAGAAAAAATCTACATGAATCATGCAAAAGGTTTTGTGATCCCAATACAAGAGAATAAGGTACGTAAATTGCATAAATCCCTCTTTAGTACGCCTTAAACAAGCACCTAACAATGGTATGAAACATTTGATAACTTAGTTTTGCACTATCATATGCTTGTATATGGATGACTTCTTAATATTTGATTTGAATATTCTCGCTGTGAATAATGTGAAGTCATTGTTAAATGATGAGTTTGACAAGAAAGACCTAGGGAAAGCGAGAGTAATCCTTGGAATTAATATTACCAAGACTTAAAATAGAACTTTTGGATAAATCTCACTACGTCGAAAAAATCCTTAAGATATATGGTTACTATAATTGTAAACCTGCATGTGCACCTTACAGTCCCAGTATAAAGTTGTTTAAGAACACTAACGATACAGTAGGGCAATTTGAATAGGCAAAGATCATTGGTAGCCTTTGATGTGCCACTGATTATACTAGACCCGACATAGCCTATTATTAGGCAGGCTTACTAGTTGTCTTGGTACTGAAAACTGGCATGCTATTGAGAGGGTCATGAGGTACCTTAAGAGGACCATGAACCTATAATTAAATCATGAGAGGTTTTCAATTGTCCTAGATGGATGTATCAATACTAACTGGAACACCTTATCAGGTGACTCTTAAGCTACTAGTGGATACATTTTCACTATAGCTGATGGAGCTATATCTTAAAAGTCTAAGAAACAGACTATTTTGGCCCAGTCCACCATGGAGTACGTCTAAAATGATAGCACTTAAAGCTAGTGAAGAGTCAAGTTGGTTAAGAAGCCTGCTAGGTGAGATTCCTTTATGGGAAAAATTGTTACCAGTTGTCTTGATTTATTGCGATTGTGCTGCGACTATATCTAAGGTTTGGAACCGTTATCACAACCATAAGAGACAATAGATATGTTATAAGTACAATATCGCGATAGAATATCTCTCAATTGGAACTATTAGAGTGGATCATATACGCATTGAGAATAATCTAGTAGATCCTTTAATGAAAGGATTATGGAGTAAGAAAAGTCTTTAATTCTTATAAAATAATGGGACTATTTTCACATAAATGAGTCACACATAATGGTAATGAACTTATAGACTTGAGATCATAAGAAATATGTTTAAAGGGTAATAATAAATTATGAAGTGATATGATATGTTATTATATTAAAGCATGAATTTCTAAAGCGATTAAGGATGACGTAATAAGAACTCTTCATAAGATATGTACTATATTTAGAAAGGAGTATCGAGCTGCAAGAATACTCCTTATAAACTCACCTATGTGAATGTGGAAGTGGGACCGACTTTCTATGAAATGTGTGATCATATTTCTAAAGCATTCACTATATTGGAATATACATGCATGGGCATAATAGCACGAGTCTAGTATGAACCCTCATTTCTTAGGAAAAATTGATTTTCATAATACAACCTTTTGATACAACTTTTTAAAAGGGTTAATCTTTCTAGTACATCATTGTAATACAATGTTTGATGTATAACTTTTTTAAACGGATCTTAATATACTATTAACCTATTTAACAAGTTAAGTATGACACATGTCTACTTTTAACGAGGAAAAAAATTTAAGAAGAATTAAAATAAATCTCATCCCTTCTCCTCCCCAACCCTAACCACTTGTCTGTCCTTCCCACTTTTGCTTGCCTTTGCCAAGGTCGACCTTGTCGGCTATCGGTTTGTATCAATATTTATAGAATGTTTGGAATAATTTCAAGCATGACTTATTGACTCTGCTTCTCTCATTTCAATTTGATCTTCATTGCATCTCTCGAGACATTCACTTCCTCTAGGCTTTCACTTGTGCGTCAATAAGCTCTTCGTAAAATTTGTGCTCTAATTTAATTGAAGGTTTAAGCATTTACAGTTGTAATTGAGAAATAACTTTTATGTTTATGTAGTTGATTTATTGTGAGACATGTGACCATTTTTAATGCTTTAACGGAAGCATGTGTGGATGATGAAACAACGACAATTGTTCGGTACGGAGCATGCATGGAAAAACATTGTGAATTCTCATGTAGTGGTGAGGTGGAGATGGTATTAACATAGCAAGGACTTGACCTAGGGCTATTTAAATACCTATGAAATTCATGGTCTAAAGAAGTTTCCTTACTCGTAGTACAAGGTTGACATTTATCACTTATAGACATGCATGAACCATCTCGATGAGCCTACAATACGTGCGGCTTGACTAACCTAATTTTACTACGAACCTACTATACCAAACTAATTTGATAATTCTTAGAAACTATCTCTTTTTTTTTAACTTCAAGTATGGTTACTTTTACAATTTCTTGTTGTGAATGCGTGTTATTTTCTCGATAAATAAAATGTCTTTTTTTTTTAATTATTATAACTTATGGTTGTGGACGCATAATATTGAATATAACCAATTATCCTACAACCATTATTTCTCTATTATTTTTATAATGTCATATATATATATATATATATATATATATATATATATATATATATATATATATATATATATATATATATATATATATATATGTGGGCAATTTCCAGTAAGAACCCCCTAATATATAAGAACTTCTTGTATATGAGAACTCATCTTTAGCCATTAAATTTTTAAATCCAACGGTTTAGATGCATTGATCATCAAATGGCATAAATGTAATTATTGGAAAATTATTAATAACTAACAAGCCTATAAAATGAAACTTCCCTCTATTGTTTTAAATATGCCTTAATTTCTGCAAACAGTATCAATTCTGGTCAAATCAAATTTCCATAATCCTTCTTTTTGGATGCAAAACTTCCAAATTATTATCAAGTTGTTAAATATTACGATTTTCCAAATTGTTCAATTGTACTAATCTCTATAATCTTATAGTCTATAATTATTGTAGACATGTAGTCTATAATCTTGTTGTCAATTCTACAATTTTTTCAATTGTATTAATTTCCATAATCTAGTAGACTATAATTATTGTTACGAATTATTTTTCAATTGTACTAATATCTATATCGTAATGTTCTGAAAGCCTTGTATATTTTATTGTAATGGTCGACAATCCTTGTAAAAATATAGTAAACTGTTTAAATATTCTAAAAGTTTATGCAGTTGTTCGTATTTGGTATCCTATTGTTCAATATATTTAATCAATTGTTCTAAACTTATACTTTGTTTATCAGAACGATCTGAAAGCCCTGTATACTATATCGTAATGTTCAAGTTGTAATTCGTTTATGTCCTGAAAGCCCTGTATAATATTTTGTATCCTATTGTTCAATAATATCATGAAAGCCCCGTATAATATTTAGTATCCTATTGTTCAATAATATATCATAATGTTCAAGTTGTACTTCATTTATTTGGTATCCTATTTCTCAATATATTTAATCAATTGTTATAAAGGTATGTATAGTTGTTCGTATTTGATATCCTATTGTTCAAAATAATTAATAGTTTGTTTTAAAATCAAAAGCGGATATTCCCTATTGTTCAAACTATTTCCTATTGTTCGAATCTATTAACCTATTGTTCGAATCGATAAAACTATTGATCGAAACTATTATTCTGATCTATTAAATTCTTGTTCTAATCTATTAACATATTGTTCGAAACTATTAACCTATTGTTCGAATCAAGAGCCTATCGTTTGAAACTGTTGCTTTGCTCTATTAAACTATTGTTCGATACTATCAAACTATTTTTTCCCCCAGGAGTGCATACGTGTATTACTTCAGGAGCAACACTCTCATTTGAATTAGAAACACTACATTTCTTGTTGATGCTCATGGCTACAAAGAAAAAAATAATGTTAGAACATTAGATAAAAGAATTCGAACAATAGACATATATTTTAGAACAATAAGTATAGTATGTTATAGGGATGAAAATTCAATCCGAAGCCGAAACGAGTCCGATCCGAAGGAAAAAGTTTGATCCAAACCCGCTTAAAAAAACTCCGACTCCGAATAGGAGATGGATCGGATTCGGATATTGTATTACATCCGATCCGATTGTGATCCGAGTCCGATAGTCCGATTCGAATGAGTAGTATTAAGGCTAATATTAAAAAAAAAGACCAAATATAATAACACAAAATTAAAAAATTAAATAAAAAATTAATAAACTTGTGTTGTATAAATTTTTTTAATTTAATTTATATGTTATAAAGATATTATAGTATTAGTAATGAAATTAACCAAAAAATAGGTAAAAAAATATTAAATTTTGGATCGAATTCGAAGGTTCGACAGATCG
Organism: Dysphania ambrosioides; assembly: GCA_026401315.1. Classification (NCBI taxonomy): domain Eukaryota; kingdom Viridiplantae; phylum Streptophyta; class Magnoliopsida; order Caryophyllales; family Amaranthaceae; genus Dysphania; species Dysphania ambrosioides. The sequence goes on from CM048667.1 coordinate 6,267,157, forward strand.
GATTCGGAGGTCCGACGGATCAGATCGGATTAGGAGTCGAAGTTTGTGGATTCAGAGTCGGATTTAGATCCAAAATTAAAGTCCGCGAACTTGTTTGATCGGATTCAGATTTTGTTGGATCCGCTCCGACTCCGATCCATTGCAATTCCTAGTATGTTAGACCTAAACGAAAATTTTAAACTATATTAGAACAGTAGATAGACATATATTTGAGAACAATAGACATATATTTTAGAATAATAAGTATAGTATGTTAGACCTAAACGAATATTTTAAACAATAGATCTATATTTTAGAACACTATGCACATTAGAATAGTAGATAAAATAACGTTAGAACAGTAGGCACATTATAACAATATATAAAATAATTAGAACAATAGAGTTATAATTTAGAACAATATATATAGTATGTTAGAACTAACGTTAGAATAGTAAGCACATTAGAACAATATATAGAATAATTAGAACAATAGAGTTATAGTTTAGAACAATATGTATAGTATGTTAGAACTAACGAGTAGGCACATTAGAACAATATATATAATAATTAGAACAATAGAGTTATATTTTAGAACAATATGTATAGTATGTTAGAACTAACGTTAGAACAGTAGGCACATTAAAAATATATACTATAGATAGAATAATTAAAACAGTAGACACATTAGAACAATAAATAGACTAATTAGAACAGTAGGTACATTACGCATATTTAAAAAAGTATAATTTAAAACATAACGCAATTTTAGAACAGTATGCACAATAGAACAATAGATAGAATAATTAGAACAATAGAAATATGTTTTAGAACAACAAGTATAATATGTTAGAACTAACGTTCTAATGTTCTAAATGTTATTTTATCGGTAAATAATATATGCATAATGTAAATTTTTTCAATCATAATGTGTGCATAGGATTTAGATGGCAATAATACGAACAAATTTAAAGCAAACAATCGTAATTTGTTGCATTAGATTAAACAAAATATACTGATTCAACAAATTTAACCCACGCACTCGAAATTTGCTGCATTAAAACAATCCAAAAACTCGTAATCATGCATTTTACAAATAATCAAATTCAACACACTCTATACGATATTCTATATGTATTAGAATATTGAATCAATTACGAAAAAAAAATTATTGAATCATTACCTTATTTTTAAATGCCAAAACAATAAAGATATCCTTTGAATATGAAATAGCGAAAGAAGCATTCGAATATTGTTATTTGAATATAGAGTAAAATGAAAAATAGGCAAAATAATGATTTTGAATAATACGATTTTTACTGAAAACTACCCAATAATCACGGAAACAAAGAAACTTCCTTAACTACCAAATCTGACTTTATTATAATTACAACTTTGCCATTAATATAGATTGAATCACAGCCATCTAAATAAACTAAATTAATGGTATTAGATGAGTTTTTATATAAGAAAGGTTCTTATATAACTAAGAGGTTCTCACATAATCCCATTTATATATTGAAACTTTAATACGCGGAAATATTGAATATCATGCACAATACTATTCTCGGAAAAAAATCCTTAATTTGTTATTATTTTTATTTTTTAATTTTACCCCAAATGATTCAATGAGACATATCCAAACAACCCAATACCTATCCCAACTTAATCCAACAGCTAGTTTTTGCCAAATAACTACCATTTTTCATTAGTAACAACAACCATGAAAGATAAAAAGTTGCTCAAAATTCATATTTTCTGGGAATTAGTAGAAGTTAAAATTTTAGTTATTATTCAATAAAAATGAAAAGGGTTTTGAGGTTTTCCCCTAATCGCCTAAATTTAACCCCTTTATAATTAAAAAAAAAAGGTTTAATTTATTTTAGATATAATCTACCTTTCATTATCGAATGAAAATGTTGTATCAGTAAATTAATTGAAAAATAAAGTGATGTTAATATAAAATAATTCCGACATCATTAAACATGATGTACTTTCCATTTGTGGTTCTTTCTCTTGAGAAGGAGGAGCCAAACCCCCCCTCTTCTGAACAACAGCAGCAGCAGCAAGGTAATCATCCAATTTTCAATTTTTCAAATAAATTGGTATTTAATTTTCATATTTTTCTCTTAAATTTTACATTTTTATGGATTTTTCTTGGATTATATGAGCTGCTTTTTTGTGGGTATGTCTACCTTTTTTGTGGGAATCTTGTATACTTATTTTTATGTTGATTCATGATGTTGACGTTTGTGGTTTTTCTATTGTAAAGTTATATTCTTTTTAACATGTAGGAAGTGGGATTGTTTGTTTTCGAATTGTTATGTCGTGTGGAGCAAATTGTTTGGTTGTGTGGTAAAATTTTGGCAATTGGAGCATGGAAAGTGAAATTCTAGTTTTTTCGAGCTCGAAATTAATTTGGGGAATTGAGTTTTGGAGGAAGGATATGGGAGAATGTGGTGGTCTTGTTTGCAGTGATTATCAGGTGGGTGTGAGTGCATGTATGACGGTAAAATAACATGAAGTCTCTATGTTCAAATGTTGAACGAAGAGTAACTCGACGGAGCTCGTTGTTGTCTTGCGTGCCATGATATTATTAACGAGCATGCTGAGTTTTGATGATATTGCTGTAAATGGGAGATAATCAAGGAATTATATTCTCGCTGAGGATAAAGATTGATTGGGGAGGCTGAAACTGGAAAGTGCTGAGAGAGTAACTGGTGAGGGGTACAGTTGTTTTACATTTCGATCTCTCTATACCTTTTTGAGTAGGATAAACCCTGAAATTTGGGGGATGCTGAATCTGTAAACCCACAATATGTTTTGTGTAGGACATGTATGGTACAAAATATCTTTGATTTGGTGTGAGAAACTTGGCAAGCAGGTGCCTAAAAAATGGAATTTCTCAATCTTATATTAGCCACTTTAACTTTTATATGTTTATAACCGTTTTTATGAGTACTCACAGAGTCACTGTTCCACTACAATTAATTTTTTTTTTTTTGTGTGTGTGTGTTTTGATGATAAAACTTCTGATGATGTTCTAGTTTTCAAGATTCCGAATTTGTTCTCTGTGGCACCTTAAACTAATCATTGAGGTTGGAAGCAACGGAGGAATTATATATGCCTTTAGACAATACTTAGGTATCTTAATGGTAACTAGGGTAGTACACCTTAATCTTTACCACTCATCCCAGATTTTGTTGGCAAGTATATAGTAATATTACCCAACTTATGTACTAGATAATAATAATATGAAAGATGTTTGAACTTTGACGAGGGTAAAGCCAGTGGTAGCATGATAATTGGTGTACAAGTGCACAACTCAAGGTTTTAAGTGGGAAACATTGATATTATAACCATGAACCTCAAGGTATACAATAGTGTTTTTCAGATGCTCATAATGTCCTTTTAAAAGTTCAGGACCTGAGAACTTGCAGAGGCTGTGTTGCTGTAGGACTTTTCTATCCTTCTATTCCTTATATTTTGCTGCTTTTTGCTTAAGATCTCGAAGAGCCTTTATGATGAAGATAACTGATTCATGTTATTCATGATTTAGGACAAAAAGAAATGAAAGTCTCTTCCTGTATTATACTTCGTTCAGTACAGCGTATTGATGTTAGATTATGGTTTCTGGCTTTGTTTACTTGACTATAGAAAAAAAAGGTCTACAGATATTACCAACAATACCAAGACTACTTGCATGCTGAGGTGATTTGTTTCAACCTGTGAGGTTAGTTTTGGTTGAAAAGTGCTGAGGACCCATTGCTTGTTCTTAGGGATTTCCCTTGATTTATCCATTCATGGGTATATCAAGCTTCCAATTGCATTTATGGGAATGCGGTCAAAGTCATGCTACATCTTATGCTTCTTTGCTTCAGCTGAATTCGCTTTCATACTATAACTGTCAGGTGACGAATTTACATGTGAAGAATTTATCGAGTATATTGATGTTATGGTTGAGACTGAAGCCTCAAGCAGCCAAGGATGGGGATCATCGCTCTCATTGCCAACTTCAGACGATGTTGCGAGAGCAGTGGCAACTGCTGCAACTGCAGTCAGTTCACCACGACCATCCATAGTGTTCTCTTCAAATGATGATGGGAATGATTCCCCGCTGAAGAGAATACAGAAACAGGTATCAAAAGTACTAAAAGGCTTATCACAATCTTCTGACCAGAGAATTCTCACTTACAATCCAGAAGTGTTAACTAAACAAAAGCGTCAGTGGGCCAGCTTTCAGCTACAATCTTTGGTATGACATTTCTTCTAGGTTCCTGGTTACCCAGTTGATGTCACTTTGTTTACTTTGCCATTTCTTTCAAGTGAGGGACACAGCACCTAGCTTAGTATTTAACTTAATAGTCATATAGTAAGTGGTTTTCTTGTTTGGTTTGGGACTTTGGGGAATGTTCCTGTGTCTACATTGCATTTTTCTTTCACACATTGAATTATATAATTTGTGATGCTTGAATTTCCCTATTCTTGGCTTTGTGTTTAGATGGCTTGAGCAACATAATTTTGAATGTGCTTCTGATACCTGAACTTGAATTTAGCTGATAACAAGACATCTATGAAAAGGTTTGTCTATAGTAAATCCTTTAAACTTTTTTTTCTGTTCAATTGTGCAGGATCATCGATCTTTTATAGAGCCATCAAAGCTTTTCGAGAGCATGGTTGTTGTTGGACTTCCTCCTAGTTTTGATGCCCAGGTACTAAGGAAAAGACTGCTTTCTAGAAAGTCTGAAGGTTCAGGAAAATTTCGGATTCCTTTAAGTGGTTATGGCCATTCTCGTGTAGAGCCTAACTTTGAACCCCAGGTACATACCCTCTCCTGTAAAATGTTTTCATGGTGGCTGGGCATTTCCTTTTGGACTTATTTTCTGTTTCTTCTGGTCCCAGGTTCTATTTGCTTATCCTCCAGAAATGCAGTTGCCTCTAAAATACAGAGATCTTTTATCATTTTGCTTCCCTGGTGGTGTTGAGGTTGGTTTGCGAATATTTTGTTGGTTTATGTGAAATCTGTATTTTTCCCAGAAGAATGTTTCCATATTTTAATGAACTTAACAAATCAAAGTGTCACCCTGGATTTTCCTGTGTTAATGTCTTACTTATTCTGTACTTACCAGGGAACATAGATTCACGGGGTTTTGGGTTTACTGAAAACCTACCTTCTTCAATCCACTGAAATCATTTTTTGTTATTTCAGTTAATGATTTTAAATGTAGTTGTGCTATATCTAGCTTCGTTTATAAAAAATACTATTGCTGTTATAAGTATCTATTGGTAGTTAAAATTAATATAATGACTCGAAATGTGCTTGAAGTTTGGTCCTGGAGACTGTTAGAAACTCTCTAGTAATATTCTATGGGAGAGATCCTCAACATAAAGAATCAACAGGAAATCAGAAATTCACCAAATATGACCAAGCTACTAAAGGATTCAACAGGAAATCAGGACCCTGAGCCATAAATCTAGGGTGTGTTGAGTTAAGCTTAATTCAGAATTTTTTCAAATTAGTTCCAACAAGTTCAATTTACAACTCAATAAGTTCCAGTAAGTTCAAACAAGCTATGCTAATTCAGATAAGTAATGATAAAGTTTTAGTGTGTAACTGTGTAGTTAGTTCCAGATTTTGAAATTTTAAGCTCCTTATGGTTGTTGGAGTAAGCATCTTCAAATCATTAACACAACTCATTTCTACTAGATTATGTACAGTGTCATTTATGCTTTTTATTTTACCTGAATTGGATCCTTATCTGGGTTTCAACAGTTTTTTGTTTTTGTCTTTACAAGATCATTTACCCCAGGAATTCTCCTAATATGGCCAGACATCTTTTATTGAAAACACACCTTGTTGTCCGATTCTTGCACAAAAGTCAATGCTCCGATGACCTTCACTCACCCTACTGTTCTCACTGTTCTTTCTCACTCTATTTGGTCAAACTGCCCTCTTCTCAATAAATTAATTTCAAACCCCTTCTTTTCTCTCTCTTACGACATATTCTTGTCCTTCCTTCAAATCTGGTAGATGAATTTGTGTTCAATTAATTGATTTTTGTTTTTTTTACTCCCTCAATTCTTTTTTTTCCTTCCCATTTGGAATCAAGGAAAAACCCAATATAATAATTAAGAAGGGGAAGATTATATGAAATGCATTAAATATAAAGCAAGTGAAAGGGTAGAGATTCCATCAAAAGTAATGTAAGTGAACTAATTGTATTTATTTATATTTTGAGAATAGAAAATGTCATTTATAAAAACAAAAAATTGCATTACCCAATGGTATGAATAGTGGAATGAGGTTATTTATGTCATAAAATATCTTATAAAAAATGAATGATTCTAAATGGAAAGAAATTTTCGAAATTTCCCAATGGGGAATACGGGAAGGAAAAAAAGAACGGAGGGAGTATGAGATATTTAATTGGTTTTACTTCATGAAATTTTGGGTAATAATCAATTTTGTAATGACATAAACCCGGTTCAATATTTTTCCTATCAATTCGATTTTATGGGTTCAATTTGGGGGATAATTACTTATCAAAGTATGATTTTACAAAGTATTCAAATATTCAGCCCATCGTCATTGAATAGTATTCACAGTAATGTTTTTTTGGATAGTAAGTAGAAGAAGAAGCTAACTAGGCATATTTATATAGTTAGAGAGAAATAAAAATCGAGGTTTTTACTAAGGAGTAGTTGGTAGATGGAGTAATGTTGGAGAAGTAATGGTGTTTGATCCTCTTCGATGGAGACCAGGAGGAGTGTAGGAAAGTGATTGAAAGAAAAAGGGGACTTGAGACCAAAAGGAGTTTGAGCAATTGAAAGAAAAAAGGGGCGAGTTAATTGAGGGAGGTGGGCCACACAAATATTTAGACGGGTCAACGAAAAGACATTAACTTTTTGGCCGGAATTTGACGACAAGGTTTTTTTTAAATATTATCATATAAGGTTTTTTCTCTCATAATCCGATATTGAAGGTGTCTTTTTAAAAAATTGACATGTAAGGTGTTTTTTGACCAATTTTCCTTTCCTTGATCCCCACTTTCCAGGATTTTTGTATTATGGGTTTGGATTACGCAACATAGCAATCGCTACACAATATTTCGAGCATAACAATGCACGAAAACATAATAATCCAATAACAACACACGGCAAAAACTCATTAACAACAATAGACAACATTTCGAGCATAACATTTATTACAACCCAATGTCCCAATGAATCAACAACAATACACTAACATAGCTAATTGAGCATCAGCAATAATTAATAACATTTCAACTTTAATTAATCAATATTTCAAACCAAACAATGATATACTATAATACCTAATTGAATATAAATAACAATTAATCAAGTAAATCAACATTTTAATTTTCAAATCAAAGTCTAGATAATTACCAATTCCCAAATCCAGCAAAAATGAAGTATGTAGGTCAATTGTGAATTGTTCATTACGTACCTAGATTCTAATCCATACAAAATAACAATACACTAACATACTTATTGCCTAATTGAACATCAACGTTCAACAACAAAACAACATTCAACAAATAAACATTCAAGATTCAACAACAAATAAACATACCTAATTGGCTAATTACGTGGTTGCATGGTGAGGTGTGGCTGCATGGGGGTGGCTGAGGTGAGGACGTGAGGCTGTTGCCTGCTGCTGCTGCACGAGGTGAGCCTTGAGGAGAAGGTGACTTTGTGACAAAAAATGCTCCGGTGTTGGATGTGCGTGGTGAGGTAGTGATGGGTAGGCTGTGGGTGGCTGAGGTCGTGAGGTCTAGGTCAAGGTCAGTGAAGGGAAGGGATTGGGAAAAAAGGATGGAGATTAGAGTTAAGGAGAATAGAACCTAGGTTCTATTGTGTAAAATTAATAGTCTTTACCACGGAGTTGAGAAGTATACACATGTGGGTGGCTGAGGTCGTGAGGTCTAGGTCAAGGTCAGTGAAGGGAAGGGATTGGGAAAAAAAGGATGGAGATTAGAGTTAAGGAGAATAGAACCTAGGTTCTATTGTGTAAAATTAATAGTCTTTACCACTGAGTTGAGAAGTATACACATGTAGGAAAATGATGCAAATTTTATATAACCTTTTTTTTTAAAAAAAAAAATTTCGGATTTTTTTGGGTTATAGAATGGGTTTAATTGAACCCATACTAAAATCGCCCCTTGACAAAATCATAGACGTATGATGGAATAAGCATATGATTATCGACTTTGAAAGTTCTCTCTTACAAGTTGCAATTGTCAAAATATGGAAGTTCATCTGTGATGGAATCTAGGTATGAAAACCTTAATCTACACATGGGATAGAAACTAGACTATAAACCTTATAAAGCAATACACCAAGGGCTATAATCTAGGGCGAAAGTTTGGAAAATTGATTAAAGAAACACTCTCAATTCTTTCAACTTCCTCACGTGAACTTAAAGAAACACCAACTCACAAATCTTTGCTATGCACAAAGAATAATAAACTCTTGAAGTTTATTGCTTAAAACAAGAAAAACAAGCTCAAAATCTGATTTTTCCAAACTAGGTGCACATGTATTTATACCTAGCTTGAGAGTTTTACTCCCATCCTAATTGGGACTCCTACTTCTAATAAGATTGCTAATAGCCAATAGGATATTGCCACCTATTTATTACATAATCCTACCAAAACTTTAACATTATCTTATGTTAATTAGAATTCTATCCTACCCAAAAAGATAAAATTACAAATTAGCTACTCTTAACCTATTTTATTTAAAGTAAAACACTCAATATCCAATCACATGTGTGTGGCCATGTCACTTGCCCTTGCCATGTCATAGCCACGTCTATGCCCATGCCACGTCACTTGCCATGTCATTGAAGATGTAATAAAGCACCAACAGATGTCTTAAAAATTTTCCCCCTTGATCAAAATTTTCAATCTTCAATAAACTTTTCAAGATTGAATCTTTTAATCAAGAAAACTTCCCCAATGTTCTTTTTCATGACTTCCACATACAATATGATAGATAAGACTCCTACTTATAATAAAAGAAACAAATTCTAATCCAAGTAGGATTAGTAAAGATATGATGAATCCTAGAAGAAATAGGATTCAACTAGCTTGAAAGAATTCCATGCATGCATTCACATCAATCAGTGTTGTTTGATATTAAATTTTTTTTTTTGTTCTCCCTATTTCTCCTCATATGATAATGAACATAACATTTCTTTCAACTTATGAAATTAAATTATTTGCTTGTGTTACTTAATTACTCTTAATCTTCTGCCCTTGGTCTTTATGCTTGATGTTCATATATTTTTTTCCTCGGACGGGTATTCACATGACTTTTGATGGTGCTTACAGGTTCATGCTGTTGAGAAAAGTTCTTCAATGAGCGAATTAAATGAAATTCTTGTTGGACAGGTATATGTCATTTTGCTGACTTAAGTGTGATGTGTAAATCTCAAGCCTCAATTGTGTGAAATAACAAATGGTCTTTCTATGTTAAACCTAATTAGAACCAAGTTATCAATATGAGAATTGAGAACCAATATGGGCATCCACTTTATGAGATCTTTATAATAATGGGGATTTCTTAGTCAACAATAACGTTCTTAAATCCTCCCTTCTGAGCTGTCTGGCCATTTTTAATGGTGGTGATACATTTTTGTTATTCCAGTCATTTTCTTTATTGTATTACATTTAGTCATGTGACCTGCAGAAGACATTTTACCCAAAATTTCTCTATCTTGCAAGATTTCAAATTTAAGGGGCCATATGGTTGTAAGGCATACACTTTTTAAGCCTGCTTGCTTTAGGTGGCATTGTCCAGTCAAAAAGTTCTCCGTGTATCTGAATTGAAATGAAATAGGGTGGGAGAGGGAAGAGAAAGTATAAAACTATGTGATGGAAGGGGCCATCAATATAGCTTCCTGACCTGGAAGAGACCAATTGAAAAGGGTGGAAAGGCACATAAAGAGGTCGGCGGAGGTAAGTGGCTACTTGCCGGAAGAAGTGCTGTGATATACTGCTTAAGGGTGGAGAATTGTTGGAAAGAAGTAAACAGTAAGAAGGAAGCTGGATCATTGTAATGTTTGTATTATATACAAAATTTTCGTCAATGAAGGCCACTTTGATGGTTTCTAGAAAGTTAAGAGATAGTGAGGAATTGTTAACTTTGGTTTTCTACTTCATTGCTTTCAATGAAGGCAATCTAATGCATACAGTCCTTGTTGCTCTTGTCATTTTATTTTTTCTTTAGTTTTTTGTTACCCACATAATTTTGTTCTTATTGATGGCTTCAATTAGCTCTTTCATTGTTGGATTCTTACGAAAATCTACCATACTATCTTCATTCCAGTGCTTAATATGGGATAATGTAGTATTATTGTCAGCAAATAGCATATTACCTGTCATGGTAGTCTGTAGTGTTATAATGTTTAGTAAGATTAAGTTTGGAGTGGGTTATGATTGATGGTCTTCAAAGCATTTTTGCATTTTTTATGGGTTCAAGGGCTAGAGAGAAGAATTTTGGTTTTTGTCGAGAAACTATTATTATCTTCTTTACTTTTCTATGCAGGAACATCTGAAACAGAGCGAGCTGTCTTTTGTATTTCGCTTGCAGCAGGTAGTTTGCTGAATCCCATAGATCCTTTCTGCTGCCGATCATTTTGCCTTTTAGATTCATATTTGATGCTATATGTATTGCCTAGGTATTTTGGCTATATTTTGTCTTGTTTGGAGTTTCATTTTCACTACCCTTTTGAGAAGCCTCTTCATACACACTTACAAAAGGAAAATTATTTTAAGTGAGAGAATAGGTAGAAGGGGGATAGGAAGACGGCTCTAAATCTTGGATTTGGTCATGGAAAATCTTTGTGGATTATGTGGATGGTTTGTGCCTGCCATGGCCTAATATCACCGTGCAGCAATTATAAACTGCTTGCAATGCGGCTGTGATCTGGTTGAGTATTCCCTAGCAAGACCTTGTACACAATGACACTCATTTTAAGTTCTTACTAGTAAATTGTTCCTAGTTACCATTTATATACCATAATTCTTTATTTTGGGTGTAAGAGATGCAGACAGTTTGTTATGAGGAAACAAAACAGAGTTGAGAGCTAGACATTTTGAAATAGATCATCAATTATGACGTTCATGGTTTTAGGAAGAGCTACACTGATAGGTTTTGTAGTATGTTTGCTTTTTAGTTTCATACTTATATGGCTGAAGCTGTTCGTTCACTATATACCTTAAAGACCATGTTCTTTGCTTAATTGATATAATCAATAATTTTCTTTTTGCAATAAGATAAGGGAACTTATTAATAAAGTTGATAATGATATAAACAGCCCTTAGGGCTGCATATACACATTAAATACATACCTAAAATGGTATAAGTGTGGGTAATATTCATGATAAATTTACCCATGTACCGGTGTAATTAATTTTTAGTAGTTCTTAAACTTGCCTCTTTTAAATCTTATATGCATCATTTTCCATAAAAAATTCATGATTGTGATTATTAGTTTAAGTTGATAGCTTCTTACACATTTTGTTTTTCAGGGTACTGATAATACAACACTTTATGGATGTTGTATTATGATGGAAGAACTTGTGGATAAACCTTCACGGTTAATTTCTATGATTTATGAGAGTGAACCTGTTAGCTCGTGTTTGGGACGTTATTTATTTACAACAAAACGCTGTTATTGCATACTTTCACGGGTACCCTTCTTCAACTTGCATTTTGGTGTACTGAAAAGGTAGGTTTATATGTAACCTTCTGCTTTGAGTAATGAAATTAGTTGTTTGCAGTCATTGAAATTTATTCTATTGTTTGAGCTTTTAGAGTGACTTAACCCACTATAGGTATACCTTTAAGGCCTTGGCTTAGCATTGTGGCAATACTTCTCAGTTCTCTCATAAGTATATATTTGGATTGTAGTATCTTATTTTAGTGGGTAGCAGGATGTGTTTTTTAGATGATGTCCAGATATTGATATTGAATACCTTAAATACTATCAATCTTTCATACATAGTGACTTGATTTATTAACATAATCCTCAACCTAGGTTGACTTGAATTACAGATTAATTAAGGATAAAAAAGTTTTGTTTCATACTAATGTTGAATGGATTAGCCTTGCTGATGTTGGAACTTTGTTTTTCCTTTGTTATTGATGGGATGAGTGATTTCATCATTATGCCATATTTCAACCAAAGACGCACTTGGAGAAGAATGTACTATAGTACTGTTAGGTGGGTAGCACAATAATATTTGGAGTATTTAATCTTTATCTTCTTATTTATGAGTTTTCGGTTTGGAAAATTCCACCGACCACTTTTATTTTGCTGGAAAAGAAACTGAAGGAACATGGGGTCTAGGGTCAGATACAATGTCTCAATCAAATAATTCTCTATGTATCGTTTGAGGCATCAATGTTGCAAGATTAGCACCTCAAATCCTGAATGTCTGTGTTTTAACCTTTTTTTTTTATCTTCTAGTTGAGTGTCCATTTTCTCAATAATACCCAGGTTAATCATATAAGTTATTTTTGTATCTTGTACCAAGAATTATCTTCATGTTTTAGAAAAATTACTCTTGAGAGAGAGAGAGAGAGAGAGAGAGAGAAAGACAGAGTGGTTTTTCTTGCTTCACTGTGGTGCTTTTTTAACAGGAGCATTTCCTTGTCTAGGGCAGGCTTACGTGATACCATATCTTTTTTGCAATAGCTATTATGTAGAGTCTCCTAGTCCGCTGATTGATGCCTTGGTCCTTATTTTTCAAATTATTTTTTCTTTATTTATTTACTTTTGCTCTATTTACTTTCTTCTTACATGTTCTTTTTTGGAACTTAAATTTCCTTACATCTGTAAATTTATCACCCCCACCCACCAAAACAAACACTCATTTTCAGACATGTATGGAAGAGATGTTTTTACCAGGTGTTGGGAGGGACCCATGGTGCGGAAATATTGATAGCTATGTCAGAATTGTCCCCATCTTTCTGTTAAAATTTCACATATTCTAATATGAGTATGCATTAGTGGTCACTTGAACTCTACTCTGCCAAACATAATCATGCATACCAACCATACTAAACCGGTTGCTATGTCAGATTTTAGAATCCCAACAAAAATCCAATTATTTTGTACTAGTCTTACTGAAGTTGGAAGCTGTAATTTATGTTTTTTATGCCTGGGAAAAATATTTTTACTCTCTCTTTATTTTGTTTGAGGTGTTTATGGGGCCATACCATGGGTGATGGGAACTCAAAGCTAACAGGTGGATTTACGTATTCTAAACCATTTAATATTTGGTGAAAGAGATATGAGCCATCCACGCCGAGATATAGCAATCACAACTTAACCGACATACCTTTCTCAATCAATGTCTACATGCTTTAAAATGGGTTTTAGTCTGTTTGATAATCTGCATACTGTTTGTATTAGTCAATATTAAGAATTTACAATACAATTGGGAGATCTCATATCAAGGTGTTTTATTTTTGCAGCATATTTATGGAAGAAAGGTTGGAACGCTTAACAAAAAGTGTTAGTGTCTTAGATTTGGAAGTGCCAGATACTGTTAGAAAGGTAGAGGGATTAGAAGAAAATGGCAGAATGTCTACAAAACATGTCGCAGAGGATGATGCAAATGTAACCGTGGGAACTTCTCAATCAAGCTCTAATGGAACTACTGCTTCTTCTAGAGTGACTGATGTGGGAAGTCACCTTGCCCACTCTGACCATGAGAGAATCCCCTCCTCTTTTAGGGATGATAGTCATGATACTGATGATTCTCTTACCACCACAAGTATCGAGAGAGATACCCTAGCTTCTGATAAAGAGCCTTCTGTAACCCTACATAATTTTGAAGCAAGTGTTTTCGATTATGAGAACACTGCTATTAGCAAGCCAACCATGGAAAAGTCTATACCAGGTGCTGTTTGGCCCCCGCGACGATATCCACAGTTTGAGAGTTCTGAACCTTCCTGGTATGTGATTGCATTTTGTGTTATTTCACACTCTCGTGCTTAAGTTTTGGCAAGTTTTTTGTTACCGTCCTTGCACATCTACTTTGTATTTGAGTTGTGATGTACACTCTTGCCTCACATGGGTGTCCCAAATGTTGCTAGAACTTTTTTGTTTTTGTTTTTGTCAGCATATGATAAATTGATAATTCGCACCCTTGAGGCAGAAGGCTTAACGTATCTCCTTTAAGATGCCTCAATGAACCAAGGGTGCACCTCTTTTTGTTTCTTGCAAAATAAATCTTCATATTATACCAAATTATTTACAATATCAGAGTGGTTAGAGTTAAGATAACTTTCAAAACTTAAATTTTTCTTCTTTTTATTTTATCTACGGATCTCACTTTGAAGGATGATTGGCTGTAAGAAAGTAAGGGCAGGGGATGTGGTTGTTTTGCCTCCATCTTCAAAAATGCATCATTGCACCTTTTGTTTATGAATTATGACAGAGCTACACAAAATCTAGTCAAACCTCATCAGATTATATTTCTCTTGTTACATCTCTCCTTTCTTACACCTCTTCTTTGCTTATTTTGAGTCTTCATTCCCAGAAATAGAAACGTCAATTGAATTTTTGAATATGAGCTCTATATTTCAAATCATTTAATGAACCAACAATTGTAAGCTAGTAAAGTTAATTGTTCCACTCTCAAAATCATGATGTCTACTCTAAAAATCCACTTAAAATCTGAATTTAGCAAGGAAGAAATAAAATCCACTAGACAAGAATGAGAAAGAATTAAAGCTGAAAATATGATCACAAACGTCCCTTTTTTATCATGAATTGTGCTAGAATGAAAAACCATTGACTGGATCCTCCCGTTCATTAATGAACATTTGAATTGTTGAGGATTTTGATCCTTTTATGACATCATAATCCTTGAGACATTGATATTATTAACTAAAGAACTATAAATATCCCTTTATCAGTTATAGGAGCTAAAGTTTTTATTTGGCCGCTAATCATATTTTATTGGTAATGAGGTCCTTAATGATATGCTTATAATGTCAAGTTCCTGATGAAGGATACAACAACAGCAAAACCAAACCCTAATCCCAAAAATATTAATTCAACTACATTAACCAAAAATCTATCTATTGTGATCATCTGCAATAATGTTCTTTCATTCTATCCTATTTAGAGCCATGTCATCTTCCAAACCTATTTTCTCCTTGTCTCTCCTAATTCCATACATCCAAGTCATCCCCAGTCTTCCTTGGCTGCGTTTGAGGTTTCCATTACCCCAATCTTCCACCTTCCTTACTGGAACATCTATCGTTTTGCATCTAACATGCATACGAACGCAACTGATTCTCCCTTTATTCATCCTCAATATTTGCTACTTCTACTTTCTTTAGGATATCCACATTCCTAATTTTATCTCTTGAGGTGTTCCCACAGATTCACCTTAATATAAGCATATCTGCTACACTCATCTTCTAAACATGCTCCTTCTTGAAATCCCAATAGGCAGATCCATACAACAATGCTAGTGTAATTGTTGTCCTTTAGAATTTCAATAACAGTTTTGTATCTGCTATCCATTTTGAACATTGTCTCTGTTCATTTGGAGAACCAATTCTTGGTATTTGGAACATTAGCTTACCGGCAATCACGTAAGCTACACTGATTTTTCTCTGATGGCCCTATTTAGAATTATTGGTGAAATGTGCATTTGGTGGTGGTTGTTTTAACTTGATGGGTTGATTCCGCATCAAGCTTTTGATAATTGTAACAATTATATGTAGCACATGATTCTATTAAGGACAGTAATCTGCCCCGAACCAGGAAAAGGGACCAAATACCTAATAGAAAAGAAGTGAAAATGAAAGAAAATAGTATTCAGTATTCTGATAAACTACTGTACCATAATAACATGCTTGGGTGCCCTTTATATAGTAACTATTGTTAATTGGTTCATGAAATTTCAACTTGAGGATGCTCTGATGTTTTATTTAAATTTCCCCTATGTAGTCAGGGTTCTCCTTCTGAAGAGAGACAGTTGATGAGTGAAAATGATGAGACAGATTTTAAAGAAACATCTATCTCTAGTCAGGATGATTTTAGCAGCCATAGTGACATACTTGAGTGGGCTAAGGTATGTATGTTATCTGCCCAAAATTTGGACAATTGTTGGTATTCAACTTGTAGCTCTTGTCATAATTTTTACTATTGATAATAAATTTGAGAACCCAAACCTTTTCAGGCAAATAATCATGGGTCATTACAAATTATCTGTGAATATTACAAGGTAGATTTTCCTCCAAGGGGTTCAAGCATTACTTTTCGTCCACTCGAATATTTGCATCCTTTGGAGTTTCATAGGCCGAGTGAAAAAGCCCTGGATGTTTCTGGCTCACCACTTGATCTAAGATCGTGTAGGACTAGTCTTGAGAGGGTTGAGGTATTCAAAATTATTTTACTTTCTAATAATATTTCATGTTCACTCAAAAATATGTTATACTTTTCTAGCATGGACTTCACCCATAATTGGAAATATTACTTTTAGGTTTATGTAATTAGGGATCTTTGTTGGGCATTACTTATTCCTGTTGGATCAATACATGTAAAAATTTATTTTCTGAAAATGCTTACCCCTTTTTTAAGGTACTGAATGCGTATATAGCTGAGGAAGAGGCTTCATCTCTATCAGTCGTGACCATCTCATGCATTTGTGGTTATCTTAGACTTGAGAATGTAAGTTTCTTCAACCTAATGAAGTGATATCTCTAATTTCTCTTATCATTACTTTCTTTTAATACATATTTCTATAAGAGTTACAACCATAAGCTACAGAAGAGTTGCTTAAATTCTGAATCATCTTGTCTCTTAATTTTTGTTTAAATGAGAATACCTACAAGTATTAGTTTTTTGTTGTCTCAATCCCTCTCTTCCCTGCTATTTTAGATGGTCAAGTAATGGCTTTAGGTTGTTGAGTAAAGCCTTTTATACGGCTCAAAGTCATTAATGAAATTGGCTGGCGCAGGCATAGAATTGTGCATATAATATAATAAATTTATTAGACTTCTCTCCTGTTCTTAAATGAATACTTGAACTTACAATATTTCTTTGGTTATGATTGAATACTTTTTTCAAATTTGCAGCTCTTGACATTGTTCACAGGAGCCCTACTGGAGAAACAGATCATTTTTGTCTGCTCTAATTTGGTATGTTTATTTTTATTTAACTGTTTTGATGTTTCTTAGTTGTTAGCAAAATAAGTTTTTACTGTGCATCAATGAGAAGATTATTTTGTGCTTTTATCCACTATGTTTTATACAGATTTAGGCGCGTAGACCGAAAATCCCTTGGTTTAAGACTCACATTTTCTAACCTTATATGATTCCACATTTGAGAAAGGCTACTTGTAAATTACAAGAAATCAACAACAGGCTCAGGATCATCCTTGTGCAACCTGATCTTCAGAACAAGAGCTACAGGATAGGGCTAGGATGTGTCCTATTGGAACCTCACTTTTGTTTATTTCATTTTAGCCCTAATGGGTGATCTATTGAAGATGGATACATTCCTTCAGGTGGGAAGTTGAGATGCTTACCATTAATGTGCTTCTCGATTTTCATTTGGAAGATGTGGCTGGAAAACTGGTTTCATTTTCTGTCAGGGTTTCATACGAGAGCCTGGATCAATCTGTGATATGTGATTGAATTTTGAGCAAACATTTTTTTCATTAGATAAATTATTTGTACTGAAAAGAGTTGATTCTATGCAGATATGGCTTGTAGTTGCATATGATCATAGTTGCTTATTCTTCTTCAGGCCGCTTTCCATTCTAACATTAAATGTCCACTGAACCTTTTTACTTCCAACTGATAATCATACTTTACCAGGCCCACTTCTTGCTCAGGCAAAGAAAATTATGCTAAAATAATTTTCTTTTTGATTCTTTGATTTCTGAAGCCTTTGTGATGCATGTATAGATATTTGATACGTGATAAAAACTGGAAGAGAGCTTCAGACAAGAAACCCTGTTTTTTTTAACAGTGTATCTTGCTATTTATATCAACTTACCCTCAATTCTTTCTCCTATTAATTTTACTTGTTTTTCCCTTCTGAGCTTTCCTGAAAAGATGCTCACTTTAGTTCGTTTCACCCCCTTCATATTTTCTTATAAAGTTCTCTATTTTTCTATTCCTACAAAATAAAAAACACTATCCAATACTATTTCTTAAATGACACCTTGCAGACCAGAAAATTCATAGTGGGCAGGGGGAGTGATTTTTTTGGTAGGATTGGAAATTTGGAATATTTGTTTCAAAATTTTCAAGGCACTAGTAGTCTAAGTGCTATAACTGTAAAAGTTCCTAGTATCTATAATTCTTCTGGATTACTGGAGAAAGTTCTTTATGAACATATCATTACAAATTTTAAAGCTTAATTGTTTTCAGCGATAGTGCTCATCTGTTTAAGTTTTCACCAATTACCATAAGTGGCTCAACATCACTGAAAAAACCTTTTTAGTTTTCTATAGTAGCAAATTGGCGTGACAATTTTCAGGTAGAAATGAAAGAATGAGCAATACGTAGCTATTTTAAATTACAATGAAAACCTAGCTTAGTTTGCAGGCAGGATTTTTATGTTTATCTCTCAGTTATGTGGACTTTGGAAAATGTATTCCACTAATAACCAAGCGAAAGATTTTAATTTGATGGATCTTGAGATTTATGTGCCGGCACTTCGCTTCCATTTTGTGTTGCTATTTACCTCCGTGGAACTTTTTTCCTGATGCAGGGAGTATTATCAGCCTCAGTTCTTTCCCTTATTCCTTTGATACGCCCCTATCAGTGGCAGAGCTTATTAATGCCGGTACTTTCTCTTCTCTGTGATCTCTTTTCAACAACAATAGCTACCCAGCATCTTGTATTGCTAACTTTGCTCATGTATCACCAGGTTTTGCCTAATGATATGCTTGATTTTCTTGATGCACCTGTGCCATATATTGTAAGTATTATTTGGCCATATATTATGTTTGTTTGGTAATGATGTATGCATTTATTCTAGTTCAAGTAGCAATTCCTGTCTCTGTTTTTTCCACATGAATGTTGCTCTGGTAATTTAATGACCTATCGTTTCGCTCACAATTAACAATTTATTATGCTTTCTTACTTTAAGCAACTGTCTTCCTGAGAGGAAGTAAATTTATTTTGTCTCTTAGGTTTGATTTGCAGTTGATATTGTTTTGCTTCTGATGCTGATTAGGGGTCCTTTCCTAAACTAGTTTGCCTTGTGTTTACTTTAGCCTTTTTTCTATTTTGTATACTCAGTGACTACAAGTTGTGATTTTCTGTTTCCTTTTCTACCACCTTTCCTGTTATTCGGCACAAAAAAAACAGAACAACTATCATATTAGCAAATCTGTTTTCATATAGGAGCTTTAATATTCCCTGTATGGGAAGAAGCTACAAGTACTCATGTGATCGACTTTGGGAAAGATATTTGACATTTTTTTGACTTGTTCATATGCTTATCTGTTGTGGAGAGGCTGTGGACATGTCTGGGCTTCTCTGTAGTTGTGATTTTTTAAGGGTTTTGTTAAACATCATTTAGCCTTTTATCCCTAAATTTGAGCTCTTTTGATGCTTGCTACATACAATATCTTGTTTCATGTTTGTGATAATGCTTTTGCAAAAATCTGATTAGCAATTTGCTAATGTAGGTTGGGGTACAGAGCAAATCTTCTGAAGTTCACTCAAAGTTGCCAAATGTCATACTGGTGGACATCACCAAGAATCAGGTATTTTAAAGTGCCTAGTCTTTGGTCCTTTTCCCCTTGCTAGACTGCACTAGTGAACAGAGGTTGGTTTATTGATTTTATCCAGCCTGCATTTTGACCCATCCCTCTCCAACCAAAATGATACTATGCAGGGTTCTGCTGATTCTGTTCCTTTAGATGTTTGTTATCTTGCATGTAGAAAGTATGTTGAGAAGTATGAATTTCTTATGTTCAATTTGAGGAACTTTGTGAATCGTTTCTTTGGAAGTTTGAATACCATCATGAGCAATTTGTGACACCCTCTTTATAAGCTACTATTTCTACCATGTGCAAGTTTGGTGACAATTAATTATGCAAAGTTTTTGGAGATTTTTTCCCGTGGAGTGTATAAAACTACTGCTGCTCTTCAGATGTGATATTACTACGTCATGTCTAATAAATTTTGGATGAGTTTTTCACTTTTTGTTTCTAGGAAGTGATTGGCTATTGTCTTCATGAGTATAGGTGAAATCACAATCAATGCCACAACTGCCACACCAAAGGGATTTACAAGCATCCTTGGCTCCCTACTATGCTAAGCTTGTTGGAGAAAGCTATTTGGGAAAACGGCGACCAATGTTTGAATGTACAGATGCACAGGTATATCTATATCTTGTCCTGTTACAGAAGGGGGAACCTGTATCTCCTGATATGTTTCTATATCCTTTTTTCTAATTCCAACCGTAATTCAAATTATTTCCACTGTAGGCTGAAGCTGCCAAAGGTTTCATGGAAGTGTTAAGGAATTACTTGGATTCCCTTTGCTCTAATCTCCGTTCTCACACAATAACTAATGTACAGTCTAATGATGATAAGGTATGCCTTTGATTTGCTTTGAACATATTAGATTTTTCTTTGTTGCCAATCATTTTGGGTGAATTGTTCCTATTGTGGACCTGTAGTCAACTATGAAGAATATGGTTTAAAGCTTTAATTCTTAAGGTCTTTATTTGTTGTAAGTTGGTCAATGATGAATCTATGAACATCATGATTACTGATCTATGTTATGTAAATACATTAAGCTGGGCTCATTGAAGCTAATACATTATTAACCTGGGCCCACTGATCATTTCTAACCCCCCCCCCCCCCCCCCCCCCCCTCCCCCCCCCCCCCAAAGTTCAGTCCTGCTAGCTATGTAGGTTCTTGTTTGTGAGAAGAGCAGCCTTCAGTATGAGTTGTGAAGAGCATAATGTAGGGCTGTGTTGAGAAGCCTGTTGGAGTGGAATGGTGGTGTATTCCATATACTTAAGAATTTGAAATGAATAAAACATGATGGTGATGTGAGGCTATGGCCATATTGTGCTCCATTACAGTAACATGTTCTCTTTTTCAAATGACTTACTCTTCCATTACCTACCTGTATATGCTACAGGCAGAATGGATCTGGAGCTACTAGATACACCATGATGCATCGTATTTATAAGACCTGAACTTGAATGTAGCTGAATTTAGGCCTTCCTTTAGTTCATACATCGTAAGTCATGTCCCACATGACCATGTTTACTACATAAGGTGTTGGCGTATTGGTCTCCAACTCATAGAACTGAACTTCAAGTGGGATAGAAATGATATTTGGAATTTTGGATAATTTTAATATGCCCTTCATTTCTTGAACTCCTAGCTCTTTTGTACTCAATAACCTTATTGGTGTTAAAACAACCGTCAGTCTTTCCTCCTCGCTCACCCACCTTTTTACTTTATTTTAAATAATTTATATTTTGTCAACATTTTCATGTTGTTTTCTTCAGGTATCACTGCTTTTAAAGGAGAGCTTCATCGACTCGTTTCCTAGTCGTGATCGAGCTTTTATGAAGGTGTGCTCCTCATGCTTTCAAGTATATAATGCTTTAAGTGGTAACTTGGTACAGTTTTTTGTTTGTCTGGAAGACTTGTAGACTTATTTCTAAGTCAATCTATGGCATGCATGTATTTCCCTGTGCCCACACCTTTCGTACCAGAAAAATCTGCCACCTTATATTACTAGCTAAATTGGAGTGATGCCCCTAGTTTTTAAATTCTAAAGAAAAACTCATTTTTCTGGGGTCGGAAATAATGATAAATCTTTAGGGATGGAGAGAGTATATTATATGAATCATGTGGATTTATTTTTTTAAAGGCTAGAAATTATGTTAATTAATTCAAATAAACAGTTAAGTATGATTAGTATTGGATAAAATCTCAAGGATGGTATTACTCTCTAGGTTGGTCTGCCCAAACTCTAGAAAATTGAAAACCAAGCTATTAAATATAATATGAGAAGAACAAAAAACTCAAGCCCTAACCAAGTTTCTGATTTTTCTTGGTCACTCTGCCTCCAAATGCTATCTGGTCTTACCACTCTGGAGGTTAAAACTGCCTCATGCTGGGGGACCATGTCATACATCAAGGCAGCAACAATTTAGAACACAAATTTCAGTTGTATCTGGATCTTTGAAATCTTCTACAGATCCAGCAACTACATCTTTCAAAGGTTTTTGCTGGGGAGCCATCCTGCAACTATTGTTTTATAACTTTGACCTTTAAAACCACAAGAGAAGAAGATATACTTTCTTGTCTTAGATTATTGTCTGCAAATTCACTGACCATAATATTTGGTCGTCAATGGGATATCCTTGACTTGGCAATTTACTAACAAATATTTATTTTCTGTTAATAAAATTACTAGGAGGTTACTGATTTGCAGTTTTTGTTTTTTTATATGCAGCTGTTTATCGACACACAAATGTTCTCTGTACATACAGATCTTGTTCTGTCCTTTTATCAGAAGGATTGAGGTTACTGCTGAAAGTTGGCATATTTTACGTTTACTCAGCAATTCGAAATTTTATGTACTCGGTAATTCTCGAGCTTTGTTGGTGGTCGTTTGTTTAATTAGAGGATTCACTTCCCGTGGTTCCAATGTTTTTTGGGCTGAATACAAAAACTCAACTTCATGTGGGAAGTTTCACTTACCTAAGAGGAATCAGCTAAGCAACTTCCTCTACCTGTTGGTAAGTAGAAGTACCCAAGAAGCGCTTCTGAACAGCGAATTGACCACTCAATAACTATACACAATGGTTTTCAGCACCACTTACAAAGCTTAAAGAGCATAATTAGCTAAGCACATGTGATTTGTAAACTCTATTGTTTGTTACACAAAACACCAAAAGATGTAAATATCTTGTGAAAATTCGGTTTGTAATTTTGTGTGGGAATGGGATGTTACTATGTTAGGGATGTTGTCTGAAGGCATTCATCGCTTCCGAATCATAGAAGGCTTTCACTGAAGTATATAATGGTAAGTTTAGGGTTCATGTTTCCTTAGTGATGATCTTAGAAAGCTTGGTTTGTGGTCGGAAACGCCACAAAGGTACACATCAAGATTTTACCACTTGCACAAAGTGCTGACATACTAGTACATAATGTTTGTTTTCATTGTTGGAGAACTTTCAAGAATTGAATTTGCTATGTATTAAGCTACAGTCTTACTATTTGTTATCAAGATATGATGAGTTTTTTCTCTAACAGTAACGAGATCAGATGTGTTCAAATGGGAGGGGTCTCATTACAATGAACAATGATTTTTGTTATATTAAAAAGTAATTTTTGTTGGAATATAATAATCTTATTGGATTCCGTATACATGCAAGCTTTTTTGAGGTTTAATACTGCTATACTCGTACTTCGTAAAACCGTCAGTGAGATTAGATCTAGCAAATGTGGGTTTCACAATAAATAGGTAGAGATTCCTGTAACACTTACCTAATCCATGAAAATGTAACATATCAAAATGCTCGACACTTGCACTAACTTTTTGTTGGAACAGTTATAAATACTATATAGTAAAGTGTTTATGTCACATTATATATAGTCATGGGAGTTGTGGAGTAAACTTATGGCATGAGTTAAAAAGAGAACAATCAACTGAGCATGGTTAATCAGATTAAAGTTGTGGCCTTGCATATTTTGCTTAATACCTTTAATAAGATATAGATTTGTCTACAATTAATAAAAGACTTGAAGTTTCATGCTCATTTTTCGGTTTTCTACGTTGCAATCCATTATGTTGAATGACATTATACCTCTTGGTTTATTTTCTCTATAAGTAGAGGTGACAAATGTACAAAATTATTTTCTTCTCTTGCTTTTTGTTATTAAAAGATGTATAGTATTCTTATAAGAGACAGTGTCCCAAACATGTAAACTAACTCTTGTGAGATTGGATTCATTAGAACAACCGAAATCAATTGATCTTCTTTGTGTAACTCAATAGAATATTAGGAAAGCGGCATTAAATTATGTAGCTAGAAGAACATATTCGGATCACCCCTACACAATTTCTAACTATCTAATAATAAGTTATTCCTAAATATATCATGTAGTACTCCTCATTTCTATAACTATAACAATTATTTTTTTACTAAATTATAAGTATTTAAGAAATATTAGAAAAGTATATTTATTTAGTGATAACTCTGATAAGCATATCTGATTATTGAATCAAATGTTATTTATTTATTAAGCCTATTTATCTATTTAAAAAAAAAAAAGAGTTTCTAGAATATTATTGGGAAAAAGTTCCTTATTTCGTAAAGGAATCTATCTTTTTTAACTTTAGGAAAGAGATATTCTTGAATGAGTGTGTATGAGTGTATTTAATATTCAATACATAAAACTTAAATGTATTGTTATTGTGTTATCTTGAATTTAGTTGAGAGTTGAGTTATATATAAGGTTATGAAAATTGAGATTCTACTTTAGATCATTGAGAGAGGTGCAAAAATTGATCATTGGTAAAATCACATCATAGGATCATAAGATAACACAAGTTTGAGAAAATGATGAAAACATAAATAGAGTAATTCATTCTACTCATATAAGATCGTTATAAAAAAAATTTGAGACAAATATACAAAGATTCAAGGCTTACTTAATCCATATAGTATAAGAAAGGTATTATAGTTAACCATTTTTCCTTTTTTCTTGCAATATTTCATGTTGAGTTACTCTATAGGTTATACCGGATTTGAAAACATTTGAAACTAAAATGATGGTATTACGCATGCCTTATCCAAAGCCCCAAAAAATAAAATAGATGATTTCAAGCACTTCTAAGGCTTAATATGACCATATTAGACCCATAGTAAACATATGGAGGTTTTCCCTCACTGGGTTTGAAATTGGCAACACAACCAAATTTGGAAGGCAATTTTGAGATATTTTCAAAAAAAATTTAAAATTCGAAATGAAGGTACTCGGTACTTCCTAAAATTCCATGAGGAGGTTGAACCAATGTATGATTTTTGAAAATAGGTTGAAATGAGTATTTTAGAGTTAAATTAGATGGTTTAAATCAATCACTTTGTGGACCTAATATGACCCTTTAATAAACATGGTAAGCATACCATGTTGTTCTCTCATAGGATCTGAAAATTGACTAAATTTTAAAGGTAATACACTGCTTTTGAGATATTATTGAAAAAATTTGAAAATCTAAATAAAGTTACTAGATACTACATAGGGTCATATGAGAAGGTTTGAAACCATTAAATTCCTTATATTCGATCTCAAAAAGACTAAAAAAATTAGGAAACAAATTTAAAAGTTTTGAAAATTGATTAAATTGAGTTTTTAGATTCAAATTAGATAGTTTAATCACTCCTAGTGCTTAATATGATCCTAAAATACCCGTAGTTATCACATTAAGGTGGTCTTGTGCTGAGTTTGGAATCGTCCAAAATGATTAAATTTTGAAGGAAATAATATTTTTGAGATATTTTTGAAAAAATTCGAAATTAAAGTGAATATATTCCAAAAGGTCTCAGAGTCAATCACCAAATCCCCATGGCCAAATACGTTTACAAGTGTATTTGTCAACATATTGGCAAATCGATGCGTATTGACGGGAATAATCTAACCTTTGTCCAATTTGCGGATATTAATCCAAACTTTTGTTTATTTATGAATACATATAACTTTAGCCACTGTTATCTTTCACTAAACCACCCCCAATTATGACCTGTAATTGACAGTTATGAATATTTAATCCCTCTTTAAATAATATAATATCCGGTATTAAATACCTTTGCTCAGTGTTAGGCTTCCCCTTCCTTGTTCACTCTTCCCTATTTCTTATTCTTGCTTCGACCTGGTTCTCTCTTCCCCATCTCTCTCCATCATTCGTTCTTGCTTCAGTTATGGCTGGTGGAAAATCAACATGTGTGTTGTCCCCCTCAAATTCAAGAAGGTCAATTTATCCTAGGGTTTCATGTGTGTGTATGAGGGATATTGTGGTGAGGACCGTGAAAAATGCGGAAAATTTATGAGACTCCCTTAATTCGCATCCTACTAGCTAGGCGAGCATCACATGATGCAATATTGACACAGTGACACTATCAGATGTCAAACTCATAGCTCACAAACTATCTGCAACCGATTTATTTGAGGAAACGATCTACCAAAACTATCTGCAGCCTTATTTGAGGAAACGATCTATCAAGAACGGCCAAAGAGCTCCCAAAACTATTTTCTTAAACTTTCCAAAAATGGAAGAATCTCACAACACCAAAACCCAACACCCCAAATCCTCAGTCCCACCAACACCAACTAAGCCATCAATTGAAGCTCATAACAATGGAAGCTCTAATGGATCGGGTAAAAGGATCCAATTCCCAAATCTGCCCAAGTCAGTAAACCCGGACCCAACAACATTGAGGGTTTAATGGAGGTTTGCAATAAGGCAGTACAATAAATGGTATTCACATGCTTGGGGTACTGCTATTCTTGTTGGTGGGGTCTTCTTTGCACTTGGCCGGGTCATCAAGGGTGGCAACCCTCTCCCGTCCAAAGATCATAATCATTGGAAATCAGAGGGCTCAACTTCTTCTAATCAAACTCAAGGAAATTGATGATACACCCAATCCATTTTATATTTTGGGGTATATTCTTCATCTTGGTTCAATTTCAGATTTCATTGGATTTGTTTTAGTCTAATCAATGGAAATGGAACTGTCTCTACCACGTCATATAAAATTCACTTGTTATTCAGGTTACTTGTAAACAAGTTTCGTGAAAGACAACAGTGACTAAAGGTAGGTGGATTCATAAATAAATAAAAGATTAGATTAATATCTGCAAATTGACCAAAGGTTAGATTATTTCTATCAATCAATCTTAGAATCTATTGATTTGTTGTAGCCATGAAGATTTTTACCTGATTATTCTACTATTTATAATCGAAGGATTGGCTTCTTCTTTGGTTTTCTTTAAATCTTTAACAAAAAATATTTACTAATTTAGGATGAACATTATTAACCCTTGTAGATAAAGAACATATGTTGATCAAGCTTTAAAACATCCAATAATTTAATGTTATAATTAATTTGAAACATCAATTTATCAGTCTAACGTATGTTAAACTTACCAATACCCCTATCAAGATTTACAAAAAAATAATAGTATATGATATTTGTTGATGAGATTTTTTGCATAGGAACTAAATAATAAATTTTTTATATATTATGGATTTTTATTTAATGAAAAATAATATTTTAAAATTGGGTAAATTGACCTCCACAACACCAATTGTGGCAGAGAAAACACTAAGCGCGCATGTGGAAAGAGTAACACAAACTTATAAAGTCAAGTGCATATAATAGAATTAACTTTATTTTTAGTACACGCATTGACGTTGTTTCTGCCAAAAATTGCTAATTATGTGGCAATTTAAGGTTAGGAATATGGAACATCTAGCTATACTTTGTGAAGGTTGAATTAGCAAGCGATACATAAAGAAAGAACAAAATGCAAACGGCACAACTAGTACAACTAGTTGGTGACGCGGAAAACTCAAATCGGGAAACACCGCGGGGGCTTATTTTGGCCGCCGTTATACTATGTCAAGGACTAAGCCTTAGGTGTTACAATTAAAAATAATAAGGGATGAAAAATGTAAAGGATGTTAAGAATATAAACTATTGTAAGAAAACGTGAGCTTTGAACTTTTAGTATTGAGTAGTAGACTGAAGTGATGTAACTGAATGTGTTTCTTCCATGGATAATTCTCCTTTTATATTGTGCAGTCCTCTTGTTATTCCGTTGGTTTCCAGTCAACACAAGTAAACACTTCCTCCTATTTTTGTGTTATGTTTATCTCATACTTTCTTTATCCTTATCTAAATTCCGTTGTTGACCCTTACAACACTGCTCCGCGTATATTGTGGATGTACGTTGTGTATCTTTCAACTGCCCACTTCTTTGATAACCATCGAGCTTCCTCATGTAAGTGTCCAGGTTCAATGCACTTCATCAATCCTGTTTGAGTGCTTAGTTGATAATTGTTGCCTTCCCGCGTCACGTGGATAATTGATCCCGTCGCTTTTCCACGTGTCTACCAGCAAAAATTATACTCCAATAATTTGCCCCTTGAAAATGAGAAATTGGAGAGGCATCCGTGCCATCCTTCAAATTTGAATTTTCAAACCAACCGTCACTCCCAAGACAACTGCCACATTCATTATAACCGTTATTTTTGCTCGACCTATTAAAGTAAATGTCATTACTTATCACGTAACTTCCTCTGCAGTTTTCCCTCACGTACAACTCTACCTCCTTGATTTCTGCTTGCCAGTCATGCCAGGTAACTTTCTTTTCTTAGTCTCTTAATCTTCCCTTCTTCAATTAGCTCATGGGTAGAAAAACCATAGCCACTTGAGGGTCATTAAGAGTTGCTGTAGCAGAAAACAAACAAAGAAACCTCCAAAGAACCAAGCCAAGAGAGAAAAGAGAAACCTCCAAAGAACCATGGCATCCAACCGTAGCATTATCCAAACAGATGAAGATGTAGAATCTTTCAAACTTTTAGCGAGTTTAACTGAAGCAAAGGTATACACAGCCGGCAACTGCTAATTTCTGAGTGTCCTGACGATTGCATAACGGTGTACGAGTACCCATTTTTGTTAGGCTACCATTTCCCCTTCTCACCTCTAGTTCAAGAATTAATGGGTACTTACGGGTTTAAGCCTTGTCAAATAATGATTAGGACTTTCAAAGTGATCGAAGTGGTGACCAAGGGGTGGTCCTCCCACTTCAATGTGTCCGACATAGCATTCTCTTATTCCTAAAATATCATCAAAGAAAGGTGGTACACCCTCTTCCTGAATGTAGGTAGGCAGGCCCTAGTGTCAGATTTATGGGTAAATGACGGATGATGGACAAAACGCTATGTGTTTATTCCTAAAGCCACTCTAGAAGCAGACTACGCCTGGATCGCGACTGGTGGCCCTCTCGTTCTGGGTATGTTCCTTTTGCATTGAGTGATGTTTACATGAAAAATCTCATTAATTTGTTTCTTACACTTTTTGGTTTGCAGCCCTGATGGTGAAAGTTATCAAGTCCATCCTTGACTCTGCCATTCGCACTTATGCATTCCTGGGAATCAATTATGACAAGAGAAGTTTTAGAACTTTCGCGTCTGATCTCTCATACGAGTTAGATGTCCTGCCAGAGGAAGGGGGTTCTTCAAAGGGAAAGTCAATTGTTTCAAGTTATGAGTCTACAGACACTTCTCCAAACCTAAACATGTCTTAGCCCACTGGTAATCATGTAACATATTGTTTGTTTCTAGCGTCCTTAGCATTTTCTGAAACCATAGTGTGGTTGTTAGACATGTAGCACTAGGGCTCCCGCACCAAAAATGTCGGAATTTGAAATATGTGAGCGCTTGAGGGCCAAGAAATGGAAGACTAAATCTCAAAGTAGGGGTCCTAGCCAAGCCTACTCCAAAAATCCTCCATCTATAACGGCTGATAACTGTCCAGCCAAGCCTTTGCTAACTCCAAAATCCACTTCCTTCTGAGGCCCAGTACCGAAAGCTGCCCCGGTAGTTAAGACGCCACCTCTTACCGTCTAAAGAATGCCTCCCGACACAATCTTCCCAAATTACTTCTTTGAGTAGCAAGCCGCTAAGGGGGTCACTTATCAGTAGATAGTACTCCCACTCTGATTTATGGATAACAGGTATACCCTTGCATCTATGTTTCCTAATGGGGAGAATCTTCTGCTCCAAGTTCCATTCTACGCCAAGCCAGCACCCTGGCCATCAACAGTTCTGCATTTCACGGCTTTCGGGTGAGTGTTACGAGAAGTTACAAGTTTTTCATTTGACCCTTATTATCGTTACTAATAGCTCTCTTGTGGGCAGATCTTTCAAGATGTCTTACTCCTATGTGCTTATGTCTTTAAGATTGAAAAGTGCGAGGCACTAGTGGAACGGGACATTAAAGTGAAGAAGAGGTTAATTGATGAGTTGGAAGGTCACGTTAGTGATCTCACCAACACCTCGAAGCAACTAACCTCTTCCATGGAGCAGCTGGAACGGGAGGTTAAGGAGTTGAAGGAGATATACTGTGTGAAGGTTGAATTAGCAAGAGATACGTAAAGAAAGAACAAAATGCAAACGATACAGCCAATTGGTGATGCGAAAAAACCCAAATCGGAAAAAACTGCGGGCCTTATTTTGGCCGCCGTTATACTATGTCAAGGACTAAACCTTAGGTGTTACAAATTACAAATAATACGGGATGAAAAATATAAAGGATGTTAAGAATATAAACTAAAATGTAAGTAAACGTGAGCTTTGAGCTTTCAGTATTGAATGTGTTGACGAAAGTGATTACTTGTGTTGACTAAAGTGATATAGCTGAATGTGTTTCTTCGATGGATAATTCTCCTTTTATATTGCGCAGTCTTCTCACTTCCTCCGCGTATATTGTGGATGCACGTTGTGTATCTTTCAACTGCCCACTTCTTTGATAACTGTCGTGCTTTCTCATGTAAGTATCCAAGTTCAATGCACTTCGTCAATCCTGTTTGAGCTCTTAATTGATAACCGTCGCCTTTCCGCGTTGACTAGGTAACTAATCGCGTCGCTTAGCAACGTGTCTACCCGCAAAAATTCTACTCCAACAGACATACCACTATAGATTTTTGAACATCTTCACCTATTTTAGTGCCTTTAAAAACCTTTCCTCGTCTTACTTCTCTCTGTATATGACTTGACACTGGCGAAAACGTATAAAAATTTAAAAGAATATATCTTAGTTTATGATGATACATTGTTGGGCATACCTGACATCATAGTTGGTGTTGTCTTATATACCCCCTTTAATCGGTGTTGTTTCCTTCTCTCAAATTGTAGATAATGTTGTTTAGGCCAATTTACCCTTTAAAATTTAAACATTGTATTAGACATTACCTTCACAAATATTTTCTTCAACCACAATAACATTGGCCTTTTCCATTTCTTTATTCTTGAATCATCCTTTTTCTATATCCATGACTTCATGATGCTTTTGGTAGTACTATGAAACGAAAAGTGTTAGTAGTGATTCGAAAAATCAGAAGTAATGTATTTAAAAAAAAAAATAGAAAAAAAGAGATATATAGCAACCTACAAGCTATTAATCTATTGCTCCTGATTTGTGATGCACATCGTGCACAATATGTACACGGACTTGTTTATTGGGCACGGGCCATGAATGATGCTTCTCCTTCTAAAAAATTATCTTATTTGACCTTTCGCGATATTTAAAAAATGACTTTAATTTAAATGTTTTTATTTCTAAACCCGTAATACAAAAATTTATGAAAACTTGATATTCAAAAAATTTACATTAAAATGTATCCAACAAGATCCAACTAAAATATATTGTTTCTTATAACACGATGAGAATTTATGGTCAAATTTTTCAAACCTTGACCGTATGAATAAAAATGGGGCAATATTTGGGGAACGGAGTTATCATTGTGGTACATCACAGTATTTACTGATGTTTTGCTGTGTTACATACAATAGTTGGGGAACAGATTGTTAATACAAATTCCGATGTTCTATCCTGAAAATTTTTGTTATTCACAAAGAAAATGTAAATAAGAAGTCAGACATATTTTTCTCTCAAGATCATGACCATCTTTAGTCAACTTTGAAACCCTTATAGGGAGGGAGTACTAACTTGTCAAAAGAGCCAACTTCTTCTCCAAGATTGTGGTCGGCAGCAACATAAAAAAAAATGTTTCTCAATTAAGTACACAAATTCTTGAATTAACTTGTCAAAGAAGGTAACTTCTTCCCCAAGACTATATATGTGAAGCAGTAACTTCAATTTAAACAATAGAAAAATACAATTATTAACGATCTTGCAAGAAATAGAAGACAATTTATAAATTTAACCCATTCTCTTAAAGTACATATAAACCTACAATCAACATTAATTCATCAGAAAAATGAGTCCTTTAATTCTAACTCTCATCATCCCAATAACATTACTGCTTCTATATTATCTAGTGAAAGTTTCTTATTCAATCTGGTGGAAGCCTAAGAGCTTGGAGAAGAAACTTAAGCAACAAGGTATTAAGGGAACTCCTTATAATTTCCTTACTGGAGACATGAAAGAATGGGTGAAGCAAGTAGAGGATGCCTGGTCTAAACCCATCAACCTTAACCATCGAATCGCGGCTCGTGTAGATCCTTTCACTCACAGCATTGCCCAAAAGTATGGTATGTGACCATCAGTATTTCATTTTGTTTTCCTAAGAAATATGTTGAGTCCTCGCTTGAGCTTGTAGTGATTACTCGTACTGATTTTATGATCTTATGATTCTACGATTCTAAAATATGTGATGGATTCGAATTCTTGTTAAGATCTTATGTTTGTGTGGTTAATTGCTAAGTTAAAGTCAATCTTCTGGAGTCTTGGACAGTATGGACACTACGGACATTACCAACTTCAGGCATATATAATCTAAACTTTTTTAACTATGCACATTAATGTAGCAAGCCACCTCTTTGGCTCTTTCTCCTAGTAGTGCCAAACTTACAACTGCAGTTAGTAAGCAATGTAACTTTAGTACTGCAGTTCAAAACTAATGCACACGCCCCTTTGCATTATACAGTAGATGACTACTCATTGGTCTGTAACCCCGGAAAATTGCTATTATGCTGTTATCACAATGGGGATAGGTTAGATATTAAAGAGAAACATTTAAAGTTTGCTACATATTAATCATTTCAGTACAAAAATGGGATGTTGAGGCTCAGGTTTTATGATACAGGAAAGTTATCCATGTGTTGGGCAGGGCCAACACCAAGGCTAATAATCCAGGACGCGGAGATGATGAAACAAGTGCTAGGTAACAAGGAAGGTCACTTCGAAAAACCATACATTAATCCCCAAATTTTAGTCCTAACCAGAGGTCTTTCCACTTTGAAGGGTGAAAAGTGGACAAAACACAGGAAGATCATCAATCCTGCTTTTCACATTGAGAGGCTAAAGGTCTGTTCCTCATTTTGTTCTTCCTATTTTAGGAGAGAAATCTAATTATAATATATTTTGGTTTATAACATTAGAGCATGGTACCTGCTATGGCTGCATCTTGTGGTGAATTCATTGAGAGATGGAAGAACATGGCTAGTGCAGAGGGAAGCTGTGAAATTGATATCTGGCCTGAGCTTCAAACTCTGACAGCAGATATACTTTCAAGGACTGCTTTTGGGAGCAACTATACGGAAGGGAGACACATTTTTGAGCTTCAGAAGGAGCTCGTAAAGCTTGTGATAGAAGCAATGATGACATTATACGTTCCAGGTTTCAGGTGCCTTTTTTATACTTTTAAGATCACATAAGTTGGTGAGAGGGGAGAATCGTTCTTGATTAAAAAGTACAACTTCCTGCAGATTTATTCCTACACAAAAGAATCGGAGAAGAAAGGAGTTAAACAAGATGATCACATCAATGCTCATAGATGTGATCAGGAAAAAAGCGAGTGCGGTCAGAGCAGGAGAGTCAAAGGCAGACGACTTGCTAGGCCTGCTTCTGCAGTCAAGTCAACAGAGTGATGGAGTGGAAAATTCTACAGTTCTGAAACATGGTGGGTTGACCTTTGAAGAACTGATAGAAGAGTCCAAGCAATTTTACTTAGCTGGCCAAGAAACAACGGCAAGCTTGCTAAACTGGGCGATGATAGTATTAGCCATGCATCCAGGTTGGCAAGAGAAAGCCAGAGAGGAGATTGTACAAGTCTGTGGGAGAAACCCTGTCGATTACGAAGCAACTACCTACCTCAAGACTGTAAGTCTGTCTTATCCAGATTGAATTTCAGTTCTAACAGTTGTGTGAAGCACGGCATAAAACAAATGCCACGGCTTAAACAAAATATGCTCTGCATCTTTGTGTGACAACTGTAAGCCTAAGAAGTAGTTTAAGACTGTTTAACTCCTTTGGTCCTGTAGGTTAATATGATACTTCTGGAGGTTCTAAGGCTGTACCCTCCGGCGATTGCTCTATACCAGCACACTTACAAGGAAACCAAAGTAGGAGACATTGTCATCCCAGCTGGGGTGGATATCACACTTCCTACTCTACTAATCCACCATGACCCTGATATCTGGGGTGACAACGTGGACGAGTTCAACCCGGAGAGATTTTCCGAGGGAGTGTCAAAGGCATCCAAAGATCAGCTTGCATTCTTCCCTTTTGGTTATGGTCCTAAGACTTGTGTTGGTCAGAATTTAGCTCTTGTGGAAGCTAAGGTGGCGTTGTCCATGATATTACAGAACTTCTCCTTTCAGCTCTCCCCATCCTACAGTCATGCTCCCCACACTGTGATGATGCTTCAACCGCAGCATGGAGCTCATATTATACTGCACCCTTACTAGGTCGTAAACTTTGAACAAGCTAAATTAGTCTTAGTAATAAAACTTTTTAATCATATGTAAACTTACTTTTATATTCAAGGATTTACCCATCTTATAAATAAACTTTACAACCTAGACAGTAGGAAGTGAAAGAAATTCCTATGCGCAGCATGAAGAATGAAAGAAACCAAAATGTTCGGTCATAATGCTGTCTGTGGAAGACTCAGAGATTGATATGACTTTCATTTTACACCAATGTTCAGTACTCTTTATCATCATCAATCGTGCTTCAATCCCGTCAAAGTATTCAAAGATATCAGAGTACATGATACTATTGCATCACCAATTAAACTGCATCTCACATTACTAAAACAGATCCCCTTTACAAGTCTACATTGGATTAGCAAAATTGTCAGCATGAAAAGAGCAAAACAATATAACGGTGTGTACTGATAATGTCAAAAATTTCAAGCACAGAGGCCCTAGATGATGAAAGGCTAATGTCTTAAAATTGCAGTTACTTATGAAATGACAAAAGAATTGAGGAACCAGAACCTATACCTCTTTCTTTGACAGATCCTTCTAAGGATTGTGCCCTAAATCCCTAAAAAAGTAAAAAGCCAAGGAAAATAGAATTCAGAATTCCAAAGACCTTCCTGTGAACTTTCAGATTACCAATTAAAGCAAAAACTACGAGCAAAAACTAAGTCAGCAAAGCTGTCCAAAGTAGAGTCTATGCCGGGGGTTGGTATAGCACGCTTACCGAGTTCCTCTACAACACAATAGTGCTTGTCAGCGGCATTAATAGCCACCACATCCTGGGTTAATGCACAATCTGAACAATGCCTTCCTGCAGCCATATGTTGAGCATTAAGAAATTTCAATGTAGTGACAAATCTTGTGAAATGAGAGCGAGATAGAAAAGGAATTCCTCACAACTGAGATTCAATCATCACTACGACAACTATCAACCCTATTTAGTTACTAAAGTAACCCCTTTTCAATCCCCCTGGACAGAAAACAATAACAATTCAACCAATATAGGCAGTACTACAATTTTGAAGTGACACATTGAGCAGCCATTTTAAACAGATATGCAAGAGTCACTAATAGCTATTTTCAGTGATGGATAGTAGTAAGAAAACTAAATGAAATACCTTGCTGTTTGGTCCTGTTCATTGTAGGGTAGGTCAGCTGATGAGTTTTTAGTGAAGGGTATAATTAAAAAATAAAAAAATAATAAAAAATAAAATTGTCATATAACATCAGATCAGAATATTCTACTATGGTAGAAGGAATAGAAGTCTTGTACATTAGGGATCGTTGCACAATTCATATGAGTCATGACATGATGGAAAAACAAAGCAAAGGAGCTTTAGAGCGCAAATAGGAACGCAAGCTAAATAACATAAAACGCAATTGGCTTTGCTGGAATTGAATGATAGTGGAATACAGGTCACCATGGGGTTGCAGGGTGGGAGACATGTCAGCAGAAATGTGAAAAGGTGGTAACGTGCATTCTTCGCTGAACTTGGTAAACGTGAAAAGGTGTACTTGGTAAACGTGAAAAGAAAAGATTTTTTGCAGGAGTCACTGTAGTAGGTACTGTAGCGCATGGACAGACTATTTTTTTGCATTGGAAATCATGAAACGAGGCCAAAATTAATAACACAGTTGTACGAATGAATATTATGTAGTTATGCAATGAACATGTAGTTGTACATCACTGAGCAACAGGGAATAAGCCAATGAACATTTCTTTACTTGGTGAATTAGTTCAAAATAATTCATTGAAAGTTTAAAAAATGAACATTTGTTATAATGCAGTGAACATTTGTTTACTTCATAGAAAGAGTTAAAGAAGAAAGCATTAATTTGTAGTGATTATGTATTGGGATTTGTTTAATTTAATATTTCAATGATTGTTACGTATGAGAACCTATTGTAATATATTTAATGATTGTAAAAGTATTTACAAACTGTGATATATTTTAATATTGTTCACGCTATGCTAATGAACATACCTTCTAAACAAATGAACATACTAGTGTTAATGAATGAATATAGTAGTATAAACCAATGAACATACTAGTGTTACGTTTGAAATGAACATTTCATACCAGTCCAAAAACTCTATGTGATTGCATTTTAAACCAATGAACATACTCTTGTAAACCAATGAACATACTGGGGTAAACAAATGAACATTTACGTTTTTTGTTTGAATGAACATTACATATCAGCACAAAAATCTAAGAGATTGCATTGGGAAGGCGCATTTTTTTGTAATGATGATGCGTGCGTTTTCTTTGCAGATATCTTTTGAATAATTACTTTAATATTTGAGTTTTTGCAATGTTACTTTTGGCATTGGAAATTTTGTATTTTATTTATTTCTGTTCTACAAAAGTAGAAGCCTTCTAACTCATTCCTATTTTATTTTTATCTTGTGAATGAACTACAATGGCGTCGATTCCCTTGGGTGAAGACATTGATGATATAAGCGTTGGTTCTGTTGAAGAATGTCGAAGTGCTAATATTGAATTAAGTGCAGGTATGTTTTATCATATTTATGCATAATGTTCATTTATAATACAAATTATCATATATCTTATCGATGTTTTGGATTCCGTTTTGATATTTTAGAAATGATTTGTATTCTTTTGAGGTTTTTGTTGATTTAATTATGCATATTGTGGATTTTAGAAATTAATTAGCATATTTATGCATATTGTTGATTTTTTAGAAATTAATTAGCATATTTATGCATATTGTTGATTTTTGGAAATTAATTTGCATATAATATGCATATTGTTGAAATTTTTTTCTTTGCTCATTTTCACTTTATTTGATTTTTGTATTAAATTAGCTTAGTTAATGTTGATTTAATTACCAATATTAAGTTTATTGATTTTTGTAATTAACTTTGGTAAGAGTCAGAGACACTGAACAGTAGGTTGATAGGCATTGACCATCAAAGCAAACGCACTTAACAATACACTTGGGGGAAGGGAACTTTATATTAATAAGCACTGAATATTATCCAAGATTTGACTGAACATTAACTTTTATGCACTAACCAATTGTACTAGATAGGCTGAACA
This sequence comes from Dysphania ambrosioides, assembly GCA_026401315.1. Taxonomy (NCBI): domain Eukaryota; kingdom Viridiplantae; phylum Streptophyta; class Magnoliopsida; order Caryophyllales; family Amaranthaceae; genus Dysphania; species Dysphania ambrosioides. The sequence goes on from CM048667.1 coordinate 6,304,711, forward strand.
TGAACACATTTGTACACCTTGATAAAAGGTATTGAACATTTAGTTTAAAAAAGCGCTGAACATTTAAGATGCTGGAGGGCACTGAACATTAGGTCATTATCACTGACCATTAAGAAAGCGGGCACTGAACATTTAGGTTAAATCAATGAACATTAGGTTTAATGTTTGTTGTTTGCAGTTAATATTAGGTTCAATGTTTGTGTTTTTGCAAAGGGTTTTGTAGAGTCCACAAAGTTTGAGCTTATGTACAAAGAAGTAAAATCTGATGAAGAAGCGTACAAATTATATAACAACTATTCGTTCAAGCATGGGTTTGGCACGCGTAAAGGAAAGATGGAGATGAGGGCCGATAAAAAAACTACACGACTACGGATATTTGTATGCTTGCAAGCTGGGTTTAAGAAAGGTAGGGACTTATCGATTTATCAGAAGAGGGATGTTAGAACTGGGTGCAAGGCATTTATTCAGTTTGATGTTGATAAGGATTCGGGTTTATTTATAGTAACAAAGCATTACATGGTTCATAATCACAGTAGGGTCCCCGTGTCACAACGACATTTAATAAGATCCCACAGGAAGGTTTCGGATAATCAAATTGCAATGATGAGCAATTTCGCCTAGAGTGGAATACATATTGCTGATTTTGTCCGCGTTTTGAGGAATGAGGCAGGAGGTGAAGCTAATCTTGGATTTCTTGTTAGGGATGCTTATGATGCGTTGAAAGGGAAGAAAAAGGTGAAATATGATGCGTGTGATGCAAAGGGATTAATTAATTACTTTAAGGAAAGGAGTAGAAACGAGGTTGAATTTTTCTACGATTTTGACGTGGATGAGGAAGGTCATCTTGAGTCTTTCTTTTTTAGGGACGGTCGTATGAGAGTAGACTACGACGTATTTGGCGATTTATTACTTCATGACACCACTTACCACACGAATAAATATGATATGATTTGTGGTCCTTTTATTGGAATGAACCATCAAAACAAGAATGTGATGTTTGGCATTGGATTCATACTGAATGAGAAGTGGGAGTCTTTTGAGTGGTTATTTAGCACGTTTTTGAGATCCATGGGTAGGAAGCATCCAATTACTATTATGACGGATCAAGCACAATCAATGGCTAGAGCGATAAAGATTGTGTTCTCAAACACCCGTCATCGTTTATGTACGTGGCATATCGAGGAGAATGCTAAAAATAATATTAAGGGATTGAGGTCTATGGAGGGTTTCAATGATATATTCAACATTGTTTTAAAATACACTGATACGGTAGCTGAATTTGAGCACTACTGGTCAAGGTATTATGTATATCATAAGCGAGGTTTACATTATGTTCATTGTTAATCAGTATTTTGGTCATTAATACTGAGTACAGTGTGCATTGGAAATTATAATATGTATCTTACAAAGTTTCTGTTGAATGAGTTTTAGTATGTTCAGGAGGAGTTTTTCAGTGAACATATCCTAAATTCCACTGAACATCTACTCAATCTCACTGAACATCTACTTAAAGTCAGTGAACAAGTCCGTCATTCCAATGAACATCTATTTAGTACATCTTACCGACCATTCAGCGTACTCCACTGAACATTTAGCTTATTCCACTGATCATTTTTTCATTTCTACTGACCATTTACATAATTCCAATGAATATTTGGTCTTGGTCACTAACCATTCGCATAATTCCATCGAATAATTCCTTCATTTAACCGAACATTCGCATAATTGACCTGAACATTTCAATGACCATTTACGCCATCTCACTAAACATCTACGAAAAATCTAATGAACATCTATGTTATTGAATTGCACCTTTGATAAATTTCACTGACAATCTAGATAATTCCACTGCACATTTAGTTAATTTCACTGAACATGTCTCCCTTTTCCACTAAACATTTTCACTGAATACCTCATTTACTATATTCTAATGACCATGCTACCTATCTGCACTGAACATGTTTTTGATTTGGCTGAACATTTCGTGTAATTTTAATGTACACAGTGTCCATTATTTCATTTTGCAACATGGTTACGAAGTTTGCGTGTTCCTCCAACAAATGGATTCAAAATCTGTATCTTATCAAGGATTTATGATGCCCTGCGTATTCCAAGGACTATTTCAGTGGAGGAGTATTGTCATCCCAAAGAAGTGAAAGCACTAATAGAGCTATCTCGAGGAGATTGCATAAAACTCACGGTCTTTGTGATTTTTATAATTGTTTCGTTGGTGTGGTTGAAGAGTGGAGGAGTAATGAGAACATTGATGACTATAACATCATTATTGGTAGCAGGCACTTGGTTTGGGCGGATGTGGGTATATTGGAGCATGTCAGGAAGGTTTACACTATTCCCTTATACATCCAATTTGAGGATAATTTTTTCAATGGTGTTCCTTGTATTGTGAAGGTTATCCAAATGCAACCCCCAACTTATGAGTATCATGTTGGTCATCCGAAAAAGGACATTATAAATCATACTGTTACATTCGATGATCGACTAATGACAATTGATTGCACATGCAAGTATTTTTACGAGGTTGGGCTTCTTTGTAAACATTCTCTTCGTGTTCTTCACCTCAACAATGTTACTTTTATACCAGAAAGATACATTCTAAGGAGATGGACTAAGTTTGCTATGTGCACGAAGGTGGATGAGAATGTGATTGAAGGGTCAGGTGCTACACCTTCTGGAATTTGGAGGTTATATAATATACGATGTTTTACAAAGCTAGTTGATGCTGCTTAGTTTAATACCGCTGCTCGAGGAGCCGTAGAGAAGGGCTTAGTTGAGTGCAAGGAGAAGGTTGATTTCTATTTGAGTGGTATAACAAATAAGAGGGATAGTAATGAGTGTACCAATGAGGATAATGGTGATTTAGAACCCACTGCATATTGTTCACAGTTACACGATGACCAACCCGTGCGTTATGAGAATGAGATAAAGGGCCCAATAAAAAGAAAAAAAGGGTAGCAGAAATGATCGGCTTAAATCAACACGGGAGAAGATTTACAACAGGCTCAAGGGCCGGAAACTTCAATCATGGAAAAAAAGGACGGGTAGGGCTGTCGATACGATGAAAACGAGGGCTACGCGTTCTATAAAGGTACTGACCATTATGTTCACAACATCCAGAGACAATGAACACTATATTCAAAGACAATGAACATTATTTTCAATGGTACTAAACAACAAGTCTTACGAGAATAACCATGAGGTTATATATGCAATGACCATGAGGTTATATATGCAATGAACATTAACTCTGAAGTCAATGAACATACTAAACTAGACATACTTGTTTTGATAAGGCAATGAATATTAAGTTCAGTGCTACTGATCAATAAGTCATACGGGAATTAACATGAGGGATATATGCACTGAACATTAACTCCGAAATCAATGAATATTACGGTGCTAACTGTAAGTATGGTTAATATTGCAGGATTATTTTGATGTCCCTGTAGGTGATACTCTTGCTCATCCATTGACTGTTGTCCAAGAACTTCAAAGTTTCCAGCACGATGAATATTTTGATGTCAATATCACTCCCTTTTAGTGTGTTCATTCTAAGTTAAATGATTCGTACTTTTGAATAATTAGTATGTTCGCTAGGGATATATTACATGTTCATTATGGATACGTAGTATGTTCATTATGGATATGTAATATATTCATTTGAACATTAAATATGTTCATTATGGATAACTATTATGTTCACTAGGGATATTTTACATGTTTATTATGGATACATAGTATGTTCATTATGGATATGTAATATGTTCATTTGAACATTAGATATGTTCATTATGGATAACTATTATGTTCACTATGGATATTTTACATGTTCATTATGGATACGTAGTATGTTCATTATGGATATGTAATATGTTCATTTGAACTTTATGGATATGTAATATGTAATATGCTAAAAGAAAACGAGTTATACTGAACATTTTTTATATAGACTTTGAACATAAAACACAAAGGGAATGAACATTAGATACGAAAGTACTGAACTTAAAAAAAATGAGTACATTCAAAGACATAACCAACTGTAATGTAAAATGAGCAATAACATACATCTAGAAAATTTAAAACAATGTACTTTTACAATAAAGAATCATCAAAATGTTCTTTTCAGTGCCAAGTAACGAATATCGCCCCTTTTCTTGTTCAGATCATCCGCAAGGATCTCATATGTGTAGCGCAAATGTAAACCTTTAAGTACTTGGAACTGCACGTTAATAATTGATAAGTAAGGATTGATAAGGATTTGGACAAATGATAAATTGGAAAGTATCAAATTCAAAACGAATACTCACGTTAGTAGGACTTAGTCCACATTCCCACTTGGACTTCCCTTCGTAGGTTTCCATGTGTCGCATCACATATATGCCGCAGTCAACCTCATTTTCATTAGATCTCCATGGTATCTCAAGGTTCCTTACCTTGAAAGTGTTGTAATTTTTCTTACTGCCATTGTTTCTCATGTAGGTTGCCACAGCATTCAACTGTTGGTGAACAAATAGGATAAGCATGGTCAGTGAGAATAAGTTAATGTGCAGTGAAGTTAAGAATATGTTCAGTCAAAACTAAGTACATGTTCATTGGAAATAAATAAATGTTCTGTAAAATGTAGTACATATTCAGTGGTAATATGTAAATGTTCAGTGAAAATGAAGTAAATGTTCAAAACTAAATATATGTTCAGTGAAGATAAGTAAATGTTCAGTGAAATATAGGAAATGTGCAGTAATAATATGTAAATGTTTCAGTGAAAATGAAGTAAATGTTCGAAACTAAGTAAGAGTCCTAGGGTACATGTAACGAATTGGCTAATGAGTATTGTATAATATGTGTCCACAATTATGCAATGAGTAGTTTAGGACTCTTACTCGGGATCGAGATCTTCTGCGTATGCGTAGTCACAAAGTACTTGTACTTCATCGTCATCGCGATCAATCAAATTTGAATACTGCAGTACAAATGGGGATGAGAGCGCTGCAGGTTTTCTCCTTTGCCTTTTCCTGCAGTACAAATTCACACTGAACATTTACTACCTTTCACTGAACATATACTTAATTTCACGGAACATACACTTAATTTTGACTGAACATTTACTATATTTCACTGAATATTTACCTATCTTCACTGAACATTTACCTATATTTCACTTAATATTTACTACATTTCACTAAACATTTACTATATTTCACTGAACATATAGTTATTTCCACTGGACAATATTTTCACTTAACATATACTTATTTCCACTGAACGTTTCCTAAAATTCACTAAACATTTACAACATTTTCAATGAACATTTACATATTTACACTGAACATTTACTATCTTCCACTGAACATCTTTTTATTTCCACTGAACATTTAATATATTATGCAAAAGCACACTGAAAACATTACACAGTATGAACAAGAGCACTGAACATTTTACGCATAGTTACTAAACAAATAGCACATTTCATTGAACATTTACTCATTTGTACTGAGCATTTACTACATTTCCACTAAACAATTACTATATATTCACTGAACATTTACTTATCTTCACTGAACAATTACCTATTCTAACATCTTTAGGTAATTTCACTAAAGATTTAGTATAATTCACTGAACATATACTTATTTCCACTGAACATATCCTTACTTCCATAGAACACTTACTACATTTTACTAGAACATTTACATATTTATTCTCTGAACACTTATTACATTATCAATGAACAGGTACAAATTCACACTGAACATTTACTACCTTTTAGTGACATATACTTAATTTCACTAAACATACACTTAATTTCGACTGAATATTTACTATATTTCACTGAACATTCACCTATCTTCACTGAACATTTACCTATATTTCAGTGAACATTTACTATATTTCACTGAACATATAGTTATTTCCACTGGACAATATTTTCACTGAATATATACTTATTTCCACTAAACGTTTCCTAAAATTCGCTAAACAATAACAACATTTTCAATGAACATTTACATATTTACACTGAACATATACTATCTTCCACTAAACATCTTTTTATTTCCACTGAACATTTAATATATTATGCTGAACATTTGCTACATAGTACGCTGAACATTTGCTATAGTCCACTGAACATGTCCTAACTCCGCTGAACATTTAGTTATTTTCACTAAACATTTAGTTCTTTCCACTGAACATTTAGTTATTTTCGCCGAACATTTACTTCTGTTTACTGATCATTTACTTCTTCCCATTGAATATTTAATTAATTTAAGTGAACATTTCATACCTTTCATTGAACATTTTCTTATTTTCACTGAACATTTACCATATTTCACAAAACATATACCTATTTCGACTGAACATATCATTACTTCACTGAACATTTACTGAAAATAAATAATACCTTTCTTCAACAGCAGATTTTACATTTTGTGCTTCGTCTCGGGCTTCTTCTTGTTGGGCATGAACTTCTTCTTCTAGGGGTTCTTTTTGGGGTTCTCCTTGGGCTTGTTCTTCAACTTCTTCTTCAACATTTTCACTGACATCGTCATAACAGATATTAGGTTATGTGCTAACAAATACTACATTCTGATAAGACGATATTTTACCTTTCATTAAGGTCTTGAATTAAGACTTCTTGATCATGGTGATCAGTTTCTTCAACATCAATTTGTGATGTATTGGCTTCATCACTGAAATTCATATTATTATGCATGTTTATATTCGTACTGAACATTGTGTATATAACTAATGAACATGAAGATAAATGCACTGAACAATTCGTTGTACCTTGGGGGACATGCTTCATCCCAAATAGCCTTCCTCACGGCTTCATTAACCAATTCCCCAAACCACCACGCACCGTATATGTCATCATCCTGGCTAACGGGGAGGACATCAACTCTCCTCTGGCTCAGGTGATGTAGGTCCGATGGAAGAATTGTTCTAGAGCATCTAGACCACATCGATGCAACATCAATGAGGGTGTTATCATTTAAAAGACCTCCAAGGTAAAACTTCTCCCCGGCTTTCAAGACCTCGATGAGATTCACAAAATCGACTGCCAACTTCTCCATCAGCGATCTCACCAAGTTATTGTATTCCTAAATATAGAACCAAATAGAAAATCACATAAAAGATGAACATTATGCTAGAAATCAATGAACCAGAAGAAAACAACGGTGCACATTTAGCAAAGGGTCACTGAACATTTTCTTGATATTCACTGCACATTTATTAAACGAACAATGAACATTTACCACAAATGCAGTAAACATGCAGCTATCAACAAATGAACATTTTTTTAACGACTACTATCTTATTCTAGGGAATTTATACCTCGAAGGTGGTGGGTTGGGGTAGTTGTTGGTGTTGTTGCTCTACTCGTTGTTGTTATTGTTGTTGTTCATGTTGTTGTTGTTGGTGGTGGTGCTCTTCTTGTTGTTGTTGTTGGTGTTGCTCTTGCTCTTGTTGTTGTTGGTGTTGTTGATCTTACTCTTGTTACTGTTGTTGTTGGTGGTGATCACCATCCAGCAGGTGGATAGGTATAGGCGCGTGTGGAGATTATGGTACCTCCATTCTGGTAAGTACACTGCCCTTACCAAAGCCATACCTCAGCTCGATGGCAATTCTTTCCTTCACCAAAGGAGCTTTCTAGACCGTCGTCAATGGAAAAGCCCTTGGTACATAGTTACCAAATCTTTGAAGATGATCAAAGTAAAATATCTGAAATAGAAGAATAATTGAAAGGAGTAAGTACACTATGAATGATCATTGAAAGGAATAAGTTAGTGAGAATGTATATTTGGTTTAGTAGATTACCGTCAAGAAGGGGAGAGGACCATTAAAAAACCTAGAAGGTTTACTCTTCCAAGTCATTGAGGCCTCAACCAAGCTTCTTAACGTATAATTGCTCCAGTTGAACTCGCCTATGCGGTTCGTATCGTAAGAAGTGGTGAGAAACCTCACAAAGACTTGTTGGGAATTGGAACTGGACTTCATGCGGGTGTTAACTACAAGCACCAAAAAGCTCCTTTTTCAGTTGTCATCGAGAGGGACATCATCCATCATCAACCTCTTCTCGACATCCTTCAAAGAGGGCAACTTCCCTCCATAGTAAGTTTTAAACTCAAGCATGAGTTGGGATAGCCTCTCATCGTGGTAAGTAGCTTCCACGACCTTTTCCCCCGTCCTCAGGACCCCGTACACCAAGTGTACGTCTGTATCCTCGTTGGCAAATGACATGTTACGGTCTAGTAGAACGCATGCTTCTTATTGCCTCTAACTTGTCATTTTTATTGGCAAGAGCCTTGACAACATTCTGGAGTGGGATGAGTGTCTGTCGTATATTCAGTCGTACCACTTCCTCTTTTTCCTCTGTGGTAGGTGGAGCATCCACTGGGGGTTCCGATGTGGAAGGCTTTGATTTCCCACTGCACACACAAATAAAAATGCAATGTACATTGTATTAGAAAGAGATGAACATTAAGTACAGAAGAACTGAACCTTATTTGGAAATATTGTAGACCAATAAGTGTAAATAACATTAACATTCCCCTTTTCCTTATTTTTTTGTCGTTTTGGAGTTGGTTCCTGCACCTGTTCAGTTCCAACCTCATCCGTCTAGGGTGAAATTTCTTGTGCACTGCAAACAAAGAGTTGGTCTGTTAGATTAAGTCGGAATATGCTATATGGTCAGCAAAATAAAGGGAATGTTCAGTGGAATTGGCTAAATGGTCAGTGAAACGAAGGGAATGTTCAGTGAAAATGTGAGATTGATCAGTGAAATGAATGCGATTTTCAATGGTATAGGCTAAATGGTCAGTGAAACGAAGGGATTGTTCACTAGAATTATGCGAATGATCAGTGGAATTATTTGGATGGTCAGCGAAAAATGAACAGATGGTCAGTCAAATAAGCTAAATGGTCTGTGAAGAGAGATGGAATGTTCAGCGTAAATAAGCTAAATAGTTACTTAAAATTGATTCTAACCTTTTCTTTTTTTGCGTTTTGGAGCTTGTGCCTGCTCCCTTTCAGTTCTAACCTCTTCAGTCTGGGCTGGCATTTGTTTTTCTCTGCAAACAAAAATTGGTCATTGAGATTCAGTACATGCTCAACTCAGATGGATAGATGTTCAGTGATAATAAGATAAATGGCTAGTGACTTGCCGTTGAGAATGTTCAGTGGGGATATGCAAATGATCATTGAAAACGAATGCAATGTCCAGTGGAATAAGCTAAATGGCCAGTGGAAAATGATCAATCACATGAATGAGATTGATTTGAATGGTCAGCGAAAATAAATAAATGGTCAGTCGAATAATCTAAATGGTCAGTGAAGTGATAATGGAATGGTTAGTGTAAATAAACTAAATAGTTATTTAAATATGCATTGATTCTAACCTTTTCTTTATTTGGTGTTTCGGAGTTCGTGGCTAGATGTTCAGTTCAAATGGATAGATGTTCAGTTCAAATGGATAGATGTTCAGTGGTAGTGGGCTAAATGGTCAGTGACTTACCGCTAGGAATGTTCACTGGGAATATGCAAATGGTCATTGAAAATGAATGTGATGTTCAGTGGAATAAGCTAAATGGTCAGGGGGAAATGATCAATGACGTAAATGACGTGCTCACGAGATTGATTTGAATGGTAAGCGAAAATAAACAGAATGGTCAGTCGAATTAGCTAATTGGTCAGTGAAGTGGGATGGTCTGTTCAGTGGAAATAAGCTAAATGGGATTTTGAACTGAATGATAAGTGGTATTGTGTAAGTTGGCATTTGATGCAATTGAAAAGAACATCGTTTAATCATTCGTTTAATGGTATTGATTATAACCTTTTCTTCCCCTTGGAGTGCTTCTCCGTAGGAATTTCAACTACAATGGGCGTTGGTATTTCCATCGCGAGTGGGGTTGGCATTTCCACCACCAGTGGGATTGGTATCGACTGCTCGCTACATAAAATAAAACAATCAATGAACATTTATAAATTTTCACTGAACATCTACACCATTACAATGAACATATATCAGGTTTCTTCCAACATCTACCTATGTCTCTTACCATCTACTGTTATTTTCGAGTGAGCATCTACTCGATTATAACAATGAACATCCATTAATATCTGCTGAACATCTACTGACCATATATGTTATATCCACTGACCATCTAGCAAATACGAATGATCAAATACACTGAACATTTTAAAATGCACTGAACATTTAATCAAATCCAATGAATATTTTATCAAATCCAATGAACATAATACCACTGAACAATTAACTCATTTCAGTGAACATTTGCATAATTTTACTGAACATCTCCATTTCCTCACTGAATATGTACTAATTATCGCTGACCATTTACGAAATCTCACTATATCATGTACCTTATACCACTGAACATTTCTTCATTTCTAATGACCATTTACATGATTACAATGAACATTTAACAAATACAAATGATTATTTGATAAAATCAATGAACAGTTATTTAAATCAAATTCAATGAACATTTAATCAAATCCAATGAACATTAAATCAAATTCACTGAACACTAACACTCTTACCAAATCCACTATCCATTTGATTGACTGCACATGTCCATTATTTCAGTGAACACTCACATCCTAGTAAAATCTAATTCAGCATTTAGATTATAATACTGACTATTTGTCATTTTTTACTGACCATACACATAATATCACTGAACAATTAACCCATTTCATTGAGCATTTGCATAATTCCACTGAACATCTCCCTTTTCTCACTGAATATCTACTAAATATCAATGACCATTTATGAAATCTTACTATATCATGTACCTTATTCCACTGAACATTTCTACATTTCTAATGACCATTTACATGATTCCATTGATCATTACATTCATTTCCCTGAGCATTTACTAAATCATTTATTGATCATTTGGCCAATTCTACTGCACATTTTCGTTCCATTTTACTGTATTTTAGTCATTTGCAATGATTATCTAATTACAGTCAATGATCATTACCTTTATTTTAAATGACCATGTTTTAACATTTACTGAACATTTAGTTAAATATATTGACCATGTATGTTATTCCAATGAACATTTGATATATTTCGCTGACCATCTAGACAATTCGATTGAACAACCTTTCTGACTCCACTGAACATGTAATCTACTCCACTGAACGTTATGGTAATTATTTCACTTAATATAAAAGTCCACTGAACAAATCCTTAATCTCAATGACCAACTAGTTGATCTGCACTGAACATTTGGTTAGTTTCACTGGACATATAATTCACTGTACTGAACATGTTCAACGTGTAACTTAATACACTCAACTGCATTTCCAATGAACATTTACTCATTTCCACTGACCATATACAGATATTGAATGCACATCTGGTCAATTACACTGACCATTTACCTAATTTCATACAAAGTTTAACATCTATACAAATATAATTCATACAAATACATGAACATTAAGAAGGAATACATTGTATACCAAAAAAAAATTAATTGTGAAATTCGTTACTCTATGTTCTCGGCTTGCTCTGCTATCTCTTCAAGCAACGCCGGATCTACAACAAGTTCATACATGAATGTCTTCTTCTTCGTTTTCTTGTCTTGGACAATGATAATTAAGGGCTCTTCCTCATTTAGGTCACCAACAAACCTTCAAAATGTCCAAAAAATTAGAGATTCCTCCCTGAAAATGAAACCAAACGCCAAATAAATTACAGCACTTACTTGTCCTTCGCACCAGACATGGTTAAGGGTTTAGAGGGTGAGAATGGGAAATTTATGAATGTTTATGAAGAACAGAGAAGAGTAAAATTCTGGGATGCCTTGGGTCAGTTTGTAGGGAGAGAGAGAGCAGTATGAGGGAAGAGGAAAATGAAATGGAGGTTGAAAGGATGAAGTAAAGTGACGGATGGAGGAAATGATGACAGTTTTCATGGGAAATGCACACCTGCCTAATCCGGGAAACTAGGCACGTTTCCTAATGCTAGGATATGACGGTTTATAGGGGGGAAATTTAAATGGCAAATGTTCAGCGTACTTAGGTAAATGGTCATTAAACTTGGTGACGTGTAAAAGTAGCTCCCTTCACTTGCGTTTTGTATTGTTTTGGCCTGCGTTTTATACAGGGTGCACGATGCGCATCGTGCATCCGGGTGTAACGTCTACCTTATGGCTTTAGAGTTGTAAACTCCAATATGTAAAAGGCTTATGGCAAACAACTCAAACAATTAGAAAGAATGTATGCCATTTCCCATACTCGAATCTCAATTTTTCTCCTACTAGCTAGCCAAAGGTTAAATTTGCAGTCATTTGATATTTCATATTTGTAATTACATCATGAAGGATATCACCAAGCATAAGCTTAACCGCACCACTTCTGTAAACCAGCATTTTTTCCATAAAACCGGGCTTCCCTAAGACACATACCACATTGATGTTATAGTCTTTCATGACAGCATGCATAGGTTGGTCAATGAGCTGATATCACAATTGCTTTAGGCTTTCATGGCTACAGTCACCATCAATATTCAATCCCTCGCATCAAATCCTTTGCCTCAGCAGTTTCAGCATCATCTGTCACTTCACTGCAAACAATAGACAGTTTGCGTAGCTACAGCTATGATCACCTACACAGAATCGTCCCCAACTTACCATACATTTTTGAGTAGCTATGAAGCCAATGATCACCTACACAGAATCAGTCCCTAACTAACCGAACATTTTTGCAACAGCAGCTTTAGATGCTTTGGGCGCACTGGAGCTTTTAAAACAAATGTCACGTAGCTACTGTGAGAAAGAAGTATATCAGCATATTAAAGAAAAGAAAAATTCCAAAAACATTTCGAACGTATGTTTGTAAACATATATAATAATTTTTTCATTCCCTAATAGTACGACTCCATGGGAAAATAGTAAAACTATGTACAACTTTATTTCGTAATAATACGACTTCATATTTTATAAATACATTTTCATTCGCAAATAACATAACTTCAATTCTCAAAAGTGTAACTTCAAAAAAGAAAATAACGATAAAATAATGGACTCACGTGAAAATAGTGACACTATATATATACTTATAGTTCTTAATAGTATATTTTCATTTACAAATCGTGCAATTTCAATTCTCAAAAATATAACTTTAAATAAAATAAAAAAAGAAATTACCGTTTTACAATCGGTACATATATTGGATATAGATTCGGATAAGCCGGAAAGAACCTTCCGCAGTGCACGTGGTTTCTGGTCAAATGATGCAGGATCCATCAAAGTTCAACTGCAATAATAATCTTGTCTTAGAAGAAAGAGTACAACTGCAATAATAAAACCAAAAGTTTGTCACAACAAGCTAAGCTCAGTCAAAATTTCCAATATTGCATATACTTATAGACTCTATTTACAAATTACAATGAGTAAATACTAACTTTATTCCTATTTTTGCTCATTTTTATTTATAGAGTTAAAGTTTGACCATAAATTCTCATCTTTTTTATGTAAAATAATATATTTAAATCAGATTTTATTAAATGTTTTACTAATAGGAAATGCAAATTTATGTCGCAATAATACCCCTATACTAAAAATAAATTCCCAAGTCCCAGTTTCTAAAATTAACTTTCAAAACCTTCCTATCATATTTCTCAAATTGAAATCTAACGATAACCCTTAATGGAGGTTATAATTAAGGACGTCAAATTAACTTATTTATTTATAATCAAACAGGTCACATTGAACTAATAATAAACAAGTAATTTTTTCTTCACATTAAGTTAAGATAGCCAAAAATTATATATGAACCCCATTCATTTTCACGTACTTCAATTTTAACATCCAGTAATCTCATTTTGAAATAAAATATTATTTGTATTTAGTAATCTTGTACGTCCTATAGACTATTTGACTTAAATTTCACGAAGCAGTGCCTTGGAAGATAGTCAAAATAATAGAGAGCTCACAAATTTACAATAATGTTACCTTTGATTCACTTTTCACTCAAGTTTCATGAGTGCTAACAATTAACTATGAACTTTTTGCTATGTAGTCCCATGATATTGAAATTTAGATTGATCTTGTTGATAGATCTCTTTGCCAGTTTGGGTGTTGAAGATTATATGATTTCAACTTTATTTAAGGATATATTAAAATTCAGGTTAATTATTTTTCACTGAAATTGTGGTGATTATTGCCGCAATATAAATTCATCACCGGGCCTACACCAATACAATTTAGAACTTTTAAAAATTAACTCAGTCTAAATAACCGACTTGAACCTGTAATGATTTAAATCCGACTTGCACTTGTTTTATATATGAAAAAGATGATTCGTAACTTGATTTGATATTGAACGACACTTGATTTGACCTGATATGTTGTAATCAAAACTTGAAACGTACATCCAACCCAATATAAATCGGTAATCGATTTGAAAATGATGCAAACCTGAAATGATACCCAACCTGAAATACAATACTCATACCCGGACTCTATATGTCTTACACGGTCTAGGTAGGATCTAGGGTCCTAAATGGGTGCTTCACTAACTGATTATTGATATTTATTATGAATATTTTTTTTTCTCAAGTACGTAACTCATAACGAAACCAATACATTACCAACATTAACAATTTGATATGATAACATTAATTAGTTGATCAATAGCCACAAAACACATGTTTGTCCATAGATGAGTTACAATTCAAAGTCTAATTTAAACAGTTACAACCAGAGTGAGGAAAGGAGGGGATAGGCTGACATTCGAACTAAGAAGACGATGGCCGATGATGAATTCTATGATCTCTCAAAGATAGATAGTTAGACTCTCATTTAGGGTTTAAACTTGAAGTCTCACTCATTTTTGGTGTAGGCAAAAATGGCAAAATGAAAGTTAAATGTGACTAAGGAGTAAGGAGAGATCGAGATAGGGTTTTTGAGTTTTTAAATTTTTTTTTTTTTTTGGTAACAAGATCTGGGTAGGGTCTAAGTTAGTTGAGTCTGTGAGTAGGGTCGGGTTAGGATAGGGACCTATTGCCATCTATAAACACAAGTAAGCTAACCGAACATGTTATACTACTTACTAGAATACAATCATCAAAGAAGCTAATCGAACATCTAATCAACAAATGTTCCCAAATACTTTCCTACGAATTCAGATACTAGTGAAGTTTATGACAACCTACAAAAATAAAAGCATTGTCACAGTGTTATGTCAGAAATTCTAAATGTCCAAAGTAAAACCAATGTCCAAAGCTAAACCATAAAGCTGATGACATAATAAGAGGCAATGCCTGGATAATTTTTGGATGCCTCAACCGTTCTAGTGGTTAGTGGCTTATTGCCTCCCCTAACAAGCGCAGGCGTGCAGCAGTACCAACAAGCACACACGAGAGCTCGAGAAAATAAGAGACAAGGGAGCTGGTGCTATTAGCTTTACAAGCAACTGAAGATTTCATAGGTAAACAACCACACACAACAAAGCACATGCACACACGACCCTCTCAAGCATCCAGACAACCCCCTACGAGAAGACTGAAGTAGATAAAGAGTTCACAAAAAACCAACATTTTCTTGGCAACTAACTTCCCACATGTTGGTATAATCTATGATAGTGATGCGCATTGGAATAAGTAAAGGTAAATACCAATACAAAACAACAGCATCAGACGATGAAGATATTGAATGGTGTTAGTCATTGGACCAAATTGATGCTTCTAGGGGGCCTAGATGGTAGCAAAATGCTACTCGAATACAGAGTTCATACAGAACAGGGTGAAAGCAGTGAAGCACAATAGCTAATGGCATCCTCTTTAAGGACACCAACTGATTGTCACGTTATAAATAAGGGTGACATGCATCTTGATCATTTAGTTTCCTTTCAGCTAAAATCCTAGTCTCGAGATAGATCATTCTGGAAGCCAGGAAGATCAAAGGAACAACCTCAACAATTCACATTTGAGACTGAATACCTCTCGGATGTCTGCCGATACTTGTACACAGAGGCGACTTCAAGAAACCTCGAAAGAAGGATCTCTAAACACTACTACTTTTTCTTGGCATACAGTTCAATTCCGAAAGCCAGCCAAATAATCCTCTGATATTCAAGATTTCCCCCAATGATCCCCACTTTTAGGGCAACATCTACGTTTGGTACACTTAACTTAAGGACTGCAGTGATACAGAGGCACGGGGCAAGGGCAGCAAGTGAAAGACTGCAGCCTGGAAACATATGCAAAGCATGGAGTAGACTCAATGTAGCTCAATCCAAATCTTATTCAACTCAAGACACAGTCCCATCCTAAACAAATCATCATTTACCTCCATACACTTCATCCTAGTATACTACCAAACAACATCACCAATAACTAACATCAGAAAGGGAAACCTCTAAATTCGCCTCTCATTGTAAAATTTATCAATAAACTCCAACAAATGTGTCAATTGCATAAACATTCCAATACCATAACCCCCCTCAACAGTCCCAGCGAAACACACACACGAAATTAGACGAACCAACAATGAAATATAAATCATATTATTAGTTCAAATGTCGAATATAACATGATGAAAACTTTATTAACCCTGCATTGCAGTAAACTGACAATAACCATGAATCAGAGACTAGCAGATTGATTGGAAGGAGGAACAACGTAATCAACAACAACAAGATCATCAATATGACCCCTAACCTTAGCCTTCTCGTTATCAATCTCCGAATCCGAGCCCAATTTATCCACTTCTTCAACCCCACCAAACACCCCAATCGAGCAAATCCCAAACCCTTTTGCCCTCGCCGGGGAGAAGTTCTCCCCATACGACAACAGCTCCAGACCTTTCACCTTCTCCTTCATTCCCCCAATCACCTCGAACACTTCCTTCTTCTCTCTCTCTCCAACTCCTTCCTTCAGCTTGATTAGTGTCAGTCTGAGGGCGGAACCGGGTGGGACTCGGATCGGGTTGGGGAGGTTTTCGGAGACCCAATCGACGGCCATGAGGTCGGAGCAGATGGGGAGGACGGAGGATCGGACGACGGAGAGGTGGTCGGGGTGGGCGGAGTAGTTGGCGAGGTCTTCTTTGTTGGAGTACCGGCTGTGGAGCATGTGAGTGAAGGAGAGGGAAGAGGAGCTGTTTTTAAGGATTTTTCCCGCGGTGAGATGGAGGACCATTGGAAGGGCGGTGAGGGAATTGAGGCCGGTGATCATGGCGGAGAGTTGGGTGGGGTCAGCGGTTGGCTTGACGTTGAAGAGGACGATGTGCTCGATGGTTGAGGTGGAAGACATAGTGATTTTGGTGCGGCAGCAGCGGAGGAGAGGGCGGCGAGTGGTGGCGGAGAGCGGTGAGGTGAAGAGTGGGCGGGTGGTTGTGGAGAACATTTCGAGGGGATGGGTTTTATATTTTGGGTTTATGAGTTTGGAGTGTTGTGTTTAATTTTATGGCGATGAAATGTTTTTGATGTTGATGGTTTTGGAGATACTAGGTGTCAGTGGCCCGGGCTGGCCTGTACCACGGTACGGCCCAATAAGAAAAAAAAAAGATGGCATGACACGTTATTGTCGGGCCGTGCGTGGTGCTTGAAAAATAAATGAAAAATAAATGAAAAATGAAAAAAAAAACTTTAATTTATGGCGATGATTCAAAGTCTAAAGGATTCAGGACTCGATTTATAAAGGATTTTGATTGCTTAACTTAACTGGATTAATACAATGATATGATTCATCATTCTAGTATGACCTAAAAAAGCTAATTCTAGTAAGCAACACGCAACATGCAACAATGTACTTGATTCTTGAAAAATAAAAAGACTTTGTTTTTCAAGAATCAAGAAAAAAAAAATAGAAAGTGTTGGATTCTTGAATATTGTGTTATCTAAAGATGGCTCTGCGTGCCATGCTTCTTTGTAAAGCCATGTGCCTTAGGGTCCGGGAGCAAATGCACTAGTATTATATTTTGTTAATTTGACCTTATTTTGAAAACTTATAATTAGTGATATCGAAAGCTGACCTAAATCGAAAACCAACACTGTAACTAGCCTGGGAAAAATGGGTCTTGGACAAAATATATAACTCAAAGCCTTAAATTATTGTGACCCAAACAACTCATAAACTTATGGATCAAACCCCGGCCATTTGAATATTGGCCCCTAGCCAATTACTTATTAACTAATATAGTACTAGCATGTACCCATGCAATAGTATAGTATTAGGGTGTGTTTAATGTAACGTAATCCATATTTATTTTTTTATTATTGACTTTAATTTAGATGCCAACAATAAATGAATATATATGATATACATTTGCATTAAACCACCTATTTCTTATTTTAAAATGAAATATTATGTGAAGATATAGATTTTCATTTTCGGGTCATGTAAGCGTGTAGAGTTAGCAATTTAGCATTAATGATTTTAGTTATACGCTGGAAAATTGCAGTAATGTATTAAGTAACTTATAATTATTCAGTAACTCCTAATTTAAATTAAGGTTACATACACTTCTCCCTCTTTGGTTTGATTAAAATACACCCCTTAAAATTTTCAAGTATCAAATCAATACCTCATCAAACGCCCATTAAACTCATCTTAAATCCTATACTCTCTTTTAATATTACTCTATAATTTAGGAAACAGATTTATTTAGCTCAAATAAGTGACAAAAATAATTAGAATGAACCCATAATTTTATAAAATTAGAATAACATACTTTAATTTAAAATCCCTCCCTAGCTTTGTTACTTAGGTGAATTGGCAAACTGCTCAACTTGTAGATATGTTCCTAGTTTTTTTGGTAGCAGTCTACTTCCGATAAGGAGGACCTTAGAACCATTCAATTTTGTTAAAGAAAGCAATATTGTCAATATTTCTTAATGCTCCAAGATGATGTGTTAAAACCATAGCAGTTTGCTTTTAAGCTACTAATTTCATCAAATCGCCCCTTCAATTACTTGGTTCGCCCTACAATACCGTCAGCAATATTCGCAGGGCACCTAATACACTACTAGTCTCTTATTTTAATTATCAATACTAAAGCCACAAAGAGACTGACATCCTTAATAAAGTTGCTCCTCCCATGCACTTGCAGTAATAATTATCCCAAGCACGCTCATTAATACTCAGACCCATCACATTTTCCTATTTTCTATATCACACACATACTCCCTATTCACTCTAAGCATACATCTACTCCTTATGTCTGTTATCATACTCATTTAGAAAGCAACCACTCCCTCTCTCTCTTCTCAAAATTTGAAGGAAAAATCCCAAGTATTTTATACCCGAGTATATTATTTACAGTAGATAACTCCTCCTAATCACTCATTCCTACAATTAGAGTGAGATAAAAAATTTAATTCTTTTGTTTTATATTTTTAGCCCTTTTTGCAGTAGCCCTTCACTCAAGCCTAACATGAGATTCGTTCTTAATTTATTGCACTCCAACGAAGCAAACTTCCAAGGAAAGCAGGAAAGTAATAAGCTTGCAAAATTTCTGCAATGAATATGATGTGAGATTGGTTTATCTAAATTCACTTAAAGTTTGATTTTAGTGCTTTTCTGTTAATGTTTTTGGAGTAAATGATTATTCTCTTTAAATGGTTTGCCTCTGACTGTGTTTCGAACTAATATAAACGGAGTTTTGTTAATGTTCTTTTTTCACCTTTTTGGAATGTTGTCGTAATTACACTTTCCTTGATTGTCGCCTTTTTTTTACATTTCAAAAATAGACATAACAGATATGACTAAGCAGCTAAAGAGAAGTAAGTCGAAAGTCGAATTGAAACTGATCAAGCATGAACCTTAGCAACACGATTCCGACTCACTTTATGTATAAAGAAAAACTCAAAAGACCGTCGTCCCAGGCTCCTAATCTTGATAACAAAGTTAGCTATTTCTAAAATTGGTGTGGCGCCTTGGCGAAGAGACAAAACCAAAAGAGCTAAGTCTGTCAATAGACCGACAATATTTTAATTATTATTCTTACACCATTGAAGAGCCTTAAGACAAGCCAAAACTTTTGCCATAGTGGCCGATGATGCAAACCCCAAAGCTGAGCTAACACTACCCACCTTATCGACATTCAAAGCCTTTGACTGAATGGATTTTGTCCAAATTGTTGGTATGCTAGTTTAATCCCGAAGGGGACACGTTGAAGCTTACATGACCCAAATCATTAGTCCTGTTTTTTAGGCAATATATAATAATAATAATAATAATAATAGAATATAAACTTGTTTTTTTTTTTGTACACAAATTTATTTTGACATACGAATATTGAGAAGAACGTTTTGAATTCTAATTTCTTCTAATTCACTTCTAACTTTTTAAAATCTCTACAACTTCAATTATACTATTGCTCGACTTGAATATGAAGACAATAGCCATGACAAATGGTTCAAATGGATGTTCAAACAAGAACTCTTTCTTTTCAAAGCAATAGTATATATATGTTTGGTTGATGATGGATTATGTGCAATTAATAGGTTAATCATTGTCGTACGTTGTTGATCTTAACAATTTGATTGGATTCATGCTTTAGTGTTGTACATAGGGGAATACATATTATTGTATTTGAATAAGATTTTCATTGAGTACTCGAAGTCTAAGGTCAATTGTCTTCCATATAGCTCACTAGGTTTATATTTTCATGCTCAACATAAAATATTCAAATCTTCTCCATCTTACATTTTACAAATTAGTAGACCACACGTAGAAGGATGAGTGACAAGGAACTCTCCCTCTAAAATCAAGATAAATTTCGAAACTCTTATACAATGACCACACGTAAAATGATGAATAACCACGTACTATAAAATGTACTAAGTTAGTACAAGCTTAACGAATTTCATCATAAATTGACCGATAAGCTAATTAAGTCATCTTTCCTCTAGATCTTTATATATAATGCGTACCTTGTCTATGTGATGAGCTTCTTCTAAAGCTTTCTACAGAGTAAGAATCAATGAATCATTATTGTTTTAGCTAAGATATGATTATATTTGATTTCCCTAAGCTTAAAAGTAGTCTTTTTGTAGCCTATTAGGTCGTCCTATGAATATCTTGTCTACCATACCATTATACGGAATAGCAAATTAGCCTAGATTAGGTTTACACCTAACATAGATAAATTTGAAGATACCATATAATTATTTTATTTTTTTTCTCCCTGTTATTCGTTCCTATCGAGAAGACATTCATCACGTTATTTAGCTTATAGATTTCTCGGGTGTTGCATGATCCACAAACTGTACACAATTTTTTTAACATTTACAACAGGTATGGAGAATCTTGCGTCCGAAATTCCGAACCTCATTCAAAGCACGTGTCATGCACTTATTGGCAATTAATTATAATAACCAAACTTTATAACTCATGTAAGAAAAAAATAAAGACCCCACCCACACACACATTTTCTTGTTCACGTCCCTCAATTTATAACTAAATAGGCGTAGTCGCAGAGTCATTCCTCAATTTGCGTTTTATAATATTTTTAATTGTGTATTTATAAAAATAATAAAAAATTAATATTTGAAAAATATACATTGAGACGAATATTTTAAAATCACAAATAATTATGTTTTTTTTTTCTTATATATTAAGAAAAATTTATGATCAAAATTTGGATGGATGGAAGAGAGTGGATTTGTAGTGGTCGTAGGAATATGTGCGAAGAGTTTCCTAAAAAAGAATTGTTAGTTAATCAGGCCTTGCTAATTAATCTCGTGCAATTTGGTAATGATTATGTGTTTACATGGCTTAAAAATTAATGTCTGGTTGCTAATTTGTGTATAAGTCTATATTTGTCGCTCCTAGACGGACCATAGATTAGAATAATCTTTAATGATTATGTAAATATCAACTCAACGTGATGTACTGCTGTTTGATTAGTTGTAGTAGCATTTATTTGACGCTAAATAATGTTCTGGACTTCCTTGGAAACTGTGGTTGTTCAAGTCCCTCTCCATCTGTTATATCAAGATCACATCATGGATAAAGTTGTAAGATGTTGGTGATCTTAGAGGTTTTTATGTTTTTCATTCCATATATACCCAACCAATTTTAAGACTATACCTTGAAGAATATATATATATATATATATATATATATATATATATATATATATATATATATATATTCATTAAATTTTGTTCATTTCACTTCCATTGTCGTTGTCATTTATCTTTCACCACTCTGTATAACTTTATTTTCACAACTTATTTCCATCTTAACTAATAAATATTTTAATTATTATTAATCTTAACTAAAAAAATTACTTAAGATGAATATATATTAATATTTATTAGTTAAGATTAATACTAATAAAAATATTTATTAGTTAAGATGGAAATAAGTTGTGAAATGAAGGTATAATGAGTGGTGAAAGAGAAATGGTATCGACAATGAAAGTGAAATACACAAAATTTATTGAAGTGAAGTACGCTGAGAGTGAAAATGAGATACAAATGAAAATAAGTTGTGAAAATGAAGTTATACTGAGTGGTGAAAGTGAAAATCAATTCAACGTATAAGCCTTATTTACCAATACGAAATATACTCAAATCGTCCATAAAAATTATCATTTTACCCCTCTCTCTATCAATTCACATTTCCATTATCTCTCGTCATCCATCACCTTTGCACCACAGGCCGCCGCCGCATCAACAATGAACACCCTCCATCTTCTATACCACTCCTCACCACCACACCCCTCCACCATCCGCCATTGTTGCCTCCTCCCCGCCACCACCTCGTCTTGGAATGACCGACAAACCGTTGACACCTGGATTCCAAGTAAATTTTTGTTTATGCTAATAGGGCTAGTTTTATTCATTAGATGATTAGCCCAAAGGATGATCGTCTAATGTAGACAACCAACCCAAGACTCATCTTTTGTAGCCAAAAATACTCATTTGGGAACACAATATTTGGTTCAATCTTAAACCAAACCTAATACCAAATGGGTAAATCTTTTTAGGCAAAGCCCTACTTATTGGCCCCCACTCGATGCTCATCTTTAATCCATGCTTATGTACTATAGGGTAAGTATAGGGCTATACCCTTTTTTGTAGATGTATAGGGCTTGCTAGGCAAAAAGCCCAATTCTAGAACTAAAAAATAAAAAATAAAAAAGTTTAAACAACAAAATATAAAAAGTAAAACATTTAAACTTAACATCTATTGCTTTTAAGCATGGCTCCATTGCTTTTGGGTAATTTTCATTGGTAACCCTATATATTTTCAAATTACAGTTGGTCGACGGGGAAAATAAATCAATGGTAATCCTTTAATTTTTAAAAGTATTATTTGTAATCGTAATGATAGTTTTTTACGTAATTTAAACTTTTTTTCATAACCATGGTTTAGTATTTTCCTCCAATTTTTAAATTTTTCGTGGTTAAATGCTTAGTGTAAAAGATTATTTGAGAGGGAAAACCTAATCGTGGTTATATAAGAGTTAAAAAAGCTTAAATCTTGTAAAAAAAAATCATAAGGTTATGAATAATAATTTCAAAAACTAAGTGCTACAATTGAAAAATCTTTTCTGTTGACCAAATATAATTTGTAGATGTATAAGGCTTCCAATGAGAATTACAATTTACTTTTTTATATATGAATGTGTCAATGTATCAATATATGTGGTTATTTTTAATTATCAAGTTTTTTACCATATACCCTTGAGCATTAACTTACATCATCAAATATCCTAAAATCATATACTCTTAAAAGTTTTAAAAAATACCAAAATTCCCTTAATGACTAACAGATGTTAGCCCTTAATAAACTCATAATGTCAATTAGTCCTTAATCTCACTGATTGAATTGTTTATGACCTACTAGTATTGGTATATAATTGTTAATCATGAAGGAATAAAATTTCAACATGTTTAGAATGTTTTAAAAAAATATAATAGTTGTAAGTTCAATATAATAAATTTTAATTATGTTCTTCTTGTTTAATAAGATAAAATCTATAATTAAGTGATTCCCAATGTTTGGATTACTAATTTGATATATGTATATGCTAGTAAGTAATGTATGTATAGTAGCATGAAGAGAAGTAATAGATATACTAAAAGTTACAACTTTTACATAGAATCATGCTTACGGATTGGTAATAATTATAAGCTATCTTGGAAATAAATGTTTTGGTATTTTTGATGAAGTATAATATGTTTGTATGATATGAAAATGCGAACATGATAATATGAAGGATAAAATGCATGTGGTCCATGTTTATAGTATATTTGTATGAATTTAATGTGCAAGCATGATAGTAGAATAATAACATATTTTTAAACATGTTGTAAGAATTAATTCTATAATGGCTATTCATGTTAAGGAATAGCATGAGGAATATTATTGAATTATTTCATGTTTGAAAGTAGCAATTTTTTTAATGCTCATTCATATCATTAGTCTAACATTGAATTATTGAAAAGGAAAAGGATATATCTTTATGGCATTTTATAGTAGTTGAACATGTTAGTAATCTTGTTCAACTCAGTAGTTGGCATGAAAAGTCTTAAAGGAAAGTTGGTATTATAAATGTGTTATATGATCACTTGTACACTAAGTAAGATAAAAATAGAATAATTTGTTATGATCATATTTCTCTTGAATTCTTAGTAAGGGTTAATTACTTATTTAAGTTATTAATCACTTAAATTAAAATGAGGTTAAGAAATAAAACACTCGATTGAATTTTCCTTGAGTATTGAGTATTGGAAGCCCAAGATTCCTACAATTTGCTTGACAATGCTACTTACATTCTTAATATTAGCGGTTGGAATTCCATCACTTCTATAATAGTGACATAGTGTTAATAATAACATTGGAAGTGGATCCTATGGACATTCCTTGCCTCCCTTGTGAACGTAACTCTTCTACCCATTCATTGCTTATACTAAAATATAGTAATATTGTCCAAGGAACGTCTAAAGGTTATATTCACAGTTACATGTTAATGAAAAGGTTATTTGAGCTAATAGTTTCAGGAAAGTATTTTTGAAGTAATAGTTGAAGAATGATTTATATTCATTGAGTATTATGTTTTGTATATTTTATGTGACCAAGATATTTATTTTGGAATGCATGTTAGGTTTAAAGTGTCTTCTTAACATGTATGTATTCAACTTTGATGATTATATGTATTTTTGTCGTTTGGTCATGATCTATCCCTTAAGGACCCCCCTAAAGACCAATTTCACATTTGTGTTATTGGTGTGTACTGTTCAATAAGTGTCAAATTAAAGATTGAATTTTGTAGGTGAAGTTCATGAAGTTTGTCCTTGGAGTTTGTCCATGGAGTGGAGTATTTCCTTTAGTTGCTTTAAATAATTAGTTTTGATTAAACTATGTTGGGTTTTGTTATTATTGATTTTGGACTTTGGTATTGGGTGACTTTTGTCTAAACAATTTGGTTTAACACTTTAACTATGTTAGTTAGACTTTTAAAGATTTTAAGTGTTTTGAATAAATTTTTATACTTTTAACAGTTAGTATTTCCGCTGCAATATTATAGAGAGCTTATCAGTGTTTAGTAGTTGACGGTAGAAGTCTTATAATTCTCTTTGTTTGTTGTTAATATTTAAGAAAATGATTTATAAAAGTAGAGAATTACGAAGGTGTTACATCCACCACTATATCTTTAACCGCCTTCCCTAAGGGGTCAATAAGTTGATCAAGACAGGTTGTCGTACATGGTTTGGAACAACTATTATTGTTGTCAGCAGTGTAAAGTATCACCCTTAAGACCCAATAGTATTACCCTATGTTAATCATTAAAAACATTTCAGTGCCTTTAGGGGTATATGATGTATTTAGTAAATATTGAGGGTGTTTGATGAATTAAGTTAAACCTCAAAGATATTTGGTTTAAAAAAACCACTGTATTAAATAGTTGTGTCATTTGTCATTGCATTGATGAGGGGTATATGTATTGGTACCAAACATTTTGTCCAATACAAAAACTTCAGTAAATTGGAAAAACATAAATTATACTCTTTTTGTTCTTTTTTGTTCTTCCCATTCTTCCCATCCGAAAATTTTAAAATATTGTTCTCATTTTGAATCCTTCTAATTTAGTTTAATATTATGATTGGGTGAAAAAAGTTTGGTTGAAATCACTATCAATGTGCTATGTAGCCCATTGGTCGATTTTTAATTGTTTAATGACATGGACTTTAGAAATTCCACAACTTATTTAATGCTCAACTCATTTGTATCATTATATAATAGAATCTATTCTTATTTTTGGATTAATTTAAATTATTTTATAAAATCTTAATGATATTTAATATTATCTTAGCTTCTTTCCTGATTCCAAATGGGAAGGAAAAAAAAAATTAAGGGAGTATTGAATAACAAACCCAATGTTACTTTTGTTAAATTAAGGGTTGACTTTTATTGTATAAAAGAGTGACTTTTTTTAGGGGTGATTTTTATACAATATATCCAACATTTTGTTTATGAACATATCTCGGTTGTAGTGGTAACTTTTGTTCTTTTGAGTGGTAATTTTTATTGTATTAATGAGTTATTTTTGTTAGCCAAACAAATTTCCCTATGTTCAATATAGAATAGAGGTCTACCATACCTCCTTTACTTCTTTGTTTGGATAAAGATTATCATAGGAAGAGCCCAACACAAACTCAGTGGACCCAATATTGATGGCTTAGTACCACAGAAAGCATTTAGGAAAATGTCCAAATAAACAGAACTATTGCGTTTACACCACCTAAGTATGCAGTTAGATCCCTCCAATAAACAATATCGCACCATATATATGTATAAAAAATAAATCCCGTCAACTTGTCATTATTTGAACTCTAATTTTGTACCCCTCATATGTTTCACCTCAAATAACTCGTTTTCAACTAATCTACTCGACCTCGTATATATACAACTAGACAAATATTCTACTTAATCCATCTCTAAAATACGGTCTCATTTGACTTTTCGCAATCTTTAAGACTCGATTTTAGATATTTTTATTTTTAAATCCGTAAAATAAAAAATAATAAAAATTTGATATTCTAAATATCCATTTAACTAAATCCCATTTAAATATATTATTTTTTATAATATAAATTTTTAAAAATTTTACTCTACGGAAGAATGTTTAGATTGGGAGTATAATGCAATATGTCGTAATAATTTAATATTCTCGTGTATAATGAAAATTGCGATACCCTATATTCCGTACTTGAGTATGTAGAGAAAGGAGGAGAGAGAGATCAGGATTTTTTAGACAGCAGCTTCCGAGCGTGACTGTCAAATTAACATATTCCTCTCGCTTTCTCTTACTTCTCTAGTTCTCTCGTTCAATTTTTTTTTTTTCCAGAATTCGAGGTTGTTGTTGTGGTCGTTACTTCCAGTAGATTCGATTCAATCGCCGATCTCTCTCGTCTTTTTCCTCGGAATCTATACTCTGATTTTCTCACATTCATTCAATCAATCTGTGTGTTTCTCCTTCAGATAATGTTCCAGATTTTCAAGGTATGATTGTAATTTGACACACTTTATTTTCATTTAATGTAAGTGTGGGAGTCCAAAGTTCCAAACTTTATCACTAATCTCTCTTTATTTAATTTCGTCTATTTTCTTGATTTAATTTCATTTATAATCTAGTTTTTCATTTTAAATTTAATTTGAAAATTTCTATTTTTCTGAATTATGTGATTTTCATGTATAAATTATGGGTTTTTATTTTAATTTTGTAACCTGCAAAACTTGTACATAATTTAAATGGTGCTACTGTATGTGCTGTATCATTGATTGGCAATTTTTTATATTTTATATTTCTGGGGTTTGTTTTGGGTGGGGGGGTACTTGTATGAAACTCTGAAAACTTTAGGTGGGTGTTTCAGAGTACATTTGGAAAAGGTACCCTTTTTATGGAAAATGGGATCTGCTTTTCACATCTCATCATACCCAAAAGAAGAATTTATAATAAGTATCACCTTCTCCCTCCAACAGTTAAAATTTCTCCCGTAATCCATATTTACCAAAAAAATAAAATTATGATTGTGATTGTAGTAGGGGACTGCTCAAATTGTTAAGCTCATAATTTCATCTTTAGTGCAAGTTTTTTTGGTATGCACTCGAACTTTTGGGGTTGTTAGGTTTGTGATTTTTGCTATGTATTAAATGGTTCTGTCCTTGATTACACTATATGTAGTTTCAGTTTTTGATGAATGGTATTGTGGTTTGGCAGTCTTGGTGAAGGACAACAGTTGGACAGGTGGGTGCTGAAAATGGAAGGAGACACATTTTCAGGACTTGGGAATGGTACACAGATAGACAGTAAGGTATTGCAGACATTTCAGAAGAGTTTTGTGCAAGTTCAGAGCATATTGGATCAGAACAGATTGCTAATCAATGAGATCAACCAAAACCATGAGTCAAGGATTCCTGATAAGCTTTCCAGGAATGTGGGCCTAATAAGGGAGCTAAACAATAATATCAGGAGGGTTGTTGACCTTTATTCTGATCTTTCTCATTCCTTAACCAGGTCCATGGAAGCTTCCTCCGAGGGGGATTCTAGTGGCGTTCTTAAATCCGATGCCAAAGCTACCCAAAAGCGAAATCGGCCTGGTTAGCTTGGCTTACACCCTTGCTCGAATTGAAATCAAATCCGAGTTATGGAATTGTTAGGTGTTCTTAATTCTTTCATCTTTGGTGGGCATTCAGCTAAATGCATATATCTATATAGTATGTATGTATGTGCATTAAGGTAGAGTTTAAAGATTTAGAGTTTTCTGCAACTCTAACTTGTATCCGGATATTCATCTTTCTGATACTCACCTGTTACCTGTTACCTCCCCCCCTTCTTTCTGATAAAAAAGGGAAAAAAATTCTCATAAAATAACTCTTCATAGTCTTTACTCTTTTTGTGGATCTTTAACCCTCTTTGTTACTTTGAATCATGTTGAAAATCAAGTATGTTGTTCAAATATCATCCGTTAAGATTATTAGTGTTGCTTTCTGATTTTTTTTAGCTTCTGATTTTTGGCCAAAGTTTGATTATTTGATTCTGTATTTTCCTTTGTTTAGTGCTTTATCATTGTTTAAGGAATTGGCCCCAAAAATACAATGGTATGATACCCTTCTTTAGGCTTTGTGTGTGTGTGTGTAAACAAGGATCATCTTTGTCCAAGGAATCACGTTGATAGAGTACTCTGAAGTGCTGTAATGACAATTATATTATCTAAACGGGGGCGTACAGTACATAAATGTTTTAAGGTTGAAAAGGGTGATGAAGCCATTTGATTTGATTACACAATTACACCCTTTCGATCAAGTTCCCATCTATGATCATCAAATCAAAATCTTTTGAATGCCAAAATTCCCCCCTCCCCTTTTTTTTTTCTTATGTTCTTGAACGTGGGTTTTTGCTCAGAAACAAAAAGGCTGAAGCAATAGAAAATTGTTTTTCCAATTGCACAATTGCACATTGGAAAAACAGTTTTGGCATTCAAAAGATCATCAAATCAAAATCTTTTGAATGCCAAAATTCCCCCCTCCCCTTTTTTTTTTTCTTATGTTCTTGAACGTGGGTTTTTGCTCAGAAACTAAAAGGCTGAAGCAATAGGAAAGTGGCAGTAACTGTTTTGAGGTCTTTGATTTGAAAATCCCTTTTCACTACTCTGTACTTGCTACTACTATAGCTCTTTTTGGGTGTTTGTGTTTGGGGAATTCAAGAAATCATGCAAAAACTTCTGCAAAGATGCCCTGAAAACAATTGGAAAAATCAGCCTTTTTTTGGGTGCACAATTGCACACATCAGACATCGCCACAAGAGCAGAATCTCAGTTAAGTGGTAGTATGATTTATGGTTATGATTAGCTTCTTTGACCAATTGTTTTTATTCTTTCTATTTGATTTCTAAATTGCTTTTCTCTCCTGTGACCAATTGCAGCAACTCCACGCCATACTGATATTCCTATTTGGCTCGCTTAATCATTTTTTATAAGAGTTATTTGAATAAAATAAGTCAAATATCATGGAATAGAGGAAGTAACAACGGAAAATAAAAAAAATAAAAAAAAAAACTGAAAAAAGTATAAAACTTTAAAGAAAAGAAAAGGTGAGATTGTGTGACATAGGTAGCTCAAAAGCTAAGATGCACACAATTGTTTTACAAGCATAATTTAATAGACAATAAGATGACAAAGGGGCCCAATTGAGTTATTTTCTAATGGGGAATTGAAACATTTCCCATGCTTATCTACCCCTTTTCTCTACTGGGCTCTTTTCAGCTGCTTTCTCCAATGTTTTCATTCATTTCTACTACTCCTATATGTTTTCTGCAAGTAGATGTCCTTATGTGTTTAGATTCTTTGATTGATGCCCAGTTGCCTGCCCTTAAAACCCCAGAAACAAAAGAATCTAGGCAGAAGCTGTCTTGGACTCTTGGTAGCCCCTCGTTAATAAGGACTAAGTACTACGCATTGATCAACTTGTATTCTGTTAATTTTTTTTTATTAAGGCAAGAAAATTAGGGACCTTTATGAGGGGTCATCTTAAATCATCCCTACGGATTTTTGGGGTTTGCGTAGCCTTTTACAATGTGTGAAACTCTGTAAAAGTACTTTATTTTCTTAAGTCATTACATTTTGACTTCTGTATCATCTCTATATCTCACTTTAACTTTATTTTTCAGGGTAATCTTATATACAATTATACAATCCTTAAAATTGTATATGGTGTTACCAAACTATTTTTTATATTTATTAATATTAATAGTTGAAATTATAAGTTAATAGATGTTGATATTGTCCAAAAATAGGAGCTACTTGGTTGTTGGATGAGGATATTGGATTAAGCCTACCGAAGTACTCTTTTGAATCTTTAGAGTTGGTGAATACCTATACAAACAAGATTATTGGTATTGGGGGTGTGTTCAAAGAAACCCTATCTGAATCTTTAAAGAGAACGATACTTATTGTTTAAATAATCCCTAAAGACTAGTGTTTAGTATTCCAAGAATGAACATACCTATGCATAGGTCATAAATGTGGTGTTTATACCCAATGATTAGGTCAAGTGGGAAGTGAGCTCATATTGTATGCTAGCTAGCTCTTGTGTTGGATTATCATAACTTATTTGGCTTGAACCAATAATTCTTTTTTCTTCATGTACTAGATAAACTTTTTAATGGGATGCTGGTCATGAGCCCTTAGATAGGCCTAAAATGGCTTCTAGCCCATGAACCAATAGCAGATCCATACGATTTGCCCCTCAAATGTATAAGTCTATTAACATGATGGTGAGTGTAGGCTTTACATGTAAAGTGTATTTACAAGTTATACCGTTCTTGAGAATTTTAATTTTTTTTGGAAAATTTTGAATTTGAATAGCTCACTTAGTGGGGTCATAACTTCAGCAATTATCACTTAAATTATAGGGTTTAATGTCATAATTAATTGAAATACAAACCATCAATTATCTTCTATAGATACAATACTTTTGTTGAAGTTGGAAGTTTACAAAAAAGTTTAATTATTTTCTTCTTTCTCAACAGGCACTCTCTTCGATGACTTGATTTCATTCGAATTTTCCTTTCCACCATTCCAATTCCCATTAGTAGTTTAGATCTAGTTTTATGATCCACTTTTGTTCATCAAGGTAATCTCTATTTCCTCTTTAAAATGAATTTAAGCATAACTAATATTCTCTGTCAATTATGGCATCATGTCGGCTTTGGGGCTGAACCCACCTCTTCAGATCTAATAATCGAAGGTGTTGATTCAAATAAAGCTTTCAAGAAGTTTAAACATGTTGTTCCTTCTCTTCCTCATAATTTGAATCAAAGGGCTATTAATCCTAGAGCAATGGTGGTCTATGAAGTTTCTTCCCCTTTATATATTTCTTATTCTACATCTAGGTAGGTCAATCCCACTTTATACGATCTGTTCAAGGTCCTAGAAGAATGAATCCCCTTTGAGTTAAGAGATAATGTGTGTGCTCATGAGGGTTCCTCTCTACTTGGGCGAGGTGCAGGTGGAGTGCTTGCTTGCAACCACAGAAGCTAAAGGCCATGGTTTTTGTGCTGCAAGTGTCTCAAAATGCAACGGTATGCATTGAGTGTCTTTGTTTGGAGCTAATTGCGAAGCTGCAGCATTGATCCATTGGTGGGTCTTACTTAGGTGTTGTCATTAGAGAAATTCTCAAGCTTGTTGATCTTTTCGATTTTATTTCGTTTTCTCATGTTTAAAGGGAGCCCACTATGCGCTCATATGATGACAAACCTAAGGTCCTTCAAAAGTATTCAACTAGGGCTTGGCTTGACTGAAACTAACTCAAATTTACCAATGTAGTACGAAATGGATAGGAATCACTTTGACTAAAATGCTTGTTCTTCAAGTGCTTCGGTTCTTGTCTAAACCAAAGCATTAAACTTTCCATGCTAAATCGAAGCACTAGCTCTAATCCCTTGGATTAATTCTTTAAATTTTGTAGGTTTACGCTTAACCGAAGCATTCAATTTGATACTCAATTGCTTCACTTTGTATAAACCCGAAGCATTTGTAATGAAGCAAATAAAGGATTTTCTACTAATGGGAAAACCGTTTCTTTTTTTACGTAGATGATGACTTTGACTTCTACCAATCGTCCCAATCCATAATTTGATATGTTTACTCTTGCAATGATGTACCTCCAAGTGTAGAAATGAAGAGCTTGAATAACACAGATATTTATAGACATTTATCGTAGAGAGCAAGGGGTATGTGTTAGAATAATGTGCAAATTGGGTATTATGGTAGGCAATGCATTTATGCAATGAGATAATGTTAAAACTATATAATGATTTGGTTGGAATAAATGACCAATGGATGGAAGATCAGATCAGCTGGGACCCATTGTGAAACTAAGCAAAGACAAAACTGGGAGTCTTACTTTATCCTCTGGATCTCGGCCTTGTGTTCCTTGTGGTGTTGCGTAGGGGACCCTAACTCAATCTTTGGTCTCAGTTTTTCTTTTTAATACGGATTAGTATCTTTATCTAACCCACCATTTTCTTTGCTTTCATAATTGCTTGCTTCCTTAGTTTCAATTATAATCATGTTTTTTTCATCTTTATGTTGCCTAAACTTAACTAATTATGATTTTATGGATTAATAGGATCTCAATTATCATTGTTTGAACTTTGGAGCTTTGGATTGAATGATGTGGAAGTCTTTAAATGTCAATTACCATTATTGCTTGTTCACGTTATTGTTTGTGCTACTATACGTACTGCACTAGAAAACATTGTTACTTGTGTTATGAAATATTAGAAAAATATACACTAGTAAATATATATTAATTTATACATAGTCATACAGCAAAAAAAAGTCTGAATCTAATGTATACGAGGTACTACCAATTAAATACTTTTCTTTTACACAAGTTACGATCGTTTCATATTTACATTGTTCGTGTCATTTTCCATATCACTAACCTCTAATAAGGTGATCCATCTGTTTGTTACTCCATTTTACAAACCTTGAGAATAATGGCCTTCCACCACTGAAGCCTAATGAGTCAGGAAGTTTGTCAGAGAAAATTGAAACTAGGACTTTCGGGTACACGACCCTTGTTCAATTGTTTTGATCGGGTCGGATACTCGACCCGAAAAGAAATAAAATTTTACAAAATACCTGCTAATTACCCGCCGAGTATTTGGGTACTCGAGTCGGATTTTCGTGAACACTCCTAGTATCTAATACATCCAAATACATGGGTTGAAAGCCATAAATAAATAAGAATTTGCGAAATATAACCTAATATTATTGTTTTTAGAGAACTGTGCTTAAAATGAAAAAGATGGAAATAGATCTTATCTTCTCAACTCATAAGATCCTACACATGAGATTTCACGTAAAAAAATCACAATAATGATAAATATAGGCGACTATATATCAATAAAAAAAATTGTCAAAAAAGGGGTCACTATATGAAATATCGCATTGGATTCAAGATATATGAAGGGCCACAATCTCTTATTACACACACGCACCAAAAAAGTACGACACGCTTTTGATACGGCACAACACGAGCATGATCGTGGCCCGAAATGACACACTTTAGGCACGAGCACAACACGAGGCATGACCCATAGACACGACCCAAATCACACTATTATTTAATATTGTTTAAAACTATTAATATTAGTAATAATATTATAATTAATATTACTATTATTTTTAATATTATTTTATTCTGACACATAGTTTTAGGGAAAGGTATGTACATGATACGACCCGACACAATCGCGGCATGACAAAACGAATATAAACCAAACAAACACATTGAGCCCAATTCCTACTAAAACCCAAACCCACAACCTCTCAAAACCCTAAAACACTTGTCAGCTTCAAAGTCCAAACCCACACAACCAATCCTCTCATAAAATTAGGGTTTTACATTCCTAGGGTTATATCACTTTCACCTCCTCACTTCATCTCCGCCTCTCTCTCTCTCTCTCTCTCTTCTAGAGATCTCTGCAATCATGGCGACCCAGATGAGCAAGAAACGAAAGTTCGTAGCTGACGGAGTCTTCTACGCCGAGCTAAACGAAGTCTTCACTCGTGAGCTCGCTGAAGATGGCTACTCCGGCGTCGAAGTTAGGGTTACTCCTATGCGCACTGAGATTATCATCCGCGCCACCCGCACCCAGAATGTTCTCGGTATACTTTTCTCCCCCTTATTTTCTCTCTCCTCTCTAGTTAGGGTTTGTGATTTTGATTCTTCTTTTTAGGTGAGAAGGGGAGGAGGATTAGGGAGCTCACCTCGATCGTGCAGAAGAGGTTCAAGTTTCCTGAAAACTCTGTTGAATTGTATGCTGAGAAGGTTAACAACAGGGGTCTTTGCGCTATTGCTCAGTGTGAGTCTCTCCGCTACAAGCTCCTTGGTGGCCTTGCTGTCCGAAGGTACGTATATACATATATGTATACATATTATATGCTCATATTTTATAAATTTTGATTATCTTATATGGTCTACATTCCTGCTACTTTATTGTTCTTGATATTTACTGTGTTTTGTTTGTGGTAGACCTTTTTCTTTTTTGTTTTCTTGATTAGTCTAATGTCATCCATAAAGCAGATTGGTGCTTCTGTACCTGTTCTGTGTCGGAAGGTGACTAGATTTAACCTATCCTTGATGCAACTTTCTTCGTGAGATTATTTAGTTTTTCGCGTAGAAACCTGCTACTGGGCACATCTCTTGTAGTTTTCATTTGTATTTGATGCTGAGTAATTTGGAAAGTTGCTTCTGTTTTCAAGGCATTGTTTTCCAAAATCAAGTGATTTTTTTTTCTAGGAAAGATGGAATTGACTGTTAATAAGACATTAGCGGATTAAGTGTCAAAGTTTATGCTTATTGTCTCCTCCAAGCAAAGACTGAATGATTGACCTTGAAATTGAATTATAAATTAAAAGCATGAATGCAAGTTTTGGGGATTTTTTTTTATGCTGTGGTGTTAGCTGTTTGATTTATGGCAAGGTCATGTGCCTGGCAATGTGCATAGGCAATAGGCATTGAAGTAAATTTTTTTGTAACACGTGAATTCCGAAACTGTTATTTTGTCATCTACAAAGCTAGTTGGTTTTTCTGTGCCAATCTTGTGTCGGAAGTTGACTAAATCAAGGTTCCTCTCTCAATTTTGTCATGAGATATGCTTGTATTCATGAATATATTTGAGTGAGGACACATGACGTGATCATTATCTCCATGTTGGTTTTGTCGCATCTATTTAGGACTTTGCGTTTGAATATACAATATCTGCCAAGCATGTTGGTTGGTTCCTTATCTTTTGTGCTTTTATCCTCATTTTTATTACTTTTGCTGCTTTAAGTTCATTTTTGTATGAACTGATATTGATGGTTCCCTTGCGGTTCTAGTTTTTAGTTTTACAATTGCTTCTATTGCTATTATCTCCATTAACTTTTGTACTTAAAAATAATTAGTTACCTTCATCATGTGTACATGCTGCTCTCTGGTCTTTCCTTGGTCTAAATTCTCATGGTGGGTGTTTGATTTTATTTCTCCCAGGGCCTGCTATGGTGTTCTGAGGTTTGTCATGGAAAGTGGTGCTAAGGGTTGTGAGGTCTGTATTTGAACTCATACTTTCTCCTTGTCTAATGCAGTTACTGGTATCAAGCAATTGTTTCTCTTTCTTAGGGATTTATTGTGAATTGCTATTTGAACAGGTCATTGTTAGTGGGAAACTTAGGGCACAGCGTGCTAAATCCATGAAGTTTAAGGATGGATACATGATCTCCTCTGGTCAGCCCGTGAATGAGTACATTGATTCAGCTATCCGACACGTCCTTCTCCGACAGGTACTCCTTCCAATGTGTTCTGTTTCTTCAGTATGAACATGAGGATTGCCATTTAATTTGTGGTCTTTGAACATGTCCGTAATTGATTTTCTTAATGCAGGGAGTGCTTGGTATCAAGGTTAAGATCATGCTCGACTGGGATCCCAAGGGAAAGATTGGACCTCAAAAACCAATCCCTGATGTCGTTACCATCCTCCAACCCAAGGACGACGATATCTATGGCAGAATTCCAGTTATGGCACCAGAAGTTGATATAATAGACCCCGTAGCTGTTCCCGTCCCTGGCCACGTACCTGTCCCAGTTGCTTAGGGAGATGCGTAGCTAGCTAGTTTACAGGCCCTTTTTTCAACTCTTTTTGGGGTGGTTGTTTACCAAAGGTCACCCAGACTTCATATAAGGACTTGTTTGTGTCGACAGTGGTGTTTCTGCAATGTCATTTAGTGTTTCTCGAAAGTTTTGTAGTTCTTAAAGAGCTTGTCGTAAGTATTTTGTTTAAATTTTATTCCAGTAAACCCAGAATTTATGCAATATGCCGCTGTTAGCGCTTTATTTTCTTCAAGTATGGATTTGATACCGTTCTTCAGCCTTTTGCTTGTTAGTCACGACCTCTTTGATTGGTACGCAAATCAAGGATCCATTGCTTGGTGTGATAAGGTCGTTGAGTATGTGTTTTTTGATTGTTTTAAAGGCCCTCTGCCATTGATTTTTGTATGTAGTTTTGATTCTTACGGAGTATATAGAGGTTAAAGGTTACTTCAAGGTGTTCGGTATTTAATATCATAGGTTTAATATTTAGTGGACTGTTATTTACCATTCTTAAATTGATCAAATTATCTCTTAAAATTATTATTTTGCTCTTATTTTTTTATATTTATATTCAAATCTTTAATTCTTTATTCATCTTTTCTACTTTCTTTACCAAACTCTGGCTGATTACCACCTTGCATTCTAAAAAAGAATAGTCTTTGAATTTCGGCTTGTTTAAGGGGGTCATCCAATCCAAAAAAAAATATTTGTTATTTCTAGGGATAAATTTTTCTTAAAAGGCTCCTTTTTCTTTTTTTTAAAAAAAGTAACATTAATTTTTTAGATTAATAGATTCCTTTTGAATATTTTGGTGGAATGGTTTCAACTATTATCCTTATTTC
Organism: Dysphania ambrosioides; assembly: GCA_026401315.1. Classification (NCBI taxonomy): domain Eukaryota; kingdom Viridiplantae; phylum Streptophyta; class Magnoliopsida; order Caryophyllales; family Amaranthaceae; genus Dysphania; species Dysphania ambrosioides. The sequence continues at coordinate 6,342,208 of CM048667.1, forward strand.
ACAACACAAGAAATATTTTTGATGAAGGAATTAGGGTGTGAATAAGGATTTGGAAAATGTAGAACGATTAGGCAGAAAATTTCAAGTTTGTGGCTGTAAATTTTTCACTAGGAAAATTGGTTAATAGTGTTGGTCTTAAGATGAATAGCATGCACACCCACGAAATGATTACCATAGGTTATGTAATGACATTAGTATATCAAATAGTAAATCAATTCTCTTAGTTGAATGAATTTATAGTACTATTTAGAACACTGAAATGGTAAAGGGAAAGATAAAATGCAGAACAAGTGTGACAAGTTGCATGGCATACAAATTGTCAAGATAAATTCATTTAAGTAAGTCAATAACAAAATATCTGAGTAATTTAATAGAAGATTTGTACTTCCTTTATTTCCTTTTATTTGTCCTATTTAAAATATTTCAGTTAAAGAGTGAGAAATTTAAATATAATTTTTTTTATAAATATATATAAGTTAAAGTATATTCATATGAGATCTTGTTAGATTCATATCGAGGTATTACTTATATAAATGTAAATTTTATATTTTTTATAATATGTATTTATAGATATTATAGCTATAATATATATTTTGAAAACTGTGTAAAAAGAAAAATTGACAAACAAAAGGGACGAAGAGAGTATAACATTTATGAAAGTAAATAAGTCATTTACAATATATAAATTAAAAGCATTACTAATAACTAAATTTAGTAGTTAAACTAGAGTAATAAGTCGTTAGGACTAATAATTTCTGTATTGTTCAACATCAGAGTCATCAAACATACTTTATTATTGAAAATAAATGACTAATTATACAGATACATCTAGAATATTATTATGTTTTAAATAATTCCAGTGGCTAAAATAATTTAAAAAAACCGGTTTAGTCGTCTACCAAGTTTGAACGAGAAGTCTGGAGCATCCATCATATTATAACTTCAGTGATCTAATATTCCTCTTAGATGGCGTATATGTTCTGCAAAAGTGGATTCTCCTTGTACCAGCTGGCATGAATAATTGTCTTGTCGTTCACTAGATCTCTTAGAAGACCATTTCGAGAGTCACATCATTCTAATGGCACCCTTGCCGGTGTCATTTGTATGGTCGGGGCAATAATTGCATATTATCTATGAGGCCCTGTTTAACTTGTTAAAATTATGTTCTCTATTCAATAAATTAAATGGCTTGAACTTGAAACCTCTCATATAGAACATAAGTCAAACCACTTTTCCAACTACACTAACTAATATAAAACTATTTGAATTTTGAGGATCCTCTAATTTGGGGGCCCTATTCCATCGAGCACCTTGTACATGCCCAAAACCGCCAGAATCGCCTCTAGTCATCTGTACGAGTTGCCCTTGTCGGATTTTTAAAGGCTTATATGTGTCAAGTGTCATTTGGCTAACCTTGAAATGGCTAAAGAAATAAACTAAGAAATCCTACTAACTTAGTCATTAAGTGACTCAAAGGAAAAAGAACATACTCTAAACATAGAAACTTTTTAAATTTAGAATAAGAAGGAAACTTGATAAGAAATGCTTGTTCACTGAGGTTGCACCTTTTTCCGTTCTTTAAGTTAAGGATGAGAGGGAAGTAAGAGTACTCTAGGTTGAGTATGCATATTTTTTAAGTTAAAAAATAAGAGAAGCTATTAAAGAAATGAGTTAATGTAAATGATGATAAAGCGAAGGAAGTTGCAAAAGATTCTCAAAGTTCAACCATTAGTAGCGAGTGTCATCTTATGATATACTAACATTTATTCTTGAGAGATTGGGCTCTTCGATTGTTAGATTTAAGGTGGTACGACGGCAGTTGATGAGATGAGTTTTGGTATACTTATGCAAGCAAGTTAAATGACAATGACCTTAAACTCCATAGGTTGAATAATCGAATATGGAGACCTTAAAAGCTACTAAAGAACTTACTCATTAACCTTGTGAACTCATAAATGCTAAGTAATTTGGTGATAAATGTGTGAGTGTTATTACTTCATGAGATGAGTATGCAACTATAGTTGATGTTATGAATTTTATTCCTTTCTTCGACCACCACTCCAAGTATCCGATCAATTTGAAACACCCTTCTTTGGTGTGTCTCGTTCCTCCGCAATGAGAGCATTTCAATCTTGATTTGTCCTCTTCGCCACAACGTCGGGATGATGTCTTTCCTGATCGGGCTCCCGTGGTCAACCCACTTCCAACGTCGTCGTTTGGAGGTAAGTGAGGTATGATTTCTTGAACCATGACCCCCCTTCTCATCATCTCCCTTCTAATCGTGTTATATGCAATTTCATTGTGGGCAAAGGATCTTGATTGACTAGATCCTTTCGATCTTTGTCAAATGATTCATCTAGCCCTGCTAGAAACTGATAAAACCTCTTATGTTGTTGTAATTGTTGTATGTTGTGATGTCTGTTTATCATGTCATCGGGTTGGGCATGAGTCTATCTATATCCTTCCATACGGTGATTAATTTACTGTAATATGTTTCAATTGGACCTTAGCCTTGTTTAATGGTGTTTGCTCTTGTGGCCAAATCGAAAATTCGAAGGCCATCCTTCCCACCACTATACACGGTCTCTATCCCCTACCATAGCTCTATGCGGGTGAGCCTCCCCCTCCCTTCGATTGCCATGAGCATTAACCGGGACCATTTTGCATAGTTTTCGTGGTTTAGCTTCTCTAATATGTGCAGTACTGAACCGTGGCCATCTTGACTCCTGTTGCTATTTAATTTTTCCAGAATTTGCAACAGTTGAGCCATAGTGACATGTTTCTCATTGGGATCCTTCAGGTTATCATCCATTTCTTCTGGTAAATGGTCTCTAGTGTTTCAGGTAGGTTAGTCTTAGTGCGTGATGATAGTTTGACCGAACTAAACACCTTTAAAAGGCCCCGCTCTTATACCAAGATAAAATAACTCTCTATGCTTGATTGATAATTGTGTTTGATAATCTGTGAATTGTTTTTCATATCTTCTGTTTGATAATTTACAAGGCTATTTATACTATCAATAATATCAGTTTGTATCCTTCTAAGACTCTACTAATCTATCTTTATTGTAGTTACATTCTAATAATCTAATTTGATCCTAATTTCTAGGATCTCTAAGCTTATCTTTTCTATAATAGACAGTGCAATAAGAAAGTCATGAGGTTGGGAAATCCAGCTGGGTTTGTGATCGATGCCATCAAGAATTTGAGGAGTGTGATTACCGCTATTTGCTTCATGCACAAATTCAGGATCATTTAAGTGTGATGTGGGTAATTGCTTTCCAAGAATCTGGGGAAGAGATATTGGGCTGCTGTGCTAAAGAGTTGTACATTTTAAAATCTGAAGACCAAGATGATGACGACAAGTTTTCTGAGGCTATTTGTAGTAAGATCTTTGTTCCATTCCTTTTCAAGCTTAAGATAAAAGAAGAAACTTATGGTGAAGAGCAGAGAGTAAAGACAACAGTTGTGAGAGTAGATAGAGTGGACTACGCAGCTGAGAGCAGAGATTTGCTTGATACCATCTTGAAGCATTGTAGATGATGAATATCTATGTTAATGCTCAGACTTCTGAATTTGACTTGTGAAAGGTAACAAACAATTTGCTTATCCAGATTCGTCAGGTGTTTTGTTGTGGTAGGTGTTATATATGCGTTATTAGTTAGAAAATCTATTGAGCTTTGTGCGACGGTTTAACCTAATTGTAGATACAGTGAGAATATTGTTACTATAGACATGTCATTTCTTCTTGTACTCTATGTTTACAAATTCAATCCAAAAGAGTGGGATCATCTTGATTCCTTACTGCTGACAAAAATATCTCTCTTTGCCATGATGTGTTAACTGGTTATGACTCTGCTATGTAGTAGTTTTGTAATTAACTATGCTCGTATTTTAAAGACGATTTACATGTACCTTCACTTCACCCCCGAAAAATATCACTGATTTGTTGTGTATTACTGATATACGCTAGGGAATATCCTTCTTTTTTCAGCGACAACATGATATCTAAGGGTGGTAATCACACAGAGTCAAGCTTGAGCTAAATTTGACCTAGTCTCATAAGAAGTCAGTCCAAGCTTTAGCTCTTAGCTAACCGAATCAATCTTCATGGAGCTCGAAATCTGCTTGTACAGTATGCTCAACTTTGTTACTCTTTTAAAATTTAAACAAGATCAGGAATTTTTGTTTACAAATTGGTCTATTGGTGCTTTTGAAAATTCACACTCTACCAGAATTATGAAGTATTTAACAAGTTGCTCATAATCTCTTGTCCAAGTCCAAACTAACAAATCTTGCCAGGTGAAAGAACACTAAAAAGTCAATTAAAATTTGAAAAGAAAGAAGCCAAGCCAGTATGAACTTGGGCTCGACTTGAAAGTTACATAAGCCTCTTCATACTTGTCTGTTGAGAAGAGCTTTGACCTAACTAAGACTAGACCTGTGCATTGGGTCGGGTTAGGGTCGGGATGAGTCACATACAAAGCAGGATGAGTCGGGCCAGACCAAAGAAGATGCAAAACGGTCTGAGTTGGGCTGAGCCAAAGAAGATACAAAACAAGCCAAATCGGGTTAGGTCGTTACAAAGAGAGTATAGTTCTATTTATAGAGAGTGATAGTTTGTCTGTATTACTTTCAATATTTGGTAGTGAACCATTAGCAAGAAAGTGGAAAACATTCATTATCTAATAGTTTTTAAAAGTCTTAGAAACTATTGGTCCATTATTGACCAGACTTGATCTATTCAAGACCCAATAAAACATGACTCTTTAAAAGACCGATCCAATTAAGCCTATAATTAGACCTTTTTACGAACGGACCGGTCAAAGGCCTTTAATGGGATCCCTCCCATTTGAACAGATCTAACTGAGACCAGTTGGTTCCTAATGACAACAAATAAATAGCGAAACGTGCTCAAAGTTGGTTATAAGCTCGTCGTGAAATTGGCTTTGAGAGTCCTATAGCACCGTTCTTGATATTTTAGAGGTCCTAGGTATAATAATATTTATGGGCCCCTTATGTTCTACGCATAAAATTTTTCCTTATCCATTTCGAGATAGTAAACTCATGGTTGTATAGAATATATTTATTTTATTTTATGTTACTAATTTTATCCGTAAAATAATTAAAAAATTTATTTAAAAAGGTACACACAAGATCTACTAATAAAATAATATTTTTTCTTAGAAGCTAACTAATCAAATAGAGTAGAATATTGATGATATCTTTAAATAATTGTTAATAGAATACTTATAACCTCCAATAGTTGGGTATCTTAGTATATATTTTAATACCCAAGATGCTATTACATACAATCCTACCATTATCATTATACTTAATATCCACCAAGATAAAATTTTGATTGTATTTTATCAAAAAAATAAAAATAAAAATCTTAAATTTGAGATATTGTATAGTTATATGATACAATTTGGTTAACAAGATAGTTTATTTATTTTTTTATTTATTCATTGCAAGACTCCATAAACTTAATATTTTTAAAGCATAATATAAGGAATTAAAAAATAAAAAATAATAATTAGAACTAGGGTTTAAGGTACAAATTTTCATCAAAAACTAAAACATTCAATGTTATAAATATTTTAAATGAATTATCATTAAATAATACTTTTTTTTTAAAATTTATTTAGCACTAGTTTTAAATTTATTTTTGGGTCTTTTTGAGCCCAAGGCCCTAGACAGTCGCACTCTTTGTCTAGGCCCAATGACGGCCCTGCAGTCCTGGGAGTTCAAGTATACAAGCAACATATATTTGCGTATGTCATTTGTAACATATACTTAAGCACAAACTTTACACTTATTTTTTAATATTTAAATGCAATATCAAAAAGAAAAAAACACATCACACATTCATTTGTATTAATATAACCATTTCTGTACAAAAAATACTCTTGCTTGTCCACCTTACCAGACAGCATGTTTGGAATTCATGGAAAAGCTGGGTGCATAAAATTTGATTACAGATTGTCCAATGGTGCACAAACCTTTAGAATGCAATTAAAATTCATTCAACAATACGCGGTAAGCTCTGGGCAATGGAAGCAGATTCAGGTGACCCAACATATGTGACATGAACATCCTGTTGCAGAAGATGATATCTGATTCCCAACTCCTGAAAAATAATTTTCAGTTCCAGAACAAGATCAGATCTTCTGCTGTTTTTCTCTGCAGTGTTCTGAAAGTTGGTAGTGTTGGTTATATGAAGAGCCATTATAATCTTGTTCATGTCCTCAATGTCTTTCAGTTGCACACTATGAATAGGACTCCAGTACTGCGGTTTACTTTCTATGTACCTGATCAGCCAAGAAAACATGCTGAAATGAGCACTCACCTCAAAAATAAAGACACAAGGAGAAACAGAACAAACTACAGAAGATGTTGAATAGCGATGACACACGACATAAGAATTATCATTAACACGAAGTTTGTAGTTCCTTGGGAGTTTCGTTTGAGGAGAAACGCCAAATTTTATTTGGCTGATTGATGGAATTGTTCTATAGAATAGCTTTAACTAACCAAAGGCAGAGTAGTATGCAACTTCTTCCACTGTCAAGTGTCAACCAAACAATATCAGAAGTATCCACATACCAGGAACCACAACTTTCTGTGTTCAGTGTTCACCTATATAAAGCAGACAATGTCTAATGATAGTGTCTTCCCTTTCTATGCAAAAAAGAGTCGATAACTTACAACTTAATTCTATCCTTTAGGGCAGCAATAGATTCCACCGTAGTGGAGAAGTCAATTGCAAACTCCACTGAGTCAATCATTCCCGGACTCCGATAGAAATTGCTGATAGGTTTGGTTGCCAAAACAGAATTTGGATAGGTAATGTTTTCATTATCATGTCTTAAGAAGACTGTGGTCAAGATGTTCATCTCTTCAACAACCATCTGTCATGCAAACCTCAACTTATTAATGAAAATGAAAGAAATGTAGCTATGTAATGTGATGCTATATCATGTTAAATTTTGTTGAGTACCTGAACACCATCAATCACGCAACGGTCACCCACATCAAATGGATGCATCACAAATACAAATATGATAGCCTCAAACACAGTCTTAGCAGTATTGCCAACCACAAATGCCAACAGCAGGAGCTGAGATGCAACAAAGACAAGTACTTTGGTGGTCACAAATCCCATCATAAGAATCCATACAATCGCTATAAAAATCAACATTACGCCTGAAGCTATGATGTTCAAGTTGTTCACAGCTGTTTTAGTATCATCTAATGAATGAGCAAGTGATTTACGCTCCATGTAAGCATTTATCTGCATCCACAAATCAATAAGCAAGACGATGTCTACGTCACATATTCAAAAAGATCACAGCTGCTTATGGCAGACATCCCTTGAACAAAATCAAACATATGCACTTCAGATTTGGAATCTTACCACCCACTTCTCTAAGTCCGACTTCTTGATCTTTCCAGTTTCTATATATCCATCAAATAAGGGAAATACTCGGTTTACTTCTTCCACTTTCATGAAACGTAAGAGATCGTCCTCGTCAATATAACTAGTTCCACAAAATGACAAGAAAAATGCAGTAAAAATCACAACGACTCGAATATGAAGTTATACGATTATACTCGGACACAGAGGAGAATTTTCAGAAGGTGAATAATCTTACTCATAGCCAGGTTTAGCAACGTTGTTGAAGATTATGATAGCAGCAACTTTTGCTTGCCATTCTTTCTTGATTTCTTTTTTCTGCTCACCAATGCCATCATTTCCAATAAAATCAAGGGTATTGGAGATAATAGACAGCTTTGTTCTCCTTATGACATTGATCAATCCTTTCATGGTCCTTGCAGAGACCTTTTCTTTGTTTATGTGTTGAAGCCTCTCCACATTGATAGTTTCTTCTTTTAACCTTTTATCTTTTGTCATTCTCTTTGAGCTCAACTGACAAAAATTTCTCGATCTGGCATCTCTTTCTGCGTTCTCCATGAACGGAGCCCCGGAAAGCGTTTGAAGCACAAATTGATGAAATATTGATTCTTGAATTCGATCAAAGAATCTCGTGACATGGAAACTTATAGCCAAAGTCTTGATTATCAAAGTCTTCACCAGCCATATTGCAGCCCCTACTAGACACCCAGCTATAGCTGTTGTAATATAATGTAATACTTTGGTGACTTTCCTTGATCTGTTGCTCCCCCGAATAAACAACAAAACCCATGCTAGAAGAACAAAACTCAACCAAAGGAACACTTGTACGCTTTTCTTCAGTGCGTTGGCAAAATAAGGAGCTTTCTTCCTAAACACTAAGTTTCGTTCTATCAAGTAAACAGGAATGCTGATTAACCACCCTGTGACCAATCGACCACAAAAAATTACTGTAAAGAGAACACTCCACTTCCAAATCTGTAAACTCCATATTGAGGAAGTTTGCAAATTGTAGTCAATCAAGCTAGTGATCAACAAACTCATCAAGCTAACTAATAAAAGCCATTCCATCAAAACCAAAAAATTCAATTTCTTACGGCATGGTTGATTAACTTTAACAGATTTGTAAACATCCTCATCATTCTCTTCATCTATTCCTTGGACAGTGAATAGTGATCTTTGGAAAGATGAATTAGCTTCTGGAGTAGCCACACCTACTCTAGGAAAGACCTTTACAGAATTTGTATTATGTGTGTTTGAACCCCATAAGTAAATGCTTTGATCAGCCAAAGCTTCATTACTAGGATATGGTAGCTCAAAAAACCTTGATTTGCATTTTGGGAAGACTGAACTACTAGCTAGAGCAGCGCGTCTTCTGGTGAGCTCATTTGGATATGTGGGAGGTCTTTGGGGAGTTGACATGGGACTTGTCTTGGTAATTTCAGGATCTATTTCAGGATATTTTACTGTAGCTATAGAAGAATTGTCCTGCTTTGGCAACTTAATGCCAGAGTCACTTCCCTTGTTTCTGTCAGCTGCTGCTCCATTAGCAAAAATAGAAACCACAGTATCATGAGGTCTTTGCATTGAGGATTCTCTGATAGAATTCAACGGAATTCAATCGCAACTGCCACCACACCACCTGTAACAAACCAGAAACTTGCTGAAATTTCCGCAAAGAGCAGGATTGTACACAACCTTACCCCTACAAAAACTTACAGACGCTACATAAAGTTTTAGACAACTATGATAATGATCAACCTTCATTTCCAGACTTTGATGGGATCTTGGGAGGGATAAAAATGTACTCAAGCTCACTCTGACATAAATATATGGGCCCTAGAATAAAAATTCAGACAACAGAATTTTAATCTATTCTAGGATTCCAAAAAACAAGATGTTTGCAACCTTACTCCGATATACTCAAGCTTATGGGAAAACAAACTCTAAGGAACTCAATTACCAAACATTCATTCCAACAACTTCACACCACAAGCAATCACTTATACTGTTATACACAAACCATATATCTTGTAAGAAACAAGTACACAACTGAAGGAAAAAACAGCATTTTGAAATACGGACTTCAGTAAAATTTTGTAAGAAACGTTTATAAATTATAATCAAGGAAAAGGATAAAAGATCACCTTTGAATGACCTTTCAAGTTATCAATTCACAGCTTCATTTGGAGGGAGGATATAGATTTTCTAACTAATATTTATTGGCTTTGGATTGCAAGTTTCAACTTGGAAATAAACATTGACCGAAGAAGTCAATAGCATGGAGTTATTTTTAAATGATCTCAACTTGGCGTTTGATTTGTTCAAAAGCAGCAGGTATAGGAAAGAACTACGGGGTGTTATCTTACAAGATTATTTGGTTTATTTTATGAGCGTTATGGGATTTCTTTAAATGACTCTGCTACACCATATAGATCATATAATAAACCCACGATTGTACGATAGATTTTCTACCAAGTATTTATGGAAGACAAGTAGACAACTTTGTATTGATGATCCTCAACTCTCACATACAAACAAGCAACAACTGCGTTCTATAACAATTTTTATGCATGCTGAGGTTAAGTACCGGCCTTCCTGCAGGGCACCTAAAATTATAAACTATTCACACAGTGGATGAAGATTTTTCCAACAATCTATAGTACGGAAGGACAGTGGTACTACCGGTTGAGCCAAACAAGCTCTTCATTGTTTGTATAACATTACAGCATATTTCAGCAATTCAGCATAACATTTACACTTCTTGAGGACTTGGATACATTATCGCGTGCTCCGGTAACAGTGTTCAACAAAAACAAGGGAGAAAGAGAGATCTTCCACACAATTGCTTATGTAATCATTTCCGTCCAGAATCTAAGAATGGCACTCATAAGTCATCGCGAAGCCTGCCAGGAGACCTGTGAAAGATAGATTAATCAATCAGGAGACCTGTGAAAGATAGATTGATCAATCAGCCATAAGTCATGGGGGTAAGGAAGGGAAAAGCAGAATGCATAAGCAAAATATATGTTTGAACAGTTGAACAAGAGGCTTCCAGTAAATGTAGAGCAGAAAAATACTCCACATTTCCTTTCATATTATTTCAATTTAGTAATCTAGTTCAGCCTAGTGTCAGCCACTTCTAAGAGGTCAAGGAGAAGGTCTTATCTAAGCCCCCAATATATAGTCTGTAGCTCATCCTCATAGGCGGCCTCTGTATATGCTCTTGGACCTGTTCCACTTCTTATCTTTCACATTGTTCAATTCTTATACTCCATAAATGTTGCAATCACTTCTGTGCACTCCCTCCATGTGAAATCGGTTGCCACGCTGTCCTAATCTAATTTAAGGAATGATAACACGAATTCATGATTAACCGTACCTTTTAAAGTTGAATTACATGTATCCTCTCCTTGTCAAATTAAGGGCATAATTAGAAATTCAATCATGAACCACTACTATTCTACGAAAGGTGACAACTTATTATGGACATCCTAAAATACCATCGTCTCATGGTGTAGAACATGCAAAGGAAAGGGCGAAACATAACAAGAGATTCAAGATACCTTAGAGTTGATCAGCACTGGGCAAAAGAAGTAGATGCAGGGGCCCCAACATAGGTGACATGCACATCCTGTGGCAGAAGATGATAAATGATTCCCAACTCCTCAAAAATTTTCTTCAGTTCCAGGACGAGATCAGATCTTCTGCTGCCTTTCTCTCCAATGTTCTGGAAGTTTATAGTGTGGGTGACATAAAGAGCTATCTTAATCTTGTTAATATCCACAATGTCTTTCAATTGCACACTATGGCCTGCACGCCAGTGTTCAGGTTTACTATCTATGTACCTGAGTTCAGTCAAATATTCTGGAATAAGCACCGACCTCGAAACCATAAAATTGAGAAAAAAGAAGGGAAACAACAGAAAATGTTGAATATAAATTGATTGGGAGCTCTCCCTTTTGCCTGGTGTTAAAAACTGCAGATGACTTACGATTTTATTCTAGTCTTTAAAGCAGCAATGGTATCAACTTTAGTTGAGAAGTCAATTGCAAACTCAACTGAGTCGCCCATTTCTGGGCTCCGATAGAAGTTGCTGATAGGTCTGGTTGCCAAAACAGAGTTTGGATAGGTAATCTTTTCATTATCATATCTTAAGAATATAGTGGTCAAGATGTTCATCTCCTCAACAACCATCTGCCAAAAAAACTCAATTAAGCGATCCAAGCGAATGAGATCAAGCTGCAGAATGCAATCAAAATCATTGTACAGGCTTTTTTAGCTTACCTGAACTCCATCAATCACACAACGATCACCCACATCAAACGGATGCATTATAAATACAAATATGATTGCTTCAAAAACAGTCTTGACGGAATTGCCAAACACAAATGCTGCAAGAAGCAGCTGTGATGTGATAAAGACAAGTATTTTGGTGGTTAGAAAACCCATCATAAGATTCCACACAATAGCAATAATGATCAATACAACCCCGGAAGCTATTCTATTCAACTCCTCCACAGCAGTTTTTGTATCATTTAACGAATGAGCAAGTGATTTACGCTCCAAGTAAGAATTAACCTGAAGCCAGAAATGAATTCGTATGAACCATGTTTATAATACTTTAACAGTTTTGTGAAGAGTAGTTGTTTCAGAATAAGTGCCTTACCACCCATTTCTTTAAAGCTGACTTCTTGATCTTTCCGGTTTCAACAGCTCCCTCAAATAACGGAAATACCTGATTTACTTCATCCATTTTCATGAAACGTAAGAGATCTTCCTCATCAATGTACCTAGGTCCACAAAATGAAAAAAGACACTCAGAGATACAAAAGTAGGAACTGCTGGCAGGTGGGTGCATTATCTTACTTGTAACCAGGTTTGGCAACATTGTTGAAGATCCTGATGGCGGCACCTTTAGCTTCCCATTCGCTGGTGATTTCATTATTCTGTTCACTCATCTCGTCATCTTCTCCGAAGTCAAGGCTATTGGAAATAGTAGACAGCTTTGATCTCCTAATGACATTGATTAACCCTTTCATGGTCCACGCAGAGACTTTTTCTTGGTTAATTTTGTGAAGTTTTTCTACGTTAATAACATCTTCCTTTACCCCTTGACCTTTTGTCACTCTCTCTAAACTCAACTGACCACTAGTTCTTGATCTGGTCAAACTTCGTGCCATCTCCATGGATGGAGGGCCGGAGAGCGTTTGTAGTACATACTGATCAAATAAGGACTCTTGAATTCGGTCAAAGAACCTCTTGACATGGAAAGAAAGGGCCAAAGTTTTGATCAGTACAGTCTTCAGTAGCCATATTCCAGCCCCAACAAGACACCCAGCAATAGACATTGTAATATAATGCAACACTTTTTTGGTCTTCCTTGATCTGTTATTCCCATGGATAAACAGCAAGATCCATGCCAGAAGAATAAAACTCAACCACAGGAAAATTCGTAGACTTTTCTTTAGTCCATAAACAAAATACAAAACTTTCCTCTTAAGCAAGAGTTTCCGTTCCACCAAGTAAACAAGAATGGTGATGAGCCATCCTGTCACCAGCCTACCACAAACTATTACTATGACAAAAACACACCATTTCCAAAGTCCTAAACTCCATAATGACACACCTTTCAGATGGTTGATAGTTAAGCTAGCGATTAGTAGAGCCATCAAGCTCATGAATATAATCCACTCCAGCAAAGCAAAAAATTTCAGTTTCTTACGAGGATGTCTATTCAATTCTAGGTCAATGGATCTGTAAACATCCTCATCATCATCCTCATCTTTACCTAGGACTGAAAAAGGCGATTTCGGTATCCCTGGGGTCTTAGGTGTCCTAAGAGGTGTTCTTGAACCCACTAAATGAATGCTTTCATCATCCAAGGCTTCTTCACTAGGATATGGTGGCTCAACCAATCTTGATTTCAGTTTTGATAAAGATGGCCTAGCTAGCGAGGTGCGCCTTTTCATTAGCTCATTCGGGACTTTAGGAGGTCTTTGAGGAGTTGACATGGGGCTTATCTTCCTTATTTCAGGAGACATTATTGGAGCATTTGTAGCAAATTTTCCTTGGTCTGACTTACTGTTATTTGTTGATTTGATCCCAACCCCCCCTTCTTGGTTAGTGCTCACATAGCCAGAACCCCCACCTCCCTTATTCATATCTGCTGCTGCTCCAGCAGTTGCAACTATAGATAATACAACATCATCGGTTTCACTTTGGCTCGTGAACTCTCTACTGCCATCCATTGTGCTTCACTCACCTCTCAAACCAACAACAATAGTAACTCAGTCAAGAATCCAGAATAAGCAGAATCAAGAATACACAGTTATCCAGAAAAGAATAGAAACGCTTTCTCAAAGAAACTCTAACAATTATTCTTCAAGACTACACAACCCACCCCAAATGAAATTCAATCACCAATCTAATGATCCCATGAACAGCCGCATCGACAAATGGTGGCAGCGCCCATTTCTTGAGGAGAGTGCAGGCCCACTTACAAGCCCAAAGGAGGTTATCACTGACGAAATCACCCGTATATGTTACTCTTTTCAATGATTTAAGTAAAACAAACAGAAGAAAAAGTAGTTCCACAACAAGACCACTTACACTTTGACTTACCTCAAAGTTGTTACTTCCCAGTTTGGAGGAACAACTATATTTGTAGCAAAGATTTTTGTGGGTATGAAATGCAGGTTGCACATTTGATGAGGAGAAATTATGGGCAGCAACTGTTTAATCATAGAAGAAAGTGTGCAAAAAGTTAGTGCCCATCAATTGTGTTAATATTTTAAAAGTTGTGAAAAATGCGGTGGGGATGTTCAATGGTAGACTTGGTAGTAGGCAGCCGATAGAAATCAAGGAAACGTCAGCTCAGATCACCAAATTAATAAGTTAGTAAGCTCATGGAACGTGTGACAGGATTTTATAATAGTTTCACAGAATCAGAAGATTATACTGTAACTAATCCTCAATCCTCTAGTGTTAATTTAGTCTATTTACAACAACTATTTTGGGAGTTTTCATCTTTTTGGGTTGGGCGTCAAATAAAGTACACCTAACACCATCTGAAAATTATGTCACCAGCCCACCACTACGCCTTGGGTCAGTGCAGACGTGCAGTGGTGCTTTTAGGTTGGCAGGACTTCTCACTGCCCCTTCTAACATTACCGTCCAAAAAACCAGGGTTAGATTGAGTGAGGTAGAGCTAGTCAAAACGAGCCCGAGCCAAAAACCCAGCCCAGTCTTTTGAGATTCGGCCCAATTATGAAAAGAAAACCCGTATGAGCCCTAATCCTTAAAAGGCCAATCTGATCACCATTAGATCTCAAAAGGCCCAAAATCATGTCTAATGGCCCATTCAAGAGACCCTAAGCCAAGCCCAAATCCCAATGCTTGGGAACTATGAAGCACGGATATGCCTAGAGAGCAGTGTTTCCCGTACTGGGTACGGGTTCGCACTGGATACATCTCCAAATCACCTCTAACAAGCGGGTACGGCTAAGCTAAAATGGGTACGGTTGGGACTAAATATGGTCGTATCCTTCACAACTAGAACCGCCATTGTCAAGTGTGAACTGCAAGGCCAAGAGAGGCTGAAAGTAAGTTAAACAAATTGGAGTTTCAATTCCGGCCAAAAGACCCATGCTCGTATCCCGTTTCAACAGGTTTACTCATTTGCTCATTAAAATTCCATACACACAAGATAACTTGTATTTTTTTTCCGTTTACTCATTTGCTCATTAAAATTCCCTCAAATAAACAAATAAACAAAAATAGTATTAATTGCACTATACAAACAATTCTACAAAAGATGCAAGTAAAATCACTTGTATTAAACTCATCTTTAGAATATTAGAGTACCATACTTCCACCACTATACTATAATTATTTGGGATGTCAAAATCTGACCCGACTCGCAAAACTGTCTGAAATCAACCTGCACCCAACCCGGTTATGACTCGAGAAGTGAGACCCGTAAACCGACCCAACCCGACTTGAAGTCAGCCTGAAATCGATTAGACCTGATATTCAAGACCCGAACCCGATCTGCATCCGACCTGAATGTGACCTGATCCGTTAATGACCCGACCCGAAGACAACCTGACCCGTTAATAACCCGATACAACCCGATGACAACTCGAAACCGATTAGACCCGATAAATAACTGTTATAACCTAACTGATAATGACCCGTGACCTGATTTTATCAACCTGTTAATAACCTAATAGTGAATTACCTAATTTTACTAACCTATTTTTAAGCAATTTGCGATAACCTTAAAACCATACTTTTATATTAATTTCAAAATGTATATTTTACGAAACAAAACTCATAATTTTTAACAGACTTTCAAAATATTTTTAAGCAGATAAAGCCTTATGAATTAATTTGAAGTAGCAATTTTTGTAACTGAGTTAACGACCTCCTATACGATTTCAGCAATTTTTGTCCAGGATATCATTTATCCCATTTTTTGCCTTTATTTTGGTGTACACCCAATCTACAACGCTATTTCCCTCGCTGAATTCTGGGTGAACTGACCTTTTTCTGCTCAATAACTCCAACAGTACCACCCCATCGTATAAGCATACTCTGCAACAAAAAAAATACACATTATATGGATACTCAAAAGTTTTCAAGAAACGATTGGTAAACTTTTACTAAAGGTTAATAGAATTACCTTTTGTAAATCATTTAAAAGGTATATGATGGGGATTTTATTTATAATATCAATTCTGGTGAATTATTTGGTGTTGTTTTTGCTTCATGCCAATTTTGGTTGGCTCACGTAAAAAGTGAATTTAACTACCATATGGTCCACCATATTATTTTACAAGGTTTTCATAGAAAAGAAAATATCCCATAGATTCATAACTTAACAGCAAGCTATGTCTTCAAGTACAAGCTCCTAAGGCTCACTTACGACCAAATTGCCAAAACAATGTCAAGAGAAAAAAAATGCAGATTGGAGAATGGAGGAAAACAAGATATTTGAGAAATCACTAGCAGAATTGGATATCAAGTGTGATGACTTTAGTTTATGCATTTGTTTATGTTACTTTTGTTTATGCATTTGTTTTGACTTTCATCAAGGGGGAGATTAAAAACTCCACCTTGATGATGTATTCTAACATGTTTTATTTTATAGGTGATGGAAGTCAATACGTTTAATGTTTTAACAAATTACAAATGCATATTGCTATTGTTTTGTTGGTTTTGTTGTTGCTTTGTTTTATATATTTTTCAGGTTAACTATATTGACATATTTCTTGGAGCAATGATTAACTCGTGGACTAAGTCATGATAAGTCGGGTGAAGAAAAGATAAGGCTGAACTTACGCTTCAATATTTGTCCTTCACTCAAACTCCAAGCTCTTGTTTCTTTTAAATTTGGGATTAGAAGCTTCGACAACCTCTTCCTAATTTCATGGCTGAGATATTAAGTTAGAAGAGTCAAAGTCTTCTTCATCCTTATCCCATATTATGAGGATTCAGTCTAGTATTTGAATTTCAGCAACAATAATTCAAATTCAAAGATAGTTCTGTTGCAAAGTTTTGAAGTGGTCAACAAGTTTATCTCAACGATTAAGTGTTGTTCAAAGGAAATAACTTCCTTGAAGATTTGAAGACTATCCGTGAACTAAGTTGATCATATAAAAGGAGTTAGCTGAAGCTTAGAAAAAATGGTGCAAGACTTCAATGTGAAATACAATTCTCAAGCTACCGCAACTCAAATACATTTTCTCTCTAGCACTTAATCATTTTCATTGTAGTTTAGAATTGCGAAAAAAAGAAAAACAAGTATATCTTGAGTGTGAAAAAGAAAGATCAAAAGAAAAAGAGTGATATACTTTGAGTAGAAATTATAATACTCAAAAGTTCAGAAAAAGTAAGGTGATTTTTATTTCTAAGAATTCAGATGCTAAAGTGTAGCTAGGGAAAGCTATGGTGAAAAAGATAGGGTGAAGATCTTCTAGGTTGCTTTACATCTCTAAGGAAAAAATAAAAGTTGTTAAATCCTAAGGGTAGGACACCCTAGGCGGAGACGTAGGCACATTGTCGAACTTCGTAACAAATACTCGTCCCCATTACATTTGCACTTTCATATTTGTTTTCTTTACTTACTTCGTACTTCCCGCAATAGCTTCGTTAAGCCAAATTCTTAAAACCAGTTTCAAAGCTCTTGAAATCAGTTTTATTCTTTTATTAAGTTTTTCGCATCTGAAAGTCGTTTTAAAGCTTTGAAAACCTAATTGTGAAAATCGACCATACTCTATTCACCCCTTCTAAAATATATTGATCTTATTCTCTCTCCTATTGGTTTTTCAATGACTTATTTGAACAGATTGCTTTGAGACTTCCTGGAAAGACCACTGAACAAACCCAGAAAACCCGAAAAGATATACAATTACAACATACATAATTCACAATACCCACATTTCAAAACATACAAACAATCACCGACCCAGAAAACCCACAACTTTGAACACATTTACACACCAAAAGTTCAAAACTTTCATATAATAATCTAATAGAACAAGAATGAACATATATTATACATCTGAATTTAATAAAAAACATATCTGTACAAAAAGCTCAAATTTAATCAAAAAACAAACAAAAACATTGAAAGATTTACCGATTAAAAACAGTTGAGAGGTTAGGTCCAAATTGGGAGAGCTCAGATTTGAGAGTGGTCAAAAGAGTTGAGCGGTTGTGTGGGTTGTGAGTTAAGGATGAAAATGGAGATGGATGGGTTTGAGGGAAACGACTGTGAGGAGGAACAATGTAAAGAAAATTTAGGGTTAGCTTTATATACCTAGGTGGCTAGGTTTAGTATTGTCACTTTGTTCCCACTTCCATAGGGCAAACCGAAACCGACAATCCAAATTTACTATGTTAAAGTCAATTTCAATTCAAAATTTAAAATTTTTAAATTTGGCCAAAAAGTTAAAAAAAACGCCACTTTATAATTAAATCTAAATTCAATTTTATCAATTAAGATTTTTGGTATATATACCGATATACGAATATACCTAGGGTTAGATTTAGATGGTTAGTCAATATCGGGTTTGTTAAATAAGCGGTTTATTTAAACAAAAATGCTCATGTATATTTTTTATACATTTAAATCCACGTACTAGCAGTCTAGCACTAATTTTGTCACAAACATATATATTAGTCGCACTTAGTTACGAGTTACACAACTTGCACTTAGTGACTTACAAGTCTACGATTATTAATAAATGTCATCGTATTTTGTGATTAATAGTTTTCGATTTTTCATCAATCACTAACTTAAATTAGTCGCGTAATAAAAAATGATTATGCATTTATAACTTATCCGTATCAATCACTAACTTAAATTAGTTACATAACTTAAATTAGTCATAAACACCAAACTCATTGTCATCAACTCATTATATTAACTTTTGTATTATTCAAGGTTTAGTGATCAATCAAATACTTGATTCTTGTTTTGTGTTTCTCATTAAACTTGATTTAAACCTACGCAATTTATGAGAATTATAATGCATTAATATTATTAAACTTCAGTCATGTACTCATATTCATATATTCAAATGTATTTTTTTAACTATCACCTATCATTTCCCATTCAAGCTAAATATATTTTAAGTTTTTAACTTATTTTATTATATGAACTTAACCATGATAGTTTTCAACTTATTTTCAATAGTTTTTAACTTTCCATTAATAACTATATCAATATTTTTCAACTTTCCATGAGCCATTATATTAAATCAGTAGTGGTACACAACTTATTATCACCATAGTAAATTTTGTATTATTCAAGGTCTTATGAATTACTGATCATATTTGATATTTTTATGTTTCGTATTAAACTCAATTAGTCAATTCAAACTTATGCAATTTAATTTGAACTAATAAACATAATATGGTTAAACTTCACGTATATAAACTTGTCCTTATCCATTCCAACTATATACATTTCAATTTCTTAACTTATATATTTATGTGAACTTAAATACTTAATGGCTTAACACCTTATGTTATAACTTATAAGTATATATTAGCAATTATGCATTTATAAATATATCAATGCTACTTAGTATTTCACACTTTAAGTATTGATTTGATAAAATGTATCATGCTTAGACGGCTCAACTGCTTATCCAATTTTTATTTTATTTCAATTATAATGTCCATGAGTTTATCACTCTATATCTCAATCAATCTATATTTTACATATGATATTTGATACTTGTTCGATATTTGATAAAATGATTCAATTTTAAAACTGATTATATCATCAAATCTCCGTGATATGAAACAACTCGTTTAGGAACCGATCCGGATTAACCCGAGCCGAATATGACCTGAACTCGAATATACCTGAACCAAAAACAACACGCTATAACCTGTCTAAGAACCGATTCGAATTAACTAAAACTTAACATGATCTGAATTCAGAATAACCAGCTATAACCCGCCTGGAACCGATCCGAATTGACCCGAAACGAACATGATGCGAACCCGAAAAAACCCGTTGTAAATCGTCATGAAACCGATCCAAATTGACCCGAACAGAACATGACCCAACCTGAACCCAGACTGAACCCAACAAAGTAAATATCCGATTTGACCCGACTCGATAACGACCCGACTTGACCCGAAAGAACAAATTTACCCGTTTCAACCCGACCCGATAATTATTGACCCACGATGGGTCAACCCAAAACCGATCCGTGGATCCGATTTGACATATCTGATAATTATCACTACATCTAGAAACATAAGCTCCACCGACCTGATTCAATTAGTAGACAGTCATTAACAATAAGTATCAATTTTATGTATGTAATACGGACTAATTTTGCAAGAAAAATCTCTTGCCAAATTTCCAAGTATAGTTATACTGTTCTATCTCGAATTATGAGTGTTCTTCACGTACATTGTCACTTAATATAAGTGAATGACATTACATTCGAACAACAATACGTATTTGAGTTTATCTACAGCTGCGTTACTTGGAGAGTCAACATAAGATGCTGTCTACAAAAATTACGTAAATTGTTTTTGAAGGAGCTCTATGCCTCTAGGGGTACTACAAGGTACCTGAAGCAGAAAACATATACAGTTCTAACCTTGTCTGGTTGAATTATTTTAACAACCTAATAATATAAGAGAAAGGTAATGTTAGCCGTCCTTGTTTGGTAGCACATATAGCTTCAATCTGTCCTCACTACCATGATGATCTACAGTCTACGATAGCGCACCCCAAAATTCAACAAATTTCCCTCAAACTCTAGGTTAACACTGTATGGTTCCTAGTCTTTCTACATATAACACCAACCTACAGAAACTTTTTCTACATGTAAAACAAAACTCAACAACCCAAAAAATATGAGAAGAGTCTCCAAACTATCACTTAGGACCTCCAAGATTGAATAAGCAACAAATTGGTGGTCACTACAACTTGCGCATGCTCGATCTTACTGTATTTTTTCCGTGGTTGTGACTGCTGGACTCATCCTCGCGATCTACCACTGTCTGCCACTCAACTGGTGTGCTGACTACATACCCTCCTGCCTAGCAACAAAACAACAAAGCTGCTGGAGCGTAGCGTAAGTTCAATGCTCAGAAACTTAGAGTTGGATTCAAATCTTTTCAAGTACAACGGGAGTCCTAAAGAAGCAGGTAGTAGAACTGGTAGTGGTGAAGAAGAGTGTGTTGTCTGCTTGTCTGTGTTTGAAGAAGGGGAAGTAGATGTTAGGGAGTTGGTCAGATTTAAGCACTATTTTCAAAATCCTTGCATTGATATGTGGCTGTATTCGCATTTTGACTGCCCCCTTTGTTGAACACCCGTTTGGGTGGTCGAGGCAGCAGTGTTGCACAGTCTGAGAATTCAGATTTTCAGGTCTATCAGAGTACGGTGTTCTTCCAGTCATTCTTTCAGTATAAAAGCCTTCTTCGTTTCTTTGTTTTCTTCTTTAGACAACTCTAAGTGGCAGGTAGTGTTGTCCTATACTACAATACTACAAACAACAACCACGGAAAACAATTGATTTGGGTTTGAAATCCTTCTTTAGCATTGGATTTTACTCCTGTTCATAACTCATGAGCCGGAGTATTACACTAAATTACTCCTTCCGTTCCCATGATAATCGATTAATTGCAGAGTAGCTTCCTCTATCTCTTTCAGTGTTATCATGTGGTAAATATTACGGAGTAGATTGAAGTGGTTTGCACTCTCAATATGGTTATGCAGCCACAGAGAAGGCTTTTGTATCAAAAATCCCATCACCATAACTTCACCAGAAAACTTGCCAAAATAGTTAAACATAGCAATTCAATCCACAATATGTGGCCGAGTGTCGCCAGTGCCAGGGAGAACAGGACTTTAAGGCCAGCTGAAGACTGATACTGCAAACAATTTGCTAACATAATAAAAACTAGAGCTGACAAATATCTACCCAATTATACCCTAATACCCTTGCCTTAACCGGTCCGCCCCAGCAGCTATGTCTTTCTAATTACTTTTCTGCATTTCTGCCTCTTCATCTCGTCTGCGGTTCTTCTCTTCTCAGTTCGCCCAAAGGCCAATAATCTCACTACTCTGCCGCCTCTTCTTCGTGCCTTCTTACTATCTTAGTTTCACTCTGTCTCTCTCTCCATCGGCTTCATTCTGCCTCTTCGTAACAGCTTTATCAAGTACATCGTTTTTAATTAATTCGAGTAATTTCATAATTTTATTGGTACTTTTCAATTTTGTTTGGAACAATGCATTCATATTAAGAATTGTTAATATATGGTATGACCAGATTGTGAGAAACAATTGTTCGTGCAATTGTTCTAACACAAACTGCAATAGATCTAAGCTCTGCACCATTGCCGACAATCTGCAAACCAGTAAAATCTAGCCAACAATTTGCTATGTTGTATATATACTGCGTTTAAATATAAAAGCATGTTTTGGAAAGTTGATCAGTTTGGGGCAAACTAGTTATGTACGTTACTGATCAATTTGGACGGTGGAGCAAATGTATCGAAATTTCTGTTTTCACTACAGATGATGTTGATAGTCCCTTTTTTATCCCTATTTTCTTCTGTTTTCACTAGGGTTGTTCATAACCGAGTACCTGAGTTTTTGGGTACCGGTAGATCGGGTACCTGCTTTTTCGGGTAGTTTGAAAATCAGCCATGACCCGACTAGGTTTAGGTGGATACCCAATTAACGAGTATCCGCTTAAATCAGGTCGGGTCACATGGTATCCGACTTATTTTTTTGGGATAATTTCCTATTGCTACACTGTCACGGTTAAACATAGTAAAAATATGGAGACTTTAACCATTCATTGGCATAGTCGCGCACTGTTTTGTCATTGAAATTTACCACTGACTGGTGCAACAATGAGCCCGCCAACCCAAATTATTTTGAAGTAACTCACCAACAATAGTATCAGTAGTAAAAGGGTTGAATGAAGTTGCCAAAATATTAAAGGTGGATTTAATCTTCCTTTGCTGTTTGCAAATAAGTGATTATGGATGACTTGATAATCTCGTAGGTGGTTTGATCAGACAGCAAAACAGAATACTAGATTTTTAAAATAAAAATATTTATTTCGAGTATCTGGGAACCCGATTACATTTTTTGTTCGGCCTGTGACCCGACCCGAGTACTTTATTTTTTCGGGTCGGGTACCCAACCCGAAAAAAATTTAAAAACCGACCATTTATTTTTGAGTCATCAGGTAATCGGGTCCAGTAATTTTGAACGCCCCTGGTTTTCACTACCCATGCTCCATGGTTATAAGAATTCTAATTGGTAGTAATAGTGATGTTGAACTACATGTCGTTATTAAACATTTCAACTATATCAATCTATATTGTCTCGTTTGTTGTTAGTAATGGAGAAGGAAAAATGCTCTGTGGATGTTTCTGAAGATGACGATGAGAATCTGGGAAATAGAAGGAAAGAGCCGAAGATGGGTTTTGGAAAATTAGAAACTATAAGACTTATACTTTTTAAACAACTTAGGTTCGGGTTGACCCAACCCATTGCAATAGCTAAGAAAAGGAAACAAGAATTACAAGATTAAAAACACCACAAGGCAAAAGATGTCCAGAAATATGCAAAAACAACATTTCCAGTTCCTAGAATCGAATCAGCTAAAATAACAAAATAACAAAAAAGAAATAAACATTCCATACAGACTATACAATCAAGGAAAAGGAAGAAGTCACAGAGAGGGGAAACATGGGCAGAATTGTATTCAAATGAAGTAAAAAAGACGAGTGGGAGTAAGTTGATTATCATCATCTCTTTCCCCTCACAAGACAAATGCAACTTAATTTGTAAGTAAATCATCCTTATTATATATACAAACAAAATAAAGTCAGTGAGAATTCCATCCAATGTTAAGCAGATATGTTGCACAAAATAGACATCAATATATAGATTATAGAACACTCTTGTTCAAAGTATGAACTAATGCAACAGATGAAACTACATTTTTCTCAAGTTATCCAACCTTGCCTGCAAGTCGTCATCGATTCCACCATCCTCATTAACAGTCGCTTCAGCCTGTGCAACCTTGCCTTTAGCTGCAGGTGCAGCCACCACACCTGATGGAGCATTTACAAGCTGCAAAAAGCATCGTTAGCAGCTATCAGTACATCTGATTGTCAAGTAACTTCATGAGAAAAAATATTGCCAAAAGACTGAGTAAATTACCTCTTGGTTGACATCAATACCAATTTCATCAAGAACCTGGTTAACAAGCTCGTCTGTTTCATCCTCCTCTTCATCCCCCTCCAAAGCATCATCAATAGCATCTCCCATGACTTCGCTAGTGAGTTCCATTCTCTCATTTTGCCTCTCAAACTCTTGCATTATTTTCTGAAGTGATGGCAGATTCATCTGCCTATTCATTTGGCCCATGGCCTTAGTAACTCCTTTCATCGCTTCTCCCATGGCTTGTGTTGATTTCAATGTCTGCTTGTACATACAGAACAATTAATTACAAGGAGCAAATCGGTGAAAACTACAATAAAATCCAAACGCAGAATCATCGATAATCCATTAAATGCTATCATGACATAAAAGTCATAATACTGATAAAAGAGGATGACTGCTGTGCAGAATAAAGAAAATAAGAGAGTAAATTTAACATGCCTGAATCCTCAAGGAAACACCCTGAAGTTGTGATTTAAGCTTGTAGAATTTTTCAACCTGATGGCGGGTTCTAATCAGATCTTTTGCCATGATTCTGACAGCTCCCTTAAGAATTCAAAAAATCAGACATCAAAATTTGATAATGCAAAATGCACATAGAACACTCTTTTTATTTTTATTTTTTTGAGGGAGCATATAAGATTTCTCAAAAAAAAACAAAGCTAAAAAGCTTAAAACATTGCTATCTTCAGCAGCCTGACATGTTTATCAACTTGGCTTTTCCCCCACAAAGTAATTCATGATCATAATCAGCATTACCCCAATGCTTCTAAATAGCTTCCACGTAGGGTTAGTGGAGTCAAATACTCACAGCCAAACCAGTGCAATCATAAGCACCCAATTCTCCATATACATTAGTCTATTGCACATAGAAATACATAATTGCTACCATTCTAAAGAGCTTCTGCTTAAGTCAGGGTCAGTAAAGTCAAATACAGGCATCATAACTAGTGAACTACACCACATTCTCCATACAATTAACATTATCACACATAGTATTACACATTATCATCACCCGATGCTTCAAAACAGCTCCATCATATCGAAGGGTAAGAGGAGCCCAATATGTCAGCAGCCTTAACATTGTAACAATAGATACACTAGTCTCTATAAACTATTCCTCTAAAACATAACCACTGTCTAGACATCAACAATTTCACAATACAATTAGAAGGACATGCAACTTAATGACGATTCTCCTATAATCCATTATAACCTAAGTCAGATCATGGGCGGAGCAAGTGGGGATACATAGGGTACAGCTATAACCCCATTCCTAGGATAAAAACAAAAACTGTTGTAATAATGAGCATGAAATGAATGTTTTCAAGCTGGTTGTGCAGACAAGTGATCACTTTCAATGCTCTAGTGAGTAGAGGGGGTGGAGACCTACACAACTGATAGACGGGCATTCAGAATTTGACTTCCTTTAAAAGCATCTCACTCATACTAGCTTATGAAAAAAAATTCGGATATATTTCACTTATATAACTAGGTATGATTTATAAGATTTTTAAATAGAAAATCATGAAGCAAAAACTTTTTGTATAATGTAAATTTTGAATTCTATTGATTCTTCCTCCGTAGTATACATAGCATATTAATGATGTCAAATCCATTATGTATGTCAGATAACGAGCCTACATAAAAGATTTGGATAAATTTTCTTAATACTAAATGCAGAGAGTTGGATATAATGAAAAGGTTTCGAAATAAGTTTATCATGGTTGTAAAAAAGAGCAAAAAATCGTTTAGATATCTTTTACATTTAACATAGGTGTATGACACAGACTGTCAAATTTAGCCTAAAAAAATGACAAATACACCGGACAAAGAGATATCTTTACCGGAGATGTAAAAAGATTAATCAAATAATGTGTATGAAGTGAATAATTTAGATAATTTCTTAATAATAGTTTGTAGAATTTGTATTGGTAATACCCATTCCTCAAGTTCGGGCTCGGTCACAGAGTCAGGCAGTAGTAAATATTTTCATGTTCGGCCCCTATTCTCTACATAACATAACCTTGCTTTGATACATAAGAAGCATTTAGTAAGACAATAGTGAAGGCTTAACTATTTGGCGTTCAGACCCTAACGATCGACCTTGCATTAATAATCCTAACAATAGTGAAGGTAACCGAGTTGCCCACTTCTTTGTTGACATAAAATTAGGTTAATCCGAATAACAGATGAATATATCGTATAATATATAGTTGATAAACATCAAAAAAAAGTAAGACAAACCATTTGGCCTTGTTTAGCGCTCTTCTTGATCTCGGCAATCAATTTCTTCTCCTGGGTTTGCAATCCTTGTCTCTCTCTTTCGATCTCCCGAATCGACTTATCCAGCATTCTTTTATTCTCCCGCAATAGCTCTAATCCCACACAAATTCAACACAAAAATCTCAAAATCCAACATAAACAACACTTACAACCCAAAATCATATCAATCAAATCATCAACTTCAAATTTAGAACCAATGAAAAATTAAAAATAGGAAAACGAGAAGAGATTGACGAGACCTGCTGGAGTTTTGCGCTTTCCAAAGATGAAACTCATGTTGAATTTTTCTTCTTTTTTTTTTTGGTTGACTAGATCACATAAACAAACCCTAAATTGCGGAATTTGATGGATAGATTGATACACTCGGAATTCCAGAAATTTCAATAGAATTGGGGGTTTTGTAATATAATGAGGCTTGAGATAATGAGGAAGCTTCCTTCGAACGCTAATTAAAGAAGAAAAATCTTAAAAAGCGATGTGGGTTGCTTAACGCGGAAATTATCCGAGTGGAGCAGTTTTTTCATCCAGGAAAGGTCCGACTACTACAGGACATTAGTATTGGATCCTCTACGGGAAGGTGTACTTCGGTTTGGGTGTACCATGGATAGTGCTATTGGATTTTGGCAAGAGCTACGTCCGAGCACAGGGGCAGCTCACCTACTGACACGAGATACGATTTGATTTAATTTGTTTTTGTATTTATTATATTGATTAATGAATGAAGTTCTTTTTATAGATTTATTTTGTAAATATTTACTAATGTTTAATCTTTTCAACAAAAAAAAAAAAAACTAATGTTTGATTATCTTTTAGTTGACTGAAAAGTAAATATAATTGTCCAAAATTAATGTATCCAATTATGTTTCAATTATCCAAAATTATTTTTTATCCGAATTGATTATAATTATTTATATAAGAAAATACAATACTCAAAAATTAGTTATTCCGAATTATTAAATACTTAAAAAATTATATAGTGACATGCAGACTAGTATGACACGACACAATTGACCAACAGACTAGGCCAGCCATGAGCCTCATTTTTAAGGACCCAGACAAGGTATAGTCAGCTACTAGACATGGCACAGCATGCCCAAATAGCATGCACACCAGACACGGTCTATGATAGTATGAGCACACCACAATGTCCAAGTCTAAGAAGGTAGGTAGTTTGGTAAATCGGGTACTATATTATAACTAATGAGGGTTTATTATTTATTAGTAGAGATAGTCTGGTAAATGGGCATTGGGCAAGGGGCAAAGTGTTTGCGATTGTAGTATTGTGCTGTCGACCGGAGACTCGGAGAGGCAGTGGAGCAAAGCGTGGCAACCACATATTGGATTTTGTCCCAAGCCTGTTAACCAAATGTGGGCTTAGCCTACCATAACAAATAGCCTGTTTTAGTGATGGTCCAAATGTCGAAATGCAAAAAAAAAAAAAAAAAAAAGCAGCCCATTAATCAGGAAAACAACTAAGAAAACTCAACCCACATTGTGTTTTTTTTCCTCCCTTGATATGGTGTTGGAAGAAGTTGGATATATCTAATGATTTTGGCACATCTAAAGCTATTACTAGCACATCCTTCATACTTAGTATATGGTAAGAACACAACACTTCATTTGAGGAAGCTCTGTGAGAGCACAGTATACTATACTATATTAGTATATTTCACAAAGGATGTATCAATAACAATAAAAAAAAAAAAAAAGGGGAACGAATCAATTTCCATCAATGTGAGAATATGGCTGGACTATTTTTGATTAAAATAAGTCATATATAATCCAAATAGAATCATTTTATAAAAAAATGAGTAAGTAAATGGAATGAGTTTTTTTTAATAAGAGACCCTAGGTAATTTTTGAGGTTCGCATCATATATTTACTACTCAGATTCTCAAATATCCAAAAGAAAAGCAAAAGGGTGATAGGGGTTTTTTTTTTTAATTTTATAACCTATTTTAAAAAAATTAAAAAAATAATCTCAGTTATGAAGTATTTTGAAAAATGATTTTCTGATTGAACTCATATGTAAATTGCTAGTACTAGCATTGACAACGGTTTTACGTCAGTGTATGAGTTGGACCAAATTAGACCCAAGTAAAACATCTGGCACTAGTAGTTTTTTTAGTACGGCGGCAAAAAAGAGAGAGTTGGGGCTGAATGAATAAGGCTGAATATTGGTAAAACTCGTGTTTTTATCCAGATCAAAACTACTACCAAGGGCTAAATGACAACGGATATACTTTATCCATTACTCTAGGATGGGCTAGCCCATATGTCCAACTGAAATCACTGTCAGTGGTAAGGATTTACATACGAACCTAACTTGAAAGTTATTTTTCGAAATACTTTGTTAATTAGGTTATATTTTGATTTTTATTTTTAAAAGGTTTAAAATAAAAGTTGCTTTTTTTTTGTTTGATGGTCTACGTACGTAATCCTCACGCCTTTAATCGGTTAAACCTCTAAAAAAAAAAAAGAATCTCACGCCTTAAAAGAAGTCAATGAGGCATGTCCTATCTCCAGATTTGTAATAGTCCGTATGCACCAACCCTCAACTTCTACGCTTATGAGTCAGAGTGTACACGTACACATGTCATATGCACGTGGGAATCTCTCACATGAAGGACGCCTGAGACAGAGACTTGCCAGCCTGCCAGGTAATCACTTGATGTTGTCTCTGTCCTAATCTCAGTTTTTTTACTTAATTTGGAATTTGGTATATATAATACTCCCCATATCCGTAACTATCTTTATTTTGTTAAATAAAAGGATTTGGACCACTAACTTACTTTTATCACGCCCTACGGTGACGATTTTAGTATAGGTTCGTTTAAAAAAAGAAGGCCTAACATATCTTTGTAATATATATATAACTTTTGTCAGAACCCCTTTCTTATGTGAGAACTTATCTAAAATCATCCACTTGCTAGATCAAACGGATGGTATTGAGTGAAAAAGAATGGCAAAAGCGTAAATAATGACAAAACTGACACACTTTTTTTATTTAAAAAAAAAAACTGACACACGTTTTCCCATTTCAGAAAAATATTGAGACAAAAACTTTTTGCAAAAGCAAAAGCCAAAAGTTGTACTTTACTCAAAAACATTTGTTCTATTGTTTCAAATGTCTGTTCTATTGTTCTAAACTAATGAACCTAATGTTCTAAAAAGTTCTTATATTGTTCTAAAACGTTGCTCTAATGTACTTACATTGCTCTATTATTTTAACGTTGCTATAATGTTCTAAAACGTGACTCTAATGTTCTAAGTAGATGGTTTTGTTGTTCTAATTTAGTGAACTCATGTACTAACTTATACTTCCTCGTTGTACATAATGGTTCTCTTGTTCAAAATAGGTTGGTTGTTCTAAAATAATGAACCTAATGTTCTAAAAAGTTATTTTATTGTTCTAAAACGTTGCTCTAATGTACTTACGTTACTATATTATTTTAACGTTGCTATAATGTTATAAAACGTGACTCTAATGTTCTAAGTAGATGGTTTCGTTGTTCTAATTTAGTGAATTGATGTTTTAACTTATACTTCCTCGTTCTACATAATGCTTCTCTTATTCTAAATTGGTTGGTTGGTTGTTCTAAAATAATAAACCTAATGTTCTAAAAAGTTCTTCCATTTTTCTAAAATGTTGCTCTAATGTACTTACGTTACTCTACTGTTTTAACGTTGCTATAAATGTTCTAAAATGTTACTCTGGTCTCCTATTGTTCTAACGTCTTCTTCTAATGTTCTATATTTTTTCATTATTTACGTTTTTGTCATTCTTTTTCACTCAATACCATCCGTTAGATCTGACAAGTGGATGGTCTTAGATGAGTTCTCACATACAAAAGAGTTCTCATATTAAGGGCTTCTCACATAAACCACCTCTCTCTCTCTCTCTCTCTCTCACATACAAAATGTCAATATTTTTCATTTTTCACTACATATTTACATAAATTACATATAGTACATATAATCACAAAAAGACATTATCATATTCGATTCATATAAACTAAATTATATTCACCTAAACTAACATTCATTGATTCATATAACTAAACTATATTCAACTAAACTTACATTGTTCATATAAACTAAACTATATCTAACTAAAATAATATTTATTGATTTATATAATGAATAAAGTAAATTATATTCAACTAAACTAACATTCATTGATTTTTATAAACCAAACTACGTTCAACTAAATTTAGTTTAAACTAACATTTATATAAACTAAACCAAGATTCAATTAAACTAAGATCCAACTAAACTAAAATTCATTGCTTTATCTATATTAATCTATATTCAACTAAACTAACATTCATATAAACTAAATTATATTCAACTAACTATATTAAACTAAACTAATATTCACTAATTCATATAAACTAAACTATATTCAACGAAACTAACATTCATTGATTCATATAAACTAAACTATATACAATTCAACTAAACTAACATTTATTGATTTATATAAACTAATTAAATTATATTTAACTAAATTAACATTCACGTAAACTAAACTATATTTTACTAAATTAACATTCATTAATTCATATAAACTAAACTATATTCAACTAAACTAACATTCATTGATTCATATGAACTAAACTATATACAATTCTACTAAACTGACATTCATTGATTCATATAAATTATACTCAACTAAACTAATATTTATATAAACTAAACTATACTCAATTAAACTAACATTCATATAACTAAATTAATATTCATTGAGTCATATAAACTAAACTAAATTTAATTATAGTTACATTCATTGATTCATATAAACTAAACTAACATTCTTATAAACTAGACTATATTCAACTAAACTAATATTCATTGATTCATAGGAATTAAACTAAAGTATATTCAAATAAACTAACATTCATATAAATTAAACTATATGCAAAGCAACTAACATTTGTATAAATTAATTTATGTTCAACTAAACTAATATATAAACTAAAATGCTTTTAAATAAACTAAATTTTACAAAACTAGAAGATTTAGGCAAGCCGAATAGGACTGGATTGGTTCAGAGGGCCAAACCAGGCCGATTCAGTGGGCCGGTCCAATTCAAATCATGGGCTGAGTCAAATTTTTTCTCAAACCGAATTGAATAGGGTCAGGGTTGGGGAATTTGGATTTCGGATTTGGTCCATATTTTTGACGGGCCAAACCGGCCCAATGGCCACCTCTACTCACATTATAATATATATATGAACCGGCCCAATGTAGTAATAAATACCACTTTTGTGCACTATACTAGCTTTAGTGACAAACAAATAATAATGAATTACTTCTCTATATCATCTTATTGCACACTTTTACTCCACACTACCACCTACTCCCTCCGTCTCTTAATATTTGCTCCATTTCTATTTATGGAGTCAAAGTTTAACAAGTTTAACCACGAATTCTTATCATGTTATAAGAAATAATATATTCAAGTGAGATATTATTTGATGCATCTCAATGTTAATTATTAAAATATCAAGATTTCCTAATTTCTTGACTTACGAATTTGAAGATAAAAACGTTTATGTTATGCATTGAAGACCTTAATAAGTCAAATGAGACAAAAAAAATTAGGGACGGAGGTAATGTATCCGTGTACTAATCAAGGTCATAAACTGCTTGAGGTTGGAAGTATGAAGTATCCATGTCCATACCAACTCCATTTAGTTTAATCAATTAATAAGTTTTAACTATGATGAAGTGGATGTAGGTTAAAGCAATGTTGTATTATATGGGAACTCCCATATATGGAGGTCATAATGTGTATAGTGCCCTCACATCTTAAGTGTTTTAATTCATAGTTGAATGGATCGATAAATACATCATTCAAATCAATTACAAAAATCTATTAGACTCATCGTAATCACTTATTGCACATGCATGTTGTTCCTTCTACTTTGATCGAAAGTGTACAGTCAAAATTATTGGAATCGACATGACATCTAGAGAGACTAAGGACCATAATTAGGCTGGCTAGATACAATATTTTTTGAGTTAATTATTAATTGGATAGGAAGTAGATGACAAAAAAATTGTGGTTGGAGAACAAAGATAACCCCACATAGCTAACATAAAGGCTATATATTGCACAAATCAGCCCATGCACCCCTTCCTAAAGACAAGATATATGAATATGGATCAACATCTAGGACAAAATATAGGTGCATCAGTATCATTTACTTGTTATTTTCTCTCTTATATTACGATTTTGTACATATATATTATATAGTACTACAGTGGTAGTGTTAGGTAGGCAAGAAACATCGATTACTAATGCCTACTAGCTATGCTTTGTAATACATTAAAACCTTCTGTCTATATATACTAAATGTACATACACATAATAATTTCAAAAAAATTATATAAACAAGTTACTCCTTCTGGCTTACAATATTTGTAAATATTTGAAGTATACATTTGACCCTAGTGAATACCTATATATAATTAATAATATACTAGTAAAGATTAAAAAAAAAATCAATATAAAAAATAACTAAGATAAATTTAAGCATATCTTACTCGCTAATACTAATTTTCATATAATATATAGTAATAAAATTTATTCTTAGAGGTGGATGTAATTGGTGCAAAACAAGTATTACTTATTGAGATTTTCCTAATGCATATGTGATATAAATTATATTAGGATATTGAGATTTCAAATATAGATATTGTTATACTAGATATAACTATTGTTATAGTTATATCAGATTATATAGATACTTAAGATATAAAAATAACGAAAAACTCACATAAGATGTAGACATTATGATCTAAAATATAGAAATAAAACTACGAAAATACCCCATGATATATATTTATATCATGTATAACTTAGGAATTTCTCATTACTTATTATGTATTTGAATAATATTTGTATCGTTACACTATGTTAAAAGATGATGTAGTAAACATAGAGAAATTTCTAATTTATACATGATATAAATATATTAAGGGGCATTTTCATAATTTTATTTCTATATATGATATCATAATGTCTATACTTGATAATGTTTTTTCTATATTTTTATATCTAATATAACAATAGTTATATCTTATATAATAGTACATATATATAAAATCTCAATATCTCGATACAATATAATTTTTATCAAGTATGAATTAGAAAAGCCTTATTGAACATATATGCACCATAAAATTTCTACTATATACTCAATAGGGATTAAGACAATATAGATTTAAAATGTCTCCTCCTACATACCTAAGCTTGTACCTTAGCTAATCAGGTTAGAGCATACCAAATGTAATGTTTGTGGCTTTGTGCATTGATAAATAATTCTTTTACTTGGGAAGTTCTTCCATTAAATTAATGTAAATGTCAGGGAGCTAAGCACTTGAAAAGGAATGACATGCTCAAACCAAGCTGCTGTATCTGCCTATGCCAACTCATGCTCAAACCTAGCTTTTGAAAAGGAAGCGAAGAGGAGATTAGCCAGAAGATTTCTTTTCTTATCCAATCACCTCATGCATTAAGACAACCAATTACAGATAAAAGTAACTATTGAAATTTATTTAGACCTTGCTTGAAACGAAGGAAATGATCGAATTAGAAAATAGTTTGAACATTTGAATTGTATCTTATCCTTTGTTTTTACTTAACATCTGATATAATTTAAAGAGCTAAAGTTGATGTGTCACAAGTATAATGGATTCATATGGTCATAATCGTTTAAAACATATCATAAATGTCAATAGTAGTGGATTCACGATTCTTAATTTATTTCCAAAACATACCCAAAAGAATCAAAATCGAGCTCACATCATTCATAAACTCATTAATTCATCTATAACCTCTCATGATTGGGTAGTTCTCCTAACAAACTTTCAATGACATATTATAAGCCAATAACTTTTTCATGAATTCATCTATAACCTCTCATGAATTTATCTTTAACTTTTACAAAATTTATCCAATCGATCTATTTCAAAGTCAATAGTTACTTGTTTCCCATGGTTTCCATTAATATATTATGGGCTTCGTGAAAAGGTTGGTAGCAAAAGTTATGGGTTCTAGAGAGTGGACTTCGATAGCTGACTTAAGCATTGCTCAAACTTTGGAGTCTTGCACTAACTCCAAATTTGTCCAAGCAATCGTACGTCTAGCCCTTATGCAAAGATCTTGTGTTAGATGCAATTCTAGGTTGTTGGACCTAATTTTTGCTGTTTTGCTATAAATGTAGGTCATTCTAACTAGTCTTAGGATAGGTTTTCACCCTAATAAAACCATTTTCCTGGTCATAAAACCCTAATTCTCTCTAAACCTCTCAAATTCGATCAAGCTTCCATAATTTAATATCAATATTTTATCATAGTCATTTCATTCAACTTTTAATACATGTGACACATCAATTTGACTCTTTAGCTATACAGGTAAGTTATGAGTTCATCACTCAATTCATCATTAATGTTATACTAATGAATTATACATAATGTAGATCCATATTTATAAGATGATTTCATGATTATATATATATCTAACCATGATTTCTTATAGGAATATTATTTATTAAATTTCTATTTGTATCTTCTACAAGGGGTAAATAATATTTTTATTTTTATTTTATTTTTATTTTTAATGTTCTTTTTATTATATTTCATGCACATGTTGATATTTATTACCTATTTATGCTTGCTAAACAATACATATTTATTAAATTACGCCTAATAAGATAATTATAAACAATCAACTAGAAATCTTGTAATTTGGACTATTTAACAAGGTGATCATGAAAAGTAGTATTATGAGTGTAATTGAACCCTCATTCTTATATTAATTTAATGTGTTCATTATGGCTTTAAGATTTCTTTGCATTACAAATCTTGAATTTTTGTGAAATTTTGGCTGAATCATATAGAGTCGTTTATGGCTAGATTTTAGCCCAAAGTATAATATGTATCTCATCCCAAATCTACTTTGGTTCAAGACCATCTATCAATGGAGTTATTTTTCATGGATTCATAATAGAAAAAACCTTTGATTTAGATATGTTTCGATTTGTGATTCCATTATATTACTAGGTTTTATATATCTTCCTTTAGAGATTCGTTGATGACTCTTATTTTGACCCTATCATATGATTCTACAATGCAAAGTGCAAACCCTTTGCGCCGAATATGGTTAGACATGTAAATACCCCTAGGTAAATCGATGCTTAGAAAATATGCATATAGCTCCTTCTGTTTGACGTTAATTTTCACATTGTCACAAATAGCAACCTCTAATGGATAGAAATATCTCTAGCCAATAATTCTTAGTACTTGCAAGAGATTGGCTTTTACACATGCAAGCAATGTACGGAGTACAAGTTTGATAATTTATATCTTAAATTATGTACTATTTAAAATTGGAAAAAGGATATATTGAAAATATACACTAGTCTTATTCTAATATTCATTATATATGTATTAGAATAAAGTTGTACGTGGTCAAAGTTCGTATACAAATAGTGTTAAAGTCAAAATGTTGCAAGTAATGAGAAGAAGAAATTCTGACACAATATTGTTTGAAGTTCCTCTATAAAATTGGACAATATACTTATACCTTTACATCATACTCTTAATATAAAGATATGATGATAAATACTATCCATCAAGTACAAACCATTATTATGTAATGTCACCCTACATCCATACTTACCTTCACATCGTTAAATATCTCAAACCTTGGTCCTAAAAAAATCCCTTTAGGGCTTGATAAGCCCTCTATTTCCACTATACTAAATTAAATGGTTATGATCCATCTTTTTTCATATGATCGTACATCTATGATTTGCTCTATCCTCTATGTATATGACCACTCTAATGGTGAGAACCCTCATCTTGACCATTCAATGACATAAATCAGTGGTTGAGAATCTATTAAATTAAATGGATATGATCCATATATCCTTTTTATACGATCACATAGCTATAACTTGTACTCAAATCAACTGAAGAAGTACGTACTACAAATTAATAAGTAAGAATCTCGTAACCCTAATTTTTCATCTCTTTATAATTTTGGTTTTTCTTTCTGAAAATTTCCCTGAAATCTTCGATTAGAATGCAAAGTATAGACTGAATGCAGATTTTATGACTGATTTAGTGTTAGAATCACTAAGTTTATCAGAGATTTTTGCATTACTACTCTCATCGGAGAATTGAGGTATTTATTTCTTGATTTTTACGCTTTTTTTTTTTTATGTTATCTAAATGATTTTCACCACTTTCCTTTCGATTCTTGATTTTGGTTGTGTCGTCAATTTTTTGTACATAGAATTTTTTTCATTTGATTTTCTAGTAATATTTTTTTTTAATGTAGTTTTACCATTATTGGAAGCCGAAAATGTTGTCTGATGTTCGATATAATGCTAGTCTTATTGCATAGATTGTTATTGTTGTTGTGTTTTGTTTCATTCAACTGTTGAATTGTTGGTTATGCTTCTACTACTAGGGTTGAATTGGTGAAAATAAACAGTTAGAAATTTGATTTAAAAGAACTAAGAAATATTAACCAGCATAATGCGAGATAATATATGAGATTATTCAGTAGTCCAACCATACTCAAACAATTTGAGTCGAAAAAATTGATTTACTAAGATATCAGATATATATGTTACTATGTCAAATATAGATGTGATTACGTCAGATATATAGGTATTATTATCTCATACATAGATGTTTAAAAAAAAATTTACTTTTATTGAGATTTCAGATATAGGTGTTATTATCTCAAATATAGGTGGTGTTATCTCATATATAATTGATATTATCTCAGGTTTAGAAATGAAATTACAAAAATGACCTATCAATTAAAGAAATAACGATCTTATGTATAGAATAATAATATTAGTATAGAAATAAAATTATAAAAATAATTCTTGATATATTTAGGGAATTCAAATGTATATGTTCAAACTAAACATAGAAACTACGGAATGCTAGACGACTGACATATCACACAAGAGAGTGTTTGATTTGCTGCAGAAACTGAGGAAAAGCAAATAAAGGCTCACTGATGCAGGAAAGGGTGCAATACAATAACATGTACTCCGTAAATACTTATAATATCTCAATTTTCAATTGAAATATATGAAACTATTGGATTTTGACATCAAATTGACATTATTACATCTAAAAACAAGAATCTTAGTCAGGATTACACAAAATCGATGATATTTAACAAATTAATGGGCAAAAAAAATTAAGTTAGAGTTACACAAAATTAATAAACTGTGCAATTAATTAATATAGGGTTACATAATTAAAGTCACCAAAATCAGCAAATATTATCGTTAATGTTGTTGATCAACTCAAGTTCCACAAAATAAAGCACAAAGAACAACGATGATAAAGAAAAATCTTACTCAAAGTTTTTGATGATTTCTCTGCACATAACAATGGCGGATGAAGTATGTGAAAGAGGAGAGGGAGAGATAAATGAAGCTGGTAAGAATTTTTTGAAAGAATTACGAAATTGTCATTACTCACACACTTAATTTTGTCTATTTGATCTAATAAGATCCAATTTTAATTTGTAACTTTTTCTTCAATAATAATAAAGGTTCTATCTCTTTTCATCCACCTAAAATTTACACTTATACATTGATAAGATATTTTGAATTAATTAGTAATCTTAAAAAGCAAGAAGAAAGAAATGCTTAGTATATTTTAAGAGTAGTGTACATCCAAAGTTATGTTTTAATTTACTCATTTAGTTTGCTTAGTTGGTAGAACTCTACATAAACAAAAAAAAAAATAAAAATTAATGAACCTAAAACATGACAATTTAGTCCACCAAGCGCATAAAAGAGAACCATATTAAAATCCAAAGCTATATACGGAGTACTTTATGTGAGTTGTGGTTGTACGATTTGTAAGAGTACAAATTAAATTATTCTCTCCGTCCTCTAAAAATTGTCCCATTTCTATTTATAGAGTTAAAGTTTAAAAAGTTTGATCATAAATTCTCATTATATTATAAGAAATAATATATTCAAGTGGGTTTTGATTGATGCATTTCAATATAAATTTTTACAATATTAAGCTTTCATAATATTTTGTCTTACGGATTTAGAGATAAAAACGATTAAAGTTATGTATTGAAAATCGTAAAAATTCAAACAGGGCAATATTCGGGGATGGAACGGAGGAGCATTAGTGTGAAGTTAAGTTGATGGGGTCAACAAAATGATTTGGCGCAAATGTGGGTATCAAGCGCAATAATGTTCTCACAATCTAATACCTCTTTCACTTGATCAATTGCCAATCCATTCTCACTAAGGCCGTCGTTTTCGCGTGTGCAATCAACTTTAGTGTAATCATGAAGTTGGTAGTTCTCCTTCTTCCTTTTTTGCTAGATTTGTCAAAAAGCTCCTCACTTTATAATCAACTTTTTACAACTATTCTCTTCACATTTTTTTTTTTTTTTATCATAAGAGAATATCTTAACAAATTTAGCCTCGCCGTTCGCTCTTTATACGATTCGTAGCGTGGAACTAAACTACTACTATTCCTTTAGGCCACCATTTTTCATTTTGGTCCGTTTTTTTAAATATTGTCTCATTTCTTTAAAAAAATTTATTTTGAATTTTCCCCTTAAAAATTTATAGTTTATCTTTAAAAAGTTGATTTTTGTACTTTGGGCAAAAAAAGTCAGAGAAAATACGTAGGTTTATCTTTTCCTTTTCTCATTTCCGCTCGTACACCAATTGCTTTACCCCTTTAGGAATCAATGGCAACAACTTTTACAATCAAAATCTCTACGTAAAAAAAATACAACTTACATATAACTTACATGTATAAGGCATAAAAGTTATGCATCATCAAATTTTTCATTTTATTTGACTTAAGCTAAGTTGCATGATAACAGTGAAATCTATTGGTTACATCGTGCATGCTTGCCTTTCGATAAATAAATTTTTCTAAAAAAAAAAATTCGTTTGTTCTGTTTTGGCCATAACAAAATTTCAATAAATATGTCCAAAGATAGTTAAATTAAACATATTTCAAATAAGAGACGACAAGTCTTTAAATTTCAGTAAAAAAAATATATGATTCCAAGTCAAAAGAACATACAGAGTATTACATATTGGTCCTTTGTTAAAAATATGATGCTTGATGTCAAGATTTATACGGTCTAAATGACAACATTTATGTACGTAGATCTACGGATTCATAATATACATCAATTAATACCGAGTTCTAGAGGATGAAAACACTTGTATACTTCATATCTCATACAAAGTATATACTTCCTCCATTTTTATAAAATTTTTCTTATTTGTATTTTATTACGTGATCTCTAACGTACTATTTTGACCATAAATATTTTTAATTCTATAATAATAATTATAAAACATTGATATTATGAATATTGTTACAAAACTTATCATCTAACAAAATCACATATATTAATTTTTTTTCTTAAATTATACTCGTAAACTAATGATGGTTAGAAAATATTAAGTTGAACTCGTAAAAAAAAATCGAAAAACTTTTATGAAACGAAGGGAGTATATACATAAATACGACAAGTAAACCTGTCATGCAACATTTTCACAATATTTTTTTCCCTTTTGATTGAAAGTTCACAGCTACTTATAGAAAGGCTATATAATTCTCTTAAAGGATATATGATGACATGCGCTTAGTTATAAGCGGATAACTTGTTGAGAGTAATTTCCATCTTGCCATTAATCAAATGTGCAAAAACACAATGTATTTAATTAGGTAATAAGATTACAAATAACTAAAAGATCTTCAAAACTTTAGAGGTCAAATTCTTAATCTTGTTTATTCCCTATCAATAATCATTTCATAATCCATTTCCAAGCTTGTTCAAATGAATTACTTCCTCCATCTCTTTATAGTTGCTTCATTTTTATTTATAAAGTCAAATTTAAAAAAATTTGACCATAAATTCTCATCATATTATAAGGTATAGTGTATTTAATTAGAACCTTATTTGATACATTTCAATATAAATTTTTAAAATATAAAGTTTTTATAATTTTTTATCTTGTTGATTTAGAGATAAAAACATTTAAAATTATATCTTAAAGACCGTAAAAAAACAAATGGGGCAAAAAAAAATTAAAACGTACAGAGTATTAGTTTAAATTTAAACTTCCTCATGAACTTAAACCAAACTACCAAAGTTATTATATTAATCAACTTTCAGACACCACA
Organism: Dysphania ambrosioides; assembly: GCA_026401315.1. Lineage (NCBI taxonomy): Eukaryota > Viridiplantae > Streptophyta > Magnoliopsida > Caryophyllales > Amaranthaceae > Dysphania > Dysphania ambrosioides. The sequence goes on from CM048667.1 coordinate 6,382,856, forward strand.
TAATTACATTCACTTCCTAAAATTAAACCCAAAAAATACAAAATTGATAAACTAAAATATTGAACAGCCAAAGAAAAATAAATAAAAATAACAATTAAGCCGTTAGGTTATTCAAACTGGTTGTTCCGTACACCGGCAACTCCTCATAGTACCGACTAACACCAATGGAGCTAAGATTTTCTAATTCGAAAAGATCCGAACTCGCACAACTTCCACCATCTTCCTCCTCCATCTCTTCATCGTCGTCGTCGTCAAAACTGGAACCGTGACAATGACGCTGTTGAATATTACCGCAATTGGTCTTAATCATCATCATCAAGGCGTCTATCTCTTTTTCCCTCCTCCACCTCCGCTGCTTCTCAGCCGTTCCGCCACCGTACACAGTCGGTGGTGAAACGAGTTTGTTTGAAGCTCGTTCTTCATTATTTTTATGCAGCGATTTGTGGCCGCACGGTCTGGAATCTTCGTCGACTATTACACTCACTGGATAGAATCTCACTGATCGTTTTGTCGCGGGAGTGGACGATTTACTAGACGACGACGTCGTTTTGTTGTTGTTGCTTAAGCATGATCTCGAGAATGACGACGCCGAAGAACAAGTTGAGTTCGTTATCGCCGGCGGTAGATTTAACTTTGTTGTATCCACCGGCGGCAAGTTTCTGGAAGGTGAACCGCTAGGGCTTCTGAAGATCGAGTTCAGAAACGCAGCGAATCTCCTTCCTGGAGAAACCGGAGTTGTACAAGTAGCGGTGGTGTTTTGTTGTTTGGATCTCTTGAGCTCACCGTAGAGCTTGAGCGCGCGAGATTTCGTCTTGGTGAAGATTCTGGAAGATGAAATCTCGCGCGAGGTCGAGCGAGGAGCGAGATTGGTGAAACACGAGGAAGATGATGATGAGAAATCCGTAGTAGCCGGGACGGATGTCTGACGGACGATCCTGACCTTCTGATGAAGCACATCTCCGAGATGAAGATGTTTCCGTTGCGGCTGCTGCTGTTGCAGAGTCTGCGGCGGTTGCGGATGTTGTCGTTGCTGCTGCTGTCTCTCCATCCAAGACTCGATCATGATAGCGCGGCGGAGATCGACCGTCTCCAAGGTACTATCACTCCTCATTTTATCTCTACGTTGCTTGGTTGCTTCTTCGTCACATTCACTATGCTTAACAATGCTTCTAACCGGGGAGGTAGGGGTGGTGTGGGGGTAGTCATATCGGTCGTCGTCCTCATCGATCGACCGATAAATGGCGTCCAAAAGAATGGAGGAGAACGAAGGGTTCTTAGCCCTTCGTTTGTGGGTCACATTGTTGTGAAAGGGAACCGTACTACTCTCGAATCTAGACATCTCCACCACAACCCACGTTGTTGCTACCACCTGTGAATTAAGCAACTAGAGCCAGAGATTTCACGCAGTACAAGGGCTATCTTAAGAACAACCGACTGCAGAGCCAAGGCAGTGTGGGTGTGTGTGTGTGTGTGTGTTGGGGTCTCAGGACTAAGGGAGGAAGATGTAGTAGGGATGTGTAGGCGTATATATGCACAGTGAAATGAAGGTACTGTACTTGGATAGAAAAGAAAAAAGAGGGGAGTACCGCGCGTGCGGGTGGGATGAAGAAAGCTGGAAGGGGGGAGCATAAGCCTGACAGCTTGGCTAGTGAAATGAATTATAAGGTCGGTTAACTTTTGTTCCAACTTTTTCACCAGTCAGATTACTGTTGTTTGTTTGTTTGCTTGCTTCTTTTGATTGCTCTGTTGTTAATTTTTGTGTTTCTATACACGTACGTGTGTGGTTGCCTTTTCCTAAGCTTTCTCTTTGGCCTCTTTTTTGCTTGCAAATTTTGGTGGGATGTTGATGATAAATTCATACTTGTGTAAATGCAGACAAATTAATCTTTCATCACATTATTCTGTAGCTGTTTGATTGGTTGAAAATTCAGCCCAAATCATTGACAGTCAAAGTGGAAGGGCCTCTTTTTTTGGGGGGGATAATGCAAAGTGTTTAATTTCTTCAAAAATGGCCAGTTTTCAACGGATGAAATAATTGCTCTTCTAACTAAAAGCATTCCCATAGAATGGAATAGGAGGACTGTATCTTTAATGGATGTTTTATCCACTTATCTACATGATGGGATTCATTAATTCGGGGTTAATTTAGAATAAAAGTCAATTAGAGGACGAGATCATGTTAGTCCTTTAATTACTTGGTAGTGTATTTTACTTAATCTAGTCTATGGAAGATTTTGCATTGACGATTATGGCGTTGATGTAATTCTTCATTTCGATTGACGAATAGGAGAGCAGGTTACTTGCCTCTTAAGTTATAGAAACTTAAAAAGAAGCCTCTCAATGTCGCATAGCTCTCTTAAACCTTACATTACATGGGAATATACCAGATGTGATTTTGTTAGTAACTAGTTTATAGAGTACGGCGTACCCACTCATATATAGATGGTTTTTTTTAGGGTTGAGTGGGGGGGATTATGCGGACCCTTGCTCTATTGGTGGTCCAAAACTCCAAAGTTAGGTGGTTAAATATAGTTCCTACAGTGTAAGTGTTTGGACGTAAATATAAATCATGCTGACTTTTTGACAATGCACATGGCAAGCCACTGCATTAGAAACTAATCCTTTGGGGGAGAAACACTAGATTTTAAAATGGGATGAAAGAACCGCCTCTATGATGGCAAGATGATGGTATCATCTACTTTCCAGAGTCGATGTTTTATAGGTGACCGGCTTACCGACCAGCCTATCACACAGAAAACATCCTCATTTTTTACCACCTTAAGTTGCTAAAAAAAAAAAGAGAACATTAGGTACCAACAGTATGCTCGGGGAGTCCTTTGTTTTCCTGTCAATGATCTGTCACTTACAGGCAACATAACAAGGTCTTAATCTGTAAAGAGTGGAAAACGTACTGAAACAAGCAGTATTCTTAAAGCAGCTGAATTTAATGTCCTTGACAATTACAAGTAACACTTTCACGTCAATTTATGGAAAACAGGTGCACTCATGGGCCAAGACCACTAATGTATTACAGTCCTATCCATTTAGGCATTTATAGGCTACAGCTCATTTTAGAGCCCACAAGCTAACTCCACTAATTACACAACTATTATTGGAATATACTGGTGCTGAACTGCTGGTGAGCAATGTTCCTGTTTAATGAGTTGTATCATACTGCAAAATTCCAAAATCGTGGAATCACAATTATGTAAAATAAAAAAAAAAGAGAATAAAATCGAAAATCTGAAGGAAAGGGGATGGTCATCTCACTAACAAAACCTTATTCAGTTATCTTAAATGGAAAATAAACTAATATATTCCTTTTTGAACAACACGCCTGAATTGCTAATGAACAACGATTGGATCTTGTTGATTTAGAGGCTCAGCATTTGTAGCTGTACTGTTGATTAGCTGTGGTTGCTGTTACGTGGTAGACTCAGCATTCAGCCTCTGAACATCAACTAACTGATACATATCACCTCTCCTTTGGTTGATGAAGGGTAGATATGCTCTGCAGATTCCATTAATAACACAAGAACATGGGCCATAAAACAAAAAAGGTTAAAGCCTCCAGAAAGTGAGAAACCATTTAGATAAAAGACTGGACTACAAAAACTCTCATTTTCAAGTGTCAAAGACAGCATTACGTGCACACGTAAGGAGTAACATTAAAGTATGTAAGATGTCACCTTCTTTGCTCAATCAGTGAGTAGTCGACTTCTGCTATAACAATGGCTTCCTCATGATCAGTTGTTGCAAGCACTTCCCCAAACTGCCATAAACAAATGACATGCATAGATAATTTATCTTGCCTAGGTTTCTCTAATGTCCTTATCAAGGGAAAGCTTTAAATTGGAGAAGGTACAGCTAAGTCATGGAAGTACAATAAACTCACAGGTCCAACCAAGGTAGAGTGTCCCCATGCCACATAACCTGAGCCAGTATCACGTGCTGGTGCACACGTGGCTACGTACAACTGTTGAGAAATAATGTAGAGAACATCATCCACCTGAATAAGTACCTAAATGCAGTGAGAATGGTATACCTGATTATCTGCCGCCCTGCAAATCCCATAGAAAAAGAAAGGGTGTTTGTCAGTAAAAGGAGCTTCACTCGAGATTAGAAAATACAAAGTACTCCCTATCCCAAAATAAATACATAATTTTTTCTCAACGTGAAAAAGTGAATTTCAATAGACTCCAATTTTTTAAGAAATTTATGAGATGGAAATATTTTTGCCATTTTTTATGGACGAAAATTTAGTTTCAATACAATATTAGCCATTGATATTGATCAAAGTAAATACAAGATCTTCAACTATGTTTCCATATCCCATCAAGTGTGGTTAATCTATGTGATGTTACAAAATACTATTATTATAATCCTTATTGGTCCTCCCATTCAAAAAAAATGTAAAACTTAGGAAAAGTACAATGGAACGTCATTTAATATGTTGTTTAACAAATGCTATATAATTTTCACCTTATCAATTCAAGTTGAAGGTTTTTTGATGTAAAGGGAGCCGCAAGCGGCAAGGTAACAATTGATGTAACAATTGATGTAATCAGACAATTGATGTAAGAAAAGAATACAATTCAAGTTGAAGGTGATAATACAAAAAATTGAAGGTAATGAGACACTTTTTAGGGAGGGACTGAGGAGGTGTCAAATTCACAAGGTGCTCCTCCAGATCTCTCCTCATCAGATGACAGTTAAGACTAATGCCAAAATAATCCATCTAAACCACACAATTTCCTTTTTTATTTTTAGGGGTGGGGACAAGGGTACAGGTGGGGAAGATAATTGTAGAAGTGCCAGACATTTCCTTCCAGACCCCAACTAATTAATTATCTTCAGCACCCCATGACATCATTTCCAGTAATAAAGTCTAATTGTAATATGAATCGCACAGATAATTCTCTTGACCAGACACTTTAAGTTGATAGTTGTATAAATATTGATTTTGTCATTCTTTCCTTAATTGGCGATTCTTTACATCCCTATGGGGTACAAGAGAAGGGAAAGTACTGTATAGTTTAACAGAAAACTGCAACAACTGCCAAAGACTTTGCAAGATAACTTCATTTTTTGAGTGGATAAACCCTAAGCTCAAATGAGAAGCAATAGAGTTTAGCAAGATATGCTGTAGCAGGTATTGCCTTTTTCTGTCAAAAGGATGTAGCACACCCAAAACAGGTTGAGCTAGAAAAGAAGCATAACTAACACCTAAATGCTTTTACTCAGCGGAAAAGAAAAAAAAACATAACTAAGTGCTGATTATAATTATATAGTTTCTTATAGGAGTCTCACTGTTGGCTGAGTCTCGTCATTTTGTGAAGATTGAAAATTTTGGTTCTATTAAAAGCATTGAACCTCATACCTAGCTCTCTGCAGTAGCTCCCAATGCAATGGACCAGTAGTCATATTAAATGCCCCAGGGTAGCAGAGCAAGTGAGCACCTAAACATCCAGAACACAACTTCACTGTTATTATACAAACCAGAACTAGTTTTAAACTCTACCAAAAGTACTATAATGAATCCCACTCAATCATTAACCACGTCACTTAGATACAAGAACAGAGTTGAGTAAACATCTCAAATTTACAGTATCAGAAGTTAGAAAATCCTATTCTGAAACGACAGCTAAGTATAACAGAAAGCATTCAAGTATGATCGACATCTTTCCCATAGTTTCTTAAGATAACGAAGACTTCAATACAGTATACACATTAAAGTCGATCAATGGGAAATAGAATGCTGATTGCATTTTACAGTTTACACGTTAATGAGTATCCTGGAAACAATAGATTATGTAAAATGATGCCAAGGTATGGGATTGTCTCAAAAGCTTCTTAACTAGAGCTTACATTACGAAGTATTCTGGCATCCAATAGGATACCCAATCACACAGATCCCACAAACACTAGTTAAAATTCTTTCAAATTGCATATTCCTAACCCACAAAACGAACACACCCACTGGAATCCCAAATTCTCAAACTCTTTTTCAGCCATTATGGAGAAAATATGATTTACAGTAAAGGAAAAAAAAAAACTACTTTTAACCAGCAGCAGGTAAAGCAATTCCATTTACCTAGTTCAGGAACTTCACTTTCATATGCATTGGATATTGGAAAAGAATTATTCTGGTTAACATGTATGCCACATAGAATAATCAGAGCAATTTGACAACTATAGAAGAACCAGATGTGTATAAAGGTCATAAACACTGAGTTGCCTTAACAATTACGGGGACATCACAGCCTGTGAAATGTCAAGGAACAGGAATTATTCTTGTTTATGGAATACAAATAGGGGCAAGGTAGTGAAGCTAATTAATGATCACTTATTATTCTAATGAAGCTCCTCCCTCAAGATTGTCATCGGAAAGAAAAAAAAGAAAAAGAAAAGTCCAGCTCCTAGTAACTGGAATTTGGTTGGAGATAAGGAACCTACTGGATCACACTTGGTAAGAAGAGACTCATATGTCCATGGACAAGTGTCAATGTTGTCAGTATATGCCTCATCAATTGGGCTAAATTATAAATGACTTCGTCTCCTTCCCTTTGATATGCTCCATGATTGATTGGGTGTAGAAGTTCAAGCATCACCTATTTGAGTCCGTAGTTCTAACTTCCAAGTATTATTGTATCTTTATTTAAATCTTCTCCACCTATTACTTACTTTATTGTTAAAGTGGCATCAACTTCTATCCCAACTCGGTATATAAGAGCAATTTCATAGGTTGCAAGTACATCATTTTAATATAAATGCTTCTAAACATAGTTTTGGAATAGACAAAATTTAAGGAACCAATCCTTCCTTAGTGGCCACGTTATGCAACACTAAGGAATAATAAACGAAATATGGAGGAGGTTTAGACTAAAACTGTATGGAAATCGCACATAGTTAGCTATCTGGTTCGTAGAACAGTATGATTCAAAAGAGGCTAATGTGAAGCAATAAAGCCAGATAAGAGGACATTTTGCATAGTGAGAAACACTGAAAAAGGCTCTCACCATTTCATATTAAACTACCGCTGGTTTTTTTATTATAGAAAATACTTTCTTTCTTATATATTTTTATAACTTTTACCGATAATTTATAGAAAAAATTAAAAGTTGTGATTCATCCTTGAAGGCACAGTGATATAAGGGAACACAGGAGTATTGTATAAGCCCAGAAAAAAAAATCAGCGCTCATTGGATATCTGCTAAGTGATTAGGATGGATCTTTAGATGACATGAGAGCACACATGATCTCGCCTAGTAATGATGTATTATATTGCCTAATTGACAAAGATATTGCTGCTAGATCAAGTGTAGAAGCCAAATTACACTAGTATGTTATGGCACAAAACAATTTGGTTAGAAATTGGTGAAGTTCAAAAGCTCATGGAGGTATTGTTATTGCAAATCAATAGAAAATTTTTCAAAAAAATAACAAATTAAAATCAAATCTCACTTTGTTCAAGAAGTAGAAAGCAGAGAGAAAACTTGCTTAGCTCACTGCAACATAAAAGAACTAACTGACGAATTCACTTTCAAAAGCATGCTTTAAATACCTGAAAAAAGCTTGCATTCGGAGTTTTGAAAATTAAGTTTATCTTTGTCTATACTTCTGCTGTTTAAACTAATATCAATAGTATTGATAAAAATGATTATGATTCATATTCTGGTTTGATATTGACCTACTTAGCTAGATGATTAATGATAATTTTTCATGTAAGCATGCTATGACCAAGTTCACTCTTGTTGATTTCTTCATGGATGAAGTAACTCAATCTGATAAATTATTTTTCAATTCTATTTTTACGGTGCTATTGAGTAACATCATGTATAGCATGAAAGCATGACTGCTAACATCTAACCATTACTTTTCAGCTAAAATAAATGTTCATTAGTAAACTAGAAAAAATGAATCATATGCATCTTTATTAAAGGTTGGTGTGTTGATAGAGACCATAGAATAATATTAGTTTCTAAGTAATAAAAATTCTTCAAAAGCAGGAATCAGATTGAATTGTTTGATATGTTTTTCACACAGTAAATATGTCAAAGAGAAATCAGCCATCCACCACCAAGAGAGTAACCAACCTTACCAAAAATGGACATAAGATAAAAGTGACAACAAACCTCTTGCTGCATAAATTGCCGCTAATTCTTGGAAGCGGATATCATAACATATACCAATACCAATGCGCCCAACATCTGTAAAGAACAATACTCATCAGTCTTCAAAAAAACAAAGCAGCCTGCCGTAAAACTATAACAAAGAACCAAAAGATACAGGATAAGACATTCCTCTCAAATAAATGATTATACAAAGTATATAAATGGAATTTTTTTGTTTTGAGAAGTCAAATGGATTGTATATAAAGTATATAAAAAAATGCTAATTTATTGATCAATAAGTATATCAAATGATTCTCTAATTCAAGATAAGAACTTGTATCTAGCCCCTTCAGTCTTTCTTCTGTTTTGTGTCAGTGATAGGGTAAATTCCTTGATTCCACCAATGCAAAAGTGTTCAAAACCATCTTAATAGAATAAGATGTATTCAATATACCTAATTTCTTGTCTTAAATTTCTGAAAGACAATGCCTGAACGGAAAAGATAACTTATCTCTTCAAACAAAAGAGAATCCATAGGAGTATATCAAATGATATCTTAGACAGTTACACAAATCAAGCACAAGTTTATTCAGAAGCTCAACGCTGTATGTGATTTCAGCATTTTACTCATACAATGTGCTGCTATGCATATGGATTAACATAACAAAATATCTCCACTAACTACTGATTTGTGTAATTTAGAGAAGACATTTATAAAAAGTAGACTATGAAAAACAGACCCTTTAAATAAACTAAACTAAACATGAATCAATGGTTAGTGCATTACCAAGTTCGCGCAAGTTATCCCAAAAACAATTAAGAAAAACAAAAGGGGAATGCTGAGCAATAGGAAGAAAATAAGGTCCAAAATCAAATAGGCTCTTAACAGGTAGAAATTGATAAAGCACTGACCTCCTTACTAAAGAAAAACTTCATAATCATACTATTGTTGAATCCACAAGAAAAATTTGTGATCAAATTATTGTAAATCATTTCATCAGCTCCAACATTTAAGAGAGCACAATAAATATCTAGACAGGCTAGTTATTAAAAAGCAGAAATGACAGAAAACCTGTGTCAACTATGGTAGGATTTTCTCCAGCGGTAAGTGTCTTGGATTCTTTAAAAGTCATCTTCCCTGGAATGTCAATGTCAAAAAGATGTATCTGTAAAAATAAGATCACAGTGATGTCAGGTAACATAGTATATGAATGTTAGTATTATGGAACATGAAGAGAGTTCCACACCTACAGTAGATTAGACACCTGCCTTCCTGTGTTTAGCTTTTAGCTTCCCATCAGTCCCAAAGACACAGCAAGTATTATAAAGCCTATCACCACATCTCTCTGGTATGGAACCACCAACTATTGTAATTTTAAGGTTCTGAGAAACTTCAGAAAGCATTGCTGTGGAGGGAGAAGCATTACCCCCTAAGTCAATATCTTCAGCATAAACTGGAAAGCTGTCATTCGAATAGGGACAGTTCCATATTTCCTGAGACCATTGCATGGAGAAAGAAATGAGCTTTGGTAAATTTTACATAAGACTTTAAGTGTCTAGACAAAGTATTAGAAGGAATTTTTAATCTGCTGAACCTAACAAAAAACATAGCAAACTAATACATAATCAAGCCTCTAATTTTTATTGGATTGGAGCACAACATGAACCAAAGAAAAATCTGCACTCACGCAAAGTCAACGTATAAACAACTCCAGCAATGCCATCCCATGCATAGTTGTCCAAATATTTAAGATACATTGTTCTAACAAAACTAATTTCAGATTGCAGCAATCCTGAATTGTGAAGAAGCCAATCCTATTATGCCAAAAAACAATAACCTGTTGGATGTTACTTAAGTCTGTACACAGTTTCAATTGCACCATCTAAACCCAAGTTTCCAACTACAACAAGTATACTTACAGGTAGAAGAACAAGCTGAGCACCCTTGTTTGCAGCCTCTTCAATTGCCTCACGAGCATGTGATATATTTTTCAATTTGTCAGTTGTAACTGACATCTGACAAAGAGCTATCTTGAACTGCACGCATGGAAATAATGTATCAAGAACACATTTTAATAAAAAAGGGAATACTTGTAACAAAATGCCTCGAATATCAGCAGCACTACTAGAAAGGGATAATCAATGAGTAACCTACAGAGAAAAGACACTCATCAAATCAAGGTGAATGGTTTGAAAATGTCTCCAATTATACATACAAGAAAGAAAAACAAAGCACACTACTAGGTAGATGGGGAGTGACCATTTTATCGAATGGGTTTCTGATGTTATTCATATGCTAGAATGTCTATCTACCTTAGCACAGGACATAGCAAAGACATTAACCAGGAAATTCAATGTCGGCTCACAACAGAATTCTTGTGTTAGTTTAAGCCGTTACTTGAAACTCCATCCTACTCAAGCTCAATTCAAGCAGTTACTAATGGACCTCAATTTTTTATTAATTTATTCCATCATAAAATCTAGCCCCCAACAAGCTCAAGCTCAAGGTAAAAGATTTAGCTATTTAACGAAATAACAAGGACAGCAATAATTAGCCCCAATCCAAACCAAGCATTCAATTAATGAATTTCAGAAGCATGATTCACAGAAATGACCTGTTAATTCCTCTCAATCCATGTTAAAAAGTTCAACACAAGCAACCTTAGATCTATCATTTGATCATATCCCCTCTTGTTTCCAACTTAAAATGACCATTATAGCGCATAATAGCCCCCCTTACAATAAACTCAAGTCCGCAAATATCGACGCCCCAATCATTTCACCTATATACGATTGACCTATCTTAGTTCCAATTCCCTACTATATCCCAACAGCTCGGCTTATTTCACCCTAGAACAAGTTGTGTTATTCATCGAGTAATTTTTATAAGCAAACGGACGAAAACCGATCTCAGTTCAAATTCAGTCCAATTGTCAATGCCTAAACAATTATCAAATTTCCGCTCAAACTTCAAAAATTCAAACTACAAATAATGGAAGTGAAATTGTGAAAACATTGACAAAGAGACGACATTCATCAAATCCACAATAAGGTAGCGCAACAACACGAAGAGACGCCATCATCAGATACAATCGACAAATTAAGCAATGCATAACACGCAACCACACAAGCACATCAAAAACTATATGAAATGTGCAAATGATTGGTGAAACCATAGATTAGTTACAGAGGAGAGAGAAGGTGATATACCTTAGTGATAGGAGGAGAAGGCAACGGTAGTGCGGGCGGAACCCTAGCTTGGTGAGCGGTGGACATGGCGGCGAATCTGCAAGAAAGAGGCGGCGGACAGAGGATTGAGTGGTTGGGAATGCGGAATGTAACAGTAAAAGGTTGAGATGAGAGGGACGAGAGATTGTAGGTTAAGTGTTTAGGGTTTTGAAGTGAGTTCGGTGCTGTGAATTTTAGGGTTTGAGATATTGCGGTCATCTTCTTCATTCCTCAATGCTGTGAACCTGCGAAGTGAGTAGTATATATATGACTACATCCGACTATACCGTATACGGACAACATACTGCGTTAATAGTATAAAAAAAAAAACAGTATGTGCACTTGGCCATGTCTATACTACGGCAGTCTTTGCTGCTGTTTGATGTACTTGGCACGATGTTTATCAAGGTGCTGCAAGAAACATATGAAGTATTCCTCTATCATAGACTTTAAGCCTATAATCCATTAGCTTTGTATGATGACTTCCTTTTATTGATTTACCTTTAAATGAAAGTTCGGGAAAAGATATCGAGATTAAGGTTATTCGAGGTATTATAATGTTATGGATCATTTATTTAGTAGGGTTGGTACTATGTATCACCCTTATTTACATTCATGTATTCCATACTTGAGAAAATGGGTTGTTAATTGCTTTTGCTCGTACACTCTTGCTACGTATGGAGGACAATAAATTGTCTTATGTGAATATATCTTGATTGTGAATTGAAATTACTATTGAGAATCTTTGACATTAGCTTATTTGGACTTTTCGAAGAAACTTTGAAGTTAATTTCAAAGTAGAGAAGATCAAAACTCCGAAGTGCTATAAAATCAAAGGCATGGCCAAGATAGAATAGCGCATCGTCACAAAAATCATCCGCTCCCCTATATAAGCACCTAGGCGTGACTAGACCTATGCATTGAGGCGGGTTAGGGCCAAGACGAGTCAAAGAAGAGGAAAAACGGGGTCGGGTCAGGCCAGGCCAAAGGAGACATATAACGGGACGGGCCGTCCAAAGAGAGTATAGTTTTTATCTATAGAGGGGGATAATTTACGTGTATCACCTCCAATCTTTGGTAGTGGACCATCAGCAAGTAAGTGGAAATAATTCGTTACCTTATAGTATTTAGAAGTTTTGGAAACTATAGGCCCATTATTGACCCGGCTTGACCCATTAAAAACCTAATAAAACATGACTCTTTAAGAGACCGACCCATTAAACCCATTATTAATTAGGCCCTTTTACAAACGGGTCGGTCAAGGGCCCTTAACGGGCCCCCACCCATTTGAACAGGTTTAGGCGTGACACCCAACATGGGCCCTATGGAGCCTATTAGCACTGAGCATCACTTTTCCTATATAGAGGCTTATTTAGCAAAGGTTAGAAATCTTAAGTGAATCTAGAACTTGCAGTAACTTAATAATGGAGGATGCAGAAACCCAAATGATATTCGATCGAGCTATAAAATTGTGAATCCTCCTAATCTGAATAAAGGAAGGTGTTGGACATGTTACTTCCTATAGGCAGGTACCGTAAGGTTTTGAAACGTCCTAGGATAGTCTGGTGCTCACTTGAAGACTTAAGGCTTGTATAGAAGTTTCATTGTATATATCTTGCATATGAGTATAGTATGGAGTCTTCTATAACACCTTGTACAAACTATAAGTTATAGAGAAGTGCAAAAAACTCTAGAATGAAGGAGGTGTCAAACTTAGGCAATGAAGGCTTATAAATAGGGATATTCTCAATTTTGCAAGGGAATCTAAGAGGCTTGTACTTCCCCTCTCAAAAGCAATACATATCACTATTTCAAACACACTTTCTCTCTCTAAAGTTCCCTTCCTTACTAAGACTTTTTGTAGCTCATTTTGCCTAGGAACTTGGAGTTAAGTCTTGCTAGTGCCACGAGGAAACTATGACACTAGAGGTTGCATACATAGGACTTTGGAAATTAGTCAGCCCGTTATAAGTGGTATTAGAGCAGCAACATTATAAGGTGGTAGACTTGTTGATCTTAGGTGTGTTAGCTAGTTGAGTTCAATCATTAAGTAATTAACATTGAACATACATCATGGCTAAAGAAAATGAAGTCCAAACCAGCCACATAACCAAAGAGGAGACAACCACACTAAGTAGAAGACCAAGAAGGCTCATGGTGACTGGTGAGCCCTCTATAAATATTGAAAGGTTGCTCGTCATAGAGGCTTCACATAATGTTGATTAAGAATTGTGGGGAGTTGGGGAATTCTATGATAAGTTGCGAGACATGGATAATGTAACAAGAGAAACACTATCCTTGGGTCAATACTTCAACCATGAGATGTCCATGGCCCTCAATGAGGTCAAGGCATCTCTTTTAGAGGAGATAACAAGGCAGCAAGACGAGATGGTAGCACAACTCTATGCTGAAATTGAAGCATTGTTGGTGGAATTAGTGCTATGTAAGGCGGCAATAGCTATAGGTGCTATCCATGAAGGGCCAACGGTGTAGGTCCCTAAACCACCAAAGTAACAAGGAAAGAGGGATGCTCGATATATTGGTAACTTTCTTTGGAGCACCAAGAAAAAGGGGGTGACATTTCACAAGAAGTTTTTGGGGTCTTTATGGAACTTTGAGATGTTATTCATCTGAAACTTCCTAAGTACCTCCTCGGAGGGAGGTAGATCATGTAATTGAGCTTGAGCCCAGGGCTAGGCCTCTATCCATAGGTCCTAATAGGATGGCTTCATCAAAACTCAAGAAGTTGCATGACATTGGCTTTACTAGGCCTCCCCAAGGCGTCCTTTGGTGCACTCATGTTGTTCTAGTGCAAGCCCAACCCTATGGCTTGATTTGGCCTTGCCTGCAAAAGTGCAGGTTCTGGGTAGAAATTGTAACCACAAAATCAAGCTCAGCTCGACCGTCACGAATTTTTTTTTTTAAAAAAGTTTGGGTTTTAGGCAACTCAAATATAGTATTTTATTAGGTTCGATCGAAAAAGCCTACCTTTTAAGCTCAAAAGTATAGTCTTAGGCATATAAAGTTTGGCTCGATTTTAAATTTGACCCGAACCTAGACCTTGGCCTAAAATGGGCACATTTTTTTGCCAAAGTTTGATTTGACTCAACCCAATCAATGATCACCTCTAGAATATACAAAATGGATGCTCAAAATTAATGGATATTAATTATTTTTATTAATTTCTCCCTATTTCATCTCATCCATAACCATAATGCCTATATTATGACCAAAGCCTCTAAATAGTTACTCGTAATTTTTTTGTTGTACTTTTCTCTCTGTTCTACCTTTACAGTATCACACCACATATTCTATCTCCTTAATTATATTACATATAAAATAATCAATTTAAATAATTACTATCTTTTAGTTATAATATATTATGTTTTATATGAGAATTAATTTAGTTTACGAGGTAATTAATCATTAATTATGAAAGAAGAACATTATAACATAACTACGTTCCATTACAATACCATAACACGTATTAAAGATGCAATAATACATATGCTAATGAATCACAATAATTCTTTTAAAAGACTTCAAACATTATCAACCTAAGAAATATAATCTTAAAATTAAGATAGTACATCCACTATTTTCTATTATTTTTCCTATAAATACTTTCAAATTTAAACTTCAAATATTTTTACTAAATCTGACTCGAGGTCTTTATGCATATCTAACCATTAAATCTTCAATATAAAGAAAATATGAGTCATCGGATTACAAAAGTCATTAATTTCAACAATGCATAATGCCTCGTTGGAAAAACAACAAAAAAAATGATCAATTACCCATTGCCACTTGTCTGCATATCCAACCAATTCCCAAAAAATTTTAAGTGGTTATCTCATTGACCATGGCTTTGCAATTATCTCTCTTATTTATTGCCTCTATTATTTATTATTTTTTAACCCTCTTTCCTAATAACTATGGAAAATTGTATATTGTTGGGTAGGTTTCCTGTTGGTTTGTTCTCTACATCCTATATGTTGATTATAAGGTTACAAGTTCCAAACTGATCCACTCACCCTTGTATTTTTGTAATGGGAATTATGCTTAGTTGTTTAAATGTTATATTTAAAATTTTGTTGTTCTTCTCTTAGTTTGGATTTTGCTATTTCTTTTTTATTTTACATTTTGGCTATAACTTGTAAATTTTAAGTGTTTCGAAAGATGTACTAGTTCAAAATAGTCATAATAAAACTAAATATATTGTACATATCTTTGCGTATTATTCTCTTTCCTAGTACTTTGTAGCTTTTGCAAAGCTATTACTAGGAAAGCATAAATACTGTTAACTAATTTTTTAGGCAAAGACTAAAAACTAGGAAGCAGATTAATACGCAAAGATATTGAAAAGATATTAGCCCTTGGAATGTTTTGATGTGGTTGCATTGAATTTAAATAAAAAATACATACAAAGGTTTGGAAGGAGATCACTGAGTACGTGATTCTAGGACATATTTAAGCTAATCACGTACAAAGATATTCTATGCACTATAATTAGAATATATACAAAATATTAATAATTAAGAAGGAAACTAAATATATGAATATATTCTATTACACCCCCGCCGTCGAAACGGAAGGTTGGTGAACGCTGAGACTGTCCTGAAAATCTTGAAAAAGTACTAAATGAAGACCTTTAGTGAAAATGTCAGCAATTTGATATTGGGAAGGAACATGAAGAACATGTACCTAACCACGTGCTACTTTTTTGTGAACAAAATAGATATCCATCTCGATGTGCTTGGTTCGCTGATATTAAACTGGGTTGCTAGATAAATAAATTGCACCGATGTTATCACAGGATACCAAGGTAGCTTTAGGTACAGGGTAACGGAGCTCAAGTAGGAGGTTACGAAGCGAACAAGATTCAAACACAACATTGGCGACACCTCTATATTCAGCTTTAGCACTGGAGAGAGAGAGAGAGAGTAGCTTGTCGTTTAGATGACCATGACAATAAATTGTTGCCGAGAAAAACACAATAGCCGGATGTTGATCAACGTGTATCACGATAGCCACCCTAGTCCGCATTAGTATAAGAAACAAGGGAAGTGATGGAAGATGGATAAAGATGAAGACCATGATGAAGAGTACCTTTAACATAGTGACAAATTCGCCAAAGAGCCTACATGTGAGTATCCATAAGATGATGCATAAAGAGATAAATTTGTTGAACCCCATATGAAATGTCAGGCCTAGTAAATGTGAGGTACCATAGTGCTCTTGCGAGACTATGATAAAAAGATGGGTCTTCATATGGTTGATTGGAAAAAGCACTGAGCACTGATTAGAAAGAGCTTCATATGGTCTTCATATGTGCTCCTGCGAGGACATGCCGACACGATTAAGAATCTAAGGCGTATATTTAGATTGTGATAAGAAAAGTCCATGAGAGTGACGAGTGACTGCAATGCCAAAAAAAATAACTCAAAGGGCCCAAATCCTTCATTGCAAATTCAAAGCTCAACAACTTTATAATAGGCTTTCGGTGATAATCAATAGAGGCAATGAGAATAATGTCATCTACATAGAGAAGAAGATACGCGGTAGCAGTTCCTTGCTTGTAAATAAAAAGTGAGTGATCACATGTGCTATGGGATAAGCCAAAGGTGGAGACATATGATACAAACCGATTGTTCCATGCTTGAGGAGCTTTCTTCAAACCATAGAGAGATTAATTAAGTTGGAAGATATATTGAGGAAAAATAGGATCTCGAAAACCCAATGGTTGATGCAAGTATACCATTTCATTAAGATCACTATAAAGAAAAGAATTTTTGACATCTATTTGATGAATGAACCATACCTTAGAGAGAGAAATACTAAGAACAATGCGGATGATGGCTAGTTTAACCACTGGACTAAATGTATCGCCATAATCCACTCCAACCTCAAACTGCACCATCACCAACAAGACGAGCTTTATGTCGCTCAAAAAAATTATCATATTTATGCTTATGTCCAAAAATCCAAATAGACCTAAGAGCATTTACATTTGGCGGTCTTGGCACCAGATCCCACGTCTTATTTTTAATGAGAGCATCAAATTCGTTATTCATGGCCATTTTCCAATTAGAGTCATTGAGAACTACTAATGGGTTTCGGTGCAAAGGAGATTTTGTAGTTTGGGCATGTAAGCTGGTATGATATTTTGGGTTGGGCTTAAAAATGCTAGATTGGCTTCTAGTAGTGGGCCGATTACTAGATGACAGGGGGTCGCTGGTCTCGATTTCGGTGAATTGGATAGGTTACGGCATAGGAGCAGGTTGGGCCGTTGTTGATGGGATTGTCTTAAGAGGCTGGTTGTTCATGAGCTATAGCAGGGATGGGAATAGGACCAATTGGGCTTGTGGGTGATATAGGCAGAGGATCAACTTTGGAGGGGAAATGGGTTGCTGCTCATAACTAGTTCTTTAGGCTTCAAAAAGATGGGTGATAAAAGGAGAAAGACAAGAATCGAGAAAGTCATAAGAATGAGAAGTAAGAGTGTAATTTTGAGAAGGGAAGTTATGTTTCATCAAAGAGCACATGTCTACTTATGATTATTTTCTTAGAAGAAATATCATAGCAACTGTAGCCACGATGATTTGATGAATAGCCAAGAAAAATAGAAGGAGTTTATAGGTATTAAAGTTTGTTAATTTGGTTGGATGGAAAAGATGGATAGCATAGAGAACCAAAGACTTTTAGATGAGAATAAGAGGGAATTTGATGATAGAGAACGAGGAGATATGTGATCAAGAAGTTTACTAGGTAAAATATTAAGAAGATAAGTGGCTACTTGAAGAGCATAATGCCAAAAAGTGGGAGGTAGGAAAACATGAGCTAATAATGTTCGAACAATAATGTTGATGGATAGAGATGGCCAGTGGGCCGGGCTAAACCGGCCCAGCTCGAACCGGCCCACAATTGAACCGGGCCAAGCCCGGTTCGACCCATCCTAGTAGTGGGCTGAATACGAACCCCCATTTTCCAGATTCGGTTCGCGAAAAAAGTCGGTTCGGCCCACAATTCGATTCGATTTGATTCGGCCCGTTTATTCGGCTCGGCCCGGCCCGTTGATTCGCCGAATTAGATCGTTGCAAAGTAGCCGTTATTTTACCGTTGCTATTGCCCTATGAAAACCGATCAATTCGGTTTCCATCCTCACCAAAATCTCTCTCAACTCTCTCAATCTTTCAATCTCTCAATTATTACTAATTACAATTAGTTTAATTATTAGTACTAATCTTCTTCTTAATTACTCTCTTAATCTTCATTAGTTATCTTAATTAGTTGGTTTATTATTCTTAATTTAGTTGTTTATTACTACAATTCCTAAGAAAAAATGGATTCAAGAGGTAGATTCAGTGTAAGCAGTTCTTTTGATGATACTACAGAGTTTGCTCAAAACTTGGAGCAACAACTTTTCGGTACTCCGGGTACTCAAATTCCTGAAACTCCAACTACGCAGATGCGTCTCCTTCTTCTACTCCACAAGGTAACTCTTAAGCTTCTAATTATTGATTGTTAGATTATTTGATTATGTTAGATTGAGTTCTTGATGTTTAATTAGTTGATAATGTTGAAGTTGAATTGATTAGGTTAGTTAGATTACTTACTTAGTTATGCTAGATTAGTTGATAATGTTAAAGTTAAATTGATTATTTGTGTTAGATTAGTTAAATTACTTGATTATGTTATATTTGGTTGATTATGTTAATTAATAAGTTAATTAACTTATGAAGGTGAAGGTGAAGGTGAAGGTGATGGTGAGGAAGGAGTACCCGAGTCTACTCAATGTAGAAAGAAACCTTCACCCGTATGGCCATATTTTGAGCAGGTCCTAATGACCGATGCTTCTTCCAAAGGGAAGAAATTCATGTGCTATTGCTTGGTATGCAAGCAATTAGGAAAGAAGCCAATAGCCGCTTATTCATGGAAGACCGGTTATGGGACGGGGACCTTATCCTGTCACTTGACCAGAGTACACGGAATAAACCTCGATGCAACTGAATCCGTAGGAGCAGCTAAATCTTCAACTCAGACACAACTACACGGGTGTATGGGTTCCATGCCTGGAGGAGGTATGCCTTTTATGTATAATCGATATAAAATGATTGATGAAATGACTAATTTTGTCATTGCTAATGAATTACCTTTTAGCTATGGTGAGAGTCTAAACTTTGAGCATTTCACTAGAACCACTTTACAACCTGCTTATAGACGTGTCCCTAGGAACACGCTTAAACGCCATACCCAAATTGCTTATTATAAATATACAAGTAGTTTAATAGAAATGTTTCGCTCTTTTACGGTCGTATTAGCCTAACTAGTGATATATGGACCTCTTGTTTAGGTGAACTTTTTCTTTGTGTAACCGCCCATTGGATTGATGATGAGTGTTATATTCAAAAACGAATCATTTGTTTTCAAGCTATGGAGGAGAGACATACCGGGTACAACCTTAAGATAAGGATAATAGACTGTCTTAAAACCTTTCATTTACTTGATAAAGTTTTTTCCCTTTCATTAGATAATGCTTCAGCGAATACAAAATGTATAGATTATTTGATATCCGAACCAAGCTTAAAGTTGATAAACAGTGGAGAGCTATTACATGTTCGTTGTTGTGCACATATTATGAACCTCTCGGTTCAAGAAGATTTAACTGAGTTAACTGACTTGCTTAACCCTATTAGGAGTGTAATTAAATGGATTAGGATTACGACCTTGGTTAGGAGGAAGTACATGGCCTTGTGTAAGGAAAGATGCCTTAAGAAGCAGCAATGGAGTCTAGATACACCGACCCGTTGGAACTCCACATATAAATCATTAAATACCGTGAGGTTTTGTCCATTATTTATAACGAAACCCGAGCGACTCCAGATGAACTTATTACTGATTTCCATTGGAATACCGCAATTTACATCCATGAAATTCTAGCAGCTTTTGACCATGCAACCAAAAATTTCTCTTATATTTACGACCCTAATATTCATTTAGTTATATTAGATTGTGTTATCGTAGTTAGCACTCTTATCGAGCATTTCAACATCGTTCAAATTAGTGATGTAATTACTAGTATGCTAAGTAAATGGTATAACTACTTTAGTGAATTTCCCGTCATACACGGTATAGCTTCTATTCTTGATCCCGGGGTCAAGACTGTAGGTTTAGAAAACTGTTTAGAATTTTATTATAACGCTTTAAGTTTACAATACATGTCAATGCATATATAGAAAAATGTAAAGATGTTTTAGCTAGTTTATATGATCATTATGCTTCTGTTTATGCACCGTCCGAAAATGTATCGTCTTCTAGTGGAAATTCCGCTACGCGATGGCAGCCAATACTTGGTAGAATTTTAAAAAAATCAAAAACATCGGTTTCTTCTTCTTCTTCTTCTTCACTTTATAATATTAATGAATATCTTTCTTACCAACATGAAATCGATGCTAATTTTTCAATTATTAAGTGGTGGCGAGATCACGAATGGCAATTTCCCATTTTGGCGAGAATTCCCACTTCCTCTATTGCTTCTGAGTCTGCTTTTAGTGCAGGTAGACGAGTACTTGACAAGAAGAGATCCCGCTTATCTCCCGAGAGCATAGAAATATGTGTTTGTAAGAAAGATTGGGATCAGGTGGAGCGTAGGACCCAAGGATTGAGGGAGGAGGACAACGACGAAGACGATCCTATGATGGATGCAAGCGAATCAAGCGACAACCTTACAGGTGAAGGAGGTTCGGGGTCTGTCCCTAATTAGGCTAGGCACAACCGCACAAGCACCCCTCTAGGTACGTAACAGAACTACTTGAGCTTTGATTCCTTCGGGATATGTAGGCAACTTAATTTTGAAAATCAATATTTAATTATTTAATTAAAATTTGATTTTCTAAATTAAGTGCAAGCCCTTTCTTCTTATCCCAACCCCCAAAACATGTTTAATTAAATTTTGATTTTCTAAAAAGTGAAATATGAAATATGATTTTAGTTTACTTATTTTAGTATATGAAATGTGAAATATGAAATATTAATTTTAGTTTACTTATTTTAGTATATGAAATATGAAATTAAATTTGAAATATAAAATATGAAATATGAAATATACTTTATTTGATTTTCTAAAAAGTGAATTAGTTCATTTATTTGAAATATTTTAGATTTTCTAATACGTAAATATGAAATTAGGTAAATATACGTAATTATTTTAATAATACTTAATTAACAAAACAAAAAAAAAAAACGACGTAATTTGGTTCGATTCGGTCATGATTCGGTTTGATTCGCTTCGTGATTCGGTTTGATTCGGTAATGATTCGGTTTGATTCGGTCATTATTCGGTTCGATTCGGTCATTATTCGGTTTGATTCTGTTATTGATTCGGTTCGATTCGATTCGTGATTCGATTCGGTTCGTGATTCGTTTTCGATTCGGTACAGCCCGAATCAGAAAACCCCAGCTCGGTTCGGACCGGCCCGCCCCTCAGACCGGTCCGAATCCGGTCCCCTCCCCCCAGGTAGGCCCGGCCCGGCCCAGCCCGCCCGGACCGGCCCCATGGCCATCTCTATTGATGGACCAAATTTTTCTTTCAGCCTTACCATTTTGAGAGGAGATATGAGGATAAGAGAAAGAGATGCCATTTTGCTCACAAAGTTTGATGAAGGGTCCATTTTTGTATTCGGTGCCATTATCACATTGGATATTTTTAGGCTCTTTACCAAATTGAGTTTTGATATAGGCCCGAAAATTGGTGAATGTGGTAGAGTCTTGGGATTTATTTGTGATAGGAAAAGTCCATAAGAATTAAGAATTATCATCCAACAATATATTAAATAATTGTCTATATAATCATGAATTGAATAGATTTCTCACACAAAAGTAGGATAAGAAAAGATGACCAAGATAACACTTATCATTACATTATTATGTAATGTAAATTCTGATATACCAAATTGAGATTAAAGCATTTCTAACCCTTGTAAGAACCTTGCCATTGAAATGGTTGTCTCAATCTCACTTGTCTGTCTTCACATATGCTTTAAGGTCTAAGACCCTCTAAACTTTTACTCACCAATATTCTCTAACACCAGTTGCATACACCAGAAGTTACCAAATCAAGATGAGGAATAAAAAGAACCAAAAAAACAAAATAACCACAAATAGAATGGCTTCTGAGGCTATATACAAGTAGCACATACCCTGTGCTCCACAGCATTTCTTCTTCAAAGGCAGTAAGGCATCCTTTAGGTATTTGTACTGAGGTAGTAACATATAAAGAATGTATACTCACAATTCTCCCCGCTTGTACTTTCTGATTACAAGTACTGTTCGTGTATCCGAGTTCTATTCTCTTCCCACCAAACTCTAGCATGCATCTCTCCAAATTTTTCTCGACTGCATTACATGGAAAGGTCAGTTTAGTCACAAACAGCATGCAGAGTGACTAAGATCAAGCAAAATATAAAAATCTACAAAAACACCATATTTTCCAATTGCTAATCTCTGCCAAAACAGTAGATAAATTTTTCTTTTATATAATAGACAAAACAAAAACAAGGAATCATCTGAAAGTGAATATTGCCCCTAATACCTTAGAAAAGACTCACCCAAGAGGCAAGTACTAAGTAGGGGGGTTTAGTCTAATGAATTACGGTCTATTATTGAGCCTTGATCTAATATGCGATAACGTCACCATAAAACACAACCCATATAGTCTGATGAACATTAGCGTTTAGTTCATTTTCACCCAAAAGCCAAATATAGTTCATCACAAATTACAATCCAAAAGCTGTTAGGGATCAAATCCCGTCTACATTAATTGTTGTCTTGTTGTTTGTGACTCTTTTTAAATAAAAAATAAATCAATTAGCTGCCTGCTAGTCTGTATTACTGAACTAAGATCCAAAAATCCTTTTCGTATCTAAAGGTGTAAGGGCGAAGATTTTGCAAGAAGAAAATCTAAAGAGCCTTTCTTTAACATAACTTGCTTTCCCACTTTAGACATCCGTGGGACTGATTGCACAATGAAAGTTACTTGAAATTTTCAATGTAAGATTGAGGTGGATTGCACGCAATTATGTTGTGGTCCATGTTCTTCTGTCAATTTTTCCACTTCCCTTGCGACTTATAATTGGAAATTTCATTTATATGGTGGGACTGCTATGTTTAAGTGTACGATCATTTTCTCTCATTGTCAACTAGAAACACAAGGCATCTAAAGGCACTAAATTCATGGTTCTCAGCTACCTCAGGAAATAAGGAGGTCACCCTTATTTATAATGCCATCTTAATGATAAGCCGATAGGGTACATCTTCGACATTTAGTGACAGCAAACTTAGCACCAATCAGTGTTTTGGAAGAGACAAAGTGGGTTCACGTTCTGGTGTACTTCTAAATGATTAGATACGCGCTTAAGTCTTAGGCAATGTCACACACAGAGAAGTAAACCTAAGCATGCATGGAGAACTCAAACGAAGAACAAATGACATTGCAAATTACTAGTCATTTTCCCTAGTAGTATACCTGTACATTGAGTCGAATTAATGTCGGGACGGGTCACATACAAAATGGGCCGAATTGGGCTAAAGAAAATGCAAAAGGGGGCTAGACCGTCCGAAAAGAGTTTAGTTTTATCTATAGAGGGTGATAGTTTGTATGTATCACCATTGACAAGTAAGTAAAAGTCATTTATTATCTGATAGTGCTTAAAAGTCTTAAAAATTATTGGTCTAATATTGAGCCGACTTGATCCATTAAAAACCCAGTAAAATATGACTCTTTAAAAGACTAATCCATTAAATTCATAATTAATTAGACTACTTTACAAACGGGCCGATCAAAACCCTTTAACGAGATCATTCCAATTTGAACGGGCCAACCTTGGAGAACTCAAATGACCAGTTCAAAATTCAGGCAAATTTTCGCATCTTATAGTGGAAGTTGAAAACAATTACCTGAATCTTACGCGTCTGAGCTCCCTTCTCCCGCCAGGCAAAGCTCTAATAGTGATGTAAACTCCTGGCTCGTCCTCTTCCACCCATTCACTCTCCATGTCACTGGCATTGCTGATTGACAGTTCTCCAGATCGATCTCCATCTCTGGAAGAAGTAGACCTCAGTGACTCATCCATTGATGACAGTTCCGTCTTGGCAGTGACTCCGCTGATGCTGGAGTGCTTGGGTGTCGAGGCGAGACCACTTGATTCATATTGTCGTGATTGTTTTGAATGCTGGTCAAAAGAATCTGAGGATGAGTATCCCATACCCGTGTTCATACCACGGTAAAGGTTGCGCGGTAGACTTTCTTTACTTAACGGGGGTGTTGCAGGACTGTCCCCAATCGATGACTCCATCATTTTTGAGTTCTGTATGTAGTAATAGAAGTTAACATCATAATCATGGAAAGTAAATATATAAACATGTATATCATAAAGTACTTCAAGTTATCCTAGTTACTCCGTAATTGATGATCACAATGTACAGCAGAATTGTACCAAAACAGGATCAAACAACCCACCATTTTATGATTTTGTTTGTGTTCTTAGTCTCATAGTTTTTCTTTTACAAAAAGGTGATGATCAAAGAAGATAACTTTCATCTTAACCTCAACTCACTTCACTAAGTTGATAATCTTAAGGATCTTATTAGGTGGGGTGAAATGCAGGAACAAAAGGCCAAATGCGTAAGTAATGACGTACAAGAATGCCCAGCAAAAGGAAAATGGTGGTAACAAGTCCATCTAAGTGTCAAATTAGTAACCTTTTTACTTTTCTACTTTTGGGGTTACATTTGTTTAAATGTATCATTGCAATGATGCATCTCTAGAAATAAGGTTCTCCTTAAGTAAAGTCATAAATCAAGGATCTGGCTTATGTAAGTCCATAATGCAGGTATTTCTTTTGACTAGAATAAGATAAAGATATAAATCTAACAACTTTTATATATATATATATATATATATATATATATATATATATATATATATATATATATATATATATATATATATATATTTATCTAAAATATAGGTGGTATAATCTCATGTACAAAAATAAACCTATTAAATATATACAGAATTAACAATCTCAGGTGTAAAAAAAATTACGAAATAACCCTTAATATATATACGGTGATTTATATCCGATAAAAATTAAAAAAGGGTCCCAAAATAATGCAGGTAAGAAAAGCTACCGGTAATACAGTTTCCCCCATTTTTTGTACTAACAGCTCGTACTGATAACTTGCACTCCCAATATTTTTGTTTTAGCAAAAACGACATGATTTTAAGCAAAAACTGGCATACCATAGAGCTATTGTCATCTTCAGATCTGGGGGGAGTTGGAAGGGGAAAAGCGTTACGACTAAGCCGTTGGACATTGTACAGTTCCATGATCTTCTCGTAGTTATCTGTCCACCATTTTTGGGCTTGCCATTTGTTGAACATATCTCGGCTGATCATCGTAAAACAAACACAACCAGAAATCATAGAGTTAAACATAAACAAGACAATGGAAGAACACAGAATCCGCTCATCCAACTGAACATGTTCTTAATTGGACTTAGTAGAATTACATCAGTGCTGTGGATCCCCACCATTCATTTCATGGTAAGACTTTTTGGGTATGTAAAGATACTCACTTAAAAAAGACTTACGCTCTTTACTCTAACACCCCTGGATGTTTGTTCATTTAACAAAAAACATGAGAATTTCTTCGCAAGATAGCATAACTCACGCATGGGGTCGCATATCTGACACCAAGTACCCTAAACCGAGGCATTAGGCAAAGTGACATAGATCTCAAGTACAAGAGCTATAGACTCACTATTATTTTTATTACTACGTTGTACGTAACTTTCATTTTCCAAGACCAAAAGCTAAAGTCATACATTCTATCTCATTTAATAATAATAATTAAAAAAAAAAAAACACTCCGCATCCTATTATTTCCAATCACATCTACATATTAACTAAAATAACATTTGATAATCAAACCACCACTCGTCACCTAAAACTATATGACCAAACAAATTAAAACAGAGGGAATAATACGGTTTACGAGTAATTAGTGAGTACATTATGCCACCTTTCCTACATTCTTACCTCACCTTTTTAAACAAGCTTTAGTGCCATTATTTAGAAGCAATCATGACTATAGTCTTTAGTGATTTCTAATTCAACAGCTAGCTTTTTACAATAGTAATGGCTTAGTCCACTAAAAATATCACCTAACGACTTTTGACAAAGTCACACCGTCCTCATATCAAGGGATGGATGGCCCCCCCGGGTCATGACATATGGGCATGGGAAACAATATAATTTTACAATAGCAACCAACATTGATTCTTACATCAAGAGATGCCAAACAATGTAATCAAGTCTTATACATATGACAACTTTCTACAATTTATTGCCTAGCTATCTACACTGGTCAATTTGTTCTGATTCAGAGCTTCAGGGCTCAACTACAGCGCTCAAATTTATTGTCATAGCTTATATAATTGATGATTACGTTCTAAGATCTTAAGATTGATATGGCTATCATACTAGATCAGAATAAATCATCATCATCACATATCAAAGTAAACATTACACTCGGTATTTTCTAAGTACTTTTTCTCTGAAGTTGTCATCTGAGTACAACTTCAAACAAACAATTTATCTAGTATTAGTAGCCTACCATCTGTTGTATGGAGTATAATAGTAAGGAGATTAGGGCCCGCCTGAGGAAGTGAGATGAGGAAAATCTAGAATGTGCCTCAGAGTGGTTTGCACCATTGATCATAGATAGAGCGATCCTACTAATTCATCATTGTCACTTCTCCCATCCTACTTCGTATAAACTTCACTTCACATTTTTTTTTTATTAATGGGCAATCTAGTATGAGTTGAAATGACAATTCAATCCGAATCCAATCTTATTTGAAGCAAAAAAGTTTGATTCAAATCCTTTTAGAAAACATCGAGTCTGAATTCGATAAAAAAGTTTGAATTTGAATAAGCCAGGCTAGACTTGAATCTTGTACTACATCCAACCAAATATGATCCGAGTCCGGCCCAAATAAAATTCAGTCTATATTTAATATTTAATATTTTTTCTACTTAGTATTTATATAAAAAATTATTAATTAATTATAAGTTTTTATTACTAGTGTTTTTCTTTTTGTAAAAATATTTTTTCTTAATTTCAAGAAGCCTACTACATAGAAATTAAGGCCCAATCAGAGACTTTAATTTGATTAAATTTTTCTAAGAAAGCTCTTTTTTTAACTTGTTTCTTCTTTATCCTTTCCTTAACCGACAAAACTTACATAACTTTTCTCTTTTCATCTTAGCTTGTCCCTATATATAATATTATACATGATATTAATCAACACATACTTTTACTAAAAATTAAACATCATTCAAGACTTCAAATATTATAGTATTATACAAATAACAAGTAATAATAACACATACGTATATTACCTACCTTTTATTTTTTTTTCTTATTTACATGTTCATTTTTTATTTAGAATGGATGGGCCAACAACTTCTCATTATTATTTTTATTGTTATATTTGGGAAATATGCTCCTCTTTTTTTTTTTATCATGCTTTGCAAAATATCTTAACTTGTATTCTAGACTAACTTCTAATATTATAACTATTATAATAATATTTTACAAAAGTTACTGGATGTATTCTACATAAAAGATAAGTAAAGCATACGTTGGCAAAATGAAATCATGAGTAGGCTTGTCAAGCCAATTCACAAAGGTGAAGTTACAAAATAGTATAAAAAAATATTTTGATGCTTATATTACTATAACTATTGATATACCAATATAGTATAAAGTGTTGTATGTATTTTTTTTCTTTTCTTAAGAGGTTATAATTTAAGATATTATGAGTACATTATGGAAGAAATTTGTATAACATGTATTATTAAAATCTTATTTCCTCACAAATAATTTTTTATATTTACTTAGACGATAGGTTTAAAATTTTGATAATGATGGAAAAATATCAAATATTACTGTATTTTAACTTCTCATTTCTATCCATTAATCTTATTAATCTACATTATAATATATACTTGAAAAATAAATGTATCAAAGTCATCAACTAATATTAAAAATTTAATAAGAGCACAATTCACTATTTTAACTTGTCAAAAAAATTCTAAATATAAAGTATAAATAACATTTTTTTTTGGCTTATGTTAGCATGTTTTCCATGTTTTTCCTCTTCCTTGATAATTTTTTAGGCATAATATTTTTTTTCTATCAAGGGGATGGTGAGCTAAGCTCTCTAGCTTATCTTCAATCTAGTAATGTGTCGCACATTAAAAATGGGAGGCACTATTTAAAACTCAAAGTGTCTCACATCGAAGAATAAATTGGGTGATATTGTAAGAGAAATAACTTTATAAAACCCCACATTGAGAAAAGGAGATTTTATTATAAAATCAAGTATTTCACATTGAAAATTTTTAGAAGAAAACATCACACTGAAAAAAGAGGCAATATTATAAAACTCAAGTATCCCACATTAACAAAAAATTAGGAGATAGTATGAAACTTTATAAACCTAAAGTGAGTTTTTACCATAAAAATAAGAGTACCACATTGAATAAAAACTAAAAGATATCATGAGAGGATAACATTATAAATTACCACCTTGAAAAAAGGAGGCTTTATAATTAAATTTAAGTGTCTTACATTGGAAAAAAAAAATTGAGAGATAGCATGAGTAAACAACTTTATAAACTCTCACATTGAAAATTAGAGTTTTCATCATAATATTTAAGTGTTCTAAATAAAAAAAAAATTGGTAGATAGCTTGAGAGAATAGTTTTATAAGAAAAAAGAAGGTAAGATTATAAATTTAAGTGTCTCACTTTGAAAAATATTAGAAGATACCATGAGAGCATAACTATATAAACCAGTATGAGTTTAAAGTTGATCGAGTTCGATCATGAGTTCAACTTTTGGGTTATCGTATTATAATGGAGGTTCAATGGATCGGGTTGGAATCAGAGGTTAAAAACAATTATCGGGTCGGATTCAGAGGTTCAAAACCATAATCAAGTCATTTTCGAACTCTATAATTTCGGACTTGTATTCGGATCCAAAATAGAGATTCGAAAACTAGGTAGAT
The DNA here is from genome assembly GCA_026401315.1 of Dysphania ambrosioides. Taxonomy (NCBI): domain Eukaryota; kingdom Viridiplantae; phylum Streptophyta; class Magnoliopsida; order Caryophyllales; family Amaranthaceae; genus Dysphania; species Dysphania ambrosioides. The sequence goes on from CM048667.1 coordinate 6,412,336, forward strand.
CAGAGTTTGGATCTTACTAGATCCAACCCTAGTCCTATTCATTTTCATTCCTAAGCATGAGTGAGTATAGACACATTTCACGTTGACAGATTTCATACACCCCACAAAAGAATGAAAATTTTTGCTAGGGAAAATGGGGACCCAATTAACATACTAACATGTACAAGTAAGTGTAGGATAGAAATAGTTGAAACCATCCGAACGTCAAGAAAAAAAAAAGTTGAAAGCCAAGTATAGTAAATGAACATGATGCCAATTATGTCCTTCAATCATATTCATGACAAAACAAAAGATTTCAATTCTACAACGTTCAACATACGTCCAATGCAACGATGCGCACCCATGAAAATGGATATAAGGTGTGCTATATTGTCATGACTTGATTTTTGGGCAAAAGCACGGGAAAATAGGCACAAGCTGACAAACCTAAATATCAAGATCGGCGTGATGAGGCTTCAAAACAAACAAAAATAAAGAGGGCGAGGGTGAGGGTGAGGGTGACCCCACACCCGACATATCGACATAATGCATAATAAAAGTTCATGCAAGACACAATCAGAAATGGCCCACTAGCCAACCCAGTCCTGCATTTAATTCCTCTTTTTCTTTTTCTTACTATTTTAATTTTGTTTTTTATATTACTGGGCAAAAGACTAGATTTCACTGTAACCCTTCGCTTGGGACAACAATCTGCTTGAATATAAATTTTGAAATTAATTTTTTTTTTATGTGAAAATTATTATTTGATTGAAATGGAATTATTTTTCATACAAAATTTTCCTTATCGAAGAACTTTAATAATTAACCTTTTTTTTCTCTAAATTTCTAAAAATTTATGACTTCTTATATCTTACATTTCTCGTGCATTTGCATGCCAACCAAAGAAACAAAAAAGCAAAATAGTGATTCAAAAAGTTTAAAGTTTTTAAATCTCCTAATCAAACAAATTTTGCTACATAAAAAGGATACAGTAGTACAAAAACAAAATTGAAGAGTGAAGTTCTGTTTAATTCTTCCTAATAAAACATTTTATCTTTATGTATGTATGTAATGAAATCTAAACCTGTAACAAGTTTCGAAAGTTCTATAAAGTCCATGATTTAATAACATTTATTATACTAAGTATGAAAAAAAAGATGTCACATGACTCATATCAATAATACCATACTCATATCAATAATACCGTCAAGACCACATTATCAAAAATGATTTTAATTTCTTCCTTCTTTAGAAATTAGTTAAGAGCATTTTGGTTCATAAGAAAGAAAATCACTCAATTTACCTATTGGAGAGCCAAAATTTCTACCCCTTTTTGACCAAATGGTGTTAAGGAAAAACATAATCATCAGTCAACATATAAATACTTCGTATATAGTTTTAAAACACAAATTGTGAAAAGTGATAAGTGAATAGTAAAAAGTATCAACATATAAATACTTCGTATATAGTTTTAAAACACAAATTGTGAAAAGTGATAAGTGAATAGTAAAAAGTATTATATACACACGGCCTCCGTATGAGCGAGCCAAAAGATTCAAAGACTTTTGCATGGAATTATAGAAACTGTATGTTACAATTTTTTTTTATTTTTAAAGACAGCTTCGTTCAAGTGGATTGATAGATAGTTCTTCTACCTCACTCACATCTCGGTTTATAAAAGCTTTCTTTCCTAAAAGTATTGAGTTTTTACACATCAATATAAACATGTCACTCGTATTTTATTTTGTGCACAATCCACACCAAAATCATATTAATGGTCATACAGACATACAATTATTCAACACCCTAGTCCTAGGCAATATGATTAAAAAATAAAAAAATGCTGATTGTAGATACTCTATGATATAACCTGTGTCAATCAATCGTCAAATGTAAGTAACAGTTCTAAGTGTTTGTTCTTAAAAAAATGACAGCACTGGTACTGTTCACGTACGTTTCAAAGCCCGCGAAATATGGGAGTATATTGTGTACCAATAATTATTAGAGTGTCCAAACGCAGCCTATCCTACCAACCAATTTCTAGGCTGAATCACAACCCATTATGAATTATGAGGGGATTTACTACCGATTTAATTAGTTTTGAACCAAACCCAGTATCAATCATTAATGCTAACCCTTTCATAGTTCAACATTACTCCTAAAATATGGAGTAATACGGAGTACTCCAACTCGTTGAAATGAAATTTTTTATGGAAACATCTTTGGTATTTTGGTCAAGTTTTCAACCTATCATTTTCATAAAAAAAAAAATGTTATGGACACATGAAACTTAATTATTATCCATCTATCTTAATTGTTTGGCCTATTTGACTTTTCTCGATTTCAAAAGCACAACTTTAAACGTTTTTATTCTAAATCCGTACGTAGGGCAAAAAATTATGATAGCTTGATATTCTAAAAATTTATAGCGAGACGCAACCAACAAGATATCACTTAAATATATTAATGATGAGAATTTAGGGTCAAACTTTAACAATATAAATAAAAATTAAAGTATAGAAGGACTAATACAAGTTTACACGGATCACATAATTTATGTTTTGTATATTTATGTGAGCCAAATAAAACACGTCTTAATTGAAAATGTAATTTCCAACTAAACGGTGTTATGATAAAAGCGAAAATGGGAGTGATGAGTCTTTGTTTGTATCCCCTACACAATTGTTTACATAGTCATACTGCTCCGTAGTATTTTGAGTAGTTGTAAACTTATAATACTTGCTATTAAGATAATTTAATGAGAAATAACAATTTGACCGTTAAATCAATCAGAAAAGGAAATTGAAGAAGGATGATGAAGAGAACTCACTTGAATCGAATGCGCTTTAAATCATTGCCGCCACGTGGCAAAGAGACAAAGGTGATCAGAACTCCGGGCTCCACCTGAGCAACCCACTCCTTGGGCTCGTCTTCCTCAACCAACACAACCGGGTCGACTCGCCGCCCACTCGCGGACGCGGACATTGCCGGCGTAGCCTCGCCACCAACCGACAACCCCTTCAACCTCGCCTCCATCTCTTTCCCCCATCTCGGCGTCGCGGCCGACGACGACGAGTTAGCGCTCAACGTCCGTTTAAACGCCCTGGGCGGCTTAAACTTCTCAGACCCGGACTCCGACTCAGCGTACTTCTTGAATTGACCCTGACCCGGACCCGGAACCGACCCAGACGAGTTGGGGTGTGAGCACGGATTACATTTGTACGCCCCAGACGCCTTCAAGGCAATCCCTTTAATCTAGCATTCAGAAAGATCAAAAGATAAAAACCAGACGTAACAAACATGAATGAAAGAGACCCAACGCGCTCCTGAGGAGAGTAGGGAATTACCTGAGAGGTGAGGGTTTTAATGGCTTGCTTACTGTTGGGAGAATGAACCGAGTCAGGATCGCTTTGCTGATGATGATGACTCACTGAGTTATGCCCCTGCTGCTGCTTGGGACGAGCAATACACGTTAACATTTTAGGAGGAAAGCAAGGAAAATGAAAGGGAGCTAAGAAGAATGGAAGGAGAAGGGTAGGGAAGGGAAGGAAAAGGGGATGGTAGTGCAGAGCATGTTGGGTTTAATGGAGGGCGCATCTTCTTTAATTTTGCCTCCCACTCTCTTTTCTTTTTTCTTTTTTTTTTTTTTTTTTTACCGGGTTAGGGAATATCTTTACCACGAGGGTCTTTGGGTTCTGGTGGGTGTGAATGCCTATTTTGTGCCTAGCTTCGGCCCGCGCATGAACTTTTGGGCTTAAAACTTTGGGCTTTTGGTCTTTTTCCTGTACTGGTGTAAACTCGTGGAATTGTACTTTTGGGTGTGTTTAGGTTGCTAGAATTCAATTTGGTTTTTAATGTTGATTATGTTTTTGTTCATACCTGATTTAGTTTTTGTTTATAAGTTTAAAACTTTATATCGATTGAATTTGTTCAAATCTTATCTCCCTTTGTTTAATATTGTAAATTTATTCAATTTTGGTGTATTTTTTTTCTTTCATTTCTATTTAATTCTTTGTTGATAATTTTAGAAGTATGTTGAATATTCAATATTACTATGTCATAGAGCACATCTCGATGGAATAAATGAGACCCAATGTTTTGGGTTCAAGATACTCAATTCTATACCAATAAGGAGACTTAGAATGTGGAGGTAGTTATGGAGGATTTTTCGGAGCAACTCCAAGAAATTGGAGAATTAAAAAAGAATATGTTAATCATGTTATCCAATCAATTTAGATAGTTATTCTCAGCAAGTTTCCAATACTATTCCACTTCTTCCAAAGAAATATGGTGTCACTACCTCTAAGTCAATTGGAAATCTTGAATTCCAAAAGTAATCCAAAAGCTCATCAAATCAATAGGACAACCCAAAAACTAGGTCATCGAGTAAGCCTTAACTTTGTGAACTCTAACACCCTTGATAAGGATACGTTGAAGATGCAAAAAAATACATCACCCTGCTAAAAAGAATTCCATTGATCCCTCTTCTACTTCCACCTTACTCCCTATCTAATGTGCGTATAATCCCTCTTATCCTAAGTTCTAATATCATAAGTATTCTGACATAGGAACGCCTGTGGATTTGATCAATTACTCTTCTTGCTTTGTCAACAGACGTAGATATAGATGACCTCTTGCAGTTGTCTCATCGCATTGCCCTGGCTTTGGATGACATATTCCATACAGCCGAGAGACATCACATTCTCTTTTCTTCTCTTTTTTTTAAAAAAGCATAAAGTTTACCTCCATTGATAAATGTTAAGCATCTATTTTTATTATATTAACTTAATGTTGATTAAGTTAAACTTAACAACAAACTTATTATCATTTTTTGTATGTCCTCATAAAATTAGAGTTGGTGCAAATTCGCCTAATCTATGACCTACCATACAATTTCTTATGTAAATGATTAAGTGGTCTCATCCATTATGGATAACAATAGTATGGCCAATCATCGTGGGTATAATGGTAGATGTGCTCATGACCAAGTTACTATTATTTCTTTTTTCACCTTTGTATTAAGGTTCTTATTTTTTAATAAAAGATTTACTACATAAGGATTTTTTTTTTGTGAACATGTCATAATTAAATTACTCATGTACTTTTTTTAGGTAAAGAGGAAAAAACTAATTCTATTTTATTTTCTTTCCTAGTTATTAGGTCAATGATCTTCTTCCAAGTATGGGATGATTCCAAGGGTTTGTGGGGGGGTTTCTACCGATTGGGGCCCTCCCTTCACCACTCCCATGAGGATGGTGTATAGGGTTCATAACTACTCCTCTTACTACATGATTCTTACCTAGCCAATACTTAGATCTGGCTCTACCCAACCTTTTTTGGTTCACTCCAACATTCCCCACTTGTTCGACTGTTGCTAAGCGATGTTTGTATATCAAATGGACCACACTAGAAGGTAATTTTAGTATGGATGATTTTCCTTCTTTTGCAATCAGTTTCGCTACAACACCGTTACTCTTACTAATTGTCCACCCCTTCCTTGTGTGATTACTATGGTGTGTATGGTCGTGCCTAAGGGCATATCAGTCATAGGTAGGGAATTTTCCATTTTTATAGAAATTTTATACCAAAAGTAATAATTATAGCCCCTCTATGATGTAAAGCCATCCCAATAGTGTATAAGACAAATGTATGCATTTTGATTAGGGTCGTATTCTATGGTTATGATTCTACCATATACGTTTTTTTTATTCCGTCAAAAATTAATTTTACGGTATAGACGCTTATGACCTCCCCCTCTATGCCTTGTATTAATGATTCCTCTAGCATTACCATCCAAAGTTTCCCAAAATCTTCACAACATCGAACCTTGGAATCTAGACGTAATAATTGGCAATCCCAATAGACATAATACTCTGTTTGGGACAACCAATGGAGAGTCTTTATATGGTGACAACAAATCGCTTGACCCATGTGATGGAGGTTTGAATGGAGACTTGGATAGAGCTGGACGTTGGAGCTGGTGGTAATGATGATGTTACCTGTTGAAATCCAATGCCTTTATAGGCTGTTATGTGATGTTTATATGACCACTTTTGCTTCTAACCTATCTTAATGGTGGGTTATATAATTAACCTTAATCCTGATGATACCCCAATCTCTTATATGATACGAAATGTTCAAGGGGCCGGGAAGCAAAACTTTTCTAGTAACACTTAAATACATGATATATATTCACAAATCATGTGCACTAGCTCTCATTGAGACGTAGATAGGAGGTGCTCAGGCTAAAAAAATGGCATCATTGTTAGGCTTTAATGGTCATACTAGAGTAAACGCTCATGGTTTTAGTCAAGGAATTTATACATATGGAAATTAAGCAATGTGGTGGGGAACTGTGGTATTTTACGACAATCTATGCAAGCCCGGATCCTTCAAAATGTCAAAGTTTATAATAGGAACTAATTCTCAACGCAACATGATAAACCCTGGTTGTTGGCTAGTGATTTAATGAGATGAGATTTAGCTGGGAAAGGAATATATCATGCCAAGAGACCACGAGACATTATGAGAGGTTTAATGATTATGTTAATGACATGGGGCTTTTGAAAGTAAAGTTTATGGGATCTTCCCAAACGTGGGCAAGAGGACATTTAGTTGAAACAAGGCAAAGTTCTTAGTTTGACAGAGAGCTTTATAAGGGAAGTTGGGGTTTAAAGTTTGAGCTTGCCTGGGTCAAACATCTTTCAACAATAAGTTCAAATCATACACCTTTATTAATCTCCCCTAATGGGTTTGTTATCAAGCTACTAGGCTAACCCATGAAAAGTTTGATGGATTCATTAAAGAGAAAATGATCTAAAGAAAATTCCTTGATGATGTATTTATCGATTTGGCTTTGGATTACAGGAGTACAAAAGAAACAGGTGGTCGGGTGGTTCACGTCGAGGGATACTAAAACTTGAAAGTAAGCTTCGTAGATTGGATGGCATCTTAGAAAGGGAGGAGATTTTTTTGGTATAAGATATTAAGAGCGGGATGGATGGTAAAGGAATCCCTGCTCACATAAATAATACAATCATAGCACTACTCCCGAAAAGTAGAACACCTAGAATTGGCTAAGCAATTTCGTTCTATAAGACTTTTTAACGTGACTTTATCATAAAGACCATTGTCAATAGAATCAAACCCTTACTACCTATGCCCATCTCTTATACACAAGCGAGTTTTGTTTCGGATAGGCAAATCACGGATAATATCTCCATCATGCAAGAGGTTATACATATATAAGAAAAAAAGGCAAACTAGGCTACATGGTCATTAAGATCAATTTTGAGAAGGCATATGATCATTTGAAATGGTCTTTCATTTGTGAAACTCTCCTTCATATGAATCAGCACATTTCGCTAATCAGCATAGTCATGGGGTGTGTTATGACGACAAATTTATAGTTTTGTGGAACATACGGTGAGCCAACCATGAGTTTTAAACCCTCTCATGGTATAAGGCAAAGTGATATATTGTCTTCATATCTTTTTGTAATGTGTATAGAAAGACTTTGCATAGCTATAGAGGAAGCCATAACTTTGATCATATGTGATTTTGCTAGCCGAGGCCTCGACTATCCAAGCCCAAGTTATTCAAAGCTGCCTTGATCAATTTTGTAAGGCATATGAGTAAAAAGGTTAACACCTAAACAAATTGAGTGTTTAATTCTCTAACAATGTCACAGCCCGAGATCAACTAAACATTAGTTCTTTGCTAAGTATTGAGAAAATAGATAACTTGGGCATGTATCTTGATATGCCTCCTTTAACGCATAGGGTAACAAAGGACACATTTTGCCACCTCTCTAAAAAAAATTGATCGAAGATTGGAAAGATGGAAGTCCTAATATTTGTCTCTTGTTGGTTGTGTTACTTTAGTTAAGTCCACATTAAACACTATGGTTAATTACTCCATGCAGATAGCCAAGAATTCCATGTATGTGGTTTACAATGATATTGATAGAAACCGAGAAGATTCAGGGGGGGGGGGGGGGGGGGGAGGGAGGATGTACGCAAGGTTCACCTTATCTCTTAGGACATCGTCCAACTCCTAATTTCACAAGGAGGGCTTGGCTTCACTTAATGAGATAACCTAACACTGCTTTTCCCACTAAAATTGGTTGGAGAATACTTACCAATCCCATTGTGTTATGGGCTAGGGTGCTAATCCACAAATAATGTTGAGGTAGATGTGATCTTAGCATGTTCACCCCTAAACCTGCTATGTCAAATGTATGGAAGGGCATCATAGAAAAAGCCAAATTTTTATAAAATGACATATGTGTTGCGATAAGAGATGGTATTCAAACTAAGTTTTGGGATCACAAATGGGTGTTGGATGTTCCATTGAATTTAGCGATGATGTATCCAATTCCAAATGTTATGAGGAATGTCACAATGGAGGAAATATGAGAATTTGGTGGTGGTTGGGTATGGGGAACGATTTTCTCATTTCCTTAGGCCAAAAATCCTTAAGGTTATTTAAGCTCGTGAATTATAAGAAAATCCTAATGTTGTTGATCTTGTATTGGGGTAATTCGCCTAAGGGACATTTCACTGTCAAGTCAGCCATGTCACTTATTAAGAAAGTAAACCATAAGCTAAATGATGACATTTGAGAGCTTTTTTGGAGCTCTTGTCTAACAGGGGGTCAGGGGATTCTTATGGTTGGTATGTCACGATAGGCTGATGGGAAACCTGAACAGATTCCAGAGGGATCTTGAGCCAACTCTATGCTGCCCCATTTGTGCAAAAGAGGATGAAGGCACCTTACATATCCTACATGATTGCAATGCAACAAGGAAAGTGTGGGTATCTTTAGGAGGTCCAACTAAAGACTTCTATCGCAACAACCTAAGGACTTGGCTCACTCAGAATCTTGACTCCCATGGCTAAGCCAACTCCACCCAATGGCCTGCATACTTCTGCTTAGCGGTTTGGTGGATTTGGAGATGGAGAAACAATGATGTTTTTTACATAAGTGGTAAAATTCCACGGGATTTTAAAGCTTTTTATTCAAGTTTGTTTTAATAAAACTTACAAAAGCCTTAATAATCAAGAAGTTGAGGAAGCTAGCTTGAGGAGGAAGAAAGATGAAATGTTTGTGAGATAGAGCACACATCAGTGTTACGAAAACATCCACTTCATCGAAAAATATGAGAAGTATAAATTTGTGTAAAATATAAAATGCTCACAATTATGAACAATTTTCTATTTTCATATTATAATCATATTAGTATCGATATTTGATTTTACAGGCATTTTCACGCAATTTAGACAAACTACCATGCCTATAAGAGTATATAATTAAGGAAACTTTATACAATTAAGGATGGATATAATTAGGGATGGCAATGGGTTGGGTTAAGTTGGGTTCGGGTTCAACCCATTTGGGTTTGGGTTAAAATATGTCAACCCAAATCCAACCTGTTTATTAAATGGGTTGAAAATTTTGACCTAACCTAACCCTCTATGGGTTTGGGTTGACCCAACCCAAGCTATTTAATATGTAAAAATCATTTGAATTTTAAATTTTTTCAAGTTCTATGCAATGCAAAATAAAAATCTCAAATCTTAATATAGTTTTAGTACAACTAAATTGAAAAGTTTGGCAAAATGTTAAGAAGAGGTAGATAACTGTAAGAAGTGAAGAAGAAGACGCGAAGAGATGAAAAAATGAAAAATTGAAGACTAAGAGTGAAGAGACAGAGATAGAATGCAAATAGAAAGTAGAAACTAAAGTTGACTAGTAGTAATTATGACTTGAGTTTATGACCCGTATTAATTAAACCCGACCCATATATAAAAATTATACCCAATAATAAACAGGTCGGGTCGGGTTGAAATTGCGATTTCAACCCGCCCCAACCTATTTAATAATTGTGTTGGATTGACTCATTTAATTAATCGGGTTGAAAATTTCAACCCAACCCTTTATAAATGGGTTGAGTTCGGATCGAATTGACGGATTTGGTCAACTTTTGTCACCCCTTTATACAATGATTAATAACTCAATATGTAATGTAATCACACACTTAACAAGAAATAGGATTAGGTGAAGGAGTAAAGCAAAAGAAGACGCAAGAAGTTTTTCTTGTTCTCTAGAAAACTCATTCATCCATAAATGGTGTTTCCCGACAATTCCAACCTTTCCTTGCTTCCTAGGCAAACAAATAAGATGACATGAACACTCTTCACTATTTTCATGAATGCAATTCATTTTATAAATAAATAAAAGAATAAGATTCTTACATCATCCGCCCACCGTAGCGAAAATGCAGCCGCAAGTAGCAAATCTATTGTAAGCTGCTTCCAGAACAGCGCTGTCTCGTCCACGTGGAGCTCCCTACTCGCTTTGTTGTCGAATGGGTCGCACAGTCGCCTGCTGCGTGGGTCCCACCTGCTTTCATCATAAAAGAAGCCCAAAAAAAATGAACAACTAACAATCTCTCTCTTTCGTGGCCACCGGCGAAGAAACCACCGTGAAACTTCCAAATCGAACCTAGCGGCTTGCTAGTTGGCCGTTAACCATTGACCGTTAACCATTTGAAAATCCAAAATCCAAGCCCATACAAGCCGCAGCTACCGGCATCGGCGGAAGAAACGATGCCGTTTCCACGGCGGAGGAAGGGGGCATCCCCCCCAACAGATTCAGATTCGAGAATAATCGAGAACAGAAACGATGAAGAAGAGAAGAAAAAGAGGAGAGAGATAGATGAAGAGAAGAAGAAGTTGAATAAGAAATGGTCATGCATAGACAGTTGTTGTTGGTTGGTGGGACTAGTGTGCTGCACATGGTGGTTCCTGTTATTCCTATTCAACGCAATGCCAGCTTCGTTCCCGCAGTTCGTGACAGAAGCCATAACTGGGCCCTTGCCGGACCCGCCCGGCGTGAAGCTTCACAAGGAGGGACTCAAGGCGAAGCATCCCGTGGTTTTCGTCCCCGGGATAGTTACTGGTGGGCTTGAGCTCTGGGAGGGGCACCAGTGCGCTGAGGGGCTGTTTCGGAAGCGCCTTTGGGGTGGGACTTTTGGTGAATTGTATAAAAGGTATTCACTTTTTTTTTTCATAATGTCGGGCTTTGTAAAGTTGTGTCCTTTACGTTTCATTTCTGGTTATGTCGTTGAAAATGTTTGTGACTCAAGCTATCTTACACGAATTTGGCCGTTTTTCGTACCCATATCCGTATCTGATCATCGGTGCTACATTTCACTTTTGCGTTTTCGTACTGGTATTCTAGGTCTCAAGTTTTGGAGTGGATTCAATTAATTGTGTGTGGCCTACGATTTGCTGGAGAGCGAGCTTAGTCTTACAAGCAAATGAGTCAACCAGTATTGTATCGTTAGTCTCTTTTCCAGTTAAGGACTATAGTGCAAGATAGCATCACTTATTTCAGAAGATTGAGTTGATTTCGACTAGCAAATGGGTCAGCTACAGTCCGAATGGTTATCTAATGGATACCTGAGCTTCTGACCGAACAAGACTACGAACTTGTTTTTTTTTTTTTTTTCCAGTCTAGAAGTATTCACGTATTGCTAGCTTTGTTCGGTTGTTTACTCATATATATAGAGCTCTTGAGTAGCTGGAGTGTGTTGCATCTTGAGGTGAGAACGGCATTCAGCAAGTCAGTTTTGTCATTGAAGTAGGGACGAAAATAGCTGCAGCCGAGAAGTGCCCAATTGTTTGTCGAATTTTTCTTTGCAACTTATGGTTAGCAGTCATTGCTACAAGAGTCTCAAATTGCATGGTACAAGGGATGTGTAAAGGTCCTTTCTTTTTTTTTTTTTTATTCGGCTTGCTGTAGGTTGGATAAGGAAGTGTTTGGGGCTAGGAGGTTGTTCTTATGATCACTGGGCACTGTGAAGTTCTTCGATTTATTCTTCGTGGTTGAGCATCTGTGTCTGAGTATGTCCAACTCAGTATGTCCGTATCCAGCCGTCGTGTTATTAATTCTGCCTTCTGTCAGGACTCAGGAGATATATCACTGTGTTAAGCTTGTGTAATTATAGAGGTTTAGGAAACATGTCATTGACCTAATTTGGGAAAAATAATAGAGCGCTACAAGATTTTGTTAAAATGTGTGTGTGCTCTTTGATAACCTCCTTTAGGAAGAAAATTGAGCTGCCAGTTATTGGAAAATTTTGAGAAATATTATGTAATGGCTACTGGGAGCTTCTATAGGTTGTATTGGATGTGCTTGATCTATGCATACATTGATACATGCTTTGAAGGTGCAATTACGAAGCCTAGCCTGGTATCCGTGCTGCTTGCCTTGTGATATATACACATTAGATTGGTTATGTTGGAAGAATCCATAACGCTCCTCGGTTCACTGTACTGCATTATATTCCGGGGATGTGGGGTTGATACTCAAAAAATCAAAGTTATAGTCACACAAGTACACAATGTATTGTGCTTATTTGCAGGCATCTTATCCATTTCATTTCTGTCTTTAATTTTCCTTATCAATCATCTTTGTCATCTCTTCAAAGTAAGATGCAATTCGATGAGTTGATTGCCTGAAAATGTGCAGTATTGGCACCCTTCTACATAAGTACATAAAAACGCAGACTTATCTTGAAAATATTTGAACTACCACCAATACTAGATATAGTTTTTACAGGTAGAAAATAAACTATGTTACTATGTTTAAGCATGTAATGCTTGAAGACATTGCTACTGATTAGCACTCCTTTATCGTTGTCCTTTAATTGGTTTACTGAGAATCAATAACCAGAATTTTCGGTTCATTGTTCATTTTAACTTATTATGAAGCTGTGGTCTGTTGTGCTCTAGTTATTGCCATCCATTGAAGTTAGAATCTTCTTTGTTGTTTCCCCTTATTTTTAATAGATTGCCCAGAGATGATGCTGGTCATCTTAAATGGGGCTGAAAATGAGCCGAGCTAGCTCGCGAGCTACTCGGGATCGGATCGCCTTAAGCTCGGAATTAGGCGAGCCCGAGCTTTACAAAAGCGAGCCCAAGCCCGAGCTCAAACAATTCAGGCTCGAGGGCTCGACGAGCCTAAACGAGCCGAGCTTAATTAAGGGCATAATTGAAACTAATCTTTAAATAGAATCGAGCTTAATTACTCGAATAAGCATTCAACAAATTTGAGTTAAGTGACGAGCTTATACCGAGCCGAGCCGAGCCATGAGCTTTTGTCGAGCCGAGCCCGAGCTCAAATTTTAAAACTCGGCGAGTCACGAGACCGAGCTTTATGAGTCTCAGGCGAGCCGAGCCACGAGCTTTTCGAGCTCGGGCTCGGCTCGGCTCGATTCCAGCCCTAATCTTAAATCATGAATGCTGCTTTTATTACTCAACTTGGATGTCTAGACTGCGCTATTGTAAGTAGTTTGGCATGATGATAGCTGTGTCTAGACTCGTCTATTGTATTATCAGTTCCATAGAAATAGATTTGATTTCCGATATGATTCAGTTATTTCATTGTGCTTGATATTATGAAATTAAACTATTGTAGAATTTTTAATCCTTAATGCGTACTTAAAATTTATTGGAAATTTTTTGGCAGACCTCTTTGTTGGGTTGAGCACATGTCTTTGGATAATGAGACTGGACTGGATCCGGCCGGTGTAAGGGTCAGACCTGTCTCTGGTCTAGTGGCAGCTGATTATTTTGCCCCGGGCTATTTTGTGTGGGCTGTTTTGATTGCAAATTTGGCTAGAATAGGGTATGAGGAGAAGACTATGTATATGGCTGCATATGATTGGAGAATTGCATTCCAGAACACTGAGGTACTTTTTTCTAGGAATCCTTAATGTTTGAGAATATATTGCTACAATAAGTGATTCAATTTGAAAAACTTTACTTCAATTTGTTTGAGTTGGGTTCTAGCATGTTGTGGAGTCATGGGCTTTGGTATGTTAATTTAGAAATCTTAATATCTTGCATTGGATATATTTGTAATACTATGATTTTGATAAATCAAAAGCCACATGGAGAGGCAGTGCATTAAACTTTTGATTTGTGCATTTCATTCATAACTATAGCGTGCTGTAGAAATAGCATAAGAGAAGTAAATGATGGGTTTAAAGAGAAGGATTGTTTGAAAATTTAAGTTAGACAACCTAAATTAGAATGTTATACTTTGATGTTGATAAAACATTTGGAATGAGCAATCTAATTTTCACTTTAATGGATAATGATCTTGTATGAAATTTCATTTCATTGTTGATTGGAGTATTATTTGATTAGTATTTTGAACCCCTCAACAACAACAACAAAAAACTAGTATTTTGAAATATATACAAAAAGATTTTGTTTTAGATTTTCCAAAGTTTTATTTGATAAGTAGAAAAGTTTCTTAATTCTATAGAGGACTGTGGTTTAGCTTTGTTTGATTAATACTCATGCCTGTGGTGTATCTTAAACTAGCTCTCAATCCACGCGAAAAAAATTGATCATGCACCTTCCTAGGGAAAAATAATATTCAACTTATCTGTTCTTCCATACGCACTGATAATGTGATCTTCTCAATCATGCTTGTAAAAAAGTGTTTTGCTTTTCTTCGGTGAATTCAACAGGTAAGGGACCAAACTCTTAGCAGGATAAAGAGTAATATAGAACTTATGGTTGCTACAAATGGAGGGAACAAGGTGGTTGTCATTCCACATTCCATGGGTGCTTTGTACTTTTTACACTTTATGAAATGGGTTGAGGCACCAACCCCAATGGGAGGTGGGGGTGGATCTGATTGGTGTGCTAAACATATTAAAGCAGTGATGAATATTGGTGGACCATTTCTAGGTGTTCCCAAAGCGGTTTCCGGACTTTTCTCGGCCGAAGCCAAGGATATTGCTGTAGCCAGGTCTTGTTTTCTCTCTTTCTCCCTCTCTTTGCAAGTTCGTGGATACAAAATATTCAGTATTATGAAAATAGTTCATTAATTCTCAAATAGAGTTGCACATAAAACCTTAATAAAGGGGGAGAAAAGGTCTAATCTATGTGAATAGTTAATTTTAGAAACTAATGGAGTTTGAAAGAATTTTGTTGAAGTTATCCTTTATAATTTGTTAGAGGATGAAATGCATTTGCTGTGGGGGATAATAATTTGGGTGATTCCTAAAGATAATCATAGTCTGCATTAAAAACATGGAATGACACATGCAATAAACTATAGAATGATAAGTAATCAACAACCAATTCCAATTACTCTCTCTTAAACTTAGTCTTGGATTATTTTATGAACGTTCCATTTGTATCCAAAATTTGTAAAAGGAATTATTATCTTGCCTTTGTTTCCATCTTATATTCTTTTCACTATGTGAGGTATATACAATGTATACAGATTTATTAACCACTATCTTTTATTCTTTTCAGTAATTGAGTTATGTACATATGTAGATTTCTTAATTACTATAATAGGGTTAAAGCAAACAGATAAAGAGTTGCACGTAATTAGTACCTTAAGCGTGTTGCTTAAAAGTTGAGGCTCCTAGTTTTCTGGACAGCCTTTGAGTTGGAATTCATCATAAGATTAGTCTTATTATTGGGTTGTAGCTAGCTATGAGCTAGTTAGTCTTTAGTTGTGGCATACTATTGCCACTGTAGTTGGCATACTATCAGCTTTTGCTGCCAAACATAAGTAAGTTGGATATTTGATTGATTAGATTTTTATAAATATCATCTAAAAATAACAAAAATATAAGAAAAGAAAGTATAAGAAATTGACGTGGAAAAATATAATACAAAATAGAGAAATACTGGGGATTTAGCCAATCGGCAGTTCCATTAGCTTCGCGAAAAACATGTCTAATTCATTAATTACTGAACTTACTAGTAAGGGTATGATTTTCTCAAACTAAAGGCTCAAACAAAATACTTCATCATGGTCCTACACCATCTCACATTTGATAAAAAAAAACCTGACTATCTTCTATCACATCTACTTTCTCAAAAAATGAAAAGAAAGAAACACACAATATTTATAACCAAGCAACAACTTGTCCCCTGAAATTATGTATCAAATTTGACTAGGACTGCTGCTTTGATTCACTGTATTTCTGAAATGTAGAGCCTTTGCTAGTGCTATTGGTGCTGTTATTACTTCATTTATTTTGGATAAAGGATGTGTATACTATGCTGATAATGATTACAAAAAAAAAAAAAAACTTAATTTGGTATAGGTCTGTTGCACCATCAGTTCTGGATAAAGATGTATTTGGTCTCCAAACATTGTTGCACGTAATGAGGATGACTCGTACATGGGATACAACCATGTCAATGATACCAAAAGGTGGGGACACCATCTGGGGTAATCTCGATCAGTCCCCTGAAGATGGATACAACTGTGTTACGAAGAAACAAAGGAGTAATGATACCCTTACCGAGGGAAAAAATGGGAAAAAATGTCTGGATTTATCAGGAAAAGGTGCACATTTTGGTAGAATTATATCATTTGGAAAGGGTGTAGCCGAGTCTCCTTCTTCAACGATTGAGAGAATTGACTTCAGGGTAAATCTTTCTTACCTAGTTTCCTTGCTTTAAAAAATCAAGTATTCACCAGTATCTTGCAGCGAAACGTAGACCTAAATCGATTCTCAATGCTTCTGCTAAAGTTGGGGGTACCCATATATTGTTGCAATTTTCCTAATAAGATTAGGGTAGGTTGATGTGGAGTTGAATATACATGGTTATTTTGTTGATAAATTGATAACACACACATATTATGTCTTCTGCTTTGTATTATGTAATTTGCAAAACTCACGTGTTGAAGTGAAATTCAAAAATTTCAGATATGGGTCATTCTATTTACCTGATTTTTAATTAATTTTCTTGGCCTTTACTCATCCGATCTTATTGAAACTTATTTTGGTTATAAATTGTACTTAAGTAACCCTTATTTTTCCTGATATGATCTTATTTGATCTGATCTTTTTTTTCCGGAAATAAATGGAAAGAAGGTGAACAGAATAGGGCACGCATGGCCCACTTAAGGTGTTTTGACTGTTGACGTTCTCTCTAGTGGATCTCCTATTGATTTAGTGAGATGAGATTTACATTAGTAGCATTCATTGATATGTATTGACACTAAATAGAGTTACCTATGATAACGTCTAAAACCTGAATTGTTAGAAAGTGTGAAGTGAAATTCTTCAATGGCCTAGCCAGTGGGTAATATTCTTTTATGACCATGGGTAAAAGTTGTATAGTTGGATATTGAAAGTGAATTACGGCTTAATATTGGAGTCAAATGTGACGATGGTGGCTTTCTGGTAGCATCGATGTTATATACAAACATATTCTGTCAATGGGGTAGCAATTTGGCTTTTGGATTGAGGATATAGAATGTGATGTTGGGTTTAAGGAGTTCCTGGTTAGGATGTTTGAATAGTTCATATAGGAGGCTGTGGATGATGATACTTTTGTGGTGACTGGTGGCAATGATACCTTTACTGAGATCAAGCGCCATTGTTTTTTATCTTCCTTTTCATTTTTTTATATTGTTGGGAGAGAGGGCATTTCAAATGAAACTGCATTATAGCGTCATGGAACCTATTTTCTTGATCTCCCTTCCCCTTTTACAGTTTGTAAGATGAGCTGTAGTGGTTAATTGCGGCATGTTGCTGTCTCTGGTGTGCTTTGTCTTAGCTTGAGACTTGTTTTCAAATTTTAGAAGCAGCCTTGTATAACTTTCATTGTTATACATCTAATACATGTTGTAAATATGCTCGATACCATTTACTAGCGTAACTTAAAGTTGGTAAATTTTACCTATAAAGGTTACCTAGGTCCGTTTTAGTAACTTGTATAGACCATTTCCAATTAATGTAATATCTACTTCGTATGCTAGTAATTGAAGCCTGGATTTGATGGAGCTACCTTCTTTGATGTGGGCAAGGAAACGCTATTATTATGTAATATCTTATTAATATC
Organism: Dysphania ambrosioides; assembly: GCA_026401315.1. Classification (NCBI taxonomy): domain Eukaryota; kingdom Viridiplantae; phylum Streptophyta; class Magnoliopsida; order Caryophyllales; family Amaranthaceae; genus Dysphania; species Dysphania ambrosioides. The sequence goes on from CM048667.1 coordinate 6,430,215, forward strand.
CTCATCAAATTGAGCGCAGAAAATTTAATTCGTAAGTCAAAATCTAGAAGATGGCTGGTGAAATTTTGTCAGTCTTAAGTTAAAGTTGGTAAAACTTGAACTATTCGACCCTAATTTTCTCGTTTTACATTCTTGCCTTTTCTTTCTTTTTTTATGGGTAGGTGGATGGGTGAGAGTTCATGATTCTGAATGTGTCATTTTGTTGTTCTACATTCTTATTATCATTGCAGTCCAAGTTTCCGTTTGCCGCATTGCTATTGGCATTCCTTAGATAATTTTCTATGCTATGCGACAAAACTTTTATGTTGGTACTTTTTGAACTGAATTGAATAGAAATTGAATTTGATTAATGCTTTGATTTGTTTCTTGCTAATCAATTGCCCTCTCTATCCTATCATCCTTGAAGTTTTGCTCCAATGTACCCCCTGCCGAGGGTAAAGTTACACATCATTATTTTGGTGAGTGCCGCTAATTCTCTGATTTTTTAACAGGGTGCAACTATAGGCAACAACCTTGCTAATGCAACCTGCCGAGATGTGTGGACGGAGTACCATGACATGGGCATTCCTGGCATCAAAGCTGTTGCTGATTATAAAGTTTACACTGCTGGATCAATATTAGATTTACTTCATTATGTGGCTCCAAAAATGATGAAGCGTGGTGATGCTCATTACTCATATGGCATAGCCGATGATCTGGATGACCCCAAATACAACCATTATAAATATTGGTCAAATCCATTAGAAACCAGGTGCGTTGTTGGCTGTCAGTGCTGTCAGAATGATGTAGTCATCTTGTCTAATGTACATATGCTTACTTTGCTTCTGTATACAATGTACAAAATTGATTTTTATAATTTAAACCTTGATAAATTTGAACTTGAAGTAAAAAAAATTTAAAGTTAATGCAGTACATTCAAAGTACAGCCATGCATACTTCTTGAGTTCTTGGTGTTAATCTTTTGCGGACAAAAAGTTTCTGGCTTCTTAAGTGAGAAAAGGCTCTCATTTTAATAAATTTGTTACGAAATATTTTGTTTTCTGTATGTTTGGTCATGTGGGACTCTGGGAGTGAGGTAAGAGGTTGAACTTATTCTCTTTGTAATTCATGCTTCCTGCTTTACCAAACATGCAGATTACCAAACGCCCCAGATATGGAGATTTTTTCTTTGTATGGAGTTGGGATTCCCACTGAGAGAGCCTATATTTACAAGATGAGCGCAAGTGCAGATTGTTACATTCCTTTTCAGATTGATACAATGGCCGACAGTTCAGATGAGTGCTCTTGTCTCAAGGGCGGCGTTTACAATGTCAATGGAGATGAAACTGTTCCTGTTTTAAGTGCTGGTTATATGTGTGCTAAAGGTTGGAAAGGAAAAACCCGGTTCAACCCCTCTGGTATGCAGACTTTTATTAGAGAGTATGATCATGCTCCTCCAGCTAATCTACTAGAGGGTAGAGGCACCCAAAGTGGTGCGCATGTTGATATAATGGGGAATTTTGCGTTGATTGAGGATGTAATTCGGGTAGCAGCAGGTGCTAGTGGAGAGGATTTAGGTGGCAATCGTGTATATTCTGATATTTTTGATTGGTCTGAAAGGATTGACTTAAAGCTGTAGTCAATGAGGTTAGTAACTTATTATGCTATATCTTGGTTATCTTTAATTTTCTTTCCTCTGGTTGACTTCTTGAAGAATTTCAGGATTTAGGATTCTTTTGAAAGATACAACTACAGAAAGATGATGAGATTCCCACAGTAGGACTAAATACTTAGTTGGAGCTACTGGTTCGTCCCATCTATTCCCTTTCTCGGCTTGTGCCATTGTTCATACTTTCTTTGCTGTTTCTCGAATCCCCTTGTCCTTTGCTACGGAGTACTATATGCACATGAATTGATTTCCTATTTTCCTTCATCACAGGGCTGGCATTCTAGTAGGTTGCTTTCACGATTTCAGTTATTGCTGATTCAAAACAAATAGGACATGTACCTTGCTTTTGTAACACGGAAATCAACATCCCAGATAATGTGTGGTGTGTTGCTGTGCTTGTGTTCTTCTTGTTTTGCTGCTGGAATTTGGATGCTCAATTCTTTATGTACAGAAGTTCAGTTTATTACAAGGTGCAGCTTTTCACCAACCGTTATCTTGTAGGGGTTTTGGTGTTGTAGTTTTACAAAATGTACATTTTTGAATCATGGTTGTAATAACAATTTTGCTGTTTTCTTTAAATAAGGAAATCAAGTGTAGAATCTTCATTTTTTTTTTGGAAGGAAATCTTGTGGGAAGTTGGCAGAACAACAACGTTTGTAACTTTTATAGTTGGGAATTTTGTGGAAGTGAAAACTCATTTACTTTGATAATGAAAATCAACTCTGGGATGTGATGAAAATTTTCATGCAGGAGTATTTGGCTCATCAATTGAAAATGTCAGAGGCCGTTTCAGCAGTTGATTACACAAACTTCTTCGGTCCTTAATGTAGATGACTTTTCATATTTCATATTATTCTCTGCAGTTGGAAGGTCTTTATCTTCGAATAAAAGGAGACTACTTCTAAAAAATGTTTTTAAAAAAAAAACAAAGTTACAAGATATTGTGCAACTTGTGTTAGCTTAAGGTGAGTTTGTCCTTCGAGATTTTTTTTTTTTTTTTTTTTTTTGACAAATGGCTTCGAGATTTTTTGATGAATTATGTCTTTGTAATAAAGGTGTATTAATTATTCCTTTCACCACTAAGATTCACAATGGGAAAAGGATACAACTATACAAGTAGGTAATGGTATCTACAATAGGTGACTTACTAATGTCATCCCTCCCATATATAGTGAGAACACTCTCCCCTAATGGATTTTTCTCCTTTCTTTATCATTGGCTCTCTGTACCATAATTTTGGTAGAGAAAAGTTGGTGGGGGGAGTTTGCAAGGGCTTGTTAAACACCGCTCCCAAATTTATCAAACCACCCCCGAAATTACTATTTTACCCCTTATCCTTCTCTCACCCTCCTTCACTCAAACAATCACTTCTCACTCTCAAACCCCAACTCATACCCATCATCTCCGTTACCACCAGCCATTGTTGCCGGAACCACCACCCATTCACGACAATTGACAGTAAACTTTGTAAAACATCATTAAAAATAGGAGAACAGTAATGAACATTAATTTTATTACGCAAACCTGAAATGCCAAATATATAAATCTTCATTCATAGTGGCTTCTAGAATTAGGATTGTGTTCTTGTTCTACCTGCAATATTGACCTTTCCTTGCATTAGGGTTGTTCTTCCACTCTCAATCCATGCAATCAATATAACTAATCATGTTTGAAAATTGGTTGGTTCTTTAAAGAATCTTTTGTAGGTTTTCATATGTCGAACTTCATAGAACTTAGTTTTAAATTGCTTGATAACCCCTTTCACGAAATTATTTTAAGTAAATTTTGCACACTTATTTCATCAATTCATAGGTAATCATCAATTGAGTTAGGAGCCAACCCATACACTTACTGTAATGCATTTTTGTAGTCTTTCTAACCCTAATCTTGCAGTTGCATTTTATTTTTGTTGGAAAGTTCATTATTTTCTATTCATGATCCTTTTAAATAGAGGTCTCTTCACTCAAAACCTCTGTCAAAACTTATTTTCATAGTACACTAGAGGATCCGTGAAGTTATCTCTAAACAATTGGTCATGCCTTCTTCATGGTTTCTATCCATTCGAACAATAATATTTTCATCTTAATATTAGGTTGTGTTTGAGGTGGATTTGATGTGAAACAATATAGTTGGTAAGTGATTGATGACAAATCATTAATAATTTCATCAATTTCTTCATACTGATCATATGGTGAAGAAGATAAGCTAGAACTTTTCTTAAAAACTTTGTTTTTGGCATAGTAATTTCCAGAGGAGATTTTGAGTTGGGAGTAGAGGTGATTAAAGGTTGGGCATGGCCAAGCTTTGCCCAAAGAAAGTTACCCATTTCATGCTTAGGCATCAGGCCAGGTCAAGCCTAAGAGCGGGTCAACTTTTTTTGCCAAAACTCGTAATTTGGACTAAAAGGAACTTTTTATCCTTTTTTAGGTTGCATCTAAATGTTGGTAAAAAATATTAATTTAGGATTGCCTAAAACCCATCTTTAAATTTTTTTTTTGAGGATGATCGAACTATGCCTAATAATCACACCCAAACTTTATGCTCAGACCTACTCATTTTTTGAGTTAAGCAAGTGAGCCTGGGCCACTTTGATTAGCAAGTTGGAACAAAAACTGCTACACATGCTATATATAACATATGCTTTATATAATCCAAAAGGCAATGAATAGTAAATTTTTTAGATTAGACGAATGTGAATTTGATGCATATTTTTCATCATGATAAGGTGAATATGACAGTAAAATACAAACTTTTCATTGTCATAATCTAAAAGTGATAATATCAAGCTATAAGAGACATCATATAGACTATAGCCTTTCACCTGTAGAAGAAAATAATTTATTAAATCAGTGTTTGTAATTGGACCACTGTAAAGTATGATAATTAACTGACAAAGAGAACAAGTAAATAATAATAAAACTAAATTCAATTATATAATTCATAAATATTCATTGTGTAGACATTAGAATTGATACAAACTTTGACTATTATTGATAAACATAAGAGACAAAATAATATAATCTTGAACTTTAAAATATACTTAATATTACATTAGGACTAAGCCGAAAGACTTAACATTACGTGAAACTTAAATAAAGACTAAAAATAATAACTAAGATGACATAAAACTTAAATAAATAATTAACTAAATATTACTACTTGATGATTTTTAAATAACTACTCATATTCTGCGAATAATTTCTCCTTAAACTACTCTTTACTAAAAGTTAGCAATGTCTTTGACAACAATGTTTGCAACAACAAATAGAATTTCGTCTCCTGCGCATTCGTCTACATTTTCTCTTCTTAGTACATGCTTGGATTGGAGATAATATATTAGAGGAGTAATAAAAGTCAAAGTAATGGAAAATTAAGTTAGTGAAAGTGGTTTATAAGATAAATGTAGTGTTAATATTAGGATGAAAGGTGAGCTAATACCCTTATTTAAGGGGTAATAGATACATATCATACATCTATGGTAGTTATTATCATCATAATGAGGGTAATAATCAATTTCCTAATTTTTTCTTCTTCGTACAACCACTATAATATTTTCTTTTCCAGCTCATCCCCTTATCATCACCTTTATTTACCTTCATTTTTTATTAGTTTGACTTTTATCACCTCTTAATCTATCTCCCTCAATCCTCGATCCAAGCATGTCATTAGATTTTAATATTTCTATCCTCTAATTTTAATTGTCTTTGCCTCTTTCTTTCTTCCTTTCAAATTCAAATTTCTCATGTTTTAGAGTGAACTTCGAACATCAGTGTAACCTTCAATCCGTTCAACCATATTGAAAACAATTTATTTTGTTGCGACCTTATTGCATTTTTTTTTTTGCCTTGGCTTTCTTCAAACTATATGGGGGACCTGCAATTACGAAGCTGCCATTAGCATCGTCTCTACTTATGTTGCCGCTACCACTATTATTTTAAGCTCCATTTTCATCATGTGTTCAGCATCAACTTTCTTTCTTCTTCCCTATCCATATTCACATTGTGAACTTTCTCCACTTCATATATTCATTTACCATCTCCTAAACATGTTGATATTTGAAGCTCCTTGCTGAATTTCATATGAAGTTCAAAGTATGGACATTTTATATAACATCTGTATCATTATGCCACTTCCCATAATCTCTTAAATATTGTCCTAATTTTTTTTTTTGGGTTGCTCTAAAAAATTGTTCCATTCTTGTAAAAAAATTTCACTTTGGTTATCCCAACTTTTTTTTTATTATGGTTAAAAAATTATTTTTTATACTCAGTAGTTACCTTTAGAGACGAAGAAATATACATTAGGAATTTAAGATAAGGTTGACAACGGTTAAAAAAAATGGGAGGGAAGGCCTCATTTTCATTGACACAGAAAAAGACGATACGTAGTAATAAATTGCATTGGGAAAAGCCAACCAAAGTCTCCTTTAACTTTACTACAATTAACTGTACGCTCTATGGTTTTCCTGTGTTGAGTAGTGGTGAGATCACAAGCTTCCCTACCCCTCCTGTGCTTCTTACTCTGTCTTTTTATGTAACATAACACTATTTTTTTTAAAGTAGTTCACTTTGATGAACAATCAGTTGGTAATTGGAGCGGTGTCCATTCACTCCCATTTATTGCCCACTATTCACTAGTCTTCCCTCTTTCCCTAAGCACCTAATCCAATAAAATACTGTAGCTTGAAAAATAGATAATTTTAATAAATTGACAAAAATTCTAGTGAGAGAAAGTTTAGAGAGACAAAGACATGGGATTGGGGGTTTCAAGGGGGGAAACATGCCCAACTTGAACCCAGCAGCTCTATTCTTTGCTTCCCTTCTTCAGATCCCAAAGGGCAAAGGTCATCCCCTCTTTTTTTTATGCTTTTTCTTTTTTTTTTTTTTGTAAAGATTAAATTTTTATTGTTTTGTACTTTATTTATTTAGTAAGATTATATCTTTCAGGTGTACTTCCACTTTTATCATCTGGGTACGTGTTAAAATTACTTGACATAGGTCTGAAATTAAATTTTGGTGTTTTTTCATTTTTACTGCATGTGGGGTTTTTTTGGATCATATGAATAATGTTACTGTTGTTATTAGTATTATTGGAGAAGAACATGAAAAGTGAAAGTTTTCTGTTTTATAAAAAAAAAAATTGTTGTTTTGTGCTTGTATGTGTTTCCTTGCTATTGGTTGGTTTAGAAATATCCATGTTAGGAGTTGTTTGTTTGTATTTTTGCTTTTTGGGGGTTAGTTTTTGTTCATATATCTTTTTACCCCTTTTATTTACACTTGTTTTTCTTCCTATTAATTGTATGTGTTAGTTATATATTGTTTAACATTTTATTTTTGAGTTTGATGATTGTATTTTCTTCCGAAGTCATTGGGGCTGAGTATATGTCAATGGATTGGTTGAGAGAAAACACTTGAAATGCTTTGTCAATTGTCACTTTTTTTTGGAGTCTTTTCATGGTCTCATATGATTGGGCTTATGTTTGTACGGATTGTTCTCTTTTGGAGGCTTGGTTTTTCATTAGCTCTACCTTCCTGGCTATCTTCTTACCAATATTGGTAAGGAAGAATTGCATTTCCTCTAGTCATCTTCTGTTTTTGGCATAATTATATTCATGCGCTTGCTGCATGCAACTGATTGCTAAACTTAACTTGCCGCTCACAGTTAGGTGACTGGTGCTTACTCGCATTCTTGTTCTTCTTTGTCTGCTAGGTAAAAACTGTTGAATCTATGTCATTTGTGTGTCCTTGAAATGTTATGCTCATGATAATTATTCATCTAGTACGAGGTTGTCATTTGGGGTAATGGTATTGAATTTGTGTAGTTTAGCTTGGAACCGGATGTTTTATGTGCATGTGCTGTGCGCACTTGTTGTTTGAGCCGTATCATCTATCTTCCTGGAGTGGTTCCACAATGAACCTTACATGTAGAATTATGCATTAAACTCTTGACTGTTACCTCAAATTATGAATTTCAGAAACATTTGTACCACATATATAACAAGATAAAATTTCTGCTTCATGACATATGCAGTGTTTGATGACACCTATATCCTCAGAACAATCGCTTAAAACAATTTTAGGTGTTCAAGTTATCTGAATTTTGGAGGGTGTGTCAGTGCCTAAGAGAAATGTGATGTAACTAGGTTAACTGGTTTTGATCCAATCTGAAAGAAGAGAAATGTGATGTAACTAGGTTAACTGGTTTTGATCCAATCTGAAAGAAGAGCTTCTTTGATGTTATCCTTGTGTGCTTTTCCTTGGAAAAAATTCGAATTTGTTATTGAGTGAACATGGTTGTGGTGTGATATCCACATCCAACTGTTTCTGCATTGGCATTTGTACTGCTGTGTTTGCTGCTACCTTCATCTACTTGAGAACAATTCTGTGAAAGTTAAGACGTTGTTGATTGTATTTCTTAATCGTTTAAGCAAAGAGTTGTCAACCTGCCTGATGTACAAGCTCTATTATGCTACCATGACTGCTCCTTCTTTGTAGCTGTCAATGAGCAGCATTATTTTTTGGAGAGTGAGGTGTATTTAGTTAATGAACACCACATTACTTTATAGTGGGGATCTGCAGAGATATAGTAGAAAATTACCTGGGAATGATATATTTTTTTTTCCTTCCCATAATTATTTGAGGTCTCTTTATGACTTTTTGTGAATCATGTACAATACTTGTGTCACAAGTTCAATTTTGGTAATGATTTTTGCATGCTTACTAGATTCCGATTAAAGAAAACATCTGAGAATGTGTGAAGTTATGATTAATATCATCTCTTGTTACTATTATTTCTAGTATTCTACTATAAACTATGGCTACTGAGCTTACTGCTATTGTTTTATATTAGTTACTTTCTTCTTTGGTATTGTTCTGGCTTCGTAGTTTGTTCTTTCCTTGACTACTTCTGCTGTTATTGCTACTTTCAACTTGTTACCTAAAGATGTTCTCTAGATGCTCTCTCAACCATTACTTCTCTTCATGTCATATAGAAAGTTGTCCATCCTGCGTGATATAGATAATAACTATACTAATTGCTGCCTTGCGTTTTTTTATCCAATGCATCATTTTGCATTTGCTTCCTCATAGCTGTATTATTCCGGAATTATAATGTTCATATTATTTTAAATGTTGAGAGGAGGGAATTTGGCAAGGGCTTGTGTAATTTATTTTAATAGAATGAGGGGGGGGGGGGGGGGGGGGGGGGGGTGTTGTAGAAAGGAGGAAAACATTTATGTTGAATCATAGTCAAAGCATCTTTATATGCTACAAATGGTTATATGATTCAATCTATATAAAATTTGCAGATAGCTGCTGCCTTTGACCTTTTATTATTAAGGATCTTAAGGAGCTCGCAAACCTACCAGTTGCAGAACTGTGCAGAAAATCTACACGCATAGAATTTGTCTAGTTGCGTGTTAGTTTATCAAAATGTCCAACTTGTATGGCAATTGTCCTTCACATTGGCATTCAAACGGCCAGCAGTATTCTGACTCTTTGTCAAAGGGGTTGAGCTTGAAAGTGAATTCACCCCCTCAACTTCATCTAAATGTGGGCTTCCATTTACAAGATCAAGACTCGCCTTCAAGTCAATCAAGTCAGTCTAATCATGGTTTTACTGCTAACGCTGGGACTAATTCTCGAGACCAATGCTTGTCATCTGAGTCTGGTATTTCTTTATTGAGACCCCTTCTTCCCTTTTTGTTTGTTGAATGGTAGTGATGAAGATATGATGATTGTATAATTAGAAATGATAATGGTATGACTAACAAGTGATGCTAGCACAGAATAGAGTGGTGTTTGTCTAACGCTTGTCAAGCTTCCTTGTGTTGATTATCCACAATGTTAACACACTTTCCTCATTTTTTCTTTCTCAGGTCAAGAAGTCAGCTGTGGCCAGAACCAAGGCCAGCTTAAGCCAGTCTATTTGATGGCTCACCCTGAAGCTACCTATAATACTGGTCAAATAGATTACAGCCGGGCAATGGTACGCATTATTTGATATTTGTCTCCTTTTGCTTTTCTTTTTTCTTCCTTCTTGTTTTTTGGAATATTCTGAGACCTGAGATAACTCCTGTCCTTTTGGCAGGCTTGCATGCCCTATTCTTGTGGTGATCCGTACTACAATGGGTTGTTGAGTGGATATGGAGCAGCACCTGTTGTAAGTCTCGATAAATCTTATTAAGTAGCTTTTGTATGCTGTCATGTATTTGTTTAGAACATTATACAACATGGGCACTTAACATGAGCTTAGATTACCTTAAAATCAGAGATCTCTCTTTTCTCCCAAGAAGTAACTGATAAATAGTCAAATACAACATACACCATTTTTTAGGGAAATTGAACATACATGGGGTTTTGGATTGGATATCAAATAGATCTATGCTATGGACAGTATAATCTGTGTGACTGCGTTAAGCAATAGTCCTCTGTCCAATAAAAAATAGTCCTCACTCATTGTTTTGGTGAGTAGTCTTATATCAACAAAGATAACATTTTAAATAAAATTAATAAGATGCAGAAAGCATCAAGGATATGATTGATTGTAACTATTGAAAACTATTAACGTGCTTGTAAATGTGACACAATGTAGAGAATTTATTAACTTGTACCTCAACTGAATGTTTCTCTAGAAATTTTGTAAAAGGTAGGGACGTTTTGTTATACTTTGTGGTCGACATAGGAAGTATGACTTCCTATGAAGTTGTGATTTCAAGAGACTAGAAGTGCGAAAAATCATTTCTTAAAACACATCTTCTTCCTTCTCCGGATGGGAAGTTGAAATTCCTGTGCTTGTAAAACCAAACACCAGAGATTTCTACTTGAACTCCCTGAGACTTCAACTTCCTGTTTGAATCTATGTCAACCTGACAATCAATTTGTATAGATTTCTTCGTGTTCGATACCGTCTACACCTAGACGGAGCTTGATAATCTTTCTATAAATGTAGTAGTATGTTGTGATTTGCTTAAAGATTAAATCCTTCTCCATTGCCTCGGATTGACCAGATTCAGCCTCAAATGATGGGCTTAACAACTGCAAGAGTCCCGTTGCCTCTTGATATATCTGAAGATGAACCCATTTATGTGAATGCTAAACAATACAATGGCATCCTCAGAAGGCGTCAGTCAAGAGCAAAGATGGAAGCCCAAAATAAGCTCATCAAAGCTCGCAAGGTATGTGTTTCTCCCACTTTGTAAGCTCTATCAAACTTCATGAGTCTCTTTAATGTTCTGTTGATGATCACATGATATATTGATATTCTTTGCAACTGGATTAGGGGTAATGCTTTTGTCAATAGACCTGTGCTTACTAACGTCTGTACTTGTAATGTTCTTACTGACATAAACAGAGGTTTTAGCCAATCTAATGGACATCATTGCATCAGACACTGTGTCCAGTGTAAAATTTTACTAACACTCCTTCCGTAATGTTGTAATATACACCTTTGTTATATTTAGGAGGTTTTTTGTCACCTTATAACTGAGCCTATGAGGAATATTGATCATAAACCTATACCATTTTATGAAATGAGACAACTTTTGTTGGACATTATAAAATAGTCTGTACGTAGTATTATTTTTTATTCTGTCTAGAGAGTTAAACAATTGATAAATACATTCTAATTGAGCTTTCCATCGTTTTGGCAGCCTTATCTTCACGAATCAAGACATCTTCATGCCCTGAAGAGGGTCAGAGGAACAGGTGGCCGTTTCCTTGGCACAAAGAAGCAGCAACAATCTGACTCAACCTCTGAAAATGTGAACCATAAGAACATTGTGTTTGAATCCCATCAATCACAATGCATGGCAACTGGCAGCTCAAGCATCTCCAGCAACAATGCCTTCTTCCAGCAGCAAGACAGTGGCTTGTCTTCACATACTGGTGGAACCATGCAACTGAACAGAGGTTTCGTAAACAGCCCGAACCAGCAAGCCCCAGTGGTCCGGTGAAGTTGAGAGGAGAAACCACAACTCATCTCTGACAAGGCAATTCATTCTTGGCTATCAAATCTTTATGTTTCTTCTTGCTTGTATTAGCCTCCTGGCTTATTTTAAGTATGTGGGACTCTAATAAATGAAAGATATGAAAATGGAGTCTGTATTTAAAACCATCGCTGTTCTGGTATCTGGAGTTGTCGATGACAATGCTCTATATGGATGTTCTGGTATCTTCATGTTGGTGGATGGTTTTATGAGTATTGTCAAGAACATATTTCTTCTTAACATATGTGTTGCTCGTTTCCTCAAATGCTTGCCTCCAAAATGTACCATATGTGATTTGCCATCCATAAATTTTACTTTTCAACTCAGAAAGTGAAAAACTTATTTTGTACATTAGTTTTTCGATTAACTTTTTGCACAAGTAATACAGAGTACCAGGTTACTTTTTTTTGTGGGGGGGGGGGGGGGGGGGGTGGGTGGCAATTACACGAGTAAATTTGTCCAGAAATTATGTTTTGATTACTTAAGTTGTACTGTCAAATACTCCAACGACTAGTGAGACAAAACTTTTTTGGTGAAAGTTACAAGACTCGGTCATTCTTATTTTCTAGTACAGGGTTTTCCTCTAAGGGTCGGGTTTAACTAAGAAGCTCTCAAATTCCACATTTAACTTCAACACCACGCAAAACTTTGTTTGTCAAAGCAATCGCAATCTAGCCATGTGGCATTGAAGAATATGTAATTCAAAACTAGAACCTGTAAACAGGTAAAATTTTTACAAAATGGGAACTGAGCATTATATGTCCCCCAGAATTTTAAAAGAAAACTCATGTTATCAGAAAATTACCTATCGAGATTTCAATGTTCGCAATAATCACATGGAATTACAAAAGAACAGTAGAGTTATCTCCAAAAGCACTATGAGACCAATAATTCACCATCCATATTTTGCTTGCGTTTCAGCTTTAGTGAGAAATCCTTTAGAACGCCGTTCAGCAAGTTCCATTTCCTTTTGCTTCATATCAAAGTATAAAGAACCAATTTGATGCTTTCGTTTGTGCTGCTTTGTTGGCTTCCCCTTAGTTGAAGCCGGCTACAAAAATAAAACATCTGGTGTCATTACTAAGAATACTAACCAACCAAAGCATTGACACTAGTATATTAGGCAAGCATTCAAAATAAACTCAACAAAACACCCATAGAAATTCCAAGTTGGATCACATGTCCCAATTTGTGTCTCATCTTGGGTCTTCATTCATGGCAGCAACTTGGGCATCAGGTACAATGAGAATCTTCTTAATCAGGAAAGAACTGTAGCAGATAGGAGAATCACATACATAATGCACAGGCATGGGATGCATACAATTTACAGACCCCTCCAGGCCCAGCCCTTGACCACAAAAAAAAAAAAAAAAAAAAAAAAAAACTCAATAGTTCCTCTATACAGACATCAAATCTTAGACAGTCAAAAGACTGGAAACAAGCAAGGATAATGAAAAATTAAATAAGGTGAATTCTCCATAGTGGAAAGAACTATTGGCTATTGTCTAAAGCATTTCATAATTCGGAACAGGTCATTAACTTGTCCCCAAAGGTGTTTTAAGGCTAAATAATGACTTGTTTCTAACCATTAGGCACTAAATCACTAACCTACCCTAATAGAATCCTAATAAATGCTCCCCCACTCCAAGTCACTAGCCACCACTCCAACCATCCATACTGCCCCTGCTATTCTGCTAAGCCCCACCATCAGTCCAACCTACCCACCTGCCCCTCACTGGTCACTGCTGCCTCTACGCTTAACAAAGGCAACGAATCATTCAATTTTAGCTATTTCTTCAACTCCACTACTACGAATCAATCAATTCCCAGAAAATCAAATAGGAATTGAAGTTCTTGCTGCAGTTATTAATGACCTGAGGTGGTTGGGGGGGGGGGGGTTATCCAAAAAATAGATTACATTTGTATGCCACAACAGGCAAATTGATGAAGTACACCGATTGCTCAATAAATGCCTAAGAGTGATGATTCTGATTATGTGTGATGGGTATGATGAGTTAGGCATGTTTAAGGATGCACTTCCACTACACTTTCTAAATAAACTCAGAGACAATTTGAAAAGATAACTGCACGCAACAAGGGGATTTAGTCAGGCAACAGGTCTTCAAACACATAAAAATCTTGCACTCCAAAGAATCTGATGCTCCTACTGGAAAGGATAGAGGAGAAATACTAAGAGGCTCTTGAAGAACTGAAAGAATCAAAGAAAAGAATCTGCCATCAGAAGAAATGATCAATGCTGAACCACCCTTGGATGAATATTTCAGTTATAACATCTGATTGGTACATTGGTTAACGCAACAATATCCTAAAGTTCCCTAGAAGAGTTTCTTCTTTCTTTCTGCAGAAACTTTTCTAATGTATGACCAGCAAAAACAGAGGACAAGTTGTCCTCATAGCAGCAGTAACAGATTACAAATTACCCAAGTTTCTTAGAAATTCCCAGACTAAATAAGTGCTTAGGATGTAATTCTATCCCAAAGTAAATCACTAGCTAGTGTGGTTCCTATGAAAACATGTGAATTTTGTTCTTACCAAAAGCACCAAATAATTCCCATAACAATGTCGCTCAAACTAAGCCTGGATAAAGGAGGAAAGTTGTGGTAGACTAGTGATAGCCAGCATCGAACTTTGTCAAAAACTATGAACATGACCAAGAAGATATTTATGTCAGCAACACGTTGCGCTTTTTAAATCTAGGTGTAGAGATAAGTATTCAAGCATTGCTAGGTCATCGCCTTAAAGCGGCGCGCCACATTGCCTAAGTATTGCGAAATATGACCATGGGTAATTGGGTTCTAGGAAAGGATTTAGAGGAGTGTGAAGACTAAGCTCTATATCGCATCTTGGAATGTAAGGTCACTCATGGGAAAGTTAGTTAAGATAGTAGAAGTATTAATGAGAAGGAGAATCAACATTTTTATGTTTTTAAGAGACAAAGCGAGTTAGAGAAAGAGATAAGGTTATTAGTCCCTAGGGATATAGGTTGGGGGCAAGTACACAATAGAGATAAATTTGGGGTTATTATAGATAATCGACTAGTAAATGATGTAATTCAGGACTATAAAAAGGGTGAAAAAACAATGAAGGTGAAGATCGTTTATGGAAGAGGGATTGGGAACATTGTGTGCACGAGTAGGTGTTGAAAAAGTTTTTAATTGTCAATTTTGGAAGAAACTAGATGAAATGGTACAAGGCAAATCCCAAATAGATGAGCTTTTTATCGGAGGATATTTAAATTGCCATGGGGATGAGTCGTTATGGGTATGAGAATGTTCATGAGGTTTCGGCTAAGAAGTAAGGAATGAAAAAGGAGAAACTATCCTAGACTTTGCGCATGACTTGTTTCTGGCTAACAAATGGTTTAATAAATACGATGCCTATTTAGTAATTTTTCGAAGTGGGGCAAATACAACCCAAATGACTATATGTTGGCAAGAAAGATGGATAAAGTAGTTGTTTTGATTGCAGGAAGATTAGTCTTGGATATTTGCATCAAGGGGAGAGACCTCCAAGGGAGAAGAAAATTTGAAAGTGGAGATTAAAAGATGACAACGTCAAGGTTGTGGTTGAAAGATTAGTTAAAGGAACCAATTGGGTTCTCGAGGAGGAGATTGACTCTACTTAGATAACAAAGGAGGCACAGGATAGAACATTGTAAAATGAGAACATTAAATTAGAGGTCAAGAAGAAGAGAGTATGCTACTTTGCTATGGTAAAATTTAAAGATGAGAAACTATGACAAGATATAGGAAAGCTAAAGTTTCAGGGGAGAGAAACCATTCGAGAGACTATGGACAAGGTGTATAATTTAAGACATATTAGGCTCTAAAGTGGGGAAAAAATCAATATAGAATAGCTAAAAGGAGAAAAATGTTGGTTAAATTTGTATGGTTAAGTGCGGGAAGGATATAAGCCAATGATTCTTATCCAAGATGACGAGATTAAAAGCACATCAAAGGAGTACTTTAACAAGTTGTTCCATAGAAATTAAATGAGGTCTATAGACGACACAATTATGGATAAAATGAAATTAACTAGAGGAGAATACAAAAAGTGAGGTGTTACAAGAGGATTACTTTGATGGGCAATGTCTAAGAAGGGCATACCAAAGTATATCGACCTAGTTAATGATATGAACCAGGAAGTTACAACAAATGTTATGAGTTATGGAGGAGTAATAGAGGATTTCTCAATTACAATTAGGTTACACTAAGGATCTGCCTTAAGCTCCTCTCTTTTCACGACAATCTCGGACGAAGTAACAAGGTCCATACAAAATAAAATACAGAGGCATTTGCTCTTTTCGAATAATACTATTATGGCTGGGATAAATGCTATAGAGCAATAGAAACAAATGTTATAATCTAGAGGTTTAAATTTAGTAAGAGTAAAACATAGTATATAAAGTGTCATTTTAGTGTTAGGAAGAGACTAAGTGAAAATAGTGTAATTCTGGATGACATAGAGTCACATGAATGTTTCAAATACCTAAGATTGGTTCTTCAAATGAAAGGAGACATTAATCAAGAAGTCACCAATAGAATAAAATCTAGTTGGCTCAAATGAAGAGATCCAACTGGATTTTACTGACATTGTGGCTTAGAGAGTTGGGCTTTTAAGAAGAAACATTTTAAAACAATGAGTTTAGCAAAAAAGCATATATTAAGTGGATGGCGGAAACACTGATAAAATTAGAAATGTGGATAAACAAAAAAAAAAGTTGGAATTGCTAATATTAAGGATAAGATAAGGGAAATCGATTGCAATGATTTGGGCATGTTAAATGCTAAGTAGTAGATACACTGGTGAGGACGGTAGAGGTTTGGGGTAACCGAGACCACAAATATGATTGAGAAAGACTAAAGATGACTTAAATGGAGGGGGTTAACAAAAATAAGGAGAAAGTGGGTTTACTAGAATTTGTAGCTCTAAATCAGAAGGAATGGAAGTGGAGGATTTATGTGGATGATCACGTGAAATAAGCTTTAGGTTTATATAGTTGACCCCATCTTTTATTGGATTAGAATTGGCTGTGTTTGTTTGTTAAACAATAACATCATCTCTTTTTCCCTTTCTCTGTAGCAATTCCAAAACCGAATGAGGAAAAATAGAGGATTTCCATATGCCTCCTCACTATTTGACAACTAAGGAATAATGATCTCCTAATGAAAGTTTCTTAATTATGAAAGTGTACCTAAGGACTTGCATGGCCCATTCAAAGACCCAGTGCACTCTTAAGTGTCTTTATGAAAAAAATTGATGATTATTAAGTAATTTCTTAAAGGATGATAGATGTGTCAAACACATCCTATCCTTCTTAGATCTCCAAATAGAAGAGAAAAAAAGCTAAAGTATTAGTTCATAGAGTTCAATGACTAGTTATAGTTATTCAAAACATCTAACACTATAACCAATGGGAAGAAAACATGCTTTCGGCATTTTTTAAGGTTATGAATAATTGCCAAGGTGGAATAACCCAAGATATTGAAGCATACAACAAATGCTGAATCACCATCATCTTTAGGGTGACATCCACTCTAATGGACAAAGAGAATGATTATTGAGATCACAAATTAGATGATATTCCTAGTTGATTAGGCTTCTTTTTAATCAAGGAAAAAGTAATAGGTATGGCTCAGAAAGCAACCAACCGAAAATCCATTAGCAACAATAAAAAAAAACCAAGGAACCAGTAAAGAAATGAGAATAAATCTAATATCATAACTTCAGAACTCAGCATACTATTCATCCTAATAAACTTTCCTTCAGCAGTTAGTAGGTAGGCATAATTGCAAAATATTCTGAACTGACTCTTAAAAAGAAAAAATAGACTGAAGACAGCAGGTACTGGTATTTTACAGTACAAAGCAAGTTTACTGCTCAAATCTCCTAAGCTGAATCTCAAATTCATCATGTTACCAACTTGGCCACAAATGTTGATCTCAAACCTGAACTGATTACTCTGATAGAACCAGCCCAAGTTGACTATATTTTTCTTAAAATAGATAGGAGGTATCTCAGATCACCAAAAACATAAGTGTTAGAGAGCCCATCTATCTCCACATGAATCCAAATCTACATGAAATACCTCCTTGTTGTCTAATCCAACAAAGGGAAACAAGGTGTCACTCATGGATGACAATCAGAAACTCTCTAACATCCATGGAAAGAAGATAGCTACCATATCTGTTTCCTTTATAGTCTGCAACACTAGATATAAACATCAAGTTAGTCTCAAGTCCCAATCTACAGCATACTTGCCAACCCAAGAAACATTATCTCCTTTGACCTACCTAAGAATAATAGAAGAAAAAGGCAGGATCACTCCGACATACTAAGCCTTAGGCATGAACCAAAGTAACAACTCTAAGTACCCAGCACCTCTTGAACTAATGTTAGAAAAGTAATTGCTCTGAAAATGCAAAGTACATGTCGATAGACTTTTGTACATATTAAGAACAAAGGTTGATCAAATGCGAGACTAGTAACAATCACAACACCTAAGGGCTTGTGAACATGGAGTCAAGGACAGCAAACAACCTTGCAGCTTCGGAATACTAACAAAAGTTCTAAAACAGAACACATAGTCCATACACCAATTCGGTGGAGTAAAAGCAATGAACATTAATAAGTAAACACAGAAAAAAAGACTTAGTAATTAATATTCTGCAGCATCCCTAAATATGTAAAACCATATACTCTCAATTCTCGAAGCAAATCAACTTTCAACCAAATAACACATAGTAACCATCACAAAATGCCAATTAAAGAACTAAGAACATAAGCGAAAAGCCAACACTCAAACACACAACAATCAAACTGTTCAATCTCAAGAATACAAGGGTGCGGACGACATAATGTACCTGATAAGCAGGTCCAAATGCAATTCCAGTTAGCTTAGACTTATCCTCAGTCGGGCGATTCCTCATCAACTCATCCTGCTTCACTTCAATTATCTCAGCAGGCGGTTGATCCTTCCTTCTCTTTCCCCCGCCCAAACTAGCAAAACTCACAACCCCTCCTCCCACCGCAGTCGTCGAACCCCCTTCAGCACCATTGTACCAATTACTACTATCATAACCACCATAATCACTAGAACTTCCATAATTATCACCATACCCTCCATAACTAGCATTCCCTTGACCTTGATCACCCACTTCGTAACTATAATTATTAGCCGCCCCCACCAAATTAGACCCAGACCCCACCTCACTATTCATCCCAATAACCTCAAAACTCGTTGGAACCGATGTCAGCCCCTCGGTATCGATAGTAGATCGACGCCCGGAACCTAAAGAAGGAGGTCCGGCGCCGAGGGAACTATGACCGGAGTTTTTAGGGGTAGGCATAGTTGAAAGGAAGGATTTAACGGAAACATCTTGACTCGGTTGTCTTTGCTTCTTCCTCTCTCGTTCCTCTTCATCGTCTTCGTCTTCTTCATCGTCTTCGATGAAATTAGGTGGGGTTGGAAGAGGAGGGCGGAATTGGACGACCCTTTTGAGGGTAGGTATTGGGAGAGGGATCTCAGGGGTGGGTTGGGATTTGGGTGGTGGGAGGAGGGAAAATAGGGCGGAGGGTTTTGATGGATCTTGGAGTTTGTGTTGTTTTATTTGAGGAGGGGCAGATGAAGATGAAGATGAAGATGAAGATTGGGGTTTAGGGAGAGAGGAGAAGAGAGAGAGTGAGGGTTTAGGAGGAAATGGTTGTTGAGGTTGAGGGGGCTGGGGATTGGGATTGTCGTCCTCCTCATCTGAGGAAGCGTAGGTTGCTAACAGAGAATCCATTGAAATTATGATTAGAGTTAGAAGACCACTATGCTTAAAATGCTTTGGGCACTGTCGAAGTGTCTAATATAGAAACATATATGAGTTACAAATTCGTACACCGTCCAATTCCATGGATGTTTTGTTTTATTAGAAAAGAAAAAAACAACAACTGAGTCGTCATTATATTAAGCTTATTCGGCCTTCGCAATTCGCAAGGAAGATCATATATGGGGAAAAAACCATGTTTTGTTTAGCGTCTAATTTATTATTGTTTGGACTTAGAATGTGACCGTAATTCGTGGATATTTTATTTGGTGATTGATTGTTTATAATTGGATTTTGGTTATTTTTTCTTGGTTAATTTGATTGATTGTTTTCACCATGCACTAGATTAATTTTTGGATGATTTATGGTGTGTTTTCTGCATCCTTGAAAAATAATTTTGGTCCATTAAGTTTAATGTCAAATCTGGTCCAAATTTTTTTAAGCTGAGTTAATAATTTACAATTAGGTCCAATAAAGTGTGTTTTATTCAACTAATTTTTAGTTATTTTCTTAATCTCAATTATATCTTGTCCTATTTGAACTTATCTTGCCTTGTTAAAATTTAGTTTAGTTATGATTTATTCTTGTGTAACCCTTACTTTCTTAATCTAATATGATATGTTCTTTTTTGAAATAAGTTGGACATAACATGTCTTAAGTTTCAATAATTCATGTAAGTTCAGTTTAGAAAAGTATATGAGAATATAGGGGAAGAGAATGCATTCTTAATGTTCATGAAGATATTAGGTAAAATCAACAGTTATGCCTATAGTAGGCTAGCAACACCAACTAAAAATATAGTTTGCTTAGAGTTCCCTTAATAACATACAATCTCTCTTCGATTTGGTTGATTGTGTTTTTTTTGACGTTTGACACTATTATCTTTGCCACTTTGGCTATATTTTGTAATTTATACTTAGATATTCTAAAGATCAACTTTTTATGATTTTACTTATTAATTTTATAGATTAATTGTTTAATTTATATCTTAAAAATTATGCCTGGATAAAAAGTGTCAAGTAAAAACCCGAGGAAGTACTTCATCTACTTCTTTGACCATTTTTTTCTTTTGGATTTTTCACCAAATTCCCTTTAGATTTATGAAAACTCATAAGGTACCCAACCCAACATTGAATTCACATTGCACACCTAGGTATTTTAAATTTTATATTTTAAGGTAGTTCCTACATTTCTTTTCAAGAGAATTTCAGAAAAACTACCACGTAATATCACCATCTTATGAAAAAATATCACATAAAAAAACCTTAGGAAAATAACTGTTAATGATTCAATTCCACGCTAGTAAAACATATTGGTTTTCTGACCATACCAAGTTTTGGGACATTTTCTTGAACATGAATAACGAACTTAGCCTAATTTTTCCCCCCCTTTTCTTTCACCCTTTATGAGTGCTTCTTTGTACTCTCCCCCTTCTATCTTTTACTCTTCTTCTCTACTCATTTTCCACTTATCTTTTCTACTGAAGTCATCTACTCATCTTCTCTAATTTTGATTATTCAACAAATTCAACTAAGGTAATGGAGTAAATCTCTTATTACTTTCCTTAATTTTCAGCTATTATTAGTTTGGGTTTTTTTTCCCAATTTTATTAATTGAGCTTTGTAATCTAAATATCATCCTTTTGTGTTTGGTAATTGTTTGAAAGGTGAGATGGGTCCCTCTTAGAATAAATTTTAGAAATATGGATGTGGTTTTGGTGTTGCAAAAAGGACATATTGGACGCAAGAAGACATGGGAAGAAAGTTCATAGCTTATAAATTCTACAACCAATGGTCAAAGGGGATGCACCTTCTTTGAATGGTTGATTGTGTGTATCCCCTTGACTGGCAAAGGGATGTCACAAGTGTCCTTGTTGTTGAGAAATAGTTGTCTTATGAACTAAATGTAATACCCCATATTTTAGATATTATATATTTATCAAGAAAATTATTTAATTTTATATTTAATTCCTCAATTATTCCATTAAAATTCCCAAAAAGCCCTCTAAAATATCCCAAAAATATCCAAAGTATCCACTTTTATTCTAAAATATTCTATAAGCTTTTAAAATATTATTCTTGACAAAAAATATAGTTTAATATATTTATAAATATTATTTTTAATTTAAATGGATAATGTTGAAAATTGGATATATTTACCAAAGAAATAAAAAAAATATATATTTTAAAAATAAAAATTTTGACCATATCTAATCATGGCCAGCTACAGCTACCATGATTAGAATTTTAAAAAAATTATTATATATATTTAATCCTAATTTAAAGGATAATTTTAGTTGAAAAGATAGTTTTAATTTTAAAATAATATATTTTTAAAAAATAATAATAAATTCTATCCTTCTCCTATCTTTTTTCTATGATTGATATTTCTAAAAAAAAATATTATTATAAAAGTTTATCTTTTTTAACTAATTCTAATTGGTTTATTTTGAATTAAATAATTTTAATTGGTTAAATTATTTAATAGTTTAATTATTTTATAATTAAAAGATTTTTCTAAAAATTTGGAGGATAATTATCAATTTAAATTCATATTTATCTTTTAGTGTTTTAAAATCCTAAAATTTATCATAATTTCTACTATAAATAGACCCTTAAATCTCACCTAATTCTTCACACAAAAATCATTAAACCCTTTCTACTTCTCTCAAACTTTCTCCCTCTCTCTCAAGCCACTCTATGCATCTCTTTGGCCATCTTGTGCCACCAACAACCACCAGCCTCTGTGAGTATCCTCTTTCCTTAACTATTTAATTGTTTTAATTATTTTATAAACTGTTTAATTCTTAAAACTATTTCTAAACTTAATTAAAGTTTCAATATTATATACATAATTATTGTGTTGCATTGTGTTGATTAGTTCATTTTAAATTGATAGGAGGATCAACTTGAAGTTTAGTAAAGAATTGCTAGAAAGTACTAGAATTTAAGGTACATATATGTGTTAAATATTTTTATGTGCAATTGAATATTATATTTTATGAATTATATTGTGCTAAGATATTTTTTAAAATATATGTTTACATATGGTTATTTATTTGAAATTCCGTTAACAAAAAAAAGGGTGATATACATTTACCTTATTTTATTTAATATGTATCATATTTCAAAAGGGTCGAATGACATTTGAGATTTAATAATTTTCAATGAGCTTTAATAACTAAAGTAAGGTATTTGTATTTAAAGGAGTTATAAAAGGGGAGTTATTATTATTATACATTACCGCTTGATTTTATAATCAAGAAGGGTTCATGCTTCAAAGTCCACTTGTTGGCAAATAAAAGGAAACTCCAAGGATAGATCCGTGATGGGATAACTAACTTGGGAGGTGTGCACACTTAAGATCAAGGAGGGGATATAAGAAGAGGAAATTGTTTTTATTAAGTGTTTTAATAATTTCATTTGTATTGGATTATTATAAAGGAAGGTTTGAAGTTTATTAATATATAAAAAGGCAAGTTTGAAATAAAGGAATTTAAAAGTCAAAGTATTTCTTTTAGCATGTATACGTACACAGTGTTTTTACACTGACACATATTTTCCTATTTGTTTTGGTTCGCCCTACTTATCATTTATGGTGAGTAGGTTTGCAGGATTAAATGTGCATGGGAGCATTACATCAATGGGGCACATACTAGTTAGGAGTTTTTATAATTTTTCTTAATCAACTTTTGTACCTTTGGATAATCAAAATTATAATTCTTTTTAATAAATAAATCGAGTTTTTCTTCCGCTGCAATATAGTAATTAGTTAGCACAGCCGAAGCATGATGACACGTGGCGGTAATACCCCTAATTTACTAAAATTACTATCATTATTATTATTATGTTAGTAATTTGGGGGTGTTACACTAAATGTATTGAAATTGTTTTACTTAGGTGCATTGAGCATGGGAATAAGAAGTTTCTTGATAAGGTTTAGAAGCTAAGAAGGAAAAGCCCTAAGAAACATGCCATTTTGGTGAAGAATGAGAAGAACTTGGACAAAGTAGGAAGTGCATCCTTCAATTATGTTGTTGTGTCTGTTATTATAGCTTTGTTATAGGTAGGATGTTTGGTTAGTAGTAGGAAAATAAATTCCCTATATGTGAAAAGAACTTGTATAAAACTTCGTATGCCTTAGGTTGTGGTATGTATGAATTCCTTGGTTGTGAATGTTTGGTTATGGTATATAATGAGTAACACGGGCTTATTTTAATATAGTGATATTTGGAGGATTATAAATATCTTTAAATTGTTATTTTTTTTACTTATGTGTATTTGATAGATAAGCAGGGTTCAATACTTATCTTTTTTATAAAAAAAATAGCGATATACAACACAAGGTACTTTAATGAAAGCAAAAAAACATTGAATTAATATTGAAAACCTAACAATTGACATACATATCATCATTGATACAAACATATGGAAAGTTTAAGCAATATACATTAATTTTATTTAGCTCCCTATATATTTAGAACCACAAAAGAATTACACACAAGGGACTTGTAATGTACTCAAAAAGTTGTATTGATTTTTACTCAACATCTACTTATTCTTATTAAAACACTTCACTAAAATAACATGCAAAATGAATTCATTTGTGAGGCTTGGTAAATTTGAGACTATTGAGGTTGAGATTGTTGAGGTATTACCTATTGTAAAGTGTACACTGTTGTTTTTTTTCTTTGTTGGACCAAGTGGTCTACCACCTTCCTTTTTTGGAGCAAATGATAGAGATTGTGGAGGCTATGCCGTCTTCCTACATGTCTTTTAATGATGACCTAGTCCTCCACACTTTGCACAAGTAGGTTGGCTCCTTATCTTCTTGGCCTCGTTCTTTTGTTACTTCTTTTTTTTCTCTCCTACCTCCTTCATTCTCTTCCTTGTGAGGTGGTGTCCTTGGCTCGAGAAGAGATGTCTTATCCCACTATTTTTGTCTTTGCATTCCATTGAAGATGGATGCATATATTGCGACATAGATGTTGACATGGTAAGCTTGATGAATATAGTCTTGTCAATTTAACTATCTTTTAGCTATGTAAGCCAATGCGTGTCAACATGGTTTGCCCATTAGAGTCCATTTATAGTACCCATACACTCTCCCCTCCAAATTCACAGCGAATGTATCATCATCATCATCAAGCTCAAACTCCTCAAGATCCTCATGAGTGATCCTCATCCTAAACACTTTTAGATTCCTCTTCTTAATCATTTTGACTATTCATGGCAAGATCAATCTACCAAAACTCTTAAATCCTTGTATCTCAACATTAGATATATTAATTGCATACCTTATAATCTAATCCATAAGGGATAAGGGATATGATTGGCTTTGTCTTTACCTCTCTCAAAACATTGTTAAAACTCTCATAAAAATTATTTAGTAGCATGATGACTTAGACCTAGTATTGAGTTCATGTCTTGACTAATGACAAATGGGTATGTCAATTAGATACTTGTATGCCTCTTTATTAAGCTCCCTTATTTAAGTCATATAATGCTGGAAATGATGTTGATATAAGGAAATAAATGCATAATGAATTAAGTTTCTCACTAAATTAACACATTGACATGGATGATGGATTTACAACCAAAAGGAAATCATTTTTTACCTTAATGTATGGACTCTCTGGAAGTCAACAAAAATAGTTCTCTATATGCTTTGCTAGAGATTTTGAGCTTGAAGTTAGCTTAAATATGTCTATAATAAAATCTTTTATCTGTATTTGGCACTACTACACTGAATTCATCAATCTCATCTATAACATTAGCTTTAGAACGTAATGATTATTTTTTTCATTTATTAAGTATTAATTATTTAGTATGAAAATAATCTTATGCTCCTCCACTTTGATAAAAATCATTAATTAAGAACAAATTTCCCTATTAAGTGTATTTAGTATAAAATATTATTTTTATTAAGAATTAATTGTTATTATTTTTTGAATATTATTAAGTATTCTGTTTAGTATGATTGATACATATGTTATAATTACGGTAATTACACCACTATTTGCATTGAGATTTATATATATTGATTTTATTAAGAATTGATTGTAATTAATTTGTAAATATTGTTAAGTATTCTATTTAATTAGTATGATTAAGTATACATAATATATTTATTGTAATTGCACCACTCCTTGCAATGAGATTATTGTTAAGAATGATAATTGGAATATTTTCGTTAATTTCGACTGAAATATCCAATACTTATGATATGAAAGTCTAACTTACAAATTCAAATGAAATTAGGTACCCAAAAGGCATAGTGAGGAAGATGAGAAGGATTATTCCTAATTATTATTTGGTTGGATTTAGTGGTAGGAAAGAGGAACAATTTGAAAAAGAGAATATTAGAATAGTGAAAGGTAAGGGTCGGTTCACATCGAGTTTGTCATCTTCTACCACTATTTATGGTCCAAGTAATAAGAAGAAAAATGTTGATGATTCATGGGTTGCAAAGGGCGTGGTTGCTGGTGGCCCAATTAAAGGGAGCTAGTGTGATCCCTAGTTTTACGGGTCACATTCCCACATCTATTTGGGCGGGTCAGAAGCAAGCACATGTTTTTCTTAAGTGCCAAAACCGAGAAAACATATCTTCTCTTCTGTTGAGATTGGTTCGTACTAAGAAGGTTGGAAGTCCCGTACAACAACGATTGCTTAGATCTGGCCTCTGTTTCTTTCTCGAACTCATGTACGGTCACATAGACAAGGCCTTGGTTACTACTTTTGTTGACCATTGGCAACCAATTACGAATTTAGAATTTTATGGAGGGTTGGTTACTGTTTTATGGAGCTTTCTTTCCTTCTCCTCTTCTTAGATCTCTCATTATAAATGAGACACACGTTTGGGGTTATCTTCCAGGAATTTGTTAAAGATTGATGCTAACATATTTTCGGTGTTACGTGGGCCTCACTCATGTCTCTAACGACTTATTTTGCGCCAGGATTTAGCCCACTCACCTATTAATGTCCAATTGAATACACCATCAAGTCATGATTGTGAAACCCCCATTTAGAAACACCCTCTAAATACCAACCATCATGATCGAGAAGCTCCATTGCCTTTACCCTAAATTTCCACCCACAAGCCTTTCTATTGGTGTCAAATCTGTAAGCATTTGAAAAGTCTCATTATATTTTTTTCCCATAAAGATCGCAAAGGAACACTTTCTGGACGCAACTATGAGATTGAGGTTTATGAGTCGCTAAAACCAACTAAAACCATACATAATTTCATCTTCTTGAGCCCATATCTTTTCTTCCTTGAACGTGAAAAAATCATTTTGGAGAACAAAAATTACGCTGTAATCGATTCCGTTTCCACCAAAAATCTAAAAATTAAGAATTTTAATTACTATTATTAGTAAATTAGGAATTTTAATTACTATAATTAAATCTAATTATGAAACTTAGGTGTACTAAATATTACTAATAAGTAACAAATGTAACATTAATCAAACTACAAAATTGACACGAACGGTTGCCTTGATTACATTAATTGTCCATCACGTATGGTGAGCTAAACCATTAATCGTCCAAAACGAACGGTGGAGCTTAACACAATAGACGTCCAAAATGGACGGATTAATCTTACACAATACACGTCCATTTCGGAAGATTTAATCCACACATTAGACGTCAAAAATGTCCTCAAATGGACGGTTCAATCTAACACAGTAAACGCTAGATGGTGAAGCCTATTGTAATTTTTCCACAAATAATTAATAAAAATAACGATCATTAAAACAAAATTAACAACAAAACCAATTTAACTTCATAACTAAATTACAAAAACTTGAAACTTAATTATGATTACATATTAAGAAAAATAAGAAATCAAGTTTAAGAAAACCGAAAAACCAAAGAAAACAAGTTTACCTCATTCCCAACTAGTGTCGATGGTTCTCCACTGGACGCTTGTTAAAAAAATTTATCATATTATAGAGAATTCCCTTTCAACGTTCAGACAAAAGTTAACATAGAATCGCATAAGATAGTAATGCAAGAATATAGAAGATATGAAGATAAAATGGCAGTAGAAAACAAAAGATATGAAGATAGAATAATGGAAAAAAAGAGAAATGAGTGAGAGATAATTATAATTGACCAACGAGTGAAAAGTAAGTGAGTCGAGAGCGAAAAAAGGTGAAAAAGAGTAAAAGTGGTTGAAAGTCAGTTAAAATGAGGAAAAACGAGTAAAAGTAAAATAAATAAAGATTACATGCAAAAAAGGCAAATTCGGTAGAATACGTTTAATTATGGACGATAAGTAGAGATTTACAGAATAACAATTTGTGAATAGTTAATGGTTGCTTGTATATCTCAAGCTATCACCCGTATTTTGTAAGCAAATGACCAAATTTCCCCTTGATACATATAACTTACTATGTATATCAATCTCATCTCGTTTTCAGCCGCTATCATTCAATTTCTCTCATTTTTACTAGGTTTCTCTCAATTTCATTCCATTTGCTCTCTTAAATTCTCTATCGGCACACCCTAATTGCAATAATTTTGAAGATTTTCAGTAGCATCGAACCACATTAATGTCAGATGAGGTAAATGTGTTTGGTAATATGTAATGTTACTTGATTTTTCATGTTGTTTATAGGTGTATATTTAGTTAATTTCGTGTAAGTTAGAAGTGTTTAAGTAGGATTAGTGATTAATTTGTGGGGGTTGATTAATTTTAAAAATTAGTTTTAAGAAAAACGTCCAAAGTGGACGTTTCTTGTGGAGATTGGACCGTACAAAATTGACGGTTTTAGGCCTTAAAGAACCGTCCATATTGGACGGTCCAACCACCATAAGAAACGTCCAAATGGACGGTTTAATGCTTCATAAAATCATCCATTTTGGATAGCTCTTGGGTGGTTGGACCATCCAAAATGGACGATTCTTTAGGGCAACTTTTACCTATATTGCATTTCTAATATAATAAATATATTATTAGTATAAACAAAATATACAATTAGATGCATAAATTATAGTTATAAACTAATAGGAATCGTTTATTACATTTTAAAGCTAATATGTTATATTTTTAATATGATAATCCTTATATTTCATTTCTTGATAATGAATACATTATTAATATTAAACAAAATATACAATTAGATGCATAAATTACATTTATAAACTAATAGGAATTAATTGATTACATTTTAAAACTAATACGTTATATTTCTAATCTAATGATCCATTTATTACATTTCTAATCTAATGAATATGTTATTAATATTAAGCAAAATATACAATTAGATGCATAAATTACATTTATAAACTAATAAGAGAATTGCATTTAAAAACTAATACGTTACATTTCTAATCTAATGATCCATATATTACATTCCTAATCTAATGAAAATGTTATTAATTTGAAACAATATATACAATTAGATGCATAAATTATAGGATTAATTGATGGGAATAATGTAACCTTTACCCGATTTGCGGATATTAAGCCAACCTTTTATTTATTTATGATTACATCTACCTTTAGCCAATTTTTTCTTACACTAAACCTTTTTACAGGTGGCCTGAATAGCAAGTGTGTTTAATCTGACGTGGCAGAAGTAATTCTATTTCCCACACAAATTTGATTGTGATGTCCTAATGTTCATAAAATATACTCTGAAAACAATAGTTTATTAATTCCATTAATTCCCCTCTCCTACACCCCAACCAAACTTCAATGAAGTCCCTCAATTTCATTCGAACCCCAACCAAAATTCAACTCCTCTAATTTTAACCTAACTTCTTCCAGTTCGTGGGATTACTGGCGTGCGTGGGATTGTGTAGATTGCATACAATGTTCGATTTCCGATTTGGAGTAGCCGGTGCATGGGATAGCTAGTGTGTGTGGGTTTGATGTTAATTGAAGATATGTCAAAATTCATGTTGAAAAATTTTGAAATTTGTTATCTTCTCGTCTGTTTGGCTGTCGAAATTGATGAGTATAAACATGATGTTGTCTAAATATGTCAAAATTGGTGAATTCATGTTTAAATATGCTCAATTGATGTTTTGTTGTCAAAATTTTGGTTGCCATGTGTGTGAATATGTTTAATTCATGATTTTTTTTCTCAAAATTGAGGTTGTTATGTGTGTGAATATGTTCAATTATTGTTTTCATGTCGAAAGTGATGTTGGAGACTAAGAAATTCTTGATAATTATTCGATATTGGTCTACATTATCTTAGGGTTACAATGGGAAGTGGGTTTGATTTTGTGAAATTGAGATTTTGGCATGGTGGAGAGTTCAAGACTGTTAATAATGGTCAGTTAGTGTATGTTGGTGGAGAAGGTAAAACTCTTACAATGGATCCTAATGAGATCTGTTATTAAGATCTTCTTGAGTTTGCTAAGAAGTGTGGGAATTACAATGCCATTCATGTCTTTTTTTACTTAGTTCCAAAGCATAATTTGGTGAACAGACTTAAAAAGATCTTAGGTGATAGTGAAGTGTTAGAAATGGGGAAGTTAGAGGTGTAGCATAGAGAACTTAATGTGTATGTAGTGCATGAAGATGAGGAGCCTGATGTGTTTTCTACAGATTGTGCCCCTACTGAATAAACTGCCCCTAGTAAAGATACAGGAGATGCTAATGTGCCATCTTCCTCCAATGCCCTTATTAAAGATACAGTAGATGCTAATGTGCTCAATGCCCTTAATGAAGAAATAATAAATGCTTTTGTATCAGCTTCAAAAATGTCAACATTGAAGGAAATAAAGTAAATGTTGATGCATCCTCCTCACAGTTATCACCCACTAAAAGACTAAAAAAGTTAACTCCCAAAAAGGGTCCACTAAAGAAAGTAATGTTACCTACTAGGAAATAGTCCAAGGAGAAAATTATAATAATCTTCTGAGGCCCCCCAAAACACTGTCTCCACTCTCCCTTCAACAAAAAAAATACCTAAACCTTATTTTAAAGAAGTGGACGCCACATCAAAGAGTGCTTCCTCAGCTATAGCTTCCCCGCCTAAAAAGAAAAGGAAGGCACTAAACCTTGAAGGAGAAACTCGTGCTGAAGCTGACTATGAATGGGAGGATAATAGGCTTGAAAGCCCACTAAAGTATAGTGAGTTATTCAGTGAGAGTAATGAAGATATTGGTGATCCACTATATAAGCCTGCGGGTGAAAGAGAGATTGTTGAGCATGATGCATTTTCTGATGAGGAAGACTCTGATTATTCTGCTAACAAGGGGGAGGATGAGAAAGTGTTAGCAAAATAGTTTTGAAAACTGAAGAGGAAGGACTAGAGCCTTTTCAGGTGGCAGTGATGATGAGATTAGATTGACATTGGATAGAGTTATATCTATTAATATCTAGTTAGTAGATTTAGCCAAGCAACTTCAAAGTGAGGTTAGTGAGGGAAAACTACTAGGTCAACAAATTGGACAGTTTTTAAGAAGGAGGAAAACTAAAGCAACAGAGAGGTATGTTGAGGATGATAAGAATAAGAATGAGAATGAGTATGAAGAAAGTGAGGATGAAATTCACACTCATGAAGGAAGTGGAGATAAGTTTGAAGAAGGGAGTTTGTCTAAAAGGGAGATGTTAGTGAAATCAGACACTAATTTCAACAAATTCAAGTGGAAAGTAGGTCATAGATTCTCAAATAGGAAGGATTTTAAAGATGTTTCAAAATATGCAGTCATTAAAGGGAGAGATCTTAGTTTTGTAGTTAGTGACAGTAGAAGGCAACAAAGGTTAGGAGTTAAGTGTGTGAGTGGGTGTCCCTTTTACCTGTATTCTACTTGGCATCCAGGCCTTACCACTTTCATAGTGAAGAAGGTTAAGGGGAGCACACTTGCCACATGAACATGAAGAAGAATAGACAATTGAAATCATCATGGGTTGCAAGGGAGATGTTAGATGTATTCAAAGTAAGGCCTCATTGTCAAGCTAAGGACATTAGAGATATTGTGAAAAGGGCATACAAGGCTTTGGAAAAGAAGGACTTCTCTTACAAAGTGAAATACCATGCTCATAAGCTGCTCCATGGGTCAATGAAGGAGAATTATTTGAAGGTGGGTAGGTACATTAAAGCTCTAAAATATGTCACAGATTTAGTTGTTCAAGCTAGTGGTGAGAGCAAAATACCTAAACTCTAGAGGTTTTTCATGTGCTTTGATGGCTTGATAAAAGGCTTGATGTAGGGGTGTAGGAAGGTCACATGTGTGAATGATGCATTCTTAAAGACATTCTTGGGAGGGTAGCTGATGAGTGCAGTGGGAAGAGATGACAATGAACAGATGTTTCCTTTGCTTGGGCTGTTGTAAAGGGAGAGAATAGTTCATCTTGGGAATGGTTCTTCACTCATCTTTAGAAGTGCCTTGAACTAGGAGATGGAAATATCATTACTGTGATTTCTGATGAGCATCAGACATTTAATTTCATAATCTCTCTTAGTCTAATGCTTTTACATTGCTTTTACCATGCCATAATGCACAATACCTTGTGTTTTACAATGCTTCCTACCTTGTTGTATCCGTTGAAGGCTATATTTCATGTTGTTGCCACTGTGTTGCCAAAGGCTGAGTAATTATGCTAGGCACATCTTCGCATTATAGCATAGGGCATACAATGGGGATGAAATGAAACTCCACTTCTTGAAGATAGCTAAAGCTGACTATAATGAGGCTAAGTTTCATGAAGTGAATCCAGACGCAACATTAGCATTTAAAAAATACAACCCTTCCCTTTTTTGTAGAGCTTTCTTTGATAGTTCCATCAAAACTAATGCCATAACAAATAATATGGCCGAAACTTTCAATGGATACATCATTAGTGCTACGACAAAAAATTTTATACATATGTTTGAGGACATTAGAGTAGCTTTAATGCAAAGGGTAGTTAGTAAAAAAACAAAAATGCAAAAAGCTGATTCATTGCTTTGTCCAAGAATCCAAGCCATATTAAATAAGGAGAAAGAGAAGGCAACTTAGTGTGATGTTGTGCAATCCACTGATAATTTGTTTAATGTTATGCATTGCCTAGACTAGCTATGTGTGGATTTATGGTCTAGGACTTGCACTTGCAGGAAGTGGGACATGCTAGGGATACCCTGTTGCCATGCCATAGCTTGTATTTACTTCTAAAACAAAGAAGCTGAGTCATTTGTAGATAATTGCTATACAATATATTTGTATTTTAATGTGTATGATGGTTCCATACCACCAATCGAGGGAAAAAGGCATTAACCTAGGGTAGACTGTGTTATTGATCCTCCACCAATTAAGATTGGTCCTAGTAGATCTAGGAATAATAGGATAAAAGAGTCCATTGAGAATCCCAACAAAACAGGCACTTGCTTAGGACAAGAATGGAGATGGCTTGTCACATTTGCATGACAAAAGGTTATAATAAAATAACCTTTCCAAACAAGGATAATGCTATTCAGAGAGAGCTAGAGCCTAACAGGGCAAGAGGAAGGCCTAAGAAGACTATCACCCCCTCAAGTCTAGCATTAAATGACACCTAGACAGACTCCATAGTACCTTAACCAAGTTTGCACCACTCCACAATAGCAAAACCAACCCAACTTGGTAGAGGTCGGAGGATGATTCTTGGTAGAAGGGAAGCCAAAGGTAGAAGCCAAATTGCTAATAAATGAAAAGGAAAGACAACTACTAGTGCTGTAGAGAGCACATATGGTCAAAGTGCTAGGAGAGGGAGGTCTAGAGGGAGAGCAAGAGGAAGAAGAAAGGTATGACAAACTAACAACATTTTTTATATACTTGAGCTTACATATGTTTAACAAACTAACAAAAAATATTGTTTTCTTTTCATAGGTGCCATTGGGAGTGGGAGTTTTGTTCAGTAATGATGGGACACCAATGTTGAATGTAAATGTTCTTCTCTTGCATCTACTTTGAATGTGCATACTAAAATGATTTGTATGCTAATCCATTTTTGTACATTGCAGATGCCTGGTGCGACTTTAACACAAGCTAGTTCGACCTTTGTTAATCACCACCAACAACAACCACAAAATAGTCAACAACAACAACTTTAATGTTTTAGATGGAACTTTGTCAATGACTACTTTTAAACATCTGATCTTGGTAATTAGTTTGTTGTATGATGCTACTTTTAACCTTAATACATAATGACTAGTGTACTTTTGCTACTGCCATAATTATTGTACTAATATATTAGATTGTACTAATGTATTAGATTGTACTAATGTATTAGATTGTACTAATGTTCAATGTTTGCTACTGTCATAATTATTGTCATAGACTAGAAAACAAAAAGTTACATCCATACATCCATCTATCTAAGATAATTGTATTACAAACAAGTTGCAAACCCACCAACGGTTGTCATATGTAGCAAAATACATCAATGTCATAAGCATTCATAGTTATTCATAGCAAACTACATTCATAGTTATTCTACTTATGCTATAATACATACAACCAATACTATGTGTAACAGAACAATACAATCACTACTAACATCCACGAAAAAAATTAAAGCCACAGTCAGATTCTTCTCATTCCTTGAGCTTCTCATCAACTCGATACACATCTCTATAATTTCATTCTTCATCTCTTGAACATCTTCCTCTAAATTCTCCTTCTTCGTAGAGATCTTCAATTTGTCTTCCATTGATTTCTTTTCATACTCTAATTCCAATATTCTTGTGTCCTTCTCCAATAATTGAAATTGTAAATCTTTCTTATCATCAACCCACTAAAACATACCACATTTTGTATCCTAATTAACATAATTAACACAAAATTTCAACACAATTCCACACGATGCAAAATGCACAAATTCAGCATATGTGAGTTCAATTCCCACAACTTAACTAAGAGAAACATAACTTACAGGCCACATTGACATCCATAGAACTTATGCCCAACGATTTCCCCATTTGACCGTCCGCACCATTGTATCCCTCCCACACACACATGCAACCCTAAAATAAATTAACTTTCTTGAATTCGAGAAGGATACCGTACATGATGATTTCCCACCAGCCATTGCAAAAACGAACAACAGATGGAGAAGAGATAACCAACTCGAAGCAAGAAGAAAGAGTGAAGAACGAAGGGTGAGGAGTGAAGAGAGTGAAGAGTAAAAAAAGAAGCCTGCAACGGTATTTAGTCTTTCAATTTTTAAAAGAGAGTTACCTGTTCATGATCATTAATCACAGAAAACAATTGAAATAGGTTTAGTAAAAGCAAAAATTGGCTAAAAATAGGTGCAATAATAAATAAAGAAAAGATTAATTTAATATCTATAAATTGATTAAAGGTTGAATTATTCCCATCAATTAATTCTTAATATTATCTCTTCTTTTGTTAAAAAAAAACAACCCATAAAAAATGGGTACCCGGTAAATCAGAAATGGGAAAGCGCGACTTTACAGCTCCGGCGGTGTGAGACCCGAGAGGCCGAGAACATAAGAAAAAGCTCACACATTTCATTATTTCAACACTAGAACAAGTCTCCCCCTTACTCTCACACCGCTGTAGAGAATAGTAAGGAGAAAATGGTGTCGTACATGAACGCGTTGTTGTACGGAGTAGGAGGAATAGTGGTGGCAGGAATGGCGTTACTCGTTGCATTTCAGGAGCGACTCGTCTACGTTCCGGTGTTGCCTGGCCTCACGAAGTCGTACCCCATCACTCCCGCTCGCTTGCGTCTTCTTTATGAAGATGTGTGGCTCCGATCTTCTGATGGTGTTAAGCTCCACGCTTGGTTCATCAAGCTTCTTCCCGACTGCCGAGGTCCTCTCTCCGCACTTGTAGTTTTGCGTAATTTGCTGTGAAATCAAGTTGATTTTGGGGTTTTAAGGTTTAATTTCGGTTTGACGGGTCGTGTTCGTGTTTAATTTCGTATTTATGCTTGGTTTATGTTTTGGGGTATCAATTTGTAATATTGTTCAGATTTACTTGATGCAATCTGGGAAATGGGGTTTGCTAGATTTGAATTTTGGTAGAATTGTTGGGTTTATGTTTTCGCTGTTGTTCGCTTTATTGATTAGGTTTATTATGTGAAGGGGCGATAATGTTGGTTGGGTTGGCTAGCTGAATTGTGCTATCACATGATGTAGAGCTGTATAGGGGTTGCGTAGTCAGGATTTTCGTTAAATTTAGTGGGTTTGTTGTTCAGGGTTGTGATTTGGATGGACTACGCCATCAAAGGTTAAGGGGCGAGCGAGATGTTTGGAAACAAACCTATTTTACAATTTTATGTGTGATAAGATGCTAATATAGTTATGAACTTAACATAGGATCAGTTAATTATTCTCTCGTTTGTTAAATCTGGAGCATCATTTGCACATTCAGAAGTAATAGATGTCATTTTCTATAATATCCAAAAATCTAAACTATGTATCTGCAAAATATCAAGAATATACTCTAAGCAGGAAATTTTTTTCCTTGCTATTCTGTTCGCTGCTAGTTGGGTACAATAAAAAAAAGTAGGGATGTTTGTTGTGGCATGGCAGATTTCATGCATGTGGAAGATTCTTTTTGCAGTTATCCTTCGAGTTTTCAAATATGGATGTCTTGGTCAAGAATCAAGATCTTGATGATCGTTCTACTCTCACATGAGGATTGTATGAGTTCCTTTAAGATCAAGTCAATGTGGGTACCTACCCAATCCCAGACATGTGGGATGTTTGTTCGTATGGACTGTCTATGTGGGTGCCTTACAAGTCCTCATTGGCTATACTCACGGCTAGTTATGTGGTTATCCATTTGAATGATCTGACTATATAGAGCCTATGGAATGATCCATCAGGCATAGCTTGAGAGCATCCCAGTATCCCACCTTGGTGGATGTTGAGTATTCCTTGGCCAGTGTACCCTAGGAATTTTCTGAAGGAGGATACTATCAGCAAATTTCTTTTTCCTAAAGAAGGAAGCCCATGAAGTGAATTAAGCGTAAAAAATGAGTATATTGTGCAGCTGTGAATTAACAACTTCTGTCAAGTTCTGCTAGCTGAAGTCTGAATGGCTAGCAGATCGTTAATCTAGGGTTTTGGAGAGCCTCAATTCCTGGTTTGCTTATGAAATATGAGCTTTCAATGATTTGAATCATCAAAGCCCAAAGTCTGTCAAGTCACTGTCTCAAACAGTCAAACATTCCCTACTCTTTCTCTTCTTATAAACATCTTGGTAAATTTTTAGTGGCACAGGGGAACTTTCTTGAACAATCTCCAATGGAAGCTCAAGTGTGTTGGTGTATTGGTTGCCCATCTCTTTTTGTAGATGGTTGACGGTTTATCAAGATCATCCGTTGCATGTCCTCTCTAGACATTTTTCATCATCTTTGCCACATCAGGGGTCTTGCTTAGCTTTGAGCTAATATCTACATCACATTTATTATCTGAATTGCTGCACACAGCAACTCAATGAATATGGATGGAAGAAACATCATCTTGAAGTTCCTATTGGTTTGTCACTTTGTTTTACCTGAGAAAACAGCTACTAGAGTTAATAATTTGAGAAATGGAGAGAAGTGAGGCATTCAAGACTTCAAGAGCACACTGATGTTGAATCAAATTAAAACTATTAAGATCCTGAACCTAGTTTTGTAGTGACAATCGGTTTGGCATCTTGCTTATTTGGTTCGAAGAATGTTAGGGACTTCTGGTTGTGGGAGGAGTTATTGCTTTTTACATATTAAATTTTGTTGGGAACATTTCTTTTGTTGTATGTTTTTATTTGTCATGCAGAGGGAGCTAATTTTTTTTTATTGAACTATTTATTCCTCTTTCCTTGGTAAAGTGTGAAACACAACAATCCTCATCCGTACTGCACTGATACTTACTGGTGCTACAAGCTGTGCACATGGATTCACATGCTTAGTATTCTGTATAACTGTTGGTCAAATGGTGTGTTACATTGCTTGTAGGCTTCATAGCTTGATCGCAATATGCATGAACTTGGTATATCTTGCATGTCATCTGTTTTATGCGAAGAAGTGATTAATCTACTTTTATGCAAAAGAGTTCAATCAAATGGTCACCCAGGCCTCTTAGATTTTTTCAATTGTGAACCGTTACTAGAAAATATCCTTTAAAGGAAATATGTTTAGACTATAGTGCAATTGGGTGGTGATGTATTATAGATCGGTGACGTCCCTGTTCTAACAAATCCTTATTGGCTATGATTTATCTCCACACAAATATTTCATTTAAGGACGAGAAGAACTATATGCCTGAGTTCAATTCTATTATAAGATTGAGTTAAGTTTCCTTTTTTGATGTACTCTTGCCTGTGTCCATGGGTTCTTGAGTAAGACAAGTCACTTTTTTTTTTGCCTATGTTCTTATTCTTTTTATCTTCATCTGATTGGTGGTTATTGAGGTCATGTTGAAAGTAGTAACATAGTTTTACTGGTATGAAAATACAAATAGTCAACTGTCTTCTGATGTTGATTTTCAGGTCCAACGATTCTGTTTTTTCAAGAAAATGCTGGAAGTATCCTTCTATAATTGCCGCATTCAATCAGTTTCTTGTGACAATTCTGGAAATTAGCCTTGCTCTATGTTTGTTTCTCTTTGATTCTGTTATTGTTTGAAGACCTTAACTATGTTTTGCATAGATATCGCTCATCGTCTTGAAATGGTTCGGATTATGATACAGAAGTTGCAGTGTAATGTGTTCTTGCTTTCTTACAGAGGGTATATTCATCCATCTCCTTACAGATTCTCTGATGCCCTTTAATATGTTTCAAGTGGCTGTTGTTGAAACCTATGCTCTATCTGATGAATGTGATGTTTCTATTTTCATTTCTAGTTATGGTGCAAGTGATGGCTATCCTTCTCAACATGGAATCACCATGGATGCTCAGGTTTGCTTCTTCATCTGATAGTTAGGGCTGCTTCAAGTTTTCTAGTTCAAATTGTGTTCCTTGATGAAAATCTCTTGTCTTTTAGGCTGCACTTGATCATCTAATGCAGAGGACTGATATAGACACATCCCAGGTAGTTGTGTTTGGGAGGTCTTTGGGTGGTGCTGTTGGAGCTGTTCTCACGAAGAACAACCCTGATAAGGTATCAATTAGTTTTAAACAAAAATGTTCCATATGGAGTTCGGGTGATGTTTATTTTTTGGATTTGAAGTTGACCTGCAGATTGATGTTTTCATAGTAGTAATTGCAATAGAATTTGAAGCTCAGTCTGTAACCCCTCATGTGAATTTAACCCGTTAGTACTTGGTCAAATACTGTTATATATGTACTTTTGATTTCAATTTTGAATTTTTTCTGCCAGGTCAGATTTAAATCACACTTGATTGACAATTATTCATAATAGTATAGGTCTTATTAATCGGGATTTTTTTCCTTATGGTTGATGCGTATTCTCTCTGATTATTAACCTTAATAACCTTATAGAGAAAAGGGAAAAGGGAAAAGGTGCTATCTAAAATCCATAATTCTTTTAAAAGGAGGTCCTGTCAAGGAAAGTAATAATAACTCTCAAGTAGATTTCATTGAATGTTGTCTATGTGAAGTGTGTTGTAACATGAATTTAATTTGAGATTCATGGTCATAAACTAAGGATCTTAAGGAAGAGACTGATATCCTCAATTTAATGCTCCTTTAAGTAAAATATAAGCTTCATTTTAGCCTATTGTTATCCAATGTGTCCAGTTTAAAGTTTTAATGCGTAATCTTAACTAAATTTTCTTATGTACTCTTGCCTTCTCTCAACCAGTTAATAATCCCATTTGTAAAACTATTGGTCTTCTCTTAAATTTTTATTAGGCTTAAATTCGCCTTAGAAAGGCATCCTACCAAAGACATATAATTAGGATTTTGATTTGTTTATTTTTGGTTAAATGTATTGGAGGATATCTGTTTAGTTTTTCTCACTGTTTCCTGGTGAGTCTTTATACATTATTTCTTGTAAATTGTCACTTAACCTGGAACATGAAAAGGTTTTTATGCTGATACTTATTTAAACAGAGTGATTGTTTACATCTTTACTTATATTTCTCAAAGTTGACATGTCTATGAGTGGTTTAGCCTTTAGCTCAGTTCAAAAACAACCCCATTGTTTATGAATGATTTTTGCTTATTTAGAAAAGGGGACTGTTTTTAGATTGAGATTTCCAGTTATCTTTCTTTTGAGGTTTGGTGTTT
The DNA here is from genome assembly GCA_026401315.1 of Dysphania ambrosioides. Taxonomy (NCBI): domain Eukaryota; kingdom Viridiplantae; phylum Streptophyta; class Magnoliopsida; order Caryophyllales; family Amaranthaceae; genus Dysphania; species Dysphania ambrosioides. Next base: position 6,469,810 of record CM048667.1, read on the forward strand.
GGAGTTTCAGAAACTAGATAAGTAGAAGGCACTTTTGCTTTTCTTTGATGGTGCTTTATAGTTTGCAACCATTTCATGTCTTGATTGTTAGATATCCTGCTACATTTTTTCATATCCCTTTTCTTTCATTTATAATGTTAAGAATTATAAGAGTTGTATCAAGGTCAAAAAAGATTAAGGGATTTTTTTTATGTGGCTTGGGGATAGCTCACATCCTTTTCTATGTAGATAATGGGGGTGTTTGGTTTAGAGAGGTTTGACAAAAAATAAGATGTTTTGACCAAAACTGGCAGATTGACCGGTCAAACAGCTATTCGAACTTGTTTGGTTAAAAGTGTTTGAAACAGCGGTTTGGTACAAACTGCAAATTCTTGTAAACCCTTATCGGAAGAGAGGTTTGGAGGTTAAAGGTCAAATTACTAATAAGTCCCAAAATTGCACTAATTTACTGGGTTTTTCCATTGTTTGTAACTATGGCATCCCCACCATACTAAACAATTGGCAAAAATAAATGAAAATGTGAACAATTTTATTTCATTGGGTGCAGCTTAAATTTTAAATTATTATTAATGTATCTTATTGCCATTCATATTAATCTATACTAATACAAATATATCTAATAACAATTTCTTGTAATGTCCTTATTGGTCATTTCCTACAATGAAAGTAGTTATAGCTAAGTAGGCCAATTTTGAGGATGGATAACATGTTCAAGAAACATTCTAATTGTGATTGGTGAGTGAATAGCTGTTTTAATTAGAGCTGATAGCTTCTGGGATCAGAGTGATTTAAGTTAGATATGGTTTTCTGGGTCTTAATGAGAAGAGGGGTGCCAAAGTTGAAATTTATGCTATTGCTCAAGTTGGAAATATACATCTGAAGTATCTCATGCTTCCCCTCCTTTTTCTATAAACTTGTGTATGTCATGGGAACCTCTTTTTCAAGCTCTCTCATACTCTTCTCCATTTCTCAAACTTAAGGTTTAATTTTTTTTTAAGAAGTCAAGGAATCATACTTTGTAGTTATAATGTTTACATAGGATTTAAATTCCTGCCAAAGTTGGCACTCCATAGGGGATTCCTTTTACACTTCCTGGCCTTATCATGTTTAGTTGACATGAGGGACATTCCACATCTTAGAAATTCATCTTATAGTAAATAAAGTAAGTTATCTACCAAAGGGGGTTGTGTGTAGAGCTATTAATTTTCTCCCCGCACCATGAACATGATTCTGTTGAACCGATCCGATCCGATTTAACTCAAATTGCTTTACAACCCGAAAAGAGAAACCCGTAACTCGACCCCATCCGAATTCAACCTAGAAACGGCTTTAACCCGAAATAAAATTGACCAGAACCGGAACAGCTCAAACCCGAATATAATCCAATCCGAAATGGCTCGATCCATTAACAATTCAACCCGATAGTAAATTGATTAGTGAAACCTAAACCCGATTCAACCCAATAACAAACAAATAAGGCCTAATGTAAGACGACATGTTCAAATTCAAACTATTGTTCAGGTTGAGAGTTATAAGTCCTAAATTGCTATTATGTAGGATCACGCGATTTTACGATTTCATCCGATCCAACGATCTGATTCTACCAAGCCCTTCCTATCAAAGTAAAATTACGACTCTTACAACAGTGATCGTCTAAGACTTAACAAGCACAGTATAACAACTAAATAATCATGAACTTAAGCTAACTTGTAAAATGTGATTTACTACAAAATTGTAAAATGTAAAATAGTCATGAAACAAACTGAATTGTCTTGAAATGGCTCGAAATAAACTGTAGTAACTATCTATATTGGACTTATCCTAAAGTCGAGTCAAATCCGAAATAAACTATCTTAAACTGTTTAAACCCGAACCATGAAAATCTGAATCGAATCAAACCCGATTTGATTATTGACCCGAACTCGAATCAAACCGACCCAATAATAATCAACAAACTGTTTCAACCCGACCCGATAGTATCGAATCCGTTTGTACCGGAACAAACCGTACCGATAACCCGAATTGACACCTAGTTGGGTGGGTAAGACTCTTTTCATGTTTTGTAAGAGTTTCTATTCTAAAAAAAGTCTTTCATCCATGTTCTTACTATTTGGAGTCAATCAAATATCAATTTTTATGATCATTTTTGAGGATCTTTGGCAATTTGTTGTCAATCAAGCTATCCCTTTATATCAAGCTTTCTCTTATTTTAATTCATTTCTTTGATGATTTTAGCATATCTCTAGTATGTTACTCAAGAGGAGTCTTTTGCTTTCACCTGTTTTAAGTTATGTTTTTTGCGCAGAGCCAACAAACACCTTTTTTGGGTTTTCCATTTTCTTTGGCAGGTCTAATATTTACTTTATGATATGTCTTAGGGGGATGTTTATGTTTATATCTGATGGTTTAGGGTGTTGAGCATGTCCTTGGATTGCTTTTTACGCAATGAATACAGAGATTCCAAAGGAGTAAGTAAAAGCTTTTTGTAAATATGTGATGATTGCTATCTTATGGTGCTTTTGGTCAGAATGTCAAGTCTTCTCAGCAATCAAGCAATTTCATCTGTTTCAATTTTCTTTTGGTGGGATGGGGACGGGGGTGAGTAGAGTAAGTTTTCTAACCTCATTGGGTGTCCACTTAGGTTTTCTCCATGGGATTTACTTTATTGAGAATTATAACGTTGTTGTCATTTTTTTTGTTTTTTGTTTCCATTTGGTACCTCTAGTCCTTTGAGTCTCTGTTTTGCTGCCTGATTAAACATGAGGCTCACAAGATTTGAGTAGTTGGTATGCTGTATGAACTTCTGATATCGATTATTATACAAATTCCTGTAATGGCTTACCACCTACTTAATGCTATGCCTTATTAATTGTCATTCTTGTCAGTTGTCCACTTCATTCTAAGCTTTGCTATATGACAAACTGTTTACAAAGAAAGTGAGTGTCAATTTCAGCATGTTTTTGACAAACAGTTTTATATAATGGTTAATGGTTCTCTCTACTGTTCTAGACTGGTTAGGAGTGAGTTTGAAACATCTTGATCTCTGCAGACCTTGCAATGGAAAACTTATACCATGTACTGCTTTATATGCATGCTGTGGACTGCTATATGATCTGCCTAGGTTTAGCCGTCTTTTTGTGTGTTTTTATATGAAGTATCCTCTTTCATCATTACATTGTTTGTTTTCTAGTGACATTGATTGCAAGAACATGTACAAATGTGTCAGTGTGCATACTATGGACTTATTTTTTCCCCTTCAGCAATAAGTTTATGGAGAAACAAGATTGGATAAGTGTCAATAATTTCAGATAAGAGATATCCAGGTTCAAATCGTAATTATAATTAGACCAGATGAGCCGAAGATGAACTAAGTTTTAATTAGTTCAGAAGGTCTTATTAGGTTATATAAGGGAAATGAATTGAAAAGACTAAATGTGATTCACCATGCAGCCTAATGCAGTAATACTCAAAAGACTCACTGCTGCACTGCTAAAACCTGATCTGTTGACCCTTTAGCTTTTCTGGCGGTAGCCTATGGCTGCTGCACCAATCCGGTATCTCCTACTTTATGAATGTATTCCAGGCAGAGCTCAACATCCTTATGGTGATCTGTTTGAATCAGAATTCAAAAATAACTTTTGTTTGTATCTTTCGTCTAGGAATCTTATTTTTTTAAAATACCTCATGGATCAGACTTGTTTTATTTACTCCTATTTGTTTATTCCAGATTTCTGCGTTGATTTTGGAGAATACATTCACATCCATTTTGGACATGGCTGGAGTTTTACTACCTTTCTTGAAGTGGTTTATTGGCGGAAGCACTGGGAGTGGTCCTAAGATTCTGAACTTTGTAGTTCGTTCCCCTTGGAGTACTATTGATATTATTGGTCAGGTAAAGCTATGGTTGCAGAACTTATGTTTATTTATGTCCCTTGTCTTCTTGGTAGATAATTTTGCTGGAGTCTTAGCACGCTGGTTGAGAGGTTAGTTCATTTTTGGAAAAATATGCTGGTTTTATCTGCTGCTCTATCCATGGTTCTATCCAAGTATGGGTGTCTTGTATGTTAAGGTTGTCTTTAAAACGTGCTTTTATCCAATAATATACAGAGTGGCTTAAGAGTGGAATTATGTTTAAATGCATTTCACATCCTTGAAATTTTTGTTGCACTGATAGATATTTATCTTTTTGGAAAATTTACATAAATAATCCTGATTCTTGGCCACTTTGTTTTGATTCCGAGCTAATAATCAACTCAGGAGAATCCTAACCTTGCTAGTCGTGTTTTCATGATAGTTCCTAGCAATATATATGGCTTTTCAAACTTTTTCCTTGATATTCATACCCCTTGGGATTATTTTAAGAACTCAACGCCTGAAGTTGATATTCTATGTTTTTTTTTTTTTTTCTGTTCTCATCTATAATTTCTCATCTTTGATGTTGCTTAAATATTTTGATGTTTTACTTTTTACCATGGTGTAGTTCCTGATATTTCATGGGACTGATCCTTACATATGGTTGAGAACCACATGTACTGACTAGTGCTCCTGGCTTGTTAATTGTCATCTTATCTAACAATAAAGCTCAAGTTCCATGTAAATTCCTTCCAAATTATGTTTCTCTTTTACATTGGTTTGCTGTGTTTGTTTACAGAATAGAATAAAGACCTTTAATGATGTTAAGCTGAGTCTTAGTTTTTTTCTTTCTCCTTTTTGCTGCTTTTCGTCTATTCGCTCCTTTTTATTTCAATATTTATCTGCGTTATTAAACAAAACTTTATGATTCTTCTTTTTTTTCCCTGCAGGTCAAACAGCCTATCCTTTTTATCTCTGGATTGCGAGATGAGATGGTTCCTCCAATCCACATGAAAATGCTGTTTGCCAAAGCAGCTGCCCACAGTAAACATCGTTTTTTTGAGGAATTTCCTACTGGCATGCATATGGACACATGGCTCACTGGTGGAGATCGTTATTGGAGAATAGTTAACGAATTTATAGAGCATCATGTATCTGGAAAAATACGTGGTGACTCTAACTCCAGAAGCAATGGTAATCCATCTTGATCTCATTTTCTTGTAGCTAGTCCCCCTTTCCCCTACCACCACAGACACATTGACGTCGTATTTGCCTTCTAAAAGACATTTTTTTGTTATATCAATGCAAAATCAAGCTAGTTCATTGGTAACCAAATATTACCAGTTTCTTTCTAAGTATTAGTAGCAACTGAAAAAATTATCTTAATAAGAATTCACTGCATCAGACCATTTCAAAGAAAAAAAATCTATTTAATTTCTTTTAGGAGGCTATCAAGATTTGAAACCCTGAAGCATGGGGTTAGCCTGGGCTGTCTCCTTGACTTCTATCCATCTGTTATATTGTCATTGTCTTGCTCTCACTTGCTTGAGCTTTGTATTTTGTTCTATAACTAGATAAACATCATCATTTATTCATCTGTGTCTCCCGATTATCCTCTTTCATGGCACTTTATGGTAACTGGGCAGTCCAAAGTCATTGTGTGTTAAACTGCATTGTTAATTATATTGTTTACTCCCCTTTTGGTAATTTAGCGAATTTTTGGTATCCCGGTTTTCTGTTATGCTTTAGCCTCTTTTCTGTACTTTTTGTTTCTTTGATTGGAGAAGTTTCTTAATTTTCTGAATTCTAGCTGTCGTAATTACTGCAGTTTATCCCAAAATGTGAATTCTGGGTTTAATATTCACTAATATTATCAACATCTTGCCATCTTGGTAAAGTATAGTAATTTTTTTTATCTATTTTCTTGGGGTTCCTCTTATTGTTGGTCCATTTTGCTTGCAGATTCTCTTGCTACTTAAGCGGTTTCGGGTAAGTAGTTGAAAGATGAATCTGCCTGAAGACATAGCCGATCTTTTTGGGACCTGTTGTAGCAATGTGTAAAAGTCATCTGCAAAGTGTTGCTTCTGGTCAAGAATCTAATTATTGGCTTTACGTTCTTGCTGTTGATATTGTTTTTGTTGAACTTCTCTGGCAAGAACAGAACACATTAGTGTACAATGTCACTGACAAAATTTAGTGAACAGAGTTATCAGTCTGAATTCACCATGAAGTAGATAGTAGAATTGGAGAGGCAAAACATACGATGTATAATTTTTGCTCTGAAGAATCACATTATTTTTGTATCGTTGTGGATTGGAATTTCTAAATCATCGTGGAATGCGATTTTATAATAGCATTTAAACGTTGATCCAGTATGTGATTTTAGAATCCCATTCAAACGTTGATACAGTATGTATGAACTTAACCCTGTGAGAGTTGGATGCTCAACAGTTGTCAATAACTTTTACTTTCTTTTGTTGGTAACTTGGTAGAATGGATCCTTGCAATATATTTTTTATTTTTTATTTTATTGAATATAAAATTTGACAGAAAACAAATTAAAGTACAACTAAACATAAAGTAGTTTCACATGATGAATGATATGTTGTTCGGGTTTAGTTTTGGATTGTGCTGTGTCATTGCTAGTTCTTAGTCTATACTTCCTACATAGCTTGTAAATTTTTTCCTATAGTCTGTATTTTGTACGTCTTTTTTTTTATTATTAAATTTGCTCTTATTTCATACAATTTTTATTTATCTTATTTTGACTCATTTTTACTCATTCTTGGAAGGGCGTAACTCCTAACTCAAGCATTAGATTGATTTGTTTTTTTCTAAACCACTTATTTTTAGGCTCATGCATGTACTTGTAAAGCAGCTAAGTTGTTCAATTTGCGGATTAGAAGATCTACTGGACAAACTTTAAGGGGATGTAACTTTAGTTACGGGCTTCGAATGACATGAATTTTTTCGAACTTTGTATTTTTTTCAAAATTTAGTCCTAAATTCCCCTGGGATTTGACCTACTAATTGTGCTAAAAAAGCCTCTATAAGAGAAATTGAAATTTTTTATAATTTTACCTACTACTACTAATTTTAAAATAACCAAATCATACTAATTAATACTAAAAACGTTAACATGAATTAATTATTTTATTTTATTAGATAAATATAAATATTTTTATTTATTTATACTAATTATCATTTCTAAAAAAATATGTATAATAATCATAATTAAATATAATAATCAATAATAATAATTAATTAGAAAATACTAACATTTTTAATCGTATACAATTATTATATAAAAAAACTAGTTTTAATTTTGAGAATTACTAATTATTTTTTTAACATAAAAAATCGTAGAAAATGGACAGTCCCTCCGTGGAAAAACAGTCGGAAAAGGAAGAAGCGGTTGTTCATTGACAATTTGCGTTAAGTATCCATCCCATACCTAAAACACGAGTGCATTACCCATCCACGTCGGTCCATCCATATTAATAAAATTGACGTGTCAAAGGGTATAAAGCTAAGATTTAAATATTTATGTCATGAAATTTTATTATCATCTTAATGAATCTCCCTTCAATTATTTCTTTTCTTTTATTTTGGTTTATATTATGTGAATTGCAAACACTACGAAATTACGGAATTACCCCGTTTCTGTGCTGAGGCCTGAGGTCTTTCAGGTATATATGGCTGCTGCTACCTCTGCTACAACTTTTCCTTTCAAAATCCCCATCTCTCTCCTCCCTGGACCCATAACCCTCTTGAAGCTCCTGAACAATGGACGGAGGTGCGCAGTACAATCCTCGAACCGTCGAAGAAGTCTTCAGAGATTTCAAGGGTCGGAGAGCTGGCATGATCAAAGCTCTTACTACTGGTAGTTCTTACCCTTGATTTTTCACCCCAACTTCCCCATTTTAGTTCAATCTTTTTAACAGCTATGTCAATTCTGGGGTTCTTCCGTTTTGCGCACTCAATAACCAGCTTTTTTGGGATTTTTTGGTGCAGATGTCGAAGAATTTTACCAGCAATGCGACCCAGGTTAGGGTTCTTTACTTTATTTTTTTGGGTTTTTTAAATGCTTAAATTTTGAAATTTTTTTGGTTTCTTTGTTTTTATTGTGCTAACATGCACTGGATTTGGTTGAATTGTTGATTTATCACAACTATGTGTAGATTTAGCATGAATTGTTTGTCAATCGCGCTATTTTGGCCCGGAATTTAAAAAAATGTGATGCACCATATGCTATATATAATGTTTACTGTAGCTGTTGATTGCTGTTTTATTAATATTATTATTTTTTTTTATTAATGTTAATTAGTAAAACTTTATCTGTTGTCTATGCTCATTTTGTGGTGAGTTGCGCGTACTGTGTTGTGATATTGTCCGTGCTTTGGTGATATATATTTTTTCCTGGTTCTGTTTTTGAGATTTTAAGGGTTTGTTTTTCAAACTTAATACTTTCGAGTGTTTCATGTCTCTTTGTTTTGACCTCTTTATTTGTTGGTCTTTCATTTCTAGAGTAGCTTTTACTATTTGATTTTTACAATAGAGAATTTAGGGGTTTTAAGAGTAATATTTTACTATGAGAAAATTTAGATTAGTTACTTTGTTGTGCTGGTTGGGTTAAGGGAATTTCTTTTTGTTTGCTTCCCTCTTCCGCTTACAGGGTTCGTGAGCATGTGGAAGGATTTGCTCATTTCTCTATTGAATTTAGTTGATTTATGTGTTTTGAATATGAATTCTGTGTATTTGAGCTATATCAGTAATTCAGTAAGGACTCTATGCTGTCATGCTTTTCAGCTACTATGTGTAGATGTGATCCACACTTTGTGGGTGGAAAGTTAGGTGGTCAAAGGTAGTGAATTTTTTGATGAAGGAGTTCTGATTTTCTGTTGTTAAGGTTAAATAGGTCTGATAAAGTTTGATTTTTTGTAGTTGGTATCAAGTACTTATATATAAGTTTCTTTCTACATTTGTGCTATAGGAAACTAATATTTTCTCCTTTGTTATTTGCCTGCAAATCCAAGTAGCGGTAATTGCTCCTCCCTTTTTCTCTTACGTTGCACTAATTGGGTTACTCCATTAGCTGTTGTTTCTGGTCAGCTGCAAGTTCTTTTTCTAATGTATTTAATTGGTGCATTTTGCAGAGAAGGAGAACCTTTGTTTGTATGGATTTCCCAATGAGCTATGGGAAGTGAACTTGCCAGCAGACGAGGTACCGCCGGAGCTTCCTGAGCCTGCTTTGGGCATTAACTTTGCCAGAGATGGCATGCAATCAAAGGACTGGCTGTCACTTGTTGCTGTTCATAGTGATGCTTGGTTGCTTTCTGTTGCCTTCTACTTCGGAGCCAGATTCGGATTTGAGAAAACTGAGAGGTATTACTTTTACCTTTCTGCTTATCTTTGTGTTTTATTTATTAATTGTTATGCCTGCGTTTGGGGTACTCTGGGAAGTTTTCAAGGCAGACAATAAGAACTCTGCACAAGTGCTTTTTTTCAGCTGTTCTTCTATGTTCCAACTGAAATTTCACAATTATGAGACTTGATTTTTTGGTCAGATATTATCTTTGTGCTTATTACTATTATAGTTACTGATATTGTAATTATAATTAAAATTATTGTTGCAACTATTGTCATTATCATTAAATTTCTATTCTGTCATCTATGATGCAGGAAACGTCTGTTTAATATGATCAATGACCTGCCTACTATATTTGAGGTTGTCAGTGGAAATGCAAAAAAGCAATCAAACTCTAAAGAGAAAACGTCAGTTTCAAATAACAGTAGCCCCAAATCCAAATCAAACACAAAATCAGTAAGTTGTCTTTTGCTCACTGCGAATGATTAGTTGCATTGATTACAGAAATTGATATGTGCTTTACTGCTTTAAAAATCGTTGATAACTCAGTCATCTTGGGGAGAATATAGGGAAATTATTTTGTTAGTGGACTTAGTACTATGTACCTGTGTGTGTAATGTTTGCTATTGGCTAGAAAATAAGCAATTATGTGAATGTAGGAGAATTTTTTTTTAGTAGACTTCGTACTATGTATGTGTGAGTGATGTGTTTGACATGTGCTAGAAAATAAGCATGAATGAGCATTACTTTAGCATATGTTATGTGTGAATGATAAAATCTTGAATTTTCTGCTGTAGGAGTAGATGGAGTCCATGGAGAACTCCATATCTTGTTTTCTTTTTTCTTGCTGATCTCTAGTCTTGAAGCAGACGTACAAATTGAAGACCATTTTATCTGCTTTATCTAGGATTTAAATCCTTGTGTCCTTTTTGAGTGTAGTTCTCTCAATGGTCTGTTATCAACAGGTGTGTTGTCTTCTTTTTGTAGATGAATATTCCTTTTATTTGGGACAGGGTGGCATTAGGTGGTTAGCTGGTTGAAAAAAATATAGTCGAAACTTCTTGCTTGAAGTTCATGGCAGTAGGTGAATGTGCCTTTTTTATTTAGTAGATGCCTGCATTAGATGGTGAAGAATGGCTGAAAGCTTCTTGCCTTGAGTCATGGTACTATGCTTTGCTGTATCCATATGTCTTCTTCGTTGATTGTCTCCATCCCTGGCTAGCTGGATAGTCTTAGTTTATATTTTTTCCTGGTAATTCTATCTTATGCGAAGCCATACTTGTAATTTATTTATTTATAAGAAGAAATCAAAGTCCATAACCTAGGATTAGCTAATAATTACTTAGAAAATTATTTTTGATGATATCCTGCCTGACAAATGTTATATTCTTCCTTGTTTTTCTTCGTTTTCTTTGTTTTGGAGGGCGGGGCATATACCTCAGGATATGCACTTTCTACGTTATTTGTCATTTGCAATTCCACTGGTAGAAATAATGTGAAGGTAGGGGTAGGTGTTCTCATTGAGGTCTTTCTGTGGTCATCTTTGTCCACTATTTTTGCATCTAATTGTTGGGTTAGTGGGTCTATTTGACTATTTGTGGCCGATATTTATGTGCTAATCTCTTTTTTATTGCATGATTGTACTATATAGAAGCCAATGGTCATTTGTAAATATTATTAAGCTATTGTAAATCATTCTATGGCAATTGTAGATTTGTAGTAAACTAGATATCAATCGATGGAAACTGGTCTTTGGATGCAGTAATTGAATTACTTTTTACAATGTTACCAAATGTTGTAAACTTAAAACTTTTAGGTTTTCATGAGTTAGAATTGGAATGAGATTTTGAATTACAGGCTAAGTATTCTTCAAAAGGGCCACAACCACCAAAGGATGATGAAGATGGTTTGGATGAGGAATTTGAAGAGGAACATGGAGATACACTTTGTGGGGCATGTGGAGATAACTATGCTTCAGATGAATTCTGGATTTGCTGCGACTTATGTGAGAGATGGTTCCATGGGAAGTGTGTGAAGATCACCCCAGCTAGGGCTGAGCATATCAAGCAGTACAAGTGCCCAATATGCAGCAGCAACAAAAGATCAAGGCCTTGATGTTTTCATTGCAGCTGGCAATTCCCATCACTTGTATTGTACTTCCACTCTATTCTGCTAATTGTGTAGATGATAGCTCTTAGTGCCATGCGTTCAGGTGTTACATTCGTGTCTAGATTTATTTTTATTTTTATCAGCCAACTTTCAGATCGCGATGATATTTTATTAACTGTGCGTTAGAATTTGTAATCTATTTGGTAGGGAGTACTCCGAGGCTAACTGTTTTCCACTGTTCTGAAATCAGTTGTTGATTTTCAGAGTGCAATTTATTATTGCTTCCTGTTTCAATATTGTTAGTGTACTTTTGGTGCGTTTTGGATTTGAGATGGTCAACATGAAAGCTGATCACAGATCTTGTCTAAGAGAACAGTTGGAGGCTTGGAGCACCAAACCTGCAACTAAGAGTTTCCAAATTGTCGTGCTTGTGCAGTGTTATGTCCCTTTTCCTTTCGTTTTGTATTGTTTGGGAATTTTGACTTTTCTTGCAATTCTAAATAGCCGCCATCGTACTTGTAGACTTGAATGCTATTTATTAGTACCCTCCATAATCATATATTCTTTTGGTGAAGGTCTATTAACCGTTTCAAAATTGATCAAACTGCTTTTGAAATTACCATTTTGCCCTTATTCAACTCTTAATTCTCATTCAACCTTAACTCATTTTTCTTTTCTACTTTCTACTCATATCTCCCCTTCCTTTCATCCCCAAACTCTGGTTAAATTAATGAAACTTTTTTTGGACTGCTCCTCCCTGGTTGGGTCTGAATTTTAAGACGGCTCTTTTTCGGAGTGTGGGGTGGTGGTTGGTCGGAGTTTGGGAGATGAATGAAAGGGGATGGGAGGAGAAATTAGGAAAGAAAATAATTAAAGAATGAGTAAGGCGAAATGGTAATTTTAAGGGACAGTTTAATAAATTTTGGGACAACATTTAACAACTCAGACCAACATTTGCCTACTTGTAACCAACATAATGATAAATAATTTGGAGGCTACAATGTAGAGTTGTCAATTTTGAACTTGAATTACAAACTTGGTCGATACTTACCTACGCCGAGAGAATTTGACCAGCTTGACAATTTGAAAGGCGGAATTATTAACTCAAACCGATCTCAACACAACTTGGAGCCAACTTGAAAACATATGAAAGTGAAATTCGTAACCTAAACTTGCCTAACCAAACTTAAGGCCTATTCAAAACCTATTTAACCTGAAAGTTGTGAACTTAAATCGACGTGTTATCGACACGAAAACAACCCAGTTCGAAATTGACTACCCATAAACAACCTAAGCCGAAGTTAACCTACTCAAAACTGATTCAATCTGACAACTTACTGTTAAGACTCAACTGATAACGACTCATTTCAACCGAAATATTTAAGAACAATCGGGTAGCAACTGAAAGCTTATTTCACTTAAATAATTTATGATTACTGCATTACTTAAATCAACGAGGGATATTAACTCATATTTGGTATACCATCATAAGACCAAAAAAAAAAGTACTTAAATCAACAAGGGAAATTTATAACTCATATTTGCAATTACAACTATAGATACGCAATAATTTCTAAACTACATTAACCACCATCCAAAAAATCAAGTAGAGTTAATGTAATCAAAAGATAAAATTTTTGTAACTCAATGATCCAAAATATTAAGTGATGTGCATAGAAATATTGTCCAGTAAGTATTATCTAAACTTGAAAGCAAGCTAATTTCTTTTCTCTTCCTAAGTTTAGTTTGAAAGTTTATTAAGGTCATAAAATGATATCTATACATTCGTCATAGATAGTCCATGTATAGAACAATTTTATTTATAGATTACATAAAATAAACATTCTCTAAAATATAATTCATAATACTATGTATTTTTATTGTAGTAAATGACTTCCATTTTGAGTATCATAGTAGACTATACACTATTCACATGTGGAAATAATCGAACAACGATTGAAAATAAAATCAAGAAACCATCACTGGAACCCTATTTTTAGTGTTCGAGTTTTTAGATTCAAATATTATGGCATAAGGAAAAATAGATTAAATATAAAATTCCCAAACAAAAATTGCCATAATCATAGAGATTATGTGTTTATTTAGAGCTGCTCAAGATTACATTATACTATAAGGAAAGAGAAAAATTAAAAGAATCACAAACTATAGCAAATGGTTTTGACAGGGAAAAATTCTCTCCCTAAGTTTTCAATAGTAGATTCGAATGCACATATGATAGAATAACATCACGATCTACAAGCTAGCTGATAAAATAAACATAAATCTAGACACACTCAAGAACACAAACGTAACACCTAAACGCATGGCACTAAGAGCTATCACCTACAGGCCCTACACAATTAGCAGAATATCCACAAAGGAATGGAAGTACAAGAGAAGTGATGTGAATTGCCTGCTGCGATGAAAACATCAAGGCCTTGCTCTTTTGTTGCTGCATGTTGGGCACTTGTACTGCTTGATATGCTCAGCCCTAGCTGGGGTGATCTTCACACACTTCCCATGGAACCATCTCTCACATATGTCGCAGCAAATCCAGAACTCATCTGAAGCATAGTTATCTCCACAAGCACCGCAAAGTGTATCTCCATGTTCCTCTTCAAATTCCTCATCCAATCCATCTTCATCATCCTTCTGTGGTTGTGGCCCTTTTGAAGAATACTTGGCCTGCAATTTAAAGTCTCTCATTTCAATTCCAACACACATAAAAAACTTATGTTTGAAGTTCGTAACACTTGGTAAAATTTTGTAAAATCTTTAAGTTACTACACCCCAAGATTCAGTTCCTTGTGATGATAACTACAATTGACATTGGATGATTTACAATCGCGTAATAAGATCAATACATGTCCACTGACTGCTAGTCTGCTACATAGTACAATCATGCAATACAATCAGATGAACACATTATTATTGGCCAAAAATGGTCCCACAACCCCAGCAAGGCAGCAATCAAATGCAAAAGTGGTTGAAAAGATGAACACAGAAAGGACCTCAACTACAACACCTATCCTTTGCTTCCCATTTTTTCTACCAGCGGAATTGCAAAAGATTAATAAAGTAGTAAGTGGAAACCCTGAGGCATATGCCCCTCCCATCCAAATAAAGAAAAAGAAGAGAAACACGGAAGTAAAAAAAAAAACTAGTGAGGCAAGATATCATCAACATAAATATTTTTTCAAAGTAATTATAAGTTTAGATTAGGTTATGCACCTTGATTTCTTCTAATAAATAAATGACAAGTATGGCTTTGCAAAAGACAGAATCGCCAGAACATCAAAACAGCCAGGGAACACAACACAGCATAGAGTCATTACTCCAGGCAAGAGGCTTTGAGCCTTTTTTCAGCATATAGTGCTACATTCTATTAAATAAAAGGGCACATTCATCTCCTGCCATGAATTTCAAGCAAGAAGCTTTGACTAAATTTTTCATCTACCAGCTCACCACTTAATGCCACCCTCTCCCAAATAAAAGGCAAAGCCATATACAAGAAGACCATACATCTGTTGATGTTATAACATACCATTGAGAAAATATTAGACTCAAAAGGGACTCAAGGAATAAATTCTAGAAAAAGCGGATAAACTGGTCTTCAAATTGTACAACGGCTGCTTGAAGCCTAGAGATCAGCATGACACAAGTGAATGAGATATGGAGGTCTCCATCGACTACTTCTGCAGAAAATCCAGTTTTTATTTTATCCATCACACATAACAAAGACTAAGGTAATGCTCATACAAGCATATTTTTTATCCCATACCAGAGGCAACACATAGACAAAGTACTAACTACTAGGTCTACTAACAAAATCATTCCCCCATATTTTCCTTAGATGACAGAGTTATCTACAATTCTTAAAGCAGTAAAGAACAGATCATTTTCTTTGTAATCGATGCAACTACTCAAGCGCAGTGAGCAAAATAACTAGAATTATACGGGACTTACTGATTTTGAGTTTGACTTGGATTTGGTGCTGCTGTTATTTGAAACTGATGTCTTCTCTTTGGAATTTGATTGCTTCTTTGCATTTCCACTAACAACCTCAAATACTGTAGGCTGGTCATTGATCATATTAAACAGACGTTTCCTGCATCATAGATGACAATATAGAAATCTAATGCTGACAAAACTAGTAGCAATAGTAACTTTTATTAAAATAACAATATCAGTAACTATATTAGTAATTAGCACAAAGATAATAACAACCAAACCAAAAAATTCATTAAATTAACAATCAAACCTTATACATATAACATTCTTCATTCCAATATGATGGAAGATTGTGAAACTAAAAGGAAAAGGGTAAACAAAGGAATTATCCTCAACCAAGATTCATGGCAGCACTCTGGAAATTTTACCACACCAAGGGTTGCTATAAAAGAAAAGACCACTTGTGTTGTCTTCAGGTCCAGGGTTATCAGAAAAACAAAAAACAAAAAAGCAAGTCTAATAAACTCATAATTGTAAAATTCAGTTGGAACATGTAAAAACAGCTGAAAAAAATCCATTCGTGCAGAGTTTTTCGTGTCTGCCTTAAAAACTTCCCGAGTACCCATAACTCAGGCATAAAAACAAATTTATAGAGCACATAGATAAGCAGAAAGGTAAAAAGTAATACCTCTCAGTTTTCTCAAATCCAAATCTGGTTCCAAAGTAGAAGGCAACAGAAAGCAACCAAGCATCACTGTGAACAGCCACAAGTGACAGCCAGTCCTTTAATTGCATGCCATCTCTAGCAAAGTTAATGCCCAAAGCAGGCTCAGGAAGCTCCGGAGGCACCTCCTCTGCTGGCAAGTTCACTTCCCATTGCTCATTTGGAAATCCATACAGACAAAGGTTCTCCTTCTCTGCAAAATGCACCAATCAAGCACATTAGACAAAGGGAGGAACAACCAAATGGTGCTTCACAATAAGAAAAAGGGAGGAACAACTACCACAACTTGGATTGCAGGCAAACAAAAAACAAAAAAAGATCTGTTTCCTGAAGCACAGTGAAACTTATATATTGGGAATAAACAAAAATAATACAACCTATAGCCGGTCCACCCAAAATAATACAACTTTTGGGTTAACTCACTATAATACAACATTTTCTCTCATTTAGCTTAAAATAGATTATGAGACTTTTAACTTATATTCATCTTGATACTCAAAATTAGCAACATTTACAATAAAAAAAGTGCTTAGCACACAAACTTGTCATAGAGATATAAAAAAAGTTAAAAAAAGGTCCTATAACCTATGTTAAGTTAAATGAGAGTAAATTTTGTATTATAGTGAGTTAACCCAAAGGTTGTATTATTTTAGGTAGACTGTCTATAGGTTGTATTATTTTTGCTTATTCCCCCTATTTACTAAAATAATTACACTTTTTCATAATGACCTATTTAACCTGAACAGAAAATCAAAATTCATTCATCAAATTTCACTACCTTTAATTAGATTAGCTTTTACCCAGAATGTACGTAGAACACCTATACCCACAGTAACTGATAAAAGCATGACAGCATAGAATCATTACTAATTTACTGATACACAGAATTCTTATTCAACAAACACAGAAATCCACAAAATGCAACAGAGAAATAAGCAAATCCATGACAGCATAGAATCATTGCTGATTTACTGATATAAATTAAATACACAGAATTCTTAGTCAACAAACACAGAAATCCACTAAATGCAATAGAGAATTAAGCAAATCCATGTCAGCATAGAATCATTACTGACACAGAATTCTTAGTCAATAA
This sequence comes from Dysphania ambrosioides, assembly GCA_026401315.1. Classification (NCBI taxonomy): domain Eukaryota; kingdom Viridiplantae; phylum Streptophyta; class Magnoliopsida; order Caryophyllales; family Amaranthaceae; genus Dysphania; species Dysphania ambrosioides. The sequence goes on from CM048667.1 coordinate 6,486,910, forward strand.
ACACAAAAATCCACTAAATGCAATAGAGAAATGAGCAAATCTCAGTACAGGCAAGCAAACGCCAAAATCGGAAAAGGGAAACAAAGGAAAAGAAATTCCCCTAACCCATCCAGCACAACAAAGATACCAATCTCATTTTCCTCATATTACAGCATCACACTTAAACCCAAAAACTCAACTCGCAAATGTAACTCTACATATGAAAGACCAATCATAAAGAGCTCAAAACAGATTGACATTAAATACTCAAAAGTAATAAGTTTGAAAGCTATAAACCAAACTGTTAAAATCTCGAAAAACAATCATCAAAGCACAGACAATAACACAATACAGTAAATATTCCAATAATATAGTATACGTTTGAACCCAAAAGGCCAAAATAGCTATAGTATACGGAACATCATATTCTTCTTTCGTCACCCAAATAGCTAAATCTTTACAAAAATGTGACAAAATAATAATTCAACAAAACTCAGCGCACTTCAGCATAATGAAAAAAAAAATCCAAAAATTCAAAAATCAGGCAAACCATTAAATAAATATTTTTTTGAAAAACTAAAGATTAAAATAAAGAACACCAACCAGGGTCACATTGCTGGAAAAATTCTTCGACATCTGCACCCAAAAATTCCAAAAAAAAGCGGTTATTAAATGCGCAATATCGAAAAACCCTAGAATTTACTACGCTGTAAAAATAAAATTGGGGAAATAATAGGGGAAGTGGGGTTGAAAAATCGAGGGTAATAATTACCTGTAGTGAGGGCTTTGATCATGCCAGCTCTTCGACCTTTAAAATCTCTGAAGACTTCTTCGACGGTCCGAGGATTGTACTGCGCAGTTCCATCCATTGTTGAGGGCTTTGGGTCAAAGGAGGAGAGAGAGAGAGATGATGGATTTCAAGAAGTACAGCAGTTATCAACGTCGAGTTTATTTTCAAGGGGAAGTTGCAGCAGAATTAGCACCATAGGCCAATTAGGCAATTACTTGAATAACTGAATTGGGATTCGTGGATGTCAACTAGTATTGTTTAAAGATCGTCGAAAATTAGAAGAATAGGAGTGGTTATATTGAATATCAAAAGTTTACCCGGCCCGTGAAAATGCGTGAAACTGGTAAAAAGTAAGATTTGTAACCCGATACAATTCGACCTAAAGTCAACCTGAAATCGATTTGAGCCGATATTTCAAGACCCGAACCCATTCTGCATCCGAGCCAAATGTGACATGATCCGTTAATGACCTGACCCGAAGACAACCTGACCCATTAGTGACCATACCTGACGACAACCCAATGACAACCTGAAATCGATTAGATCCGATAAATAATTGGTATGACCTAACTGATAACGACCCCTGACCCAATTTTACCAACCTGTTAACAATCTAATTATGTATAACCTAATTTTACTAACATGTTTTTTACCCGATTTGAGATAACCTTAAAATTATACTTTCATTTCAAAATGTTTATTTTATGAAACTAAACTCATAATTTTTAACATACTTCATAGATATTTTGACCCCATGTAACCCAACCCAAAAGCCCAAAGTGACTGTTTGGAACCGATCTAATAAGACCTCGTTCGATAATTTTCCATCAACATTTAAATTTAGATACAATCACATTGTCATTTCTATTTTAGAAATTAAAATATTGTATTCATGATCAATTATCTATTACGAAGGTTTTGGAAATTCTTCAAGAGGAACCCCAAAGTCATAAAAAGATGAGTTGTGTGAATTATGTTGTTTTGTAACACCCCGATAATTCCGAAACCCAAACCTTTAGGAAACTATCGGTGTGCTACCGCCACGTGTTCAAACGTTAAGGCTATAAAACAGAGTTTTGCATCGGAAAACCAAATGACTTTTGAAATAACATTAAACGTAAATCAACTCCTAATATAACAAACTGGAACCTCTACGACCCTTACTGTAATGTATCAAATAACGTTTACCTCTAATCCAAATCCAACAGTTTAAAACCAAATCAAATAAACATAATTTATTCTGAAATCTAAATTAAAATAACGTTCCTCTCAAACCCGCCCATGCATGAATGCTCGTTTAGATACCTGTTAATAATTTGCTCCCCAACAATACAAATGTAAGTATTGGATCATCACAGTGTCATTTATAGGCAAAATCCATGACCAAAAACACACAAGGCACGTAATCAGCAAGCTGAGTACATACAATTTACAAAGTATAACAGTTGAACTGATAATTAAATAAGAATAATTATAAAATGTAATAACGTATCACACAACATTTTACTCGACTGACACAATAAATTCATTAATAATTTGGATTAAGCAATAGACTAGGTTGTCTCCCCATGTCCTGATTTGGACATCAAATAATTAAATAACCCATGCACTCCTGTCGGAGAGCATCAAAATACAGTATAAAAATTCAGATGGTAAGCGGACGCGACTCTGTTACCATAGCTAGATGAGATCTCAACTAACCCCAATTTTAAGTTTAAAACTTTATAAAAGAGAGACTCGTAGATCACACGACCTCTAAGAAAAGCCACGGATAATACCCCGTGAATTTCAACCCCTGATTGTCAATACTCTAGACGTGCACTAGCCTAGAGTTTTATTGCTTATCCTCTTACTCTTTAAGTAATTTACTGTTTAAACTCTATAAACACAATCATCGCAGCACACATATGCAACTATTATAGTTATTCAATTTTTCTTTGTTATACTGTAATTTTTAACTTTTTAATTTCAATCTCAACTAATAAAACTATTGAACCAAGTCAACTACCTCGTCATTAAGACTTATAAAACACACCTTTACTCCACTCATACTATCAGTAATGAAAGAGTAATAATAAACAACTCATGAATTAATTAACAATTAATACCAATTTAGTAAATCACGGTTTCTCGCAAATAATACCAAAACATGTCTCTAATATAAAGAACATGAATTCTTTCAAATGGATAACCAAACAATCTCATTCAAAGGATTCCCTAAACATGATACTATATTTATATTTCACCCTAAATCATGCTCCTAATTAAAGGTAATGTTTTTCGTAGTTTGTACGTACCTGGAGTAAAATACACGGGTGGCCACTTTCCTTACTAGTTAGCATCTTCTAAAGTGCTCTCCTACACCAAATTATACAACTTAAATCAATATATCATTACCCAAAATTTACAGCAATCCTACTAATCTTTCTAGGGTTTTAAAACAATTCCAAAACATCTTTTTAAGTCTCCCAAAACATAATCTAGTATCTCCAACACAATACTACAAGTATTATTTGAAAACTCATTAAAATATATATTATAAAACTCCATCTTTATAACTCTTAAAATCTGAAAATTTGTATTTTATGTAGTATACTCAAATTACTCCTAATTGTATCTTAGAATAGTCTTAATCTAATGTATATACTAATACTCCATCTGTCTTTTTTTACATGCTACACTTTAGAAATCATCAAGTTTTAGGAGGGTGTAATGAGTACAATGGCCCACAACATTGGAAGAAGGAACAAAAAAAAAAATTACATACACTTTTGCTTTATGTTAGTACAATAGAATTTGGAGGGAAGTATAACAGAATTTCACTCCAAAAAGTGGCGCATAAGTTGAATTTCACTCCAAAAAGTGAAATGTTTGGCTCCAAAAAGTGGCATGTAATAGAATTTTTGGCTCCAACTTTTGAAAATGCTCCAATTGACTTTCACAGCCATGATATAAGAGCCATAATATCTCCCAAAGCCATTTATTGCTCCACAATTCCATCACAAACATGCAACTGGTAGGGTAAGGGGAAGGGGGAAATATCACTCTCAGGTTTTTGAGATTCATCATCGAGTGATTAGGGACCACTTACCATTAGATTATGATTTTATTTCTGGAATAATCAAATCATCAACTGTAGAAATTGTTGGAGAAGTCTAAGTCGCATCATGTCAAGTACAAGTGAAGCTGATAGAGCATCTCAGATTCTTCCAATAGATTCCACATCAGCAAGAAGGGTAATGTTTGACTTGAATCAGTCTGCTCATGAAGCACACATGGACTGTGGTCAGTCAGAAGAGCAAGCAGGAGCCATTGGCATCGACTGCAGAAACTTAGAAAAGACAACAGTCTCATGTGGCTTCAACTGCATAGACTCAACATGGCAAGCAGGAGCCTCTGGCTTCAACTATAGTCACTCAAAAGGACAAGCAGGAGCCAGTGGCCTCAACTGCAGTCACTTCAGAGGACAAGCAGGAGCCAATAGCTACAACTATAGTAGAACACAACCAGAAGCACAGACAGAGACAGCAACAGAAGCCAATGACTCCATTAAGAGGGTATGTGTGCTTAGCAACAAGGACAGAGCCCATGTTGCTCAGAAGTTGCAACAATATTGCCAAGAAAATCACAAATTCAGTACAAACAATTACAAGAAGCTACCAACAGGTTATATCAATGAACTAGCTCAAGAATTCCGAGTATCAAGATGGACAATCAGCAGAATATGGCACATAGTGAGAGCACAAATGGATAAAAATGTAGCCATCAATGTGGACTATCACAAAATAGGTAGAGTGGGAAGGAAAAAAATATCAATCAACCTAGAGGAAATCAAGATGATCCCACTAAGAAAGAGAACATCAATCAAAGCAACAACAACAAGTATGGGCATACATAGATCAACCATGTATAGCCTCATCAAAAAAGGTGAGATAAAGAAACACACAAATGCCATTAAACCAGAGTTGTCAAATTCACACAAGTTTGCTAGAGTTTTGTGGTGTTTACAAGCAATAGTACCAGCATCAATGACAACAATTCCAAGATTCTCAAACATGTACAACGTAATTCATATGGATGAAAAGTGGTTCTACATGTCTAAGATCACTAGTAGGTACTACTTAGCACCAGAAGAGATAGAGCCACACAGGACATGCAACAGTAAAAGATTCATTGAGAAAGTAATGTTCATAGCAGCTGTGGCAAGGCCACATATCATCCCAAATGGTGATGTGGCCTTTGATGGGAAAATAGGTATATTTCCCTTCACAGAATTAGTACCAGCAAAAAGATCAAGTAAAAATAGACCAGCAGGCACATTGGAGACTAAGGCTACAACAAGCATTACAAAAGAAGTGATTAAGGCAAAACTCATTCATTGCATTCTACCAGCAATTATGGCCAATTGGCCACATTGGGGGAGCAAGCACATTTGGGTAGTTTAAGATAATGCCAAGCCACATATAAGCAAAGATGATCCAGATTTTATGAATGAGGCTACCAAAGATGGGTTTACAATAAATCAAGTCAACGAGCCAGCACAAAGTCCAGACCTAAATGTACTTGACCTTGGATTTTTCAGGGCAATACAATCACTTAAAGACCAAACAGCAGCCAAAAGTGTAGATAATCTAGTGCAAGTGGTGGAGAAAGCATACAATGAGTATGATCCAAAGTTAATCAACCACATTTTTCTAACCCTCCAATAATGCATGGTCGAAGTAATGAAGGCTAGAGGGCACAACAATTACCATATTCCACATATGAACAAACAATCACTAGAAAGAAGAGGAGTGCTACCAACATCAATTCATATATCAAAGGAACTCATAGCAGAATGCCAAGCATGGATTGATCAAGAGCCACAGGAAGAAATCAGAATGTGATAATCTTTTGTAATTCAACATGTAATGTGATCATCTTTTGTAATTCAACGTGTAATTATGTAATTCAACATGTAATGTGATCATATTTTGTAAGATATGCATCATATTGGTAAGATTTGCATCATATTGGTACGATATGCATCATATTGGTAAGATATGCATCATATTAAACATGTCATGTACTGTAATCATCTTTTATGTAAGATATGCATCATATTGGTAATGTTAAGACACATAGAAGACCCAGACCCAGAATCACACAGAAGACCTAGACCCAGACCAAGGAGCACACACAAGTTAGAGACCACGAAGACCCAAGACCAAGAAGCACATAGAAGTCAGAGACCAAGAAGACCCAGACCTAGAGATATTGCACCAGACCAAGAAGCACACACAAGTCAGAGACCAAGAAGACCCGAGAACCAGAGCAATGCACCAGACCAAGAAGCACACAGAAGTCAGAGACCAAGAAGACCCAAACCCAGAGCTATTGCACCAAAGACATTGACCCAGACCCAAAGGCATAGACCCAAACCCACAACACCAACAGTCATAGACCCAGAGACATCAACCCACACCCACAGATCCAAATCCATATCCCAAACCCAAACCCAAAGCCATATACCTAAACCCGTAAGACCAACAATCATAGACCCAAAGAAATTGACCTAGACCCACATACCCAAAGTCATATACCCAAACCCATAAGACCACAGATCATAAACCCAAACCCAAAGCCATAGACCCAGAGCCATCAACCCAGACCCACCAAGGCCATACACCCAGACCCGTAGTCATAAACCCAAATTCGTAAGACCCGTAGTCATAGACCCAGACCCAAACCCAAAGCCATAGACCTAGAGCCATCAACTCAGACCCACCAAGAAGAGGCCATACACCCAGACCCGTAGTCATAGACCCGTAGTCATAGACCCAAATCCACAAGACCCGTAGTCATAGACCTAGACCCAAAGCTGTAGACCTAGACCCACAATCATAGACCTAGAGCCATCACCCAGACCCACAAATCCAAACACGAAGCCAAGAGAAGAAACCGAGAAATAGGAAAAATTCAAGGGGTTAAAAAATCCGAGAGACGAAACAGAGAAGGACATACAAATCACAGAAGATTCAACAACATCAATTACCACAAAAACAAATCAAAACACCCATAGGAGTCAAATATGGAGTGAACTCAAGAATAGGGTTTTAGGGATTACTCTTTTCGCTCTTGGGTATTTGAGTACCAATAGGAGTACTCATACCAAGTTTTGAACCCCAATGGTGGGGGATCAGACCCACCGAGAAGAGCCATTAGAGAATTAACCGTAGAAGGAGCAGATACCTCAGTGGATCGAGCTTTCTCCCGGGTTTCAGCATCAATTTCAGCCAAGATTTGATGTAACCATTTAATCTCATGTGGTGGTAAGGTGTCCTCTTCAAAAATGAAGAAACGACACTTACCAGTAGTTTTAGGAGCATTCCCTTCACCAGCCATGGTTGTGTACCCAAAGAGATTCAACAAAAACCCCACAAACCCACAAACCCTCAAGTGAAACCTGAAAAAAATCGCAAGAAATGGGTACCAAAATGTGAGTTGCAAATAGTAGAGTATTAATCTGGTGAAAAAATCCAGAAATAGTGAGTGGAAACAGGTAAATCTAGGATTTTAGGTTGAGGGAAAATGAAGAACAAAACCGAAAAGAGAGTCAGAAGTCTAGAAGGAGAAATGTGAAAGTAAGAGGTGGCAGTCAGAAATCACGAGGGATTTGAGGGATTCGATGAGGTGGAAGTGAGAAGCATCGAGAATTAGGGTGAGGTGGTAGGTTAATAGGTAAATGCATATGCATTATAAGGGTAAACAAATAAAAAAAATTACCGAAAATAGAAACATAGCAAGTAAATAAAGTCGTTCATAAAAGGAAAATGTAGCAACTAAATAAAGACAGAGGGAGTATTATATACTTTCAAACTTTAAAACATGAAATCTTCAACAATTAAACCATGATCTTTTATGTATAATATTCTGAAAATTTATTTCAAATACCTTAATGTTAAATTTTTAACAAAATATTTCATACTATAGTCAAAATTTCATGAACCAAATACTAGTATAAGAATCTAAGCCTTAAATCATGAAAACCAATATTTTTATACCAAAATATATGATCATAAAATATGAAAATTCATTTAAATAACAACCCCATAAAATTTAACATAGATGATCCACAAAATATTTAAGATTTTATGTGAAAATCAAAAGCCTAGTTTCAAAAACTCTAATTTATGACACTAGCATGCCTAGGCATTAATATTTATGCATAAAAATCTTATGAAACTAGTAGTATGTACAAATTAAATTCTAGAATATAAGATTTATACACTTTTAATAAAAATTTAACCCATAATAAAATCAATTCAAAAATCATACAAAAACTTAATAAACATGTATACTAAGGCATAATAATTAAGGAAGAAAAGAAGAGAAAACAAAGGAAGAAGAAGAGGGAGGAAGGTCGGTGGCCGGTGGCTCACCGACGGTGGTGGACGACGGCAGGGGAGAGGCGGCGGCAGCTGGCTGGGTGGCGACGGCTGAGGGTGCACAACAAGGATAAGGAGAGGAATAGTGTTTAGGGTTTTATGAGCTTGTGAAAATAAATGGGATTAGGGTTAGGTAGTATAGTTTTAATATGAGAGTAATACTAGGTTTAGGTAGTTTAGTTTTGATAAAATAGTAGTACTAGGTTTAGGTAGTTTAGGATTAGTGGGTTTCTTAGGATAAATAATATATATATATATATATATATAATTTGTAGAAAAGAGTTTTAATTAAAAAGAATAAAATATTTTGCAATTTATTTTGGAAATATGTATGTACATATATGTATGTATATATGTAGAGTATATGTATTATATTAATGCATAGTTAATATTTTCGATAAAATGTACTCGAAATCTCCTATTTTTCGAGGGATTACATGTTTAATGAATTATGTCTATCATATCTCAGTGATACAAAATAACTCGTTTAGGAATCGATCCGGATTGGCCCAAACTAACTATGACCCGAATTCGAAATCTAATTGAACCCAAAATAACCCGGTATAACATGTATAAATAGAACCGATTCAGATTAACTTGAATAGAACATGATACAAACTCGGAATAACCCGCTATAACCTAAACCAAACATGATCCAACTTTACCCAAACCGAACATAATCTAAAATCCCAAAAAAACCCTCTATAAACCATCATGGAAATGATCCAAATTGACACAAACCGAACATGACTCGAACCAAACATGACCCGATCTAAACCAGACAAAGTAAATGACCGATTTGACCCAATCCAATAATTACCCAACTTAACTTAAACTGACTCAAAAGAACAAATTTACTCATTTCAACCTGACATGATGAGAACTGACCTGCGATGGGTCAACTCAGATGCAATCCATAAACCTAAATTGACATCGAGTTATATAGAGTATACAGGTATTCAACTAGTCGTAGTGTTTGAACTATATTATACATTGTGGTTCAATCTCTAAGGCTATGTAATTTTGTGAAAGAAAATTAGTTGGAATATTAGGTTGGGGAATTGGGGAAGGATTAGGATTAGGATGTTGGGATTAAGAAGTAAATATTGTTGGATGAATCTAAGATACTTTTACAAGTTAGTACAAATTCTTACCACTTGTTGTTCTGCATGTTAATAGACGTGGTTGTCGGGCCGACGACCATGGGCTGGGCTAGCCCGAGAGGGTGGGCGGGCCAAGCCGGACTGGGTTGGTGCTGAGACGGGCTAGGGTCACTAGTAAAATAACAAACATTTGCGGCATAATAATAGAAAAGCCACAAATTAATAAAATGCTTACTCAATATGCGGCGTCACTGAACTAGACCCGCCGCATATTGATAGTAATTCGATTAATATGCGGCGTCAACACCTAGAACCCATCGCATATTAATAGTAAATAGACTAATATGCGGCGTATAACACTCACACCCGCCGCATTTTAGTCTGACCTTAATAAAAAATCCGGCATTGCTTTTACTTCGCATTTCCTCACTTCGCATCTTCCTCTCTTCGTGTTCTTGCGCCCCCAAAATAACACCTCCGTATTCTTGCCAACCCACCTTCGAACTAACCCCTCACCTAGGGTTGAGCACTTGGGTCGAGCATTTGGGTGTTTTGGGTCGCCGTTCATTGTCTTCTCACCCTCTCCTCCGGCCACCACCTTTTTCAAAGGTATTGATTGATTTATTCTTTTTATTAGTGTATTTCATTTTCTATATATGAATATGATTATTTTAGGTGTTTAGGGTTAGTGGAATGGGTTTATTTGACTTAGGGTTAGTTGGGGTTAGTTCACATTAGTGTTAGGGGAAGGGGTTTCGAAGGTGGGTTAGGGGAAGGGGTTGAATTTGAATTAGGGTTAGGGTTTAGCAACAAAGGATGACAGATTCAGCCTTGGGTTTCCATCTAGCATGAGCTCATCATTTATTATTTGATAAGCTACGTCTTTTGGTATTTATTTCTCAGGAATTTTATACCTTCGAAAATAAATGACAAATTAAATGTTCAGAAAAAGCCAAAAACTTGGTGCTCTGTGTTATGAAGTATGCAACTATGAAAATCATTGCTTAAATTAAAAGAAATAAAATTTGAGTACACATTTGTAATTAGTGATGAAGTTAGTAAGAGACATTGAATACAAGTCCATAACCCTTTTCAAGAAGAATTGAAAGACATAATAAAGAAACTTTGTCTACACCAAAATAATACACCGAAGTTAGCTTTTGTATATTAGTTTGAATTGATTTAGTTAACACATATGAATTAGTACGTATATGAATAAGTAGAACTTGATTTGGCAATGTACATGAATTAGTAAATGGGATTGTGTTGGTTGTGGTTGTGGTTGTATATAAAGTCATATAAACAGGTTTGAAAATCTATTTTCAAAATTGGGAAATGTTTGATTTACAAAGGAAACTCTACCAAATTTTTTGTAGAATTTGTAGTGATTTACAAAGCATAGAATAGAAATAATATCGCTATAAGAATTTAGTAACTTAAACTATAGAGCGAGTGTTTGTGGGTCATTGTAGAGTTTGCTTAACCTTATTTTCGGTAAGCTACTTGAGGACCCTTTAGGTGCAATTATATATATAACTATGCGTAAATTGAGTATTGATTAGATTGTTATTTAATCTCTTACATGTTAAATAGGGCATAACACAAATTATGGAGCGAAAATGGATGTATGGTAATCGTGCTTCGTTAGAGTTCATGAATGGAGTTGAGGAGTTTTGTAGACAAGTGTCGAAACACCTAAATAACATAGGAGATGATGAGGTGTGTTGCCCTTGTGTTGATTACGATAATGTGAAACAGTTAGTAGTATAAGAGAGTTGAGGGACCATGTGATCCAGCGTGGGTTTAGGCAACAATACTATGTATGGGTATGGCATGGTGAGGTTCTTGCTTTTAATGACATGGGATCGTGTTCTAACGAAATTCTCATTCATCAAGTTGAGCTAGACCATCATGGCCAATAAGAATATGATGACGTTGAAGATGTTGATGCCGAGAAGGAAGATGAAGGGGAGGATGAATTAGAGGATAATAACCCTAGTGATGAAGATCGAATAGATGAAATGCTTGAAGGGGTTGGGGATCAAATTGGTAGTCAATCTCTTACTTTTGAGCGTTTGTGGGAGGCTGCTGAGAAACCGTTATATCCTGGATGTACTAAATACACTAAGTTGTCTGCCACATCAACGTTGTTTAACTTGAAAGCAAAATATGGTTGGACTGATACTAGTTTCATAGCCTTATTGAAAATATTAGGGGACATGTTTCCAGAGGGTAATGATTTGCCTATATCCACGTACTATGCCAAGAAGTTAATGTGTCCCCTTGGGTTAGAGTATAATAAGATTGATGCATGTCCGAATGATTGCATATTGTATCGAAATGAGTATGCAGAGTTCTTTTAATGTCCTAAATGTGGGCAGTCACGTTACAAACTCCCACATGAGATAGAGCATATAGTGGGGATTAAAGGCCCTAGTGTAAAGGTGTTGTGGTACCTTCCCATAATACCAAGGTTCAAGCATTTGTTTTCGATTAAGAGCGATGCAAAGAATTTGAAATGGCATGCAGAGAAGAGGAAGAAAGATGGGATGATTCGACATCCTGCGGATTCTCCCCAATGGAAAACAATTAATGAATCTTTCAAGGCTTTTGGCAGGGAAGATAGGAACCTAAGACTTGGTCTCTGCACGGATGGAATGAAGACTTTTGGTACCTTAAGAAGTCAACATAGCACATGGCCAGTTTTGTTAGTGATATATAATTTGCCCCCTTTGGTTAAGCATGAAGCGTAAATATGTTATGTTATGACATTGATGTTTATCTTGCTCCCCTTATTGAAGATTTGCAATTGTTTTGGGATAAAGGTATATCAGTGTATGATGCATACGCTGAAGACACTTTTACACTCCGTGCCATCCTATTCTGTACCATTAATGACTTTTAAGCCTATGGAAACTTGTCGGGGTATAAGGTGAAGGGAAAGAAAGCCTGTCCTATTTGTGTGGATGATATGGACTCAACTTATTTGCCTCATTGTGGGAAACATGTGTATCTCATACATCGAAGGTTCTTGAATAGGTTTTATCCTTATCGTAAGAGAAAGATCTCATTTGATGGTAAAGTTGAGCAACGTAGAGCCCCTATACCATTGACTGGCACGGAGGTTTATGACATTGTGAAAGGAATAAATAATGTGTTCGGGAAAACTGTAAAACACAGAGATGTTCAGGGGTTATGAAAAAAATAGTCCATATTTTGGCAACTTTAGTATTGGAAGTATTTACCCGTTAGACATTGTCTTGATGTTATGACATAGAGAAGAATGTTTGTGATTCCATCTTAGGGACGTTGCTGAATATACCTGGTAAGACTAAGGATGGTCCTAATATTAGGAGAGATATGCAGACGATGAAGATTCGATCCAAGTTATGGCCTGAAGACAGAACGCCTAGGAATGGAAAAGGTAAATCCACATATCTTCCTCCGGTTTGTTACACTTTTTCCCGAGAAGAGAAGAGGATATTTTGTGAGTGTTTGTATGGGATCAAGGTTCCTACTAGGTATTCTTCTAATTTGAAGAACTTCGTATCAAAGAAAGATCTGAAATTAGTGGGTATGAAGTCCTATAATTGTCATGTTATGATGCAAGTGTTTCTACCAATTGTCATCCGCCATATTTCGCCCAAGCATGTTAGGGATTCTATCCCTAGACTTTGTTATTTTTTTAATACAATATGCAGCAAGGAGCTTGATCTATCATGTTTGGATGAGCTACAGGCTAGTGTTGTTACGACCTTATGTCAACTAGAAATGTATTTTCCACCTTCGTTCTTTGATATTATGGTACATCTAGTTGTGCATTTGGTCCAAGAAATCAAGTTGTGTGGTCCAGTGTTCCTAAGATGGGCTTATACTTTCGAGAGATACATGGGTACTCTAAAAAGAAGGTGAGAAACATAGCACACACTGAAGGTAGTATAATTCAAGGTATAACCATATAGGAGGTAAGTGATTTTTTTAGAGAGTTCTTATCTATGGGAGAGGCAATTGGGTTATCAAAATCGAGGCATGAAGGGAGACTCGAAGGGCACGGCATCGTGGGTTCTAAGGAGGTCGTAATTCCATTGTCGAAAGAGAGACAAGCTCATTTATTTGTTTTGCACCCTATCACAGAGGTTCATCCATACTTAGAAAGGCATATGAATAAATTAAAGGTGAAGTACCCGTCTAAAGGTGAACGAGCATTGATGCAAGAACACAATAACACCTTCATCGATTGGTCTCATGAAAAAATTATGCATGAATTGTCTACAACGGGGCTTAACATTTCTGATACAATCAAGTGGTTAGCTTACGGTCCTCGAACAACAGTTCGATCTTTTGAGGGGTATGATATCAATGGATATACCTTCTACATTGAACGTCGAGATAAGAAATCAAAGTCTGTTCAAAATAGTGGTGTTTCAATAGTGGCTTCTTCTCGAGAATATGCTAGCTCAAAAGATAAAGCACCAGTTGATGCGATATTGTCGTACTATGGGATAATTCAAGAGATATGGGAATTTGAATACTGTGGGTTTAAGGTTCCCCTTTTTCAATGAAAGTGGGCAGATATCAATCGACGTGGTTCGGTGAAGAAGGATAAATCTAATTGGACTTTATTCGACATGAGTCGGATACGTGATACGGAGGAACCTTTTATTCTTGCATCACAAGGTAAACAAGCATTCTACATTAAAGACACAAATGACCCTTGATGGGTAGTTGTTGTCCCTGGTAAACGACATATCCTTGGAATTGGTGATGTCACTGATGAGGAAGAGTATGACGACTTTGATGATCTCCCACCGTTCTCGATGCCATGTAATGATGACATGGATGGTGGACCAGAAAGGGAAACGAATTATATGAGAATGGATCACCATGAAGGAGTTACTATAGATGAGTAGTATTCATTGTCTAGGTATTTAATTATTTCGTATTTATGTTAATGTTTGCCTTATTTCCTGTACTATTGTTATACGATTCACTAACTCAATTTGCATTGTCTTGTTGTTGTTGTATGTAGTTACAGTCTTGCATCATGGCTAGTGACGAAGATTTCAGTGTCTCTTCTGAGGACGTGGAGTACGATGTGCACCTCAAAACTGATCGAGGTGATCCAGAAGAAGTGACTGCTGAGTTAGAAGCACAGAGATTAGATAGACTATTCAATGAATATGAAAGGATTGATGAAGCCACATCACCTTTAGAGGATGATGTACATATGGACATTGTCATCCTCTCGTGTTCGGGTACCGGGAGGGGGAAGGGTGGTGATCGGGGCGTAGGTCGACCTAGAGGTCCGACTAGAAGCCTTAGAGTGGCCGAGCCTATGCATCTAGAGTTCGACCATTTGCACCGCCCCATTGGTAGGTGGCGTCTTAAGTACGGTCAGTACATTGGACTTCTTATTCATACAACATCAACTGGGAGTGGTCGGGAGTAAATGAAGGACTTCGACAAACCTTGTGGGTGGACACAATGGTACATATTTCTAACTTAATCTCAATTACTTAAATATTTGTGTAAACTACCTTACTAAATGAAATTAACTCAATTTAAATTTATTTCAGGCTTTGTTTCACATTCCAAACAACCCCCAATTAAAGAAACTTTTTTTTATCTGCAGTCGCTGATAGATTTCGGGACTTCAAATCAAAGTTGGTTACCGGTTGGATTACCAAGACAAGAAAGGTGTCTAAAAAGGAAGCTAACAGGTTGCCTTATGAAATATGGAAATATATTAAGGAAGATGACTGGCCAACCTTTGTTAAGAACAAGGCTTCGGAAGTTGTAGTGGTAAGTTAAATACTTATTTGTATTCAGTTTTGGAAAATGCTTTCTTTTAAAAAAAGATGTAGTGGTAAGTTAAATACTTATGCAGAATTTTTGTTTTACGGAGTAATCTACAATAAAAGTCATCATGGCTTTACTCTAACATGGAAAAAGATACTCAAAACGCCACCTCTTCAAATCATTAGCAAAATATTGAAGATACCTAAAACTCTAAGCTGAAAATTGAAGATACCCACAACTCTAGGAGTTATATTCACAATTACAAGTGCAAAGTGTCATCAGGTTTAGCCACCCTAGATCTAATCACACAATTAACCTACCCTCATTCCATTATATATGAACTAACCTCATGCAATTAATCCATGACCAATTTTTTTAACCTTTTTTAAAAATAAATAAATAAAATAACCTCCATCGAAAATATTTCGAAAAATGACCTTCTGACTAGTTGCGGTTTTAAGACAATCATTTGTTTTCTTACAGGAGTGCTAACGTGTGCCCTTATATTTTCTTTGCTTGCTCCGCTATACAAACGAAACTTCATATAGATCGCGCCCCTTAAGATGAACAGCCAAGGAGCAGTCTTTGTTTTTAGAACCAATCTTTATTTACTTCTTAATCCTTTTTGGGGTGTATAGCTCAGTTGGTAGAGCATAGGGCTTTTAACCTAAATTTTTTTATTTTATTTATTCCTATCATCATATTGGCTCAATGGCGTTCAGTAAAAGGGAGGGAAGCGGTTTCAACTCTCCATGGAATATATACACTTGTCTCCCTTACCATTTTTAGAAACTTCGTTCATTTGTCTTTAGGCACTCCGAAGAAAACATACAAGTAGAGATGGCCATGAGGCTGGTCCGAGCTGGGGAAATGGGGACCGGTTTTGGCCTAGGCTTTGGGGGGTTGATTCATACCGAATCGAAAACCGAATAAGGAACTGAATCAAACTGAATTATGAACCAAATTAACAAATTGAACCAAAACAAAATCATGAATTGAACTGAATCGAACTGAATTCACGAATTGAATCAAACCTTATCAAACCGAATTTCATATAGTGACATCGAAATTAGAAGAAATGAATTATTTTGAAAGTAATTAAATGTTTATATTCACGAATCACATAATGTCATTCATTGTAAACTTTTATATTCGACTAATCACATTCATTTTTTCATTTCTTTTGTCGATATTTTTCATTACATATATTACATATAATCACAAAAGACAAAATCATATTTGATTCATATAAACTAAATTATATTCAGCTAAACTAATATTTATTGATTCATATAAACTAAAATATATTCAACTAAACTTACATTATTCATATAAACTAAATTGTATTCAACTAAATTAACATTTATTGATTTATATAATGAATAAACTAAATTATATTCAACTAAACTAACATTCATTGATTTTTATAAACCAAATTATGTTCAACTAAACTAACATTCATATAAACTAAACTAAGATTCAACTAAACTAAAATTCATTGATTCATCTAAATTAAACTATATTCAACTAAACTAACATTCATATAAACTAAATTATGTTCAACTAACTATATTAAACTAAATAAAATTCATTAATTCATATAAACTAAACTATATTCAAAGAAACTAACATTCATTAATTCATATAAACTAAACTATATACAATTCAACTAAATTAACATTTATTGATTTATATAAACTAAATTATAATCAACTAAATTAACATTCATGTAAACTAAAATATATTTAACTAAATTAACATTTATTAATTCATATAAACTAAACTATATTCAACTAAACTAATATTAATTAATTCATATAAACTAGAATATATATAATTCAACTAAATTAACTTTCATTGATTCATATAAACTAAACTATATTCAACTAAACTAACATTTATATAAACTAAACTATACTCAATTAAACTAACATTCATATAACTAAACAAATAATTAATGAGTCATATAAACTAAACTAAATTTAACTATACAAACATTTATTGATTCACATAAACTAAACTATATTCAACTAAACTAACATTCATTGATTCATAGGAATTAAACTAAAGTATATTCAAATAAAAGTATATTCAAATAAACTAACATTTATATAAATTAAACTATATGCAAATCAACTAATATTCGTATAAATTAATTTATGTTCATCTAAACTAACATTTATATAAACTAAATTTTACAAAATTAGAAAATTTAGGCGGGCCGAATAGGGCTGGGCCAGTTCCACGGGCTAAACGGTGGACCGAATCGAATTTTTTCTCGAACCGAATTGAATAGAGTCAGGATTGGAAAAACGGGATTCGAATTCGGCCCACTTTTTTAACGGGCCAAATAGAGCTAGGCCCGGTTTGTTGGCGAGTTGGTCTGGGCCAGAGGCGGGTCGGGCTAAACCGGCCCAGTGGCCATCAAGGCTTTCAAAAGAAATGCCCACATCCACGTTAGTACTCTCGGTGGACCTTCTTCGTACTTGTTATTTACTTCATACTAGTTACATTCTTGATTCTTCATGTGGTCAATTGTTAGTTGAACCAAGCTTTAAGTTTATAGTTTGAGGTCATCCCAATTTTGAAACATACTTTTACCGGAATTTTTAATTACATTATTATTTTACTATTTTGATTAATCGATGTATTACATCTAGTTGCTCCTACTATTAAAAGTTGGTGAAAGAGAGTTCAAGCATGCCATTTGTTTGATGCCTGCCATTGTTTGATCTACTTAAAGAAGCTTGATGTTTCCTTAAACATTAGTCTATTAAGAATTTTTATAGTGGGTGTTAGAGATGATTATAAAGTGATTATGACATTTTACTTGATTGTTATACGTATATAGTACATAATTTATTTGTCTCGTCTTCACCTATAAGTGATGTCAGATAACCTGTAACGGTGGTATGCAAGGATGTGATTGATATTTCCTTCCTATTTTTTTACTTATTATTTTTTTGGAGGCAAATTTTATAAACTTTGACCATAAGTTATAATTATGTGTTATAACAAATAATATATTCAAATGAAATTTTATTGGATGGACCTCTATATAAATTTTAAAATATTTTTTTTATAATTTTTTGTCTTACGAATTTTCAATAAAAAATATTTTAGGTTATTTTTTGAAAAATAGTAAAGAGTCAAATATAGCAACTTAAAAATAGATGAAGGGTATTAGGGAGTAGTGTAAAATCAAAGCAACTACCTTCATCTTTGCACCAACAATGAGCTCGTAGCTTTCCTATGCCATGTTGCTAAACAAAGCTACTTGCCTTGGGAAATTGAAGATGACAACAAAAGTCAAGAATGACGGAGTGTTGTCCGTGTTATGTTGCTTTCCACAAAAGGATCATTGATGTTCAATGAGATCCACCTATCTTTCACTTCTACTGATGTTTTATATTATTTGAATTCTAATTTTTTTTCCTATTAAAATCATAAAAAAATGTACTTGTATTAATCTATTGATTCAAAATTAAAATATTTTGATTTTTTAGACTACTTCTATAATTAATTTGATTTATACGGTGATTACAATGTATGAATTCTATTCTACTCTCTCTATTACTTTTTATTTTTCCTCTTTACTATTTTTGCATATTTCAAGGCAAATATGAAAGTTGAAAATCTTCAATGATACATATGCTAAATTATAAGTTAATATTTAGAATATTTACTTTTAAGGGAATCTATCAAAATCTCACATAATTATGTTTTCTCATATACTAGAAATAATTCATAACCAAATTTAATACTAGTATTTTAAAATATTAATTAAAATAAAAACTAAATAAAATTATAATTAATTATTTCTTTCCAGAGAGTTAGTAGTTTGAAAAACTAATATGTCAGATAAAGTTAAAAATCTTATTACTCCCTCCATTTTTTTTATTCTTCCCATTTGCTTTTTGTGCAAATTTCAATGTAACTTAAGATTCAAATATTTTTAATTGGGCATTTGTAAAAATTATAAAAAAAAATCATATTTGAAAAATACATATTAAGAAGAATATATCAAAATTACAATTGAATATGTTTTTTCATCTAAATTGGAAAAAATTTATAATCTAAATTTGACTCTAAAATCGACAATATTTGTAACGAAAAGAATACAAAGAACGAACCATACCGTTTTCGAACGAAGTTGCTATTATAAATACAGTTGCTTGATTTGCTTCCATAACAGCATACAAAGCAACAATTCTAAGTTCTAACGTGTAAAATTAGCAAATTGTGCAGACAAAAACTCCAAAATCTAGAAAAATCTACAATAATTTGGCATATAAACAATTCAAAGAAACATACGTGGACATCTTGTAGACTAACCACATAGGAAAACAACTCAATCAAGATAATATTTTTTAGTAACGCCATCTTCTCTAAAAAAAAGTTGCATCGTATTTTGACGTGTATTGTAACAACAAATCTTGTCAGAACTCAGAAACCAAAGATTGCATCCAAGCTTCCACAATCTGAAATTCATTAATTAACCATATTTGAACACCCATTTATACAAATTTGAACATTCCTTTATTGCAAAGCAAACACTATGCCAAGCTGCGATGACGGGTTTGAGGAAACGAATGAACACTCTTTCGAGAAAGTTAAACAGAGGTTGAAGGATCGATCCAAGGTAACCCCACTTTTTTATATTCCTTGATTAATTTGAAATTTGATTGCTTTTCTGTGATTTGGGCGTATGATTCTGAAATGGGAATGTTTGATTTCTGAAGAAAGTTGCAGAAACTAGGGAGAAAACGAAGAAGATGATCTCAGAACATGCGGAACGGATTGCAAAGCAAGCTGAAGAGCATGAGCGGTTCATCAATAAGGTTTGATGAGATTTTGGTTGGGTTTGGCATCTGGGTTTGTGTTGTTTCATTTTGGTTGATTCTCGTTTTGTGGATTTATGGAGTGCATGTAAGGTGTTTGTTGAAATGTGCAGCTGAAATCTTTGAGGTATTTTTTGGGTTTTGTTGTTCATTTCAGGTTACTTATCTGTGTGGTGTACTTGGGTTTGGAGGATTTTGCTTTCTACTTGGGGCAAGTGAGTCGTAAATATCTTGCCAGCCTAATCATGGGTGTTGCTGCTTTTATTTACTTGTGTATATTTTTGGTCTGTTGAATAGTAGTAGTACTAATGTAGTTACGTTCCGACTTTCAACAGGGCCACAAGATGTTCCATATGTGTATTGTCTGTTCTATGTCATATTTGTACCTCTCAGATGGATTTACTACCGGTACAAGAAGTGGCATTACTATCTTTTGGTAAGTCTGGTCTCAACTACCTACCTTTATTTCCAAGGACGCATCAATGTCTATAGTATGCTATATTAAAAGTCGTGGTCTCATCTATGATAACGATAATTGGTGTCAATACACAATCTGTAATATTCGATAAATAGAGCGCTGCCTCATCCTCATTTATAATGTTGCTACTTGGTTCACCTACCGATAGCCCACTCCATGTAATGCTCCTGAGGTGGCATATATCAAATATGATACAATTTGAGAATTAAGGAGAAAGTGGGCATAATAATGCTTGAAAATGAAAGCCAACTGTTTGGGATAGGCTGGTTTGCTGTTTACTACCAATTTATTTCTATTACTAGACTGTATTAAGGTTGATTAGCAAGTTTTTACATGAGGTACTCCTTTGGGCTTTGGAGGAATGTTCACAGGGAACAATCAATGTAGTCATTGATTAGTCATTTAATGGGTCCCAAATTGTTAAATGAATGGAATGGATAATTCAAATATTGCAGCTCTATGCCTTAACTGAAACATAGTACTTTTATTGACGAATGAATATGTACAGTGTCATGGTGCTTTAACAATAAGTAAATTCCTTAAGCTGAGGTAAAAATGAAGATAGGGATTAGAACTTATTTAGGGAGAAGTTTAACTTCTGTATTAAAAAATCCAGAATTGATGAGTCAGTTGTATGACTGTTTCTTGAACACTTATCATAAACAACCTTAAAAACTAATCTCAGTAAAATTTTAGTTTTTAATGGTTCGTATATGTAGTTCATCATTCATGTGATAGATATGGGTATGTAGGTTAGAGGTCATCCCACTATTCATTAATTTTTTTTTTTTTTTGGGGTGAACTTCTGCATTCGTTGACAGAGGTCATGATCTTGTGTTGGAATTGACTTTGTGACCATTTGTGCAGTTCTAAGATTACATTCCTAAATGTGGCTTTGCCTTTTTTTCGAAAATATTCCAGGGACTTATCTAATAATGTTATCAATGTGCAATTCATTGTCAACCAAGATTGAAGAGGCAATGTCCTCATGTGACTTTGAAGTTTAGTCTTTCTTATATGGCGGTATTTGGATTTTCTCAAAGTAATTGTGGGGTTATCCAGTGGGATTCGGAAATGACTTTAAGGTGGGAATTGGTAAATGGTTTCAGACTGACTCTTCATCTAAAGGAATCTCTGTCTCTTGGAAGTTGTGGATTGACCTATATGGTCCTCTTTGACCTAAGCTAGATCAAAACATTGAGCATTTATGCCGTTGCTCCTTCTCACCTCTTTACTCCTTAGCCCCACCATTGTATTGCCATAAGATGAGCCTCTAGATTTCAAATTGGGTCAATATTGTCAATCCCAACCTAATTTTGTGGCGTTAGATTAGGGAATGTTAGCTTTCTAACGTGAATTTTGGGAAATATAGAATAAGCTAGTACAACTTTGAGAAATGCTTGACCTAGAAGCACTATATTTATGGCCTGAACTGAATTTTTTTATTGTATGATGAGGACCAGTAAATGTTGAATATGTAAGGGACCCCCCTTACACATTAGTATGATCAGCTACCTTTCATTGTATGATATAAACATGTATCCAATTGAAAAATTCATTATCCACAAGTATATCATAATTTAGTAATTCACATTATAGAACCTTATTATTTTAGAGCATTATTATTTCTTAATCATATCAATAGTGCTTAGATTGCCAAATAAGTGATCAATTGCAGCTTAGCTTGAATTTCTTCAAAGGACATATTTTATAGCATTGTCATCTCTTAATCATGATGATCATGCCTATCAAAGAATTTGCAAATTGTCATGGATAATAATGTTGTATTCAGTTTATTATCTAAATTATGAGATTATTTAATTGCAACATCATGGAAAAATTAAAACATACAATCTTTAATTATGAATTCAAATTGTGTCTTTTCCTTAATTAGTTTGCCACACGTATGACATTTTCTTCCTTGAATCAATTTTCTTCCCTTAAATTTTATATTTTAAATCAGTAAGTCACTTAATTCCATGGATGTTGCAGTTTGATATTTGCTTTTGAGTGTTATTCAAATTGTGTGATCTTCGTGTCTTAATGAGTACAGTATTATGATTTTTTTTAGTTTTTGATACATGATATATAAAAGGGTCTATTTGTTAAACTGCTAAAATTAACACAATATCACACGCAATAGCAAGAGCGTACAAACCTCACTAAAAAATAGTATTCAAACTCCACCTTCTGCAATGCAACCATGTAATAGCTGATATGACCATAGTACATAGTATCTTTGCTACCAGGTTAATGAGCATGGCTATTTTCTTCCTTTCGAAGGTATTGGGAAAATTTTAAAAATTTTGAATCTATATTTTCAGAATGAATTCTTGGAGTATTCTTCTGTATGTTTAAGTAAACCATCCTTACAAATTGCAAGATATATAATTAAATTGATCACTATCAATGGTTAAAAAAGATGATACCATAAAATTTATTTACGTAAGATTATGAGAAGTCAGTTTGACATTGATCCATTTAAGATATCCCTTTATCTATTGATTGTACCAAGAAACCATGTTAATGACTTCTCATACTCGACGACAAATAAATTTTATGGCATCGTCTTTTTCTAACCATTGATTGTTTTCATTTTAATTATGTATCTTGCAACTTGTAAGGATGGCTAGCTATATTTGTAACATAAGACTCTAAGAATTCATTTTACGAATATAACTTTAATATTTTAAATTAGTATACAATTAAAATTCATAAGTAAGATAATTTTTTTAAATTATTTAACCAAGAGTTGTTATTATCTAATCCTATGAACAAAGGTTTTGATTGTGATTAATATACTCTAGCTTTTATTGTCCTTTATAAGTTGCCTTAGTTGGCACGATCGATTCTCATAATGATTAGGTGATAATATTGCTAGTTTGCTACGGTATAGTATATGTGGTCTTTTAATTAAGAGAAGAAGCCTAAGCTATGCTTCACTTCTTTTTTACAATCAATATGATTAAGAGATGATAATGCTATAGAATATACTTTGCAATTATGAGATACAAGCTGAGTACAAATTTTTGTAAAAATCTTGTGTTGAGGTGTATCATAATAGTTATGCTCTTAAGGTCTGTAGGAATGGTTTCTGGGTCGATGGTTATGGATCTATAATCACTAGATAGGGTTTTGCACTAATAATTATGGTTATTATGTTAATAGTAAAGGTTTTTTAGTTAATGATCATGGTTATGGGGTTAATAATTATGATTTTCTAGTCAATATTTATGGAGTGTGTGATTATGTCTATGTGTGATAGTTTGATGCTAGACTGAAATTATTTTCAAGTTTTTGAGAACTAACGTTAAACAGAAAATGGTACTAAACACGTCCTTTGGTTGAAGAATGTATAGGAGCTAGTTTTTGGCCCCTTTGACTAGAGGATGTGTTATTATGTTTATACACTTTTTGTAACCCCCGGTAATTCCCCCTTTCTGAAAACCAAAACCTTGAGAGAACTACCGCTACCGCCACGTGTTCAAACGTTAAGGCTTTAAATCAGAATTTTGCAAAGGAAAAATAAAACTTTCAAATAAAACTTCAAAATGTCAAACTAAATCAAACATTCAATTTGGGACCATTACAACCCTTATTAAAATATATGAAACACCTATCAAACCAAATCCAAACCAGTTTCAAAATATCTAGAAAACATTAATTCAAACAAAGCAAGGAAAATAAATTACTCTCCATTCATCCTAGTAATGCATACAAATCCCCGCGATACCTGTTAGAAATCTGCTCCCAAAATTACAAGTGTAAATATTAGATCATTATAAGGTCATTGAAAGGCGAAGACCATGGCCAAAAGATCGCACGTAATTAGCAAAGTTGAGTACATAAAGGTTACAAAAACAAAATAAACGTGATGATTCACAAGAGTAAATGCATCTACTCGTATAACACAATCTTTTACTCAAATTAACTCATTGTTTAATTAATTACTAATTTGGATTAAGCAACAGACATGGTTGTCTCCCCATGTCCCAATCAGAAACATCAAAATAAATAAATAAACCCGTGCACTCTCGTTAGAGGGCATCAAAAATAGTACAAATCCATATGGTAAACGGGTGCGACTCCGTCACCATAGCTAAATGAGTTCTCAACTAACCCCAATTTTAGTTTAAAACTTTATAAAAGAAACTCGTAGATCACACGACCTCCAAGAAAAGAAACAGATAATACCCCGTGAAGCCCCAACCCCTGATTGTCAATACTCTAGACGTGCACTAGCCAGAGTTTTATTGCTTATCCTTCTTTCACTTTACGTGATCTACAGTTTAACACTTGGGTTCCAATTGATCAAAGAACACGCATGTTAAACATCACAATTACACAATCAATCTCTTTTTTATTAAAATTTCAACCCTTTGATTTCCTTATAATTTTTATCATGTTGAACAAAGTCAACTAACCTCACCTTTAAGACTTGAAAATCACATTTACTCAATTCATATCATTAGCAATGAAGGAGTAATAATAAACAACCTTATGGATTAATTAACAAATTAACTCCACTTGAATCAATTGAGATTCCTCAACCATACATAATCCTTTCCTGATTAGTTAACAAATCATAATACATAACTCACCAACAATACCAAATCATGCTTTTAAATAAAGAACATGGATCTTTCCAAATACGTAACCAAACAATCTCACCCAAAAGGTTCCCTAAACATGATACTAAGTTTTTCTTTTACCCTAGATCATGCTCCTAAAGACAAAGTTTTTGTAACTTGTATATACCTTGAGTAGAATAATCAAATTGCCACTTTCACAGCTACGAATCCTCTCCTATGAATCGTCTCTTACGAATCGTTTCCCTAAACCAAATAACGCAGCCTTAATCAGTACCTTAACAAACAAGTTTACAACAATTATACCCATTAAAAAAACTTCCAAAAATCATGTAAATGCTTTAAATCTTTGTTTTTAATACTTTAATCCTTCAAATATAATCAAAATCAGTTTTATAAATTATGAAAAAAATTTCAAAGTCTGCAAAATGTTGATTATAATGTTTAAAATATGTAGTATATTGATTAGAATCATATACTACACATAAAATCATAAAATCCTTCAAATTTTCAACATAAAAAAATCCAAATTTCATATCCCATGAAATCTGAATTTTTTTTTTGAACATAACATCATTAGATTAATCACAAAATACTCTTAGATTCATGAAATAACAAAAGTATATGATCATAAACCCTAAAACATGAAAACTAGTGCATTTAACCCATTATTTCATGTATAAAGAATTTGAAAATCTATAACAACATATATAAATTCATAAAACTTATGATTATAAACACTTTTAACATATAATTAATCATTGAAAACAATCATTGAAATAGTTTTCCCATATCAAAAATTCTAGGGCATATAAATAAGGAATAAAGAAAGGACTGACGGTGGCTGGATGTCAGCAAAAAGGATTGGATGCTCCTAGGGATTCCCTCCTCTGTCTCTCTTTTTTTTTCTGATTTGTGAGTAAATGAGCAATTAGGGTTTTATATATATATATATTATATATATATATATATATATATATATATATATATATATATATATATATATATATATATATATATATATATATATATATATATATATATATATATATATATATATATATATATATATATATATATATATATATATATATATATATATATATATATATATATATATATATATATATATATATTAGGCTTAAAGTGGGTTGGGTATATTTTGGACTTTTGGGTTTATGATGACTTAAAAAATATTTTTTTATAAAAAAATAAATCTCATGATTAATTTAGGTAAACAATTAAACACATATTTTGTAAAAATAAATCTTGTTTAGTTTATACTAAAATTATATTTGGAGTAAAATACAATTAAGATCTCGTAAATTTACGGAGGATTACAATCTACCCCTCTTAAAAGAAGTTTCGTTACCGAAACTTAACTCAAAATCGGTGATTTTCAAACAAAACCGCGGGGGATTACACTTTTGAATAATGATCTTTTTTTAATTTTTGTTGTATACTTATTTTTTTTCATCATACAATGAGAGGAGGCTGATCATGCCAACATAAATACGTACTTGCCGCTGATTGTAAAGTAGTTTGTCAAACATGTCCCTGAGTGTTTTTTTATATAAAAGTTGTTATCAATACACAAGTGTTATGTAAAATTTACATTCTTCCGAAGTTGCTTCATAAGTTTCTCCAATTTTTATTTGGTGTTGCTGGTTCGCTACATTTTTTGAACGTTTGTTTATGTTGTCCATAACTTGTAGCTTCACTTCATGTTGGTATTTTCTCTCGTTGCCATACTCCTATCGAATAATACATGTTTAAATTAATTTTATTCTTGTAAGTTAATTGTTTTTTTTTTTTTGCCAAGGTGCAGATTTTTTTATTTTTGGTTTCGACTTTTAATTTGGCATCCAAACCATTATTTTTAAGGATGTTTCTTTTGCTTAATTTTCCTTATCATTCCTAAGTCCAAACACGTTGAACGTTTTTGAATTGGATATATTGAAAAAAAAATTATTCCTGTCAAACATAACAAAATATCAAAGAATTTTATTAAAGCACTTTTTTAACCATAACTGATTTGAGGTTACAGGTGGGGAGAGAGGAAGTTCATTGTCACAAATGCAATATGTAATGTTTCCTAAAGCAAATATGTAGTATTTCTTGGAGTTGGTGTAAAGAGGTGTGAGTCTTTGCCCTAAGATTTTTGAGGTGATCTTTGGCATAAAAATCAATCCCTCTAAATGTAGTTGGTTTGGGATTGATCTCCTTGCTATTGTTCGTGAGAGTTATGCTGTTTTGGTTTGATGTGTAGTTTAGAAATGGCCATTGAGTTGTTTAGTATTACCACTAGCTTGGGGCAACCCACACTAATATATATATATATATATATATATATATATATATATATATATATATATATATATATATATATATTTTTGGTGATTTGAAAATCTTCAAAGGTGAGATGGGTTGAAGAGAGTATGACCTACCCTTGGAGGGCAGATAACTCTATTTATATCTTGTTTATCTATACCTTCATATTGTCTTTTGTTGTTCAAAGTTCTATGTGTTGGTCGCTATTGCACGTAACATTGAGAAGATGATGTGGGATTTCTTATGGTCAGGAGCTGGTGACTTTGGAAAGGATCCTTAAGCTAACTGGGATCTAGTTTGTCAGACAAAAATAGATTGAGGTTTGGGTCTGGGATGTTGATTTTGAAAAGCACTATTCAAGGATCCTTAAGCTAACTGGGATCTAGTTTGTCGGCCAGATTGAGGTTTGGTTCTGGGATGGTGATTTTGAAAAGCACTATTGTAGTGGGAAAATGGTGGAGGTTTCCTCTTGAACCTAGGTTACTATGGTATTACATAATCAAGATTGTGGAAAAATTCCAGATCTGGTGAGGTGCTGGGGATGCTAAGCGGATGACTCTTTATTGCCCGTTGATATCAAATTCACAAGTTCTCATCTTTCGACCACTTGGTAACGTGCAGATTAGGAAATGGAAAACAAATCCGTTTCTGGGAGGATATTTGGGTTGGAGAGCAGTTTTTATGTGTTCTATTCCCTCGTTCATTCTGATTTGTCTTCTCAACAAGTGCGACAGTTGCGGATTATTATTTTGGTAATGAGTGGGACCTACATTTGGGAGACCAATCCATGATCGAGAGATAGAGCTCACTTTTATGTATGACTTTCTTGCTATTTAATTAAGATATGGAGGATTCTTGAGTGTGGATGGAGGAATCTTTAGGTATTTATTCTTTTAAGCAATTTCTTAGCTTCTTAAGCATGCCCCCAAATATCTGTCTTTCCCTTTAACAAACTTCATAAGCCAAGGTATCTCGTAAGGTATCAGTTTCATACGGACTTAAGCATTGGGAATGATGAATTCAAATGATATGCTCTAAAAACGCTGGGAATGGCTATCTCGCATAACCTATGCTTGCTTTGCCATGCTAATAGTGTGTCTTGCCCACATTCCTCCTTTGTTGTCTGACAAGCTATCTTTGGAAAAGACTTTTAGCCGTGTAGAAATAGAAAGGTATGTGGAGGACTGTGTTTTTCTTTCTGAATATAACAAATCGGCTACAATGTTTTTCCTAGGACTTTTTGGTTGGACAATATGCAAGGATTATTAGGGAGGGTGCTATGAACATCCTTACAGGTAATGTGACGCCTCTTGCTTCTTGATGTTCAAGGAAATAGTCAAGTACAAAGAGATTCATTGTTGAAGTAAATAAATTTTAGAGTTACGCCACCTAAAACACTTGAATAGTCATGGAAAGAGGTTAGCTAAAAAGGCTTGTACATCATAAAGATATTATTACGTTGTATTATTTCCTGTCACAACTTAGATGAGAGATATGATGCGTCCATAAATGATTGGTGTGGACATAGCTGTAACCACGTTTGTGACTTTTTGTGGGCATCATTTTCCACCAAGTGGACTTCTTTTTCCATTGAATAATGTGCAAAGTGAGTAGTAAAATCCATGTGGCAACTTAGTTATTATTCTAATTATTGCTCATGTTTCAGAGAGCCTGTTGATTTCAATGTCTCTGATTCGCATTTCTCTTAGTGACCTTTGGGTTCAGCTTGAAATCTTTATGAGTAACTATCTGCATTATAGTTCAGGAGCGTTATAAATAAAGCTTTAAGTTTTCTTAATCGAGCAATTTTCGAGCTATGAGACCGGCAGAATTATCTTATGGATAATGATATATCATGGAATTCTGGAAGTAGAAGAAGTGTAAAAACTTAAAAGCACTTGATTTAATGATAAAGCATAGTAGAGAGTAAAAGATTATTTTCTTGTAAGAAAAACCCTAGAGGCCAAGAATGACTTTCAGGTTCAGGAATTGAATGGGCAAGGCATACAAGATATGTATGGCTAGTTCTTTTGGGATTTTCTTTAAGAGGGCCATTATGTGGTCCATATCAAGCAAGTAGTGGAAAATAAAACAAAATATTTAAGTAGGGGCTGTACATTTTCAGAGGCACAGCTTTGTATTCTTTCTATTTAGTAATTGTTTTTATGCATCAAATGGTACCTTATTGTTGATTATTCTGCCTGATCCATTAAGCGCACACAGAAAGAAGCTTAAATTCTTGCTGACTTTGTTCAATGGAACTAGGTTTGAAGATTGACTAGGGAGTATGATAGTACTTCTAGACTTTCTAAAACAAAATCAAATGTTAAAAGGATGATTTACTGTGAAACAATCTACTGCTAGCAGTTTGCTTAGATCTTTAGAAATTAGAAGAGTCAAAAGACAATCTATTCTTCATGTGGGTAGATTCGTTGAAATGCCTTTGGTTTTTATTCTATTAATATGGTGGACACGTGGGGCTCTCAATATCATTAGTGAGCTTAAATTCTATTCTGCGTATCTCTGCAATGAAGTACCTTGTTTAGCGCATTGTCTCAGAACATGAAACCACAAGAAAATTGTTAAGCTAACTTTTTAGCATCTGATCTGGCTGATCTTTATGTGAGAACAAGGAGAAATTGTAAAGTTGCAACACTTGTACCTTTTATTTTGTTTAGTCATTTGCCTTCTTGCAGTGTGACCTTTTTTCTCCCTTTTTGGTAAGTATTTCTTAATGTACAAATAATTTTTTGATATCTAAGCTGTTACACTTTTACTTATATAGATTTTAGATATCTAATATGGTTATTATCTTCTCGATTGTGGAATAAGCAGGTGTCTAGAAAAGAAAATATTGAGACTTATTTGGTATCAATCTGCCATGAGCATCTGTTGTAATATTGTTGTGTATAGATATACTTTAGTTGTTGAAATTACGTCCTCTCAAAAGTCCCTATGTGTTTTTTTTCTTCTATTAGACTTATTCTTACTATAATTTCCTGAAAAAAAATCAGTCATTTGTGGTGTCGTAATTGTGGGTGCGTATACTCACAATTGAAGTCTCTCATCTTTGCAACCTTGATACCCTGATTGCCACTATGATGTTCTCCCTCATTCTCCATATGCAACCTTTGAGCTGTCCTCATTTATAGGCCACTTTCTAAATGTAGGCCCAAAATATTCCCCATATTATTATTAATTATACCTTTTAACTTACAAAACCAAGGAAAGATAAGATTGTGATGTGGTAAACTAATAAAAATCTTAAATGATAAAGGAAAAGGTATTTATCTCAATTACTTAAAAGTAACTATTAATAAATGTGACCTATTGTTTTGGGACAGATGTAGTCATATTCTTTCCTTTGAATACTTTGGCTCTGTTTCCCTCAACTTATTCAAATAAGTTTCAGCAAAAAAAGGTTCAGCTAATGATGAGTCTAGAAAAGCAATAAGTTCAGCAAAAATAAAAATAAAAAGCTTAGCAAAAATAAGTTAGTTCAGCAAAAAAAAATTATTTCAGCCAAAAAAAAAAGTTCAGCAAAACTTAGTTGAGAACTAAACTTTCTTCGAGTATATTGTATCAGTGTATCACAGCATTGATGTTGTTTTACTTTGCGTTGCTGCCTGATAAGGCCTACAATTTAAAAAAAAAAAATCATTTTCTCTTATACATTGATACTTAATGTAATTTGGCAAACAATGCAGACTAGCTTCTATAGACAAGATTTCTGGTTGGATTTGTCTTCTCTTTTGAAGGTTACTATTGTATCAAAGCTCTGAGAGAAAATATCTCATAATAGGCTGTTCATGTTGTGGCAGGACTTTTGCTACTATGCAAATACAATATTCTTGGTCACACTTCTTATGTATCCGAAGAATGAAAAGCTTTTTATGGTTTGCTTTTCCTTTGCCGAGGTAAGTGTTTTTCTTATTCTGATGTTACTTCAGATTTGGCCGGGCTAGCATCTATCTGCCCTTTTAATCTATTCTTGACTTGCAACTGCAGGGGCCATTAGCATGGGCAATCATTGTATGGAGATGTAGCTTGGTTTTTAATTCCATTGACAAAATCACCAGTGTCCTTATTCACCTTTTACCTGGTAAGCTAAGAATATAAATGACTTGATGGTTTTTTTTATCAGATATTTATTCTATCTGTTGTTCTTTTACATAATACATTGTAGGAGATCCTCACTCTCAAAAACTATAAGATTGTAACCTTAGTAATAACTCTTTGCTGGAATTATGTTGTGGCATATGCCTAGACGATTTGGGAATGTTTATTTTATTAGTTTTTGTCAGGTATGAGTTATTTACCTTGTTTTCTTTGTCAAAATGTCACTTTTGCATATTTCTTTCCTTTATCCCTCTGATGAAATCTGTACTTTTGAGTTCGTTTTGTTGTTCTAAATCTTAGATGGCTTGGTTACTTCATGAGTTGCTGAGGCAATATTTATTGGTGTTAATGTTTTGGCAATTTGGCAGGGCAGTGTTTTTGTGCAACTTGGTTCAGCAAATTGATATGTTGATGAATGATTCAGAGATAACCTTTTTTTCTTTAGCATATGTGTATCTTCTAGTCCAAAAAAACCTGTGCAACAGTACATACCGGAAAGATATAAATCAGTAATTTGGTGTTGACTGGAAATGTTTATGCCTGATAAATGAGGTTTCTTGGAGCTTTAGAGTAGAGTCCTATGTTTTCATTGAGTGCAGGGATGTTTTAGGATGATTCAATTTGTATTATTTCATGACCATGAGGGAGAGGAAGGAGTCTCTTTCGTGTGCTGGCCAGAGTATAAAAGTTTTAAACGGATGTTTTTCAGGCTTGGTTTTCTTTACTATACGGTGGTGGAATCCAGCCACCTTTGCAGCCATGCATCCTGAAGGTACTGCTAGTAGAGTGTCATGGCCTTATGTAGAAGACAAATCATACTTGTGGACGTGGCTGTTTCTAGTACCGTTGGTCGCTTACACACTGTGGCAAGTTCTCTATTTCCTGATAGTTAATGTGCTGCGTAGACAGAGGCTCTTGCGAGATCCAGATGTCATGACTTCTTACAGGTATTCCGTTTCATGTCAGTTCTCTTTAAAGTATAAACATTCTCTTATGATTTTTCTCATTGCATTAGTAAGTGATTGAAAACACAAGTGTAGTTTTTTGGAGTGATATTCTCACTGGAACCTGGTTTTATGAATGTTGTAATGGTGATATTCTAATCGGACAGCTGTTATGGTGTTATAATGGTGAAATCCCGTACTCGTAATTTCTGAATTTGGGCATTTTTAACTCCAACGCTATGGCTTGGTTGAAGCTTTTCCTCTTTCTTTCTGACAGGGAGCTGTCGAAGAAAGCTCAAAAAGCAAACAGTATATGGTGGCGCCTGAGTGGCTTGCTTGGGGACCAGAACCGAATGTTCATGTATATTGTTTTTCAGGCTCTGTTTACTGTGGCAACCATGGCGCTCACTGTTCCCATCTTCCTGTCATATGAGCTTTCTGTGATCTTCCAAATCCTTAAAGTATCCGCTGCTGTCTGGAATGGAGGAAGCTTTGTGCTAGAAGTGATGCCCAGACAAGTTATTCAGAAGGAGAAGAAGAAAACAGAAATGCAACCTCTTGAAGCTCAGCCCTGCTCATCACCTCTTCATAGCTCTGTTTCTACAGATCACATACAGCAATCTTGATAGTTAACACACCCTTGTGCCATATCAATGATTGGATTTCCTTGCTTTTATGATGACCTTCAATTCATACTAAAATCTATATGAATGTGCCGTTTTGTTCGCTCATCAAAATAACATCCTGTTCATAATCTGATTTAAGCATATAGAGTAATAGAGTATGGACCAGCAGGTTTACCAGTGGAGAGAACTATGATAAGAGATTATTTCTTATTTACTGTTAGTATGCTTGTGCAGTTGTGCATGCTTGTGAACCATTTGTGTAGGAGTAACTGTATCTTAATATTAGAGCATAACTTTAGAAGACACTTACCTTGTAAATATGGCTTTAATTTGTATCACTTATTAGTCGTCGCTCAATTTTCCCTTTGTTTTTTTGTTGGCATCAACTGAATATGTTGCATGCTTAATTATTCATAAAAATAATCAAACACCAAGATCAAAATATACAAGGGACTCATAAAAAACCTCTAGTTCCAAAAAGGCATTGTTGCATGTCATATAGAAGCATGGCCATTGTCAGACTGCTTGAATTATTGGATTATTGGTATTAAAAAAAAAAAAAAAGCAAGAAGGAAAAAGGACAAACAGGAAAGAACGTGAACTGTCAAAGTTAGAAAGGGAATATTTTTATGCATTACTTTTGTATTTCTCATATGAATATTTCCACTTCTTTTCTGCCAAGAATATCTTCCTGTATTATATGTGTTGATACTCTCAACTTTTCAATTCCTTGAAATCTATTGCTGTCCATCTCCTTCCGGTGGCGTAAATTTCCTAAATTGTAACGCAATTACTCTCCATATTCTACCTCAGATGGCTACACTAACATGCAGCGCCTTAGAAATCCTTGTCATCTGGCCTTTCAACTTTAACGCCACCAGCGTCGATTAAAAGATTCGAGATGGTTCGGGTTAAATCGGGTCATTTATTTCATCTACCCAAAAATTTTCTTGGCATCGCATTTAGGCAAAATTTTGTAATTAACGGATTTGTATAGTGATATAGTCCATGTACTATAAGGTTTCCTCATCTCAACTACATAAAAATCATAAACTTGCAACAATATCAACTGTCATATTTGTCATCCATCTAAAACTCAATACCAACTGCAAACCGACAATGACACAATTAAAACTCCACCTAGTTGTAGTTGAAGCTGCATAGACAGGAGAGCAAACTGCACATTGGGCGTGCCTAGTACTTACCAAGAGTTGTATAATTATCTTCAAAACTTACATTTATAATGTCCACAATATATTATATGAAGCAAGATATAAGATAAATCTCTAGCATTGTACAAACTAAGCCTGCAGCCCAAGTTTAACAATGGCATCCCACAGTCGTAGGATTTCTCCGTACACATCATCCGTCGGCAGCGAAAACCTGCAGCAAGGACAGGTGCTTCTTTTACGGAGCCAAGGCAACACACACTTCCAGTGAAACATGTGCTGACACGGAAGCTGACACACATCCCTTCCTACAATCATTTCCTCCTTGCATATCACACACTCTACCCCACCACTGCCCTCGACGGAAGGTAGTGCCACCACTGCTTCAACTGACGCCGCTACCTCTTTCCCCGCCTCAATGCCATTGCTACACCCTTTTGAGCTAACAAATCTCCTACACTTCACTAGAAGGTCAACAAAAGACCCTAATACTTGGTAAGGAGTAAGGGATACTGCAAAACCTGCATATAAGTTATCTGACATAGTATCAGAGCCATAGGCTTTCAGTATTCCCTGCCATTCTGTAGGGGATACAGTGTCTAAAGTAGTAGGCTGGTGCTGGCGAACTTCACAGAAGAAGAAAAGTAAGAGGACGGAATCGAGATCACGAAGCCGGACCCTGTTGGAAGAGGATACATATGTAGAGGATAAAGAAGGGAACAAGAAGGGTGTAAGGAGTTGGAGGAAGGAGAGGAGGTGGCGAGCAATGAGGAGGGATTTTTCGGAGAGGGAGAGGGAGTAGAGGTGGTTGATGGTGTGAGTGAAGAGGGCAGGGGAAGCGAGCAGGGATGCAAGGTGGTGGTTGTGGCGGTGGAAGGTGGAAGAGAGGGAGGCAGAGAGTGAGGCTAGTTGAGAAGAGGTGAGTGTGGAGAGGGCAGCCATGATTATTGATTCTGTTGTTGTAGTGGATTGGTCACCCATGATGGGAGTAAGTGGAAATGAGATCAACTTTGTTAGTGGAGAAGAGTAGTCCTACAAATTAAGGAATTATTTGATGTGTGTGGACATTTTTATACCCATTCTTGTGGCTTCTATGGCAGTATGATATGGGCCATACTAATCCCTCAATTTGACTCTTTTTGCATGTCCTACGGTCCCACATCGAAGGTCTTTTCTCTAAAAGTAATTATCAAGTATATAAACAAGATCACTTTGAGCTAAATCTTCTCTAAAGTTAAAGGTGAAATCCATAAAGAAAATGCTACTCTTATTTTTATATCATAAATTAAACTATATTGTTATCATATTATATGAAAATACAGTTTATAAATCATAAGGTGCATCCTAAATATTTTTAGGAAGAGTTCACGAATTATTTCCTATCACCACAAATATACTCTATGCAATAAAAGCCTTAGTAAATATGATACAGCCTAAAGAAATACTTTCTCCGTACTCCAAAAGTTGTCCTCATTTGACTTTTCACGGTTTATAAGACACGATCTTAAACGTTTTTATCTCCAAATCAGAAAGGTAAAAAATTATGAAAACTTAATATTTTAAAAATTTACATTGAGATGCATCCAACAAGATCCCACTTTAATATATTATTTCTTATTAAATGATGAGAACTTATAGTCAGATATTTTGGACTTTGACTCTATAAATAAAAACGAGTCAATTTTTGAGGGCCGGAGGGAGGATTAGTCATGAAAAGGGTAAAAGAGGGTAATTAAAGCCGTAAGCAAGCTCCAAATTGTGCACAGAATGTTATGGACAGAGGCAAATGGATTTGTGCATGGGATTTGCAATTGGATGTGTTAAAGTAGGAAACGTTGTGGATCACGAAGCAGTAAGCAGTTGACAAATTCATGTGCGAATATAATTTGTGCACAAAGTCCAATTAGCTAGCTATCTTCTTCTTCTCATTGCCCAAATAATTGCAAAACAACAAGCAGAAATGCAAGAAAACTCAAAGACAGATAGCAAAAACAATGAGGAATAGCCACTTTACAAGAACTTGATGTTCCCCATGTCTCTAACATGATCAAATAATTGCAAAGCTGGTGTGACCCTTCTGAATTTTTATTCACTTGGCTTTCTCTACATTCACTTTACATTTTCCAAGTAATATGGTGTAGTAAATCTAGATTGATCCATTGAACACTTCTCTAGCTACTCCATATATTTTCCTTGGATATTATTGCATACTTTGTAACTAATAGTTAAGGAGACTTTCTTAATTCATACATGATATATATTATATCAAAATATGAGATATCAGATATATGTATTGTTAAATAAGATATATAGTTATTGTTATATCATATATAGGTGCTGTTATATCATATATAAAAATATAGAAGATATAAAAATACAGAAAAACATATATCAGGTATAAATATTGCAATATACCCTTTTATATATTTATATCGGGTATAAATAAGAAATTTCTCAATAGTCAAGTACTTAGCTTGTACAATAAACATAAATCCATCTAATAAAAGGAGTAACTTTTTTACTTTCACCAACTTATACTTACTTTCTGTTCTACTAATATTTGGTCTGGTGAAATAAAACCCTTTAAACCATTTTTCTTTTCAAGAATTTGCAATGTTGATGCCAACATCTATATTTCAAAATATTTGGTTTCACCATATACATCAAGCTATAAATTAAATACTTGTGAAAAAAAAATACAACATTATTTCACAGTTAAATGAATTTTGCTATAGTTTTCAATGCATCCTAAACATATAAATATAGTTGGTGAATAGAAAATACTATGTTGAAGTATGTTTTACCAACCATTCTGCTATATTTAGTAAGCATGTTGAGTCATATGCACTGCATTTCAATTCACAAACAGGAGCTCCTTAATTTACTTCCACAATTAACACAATAATCTTCTTGCATAACTTCCTTATCAAATCCTGTATTACATTGTTAATACGGTTTACATTGTTTTAGTTAAGTTCATTAATAAAACATACAATATAAAATCCATATCATTTCATATCAAATATATAATGAAGTGTTAAGTATATAGTAACCGAGAGATGCAGCATGACGAAAATTTTGGACAGCTGAGGACATAGTCAGTATACACAATTGTTACATCTAGGTGAGAGATTTCTAATTTACACCCGATATAAATATGTTGAAGGATATTTTTGTAATTTTATTTCTATACATGAGATCATACTGTTTATATCTGATATACATTTTTCTGTATTTTTATATCTTCTGTATTTCTAAATCTGATATAACAATAATTATATCTGACATAAAAATAGATATATATGATATGACAATACTTATATCTGAGATCTCGATATCCCTAATATAATTTATAGCATGTATAAATTACGAAAAAACTCCATTTGGATGACACTTTTGAGCTTCTTTGATAGCTTCTTGTCATGAAATTCCATGAATGTATTCGAGTTTATCAGACATTGGAATTAAAATGAATAACTTCCTGCACGTACATACGAACATTAGTTGACATATTAATTTAACATAATTTCATATGTTTGTAACAACTACATTAAACCAATTTGTTACTTGCACAACATCAGGCACAGATATTGGCTTTCTTTGAAGTAAAGCCCCGTTACGTTAAGTCATTTCCCCCAATTTCACCCATCGTAATAAGTGAATTCGCAAGTTTTTCCTTGCGCTCTAAATCACAAATTAAATCACTGTACTAATCAACCTAAATACGAAGTATATGAGGATATTATTTATTTGTAAGAACTTCAATATAAGATAATATATGCAAGCTAATTAACATACTGTTGAGAACAAGGAAAACTAAACTAATACGACATATTTGGCTTTAAATAAAAAACCCGAGTATATTTCATAAATACAAAATCCTTTGAACCTATCGTATTTCAAAATATTTCAAAAATTCATTCCATTGTAGGTACTAAACTCGTTTTTAGGGTTTTTGGTTATTAAATATAGGACATTGAATGGTTCTAAACCTCCTTATATGACCCTAGAAAGCATCAAGAATTATTTATTTAAATTCATTTTTTTAAATATATTTAAAATGAATTATAAAAAATTCAAAATTCATTTTCAAGGTCATAAGTATCCTAAAAGTGATTACAACTATCTACTTTGAACTTAAAGACCTATTTCAACCAATCTCTAAAATTCCTTCAATTGATCATAAAAACTCATTTTTAGAGCCTTTGAAAATGAAAATAAGTCATGAATGTTTCTAAACCTCCTCCTAAGACCCTAGTAAGCATCCAAAATCATTTTTTTTGAAAATATATTTAAAAAGAAGTATGATAACCTTCAAATTTTGGTCATATTGGACTATTTCATATCCAATAAAAGAACACCTATATATGCTTAGCAAGAACCTAATAGGGTTATATTAAGCCTTATGTGTGATTGAAATCATCTAATTTAAACTTAAACACCCATTTCAACCAATTTTTATAACTCTCACAATTATGTCCTAAACACATTTTTAGGGCCTTTGAAAATCAAAATAAAGTATTGAGTGGTTTCAAATTTTATCATATGACCTTAAGAAGCATCTTGCACCTTTATCTCAATTTTGAGTTAGAACCTTTTTTATATAAGAACTCGTCTAATACCGTTGGTTTATTATACTTAGATGGCTGTGATTGAATCTACATTTATGGCAAAATTGTAATTATAATAAAGTCAGATTTTGGCAGTTGAGAAAGATTTTTTCCCATGATTATTGGGTAGTTACCTAGACGTTCGTTTATATTCCCTAAAAATCAGTAGTTTTCATATTCTTCATTTTACTCTATATTCAAATTACAATATTTGAATGCTTCTTTTGCTATATATCATATTCAAAGGCTACTTTTGCTGTTTTGGGATTAAAAAATAAGGTAATGTTTTAATTTTTTCCGCAATTGATTCAATGTTCTTGTACATCAAGAATGTTGTATAGAGTGTTTTGAATATGATGATAAGTAAATGCATATCATATTGATATTTCTAATACATCAAAATTACGAGTGATTTTAAAATTTGTTCGTATAAAACCCGGAAAATCATATGCATTTATTATTACCGAAATATTTTATCATATGCATGTATTATTACCGAAAAAATTTATCGGGTAATGTTTGATGTATTAATAGAAAATTAGTATATATATTTATAACATTAGACTCAGACGACAAGACAATAGGTATTATCCGAGCATATGTATAGATTTTTAGAATATTAGTACAAATCTTTAGAACAATAGTATACATTTTTAGAATACTAGAATTACAATATAGAACAATAGTTATTTTAGAACAATAGTATTCATTTTAAGAACACTAGAATTACAATATAGAAAAATATTTATTTTAGAATTGTAATTATACTATAATTGTATTTATAGAACATTAGTATAGATTGTTTGAACATTAGATTTAGACTATAAAACAATAAGTATAATACGAGCATTAGTATAGATTTTAGAACATTAGTATAAATATGTAGAACATTATTATAAATTTTTAGAACATTAGAATTAGAATATAGTATAATGGTTATTTTAGAATTTTAACATAGAACAATTATATTTATAGAATATTAGTATAGATTTTTAGAACATTAGTATTAGAATAGAATATATGACAATATGATTTATACGAGAATAATTATAGATTCTTAGAACACTGGTCTAGATTTCTTGAACATTAGAACACTTAGGAGATTTTTAGAACAACATATAATTCTTAAAACGTTCTAATTGCTTAGAACAACACAAGAAGATGATTTTTAGAACATTAGAATTAGAATATATGACAATAGGTGTTATATGAACAAAATTATAGATTCTTTCAACATTAGTATAGATTTTTATAACATTAGTTACAGTTCATTAGAGCACTTGGAGATTTAGAACAACATTTAGAGTTCATTAGAACACTTTAGATTGCTTAAAACGTTGTTCTAGAAAGAAATTTATAAATTGTTATTTGTATTGTTATAGATTTATTATGTATGTACTGGAAGTTTATATTATTGTCACGAAACTTTATATTATTGTTCTAAAATATTATGTATGTTGTTCTTGAACTTTTAGAATATTATTATATGTGTTATACTAATTGTTCAAAAATATTGACTAATTTTTCTATACTAAAATTTTTATGCTATTAAATATTATTCTATTGTTTATAGCTATGAGCATCAACGAGGAATGTAGTGTTTCTAATTCAAATGAGAGTATTGCTCCTGAAATAATACCCGTATGTACTCCTGGAGTAACAAAATCATGGATAACATGTTGTTCTATTGATATAAAACCATATGGTTTGAAATTCTCAAGTGTCGATGAAGGTATTTCATTCTATAAGTCATATGCAACTGAAGTTGGATTTAACACTAGAAAATATACTACCAAAAGAATGAAGAATGGCGTGATAGATTTTCAATATCTTGTGTGTAATAAAGTTGAATATAGGTGTAAACGAAGGTTTGATGTGCAAGATAAGAGAATTATTAATGAAGGTGTAGATTCTGTTCCAATTATTAGGAGAAGATTGGTGACTCGTGTTGGATGCAAGGCACAAATTATAATGAAGATTTGTGATGATGGAGTTTATGTTATTACAATTTTCCAAGAGGGACATTCTCATCCACTTTTTCTACCAAGTTTCAACATTTTCAAAAATCAAGAAGAAATTTGAGCATTTTGCACAAGAAGATAATTGTTGATAATTCTAAGTAGATTTTCAATAGGCACAAATTGTATTGTTATAAACTAAAAATTTTCTTTTGTTTTGCTTTGTTATAATAAATTTTGCTTTGTGTTTTTAGGTAAATATGGATACTGTAAAAACTTATATAATGATGAAAGAATATTTCAAGGGTTATGAGAATGTAGGCGCCTCTAAGTGTGATTTCAAAAATTTCCATAGGGATTTGAAGGCATATATTGAAAGTTTAGATGCCCAAATGTTTGTAGATAATTTTAAGAGGAAGAAGTTAATGTGGTCTACTTTTTACTTTGACTATCAAATAGATGATGAGGATTATCTATGTAGAGCATTATGGGCTGATCCGATTTATAGGAAGAATTATGGACTCTTTGGAGATATGATATCATTTGATACTACTTATCAGACTAACAAATATGTAGTTCTTACAGGAAAATACAATAGTATATGTCAGAACATTATAATCATATTTCACAATATATATATATATATATATATATATATATATATATATATATATATATAAATGGGATCATGTGAGAACCCCTTAGTTATATAAAAACCCTTTTTATATAAGAACTCATCTAATACCGTTAATTTTGTATATTTAGATGGTTGTGATTAAATCTACATTAATGGCAAAGTTATAAATATCAAAAAGTCATAAATTAATTGGTAGTTGAGAAAAATTCGGTCCATAATTATTAGGGTAGTTTCCAAAAAGCCTCTTCATGTTCCATAATAATTAGTAGTTTTCATATTGTCTCTTTACTCTTTATTCAAATTGCAATATCGTCGTATACTTTTCCATATCAGTGCTTATCCTTTTTTTTACAATGATCATGCTTTTCGACTATTCAAATCCATTGCTAGAACAACAAATATTATGCCTTTTGTTTTTATAATACTTATTCTTTTTCTACTCTTTTACTCTTCGTTGCTTGTCATTTTTTTTAAGAATTTACGAATGTTCGATTATTTGGGAATGTTCGATTATTTATAGTATTAATTTTCTACTATTATTAGTTGATATCGAAATTTTTGTCTTTTTAATCTTACAAAATTTATGTGATTGTGTTTAATAACAAAATAATAGTTTCTAATAGTTTAGAACATTAGAATAAAAGTTTGGAACAATAGAATAGATCTTTAGAACAATAGAACAGAAGGTTAGAACATTAAAACAGAAGTTAAAAACATTAGAACAATAGTTAGAACAATAAAACAGATTATTAGAACATTAGTATTATAGTTTAGAACAATATAGCAAAATTTTAGAATAATAGAACATATCTTTAAAACAATAAAGCTGAATTTTAAAACATTAAAAAAATTTAGAACATTAGAACAAAAATTTAAGCATTTCTTCCCGTAGTTTCTATTGTTCTAATAGCAACTCTATTAGAACATAAGTATAAAATATTAGGGAAAAAATTTAGAACATTAGAGTAGAAGTTTAGAATATTAGAACAATAATTAAGAACATTAACATTCGATAACTACCAAATATTAAATTATAGTACAATGTATTTAGAATTAAGGTTAGTGTATTGAATAAATATAATACAATAAATATATGTTTAGAACAATAAATTACAATATTGAAATATTAGAACACTAGTGTTAATATTTAAAACAAAAGAACTAAACATTGCAAAAGTTTGTAATAATAAAATTAAATTTCAGAATAATAGAATACATTCTTAGAATAATAGACTTAATAATTAGAACAATAGTGTAAATTTTTAGAACACTAGTGTTAATATTTAGAACAAAAGAACTAACTAAGCATACAAACAACAAAGTTAAACTATAAAATCGAACCTTAGAATGTATAATCACTACTTAGAACAATATAATTAATATTTAGAATAATACATTTATTATTTATAACAACATAACAAAAGTTTATAACAAAAGAAATAAAGTTTAGAACAAGAGATAACAATGTAAAACAATAGAATTATTATTTAGAACAATAGTGTTAGTTTTTAGAACACTAGAGTTAATATTAAGAACAAGAGAAGTACGAACAATAGACTTGAACTATAGAATTGAACAATAGAGTTAATAGAGTTAATATTAGAACAATATTGCAAAAGTTTGGAATAATAGAATTAAATTTCAGAACAATAGAGTTAAATTTCAAAATAATATAATACATTCTTAGAACAATAGACTTAATATTTAGAACAATAGTCTAACCTTTTAGAACACTAGCTGATGTTCTACTAATGTTCTAAAATGCAATACTAATGTTCTAAACCATAGCATATATATTTTAAAATTTTAATCTATTGTTCTAATGTATAATACTGATGTTCTAAATTTGAGTACTAGTGTTCTAAAGCTTAACATATATATTCTAAATATTTATTTTATTATTATAAGGTCTAATAATGATGTTCTAAAGTTGATTACTAGTTTTTAAATCTTAACACATATGTTCTAAATGTTTATTCTATTGTTCTAAGGTTTAATATTGATGTTCTATAGTTTACTTTTGGTGTTCTAAAGATTCACACATATGTTCTAAACTTTATCTAATGTTGTAATACGTAATACTAATGTTCTAAAGTTGAGTATTGATGTTCTAAATCTTAATCGAAAGCCTGATTCATTAAGAATATAAAGAGACGTTTTTGGAAACTACCCAATAATTACGGGGTGCAAATTTTTCTCAACTGCCAATTAATTTCAAACTTTTCTATATTTAAAACTTTACCATTACTAAAGAATTAATCACAACCTTCAAAGTACACTTAATTAACGGTTATAGATGAGTTCTTATATATGCATAGTTCTTATATAAGGAGGGGTTCTCACCTGACCCCACCCCTATATATATATATATATATATATATATAAGGTCTTAGGTGTAATTAGAACCATCTACGTTAAACCTAAACATCAATATCAATTGATTTATAAAACTCACACAAATGGATCATAAGCTCGTTTTTAGGGACCTAGAAGATTGAATAAAAGGTATTGAATGGTTTTAAATCTCCTTATTGATCCTATAAAAACATCCACTACATTCATTTTAATTATAACTTTTTTGAAAATATGTCAAAAACAATGCATAAAATATAACTTTAAAAAAATCGGTCATTTTGGACAATTTTGGATATGGTAAAAACACTTTGATAATGCCTATCATAAGTCTTGCAGAGTCATATTAGGCTCATATTAGGCATTAAGGGTGAAAGGAACCATCAAATTAGAACCTCTACACTCATTTCAACCAATTCCTAAAATTCCCACAATTACGTCCTTAACTCTTTTTAGGGTCATTGAAAACCAAATATAAGATCAATGATTCCAAACTTCCACATATGACCCTAGGAAGAATCTTGTACATTTGATTCAATTTCAAAAAAATCTCAAAAATATTGTATAATAAACCTTCAAAGTTCGGTTATTCTAGATAATTTCGAATTCGGTGACAGAACATCTTGATATGCCTATCCATGGGTTTTTTGTAATAGGAAAGTAAAATATTCATTAATAATATGTCATGAGGCATCTACAATGATAACATGGTTGTTTAAAACACAATTTGAGATAATTCACACAATTTTTGCAACCTAAGCAATTAACTTTTGGCATATTCAAGCGCAAACTCTAACTCCACCGCTTCAAGCTTGACAAGAGCAATGTTTAGCAATGACTTTGCATTATGTTTCCAAGT
The DNA here is from genome assembly GCA_026401315.1 of Dysphania ambrosioides. Taxonomy (NCBI): domain Eukaryota; kingdom Viridiplantae; phylum Streptophyta; class Magnoliopsida; order Caryophyllales; family Amaranthaceae; genus Dysphania; species Dysphania ambrosioides. The sequence goes on from CM048667.1 coordinate 6,531,521, forward strand.
AGAGGCCTTATGTAGGGATTCCAATTCAATCCGAATCCGATTCAACTCCAATCTGATTCTAAGAAAAAAGTTCAATCGAAACCCATTTAAAAAAACTCCAAGTCCGAATCCGAATAGAAGATCGATCGAACTCATATTTTAAATTTTTTTATTTTCTATTTATATGAAAAACATTGAAAAAGGGAGGCAATATTATAAATTTAAGAGTCCCACTTTGAAAAAATTTGGGAATAGCAAAGAGAACATAGCTATATAAACCAACTCGAGTTCAACTTTTGGTTTATCAGATTATAATGGAGGTCCAATGGATTGGATCGAATTTAGGTGTCCGTAAATAGTAATCAAATCAGATTCAGATTCGAATTTAGATCCAAAATGGAGATCCAAGTCGGATTTTGCTAGGTCTGACTTGACTCCGACCCATTGTCATTCCTAGTCTTAGGAATTAATCAAAATCCCTTAAACCCTCTTGAATCCATATTATCTTGACATTTATTAGATTCTTAAATAATAAAAAATAAAAAAACTCGCCCAATAGACAACAAGAAGAAAGACCCGCGTAGATGGGCAAAAAACTCTCCAATATGAAGAGGACGAGGCTTACCGTCAACAAAAATATTGAAAGAAACCCCAAATTAAAACCAAAAAAAATTATAAGAGAGAAGAGAAGCATAGATTTTTCTCTTCACCTTTTGGGTTTTTGCCTATCGAGTGTGAATGGAATCGCATACTTTGAACCTAAACACTCATTTCAATTGATTTCCAAAACTCCCACATTTGGGCAACGTCTGGACTATGCACCCGGGTGCACAATGTGGACTATGCACCGAAATTAATATGTGAAAAAAGCAATGAACATCCCGCAGAATTATAATGAACATTAACAGTTTAAAGTTTTTTCCTCAAAAACATTAATCATTATTGCGGGAACTGAACCGTCACTTCTATTTATTAGTTTTCCGACGCACTCATTATTAGCACAAACCCCAGTGTGTGACTCTTTATTTTTCATTTTTACCAAATTTGATTGAGTATATTGTTCATTAGAAATATATAGAATGTTCATTAGAAATGTATAAAAATGTTCATTAGTACCGAGTATATTTGATTCCAATGTAATGAGTATTGAGTATATATAGAATGTTCATTAGTACTGAGTATATTATTCATTAGAAATATATAGAATGTTCATTGGCAATATAGAGAATGTTCATTGGAAATATATAGAATGTTCATTAGTATTGAGTATATTGTTCATTAAACATATTCACGCACATGCTCAATGTGTATGTTTGAGTACATTTGATTCGACAAATTAGTCAGATTTAAAAATGTGCAACAATATTAAATAAAAAAAAAAAGAATCCCAATAATTTTGTCATTATTTTATTTCCAATGCAAAAATAATAGAAATTCAATGCTTCGTTGCAAATTTAAAAACATAATGACGCAAATTACAAAACATTAATGATGGTTTCCGCTAGAAAATAAAGAATTACATGCGTTCATTACATTTGTTCTCCATGTTCATTGCGTTTTCCCCCCTTAATTAATGATGTATGTGTTTTGTACTGATCATCGAAAGTACCTATATTGATCATTGAGATGATACAAAATGTTCATTTAAAATATGTATAATGTACAACATTAACTCTTTATGATATGTACATTTAGATTTTGAGTTCACATATTGTAACTAGTATTACACGAATGTACATTGTATGATTTTATAATGAACAAGTTCCTTGTAAGTGATATACATTTCCTTATTAAGAAATATACATGATATTTTTGACAGTTGTGTGCATATATAAAAAACATTAAAATGAAAAATTAGTCAGATTTAAAAATGTGCAGCAATATTAAATAAAACAAAAAGAATCCTACTAGTTCTATCATTATTTTATTTCCAATGCAAAATAATAGAATCCCAAAGCATTAATAATGCAAATTACGAAGCATTAATGATGATTTTTAATGGGAAATTATGAATTACACGCATTCATTACATTTGTTTTTCATGTTCATGAAGCATGCTTTTTAGTACAATTTCCTTGCGTTTTGCACCAGATGCACAGTGAACACTGTGCACCCGAGTGCATAGTCTTATTTACGCATTAAGGGAGCATATGGATGTGGGAATCAAAATTAGGGAACTTAAGGTAAAAATGGAGTGATAACTGTTTGATGAAGAATAATTGGAATTTATAAGAATATTGACAAGCCGAAGTTTAGCAAGGGATGGATATTGGTTGGATAATAATATCAAAATTACAAAAAAAAAAAAAAAAAAAAAAAAAAAAAACTTATTCTTATTTTATTTTCATAAATGGCATTTTATCCATTTTCGAACCCTTCTCTATTCTCATCCACTAATTACCACCCCTCCCCTAATTAAACATGAAACCAGAGGAATTGAGGAGTTTATATCCCATTCTCTATCTCCCCCCTCAATTCCTGTTCCCATCAAACAAACAAGAGATCTTGACTTAGTTGGGAAATCATTTTCCATCCAAACAACATTTACCATCAAACAAACACCCCATAAGGTATAATGGCAGTTAGTATAAAGGATCGCTTGAAGCTGATCTTCAACTTGCAAGAGTTAGTTATACATCAAGGGAGGATAAGCTGATTAGATAAAATGCAATTACATAGACTACAAAACCTTGAATACATACATAATTTCTCATTACAACAAACAATAGCCTCAAAAAATGGCAAACCTACCTATAGATACAACCGACCAACAACTACCCAAAACTTGATACCTATTTTAAAACCATCACTTTCAAACTATACCCCCTTCCCTTTTGTAGGGGTGTGATACAAAAATCATAAATCACCAGAAATTGCACACTTAGTCCATAGAGAATATGGGCATGTAAAATTTGAAGAACAACCTCGTCACCCTAAAAGGCAATGACCGCCAGTTAAAGAATCATACAACCCCTGCATGCCCCCTGTTAGGACAAGACTTGGTTGCCCTTCCAACATATAAAGAATCAAGTGAAGTGCTGATGTGAGTGTGTGTATGACTATATATACATATATATTATATTTGACTTGGGACACAGAAATGTAAAAAAGTCAATGCCCTAAGCCACGACGACTGAGATGGGATTCTTGTTGAGGATATTGCCATTATCCTCACTCGGAATTTTGAATCAAGAATGAAAAACCAGAGTGTTCTCGTAATAGTTGCGGAGGATCTATATCACCTGACCCTGGCTGCTGCTGCAGCGAGCTGGAGATGTCGTCAAGAGAAAACGGAATGCTGTATTTATTGGAGGAAAAAGATGAGTTATCAAGTGAAACTCCGGAAATCATTTTGAAAGTATAGAAGGTGACTTTGATAAAGGTTCGGAGAAATCCTACCTTGAGTCATCATCTAGTAAGAATGAATTAGTCACAGCACTGTTGGCATCTTCAGTCATCTGAACTCTCATACTCGAAATAACCTGTATACCAGCTTACAATGTTATATTATTGTTATTGATTGATTCTCATATTAAAGTGGTCTTACTGATTGCTAAGGTGAACATGAAGAATCAATGACAATCAAATCATTTGGCTTTTGTTCTTGTCATGATATTCGAGAGAAAAACATGACTCTGAGATGCTATTACAGATAATCTACATCATCATGTCACTTTGCATAGCATAAGGATCTTTTCTAGGTATAGAACCAGGTTAGTGGAATGAGAGGGGAAATCAAAACATCATATTTTCGAGAATTTTCCCTCTAATTCCACAGAAATTGGATCATCCATTAAAGAAATATCTTGTTCCCAAAGCATAAGTTCAGGAGGCGTTTGGTATGTGGTAATCAAGAAGGATAAAGGAATGAACACCCTTGATTCCCTTATCTGTTGTTTGTTTGGCTATTTTTTGATCCCCTTTCTCCTCTTGATTCCCCTACTTCTACCATGATTCCCACCTCCCCTAAGGGTTTCATTCTAAGGGAATGATTCCTCTTCTTTGACCACCTGCAATGCCCCACACCAGCCACCACGTCACAATCCCTGCTGCACCGCCAACCTTCAGCCAACCCATCGCCGGCACAACATTCAACAAATCACAAAAACCACCCAATCCACCCCCAACTACAAAACCCCTCTTCATCTCCAAAAAAACCAACCTGCCCACTAGTAAAACCACCCCACCCACCTGGAGAACCACCCGACCCACTTTGAAATCCCATTCACTGACCCATAAAAAACTAGATCAGAAATAGAAGAGCGAAGAAGATAGGGTGATCTTAAGGAGAGTAAAATGTTGATGGATGGATCGAACCCACGTTGAGGAGAGTAAAATGTCGATTGATGGATCGAACCCACTTCTGTTTGTTGAGTAATAGTGGTGGTGGTGAAGTAGGAAGATGGTGGTGGTGGTTTTCATTCCATCCTCTTGTTAAACCCGTATAAATAACATCAAAGAAATGGGGGTTTTTCTTTCCTTTCCTCTTGTATCCCTTTCTTCATTCCTTTCCCTTTCCCCTTTGTGAAACAAACAGCCACTCACTAATTTGTCTTCCCACCCCTATTCATTTTCCAGTCGTTTTTTACGTAGTGTAATGAATTACCAACCTTCTAAGTAGCCCAAACTCAAAACCAAATGAAAGCCATCAGCGTAAACATATTAGGCACCAAACAATTAGGTTACAACAAATTCTCTTCACCTTATTTTTACTGAACTTCAAATATTTAACTGCTTAATGTAAATGAACTTGACTTACTTTTGTTTATATTATATTTACTGAAACGAGTTTATTTTTCCTGAAACAGATTCTGTTAACTAATATAATACCTATAAAATATAATCATATTAATTTTATTAAAGTTTTTAATATTGCTGTTAACATAACCTATGATTATTTTTAATAAAATTTTTGTTAATATTATAATCATTGCAATTGAAATATAACTAATATCATAAAAGAAATTTTAAAAAATATTTCTAATCTACTATTTTTTTTTTTTGACATATATCTAATCTACTATTGGCACATTATGTTTCAAGAAATACGCAAATAAAAACTAATATGAAGTACTTAGACTTTCTGGCATGTTTTCTGTTTAATACCCATATGATTGATGATTTATAAGGAACATTGTACACAATTCAAAATATTACTTAGAAAATTCTTTCAGTATAATTGGTATGTGCTTTTCCAGATAATTAACATCCTACACTGTATTAGGCTCCATCCCACCCACCCCCCAAGGAAAAAAAAGGATGAACTACAGAAACTTTAAGAGAAGATGACTTACATCAGAAGATACAGTATGAGTTCCATATTTGTCATCCCAGTACATTGTGCTAATTCTATACAATTGCTGTATGCTGAGTGACTGCAAAAAGCACCAGGAGATCATTTAGGAGAATGGAGTATAATGAGGCCCAGGAGAAATGAGGATAGAAATAAAGGGGACACATACAGGACATAGATCTTTTGTAATTTCGTTTAAAGTTTTCTTGGGCTTTTGATGGATGACCTGGACATGGTGGCATTGCAGGTTCAATTAGATCAGAAGATAGTCATTAGAATATTGTCTCAGCAGAACAGGCAACAAATTCAAACTTACAAGAAATCCGACCGCTTGTCTAATATGCTTCAACTCATCCAAAGCTGAGCCAGCATACTGTAGAAAAAAAATTGTCAACAAATGGAAATGCATCTGACTGCAGAAGGAAAAGGCAACAAACTAGAACTCACTTCCTCGGATGCATCATAGCACCATTGCTCTAATTCAGCCAAACCTGCTTTTACATACTCGCCATTACTGAAGGAGCAGCATTCACGTCGCAGCAGAAGACTAAAAATTCAACCATTGATAATAAATGAAAAGATGACAGGCTTTCCTCAAACATAAATCAAGTGTATAAACAGAATTGAAGTACTGAACCTGTTGAATAGCTGGACATTCATAAATGAAAATATTTGGGAGAAAACTTTCCGCACTAAGAAAGGAGGAATCTGTAAATATCAAGAGGTTAGAAAATCCCTAGACTTGCAGTCAGATAGAAAAAAATGGCAAGCTAAAAGATGCAAAATTTGTCACGCACATTGTTTGCTCTCATCATCATTAAGTAACTGTTTAGGCTTTTTACAATGCTTTGCCAGTGAGCGATCAAAGCCTGTTGAGCAGCAGCATTAGCATGAGTACGTCCTTTCATTAACCCAGCTCGTGATGTCCGAGGTGCCTGTAGTTACAAAAACAACAAAGATGCATGACTCAGAAACATCATGAAATACTGTTGAGACCAAAAATAAGGAAGAAAAACCACTTTTATCATGCAAAAATTAATCTGACACATACATCAAAGAGGCAACATCATATTGTAAAGAATCAAATACTGTACTGTTAGGATTTGCAAGCCCAAAATTCCAACATGGTTAGTGAACCAAAGACATGAGGTAGGTTTTGAGTTCAGGTTTGGAAAGAAGTAAAGTAGTAGAGCAAGAGGAATATCGCCTACAGAGGAAGGTCACAGACATCTGAAGAGTCTAGTTGACAGAGGATTTTAGTTATGCAGGGGGTCATTGTTTGCAATCTACTTAGTTTCCTTAGCTTGGCTTTGCTTTTCTTAATAATTGTAATTAGTTTAGGAAGATGATATTTAGGTTTTCAATTATCTTATATTCAAGATCTAGTTTAGAGCCTAGGATATATTTAACATTAGGCTTGTAGAGGTTAAGATTCCATGTCCTATATAGGTCTTCATCTTTTCTATGTACACAACAGGTGAGAATTTACAAATACTCAAAGTTGTGAGGGTCACTGAAAATTGTTAATTGAGAAATGACATTGGTGGTTCCCAAACTAATTGTGAGGGTGTTTTCCACGTAAAATCACATTTGTCATAGTCTTTCATTTTCGCATCTTGATTTGGTAACAACTTGTTTATTAATTGTAGTTTTCACTTCTGCTAGTTCTCACATAATACTCCCTGGTCATTGCAGCCCAAATCAAAGTTCCTCTATAAAAATTTCCAAAGTTCCAAATTTTTTTTTGAAAGGGCAGTGAAGTTAAATGTATATACAAATATCCCAAGTTTTCAGTTATTTCAAGAAAAATGTAAAAAAGTAAGGAAAAGATGTTAATAGTCACATAAATTTTCAAATCTGTGCTAAAAGTGAAGAGGGAAACCATATTGTGTCAAGGGGAGCAATAAACATGACCTATCTAAAAGTTTTTTTTTTGTTGATAGAACATTTAAAATTTTTAAGACTGCCTAGTGAACAGAATTATTCTCAGGAGAATATGTCATATAAAGTCAAGTTAATTTCTTTCCTGTACTACCACTTTCTGGTACATAATTCATATTTCTTACTCCTCTTCAAAAATTCCAGTTTTTCTACGAAGCGCAGTGTAAACATCATTATCCAATTTGACCACTTATTTTTTCTTCTTTTATTGTTGTTTAATACAAAGGTTTTGGAGTCCTTAGACTTTTCTCTATTTCTTGATTTGAGGACTCCTTAAAATATGTGCTATGAGTCTAAATGGCATACATCAAGAAATGAAGGGAGTACCACTTTGATGAGAAATCTATTTTAAGAGTAGATGAACAAAGGTAATAGTATCCTTTTTGCTTTTCATGAGAACAACATTTACCTGAATGCATAACCCTAACAATGGAGAGATCTCTTTCTTCAGATTGTCTCTAATCATGCCATATATCTTCTCAAGGAAGGCTGTTAGCTGCTGTTTGAACAGCAAAGCAGGGTATTTCGCCTCAACTTGGCGAACATCATCTGGTTTGTTGAGGCGACCATTTAGAAAGGATAGGCCAGAACTTTGAGGTGATGCTCTTAGCTGTGATGCCAATTTAGAAAATATTAATAACAGTACCAAAAAGGGATAAACTTCCCCTGAAAAAGTAGAAATTAATTCCTCTTCTTCAAAAAATTAAAAGAGAAAATTATCAAAGAATTTCTTTCATACCGATGACATTCTTCCAAACAGAGATGTTGACATTGTCCTACGTCTCTGTGGAGTAAAGCCAGCTGCCCCAGTGGCTTTAAGTGTTTGTTGGAGTAGTAACAACAATGTGGATGTATTCGATAACCAGTATGCCAACATGTCATTGTTTTCCTGGACCTAGAATAAGATTAAACCAAGCATCAGAGATGCAACTTCATGTTTTGAATCAATAGAAGTCAACAAGCTAAAAGACACATACAGTTTTCTCTTATAAAGAACAATTCAGTCAAAAGTTGCATACCTCTATGGCTGAACCTATAGTTTGTATAATACGATCAAAAATATTAGTTCTTTCAACTTCAAAGGATCTCCACTGAAGGAGACATTTGTAAATAACACAAGCAGCAATTGGTTTTCCCTTAGAAAATCCAAGATTCTCTGATATGCATTTGATCAACAAGTCCTGATACTCCTGAAAACAAGAAATCCATTGATCATGTTGTAGGAGATAAACAAAATTGACTGAAACAACTCTATATAAATGGATCAGAACTATATTATGCATTAATTATTAGTTGCAGACCTGCTGCTTCTCATTAAGAGACTTTTGCGGTGGGTCCTCAGTGGGATATTCAGCAATGGATGGAATCTGGAGATGCAAAGCCAACATAAGGGAAAAGACAATCCTACGCCACAATCTTAATTATTTGAAAGAACTTTAGAAAAAAGCTTAAATTACCAGCGAAGGTAAGGGTTTGGGTACACCATTTTGCTCATGTCCATTTTCTGAACTCCTCTGTAATTTGGCAAGAAAATTTGAGCTCAGAATGAACAAAAAATTATCACAAAGTAATACAGCCCATATAAAGGAGAAAAGAGAGGCTTCCCAATCAGAATAATGTGGGCAGGCTCACCTCAATCATAGTCTTTGAACGTAGCGGAGCTGATTTGGCTGCAGGTGTCATCGTCAGTGCTTGTTGTCGAAGTCCTTGCAATTCTGACTCTGTCTTTTTAAGTTTTTCAGCCAACTCCTGGATTTCTGACTCTGCACTAGAGAGTTTTTGAGTCATCTCCAGTCCTTGCTGGCGCAGTACTTGAGATTCTGACTCTGCATTAGAAAGTTTCTCCTCCATCCTGAAACCATGAAAATGTTCCAATATTCAAACTTACCAATGAAAGGCAGGACAATGTGTGTGAACTTGAGGAGAAAAAACAGCAAGAATAATCAATGAAAGATGGAAATCGAGCACTTCTGAAGATCTAACACCATGGAGTGAGAGCAATTGCAAGCAGGCACAAACCTTTGAACAAAATCTTTAAGTTTATATATTGTGTTGTCTGAACCTTCCAACTTTTTAAGAAGCTCTGCATTTCTTTCCTCCGAGTACAAGCAAGCCTTTCTGGACTCTTCTGCAGCTTCCTTCTCTTTCTCTAGTAAGACCTGCATAATTTAGAAATGCAAAATTTGGGCAGATGTTTATGTTATCAAGAACAGATAGTGCAATGAAAACAAACTAGTGTATGCCACGGAGTACAGAAACCTTCACTCAAGCAATTTAGCCTCCTTCAAAAAAAGTGAACAGCCTGAAGGTGATTGGAATTGCACCCACTGCCCCCCCCCCCAATCAGAAAGGAAATGCTCACTTGTTTTCTTGAATTGGAGCTTAGTTTATTTCATTTTGGGCATTACTTAATTTGTGAAATGTGAATTCAGTATCTCTACAGTTTTGAGCCAGAAACTGCTGGCATGATGGGTGCTTGAGATATCATTCGGTTACAGACCTTCACTATATTCCACAGATTAGTATGCTGAGGAATAGTCATAAACACTTTTAAGGTTTTAAAATTTAGATAATTATCTATGTTCTGAATCTCATGACACATAAGTTTCAAAGGAGTATCTTACATGATAACAAACTGGGCCGAAATGGGAAAAAATTCATTGTACAACAGAACAATCAGCAATCTTATTTTCACCAAATTTAAATTGATCAAAAAGCTTTCGAACTTCAATGAAAAAAGAAATTGATATGACAAATAGTTACAGTACTTCACCATCAAACACATTAAAAGATAGGAAATAAAGGTGTTTACCTTGAGATTTTCTACTTCAACAGTCAATGACTCAACCTTCTCGGTATCTTGAACCATAACAGGAACCTCTTTGATGACAGGAGGAGCGTCTTCAACAACTTTCTTAGCTGCCTCTCGTTCTTTAATGATGCGTGCATTTGCTTCTTCAACCTGAACTTGCATGGCTTGCAGAGCTTCCTGCAGCTTGGTAATTTCTTGACCTTTCTCCTCTTCTAAGTTTTTCTGTTCACAATTAAAAGCTAGATAACATTAGATACCTATTACATGTGTAATGCAGTTCAACAAAATCATACTGCACGAAATAATGATAAACATATCTCAAACCAGAGTATAAGTTTACCCTTAGTTGGCCCTCAAATTGCAAACGCCATGTAAGCTCTTCCACGCGCTTCTCCAGCTTGTCCTTTAATTCTTTGAGATGACCCGTTTCTCTCGCAGCCTAAGACCAAGACAGGCATTAAAAATATGTTTTGTAATTTAACCTCGAAAGTTTATTAAAATTGCAACAAAAATGAAGCAAGTTGGTCGTCAAACCATCTTGAGCTTTCTGAGTTCTCTCCTAGCAACTCTTCGCCTCCAACCACACTGTGTCACAAGAGAAGCCTTTTGAAGGCTCCTGTAATAAGAATAAGCCATGTGGCAACGCAAGCGAGTCTGCAGCATTGAAAATATTTAATCTATAATCAACTGATCAAACTGAAATATTTTACTTGGAGGACTGCAGGAACACAGATGCCTGCTAAGAAGAGATGGACAAGGATAGAATAGGAGTGGACCTGAATAATGATGGTAGCCTTCGTTTCCTTTTTAAATCTAAAAATATTCCGAGCATGCATTGCCCTTAATCCAGTTTGCACTGTAACTGCAGACAACCTTATTCCCAAGTAGGATTTCCTAGCTGTATAGCAGCGGAAGCTCTTCTGAATTCTAATGGCTGCTGCCTGTCTGCGTAATTCTGCATGAACCTTACAGGCAAGAACACCTAATAGATCAAGGAGCACAATGATAATGCTTAGTACACAATGGTATAACTTTGGCAGGATAATGCAAACAGCTTTAATTAAGGAGGGAGGAGTGAAATTTTTTAGTAAAACATGAGCACAAGCACTGAATTATGTTCACTCTTGGCTAATGACTAAAAATCAAATAAAGAAACACACCTCGGCACGAAGACTGAATTCGAATAGCTGCCTTTCGAAATGAAATAAATTCTTTGCGAGCGATATATGTCCGTCCATGTCTTTGAATCTTCCTCGCAGCATTCCCCAAGACTTCTGCTCTCCTGGTATCCAACTCTGCCATCTGACCAGCTCGTAGGAAAACCTTTGTCTTTCCTATCTGTCATGTAATCCAGAATTGAACAGGGAAACCTTAAAAGGAGATTTTTTTTTTTGATAAAATGACAAAAGCATCTAATCCAAACCAAACTGATAATCAGCAGCAACATGATTATAATTTTCACATTTGAGACTATTCACCAAATACCTGATAGCCTTTCAATCCCATTTTATCTAATATCTTCTGGGAGACAACCTTGTCATCACATCTGCAAAAGGATAAGTTGCACTGCAGGGTCAGAAATATTAAGGAAAATTGTTTGCACTAGGTTAAAGAGTAATGTAGTTCAGGACCACATGCTCACATTACACGACACTGGCTGATAATGATATCAATACAGGAATAATGAAAATGTTGATGATTGAAGATTGTTAAAGAGAGAATGAAACATGTGGGTATCAGCATTGCCCAGGCGTTCAGAGAAACTTACTTCCCATCCAAAACTTCTGGAGCAAGAACACCAAACCGGAGAAGAAAATCTTCAAATGTTCGTCTTGTAGGATATCCAGCACAGCTAATCCTGATTGCCTCAAGAACACCCTAAGTAAGATGACAAAAAAAAACCATATAATTTCAAGTCAAGGCCTAGAAACTCTGAACATGGTTTAAGACACAAACTAATAAAATGATGATAAAAACTCATTAAGGCAATTGTGAGTCAAGCAATTACAACTCATGAAACCACTATATGAAATGAAGCAAATTGGTACTAAGCCAGTATACTTAGAACTTACACCACACCGCAATTGGTTTAGGATGTTAACATTCTCGAATATAGCAGGCTTCAGGAGATTATTCGGCTTCACACATCTGATGTAGTGAGGCTCTGTTGAATTTAGTGTCTCCATCAATTGCTGGAGTTGCAACTGCAAAAGTATCACATATCACTTTTTGTAAGAACAAAACACTTCCATAAAACTCATTACAGTAGACTGATACGAAAAGAAAAAATGAAGCAACAAACATGTTTGTGTATGTAGGCTGCTCCCAAATACAGCTAAAGTTTTTCATCTACATCTATGTATCAAAATCCAAGTCCATTATAGTTTAAAAACTTCGAAATCCAAGAACGGGTATATATCTTCTAGGACACAGTTAAAAAAATTAGTGAGGAAATAAACACTGCAAATGAGATGGTAAATAATATTTTAGATTTTATTAACAAATCTCCTTCTCCATTGTCAGCAAAAGAAGAGAGCAAGAATTCCCTTAAATGTCCATCATAGTGGATTGAAAATAAGTTACCATCAGCTGTCGTCCTTAGCTTGAACTAGTACCAACAAATGCGGAAATCAAAAGCAAAGAACTTTCCTTGTAAAAGCAATAAAAATAAAATTCACCGAATCTGTCTAGAGGATCTAAAATATTGTCTTAAATGAACAAGTAGATGAAATGGCTACCATTTAAAGGTTTACTCCCCAGTGCAACTAACAAAAGTTAGCTTATTAACTGCGAAAAACTGTTTCATGCTTTACATATAAAAGATAAGCACCTTAAAGCGGGATCCAATAGAAGAAAATTTTGATGACTTTGATGTTTCCTCTGGAAGTGGAGGGAACAGAGCAGCAACAAAAGAACACTTTGAGGCTTGCAGAAGATCTTGATGCTCTGCTATAACATAATCTTTATTTTTGTCAAGAAACTGATCGGCTTGATAAATCACCTGAATCAAATAGCAGTTATAATATATAAAAGCTGAAGCAAAGTGTGTCCTAGAAGAAGGGTCTTTTGGAACGCTCTGCTTACATCTCCAGCATAGTGACAGATGGTAAAGCTGGTTCGAGAGAGCTTGGGTTTCTGAAAGCGTTTGTGTTTAGTAAATGTCTGATACAACTTCTGAGCAAACGTTTCATGCGTAGATTTGGGAAACATACTGAAATTTTTATATAAAAAAATAGCTAAGAAAAGTGCAAAAGACTATAAGGTGTATATGATTACATAATAGAGAGTTCAAGACTCTTTGACACATACAAAAAGCAGACATCAGCGACAAAATTTCACACATCAAATTTTTTTTTCCTAGAAATAAAGGCTGCATACCATGCTTCATCAAGAAGGGCGATGACTCCTCCTGGTTTCTGCAGAACATAAAGGAGTTTAATACAATTTCTGATTTCATAGGTAGTCATACATACAAAAGCAGTAACAGCAAATGCAAAAAATAAACTACACTATGAGATAAAACCATCAAGGAACTATAAGAAACCTTCTCTATCATATCCAAAACATCCTGATTATCGACAAATTCGATGTAGCTCCAGTTTATTTCTTCTTTAGTATAGTCCTCCTGCTCCATCTTAAAGACATGCTGCAGAATAAAATACATAAACATTTAATACGAGTGAATGTAAATTTGTGACATGAGCAATCAAAAGACCAATTTTGGTGGAGGTAAGCACACCTGATTAAAATGTTGTTGCAGCTTTTCATTGGTAAAGTTGATACAAAACTGCTCAAAACTAAACAGATAAATGTATGAGAAGGTGAAGATCAAGTAATTATTAGGTGCCAAATAGGAAAGTTTAACACTACCCTTACCTGTTCAGTTTAAAACTTTCAAAACCATATATATCAAGAACTCCAATAATTGATTTAGAGTTTGGATCCTGCCCAATCGAACTGTTGATCTTATCCACAAGCCTACAAAGAGAGAAAACTTTAAAAGATATCTGAGGAAACTGTAATAAATATCAACTTTATATGCGTGTGAACAAATATTCATGTATACATATATGAGATTATATATATATGGGATATAAATGGGTTTCCACTGCTCAATGGGATTCACCGTCTATTTTGATCAACAGGTTACCCAAGTTTTAAAAATTTTCTTAGGAGAACAGCATGCCAAGCCCTATTCTGTACATGGGACATATTTTAAAATGCTGTATAATATAATGTTTCAACAACACCAACATTATCCCAATAACAGAGACTCCTGCCTTAGACAGGATGAAGATTCCTATGAACTTAGCCCTATCTTTGCGATCAAAGAGAGGTTAATACCAGTTGACCACTTGATCTGACCCGTTTACAACTATTTTTACTTTACAATTATCTGGAAGCGTTGACAAATTTATATAATCCAAGACTTAGAGAATATTGAATCTTAAAATGAAAAAATTTCTAGATTAAAAGGCTTGAGTCAAATCAGATGCCAGTAAGTGACAACAGCTTTTTGCTTATCCTACCATCACTACTTATCAAACATGGAACTAAGAAAGGCCATGCCATCCATGGAATGACTATTTTATTGTATTACTAAAGCCATTCCACAACATGTAATTAAAAATCCCAGACTGACCTGCTTTGACTGTCATGTTACCTCATCAAACTTCATTACTTGTTATTAAAGCTTTTACACAAATTCATATTATTTAAATTCACACCATCACATACAATAAAACTTTTAACTCATATGGAGTATTTCAGTAACAATAAATGTTTAAACCTAAATATCTTCCCAAAATAACAAAGAAGTTAAAAACAATATCTTTTACAATCTGATATATAAGTTTCAAAGTTCTTCAATGAAAACAATTACAGGGTAATTTTCCAATCCAAGGCACAATGACCATAGAATGTGTTGTAACAACCATACGATGTTTCCTCAACATCATGAATTTACCATGATTGCAATCAAGTGTCCGAGTTTGTTTTCAATTATCTCAATCAAAGTTTACATAACCCCTTCTCTCCCATCCCCATGAGAAGAAAGAAAATTACAAACAATATGTTGCAACTGAACTTCAAGATCTATCATGATAAAGTAACATATGCTTTCTGTCGGAAAATATCAAAAATGCTTGAGCACATGCATCTCCTAGTTAAGCAGAATTATAGATTCAGATTAGTGTGCAGTTTTTTGAAGAAGAGATTGTTACCAATCAAACAAGCGCGAGTATATAGTTTTAGCAAATGCATCTCTACTAATTGCTGCAGAATCAGGATCAAGAGTTCTGGTGATTACTTCTTCAGGGGTTACCATCACACGTTTAATAAGCGCGTCTTCCAGGCTCTTTACATCACACCTGCCATTGAACATTGTTAACAAAAGTAAAGACACCTACCAGCTAGTAAGAACACAGAACTGGTAGATCAGTCATACCTAAGTAGTTCAGCAGTCATTTCTAAATGAAATCTTGATTTCTCATCCTTGAGAACAGAAGAGTCTACCTCCGTTCCTTTAGAGAAGTTAACATTACCAAGATGAAGAATTGCGGCAACAACTCTGAAAATTGCTTCCTGAAAGACACTTTGATGTTCAGACAATAAGCATCACAAGTCTCATTTCAATTTACATTCCAAGAGATATTGACCTGATCTTCTGCACTTATCCCAACTACATCCATAGCCCTTCGGGTCGCAAGATATTCCTCAGTATCATCTACTCCATCCAATTTATAGCAATTGGTTTGATTCAAGTAATGGAATTTATCAGGGTTATCCAACTTGTACTTATCTCGAACCTGCAAACCATCTAAGAAAATTAGAGGATATTCGAAATTTGAATGTGAAATGGGTTTTCTATGTCATGACCTCCGGTGAAGGATTGGCCCAAACCAACAGGTTAGCAATAAAAACCAAACCTCTTGAGGTGCCGCACAGAGGAGATAAAAACAGTGATAATTTCTCTCAGGATCTGAAACCTGGCAGACACGGGATCTTTCGAGCAGGTACGTTCTAATAGCAGCACCAGATATCTTTCCATGCTTATCAAATTGAATTTCCACAAACTTCCCAAACCGACTACATAGTTTGACAGAAAGAAGATCACACAAATGTTACTTTCGTAGAAGAACTAAATAAATCAAAAAATTCTAACAAGCTTAAGAATGGGCAATTTCAATCACACAAACAGTAACCACTATTTTTACAAA
Organism: Dysphania ambrosioides; assembly: GCA_026401315.1. Taxonomy (NCBI): domain Eukaryota; kingdom Viridiplantae; phylum Streptophyta; class Magnoliopsida; order Caryophyllales; family Amaranthaceae; genus Dysphania; species Dysphania ambrosioides. Next base: position 6,547,764 of record CM048667.1, read on the forward strand.
AATTTATAGCAATAAGATGATTGGTACTGACCTTGAATTATTGTTTCTTAGAGTTTTGGCATTGCCAAAAGCTTCCAGAACAGGATTGGACTGTCAGATAATCAAACCATGGCAAAATATTCAGCAGGCGACTTCTTATCTTTATTTTGGTCATTAAACAGCTATAAGCAAGTAAAATTAAAAAATGAAAAAAGCAAACAAACAAATGGCTACTTGAAATGTTTCATTTAATGCATATTAAACCTATGAGTAGTATTTAGTCTTGTTCAACTAGCTGAAAAACAAGATCTATAGGATAACCTTGATGAGTAAAACAAAAAGACGAAGAGTCTTACTTCTAAAACTTGTTGTTCAACTGTACGCCCTTCCACACCAGACCGACCCCCCAAGTATGCAAGGTATCTCATGAGCATCTTTGTAGTCTCAGTCTTACCAGCACCACTTTCTCCACTTACCAAAATCGAATTGCTCTTGCCCTCGTTAATCATAGCCCTTTTTCACCATGAGATATGACTATCAATGAAAGATTCAGCACTTAAAAGATATATGACAAAAGACATTGATAATGGGTGTCACCTGTAAGAGGCATCAGCAATCGCAAAAACATGAGGACTGAGCTCCCCAAATCCTGCTCCCTTATATTGATCCATCATGTGTGTATCATATAGATGAGGTAATCTTTGAAATGGATTTACTGCAATGAGAATATTTCCTGTATATGTCTTCAGAAAAGAAATTCACATCAGCCGCATCACCAACTTGTGGACTAAGCACCTCACAGTTCATCTTTTTCTGTGGGAAAGGGAGGGGAATGCACTAGTATACCTAAACACAATAAAGTGCAAGAAAATTCATCATATCATCTTACATAAATTTCATTGATTGAGTATCTCATGGCCAAGTTAGAGAGAACTCCTGGTTCATGCAAATATGCAAGCTTTGTCATGTCATCCACACCCCCAGCAGGAGCCTCCTCATCCTTGGGATAGATCTTTGAAACCTCTGTGAAAATCTACAGATAAAATCTCCAGTCAAATATTGAATTTGATGGCTCGCTGATAAATTTTTAATGAAAATTTTACATTACTACCTAAGTAGAAATCATATACTTCGTAAAAAGCATCACAATCTATCTAATAAGTAACAACCAAGGATAACTAATATCACTCCAAAGGCCACCCATACGAATGTCAAAACTTCTCTAGCAACTGACATTGAAGAGAAAAACTTTCTCATAACAATATAAACATTGGAGAATGGACAGTGGGTTTTACAGATTTATTTAAATAGCAATAACCAGCAGCTAACAATGGCAAGTTCTAATAAACTCTTTCACATAGTGAATAAGTGGAAGCCTTAAAATAATGTTCGATGTTCATCAAGATTTGACAGCAACACATTCTAGTCCAAGAGAGAAAAAACAAACTGGCTTTGCCATTGGATTAAAAATGCACAGAGCTTGTTATACTCACTGATTTTCCATTTGAAGTTTGGACATGTAGTTGTTGACCATTGACTTTTGTGACTTCTCCATCTATCCATGCTAATTGTGGATCTTCCACCCATACCTTAGAACCTACTATAACAGCATCTGAGTTCGCCTGTAAAAGGAAAAAAGAAGCAAGCCATGCAAGACTTGAGTTCAAATATATGGTGTATATCAAAACAAGATACTCCTAGATACGAATACACAGTTAAGTGAACCTACTATACTGAGTTGAGATGCCAACTCCAAGAGAACCATATCTTAAAAAAAAATCTAAGCAAGGTGCAGCAATGTATGCAAATTGCAGAACGCACATAAAGAACACATGCAGTATCCATAATCTAAGAAGAGCAGAACACACATACCCCGACTTGAATCCACTTACCCATCCGTACACACCATAATACGAATCAATACAGAAGAAACCAAAATTAAGAATGGGCATTGCGCGATAACTCTCACTTCAAATACGAATGCAATTATTTACAACTTGTAAAAGGCCATATTATTTTTTGGTCCAAAAAAAAAAGCGCCAATCTTTTCCATTGTTTTTCTCTCCATTAGCAATAGAGCAGCATCACAGACATCAAACATGTTACAAAGTACTCCGTATTCAATAAGCAATCTCTCGACACGTCCCCTCCCTAGTCAGAATTCCAAGCGTCTCACTACGAAGAGAAAAAGGAAAACCTCCAATATACAGCCACTTGTTCTTATCAATACACTCCAACTATAGCTAACTTCAAACCCCCCACCAAAAAATTTTCAATTGAACTTGAAAAGGCCACAACAATCCAATCATATAGGCCAAATTCCCAGTAATATAGTTCCTACAAAAAGCCAATTAAGCCGACAACGATCACATAAAGCCTTACCCATCAATTCAATCCAAGAGTGGATTACCCATCAATTCAATCCAAGGGTGGATTACCGTTTACCACGTCATAACGAGACTAGTCACATACCTCGGACCTCCATTCAACGCCTACATCTACACATTAAAACCCTAAACTTTTCGTTTCGGTTTCGTTCTATTCCCTCAATAAAGCCCAATCCACAATCAAACAACACATTCTCCATTAGTAAAAGCTTGATCTAGAAAAGTCAAACCCATCAAACTTCACAAAAAATTATCAGTCCAAACTCAACCGCTCCACATAATTCTCAATCATTTTCCACTACAGAGTAGAATGCAATTCGTAGTCATCCCCTCAACACTGAATACAAAATCAATCATAATTGCACAAATCAATCATGATTCCGAAATTTACAGGAGTTGAGTTTAAGATGACTTACCATTTCTTTTCTTTATAAATTTTTAAAAAAAAAAAAAAAAAAAAGCAATGGCGAGCTTGAAGCGTAAGATTTCAACGAAAATCAGCAGGAGATCGGCGGAGGCAGAGACAGCCAAAAAGCTGATGAATTCAGCGGAATTGAGGAAGAACAGAGAGAATGGCAATGTCTACTTCTTAAAAAATTGTAGAATTAATCAAAGAATTTGAATACTTTAAGCAATACATAACTATAAATTAATAAAAAAAAATTAGGAAAAATTAGGAGAGGGTTTAATTAGTAAAATGGAAAAAGCAATCAACTTTAAGCTGGATTGTGGGGGACGAGACGAGACCAACTTCATATACTTTGATTTAAATTTTTTGAATAATTCAATTTCAGGCAGACTATATAATATGAAATTTATATAATTATATAATAATAAGAATCGAAAACCGAGGTCGAGGTCGAGGTCGTATTTGTAATTTGCATGGTGTTCAGTTCGTGGTCTCCCACATTCTCTATTACCTGTGATTCTGCGATTCTTTTTTTTAATTAAGGATTTGATTACGTGTGTCTTAGGCCTCTTAGCTGGTTATGCTGGGATTATTATCCTTAATCATCAATGTCGTAGATTTCATCGTTCTTTTTATGCACGCACTTGAAACTTGATAGCGTGGTTGATACCAACAATCAATCATCACACAATAGTTGGCTGGTTTTTTGTTGGGTTAGTTTAATCTTAATATACTTCCGTAATTGTTTGGTTTGATCCCTAATTATACTCTTTTTGTTGTATTTTTCTTCTTTTTTTTTTTACTGTCAAGAATTTGTCTTATTTTCTTAAAAAAGTTTATTGAATATAGTGCGATTGGTTTACATAAACTATACCTCATTAAATTTTCTTAATTCTTAAAAAGGTATATTAAAGAAAATAGGACAATTAAACTAAGCCAGAGGAAATATAGAAAACGGGAGAGATATATTGTTTCACTTGTAATTGACGATAAAATTGGTGCAAGATGTTTTATTAACATCCATCCGACTTACCCCAAGAGGAAGTAAATGACATAAAACTTCTTACACTTAATTAATCAAAATTTGGCGTATTTTTAAATAACCCATGGGTATTGAAAATTTCCACAAAGTTATACTTCTTGCAATTCCTAGACTACGCACCGAATTTAATGTGTGGAAAAAACAATGAACATCTCGTAGAATCGTAATGAACATTGAAAGTTTCGCCCAAAAACATTAGTCATTAATGTGGAAACCGAACAATCACTTCTAATTGTCAGTTTTCTCACGCACTCATTATTAGCATAAACCCCAATGTGTGACTCTTCATTTTCCATTTTACCAAATTTGACTGAGTATATTGTTCATTAAAAATATATAAAATATTTATTAGAAATATATAGAATGTTCATTAGAAATATATAAAATACTGAGTATATTGTTCATAATGAAAATTTATTCTGATTTAAATAAAATCCCAAAGTTCTGTTATTATCTTATTCCCATTGTAAAAATAATAGAATCTAAAAAGCATTAATAACGCAAATTACGAAGCATTAATAATGGTGTCTGTTGAGAAATAATAAATTGCTCGCATTCGATCATTATATTTGTTCTTCATATTCATTGTGTTTACCTCCTTAATTAATGATGTATGCGTTTTGTACTGATCAATGAAAGTGCATATATTGTTCATTTAGATGATACAAAATGTTCATTTATAATATATACGATGTACAACAACAAATCTTTGCATGTGATGCGTACATTTATATTTTGAGTTTGCATAATGTAATCATAACTACTCGGATGTACATTATATGATTTAATAATGAACATTTTCTTTATAAGTGATGTACATTTACTTATCAAGAAATGTACATGATATTTTTTATAGTTGTGTGATTGTATAAAAAACATTAAAATAAAAAATTATTCAAATTTAAAAAGAATCCCAAAGTTCTGTCATTATCTTATTCCCAATGCAAAAATAATAGAATCCCAAAAGCATTAATGACGCAAATTACGAAGTATTTTAATAATGGTTTCTGTTGGGAAATAATAAATTGCACGCATTCGATCATTATATTTGTTCTTCATGTTCATTGCATTTACCCCCTTAATTAATGATATATGTGTTTTGCACTGATCATTGAAAGTACATGTATTGTTCATTTAGATTATACGAAATGTTCATTTACAATATATACGATGTACAACAATAAATCTTTGCATGTGTCATGTAAATTTATATTATTGAGTTCGCATAATGTAATTATAACTACCCAGATATACATTATATGATTTTATAATAAACATTTTCTTTCTAAGTAATGTACATTTATTTATCAAGAAATGTACATGATATTTTTATAGCTGTGTGCGTGTATAAAAAACTTTAAAATAAAAAATTATTCAGATTTAAAAAGAATCCCAAAGTTATGTCATATCTTATTCTCAATGCAAAAATAATAGAATTTCAAAAGCATTAATGACGCAAATTACGAAGCATTAATGATGATTTCTGCTAGGAAACAATAAATTGCACGCATTCATTACATTTGTTTTTCATTTCATTTATTTTTTCCTTATTAATTGAAACTTGTGTTTTGAGTTTATTTTGCTTGCATTTTGCACCAGGTGCACAGTGAGCACTGTGCATCCGGGTGCATAGTCTTATTTGCAATACTTCTTGCATCTTATCAATCAAACCACGACCACTTTAAGTATTAAAAAAAATAAAAAAGATTCATACATTTCCAACTATTTTATTGCTTTGTAATTGTTGGTTTTCTACATAAATCAAGTAACCATCGTTTTATTAAGTATTAATTGTCTAATATGATTAGATTTTGTAAGGGTACTAGTATTAATAACGGACGGGTCAAAGTTTTTGTCAACAAGATTAATTTTAATGTGGACTAAAAACTTGTCTCATTTTATTATAAACACAATCAAACACTTGCCCAAAAAAAAGTATTTTTTAATTAGTTATCCTTGAAATTTTTATAAAATTGCCCTAGTCATTACTCTATTGTGAGGTTGTTATGTTATACAAAGATAATAACAACCCCAACTAACAAGTAACTCTTTTATGAAGGAATACCTTAATTAGCATTTGCATGTACAATGCAAATTCCAACTTAAGTCTCCAGCTTACTCTAATACTAAGTCTTTTAATGATAATCTCAAATTATTTTGAAAAACGATATATAAAGTACTAAATAAATAAGAAACGGACAAATATATCGCAAGATTACAATATTTTCCATGGTTATACAATAGTCATCATATAAATACTTGTACATGGAAGATAATCATTAGATAATGTACAATATTCGTAATTTAAGCTTTCGTGCATGTTTAGATTATCATCCTATCATAAACTCCACTTCTTACATATTACTTCGTACATAGAAGTTCATGTAACTCCCTTTGAACACCAAATTTCTCTTATTTGTTCTCTCAACTAGTTTTAGCAAGTCATGCAACGTGGGGATGTGCAAAATAATAATCGTAACCGTTAACCATGTATAATCGGTTCATATTAACAGTTATTTTATCGAGCCGTTAACCTTAACGGTTAATGGTTACGGTTACGATAATGAATTTTTTGTAACGGTTAGCCGTTATTATTATTTTTTTAAAAAACTAAACTTAAAGGCTAAAACATGAATGAATATCACTAGTTTTTTTTATGCATGATCAAACCTTGTATAAAATATGTGTTATTACTATTATAGAAAACTCAAATAAGCTAAGAAATTATACAAATAATTTCACAATAATAGGTGTACAAGTGCATAAAAATGGAATGAAACGGTTAGCGGTTAACCATTAACCGTACCGTTAAATACCGATTAATAGTTTTTCGGTTACCGTTACTTAACAATATGGTTAGAATTAGCCTTTTTCAATAATCGTTATAACGATTAATCGTACCGTTAAGGCTTAACGGTGCGGTTAACTGTTTATAAACACCCTTAATGCAATGTGATCCTTATAATGCTTGCAAATTAGCGATTATTTACCTATATATAACACAACATATTGTGCCAATTTCTCTCAAATTAAACGTAGATCAATGTCCTTTATAAATAGAACTAGTTATTTCTCCATCTTTATTCTAAGTTGTTTTAGGCTATAGGCTTTACAACCATATTTATTTTTATTATACTAAGGGCTCTAACTTATTATTTGTAGGTGTAAAGTGTAAACATTTGTAAGGAAATATATGACAACATCCAAACTTAGGTGGGGTCCAAATTAGGGCACCGTCCCAAAATTTCCTCAAATCGGCAGCTCCTCCAACTTGTAAGCATTACGTATTTTGTACTCTACGTTACTCTAAATAATATTTGTCCTTTTGGCAAAAAAATAAAAATAAAAATAATTTTTGTCCGTACCTAAAAAATAACACAACTTGTGAGCTCCCACTTCAAAACCCGACAAAGGTGTTTGTTTCGTAGCGGGTTGACCCAGGCCAACTACCAACAGAATTTCCGTTTCTCATACGTGGCAGCACCTTATTGACTCAATCCCATGTCAATATTCTCTTCATTACTGTACTTCTTTCTTTCTCAATCTACATAGGATTAGAAAATAATTTTCCACAATGGTTGAATTAAATAATTAACCATATAATCACAGCGATTCATACATTGAAGTCATGACCAATTGAATTTTCGGACTGATCCATTTCATTACGGAGCACTCGTTTGAATATTTATATATAAAAAAAAGGATGGTCGCCTACTTCTCAATCTCCCATTTTTTTTTTGATAGTTGATTTTAGCCTAAAATACAAAGAGTTATAGTTATTTTAATATTTCTTGCTTAATTTCTTTAATGTCCTATCCACTATGTGTGTCTTATAATTGGCTAGATCCTAGTTTTGGGGTCTGGTGCATGATGTTAGTCATGCCAAGAAAAGAAAAGGTCCTAGAGATATAGAGATATAAGGGTACGTAAATTGAACACAGCGTATAGAAAATACCCCTTCATTTCTATATATTTGCTCCGTTTTTATTTATTAAGTCAGTTTTAAAAATTTGATTACAAATTCTTATCATATTATAAGAAATAATATATTCGTGTGAGATCTTGTTAAATGCATTTCAATATAAATTTTTAGAATATTAAATTTTCATAATTTTTTGACTTATGAATTTAGAGGTAAAAACGTTTTAATTTGTGTCTTTAATACCGTAAAAAGTCAAATAGGGTAAAAAATTAGAGATATACTATTAGTTATTTTTTCCCTGGTTCTGAACTAATTTATCAAGTCAAAATCTCACATGAGTCGGCCCAATCTTGTATAATTGACAAAAGTGGCAAGGCTCTTTCGAGTAGGGGAAAAGTTAAGGATCTCCAACCCTAAAAGTGCATGTCCTAGTGGGGTACATTCCTTAACTTCAAGGTTGCCGGATAAAAATCTTATTAGTAGGCTAGACTTAGCTTGACATAAGTGTATTAATGTTGATGTTGTTCAAGCTTATATACATCCAAGTGTATCATGCATGGTATACTTAATCTCCATTTTAGCTAGTTTTGAGCACCCTCATAGGTAAAATGGGCAAAAAACAAGCTCTACTTAAAGGAAAAATCAAAGGTGAATACTATACGAGTCAAAACAGAAGTGTAGCTACTAACTCATTAACTTGATAACCATCAAATCTATTTAAAAATTAAATGGTACTACTAACTTGATAAGTTGCTAATTAACGAATCACAGCTCCGATAAGTGATCATGTGCAGGAGATTAGCAGTTTTGTACCTATATAAGTTGTTACTTGGTGGCAAATAGCATGGTATACAGTCTATATACATGATATTTGTGGTTTTGTGGCTATATAAGTTGCTAATCGACGAATCACAACTCTAATTAGGCCTCAATTTGTACATTTTGGACAGCTTGTATGTTTTCCACATAATTAGTGCAGTGTGTTACAGCTTAAACATAGGATCCCATCTGAGATACCTGAATGCTGTGTTGATAATCTTGAAAACGAACAAAAGAAATATGAAATTTGTAGCTGATCATTTCCTATAATCATATTACATTATCAGGAAAGGCATACGTATATGATATTAGCGATAGATAATTAACAAAAATCAGCTTTCATTTCATCTTAAAGACATTTGTTTAACAAGTAAAAACTAGTTTTAACAATTACTTGGTAATTTCGTATAAATCAATTAAGATAAGTATAAATCAGATAAAAGGAGAAGAACCTTCGATTGCTACAATTAGAAGCCTTTAGGAGCATTTGTTTCTAACTTATTTCATAACCCACCAAGGGACCAAACACACCAAAGCATAAGAGGTTATCTGCCTTAGAAATGGTTACATTAGAGCATCTTCGACGTTTCTCTATAGGCTCTGGCTTGCAAGTATGAAAATTATTAGTAGCTACACGCCTACACTTCTGTTAGCTCCAAGTATTCATCTTTGATTTTCTTTTCTGGGATATGAAAGTTGGTACTTGCTGTATTTGATTTCTGCACTACAATGAATGCAAAATCAGGTACTTCAATGGACGAAAGGTGACTCAAATACAGGGTTTGACATGCACTTGGTGATTGGTGGAGCTTAGAACAAGTTGCCAAAACCTCTAGGAAGAAACCTCGAATGTTGAATACAAGCTTCTCTTCATTAGATATTTCAATCAAGCCATTTCATGAGCAGGCTGTCAAATCAGGCTAATTTTGTTTCCAGAAAACATCCTCAAATTTGAGAATATTCTTAACGAGAAAACCAAAGCTTCCGATTAATCTCACCAGATATTCCTACGAGACTGAAGAACAAAAAACATTATACAACGCGATCACATTTAGGCTCCGTTTAATAGGGTTAAAACATTATACATTGAAAAACTCATTTTTATGAAACTTTTCCATTATTTGATTGCATGGAAAATGATTTTACATTTAAATAATTTTTGTTGTTTGGTTGGACTGAAAATCAATTACTCCTATTAGCTTTTCTAATTGTATTATCTTGTTATTTTTTAACTTTTTTTTTCCATTATATTTTCTAAATTTGTTATGCTATGAAAAATATTTTTTTTTATAAAATCTACAATATATTTCTTTGATATATTAATAACATATTACATTATACAAAATATCGTCATAAAACTAGAGAAACCTAAAAATTCTGATTCAACATTATAAAAAGACATTGAGCTAACTATGAATGAGCATTCACAATCAAATAAGCAAATAAATCAAACAGGTAAATGTATTCATAATCAAATGGATAAATCAATCAATTGGTTGTAATACAATAGTTTATATTTGTATATTTTGAATTCCTACTTAAAGAAAATTTATACTCTAATTTCAAATAAATTGTAAATTTCCTACATTTTATGGTTTAATCAAATCGAGAAAATCTAGGGGTCTTTTTATTTTCGACTAAAATGAATAAAATTTGCTCGAATTCATGATATAGTATGATAATTTAATAATCAAGACATTAGAAAAAAACGTACTGAATTGATGATATTCGAAGAAGAAGAAAAGATATTGCGAATTTTTTCCCTAATTTTAAAAAAAGAGAATATGGAGTATAGAGAGTTGCTACTGAGAAAATGAAAAATGAAGAATACGTGAGTAGAGTTAGGCATGAATCGAGTCAGCACGCAAGTCGAGTAGGAACGACATGCTTTTGGCATTGTACGACACGCGCACGATCATGACACGGCACAACACACTGTCTTGTGGAGTGAGCAATGGGCCAAGCCGCGAACAACAAAAAATTTAGGCACGAGCATGCGAACGACACAACCCAAAACATGCTATTATTTAGTAATATTTAATACTATTATTAGTAATAATAATATTATTACTACTGCAATTAATATTAATATTATTTTTAATATTATAATATTTTTATAATATAATTTAAATTATCTTAAATTATTTTTTTCAATTCTATTATATACTTTATTTTTATTTTTTATAAAAAAAATTAGACAAGCACGAGATACGACAAAACACAACACGCCAAACACTTGGGTCGTGTTAGGCCATGGGTCGAGTTTAAGGGGAAGCTAGCACGGCACGACCTAATCACAATCAGGCACAGCACAACAAGAGACCAGACACGAACTTATACGGTCCATAGCGGGCACAACACCTATGCCTACCTCTATGCGTGAGTTGTTAATGTTTGAGTAGTTTGTTAGTTGATATTTTTTTTGAAGTAAATGAATGTAAAATGGTTTTACTTCCAATTTTGGGGAAAAATGTTTTCAATATGATGTAAAATGAATTTACATTTTAAGTTTTACAAGTTATATTTTACTCCAAATCAAACAATGTAAAATGAAAAAACGTTTTGCATCCTAGTAAACGGAGCCTTAAGTGAAGCTTCATCAGAAATGAAATCAAATGGTACACACTGCAAGAAAAAAATTTGATAACAAAGAGTTGTCATTCGCAGCAACCAAAAATTCGAGGTTTGTCAAAACCTTTCAATTTCAGCTTTAGCTCTATGTTACTAGAATCTCAACTACAACAGAAAAAAAAAAATTGTCTCAGCATGAACTCAGCAACATAACACCGATTGAAAGTCTAACTCACCGCAATATCGACAGCAAATTTCCCTTTGTGAATCTGCATAATCAACACTGCTAACTCTGCAGCAATATATTCTCTACATCAGTCTCACTGACTTGCACTTCAGATTGAAATATTAGATATTTAAATATATTTGAGCCCTGAGCATGATTATTAAGTAGCCTAGACAGCCTATTTCGATAATCCTCAAACAAAGGTCAAATTTGCTAAATAAATACCAGGTGATTTCTAAAGTCCTCCATAATTCTAAAGCTCTATAAAATTATAAAGTACCATACACCTGTAGCAGATACATCTCTGACCAGTCACACAACAAAGAAACTAGATATGCACTTTGATCATTCCTCTCTTCTGCAAACCTAGGACAATACATAAAATAATAAAATATATGATTCCCATGGCAAGTTCACAGTTAGTAATTATATAGTATATACTAATCCTTGTAGATACGGAGTAGGTCTGGTCTGTATAAATCACATTATTTATCAGATATGTAAAGATATTAATAATCTCCCTTGGCAACTCTTAAATATCAGATCATATTCAACTAAACAGAATATTCCTAAGTAAGCACACCTGCCAAGTACTATTTTCAGACATATCAATCTTGACAATAGCATATTGCTAAGAGGTGGCAAGAAACATCAAGCCAGCTAGTCACAAAATTTAGCATCTACAGGCTACAGCATCAGTAGCTAGAGTATAAGACAAAGAAATTCTTAATATTTAAAATAAAAATAAATAGGTACTCTGTACAAGGAGGAGCAGGTGAACCTAAGAAGTCTGTTTCAATCAGGGAAACAAGGGAATGAATAGTAGATCTATAACAAAAAGGCTCTGTTTGGTTTTATATAAAACGACTTTCATGGAAAACAATTATAGGTGATTACACGAGTGTATAATAATATTTATTTGTTTGGTTCCTTTCAAGAAAAATAATAGAGACCAAGGAAAATGGGGGGGAGGAGGATATTGTTGGAGAAAAATGGAATAGGGAGAAAAATGAGCATGTTTTACAAAAGGAAAATGTTTGTTTCACAAAGGAATTTCTTGGAAATTATTTTCCACCCAACCAAACACTAAGAAAGAACATAAGCATGACCTCTTTGGAGGATTTAAAAGATATCATAAATCAATACAGACTAATTCTCAAGTAAGATGTAAGCATCTGCTACCAGATATATCAACTGATATATATCTGATAGTTAGCAGATGGAAGATGTCTGATTCAAGTATTATAAATAAAGATTCTGAGACTCTGTTGCAACTTGCAGAGTTGCAAGTACAGGGACTTATACACAAAGACAAATAGGAGCCAGAAAGCCAGCAAAGTAAAAATAAGTCCAAGCAAAGGAAAAGAAGTTAACAAGTCAAAACAAGCCAAAACTGACAAGAATTCTTGCAAACTATTATACTTCCTCATTTTTTTGCTATATTGCACCATTTGGTTTGGACAAAAAGTAGGTAAAATGTGGATAGTTCCAAATTTGCCCTTGTGATTGCAGATATAAAAAAGAAAAGGTGGGATTACAATGGAAAATGTAAAAAGTTATCAAGTAGAAAGGGTATTTGGTAAAGTTAATATGTAGCTTCCATCAAGGCAAAGGTGCAATTATTACAGAGGAGGTATGGTCTTTCAGAAATTTCTTAAGGAAAAATTATTCTTCAAGCAAGCTACATTCAAATACATCATACGTAAAAAAAACTAACATAAGACAACAAATCAAGCAACTTTGCATCAACAAAGAAAAACATGTGAACCAAGCGATGGATGACTGGTTCTTATCCAACTAAGTTAATACTTTGCAGCTGCTTTTTAGACCAAAACGCTCACATAAACCCAAGAATAGCTGCAAAATACATCCTATGTTCTGCTCAGACAGCTACACATGAGATGTGCCATAGGTCATCCCCTGAGATAGACCGACCTCTACACTCAATGTACCTTTCCTTTCTAAAAATAAGCAGGTGAAAGTCTCATTATTACAAGGGAGACAGGTTGGATTTTATCCAACTTATAAGCCAGATCATACTTTCTTACTATGAAATATGAATTATACGCTATCAAAGACTTCGACATAGATTTTTTGAAATAATTAAAAAAAGGCTTGCAAGGGTAATGTAGACACAAAAACCCCTGTTTAGGGCCTAATGAAAGGGTTTAATTTAAGGAGCCGACCTGAAGACAACAAACATTTTGCTCAAACGAAAGAATGTATTAAAAATTATTCCCTTGCATCAGTTGGTATAAAAAAACCAAGAGGCCCAAATATATTTAGATTAAGGCATTAGAACTTTGGAAGCTTTACAGAAAGTATTTGGTAGCATCAGCAGGTGATCATAATAACCAAAATAGTAGCTACTGCAATAACAATCTCCAACTAGCTACTGAGAGATCAATTTAATTTATAGCAGTTTTTAAGAAGAAACTACAACAATAGTAGAACAAACACACTGGGAAGTCTAAGGAACCTGGACAGAAAACAGCTTAAAACTCACAGCTCAAATCTTAGCTCTATGATTCAAAACAGAATAAACTACTCTTTCTGGAATTATACCGTGATATATGAAACATGTTAGAAAGCTTTTTATATTAACCTAACACAAAGTTACCTTAATTGTTATGAAATAACACCACAAAAATAAAGGCACAGGACATTGAAACTAGATTAGCATCAGATAATGGACTAATTAAAAAAGTATCTGCGACTGGCCTCAAACACACTGCTTCACACTTGATTCTTTTTTATAGGTCTTTGACTCTGTGGGTTACCTAAAATTTAACACGAAAATAATCATATCAACTTGCCTGAACAGAACATAACCTTGTCTCGCAATTCATATCTACTTTTACCTACCTCCCTTGAATACATTATTGTAAGTACCATGCAGTCTGTAACACCTCAAGCTCTAAGAGAATAGAACAAGATATGTTTTCTGCAGAGAACAGAACACAACACCTACTCAAGGTATCTATGACCTATTAGTATCACTTTCTCCTTTACAACATGTAAAACTCTATTTCCCATCTCCACACATCACTAAAGATGTACACAACTCCAAGGTTCTGAATGTAAATTTTAGGCTGGTTAAAGTATATTTTTGGCTTGTAAAGTATAAGCTATGAGATTGAAACTATCAGACACCAGATCAACAAAACTCTATCAATAATTCAATAAGTTCGGCATAGTCTAAGAGATATAAAGAAATTGTTTAAAGGATAAGAGATGCCCTCAACAATAAACTGGGTAACTTCGTACTGCATCAACATCCAAGTACCAAACATGAACTTGTTGTATCTTATAGCTAATGAACCACTCTACATTAGATATTCAATTCCTTTGAAATTATTCTATTTTAGCATTTATTGTAACTTGCAGAATGAACAAAAACATATAATACGACTCCATTCTGCTTTTCAAACTTACTGTTCATTAATTCTAGTATTCCTCCTCAGAAAAGGGAAAAATAATATTCCTTTCTACATTCACTGTGTTGCAACAAGTAGCTAACATCAGTGAGTTTCCCTCATAGCCAGAAAGGGAAACTGAAACATCAGGATTGGAATACATTCAAATGATCCAAGTCTTAGATTCTTATGCTCTACTGGACTCTATCTTTTAATATACATAAATTACTTCCCAACTTTCAGTCATATAACTAAAAAAACATCCTCACTTAAAGCATATTGCCTTTAAATTGTCCAATTTTCTTTCTTTTCAATACTCCTATTTTCTAGGAGGGGGAGATTATAAGGAAGACACCTCCTAGTAAAGAAATAGACTGATAAGTTGAGTGTAATTCTAGTAGTAGTAAAGCAGTAACAAATTGACTGAGAGGATACCAAGTGTTGTTTCCAAAAACCAAACAGGAATAAAAGAAACTCAATGAGTCAAGAAAGAAGCAAAACAAGTATCAGGCAAACCAAAGTACAACCAAAAAGGTTAAAGCCCCATTCCAACTCTCTAAAGGTAGCAAGTTATTCAAAACCACAAAGCTCTATATCTATCTATGAGAAGGAATCTGATAACTAAAAGATGACATAGACCAACTGAGAAAACTATTAATTATAGCACGAAAACAAATTCGTCATTAACCTATAACTACTAAGATATGCAACTAACTAGAATATACAAAGCAAACCAACATTAAAAGTTGAAAAACACAACAATTATCTCAAGGACCGCAAAGAAACAAGACACAACAATCATCTCGAGAAAATACAAAACAAACATGGAACACATTACAGAGCTAGAATGAAATTCATACCCTAGGGCACAGCAGTAATCTCCTTGTCCTCCACATCAGTGGCAGCCACACTAATCTCAGAGGAAATACCATTGGCAGCGTCTTCAGTAGGAGGCTGAGCTTGCTCCTCCTCAGGCAACGGCTCCTCCACATAATCATTCTCGAAAGCATCAGCAGGTACCTCATAAATCCTAACCTGAGGCTTTGAAGGGTCCTTAACCAGCACATACTTACCCTCATTCAGCTTCATACACAAATCAACAATACTCTTCACAATCCCCCACATATTAGTCATATTCAAATTAATCTGAGACGCGAAATCCCTAGGCTTATACCCAACAACACCGAGAATCACGTGATTATAATGATCCCTAGGATGAACCCTCGAAACGTATCCCAATTTCATCATATCAGCACTAGCCAAAAGCGCCTGAGCAGTCCACTTAGCCATCTTGTTAGAATTGTTCTTCAACTCAGTAGCCAAAACAGCACCTCTCTGAGTCTCCAACTTCTGCCTCCAATCAACTCCGGAATATTTGGGATCGAACTCGTTCAACGCATTCAGGGTCAAAAACTGCTTTTGATTGTTACTATCAAGCACACTCTGCAGCTCACACCTAGCAACTAAAAACATATCGTTGTCAAGCTTCCACCTTCTGTACCTATATCCAGCAGAAGCCACTTCTTCCCCCTCACTGGCAAATGGGTTCGGCTCATCAAAGGTCACCTTCTTCCCATCCTTCACCAAAACCTGCTGAGAGAAGTTCTGGTTGATGTAAGCTGCCTCAACACTCAATGAATGGGCAGAGTTAATGTCGTCTTTTGACTCCGGTAGCGGCTCCTGGGAGGTCTCGTGAACAGACAGCAAATCTAGCTGAGAACCATCTCTCTTGTCAAAGAAGAGCTTGTTCCCAACCCTCTGAACCACAATGTCCCAACCGTATACACTCCGAGGGCAGCACATCAGCGTCGACAAAATCGCATCGGTAGCAAAAACAGTGGCTTTATCCTCGTTCGCCAGCCTCCGAATCACGGGGTCGTCAGTGGTGGTGACTTTAAAGAAGTTGCGGTTCTTGAACCTCTCGAGACGGCGCTCGTTCTTCGGAGTGAGGCGATCGTAGGTTCGATCGTAGGGCTCCAGGGCACCGCAGAAGAGGAGGTCCTCGGGTTCGGGAACGGTGAAGGAGAGTTTGGAGAAGGTGGAGAACGGGATCTGCTCGAGCATGTTCCATTCAGGCTGGATTTCGACTGAAGATTTGAACACGGCGGCTTCACGGCGCTGATGCGAGCCGCCTCCGATGCGGTGGTTGTTGTGGTATAGGCGGTCGCGGCGGGCCCGCTCCTTCTCGGCTTCACGCTTGCGGGCTTCGACTTCTTCATCGCGGCGCTGCGGAAGGTGGCGGCCGGGGTTGTTGTGATGGTGGTGGAATCGCCACTTAGGGCCAAATTTAGGGCGGGGAGGGGGTTTACCGTCGACGAGGCGGAAGGAGGAGTCTTCGTCGGCGGCTAAGGTTACAGCGAAGGAATCATCGCCGGAGAAGTCGAAGACGGAATCGTTAGGGTTGTTGCGACGATTGGATGGGTTGTTGAGGTTCCGAGTCCAATCGGCTATACGGCCGAGTTTGTCGGAACGGGAAAAAGGCGCGAAGGGGACGTTGGTGGAGGTTGCAGTGGAGGATGAAGGTGATGGAGTAGGGGCGGTGATGGTGGAGGTTTCCGGTGGACCCCAGCCATCGGGATTGAAGGGAACGAAACCCACTTCAAACGCTGTGGCTGTCATGGTTGCTGCTGAGGTTATGAAAACCCTAAAACTGAGCGCAGGCCGCTATATATTACGGACTAACAAACTTACAAAAGAGGGTGAAGTCGATACTCTGAGAGTACGGAGTATAAGAATTGAATGTAAATCTCTAAATCTCTAAACTTTGCTCATTAATTTTGTATTTATTTGTCCATATTTATTCCTAAATAATACGGAGTATTCTTCTTGTGAAATTGATGAAAAAAATTATGCAAAACCCCAAAGTGAATGGTTCGTTATGTTTGTATTACATTTTTATGTTAAAATAATTTGTAATTATTAAAATTATATTAAGTATTTTTATATAATAATTAGTATACAGTTAATAATAATTAGTATTCGAGTTAAAAAATTTAGTATTTTGACGTTAGTAATTATTTTTTACTATCATATTTAATTATGATTATTATACATATTTTTGTAGGTATTAATAATTATAAAATAATTAGTATAGATAAATAAAAATCCTTAATATTTATTTAACAAAAGAAAAATAATTAATTAATAAGTATGAATAAAGTTACTTAATTAGTATGATTTGGTTATTTTTAAAATTAGTAGTAGGTTAAAATTAGAATACACAATTTCCCTTCTAGAGGCCTTTTTGATAAAATTAGTAGGCAAATTCCCCATAAGATTGTCTAGGACATCTTATATTTCCAAAAAATATACAGTTTCAAAAAATAATTCACTTCGTTTGGAGCCCCGAAGCTAAAGTTGCATCCCTCAGGGTTTGTGAATCGAATGATTTAGCGGCTTTACAAGTGCGTACATGAGTCTAAAATAAGATGTTTACAAAAATGTGTCAATCTAATGCCTGGACTAGGAGTTAGGCCCTTTCGAGAGTGAAGTGAGAGTGAGTGAAAATGAGGAGTAAAATAAGATGAATAGAGGTTTTTTGGAATAAGGGTAAATTTGATAAAAAAAAAATCATGCAAATACGGACGATAGGTAGAGATTTAAAGACGATATTTATCAGTTTCTTGACAATTTCTATCTTGATTACAAAAACTAATCTTGGCAATAAAAATTTTAAGCATTTTTTTCTTTTCCTTCTTTTTAAATGTTTGCTTAATAAATATCTATCAATAATATTATATAGAAAAAGAAATTTAAAATTTGAAAGTACATGTTGAATTAATAAGGTATACCAATGCTAAATTGAAAATATATAATCGAATATACATTCGGCAAGTTTGTGAAGAAAACACAATATTGAATAATCATTGAAGAATGAGTCAATTGTCGTAGATAATTTTTTTTATGTAATGAGAACTTTTTATAAACTGCCTATAACTTAAGAATTGTGATAAAAAAAATTCACACGTAGATTTTGAAATTTTATTTTAATCATATTTACGTCCATTTTACGATAACATAAGCATATTTTTCATCCATTTTAGTCTAAACCCCTGTTCTCTTAATTAATCATCATTCATTCATTCTCATAGTTCATTTTTGTTTCTTTCACTAGGAACTCAATATATCAAATAGTTGATTTGTTGCTTAGAAACTAGTTTTTATGTGTTATGTGGTTTAGTAGTTGGACTAAGATATGTTTTACTTTTTTGCATAAAAGTTTCGATCGCCTAACAACATTAGCCTCTCCGTGGTATATTAGCCTCCATCGGTTTCCATTTTAGATATAAATTTGATGATAATAGCTAAGTTGGTTCATCCTTTCAATGTCTTACATATACTAGTGAATAGTGATTTAGAATTTTTTTTCCCTTCCAATTTGCTCTTTCCTCTCTTTATTTTCATTGTGATTATTATAATTAATTATTACATGTTTCTTTTTATTTCTTATTGTTTTTTTTATCTAGTTTATTGTTAGGCAATCTGAGTAGATCACTAATTACTTTTGGATTTCTACTTCGGGAAGTTGGTTTCTCAGAGGAGATTAATTAAGAGCTTATATTTATTAAAGTGTGATTTATCTTGCCACTCATAATGGATTATATGGTGATTTCATTGAATGGGGACTGAGGAGACATCATTTCCAAAAAGAAACTAATACCTTTTTTTGTGCTCTTTTTCACTATTTCAATTTTTTTCCAAAGCTTGTATCTCATCATAAGTCATAACAAAGAAGTAAAAAAGAAAAGCAAATAAAAGAAACATCAAAACGAGGGTTTTCTTTGTTCACTATTTCAATTCATAACAAAAAAAAGTGAAAAGAAAAGCAAAGAAATAAAACGAACATGGACATGATTTGGCACAACGAGAATCACACACAAGGCTAAACGCCCTAGTTATTTCCATCAACCAATAAAAACATAAATTAAATAATACTTTAGACTATTATGTAACAATGAATTGGATAATTTTTTTTAGGAAATTTTTTAATTTTATTTTATTTGTCATGTAATATTTAAATTATGAATTACAATTTTAATTAGATAATTAGGTTATAGAACCCATTTCAAAAGTGAACCAAACAATATGAATAAGATATAAAACTCGTAAAAAAATAAAACAGTTTAAAGTGATACACAATACTACATATGACCATTTGAATTCATACCCTAAATAAAATCGATTCTTCAATGGCGAACCAAAGGAGTAGAACATGGGCAATGGGGGACAACTACTCCAATTGAATTCTCTCTCCCCTTTTGGGGTTGCCTTTTATTGTGGGAAGTTGCCAAAATAATGTGGTAGATGAGATTTCAAGGAGGTGTCAGTGGAAGGTATTAGTTTTTCCTTTTTTGTCCAACAGATTACTGATATTTGTCATGTTTTGATTTGCTATCTTTCATTGTTGATTTTCAATGGTTATAAATCTTATAACATGTATAAAAAAATCTGATTTCTTTTAAAAACAATAACAATTCTATTTTTTTCCTCTATAAAATGAGTCTAAATTTGATACTTTTTCTCCATAACAAAATTTCATCCTATTTCTCTCAACTACATTAAAACTTCCCTCTAAAATTATTTTTTCCTTAGTATGAATAACAATCCAAATTATAAGAATAGCCCAAATTGTCAAAATCCAAATTCCCAACCTCCAAATCTCCTAAATAATCCAAATTTCCAACCTTTGATCCAAATCTCCTAAATAATCCAAATTTCCAAGTGATGTTACAAAATTCCACCGCAGCCAAAATATTTCATATCAATCTCAAACATTTTCTCTATATTCCCACGTTCAAAATACTACTCAAAATTCTCCATGACAATCACATTATCAATATTTTAATCAAACTTCTCCACAACAACCACATTATCAAATTTTCACTCAAATTTCTCAACCTAGGATTTCAGAGTTCCAATGTCTCTAGGCTTTGAGCAATATCCATTAACTCCAAGTGGATATATAAGTAGAATAGTAGATTTAAATGGCAACAACGAAGAAGATGTTGATGAAGATGACGCAATTGAGATTGAGTCGACGTAAAGAACCTTTAAAAGTGATGGATGGTCCATAGCATAAGATATATTTTTTTAAAATATGTCAATACTAATTTACCTTCGTAAATTTTTTTAATGAAGCATCAATGTCAATTTATCAAATTATTGTAACGATTTACCATTAGAAAAATAAATCATGAAATTTTATTCAATGTGTTACTTATCAAATCTAATTATCTAAAGCCAACTAATAAAATAAAACTTAGTTATTGATGATGATATATGCAAATATAGGAGAAAGAATTGGTCAGACAATCTGAAGAGAATTATAAGTTTTAGAGAGGTTGTAGAGGAAAAATTGTGGAAAAGAAGGTGAAGAAGAGAGAAGATAAGGTAGACAAAGGAGGAATTGAGAGAGAAGACATGGACAAGCTTGGGATGCTCTAATACATTCATAAATTACCTCAGTACACTCGTCTCCTCTGTTCACTGCGCAAATAAAATGGGCTCAAAACTTCACCTAAACGCTAAAACCCTACAATTTCCCAACCAAAAACCCTTCAAAATCCTTATCAATCCTGCAATTTCCCCCAAATTTTGTAAACCCTAAAGTCAGAGATGGTCTGGTTTCAATATGAAGCTCGGGGTGAGAATCTCAAGAAGCCTAAGCTCCCAATCACTTCCGCATTTGCTCTGCATACAAGGTATAGTTTTTTTTTTATGTAATTTGATGTCATGAAAATTTTAGTGTATGATTTAATTTGACTTATGTAATAGGTTTCATTTTGTTTTTTGACATATTGGTACTGCTGTCTTGTATAGATTGTGGGGAGGTGTTCGATCAGCAGCGTGTTCAAGCTCACTCTCAATGCATTACAGAAGCGGTATGATTTTTTTTCTTCTAATTTTTTTTGCCTTTTTTTTGAAATATAATTCTGATCTCATTGGGTATTTGATTTAATTTCATTTTTTTCGACTATGTGGATTTGGGTTTAATGGGTGTTGATTAGAATTTTCTGAAATATAAATCCTACATATATATAATTACTTTTATTGTAGCTGTTTGATCTGCCTGAAGTCGTGTAAACAAGTTGAGTAATGCTGAGCCAGGAGATCATAATTTTTTTTGTTACAATAATTATCATTGGATGGTTTAATTAAAACAAAAAAAGTTGAAACCTCCATATCTCAATCCATTCCCATAGAAGACGATATGGGCAAAAGACACGAATCCCTTAATCCTGCAGAAGAGAAGTCATTATGGGGGAAGTTGGAGAGGGTGTTAAACAGGGAGCCTCAGGTTTTTTTTGCTCCTTCCACTTTGCAACTTCACACCTGTCAATCATAACAGATTATCTAACAACCTAGTCTTTCTTGTCTGAGAATCCTTTACAAAAATAGAAGTGCTTTCCATTCTCAACTCCTGTTCCAATGGAACCTTATTCACGGCAGGGACTGAGAAGAGGGAAGCTGGTTAGGATGCTTTTTTCTCTAAAATAACCCTTATCTCAGAGAAATATACATAACTCTTGGGGTAGCTTCTAGGATAAATGCTTTCAATTGCACTGCAAGTGCAATGTGATGCTTTGCTCATTGTCATTCGTAACATACTGTAGGATGTGTGCTTTTTCGACTAGGAGTTTTGTAGTATGTGTGTATTTAGCAAAATGACTCTGTAGCAATGAAGAATGAGTCTGATAGCAAAATGAAGAATGAGTCTGATAGCAAATTGAAGAATGAGTTGCTTTTTTATGTCTTGAAGTGCTCGTGTTTTGTTTTGGAACAAAGAACTGAGAAGTGACAATGATGTGAATTTATAAGGTAAGCTATGAAATTCACGTGAGAAACTATTTGGAATTAGATTGCAATGATTTGAAATCGTTTTTGCTACAAGCCCTAATCAATCGGATTGGATATTTCAAATAATTCGACCACCTCCTGGAATGCTAGTTAAATAACTTAGACCACCTCTTGGATGAGCATAAATTGTTACATAAATTGTCTTGGAAGAGCATTAATTTCAGTACGTTATGATTTTAAAGTATGGCTCAAAGGGTCAAACAAACACTGCGAGTGGCATGCCTGCAAAACCCTACAAGGATGAGCCGAAGCCAGATGTTGATTTAAATGTTGGATTATTCACCTGATTTCCATGATTTTTCAGGTACATTTTTTTAGTTGATTTCTTCTCTATGTATGTGGCTGAACATCAATTTTTTGATAATTATCTCATGGCACCTATTAGCTGAGCTAATTTCTCAACTTCAACTTGGTGATGTTACCCCACAATGATGATTTTGTTGTCTTGGAGCTTAAGAGTAAAGAAAAATGTTTCAAGAAGTACACTCTTGTCCTTATTATAAGGCCTCAATATGGTTGAGCTTAATTGTGTAGATGACTAATGATGAAGTTGTTCGTATTTTAAGTTGACATGTTCTTCTGTTTGTTAATTTCCTTATTTTTTTTAAAAAAAAAAAGAACTTGGAAACCAGCCTCCATTTTCCCTCTTGCTATGTTTTTGAATTGTTATAATCCTTTGAATATTGGTTTACAGTGATAATGAGACTGATATAGTTGTTTGAGACTGTCATTTGTTTCTTCTTATTCATCATCTTTTCTCTTCTTCAAAACTTATAGAATCAATTTTTTCGTACCATATGTTATGACTGCTTACATTTAAATTGTAGTATCTGCAATACCAAAGTCACTGGCCAGTAGGCTTTGCTTTTGCATGCTGATGGAAAGAAGCACAGAGTAAAGGCCCGAGCCTTGCTGCAAAACTACAGCCTAATCCACCTAAGGAAGGGGCAGTAACTAATAAAGACTATGGAAAACACTCCCAAGAATGAAGTTCTGAATGTCAAAAGTGCCAAGGATGACAAAGAGAATGATTCTTCAAATGGGGCCTTAGGGCATGAGAATTCTTCAGCTGAAAATGGGAATTTTTCTGTGAAAAAGAGTGAAAATGGGAATTTTTCTGTGAAAAAGAGTAAAAATGACACTTAAAATGACTATGCAAATGTATTAGCTAATGGTACTGTTACTGAACCAGAAGCAAAGGAAATACCTAAGAAGAAGTCAAGGAAAGCCCGGAAAGAATCAGAAGTGAAAGGTACAGAGAAGAAAGCCAAAAATGAATCAGAGAAGGAAGGTGAATGTGACAAAACTGACCCCTGGAAAGAAGGTTCTGAGCAGAAAATAAAGCGGAAGAAGCTGATTTCCTCGGTGCTTAAATCTGTGAGTATCAGGACAGCCTTCTCTTTGAATTTCTCTATACTTTCTCGCCATGAATGTGGTTCATTGTTGCAAAAAGTTGATTTCATAACAGCTATGTAAATTTGTTTTCCTAGCCTGGATGCACATGAATTGAGGGAATGGATAGGAAATGATGGGGAAGCAAATGGTAGAAAGAATGCAAATTTCAGAAAGATTGCCTGTTTAGAAATGAAATTTAGCAAATGCCCCTCCCTTTCCCTTTCCCTTTCCCTTTCTCTTTGACATCCTGATCAGGAACAAAGGTCTCTTAGCATGACTTGGTAGTTTGGTACTGACTTTATAGTATTACTCCTAGTGGAAATGGTTGTCCCTTGCACTGTGTTTCTTACACAACAGCCACCGACTTGTTGGTTAGTTTTGGATGACAGATCACAGTTACGAGTTTGCTTGCAATTTTGTTACGAAACTTGTATAATAATAAAAAGTTATGAATAAAAAGCATTAGATATTATTGTTCTAAATTTATCTTGCAAACTATGACAAATCTTTTTGTCTGATATACTTTACTCCTTATTGATATATTAGTTGTAAATGTAGGAATTTAGATGCGATCAATTGTAAAACACTATAATAATCTAAAATAACTGAATTTCATTTCTCCATAATTCATCATAATTATATCTAGTTTGTTACACTTGTTGAGGATATTCCTTCAATAAACACACTAAACAAGACTATGTTTTCCTCCAAAAAAATGTTAGAGCACTTATGAGTTGGCCATTATATGAATCCATGGTACCTCGCTTGCCATCAATGGATCAGCTGCAAATGCATGTGTTTTTTTAGAGAATTTGGCAAGAAAATGTTCTGAATCCTGAAGAAAAGGTCTGTCATCATCATGGACTAGACATGCTTCATCAAGCTGGCTCCAAAATGACAGTACATCTCTTTAACTCAACAATCAAATTGTGCATGTTACCTCTCATATGATGCCAAGTGCAAAATCACTCACATTATTATGAACTATGCTCCTGCATCCTCAAACTCCATCACTTTAACCATCCGGTGTGTGTAACATCTGTGAAACAGTTGTTAAGTATACATATCCACACAAATCACCTACTACTTTCTCACTAATCTTCAGTCTTCACAGTATTATTGTCTCTTTGGTAAATACGTTTACAGTACAAGACCATAGCCTAATAAAATTATATTTTCTGTATCAGCTTTCATGGAAGGTTCCTCTGTAATTTGGTGAATCTAGTACCAAATGAAATGCATCTATACTTTGTCACCTCCTCATTTGTTGACAGTTGGTAAGTGGCAACTGGCAAGTGTGTATTTACTATGTGGTTGATGATGAGAAATAGTACAGCCAAATGAATAGCACTATTAATACCACAACAGAGCAACCCATAGCCTGCAACAAGAGGATTAGTCAAATTGAGAACATGCTAAAAGCAAGAATTTTTTTGCAGAATTCAACTCTGAAAAGACGATGACATACTAATATTGCAGAAGCAGCAAGACCAGCTCGTTCTCTTGGATCTTTCCAATAGAAGCTCCCAAAATATAGGAATGTTGCATAATACCACATCGGAGGAAACAGGAAACCTAAAAGAAAGCTGCGTGGAAAGACAAGCAAACGATTTCAGAAGCGTGATAGCAAGAAGGGTTATAGGAAAGGGGATACTAATTACTAAGTGGTACATTGGTTGTATAAATGATCTCATACTTCTCAGGAAAATGCTGTTACAAAGAAGTTTCATGTGGGGAGTGCAAAAGATTTAGTTGGTTGACAGATGAAGTAGAAATTCCAATGGAAAATCCATTCGTGTAGGGCGTGGGACTAGGGCAGCCACTTTAACCCTTTTGTATGTTTATTTTCAGCCAAACATCATCAGAATTTCCACTTCCAAATAAAACAATATTTGTCAACCAAAAAGTACTTAGAAAGGTGAATGATGATGCTTACGAAAACCACCCTAAACCACAGCCGAAGCAAGGAAGACGCTTCTCGTAAACTCCAAGCTGATAGTCTTCTACATCTCTAATGAGAGTGTATTTGGTTTTTCCATCCATATTCTTCAACATCCTTTGGTTGCCCTAGAAAATCAATAACTGTATTCTGAACAAAGTAAACATGAACCCAATTTCTCCTCCAGAATATTTTGTCAAAACGAATATAGGCAGAGAGGATACAATTTGTAAGTATAAGTCTGAAAAAAAAAAATGAGAGAAGCTTTTTTTATAAAGCACAATCAACTGTCGTTTTAACAGGTAGAGCCAAGAAATCTAGTTCTGCCATAAATCCTGAAGAAAAATCAAGAATTTTGAGCACTATGCAGGCAAACAGGAGCATATGGCTCTTGAAATGAAAACTTAGTTACAGACTCATTTAAGTTAGGTTTGGGATATACTTTAAGCTACCAAACACAAATACCCAATACTTGATGTTTGGAGCAAATGGCTACCTCTAAAAATGTTAGTAGAATCAAACAGCTAGTCTCAAAAAACCTGGAAGCTTATCAAATGGATTTCGCCAACTCAAGTAGTCTAGTGTAAACATTAATCCTCTGGAACTCAATATTACTGCTAGTAGTACCAAGTACTTGGAGTACAACCCAGATTCCAACATTATACTATATTAGACTTAGAAGTTGGAACAGCTTGGTAACAGTCTTTCCTCTATTGGAATCAGCATGATCTTCACGCATTCATTATCATCCCAGGGTCTCCTCAACTGCCCCAAAGACGTGGAATATTTTGCACTCGATAATTAGCTTCCTCTAAATCATTTAGAAATACAGCAGAAAAACAACTGTAAATGAACATCCATAGTCAATGCAATTCTAACGTCTGCAAAACTGCAACTAATGTAAATGTAACAAATCAGCAAATAGCTAAAGTTGAATATTTTGGTGGGAAAAAATTAAACATAATGGAGTTTAGGAGGCAAAGAATTTATGTCAATCTAACTTAGGTGTTAGACAAGGATAAGTAAATAGTGTCTCGGAGACAGACCCTGACAATTTGCTATGAAAGGAAATTTTAGTTGGAAAAGCTAATCCTCTTGGAGTCATATCAAGTTCGTACTTCCAAATCCAGCATTAATCAATATGCAGAAAGAACTACATATCAACATAGAAAGAACCCCAACATGAAGTCACGTAAAAACCGAAATTTTCCTAACTGTCGCAAGAATGCCTTTCGTTGTAAAGTTTCGAAAGGAAGCAGAAATGCATCGTCTCCATAATTTTGTTGTTCATATTTAAGGCCAACTACTCGTACCATTCAATCACAAGGTTCACATACAAAAGGCTTGGACATAACCTATCCAAGCTGACGGGAATACCAACCAAATTTTGATATCATTTGAAGGGTCAAACTCTCTGAGCCACCACGATCCTCCAATCTCTGCACCACCAAAACCATAAGTCAATTCATATATAACTATAAATTCAATGTTTACTTCCAAAGCTCACATTTGCACTATAAACTCACAAGTCAATGGATGCTGACACATACAGTTGAAAACCTGCACTTTATGAGTAGTCTGTAAGTGCGTAGGTGCAGAGTCCAACAGTCATATCCATGTATAAGAGAACCATAAACGAAGTCCCATTTTCACAATTCATCTTAGTCATGTCAACTCATGTCACAGGCCAGAAACACATCTTTCCTACAGTTTTTTTCCTAAACGAAACACAGTATCAAACATTACATCAACCCAGCAATTCACAAATCTTTATACAACCACCAAGTTATATATAGCTAAATCATTCGCCAACCGAGAACTATAATTCCAAGTTCGATAGTGAAAATAGGGATGGTAGTAGGGCGGGTTCATAACCTTAGTCTAAGAAATTGTGAACTATTTGGTAAACAGATTGATTCACCGGCTGGCGGCTACATTGATTAATTGAATCAGTAACACATTAATACTTTGAATTTTCCACATCCTTGCAAGTTGCAAACTTGTGTGTAAGATTATTTATATTCACTAAATGCATGAAAACTACACATGTTTTCCATGTTATTTAGTGTGATTTCGAAATGCGATAAATTTATTATATTTTCTATAAAAGTTATCTATTAATATAATAAAAGTTAGATGACAAACCTTTGTAAGAGAAAAGGCTAAGGTCTTGTTTGGTTTAATGGGGAATTTTAGAGAGAGAATAGTTGAGAAGGAGAAGATTTGGATTTTAGAGAGAAGTCTAAGCAAAGCAAAGCAAAACGGTCACTCCGCGTTAACAAATGGAGTCGCGTAGAAGCCTATTGTTCGCTGTAAAACGTAGGAGTATGTAGTATGGAGTATGTAGTATGGAGTCACTCCTAACATATTACTAAATTATGAAAACTTGATATTCTAAAAATTTACATTGAGATGCATCTGATAAGATTCCACTTGAATATATTATTTTTTTTATAACATGATAAGAATTCGTGGTCAAACTTTTCGAACTTTGACTCCAAATAGTGGATTGGAGCGATCTTTTAGAGACGGAGGGAGTATTTTTTAAAATTTTGTTGAACTTTTTTTTTCTTGTCTTTATTATTTTTTTAGTTGCATTTGCTCCTTTTGGAATTCGGAATTTGCACTATTTTTGTTTTTTAATGTGTAAATTTTCATACAGCTTTGCCTTAAACCCCGAGTCCCCGATCTGTACGCCTCTTATGAGTGTTTGTACAATGCATTAAGCCATTAACTATGATAATAATATTGGATTTAGTTCCTTCGTTTTTTTGTACTTTTTTCTCACTTTAGTAATGATACATAAAAATAAATGTCATTAAGTTGATTATAATTAGGGATGTCAAAATTTGATCCGATTCGCAAGACTGCCTGAAACCGACCTACACTTGCCATGTTTATGACATGAGAAATAAGACCCGTAAACCGACCCTACACGATATGAAACTGATTAGATTTGATATTCCAACACCCGAATTCTATTTGCATCCGACCTGAATATGATCCGACCCGTTGGCAATCTGGCTCGTAACAGATCCAATCCGAAGGCAACCTGAAACCAATATAATCCGACAAACAATTGATATGACTTGACTGGTAAAACTGTGACCCGATTTGTCTTGACCTGTTAATAACCTGACTTAGTGACATAATTTTACTCAACCTATTTATGACTCGATTTAAGATACACTTGAAACTAAACCTTATATTAATTTCAAAGTGTATTTTTTGTGGAACTAAACTCATAATTTTTAAAAAATTTTCCAAGTTTTTTTAGTATTGTATTACTAATTAATATTCACTAATAGAAAAACTTAAATATGCGGCGGGGTTTTTAGTACCATATGCGGCGTCAAAAGGCTAGCAACAATACATATAGCAGCAAATTAATCTATTTAATTTGCGGCGTAAAAAATACGCCGCTTATTATTAATTAATATGCGGCGGTTCTAGGCTAAGTGACGCCGCATATTAATTAATAATAGGCAGCGTCACTTAGCCTAGAACCGCCGTATATTGATAAACAATATGCGGCGTATTTTACCTAGAACCGCCGCATATGGTTCTGAACCAGATTGAAAATTGGCTTGTAATTGAGGAATATGCGGCGGGTCTTGGGGACACCCGCCGCATATAAGTTGTTTTTTTTTGAAACGCATGAATCTGATCCCTACAACGCCCAAATTTCAAATTCAAAACCTGCTATATTACATTTGCAATTTCTGCAACCCAAGATACATATATACACATGATCCATCCTCATTTATGTGTACTAATAGGGTCGTAAAAACAACCATATATTAAGTGACATAAAAAATACAATCTAATTAATGAAATTGAAGTATAAATTACAAAATACACAAGAATAAGGTAATGTACATAATCTAAAAAAATTTATCTGTCCAATACTTGACCAGTTTGTCGCGGACGATGTCGATTTCTTCGGTGGAGAAGGGCTCCTCGTTGAATCCTTTGCATACCTAATATTGATTAACATATCATTAACGTGTATATAAAATGCAATACATATGAAATCGATGTATTTGAAGTGTTTAAGTCACTTTCTACCCGAAACCGATCCCATTTGACCTATATTGACTCAAATCGATGTGTTTCAAGTGTTTAGGTCACTTTCTACTTGAAACTGATCCCATTTGACCTATATTGACTCAAATCGATGTGTTTCAAGTGTTCAGGTCACTTTCTACCCGAAACCGATCCCATTTGACCTATCTTGACTCAAATCGATGTATTTGAAGTGTTTAGGTCACTTTTTACCCGAAACCGATCCCATTTGACCTATTTAGACTCAAATCGATGTATTTGAAGTGTTTATGTCACTTTTTACCCGAAACCGATCCCATTTGACCTATATTGACTCAAATCGATGTGTTTCAAGTGTTCAGGTCACTTTCTACTTGAAGCCGATCCCATTTGACCTATATTGACTCAAATCAATGTGTTTCAAGTGTTTAGGTCACTTTCTACCCGAAACCGATCCCATTTGACCTATTTTGACTCAAATCGATGCATTTCAAGTGTTTATGTCACTTTCTACCCGAAACCGATCCCATTTGACCTATATTGACTCAAATTGATGTGTTTCAAGTGTTTAGGTCAGTTTCTACCCGAAACCGATCTCTTTTGACCTATATTGACTCAAATCGATGCATTTGAAGTGTTTAAGTCACTTTCTACCCGAAACCCCCTATATTGACTCAAATCGATGTGTTTCAAGTGTTTAGGTTAGTTTCTACCCGAAACCGATCTCTTTTGACCTATATTGACTCAAATCGATGCATTTGAAGTGTTTAAGTCACTTTCTACCCGAAACCGATCCCATTTGACCTATATTGACTCAAATTGATGTGTTTCAAGTGTTCAGGTCACTTTCTACTTGAAGCCGATCCCATTTGACCTATATTGACTCAAATCAATGTGTTTCAAGTGTTTAGGTCACTTTCTACCCCAAACCGATCCCATTTGACCTATGTTGACTCAAATCGATGTGTTTCAAGTGTTTAGGTCACTTTCTACCCGAAACTGATCCCTTTTGACCTATATCTTAATTCAAATCGATGCATTTAAAGTGTTTAGTTCACTTTTTACCCGAAACAAATCAATCCCTTTTGACCTATATTGACTCAAATTGATTTATTTGAAGTGTTTAGGTCACTTTCTACCCCAAACCGATCCCATTTGCCCTATATTGACTCAAATCGATGTGTTTCAAGTGTTTAGGTCACTCTCCACCCGAAACCGATCTCATTTGACCTATATTGACTTAAATCAATGTGTTTCAAGTGTTTAGATCACTTTCTACCCCAAACCGATCTCATTTGACCTATATTGACTAAAATCGATGCATTTGAAGTGTTTAGGTCACTTTCTACCCGAAATCGATCCCATTTGACCTATATTGACTCAAATCGATGCATTTGAAGTGTTTATGTCACTTTCTACCCGAAACTGATCCCATTTGACCTATCTTGACTCAAATCGATGTGTTTCAAGTGTTTAGGTCACTTTCTACACGATATCGATCCCATTTGACCTATATTGACTCAAATCGATGCATTTGAAGAGTTTAGGTCACTTTCTACCTGAAACCGATCCCTTTTGACCTAATTAATAAAGTTTCCTATTTTCCGTTCTCCTGCTCTTCCGCCTTCATCACATTCCTCATCTTTCCTGTAAAACGATCTGTGCCCTTCCATTATTTTCCAACTATTATGAAGAAAAGATGGAGAATTTATCCGCTGGAAAGAGAACAAGAAGTCAAAGAGCTAAAATGGTGATGGAACAAAACAAAAGGACGCCTCTTGCTGCAGTTAGGAAGTGGTATTTGATAAATGAGACTGATGAGGGTGGTAGTAGCCGAATAAAAGCTAGAAATTTAAGGGTTTTGATTGATGAAAATGAAGCTGTTGTGATTGATAAAGAAGAGTGTCCAATAGGGGTTAAATCTCATGAATCCAATAACCCCTCTTAAAAACTCTTCTTCATCAATCATTATAGCCTCATTCTCACCCATCAAAACCCTCATATTTTTACTTTTTACTCGGCTACTACCACCCTCATTAGTCTCTTTCATCTACTGCTACTTCCTAACCGCAGCAATACGCAACCTTTTGTCTCGTTCCATCATTTTTTTAGCTCATTAGCTCCTTGTTCTCTTTCCCACAGATAATTTCTCCTTCTTTTTCTCGTAAAAGTTCAAAAAAGAACAGAGGACACAAAATCATTTTATAGGAAAGTAGAGGACTACGATTAAGGCGGAAGGACAAGTAAAAGTAACAAAGGAAACCGTAAAGTTTTAAGGCCAATAATCTATCCTTATTCTCATAATTGAGTTATATTAACTCAACCAATTGCACGTAAAGTGTTTGAGGCATGATTATAAGGGAATACAATATTGAAGATACTCAAAACGATGAAATTATGGGCAAAATCTCTTACCTCCTCCATGGGCATCCCACTTCTGACCCGTTGAGGACGTTAAGCATGAAACGCATCACGAAGTAGCCACACTCAGTTCCACCACGTTGTTGAGCACACTATGAATTAAAAAATAAAAGTGTTAGCCATACTTATGATAGTATTATCGTACAATATTTTAATTAGTTAAGGAACTTACCATCACTTCTATCCATGTTGATGTCTGCTTTCCGGCTCGTTCTCCTTGCAAAGTAAGTCTTTTAAGCACACTGGAAAACAGAATTCATTAGTTTAAAAGTCTAACTCATATCAACCTCGGCTTGCAATGTAAATCTATTGATGATACTTACTAATTAATAATCGCTCTCAGCTTAGTATTACGCATTGACCAAGCCGAGTTAAAGAAGTATATTTTCCCACTACCCACAAAAATGACTAAAAACATCCAGTGTGCACTACATTATAAGAAATAAGTAATTAACATTATATTTACATAATATATGCATTACTATATTCTAAATTAAATGTATAAGTAATAAGCATATGCATCACACATCAAATTCAAACGTACCGTTCGAAAATAGGGGCGAAAATGAACTTCAACTTAGCTTGTAGGGCTTTCGTGAATGCGAAGTGGACGTATGTCTTTACCTCCTCGATGTTGCCATCGATTCTTGCATCCGAAGTGGCCTCAAGACACAACTAACCAACTAATGAAAGTAAATCGCATGACACGCAATCATCTTGGAGTGCCCTACGGAATCATAAAATGCATTATATATACAAATTAAAAGGTTTTAAAATTATTGCATGTACCATATAAGTTAACCTATATATTAATTGTGTATACCTCATGAAGCATTGAATAAAAGAGATGTTCAATTGAGCTCCCTGTAAGAACTGGGTGATGTCAGCTTTGTCAAGCCACGCTGTTCCGTCTTAAGAGTAGTGGAATAAAGCCGGGTCCAATGACACAGCAATGGTATCGTCTTCCTTCATCATGGTATCACATTGGAGTAGCCATTTGCACTCATGACTAAGAGAAGACGCTACATCTTTAGAGAGAAGAAGTTGGTTCTCTGCCACTGATTTCTTTGAGGCAGGCTCATTGCTACCAATAACTTCATCAGCTGACATCCCCTTCATCTTCTTAGCTTGTGGAGTCACCTAATTAAAAAAAACATTTCGCACCACTTCAGCCATACATAAATATAAATATAGAGGAATTTCGATTAGAACTTTGATATTTACCTAACTTACGATCTTGATCAAAGGTAGAGGCCATTGCACAAAAGTACCAATTGCGTTGTTCAATGTCTCTAAGTCGTACTGTGGAATCGGGACCGGTAGTGATGCTCCTTTGAAGAAGTCAGGAATAGTTTCAACCTTCACCACTTCATGTCCTTCGAGTCTCGTTCCTTGGTGAGTTCGTGTGAACTGCTGGCCTAACTGACAAAGGTACGCAACACCACCGGCCACATCGTATATCGTTCCCGTACTTGGATCTTGAAGGAGTAGACAACAACTGGTAGGACCCTGGAAATTGAATTTAATATGTAAAGCATATAGGTTATTATTAATGCAAATAATACCAATGTAATACCAATGAAAATTGAATTTAATATATAACACACCTCTACATGGGGAGTAGACACCCGTGCACCCTGGGATGCTTATTGATCGGCGTTGATACAAATGTCTTGGAGTAGGGAGAACAACTTCTCCTTCATAGTGGCATCAAAATCCTGTCTAAGTTCCGGAGTTGAGCCTTTAAAGTTTCTCGATCTTCCCTTAAAACTCCGCTTTGACTTTTTTGGCTTGATTTCGGGGGAGGAGGTCCAAATACTTGTCGGTACCCAATATTAGTCCCTTCAAGTTCAACGCAGCGTCCTAGGTGATCTGGCTTTCCAATGGCTATGGCTAATGCGTCTTGGACCCTCGCGGGAACGAATTCCCCTTGAATTTTCTTATCTCGAAACTCCAACTGAAAATTAAAAGGAAACGATTAGAAATGAATGTCACATCTTATAAGCATCGGTAACTGTACCCTAATGCAAATAGAAATTTTACGTATTTCTTAGCCAAAGCCTGCGTCTGTTCACTAGGAATGACTCTCTTCCCAGTTTTCTTGTCCTTCTTGTGCCGTGAACAAAACCAGTCATCCCCACAGCTTATCTGCGTGGTGCTGGATTCTATAGAAGAAGGTCCTGAGCAAGAGGGATAAAAACCCTCAGATATCCATTGTTGCCTTGCGTCGTTGTAGCTTGATTGTCCAAGGTAATGTGGATGAATGTTCATCTTGGCACTCTTGCTCGCCTTCTCGCGTTTGGCCTGTCAACAACATAAAAGTATTTGACTTAAAATTAAAGTACAAAAGAAAGAATTTT
This sequence comes from Dysphania ambrosioides, assembly GCA_026401315.1. Taxonomy (NCBI): domain Eukaryota; kingdom Viridiplantae; phylum Streptophyta; class Magnoliopsida; order Caryophyllales; family Amaranthaceae; genus Dysphania; species Dysphania ambrosioides. Next base: position 6,582,551 of record CM048667.1, read on the forward strand.
CCAAAACTGAATACAAATAAGTATTTAACTTACCACTGCAGCTTTCGAAGTCTTGTTCTTAATAAAGGTTGCCTAGTCATCTTCCTTAATATGTTTCCATATTTCATAGGGCAACCTGTTAGCTTCCTTTTTGGACACCTTTATTGTCTTGGTAATCCAACCATTAACCAACTTCGATTTGAAGTCCCGAAATCTATCGGCAACTGAAGATAAAAAAAGCTTCTTCAATTGGGGGTTGTCTGGAATGTGAAACAAAGCCTAAAATAAATTTAAATTGAGTTACTTTCATTTAGTAAGGTAGTTTACAAAAATATTTGAGTAATTGAGATTAATTTATAAATACGTACCATTGTGTCCACTCACAAGGTCTGCCGAAATCCTCCATTTACTCCTGACCACTCCCAGTTGATGTTAAACTTCCGAATAAGAAGTCTAATGTGCTGACCGTACTTGAGACGCCACCTACCAATGGGGCGGTGCAAATGGTCGAACTCTAGATGCATAGGCTCGGCCACTCTAAGGCATCTAGTCGGACCTTTAGGTCGACCTATTCCCCGAGCACCACCCTTCCCCCTCCCGGCACCCGAACACAAGGGGGTGACAATGTCCATATGTACATCATCCCCTAAAGGTGCTGCTGCTTCAGCAATCCTTTCATGTTCGTCAAATAGTCTATCTAATCTCTGTGCTTCTAACTCAGCAGCCATGTCTTCTGGATCACCTCGATCAGTTTCGAGGTGCACATCGTACTCCACATCCTCAGAAGAGACACTGAAATCTTCGTCACTAGCTATGATGCAAGACTGTAACTGCATACAATAATAACAAGACAATGCAAATTGAGTTAGTGAATCGTATAACAATAATATAGGAAATAAGGCAAACATTAACATAAATACGAAATAATTAAATACCTAGACAATGAATACTACTCATCTATAGTAACTCCTTCATGGTGATCCATTCTCTTATAATTTGTTTCCATTTCTAGTCTAGCATCTATGTCATCATTTCATGGCATCGAGAACGGTGGGAGATCATCAAAGTCGTCATACTCTTCTTTAATAGTGACATCACCAATTCTAAGGATCTGTCGTTTACCAGGGACAACAACAGCCCATCAAGGGTCATTTGTGTCTTTAATGTAAAATACTTGTTTACCTTTTGATGCAAGTATAAAAGGTTCCTCCGTATCACGCATCCGACTCATGTCGACTAAAGTCTAATTCGATTCATCCTTCTTCATCAAACCACGTTGACTGATATCTACCCACTTGCATTGAAAAAGGGGAACCTTAAACCCACTATATTCAAATTCCCATATCTCTTAAATTATCCCATAGTACGACAAGATCGCATCAACTGGTGCTTTATCTTTTGAGCTAGCATATTCTCGAGAAGAAGCCACTATTGAAACACCACTATTTTGAACAGACTTTGATTTCTTATCCTGTCGTTCAGTGTAGAAGGTATATCCATTGATATCATACCCCTCAAAAGATCAAACAGTTGTTCGAGGACCGTAAGCTAACCACTTAATTGTATCAGAAATGTTATGCCTCGTTTTAGACAATTCATGCATAACTTTTTCATGAAACCAATCGATGAAGGTGTTATTGTGTTCTTGCATCAATGCTCGTTCACGTTTAGATGGGTACTTCACCTTTAATTCATTCATATGCCTTTCTAAGTAAGGATGAACCTCTGTGATATGGTGCAAAACAAATAAATGAGCTTGTCTCTATTTCGGCAATGGAATTAAAACCTCCTTAGAACCCACGATGTCGTGCCCTTCGAGCCTCCTTTTATGCCTCAATTTTGATAACCCAATTGCCTCCCCCTTAGATAAGAACTCACTAAGAAACTCACCTATCTCCTCTGTGGTTATACCTTGAATTATACTACCTTCGAGGTGTGCTGGGTTTCTCACCTTCTTTTTTAGAGTACCCATGTATCTCTCGAAAGGATAAGCCCATCTTAGGAACACTGGACCACATAACTTGATTTCTCGGACCAAATGCACAACTAGATGTACCATAATATCAAAGAATGAAGGTGGAAAATACATCTCTAGTTGACATAAGGTCGTAACAACACTAGCCTGTAACTCATCCAAACATGACGGATCAAGCTCCTTGCTGCATATTGTATTAAAAAAGAACAAAGTCTAGTGATAGAATCCCTAACATGCTTGGGAAAAATATGGTGGATGGCAATTGGTAGAAACACTTGCATCATAACATGACAATCATGGGACTTCAGACCCACTAATTTCAGATCTTTCATTGATATGAAGTTCTTTAAATTAGACGAATACCCAGTAGAAACCTTGATCACATAGAGACACTAAAAAAATATCCTCTTCTCTGCTCGGAACAAAGTGTAACAAGCCGGAGGAAGGTATGTGGATTTACCTTTTCCATTCCTAAGCGTTATGTCTTCAAGCCACAACTTGGATCGAATCTTCATCATCTGCATATCTCTCCTAACATTAGGACCATCCTTAGTCTTACCATTTATATTCAACAGCGTCCCTAAGATGGCATCACAAACATTCTTCTCTATATGCATAACATCAAGACAATGTCTAACGGGTAAATACTTCCAATACTGAAGTTGCCAAAATATGGACTGTTTCTTCCATAACCCCTGAACATCTCTATGTTTCACAGTTTTCCCGAACACATTATCTATTCCTTTCACAATGTCATAAACCTCTCTGCCAGTCAACGGTATAAGGGCTCTACGTTGCTAAACTTTACCATCAAATGAGATCTTTATCTTACGATAAGTGTAACACCCCCAAATTACTAACTTAATAATAATGATATTAATTTTAATAACTTAGGGGTATTACCGCCACGCTTCGGCTGTGCTAACTAATTACTATATTGCAGCGGAAGAAAAACTTGATTTATTTATGAAAAAAATAATTATAATTTTATTATCCAAAGGTACAAAACTTTATTAAGAAAAATTATGAAAACTTCTAACTAGTATGTGTCCCTTAATGTAATGCTCCCATGCACATTTATTCCTACAAACCTACTCACCATAAATGATAAGTAGGGAAAACCAAAACAAATAGGAAAATACGTGTCAGTGTAAAAACACTTTGTACGTATACATGCTAAACGAAATACTTTGACTTTTAAATTCCTTTATTTTAAACTTGCCTTCTTATATATTAATAAACATCAAACCTTCCTTTATAATAATCCAATACAAATAGAATTATTAAAACACTTAATAAAAACAATTTCCTCTTCTTATATCCCCTCTTTGATCCTAAGTGTGCACACCCCCCAAGTTAGTTATCCCATCACATATCTATCCTTGGAGTTTCCTTTTATTTGCCAACAAGTGGACTTTGAAGCATGAACCCTTCTTGATTATGAAATCAAGCGGTAATGTATAATAATAATAATTATTATTATCCTTTTATAACTTCTTTAAATACCAGTACTTTGCTTTGAATATTAAAGCTCATTGAAAATTATTAAATCTCAAATGTCATTCGGCCCTTTTGAAATATGATATATATATTAAATAAAATAAGATAAATGAATATCATCACTTTTTTTTTAAATCGAAATTTCAAATAAATAACCATATATATACATATATAAAAAATGGCGCACGGCTAAAATTTAAATTATAATTTATTTAGAAAAATGCATAATAAAAATATTTTAATATAATATAATTCAACAAAATATTTAATTGTACTTAAGAAGATTTAACACATATACATACCTTAAATTCTAGTGCTTTCTAGAAACTTCCTAATAAACTTCAAGATGATATTCCTATCAATTAACATGAACTAATCAACATAATGAAACACAATAATATGCATAAAATATTAAAACATTAATTAAACTTAGAAATAGTTTTAAAAACTAAACAATTTGTAAAACAATTAAAATAGTTAGAGAAAAGAGGAGGCTCATGGTGATTGGTGGTGGTGCAAGATAGCCGAAGGGATGGAGAGAGAGACTATAGAGAGAGGGTGAAGGTTTGAGAGAAGTAAAAAGGGTTTAATGACTTTTGTGTGAAGAATTATGTGAGTTTAAAGGGTCTATTTATAGTAGAAATTAGGATAAATTTTAGAATTTAAAAACACTAAAATATAAATATAAATTTAAAATGATAATTATTCTTTAAATTTTCAGAAAAATCTTTTTGTTTTTTAAATAATTTAATTATTAAATAGTTTAACCAATTAAAATTATTTAATTCAAAACAGACCAATTAGAACTAGATAAAAAGGATAAGATTTTATAATAATCATAATAATTTTTTTAAAAAATATCAATCACAAAAAAGTAAAAGATAAGGTTAGAATTTATTTTCATTTTTTTTATAGAAAATATATTATTTTTTAAATTAAAACTATCTTTTTAACTAAAACTATACTTTAAATTAGGATAAAATAATATAAAAATAATTTTAATTTTTTTTAAAAAAAGATAATAATAATGAAAACTGACCATGATTAAATATGGTCGATTTTTATTTTATTTACTTTTTTGTAAATATATCCGATTCGTAATATAATCGATATTAAATTAAAAAAATAATCTTTATAAATATCTTAACCTAGTTTTTTTTCTAAGAATAATATTTTAAAATCTTCTAAAATATTCTAGAATAAAAATGGATACTTGGGATATTTTGAAGGGTTTTTTGGGAATTTAATAGAATAATTGACGAATTAAATACTTATTTATGAAATTAAATAATTTTATTAATAAAATTATAAAATATAATATATAAATAGCGGTCCATAATTATAATTTGGCCAAAATACTTTTTAAATTATTTAATTGTACTAAAACATTCTTAAAATAATTTTATTTAAAATGCTAATACATAATGTACATTTAATTTTAAATAAAACTTAACATATAAAGTTTTTAATATAATTTCTAAAATACGGGATATTTCTATAAGGATGAAACCTATTCAAGAACATCCGATGCATGAGATACACATGTTTCCCACAATGAGGCAAATAAGTTGAGTCCATATCATCCACACAAATAGGACAGACTTTCTTTCCCTTCACCTTATACCCCGACAAGTTTCCATAGGCTGGAAAGTCATTAATGGTACAAAATAGGATGGCACGGAGTGTTAAAGTCTCTTTAGCATATGCATCATACACTGATATACCTTTATCTCACAACAACTGCAAATCTTCAATAAGGGGAGCAAGATAAACATCAATGTCATTCCCAGGTTGCTTGGACCCTGATATTAGAAGCAATAACATAACATATTTACGCTTCATGCATAACCAAGGGGGCAAATTATATATCACTAACAAAACTGGCCATGTGCTATGTTGACTACTTAAGGTACCAAAAGGATTCATTCCATCCATACAGAGACCAAGTCTTAGGTTCCTATCTTCCCTGCCAAAAGCCTTGAAAGATTCATCAATTCTTTTCCACTGGGGAGAATCAGCAGGATGTCGAATCATCCCATCTTTCTTCCTCTTCTCTACATGCCATCTCAAATTCTTTGCATCGCTCTTAATCGAAAACAAATGCTTGAACCTTGGTATTATGGGAAGGTACCACAACACCTTTACACTAGGACCTTTAATCCCCACTACAGGCTCTATCCCATGTGGGAGTTTGTAACGTGACTGCCCACATTTAGGACATTGAATGAACTCTACATACTCATTTCGATACAATATGCAATCATTCGGACAGGCATCAATCTCAAGGGACACATTAACTTCTTCACATAGTACGTGGATATAGGCAAATCATTACCCTCTGGAAACATGTCCCCTAATATTTTCAATAAGGCTGTGAAACTAGTATCAGTCCAACCATATTTCGCTTTCAAGTTAAATAACATTGATGTGGCAGACAACTTAGTGTATTTAGTACATCTAGGATACAATGGTTTCTCAGCAGCCTCCCACAAACGCTCAAAAGTACGAGATTGACTACCAATTTGATCCCCAACCCCTTCAAGCATTTCATCTATTCGATATTCATCCCTAGGGTCATTATCCTCCACTTCATCCTCTCCATCATCTTCCTTCTCGGCATCAACGTCTTAAATGTCATCAGATTCTAATTGGCCATGATGGTCTAGCTTAACTTGATGATTGGGAATTTCGTTAGAACACGACCACATGTCATTAGAAGCAAGACCTCACCATGTCATACCTATACGTGGTATTGTTGCCTAAACCCACGCCAGATCACATTGTCCCTCAACTCTCTTATACTACTAAATGTATTCACATTATCGCAATTAACACAAGGGCAACACACCTCATCATCTCCAATGTTATTTAGGTGTTTCAACACTTGTCTACAAAACTCCTCAACTCCATTCATGAACTCTAACGAAGCACGATTACCATACATCCATTTTCGCTCCATAATTTGTATTATGCCCTATTTAACATGTAAGAGATTAAATAACAATCTAATCAATACTCAATTTACGCATAGTTATATTATATATATAATTGCACCTAAAGGGTCCTCAAGTAGCTTACCAAAAATAAGGTTAAGCAAACTCCACAATGACCCACAAAAACTCGCTCTATGGTTTAAGTTACTAAATTCTTCTAGCGATATTATTTCTGTTCTATGTTTTGTAATTCAATACAAATTCTACAAAAAATTTGGCAAACTTTCCTTTGTAAATCCAACATTTCCCAATTTTGAAAATATATTTCCAAACCTATTTATATGAATTTATATACAACCACAACCAACACATAATGTCATTTACTAATTCATATACATTGCCAAATCAACTTCTACTAATTCATATACATACTAATCCATATGTGTTAACTGAATGAATTCAAACTGATAAACATAACCAATTCGTATATTAACACTCTATATTCAATCCAAACTATTCTACAAAACACTCTATAACATAACTCAATTCCAATTAATATACAAACTAATTCAAACACATACTAATTCAATTCCTAATAATATGAATACTAACATAATTCAATTCCAACTAATACACATACAAATTAAAATATATTACCAACTTTGATTAATAATCCAACTTTTTCACTAATAATCCAATAATACCCTTCCCCTAACCCTAATTCAAACAATCCTCTTCCTATAACCCTAACCCTAATACATAATGCCCATATATTATTCCATAGTCTACGTACTCAAAATGCCCCTAAACTCAATACCCAAATATAAAGACATATATTATTCCATTGAACAAATAAACACAATGCCCCTAACACGAAACCCATCTACTCAAAACGCCCCTAATACGCAATGCCCATATATTACTCCATTGAACAAACATACATATATGCACAATTACAAACTAAATAAATAAAAGAACAAAAACATTGAAACTCAATACCTTGAAACCCAATACCTTGAAACCCAATACCTTGAAGAAGGCGGAATGCGCGAGACGAAGAGATGGGGGGAGGAGACGACGAACTACACGGCGGCGGTATAGAAGAATTAGAATAGGGAATTGGGGCGAAAGAACACAAAGAGATGTAATTAGGGAATAAGGGAGCAAGTACACGAAGGATTACAGAGAATGAGGGCGCAAAAACACAACTAGAGGAAGTACTGAAGAAATGCGAACACAAAGAGAAATAAACTGAAGAAAAATGTCGGTGGTTTTAATTTAAAGTGAGAAGCAATATGTGGCAGGTGTCAACGAATACGCCGCAAATTAATTAGAGAACTCAATTAATATGCGATAGTTTAACCCTAATACGCCGCATATTATTATGTCTAGGTATTAATATGCGGCAGTTGTTCAATAATACGCCACATATTATTGAGTTCTCTAATTAATTTGCAGCGTTTTTGGTATTACGCCGCAAATCCATCGCCGCAATTGATTATTATTTTACTAGTGATTATTACTTTGTCAAGCATTAAATACTTTTTAAAAAAGTTAAATTTGAATCTTCATTTTTAAATTCATATATTTGTTGTGGTGTAAATTCATTCTTAAGGTTTCCTATGCTACAATGGCTTAGTTTGTTGTGGTTATAGTTTTTTTTCCTTTCCTTTATATGACCTTAAGTGAACAACACACTATTAAATTATAAATATAAATACTATGTAATAATTGTATCTCATATCTATCGATTCACCACCTTATACTATTGCCACTTTAAATAGACAGTGCTAGATAGATATTTCTCCAAGTTTGGTAAAGGTACTAAACTTGTATGCCAAAGCGGTTGGAACTATAAGAAAAGACCCGAACTGACTATGACCAAAAACTGAAATATACTCGAACCAAAAACAACCCGCTATAACCCGTCCAAGAACAAATTCGGATTAATCTAAATCAAAAATCGACCTAAACCCGAAACAATGTATTATTACTCGTTTAGGAACCAACCTGGATTGACCTGAATCGAACATGACCAGAATCATATATGACCAACCTGAACTAGGACTAAACTCAAGAGATAAAGTAACCGATTTTGACCCAATCTGATAATGTCCTGACTCGATTGGTAGGCCGAATTGACCCGTTTCAACCCAACCCTATAAGAACCAACATGCTATGGGTCAATCCAAAACAACAAGAGAATGACTAATTTTCTAAGCATGCTTAACATTTGAGATTAGAAGATACTCCCAATCTATATCAAGGTAGACATGCCATACACAACGTGTGGTTGAAATGTAGCAAGTTCTCCTTATACTCCCTCCTAACCTCTAGCTCTAATATTGGATGACCTTGGTTTGAACCTGCATATGATGACGTGAACATGATTTATCTCTTCTCTCAACACCTTGACCTTCCTTTCAAGGATACCCTTTTATTCTTGACGCATACCATCCTTTTCCTTGCAAAGTTGGTTAACTTGGCATCGAAGCTCTATTCTAAATGCTTATTTTGCCTTGAGATCAACTTAAAGCTTAGTCATCTTCCCTTTGGAAGCCTTAGCATTCTCCTCAAACTGTTTGAGTTTGACATTTAATCTGTCACTTGCTTATCGTGACCCACTATCACTGTTTCCAGCTAGAGCCTACCATCGTCATTCCTCAAGTGTAAAGTTTTAGTCGCTATGAGCTCAAGGTACTCTTGAACCTTCCTGTTTCTTTCCCTTAAGTTAAGTAATTTAATGAAAGTTCAAAGCAAATCTATACATTAGTTCTCGATTTGCTTGTTAACCTCCTCAAGCTTCTCTTTTAGGCTTGAGCTTTTCTCGAATAGAGAGAGACAAATGCAGGATGCAACAGTTCTAGCACGCTTGTTCTAATAGTGGCTTAGCAAAACAAAAGTACCACAAATAGAGGGTTCCATGAGGAATAGGAGGGCAGATGAGTGTTAAAAAAGAAAAGGTCTTACCACATAAGCAAAGTCCACAAAAGTAGAAGGCTAAAGTGTAGCACCCCGATAATTTCCATTTTCCAAAAACCAAACCTTTAGAAAACTACCGGTGTGCTACCGCCACGTGTTCAAACGTTAAGACTATAAAATAGAGTTTTACAGTGAACAATCAAAAGATTTTTCAAAATAACATTAATCGTAAAACACACTCCTAACATAATGAAATGGAACCGTTAAGGCCCTTACTGTAACGTACCAAAATAAAATTCAACTCAAAACAAAATCTAACAGTATAAAAACAAACGTAAAAGAATCTAAAATCTAAATTAAAGCAACACTCCACTTAATCCACCCATGCATGAATGTTCGACTGGATAACAGTTAAAATAATCTGCTCCCCAAATATACAAATATAATTATTGGATCATCACAGTGTCATTTATAGGCAAAATCCATGACCAAAACACACAAAGCACGTAATCAGCAAGTTGAGTATATAAAAATTACAAAGTATAACAGTTAAAATAATAATTAAATAAAGAATAAACACATAATGCAAGAAAGTATTACGCAAAATTTTACCCAACTGTCATGCCAAATTAATTAATTACTTGGATTAAGAAATATACAATGTTATCTCCCCCATGTCCTGATTTGGGCATCAATTAGATAAATAACTTATGCACTCCCATCAGAGAGGATCAAAATATAATATAAAATCCAGATGGTAAACGGGTGCGACTCTGTCACCATAGCTAAATGAGATATCAACTAACCCTAATTTTAAGTTTAAAACTTTATAAAAGAGAGACTCGTAGATCACACAACCTCCAATAAAAGCCATGGATAATACCCATGAAGCTCCAACCCCTTATTGTCAATACTCTAGACGTGCAATAGCCTAGAGTTTTATTGCTTATCCTCTTTCTCTTTAAGTGATTTACTAATTAAACTCATTATACACAATCACCACGACACATACATACACACATTACAATTACACCATAAATCTCTGTTATACTGTATTTTTTTTAACCTTTTAATTTTCATCTTAACTTTTAAACCTGTTGAACAGAGTCAACTACCCTCATCACTAAGACTTGAAATTCACCTTTACTTAACTCATACTATCGGTAATGGAAGAGTAATAATAAACAACCTCAAGGATTAATTAACAAATTAATTCCAATTTAATAAATCAAGATTTCTCACCATATATAATTCTTTCTCAATTAGTATTGACAAATCATAATTATAACTCACCAACAATACCAAATCATGTCCCTAATATAAAGAACATGAATTTTTTCAAATGAATAACCAAACAATCTCATATAAATGATTCCCTAAACATGATACTAAGTTTGTATTTCACCCTAGATCATGCTCCTAAAGGTAACATTTTTTGTAACTTGTACGGACCTTGAGTAAACCAAGAGAGTGACCATTTTCTCTATAATTATGCACCTTCTACGAATTGCTTTCCTACACCAAATAATACAACCTCAAATTGCTGTCCTACACCAAATAATACAACCTTAATCAATATACCAACAATACCAAAGTTACAGCAATCATATTAAATTTTTGAAGACTCTAATCCACTCAAATGTGTACTCCCTTGATTTCAAATGCATAAAAACACGACATCTAATCATCAACACCACATTATGCTAGACAACCAATACCAACATTAATCTAGCAGAGCAACATCAAAATCTCCTTTACGCCACAAAATATGCAAAATTGGCATATGTCCACTCAAATCCAATAATCATTCTTAACACTATAACATGTTGATCAAAATTTCAAAGAGAAGACATAAAATAGTGTAGCTTAACATTTCCATTTGGTAGACATCAAAATTTTAACGACCCAATTCTAGTAAATGGAAATTTCAATCACATGCCCATAATTTCATGCAAGAACTAGCTTATTAAAGGTAATTTGCTACAAAACCACGGTAGTGTTAAAGAGTAAAGCCAAAAAATAATTCTCCCAGAATATTTCTAATTGTTCTCAATAAGCTTATGATCCTTAAAATACTCCTCAGTTAACCCCACCTCATGCTTTGTCTTGACGTCTTCATAGAGGACATGCATTTGACATCTCAAATAGATAAAGACACTTAAATTTGGTGCTAGAAAATGTTATGCCAAAACATGGCAGCATAGAATGCCCATACTAAACAACAAATACCTTAGCGGGATCTCACTTTTCTACAAAGTCCAAGTAGCGCCAACCTACATTCCTTAAATACAAGACCTATGCATCAACTATACAAACATTCACAAAATTACAAAGTGTAACAAAATCAACATCATAAGTTAACAAAAATAAATTACAACCCAAACAATCAAAGATAAATACAATTTCATTATCTCATAACACATAATACATAAAAATTAAGGGGAAGCAAAGAGGAGAGGAGGAGGAAGGAGAAGAGGACCGGTTGAGATGGCTGGTTGCGGCGGTCGATGTTGGTGCAGGAGGGGCGGCAGCAAGTGGGGCTAGTGGCGGCAGGCAGGGGTAGCAAGCAAAGGAATTGGTTCAATGGGGTTTACAAGTTTAAGGGTTTTTCATTTTATTTTTTTCTTACTTTTATACTTGAATGGGTTTAAGGTTTTTGGGGCTTTGTTTTATTTTTTTTAGTGTTTAGTATTAAGTAAACTTGCTTAGGTTCAGGTAATTAAGGATTACTAGGTCTCATAGAATTTTGGGCTTGATGGGTTTCCAGAGGGAAATTATCTTTTGTAAAAAAAATTGGTTTAAGTTTTTAATAAATATTTACATTCTAACAAAACAATGCATTATTAATATAGAAAATATGTATATGTATAGAAATATATAAGTTGCCAAATATATGTTGATGCACATAAAAATATATTTTCGGTTAAAAAATATAGTCAAAATTTGATAATTTTACGGGGATTACACGAAGACACGGACAAGCTTGAATGGCTTGTGGAATAAATTATCTCCTCACTGGTGACCTCAAGCTGTCTTCCCGTAACAAATCAAATTCGGGGCCTCCAATGTGACAAACTCAATAGGAAAAATCGCCAAACTTAGTCCTAAAACTAGAGAGGTCATTAAAGACTATAAGGGTATTATTAGAATGCTTACGTCGATTTTTAGGCCTATGTTAAGGTAAACATGATGGTGGGGTCATTCCTTAACAACAAGAAAATCATCATGCTTTCTAATTTCATGCTCTTTCTTTGTAGAGTTAAGATTAATCACCACTGCGACTGTGGTAAGCTAATCACCCACCAGATCTTCAGCCCTACTACCAGCTGGTTGCTTGAGCGAGGACTCCTTAGAGATAGGTCCCGATTTCAAGGGATGCCCCTTTTTCAAATGACCATGTCTCAAAGTATTTTTTCTTAGCAATCTTTTCTCCTTGCTGCTTATGAGCCTAGGTGGCCTGCCTTTGAAGGTAAACTTCATACGAAGCTACAACGTTTAAAGTCCAATTTTTTGGTGGAGCATCGTCATTATCGAAATCTAAGAGATGAGTGGAAGTAGAAGGAGGAAGCACTATTCGAAGAGGCTACACATTCGTAAGACCCATAGTGGTGTTGAGCATTAACTGCCCAAACTCCTCATCTTCCTCTTCAATGGGCTTTAAAGTGAGGTTGATTTGATTAGGGATGGGCTTCATCCTTATCAACCAAATGTAATAACCTTGTGTCACGACCTAGCCTGCTTATATTACACATAATTGACATGCGTATTATGTATATATTTTCCATATACGTAATGTATATTTTTTATGTACGTAATATACATTTTTTTTTTGAGCGGGTGCACTGTCCGCCCATTGGAGGCACAATAGGTTCCTTTTGCAGAAGAGGCTTCACCGTCTACTTCCTCTCAACGGGAGACTCGTCCACTAGATCCTGCCACATACTAAGGATCCCCAAGAAGATGAGTGGTGGCAAATTTTTAGATTATCGATCTAGTCCCTTCGTGTGATCCACCAAGTACATGGGCAGATTTGTGGATTTCTTCTTTCCCTAATTTCTCGTAGTCAATTATTTGTAGGTCGTAAACTAAGATAGATCAGGTTAGAAGTGGAGTAGATTGAGAACAATATAAAAGGTCAAATGAGTAGAATTTTGAGAGCTTACTTTGGAGTAAAAGAGGCACTTAGGCCAATGAAAGCTATATGGATTAATGCCCCATGGCTATATTTGACACCTTAGTGTTTTAATATATATATATATATATATATATATATATATATATATATATATATATATATATATATATATATATATATATATATATATATATATATATATACACGGGAGGGATCCAATGAGAAGGGTGCTTAAAATAAGAAGAGATTTTAGCCATTCAAATGGTAAGATCCAACGCTAGAGATTTCATGTAAAAAAAAATAGTTACTATAATAATAAAAATAATAACTATAATAATAAAAAGAATCATTATAAGTGAAAAAAAAATATTTGGTCACTATAAGTTAAAAAAGGGTCACTATGAGTACATAAAATATCATCCTTTGGATTTAGGAGATGAAGAGTCAAGATGTCTTCTCATCCTTCTTATTTTAAGTACCCTTCTTATTTTAACTTTTACCTTATTTTAACCCAATTATGACATCCCTTCTCTCCTACTTCACACCTCAGAATGCACCGTTCTTATTCTTATAGAGAGAAACGCGCTTTCACATCTTCTTAACCCGAAATAGCTGGGGAGAGGAAAGGTTCCTTTTTTGAGGATACTCCCGGGAACAGATCCAATGGAGGCGGGGTGGGGCCTGTAGCTCAGAGGATTAGAGCACGTGGCTACGAACCACGGTGTCGGTGGTTCGAATCCCTCCTCGCCCACAACCGATATATATATATATATATATATATATATATATATATATATATATATATATATATATATATATATATATATATATATATATATATATATATATATATATATATATATATATGTAAAAGTTAAAATAAGAAGAGTACTTAAAATAAAAAGGATGAGAAGACATCTTGGTTCTTCATCTCTTAAATCCAAAGGATGATATTTTATGTACTCATAGTAACCCTTTTTTAACTCATAGTGACCAAATAATTTTTTTAACTTATAATGATTATTTTTATTATTATAGTTACACTTTTTATTATTATAGTAACCATTTTTTATTGGTATAGTTACCATTTTTTTACGTGAAATCTCTAGCGTTGGATCTTATTATTTGAATGGCCAAGATCTCTTCTTATTCTTTTTATTTTAACCACCCTTCTTATTGGATCCCTCCCATATATATATATATATATATATATATATATATATATATATATATATATATATATATATATATATATATATATATATATATATATATATATATATATATAAGGGCAATATCGTAAAAAAAGTGTGAAATACATATAAAATATGGGCGATATATAGCGATCCACATATTTTAACCTTTTTATTTCAATCATATTTTTAATTTTCTGATATTAGGTCCTATCAATGGTTTGAATTCAACTCAATGGATTAAATTCTAGTCGATTTCATTTTTGTGATCTACTATAACACATGCATTGTAATTTCATTTTTTCAAATAGTTTTTTTTTTCTTCTAAAAACACATTACAGTGCTTTAAGTTATTACATTTCATCATATTTCATTAAAAATTATTTTCTAAATTATTGGTTGTTGAAACAATAAATGTGTTTATTAGTTACATGGGACTTAATCTAATTTTTTTAAAACTAAAGTTATATACTAATAAATATCTTAGTCTAACAATTATAATCAATATATAAAGACAGAGTATAAATATTACAATCTAAAATCACCCCAACAACAAAAGTACAATAGTATACAGTCTTACGCACAACTAGGGGTGTCAATTTGGGTCTACGGGTTAGTTTTGGGTTAACCCATTTCGGGTTGGTGCTTATTGATTAAGGTTAAATCGGGTCAATTTTGCCTATCGAGTCAGGTCAGATCGGGTCAAATCGGTTATTTGCTTGCTCGGTTTTGGTTCGGGTCAATATCGGTTCAAGTCAATCTTGGTCGGTTCTTAGATGAATTATAACGTGTTATTTCGAATTCATGTAGATTTCGACATGGATGTTCCACAAAACCCAACCCGATGGATAATTTAAAAAAATTTATATTTTTTGGGACAGGTATCTGACCGGCTAAAAATGACTAAATATGGGTCGGATAATGGGCCGCTATATATTACAACCGGGTACCCGATGACTATTAAAATTTCAGGTCAAATTAGTTTCGGATTGACTGTGAGATTAAGTCGGTTTACTGATCATATTTTTTTCTTTGTCATAATAAAATCAGATCCATCACATCAGTTTTGTCGTTCTAGCGCAACTAGTCCACTTCCCCCTCTTCCAAAATCAAATTTACAACGACGACTTCGCAGCGACTTTTCCAATCTCTCTCTCTCGTCACAACCTCAAGCTTCTCTGCTCCAACCACAACAGCGCAACTATGCCCAACAAAGGCGGCTTCAACCTCAAGCTCGAGGTTCCACCCGATGAAGATTCTCTCGCCAAATTTTTGTACGATTTTGCTACAATTAAATCAGGAATGCATTTAATTTCATCCTCTCCTCTCATCTTTTTTTTTTTGGTTTAATTTTCTGATTTTTATTTTTATTTCTTGAATTTTGAATTTGGTGTTGACTTAGAACTCAAAGTGGTACATTCCGACACGGCGATCTTTTGGTTAACTTGGACGGAGTTCGAATCGTCTCTCAAACTGCTGATGACGCTGTAATTTCTCTACTTGCTTCGTTTTTTGAACTATTGAAACTTTACTTTGATTTTCTGATCTCATAATTTATTTAACTTTAATTTTGAAATGAAATTTCAATGATTTTCTGGTCACTGAGTCTGTAGTTTTGTTGGATTTTCAATGAAATTTAACTTCGGTGTGATTGTGGATGTTGTGAAATGAATGGCTTAGTAATTTGTTTTACTGTTGAGTTACATAATTAAGCATAGTTGGTAGTTAAATATTGAAAATTCAGTTCAATGATTGAAAAGACGGACATGTTTAAGCTGTATGGTGAAGTTCAAAGTTCTAATTTGGTATTTGTTTGGAGGAAGTGTTTTCAATTTTGAGACGCATATGAGATAATTTGGATAATGTAGAGCTTGGGGTTTCATTCATGTGGATGATTGGGGTGCTCGCATGCGATTTTGAACACTGGTGTATAAGAATCAATACTGAACCACAATGCCTGGTCTAATAACTAGCACTAAGGACACCAAAACTCGTTATTTTCTTCCTTTTTGTTTCGATACCTGTATAGTGAATTGCAACTTTGCTAGTAGTCTTGGTTTTGGGTTCCTTAACTAACTGGTCACTGCCAACTGTTCGGTGTCCTCAGCCTCCATCCCCCATTAAGCCGTTGGACAACCAGATAAGCCTTGCTGATGTAGACACTATTAAGGTCATTGGCAAAGGTAGCGGTGGATTTGTACAGCTGGTGCGGCACAAGTGGACGGCACAGTTCTTTGCTTTGAAGGTAAGGATTTGATGAAAGTACTAGATCAGTGGGTAGTACAAATGGGCTTAACAGCTCCGTGCAGTATCAGATCTATTGGTTTTTACCATGTCCATTTTGTCTTGTAAAATTGTGAAACTTTATATTTTTAATTTTTAATTAATATTTTATGGGATTTATTGTTAATGTATTGTATATATTCACGCTGAAAAAAGGGTATACGTGAACCTCGTTTCTTAGAAGTCTTTATATTATGTTGATCAGTCAAAAATGTGATCTGTTTTGTTAGGTCTTTATCTTCTAAGGCTTGGATGTTCAATGAGACATTAGGAGTAGTAATTTTTGATAGATATACTTCTCCTCTCCCCTCCATTGAAAAAAAGGAGGAACTGGAACAGAAAATACTGAAGTGAATGTAAAGGATAAAACATAGGATCTATTTCAGTTGCACTTACTTAAAGTAGCTCAAGGAACCTCAATTCTTTTAGAGGTATAGTTGAGGACCCAGAATCCCTGTTTGATGGTCCTAACGTAGATTCTGCTTGATAGTACGGAGTAGGACGCAGTTATCAATAACTATTCCATTACTCCTTATCTTTGTTTCTCATGTACGGAGTTGGAGAGTTGTGTAGGTTAGCTACAAACAATTGACTATGCCCGAAACTGCTTTAAAAAGAATGTTTAGGTATAGCTCTTAAAGATGATTTCCCTTGTGAACCTTCAATCAATATTTTTGGTATTTGATATCATATACTTCCTCTGTTTTTTTTTTTTTTACTTGCAACACTTCTCAAAATACGCTTATCATTGTACATATTAACTGTTAATATTTTGAATTATACGTAAGTAAAAATTATAAAAACTTAATATATTGAAACTGTATATCGAGAAGAATTTAACAAGATCTCACATGACTATATTTTTTCTTAAGGATAATTCACTAAAAGAAAGTCAAAGCCAAATTTGTAAATAGTGCAATAATCAAAATGTTGTCAGGAAAAAAACAGAGGAAGTATATGAGTATGGAGCTTTGGCAGTTCTACACATTCATTACAATTGTGAAAAGAATGAAAACAGAGATTAAACATGTGCATGGAAATGTATCACAAGGTGATGATTGTTACTAGGCATCAATTTTGCTTCTTACTTTTTGGCAAATTTCCTGAAAGAACAGTCACAGTCCTGAAAATATAGCTGCTAAACAACTTGTCCATATTATCTGAGTGTTATGTAACAAAACTGAATCCTTCTGGAAGAGTTTGCCAGCATAGGTAGCAGATTATTTGCCAATTTATAATACTGTCCTCTCATAGGCCCTCTTTTCCATCTGAAATATCCAGTTGAATATATACCTTTATATGTACTCTGCTTTTTAAAAGTTTGTTTTTAAGAATTACCTAGTTCTCCTTGTTATCTGTCTTTCTGCCCACTCGGTATTTACGTAGCACACCGCCGCATAGTTCCTCAATGAGATTTTGGTTTCGCTACCATCAGGAAAGCGCTGATTTTACTTCCAGACTACTTCAGAATTGTTCATGAATGAAGTGTTATTGCATATAGAATATTTCGATATTATGCTTCATGCCCTTTCCTCCTCAATGTTAAGAAATTGTGAATTTTCTAGATCCATTACCTTGTTTTTACAAAGTGTGGAATGGACTGATTGCCTTGCACTTAAGTGGGGTGTAACTGTAGCACTCCTTATGCCCTTGTTCGCAATTGGCATCTACTGAAAGATGTACCATGTACAAGCTGAAAGTAAATATGCTACTTTTGACCACTTGTTTTCTCTACCTTTCTCCTACTCTGGGAACCATACCAACCTCCATACGCCCTTGTTTGCGATTTATACTATATGTATTATGAACTTTGCTCTTATGGTTAACTATGCATTTCTACAACATCTATTATTTTTGGATGTATATATGTATATGCTTTTCTTTTATACTTGAAAGAAAATCTGTCTGTGCATTCCAAAACCATCTCTCTAAGTGGTCTTGACTAGATTTGGGGTATGGCTGAAGTTCTAACTCTTGTTCACATGACTAACCTCAAAATGTTTTCGTATTTAAATTGGAATTTTTTTGAGAACAACTGGTTTTATACAACTCTTGGTTGCAACTACCTTATTAATATATTCTTTATAATTTGAAACAAATACCTATTATCAACTTTTTTCCTTTGTAGCAATTCTAGTATATCTATGCAACCTCTCTTCCTTTTTCTAAATTGATTTCTGTCCCATTTTCTTAGATTCACCATTCAGATTTCACAAAAAAATTGAGTTACTTCAAACATCCATGCAACATGGTTTACGAATACGATGCTTCCATGTATTGATGTTTCCATTATGTAGGTGAGTAATAGGTAATAACCCTTAAATTTTTTGTCAATAAGCATTAATATCCATTTTAGGGATATCACTTTGTAGGGCTTTTTTATTTTTAGTTTTTAAATGTAATGTGGATTAGGGTTTTAATTTGATTGCTTTAATTTAGGGATTTAGGGTGTCCAACTAATAAGGGGTAAAATAGTAAATTAATATGTTCATAGGGTGTAAAGCACTGTAGTGGACTCTTTGAATGGAGTCATTGATTGATTCTATCATTTGAAAGTGTTTCCAAGAAAAAACTTGTTGATAGGCACTCTCATCGTTCCTTTTTGTTCTACCAACTTTCTATTCAATTCAACTTAATTCTATTTGTGGAAGACACTCCTCACAGAATTTGTCCACCTTTTCCTTACTTACACCCACTTACTACTCTCTTGGTTTATCCACATTTTTCTTACACACTCCCAATTTCCTTGGTTTACAAGGTTACTGGTTAGTAGAACAAAAATGAACTGAGGAAGTTGTTTTAAAAAAGAAATTAGGTAGGTTGTTTTTTCCACTAAGTTGTACAAAATATTTAGCTCCCCACATTGAAAAAATACATCCTATGATTTGATATTATTGAGTTTTGACATTAAAATTGATATTCAGATATAAGACTCTATGTTGATCACAACTATGTGAGATGTATATTGTTTCATTTTTATACAGACTAACGCAGCCTTACTTTCAGGTTATTCAGATGAACATTGAAGAGTCTGCTCGCAAGCAGACTGCACAAGAACTGAAAATCAACCAGTCTCTTGAATGTCCCTATGTTGTTGCTTGCTACCAGTGTTTCTATCAGAATGAGGCTTTTTCAATAATTTTGGAGTACATGGATGGGGGATCTCTTGTAGATTTATTGAAAAAAGTTAGAACTATCCCTGAAGAATACCTTGCTGCTATCTGTAAACAGGTAGATAGTATGCAATAATAAACTATCTTTAGATATTTGTTCCAGTTCCGAAGCTGTTCACTGGCCTTATGTTAATATTAATAAATTCTGATTGATTCTACATCTTTTAGGTGGTAAGGGGTATGCATTATCTTCATCATGAGAAGCACATCATTCACAGAGATTTGAAACCATCCAATTTGTTGATAAATCATAGAGGAGAAGTCAAGATAACTGATTTTGGAGTTAGTGCAATTGTTGCAAGTACTTCTGCCCAGGCAAATACTAAAATTGGGACCTATCACTATATGGCTGTAAGATCTACCTATATTATTCTGGATGCTCAGTATATATATTTTTTTTTTTTTTTGAGGTTTTGAATATTGTCTGTGATGAATCTGGTGGTTTTTCCTGATTATCACCTGCATTGATGTTATGCAGCCAGAGAGATTCAGTGAAGATACCTATAATTCCAAGAGTGACATTTGGAGCTTTGGTCTGGTTGTGCTTGAGTGTGCAACAGGAAAATTTCCCTATCCCCTACCAGATGAAGATGATGGTTGGATTAACTATTTTTCAATTATGCAAACCATTATTGAGCAGCCACCACCGCGTGCCCCCTCTGAACTGTTCTCTCCTGAGTTCTGCTCATTTGTAACCTTGTGGTATTTCCCGCTCTCTACCTTGATTATTCAGGTTTAATTCCATGTTTTTGAGGAACCTTCTAAAAATGGCCTGAAGTTTAGCATTTTTTATCAATTATATACCAGAAAGACCCAGCAAAAAAAGAAATATAATATATTGAGCTATTCTGTAAATGTCTCCATGAACTTGAAATAATTGGTGGATTATCAAAAGGTGCGTTTGATTTAAGAAAATGGGTGAATATGAATTTATGTCAAATTAAATGTCATTGCAATTCATAAACAAGATAACTGTCCAACCAGTAAAGGAAGGCTGCATAGACTGTAGATGACCAGTATAGTAGCTTCAGTTTTCTTTTTACAATCCTTGAGTAGCATGGATATTATAGGTTGTTTTGGTGGCAAAGGATCCATGTAACTGACTCACAAAGTGTTATTTGGGCTTGCTGTGATTTGTTTAATAAGAAATATGTAATGCCAGCTCTGTGAGTGTCAGATATATGGGAAGGGTACATCAGGAATTTTCATTATAGTTCAGCAAAAGGTTGCTTGAGTAAATTGAAGAGGGAAATCAGTAAGAGGAGGGAATCATAGTCTACAATAAAGGACTTTAGTTATAGAAATAATATGGAGATATTTGTTTAGAGTTTATATTCTCTAGTTTGCTAGTTGGGAAAGAATCAAGCCTTTTGTAAGCTTCAATATCTTTGTTAGTCTGTCATTCTCAATTTATTAATCAAATCCGGCTTCGTCTTCCCTTAGCTTCCATCAAAGTTTTAGTTAATTTCAAATGACTAACTTTGCACGTCCGACTATCTATTGTCCACTGGACCACCTAGAGAAACTGTTTTGTTGCACCTTCAGCCTCCCTCAAACTGTATAACATGCAGAAGCTGTCAGTGGCATTGCCTGCGTATAGTCTGTGTTTCATACTTTCATATTGCATAGATGTGGAGCCTCTAGAGCTATCAGTCTATCATTCTCTTCCAAAAGGTTATCGCTAAAAGATAAAATGCCAGGAGTAGATACCAATCTTTGCTAATTTATAGCTGATATGTGGAGGAGCGAAGGACTCTCCTAATCTCCTATTACCTTTCGATTACGCCAAGGATAACTTGAGTGAAGTAAGAAGGTCTTCCCAGATGAAGTACCATGATGTTTGTTTTTTGTGGGTGATATTGTTTTGGTGGATGGACTAGAGCAAGGGTGAATACTAAGTAGAGCAATGTAGACAATGAAATCTAGAGGTTTTTAGAGTGTCATATTAGGATTGTAGGAGGCCTAAGTGAAAATATTGTGACTTTAGATAGAGGAGTTATTGATAAGCGAATATGAATCAGTTTAACAAAGGAATGGAGACATTAATAAATATGTACTCAAAGAATAAATGAAAGTGACTCAAATGGAGAGCGATTTGATTATTGTGTAATTGTAGTGTACCCTTAAGATGAAAGAGAATTCTATAGGACAACAATTACACCATTGTTGTCGTATGGGTAAGAAATATTTGGCTTTCAAAACGGAGCATTTTCAAAGGTGAGTGAAGTATAGATGCATATATTGAGGTGGATGTCTGAGAATACCTTGTGGGGTAGAACTAGAAATGTGGATATTTAGGAGAAATTTGAAGTGGTAGATATTGAGGATATGATAAAGAGAATCGGATATGATGGTTTGGGCATGTGAGACGTCGATTAATAGAGGAAGGCAAAGGATTAGGGTAATGGAGATTTCAATTGCAATTCAAGAAGGTCAAAGATTCTGCCCTTATAGCTTATAGCATACCATTGTCCTCAATGGAGCATAATCCTAGGATCCCTTTGCTTACCAAGCCACTGCAGCATCCTTCTCCATACCAGCTAGACAGAATCTACAGATAATGATTTAGTTGTTTTTACCTCGTCAAGGCTTAAGGCTAACAGAAGAATAGATCTTTATACTTGTTTCTTCATTTGCAAAGGGGTCAGGTGGTATTGAAGAGTGAAGAGCATACTTGTATAGGGTGTATTGCTGTGGCTTGAGGGAAATTTTACTATGAGCTTGTACTCTAAGAATCCATCGAACGCAAAAATTGAGGTGGGATGCGTTTTAGGCATTTAACATTTAAGAGGGGGTCTTCGAAATTGCTTTGATATCAAGCTTGGTCCCTCACTATCCCTTTTTGATATTGAAAAAATGATTGCAATCACAATTTTGTGGTCAGGCATCTATCTGTTTGATAAGCTTTCTCCATCTTGCCAAGAGATTAATTTATGTGGAGAAGCAAGTAATTCTTCTGAGTATCGAATTTCAAGGAGCTTTTTTGACATCCAAAGCAAGGGAATATCAGAATCTTGCTAAGAATCAATATACAAGGGAAGGGCAGTTTAGAGAATGATTAATAGTTCTGTTATTAGTAGCTATGGAAGAAGATAGTTCGCTAAGAGAGTAGTAGCTCTATAAATATAGCTAATCAAGGAGGGGAAAAATATGTTGAGGATTGATGAGAACTTAGTTAAGCATTTAGGTAGAATTAGGAAGACATTCAAGTCTCTTGATCACTTTATAATCTTTGATTTCTGTATTTACAGCTTTATTAATCAAACTTGTTCTGTATTAATCATGTCTTAGCTAAGTCAATTCTTAGCAAGCATCCACACATTCATCAGCTTTGCAGACATCCTTGGTCCAGGCAGCAAAATCATAACCCTGTGAGCCCCCATGATCTATGGGTTTGTAGACTTCCTTCCTGCCAGGGGATGAAATTGTTCCCTGTCTTACTTCCCTCACAAGAAAGTAAATTAGTGCGTATTTACCTCCTGTAGGAGCTTGATAACCAACTATCAACTGCATATATTGAAAAAATTAATCAGACTTGATAAGTTTCCCTTATGCTGCAGCATAAACTTGGTGAAACCAATGAACCTCTACACTCAATTTATCCAAGGATAGACGAATTGATTTTTAGGGATCCTAATAGAATGAGCTCCAACATTTCAGTCCCTCAAAAATGAAGCGTATCTATTAGGATCTTTAAACATATTCTTTGTCAGAGACATCATGATTCATGGATTCCATTTTGCATTAGTAGTAGTAATGACTGGATTACTAAGACTGTTGGTTGAATCAATTTCTTACTTGTGTTTCCCATAGGATATTTGTGCTTGCATGTCCTAGGAATTTATATTACAGCATATAAATTAATATTGAGAAACTGGAGTGAATCCTGAAGTAGCAAAATTTTATTCCCTGCTCTCTCATTTCCTTAAGTCTGCATGAGTTTTATAATTTTTTTAATTCTAAATTTTGGTTCATTTAAACAGCCTACAGAAAGATCCAAGGGCTAGGCTTTCAGCTCAACAGCTAATGGTATGTGGCTCAAATTTTTATGCTTTCTGAGAAACTAATTAATTTGGATCAGAGACGTTTTCTAGTTTTGCGGCTATTGTGAATTTCTAGCTGATTCCTTATGCATAATTCAGGAACACCCTTTCCTCAGTATGTATGATGACTTGCATGTTGATCTCGCATCATACTTTGCCAATGCTGGATCTCCACTCACAACCTTGTAGGATCTGTTCTGGTAGGTCTTTGATTTTATACAATTGAAACAATCACTTGATAATCTTATTCGATTTTTAGTCAAAGACTCAAAAGGTGAAATTTGTGGGAACTGGCCTCGTTTAGAAGGAAAAGCTTGTAAAAGTGGTCATCTAAATCCTTAATTGAATCAAGCAACTGTGACGACTTATGGTAGCTAAATGTATCTATTTAATTGTAGTTTCTGGCGCATAATTCCAATTATTTGGAATTCAGACTCCAATAATTAGGTACAAAAACAAATAGCGCTGAGATTGAGGCTATTTTCTATCATCGCAAAAGAAATTAGAGAGGAATACTGGACCCAAAAACCACAAACAGTACCTGACAAGTTGGTGGATTATTAACGGATGCTAGTACCTAGAGATTACTTAGTGAGAGAAATATAATTTTGTTCATGACGAAAAGCTTTTGAATGATGCAGTTGAGGCATTGAAATGATCAGCTGTGCAACTACAGAAACTGTCATTCTGTCAACTGTAGGTCTCAATTCCTTCAGGTTTTTAGTGTCTTGTCTTATTTATTCATGCACATATGTATTTCTGATGTACGAATATTTTCTGCTGAGCTTTGGTTTGGGATCAGCACTGTGGATCTTCGCTTCCAGAAAATATCTTTGTTTTGGTCATGCACCAGTTCTATTTCTTTTCCTTTCCTTTCCTTTTTATTTTATTTTTTAAAATTTTTGAAGGATGGTTATCCATTCTTTAGGTGAGTCTAAATATGGAAATGCTTTACATTGTTGTAACAGGTTATGGCGAATTTCTCATTACTTCATTAGTATCAGGTCTGAAAGGTTGTGGGATCCACCTTGTCTATTTTTTTGAGTTTATAGGTGAAATGTCCTAAATGCAGTTATTTTACAGTTTATTGATTTATTTTACTCTTTTTTCGATTACTAAATACAGGAGATTATTTTCTAACTACAGATACATTTTATTACCTAAGCAATCATATAGTCCAAATTGCCCTTTGATTTTCTTTTGGTTCCCCAATACTTTGTTTTATGACATAAAAGCTTTCATATAGCACTGTTATTTCTTTTGTTTTACCCAGGTGATTCCATTTTAGTTTAGTGCGGAGTAGTAGGCAATTCTTTCTCTTTTTACTCAAAAAAGGTAATTCTTTCTCTTTCAAAGTTGACCAAACCCAATTAAATGTAATCTAAGTATTACTAAATATATAAGGAGAAACTTTTTCGAGTATAGAGAGCGATTGAAAGAATACATTTATTATAATTTTTTTTTATTATAGTTATCAAAAAAGTAAATATATATATATATATATATATATATATATATATATATATATATATATTAACCATTTTTTTAAGTGAATTATCACAAGTTAGATCTTAACCTTTAAAGAGCCAATGTGTGATAATTCACTTTAAAAAATGGTTATTATTATAATAAAAGGGTCATTAAATGTGAAAAAAATGATTGGGTTATTATAATGTATATGTAAAATGACATATTATACGTTGCATCTATGAGATGAAGAATCAATATATCTTTTTGTCTTTCTCATTTACGAATATATATACTTATATACTATTCTAACTTTCACTACTAATTTTAAATATACAATTTTTATAATGTTATATTTGTGTTGAAGACTACTTTAAATCAATATCAACTTATAAATTATTTTAATTTTTAAAAAATTCCTAATTTATTGAAAAATATTATATATATGAGTTTAATTAGTACTTACTACATAAAATTATATTTTTCAGGATCAAGATCTTACTTTGAATCGATGAGAGGGGGTAAAATCTTATCGGTAGAATTGAATTGTAAGATCATAAAATTATACAAATTAGAGAAAACGGGGAAATCTTAGTCATATATCTTCATTCTATGTACTCAAATAAGATTGTTACAAAAAATTTGAGAAATCCTAAAATTTATGCTTTTTTAGTCCATATAGTCTTAGATAAATATTATATTTGAATATTTTTTTTTATAACCAACATTCTATATTGAGTTAACCTGAAACAACACCGAATTGTTTGAAACTAAAAATGATGATATTGTACATGCCTTTGGTGAAAATCTAAGAAACAAATTTTTAACGCAAAATTAAGAGTTTGAAATGTAGTCAAAATGAATGTTTAGAATTAAAGTAGATAGCTTTAATCACTCATAAAACCTAGTATACACATATTACACCCGTGGTAAGTATGTGAAGATGTTTTCTCACTGCATCCAAAATTTCTCAAATTTTGAAGGTTATATATTATTTTTAAGATACTTTTGAAAACTTTCTAAAATTGGAAAAAAGGTATTGAATATTACGTTCTTTTACCGAGTTTGAAATGGTTCGAAATGATTGAACTTTGAAAGTTATTATACATAAGGGTGAAAATCAATAAAAACTCGAGTAGGACCAAATTATAATAGTTTAAGACCCCGATATCAGACTATTTATTTCAAGACTCGGATTGGATCGAGAAAACTGGTACAAAATTCATACCGACCAATTTAGACCTATTTTTTACTTCTTACCTCATTTGATAAAACTTTGTAAATAAATGTGTTATAAAGAAGAAAAAAATAAATATGAAAACAAATTATTTTTTATGTAAAAAGAATCATAATGGTATAATTTTCCCGCAAATTAAAGGAAAACAAGTAATCATATTATATTTTTAAACGTATTTTATATTAAATTGGTCTAGTCCAATATCTAATTTGGAATGGCATGGACAGGATCAAAATCAGAAGTTAAATTTTCTTGACCGGTAGACCAGATAGGTTATGGTCCATTTTACTTGTTCGGACCCTTTTTTATACAACCCTTTTTATACTTTATTTTTGAGATACTTTTGAAAGTTTTCCAAAATTTAAATAAAAGTATTAAATATTTTTTAGAGTCATTTGAAGAGATTTTAAACCATTTAATACCTTATATTCGATCTGCAAAAGCCTTAAGACGAGTTTAGAACCCAATTGTAGGAATTTTGGAAATCGGTTGAATTGAGTGCAATTTTTAAAGTCGAAGTAGATGGTTCTAGTCATTCCTAAGGCATAATATAATCCTCTATGATTCATGAGTAGCCTATTAAGGTGTTCTTTTATTGAGTCTAAAAATTTCTAAAATGACCAAAATTTGAAGGTCATATTTCGTAATAACTATTTTTAAGTAGTCATTTTTGGAAATTTTATGAAGTTGTCATAATGGTAAAGGGTTTTTATTAAGGTCGTATAAGGGGTTTGAAACCATTCAATGTCTAATAATGAGTATCCAAAAGTCGTAAAACATATAGTGTACCAATTACTAGCATCTTGAAATAAGGATGAAAGGATAGTTTGGAATTGATTGGGATGGTTTCTAAGGGTATTTAGCACTATATGGTCTTAACTTTATGTGATCTAAAAACTAAAAAATTTCCTAAACTTAAGGATAAAATACACGATTTTGGATTTTTTGGTTAAATATATTAAAATCATACGGAATTTAAAATGCCTTCTAAAGTCTATGATCATACAACCATAAATCTATTTAAAAATGTCCTTTGGGGACCATTTCAAATTGGAGAAGGATACTCCTACTTTGAAATAAATGAATTAGACAATACAAATGATGAATTATTTCAAATATTTTATATTTTTCAATTGTTGATAATACTTTTTCAACAATTTTTCTTATTTTTGGGTTTATTTTCATAGATTTTATATTATTTTAATTACAAAAACCTTTAATTTAATTTCCAATGTTTTCCTCTTATTTTTTCATTTTTAAATATTCTATCTAAATTATAATCTTTTATTTAAAAATAAAATATTCAAATAAAATTAATAACCCAATGCATTAAAAAAATCAAGTAGAATTGAGTAGGATCGAAGTGAAATTAGGTAAACATACAGTGAGATTCCAATTCTAATAACACGTATTATAGTTTAAAAAATTCCCTTAAAATTGTATCTTTTAGATATTGTAGCTATTTTTTTGATGTAGCTAAAAAATATGCAATGGTAAACGTCACCGACGTTTTACTCCTTAACGCTAACATTTTAATCACGATTTTGCCATCCTTCCATCATTTTTCAAATTTCACTCACTTTCCTTCACTTACACCCTTCAACAAAGAACCATGCCACTACGGAAGAAAACGATAACCATCGAAGACGGCGGCTTTATTTTTTTTAAACAAAGAACCGCCCAAAATGGGCGGTTCTACTATGTTTCTACGACGGTAGAAATGCCCTATTTGGGAATTCTGTATTTTTTAAAAAAATTATTATTATTTTTATTATTATTTTTGTTATTATTAGTATGCTTAATTATTGTTATTATGTTTGATTATTACTATTGATTTTATTGTCAATATGCTAATATTATTAATACTATTAATGATTAGTGGGTATTAGTAATTAATAATTTTTTAAAAGTAATTATAGTAATAATAATACGTAATTATATGCATGCAAATGAAGGAATTCAAAATCGAATTTCATAAAATATAATTATATGCATGCAAATGAAGGAATTCGAAATTGAAGTTCATAAAATATAATTATATGCATGCAAATGAAGGAATTCGAAATCGAAGTTCATAAAATATAATTATATGCATGCAAATGAAGGAATTCGAAATCTAATTTCATAATATATAGCATGTGTTCATGAAGGAATTAACCATTAGAAATCAAATTTCATAAATTATATGCTATTAGAGGCCTTTTTGGAAAAATAAGTGTACAAATCTCCCTATAGAGAATTTGTCATGCGTATATCTTGAAAAAATACACAATTTTGATTATTACGAGGTTGCGGCCTAAATTATCACCCTAGAAAAATTTTTGCACTACGAATTCACGAACATTTTTTAGGGTTATGAATTATGAGGGAGACTTGGGAAATTTAAGAAAGTTTTATGTGTAATTTTGATTTATGCAACTAAGAGAGTAGGCATATCAATAATATCTCGTGCTTTGGAATTTTTATATTTTAAAGGGTAGAGAGACTTCAATTTAGGGTATAGGTTCGTGGAAGTGGTTTATAAGGGAAATATAGTGTTGGTAGTGTGATAAATGGGAACTAATACCCTCATTTGAGGGGTAATAGATACTCTCATAGGGTAGTTATTACATTCATAATGAGAGTAATAATCAATCTTCTAACTCCTTGTTCTTTCTCATACCAGCACTATAAGATCTTCTTTTCCACATCATACCCTTGTCACCACTAGGGATGGCAATTCAATCCGAATTCGAACCGAGTCCGATCCAATTCGAAGGAAAAAGTCCAATCTAAACCCGTTTAAATAAACTCCGACTCTGAATCCAATAAAAAACTCTGACTCCGAATCCGATAAAAAAAACTCCTACTCCGAATAGGAGATGGGTCAGATTCGGATATTGTATTACATCCGACCCGATTTTGATCTGAGTCCGATAGTCCGATCCGAATGAGTAGTATCAATGCTAGTATTAAAAAAAGCCCAAATATAATAACCCAAAATAAAAGAAATAAAATAAATAAATAAATAAAAAACCATGGTATTTTCTTGTGTTGTATAATTATTTTTTTTTACTTTATATATTATAGATGAAATTAAGAAAAAAAATATAGGTAAGAAAATATTAAATTTAGGATATAATTCGAAGGTCCGACTGATCGGATTCAAAGGTCCGACATGTCGGAGTCGTAGTTTGCGAATTCGGAGTCAGATTCAGATCCAAAACTAAGGTCCGCAAACTTGTCGGACAGATTCAGATTTTGTTAAATCCGCTCTGACTCCGCTCCATTGCCATTCCTAGTCACTACCTCTATTTATCTTTATTTTTCAATATTTGACTTTTTATCACTCTTTGATCTATCTCCCTCAATCCATGTATGGCCTTAATGTGGAAAATTGTACGTTGATATCAAATTCAAGATTTACACGTAAATACCCTCATCTAATGTCCATTTTTCTACTTTTTACGGTTACCAATATTTAGTTTTCATTTTCAAATTGATTACTTTTTATTTAATTTCCAGGCCCATCTTTCACTGATGAATCATCAGTACATGCTGTTTTGCAACTTTCATACCCTAACACTCAACTAGACAAGGTTTGCAACCATAAAAAAATACATTTTTTTTGCCCAAACTTAAATTATGAATATTTTTAATTGTATATTTGCAAAAATTATAAAAAGTTAGTATTTGAAAAATTTACATTGAGACGGATCTTTTAAGACCCTATATAATTATGTTTTTTTTTCCTTATAGATTAGGAAGAATTTATAGTCAAAATTTAACTTTGAAATCTATAGATTCCAAACGAGAAGAACCAAAAGAAACGGAGGGAGTACTATCTTAGATCTGTGCATCTCAATAGATATGTGAAACTCTTGAGAATAACTTCTCACAAAATCTATCATGATGCAATGAGAAGCACGTGATAGATTTTGTTGCACGATTTTGCCTTTGGGAAATTATAGGTCACTTATTCAAGTTAGCTTGTTCAACCATCAGGGAAGCTGTTAATAATTGTTAGATACGGAGTATCAAAGAATCTGGAAAAGAATCTTAAAGAGATGTAAATGCCATACTTTGACATATTTGAACTTGCAAGACTTTTGTTTGAGATACAATTTCAAGCTAGGGTTGGATCTCCTGTATCAAGGTATAGATTAACCCATCACAACCAACCCCTAATGCCATTTGATCCAATCCATAATCATAAGTCAGTCTAGTTCTCCACAAACAATGAACAATTCTTGACTGTAAACTTAATTCAGAATCATTAATCAACTAATACAGATAATGCAAAATTTATTGACCATTTTAAGCTAATTACCAAACTATAAGCGAAAGGACGACATTTTATGTCATCCACTCCACTAGCAGAATATACATAACATATATACAACATGCCATTGCAGCAGCCCCTTACAAAAACCATATGGGGTTAATTAGCTATTTTGTTACCACATAGCTCAGATGATATTTTCTATATCATGTCTACAGAAATAACAAAGAACCATAAAACTAAGACTTTAAGAAATATTATTAACACCACTCTCAAATAAGGTGGCGTTCCCTACAAGTTTAGCATTTCAACTTCCTATGAGGTTTCAAATCTACCACGATAACTGTAATGTTATCCTTGCTACCTTTTTGTAAAGCAAGCTTGGCGAGATAATCAGCTGCAGCTTGAGCGGCCGGATCAACACTCTTTCCCCGCTCCAGAGACATGCTGGCTCCATTCTTTTTATGCCACAGCAATATTCGCCTCCGTGCGGCTTCACAGGCTTCTTCATTCGTCAGCACATCCCATAAGCCGTCACTGGCTAAAATGAGGCAATCATCGTCCTTTAACCTAGGAATAATCATTACTTCTGGATCTGGAATAATCCATGGCTTTAGATATCTGTCCCCTGTAAAAGCAAAAGAATAGTACAAAAGTGTAACTGAACTGAAACAAATAATTCCCTCCTTTCCTGAATAATTAAGAAATATTTGATGGGGTTCTTTTCAAGGGATATAGCTAAAACATCATCCAGAGTACTATATGAATCAAACAAATTTTTGAACACTGTAAGGTCTGTAACACCAAAGTGACAAAACCATGCCATCATTTTACAACCCTGACATGCGTATAATTATCCATGTTTATTATCCCCCAAGTTTAGATAGTGGTTTTACTTGTTTATGATAATCAGCGGGATTGTCTATCTTGAAGTTTTAATTCGTATTTTGAAGTTGAGTTTACATGATAATTATTATTCTTTCTGTTACACAAAGTATTCTTATATGCTAGTGGAAACCAAGCATCTTAATTCCAACTTAGCACACATGACAAATATGAAATTGGAGTCAAAGTCACACATGCCTTTCATTTAGTATCAACAGTCTACACACCACACATCAGTAAAAATAAGGGGACCTGAACAAAGACCAACCAGAGACTCCACCAATATAGTCTTGTTTAATTTTGAGCCAACAAAAGTTATTACAATTAGAAGGGATTTTTGAGGAGAACCATGAGCAATCGCAGAGTTCGAAGATATAGGAGGTTTGTTATGTCATTCTATAACTTTCCTTCAACAGATTTAGCCAGCATCATACAAAATAAAATCCCATTTCTCCTTTCCACAGATGGTAATTTTAAGAGAAATAAAGAATTTAGGGCAATCTTTGGGTAACCAGAGTTGAAGACGAAGGCAGCCATGGGAGGTACTCTTATCAGACATCCAAGGGGAAGCAAGGCAACACTCAGGTGGTGGTGCGACAATCCAATGTCCCATTGTTCATCTTGAGGATCAAACCAAGAGCTTTTCTCTACTAACTTTTGCGGTTTTAGTTGGTATATGAATTTGAATACACTTATTAAAATGCAAGATCTTACAACTCATGTGTGATTGTTATCTATCAAAGTATAGTTGTGAGACTTGCTATTTGTCCTTACCTGTTCAGCCTCACTTATCTACAGTATGAATCCAAGTTTATTACAGAATATACATTTGACATCTTGTCTCAACTTATTTTATGATCCCTGCACATGTTAAGCTCAAAAGTTTAAGTTTCTTTGTGTACTAATACTTCCGCCTTATGGTTTTGCTACATCTTTTTTCTACTGCTAAAATCCTTTTGGGACTTGATTTCAAGTTATTAAGAATCTGGAAGAGCACATGTTTGAGTTAAGGTCAATTATGATAGATCAGGTTTGTATAATGATAAATCACAGTACCATGAAGGTCCAAAAAAAAGAATCATGAAGTGCAGCAATGTTGATCATAAAATTTTAACGTACTAGAAGGATACCAGGGAATCTCAACTTATACTCTTCTAGTGGGGTTAATAACAACTAGAAAAAAAAGTTTGTATAGCTATAAATAGTATGAATCTACAGCATAAATGTGGACATATGACAAGTCATTTCTAATACTTCATGTCAAATTAGTTTTGACATTTATGGAGGCACATAGTTTTAGATGATAAGTTTTTTTTATTATTATCATTTGTTATTTTATTGGAAAGGTAGAAATGAAAAATGATAGTGGAATATTTTCTTAATAGAATGTGAAAGAGGTGGAACCTTCACTATTTAGTGTGGAAAGAAAGATGTACTAAATAAATGTGGGTCCTTTCCTAAATTGGAAGTGTTAACTAATTTGGGACATATGAAAAAGATAAGTATAAAAATGGGACAGAGGGAGTATATAAAAGAAAAATGTACATCAATTTGGGTCTTATTGCTTCTTGCACTTATTAGGATAATTGGACAAAGTCTATTGTCTATGCTAAATTATCACAGATTTTATGAAGAATTTTTGGCAACTCAAGCATTTGTTAATATCTAGTTTGTCCAAGGGTAATAGTAATCTACCTTTCATCTGCATTTGATTTTACAGGAATACTTGTATAAGTGACTTCTAGTTTTATGATTCACAAAAAATTTATTATTCTCCAAACTTCATTATAAGTACTTTTCTTGTTTCTGATCATCTAGTTTAAGTCAATCTAACAATGGAATGTGAGTAGAGATAACAAGCATTATAAAATTTTTGATTGACATGTACTTGTGTTTTTCCGTTATTCTATGTTTCAGATAATCCTGAGGTGACTCTGATATGTAATTTCTCTGTCAGGATGCACCTTTTGCAGTAAATTATGTAAATGGTAACATTTTAAGGGCAAGCTACAGGTCAACTACTAGCCAGTCAGTAAATTTAAAGTATCTAAGGAATACTTCATCATAACGTATAAGACACTTCGACACTAATGTAAAAAGATGAGCTCTGTAAAGCTAAATTATTCACTGAGTAAATTTGGACAAGAATCAGTTGAAACCGCGGCAACAGTTAAAATCTATATATGACTTGAAATATGTAATGATTCTTCTGTGATAAGTGAAATCAAAGTGAAAGGACTCCAGATTAATTGGGTCGATTATATTTGAGTTCGGATAGCAGACAGTGTTATGGGTTTCAAGATTTGCAGGA
Organism: Dysphania ambrosioides; assembly: GCA_026401315.1. Classification (NCBI taxonomy): domain Eukaryota; kingdom Viridiplantae; phylum Streptophyta; class Magnoliopsida; order Caryophyllales; family Amaranthaceae; genus Dysphania; species Dysphania ambrosioides. The sequence goes on from CM048667.1 coordinate 6,616,848, forward strand.
TTCAAGATATAATTCACAAGAACTTGGAAGGACAAGTCTGAGCAACCAAAAAACAAACAGTTGCTGCTTGGCAACCCCTAATTTCAAATACGCTGTTGACAGAAGCATGACCGTAGAGCTGGCAGGTCTTGGACCAAAAATCCCCTACCTTAAATAGTGTTTCGTACCATTTTGGAAATTTTTAAAGATCTGAAATCTAATTTAATATGACCTTGTGAGAAATTGCAAGATTTGCATCAGGAAAGAGATACTAATCAACAGATCTATTAACAGCTAGAAGACCAAAATTATACGAGTAACAAAGAGATGCAGAATAACTTTGCAGTGTAAAAATCACTAACCAATGGATCTTGACATTGCAAGAACACCAAAAACACGGTAGCCATTCCACTGAATGACCTTCCCATCTGCAGCTTCTATCCTTTCCAATTCATCTTTTCTGTCAGGCTAGGTAAGGAAAGAGAATAATTAATCATCACAACCCTAACAGCTACTGGAGTGAGAAAAAAATTTAGTGAGTGAAAAGAAAATAACATAAAAACCTACTTTATGGTCAATTGACAATGGCATGGGTGCTTTTGCACGACAGAGCACTGCCCTTGAATCACCACAATTAGCTACTAGAATATGTGTCGAGCAAACAACAGCCACAATAGCTGTCGACCCAACAGTTTCAGGTGAGATGGGTTCAAGACTAGTCTCAGACACATCATCATTCCTTCCTGCACGGCCTTCATGCACTCCTCCAACCTCATCATCAACTTTATGAAAAGCATGAGAGAATGCTTTTTCCCACTGGTCTCCTGAGCTTTCTACAATACTCCCATTTTGGGAATCCATCTTCATAAATTCTATCTCTTCAGCCAATACAACATGGAGACGATCACGACAATAATTAGCGACCTAAACAAAAAAAAAAAAAAATCAAACAATTTGCGTAATTTAACCCTCTGTGCATAAAGAAAAAAACATAAGGGCTATTCTTTTGACTTTAAACAAAATATTAAATATAAACAAGAGGTCCAACAATACACCAAATATCTTAATGTCACCATGGCCACAGGTAGAGATCAAAAGTATATGCAGCGAACTGAAGAATCAATACAACAATATTTGTGCGAAAAAACAAGAAACGATAGACCCCAACAAACAAACAAATATATACAACAATAGGCTAACTTTGGCGCCTTACAATTGAGCAACTTAATGTTGTAAGGCCCCAATAAGACCTATTCAATAGTCTAAAGGAAAGTTCTTTGATAAACAACCACTGAAACATAAAGTTCCAGTAGCAAGTTCACATATCAAAACACAAAGGATAAAAAAGATATAAAAATTAGTTTACCTGAGAACCTCCATGTCCATCATAGACAGCATAGAAATGTGCAGTCTGACCCAAACTTTGACTCATTCCATTCAATACATGGTCACCGGACAATAATTTCATTGGAAGCTTCTGGAAACTAGGTATAGCAGCAAGAGCATCTTCCATCTCTGGTCTCCTTCCACAGATAGATGTGAAACCCCAAAGAGGTACAGAACCCATTTCAAGAATGCAATGGCTGCTCTTAGTTCTGTTGATTTTTTCATGCGAAGCTTCATGAAGACCCATTGTCAAATTTTGACCACGCCCACAAGTATCGTCCACATCAAGATCTTCGGCAACTGCAAACACATTTCTGACAGGCTTTGGAATAAAACTTGATCCTAATATATCAGAATTTTGGACAGCAACTGATAGGGTGTTCTTCTCTGTATCACTTGAGACTGGTGAATTTGTATCAGAATTGAACTCTGCAGCTAGTTCCACGCTATGAATATTGCTATTTTCACTAGCCAAAGAGTGTGAGCAGGACACTGAATCTTCCTCACCAATTTCCTGATCAATCATATCATTAGAAACATCAGACTTATGATTGGAGTCCAGCGTCCTCAATGTCTCCTGCCCAGCCTCATTATTCTTAACACCAAAAGATTTTACAGATAAGCCGACATAGGTAGGCAGATCATCGCAACTAACCTTATTCTCATGTTTGTCTGATGACAAGCTAAAAGAATTCACGTTCAACACAAGCCCAGCAAGCTGCAGAGGGGTACTAATAGCCTTTTCCTCACTTACAAGATTACCAATCATTATCGGCATACTAACAACTTTCGGAATCTCCTCCACAAACTCCATCTATTGCATACCAATTAATGCAGATTCATCTCTCTTTCCATTCCAATGCATTCATACATTAAGCAACCTGATCCCTAATCAAACCCTCAATCACTCAACACCATGGAAAAAACTAACAAGTTTGTCACGCGGACCATGCCGGGTACCTATATCTATATAAAAACCCCTTTGCCTCTCCCCTCACTGTTCCTCACATATACAGTTTGCTAGTCAAGCAAGCAACTATTATGAGCTTCAATACCCATCATCAAAAACCGAACAAGAATCTGATCAGTAGTTGAACAGAAATAAATGAGTACCCAAATCTAATTCAATCTTCTACACTTAATACAAAAATTGCCAAATATTTCTGAAATTTCTTCACTCAATATACTCTTTTCTTTTCACCTAATTCTTATCAACCAAATCAAAACAGTGAAAACAAATATAAAAAAAAAACCCAACAAAAATCAAATCTTTTCAACTAACCCAGATAAATTTGCAGCAACCCAACAAGAAAAATTCATTCTTTTCTTCACAATTATAAAAAAAAAACATGAGGTCGTTATGAAATGGAACAACCAAGACAAAATAAATAATAAAAATCACAAAAATGCCCTTCTCCAAAAAAAAAAAAATCTACTGTGAGTTACCCAGATCTGAGGCAATCAACACACACCCTTCAATCTTGTGGACCTTTCTATTTCACCAAATCACAAAATTTATCTCACCTAGAAAAAAAAATTATAATTATCAGTAATTAAGATATCTTCTAGGAAAATCGAATGCATTAATTTAAATTACTATTAAAAGTAATAATGAAAAAAAAAAGAGAAGGGAAAAAAGAGAGAAAATAAGGGTACAGACAGAGTAGCTTACCAGCAAAAAGAGCTGAAGGAGAGAATGGGGAGATGAAGAAGCAACAAAATTAAATTAATTTCTATAATGAAAGGAAATTAAAATCAATCTAATATGTAGAGAGAAAGCCGGAAGGATTTTTCATGAGCATTAAAAGTGTCTACATACGATTGTCATATCATTAAATTTTTTTATATCTGTTAAATCTATCTAAATGAAAATGATGAATGATTTTGATTCTTAATCATTTTGCTTAAATGTTAATGACATATACTAACATATTTTACCATACTAAAAGTTGATCACACATTTACAACATATATATAATCCTATATAAACTCATATATAAGTATATAACCTCTCCAAATTCTTTAAACCTAAAAATTTTAAACAATATTTCTTTAATAACAATTTTTGACACATGCCTTGAAGCTGAATCTCATTGTAAAAAGCTGAGAAAGCCATTACCTAAAGAACTTGGACAACTTCACTTATGTCGTCAAATGGAAAGAACAAAACACACCCAAAAAAAAAAAAAAATAAAAAAAAAAATAAAAATTGGAGGCACACTGCCCACATCATTACCTTTTTTATGGCCACTGACAATCATATACAATATGGTCACAAGTATAAGAGGATATTTGGTCCTTAAAAACCTCGTTGGTGTCAATGTGAATGAGCTCCAATCCTTTAACCCCAAAATATTGTCAAAAGAATGAAATCAAGGTTATAATATTCCAAAACCAATATATTTATTCAAGGACTCGAAAGCCCTTTTTACAAGCTTTCCAACATATATTACAAGCCCAGTTTCAATTGAAAACGAAAGAGTTATAAACAATGTAGTAAAATCAGACTCGATTCGAATACATTTTAATATGTGGGCTCATACATTATCAAAGTTTTTCGGAATGATCTGACTTCAAAGTTATTGTCTAATAAAAGAGTTATGAACAATTTAGTAAAAGTTGGACTCGATTCAAATACCATTTAATTTGTAGGCTCTAACATTATCAAAATTTATTGGAATGATCCGACTTTAAAGTTATTGGCTAACTCATTTCCTTTTGTTTTTGTTCATTATTATGGTCTTTTTGTATCAAAATTTAAGGCTTTAGTGCGGGGATTTTCACAGTAGAATTGCACTAAATTCAAATCTTTTTGCATGGAACTCAACTCCTTTTGGTTGGCTCTTAGTTTTACTATTGTTTCACCTTAATTCTCTTACATGAAGCGCACTATTGTGTCATATTTAACTTGCTTAACCTAAATTTGACTGTTTTCCTACAAATATAAGTCTTTTCAACATGCTTTCCTATTTTTTGACCTCATAAAACCCAATATTAAAGCTCTATAAACCTCACTTCTCTATATAAACCTCTCAAACTCAATCAACCTCCATCAATCAATATCAAACTTTAATCAAGATCATCTTATTCAACTTTCAATTCATATGACACATTTATTTGACTCTCACGGGTTCTTTTAATTATTCAATTCATCTTTTTATTATGCCAACTATTTGTTCATGATGTAGATCAATGTTTTCACAAAGTTTACATGATTATACATATTTTTAGTAGTGTTTTATGTCAAGGATTTATTTATTTAATTGTGATAATTTTTTATGCATGATTCATGGTTTATTTTTGCATCGATCAATGTTTTGATGCTTTTAATCATGTTTTATTCATTGTGTTATGTTTGTTGTATATATGATTCACCTTTATTTATTTCACTAATCAAGACTTGTATTTACAATCATACCTAAATTAGATTATTATGGACAACCTGTCTATGGAGCATTTTAGCATAATTATTTAATAAAGTATTTACAATAATTATTCTTTTTATGTGTATTAAATCTAATCCTTTTTTAATCGATTGTGTGTTGGAACTTATGTGTTTAAGTGTTTGAAGTTTGTAAAAACAAGAAGTCCCACATTGGTGGGATAAAGAGAGTTGAACCTCTTTAAATAGAGGCTTGGGTCACACCACTTTTTTGGGAGGAAAGGCTTAGGAAGCCAACCAACACACACGCGCGCACGTCGTGCCGTGCCGGCTTGGGTTGTGTTGGATCTTTATTGAGTGAGCATGGTATACTCATTTTTTGGATCGTTTAAAGAACGACTTTTATGTGATTAACGGGTATGTTAATTAAAAGCCTTGATTTGATTAAACGATAACTTTCCCTTAAATGATAAAACGGATCTTTGCGAATCAGTTTTGATTTCTGATTTAATCCTATAACCTCCCATTTATTTTCTGGTTTAAACTCTTTGACTTTTTTTTTTTGTTCTGGCTTGTCTATATATACAACCTTTGATCAGTAATTTCAAAGCACACATAAACATTTTTGCTCTCTTCTCTAATTTTTACTCTCTTCTCTCAAATAATTTGAGTAGTAATAACATTTCAGTGGGTGTTTGTTAGCTCGGTGGTTCTATGAAAATCCATCGATACTTCACTTGAGATGATGTTTTATCCTAGGGAGCATTTGGGGGTTTGTGACTGCTTGCACATTTATATAGGCAATGCCGTGAATATTCTAAAGAAAGCGACATAATCCGAGACTCAGTCTACTCCCGGTAACATTGTTCTTATTCTCTTACAGTTTCATTAATAACAATTTTAGAACATTCTTTACTGCCTTCTATAAGAAAATGTCTACTGAAGAAATGACTTTGTCCAACGACCTCAAAAAACCATTTCGTTTTGAAGGTGCTCACTTTAAAAGATGGAAACAGAATATGATCTTCTTCCTAATTGTTGAAAAAAGTCTATGCACATGTTGTACCTAGACCTATTATTTCTAATAATGCTGATGAAACAGAAAAAGAAAAACCGGCTAAGGATATGGAAATTTGGAATGAAAATGACTTTATATGCCAGAACTATATTCTTAACGGTTTGTGCGATAATTTGTATGATTATTACAATTCGGAGAATTCTGCTAAGGAACTTTGGGAAGCCTTACAAAAGAAGTATGATACTGGAGAAGCTGAGGCCAAGAAGTATGCTGTCAGCAGGTACCTGAAGTTTCAAATGATTGATGACAAGTCTATGGAAGTACAATCTCATGAACTTCAAAGAATCGCCCATGAGATAATTTCTGAAGGTATGGCCCTTGATGAACAATTCCAAATACTTGTGATAATAGACAAAATGCCTTCTTCATGGAAAGACTTTAAGAATAATTTGAGGCATAAAACTAAAGAGTTTTCCCTAGAGAGTCTAATCACACGGCTTTGAAATGAAGAAGAAGCTAGAAAACAGGACCAAAAAGGAGTGGTCTTGCATTTGACTGATATTCCAAAACAATCTATTGCGGTACTCAAACCTACTAGTAAGACTTTTAAACCCAAGAAACGGAATAAAAACTTCAACATAAATAATCAGAATGTTCAAAAGAATAATGGTCAGCAACAATTTCCTTCCCCTAAGAATGGTGCGAGTCAGTTTCTATGTTATCGGTGTGAAAAACCAAGCCATATGGCACAAAAGTGCATGAACATGCCCAACCCTATATCTGTGTAGGCAAGCATAATTGAAGAGTCCCTTGTGGCTATGATTACTGAGATCAACCTTGTTGGTGGGTCTGAAGGGTGGTGGGTAGACATTGGTGCTACACGCCATGTCTGTTATAATCGTCATATGTTTAAAACATAAACTAAAACTACTGATGAAAAGAAAGTATTGTTGGGTGATTCCCACTCCACTAATGTTGCTGGTGTTGGAAATGTTGAGTCGAAGTTCACTTCTGGTAAGAACCTCATTCTGAAAAATGTTTTGCATACTCCAGAGATATTCTTAACATGGTTGGTTTCACTCAAACTATAGGATCTGATTTATTTACTCTTACTAAGAATGGAATGTTTGTAGGAAAAGGATATGCCACTAATGGTATGTTAAAATTGAATGTTGAAACTAAAATTTTTTTATTCTGCTTACATGGTGTATTCTACTGTTAATGTTTGACATGCTAGACTTTGTCATGTGAACAAAAGACTCATAAAAAATATGAGCAACTTAGGATTAATTCCTAAACTCTCTATTGATGATTTTGACAAATGTGAGTTTTGCAGCCAAGTTGAGATCACCAAGTCATCTCATAAATCAGTTATGAGAAGTACAGAGCTATTAGACTTGGTCCATTATGATATTTGTGAACTTGATGGCATGTTGATTAGAAATGGGCAACGATATTTTATCACTTTTATAGGTGATTTTTCTGACTATACTTGTGTCTATCAGACGAGGAATAAAAGTGATGCTTCTGAAATGTTTAAGTTGTTTGTAACAGAATTTGAGAATTAGTTTAAGAAGATAAAAAGACTATGAAGTGATCATGGAACTGAATATGATACTAATGCTTTTGTGGAATTTTACAATTCACATGGTATTATTCATGAAAGGACTGCTCCTTATTCTCTAGAAATGAATGGTAAGGCCAAAAGGAAGAATAGAACACTAACTGAGTTAGTAGTTGCTATAACTTTGAATTCTTGTGAAGCTTCTCATTGGTGGGGAGAATTTCTTCTTACTGTTTGTTATGTCTTGAATCGTGTTCCAAAGAATAAGAGTAAAGTTTCTCCTTTTGAAATTCTACGTAGCAAACAACCTACCATTTCTTATTTCAGAACTTGGAGATGCCTAGCATATGTCAAAATTCCCAATCCTTAAAGAGTTAAGCTAGCTAGTAGAGCTTATGAGTGTGTATTCATTGGATATGCTGTGAACAGTAAAGCATATAGATTCTTTGATTTGAATGCACGTGTGGTTATTGAATCTAATGATGCAGACTTTTATAAGCATATGTTTCCTTTTGAATCTAGAAATAGTGGGGGTATATCCTCTTCTATTGCTCCCGAAGTTAGGTTAAATACACTAGAAAATGAAGTTGAACCAGAGCTAAGAAGAAGCGAATGGGCCAGAGTAGCAAAAGACTTTGGTCCATATTTTGAAATTCTCAACATAAAGGAGGATCTGTCAACCCTCCAAGAAACCTTAACCTCATTTGATGCAGATTTGTGGCAAGAAGCTGTAAATAACGAAATGGACTCACTTGAGTCGAATCGGGCTTGGCACCTAACTGAATTTCCACATGGATGTAAGACAATAGGTTACAAATGGGTTTCAAAACAAAAACTAAAGGTTGATGGCACTGTTGATAACTATAAAGCTCGTTTGGTAGCTAAAGGCTACAGACAAAGGGAAAATGTTGATTTATTTGATACTTATTCACATGTAACTAGAATAACATCTATAAGAGTACTAATATCTCTTGCTATATATCATAATCTTTTAGTGCATCAGATAGATGTTAAGACATCATTTTTAATGGTGAGCTAAAAGAAAAAATATACAAGGACCAATCAGAAGGATTTGTGATCCAAGATCAGGTCAGGAGCACAAGGTATGTAAGTTGGATAAATCCCTCTATGGTCTTAAACAAGCTCCTAAGCAATGGCATGAAAAATTTGATAACTTAGTCATCTCACATGATTTTAAGATTAATGGTGGTGACAAATGCTTATATATAAAATCTGAGAATGACATTTGCACTATCATTTGTTTATATGTCGATGACTTGTTAATTTTTGATTCGAATATTCATGTTGTGAAAATGTGAAGTCATTATTGAATTTAGAGTTTGATATGAAAGACCTAGGGGAAGCGAGTGTAATCCTTGGAGTTAAGATTACCACATCTGAAAAAAGGAATTTCTTTAGATCAATCTCATTTTATTGAGAAAATTCTAAAGAAATATGGTTACTATGACTGTAAATTTGCATGTACTCCTTACAATTCTAGTGTAAATTATTTAAGAACACTAGTGATGCAGTAAGGCAGCCATAATACGCAAGCATCATTGGCAGTCTTCGGTATGCCACTGATTGTACTAGACCCAACATTGCCTATGTCATGGGATTACTTGGAAGGTTTACAAGTTATCCTTGTATTAAGCATTGGCATGCTATTGAGAGGGTCATGAGGTACCTGAAAAGGACCATGACCCTAGGATTACATTATGAGAGGTTTTCAGCTGTCTTAGAAGGGTATAGTGATGCTGATTGCAATACCTTATCAGATGATTCGAAAGCTACTAGTGGATACATTTTCACTATAGCTGGTGGAGCTGTGTCTTGGAAGTCTAAGAAATAGACTATTTTGGCTCAGTCCACCATAGAGTTAGAAATGATAGCACTTGCTACTACAAGTGAAGAAGCAGGTTGGTTAAGAGGTCTGCTAAGTGAGATTCCCTTATAGGAAAAACCTTTGCCAGCTGTGTTGATCCATTGTGATAGTACCGTGGCTATTGCTAAAGTTAGGAACCGTTATTACAATGGTAAGAGACGACAAATACGTCGTAAGCACATCACTGTGAGATAATACATCTCGATTGGTGCTATTAGAGTGGATAATGTATGCACTGAGAATAATCTAGCAGATCTTTTGATGAAAGGATTAGCTAGAGAGAAAGTCCATAGTTCTTCTAAAAGAATGAGATTATTGCCACTAAGATGAGTCACACATAATGGTAACCCAACTTATAGACTAGAGATCCCAAGAAATGAGTTCAATGGGTAATAATAAGTTATAAAGTGATACGTATGGATTATGCTATGGGATTTAAAGCATAAATTCCTGAAGCGATTAAGGATGAATAAATAGAAACACTTAATGAGATCTATACTCCTATTGGAGTGGAGTACCGAGCTATAGGGGTACTCTTGATAGACTCACCTATGTGAATGTGGGAGTAAGGCCGCTTCCTATGAAATGTTTTGTGCCAAACATTTCTAAAGCTTTCACTATATTGGGATAGACGTGCATGGTCGTATTTGCACGGGTCTAAAGACAACACCCAAAATAGATTATGCGTGGTATATTGTCAGAGTTAAGGTTCAAAACTACAAGTTACCCTAGTTGAATCTGAATTGTACACACTATGCAAAAGTTCAAGTCGAAAGACACTTTTCTTTATGCGTGATCTATATATATTAAGAAACTGCTCGATAATGTTTTTAAAATTCAAAGTGGGGATTGTTGGAACTTATGTGTTTAAGTGTTTGAAGTTTGTAAAAATAAGGAGTCCCACACCACATTAGTGGGATAAAGAGAGTTGAACCTCTTTAAATAAAGGCTTGTTCACTTACTTGAGTGTGACCCAAGGGTTACCCACTTTTGTGGAAGGAGGAAGGGCTTAGGAAACCAAACAACACACACACGCGTGCACACCGTGTCGAGCCGAGTTGGGTTGGGTCTGTACTAAGTGAGCATGGTATACTTATTTTTTTGGACTGTTTTAACTCATGGTTTAAAGAGCAACTTTTTTGTGATTAACGGTTATGTTAATTAAGAGCCTTGATTTGCTTAAACGGTAACTTTCCATTTATTTTGATTTAATGTTGTAACCTCCCATTTATTTTCTGATTTAAACTCTTTGACATTTTTCGTTCTGGCTTGGCTATATATACAACCTTTGCTCAATAATTTCAAAGCACACATAAACATCTTTACTCTTTTATCTCTTCTCTGATTTTTACTCTCTTCTCTCAAATAATTCAAGCAGTAATAACATTTCAGTGGGTGTTTGTTAGCCCGTTATTTCTGTGCAAATCCATTGGTACTTTACTTGAGAGACTGTTTTATCCTAGGAGCATCGGGTGGTTTGTGACTGCTTGCACATTTATATAGGCAGTGCCGTGGATGTTCTAAAGAGAGCAACATAGTCTGCGACTCAGTCTACTCCCGGTAACATTGTTCTTATTCTCTTGTAGTTTTGTTAATAACATTGTGTTTATGTGTAATCTTAGGGATTCATTATGTATGTAAATTTTTGGTTATATGATATATGATTGAATTGGAGTAGAGCCACTTATGGATGTATTTTAGCTCAAAACTTAATTCATGTCTCATCCTTGTATCCAACTTTAGTTCAAGACCGTAATGGAGTTTTGTCTCGAAGGCCCCATAGTGAAGAAAAATAAAAATGTCATTTTATTGTTCCTATTCGTCAAATTCTTCATAAAGGTTTATGAATATTTCTTTAAAATTTATTAGCGACTCTTACTTTGCCCTTGTGATCTGATTGTCCCTTTTAGCAGTCAATCGATGCCTACAACTATCTAAGTTGGTTAAAGCGATGAGGTGATATTAAAGATTTGGGATCGAATCCCATTTACATGATTTGTCAATTTATCAATTGCCCAACTATCTTCACACCAAAAAAAATCACCCTTTATGACTAATTGAGCAAAAATAACGCCCTAAGAGATAAAATTGGTTGGGAGAAATGGTGAAAATTGATGGATTTTTACGAAGGAATTAGAAGTTGAGGCAAGCTCTAACCGTTTAATTTTAAAAACATAGTTGGATGGCTCCAAGGGGTTATCCAAAATATGCTTCTTCAAATAACATATATGCTAGAGTTTCAAATATTAGTAGTTTGAATTACAATCAACATACAATTTTTTAGACAAATATTTCTACTTTAGCTCATTGAATAAAAGTAACAAAGTGCGCCCCATTATCATATTAGAAATGTGTATTTTAGTAGGACACACTTGAACAAAGTTAAGAAAAGGCATGGCTAGAAAAGATAAGCAAGGGGAAAGAGATAAATGGTGGTAAAAGGATTATTTTTTAAGGGGTTGTTTTTCCTAAATTATATATGTAATGTTTGGCTTTTTAAATTAAATGTTGTTGTTATGACTTTTATTTAATAAATCATGCTCTTTAATATTAAAATAAAGTGATTATGAGTTCATTTTGTGGTTAATTGAATTTTAGTAAATAAGAGATTCACATCAATAGGCTTATTGCCTATGGGATAAAATATTAGATTTTTTATGATAAAGATAAATTTACTATACATTCATGAAACAACAGGTGGAATTTACTAGGTAATTAATATTTTAGATTGCCTTTATATAATAGAAATATTATGGTATTTTGTCAAATGATAGAATTTTTATCTACCTGATAGAAATTGATAATATTTGACTATAAATATGTTATAATATACTCCCTTCTTTCTTTTTTTTCATTTGGAATCACGGAAGAAACCAAGATAGTATTAAATATCATCAAAAATCTATAAAATAATTTAAATTAATCTAAAAATAAGAATAAACATTATTAAAAAATTATACAAGTAGATTGAGCATTAAATAAGTAGAGGAATTTTTAAAGTCCATGACATTAAACAATTAAAAAATCAACCAATGAGCTACCTATCATATGGATAGTGATCTCGACCAAATTTATTCATCCAATCACAATATTAACTTAAAATAGAAAGATTTTAAATGATGAGAACAACATTTTGAAATTTTTGGATGGGGAAAATGAGAAGAACAAAAAAGAACGGAGGGAGTACTTATTTTGATAACAATTAAAGACAAAAAAAATTATTTCATCATTAATAGATATATAGTTGAATTGGGATAAAGTCTAGCAATCATCAAAATATTAAAGTAGAAAAAATATTACTTAATTTAGAATAATGTTAGCGTACTACTCCCTCCATTCTTTTTTTTTCTTCCCATTTTTTATGTCGATCCCAATGAAAACTTTAATTTTTAATATATTCAATTGTATATTTGCAAAAATTATAAATATTTAATATTTAAAAAATATATATTGAAATGATTCTGTTAAGACCCTATATTATTATGTTTTTTCTTATAAATTAGGAAGAATTCATGGTCAAAGTTTGGTTGTAAAATCTATAGATTTCAAATGAGAAGAACAAAAATAAAACGGAATGAGTATTAAAATAGAACAAAAAATAAAACTAACACGTGCATGTGCATAGCACGGGCTTCAAAACAAATTGATTTCATTTTAATTATAAAACAAGCAATACAAAATTTGGTATAGTAGGTTGGGTTTGACGAGAAAGAAAATATGAATTTTTAGTTGTCTAGTGAACAACGTTTTGGATGAGCACGCAGCTCAATCCAAGTAACTAAAATTGAGAGCGTTTTGTGATCAGTGGGTTGAAAAGCACAAACAACTTCAGTATAGAGCTCAATTTTATTGCTAATTTACTTGATAAAAATTGAAGATTGCTTACCATATTGAGAGTTAAAATTTGGAAATGAGAAGGAGGTGAGGAGGGGATGTGAGGGGTTGGACCACTTGGATGTTGTGCTTAGGGTTGCTTATGAGTCGAGTTGAGATCGAGTCTGAGTTTGTCTGAGCTCGACTCGAGCTCGATAACTCAAAATTAAACTCGACTCGAGCTCAATAGCTCGTGAGCTAAAAAGCCGAAGCTTGAGCTCAACTCGATAACTCAATTCTCAAGGAGCTCGATTGAAACTCGTTTCAAGCTCGAACTCAAACTTATTTTCAGCTTGTTTAAAAGGACAATAAACCTAAATACTTATACACGAATTGGGCCAACAAAAGGCTAAGTTTTAGCTTTAAGAAACTTGATTTGATTTCAGATGAAAAATACTATTAGGTTTATTTATACTAATTGCTTTAGATAATCTATCATTTTTTTCCAATGTGCGACTTTGAATTTATATATAAAACTCTCTTCAAGTATCTTTCATTTAATTTATTGTGGGACTTTTGCTTTGTACATCAAATCCTCTTTTATTTTATTCCAATTTTATATCTTAACTATATTTTTCTATAAATATATATACTATAAATAAAAATTCGATGTTCTCACGAGCTTTTTGAGTCGAGTTTGATTCGCTCAACTTGGCTCGTTAACTTATCGAGTTGAGCTCGATCTAGAGTTGAGTCCAATCGAGTCGAACTTTGACCGAGTCGAATCCGAGTAGCTCGTGAGTAGTTCAACTCAATAAGCATCCCTAAGTGTGCTTATGTTCTTGGTGATATAATTGCTGCAAATTACTTTCTTGGCTAGTGAAATACAATGATTCATGGCGTTCTATGAAAGAAGAATAGAGTACTAGAGTGGAGCATGGAAGGTTTAATTGGTGGGAAACATCTCCTTTTTTTTTTGTACATCCCAAAAACTTATAAAAATTAAACATAATTCATATAAATATTGAAACTATTACATTCTAAATTACATATATTAAAATACAAGGAGAGGGGATATTAAACTTCTTATGCCTCAAACACCATATGTCTTCCAAGAGACACAATGATTGAGTTTATGCGTGACAATACATCATCGAGCTCTTATTAAGATGGTTGGTTACAGGTACGGAAAAAAATTTACGAAATTGCGATTGTTAATTAAAAATGGAGGAATAATAGAAAGTGGATGAGGTATAAAATTTGGGACGAGTAAGATGACGCCAATATTTCTACAAGCAAATTGTGACCTTAATTAAGTACAACAATTTTTTTTTTTGACATATAAGTACAACAATTTGTACCAAGTATTATACTCCATATAATGCTTCTTGTTTAACGTACTAATGCAATTTTACAAATGAAAAGAGGGACAACTTTACATTATATTGTTACCTTATAATATGGTCCAGATCCTCTTGTGTGGCTAGGGATGAGTAGTTTAGGAAGAAAAGAACAAAACTTTTCTATCATCAACTTGACAAGGAACTGGATTGGCTATGCTAGCTTCTTTTTTTTTCAATAGTTGCTTGGCTAAGCTAATTGACATGCATTAGTTGTGAAATTATAATATAGAAGTACTTCCTTAATTAAGTTTGCACTTAAGTATATCTGTAGGCTGTAGCAAGACTATTGACATAAAACTTACATAATGTCACCAAATTGAAGTAAACAAGACCAATGACTTATAGGTGATCATACAAATCTAAATCATTCTTCAATAGTGAGAAAGGTAATTAAATAAATTGAAGGATATTATCTTGTTATGGAAGCATTATTGATAACACTTCATAACAGGAAGGCTAAATACGACATTACAGATCGAATCCATTTTAGGTACGATTATGGGAGACGTATTGACAAGATTCGAAGTGTAGGACTATAAGGTGCGGTTAGCGGACTTTTAAGAATGTTTTCTAACACCTAAAATAAGATTTTATGCATACACATAACATTAACTTATCTTAAAGAGTTAGATATGCCTTTATGTGTGCTTCCACAATTGAACAAAATAGAGATTTAGAACTACAAGTATAGTCTCTCTAGTCAGTCCACAAAAAAGCTTCCTATTGCTTCTCCTCAAAATCACAGCTAGGATTTAGGATATTTTTAGGTTTTTTTTTTTCTTATGATTAGTATTGTGCAAGTGATTGATTTAATCATATTTGGTCTTTTATATATACTAATCAACCATTAGATAAATGGGTTTGGAGAATTTGATCTGTTTGTGTTCTTGTGTGACCTAATAGGACCCTACTTGATTAGTTGATGTCTTAATCACATTAAACCCACGTATCGTAATTGATTTCTAGCAAAACGTTACAATACTAAAATAACCGAATTAGTTATATCCATAACAATCCTAATATGTATTTTGTAATTGCATAACGACCGAGAACACTACCTCCTTCACGAAATACATAAATTGTATCTTAGAATATAGGATGTGAATATGTGATCTATATAGTATAGCTCTCAACGGTACATGAGGATGATTCCAATCATAAACTTTCTCTAAATGTTATAAACATCTGGCTTTACAAGCCAAATTTCATCAAATATAAATAAGAACTACTTTTATGTGTAGAAGGTAGGGCCTAGGGAGAATCACGTGTAACACTTAAGATACTCACTACTTTACTAGTACATTTTCATAAAAGTCTAGTAACGTTCCTCCTCAAATTCCATGAAATTTTGTGTATCAAGCTTGAAGAAAATCTCATCAACGACTAAATATAATTATGACTAATTATGGAAATAATATATACGAGGTTATTTTAGGCACTTGTAATCTTTTTCTAAAAACATACTATGATTTGTGTGTTAGTGAGATTAACGTACTACAAATTTTAATCGAGTCCTTTGAGGTCACGCATATATGCAATTGATTGGACAAATACGATGTGGTTATGTGAGGAGTTGTAATGGAATTAATTAGGTTAATTAAATCACTTAATTAACACATTGAGTTATATATGTAAATATTATATATATATATATATATATATATATATATATATATATATATATATAAATCTAACCCTAATCTTCCATTCTAAAAGCAATCAAGAAAAGTTCTTGATTCCATATTAGCATACGCGTGAGATCTTATCATTACTTGTGCTCCATCAGTAGAGGAACGACAATTGACGTTCTAAAGACTTTCAACTGTGAAAGAAGTGTCCTTGTCTTATGGAATTCACCCATCAAGGGTATGCCCATGCCTCCTTATTTTAATCAAATCTTTTCTAAAGCTAGACTACTTGTTGTTGGGAGTTAAAGTAGGAAAATGCGATCTTGCTCATTTTTATTTTTTATTTTTGTGGCATTCCCGGCTTTTTTCTTCTGACTTTGGTATGTTAATTGCAAGTGTTCTCTACCTTCAACACATTTTCTTAATATCTCTCCTACTAATTCATTAAGTACTTCATTTAACTAGTGGCATAAATGCAGGACAATCACATTTTTAAGATACTTGCTCTCACTTTTACATGATAAAATTTACGATTTTACCAAATGGATGATGCTAGAATTTCTAAAAATTATGGGAATTGGTGAATTAGAGTACGAATTCTCAACATAAAATCATGAAAATGGCAGTCATTTTATTTTCTTATATTTATCTTTAAAAAAATGCGTATAGAAACACATGGGATAAGGTTCAATAAAAAAAAAATACAGTTGTTTTTAAAAAAAATAATTAAAGAAATAAAGAAATTAGTAGGAACTTGCTCTATTTAGAAATAGAAAATGACATTTTGATAAAAATCTAAAAATCATACTATTGATACCCCACAAACTCAGTGCCACTAATAAATTGGCAGGGATATTTGAATTAATCCCAGAAGACATTATCTTTAAATTTTCAGATGTCAAAAGGCAACTCATCCAAACATTTTCATGACGCCATGTTTTGTTTGTTAATCATTAAGACGTATCCTCCAGATGGTCACTCTGCTTTCTTTCCATTTCTTTTGGGAACCTTCATCCCCTTTTCCCCTATTCTCAAACGTTTCCAAATTCCCTTTATATTTTAATGTCTTCCAAAATATAAGCAGTGCATTAAAGTAACCCAACCGCGTAAAGCACGTTTTTTTTAGTTTATTTAATAACTCATCCCTATTCCTCCTCTGTCATATGCTCCTAACCCTGATTGCCTTAAACAACAAATTAATAATCTCATGTCTACTATTTAGAGTACACTCCCTTTATTTTTCAAAGATCGTCCTATTTTTTTTATTTTAGGTTGTCTTTCAAACATTACCCCATTTTCATTTTGTGTTAAGATTTACCATTACATATTTAAAAAGTTAAATTTCGTGTTTAGGACAATTTTTAGAGAAGGGAAAGAGTAATATAATAGGAAAGAGAGAAGAAGACACAGCACATAATCTTACAAAATTTAAGATCACATCTTATTTAAGAAATGAGATCTGTAAGTATGCTTTGCATAGGAAAAATAAGCAAAAAGAGATGATATGAATTAGATAAAATAATTGAAATATGAATATGAAGAAAGGAAGCAAAGAGACTGGTCATAGAAGAGTCACCATCAGAGAAACCAGAATCTTCCCTTCAACGCGTTCACACTCACCCACACGCTTCGTCGTTCCATATAAATTCCCCCCGCTTTGTCTCTCCTTCTATTCAACTCATCTTCTTTTGTTCACATTTCTCTTCCTCTCTCTCAGTCTTCCAACACCTTTTTTCTCAGTCTTATATGATGGAAATCTCGTCATTTCAATCATACCCATCATTTGAAGAGTTGGTTCAAGCTTACTCTGCGCCTTACCCTGAATTCTCTGCCCTTGACGCCAGGCCCTTCAAGAAGCGCCGTTGCGAAGCTGATAGCAGCGACAACACTGAACCGACTGCGATCAAGGACTTCCTCGCCTCCATCCTTATGTTAGGAGACGAGGATTATCTCAAGGAGGACTGGATGCTTCCTTTTCTGCAGGAGAATCAGGACCCTACTGTTGTCTTCAATGATGATGACAGTTCTGATAATCATCTTCAGAATCGGTCTGTTGGAGCAGCGGAAGCCGCCGTAGCTCTTGCACCTGCTGCAGCAGAAGCCGTGATAGCACCTGCCCCTGCTGCTGCTGTTTCTCCTTCAAGACCGCGTAGTAACAAGCGGCCTCGAAGTGCTGCTACTGCTGGTGGGCCGTCGGTTCCTGCACCGGCAACGAACAGGAGATTGTGGGTGAAGGATCGATCCAAGGACTGGTGGGAGAAATGTAAGCAACCCGATTACCCTGACGAGGAATTCAAGAAGGCGTTCCGGATGAGCAAGGCTACATTCAACGTGATCGTGGAGGAGTTGGAGCCAACCGTTACGCGAAAAAACACCGCGTTAAGGGATGCGATACCGGTCCACCAACGGGTCGCAGTCTGTATTTACAGGTTGGCCACTGGCGAGCCGCTTCGTGAAGTGTCGAAACGGTTCGGGCTGGGGATCTCAACCTGCCACAAACTCGTACTCGAAGTTTGTGCAGCGATCAAGACATTACTCTTGGAGAAGTTCCTCAAATGGCCTGAAGACACCAAAATGGCCGCTATCAGAGCAGAGTTCGAGGCGATGTCGGGGATCCCGAATATCGCGGGATCCATGTACACCACTCATGTCCCAATCATCGCACCAAAAGGTAATGTAGGGCCTTACTTCAACAAGCGCCACACCGAGCGCAACCAGAAGACTACCTACACCATGACAGTCCAAGGAGTAGTCGACCCCAACGGGATCTTTACCGACATTTGCATCGGTTGGCCCGGATCCTACTCCGATGATTTAATCCTTGACAAATCAGCCTTGTCCAACCGGGTCAAAAGCGGCGGGTTGAAGGATGATTGGGTGGTAGGGAACTCGAACTATCCGTTAATGGATTGGTGTATGGTTCCCTACACACACCAAAATCTGACGTGGACGCAACATACCTTCAACGACAAGATTGATGCTGTTCAAAAGGTGGCAAGAGATGCATTCTACAGATTAAAGAAAAGGTGGGCTTGTTTGCAAAGGAGGACAGAAGTCAAGTTAGCTGAGGTTCCTATTGTCCTAGGAGCGTGCTGTATCCTCCATAACATCTGTGAGATGAGGAAGGAAGAGATTTTGCCTGAGCCTGAGAACTCGTTCGAGCTTTTCGACGACGTTTGCTTGCCGGAGGTCGTTAACAGATCGGCACCGATGATTCATGTTAGAGACCACATTGCCCATAATTTGTTGCATCATGGGCATGTTGGCCCTTCTTTGCTATAGCTTTAGCTAGTTTTCAGTATTTTTATGTCATTCTTCGATAAACACAAAGTTCAAGAAAAAAACCACAGAACTAACAGAAGTATAGGGGATGGACGGGATAGAAAAGTTGTGATGCAAGAACTGGCTGTTGTTAACAGATTTCTGTTGCATTCAATGAAAAATTACAACATTACAGCAAAAGTATGTATACAAGATCAGAGTATATAACGCTATGTCTCATAGAATTTATGTTACGTTTTAGTTCTGAAATCAATGCATCTCATTTTACTCAAGTAGTCAAGTGTATATGTCACAGATAAACTAAATGAGTTGGTCAAATCAGTTATTTGGTTTGGATTTCAGCCGAAAGGTATACATGTCCAGCCATATGATCCATATCTTAGGAATGCCAGTGGAGTCAGAGGGACCCGATAAAATGTGAATTCGATCCGACAAGTTTGCGGATTATAATTTGGGATTCAAATCTGACTCCGACTTCGCGGAATCCGACCCGATTAGGAATTTTAGACCTAAAAATCCGATCCGTCGAACATCCATCATGATCCAAAATTTAAATTATTTTAAATTTACACTTTTCTTACCTATTTTTTTTTTGTCAATATCATTACTAATAATATATAAAGTAAATTAAAAAATTATACAACACAAGTATAATACCATTGATTCAAGAGTTTGACCTTGTTTGGTCTTGACACTAGCTATTTTGATCGGACTCGAATCATATTCGAGTTAGATGTAATACAATATCCTAATCCGGCTCTTCTCCTACTCGGATCGGAGTTTTTTTAGACGGGTTTGGATCAGACTTTTTCCTTCCTTCAAATCGGATCAAATTTGATTCGAATTCGAATTGAATTGACATCCCTAGAGCCTATTCTTACTAAGTTGATAATTTAACGTAATTAGGCACATTGTTTTATGATCAATTTGGTTAAAGTCGACAGTTTACTACTTTATTTTGTCTATATTATTACAACTAAAACACTAATTCATTCGTTTACATTTACACAAATTTATAATGCATGGCCTGCAAGCCCCTGAGAAGCACTAGATGATGAAGACTAAAATGGGATTAAGTTTAAAATTTATCTAGTTTGGGGAAGAGTTAGGGTAAAGTTGTGCTCGTTCAACCCTAGTTGGCAAAAACTCAATTGATCCGATTTTGTCTCTAACACATTGCATGATAAGTAGAGTAAGATCGATCATATTCGGGATAAGCTTAGCTTGTTGGTGGTGGCAATTTTAATGATAAGGACTAATATTATGGGATAGAGGTGACAAAAGATACGATCTTATGGAGCTTTGCCTAAGATATAAGGTCAAGTGGGGCCTAAGGCTGGACCAATTTTTGTTTATCCAAACCCCCATACTTTTGGAATCAAATAAGCTGGGTTTTCATGTAATTTTTCATATGGAGAGCAAAAATAAATTGAGTTAAGAGGCATTCAGTTGATTAGGTACATGTGTGATAACCGTTCTTTTAGGTCGTTTAACTAAAAGAATAGTTATGCAAACTAAATTTATAAACACCCTAATACTACTACAACTAGTGTAGTGGTAAGTCGGGGATCGAACCACAAGGACAAGGGGCGATAGCTTATAGACTTGATGTAAAGGATTTATATGGAGATTGAAAGAATTATACTAATAACAGAAAAGGAAAGCAAGAATTAAACGATGTTATGCTATGGAAGGAAAACGGGGATAGATCAGTTCCACCCTAGGAAGGACAATCAAACTATCCATACGCTAAATTAGGAGAAATCAGTCAACAATGAATCATGACACTCAAGATGACGAGAGGAAGTTTGTGACCCTATAAATCACACGAACAACCTATAATCGCCCTATGTCTCCAAAGGAGTGGCAGGACAAGATTCGCATCGAATATCAATCAATCAACCATTAACAATCTCAAATCCTAACTCCACGCATGAAGAACGAGCCAACCTAGGGATTCACCAATCAAACCCCTAAGAAAACTACTCACACATAGTAAAAAAACATGATTGAAAGCATGAATAGACTGAATGGAAATGAACAAGAGAACGAAAACTAAGAACTATAACCGAACCGACAACTACTCTATCAAAACTATAAACAAAATAACAATACTATCTAGAGGAATGAAATTAAGAAAAACAATACTTGAAAGCATTAAACGAACTAAAACAGAAAAGAAACAATACCTTGCATAAACGAAACTGTATGAACGAAAGAGGAACCGAATCCGAAATACAAAGCTTGAAAACAAGAACAACAAAAGCTGTAAATCTAAACTAATGCATGAAAGAAATGAAAAGCTTTAAAGTGATGTTCTAGGTTGAGGCATAAGAGCTCTCAAAGTAGGCATAAGGTTATGTACAGAGAAAGAGGGTATTTATACCCTAGGGACAAAAGGAGTAAAACCCTAGGAAAAACCCTCGAGCGCCGACTAAAGAAAGAACCAAAATCTGCGGGAAAGAAGGCCATTCGGCCGAATGAAGGGTGGATTCGGCCGAATGGGTGGCCATTCGGCCGAATGGTGTAGCCATTCGGCCGAATGGTGTAGCCATTCGGCCGAATGGTGTAGCCATTCGGCTATAACAGAAGTTTGGTGTTTTTGCGGTCTGTCCACCATTCGGCCGAATGAGTGGAACCATTCGGCCGAATGGGCCTTGATTCGGTCGAATGACTTCTCATTCGGCTATTCCCGAGAGCTTGATTTATGTGCTTGAATCCCTGTCCACCATTCGACCGAATGGATGTCAGATTCGGTCGAATCTGAACCTAAACCTTGCTGAACAGTTCCTTTGAAATGCCTAGTGGCTTCTAGAGTTTATGGAATCTTGGAGAGTGACTTGGAACACATGCCCAAGCTATGATACGCGCATTCAAACTCTTGATAGAAGTGTCAAAGCCTCGAACACGTCTCATTTTACCTCGAAATCGTCGAGATCACCTGAAATGACCTAAAAACAGCTCGAGGACAAGATCAAGGTAAAATTGAATGTAACGTGCATAAAACCAATATAAAAGCACGAAACTTGACACTAAAATGAGGTTGTAAACGTGCTCTAAAATGAGCACATCAACTTCCCCCAAGCCAAACCTTTGCTAGTCCCTAGCAAATGAACTAGCAAGGCAGCACCGTGAGCAAAACTCATGAAAAGCAAGGTGAGCGGAAAATAGGACAATGCCAGCCGTGTACGCGCAAAACTCTTCCCTAGCCATGGGTGTGCAAGTACAATGGGCTCAAAAGAGCATAATACCAAGATAAAAGACGTTTTCCACAGACTCGGGATCACTAGAAAAGCTACAACACAGGCCATGCCACCCACTACCTAATGAGGTCACAAGTCCACGCTCCCCATGCTATTTCCCAAAAGATGTGGGAAATTTCTAGTACGCTCGTGTGTTTAATATGGTACGTGTTTCGCTCATAATCATCTGACTTAAGATGAGTCGGGAATTAAACACACAATCAAGGAGAAATCTTAGGGATTGCATCCTATCTACTCTCCAGCATAGAACTTGCTAATCAGGCCAAGTCGAACAGGTTTGGAAACGGTTGCAATGTAGGTTGGGATCAAGGTAGGGTAAAATTTGGGGATGTGGAGTTCAAATAGAGGATAGTAAGCAATCCAAGGTAATCAAACCAAGGATGGCTACGACTTCCGAAAACCATGCCACTTCCCAAAATTCTTTGGATACGCATAAATGAGCTCATTACACCAACTTTATTCTCGAATTTTTTTCTTTTTCTATTTTTTTCTTTTGTTTTTCTTTTTTCTTGCGTTTTTTTTTTTTGTTTTCTCTTTTTTTTCTTTTTGTTTTCAAGAAAATATTTCTGAAATAAACTAAGAGTAATGTAAAGAGTCATATCATACGACAACGATTTTTCCAACCAAAATCTTTTACCGCAATGCAACGGGCACCACTTCACTGTAATCACTTGACTATCCTCTAGGTAAGAAGAGGGAATATTTGGCTCATGTGGAGTTAGATGATGTAGCTACGAAGAAAAGGTAAAGGCACAAAATTGGCTTACCCTAAAGTCAATCAATATTCATGGTAGGCAATTTGGCTGTGTAGCTGTAACTACAAACGTGTTATCATCCCTGGCCTTTAGAAAAGAAGACTATGCTGGAGGAGAACAGACACAATACTTAGACTCTCTAACTAGCACTTTATAACATAGGACTCATAATGGAGTCCTAGAAGGCTCCATCCTCACTAGGCTAGTCGAAATGTGCCTCAAAAGGTAGTCATCCAAGCCGCAAACCAAGCAGGACCAGATCCCCCAAGTCAGGTGGAAAACAATCAATTATTCGGTCCCAAAACAGGCACAAGGCTAGGAAAAGCATGAGTATGCATAAGACCACTATAACGTACACGTCAGGAGCTAGCATGTCAGTTTCACAACTCAAGCACATTAATCATGACACACCTAGACATGCAAACTAAAAAAAAAGGCAATAGTTTCCACAATGCGGATCTTTCAAAGCTTTGAAAACACAAGGACCCTCCCCCAAGCTAGCTCAAGAGCCGTCCCGGCACTTGGGAGAGAAGAAACAAAAGGGAGAAAGATCAGCATCATGGAGGCTGTTGCTATACAAATTAACAAACAAGACAAACACCGGGTTATCTCCCGTAAGTACTTTTGTTTAACGTCGGTAAGTTCGACACATTTAGGCACAAATTTATACAGAAAAAGAAAATAAAGAAATTTTACCTGTTGTAGGAGTGGATTCACTCCTAGCATCACCATCACCTCCAGCGTGGGGAGTCAAAACTCTCCACCGAGCCGCAGTGGCGGAAGTAAGCAATGGAGAACCAGGGTCATCTGGAGGTGGGTTAGAATGCGGGGCTCCCCCAAGCCAGGGTGGAGCCATCAGTCTTTTTTTCCTTTTTCTAGCCCGTTTCCGTTTACGGGCTGGCTCGTCAGTTCCCTCAGATTTATAATATGTCTCCGTTGGCGGAGCAATTCCATTTGCAACCCCACAAATAAGACGTTTTTGTGCGTCTTCCTCATCTGACACCTCAACTGTTATTGGAGCAACAGAAACACTACACCTCTTGACTTCTTTTGTAGCATCATTCTCGACCACCCTAAAGGAACAAATCTGCTCGACCATGGGTTCCTCTGAAGATTTAGAAAAGGCAAACACAACCTTCTCTTGGGCTACCCTAACGGTTATAGTGTCTGATTCACAGTCGATCAGGGCACCCAAAGTCTTCAAAGCATCCCTCCCTAAGATCAGAGGAGTATAAGGATCCTCGGCCATATCAAGCACCACGAAGTCACATGGTACTACTATGTTCCCAACTTGGACCGGAAGGTCCTCAAACTCCCCACATGGCACTTTTATACTACGGTCGGCCAGCTGGATTGTTTTCTGTGATGGCTTGAGGTCGAAAGTGAGTTTCTTGGCAATGGACATCGGCATTAGGCTAATGGAGGCCCCAAGGTCAGCGAGTGCTCCCTTAGAATTGAGTTTTCCAAGGGCGACTGGGAGCACAAAGGGTCCTCTAGCTTTTTCTTTCTTTGCCCACGTGCCCTGAATGATGGCACTTACTTGCTCTGGCAAGCTAATCACTTCGCCCTCTAGCTTTCTCTTGTTCCTTAGGAGGGTTTTCAGATACGTAGCATATTGCGGCATTTGCTCCATGGCTTCTAGGAATGGTATTTTCATTTCAAGCAGCCGCATATGCTCTAGGAATTTAAGAAACTTTTCTTGAAGTTGCTTCTCTACCTTTTTGTAAGGAAAAGGTAGAGGCGGAGCATGTTGACGCTCATGTTTCCTCCTTTCCTGTATCTCCCTCCATCTCTCATCTTCGTCCTTCTTCTTCCCCTCACACTCATTTATTTCGACTTTTGGTTCCTCAGTCCCTTCACCACCCTCCTTTTCTTTTCTTCCCTCAAGGTTCTCCTTGTGCTCAGTTTCTCTTCGACAACCACTACCCGTCGAGGGATCTTCCCTTAAATCATCTCCATTGGCTACAGCTGGATAAGGATGTGAGATTCCAGATCCTAGGAAGATCGCCTTACAAGTGTGATGCTTAGGGTTAGACTCAGGAGAGTTTTGTGGTGGAGGCTGGGTGGATGGGTTTTGTTGGGGGTGAGAAGGATATGGCAATGGTGGGGGTGGACTAGCCATCTGCGCAAGCTGTGACTCAAACAACTTCTGCTGCGCCTGAAGTTGTTGCATTTGGTTCATCAAAGTTTGGTTGATGTGCGAGAGGGTTTGGTTTTGTTGCGCAAGGGAGTTCACTTGGGTGGAAAGGAATTCATTAGTTGGAGGCGGGTTTGGTTGAGGCTGTATAGATGGATAGGATGGGTTGGTGTTGGGTCTTGGCATTGGGGGGTATGGCCTATTCCCATTCGGCCTAGGAAAACTCCCATTCGCTTGATTGGTAGAGTTGTACCCTTGGTAGGAGTTCCCTTGGTTAGAATTCAGATTGAAGGTAGGTCTAAAGGGTTGGTTATTGTAAGGACCTTGCTGAGAAAACCCTTGGTTTTGACCACCATATCCTACAGCTGCCACATAGTCGGGATTGTATTCGTATCCATCATAGTTCATGATTGGGGTTCCTTCTTGGTTATACCCCCCGTAGTTAACAGCCGCTATGTGCTCAGAATTTGCACCTCCACAATATGATGTATCATGATTGGTGCCCCCACAGATTCTACATGAAAAGGGCGTCTCTTTAATCGATGATACATTAGAGCTACCTTGGGCGTATTTGAACTTGGACAGCTTCTTATCCATGATAGCCTCGATTTTTGAAGTAATCGTGTCCAAGTTGCTTGAATCCATCCCTCCTCTCGGTAATCCACTACCCCTTGCTCCTCCCCAAGAACTATTTTTAGCAACCTCCTCAATCCTAGCCCTCACTTGATTGCATGGGACTTTCAAAAGTTGGCCACCAACAGCGGAGTCTAGGAGTGCCTTGGTGGAGTCGTTTAGACCATCATAGAAGAATGTATTAAGATGGTTCTCCCCGTACTCATGATGGGGGCATGCTCTTATCATTCTCTTAAACCGACTCCAAGTGGCACTAAGGTTCTCATCATCCTCTTGAGTGAATGACGCAATTTTCTTACGCCAATCCTGCGTTCGAACTGTGGGATAGAACCTTTCTAGAAACGCTGTCTTTAATTGAGCCCAATTAATGATTGAGTTGGGCTCTAAGCATTTATACCAGTCCCGAGCATCACCAGATAAACTCAAGTGAAATAGATGCATCCGTGCATAATCCGGGCTATTGGGGCATGGAGGTATGAGACCGCAAATATCTGAGAATGCCTCCAAGTGTTGGAGAGGGCATTCATTTCTCAAACCGCAAAAAGGGGTCTCTTTCACCATCCGGGTGAATTGAGGATGTATATGATAGGGGTTCGGGGCTATGGGCAACACTACACCTCCTTGAAATTCTTGGGACCCAGGTGTCCCAAATTGACCAAAAAGTTGTTGGTGGTTTTCGTCCATTGGTGGTGTAGGGTGGTTGGAGGTATTGGGCTGCGATGAGGTTTGGGTTGGAATTCTCCGTTTGCTGCGTTGAACCTCAGGGTCGAATGGTTCTAGTTGTTGATTTGATTGACGTGTGCTATATGGCATGCAAACAACACTAGAGAACAAGCGTAAGTACTGACAAGCAAATTATTAGACAATAAAATAAATAAAACTAAAATGAATTACACCAAGACTATAATCTAAACACAACGCCTTCTCCCCGGCAACGGCGCCATTTTGATAACCGTTCTTTTAGGTCGTTTAACTAAAAGAATAGTTATGCAAACTAAATTTATAAACACCCTAATACTACTACAACTAGTGTAGTGGTAAGTCGGGGATCGAACCACAAGGACAAGGGGCGATAGCTTATAGACTTGATGTAAAGGATTTATATGGAGATTGAAAGAATTATACTAATAACAGAAAAGGAAAGCAAGAATTAAACGATGTTATGCTATGGAAGGAAAACGGGGATAGATCAGTTCCACCCTAGGAAGGACAATCAAACTATCCATACGCTAAATTAGGAGAAATCAGTCAACAATGAATCATGACACTCAAGATGACGAGAGGAAGTTTGTGACCCTATAAATCACACGAACAACCTATAATCGCCCTATGTCTCCAAAGGAGTGGCAGGACAAGATTCGCATCGAATATCAATCAATCAACCATTAACAATCTCAAATCCTAACTCCACGCATGAAGAACGAGCCAACCTAGGGATTCACCAATCAAACCCCTAAGAAAACTACTCACACATAGTAAAAAAACATGATTGAAAGCATGAATAGACTGAATGGAAATGAACAAGAGAACGAAAACTAAGAACTATAACCGAACCGACAACTACTCTATCAAAACTATAAACAAAATAACAATACTATCTAGAGGAATGAAATTAAGAAAAACAATACTTGAAAGCATTAAACGAACTAAAACAGAAAAGAAACAATACCTTGCATAAACGAAACTGTATGAACGAAAGAGGAACCGAATCCGAAATACAAAGCTTGAAAACAAGAACAACAAAAGCTGTAAATCTAAACTAATGCATGAAAGAAATGAAAAGCTTTAAAGTGATGTTCTAGGTTGAGGCATAAGAGCTCTCAAAGTAGGCATAAGGTTATGTACAGAGAAAGAGGGTATTTATACCCTAGGGACAAAAGGAGTAAAACCCTAGGAAAAACCCTCGAGCGCCGACTAAAGAAAGAACCAAAATCTGCGGGAAAGAAGGCCATTCGGCCGAATGAAGGGTGGATTCGGCCGAATGGGTGGCCATTCGGCCGAATGGTGTAGCCATTCGGCTATAACAGAAGTTTGGTGTTTTTGCGGTCTGTCCACCATTCGGCCGAATGAGTGGAACCATTCGGCCGAATGGGCCTTGATTCGGTCGAATGACTTCTCATTCGGCTATTCCCGAGAGCTTGATTTATGTGCTTGAATCCCTGTCCACCATTCGACCGAATGGATGTCAGATTCGGTCGAATCTGAACCTAAACCTTGCTGAACAGTTCCTTTGAAATGCCTAGTGGCTTCTAGAGTTTATGGAATCTTGGAGAGTGACTTGGAACACATGCCCAAGCTATGATACGCGCATTCAAACTCTTGATAGAAGTGTCAAAGCCTCGAACACGTCTCATTTTACCTCGAAATCGTCGAGATCACCTGAAATGACCTAAAAACAGCTCGAGGACAAGATCAAGATAAAATTGAATGTAACGTGCATAAAACCAATATAAAAGCACGAAACTTGACACTAAAATGAGGTTGTAAACGTGCTCTAAAATGAGCACATCAATGTGCAACAATAAGTAAACATTCACCCAAAAAATGTGTAGCAACTCTTTACTGAAAACAAAGTGCTCTTGCATTCTCAAGCAAATATCTGGGTTTTCTTTCCACAACACCATTCTAGTTTGGAATATCCACGCAACTTTTTAGATAGTCTCTTGACTTTATCATACAACCAAAACAATATAGAGTAATAAATATATTTAAATTTCATCGTAACATTAATAGTCTCTTGATTTTAGCATACAATTCAAAATTTATAAGTAATAAAAATGTAATAAATATTTAAATGCGGCCCTTATATATATATATATATATATATATATATATATATATATATATATATATATATATATATATATATATATATATATATATATTAACCCTAAGGATTGCATATATCATCACCTCTATAATCTAAGAGTTATATCATTCCTATAGATAATTTAATAACTTTTATAATAAATTCAGCAAAAGGTGTTATTTTGTGCTCATCGTACAAAAAAATGACTTGTGCTTCCTTTAACATATTAACATCCCTGCACGTACTTAGTGCAAAAGGTGACGATATGAATAGGAGATGCTTGCATCACATGGAAACACTATACTAGAGAAGGGAACCGCGTATTGGGTAAATGAAGCAGCGAATTGAACGAGGCAGATAACTAGCTAGGTTGCTGAATCACATTGAATAGACTAGGAAGACTTCATGCTGACGATTTATGTTATTTGCCACTATTAGAATTTCGGCTGTGAACTACAACGGTCAACTGTTTACACCTGCCCCCTTCACTTTCCAAAAAAAAAAAAAAAAAAAAAAAAAAAAAAAAAAAAACATTATAAGTGGGATATCTCTCTCTTTGTATTTGCTTAGTTTATATTTATGGTGTTAAAATTTAAATTATTTAACCATAAATTCTTATTATATTATAAAAAATAGAGTAATATATTTAAATGAGATCTTATAATTTTACATACTGATGTAAATTTTTAAATCAAGTTTTTATATTTTTTCTATTGAAAATAAAACATTTTAAATTGTGTATTAAAGACCGTAAATAGTCAAATAGGACAAAAAACTAAAGATAGAGATGATAGTTGTGTTTTGAGTAAAGTTTTAATAGTCAAAATATTGACATCCGTATTAGCATAACTAGTACGACACTTTTGTACATATATTTATTAATGTCATGTTGGTAATCACATGAAATTTCTCTTAGTTTGGAGCCCACTTTTGAGGTCTTATTCTTCAAGCTAGAATCATTTGACTCAAGAATTATTTAGTAGTCAACGACCTCAACGTGTAACCGTGTACGAATACCGAGTAGGCGGGTACGAGAAAAATTATTGTGCCATCTTTCATGATCTGACTCGCATCTTCATAAGTCCTCTATAGTAGTTAGTGTGTACTTGACCAATGTCTTTTAGTTAAAGTAATGTATATTGATTATTCTCTTTAACATGTTATGCACTTGATTCCATGCCATCCAAATCACTACTTCAATAAATCGGTCAACGTAGATACATAGATTTTATGTATATTATGTATCATTTTTTAATGAGCTTTTAAGATCTTCGCTTAACTTTTACCAATTTTCTCTTAGATCTTAGTGATTTCTCAAGTTATTTACATTTCTTAATTTATTTTGACCGTTACATGGATAACTTTATTTTCAGACTTTGAATTACATAACTTTCAAAAATAAGTTTTTAAAAAAAAAAAAAATTATGATCACTAGTTAAGATCGTAGGAACCCGAACAAGTATCATCTTATATCATTATATGTAGCATCTTATTCTTTTGAATGTTTTAATGATTGCTAATTGTTATTTACTTATTAAAAATGTTATATAGTTATTATTTTGAAATCATGTATTGACATAGATTTATCGTCAAGATTGCAACAAATACAAAGTTTGCAACATTGTCTAATGCTAATTTATACATATGGTAAATGCTTCGAGTTATCAAAACGTTATATGTAGCACCTAATTCCTTTTAATGTTTTAATAGTTTTTAATTGCTATTCCTCCTAATCTTTTTTGTTCTTTCTAATTAAAATCGGGGAAGAAACTAAGACATGAGTAAATATGAGTAAGATTCCTTAAATAAATTTAAAATAATCTAAAAAGAAAATCAGACTTCCTTGAAAAAAAGTTGTAAGTAAAACATGTATTGAATACTCATGGGGATATGTAACTGAATTGTTTAGGAGTAAATGTAGGAGAAAACTTTTAGGGCTAGTGGGGGTTCGCAACATTGTCTAATGCTAATTGAGACATATACTATAAATGCTTTGAGTTATCAAGTGATCATTCATTCAAAATTCCATAAGATGTGTCTCAAAAGGATGAAACCATAATGCTAACTAGCTTAGAAGCCGTATCTGCTAGCATGGATCATTTACTTTAAATAATTAGTCCTTAATAAAGCAAAAAAAAATTGGCAATGTTAAACAAATTTCTTAAGATGCATATTTATAAAAGATTGATGAAATACTTCATTAATGAACAAAATTCACGCTCCTTCCTAACTAATTGCAACCTTAGACATTTTAAATGTAAGTGTAAACCCATACTTGGCACAATTATCTCATCAAGCTATCAAATATCCCCTAATTTTCAGAAATTTTAACAATCATATACTAGTAAGTGGTATTAGGGTTTGTTCGATATTATTTTTAAATTTTTAATATTCTAATTTTTAGAAAATAAAAATATCAAAATTACAAAAAATGGTTTCCAATTTGTTGTTATCAATTTTCAAAATTAATATGACTAGTATAGGTAAGTCAATTTTGACAGAAGTTTCAATTTAAAACATACTCTCTTTGTTTCTTTTACTCTTTCCATACTCATTGAAAAATTTCACGAAATTTTTCTCACTTTGAAATGTATTCACCTTTAAGCAAATTTTTACAACCATTTTATTCTCATAAATTATTGTTTTATTTTTATTCACCTAAATTACTATCCTATTCATTTACTTTAATCTTTTTTATTTATATTTTCTTTTTTGATGTTCTTTTCTCTCACTTTTCTTTAAATTTTACAAATAAAACCTTGATAATCAGTAACAATATTAATACTGAAAAACTATCAAAACCAATGCTCTTGTAAATTTATCTTGGTCCCTCTTCCGATTACAAAAAAGGAAAGAAAAAGAAAGAAATGGATGAAGAATAATTTTAAAACTAAAAAAAAATCAAAACTGAGAAATGACACTGAATATCCCTTAGTTATCATAGTAGCCATTAAATCATGATTGAAGAGAATAATATTAGTTAGGAAAAACATATTTCACAAAACTATGTTAATTGTATCATTAGTTATACGTATTAATATATATTTTTTTACACTATTTATTTTCTTATTTTACTTGAAAAAGAATACTCTGGTAATGCCAGAATTTAAAATTGAGAAAATTATAGCCTTTTAACAATCCATAATAAAAAGTTTATGGTCATAATATAGTCCTTTATCTTAAGTGTTTATAAATTATTAAAGCATTTAACTTTTCACATAATAGTTGGATAGGATACTTGAAATATAAGCTTTTTTTCCCTTTTTCCGAATTAAGATTAACAATCCCTACAAAAATCAAATGAAAATCCTAAATATGATGGTTTTACTGTTTATTTAATGAAAAAAAATTAAGAAAACAAAAAATTTTAATAAAAAAGTAAAGGAAATTTATACTGAGAACATGATTCATGTCCTTTTAAACTAGCTTCTAGACTCCACTTTAGTATGTAAACTAGATTAGACCTTCTTCAATGCACATATTTTACTTAAACTATACATTTGTTCGATCAAAAACCAACAATTATCCAAAAAAATCTAATGAAATATGATATAATTTTATATATTTAGAATTTGTAATACTCCCTCTGTTCTTTTTTATTCTTTCTATTCTCCATCCGGAAATTTCAAAATGTTGTTCTCAATTGAAATCCTTCTATTTTAGTTTAACATTGTGATTGGATGAAAAAGTTTGGTTTGAATCACTATTCATGTGATTTGTAGTCCATTGGTTGATTTTTAATTGTTTAATACCATAGACTTTAAAAATTCCACTACTTATTTAATGTTTAACCCACTTGCATCATTTTTTTAATAGAATCTATTCTTATTTTTAGATTAATTTAAATTATTTTATAGAATCTTAATGATATTTAATATTATTTTGGTTTATTCCCTGATTCCAAATGAAAAGAAAAAAAAACGAAGGGAATATGTCATTAGAAAAAAAAATATTATTGTCTAGATCACAGAAATTTCAAACCAATTCGAAATAGACTCGTAGTAATGGATTTAGAACATTTAATAATAGGACTTGTGATTGAAATATAAGTTCAAGAAAAACATTTATTAAAGACTTCAATGTTATCTATTATGCTATTCCCTTCGTTCTTAAGAGCACCAATATCAACGGGGAGAAAATTTCTCACTCACGAGATTTCCTCACCCTATTCTCTCACATTAGTGGGGAGAATAATCTTGCTCATGGGGGAACCGAATTCAGCCCAAGTATTGGGCAATTTTCATGTTTTGGACCACGTGAAGTGGGGTCCACATGGTTCATATTATTTTTATTTCTTTTGCTGATTTTGATAACATGGTCCAATTACCACTCGACACGTGGCAAATCTGATCAATCAAAATAACGATTATATTTTACAACGTTTATATTTCAACGGTCCAAAAAAATTTATATAAAAAAAATATATATATTATTTAAAAAGTTTTCAATAAGTTAAAAAATATTAAAATTAATGGTTTTAATCACGTTAATAATATATTAAATATAATTAATATTGATAATAATATTTTATACACCAATTAGACTAAAAATTGAATATAATTGTGTTAAATATGTAAGAGAGAGAAAATATGGTGAGGTATGTTGAAGAGTAAGAGAGAGGGAGTGAAGGAGATATTTTTTTAGCTAATTGATGAAAAGAGTTAAGGAAAAATTTTCTTACTCATGAAAAATCTAATGTAGATGAGAGATAAAATGGGTAAAGAGAGAGGGATTGAGAGATTTTTGTCCGCTGATACTTGTGCTCTAAATGAGTTTTTCACTTTCTAAACGTGTATGTTCAAAATATTCATTTCATGTAAAATATTTAGCTTTTACATAACTATTCAGATCAAGATATTGTATTTCCACAGTCATCTATATTCTTGCTCAGATTCTTGTTCATTACCCATTTGTATTAACTTATATTCTACTTGCTTTTAAATAAGATTACTTTTAATTTATACCCTCACTAACAGCAAGTAAAATTAATTTTATATACTTCCACTTGCATAAAATAATATTAATTTTGTATATATTTACTTCTAGATTCCATTATAAATGGACGGATTTTCTATGATTTCTCCCCAAATTCTGATGGAAAGATAAAAATGAATGAAAGGAGTAATAGAAAATAATTGAATGCAGTTGAAGATTAAATATTCTAATAAGGGTATATACTTTTATTAAAAAAAATTGCTTGCCATAATCAATAAAAAAGAAAAAAGAAATAAATTATTTAGAATTTATATATTAAAATATTATGTAAAATAAAGAGTGTAATATTTTTCTAAATGGTAACAAAAAAAATTTTAATTATTTTTTAGTTAAAAAAAGAAAGAAAAGAAAAGGAAATACATTTTGACGGGAAATATACCATTTTTTTTTTGTCTCAATATGACGTGATGATTGATGTGGAAGAGAAAACGATAATAATTCCCGTAAAGGAGGGGAAATGGAAAAAAAATAAGAAATTTGGAATTTAAATATTTTTATTATATATGGAAGAATTAGAAGAAAAAAAATAAGGAATATATATTTCTAAGTAAGATTTTTATTTTATTTGAAATTTGATAAAGCTGTTGGAGAAGTTAATGAGGACATAATATTAGTATCAGATGGACAGAGAAGAAATCAAAAGAGATGGAAGCTTCAGTAGATCAATGGCTACATTGTTTTGAAAGCAGGCAGAAATCAGGTGAAGAAGGCTCGTGATTTATCCCAATGTTCTCGTTTTGCGTTGAGTCAAAGCAACCATAATTTAATAAGGTACAAAAATAATGAACAACAAATTTGACCCACTGAATTTCTTATAATGTTATTACATGTGCAAACATTGTGAGCTCTAAGTTGAGAATGAGTACAGTAGATAGGCCACACCGAGCTGAGGGTATATCTTCGGAAAATTCCTAATTAATTAATATTGACATTGATGACCAACAAAGAAAATGACGATCTCCACAAACAAGAAGATTTTTTTTTTATATATTGTATGATTAAATTAGTGAACAATATTATAAGGTATTTTAATTTATTTTAAGTACATAAAATATAATATGTTTTCTACTTTAACTGGTTATATTAAACAAAAGATCGTATTTGCTATACAATAAGGTTATTGTATCCCAACAAAAGTTACCTCTCAATATAACAAAAGTTACCATTCAATACATCCTAGCTACTCAGTCTATATCAGCTTTTAAGAGTAACTTTTGTTATATTAAGGGATGATTTTTGTTGGAATACAATAACCTTATTGAATCCTATGTGCATACAAGATTTTGTGTATATTAAAAAGCATATATTTACCATTCATAATATAGATTTATTTCCATTGTTTCAATATCAACCCTTTATTCTTAATCCAAAAATTAGTTAGTACAGTAAAATTTTTGATTTGCTAGTAAAAATCGAAATGACCAGTCAAATCGTATATAACACCAATAAATGAATACCACATAATTACATACATTGAGACAAAAAAAAATAGTGTCTCATCATAAAACCCTTTTCATTTACAATTTTCTTTTAATATATAGTAATATATATATATATATTATTATTATTATTAATAATTTAAAAAGATATAAATTGCCAAACTGGAATTGTTTCCAAGGAAGATCAAAGCTTACTAGTATCAAAGGCCAATAGAAAAGCTCCCCCCAAAATTTCAGAAAATGGGCTGAAGCCGTAAA
This sequence comes from Dysphania ambrosioides, assembly GCA_026401315.1. Classification (NCBI taxonomy): domain Eukaryota; kingdom Viridiplantae; phylum Streptophyta; class Magnoliopsida; order Caryophyllales; family Amaranthaceae; genus Dysphania; species Dysphania ambrosioides. The sequence goes on from CM048667.1 coordinate 6,652,477, forward strand.
AACTTTTATGACTCCAAATTAAAGAGGACAAAACTAAGAATTTTAATCAGGAAATCAGCCAGGCACCTTTTAACCATAATTAGGCAGCAATAACAACCACTTGAGTAAACCAAATGTAATCAATCAAAACTTAACCTATCTTTTTCAACCCAAAGTCTCAAGTAAAGGAAGAATCAACTTTAAAATACTTGTACCAACTAACAGTGGGGGTTAAAAATACGAAGTCCCCAAGAGTTTATGATATATATTGTTGAGATTATGGGATGTAGGACTGTAGGAGATTCCTAACGTAATGTATAATATAATATTTTTCAATGGTTTTGATCATCGATCTAAGTTTAAAAACCTTAAGCAGGTTGCATAGGAATAACTTAAAAGGAAAAAGTAAGAAGAACATGGAGAATGTTGGTAATGAGAGGATATAGAATGAAGTAATGGAAGAAGAGAACCTTCCCAATACGAATTCGGATACAGATATCGATAGAGGTACGAGTAAGAAAAATGGCCGAATCATTTAATTGTTAGTGAAATGTTGCACCGGTATGAACTCATATATGGATACGAATATGGATAAGTGTACAAAAAACGACAGGTCAAATGTGAATCCTTACAACATAGTCCTTGATGATCCGGGAGCAAGGCAAGAACAACAATTCCAATCACCCTTAACCGTGCATAGAAGTTGATGCTGCAAAACAGTTAATTGAAATCACTACAAATTACTAAGAAAGCACGTCCAAGATCGCATGCAAAGGTACCTATGTTTATTGTACTCAATAATGATTAATTATATTTCATATATTATTTACCATAGTTTTGTAACTTGTAAGATTGTTTTTTCGAAGTTAAAGTTACATCAGAGCACCCTTTATTATTTTTAGTTGTTCCATTACCATTACTTTCCATATGCTAAGAAGAATTAGGAAAATAATTGAACAGAGATACTGCATATGGTATGTAAATCATTCGATGATAAATCATTGTACTTTCTTTTTATGTGATCACTTCTAGATGTTCAACAGAGCCGCATGTGTCGCGGATTTATAATATAAAACCAACGTATAGTATTTTTATCAAATAAATTACACTCTAAATACTTTCTAAGCTAGTTAGATTAGATTAATCTCCTTCTAAATACTAATTCTCTTAACTAAGGCATTCTACTAAGCATATATGTCATAAACATGGTGAATATAAAAGAGTAAATAAGTCTTATAGGCTATATAGTCCGTATACTGTACTCATAGTCCTTTAAGCCTAATGATTGATTCGAGACAACCCCTTGAATTCATATTGTAATCCTTCACTAAGAGTGCCTTAATAATGCTTTTATGATGGTCAATCACACAAATATTTATAATATAACAAATCAGTACTAAAATCATCCTAAGTTTAAACCCTTATTTAATATAGCGATTTATGATCTCATTAATGTCTTTTAACCTTTCCCAAGTAAAATACTACTTATAAATCATAATGAAGATTAAATTGAAGACATAAAGAATAATGGCATGAAAATAATGAATAAACTTAGATAAACAAGCAATATAAGGACTACATTGATAGAAAACTTCCTAAAAAGGAAACAGAAAAATATATACCACTTATCAGTAACTCTCAAATTATTCAACAATAATAATTTTAAGGTCCATTACCAATGATATTCTCATTGGTATATACGATAATTACTATAAATTCCAAACACTACAATATGTATAGATAGCGTGGCCCATAATAAGGCATGCAATACATGTATAATTGGTGACTTTTTCTTCAAATAAGAGCAAATGATGAAACTATATTACATATGTTCCAATTTCCAAACTTAAGTCAGTATAAAAACACTAGTAAGGAAATAGTCTTTTGCGACTCTAATTTTTGGCCTATTATGACATTTTTTTAGCGCTGCTACACAATTACCGACGCTCTCAAAAGCGCTGGCTTTTCCTGTGCCTCTAGCCCCTATTACGACACTTTTTGAAAGCGCTCATAGTTTACTAAATATATCATTAATTAACACTTTTATTGATTAGTACATCTATAAAAGTGTCGTAAAAGGTCATTTTTATACTACTTGTCGTAAAAGATCATTAAGTATCATTTTGTAATTTTAACTTTTGAAGAAAAATGCTCTTTTAGCACCCCACACAAAGAGTCACACTTTTCAACTCTAGATCTGATTTACAAACATATTCAACTTATAAATTAAGGAAAAAAAATTTAGATTTAAAAAAGTGGATGAATGAAACAAGATAACAAAAATATGATAAACCCTAATGAAAGAAAAACAGTGAAGACGTGGAGGAGAAGATTCCTTATCATTATTAGTTACTAGTACTTTCAAATTTGGAAAGAATGAACGTAGCTATAAATTTATTCAACTTTTAGATTATATAATTACTGATATATGCAGGGATATATCATAATTATTAACTTTATTAAAGTTTCCTATTATATTATGTTCTAATAGCCATGTAGCCATTAATTGATAACGTGAACAGCTCTCGCCTATCTAAATCCTCCTTATAGAGTTTAAGGTTTCTTAGTCTTTTAACTCAGAAGGTCTAATTTTTTAGAAATTAACTACTCTATTTGTTCTTAGAAATAATTTCTTCAGGGAGCTACTTTGATGGTCTTCAGTTTGGCGTTGGGGTTTCTTCAGGAGGTGAGGCTATTGTTCATGCTGTGAATCGGTTGCTTGAGGATCGTGGTTCTGAGGTTGGTCTTTCTATGTTGTTGGTGGATTTTCAAAACGCCTTCAATCTTGTTGATCGCCCAGTCCTGTTGCATGAAGTTCGTCGTCGTTGTCCAGGCATTGCGCGTTGGGTAGAATTCTGCTATTCCAGCCCAGCCAGATTGTACTATGGGGACCATTCCTTATGGTCGTGTCAGGGGGTGCAGCAGGGTGATCCTCTTGGTCCTCTTCTTTTTGCGTTGGTTTTACATCCCCTGGTTTGCGAAATCAGAGATGCTTTTAGCTTATGTCTTCAAGCGTGGTATTTGGACGACGACATATTATTGGGGACACTTTGGTGGTAGGGAAGGTTCTGCAGTTTATCATGGAGAAAGGGCCGTGTTTTGGGTTGCATCTCAATGTGGAAACGACTGAGATATTCTGGCCAGAGGACCCTCACAGTAGGCTTATGGGTGTATTTCCACCTACTATTGCTTGACCTTCTCGTGGTGTTAAGTTGCTTGGTGGTCCAGCTAGTTCAGATCCCGATTTTGGAGGTGACCTTATGATGCAGAGAGTGACCAAGACCATTGCTCTAATGGATAGGGTTGCTTCGCTTGATGATCCCTAGTGTGAGTTGTTGTTGCTTAGGGCTTGTACAGGAGTTTCTAAGCTCTCCTTTGCTTTGCGTACTTGTCCTCCTAGTATTTTTGAGGTGGCTCAGCGCACTTTTGACGACGCTCTTCGATCTTTCTTGGAGCGAATCGTTACTGCTTTGGGGCCTGGGTTTGGCGATTGGCAGTGGCGACTTGCCACCTAACCATTCGCTTTTGGTGGACTTGGTGTTTATTCCGCCGGTGATGTTCGTCATTATGCCTTCCTTGCCTCTCGGTTGCAGTCTGCTAGATTGAGACTAAGCTTTTGCAAAGAGCTGGTGTTGTTGGCCTTGGTCGAGCCTTTGAGGACGCGTTGCTGCTTTATAATGGAGTGGTTGAGTCTTTCATTTTGAGTAATCCTAGTGAGGTCGCTGCCCCCAAACTCACGAAGAAATTGGCAGATATATATTTCACAAAGATTACCGCATCTACAGAGTCCACCTTCTCTTTATCTCCTCGCCAATTAGCATTGTGGAAATCACAGCAAGGTGTTCACACCTCTGCTTGGCTACAGGTTGTCCCTATTTCTGGGTTGGGTCAGACGATGAATGCAAAGACCTACAGATGTGTGTTATGTTACCGGGTGGGTGTTCCGTTGTTCTCTGACTCTACGCCATGTTCTGCTTGTTCTCGGGTTTTTACTGGGGATATTTTTGGCGACCACGCGATGTCATGTGCTGGTATTGTCGGTGTTAAATATCGGCATAATGTTGCTTGGGATACCCTTGCGGATATTTTCTTCAGATTTGGGATTTCAGCTAGAAAGGAGGTTGACATTGGACTGACTGAAGGGAATGGTGGGGCCCTTAGACCTGCCGATGTATTGCTTTACTCATGGGACCGTGGTCGTGATGTTTGAGTCGACTTCACTGGGTCTTCTCCTTTGACGCAGTCAGGGCTAGCTGACTTTGTTCCTGGACGGGTTGTTGCTGATGCGGCTCATCGGAAGCGGGTTAAGTACGAGGCTCATTGTCAGGCGAATGGATACGGTTTCATTCCCTTCTCCTTTTCTTCTCTTGGGGAATTAGAGAAGGAGGTTGTTGCGTTACTGAAGCTGGTTCAGTGGTTCTCGTCGGCGCAGGACATTGAGGCTCATTCAACAACTTTTATTTTCACTAGGGTAGGTTTTGCTATAGCTAGAGGAGTGGGGGCCCAGATTGTTTCTCGGCTTCCCTCTAATTTATTGTAGGTTGTATGACTTTTGTTGATAATAATAATAATAATAATAATAATAATAATAATAAATATATACGTATTCTATGTTTCAAATTTTGATTAATTCTAATCTAAGGAAGCAAATCAATACGTAGGTCCTTTTATAGTATTGAGTATTGACTTCTAACGGAAAATGATCTTAGCATCATCATACTAGTTTCACTTCTTATTAATTTTGTATCTATCTAAGTAGATATATTTGACATGCCAAGGCAAAAGACTAGGTTTAATTTAGTAAAAATTTGAGTGAAATAAGATGAAAAAATGGCCATGATTCAAAAAAAAAAAAAGATGAAAAAATAGCTTAAACATTTATGAATCCTAACGAAAGAGGAGGGAGGGGTGTTGGGTGTATGAGCAATATCAATATATCATAATAAGAACCAAGCTAACCTTTGACTTGAAACTTTAATATTCCTATAATTTTTTTTATATAAAGATAAACGCAGATAATAAGGCAACAATAATATTCTTATAATTGATCAATTTGACATGATTCTCAGGGATATTTAGAAGAAAAGTACATTTTTTTTAGTACAGAAGTAACACATGTTACTCTTAAATTATTCATTAATAATTTTCTAAAGTATTACTATCAGTGGATTGATAAGATAATTCATGGTTTTTAATCGTACAGTATGATATTAATAGCATGTCAAATACGGAGTAAGGCTAATTGGAAACCATGATGATTACCATTAGAGTAGCTCAACTTAATCCTTTCGTACTTTCAACAACTATTAGGGATGTTCTTTATTAGTTCCATTAGAGCATCCTTAACCATGACTCCATGACGAAGAAAATGTGTTGAAAAATATTGTTTGAGCAATAAACGTTTTTATGAGGGTTCAACATTGGGATCGGTTCATTGACGCTAGTGGATGCTGATGTGGCAAGAGAGGGCGCAATTAAAAAAAAAGTAATAAAAAAAGGAAAATGTGTGAGAACTGAGAATTAAGAAAGCAACGGCAACATTGTAGTCGTAGACAACAAAGCAAGGAAAAAAAAGGGAAAAGTGTGGTGCTGCGCAAGAGAGGATATGAACCAATAGCTTGTTGCCACTTTTCACGAGGGAGAGTTGTAAAAAAAAACTTGTTCAAGTTTTTTAAAGCTATAAATCAGAGAAAGTAATTCTCCATTTTTTAAATTATATTTGGTCGACGGATAAAAAGGAACTTTTTATTGATAAAACTTTAATCTATAAAATTATTATTTGTAACCTCGATAACGGTGTTTTATAGGATTTGAAATGGATTCTAAGTCAGGAAGGGGTAGCGACAACAACACTTGTGCTAAAAATTATTACAAAGCCAAAACTCGTGGATTTGGCACTCTTTTTTTGGGATGCCAAGTTCATGCATGCATTGATTAAATGTGCTTCACTTGCCCTTGTCTTTGAAGATGTTCTAGAATGTCAAGGACCACCTGTTAATTATGTTGTAAAGGACCATAAATACAACAGAGGATACTATCTTATCAATGAAATCTATCCAAGGTGGGCTACTTTTGTAAAGACAATTCCTAGTCCACAAACTCTTAAACATAGGATATTTGCCAAACATCAGGAGGCAGCAAGAACGTGGAACGAGCATTTGGTGTGTTACAATCTTGATTCGTCATAATTTGTAAGCTACCTATTGCTTGGGATGTAGATATACTTCATAAGATAATGTTGGCTTGCATTATTATCCATAACATGATAGTTGAAGATGAACGAGACTAATACACAAACGATGATAATCATATTGAATTTAATGTGCATCAACAACATAGAAATTTGGAAGATGAAGGTAATAGTTTCCAATATAATAATGAACAGATTTTGAATACTAGTTTATACACAGAGACATAAAGAAGAGATCGAAGATCACCATACACATTTGGCTTTGCAGCAAGATTTAATAGAAAATATATGGAGGAGGTTTGGTTAGAATGCTAATTGAAATTATGCGGCCTTTATAAATTATTTTTAAATTCCTATGTATTTCTTTTTAATTTCTCTTAAATTTGTATGTTTTTGTTGTTTATGTGTTTGTGTTATGTTACTATTGTATTATACAGTTTGTTCACAAACAACTTTGGTAATTAACTTTGGCAATAGTTTTTTTTATTATTACTCATAATTAATTAATATTAAATTATTACTAATGAGAATACTAATTACTTGAAATAAATTTCTGTCTTTGTATAAATTTACATAATTTATGTTATAGTATTGAAATATAAATAATAAGTGAAAAAATATGGTGGGGTAGTATAAAAGTAGGAGAAAGAGATAGTGACAAACCTTTTTTAATTGTTAATGGTTAAGAGGTGAAATGAATAATAGTTCACGAAGATGACGTGGAAGAGTGAGAGATAAAAAAATATAGAAAAATAAACCATTAATTAATGATTAGGGTAAGATGCTCTTAAATAGGAATAGTTCAACATTATTCAACACTTGGTCGAAACTTTTTTGCTTGAAACTTATACTTCTTAATTTGCTTAAAGGACAATTGCCCTTAATAAGTACATTTATACTCATACTATACCCTTATACATACTCTTTAAATACATATAAAAGATATGTACTATACGTATAAAATACTCATACAAATACGTACGTGTAAAAGACTCATGTAATACGTATAAAACAAAACTTAAAATGGTGTAGAATATGATAATAACAGCACTCACCATCATGAAAATTTTTTGTAGCATCTCATGACATGATAAAAAAAAAAGTATATCATGGCTTGCCACAATGACAAAATTTATATTATGTCATGAGAAACATCGAAATTTATCACCCCTTGATAAACTTGTGATGTAAAGCTGACCAATCAACACACGATACTTGGCACAATTTTGATGGCTAGAAGATGTAATAGTTTTATTCAATATTTATTTTCTCATATTTTTTTAATTCTCTACAAATTGACCTCCATACTTTTATTCACGTCTCCAAAATTAAGTATTAATAAAATATTTAATAAGTGTGAAATTAATTATTAAATATATAATTTATCTGCTTAATCAAATTAAACAAAGAGAAAATATGTGGTGGAGTTTAGTAATGAGTCAGAAAGTGAAGGAAATGTTCTTTGTCATGAAGGGATGAAATGTAGTGGAAAAATTTATGTCATGTAATAAAATAAGGTGGAGGAATAAAAAATTAATAAATATAGTGATGATAAAGTTTATATCATGAAGGAAAATGCTCTAATGTATAGACATAGTAGAGATGACAATGGATTGGATTTGGTTCAGGTTCAACCCAGTTGGGTTCGGATTGAGATTTGTCAAATTAAATTGTTTATTAAATGAGTTGAAAATTTTAACCCAACTCCACCTACTATGGGTTGGGTCAACTCGAACCCAATTTGTTTAAATAGTAAAAGTCTTATAGTTTCTAATTTTTCAAGTACTAAGCAATGCATAATGAAAAATCTCAAATCTTAACATAGTTTTAGTAAAACTAAATTGAAAAGTTTGACAATACGTTACAACTCCATAATAATAGTTTAGTGATAAGACAAAGTTTTAACATAATAAAATATAAAGACTTTAACACTTTCGGATTGGGAGAACTGAGAAGTGAGAAAAGAAGAAACGTTAAAAAGATGAAGAATTGAAGTCGTGAAGAGGGAGAATTGCAAAATAGAAATTAGAAAGATAGAGCTGCTAGGGTTAATCGGTTAAGATAAAGATATTAGGGTATAAATCAACCAAACCCATAAAAAAATTAAGCAAAACCAAACCTAATAAATAAACAGGTTGGATCAGGTTGAAAATTTCAACCCGACCCAACCTGTTTATTTATCGGGTTGGGTTGGATTGACCCATTTAAATAATCTAGTTAAAAATTCTAACTCAACCATTTATAAATGGGTTGGGTATAAATTGGGTTGACGGATTGCATTTGTTTTTGGTAGTTCTAAGATAGAGGGACCATTAATAAAGCTTGCAACTTATCAAACTTCAATGAGTTTGCTATCACATTAAAGAAAATAGTAAAAAATATATGCCATATATTTCAACGTTTGATCAATTCTTAGTAAGGAGCTCTATGTATTATTATTATTAATTTTTATTTTTAAAAAAGATGCTTTTTTAGCGTCTTTACATAAGAGTCTCTTCCTTTTCAACTTCAGTGTTGATAAACTAGATATTAGCATATGCTCGTGCAATAGCATGATATTTAATTTGCTTAATGAAATTGAAGAAGTTGAATTATTAACGTACATTGTCGATTGAATTATAAAAATAAAAATGTTTGATTTAATGATTTTTAATTGTTCATATTTTGCATAAGATAAAAAAATTCTTCCTCCCATTTGTTCTGAAGAATTGGTGCAACTCTTATTTCTTCATTTTCTTTAGTTGGAGCATGTAGTATGAACGTGAATAAATTCATTATATTCTTTTGTGATTTTTCTTCTATGAAAATGTGTCCATGTTCCTAACAATGAAAATGATTTCAGTTAGTTTTTGTATTTTTTTAATAAACTATATAAATTATAGACTTACATTATCAGGAGAAATTATAATGTAGGAAGCTTTACAACTCATAACAATCTATGTTTTTTTGCCAAACAGTGTAATACATTTTATTGCTTTTCTATCTCCAATGCTTATTGGTACTCTAAATCTTTGCCAAAATATATTAACATAACATTTTCCTTTGAAAAGTGTAGTGTAGCATGAATCACAAATAACACAAGCTAAGTCATCCAAGTTATTATATAAAATATAAAATTTAATAAAAAATACCCTGACAACAAAATATGTACGTAATGTGGATAACAAAATATCAATAGAAAAATTCAAGCACTTTATAGATAACTGACATAAAATTCAAGCACTTTGTCAGTGCAAGTTGGCAATGTTAATTGATAGCCTAGAGTTAGCAATTACCATAATTACACCTAGTACCATTCTTATTATTTTTTAATAACCTAAAGAATATGATGAATTTCCTTCACTCGTCCTATTGTATCTTGGCTTTGTTCATTCATAAAGTTGCTTTAATTTTCTGATTTAAAGGTATTGAAAATTCATATGACTCAGTGCAAGTTGGCAATGTCAGTTTATAGCATAGAGCTAGCAAATACCATAATTACACCTAGTACCATTCTTATTATTTTTTTTAATAACCTAAAGAATATGATGAATTTTCTTCACTCGTGCTACTATATCTTGGCTTTGTTCATTCATAAAGTTGCTTTTAATTTTTTGATTTAAAGGTATTGAAAATATATGTGACTTTGCATAGTTTTCGGTATCCCCCACCTTCATATTTCTTTATCCTCTCTCCCAAAGTTTAGAAAATATTTATTTCTCTCCCTTGGCGGGATTTGGGTAAAATTGTTCTTATCTTAGCAAGAGAAGAAAAAAGTGGTAAAGTCCCATCTTAATTATATCATAAAGTTTTGGATAGTTTGTGGAAAAAGGAACAAATTTGGAGATTTTTTGACTGAGATCTTGCACATAAGAGGAAAATATCCCAAGTAAATTTCATATTTTGAATATCTTTTCAGCATTATGGTGCATTTTGGTGTGTATACTAAATTTTTATGGAGAAGTTTGAAACTTCAGTTAATGTATGTTAGTTTTTGGTGTTTTAATTAAATCTTTAGGCTAAAGTCTGAAACTTTAATTTATGTTTGTGGATTAGTTTTTCTAGGTTTGGGAGATCTATGCATTTTGGATTGTAGGTTATTTTTTAATAACCTAAAGAATATGATGAATTTTCTTCACTCCTGCTACTGTATCTTGGGTTTGTTCATTCATAAAGTTGTTTAATTTTCTGATTTAAAGGTATTGAAAATTCACGTGACTCGGTGCAAGTTGGTAATGCCAGTTTTTCTCAACATCAAAACCTACAAAAAAACAAATAAAGGAGAAGAATAGTATATGTTCTAGCAACGATAATTTTTTGTTTAAAATGTCGTTGTGTAGCAGCAATATTGAAAAGAAATATGATTGTTTTTGGGTATTTGGTTCTACAAATGAAGGATTTGGGTATGTGTGTGTGGTGAGTGGGAAGAACTTAATTTTTAATTTGCAGCTATCTTATATTTATATTCAAAGTTTTTTTGTGTGTTGACTTTGGATAATCGTGGGTGAATGATAATGATGATCTATTTTTCAGTTATTATCTTTCCAAATTTTATGCGTTTTATCTTGATTTTTTTAGTTTATTAATCGTGTGTTTGAATGTGTTACGGTTGTTTATCTGATTTTCAGTTTTTAAAATTTTTTTAAACCGAAGAAACTTTATTATAGATTTGTTGCATCCAATCCAAATTTTTTTGGTCTTTTTCACCCGAAGTAACGACAAATCCCCGTTTGACTTTTAGAGGCTCCACATTAACTCATGCATGCTTGTAAATAATATAATAAGATATTCAACTAACACACTAGAAATAAGAGTAGGCTTGATAAAGTGGTTGAGCGAATTAGGCGATTGTTTGGTTGATATAAGAAATAAATTTTCATGGATTATTTTTCGTTCATAGGAATTTATTTTCCTGTAACTTTCTATTTTTATGGTCTTCTTTGGTTGCATTTAGGAATTTTCATTTCCTAAGATGAGACATGAGAAGTGTGGCTTATCGGGGAAGGATAGATAAATCACTTTCCAAGTCCCACGGGAATTAAAACTTTATAAAAAATTTTTGCTTCCCCCATTTCACCTATCTTATATTCTTATGCCAACTAAATAACTTTAGCTACTTTTACTTCCTAGAAACTCCAAATTCATATGTCAATATATATGTCATTCAAACAAACACAAGATTTCTAATGAGTTGAAATACAATGTGTTATTTATGTTCCAATTAAACTATAAATGAGCCAATTTTTTTTAAAGAACTCTCGTTTTAAAGTTGAATAAATTTTTAACACATCAACTTGACAATGTATAGAGATTCACGAACATAACATCAAAAGTATCCAATTACATATTCCAAACCTTTACAAGTAAATTCAAATTCCAAAAATCCAAAAATCTTATCAGTATCCAATTAAATCCAAATTCCAATAATCCAGATATCTAAGTATTAATTCGGCCCAATAATCGTCCGATCACAATTAACCAAATTAAAACCCCAATCCTATATTATTATTTAGGAGCAATGATTAATGAGATACCTCCAAATTTTGAATCTAGGAATATTTAATTTTTTAACTTTTATTTTGACTTTAAAAGAAAACCTCTTATTTTTCATGTATAATAAAAAATGATAAAAAAATTATGCACAAAAAATAAACGTGATAAGCACAAGAAATCTCAATTTATTTTAAAAAATTGGATTATACAATTGAAATCCATGATCTTCATCATATTATGCAAATTATTGAGAAAATTGATACTATATTTATTTAAGCAAGATCATAATTGAGAAAATTAAAAATATAAAGTCTTTTACAAATGGCTATAGTTGGGAAGGATATTAAGATCTTCTACATTTGTTATGATTACCAACTTTAAAAATACTCAAAACTTATAATGTTGATTTACGAGTATCATAATCACTTATTTATGTTTATTGTTATAAAATAGTGAATATGTCATTTTTACTCGCTTTTATTGACTTTATAACATTATAAAAAAAAACTCACACATTAACATATCAATTTATAAGTATTATAATCACCTATATAAATTTATTGTTATAAAATTATATATATATTAACTTTTTTAACATTACAAGAAATTCATACTTTAAACCTATAGATATTACTTATAATTAAAACATATCCAATTTAGAAATTTTTTTATCTTTAAGCCATTGTTTTAAAAAAATTTGAAAAATAAGCTGCTTTAGAAACTATTTTAAAAAATAAGTTAATTAGGTTCGGTTTAAAAACGCTACCCAATGCAGCGTTTTACCTAATGCAAAAACACTACCTAAGGCAGCGTTTTGCATGTAGCTAGGTTTGGGGATAAATCTGGATCAGAGGAAAATGTTTTGCAGGTCAGGAAAAAACGCTGCCAGGCAGCGTTTATAGGCTGAACAAAAACACTGCACTGGGCAGCGTTTTACTAAAAGAATTTTTTTTCCTACACGTCGTAAACTAATACGTATTAAATACAGTTATATACATAAAAAATTGTGTTATTATGTTTTTAAACTAAGTTTTAGTTATATATATAACAAATGGTAATATAAAATAACGTAATGAAAAACGAAATAAGCCCTAAGAGTCTGGACCCGGAGTTTGCTCCTCGAAAATGATGTCCAAATGAGGATACGAACTCTGAGTCTGAGTTTGCTGGGTCCACCCTGGATGGTGTGCAAATGGGGCCTCTAGAGATGTGTAAATCGATGACGAAGATTGACCTTGAGTGTAATGCTGACTGGGCATCTCGATATTAAGGGTCTCCGGCATAGTGAAGGGTGTGGAGGGGGTGGATGCGTCACAATTCATCTGTAATGGATACGACCCAGACTTTTCTCTATAAAGATAATTCCCAAACCCATCTTTGAGAAGCGTACTGTTTAATGGAGTCACACTAGAAGTAGCTAGTTCTGAGTTATCATCGTGATGCATTTGACTTGTGGGTAGAATGATTGAAAAGGGTTGATGTTGAGATAAGATGTCCATTAATCCAGTATACGAAGAAGGTAAGGGTACTTGCTCGACATATATTTCAATGCCAGATTTATGGATAATTTTGAATGCACACCCATAATACTTTAACGGAATAGTCATCCGTGAATAGCAATGCCATACATGTCGACGGACCAGTAGGGTATTTCATTCTCAATTTCAGTTCCACCAACCGTTTATCAAACCCACACAAATTGAATACCATGTCAACAATATCGGAGAAACTATTGTCAACACTAATCACGATAGGTCTATACTGTCCACCATCATACCCAACTGTGTTATCTTGTTCTATCAATATTCCACCCCATCGACATAACAATGGGAAAACATTGGTATTCATGATGCCTACAACAACGAAAACTATTCAATGATATTCAAGAATATAATATACAATTAACTATCCTAAGCTCATAACCTAAACACAACCTAAACTAATCTAAATTCATAACCTAAATCTAATAAACTAACCTTACTTAATAAACTAAATTAATGAACTAACCTTAATTAATTAACTAACTTGAAATAATCTAGTAAACTACCTTAATTAATATACTAACCTAATAAACTAACCTAAATTAATAAAATAACCTAAATTAACCTTACCTAATAAACTAATTTAGTAAACTAACCTTAATTAATTAACTAACTTACATTAATAAAATAACCTGAAATAATCTAGTAAACTAATCTTAATTAATATACTAACCTAAATTAATAAAATAACCTTAATCAATATACTAATCTAATAAATTAACCTTACCTAATAAACTAATCTAGTAAACTAACCTACATTAATTAAATAACCTAAAATAATCTAGTAAACTACCTTAATTAATATACTAACCTAATAAACTAAACTAAATTAATAAAATAACCTTAATTAATATAATAATCCAATAAATTAACCTTACCTAATAAACTAATCAAGTAAACTAACCTTAGTTAATTAACTAACCTACATTAATAAAATAACCTAATTTAATATACTAATCACATAATATAACCTTAATTAATTAACTACCTAAATTAATTGAATACCCTAAAATAATTAACTAAACTAATCTAATAAAGTAACCTAATTTACTAAACTAAACAAAATTAATAAAATAACCTATATTAATTAACTAACCTAAATATTAAACAAATCTAATAAACTAACCTTAATTAATAAACTCATCTAATAAACTATCCTAAATTAGTAAACTAATTTTATACACTAAATTCATTTTATAAACTAACCTAAAATAATAAACTACTCTAAAATCATCACTTAACCTAAATTAATAAACTACCATAAGTTAATACACTAACCTAAACTAATAAACTAACCTCAAATCATCAACTAACCTAAATTCATATACTAACCTAATTTATGGTTTACTAACCTAAATTTAAGTTCAGTTAACTAAATCCATAAACTAACCTAAACTAAAATTATTAACAACATATAAACTACCAAAATATTATGAATAATTAACAACAAAAAATAACAAAAATACTTATAATTAACAAAAATAACAAATAACTAACATAACTCCAAATTAAAAAAAAACGAAATTAGATTAACTCATAATTCACTACAAAATTAAAAAAAACTCATAATTCACAAAATTAAAAAACAAACATAACATAACTCATAATTCATAAGTTAACATGAAAAAATGAAATTAACCTAACCAACATAACTCATAATTCACGAAATAAAAAAAATGAAATTTCTTGAAACAAAACATGAAAAAGACTTAAAATAACTCAAAATTTAAAATGCACCTTATCAAAGGAAGAAAATGGAAGGATTTGGGATGAAAATTGAGTGAAAATTTTGTGTAAGGAAGGAAGAGGGGAAGGGTTTCTTGTCGGCGAAGCTCGAAGGGCTGGAATGGAGGAAGAAGAAATGAGGAGGAAGAAGGGAGAAAAAAAAACTAGGCCCTGAGAAAAACGTCATCCATGGCAGCGTTTCATTTAATACAGAAATCGCTGTCCAAGGCAGCTTGGACAACGATTTTGACGGGCCAGATTCCCTTGCTGTGCTGCACTGATTCTGAAAATATTATAAAAAAAAACGCTGCCCTAGGCAGCGTTATTTTCCCTAACCCAAAATTTCACCCCAAATTCAGGCCCATGCAAAATGCTGCCTTAGGTAGCGTTTTTTCATTAGGTTTATAGCGTTTTGAAAATAGTTTCTAAAGCAGCTTATTTTTCAATTTTTTTTTTTTTAAAAATGACTCAAAAAAAAAAAAAAAATTCTCCAATTTAGCACTCAACTAAAACAATACTCCGTATGTTTGTTTGTCACCTCAGCTTTCTCTAGACCCCACCATCTATCATCTACAATTCAATGGCGCATTCTCTGCCACAGAGATGTTCTCAATTCCTAATACTTGACTACTACGTATGTAACAAGGCTTTGAACTTCATCAGCATCTGTTTCTCCTTCTCATCTCAATGGCATCTTTCTTGACTCCATCTCCCACTTTCCCACTCCAAAGTAAGGTACATTGGCAAACATTGCTGATTATTTTCTGTGCATTTATCTTATCATTGATCAAAGTTCGATCCTCTATCGATGTTTTTAATTGTCCCATATATGTATTATTGCTTGATTCAGGTTAACTACAGTGATACAATTTCTGGGTTATTTCCAAACTTGAATTTAATCGCAAACTTTTGCTACTTAAATGTTTATTTTGAGAAAATCGATCAATTTGTTTCTGGGTTTTTGTTTTCTTCAATCATATTGTAGTTGTAGAATTGAAGCCATCTTATTTTATTACTAAATCCAATTGTCTGAATCATGTGTAGTTGATTGATTGGAATTAATGAGAATGATACTTAATCGTTGGTTTCGATCATGTTTGTTAATTTGTTTATGAAATATCTTACTATTGTGAAGGTTAGAATTTAAAAATCAATCAGTTGAGTTCTGGGTTTATTTTAATCTTTATTTTCTGCCTAGTTCTAGATTTTATGGGTATTTTTGTACATAGTATAGTTTGGTACTGAATTAAAGACTTGAGCTTGATTTACATATGTGTCTTGTTTAGATTGTAGAAAATTTTCTTGTGATAGTTCTTCTGATTCAATTCACCGGTCATATGACTCATATTATGCTAATCTTAGGCGCTAAACCTGAATACTGAATAGTATGGATGTGGTTTGATTCCTTCAAAATTGCGGAATGATCTAGAAAGAACCGAAACATAAACGGGGCATTAGCTACTTGGCTGGTCAAACCTCTAAAGTAGCTTCATTCTGCTCATTTTGCTCCAAACCGCAATGCACACAAACATGTCCCAAGAATGATTAAACGTAATGGTTTCCTCTGAATTTTCCCGTTTGAAAGGTGATGACTCACAAAGTTTGTTCTCTAAGGAGTGTAAGTTTTTTAGGTAAAAAGTGAAAAACATTATGGATTGTCTTATGAACTTGTGTAGATTTGGCCTAATGACAGTTTGACTTTCTTAGAAATTACTTCTATTGCTTACTTTATCTGTTTATATGCTTACTGTGGGTTTGCACCGTATCAGATTAATTATCATGGTGAGGGAAGTCCACTTATCACCTTATCAGTATCAATATCGAGCTCATCTGCTGTAAGAAGGGATAGACGATATGGGAGTTGTTCAATAGCAAGAGCTACTTCAATTGAAAACGATGTTCTTCACAAGGATGTCAATGAGGTTGATAAAAAGGATGGTATGTCTTCCTGCTAGCTTAGCTTGCTTGAGTTCTCTCTTTTTTATTTCTTAATATCCCAGCATACTTCTGAACAAATCTATTCACATATGGCTTTCTCATCGTATTTTTCCCTAAATATAATATTGAACCAGTAGGTTTGATTTAGCCATTTTATGTTAATAACATGCACACATACAAAAATATACCAACTGTAGGTTATGGAATTATGAGATTCAACGTTTTGCTTTTTCTTACCCTGTCACCTCATCATTTTAGCTAGTGACTTGCAAGTTTATACTATCATACAAAAATCAAAACAATTATTTTGTTCTTTCATGATTTGATTGTGAAATGTTTGAGTTTATGTGACCATAATATCAAAATGTGCAGTCAATAGTTCAGTATGCTTTCCATTTAGTCCAAAATTATAAAACTTTATGTGCTCTGACCTTTTAAGACTGAATTTTATGGAAATGTTGAGCTAAAGAATTGTTCCCCTTTCCTTCAAACTTTCTTACTCTTTCAACAAATATTTTCCTTTGCTTCAAACTATGTCATGTTCAAGGGGGAGCCTGTTGCAAATTAAACAGGATCATCTATGGTTAGTTATAAACTTATAATATCTTGAACAGTTTTCTTTACTGGTTTTGCCACTTCTAATCTGAGTTGCTAGTGATCCAGATTATGGAGTAGTCGGTATGCACCATGTTGGCATTCTCTGTGAAAACCTTGAAAGATCACTTGATTATTACCAGAACATACTGGGTATGTATGCTGCTACATTTCCTTGGACGCCTTTCTGATGGTTCATTTTCAATTCAAAGCAATAATATGCCCTTATCTTGGTAGGTCTGGAGATAAATGAGGCTAGACCACATGACAAGCTTCCCTATAGGGGTGCGTGGCTGTGGGTTGGCTCCGAGATGATTCATTTGATGGAGCTTCCAAATCCAGACCCTTTAACTGGACGTCCTGAACATGGGGGCCGAGATCGTCATGCTTGCATTTCAATTCGGGATGTATCTAAGCTTAAAGAGATCCTTGACAAAGCAGGTAGATAATATTATCCTCTTTGATTCAAGATTCAAACAGCTTGAAATCTGTTCTAGACTTCTATCCATTGCAATGGTCAACAAACCAATTTTACCAAGTGCATGTATTCAAATTGGCAGGTCTACCATATACCCTCAGTCGATCTGGAAGACCTGCACTTTTCACTAGAGATCCAGATTCCAACGCACTAGAATTTACGCAAGTCTGATTGTGCAGCATACGTATATCTCTCTACTTATATATACAGGTTGTACATAAAGTTAAAACTGTAAAAGAACTGTTGTATTTAGAGAACTTAAGTTTTGAAGCCTGAGATACTTCTACTTGTGCCGAAATAGAGCACTCTTTTGACTATACATTTGTTTCAACCTATATTACACCGATATAAATCCGGATACGAATACTGATACGGGTATGAAAAACGGCAAAATCATTTGATTGTTAGAGAATTATGTTCCACTGATACGAACCCGGATACACAAGGAAAACGGAAAATCATATGTGAATCTGTGCAATATAAGTTTCAACTATTGATGTTTAAGGAAGAATTTTAGATTAGCAAGGTATGTCCTCATGAGCTTGGCTGAAAAGAATGAAAGTAGAATTATTGCTTTGTTCAGTATTATTTGTCAGAACAATCTCCGTTTATCTGTTCTGCCAACTTCATGGAATATACGGGCTCACTGCTAATACGATGTTAGCGATGGAATCCAACTTATTAATTCAATTTTTTTTAAATTTCTTATTCGTCGCCCAATATTTAATCTATTTGGGTAGATATAACTATTTCTAAAACTAAACCGAGTAAATGCGTCTTATTTAAGAAAACCTCTTTTTGTTTTTGTTCCTCCACAAACACCAACCCGAGGAGCAAGTACAGTAACTGGATTACCAGGATTGCGCCTTTGATGGACTATACCTTTGCTGGTGAAAAGATTAGATCATTCTTCTTGAATAATTTCAGTATCATTATCACTCCTAATCATCTTGACTTTGGTCTGAAATTGAGTTTCAACATAGGCTAAAAAATGTTGAATAATGCCAACAACTTGCGTTTTATTATGAACTAAGTGAGTCCAAGTTGTTCTAGAACAATCATCAAGAATAGTTAGCATATAGGTAGCTCCTCTTATAGTAGGTTGTCTATATGGTCCCCAAAGATCCACATGGATCAAATCAAAAGGTAAAGTAGCATGAGAAGAAGATAAAAGAAATGCTGATTTATGCATTTTTCCAAGAATACAAGACTCACAATGAAGCTTGTCTTTGCTATGAACATATGGAACTTGCATTTTTGAAAGAGTATGTACATAGATATGTCCTAGTCTAGCATGAAGTAGACTAAGATTAGGTAGGCTAGAAGTACTATTATAAGCAACAAAAATAGTACAATTATTAATATGATCAGAAATTGAAAAGGGTGAAGCAACTAAGCTAAATATGTACAATACACCATGTCTTTGTACAACAGCCTTGATCTGGTTAGTTGTAAGGTCTTGAAAAATGCATTGACCTCGTTCAAAAAATTGCAATTAAATTGTTATCATCTAACAACTTTCCCACTGATAGAAGGTTGTGTTTGAATTTAGGAAGCAGAAGAGCGTTGTATAGCATGATATCGGAGGTGAATTGAACATCACAAATGTGATTAACTACTTGCATAGTTCCATCTGGTAGCCTAACTTTAATTGAACACTAAAGCATTTTAACTGATTTGAATATATTCTTGTCACAAATTATGTGGTTTGTAGCTCCAGTATCTACAATCTAGTCGTTCTTCTTAAATTCTCATAAATAGAATTAACATTAGAAGCAGATAGAGTGCCTACAAAATTGAGTGAATGATCAATAAACGAGGATTTCTTTCCTTTCATCATCTCCTTATAGACTATATTCACCAGATTCAAATCAGTCTTGAGTGACTTGTTCTCAACATAGTCCAAAGGTGTATCATCACATTCTTCAGAATAATCCCGCTACTAGAATTTTTACTCAACTACTTGTTTTTCATATTGGTCCACCACTCGGGATAGCCAATTAACTTAAAGCATTGCTCCATAGTAAGACCTATTCTCTTGTAATGATCACACTTTCTATCATTCTTATCACTCCTTGACTCCTCATAGAGTGAAACACACTCATTTGTGGAGGAACATGAGATTTTTCATTTAGCTTATTTTGCCTTTCTACTTGCAATAGGATATAATAAGCTTTGTTTATAGTAGGTCAGACATCCATGCTTAGGATGTATTAGTAGCATCATAATCCTTTATCAATCCTGCCAATAGTTGTATAAGTTTTTGTTTCTAATCTGCAGACGTCACCTTCTTGAGTAATCCACAAGTACAAGCAGCAAGAGCACCACAATCACAATCTGGAAAAACCTTCTAGAAGTTGAATTTCATCCCAAATTTGCTTCATCTTTGAGTAATACTCAATTATTGAATCTTCTCCTTACTCTATTGACATGATTATTTTATGGAATCAAACAAGAGAGGTGCATTTGATTGACCATACCTTTCCAGAATTTCCTCATAATTGACATGTAGATTGTTGAAGAATAAATCCTTCTGAATTGTCTTCTCTATCGAGTTGAACCAACCACGATTGAATCATGTAGTCGTTTCTAATCCACCTCTACAAATTATCAGAATCTTCAACCGATCTTCTACATGTTCCATCAATGAAACATAGTTTGTTCTTGGCGCCAAATGCCATTCAATCAATCGATTCCAGTTTAAGAAAGTTTCACCATTAAATCGATGGGAACACAAGCTTTGCTTAAGATTATCCCCATTAAATACGTAAAGCTTATCATTGTATCTAGTATATCGTTGACTAGACATCATAGCATCTTCAACACTTGCCATTGATGAAAGCTTCAAGAAAAATATACAATCAACATGTGATTGCAAATCATTGCTCTGATATCATACGAACTCAGCTTCAATTGATGAGTTCTTGTGAGCTCAATTAGTTATGAACTCAAGAGCACAATGGAGGATAAAGAGGATAGCCGAGAAGAGGAGAGCAAATGAAAAGCAGAAAATGGAAGAGAGAATTGAATGCTATTCTATTTTCTGTTATTATCTTTACAAAAGCTATTCTTTACATATATTTATACTTGTAATATTCTAACAACCTCCTTAAATTCAGGGAGTTAGTTATAACTAACTAAATTAAAAGTATGAATGATCATCATAATATCTGCACTGCTTCATCTTCGTAGGCTCAACTAAACTTTCTATTAGTGCTCAAGCAGGTACAGGTATCAGGTATGTAAAGAAGACGGCTACCGAAGACTAAAAAATAAAACTTGCCGAAAAAAACTAGTACCCCATAATATGAGAGCAGTTATATACTTAGATGAAGAGCCTGACAATCTTTCTTTAGCTAAACTCTTAACTCTTCATACTACGAATACTTTCTTTATATAAAGAGCTCCAAATAGTGAAAATTCCAAAATATAAATCAACACACTGGCAAAAAAAAAAATGACAACTTCATTGTTATTGTCCCATCATTTTTTTTACCAATGAGCTACGGCCTACATGCAACATGTAAGGCACAACACGAGTATGAGGAGCACTGGAACGCAGAGCAGTTGATATTGTACAAAGATCACAAAGAAACTTGAATGAATTTTGAACCAAGATTATTGAGTATGGACACATACCTACAAAACTTTATTCATTGTATTATGTTACACCAAGTTAGACTAGACTGCATGGTCCAGTCCAATTGTACCAAGGAGTGAGCATTCATATTACTGTCATATAAGTTCTTATCATAGTACCTCCTGTAGGATCAGATAGTAGATGCCTTATTAGGCCCATTCTCAAATCATTTGGAGCAATAAAGAACATGTAAAAGGCAAACAGTACGAGATCAGCTGAAGAGAGATTAGAACCAAGGAATCCTTCCCACATCCTGCAAAGGAAACATGAGAAATATTGCGATAATCTTAGAGCATTGCATTAATGTAAATCAGACTAACATATTGTCCAAATGAAAAATTACATTGAAGAAAAGCACATGACGAATTATACAATTTTGTTGATTTGAAATTCACTCAGAGCTTAGCATTAATGTAGAACAGACAGAAAGACCCAACCCTTTAACTCTAGAGAAAACTCTAGTGATATTAGGGTATATTCTTCATGGACATGTTCACCTCTTCTACATGGTAAACTATTTAATAACCATAGCTAAGAAAAGCACTCTGCAATTAGACTCAAATATTGCGATATTTGATTTTGGGGTATTTAAGAGGCTGCAAAGAAATTGGTGGTGACAGGAGCAAGTGAAAAGTTTATCATCGTTTTCAGATATTGGTTGCTCAGACTATGACCTTATGATTCTAAATAATGAATGAATTGAACTATTGAAGTCTGTATAAATTATTAAGTAGCTCAAGTAAATGCAGAAGACTAATGTATGTTATTTACCCTGCTAATGACATAATTGAAGAAAAGATTATCTATCATATGTGGTTCCTTAGACATAATCTTGTGTATTGAAGAAAAAATTAAGAGTAAGAAATTCTGGGGAGATTTAGATTAAAGAGATTGAAGCAGGAAAGTTCAAACTTTAAATTGGATTTGAGCTCATTAAAGGATCTATACAATAAATGATGTGGACAAGGCTTACACGCCATAATCTTATGACTCAGAGGGCACCAATCTCTAGATGAGTCTGTAAAAGAGTGTAACCATTAAAGAAAAGTTTTAAGTTAGGTTTCAATTGTTATTGAACAGGTGCTCACTGGTTGATGAGAACATTGAGAACTTGATTTTTCAAGTCTAGTTAAATACTTAGATATAGCAGGTGCATCTTGGTTCACTATCACAGAATTTGTACAAGCCAGGAAGAGAAGAACCAGTGAATGCAAAGAAACAGCTTCTATGACGAAAAATGCAGGAGAACATATAATAGGTCTACTGTTTCGAAATAAACCTTGCACAATCAATTATGCTGTACAGATTGAACGAAACTGATCATAATAGCTGCAACGGAATTTTCTGGCAGACACAAGTAATTAGAAATTGTATAGGACTGCTAGAGGGGAAGTCCAAGGTGTAATTGCTCACTTCTAAAGGATGCTGATTATGAAGAAAGTCATTCTCTAGATGTGTTCCTAATTATGAGTTTACTGAGCCAATATCTTGGTCACCTAAACCAGCCACCATACTTAGATAATAATGTAGTTCAGATGAGTCCACAACTGAAGGTTTAAGAAAACAAATCATGCGCACTTCCCTTTTCCAGGCATGAGAACTGAGAATTCATAATCTTATTCAGACACAGGCTCAATCACCGACCGATACAAGGTTCATATTACCTGGAAAGTCAATCTATTACAGCCATCTATAATTGTGGAGTGAATGATGAATCATACAAGACTTCATAACCATGCATCTTGTTGAACACAACGCTGTATTGGCTGAGCCATAGTATTCTCCATTCCCTAATTGAAAATGAGATGAAAATACACATGACACCAGAAATTTTTATTTTCTTTCTGTTTTAGTATCAGTCTCTTCTGAATGGTAGCAATTTTTTCCACTTTTGTTCACGGAACAACCAGAGTTATTCAAGCGGCAACAAAATGCCAACACCATTGACCACGAATTATATGCCAAATGCAATGAGAATCAACAGGTTTTATAAAGTATGTACATCTTACCATTTTGGCACTTGGAAAAAGGTGCGGAAGAATGTCCTGATACCCTCAATATCAAGCTGGACTATAAGTGCTAGTCCAAACAGGAAAAATGCTCTCTGACGTTTCCTTTCTTGTGGCCAAAGAGTATTCCAGGCTGCACAAATGGGAAACTGAAATAAGCAGCACATCTGGTTTCACTAGAAATCAAGTCTTAAGAAGTATACAACTAAACACTAACACTTGTTAATTCAACAGTATGAGTATGGGTGACCGGCAGCAGAAAATCCATAGTTTCCCATTTTCTTTCCTGTCAAAAATGAGGGTAGCTTCTACAAGTGCCTCATAGGTTTTCTAAAGTCAATTCTTAGTACATTGTCATTTATCTCAAGAGTAGAGAGCTCAGTCTCAAAAATAAAAGAGTCCATAAACACGAAATAATTACATAACATAAAAGGCCTTCCCGAAACATCCAGCATTGAAATTACTGCTCTTACTAAGTTAAGTAAATGGCCTCTCATCCCATGTCCTGAACTAGTTCAAGGCATCAAAAGAAGAGCCTAATATTGATGACCACGTAATAACTTAAAAACTATAAGGCACATTTAAGTTGATTTTATTCCTATACTGCTCATGCAATTCTTGACTTATAAACTCCTCCAGCTTTTAAGACCCATCAATTCATCAATACATAAATTACAGCAGTACCTTTATATTCTGTTGAACTACCTAAAAAAAATAGTTAAATAATTCATTTTTTATGCATTTGAGAAACTGGTAGGCTACGTCCACACTTGTACAAACCTTGCATTGATATGTTCTCCACATTCAACTGGCGCAAAATTGCATTTTTTGAGAGGTCATTCTTGATTAAGTTCGCAATTGCAGAAGCATAGTTAGGAGCTTCTGATAATGATCTCACAACTGAATATCCTGCATGGAAAATCCAAAGGAGAGAAAAGTTGCATCATTAAAT
Source organism: Dysphania ambrosioides (assembly GCA_026401315.1). NCBI lineage: Eukaryota > Viridiplantae > Streptophyta > Magnoliopsida > Caryophyllales > Amaranthaceae > Dysphania > Dysphania ambrosioides. The sequence continues at coordinate 6,676,995 of CM048667.1, forward strand.
TGCATATGAATTATATATATATCTAAGGAGATTTTGATATAATACAAGATCATTGTATCTTTTTGTAAAACAAGACAGTTAATTTGTGTCCTACCTGTGGCTGGATGCACCATGCTCGCAGCAGCGCCAAATGCAAGGTTTCTTTGCTCTGTATTCGGCAAGGACCCACCAACAGGTATATAAGACCACTCCTGCACCACATGGAATCACTTAGAAGATAGTGAACAAGGGTGTTTTCAATAGACAGTTTATGGCATCACAGTAGGCCATGAGTGCAAGAATCATAGCTATACACAGTAAGCTTGATTTATATGACCTCACCCTGCTCATGGTAACAATAAATTTTTGTCACCCCCCAAAAAATTGTATTTGGAGCTATCAGAAACCGATGACAAGAATAGAGAAGCAGGGTTCAATTAATTTAGCATAAAGGCATTTTTGTCATTTTACAATACATCCTATCATTTCATTTGATTAAAGATGCTTTATGCATATTACAAGAAAAGAAGCAATTGGATGTTTATTTGATATTGAAGAAACTCATGCCTGGTTAGGCATAAAATAGGAAATTAGTGAAATGGATAGTTAGTGACTTTAAAATCTCAGATAGAAAGTCCCATGAATATTTTCATGAAAGTTCATCTTTACTTATAAGTACATACTCCTTTAATTCCTAATTAAGAGGCAACATTTGATCAGAGAACATTTTTAAAAACTGAATTCAAATGTCATAAATACCTTCCACAAATATAGTTTACAATTTGACCACATTTTTTTGGTGAAAACAATTAGACCACATTAATATACTTGCAATATGGGAAAGCTCCAAGTTTCACTAACAAAATCTAGAAAATGGCCTATTAGTTTTGAAAAAGCTAAAGAGACAGAACCATCATTCATTGTCATCATCACTCATACTCAAACCTCAAAATACAGTATTTTTTTGTGATGAGGATATTTAAAGATAATAGAAATTTAGCATTGGGAAATAGGAGATATAGTATTATGCACCTATAATATTGGACATTTGTGAAATTACATACAACTCATTACCCATATTCTTAATTTAAGACCAAGACCGTAATCGTAGCTGTAGCTCTTCTATGTATTGCTACCTAGAACAATCACTTCATCTAGAGCCTTCACTTTTACATGAAGTAACAAAAGGTCAATTCATTAACTGGGAAATTTGAATTGCAACCTATTACCAAAACCAGCCTGAAATCAACAAGTCCATATATGACCCCTATAGAAATAGACCCAATCAGACACTAACCCAAACCAAAAGAAAACTCAGCTACAACTCGAACACAAAAAGAACCAAACTTGAGACAGGTACAAGTTAAACCAAAATTTGATTCAAATATGTTAAATAATTTAAACAATTACGCAGTTTATCACGTAAGCAAAGATAGTGAATAAAAATTGTTAGAGGGGAAGTGGCAGCGAATGTAGAAGTGTGTTTAAGAACCTAAATCCCCCACAAGCAATGATTTATTAAAAACTTCCTTAGACATTTTATCCAATCTTAGTGAGATTTTTTCAAAGATGTAGGGGAATTTTTGGGGTGTTCTTGATAAACTAAAGGAGAGTTCTGGGGTGAAAGTTCCATGAGATCATCGAAAAACTAATCCTCCATTTCAAACAGTTATTAGTCATACCATAAACTAAAGGAGAGTTCTAAGGTTTAAGACTGTTAATCATTTTCGAACCGGTGGAATAGAAATTAATAACCTAATGTTATTTAACGGGAAAACAAAGAACCCTCAAAAGTGCTTAAGGTTTTCATATGGACCCACTTCTCCCCAAATTCCCCATAAACAGTCTCTAACACAACATCACAACCATAAAGCACTGGACTGATGACCATCATGTGTACAAAAAGAAATGAATGCTCTCTTTCTTGGAGTAGTTAAGTTTCTTTTAAGAAAGAAGTAGATCCTTCCAGCAATCATAATGAGCCACATCTAAAAGAAATAATAAGTTTCAAAAGAGACAGGAAAGAAAATCCACACTCGTGTTCTTTCCTTATGATTATATGGTGCTGATGAACAATCACGTTTCCCAGAATAAGTATATGTCCAATGATATTAGATATTTCATGCCTAATCTATCTTCCTGGTACATGTTCTCTGCATGGATGTTTCAGGTATCATTAACAGATAAGAACATAATGTCATGATGTTAGTCATGTTAATAAGTTTACAATATATTATCTACAAAAAGAAATTAACATTTGGAAAAATATCAGTGAGGTAGCTTCGGGTTATTGCTATTTAAACTTTCGATCATATTTTAATGAAGTGTAGAAGCATCCTTAAGTTATTAATAAACTTCTAGCATCTGGTTCCCAGAAACATTAGGTCAACAAGATATTATTACTATTATCATATAATTGAAGCCAGCCAAGTGTGAGAGAAGCGCAAATAATTGGCAAAATGAGGAGTCCTTGAGCGATCTCGCTGCATGCCATCACCATTCAAAAGTAGATCTTCCTCTCCATATTAAGATGTACTAGAATACCTGTCAACCTCCCCATTATAGTAAAATGCACTTGAATAACTCTTTTGACCTCCTCTCAAACCTCTCCATTAGAATATCTTGTAACTTTGAAACATGTAAAGGGAAGCGATAGTGACTTCAAGGCATTACCCGCTTTTAAGCCTTTGCCTCATTTATCGTCATTAAATTCTGCTATCGGTTAGCACCACATGACAATCTCTTTCAACTTTGTCTTTTCTCTTCTCCTTTTATTTGTATATTAAGGGGGAATCATTTGATTATTCAAGGAGTAAAGGAGAATGCCACTCTACTTGAATTATGTAACAATAGACTGAGTACCTCTTCGTAGGTTTTGGTAATACGGACACCCATAGTTTGCAATCTAGTCATAAGCTTTTTCTTGAGCAGATCAAAGGGCATTGCATCTACTGAAGCCAAGCATGTCTCCTGCATTGTAATTTTTTTAGGGCAAATTTCAGGAAGACGGAAAACGAACATAGTACTTACATAGGACTTAAAAGGATTACCTCAAAGAAGATCCTAGTTGGTGACATTGGCATCGCATACAAGAATGTTGGATACTTAGCCTCCAGAGACTGAAAGCACTGTTTACTGTAGTCTCTGTAGTCCATGAAGACCATCACATTGGGATCATAAGGACTGCTTTCCACCTGATTTGTGAGGAGAAATTTATGAAGTCAGATACCAAGGACTAGCATGCAGATGGAGAATAGATTAAGAATGTGTGCAGCAAAATGGACCAAATATGTAGTTTAATGGACAAATTTTGCTAAAGAGATTTTGAAAAAAATGCTAAAGCAGCAAGTGAAGGCTATAGAGGGAATGATTCCCTAGCGAATCACACATTAAAACAAACATACGTAGACATAACTACTCAAATAATTAAAAAGTGGCTCCTTAGTTCGATGTACCAAACTACATACAACATACCTCTACCTCCACACCATAAGCTGTTTGTACACAAACCCTAGGACCACCCACTTCATACTCCAGAAGTTTCCCTGAAGCTGCTCCAGATGCAACAGTTACTAGCCTAGAATGACATAGCATCAATAAGGGAAACATTTCATCACAAAATTCACAATAAACAAAAGTAGAAAGATAAGCACCTGCAAGGAATAGTAGTGTTGCGTTCACAAGAAACAAGCCTATGTCCATCAGGTCCTTCCATAATTCTTTCCACTTTTGCATTCAGATAAGAGACACCTGACTCCAAACACCTAAGAAAATTAATATAAATTACATAATCACATAAAACCGGCAAAAAATATTAGGTAGAAATTCTCAAAAGCAACAAGCAGAAATGAAGTGACTGAAAGCAGCTTTCACCTTTGCACCAGCTCCTTGTGAAGCAATTCCCGACTGACTCTTCCATAAGATCGACCAATATGTATAGGATTATCATCATCAATATATACAATGGTATCACACCAAACTTGCTCAATACAGCCTCCAAGTCCCAACCCTGAGATAGGATATATTGTCATACACTTAAACTAGAATGGTAACATTTCTTACCAGACACAACATTGTCCAATCAAACAAAATTATATTTGGGAAATGCCAGCCAAACAGTTCTAAGCAAAGACAAAAGAAAACCAGTCTGAGTAATGTAGCATTGTAGCTTCATTCTTTAAACGTTGATTATCAGACCAAGAATATGAATTTGCATACGGTTAAACACAGAACTGGTCTCTACTTCTTTAGAGCAAGAATTACTATACACTGCAACATAGTTAGAAGTAGTACCTCGAAATTCATCTTCCCAAACACCGTAGTTATTCGTAAAAGGAAGATCAGGACCAACAAGACCAACTTTTAATCCTAGTTTAGCTGATTCTGCCGCCAAAGCTAGACCAGCTGGACCACAACCAATAACCACCATATCCAGCAACTCATTCCCATCTGATATTTGAGGCAGCTGCAAATTAATGAACCGATGAAATTCAACAAAACACTATTTCGAATACATTGTACAAATTTGAAGCAACTTACAACAGCAAGCCTCTATTAATCTTACCATAGAATAGAGAATCTAAACTTTCACATACCACTGATATATAACAATAGGTCAGAGACATAAAGTCAACATCCAAACTTCAACATTATAATAAGGCTAATCCAACAAGAATTCTATGATTTTTCAACTAGATTTTTAGATTATCTACTACTAATCCATGATTGACAATAACATGCCTTGAGTAACATCAGGCAGACACCGAATTCAGCAATCCACGTTACTCCGACTCCTCATTTTACAAATGAACCGGGGAAAAATACGACTTCAACTACGTCATATATCATCTCAAAATAACACATAACAGAGTTTATCTAATCCTCCCATCGATTATTGAATCTAAAGTTTCACATACAACCAATAAATAATCGAGACACTAACTCATTGTCTAATCAACAATGGAAGTGATAAAGTCTTACAGATAGAGTTTAGATAATAAAATATACTACTCCATTACTGCAAACAAAATGCCTCAAATTACAACCGGAAAACACCTTATCCAACAATCTACTTATCTACACCACTCCGAGGTCTCCGACTATTAATTTCACATCAAGTACCCGTAATGGAAACCCAACACTCACCTCAAAAACCGATGAATAACAGAAAAAACTTGTCTATGTCCAAACTTCAGCATACAAAATCTTACAGCTAGATTATAATACTTTGTAATTTACTACACCATAATCAGCAATAAAATGCCTCATATTACAAATTTACAACAGGCAAACACCTAATTCCATAATCTACACTACTTTGACTCTTCATTTCACCTCAAGTACCGGTGTAGGATACTCTACCCCCGGACATCGGCTGATTCATAAAATTAGTAACACATTCAGCAATCCTTTTAACTCTACTAACTACATTCCAATTTTCCATCATCTAATCAACATTCAACAAACATACAGTATAAACAAAATCATGACTAAAATTTCATCATATAGTAGCCACAAAAATCGTATAACATAAGATGCAAAATTCAAAAAAACATAACAAACCTTATCAGAAATTTTGGAGTGACAATCCATAGCTTTATTCTGCTGCATTTGTACATACAAAAGCTCAGAGCCTCCAGCTTTGATGAAATCCTCCTCATTCGAAAAATCCTCCTCCTTCGCAACTGCACAACTACTCTCACTACTATTCGCACTCCTCAGCTTACTAATTCCACTCCTACAACTACGAGTACGACTACTAAAATCTACAGCGTACGGCCTCCAAAAGCAAAACGTCTGGAAGCTTCTGCGTTGTTGTTTGACCAACTCACACCTCGGCGAGACAGCCATTGTCGCGAACTTCGAGGCCCCAAGACAGTAATACTCCATTTTTCAACGGAACCGGGAAATAAACTCGGAGATTTTTTTTTGATGGAGGATAAGTGATTGGTGCAGCAGTAGTTTAGAGTGAGTGCGACGACGGCGTTCGTTGAGTTGCGGCCATAGACGGCGGAGGGGGAGGGTAGAGGAGAGGAGAGGATGTCTGGGCGATGTCACGGATGTGTGCGAGTGTGAGCCTGTGTTTTTTGGAATGTGGATAGGGCGGGGGAGGGGGTGATTTGAGCGTCCAACAGTCGTCTTTGGAAATGCTACGTGGAAGGATGCTATTGGTGACATGCTTGGTCGTAAGAAATGTGTTACCATTGTGGGTCCCCGATATTCGTTACGATTTATTTATTTTTTTTGGCAGCGTAAGTTAGAATATTACGTCGGCGTTCTAGACAATAATTTAGAGTTGCCTAACAATAATTTTTAGAGCAATAATTTTTAGAACAATAATTTGGTCTTCGTATAACGTATTGTCCATTTGTCGTATTCTTCATCTTGTTGATTTGGTCGTATAACGTATTGTTGATTTGTCGTATTCTGCATCTTGTTGATTGTTAGGAATAAGAATAACCAAAGTCGTTGTTCTGTTCCTTCTTTTATCTTTTTTTTTTTATATCTACAAAATAAAAAAGAAAGAAATAAAATTACATCTATTATAATTAGTTAGACTTTGAGCAAACCTTACCTAATCCCTATGGACTTTGAAAATTGTACATATATCAAACTGTTTCCCCTCATCTTATATCGACGAAATCGTATGGAGAATCTGAATTGGAGGTGTGATCTGACCGCTGAAAATACTAACAAGAAGTACGGAGTCAGTAAGGAGATACACAACCTTGATATCCATAGTCCATAGCCATCTCATTGCAAGAAAACTGGGGCCCTAATGGATTCGCTCCCTCCCTATTCCACCAAATTCTAGTTTCTTTAGGTAGGAAATAGAAAAATAAATTTCCATAGACTTCTTGTTCCGCTGACCTCTTTACACGTACTGTCCTAATATTATAAATATTAATACCTTATATTAAAATTAAATTTATAATTTTATCGATTATATAATACAAACATTTTAAGATGTTTTGATGTCTTGTGTTTTGGGGAAATCCTATCTTAGTTGGTGTACCCGCCTCAAGGCTTTTTGTTTGTAATTTGTATGATTTTGAGCATTCATCACATCTTTTTTACCAATTAAAAAAACGGTCTAGCATTAATTTGACTGTAACGCATGTCTGCCTGAATGCATTTCTTATGGCACTTATTATGTATGCTAGGTCTTTCTTTATCTCTATACTTACAAGAGTAAACTATGCAAAAATTCATATAAATATATGTCTACTAAAATATCATGCACTTTTCGGTTCATAAAAAAAAGAAAAAGTAATTGTTATATTAGAGCTAAATTGATAAATTTATACTCCATATTCATAATATAAGAATAAATCAATTCCATTACTTGTACACCACTGCAATTACACCTTTAAATCAATTATAAGAAACAACACTAACTTATCAAAACATTTATGTTGTTTAAAAAACAAGACGTGAGAATTCATCTTAACATGTAATATATTTGTGAGGGTAAAGTACATTGATCCATATGAAAGATTAATTAAAAGTACCCATTACATTCCATTCTTTAAGTACTACCTTGAAGCAATATATTGGATCATAAGTTGCATATATCTTATGAATAAAATATGAGAAGTTGTTCAACCACATATGTATACACCATACTTATCTTCTTATGTCCATATATGTATGGCATATTCTACTCTAATGTTTAAATTGTCACTACCGATAATCTCATCAAGGAACATATATATATATATATATATATATATATATATATATATATATATATATATATATATATATATATATATATATATATATATATATATATATATATATATATATATATATATATATATGTCTGCAAAAATTAACTCCTCGTGTCCATATATAGCATAATGTATACTCATGATGTTTTACTTGACAATAAACTAAATATATAAACAATTGGAACTTGACAATAAATTTGATATAGTTATTAGAATGTATATTGTTTTAAGCACCAAACTGAATTAATTAAAAAAAAAAAAAAGATGTCAGTCACTGTTATCCTTAATATATTATACAAAATAGTTCTTATTTATTTTTAGTATAAGTACACAAGCTTTTTAAACTAATAAAGCACTCAAACTATTTTTTGACTTAATTTTAACCTACAAGCTACACACTTACATATAGATATAGTACATGTTTTTCTTAAGAGTTGACTTAATTAGTAGCAACATCTTGAAGGAAACATAAAACACTAGTTTCTTAGACCAAATCTCTCGATGTTTAGGTAGATAGTTCATAAGCTTAGCCACTGGATCTTCTATCTCTCGTTTGAACTGGCATATTTATCCTCCGGTTGTTTTCATGAGAAATAGTGACATCAATTATGAGTAGTTTTTCTATTTATTTGAGAGATATGACATCTTTATAATTCTCTATTTTTATAAGTAATTTTGTAGAATAAATAATTTTAATAAGAGAATGATAAGGATCATTATCATCCCATGAAAATGATTTTATAGACTCTTCAAAGTTATGAAGTGGAAATTAAAACGTACTAACGACTATTGATATTATAAAACTTTATTCAAAACTCCCCCAAGTCTTTTTAAAAATATTTCAAAGTCCATAAACTAAAACGAACAAAGTTCTTTAAACACAATCTCTAAAACTAATACAATGAAATCCAAAACAAATGACTATAGTTCAAAGAAGGAAAAAAAAATCAATAAAGTAAAGAAACTCTCTCAAATCTCCCATGTGAATATGACACTTTTAAACTTGCAAATTCCATAAACTTTAGAAATTGGTGATGGCTGCTCATCAAAAACACAAATATAGAATTGGTCATCAAGGTCAATTAAGAAATAGGTCAAGATCAATAAGAAAGTACACATAATCATTAAATATGAGTACATGCATGTTAAGATTACAAACTTATATAACATGCATTATTCCAAAATAATTAGTTGTTTAAAGGCAAGATTGATCGAACATACAATTCATACATCAACTTACTATATATCAAGAATACTCAAACCATTAAAACCTTAAATAACTTTGTACTACCTTTACTCCAGCTATTATAAAGGTACATGTTCCACATGGGACTATAAAGGAAGTGTACAAAGTTCACATCTAATATAATTGTATGTCACTATTATGGAAGTGACAGAATTCAACACTATTAGAAGGAAAGGTAACATCATTATGTCATCCAATTGAAGCCTTGTGCTACCATCAAGTGTCCCTCATTGCTCATTTCTCAATGTGAATTTGCCCTGATTTTTGTTGCTTAACCTCTTTTCACTTTAATTGATTAGTACTTTAAATAACTCAAAAGTCATACTTAAACAAAAACAATAAAACATGTTCATCATACAAATTTCCATTTTATCTTTACTTAATAAAGAGTGATCATAGAATAAATTAATGGCTCGTTCCTTCTCTACTACCTTGTTGAACATGATTATCAACCATGCCTAATTAATAAAAACATGTCATAAAAGACATAAATTCCTTCCTCATAGTTAACTAATTTCAATACATACAACATGAATGAATCTAAACTTACTACTACTTAACATGAATTACTACTATAGTATTAATTCATACAATATGCTTAAAACATGCATTCACTCCTTTCATGATTGCATTTCAAACTCACACAAATATATTACCTCCTTTAAAACATGTTGCGACATTTCTAACTATTCGGTTAGCGTCTCTTTATTTCAGGTATTCGGGGAATTTACTTAATAGACGAAACATCCTTATTATTATTTTCCACATTCATAAGGAGTCTGTCTATGAGGGGAGGTCGTATAAGGCACTCTCTTTGGTTTGAGCGTTGCTGTGAAAATCCCGAAAGCTTTGAAGTTGACTTCCAGGATATTTTATTTTATTAAAGCGATGGATTTCCCCCAAAAGAATCTTTTTCCCCTAGCAGGATCCCAGTTCCAATTCCATCCATTCCAAAAACAGAAGGGAGTGTTCTAGTGGGGAGGATAAGGGCTTTTTTTGTTTCGGCGTAAAGTCCATCCGGAGCGAAAGCACGGCACCACATGCACGGACTTACCCAGAGTTCCGGAACAGGTAGGTCAAACCTATTAACTCTGGGGAAGTCCGATATCCCTTTCAAGCTCGCACCAACAGAATCACCTGTGGCGAAGAGAAGTGTACCGTCTTTTCCCCAAACGGGGAGAAATGTTTTTTTTATTGAAGAAGGGCCTGTAGAGAGCATATGGTGGTGACAAAACCCCGCACTCTCTACTCCCAGTCCCCGTCTCCCTCAATAGGTCGGGTGACGAACAATTCCACCAATGAGCCAAGCCCATCAGGGGGATTTAGGGGAGGACTGTTTAAATAAATAAGTTGTGTAGCTGCCGTTTCTCGAAACCAAATTGCATAAGAGAGAAGACTTTTCATTGCTTTAAAAAAAGTCTTTTGCCTCATACTAATAGAAAAAAGTCTATTTGCTGCGGTTATTTAACCTTATTTGTTGCGGTTATTATACCGAAGCATATATGGCCGAAGCACATAGAAAATCAATAAATGCTGCGGTTTTTTTTTGACGCAGCACTTATAATATTATTAGCTGCGGTTATTTCAAATAACCATAGCATTAATTAACCTTATTTGCTGCGGTTTTTATTTAAAAACCGCAGCATGAATTCTTAAAAACTAAAACAAAAATTAATAATTATTTACTGCGGTTGTTCGTAATAACCGCAACATTTAAACATATTATTTGCTGCGGTTTTCATAAATAATCGCAGCATTAAATCATTGAACCTAAGAATACTGATCAATAAGTGATGCGGTTTTTTGTACTAACCGCAGCAAATAAACAATTTGTGCTGCGGTTTTTTGTAATATCGCAGCAAATAATACTGATTTTTTTTGTTCCCTGCTTTACCACCATTTCTATCAAGTAGGGAGCTGATGAGTGTCAATTGCTGCCAATGTGTGTCTTATGGCCAATGGTTTTAATTATTTTGTATTTATGCCAATATGCCAATGAGTCAATTAACCCAATGTGTTTTAATAATACATACAAAAAGAATTATATATATACAAAAGAATGTTTAATCTAATGAATACAAGGAATTTCTACTACCTTCTAGTCTAATGTGTTTTAATAATAACAAAATCGAAGAAGAAGCTAGCTCTACCTACACATATTGTCCGGCCCCAATGAAGTATTCCGCCCATAATTCCTTAATCTCCATCAGCTCTTGAGGTGAGTATGTCGTTGTTCTTTGAATCGCCTGAAAGGGTAAGAAATGATAGGTTTAGTTATCTACAAAACAGGAGACATAATTTCAAGCATAAATTTCGGCAGAGTTTCCTCTATAATTCGACCTTTTCCCATTTTTTAATAGTACATGTTTCCACAATAATTACAATCCAACACCATCCATCCAAAATTCACAACACAATTGTGTGTTCACAACACAATTGTGTATTCTAACCACAATTCACAATACAATTCACAAACATATTGTGTGTTCACAACACAATTGTGTATTCTAACTCACAACACAATTGTGTATTCTAAATACAATTCACAAATCCATTGTGTTCACAACACATACAATTCCCATACATGAGTAGATCTCAAAACAATTCCCATATATCCATATACTATATCTCAAAAATAAATTACAGAGCTCATGAATACGTACCGTTGAAAGATCCTCACAAGTAGCATGGTTGTGGAGGATTTCAAACAGGAAACGCATAAGAAAGTAGCCACACTCGGTGCTTCTAATTTGCTGAGGACACTGCATTTCGAAACCAAGTACAATGTAAACCAAACAGATCAAATACAATTCTAAGGCAACGGAATGAATTGAAAATAGGGTTACCTAAGCCGGAATCCAGTTCAACTTCAATCCGTTACGAAGGTCGGACTGAACTTTAAAGCTCTTAAAGGCACTAGATTAGGAAAAACAATATATGTCAATAACTAAACCTTAGTATGTTACTCTTGTCAGTGAAGAAAAAACTGTAGTTACCAAAAATTTACGTATTTAGCATTTCCTTAATCGCTAAATTACATTTTCGTTGAAGAGGATCAAAAACGTATACTGTCCTCTTCTCTAAGGACAGAACAAGGAGTATCCAATGATGCCTACAACATGATTGGTAAATGGTTCAAATACAAACATACAAGAAAGAGGATACTGCATAAGAAGATCATACCTTTCATGGTACGGGCAAAAGATGAAACGTTTCCTATGATTATTGGCCATAAAAGATACCATGTAAGAAGTGACGAAACCCTGGTCATTACCGATCATGGTAGCCGAGACCCTAGATGGGCACATGAAACCAAATGATCCTAGTTCTTCTTCTTAGACCAACTCATAACAGGCCCTGTAATTAATTGAAACGACACCCATTTAGCAACATCAACAAATAGATGGTCACATATTAAATTATGAATTACATTCAATAGTCAGGTAACTTACATCATGAAGACTTGAAGCACAAATACATTCAGCTCGTCTCCTGTGAGAAGTTGAGTAACATCCTCTGCTACGATCATGATATCCTAGTCCTCAGGGTACCCGAATATCGTCTTCCCACAACGAAAGGAGACGATGCTATCTGGCGGAAGCCTCGACAACTGGTCCCTCATTTGACGACAATTCTCACCAAGACGACTCAAAGCCCAGCTCAGTGAGATCGGTCTGGGCAACGTCCTTCCGCACGGACTCAGTCGTCTATGGACCGCTGGGACCGCTGGCAACACCTTCAACTGCTTTCTTTCGTCCCGTACCTCCTTGCTGATTCAAAAAAATTCAAAACTTAATACCAACATTAGTAGAATACAAATTCATAAAGTTAGGCGGAATGCATTTACCTCAGACGTCAGGAGCCGAACTAGATGCTTTGGCCACTGTGTGAAGGTCCCGTGGAATTGCTTGAGCCTTTTGATGAAGGCATAAGAGGCAGGGACGGGGACATCCTTATAGACCTGGTCATAGTCGTCGACATTGACTTTCACATGACCAGGCATGATGTCAGCATGGTGGTCTCGTGTCAGAGCTGGATGAACGGTTCCTAAAGAAACAATGATTGCTTCATTGCCGTTCACCATGTGCATCAACTGACACGAATGTTGCTCTTGCAACAAAAGAGACAAAGATGTCAGTTTTTCTCATTCAAGTAAATTAGAGGAATTTGAAATGCGATTAGTAGTTTGTAAAACCTAAGGAAACAAACCTGCTGATCCTGAAAAGGATCTCTAACCCCAGAGATCCTAACCCCAGAGCCGCTGGAGGATGGAAAGACTGGAGGGTCAGGCCTGTTACACTCCGGTTCCTGCGGTGGTGGATGCGGCATACCGAATTGTGCAGCGAACATCCTGAACTTCTCTTGGAGCATGGAATCCATCTTCTCCTCCATCTCCTTGATCGCCTGAGCTCAAACCCGGATCTCATCCTCTTTCACAGCCTGTGTCACGGCGTTATCGATTCGAGCTTTGACGTCCTCCATCCTCTTCATCAGTACCGAGCTCCTCTTGTCAGCCCCGTACACAATCTTCCGGCCAACACCGATTCCATAACCGACCACCCGACCTGGGTGGTCTTTTTTGCCGAGGGCACGGGACAGAATGTCATCCCGTGGCTGGGAGACAAACTCTCCTGATTCCTCTCTCCGCCTTTAATCATCCTGTGTATATTTCAAAATAAAATTTAATACAATTCACAAAATATAAAAAGACGAATAGAATAATGTCAAATAGCAAACATTACTCACGATGGAGTCCCGGACAATAACCGTTTGCTTGTCTAGCACCACGAGACGTCCTTTTTCGTCAGGGATGGATCTCGCTAGAAGCCATGTCGTCGTCCTATCCGGCAGACTCGAAACAATGGATGAACAACTGGATGACAACGACGACACCGCAGGAATGAAGCCCTTTCGCCTCCATATTTCACTCATCTCAGCATATGAGTGTTGACCCATATGATGAGGATACAAGTTCTAGGCCGCACTCCTCTTCGCCTTCTCGCTTCTTTGCTGTTTATAATATACAATTTATTGCATATAAGAAACTAACCAAGAAATTAAAGTAATATATATAATTGATATCAAACGATATTCAAAGAAATTCTTACCCTAAACTCTTTTGTAGAATACATCTTCACAAAAGAGTTCCAGTCTTCCTCCGAAATGAAGTTGTAGATCTCCCAAGGTCGCTTCCTGGTCTGGCCCTCCTTATTCCTTGTACAAGAGATCCAGCCACTCACGAGCTTGGCCTTGAAGTCTCTCCACTTCAAGTCGCAAGAGGTGAGAAGTGCCTGCTTCTTTCAAGGGTCATCCTCGATCTGGAACTCTTTCTGTATTATGTAGAAACACAAAAGAACACAATTAGCCTAACAAAAAATAACACAATTAGATTTGAATTTAAGTAACGTAATTAAGTACATTAAATACCTTTGCATCCTCCCAAAGCATATCCTTCACGCCTTTTGGTATAGAGCTCCAGTCCGGTATGAAGATCGATACTTTTGACCGACTGATCTCCCCCAAATGGCATTTATATGCCTTGTAGTGTGTCCCACAAGGACGTCCGAGTGCGTCCCACTCAAGAACTCTTTGGACACCGGGGATGGATTTGATCCCTTTTGAGGGACCTCTCCCCACTCTCTTCTTCTTCATCTGCTGGGTGTCCGCAGCAGAAGATGGATGGGGTCCTCTGTGTTCTTCCATGTATGTGAATCTGCAAATATAAAATAAATAGGTTAGTTAATTTAATTGAATTAAGTAGTACACATCTATATAAAAAATATACTATTTAAAAAATAACATTAAAGAATCATATAACTATATGCAATAAACTCATATCTATTTTCTTTGTAATACCTTATTATTGGATAATTTGGTAGTTCATTACTATTCATACTCCCTAGCTACGTAGAATCCTTCATCATGGTCATTACGCCTTAGAATATCGTCTACATCATCAACAACTAATTTCGGGATATTCCATGTGGATGGCGGGGTTTCATCAAACTGTTCATCGTATTCATCTTCATCAACAACATCCCCAATGCCAAGAATCCGTCTCTTTCCTTCAATAACAACCGACCAATTGTGATCGGCAGGATCGACCATGTAAAAAACTTGTTTCGCCTGTGATGCTAATATGAATGGATCGGCATGATGTCCCAGACGATTGGGATTCATGAGGGTTAAGTACCCGTGTTCGTCCTTCTTTACTCTGCGGTTATTATCAACCCAATTACAATAGAAAAGAGGAACACTGAAATTGACGTAGTCAAGTTCAAAAATATCAACAATAACCCCATAGTATGAATCCCGTTTGTCTATTAATGTTCGATCCTTTGAACTAGAAAATTCAGGAGACATGCCAACTACCATTACACTACTATTCTACGTAGTTGACTTCTCATCCTGGCACTTTGAGTAAAATGAATAACCGTTGATGTCGTATCCCTCATACGACATAACTTGAACTTTAGCACCATATGCCAACCACTTTAATGTATCACCAACATCGTCAAGTGTGTCAGATAATTGATCCATGATCCTTCCTCTGAACCATTCAACAAATGTAGCATGATGGACCTTTACCAGCTGCAAATCCCTTTTAGAGGGATATTGACTCCTCAGAGTATTCATGTGCTCGTCTACATACGGATGGACTTCACTCAGGTTTTGCAAAATAAACAATTCAGCCTTATATTTCAAATCATAACTGAGAGTAATTCTTTTCCGACCAATAGTGCCATGACCCTCAAGCCTCCCTGCATGTCTTGATATTGGTACCCCAATATCATGCGATCGGGCAAGATAATGTGCAATCCATGATGCAACTTCTTCAGCAACTGTTCTCTGTACTATACTTGCCTCTGGTTTGGCTGGATTCATGACTCTACTCTTCAAGACACCCATCTCTCTCTCAAATGGATACATATACCTCCCCCAAATTGGACCACATAACTTAATCTCACGAACCAAATGGATGACCAAGTGAGGCATGATGTCGAAGAAAGAAGGTGGAAAATACATTTCAAATCGACACATGGTCTTAACCACATCAGCTTGCAAGTCATCTAATATCGCTGGATTGATTACCTTGCTTGAAATAGTGTTGAAGAAGATGCACAACCTTGTAATTGTGTACCTCACTTGTGGAGGCAATATCCCTCGAATAGCAACGGGAAGAAAATGTTGTATTAAAACATGACAATCATGGGATTTCATACCTACTAACTTCAGATCATTCATTGAAACAAGTTTCACAAAATTTGAAGAAAACCCAGATGGAACTTTAAGTCCATGAAAAGACTCGCAGAAGCTGATCTTCTCCTTCTTTGAAAGTGTGAACCAAGCAGGAGGAAGATACCATCGTTTACCATGTTCTTGAGGAGCCAATTTAGTTCGCCCCATAGCAGCCATATCTCTCCTAACTTTAACCCCATCCTTGGTTTTACCAGGCATATTCAAGAGAGTACCAACAATCGCATCACAAATATTCTTCTCAATGTGCATGACATCAAAGCAATGTCGTATCTCCAAATGGCACCAATAAGGAAGACTCCAGAACACAGACCTCTTCTTATAGCCACCGGCTGATCTATTTTTAGAGCTCTTTCCAAACACAGTTTCAATGCCCTTAACCCGATCATATACCTCACTCACACGTAAAGGGAGACGAGCTTCGTGAAACTCTATGGAACCATTAAAAGCTTTTCTTTTTCTTCTGAAAGGATGATCTTCTGGAAGATACTTACGGAAACCCATGTAAACATGCTTCCCACAATTCTGTAGACGAATAGCTTCTATATCTTCTTCACATATCGGGCTTGCGGTCTTCCCTTTCAGTCTTTCACAGCATAACCAGAAAGATTTCCATAAGCCAGGAAATCATTGATTGTCCAGAAAATCAAGGCACGCATAGTGAAATTCGATTTTGAGTAAGCATCGAAAACCTGGACACCTTCCTCCCACAACAATCTCAAGCCATCGATAAGAGGAGTAAGATAGACATCTATGTCATTACCAGGTGGTTTAGGTCTAGATATAAGAAGCGATAACATGATTTACTTGCGCTTCATGCATCACCAAGGTGGCAAATTGTAAATAGTAAGAAGAACGGGCTAAGTGTTGTACTGAGTGCTCAAGGTCCTGAATGGATTCATTCCATCAGTGCAAAGACCTAGCCTAAGATTCCGATTTTCCCCCTCGAAACTCGTGTATATCCTATCAATGTTTCTCTATTGAGGAGAATCAGCAGGATGCCGTAACAACCCATCTTTCTTCCTCCCTTCAGCATGCCACCACAACAATTTTGCATTACTCTCATCTGAGTACAATCTCTTAAACCTCGGTATAATGGGAAGATACCATAGAACTTTGGCCGGTATCCTCTTCTTTCTCAAATCGAGCTCATTGACCTTCTTTTTGTAACGGGAAACTCCATATAATGGGCATTCATCTAGATCCTCATACTCATTTCGATATAGAACACAATCATTTCGACATGCATGGATCTTCACATAATCCATTCCCATAGGACACATGAGTTTCTTGGCCTCATAGGTAGAAAGTGGCAATTCATTGCCCTTAGGGAGCATACCCGATATAACTTCTAACAAGTGTGTGAAACTCTTGTTAGTCCAATTGTGGCGTGCCTTTAAGTTGAAGAGCTTTATAACAGCGCTCAATTTAGTGTGTAAAGTACAAGAAGGATACAAAGGCTTCTCTGCAGCTCTAAGGATTTCATCGAAAATATGGGGATGATCGGTGAAATCATCCTCAACATCATGCATCATCTCGTCTATTCTATCCTCTTCCACTCTATCCTGCTCTTTAACATCATCATATACCTCATTAAAATTCAACCCATCTTCATTGCGAGGTGGCTTCTCACTACTAGGAAACTTACTAGCGCTTGACCCAAACTCTAATATTTCACCATGCCAATTCCAAGTCCTATAATCTGCTCTGAAACCTCGACGAATTAGATGATTTTTGATTTCATTAATGTCACGATAACCCCTAGAGTTGTTACAGTCACAACACGGACATAATAATATCTTCGAATGATTGTGTAATTGATGTCTAAGTGCAACCCTAGCAAACTCCTCAACCCCTTGTACGTATTCCATTAAGGTTCGGTTACCGTACATCCAATCTCGATCCATTTTGAACTTCAAAGATATAAACCAAAAAACTTGAGTTGGTAGTATATATATTAAAAGAAGTCCTAGAGAGAAAAGGAAATTAATTGTACACCGAGAGAACCCCCAATGGCTTAAACAGTTTCTTCCATTAGCTTTACATAAGGAGAGGATCATAGTCCCTCCATTACTAGGGCGGAGCACAGGATTTAATCTCCAAACATGAAAACTCCAAAGTAATTACACTTTTAAAGACTACTATCACTCTTAAACACTGTCACTTACTGGGGCTATATGGAGCACATATAAATCATTATTAGGTCAATTGACATCAGTTTCAGTCCAAGATTGTGATGAGTATTCATATTTTTAACTTATTTTCTTTTTTTATTATTTTATTTTCCTTTTTATAGTTTTTAAAATGTATAATGTAACATAAGGTCGTATGAGAATTTTAGAGTAAGATGTGAGGGGAGTATAGATGAGTAAAGTATTCCCTCTCTAAGAATTCAGAATGTATTCAGGGAAGATTTATAGATGAGTTTTGTGGATCCATTTTTAGTTCACTTCTCCTTTTAATTTAATTCCCCTAACCTCTAATCAAAGAACCTGCCAGCCTAGGGACTACTGAGTACCTTTATTTTTTTTTACATTAAAGTTAATTATCTTCATTTCAACATTTTTAGTCTTACTAATCACCTAGGTAGGTAGGTAGCTAGCTAGGTAGCTATTTGGGGTTTAAACTAGTGTCAAATCTAAAGGGGATGGTTGTTCAACTCTGAATTCTTGTACTACTAAGGTATGTTTTAATGAAAGTTGGGATTAATAAAAAAGGGGCGTGAAAGAATGTTATAGAGGTAGGTCGACAAAAATATATATATGAAAAGTTGAAAACCCTAGCTATGCTAAGGTAGCTAGCTGCGCCAACGTAAGTTCATTACATCCTTAGTTTAGTTCACACTTTTAAATGGTTTGCTCTCAGTTCATCCAACCACATCCCTTGCAATCCTTATCATTTATTAAACAGTCAAAGAACACATAACAACATACAAACCACCATCCTCAATAATGTAATGACTTGCGAAGAAGAAGAACATAAAGCTAAAGTGAATCCCACTATCAAACACGAAGAAGAAGGGAATTACGTACCTCAAATCTCGTGAAGAAGAAGATGAATGCTTGGCACGACTTCCTCGAAGAAATCCAAATGCAACCCGAAGCTTTTCCAAATAGGGAAGACGAAGTTCAAATGGGTATAATGGGGGTAGGACTAGAGAAGGAATGGAGGATGTAAAGTAATGGGGCTAGAGAAGACGAAGTTCGTATGGTTTTTTTTTTCGAACGCTCAATACTGTGTCTGGGGAAATTTTCGTGTCTTTTGAAATGGCCTGGAAAAGTGAAGCCAGGGAAATAAATGTACTAATTTAATGCTGCGGTTATTTCAAATAACCGCAGCATTAAATCAGTACATTTAATATTTTCCTGGGGAAGATTTAATGTTGCGGTTATTTGAAATAACCGTAGCATTAAATCAGTACATATAATATGTTCCTGGGGAAGATTTAATGTTGCGGTTATTTAAAATAACCGCAGCACTTATAATCATAAGTTTTATAAGTGCTGCGGTTATTTCAAATAACCGCAACATTAAATCTTCCCCAGGAAAATATTATATGTACTGATTTAATGCTGCGGTTATTTGAAATAACCGCAACACTTATAATTATGTGCTTCGAAATATATTTAACCGCAGCAATTGAGGCAAAGCAATTGAACTGTTTTCTACTAGTGTCAATACACCCCTTAAGGAAGACAGAAAAAGAAAGAAAAGTAAAAAGCTGGAATTAGAACTTGCTCTAGCCTCTTTAGGAGTTATAATTTCCGATTGAGCTGTCGCAATCAGTCTTTCTCTTTGGAGGGGCGACCGTCCGTTAAACTACAAAAGAAAAAAGGGTAAACCAATGTAATCGGAGAAAATCTGGGTCAAACCCCAATAAATATGCATTTAGCATTTTTCATAAATCAATACTAATCATAGACATGATGCTACATAAGTATGTAATTGAGCAACAATAAACAATCCCATACATGCTTTTATATATGCATGCATTTCCAACATATACATAGCTTATATATAAAATTAATTTTCAACTTTAAAAACTTAGAAATAATCTCCTCCTAATAAAGGAAAATCGAGTAATTTTTATTTAACGAATTTATAACAATTAAGCTTTAGAATCTCTTAAACACCCTGTAATTTTTAGAAATTATGGTTAAAAATCGTATTTCAACACTAGGGTACAACCCCTGTACTTAAAACCTCAAAATTTCACAATATAGGGTATCAAAACTCACTTTAAGTTCATAATGTATACAATTATAAAATATAACATAAATTTTTTGAACTAGATACTTGTAAAGTTTTTTTTTTATAAACATGATGTAATTTAATTAGCAAGCTAATTAATCAAAATAATGCAAATAAAACTAAGAGAGGAAGGAGAAGGAGATGGAGCAACAGCCTTATAAGGCCGGCTGGGCCCATGGGTGGCAGCGGACAGGCCAATAAACCACTAATGGTGGTCAGCCATGGCTAGGATTTAAGTTAGTTTTTTTTTGCACAATTAAATAAATAAAATAAAATACATAAAACTTAAGAGAACTATAAAATGTATGTACCTTTTTGTAAAATTCTAAACTTGAGAAAAGTTGGATATTTATATTAGATTTGTTTAGAATAGTCTTAAATAGAGTAGAAAACTTTCAAATTTGATGATAATTTTTTTATTTAAGAGGAAATAAAATCCTTTTCAAAATAGGAAGGACTATAAATTATTTTCCTTTTTTAAAAATAAAATACTTTTATTTCAGATATAAATCTTGTACAAATATAAAGAATAATATTAATAAAACTAAAAATTATGTAGTATTACAAGGTATTTAGGCACGCATTTGCTTGTAGATTAGTACGTTTTAGGCTAATTAGTTGTAGGAACATTTGTGCATCTTTGGCTCTCTTCCCTTGGCTTTATGGTTTTCCTTGTTTTTAGAAGGAATTTTCCTTCCTTTTACTTAGGAACCACTTAGGAGCTAATCAAGGAAGAGAATCTTAAAATCACAAGGTGGAATTGAAACCAAAAGAGCAAAGTTTAGAGACCTAGTTTAAGAGTATCATTAATTATAAATCATCAATCATCATCACCAAGATCAACCTAGACAAGAGGGAGTTGCCCTAGAAGTATAAAAAAAGAAGAAAAAGAAACTGAAGAAGCATGTGCACGCTCAACAAATCATGAGTGTGCCTAGAGTTATCAAAATGCATGGGAAAGAGTATGAGTGTGTCAGGCTTCATTGTTTGATACTAAGAAGAAATGCATATATGGTCTGAGTGTGCTCATAGTGGCTATGCTAATGAAGGAAAAAATCTTAAGGTATGAGTATGCTCCCAAGCGATCAAATGTACTCTTGTTGTTTTCCTAGAGAGGCATGAATGTGCCTCAATAAGCACGAGCATATCCAGCACTCAATCCAAAAAATGACAAATTTTGACCCTCGTGCTTTATTTTCCTCCTCTATAAATAAAAAGGTTGACCTACGTTTTTATAGGCGTTTCACTTGTTTTCTCTACTTTTCATTTTTAGTTACTTATCTTTAGACACTTTAAATCTAGTTTTTAAGATTTCTTATCAATTAACTTTGCTAATCTTGTGCTAGTGGAAGCATTTGTCATTTGAAGCCTTGAAGGAGTATTTTCTCAACACTTAGGGCATCTTCTAAGCTACATTGTTTGTATAATTCTCTACTCTACACAATTTCTATGCAAGTGCTTGGTTTTTTTTAAATTAAAGTTCAATGTTTGAAACGTTTTCATTTTTAATGTTTATGGTGTGATTTTCTTGTTCAAGTTCTGCATATTATTTGTATATGTTTATTTCTTGCTTGATAAGTGAGTAGTTTCTTAAGTCTAAGGGTAAAGTGACCTCTAGTGAGTAGCTTAGAGTTGATTTTGGACTATTTCAAGTGATTAACTAAATAGTTAGGGTACGTTTGGTTCGTGCACTAGAAAGGGAATGACTTTACAAATGGATAAAAGGAGAATGTAAAACCACACCCTTAGATTTTTTTTAAGTTGTTCATTTTTGGAATGAATGGGGTTGTTTTGAGGGTGCTTACAGTTGTTTATTTGATGGTTAGGGTGGATTTTCAGTGGTGGATAGATGGTTTCGAGGGTGTTAGGGTTAGATTAACAACAGGGCATTTTGTGATTGTTTAGTTGGTTATATGGTGGTGGGAGAGTGATTTTAGGGGCTATTGAGGGGGTTTCATAGTGATGGGTGGGTTGGTGCATTTAGGGTTGTTAGGATGGTTTAATGGTAGTGGCTAAGTGGTTTTGTTGTGGAAAAGTGGTTTTTGGTGGTGGGTGGTGGTGTCGTGCAAAAAAAAATGGTCAAAATTAGTCAAAGTGATGTTTAAGTTAGTTTTGTTAAAAAAGAGTATGGGGTTGGGATAAACAACTAGGTAGGGAATCAAATTAAAGGGTAAAGAGAATGATTGAATTGGTCTAACAATAATAACCAAGGGATTTAAATCAATTTATTGTCTTTCTCATTTATGAAACTCTCATATCAAACGTCCTTTTAAGACTTAAGAGGTTTAAACAATGGATTGATGAATGATCTAAACTTGCAAGATTAACTAATAACAAGGATTAAGAACACCTAGGGTGATCAACTCCTCGCTAATGCAATAGAATGAACTAAAGTGTTATGAAGTTCTACCTTCTTCAAATGTCAAATTCCAAGACATCATCCTTGACAATTGCACCCTAATAAGTTCAACACCCAAAACCCGATGAAACAAGTGGCTTCTATAAACCTTGACTCGATAAATATAAGGACACTAAGCATGTCAATCACAAGACCAACATAATAATCTACCCAATTCGAAAGTACATAGTTTACAAATTTGAATGAAAGTTTCTAATCCTATTTAAAAAGCCAACTTGCATTTGTCCTTTAGATGAATAATCTTTTTACTTGAAATCTAAACAAAGACAACTGAATATAAATCAAACCACCTTAACCCCCTTTTCAAGATATGTTTGCTAGGCAATTTTAAAACTCTAAACCGTAATGAGTAATAAATAATGCAAGGAAAATAAAAATATTTACTTCAATTCAACCAACAACATCATTAATTGTATTGCTTATGTGTAATTATCTTATTATTTGGTGAATTTGAAATTAGAAGAATAATCATGTGGTTTGATAGAAGGGGGTGTTATACTAGCAGATCTCAGTGTTTTTTTTACAAGTTTATTTTGATGAGACTTGGCATGGTCTTTATCTTAATTCATAGGAAAGAGATTCCAACTTGAGAAGGAAGAAGGAAATTTAGGTAAGGTGGATGCTCCTAACGATGGATGGTATGCTTTATATATAGATGGTGCAACATAAAATACTCTTGCCTTGCAAGAGGAGAAGGTATAATATATGGTCACAACCCCACAGGGGTATTTGCTATAAACTTTGGTATATACGTGGTCTTTTGAGCTAAGTACATGGTCTCAATGAATGAATTGGTCTTAACAAAGGAAATATGTATAGAAAAAGTTGAACTTGATAATATTGCATGTGATCCAGCGATAGCTAGACGTGAAGCATTGGGTTTTAAACGAAAGATTGACAAGGGAAGGTAATTCACATTTATAAAAAATCACAAAAGCTCGACGTATTAACTAGCCAACTGAGAAGTACGTAGGACAATATATTAAACATGTCAACATCCAGTCAACTTTTTGTTAAACTAAAGTAGTTATGGCCGTATTTTTGGGCATCTCTAGATTAAAATTAAAAAATTCCTCAGATAAGATGTTTTTCTTTTTTATTGGTAAAATTTCCTTAATCATTTGACTATATTACCCTCTCGCCGCCCAACCCCACCGCTACAAAGCTCTGATTTCTGAATAAAAGGGACTCAACATTGTAGCAGACTAGCAGGAGGCACTGAGGCTGTGGGCGCCGGCTATGGGAAACCCGAAGCAGAAGTGGACGCCCGGTGAAGAAGAGGCGCTTAAAGCCGGCATCGCCAAACACGGCGCCGGAAAATGGAAACTAATTCAGAAAGATCCGGAATTCAACAAATTCCTCCATTCTCGCTCCAACATCGACCTCAAGGTCCTCTCTTCCCTCTTTCTCCTCCTTTCATTTTCTTCGAATTTTACCGCCATTTGCGTCGTGTGATCGAAATTTTTCTTTTTTGATTCATTTAAAATTTGTTGTTATAATATCGATTTTATGTGTAATTGGAGGTATTTTGAGAGAAAGCTTGTTGATGAAGTTGATTTATGTTTAATACATCATAATTACTTGTATGATTTGTCGAATTTGTCGTAATTTTGCTGAATTTATTGCGTCTAATTTATGAATTTTTTTTCTGTCTATGTTGATTCGCGTGGGATTTGTGGTTGTAAGGGGCTATGATTAGGTTTTGGTTGCATGAAGAAAGTATAGGATAATTGACTATCTAAGATTTAGATGTAACATTGATGAGAACATCTGAACAATGGATTTTGCTTCTCTCGTTGAATTGTTGTTGCAAGTGAGTTGTTTAACGAATTTGTAATGATGGTTTGAGACCGAGAGAAGTTGTAATGAAAATTAATTTTAGAGGAAGATGTGATGGACGTACGAGAGCCTTTGTTGCTGTTTATTCCTAGACGAAGTTGGAAAATGTGGAAGGTGTTTGCCGTTCATATTCCTATGATTTTTGTGAAATCATGTGCATAGTATACGGTTTTTCCAGACAAGGCATCCCTTGGGAAACCACTTAAGTTTTGAGTGGTTTTGGTGTTCAAGCGCTTAGCAAATTTCCTGGATTTTAGAATGTTCAGTATTTTTTCCTCTGTCATTATTTGTCTATTGGTGATAACCTCGCAAAGTTTCACAAACAAGAATGGTGTATTGATTGGATGGAAAAAGAAAGAGTTAAAAAATATACTTTGCTTTTGGATAGAATAGATGTTTAAGGATGGATAGCTAGGGCGGCTTTTGTTGCTTTATTAATTCTACTTAATGTTTGCTGGATGGCTTTCATCATTCACACGATCTGTTCGAACTTGATTGATATAATAGGAATAACATTTACGTACAATGCTTTGGAATTATTGTTTCTTAAGCTATTGGTATAAGTCACAGAGCTACCTTTCTCTAACGATCAGATGTTGAATGAGGTTTTATCCTCAATAAACACTTAGTCCATTGACATTCACGCTGCACCTTTGTGTACTCCATGGTCAATGATTTTATCCTTGATTCACTTACGCCACTGCCTCTCACAGTTGCTCTCTATTTGATAGCGTTATATTCTAATTTCGAGTAGGCTTGATTAATTGCATTGCTAACACAGGACAAATGGAGGAATATGAGTGCTGCAGTTCAAGGCTCTAGGGACAAATCAAGGGTTCCAAAGCCAAAGCCTAGTCCAGATGCTCCTGCTACTCCCTCTACCCTTGCGCAAAATCATATTGTTCTTCCAGTGCCTATCGCAGTTGAGACACCAGCTGATCATGTTAAGGATGATTCTGGCAAGGACTTACCTGATGCAAATAATGCTCTCAGGTACTAGCAAGTAGCAAAGTTCCTCAAGATTCTGGGTGCTGATGTGATTTTCTCTTTATTTATTTATAAATATCCATAAATAGTGATTGTACAAGGTCTAATAACTAGTGACAATTTATAGGGTGTCATGTTCACTGGGAACAATAGATTGATCATAATCTTGTGTATTATAGAATAAGTTACTAAATACTGGGTTTGTTATTAAATTTAGAAAATCTAATTGCTAAAATAAAATGTATGTTAGCTGAAAATAATATGAGAAGACCTTGGGGGCATTTGAATCTGCTGTTTATAATGTAAACCAGTATTTGTGACTTCTGGTGTATGCTCCTTGTAGAGTTTGCTGTCTTTGTGACAGCAAGGGTCTGTCGTTACATTATTATAATACTTGTATGTATAGCTGCTGCTGTTCTTTTTTCTTTTTCTTTTTTTATTGTTCCCCTGGGGAAGTGGTGAATTTTTTTCCTAGAATCAACCCTATAGCTCCCATAAGAAAATCCCAGTTAAACCCCTCTCAAGGCTGGCTCATTTTTTTTAATTCTTTTTGATTTATCCAGTGAGACCCTTGAGAAGCTTTTGATTGTGGGGATTTGTGCCTTATTTCTTAAATTTAATACTAAAAACTGATAGTAGTCTTGTCTTTGCCTCTATAATATCAATAAATTTCTATCTTTTATTGCTCAAGAAGTTAAAAGAATTAATATAAAGGTGTTCGTTTCAAATTTTTTACTACCAGGCTCATGTGATGGTAGAGACTAGAATGATGGGAAGATTGGTAAGTTCTCAACATTAATTTATCATTGTTTAATTGACAAGAATTCTTTTTCAGATGACACTCTTTGATAATGGTCATGCTATATTCAAGACAATTCTGATTGCAGTAGCATTTGCGTATTTGGAATGAACATAAAGTTGATGGAAAATCTGGGTGGGTCCCAGTTGTTAGGAAGAATTCTAGGAAACTGGGGCTCCTTCAACATATGTTCTTATGGTCCTTAGCTCTGGCTTTATTAGTATAATTACTCTTTAGTGATCTGATCAGGCAGTTTTATGCTTGCAACCGTAGATATACATCGAGTTATCTACTTGATAGAAACAATACCTCTTTGGCTTCGACTTGATGGACCAGTAAGTGAAAGAGGATTCATCTAGACATTGTATTGGGCCATTGTGATCTAAATATGCAAATTTGATGGTTTTATCTAGAATAAGTTTAAATGCTATCTGTAAGCTTTTATAAATGTATTCTGTATGATGTAACTCTTTTGCTTTTGTCACAGGTATGAAATGATATTTGAAGTCCTCAAAGAACAAAATGGAATGGATGTTGGTTCAATTTTTGCCCATATTGAGGTGTGATCTGTTACTTTCCCACTGTTTTCTTCTCATTATATGTACATTCTATGAGATGACATTGTATCTTGATTTTCCTTGATGATATTCTTTTGCCACTATTTTTTATCAATGTGTTATTAGCACTCTCTTCTTTGACCCTATGATGAACAAACTCCTATATGGGAGTCAAAATTGGGTATATACCCAAGAAACTGACTAGGGATATTTCACTTCCTTGCCTCTGTAGAGGATATAATTGAAAAAAATTAATCTCAAGAAGGCGTAGTGCATAGGTTGTCTTATGTTTTTTAGGTTTCTTTTATAATGAAGTAACTCATTCTTAGCGAAGAAAATATAGTCTACATGTCTACAGGTATTTCTATTGAACTGTACTGAAACATAAAGCTAATTTTAACAAGGTTTATGGTTTTATTGGATATCCTTTTAAAAAAAGCCTATAGCAAAATCGAAACTGCAAAATTACTGGTTCTTTTTTTTGGAGATGAGTGTTGCACTGCTGTGGCTTTAGACTATTACGAGGTGGGAGTGCACTTTTCATATAAACTCCTTAAGTATTTAGCGTCAAGTTTTGATTGATCGCTCCAGGTAAGAGTTGCAAGGGACAATGAAACAATTTGTTCCCCCTGAATCATTAGGGTTATCAGAGAAATACTAAGGGCTATATAATCCTCGTCTATCCACTTAGGCATTGTAGTGGAATTGAATCAAGATTATATAATTATTGTTTTTATGAGTGCTTTACTATCTCTCCTTTTATTGGATTGTCGAGCTGATACAATATGCATTAGGGTGCAAACAACTCTCTCCGTAAAAATTAAGGTAACACACTTTACTTTAAGACGTCTAAGCTCTGTATACTAGGAAGTCTATGTGAACATACGAAAATGACTTTTGTTGATACTAAGGTGAATGATATCATGATATAGGGTTGTTTGTTGGCAAACTGCCAGATTGTCCTTGGCTATTTATCTAGGAACACTTTTATTTGGTTTCTATGTATAAGAGTTTAGTTATCATTCTTTTTTTTCTAATTTCTGATGGTAACTAGCCCTTTCCAGATCATGTGAGTTATCCATTATGTTCTCTGACAGTGGTCATATTTATAACTGTTCATTTGTAATCAATGGGGTGTTTTCGAAGTCAACAATTAGGCCCAAAGATCAAAACATTTATCATCAGGCTTCTGCAATATATCATATCGGAATATGTATTCATTTTTATCAGTCTTGCCCCGGCTATGGTTTATAGCAAGCATCTTATGTGAGATTTATGAAATAGAGGGGAGGATGACTCCCTTGGTGTTCCGCTGTTATGCTTATACTTTGATATTTGAGAGTATAATCATTTTTCATTGTGGGATTAATCTGTTTCACATGTTTCTCTATGAACCCATGTACAAGTGTTCATTTAATGTATCAACTGATTAGAACTTTGTTTATGTGACTTGGAGAGGGCCGGTAGAATCTTAAGGAATCCTAGAATCTGATTATTTTTTATGGGACATTATAGCTTTTCTATTTTCTCTTCTTACTCATGTATCAATCCCCCTTTTGGATGGCATTTTGAAATTTAAAGGATGCTTGGTCCTCTGGATCCTACCTTTTTGTTATATGTTCTTATTTTTTGATATTTTCTTATACTTATTCCGAAAAAATTATCAAAGTTTAACAGGTTTTGAAGGGCTATGCTTCTTGGACTTACCGAAGTGTCTTACTAAGAAGTAATGTCTGACATGATTATGCAGGGAATTCAATGAGGCCACCTATCAAGATCACGTACGCTCGCAAGAAAGAATAGAAGCATGTGAGGACATATAAGTATTTTTGTATATAGGTAGTTACACGATTATGGGAATAGGGGAATAAAAAGGGGGGGGGGGGGGGGGGGGGGGGGGGGGGCACATGCTGTAAGGGGGATGTTAGAAGAAAAGTAGTGCAAACCTTGGGAGAGTACCTTTCCTCTCGAAAGAAAGGCGTCAGTTGTAAGCATTTGGCAGAGCTAAGAAATATTAATCCATGGCAGCTTGGTATCAGAGCACGACGATCCGGCGGTGGTGATGGCTCTGGCGACACGCAATCGAAGCCTGGAAAATCCCGAGGGTGAGTGGATGCAATTGGAGGAACGTATCGCTCGAGATGGGGAGTTTGGAGCAAAGATTGACGGAGCAAATGACGACGGAATTGGAGTTACATACCTAGATATGACGGCACTGTCAACACAATTGGTGAACTTGTCAGAGCAGTGCCCAGGAGAAATTCCGTGGGAATGGGAGAAGGAGAAAGAGAAGAGAAAAGCTCACGCGAATTCACCAAGGAGGGGAATGGGTTCCAATATGGGGATCAATCAATGGGAATAGGGCTTGGGAGCATGATGACGGGCTGAAGACTGAGGAAGCTTGATCTGCCAACATTTGAAGGGGAAAATCTGGACGGTTGGATTTAAAAGGCAGAGAGTTTTTTTCGGTTCTATCAATTGAATCAGGAGGACAAGTTGGAGGCTGCTATTGTAGCCTTGGATGAGGACGCCCTACTTTTGTACCAATGGGAGCATAGAAGGAGGCCATTGGTGCGTTGGGAGGAGCTCAAGGGATTGATACTGAGACAATTTCGTACCATCGCCACCGGATCCTTTGGTTGGCTCATCGGCAGACAGGGAGTGTGATGGATTATCGGAGGCACTTCTTCGAATTTATTGCACCACTGAAAGGGATACCAGAGAGCATAACACTGAGCCAATACCTCAATGGGTTGACATGGGAGATTAGGGTAGAAGTACGGATCCTTGGTCCTCGCAATCTGGACATGGCGATGGATTTATCAATTTTGGTGAAAGAGAAGCTCCGCTTGAAGGTAGGCCAACAAATGGAGACTAAGGTTGTGTCACCAACACCCCCGTGGAGGTCGGGACCCTTATACCCGAATACGTTAAACGTCAAAAACTACTCTTCTTTTAATAATAATGCACCGAAATTTACACCAAAGCCAATGGCTTCGAGACCGACCTCAGACCTTCCTGTAGCCAAACCCATAAGGGAAATGAGGAGGGTGATTGATGCGGAGGTTCAACAGAAGAGGGAGAAGGGCTTATGTTTTCGTTATGATGACAAATGGTCTCCGGGCCATCGCTGCCCCAAGAGAGAGCTTAGTGTGTTGCTTTCGTTTGAATAGGAGGATGAGGAAGAAGAAGAGGAAGCTACATAGTGGGAGGACCAGGAGAGGGAAATGAAGGAAGAAAGGGGGACCATGGAAAACAGGAAACCATTCAGCCTAAAATATCCTTAAACTAAGTCGTGGGCATTTCTAACCCAAAAACCTTGAAGATGTTGGGAACAATTAATGGTAGAAACGTGGTAGTGATGGTGGACTCAGGAGCCACGCATAATTTTATGTCGTCTCTTTGGCTAGGCAGTTGGGTTTGGAAGTTCAACTGGCAAGAGCTATGGTGTGATTTTGGGTAATGGTGAATCTGTATTAGGAGAACGGGAGTGTAAGGGTGTGATTTTAACGGTGCAAGGTATAAGGATTACGGAGGATTACCTACTATTGTTACCCTTGGGGAATTCAGATTTGATATTGGGAATTTAGCGGCTCGAGAAATTGGGTACAATGACCACCAACTAGAAGACGCAATTGATTAAGTTTTGTTATGGGGAAAAGGTGGTGTCCTTGCAAGGAGACCCATCCTTGAGTCGAGCTAATATATCCTTGAAGGCGATGATCAGGACTCTTAGTAAGGAAGGGGGCGGTTGGTGGTTGGAACTCAATCAGGTGAAGGGGTTACAGGAGGACAAAGAGCAGGTACCATTCCTCGGTTTCTCAAGGCCACTATTGAAGAGTTTGCCGGGATATTTAACATGCCTAATGGGTTGCCTATGCCTAGGAAAATTGAGCATGCAGTGGTGTTAAAAGAGGGAAGCAATCCGGTGAGCGTGAGGCTGTATCATTACCCGCAGTTCCAAAAGGATGAGATTGAACGCTTGGTGCAAGACATGTTAACAGCAGGTATCATACAACCTTCCATTAGCCCATTTTTGAGCCCTATCCTATTGGTGAGAAAGAAAGACAACTCATGGAGACTTTGTGTGGATTATTGAGCACTAAACAGAGTGACAGTACCGGATAAATACCCATTCCGATTATCGACGAGTTACTTGATGAGTTGCATGGTTCAATGGTTTAATTCCAAAATGGATTTGAAATTGGGGTATCATCAAATCCGTATGAGGCCAAGTAACATCCACAAGACCACTGCGTTTCGAACACATGAAGGGCATTATGAATTCCTTGTGATGCCTTTCGGTCTTACGAATGCTCCAGCAACATTTCAGTCGTTAATGAATGACATTTTTAGGCCTTATTTATGCAATTTCATGTTGGTGTTTTTTGACGATATCCTTGTGTATAGCTCAGGGGAAGAGGAGCACATACGACGTCTGTCGGTGGTATTGAGCATTTTGAAGGAACATAGCTTGTTTGTGAATAAAAAGAAGTGTGAGTTTGGTAAAGCAGAAGTGGCTTATTTGGGTCACGTTATTTCAGAAATGGGGTGACAGTGGACTCAACAAAGATAGAGTAGCATAGACAATACCCACTAGCCTTAAAGAGCTTCGTGGACTCTTAGGGTTGACTGGGTACTACCAGAAGTTTGTCAAGGGTTATGCAATGTTGACTAGGCCTTTGACAGATCAATTGCGTAAAGATAGCTTTGGTTGGAGCTCAAAAGCTACCGAGGCATTTGACTCCTTGAAGTTGGCAATTACTCGAGCTCCGGTATTAACATTACCTGATTTTTCCAAGACTTTTGTATTGGAAACAGATGCTTTAGGCCATGGTCTAGGGTTGTGTTATTGCAAGGTGAACATCCACTAGTAAGGTGCTAGGGGTGAGAACTCGCAATAAGCATATCTATGAAAAAGAACTAATGGCTATTGGCCATACAGAAGTGGCGTCATTTTTTGTTAGGGAGACACTTTGTGGTGCGTACGGATCAGAGAAGCCTCAAATATTTTTTGGAGCAGCGGGAGGTGGGACAAGAGTACCAACATTGGGTTTGCAAATTACTGGGGTACTCTTTCGACATTCAATATCGGACTGGGGCTTCTAACAAGGGGGCCGACGCATTATCCACCTGGTGTACTATGTAGTTTGATGCTGAGTAGGTGTGGGCTCTCGTGGGAACGTGTGCAACAGATGATAGGAGAAGATCCATGGCTGTGTAAGCTACAACAGGCAATCAGAGAAGGGTTCTCGGCTCCAAAATGGTTCACGTTGGACAGAGGAGTGTTGAAGTATAAGTCCCGGGTAGTGATTCCTCGCTCTTCGCCTTTCATTACAAGCCTTTTTAAGAAGTATCATGATTCACACGTGGGAGGGCACTCGGGTGATTACAAGGTATTGGCCAGGTATGCGCAAAGGCATAACAAGGTATGTGGCAGCTTGCGTGGTGTGTCAGCAACAGAAAACCTCTTCCTTGAGTCCTATTGGCTTGCTACAACCTTTGCCCATACCTACCCAAGTATGGCAAGACATTGCAATGGATTTTGTGGAAGGGCTTCCAAAGTCTAACGGATGGGACACAATTTTGGTGGTAGTAGATAGGCTCACGAAGTATGGTCAATTTATCCTGCTACGTCATCCTTTCACTGCTGACGAAGTTGCTCGACTGTTTATTCAAGAAGTGGTGAGGCTCCATGGTTTAACTTCCACAATTGTGACAAACAGAGATAAAGTTTTCATGAGCTTGTTTTGGAGGGAGATGTTTCGGGTTCATAGGCCAGGCTTACACCGTAGCACAGCGTACCATCCTCAAAGTGAAGGCCAATCAAAGGTGGTGAATAAAGGGGTGGAAGCCTATTTACGGAGCTTTATTGGGGGAAAGTCGAAGACTTGGTCCTCGTGGTTGGCATGGACAGAGTACCATTACAATACCTCTTGGCACACGTCAACAAACTGTACTCCGTTTAAGGCCCTGTATGGAAGAGACTCACCCAAACGTTTTGAACAGGAAAGCACTTTTGTTTTTTCATTGGAAGAGAGTTTGAAGGAAAGGGATGCAATATTGGATGACCTACATTATTTCTTAGCCAGATCACAAAATCTCATAAAGCAGTATGAAGACGAAGACTAGAAGAGAAGAGATACTGAATTCGGGGTGGGAGATCTTGTATACCTCAAAGTACAACCATACAGACAACGTTCTCTAGCCAAGAAAATAAATGAAAAATTAGCTTTACGTTTTTATGGGCCTTTCACTATACAAGAGCAAATTGGAACCGTGGCTTACAAGCTAAACCTACCACCTACTAGCAAGATACACCCTGTTTTCCATGCTTCTCAGCTGAAGTAGGCTCTGCTCTAGTGTCATCCACTCTTCCCCCTCAGTTGTCTGCAGACATGGTCATGGAAATTCTGCCTGATTCTGTTCTGGGGGTGCGCGACAAGCCTGAGAATGGGAGCCCTGAGGTTCTGATTCGTTGGCAGGGATTCACTGATTTGGAAGCCATTTGGGAGGATGCTGAGGCACTCAATCTGCGCTTTCCTTCTTTTCACCTTGAGGACAAGGTGATACTTTGGGCAGCGGGTAAAGCAGGGAATTCAGTCAGGCCACCTATCAAGATCACGTACGCTCGCAAGAAAGAAAAAAACACCAGTAATCAGTTAGTGCCAGAGAATAGAAGCATGTGAGGACATAGAAGTATTTTTGTATATAGGTAGTTACACGGTTATGGGAATAGGGGAATAAAAAGAGGGGGGGCACATGCTGTAAGGGGGACGTCAGAAGAAAAGTAGTGCAAACCTTGGGAGAGTACCTTTCCTCTCGAAAGAAAGGCGTCAGTTGTAAGCATTTGGCAGAGAGTTAAGAAATATTAATCCACCGCAGGTTATATAAAAAATTTTCTAGTTTTTACGAGATCACACTCTTGTCTGACATGGTTACAACACTGATACGAGGAGATAGGTGAAGGATCAATACAATAGAATGATTGTAGAGATATGGGTCTTTCTCCTCTTAATATAGTATACTGCTATATCTTTCAGCAAAGCTGTGAAATTTAGAGATTTTCAAAACTTCAGCTGCTAGCATTACTATACCTGTGTCCTCTATGTAACTTTACTAGTCAAGCTTAACTGTCACTCCCAGATCCTATGACATGATGGTCACAAGAATGGTTTTCATATGAAGAGACATAATTTTTTTGTGGTTAAAGTATTTTGGCTCCTTGCAGTCAGTTTTCCTGGTGCACATTGTAGAGAATCCCACAGTTCAATAGTCCTGTGTTATATAAAAATTTAGTAGGTTTTTAAGATGACACTAGATGAAACCTTTTTCTTTTGGTATGGCTACTGGCTGTAATATGTGACAGCCAGTTTTGCATCATGTATGTGGAGGCATCATGCCGCATAGCAAGCCTGATTTTTTGGAACCATAGTATTTTCTTGAAGTTGAAGCTAATAAAATATCTACCTTTTCTTTTTCTGCTGATTAACAAGTGGACTCTTTCATGAACCAGCGGGATCATTCTGATTATATTTGGATTTCATGTTCTTATGTCATTATAGAAAACTTTTACTTGCACTTTTATGAAAAAAATATAATTTTAACATCTGTCAATAAACTGTGCAGAAGAGGAGCGATGAACCATTACCGCATAATTTTAGAAAACATTTGGGGGCAAAGTTGAGAAGACTTGTTCAACAGGAGAAACTTGAGAAGGTAAAGCATATTATTACATGTAATGCTACAGTTCTTTGCAAAAAGTATAGTAAAAATTTGAATATGATCTCTTTCCACTATTTTGCATGTGTTTCTCTGTTATATATGTTTGTTATTCTGCCCTAGAATAGAAATAAGGAAGTTAGGTAGCTAACAAGACATCCTTGCCTCAATTATATTTGTGGATATTGTCCAGTATCTCTTTTGCACACTTGCAACCAGATAGCTTTTAATTAGTTTTGCATTACTAAGTATTATGCAAGTAGATTCATCATTTCTATGATAAGGTATTTTTATTGATACTTTTCTGAATGATAAGAGTTACTTCCCTGCTCCTCATCCCCACCTGTTTGCCATTGGTCAGATGGCTGATCTTAGAAAAGTCTCATTTTAATTTTAATTTAGTTGGGGGCTGTTCAAATTCATTATGACGTATAATATGTAGATGTTGGTTCTTTCTTGAATTTCAATAACCTGTGTTTTTATTGACTTGCGACCTTTGTTGAGTGTAATATCTGAAAGGGTTATACCACAGTAGTTGAGGTGGAGGATGTCATATGATGATTGTTATTGTTAATAACAATTGTATTTTGTATTATGCACTGGCTGAATCAACATGGTTTGAGATGCAGGTTGAAAATCTCTACCGGTTAAAGGTCATTACAAAGGAAACAAGTGTCAGCATTGAGAAAGAAAACTTGGTGAGACCACAATTGCAGAATCTAGCAGCCGTCTATTCAAAGATTGGTGAGTCTTTAGAAGAAGCAGCAAAGACAGCAGCCTACAAGGTTGTTGATGCAGAAAACAAGTCAGCTATGGCAGCTGAGGCTGTTAAGGACTTCGAGAAAATTTCAAAGATGGCTGAAGAAACAGATTCAATTCTGCAGTTGGCAAAAGTGGTCTTAGACAGATGTAAATTTTCATCTTTCACACTCTATACTTGTTCATCTTTCCCCACTTATGCAGAGTTTCATGTTTATTTCTTGGTAGCAGGTAGTTGTGGTGAAATTTTTATTGCTGCATGATCGTCAAAGTGGTATTTCCATTTTGAATGGAACATGGTTGTTTAGTTGTGGCTTCCTTTCTCCGAATAAGCTGCACGTAGCGGTAATGGCATTCTCCTTAGTTGCCTTAGAGGATTGGAAAAGCAGTGTATCCTTGGAAGAGCTACTTGTAGGAATTTTCAGAGTAAGCGTGTAAATAAAATCCACAGTTAGAAGATCGTGATAGCCTATAAGTTACAACTGCGTGTCTTAATTTTGTCCAATTAAACGCGAAGAACATTTTTCTGAGGGTGCAAAACTTCAAATCTAATGCATTGTTCTATTTATCTGGTTAAGGGGTCTTATAATGTACATTTGATGTTGTTTCTAAAATATGCAGTGTTGATTTTATTAAGTGACAGGGGGTTAAAGCTTGAAACACTCAGACGGCTGCAGGAATGACAATGGATCGGAGTCGGAGTGGATCAACCAAAATCCGAATCCGATCCGACAACTTCGCGGACCTTAATTTTGGATCCGAATCCAACTCCGACGGATCTAACTCTGGCTTCGACCCGATTAGAGATTTTGGACCTCCGAATTCGATCC
Source organism: Dysphania ambrosioides (assembly GCA_026401315.1). NCBI lineage: Eukaryota > Viridiplantae > Streptophyta > Magnoliopsida > Caryophyllales > Amaranthaceae > Dysphania > Dysphania ambrosioides. The sequence goes on from CM048667.1 coordinate 6,713,373, forward strand.
AAAATTTAATATATTGTAACTTTTGCACTTTTTATCTATATTTTTTTTTTGTTAATTTTATTACTAATACTATAATCCAATTATAATTTATAAAGTAAATTTAAAAAAATTATACAACACAAACAAATATTACGGGTCATCATACATTCCATGACCCCGATGGGGCCATTTATAACATGTTTATACATCAACATAATAGTAACAAAATGTCTTTTAAACACAAATAAGTACAATAATAAAAGTTTCCAACTAATCATTTATGCATCCTTTTTTAAGCTCGACATCTTCATCTTCAAATATTAACGCACATTGAAGACTATCACTCTTTGTAAAATCTGAAAAATACAAGAAAAATAATTTAATAAATAAATTAAACGCATGTAATAATAAGGAGTTAAGAAAAAAAATTTAGATTTGGATAGTCACCTTTAAAATGAGGAAGCCTCAAACTTTGAAGACACATTAAAGCTTTCACGTTGTACGGATAAAGTCTACTACGATGAGGACTAATCACTCTACAACTGATATTAAAGGCACTCTCCGAAGCAACAGTTGAAATAGCCACAACTAGAAGATCCCTAGCAATCTTCGAGAGGGTAGGATACTTACTTGATTTAGCATTCCACCAAGCTAAAAGATTGAACGTGCTATCATCCACGACTATCCTATCGTCCTCTAAGTATGACTCTACCTCACATTTGCGTGTTTTTTTTGTTGGTTGTGTTGATACATGTTTTTCCCACAAGCCCTCAACATCATCCAAGTCAACCATTGGCCTCTTACCATTATCATTTGGAAGTAAAGAAGAAACATTCGAAGAAAATTTTTTGTAATACACATCAAACTCATAATCAATAACCAAATCAAGTAAGAATCGCCTAACCTTCTCACATTCGTAATCACTACTATCACCATAAAGAACTCCAAAATACAAAGACACACATACCATTTTTCTCTTAGGAACCGAAACTGATGCGGCTGATAACAACATATTAATAACATCCCAATATTTATCAAATCTGAGAGTCATTTTTGAAGCATTAACTCTATGACATTATTCCCACAACACATCCATTTCTTAATGCAAGTTTAATTTCACAAACTTTCTCAAAATACAAATTTGCGGTGGGATAGTTTTTTCCCAAAAAAGCATCACTTGTCCTACTAAATAATGCCAACCTCTCACAAATGTCACTAGCCAATATCCACTCCTCCTTATTTGGCAACATGAATTTTTCCTTTCCTCTCTTTTCAACTTTTGAGGACAACCTAGTAAAAGTTTCTTTATACATGAGGGCAACTTGCAACATTTCATAACATGAATTCCATCTTGTCTAACAATCTAAAATAAGTTTCTTACTTATTAGAATTTTAGCGTAAGCATTTTCAAACTTTTCATACCTCTTTGGTGTGGGCGTACAGAAAGCAACAACACCACGAACTTTTTCAATTGCACCACTAATAATTTCCAACCCATCATTGACAATCAAATTTAGAATGTGAGCATAACATCTCATATGCAAATAGGTACCACTCAAAATAAGCTTGCTAGGTGTAAGTTTCTCACGCAATATATCTATAACTGCATCATTAGTTATGCAATTATCAACAGCTATTGTAGACATTTTTTTTTATCCAGATTAAAACTCTTTAAACTTTCAACCAATGCCTTACTAATTGTATCTTTGTTGTGTGGGCATGGAATATAAATGAACCTAACAAAGGATAAAACTAACATATAATTAGCTATGTAGACTACTAGGTTAAATATTATAATAATTAAACTATTGATTTAAATTTAATTAGAAAACATAAAAATAAAATTACCTAATAAGTCGACTTTGCAAAATCCAATCCTCATCAATAAAGTGTGTTGTCACACCCATATAATATTTTCTTTGATTTCCACAAGTTCACGTGTCGATGGTGATGTCAACCTTACTCTCATTTGCTCCCAACAACTTCATCAAATGAAATTTTTCTTCCTTGAAATCTTTTAGAATGTCACACTTAATTGTGTTCCCTGAGACGACAGTAAATTTAGGGTTCAAACTATGTGAGTGTCTCCTAAACCCAAGGTGATCAACAATGGCAAGAGGATATTCATGCATTATAATCATGTTGACTAACTCATATCTTGAAACTTGTTTGTTAAACTTGAATTTACCCAATTCCATAGTAGAAGAACCACTTTTACTTGAACTAGCTAACAATAATTGTTGTTTTATAATTAATGTTGGCTTTCTTTTCAAACATCTCATAGCACGTTGTTTCAAGTGAGTAGTACCATTATTGCTCTTACCAACTAGATCCTTCTTACAACCCTTAAAAACTGCTCTCAAAACTCCATCAATTCTTCTCCTATCAAAAAATTTCCTGACCTCCAAAGTTAGCCTTCTTCCATTTTCACCCGTGATCACACAATATTCTTCATTTTCAACTTCGTCATCTACATTTTGTGAAAGTTTTATGGCATTTATGTCCTTTCTAGAAGTCTTAGTTTGAGTAGTTTGCATATCTACAAAAGAAGGCCCACACATATGTATCAATTGCAAAAATAAATAAAAAATTCAACTGTATCAATTGTACAAAAGAAGGCACACACATATCTACATTGTGGATGGTTTTAGTTCATGTTTCCTTTGGTTTTTCATCAAGCAACTGATATACTCGTGTCCAAGTCTCCAAAAGCTTTTGAATACTTCTTATGCAATACTCCGTATCAGTTAGGTTTGATCATGTTTAAGATAATATATATATATATTATCAACAATATTCAACCCCAAAGGCCTAGGAACCAACTCTCAGGTCCCTGTTTAGTTAAGAGCACCATATTCTCTGGGCCTCTCAAGCTTAGGAGTATTCCCATGGTGCTTAATAGCAGAGGCTTACTCGAAGGGGACCCAACCCTTAAGAATGGCCAAAATCATCATGATACAAGTATTTATGAATTCTCCTCTTTTGATATCAGTATTATGGATGCCATCAAATTTTGTTAGATGCAGCGAACGTCTCTTAAACTGCTTGAGTTTTTAAATCTATGTTTTGAATCAGTGAGGATGAAGTGACGTACTGTAATCACTCGAGGTATACCTTATATGTTAGACCATAATATGATTCAACTGTTTTTGAACCAGATTCATATTCATTCAAACCCTACTTGAGACATAAACATGTTTTGTTTGTGTATTCACAATACCGCTATAATGAACCAAAATCGACGTACAAAATCCATTTACATTAATTCATATCAGATACGAAATTATATAAATCAAAACCAAGAATATACACACAACCAACCAGATCAGAAATTATATAAATCAAAACCCAGAAAACTTACTTGGTGGCGTGAGGATTAACGAAAAAGAGTGGAGGCTAAGGGTTCGCAAATGTGCAGGAGCAGAAGTGTTGGTGGTCGGCGTGAGGAAGCTAGGGAGGCGGAGGCGTTATTGCGTGAGGAGGTGGAGGCGGAGGCTAGGGAGGCGGACTACGTGAGGAGGCAGAGGCGTATTGCATGAGCCTTGAGGAGGCTAGGGAGTAGGGAGAAAGGAAGAACCGAAGAATATGAAGAGAAGGATTAGGTCGGCTGGGAATGGGATGTGGGAAGGGCTGAAGAAAACAGGGCATTAGTGCATCTTAGGTTTTTTTTTTTAATTATTATAGTGGGCCTTTTTTAATAATAGGCTCGATGCTACTCATTCGGATCGGACTAATCGGACTCAGATCACAATTGGGTCGGATGTAATACAATATCCGAATCCGACCCATCTCCTATTCGGAGTCGGAGTTTTTTTATCGGATTTGGAGTCGGAGTTTTTTTTTTAAACGGGTTTGGATCGGACTTTTTCCTTCAGATCGGATCGGACTCGGTTCGGATTCGAATTGAATTGTCATCCCTAGACGACTGAATCATAATTTGAGCTAAATCACTAATAACTACGTTGTTCCTTAAGGCTGCTCGACTTCTCTCATTATCTATAACAAGAATCAACTATCAATTTCTTACATCAGTGTGCATGTGCTATTGTAGGAGATATTGGTATTTTAAGAAATAAAAAATAACCGTGGTGGGAATATTTCAGAAAGAAGAGTCAAGTTTATTTTGAATGTAACCAAGGTACAAGGGAATAGGGTTTTTTTTCCCTTGAATTTTATCAACCTTTTTTTAAAAAAAAAAACCCTTGTATTGAACTAAAATTTTTTACATTATAAATAGAAAACAATTTCATAAATGAAAACAATTTTTATGTTTAATATTTATACGTCTCAAAAGAAGTAATATTTATATCCAAGCCCTAAAGGATGTCTTTTAAACTTGCTTTCTCTATCATTCTTAATATGTGTACGATTTTTTGTTTGGTTTATCAAAAAGTTGTTTTTTTTTTAATTAATTATTACTTACATATTTTTTAAGGAGAGAGTTTTGTGTACATAATCGCTTCATAAGGGTTCTGAAGAGTGAAAATCACTTCTGAAAACAAACATTTCTATTATTAATTTATTTATAGTGATGATAATAATAATAATTGGAGAACTAATTTGAGTGGGGAGCGTTTCATAACGCAAATTTAATATGGCTATATTACGGTATTACCCTCGCTAATTCCCCCTACTGAAGCGGTAAACATAGTAGGCTAGTAGCGGGAGGCAGCACTGCGGCAGTTGAACACAAATGGGAAACCCGAAGCAAAAGTGGACGGCCGACGAAGAAGAGGCGCTTAGAGCCGGCATCGCCAAACACGGCACTGGAAAATGGAAACTGATTCAGAAAGATCCTGAGTTCAACAGATTCCTCCATTCTCGCTCCAACATCGACCTCAAGGTCCTCTCTCTCTCTCTTCTTTCCACATTTTCTATATATTCGTTTAATTTTTCTTGGATTTTTTTGAATTCTTTTTTGATGTGTCTTTGCGCATATTCAATAATTTTGTGTTATGATGTTGAATTTCTGCAAATGCAAAGAATTTGGGTGTATTCTGGTAGAATTTTGAGAGTATGCTTGTTAGTGAAGCTGGTTTAGGTTTGAAGTTTTGTAATTCTTATTTAGTGATATGATACATTTTACCGCGTTATCAAATTTTTCATAATTTTGCTTAATTTTGTGGTGAGTTAGTATTTATGTCTATTTTGTGGTAAGTTTCATGCTGTTATAGCTCATTCATTCAGTAGGTTTTTCTCTGTCATTGACCTCATTGTTTGTCTATCGGTAGTGACCTCGCAATTTTTACGCAAACGAGAATGGCATAGTGATTGGATGAAAAATAATGACTTAAAAACATACTCTGTATTTGCTGTTGGAGAGAATAGATGTTTAGGGATGGCTAGGGTGTCATTTATAACTTCGTTAATCCTATGATAGTGTTTGTTAAATGGATTTCGTCATTCGCACGATTAGTTCAAACTTGATTGCTATTAGGATGAACATCCCAGTACGATGCTTTCTTTTAACAATCTTTTGTTGAATGACTTTATCCTCAACAGATTTTTAGCCCGTCGATAATTCATGTGCTCCACGTTGTATGATTTTATCCTTGATTAAACTCAATCAATGTATAATCCACTGCATCTCATGTTTGCTCTGTAGTTACTAGTTAATAGTATTATTCTCAAGTATCTAATTGGCTTAATGAATTGATTGGTTGTTGTTGACACAGGACAAATGGAGGAATATGAGTGCTGCAGTTCAAGGTTTTAGGGACAAGTCAAGGGTTCCAAAGCCAAAGCCTAGTCCAAATGCTCCTGCTACTCCCTCTGTTCCAGTGCAAACTCTGAGTGTTATTCCTGCGCCTATTGCACTTGAGTTACCGGCTGATCATGTCAAGGATGATTCTGTCAAGAACGTGCCTGATGCAAAAAATGGTCCCAGGTACTAGCAAAATTGATCATGTCAAACTCTCGATGTTAATTCCTATTTTCCTTTGACTTGACTAATTACTAAGTAAAAGACATTTCATCTACACAGTGTATTCGTTCATTGGGACCCAAATATGCTAAAATGGTCATCTGGAAGAAAATTAGCTGCTACTATAAATATCTGTAAGCTATTAGAAATTATGGTATGACTTGACTCTTCTGCTTCTGTTACAGGTATACCGAAATGATCTTTGAAGCCCTCAAAGAAAAAAATAGAATGGATATTAGTTCAATTTTAGCCTATATTGAGGTGGGATCCATTAAATCTTTTCTTTTCCCATCCCATTCTTCTCAATATTCTATGAGGTAACCTTGCATCATGGTTTTGCCTTCTTAATGATCGAGTTTTACTGTCACTCATCTCTCTTGTGACAAGATAGTGTGTTTCCATTGTCTCTATGTACTGTTAGAACTCGTGTTATTCTGGAAAAATATATCTTCTTTTAACTAGTGATGCATGGACTCTGGTATGAGTGTCAAAATTGGAAACGGATCCAATAATCTGATATGATATATTTTGCTTCATTAACCATGCAGAGGATGTAATTTCAAAAAAAAAAAAAAAATCTGAAGAAGACATAGGTTATTGTATAATAACTTAAGGTTTCTTTACTCCGTGGTATTTATAATTGAAGTTACTAATTTGACATGAAGAAGATAAATTCTACCTGTAGGTTATTGAATTAGAAAGCTTATTATAATGAGGTTTGTGGTTCGGTTGGATATATTTTTAAAAATCCAATAGAGAAATCACTAGTTCTATTTTAAGAAATGAAATGCTGCACTGCAATTTTTTTTTAAACTGCAATCGAACTACTGCAAAGCTATTGTTTAGGGCAATTTGGATTTTCGTTAAAGCCATTAGACTGTATGGTGAAGAATCTTGATGGGAGATCAGTTTTTTTTAGTAAATGAGCTCAATTTTCAAATAAACTCTGAAACTCTGTTAGGATTGAATTTTGAGTCATTGCGCTAGGTAATACTTGCAAGGGAGTTCTCTGAAACAATTTGACTCCCTGAACCATCAGGATTATCGGAGAATTACTTGTCTAAATATCCCTGCTTATCCACTCAGGCAGTGTAGTGGAATTGAATCATCATTATATGATTATTTTCTTTATATGGGTGCTCTATCATCTTATGAAATGTCAAGCTGATATAATGGGCATATGGAAGCACAGAGTTCTGATGCGTGATCCCTGTTTCATGAGGAAGTCTTATGTGAAACATATGAGAATGTCCTTTAGTGTCTCTTAGGTGGTTGGTAATGCAAGATTGTGTTGTTTGTTGGCCAGTTTGTCCCTAGCTAGTTATTTTGTATGTTTGGTTTAACTTCAGTTATCTTTCTTCCTTCTCGTACTTCTGATAGTGACTGACCCTTCTGGATTTTGTGAGTTATACAGAATGTTCTCTGATAGTATCCATTTTATAGACTGTTTGTGATAACATTGGGTATTTTTGAAATAAACAGTTAGGCACAAAGACTAAAACACTCATCATCAGGCTTCTGCCATGTGTAGTATCTACTTATGTATTCTTTTTATTAGCCATGTTTCCTCTTTACATCAAACGAGACCCTTATTAATCACTATAAATCTGTAAAAGTTCAATCAAAATTATGTTCACTGTATAAAGCATTATATCCTTTATCAAATTGTAATAAAAATTTGTACATAAATCAAATTATGTCTAATAAAAAAAGGATGGAGGTAGTGTATTTCTACAACCATATTTAAACATTTGATAATAAACTCTTAGCACAAGGTACAGGATATCCATAAAGCATTTTCTCATTATTATTTTTGTCTGATTAGTGGTGTACTGGTGTTGTACATGTCATATGCTAAGACTGTTACCACAACACATTTTTTTGATAGTTCTAGTACATATATGGCTTAGGTACTTCCCCTTACAGCCAGCCAGACTCCTTTGTATTGAAAATAGAACTTCTGAAATTCAGTAGGAATTAATGGGATACTATTGCAAGATTTCCCACCCTTGGATTCTTTATGTGTTGATTCATTTATGAATATTACATGTCTCATATCTTTTCTTCCTCGTTCTTACATAATTTGAATGGAGGAAGCACTTCCATTTCAGTGAGTAACTTGGTCTGGGAAATAGCCCCTTCTTCCATTTAGGTTAAATCCTTAGATTGAGAGAGTTGGGGGATTTTATATTCTGTTGAGCATTCTAGAGTTTATTTCCTTCTTGGATTCTTCTGATCAAAGCATGGCTGGGATTTGTTCTGAATACTTTTAACATTAACCCATCTTGAAATGTTGTTAAATGTGATGAATTTTGTAGCATAAACGACATTCCTTCTGGCTTTTGTACCTTTTAATCTTCTTCAACACCAATCTAATAGAGCCAGTAAGCTCTGAAATCTCCTTCTGACTCCAATCCACTGTAAAACTATCTACAGGATGATGTACTGAATTTGTACCCAAAAAATAGGTGGTCATGTTCAGTAAATCACTTATATTTTGGTTTTGTTGAATGAGCGCTGGAATTTATTGGATATATGAGATTCTAAAGTGTGGGATAAATTAGTTTCACATGTTTCTATGAACCCATGTATCAAACTTCATTAAGTGTAACCACTGATAGGAAGTCTATTTTAAATGACATCTTGCCAGTTGGAAAGGGCTGACAGAACCTTCAGGAATCTGTCACACTCAGATCCTATGACATGTTGTTCAGTAGAATGGTGGTCATATATAGAGACATCATATCTTTGTGGTTATTGAAGTTCGGCCCCTTACTGTATGTTTTCCTGGTGTGAATGGGAGAGATTCCCTCCGTTCTTTAGCCCTATGTATTATAAAGTCTAGTAGGTTTTTAGGCAAATGGAAGACAACTTTTTTCTTTTGGTGAGACATCTTAGTAACTACTGGCTGTAGTTTGTGATTGCCAGTATTCCATTGTGCGTGTCACGAGCATTATGCTGCATTGCAAGCCTGAATTTTGTGCATCTATTGAAATATCTACTTTCATTTCTACTGTTTGAGTAGTGGAACTCTATCAAGAACCTAACTGCATTGGCATGATGGTTGTCTTTGGGTTTCATTTTTTTTTGTTATTATCAAAATCTTTTACATGCAATTATGTGATTAAAAAATAATTTTAACATCTATCAATACTATCTGCAGAGAAAAAGTGATGTACCAGTACCTCATAATTTTAGAAAACAGTTGGGGGCAAGGTTGAGAAGACTCGTTCAACAGGAGAAACTTGAGAAGGTAAATCTGATAATTTCATATAAATGTAACGCAGTTCCCTGGGAAAAGTCTAGTATTTTTTACATATGATGTCTGTTTCTCAGCAATTTTGCTAATCACTGCGTTCTATCTGTTTATTATGCTGCTATTAGATAGAAATTAGGAAGTTGTACAACTAACAAGGTCTCAATTGTTCTTTTGGAAACCATCCATTCTCTCATTTGCATTCTTGCGACCAGCTAGCTTTCTTTGAAAAGTTTTGTGGACTATTTTGCAAATTAATTATTTTGTTGTTCCCATGGTAAGTGCTCTAATGTGAATTATGATGCTTTTCTGAATAATAAAAGCTACTCCCTTCCCCCTCTCTTACTCACCTGTTTTCTGCCCAAGGGTCAGATGGCTGAACTATAAAAAAAGTCTCAAAAATGTTTTTGAAGGGTAATTCTTCCGAATCATAATTATGGATCATATGTAGCTATTGATTCTCTGGGAGAATTCCTCCTGTTATTGAAGTTCAGATTGTTTTTTTGTTGACTTGTAGTCTATATATATTAGTGGAGTAATTTGAAAGGGATTTACCACAGTAATTGAGATTAGGGAATAAGTACTTTTGTTTATAAGAATACATAGTGTATAATGCACTTTCTGAGGTGTACATCGTTTAAGAATGCAGGTTGATAACCATTACAGATTAAAGAATCTGCTAATGGAGACAAATGCAAGCATTCAGAAAGACAACTGGGTGAGACATCACACGGCTGTCTATTCGAAGTTTGATGAGTCATTAGAAGAAGCAGCAAAGACTGCAGCCTACAAGGTTGTTGAAGCAGAAACCAAGTCATCTGTAGCAGCTGAGGCTGTTAAGGAATTCGTTAAAATTTCGAAAATGGTCGAAGAAACAGATTCAATTCTGCAGTTGACAAAAGAGCTCTTGGACAGATGTAGAATTCCATCTTTCAAGATCTATATTTGTTTACCTTTCCCACTTATGCAGCGGTTCATGTTTTATTTCTTGGTAACAGGTACTTGTGGTGAAATTCTTCTTGTTGCCTGAATGGATCTAGGTTGAACGAACATGGTGTTTAGTTCGCAGCTCCTGTCCTCCCAAAGAGCTGGGCGCAGCATTAGTGGCATGCTCGTTGTTTTTATTAGAGGACGAAAATGTAATTAATCCTTGGAAGAGCTTCGTGCAGGAAGTCTCACTGTCAGCATAGTAAGTAAAAATCACTGTAAGAAGACCGTTATAGCTTTTAGTCGTGTGCCTTAGTTTTGTCCAATTGGATACAAATTGAGTTTTTTTTTTTAAATGTTATTTTATCTTCAGCATTTGATAATGCAAAAAATTTGGATTGATTAGTATTATACATGTGCATTGGGTTGAATCGAGTTATAGAAGATGCAAAACGGGTCAAGTCAAGCCGGATCGTCCAAAGAGAGTATAGTTTTATCTATAGATTGTGATAGTTTGTCTATATGACCTCCAATATATTGTAGTGGATTATTAGACAAGTAAACATTCATTACCTGATAGGTTGATAGTATTGAAAATTTTTGAAAAATATTGGTCCATTATTGACACGATTTAATCTATTAAAGACCAAATAAAATATGATTTTTTAAATTACCGACCCAGTAAACTCATAATTGATTATATCCTTTTACAAACGAGTCAATCAAGGATCCTAATGGGGTTCTTTCCATTTGAACAGGTCTAATTAGTAAAGTGCAATTTGTCTGTTAAGTAGTCCTGTTTGTTTGATATTGTTTTTGATAGTATGGTCCATTTAAATAAATGAAAGGGAGTTCAAGTTTGATATATCCTAACTGCTTACACTTTTACATAAAACCAAATACTCCGTAATCCTTTTAGCGAGTGAAGTTGTTAGGATATAATTAGTTAGTATAAATAATATTATAAGCTTGATCAATTCAATTGAGCTGATCAGGTTAACTTTGGATTTACTAATTATGTGCATGACAGTATGCGAGAGGCTTGAAATATCAGCAGGTGAAGGTGCGTTTCTACTCACATACTTGGGGTGGGTAAGCACTAACAAGTCAAACGATGGCTTCAAAGAGTTGAAAAACTAGAAGCTGAGTCGCAGCTGATTGTTGCACAAAACATACAGGCATACACCAAAGTTGCTCTTTAAGTCTTTAAAATACAAGTTGATCTAGAAAACAGTAAAGAAGGAAAGAGAAATCAGTATATTTCAAATAACTAACATGTATATTATATACATTTTCTATGTATATAATGTTCATTTGAAGCGGATATGGTACATCCGGATGCACTAATTAAGGGCAACTATTGATGTCCTTGTAGGTGACTTGCTCCATATTGACCTTAGACAGTGTGGGCCAACTGTTGGCTTGAGTGCCGCACTGGAGATGGCACTCCGAACCATTGCAGATGATCAAGTTGGGATAATCAGAACTTATGAAATTGGTGGAGTAGGAATAATTCATGTTGCAAGTTCATGACATTTTGTGTAGCACGTCCATGCTTAGCTGGATTATAAAATGAAGAGACATTTTTTAGATAATTTTGTCTCGCCAAGTGTCATAGGCTTACGTAAGGCTACAAAATCTAATTTTATAGTTGAGTTAAGATATGAATTATAGTGGTTTTGTTTTAATTTGAAGTTGTGTGATACTATGTACTTGAGTTTTAATTAAATATTTTAATGCTTTATAAAAAAAATTCAAAGAAATTGGGGATATTAAAAGTTTGAAATAAACTAAAACAATGACAAATAGTTGAAAGCCAACAACACTGCATTATCTCCTTGGTACCATGAACATTAACTCCCACAAGCATGATACTTGGCCTCCTCGAGTGATTAGAAAACTATATCGTTCCCTTTAAGCCTTGATAGTTAGATCCTATTTTGCAGACCAACTTCCAAAGATTCTATTGGAAAAAGATGAAGTATGGCTTATAATATAAACAAGCTATGATTATTTGACTGTACAATTAACCGTTAACCGTTTCATTTCATTTTTATGTACTTGTACACCTAATATTGTGAAATTATTTGTATGATTTCTTAGCTCATTTGGGTTTTCTATAATAGTAATAACATATATTTATATAAGGTTTGATCATGCATAAAAAAAATTTGTGATATTCATTCATGTTTTAGCCTTCTAAGTTTAGTTTTTTTTAAAAAAATAATAATGGTTAACCATTACAAAAATTTCATTACCGTAACCGTTAATTTTTAACGGTTCAGTAAAATAGTAGTTAATATGAATTGGTTATACACGGTTAACAGTTACAATTATTTTGCACACCCCTACTACCCATCAGTCTCGTAATAGCCTTCCACTGTTCACTAATGACTAATTGACCAGAAGGAGAAGTGTGTGCATCAAACGAACTTGCACCAGCCGATGTAGCATTAGCCCTCACTAGACCATGACCACGACCAACCAAAGGCTTCCCCCTGGCTACCATCACTTGGCCAACCATGAAGAACATAACATTTACTTTCTTCATGACCTTTCTTTTTACAATGGGTGCATGTTTTATCAGCTCAACACCTGGAGATCTCATGACCTACTTTCTTGCACTTCTCACAGACCAGCCTATTTGAACCACCACGCCCCCTTCCTGCACCACGAACAGCAAAACCAAGCGTTGGGGTAGACTCTTCTTTGATTCGGAGATTCCCCGAATCCTTTATTCTTGAGCCACCTGCTAAAACGCTTTATTTAAAGTGGGTAAAGGGTCTTGAGAAAGAAGAGTGGAGCATAAAGGAGCATAAACTCAGAGTATAGACCAAGCAAAAACTATTGAAGTCAATCATCGTCACGCCGACTAGCGTGTTGTTTTCCAACATTACCAAGACAATTGCCACAAGTACACGCAATTAAAGGTTCATATTTATCTAGTTCATCCCACAAAACAGAAAGTTTGCTAAAATAAATTGCAACTAGCAGATTATTTAGTTACTCATAGCGGTTTATATCAGACTTAATTTGCTGAACACGAGGATCATTAACGAGACAGAAATGTTCATGTAAATTATCCCATAATTTCTTATCATTTTCATAATGAGAGAGCATAGACTTTACCTCTGAATCAATGATGTTCTTTAGCCAAGAAACAAGCATGCAATGAATTGTAACCCAATTGTCCTTCGTACCTGGCAAAGCATAAGACATGATACTCCCATCAAGAAAACCAAATTTCATCCTAGAGGACAGTGCGATACGGATAACATGAGACCAATCATTGAAATTATCAAGCTTGAGACGCTAAGAAGTGATGAAATCCCCTGACCTATCTTGCAGTTCAAGATAGAATGAGGAATTGTAATCAATTCTCGGTGGAGAAGGTGGATCACCATTACCCACCATGTTTACCATAAAGGGAAGTGATAAAACTTACAACCAATGTTGACGTAGCAACAGAAGTTGATGCAACACTGACAATAGAGACACGGCAGCAGAAACACGGAAAAGTAGAGCAAAGACAACAAAGATATTGTTGTCACCAATCCAATCATATCAAATTAAATGCACACCAAGAGTCCATAGCAAAGAGGAAAAAAAATTCAATACATGTATACCCGAAATCATGCACGAACCAAAAGAAAAAGGTACACACCAACACCCACGCACATACACCAAAAGTTCACGCACTTAGAGAAATTCAATGCCCACCAAAAGTCCACTTACGTAGAGAAATTCAATGCCCAACAAAAGTCCACTTACGTAGAGAATCAACACCAATTCCACTCACAATCAATGCATGTTACTCACCCTATATATATATCTCATAAACTAAATAAATAATAGAAGAATATCATGGGAAGCATGCATGTTACTCACGAAAGCACCGAAAGAGAATAGGTAGAAGGAGACACAAAGCACCAAGAGAAGAATTCCATGCACTCACCAACAAAACTCACCGAAAGAGGGAATCCTCTTGCCGGTTCGGTGCACCAATACTCATAGCACAAATACTCACAGCACCAAAACATGAGAAGATAGTCACACGAACACCAATAGAGAAGAAGAAGGGAAAAAATAACTAGTGAGGTACGTAAAGAGAATCGGGGATAGTGGTAGAAAAGAAGAAAAGAAAACTTAGAAGGCTCTTATTACCATGTAAAATATGTATGAACTTCAAAATTTGTCTGTTTCATATATGATTAAGACTGTATATATATACAATCCTCACCCTAACGTTTAGAGATTAGCAAACTACTAAAAAATAAACTTAACTAAGATAAACTTAACTAACTATGCAAACAATTCTATCCAATATCCCCCAAACCTAAATATATCTTGTAATATCTACCTATGTAAATGCGCCAATATATCCAACCTTGTCATGAAAAATAGAAAGATCCCTTAAAATAAACTTAACAACTTGTTAATGGGGAAAATTTTATCTCATTTTTTTGGTAGTGAACAAAGTGATAGGTTATGGAAATATTGTCAATATTTTGTCAATCTTAGTTGCAAATGAGAATGATAACACAATATTATTCATTATTTTAATGCCCTAATCGATCTCAATTTATCAATTTTCCTCCATATTTTCATCCTTTATGAGCTTTCATTTCATATATTTCTATATTACTCTTCTCGAGTATGTTTTGTTTTGTAGGATTTTGACGTAATAAGAGCCTTCATGATATCGAACGCCTATTGCTTTACTCATGTTTGAGTATACGCATTTATTATTAGCATTGTTTTGGGGACTTTTGAAGACCTATTGCAAAGTGGCTAGAGGCAAGTCATCGATTGTTCCAAGCTAGGTGTGGCGAGTGAAATCTACACTCAAATGATGATTTTTTACAGCATATACCGTACCTTAATGGCGGTCCTTCATTCTGCGCCGCAACCTCTTGGTGGCTACTTTGGAAAAATTAGTTTGGAAGCCCCAAAATCGTAGTCCTCAAAGAAAATGTTGAGGTTTAATGTTTGAAGAGTCTAGGACTCCTTTTTGACAAAAACACACACCACTTTTGGGCTTAGATGGAGGAATTTTCTGATTTTCTTAGTTAGAGGTTTTAGTTTTCATTATTTTATAGTTTTAGTTTTTTAGTTTTCATGCTTGAGCTTTAGGTTTTTAGGTTTTGTTCTTTCTCCTTTTGCAATTCATGGAAAAAGCTTTGGTGTTCAACAATCTTTTGTTATAATTCAAGTATTGTTTTCTCTTCTCTAATCTCTTATTATTATTGTTATTATGTCTTCTCTTATTCATTGTTTTGTTTATTTAATTAGCATAGCTACATAATCTAAGGTTAGGTTGAACCCTAGCATGGATTAATGTGCTATTAATTCCCAAATCCCGATTTTGATTAGTTTGCAATTCATTTAAATTAGGGTTGGCTTTATTATCAATGAATGACTAGAAATAGTATTGGTTGAATGTGATTATGTTACAACAAAAGTTGATCCTTAATCGAATTTAGAATCCTAATTTAAGATAAAGGAAATCACTACGAAAGTATTGATGGAATTTGTTAGGATGCTAAGAAGCTATGCTTAAAGTCTTTAAATTGCATGAGTCCATGAAAATAGATATGATTGCATTGTTGAAAAAGTCATTGGTTGATCGAAAGAAATCATTGGTATTGATTAGGGCATATCTATCATATGAATCGCTTAATAATTGAATAAGGGAAGAAGGAATTGTTATTGCATTAGTTCTTTCTAGTGGGAATACCTAGTCCTAGATGTCTTTAGTTCGTAGTTTTATTAGTTAGTAGTGGTATAATCATTCTCTTTCCTTTTACTCTTCAAGTTTTACCTATGTTAAAGTTGATTAGTTGGATCGTTGTTTCTCCGTTGGATCGACCCTGACTTATCCTACTATATAGTTAGAAGGATTAGTTAAGTTTTTATTTTTATTAGGTGCGCAACTCGCCTATTAGAGAATCTTAAAATCTATCTGATATATGTTTAAAAAATATATATCAAATTTTATTATTATAAAAAAAATCAAAAAAGTAAAAAAAAAAGTAAAAGTAAATGGATAAAGTCCATGTGAATAAATACAACTTTTCTTTTAAAATATAATTTAATGTCTATTAATACACTTTATCTATAAATATTACTAAAGCAAAACCTCTGCTGATGTCATACTTAACACGTGTCAAGCTATTATTAAAAAATTCCCGCCTTTTTTTTAATGATGATGTCATCTCCTTTTTTCTACTTTACATAAATATTAGATTAAAAATTCTCATATATAGAAACTTGTGTGACTATAAAACTACCTTTATTTCATGTCTCATCTCTACCTTTTTCTATGATATTTTTTATTTAATATGATAAAAAGTATTATCTCAATTAATCTTTTTACGAAAATTCTATAAATTAACCTATAGTTTTCACCAATAAATGAAAATATTCTTATAATTAAAATATTTGACAAAAATAATTTATTATCAAACCATGCATCGCACGGGACTTACCTAGTTAACAAGCAATACAATTTCAACTTTAGATAGAACAACTTTTGAAAAAAAAAATGAAGGTAAAAAAGTGGGTCTATGCGAAAATGTTGAAATTATATACAATCTATTTTCTAATATTATAATATCAATTCCCAAAATACATCTTTAAATAAAATAAAAAAATTATCCTTTTACTCTTATGGTAAGAATTTCATTACCATAATTGATTTAGTTCAATCTTAACTATTTAATCTCAATTTTTTATCTTTCAAACTTTCACATAATAATTTTTTTGTCATCCCCACCCATCCCCTCTTTCGGTCTCTCATCCATATAACAACTACCATTTTTTTCTCTTGTCTTGAAATCATTATTAAAGAAATTCACACACTCATTCACTCATTTCTCTCTATTATCATCCATTCTTTTATTTCTCTCCTTTAGAAATTACAATAGCGTATTTTAGGCATTAGAAATCACAACTCGTTTCAAGCATTTTATTTGTAGTCAAGCATCAACCTTCAAATTGAAGAGGAGATGAGGAGGGAGGTGCAGGTAGCAGGCAAGGTGCAACGACAATTGGTTGAGCGAAAAGTGATGGCAAGGGAGGTGAGAGGGAGTGAAGGAAAATGAAAGAAAAAGTAATACATAGTTTTGGAAGTACTTAATTGATTAAGTATTAAATATCTATTTGAGAGTCGCATCATCGATTTCTGATTTTTATTGATTTGAAGGTTAAATTTCAAGCAATGTCACTATATAAAGAATCTCCATTCTCCGTCCTCTTAATTTATCAATGTTTTGTTCATCACTTCACTTAATGGCATACACATTTTTAAAATTTCAGTAATTAAATGCATAACAATGTCATAAATTTTAAAGTTCTTTATTATATGCTCAATTTTACAATCAAATTCTATTGTAATGGATGAAATGATGAATTTGAAGTATGTTGATTGTGGGTTGATTATAACAAATAAGTAGCAAGTAAAACAAAATTTATTTGCTCATTCATTTATCAAATGAGAAAATATAATCTGTCCATCACTGCTACAAGTGTTGATATGTGTTCCTTATTATTTATTAGTACATGTTGTAGCTTGATTTTATTTTTGGATGAAAATGTGACTAAGGTTTTTGCAAATATTAATTGTCCATTTTGTCAAATGAGCAAATATAAACTGTCCATTTTGACAATTGAGCAAATAGTATTGTATTATTATGCTTATGAGTGTGCAAAATTTGGTCCAAATTGATTTATTTGGTTAATCCCATGTCATTGTTCATAACATCATAATTATAGGGCTAAGCAATAATTTGTCGATTTTCAGGCAAATTGACATGAACGATGTAGGAGCTCTTAATAATATTATTATATTTTAATTGTAAAATGGATAATTTTTGCTAGTGTTTAGTTGTGTTGTTAAAATATGTGTAGGTATAGTAGTTAAAGAACTTGTGCTTGAAGCAAAAAGAAGAGCTAGATTAATGCTTTAATCATAGTATTATTCTTTGAGATTGCAAATATTAATTGTCCATCTTGTCAAAAAAAATATATAAATTTGTACATTTGCCAAATGAGCAAATATAATTTTGCCCATTTCTCAAATGAGAAAATATAAATTTTTTTTCATATGACAAATGAGCAGATATCAGTTGTCCATTTAATTTGCAACTTGATTAAATAACTAAACAAAATGTATGAATTGAAACATATACTTCTCACCTTTTATATATTCAAGAGAAACTAAGTAGGTTTTACTGTTCAATTTAAAGGATAAATATTGGTGTGTGAGTGTTGGTCATGGATATTTTGTGCAAGATAATATATGAGATAATTCAGTGACACAACTATACTCACAAATCTTGTATCGAGTCCCAATTTGGGTGCTTTAAGATAAGAGATATATTTTGTAGTGTTAACTGTATACTTTGTCCTTCATCAAAACTAGCTTTGATATTAATGGATCATGTCTTTAGCTTTGTGCCATGTTTTTTTTTTTTTTGTTAAACACTAGGGAGTATTCATACCTTGCGTGCGTTGTTTTGCTTGTTTAAAAGTGATGTTTGCTTTAGCGTAACTTTCTTATACTACTGCAAATACTAACTTCAAAATCTTTCTTTATAATCTTATATTATGTATTGACTTGATCCTTACCTTGTGGTTCTTGATATATAGAGAATGTAGGTTTAAATCCTAAATAACCTAGCGTTAATTTTTGTCTATTTGCCAAATGAATAATTTTTTTTTACTTATTTGTTTAATGTACAAGTTTTTTCCTCATTTTCCAAATGAATTAATTTTTTTGAAATTTGTAAATTTAAATAAGAAAATTTGTTTGAAGTAAAAAAATATTGTATGAAGAGAGGAAAAGGAAATAAATATGAAAATAATCAAGTTTATAATAATTATTATATTGTTATTACTAATAAAGACAATACCAACCATTAGATTTTGTCTAGTTAATGGTTATAAAGAGATTTTCACTATAAGAGATGTTCGATCTCATCTTAAAAAGGTAATCATCCATAAGGTGATTTCTTCAGTGTGTCCCACAGCTATGCTCGTTCAACTTTAATGTTTGACAATATAAGGTGGGAAATATGATCCTATGGTTCACCTTCAGCATATTTAGTCAACCAATGTGCGTTCACCTTAATTACCATGATCTGATGAACCGCAAATTAGTTGCGTGAAAGCTATTGAAATGTACCTGTTCATGCTATAATGCAGACATCAATAACTTTCCATTTCTAGATGCTTTGTAAATGGTCCACGCTTATACCTCATGCCAAGTGAGTCATATTTTCTGTGTGAGCAATTTTACTCAGAGATTACATGTACCCTTAGCTTGCTAATACATCAGCACAGGAAATACTATATTAGGTTCCGAAGCTTTCAGGAAAGTTGTACATGATGTGCTTTTGCTTCTGTTTATGGGCAAATTGGTGCTAATTGATCATTTTATCTGTGTTGCTGTGTAAATTTCTAGATTGTATTAGTAGAGAAATGTCTATTTGCTGCGGTTTTCTAGTTTTAAATGTTGCGGTTATTGATACGAAGCACATATAGGCGAAACACATGAATGTTAACAACACATAAAGGGGAAATACTTAGCGCATTATCATACTTGTCAGTAAGACAAGAATAGTGGACATTTCTCTATTAATTTGTCAATATAGAATACTAACATGTAATGTTCTATGCGCTTTTAGAACTTCAACTAACAATTTTAAATGGTCTTATTCTCTTAACTGTTATCCACTTAAGCAATGTTGTTTTTTCATCGGACAAGTGTTTGCAGTTTTAATGTATGAGATTGTCAAAGTGGGAGTCGACATGGTGTGTTGCTGAAACGTTTCCACTATTGTAATTCCTGCACTAATTTTGTGTCTCCATTTATTCTAGGTACACAGACCCCTTTTTTTGAAGATAGTGGGGGAATTTTCATGGTTTCATCTGACTTACTGATTTGTTGTGACGTGACTGTTGCCTGTTGGTCTAGTCTGAAGATTGATTCAGAAGCTTCCATTTATAATCAATAACCTAATGCTAAGTATGGAGACGTCTCGACTCTAGATGTCAAGTTTATAGGATGACCAAAGGCAGAAGAGTATTGAAGGTGGCAGCTTTGGTTCTGGCATTTTTTCCTTGCATGTAGTTGAGGTCTCTTAACTGTTGGTAGTTGAAGTCGAGATATGATTATAGTACCAACATCTCTCTTATGTTGGGTAGGTACAAATGAGGTAATTATGTGGTTCTCCTTGCAACGCTTATGTGTGGTTTTGAATTTCACTAATTTCCGTTGGTGATTTGGTGCAATAATGGAGTTTAAGGATCAGTCTAGGTTTTTTTGTCGATCTCATGAATGTTAATGAAATAAGGAGAAATTCCTAATTTATACCTAATATGATTATATTAAGGTGTATTTTGTAATTTTATTTTTATATTTGAGATCATAATATCTATACCTGAGTTTTTCTATATTTTTATACGTTATGTATTTTTATATCTAATATAACAATACCTATATTCGATATAATAATTCTTATATCTAATATAATATACACATATGTATATAATAATACATATATTTGAAATTTTAATATCCTGATATAATTTATATGAGGTATGAATTATAAAATCCTCATGAAACAAGTGTGGCATACGGATGTCTTCCGTGGTGGTCCTTGTTATCAAAAGATTCCTGGATATGGTCTGTCTTGGGATAGTGAGAATTAGACAAGGACAACCAAGAGGTGCAATAAATAGGAGATTAGTCGGCTGACAAGCTGATGAAAATCCAGTTTCAAACGGAAAACAATTAACATATCCTGCTGATCTTGGCAATGAAATGTAGCTCCTATATATACTTAACACAAGGTAAAAACCTCGGTAAACAAATGCTAAAATATTGAGTACGTAAACTTATGAATGAAACTTTAAAACTACATTGTCCATTTGTCCTTTGTTTCCTGCTGTAGTTGAGAAAATTTCCAAGAAAACACTGGTGAAACTAGGGATTAATATTGGTGAACATATAGCCAATTTTACAAACATATGGCTAGATCTTAGATTCTTATTGAAGAATATTGGTAAAATTTTGTTAAAATCATTTATTAGCTTGCTGCTTGTGAAAAAAAAAAATTATTAGTACAACTTTAAAGCGTTTTGAGAATATAAGCACTCAATTGAGAAGTTTCCTCGAGTTTGTAAAAGTTTTCTAAGAGCAAACTATTTGATAATCTAAATTAGGGTAAAATTTAAAGAATGGAAAATATACTAGTACATGGACAATCATTGAGCTATGTAATCTTACATGCTTTTCTTTCAAAACACATTCTTAAGGTGGAACATCTTCAATTTTAAGCACATTAGATTATCAATAACTACAATGAAAAACAATAACAATACTGAATATGTCAAACATATCATAATTGGTGAATAAATATCAGGTTTATTTGACTAAGTGTTTAACATCAACAACAAAAATGTTCCATATTATTTAGTAAAAATGAGTTGGATTTGATAATAAAAAAAATATGGCTCATAACTATGGAGTAGGGTTTTTAAAAGAAAAATGATAAATTTAACTCTTAGAGCTGTTAATAAAGTGATAAAAAGAAAATATTTAATAAAATCATACATTAATTACATCTATCAAAGCATGACTTTTTCAAATAAAGTCAAAGTTATCTTGATACTTAGGTTTATTAAAAGTATTGTATCTACACAAGATATAATAAAGTTATCCTCAATAAAAGTTACTGCTTAATATAACAAAAATTACCGCTCAACATAACATATATCAATTTTTATCAATTTTGAGAGATTAACTTTTATTATTTCAATGGGTTATTTTTATAAGAGACATAATAACTTTATTATATCTTACGTGTATATAAAATTTTGTGTTAGTTTAATGTAGCATTGACTTTTTAAAATGAAATAGTTTCACCTTTGACCTTTAGTGTCGTGTCACAAATATGAAGTAAACATCTCCAAACATGAGCTGCCCCTTCGCGAGCTCACATCCACCGTTGGATTAACCGCCGACTCCATCTCCAGTCAACTCTGCACCCCATTATTCAAATAAAACCACTGTTTGTATCCCATCACAAAATTTTACACCCAAAAGTTACTCTTACTTCAAACTCCAATGCTCAGGAATCCCGCAACAAATTGCTGAAACCAGAGCCACCAAAATCTGTTCAAAAGAAGAAGAAAAAAAATTCATCTTAAAATAATAAAAAAAAAGGCATAAACTTTTCACTTGGATTTCCATTTTTCCAAGTGCAACAAGAATCCAAGCCACAATCAAACAAACACCACAAATCCAATCCCCCAAAATTTCTCCCTATTTTGCCACCTTTTTTGTCCAAAGATCACATCTTTCTTTAAAAAAGTAAGATTTTCATACATTTGAGAAGCTGTTGTTGAGTTGATAGAAAACAAAATGGGGGATTATTACAGATCCAAGTCATATGGAGATGGGAGAATGGAAATGGAGGTCTACTATACTGAGAATGGTAATCGTATTAACGGGTATGAAAAACCAACTAATTTTACATCTTCAAATCCAACAAACAATGTTGGGTTTCAAGATTTGAGATGTTACAGTGCATCATATGCAAATTCACCAACAAAACACCAGCAAAATGGTGCCCAGATTCCAAGAGAGCTGAAGAAGGGCAGAAGTGCAAATGCATCAACTAGAGCTGGTTGGTGTTTCAGTGACCCGGAAATGCAGAGGAGGAAAAGGGTTGCAAGTTATAAGTCTTACAGTGTTGAAGGAAAAATCAAGAGGTCTTTTTCCAAAAGTTTTAGGTGGATAAAAGATAAAGTATCAGGGTTGGTTATTTGATTATAACTATTTTTATGATAGAAAAAAAAGGGAAGAAATTATATGAAGCTGTGATCTTTATGAATGTGTTGAGGTTGTTTGTATTTTTTTGGAAGTGTTGTAGGTTTTGTTCTGTGTTTTGAGTGTAATGGGTATGGATTTTATATATGAGATGAGCATTAGATTTAGTAGATCTTAAGGTGTTGATTATTGCTAATTTTAGTTAATTTAGACAGATATTTTTTCTTGGATTAGAAACTTTTTGTGATGGGTATCTGTTTTTGTGGAGTTAGATCTAGTAATTGTCATGAAATTCAATTTTGTCTGCCATTGCTGTTTCATTCTGGATTGGTTACAGCTGCTTGTGGGTTTTTTGCCTGTAAAAGCCTGTGTATGCTAAATTAATGGGTATGTACATTTCATTTTGTTTCATAGTTTGTCTTTCAAATACGAATCTGTCACTTGCATGAAAATTGTGCGTGCTTATTATTTCACTGAGCTTGGGCTTCTTTATTTCTAAATATGTTATAAACTGAGGATGTTTGCCAAACTACAGAGTTCAAAGTGACTGGTTTATTTCTTAATATGGTATGATTTGAGGATAGCATGTTGTGTTCTGCAATGTACGGAGTACGAGTATTCAGTTTGGCACATAAGTATCTGCATAACTGCATTAGACACTCAATACTCAAACATTAAGGTATCACTTAAATTTATGATTTTATCAATAGCAGAGTTTGACACTCCAGTTTCTAAGGTTTTTACATCTCCAGTATGGGTTGCTGGATAGATCAGGTTGCAGCAAAAATATCAGACGTTATCCTACTAAACTTGGAAAATTTTATGACTTTACTTTGATAGGGAAAGCACTAGATTTGTGTACATTTTGTGTAAAAGACTAAGAGGGTCGTATTCATGTTTGTTTTCAATGAGATTTAACCAAGATCAAAAGTTGTATCAAAATATGTGATCCCATGGTTATTTGAGAGATTGCTAGCTCTAATTTCATTCATTTTAAACATTAGTTGATCTTACAATTGAGCCTTCATTGGTGAAAGACACATGCATCAAAGAAGAATACGTGTGTTTTGCAAATTGCAAGATAGTATATAATGTTCCTACTCGGGTGCTTGGACAAATTGTATGATTGTTAGAGCTCGTTTATGCTGTTTAAGTTTAATACTTAATGTATGCATTAGGCTCTTCTCCAAATAAAATCACCATGAAAAAACAACCATCAATTCCTACATCCTACCCCAAGAGGAAAGCAGAAAAACAGGTACAATTCAACAAAATTGTACAACTCAACAAATTGTGACAGAATTTCAGTTTTATGATTAGTTTTGAGTAAACTTGTGTTATGAATCCAGAAAACATTGGACTCTTTCTCGTGATGGAAAGTCTGGAGGAAATATAAGCACATTGAAAAGGACTAGTACTATCACAATTCAACCACAAGTTCAGCGCATTTCTCTCCTCAAACTTCTTATGACACCAGGGTGAATTTGGAAATCTTACAGTGGGTGACCAAACTCACGATTGGGACACTTTCTTGGCTTTGAATACTCTTTGTCTTTATACGTACTATTAGATTTTTAACTCACACAATGGCAAAATTGAATGATATCTGAAAAGATATACAACAAAAAGTAGTAATTGGTTAATCTCTTCGTTTCTTTTTGTTTTTCTTATTTTTCCACAGATAAAAAGCAAACTTAAATTTTAAGGTCTTTAATTGTGTATTTACAAAAATTATAAAAAGTAAAAATTTTAAAATATATATATTAAAACGAATCTTTTAAAACTCCGTTTGATTATGTTTTTTCTTATAGATAGAAGAATTCGTGATCAAAATTTGACACTAAACTTTATAGATTTCAAACGACAAAAACAAAAAAGTATAATCTTATGTCAGGGAGTTTATATGCTTTGGAGCAATTCATAATACTTCGTACATGCAATGCTTACTTTTATGGATCGTTTGATAGCCTGATTTCAAAATGCAGAGGAAGAATGAAGTGCCAAGGTAAACTTAGCGATCAAGAATCAAGATACTCCGTGGCAAAATAAAGGGATAATTTGATTAAGCATATTTATATAGAATCAACTCGTGTAAGGGATAGAAAACATTATATCACTCTCCCCCATGGCCGCATTTGCTAGCTGTTATTTTTCCATTAATCAATACAAACATCACTCAATACCCTTGAGCCTTGGTCACGAATTGGGTGCAGTTTACATACCGTAATTAAAAGCTTCACATGTTTGAGCATACTGCAAACAGGGAACATTACAGTAATGTGAACTACAATAGTCATGTGAACCAAATTAAAGTTAAGGTACCTTTCAAAATTCATGAGAAGCCGCTGCAAACAATAGTAGTCAAACATGTACAGTTACGACCATGAGACTGCAATATGAAATATTAATACAACGTCACAGTTTTACAATCATATTCAGTGTACCACCGGTAAGTCCCAGAAAGGGTACGAGTGGATCTGTCAACAAATAGACACAGATGTACCCACAAATACAGAAGAGCCTGTATAGAAACATTACCTCCTCACAGCATAAGAATGCTTACTTCTCTTTGCTTCCATTCTGAAAGTGAATGGTTCCAATTCCCAGTCATCCTTCCTTCAGCGATGCCCAGTCACTTATAACTCCAAGAAACTACAGGGATCCATCACTATTGTAATCACACAATCATATCATTTTTATTATTATCATTACATAAATGTAGTGTGAGTATGAGTATATTTAATGGACCCTTTCATCATCAAAATGCAGACTCTCAATGCCTTTGAGTGTGGACTCATAGTTTTTAGTGCTGGTAATTCTACCAGAAGTTTGCTGCTTCACATCTGAGGACCCAACTGGTGAACTTCTTTGTCCACTCGAAAACTTCTTATTTGTACCTGGGCTTGCCTCTGCTGTACGAGATCGGGAAGGATCAGAGTCATTTCCTCCTGTTGCTTCACGACTACTTGGAATTGGAGCTCGTTTTAACAAACCTCTGGACCACCCTGTCAGATTTGAGCTTGATAACTGAAATTCAAGTCAAAAAGTTTCTTAAGGATATCAAACCTGAACGCTAATAAAACCTTCACATGATACAAAATAGAAGTTTTCACTCCAAGCATTTTTGTCAAATGTTGATCATTACAGAGATTTGAGCATAATGTAAATAGTAAACTCCTTCAAACGTCCGTGCAATGCATCTCCACAACCAAAAATATTATTCTTTCTAATTGACTGGCATCATCACTAATGGTAAATAGTGATGATAACTCAGAACATAATCCTTTAGAGGAGTGTAATGCAAGTGCATCACCATGGACTTTCAAATTTAGAAAACACAATCTCATCAACGTTTTCTTGAATATTGACCTTGTAACAAACCTTGGATGAATTTAGAACCAACTGGGCACTAATGGAGAAGGCATGCCGGATTAACCTTAATAGTTTAAAAGTAGAGTTGAAGTGTGGTGAGAAAATGCTTTCAACTAGGTTGAATTTACAATGTACACCCACCCCTGGGCACGAGTGGGTTGTGAGAGAAAAAATGCAGGATCAGCCTTAAAACACCAAAAGATAAGGACACTAAGTGTGTAGTATTATAAACTCTAAACTTAAAGCACATATTTCCCTATCTTCCTAAGATAACAACTTATCATTTCACCAGTGTTGTCTATTGCCTAAATATCTGTATGCCAACTGCCAGGACATCACTCTAAAGGCTGACTGCAATTTAGAAACATCCCAGTGATGTCAGATATACATCTTGAACATCCCATCCGACTAGAACACTTAAAACATACCATAGGATCTTTGCTTACAGTTGAATCATTTGTAAGTGGACTCTTCTGCTTCAATGAACTTCTAGAATTCATAAGTGATCCTGAAATTATTCGCCGTCGAGAACTATCTCCAGTAGATAAACCGCCTGCCCGGCCTTCTTCCTCACCTGAAAAAAACCACATAAAAATGATCTAAAATATCAAAGTTACAACATAAATAATGGGGTGCTGTCCCTCTAACCCTTTTTCTTATATCTAACCCCAAAAAATAATAGAGAAAACTATTATTGAGTGTAAAGCAACCAAAAAACAGACCTAAATTCCTTTCAGCATTAGCAATTGGAGGAGCAGGTGCTACTGCACTAGGTCCAGCACCAGCACCCTAGCATGCATATCAAGAAGAAAAAAAATGAAGGGATCACATAGATAATATTTCGAGGAGCAGATTAAAAGGCAAACTAAGAAAATAGCATCGTGCACACTAACACTTACCGCCAAACGAGCAGGTGGAGTGGCTAACTGTGACTGCTGATATTTCAGAATTGTCCAGTCAAACACATAATCAAATTGAAAACCTACAATAAAATCAGAGTCTTAAAATAATATGATGGCGTAGAAAAAAAATTTATCCAGATAGAAGGATGAATAAGAGTGGGCAAGGGAAGCTAATATGAGGGGGTGAAAATTTATGAAATAAATAACATAAGATACACAGTTACACACCTTCACGAATGAAAAGGTCTCGGAATATTCTTTTAAGGTATGCATAGTCTGGTTTATCATCAAATCGTAATGAGCGGCAGTAATGGAAGTATGATCCAAATTCGGATGGAAAACCGCGGCACAGTGCCTGATAATAGTAATAGTTCCAGAAACAATATGAGAAAAGAGGGGCCAAATGGATAAAGTTTCTACCCACAATACTCACTACCATACCTCAATTGATGTGGAGACCTTTTTCTCACTAATTTTTTCATACTTTTGTTTCTTAGTCCCAGCCTTCAGTCCCTGCCAAGGAAGACTGAAAGATACTTCTCAATAATATGAGCACCCTGATCAACCAACATAACATGCAGTAAGGGGTAACGACAATTACCTGCCTCTTAGAAAGTACATCAGCACATATCCAAGAGATTCTAAATCATCCCTCCTGCTTTGTTCTAGACAATACAAAACAAATAAAAAATAGTGGATAGAAGATACACTATAAAATTACAGCAAATATTTCTCATAACTAACACAATAAAAACATACCTATTCCAAGGTGTGTGTTCATACTTGCATATCTTGCAGTTCCTGTCAAGTTTTTATTGTCTCTGCAGTTCCCAAAGCAATGACATGAGAATCTCCATTAAACTTCCCTTTTTCAGTTGCCATCTAAAATTTTGCGTAGCCACTAGCAGAATAGCATCATTGCCACATAATATGTTAAACCTGCACTTCCCTGTCTTTGGCTTTTCCTCTCTTGCCGAAGAGGATGGTTTATCCCAGAACAAAAAAAGACCAGTCTACTAGAAAGTGGTAAAATCAGAAGGTAGACCAGTAAAATTAAGGAATATTTTAGTGATTCCATTGAACTCCAAAGAGAAACCAAAAGAATACGAAATTCAACGCGTATCTCAACATAGGTGTAAATTCAAACGTTTGCAAACCCCAAAGAGAACAACCCATATAGGTTAGCAGAAAAAAATGTTTTGATACACATGGTGACATAGCATAAGAGAGAACTAATAATTATAATTATAAGGCAGACGATAATTCTGAAGCCAATTAAGAGCAAGAAAATCTCTGAATTGATCTGAACAGAAGGAAAATATTTGGCAGAGCTCAATCGAGCACATAATATGAAAATCGAATCCTGTCGATTCGGAAAGGGCAAAGAAGCAAAGTGTGAAACAAGACACTTCTCAAAACAAGAGCAATTGCATATTGCTGCTTTCGCAAAAATGATTCATGTAGGTCCCAAGAAATTTTATGCGTAAACACTAGAAGTATTCAACTATCAACTCCAGAAATATCAATTTACCTGTAAGGGATATGCTGATGAGTAGTTGTATCTCTGTACTTCTTTGCCAAGCCAAAGTCAATAACATAGACCTAGAAACAAAATTACAGCTATATAATTAGTAGGAACATTGCCAAAAAGATATTTTTCTTCTACACAAGCTTTTTAACTAAAGAATAGGCGATCTCTTTTCTTTCTTTTTTTTTAATAAAGATACACAGCCTATTAAGGAAATTTATATAGTCAGTTTTCAGCTTTCCAAACAAACTACTCCTCTGTACCCAAAATAATCACACTTTTATAGGTTTCTCAAAGCAAACTTACAGTTCTTTTTTTAAATATCTCATGTTAAAATACCAAAATACCCCATCTTACACCCCTCTACCCCATCCTAATAGCTTGTCATTTAGTGAAGTCTGTAAGCTAGTAGAAATCAATTCACTAAATAACTCTAAATGAAGGCAAACAGAATTTGAAACGTATACCTGATTTGCTCGCCTACCCAAGCCCATAAGAAAGTTGTCTGGCTTAATATCACGATGCAAGAAGGATTTTGAGTGAACAAACTCAATCCTATTAATCTGAATAATGGAACTAACATTATTATGAAACAATAGGATATAACAATGCAAGTCATATGATACTCATCATAGATAAAGATACCATTTGATCTGCAAGCATGAGAACTGTCTTCAACGAAAATTTCCTGCTGCAGAAGTTAAATAGATCTTCAAGGCTAGGCCCAAGTAAGTCCATGACAAGAACATTGTAATCACCCTCTACACCAAACCATCTCACATTCATGATTCCAGCTGCAAAAGATAAGTAAATAATTATCTTAAAATAGAGCACATTAACGAAAAAACCAACAAGTAAATTTCATTATATCACGTATGAAGAACTGTGAACCCATTACTTCCTCCCTGTAGAATCCTGTAAAGCTTTGATTCATAGAGCAACTGTGGATGTTTTGTCTTAACATTTTCCTAGAAAAAAAATAACATGTTAGATGCATCAATATGGACCATAGACCCTCTAAAATATGCATAGAACATTTCACACACATCACAACAAAGCTGTTGAACAAAAATAGAAGAAAAAGGATAATATTATGAGGTAAGGAAATGGATAAATTAGCTAACTCACTTCAGTTGGTTCAAAGAAGGTAAAAAAATCCTATTGAAGCCCAAGGAGTACTAGTCTTTTTACAGTTAAGGATCCTCCAACTCATCAGAAACACATACTGCAATTCAGCTCTCCATCAATTGCAATATCTCCATTTCTTACTTAACCACTACTGCCAATCTCCTAGCACTAGCAGTTTCATTTTCACCTCAACAACTGGCTTCTTCCTCCCTATCCCTCCCAATCCAATCCTAATTCTCCTCGCGGGACAAGATCTAAGCCTTTAGCTGTCACATTTGATACACACATTCAACCTAGAAAATGGGAGATATTTCCGATATTGGTGAACAAAACCCTGGAAAGCAAGGATGAAGGAAACGATAACACTAAAATCCAAGTAAAGATGATAGAAGACACTTGTTACAACATTTGAACATAGTGTCCTAGAATATCAACATAACAGAACATATAACAACTTACACCATAATACCATATACCACAGAGCCCTAGCAAATGCAAACCCTTTCTAAACTCCTTGCCAGTTATTTATGTACATATACGAGCCTTGTTAATATTTCACAGAAAAAGAAGCCACTTATAGTCTTATAGGCTCATAGCATAAAAGAAAACATTCAAAAGATCAAATAGCCTCACAAACTTACCTAAATGTATCTACTCATACCAGAACACAAATAACTCTTCTGGGGAGCAGAAAATCATAGTGCAGAAGCATCCAACCATGAATGGATTAATAATCTATTCACAAGGTTAATCTCTGGGTCAAATGTTCCTTTCACATGAACAAAAGAAATTCATAACCAAGCTTAACCTCTAGGCAAGTTGCTCACTTCAAGAGACGTTTGTCTCATAATCCAAGCAGCTATAAACTAGGGGCCTACAAAGCATGAGGAAGCCCAGGAGTTGGTATTTCAGCATTTCCAGAACGTTCTAGATGCTGAAGCGCCCAATAATGGACATGAAACACCCTAAAACACCTGGTGGCTTTTACAACATCTCATAATCTTGAAAACTCAGATAAAATGTGCCAAAATTATCAGGAAACTCCAACAAATGTTTTGTGCCCAACTAACCACAAAACGGGGAGGGGATTCGTATCACTTATTTTAAAGGATTCAAACCCCTCCCTTATCCCATCTCTCACTATAATCACAGCTGGACACCTTGCCAGATCATTGTCCAAGGCCAACAATGAAAGACCCAGGCAGTCACATATTCTTGGAGCTTTGCATCACTGAGCTACAATCTATTTATCATAAATTCTGGGAAAAATCACTTTTGTTTTTTACCATCTCCTGCTACTCTGAATGTTGTATATTTTCTTATCCTTCAATAGATATATTAATGAGTTAATCAAAAGTAATAAATTGAGATATCAATTCTTGAAGAAAGAGATGAAACCAAGGGATTTTGGTTTATGACTCGTGAGAAAATGTGATCCTCACAACAAGTTAATGGATGACTGAGGAACACACAAAGGAAGGAGAAAAAGATAACATTTGGGACATTGACTAGTCAACAAGTGCAGGGGGTCAGTGAAAACTTTTTTATTAAACTCTTCTGTGTTTTTCCTTTTAGTTTCTCAGCATAAACCTATTTTCACAATACATAAACAAAAATTAGGATATCACTTTCTAATCAATGCTTCCCTGTTCTCTGCCTTATTAATAATTGACATTTTTCATTTATTGTTTATGTTCATTCATGTGCCACATTAGGCACTAAAGTTCAAGATTAAGCCAGTATAAAATAGCAGGGCATGGATCATACCCCTAATTTAAATTCCTATTCTCTTGTTTGCCTTTCCTTTTTTCATTATCCCATCATACAGACCTCAACCATCCCTACCAGCAGCTTTCCCAGGATATTTGTTCTTCCCTATATCGCCTCTATATTCTTGCAAATTAACCAAAACCCAAAGGCTAAAAGTTTCAAATATTGATGTTTGTTACTTCATTAAATATCTTGCATTTTTTCCAAAAACATCTACACATGATCAGAGTCCCAAAAACAAGACAACACAGGCAAGATGTATCCTAACTCACTCAAAGCAAAGCAAATATGGTTACACCAAAAAATTTCAACCAAAAAATGAAAGTAGTTCCACATCCATAACTTTGAATTAATCATGTTTCCAAGCAAAGAAATGTCATTCATCATCATGCATGATTACTTTAAAGTACAACACACTTGAAAAACTCATTAACTACATAAATTTGGATATCTAACCAATCAAAAGCTACAAATTACAACTCAATCCAAATCATTCCTTCTTCCATAACACAAAACTATTCAACTATCAATTTTTAACAAATGAACACGAGTTTTGCAATCCGAAAAATCAATCATCACCACAAAACTTTATCAAAATCATTTAAAGAGCACTAAACAATCAAACACAATAAATATAAAACAATCAAACAAAATTCAATTAATCAAAAAATGAGTAACTTACAAGCTTTATTGCAACTTCTTCGTTCGTTTGAATATTCGTCCCTAAAATCCAACAAAGAAAAATTCAAAAAAAACTCTATTAAATCAAAATAATTAATTAAAAAAAACCGAAGTTGGAAGCGAAGCAGACCGAGATAGATCTCTCCGAAAGAACCGCTCCCGATCTTACAACCAAGACGATACTTGTTCCCAACGCGCGGCTCCATCAAAATCGAAACGAATAAACCCTAATTCAACAAATTGAGGGGAAAAATTGGGGAAAATCGGGATAAAAACTTCAAGAAAAAAGAGGATTGAAGTTAAGGAGATGATAAACCCTAGAATTGGAGGAATTGGGCATAGTAGGAATTACGAAGTATGAGTATGTGATGATGAAGAAAAGCAATCAAAGTTACTAATTTTGGGGGAGAATGGAAGAGAGAGAAAGAGTCTTAGTTAGTTGTAGTATTTATTATTATTTAATTTTGGATTAGGGTTGGATTAATTAAGGTGGCTGCTGATGTGGCAGTTGGATTAGGGATACTTCTTGGATTGATTGATGAACACAGTTGTGCTGATTTTAGTTAGGAAAACTGAAGATGCTGTTAATTTCATTACAATTCACTCCCTTCTGATATGCACAATTAGTATAGCTTTAGAAATAAAGTTCAACTAATTAAATTTAAATTACATTGATAAACCATGGATGACTATGAGTGCTATAATGTGAATATTACTCAAGTCAATTAGACGGGTTAAGTAGATGGTAAAAACGAATAAGGTATAGCGATGAATTTGTGATTAGTTAGTTAATGTAAAGGGGTTCATATTTACATTTGTAAATTATACATAATACCAATTTCATAGCATGAATGTCACTTTGGATAAATATACAAGTTAAGCTGATAATGTCATTTTTACAACACAATATATGACTTCACGGGACAATCAATGGTAAAATATTACTATATCTAATATTGTTAAATTATACAAAGTACGTATAAACATGTATTTGAAGTACTTCGTATGTAATTTTTAAAGAAAATTTTTAAGCATCGCTTGTTTGAGGTATGTTAATAATTAGAGTTAGGGTGCAATCATTATTTAAACAAGTCATGTAATTTCCTTGGGTGCTATACTAGTTCAACCTGAATTTCTTAAGGTTTGAAGAATCTTGATCTAGGTCTTCATTTTTTGGAGAAATTTCATGTTCTTGAGTTGAATAGTAATATAATTCAAGATTATATGCTTAATTTGCATTGTAGTTATATTCCTCTAATTAGTTTTTGTGTATAGTTTTTTATAAAAAAATTCTTACATATTTATAATATTTTTCAAAGAAAATATATTTTTGCTTGATATTGAGATTATTTGGACTCTTATTATCCTAATATCAACAATTCTTGTTGTTCTAATTGAATGGAAGCATGAAAAATGTACTTCCCCTAATTTCTTAAGCTCCTTTCAGCCTTGCAATCAATTTATTTTGGTGTCATATAATATTTCCTCTCGATACATAATATCAACACTACTAAATTTTTCATGAGGTGTTAGAAGCTCTTCCAATACTTCCATACTAAACCAATGTATGGACAGTGCACCCGGGTGTACTATGCCGGTGCAAAACGCAAACTGCAATGAATAAAACACAGACCAAAAAGTACATGAAGTGCATTGGAAATGTATATGGTAAATGTTAGCTTATAACACGAAGCCAGATGCAAGTGGGGTTATTGGGAACTCAACCCCATCGCCTGTCAGTCTATACTTCAACAACAGTCACTCTATTTTTAAGGGGAAGTGAAGTAATAATAACCCTACTAATAGACTTTTCTATTTCTCATTTTTGAAACACTAAATCTTTTCCTTCCCTCTATAACTCAAACTTCAAACAAAAAAATAAAAAATAAAACCACATCCAAAGCATTCCACCCGAACTCCATTAAAGTCCTCCATTTTTCTCCAAATCTGATTTTACTTCTTCAATTACTCTATTATAATCATGGGCTAGTCTAAAAAGAAGTATGTATTTCTAAATTTTTTTTGTTTTTTTTTTTAATTTGGAATTCCGTCATTACCATTACACAAATGAAATGTACATATAACTATAATAATGTATTCCACATATGAAATGTACATGTATAACTCATAAATTGTATATATCTCAAATGTGAAATGTACATGTATCAATCGTTAAATGTACATGTACTAATCATAAAATGTACATATCTCAATAGTGAAATGTATATGTGTCTTTCATGAAATGTAAATCTATGAGTCATGAAATGTACATGTATTAGTTATGAAATGTACATGTATGAATCAGAAAATGTACATGTATGAATTAAAAAAGTACATATATAAATCAAAAAAGGCACACATTCAATTCCTAGACCAATGACCTAGTTTTCCATTTATGAAATGTACATATATCGGTCATGAAATATACAAGTATCAATTACGAAACGTACATGTTTCATTCAAGAATGTAAATCTATGAGTCATGAAATGTACATTTATCAATCATGAAATGTATATATATAAAGTAAAAAATGTACATATATGAATTTAATAATGTACACATACAGTCTCTGCACCAATGACCTTGTTTTACTAAGATATACATTTTTTGCCTTTAGAAACTTGTAATCATTGAGAAATATACATAGTACTAATATTTAATGTACATACATTCATATTAATTATACATTGCTATGCGTATATATCAAATATACATTGCTATGCTTATATATCAGCCCTCATCTCTATCTTTCCTTTACGTGTGCCAAACCCATGTTTGAACGCATAACTATTATATAATTCATGAGCTTCATCATCAGACTTTACTTTTTTGTACATAAGCTCAGAAACAACAACCTCTATGGACCTTATTGCACAAAATAACATAGATAAAAAACTATATACATTATGTACATTACAACCATGCCCCATGAACACATTTTTTATACATTATGTACATTACAACCATGTCCCATTTACATTAAATAACACAACAAATGCAATATTCGTAAACCCTATTATTCATAATTAAACGTAATGGACATACTAATTCATCATCTAAAAATGTAACCAATTTGATGTATCAGCTTTGCCCATGTAACCAATTCACGCAATGTACATATTTATAATACACTATGTACATTATAATCATGCCTAATGTAGATTTTTCTAATACATCTACATTTATCATATGCTTGATGTACATTAAAATAATGCCCCATGTAACCAATTCACGCAATGTACATATTTTTAATACACTATGTACATTATAAACATGTCTGATATACATTTTTCTATTACATCTACATTTATCACATGTAAAGTCGTATACTGCTTAAGAAACACTATAGAGACAAAAGTACATTTTTAACAAACATAATCAATAATACTATAAATCATTCTTAAGCATCTCATACCAAATTTCATATACCAACATTGCAATTGCAAACTATATAACACAAATCACATAATATATATTTTTCTAATATATAATGTACATTAACATCATGCCCCATGTACTCTATGTTGAGAACTCACTTGATATATATCCTCATGAACCTTTACGTAAGTATTTGGACTATGGAGACCAGACTTGTCTTAGTTCATGATTTCTCTCGATGTAAGACAGAAATCCTCAGGAGTTTGCTTCAAGTTTCAAAGTGCATCCATACTATTGTTGATGAAGAAGGTATAATTATCTACAATGAGGAGGTGCAAACTGGTAGGATCTCCTAGCCCGAGTCTACATTTTGGGTAGAATCTTGGAGTGGTTGACATAGGAATAACAATGGATCGGAGTCGGAGTAAACCTAATAAAATCCAAATCCGATCCGACAAGTTTGTGGATCTAAATTTAGGATCCAAATCCGACTCCGAATCTGCGGACTCCGACTCCGACCCAATTAGGGATAATGAACCTCCAAATTCAGTCTGACATGTCGGACCTCCATCATGATTCGAAATTTAATCTATTTAAATTTTTGCACTTTTCTTACCTATATTTTTTTTTGTTAATTTCATTACTAATACTATAATTCATTTATAATATATAAAGCAAATTAAAAAAAATTATACAATACAAGCATAATACCTTTGGTGCTAGAGTTTGACCTCGACACTAGCCATTTGAATCAGACTCTGCTCATATTTGGGTCAAATGCAGTACAATATCCGAATCTGACCTGTCTCCTATTTGGAGTCGAAGTTCTTTGAAACGGGTTTGGATTGAACTTTTTTCTTTGAATCGAATCGGACTCGATTCGGATTCGAATTGTCATTCCTAGATCATTAAGCAGAATTTAGTACTGGACGGTAGAGACACCTATCTACAAAATTGAAACTTGGTTTTTGATACCATGTGTTAATTTTAAGGCACTCGATCTTACGAATCAAACCCATTTTTATGTGTCTTTTAACTTAAAAATTTCTCGACTAGTCATTGCTAAGTCTAAAGATTCGCTTCACATCCTTTGATTTCGGACTCATACATATCAAGAGGAATGAATAGAGTTACATTTTAACCCTCTCTACATCAGTATGTAAGATCTAAGTTTTGTTTCTTACACAATTTCTAGTTGGAACAAAAAAGAACCCGATGAACAAATGAAAGAAAACATATTAAGTGGGCACCAGAAGTGCCGTGTTGTGGGAGTCATCTTCAGCCGATCAAGAAAACTTCTCACCCTTTATTTATATGCACAAGGCTTTCAAAATTTGATTACTCAGGCAATCAGGCTGCAGCCAACTGTGTTCTTGGACTTGGCAAGCCCATATATGCAAGCCTTGGAGAGACACGAACCTTTGGGCTAGGCCTTGGAGAAGGAATTGGACCAAATGATCCAGGTGTAACTCGTGGTGAGAGGTTGACTTGCTCGAGTGCCCGAGATTGCAAGTCCAATGGGTAGTCCCTAACACAACCAATCCTAGGTCCATTGCCAGTGACCCATTTGCAGGACAAGCGTTTAGCAAAGGAGAATGATTCTGATTGACAGTTATCTTTGACTTTACCCTGGACTTCAGCTGGTATAGCTTCTTCAGTCACCGCTTCATCTACATCTGCAGTCTTCTCAGGAGAATTTTCGTCTTCAGGAACTTTAAACGAACCTTCCTCGTTATATGCACACTTCTGCAGAAGTTACAGATGATACAAAACATTGTTAATAGTTATTCATCAAGACAGATTTCATACATTTGAGTCTGTTGCTTAAATTGTTGTATGCGCATGTAATCTATTAAATACGGGTCTGGGCCGCACCCATCATCTAGATTGAGAGTCTACTTAGAAAATCTAAGAGGGTACCATAGGAGTAGTTGCCTCTTAACTTTATAAAGTGATTAATTGTCACTCATTTAATCAGTTAGTCCCAACTCACATGTAGATTTTTATCTGTTAACATAATCCAAACCGGGACT
Organism: Dysphania ambrosioides; assembly: GCA_026401315.1. Taxonomy (NCBI): domain Eukaryota; kingdom Viridiplantae; phylum Streptophyta; class Magnoliopsida; order Caryophyllales; family Amaranthaceae; genus Dysphania; species Dysphania ambrosioides. The sequence goes on from CM048667.1 coordinate 6,751,086, forward strand.
GAGCTGACATTCACCAATCCCAGGCATGCTTTTGTTTATTACTATCATCTAAACGATGCCCTGTCCATACACCCTTAGTGATTTTATCAACAAATCATGTCATTTATATTTTGTGATAAGTACCTTGACATTGCTTAGATCAACATGGTTATCCTCAAGGAAGCTTAAGAACTCCTTGAAATTCTCTTCTGTTGGAAGATAGTGACCGCTGTATGGCCATATAGCCTGAAAATATAGACACACAAGTGTTAGTCATCTGTCTGTATGTTACAATGTAAGCAATTCATAATCTGATTTTCAGCACTAATTAAAATCTACCTTAAGTTCTCCTTCATCTGCAATCAATCGCCCAGCAGCAGTCGTAGCTGCACCAGCCAGAAAACTCGAGTGCTGAAATTGACCTTTCTTTTTCTGCCCTACATACAAGGATCTTGATGTACTGAGGACAAATATCCATTTGCAGTCCCCTACAGTATCAACTAAATTCCCGCTTTGTTTGTAGGTTAGCTTCCCATCTTCCACAATTACTTCATACGCTTCTCTTTCATTCTGAAATTCACACAACAGCATTGTAAAATACCTATACATGGCTAGATTCATATGAAAGCAATACACTAGTGTGAGACAGGTGAAGTAAAAATTTGAACAGGTGAGACTAATACCGGTCCAAGATATTTGATGCATTGCTGCTGAAGTTTTGTTCTTGGGCATTTCTCAAGATTTATTTCTTTCCCATCTCCAACATCCAACCTGCATCATCAAAATCAAACGTCAGGATCAACAAAGATTGACGGGGTCTTTGCAATCATGTTAATTTCGCGTTATACAGTGAAATGGGAAAATTACAGGATGTCGTAGGATTTCATACCAGTAAAAGAATGGTTGACTGCTTTCGCTTTTAAACCAAACATCGTAATAAATATGCAAGTTGTGCCCATATCTATGGCGTGGGTCAATCTGTAACAAAATATAGGACAAGAGAAAATGACTCAGATGATTGCTAATGGGTGAACTCATACAACTTTTCAACACGAGCTCTTGCACCAATAAATTCTGCTCATTATCTACGTATTAATATAATAATATGATGCAAGTTGAGCGAAGTTGACAATTAATCATAAGTTTTATAGTACGAATACTGGTTGGTGGCCCTAAGTTATGCAAATTATTGGACCATGATTGAGATATCTTGTTAGTCTCGAACTGTTTTTCTAGCCATCCAATATTTTTATCTGATCGTTGAAAGTTATGTCTTGGTATTCAACGCTAAACACGGAGCATTAAAAGTAACAGAGTTTAAGGACTTACAGCTTCGAGCCAGTGTTGTAGAGCTAACTTCTGAGCTTTATCATTCTGACACAAGCCTTTTCCCACCTACATACAATTAACATAGGAGATAAGAAATCAAGGAACTCTAGAAGGCATGCCACCAATTCGCAAAATCTGTGCATTACAGCCCCTGAATTACCCAAACTCCTAAGGTCATATGCCATGATATGCATTTTATGGATGTAAGTATGCAACTGCCATGAAGTATAAGCTAGGCAAGCCGGATCATACCTTAGCCACTCTTGTTTTCGCCCTTGCCCACTTTTCAACAGCCGTTTCTGGCTTATCATTATTGAAGAAAGACACAGAACTCCTCTTGAGTGAAGCAAAATCTAATGCCTTCCACCTACACAAACAAAAATGAAATACAACAAATGAATCAGTTATGCACATAATATAAACATACATACTAAAAGTTGATCATATACTAGTCTGTTTTTGACAATTACCATAGTTCTTCAACAACTACAGCACAATCAGCAAGATTTCTCCGAGTCCTGTAACTCTTGTACACTTTCTGAAGCTTCACTGCAGCAGCATCAAGCTCAGAAACAGGCCTTGGAGAAAACAATATCGCGGGCTCAGGAAGAGTGATAGCAGGCAACGGGTTGTGATTCAATCCATTAGAACTCGTTCTACGGGAAACATTTGTAGGATCATACTCTTGAACTAGTGTGTTAGAAGAAGGTGACTTCTCAAGCACTATCTTTTCAGGCTTGTGATCTTGTAAAGTATTAGTATTATTCTGAGCACCCATTTTCAAACTTCTGTTTGATTCAGGGGTTTTTGGTGATTGTGTACTCTTCTTAAAGGACTCAATTCTCTTAAAACTCCCTGCCCTCAACGAAAATTGCCGTGCTCGCGGCGTTAGGCATCCATTGCCCGCTAAAATGAACAACTTTTTACTCAAGATTTCATGCCAAGCTGAAATCAATATGGAAATTGATAGTCCCATGGATTATATAGGCACTCCCCTTGGTACAATATATCTGACCAAGAAAAAATGGAATTAGAATCTGCAAATTGAAGCTGTATAACATAGAAAATAAGACAAGAATATATTTGGTCTCAGTTGGTTTGCTACTAAATAAGTCATACACACATACATACATTTTGCTTTTTTGACTTTAAAGATCTTCACATTTTTTGGCACAGCTTTTGGTTTCCCATTCTTCAATCATTCCCATATTCTTATACAGATACACTGAGTAACGATGTTTTCCTAATATAGATTATTAAAGGAGGCAAGAAGAGTAACATCAACCAAACAAAACAAAATAAAATAACATTATAGCAATTATTATTCAACAACAACTAACAACAACCACAATCCAATCTCAATCTCGTCAAGAAGAGCAAGTTTTGAAGAAGTCAAGACGTGTAGACCCTTTTCTTCACAAACTTGAAAGATCGAATTTAAACATACCCATCAAGAGAAAATGGAAAACAACATCAATTTTCACCAAGAAAGTCCATTGAATTTAATAGGAAAACATACGAGAATATATGATCAATCACACATTCACACAGATGACTTGATGACAGTGAAGTCACACACTGACTCAAACCTGCCTCTTGCAGTAAGTGAATTCATCAAAGAAAGAACTTATATAATTATAACATATATATGTTACCTCAAATATCTTGTGAAGTGCTTCACTCTTCAACTCTTAACTTGTTTCAGAGCTATAACCAACAACTTATGCTTTATTTATATACGCAAGAACTGTGCTACTTAATAGAAATTTCCAAAAAAAAAATGGCCGGAAAACAAAGCAGCCAAAAAAAGGTAGAGGAAATCGCGTGGTAAGTAGTAAATTTGAAGGGAACGAAGACTAGACTAGGAAAATTTGGAAAAAAAAATTGTGGAAATTTAGACCAGTGATGTGTATAGTATTATGCGAAGTAGAATGAAGAAATCACTGAGGAAATCAAAGGCACGAACTAGAAAGCATTGAAGAATGGAAGTTTTACTGAATTGGGTTGACCATGAGTCGTAGCTACTACTTATAAATTGAAGAATAGGGGGAGTATGGAAAAAATAGTGTGGAAAAGAACGGTCAAACAAGGTAAGCTCCACTACAGTTCCACAAGGGTTCTTTGAAGTTTACTAGCTCGCTAAAGGATAAGCAGTAACAGCCAACTTCTTGAATTTTTTCTTCTTTCTACATACTTTTATTGTACGGGCTGAGCTATACGTAATCTTTACGGTCTTATTTTCTATTCACTTCTATTTTTTTTTATTTTTCTCGTTTAAAATATTGTATATTTTAAGGTAAACTTTGATTACGAATTCTCCTTAACCTAAATGGAAAAACATATTCGTTTGAAATCTTGATAAATTCGTCTTAATATATATTTTTTAAATATAATTTTTTATCATTTTACAAATGCACAATTGAACATATTTGAATTTTAAGTTTACATTAAAATTTACGCAAAAGTAAATGGGAAGGAAAAAAAAAAGAATATATAAAGTATTTCAATGGTCTTGTATTTTAATATTGGGAGAAATTAATTAAGAAAAAAGGTTAGTTGTATGATTTAGAAAAAGGGTTAGTCGTGTACTAACTAATACGGGGAGTGGTATCGTATACGTCAGGTGGGTTTAAATGAATCGATGGGCTATCGTAAAGTGGCCTATTGCATTTATGAATAAAACTTGGGAATGCTATGTATGATAATGACGTGGATCGAAATAGTTGGTACAAGTAAATGGGACCCATTAGATAGGATATTGGATATAAAATATGATGGAATAATAGAGCTACACAAATGGGGAAATACATATTGTATCTAATGTGTGCCCTAAAATCATTCTTATATGGAAAACATGCATTCATTGTGTTATCAAATTCGAAAGTTTAAGTACTCAGTTTCATTACCAAAAAAAAAAAAATTAAGTGTATAAATTATTTGTCTAATTTTACTTATCAAAACTTATTAGAGTTTCTTTTATAGTAATGAAAACTGAGTTTGGATAGCTTTATTAGCTTTAAACTTAACAAACTTGGATTAGCTAGTTCTTGATCATGTCTAAACTTATTATGTAGTAGAATTTAGTAGACTTCATAGTTGTCACTAATAGAAAACACTTCAATTGTTTCGTCTCATTTGCTGCGGTTAAATACATTTCGAAACACATGCACCCAAATATTGCGGTTATTTAAATAATCGCATCACTTATAACCACAAGTATTGCGGTTATTTAAAAAACCGCAGCATTTATTACGAATGCTGCAGTTTTTTAAATAACTGCAACACTTGTGGTTATAAGTGCTGCGGTTCTTTAAAAAAACCGCAACATTTATTTCCGTCATGAAATGCCCATGGAAAAAATAATTCTGGAAAAATATCATGGTCATAAGTGTTGCGGTTATTTCTAATAACCGCAACACTTGTGTTATAAGTGTTGCGGTTTTTTAAATAACCGCAGCAAATATTCATGGCCTGAAAAATGTTAATATATTAATGAAAAAGTGTTGTGATTTTGTTCATTAATATATAAACCGCAGCATTTGTTCATTAATATATAAACCCAGCCTTTTCTTTTCCAGGTCATTTCAAAACACGAAAAGGCTTCCCCAGAATCCCAACACTTCTTCGCACGAAAAAAAACCTAACTTTACTAACATTTGTCTTCTCTAGCTAGCCCTAACCCCATAACTTAACATCCCCTTTTTCGTCTCTAGTCCTAACCCCATAACACCCACTACCTAACTTTCTTCCTCACACAATTTGAAACCTACTCCTCACATAATATGGCGTAATAAAGCATTTTGAAGATTACTCATCTCTCCCATTTTGAAGAAATCTACTTACTCTAAAGTTCAAAATCTAAAGGTTTGTATATGCCTTGAATCCTAGTTTATATTTTTTTTAATTATTTTTCATAAGTTGTTAATATATAAATGTGAAGATGAAAAACTTTTGTATGTTCAGATCTGCATGTTATATGTTATGTTTATGAAGAAATAACCCTTAAAAATCGAATTTTGTGGATTATAGGTTGTTTGAGGCCGTTTTGGGAGAAAATAAGTGGTCAAATCCTTGTAGGAAGATTTGAGGCCTCTTTATATATATATTTTTTAACTTATAGCTATTTTATGAAGTATTTTTCTATTTTATACGTTGTCTTATATTGAGTTTTGTTATTCTTTTTAACTATTCTCTCTGTATTTTAGTGGCTACAATTCCTATATTAGTTCGTCCCAAATTACTTATTACATTCCTAATTCCGAATTGGATCATACACTAATATACCCTTAAATTTGTCTCTACCCCACTAATACCATAAACTAACCTACTCTAAATACCTAACCAGGCCCAAATGTAACCATAATCCTCACTTTTCCCTCGAAAATATACACAAGTTAGACATATTATAAGCCTCATTTGGAGTCTCGTAGCCAATTATATGGCTTCTTAAATATTTTTTTCAATATCTCAAATAAGACGTCACCGAGGCCGCTAAAGGGTAACATAGTTGTGTAGTACCTCAAAAAAATAGGGGGTTTCAAAAAAAAATTACGCCATTTGGACTACCAGGCTAAGAGATATGCCTCTCCGAACTTTCTGAAATCTCGAAATAGCACTCGAAATCTATGAAGAATGAATTGATTGTTTGTTTTGAGTGTAAAATATTGTAGATCGCAATTTTGCATGCCAAAACGAGTGGTCATAAAAGAATTTTGGATTTATATGCTTCACGGTTGATCATTTTTTAACTTTTCTTATCTTTTTTGACATATTATTTAACACATTATGCATAATATTCTTAGCTTAGATAAGATTATGTTCTTGATTAAATGTGTTGTGATAGTATATAATAATTAGATTTGCAAATATAATAATTTTGAGAGATATTAATTATTAATAATATACATTTATATGTATGTAATTAACACATAAAATGACCTATTAAATTATTATTTTTGTTCTGGAAATCATCAATTGCTGCGGTTTTCTAATATAACCTCAATATTTAATTTATATGTGTTGCGGTTATATTAGAAAATCACAGCACATATGAATTTCAAAAAAAAAATCAATAAAATGTTGCAGTTATTAGAAAAACCGCAGCATATATATCTATTAATTGCTGCAGTTATTCGAAAAACCGCAACAAATAATGCTAAAAAAATTAAATTTTTTTATTTTTTAAAAATATATGCTGCGGTTTTTTGGTAAAGCCGCAACAATTAATTGATATATTTGCTGCAGTTTTTCTAATAACCGCAGCATTTGTTGTTTTTATTACTGCGTCTAAAAAACCGTAGCATTTGTTGTTTTTCCATGTGCTTCGCCTATATGTGCTTCGAATCAATAACCGCAACATTTAAAGCTAAAAAATCGCAGTAAATAGACATTTCTCTACTAGTGTGTGAAATGAACTCAGTACCCAAAGATGTTCATGTTCATTGGATACAATTGACCTTGCTATGCAAATGTTACAATTTCACTCATTTTTTTCCTTCTTTGGAGCTATCGTATGAATTAAATAGATTTGATAATATGTTTTACAAATAGTGATAGGTCAAATAGCCCTTATTGGTCTTGAGAGTTTAACATATCAATAAGCTTAAGCTTGTAAAGCAGCTATGAACCAAGATTTATAAAGCTTTGATATTCTGTATTATACTTTAAATATATATTTTTAACTTATAGCTATTTTATGAAGAATTTTTCTATTTTATACGTTGTCTTATATTGAGTTTTGTTATTCTTTTTAACTATTCTCTCTGTATTTTAGTGGCTACAATTCCTATATTAGTTCGTCCCAAATTACTTATTACATTCCTAATTCCGAACTGGATCATACACTAATATACCCTTAAATTTGTCTCTACCCCACTAATACCATAAACTAACCTACTCTAAATACCTAACCATGCCCAAATGTAACCATAATCCTCACTTTTCCCTCGAAAAAATACACAAGTTAGACATATTATAAGCCCTATTCGGAGTCTCGTAGCCAATTTAATGGCTTCTTAAAGATTTTTTTCAATATCTCAAATAAGACGTCACCGAGGACTCTAAAAGGTAACATAGTTGTGTAGTACCCCTAATTTAAAAAAAAATTACGCCATTCGGACTACCGGGCTAAGAGATATGCCTCTCCGAACTTTCTGAAACCTCGGAATAGCACCCGAAATCTACGAAGAATGAATTGGTTGTTTGTTTTGAATGTAAAATATTGTAGATTGTGATTTTGCGTACTAAAACGAGTGGTCATAATAGAATTTTGGATTTACATGATTCACGGTTGATCATTTCTTAACTTTTCTTATCTTTTATGACATATTATTTAACACATTATGCATGATATTCTTAGCTTAGATCAGATTATGTTCTTGATTAAATGTGTTGTGTTGTAATAGTATATAACAATTAGATTTGCAAACATAATAATTTTGAGAGATATTAATTATTAATAATATACTTATATATATGTAATTAACACATAAAAATGACCTATGAAATTTTTTATTTGTTCTGGAAACCATCACTTGCTGCGGTTTTCTAATATAACCACAACATTTAATTTATATGTACTTCGGTTATATTAGAAAACCGTAGCACATATAAATTTCAGAATAAAAAAAATAAAAATCAATTAAATGCTGCAGTTATTAGAAATATCGTAGCAAATATATCAATTAATTGCTGCGATTTTTCCAAAAAACCGCAGCAAATAATGCTTAAAAAATTAATTTTTTATTTTTTAAAAATATATGCTGCGGTTTTACCAAAAAACCGCAGCAATTAATTGATATATTAGCTGCAGTTTTTCTAATAACCGCAACATTTGCTGTTTTTATTGCTGCGTCTAAAAAACCGCAGCATTTATTGTTTTTCCATGTGCTTCGCCTATATGTGCTTCATATCAATAACCGCAACATTTAATGCTAAAAAAACCGCAGCAAATAGACATTTCTCTACTAGTGTGTGAAATGAACTCGGTACCCAAAGATGTTCATGTTCATTGGATACAATTGACCTTGCTATGCAAATGGTACAATTTCACTCATTTTTTTTCCTCCTTTGGAGCTATCGTATGAATTAAATAGATTTGATAATATGTTTTACGAATAGTGATATGTCAAATGGCCCTTATTGGTCTTGAGAGCTTAACATATCAATAAGCTTAGGCTTGTAAAGCAGCTATGAACCAAGCTTATAAAGCTTTGATATTCTATATTCTACTTTATATATATTTTTTAACTTATAGCTATTTTATGAAGTATTTTTCTATTTTATACGTTGTCTTATATTGAGTTTTGTTATTCTTTTTAACTATTCTCACTGTATCTTAGTGGCTATAATTTCTATATTAGTTCATCCCAAGTTACTTATTACATTCCTAATTCCGAACTGGATCATACACTAATATATCCTTAAATTTGTCTCTACCCCACTAATACCATCAACTAACCTAATCTAAATACCTAACCTAGCCCAAATGTAACCATGATCCTCACTTTTCCCTCTTTTCACTCAAAGCCTCTTTGTCTTCTACCTCTCGTCATCTCCCTCGCTTTCTCTATGAAAATTTCATCTCCCACACTCTCCACTCATAATTCCCTTAATTTTTCAGCAGATCAGATTAATACTCTATACATCTTCAAGATAATTTTGATACTCAAATCTTGCATTCTTCTAGCACTAGAATTTCTAGGGTTTTTAATATTGAGGTTTAGGGTTGGATTCCATGGAAAATGTGAGTGGATGTATTAAAAGCAAGCCTACTTAATTTGGTTTTGAGAAAAATCCCTTACCACCAAGTGAGATCCAAGAAATTCATCGTCTTTTATATGTTCTTTACTGTTTGGCTACCGAGTCTTCTAAAAAACCGATGCTTGCTAAGACCCCATGTGTGGCTTTGGCAATGGGATCACTAGTGAGTTGCCTCTTCACACCACTAGTGAGCTTTGTAAGTTGGTCTGTGTACTGAAATTGGTTCTCCAACAAAAAGTGTATAAGTTGGGCTTTGAAAAAATGAGTGACTAATCACTAACCCCCCCCCCCCCCCCCCCCCCCCCCCCCCCCCCCCCCCCCCCCCTGTTAATCAGTGTTGTTTTAGGATGGTTTGTGGAATATTTTGTTTGATTACGTTTGAAAATGTTGGATGATGCGAAGTGGAACATTCTGTTTCTATTGTGGTCTTCTTGATCTGTTTTGTTTTGGGATGATTTGTGGTACTAGCCTGTTTGAGTGCGTTTGTAATGTTGAATGATGAGAAGTATGTTCACTTCCTCCTGTCTTCTTCTTCATTCGTTTCATTTTAGGATGATTTAAAGCAATTTCTAGATTTTTTTGTTGTGGTTTGCTTGGTTGTGTCATTTTAGGATCATTTTTTATACTAGCATGTTTGTAGTTTGCTTGGCTGTGTCATTTTGTGATCATTTCTAGTACTAGCATGTTTGTGTTGTGGTTCTATGTTTTATTTGTAATGGATGTGTTTATATGGTATGAATTATGGCATATGATTGATTTATGTTTTGAGAAATGGTGGATGACTTATTGGTGTTATTGACTACCTATGTGCTTGAGGCCTGATGCTTCAGTTGAGGCTAGCTTTATTTGTCATGTTTGCTTTATTTTGATTGAGTGTGATATATTTAAACCTGTTGAGCACTTATTTCCTTTATGGCCACTCTAGCTGATGCTGATGTTGAGACCAAGCAATGAGGCTGATCTTTTAGTGAGGCTGATCTTTTGGTGTTATTAAGTACCTCTTTTGGTTTAGGCCACTCTACTTGATGTTGATATTGAGGCCTCTTCAACTGATGCTGATGTAGGCCTCTCCAGTTGATGCTAATGTTGAGGCCACTCTAAGCCACTCCAACAACCAAAGTTACTGTTGTTGAGACCACTCTAAGCCACTCTAACAACCAATGTTGTTGATGTTGAGGATGAGCACTCCAATTTGTGGTCATGATTGCTTGATTTTGATGGAATTTGTTTATTTATGCTAGTTGATAGCCTACTTATTTTGTGTATGCATGATATGAAAATTCTTGGAATTTCTATAGTTTATGATTTTGTTAATGCTAGAAGGAGATGTTAGGCTAAGCATTACACAAAGATTTCACAAGAGTCATTTATGCATATGTTGCTTAGTTACAAAATTTAATTATGTTACATGCTATTTAAGTACAAATAATGTGAGTCTGTTTCTTGACTTCACTCTGAGGATTAATTGAGTGACTAAGCATGATCATCAAAATGTGAATCTTGTTGTGTTTGTAGTATGCCAGCATCATCATTATTTTCTGATTCTAGCTCTTCACCATTGTGAATGCTTGTTTGTTCTTCTAATTCATATTTATGTCCTTTTTCCACCCATAGTTGACATTCTTCAATAAGTTCCAATGGAACATGTATTACAGTAGGTAGCTCACCTCCTTAGTTGCTTCTTACATAAACTTCAGATCATTTCCTATTATGTGTGGCTTTGCATTATCCTGCACTATCCACAATTGTTTGTTGCCCCATGATGGCCACTTAACCCTAATTGCAGGTAGTATAGCATGCCTAATCTTTTCTTTGATGACTTCTTTTAGTTATACTTGTTATTGCTTTGAGTTTTACCATGCCTACTAGTATGTTTTTTCTTAATCCTAGTATTGAGACTAATTTAGTAAAAGGGTAATTTCTTATTTTTCCTTCATAAGCTACCTAGCCTTTTGGGTTGATATGCGGTCTTGCCACTACTGCAATGAACATAACCTTAACCATGAATCTCTTACTCTTGCATGTCCTATATGGGTCTTTCTCATCTGATGCTAAGTAGTACCTGATTAAGGTCTTTGACATATAAAATCATTTCTCATCCAAATGTATGACATAATACATGTTTCCAAACCTTGGAAATGTTGTGATAGTTGCTATTACAATTGCATTCAAATACCATATGAATCTTACAATCCTATGTGTCTATAAGTTTTGGTTTGATTGAGCTGGTGTGCTTCTTTATGGACCCTCTTTTGACCAACTTATGTCTTGTTGATTTTTTTTATTCCCAAAATAGCAGCAGCTATTTTTAGTGATGTTCTTTTCCTTAATGGAATTTATTTCATGTCTTTTGATTTGAAATATACTCTCATTCTGCCTACTCTCCTATTTTCATATTTTGATAATTGATAGCTTCAATTGATGTGATTTGCATTCTCACTCTTTGCAATATTCTACTGATTGTCCACCTTGATGCATTGCAATCTTTAGCTAGCTTTTTTATACACTCTATTGGTAGCTTCTTGTGATTTGTTGAGAAACCATGATTACTTTGACAATGCTCTAGTAACTTCTCAGCAACAATTGCTTTGTCCACGTTGGTAAGCGCACAATAGCTTGTTTAGCTAGAATGCTCATCTTGAAGCTCCTCTTCCTCTGATATTGACTTAGCCATCTCTGCATTTGAGTTTAGAGTGAAGAAGTTTGCACCTTCTTCACACTCTGCTAGTTCATTCAGGTCAAATAACGATCTTGTTGGTGCTAATGCAGTTGCTTAAATGGGTTGTAGGCTTAAAGTGGAAGGTGTTTGCTTACTCTTAGATGCATTGTCTACCACATTTAGGGTTGACATGATGTGAATTAGTGTTTTTCAAAAAATTCTATAGAGGATGCCGAATTCCAAGGTAAGAACTCACCCAATGATGAAGCAATTTCCTACTATGCTGAGAGTGATACTAAGTAACCCCCCACCCCTACTACTGGTCTTGTATGGCTTTAATTGTTTGATTTTTTTTAGATGGGAAATGATGAAGAGATTTCCTAATGTACTAAAAGTGGGAATGAATGCAAGAAATGTAGTCATAAATGTTATTGTATTTATAAACAAGGAGTGTAAAACTTTTGGAGCCAAAAAAGGCCTAATTTTGGAGCCAAATTGGCTAATGTTGAATGTTGTTGCGGTAAATCATGACTCCTTGCTCATATTACTCTTAAATCTTGGAGCTAAATGGCCAAAATTTTCCTCCAATTCTTAACATTTCTAATTACTTTTGGATTACTATTCTATTTAATTTGTACTAATCAAATATAGTCCCCCACCACATCATTACACACATTAATATGTGTGAAATGGGGGATTTATCACATAATATGAGACTAATGGAGTATATAATAAGCAATATCTTTATAAGAAGTATAACTATATTTTCTAGCAAGCTACTTGTATTGACCACTCCATTATGTGGAGTGTACAAAAGTCAATCATTCTTGTCCTATTTTGTTATCCATAGCCACAATCATGCACATCACTGATTTTGTCCTCTTTATCCGCCTAAATGTCCAACCAACGTAGTATAAAAAAGCACAACTCAATACGAGTTCGATCAAAACACATTTTGGGACAAACTTCCTACGCTAACTATAATTTTTTGACTCAGGCCTCGTCTTAGCCCGAGGCACAAAAGTCGACCTAAAGGGATGTGGTCAGCCTGAAAATAGCATATTAAACATGATATTTTACTCTAAATTTAGAGAATTAGATTTAATTTATAAAATTATTTGATGCATAAATTATTATAAAATAAGTATTTATTTCGCTATTTCTCATTTAATGATGCCTAACAAACAAAAAGTCAAAAAGAGAAAATAATTAGTTTTTTTCATGGACTAGTGCCAATAAGTGCATGGACTAGACATAACCCAACCCATATAGCCATGTCGTGTCAGATAGAATTTTTTTTATATTTTCGGAAATACATAGAGAAAGGTCCCCAAGTAAAAAATGAACGATTTTGGGAGAAAATGAGCAATTTTAGCGAAATGAGTAACTTAAGATAAAATGAACAATTTTAAGTTAAATAAGTAATTTTAAAGAAAATAAAAAATTATAAATTAATTAGTTATTTGAGCATTTAAAATTATTTTAGAAAAAGGAATAAATTTAAGAGTGTATTTGTATATTTGTTAATTTAAATCGTCTAAATTTAGTAATAATTCTTTTATGCTTATTATTTGAGCATATGATGTGAAAGACGTTGTGGTTAAGAAAATAATTTTGGATATCAACTGAATGCCATATCAACAATGATATAATTTACCTAAATATAATACTAGTTAAATTCTCATTTTACTGTAAAAATTAATTTTTTTTTGTTCTTTAAACAAATAAATATATATTTTTCATTTATTAAACTAGTACCTTAACTATTTTCATATTATTTAATAAAATTCAAAATTATTCATTTTCACTCATAATAGTTCATTTTGAATTCATAAACGTTTGACCCAGGACCCAGCACGAACACGGCCCGGCATGGTCTTTGTCCCAACAAATTTCATCAAACAAAATAAGTTGAGCAGATAAACTAATGCCATATCTAAGATGATGGATCCACGCCCAAGTAGGGGTGCTTATTGAGTTGAGCTACTCGCGATCAACTCAGACTCGACTTGGTCAAAACTCTGTCAAAGATCGACTCGATTGAACTCGACTCGAAATCGAACTCGACTCGATAAGTTAACAAGCCAAGTCGAGCAAATCAAAGCTCGTGAGAAATTTCGAATTTTTATTTATAATATATATTTATAGAAAAATATGCATAAGATATAAAAGATGGTTTGATATATAAACCAAAAGTCCCACATTAGATTAAAATGAGTTCTAATCGAGCTCGAGTCGAGTTTGAAACGAGCTTTAATCGAGCTTGAAATGAGCTTTAATCGAGCTCAAGTTGAGCTTGAAACGAGCTTTAATCGAGCTCGAGCTCGAGAATTGAGTTTTCGAGTTGAACTTGAGTTTCGGTTTTTTAGCTCATGAGCTTTCGAGCTCGAGTCGAGCTTAGCCAAACTCGAGCTCGACTCGGCTCATAAGCACCCCTATGCCCAGGTAAGAATCAAGACAAATGGACAATGGGCGCTTAATTGACGGAGAAGTGTCATTATATGGCCTAATCATTTCATCTAACATACGGAGTTTAAGTATATTTTTAGTCAGTAGACTCAATACTATACATAAAACTCATTGAATAAGGAAAAAGGAATTTTTGCAAGGGAATAACAATGTCATCGCACAAATTTTCTTATTAGTTTCTTACCGGAATTGATATTTGCACATCCTTATATCAAAGTTGACAATTTGACACATTCATATATTGATGTTGGCGCACACGTTGTGAGCAAAACAATGGATTTGAGCTCTTCTGTAAGGATGCGCCAATATTCGTAACTGATATGCCAACCTAAGTCACTGTTTCGTACTAGTTAGAATCTCATATATACTAATTTAGTTGGTTAAAGTATTAAAGGGTGGTATAAAAAATATGAAATCAAATCCTGTTTACAGTAGTTATTGTCTCACTTTTTACTGCTCTCTTTACATCAAAATTGGATATTTTGTTTCCATCAACACACTCAATTGAAAGTACAAAGATATCTAACCCAACAAATCTTCATGGGTAATTAGTAACATCTTTCAATTCATATACAATAACCACATGGCCTATTTGTATCCTCATTAAGGCTTGGATGCTCCATTAATAACCCCCATTGAGTATTTATCCATAATTGCCTAATTGGTATCCTCGTACTATGCATCGCCTATAACCCCATTTGAATAAGTCACACAAGTACACACAGGGGCGATTTTAGTATGAATTCAGTAGGTTCAGCTAAATCCATATTAAAAAAATCTGAAAAGTTTTCAAAAAAAAAAAAGTTACATATAATTTATAATATTTTCATGTATTTGCACACTTCCTAGCTTAGTGGTAAATCTCATTAACCACCATATAATAAATCATAGGTTCTAGTCTCCTCCACTCTCCACTGTAGGCCTACCACCTCACCTCACACAGCTAATCGGTAGCCATGTTGCCTCACCACGCACTGATGCACAACCATCATTTCGCTTCATTTGGTAGATTTCGAATCCATAACGCAAATATCCTAGCACCGCCACTGAGTAAACAAGCAACTAATAGATAAGGTAGCATATCACATATATGATTTCATGAATAACATCTATAATTATTATTAAAACAAAACCCTACTTATGTCATCTTGGACACATATTAAGTTATTATTAAAAAATTCCCGCCTTTTTTTTATAGATGATGTCATCTAGTTTTTTCCACTTTACATTAGTATTAGATTGAAAAATGCTATACATAGAAAATTGTGTGACTATATAAATTCTTAAATCATTTACTAAAATAATTTTGGAAAATATTCTTATAATTGTTTTAAAATATTCTTATAATTGTGTGACTATATAAAATATGTTATCAAACCATTAAAAAATCATGTTCGATCAATCATATTGTTTTGAAAAAGTAGGAATATTGATGAAATCATATCATATTAATTCATTTCACTTCGTTTTGGGAGCATTTGATTTTATGATGCATATCATTACTTTCAAGCAACTATAAGAATATTTCAATTAAATTGTGTACTTTATTTTAAAAGATATGAAATACTTTTTGATAATTATAATAAAAACTATAATTTTTCACCAATTAATAAAATTCTTATAATTAAATATTTAACAAAATAATTTATTATTAAACCAAGCATTTCAAGGGACTTACCTATTTTTATACCCAAAGAAAACATTTAATGTTTTGATCTTATAATATCATCAAAACACTACCAATTTTTATCTTTAAAGGTACTCCTTATTAGATTAATTATGTAACTTCCATGTTTTTAGACAATAACAATGAAATTGATTATTGTAAAGTGTGTTATACACATTGTATATGAAGGAATGACCAGAATTAGCTTTATTAATAATATTATTATCTAGATAATGCAAACAAATTTTATTTCAACCAAAAGTTTTCATTACTATAAGACAATAATATAAGAGGATAATAACTAACAACAATGTGATAAGAATAGATTATGAGAATTAGGGATGTCAATTCAATCCAAATTCGATCATATCCAATCCGAAGGAAAAAGTTCAATCCAAACCCGTTTAAAAAAAACTCCAAGTCCGATAAAAAAAAAGTTTGAATCCAAATAGAAGATGGATCGGACTTTGATCTTGTACTACATCCGACCAAATATGATCCGAGTCCGACCTGAATAAAATTCGACTCATAATTTCAAATTTTTTATTTATAATTTATATGAAAAAATATTAATTGAGTACAAGGTTTTATTACTAGTGTTTTCCATTTTGTAAAAATAATTTTTCTTAGTTTCAAAAAGGCCCATTATATAGCATCAATGCTTAATTAGAGTTTTTGATTTGATCAAAATTTCTCTAAGAAGACCATAGTTTTTTATATCATGTTTCTTCTTTATCCTTTTCTTAACTATCGATGTATTCTTAAAATTAATCATAAAATTAGCAAGTTTTATCTTATTTTCTCCCAAAATTTTTGTTGTTGTTTTTACTTCAACTATAGGTTTAAAATTTTGACAGTGATGGAAAAATGTCAAATATTATTGTGTTTTAGTTTCTCATGTCTATCCACTAATCTTATTAATCCATATTATATTATACATTTGATCATCACCATCATCAACTAATATTGACAATTTATTAACATTTAAAAAGAGAAGCAAAGAACCCCAACATTAAAAATGGAGGATTTATCATAAAACTTGAATATCCCACATTAAAAAAAATTGAGAGATAATATGAGATAATATATAAAACCCCTACATTGGAAAAGAGAAGTTTATAAAAAAAAAAAATAAGTGTACCATATTGAGAAAAGGTGGAAAAATAGTATGAGAAAATAATTTTATAAACTCCACATTAAGAAGGGAGTTTTCATCATAAAACATAAATGTCCCACATTGAAAAAATTTGGGAATAGCTTGAAAGAATAACTTTATTAAGCCTCCACATTGAAAAAGGAGGCAATATTATAAACTTAAGTGTCTCACAATGAAAAAATTTGGGAATAGCAATGAGAACATAGCTATATAAACCGACTTGATCGAGTTTAACTTTTCACTTATCGAATTATAACGGAGGTTCGATGGATTTGATCGGATTTGGAGATCCGATGGATCGGAACTGGTCAGATTCGGACTCTATAATTTCGGATTCGGATCCAAAATGAAGATCTAAAAATTAGGTGGATCGGAGTCGAATTTTGCTAGGTCTAACCTGACTCCGACTCATTGTCATTCCTAATGAGAATGATAGATACTAGTAATATTTATATACACGATTTGTAATATTGGTTATGCCCTAAATTTCATGGCTAGTTTTAAGAGCTAACTCCACCTACACAATTAATCTTGAAATTATATATATATTGGCCTATTATTGATCAAATTTAATCCATTAAAAACCCAATAAAATATAACCATTTAAAAGACTAAATCAATTAAACCCATAATTAATTAGAATCTTTTACAAACGGACCGATCAATGATCTTTCATAAGGCCTCTCCCATTTGAACAGATCTACTCCACCGAAACTTTTAGTTTCAAATTTTGCAAATTGCGAAGGTTCTACATTTCAAACGGTGTAATTCAGGAAAACATGGAAAAGTAGTAATATAGGAGATCAGAAAATATACTTATTTACATGTAGTCATGTAAGGAGTAGTTTAAACTTTGTTTCTAGCCGTATTCTCGTTCTCCTGTTTTTCTCTACATTTTTAAAAATTAGGATTTGTAAGGTCAAATATAATTTTGACTATTCCTGATCCTGAATTCCCGGTTTCCTTAATTTTAGTGCTACCAAATTCAATAAAACTATATATAAATTCAAGTCAAAATATTCTACATGCACATCATTAAGCACAAATGCATAAATGTTGGTATTGTTTAAAGGAAAGTCTGAAAGTTGTATTATTTATCACCAACCAATGATAGTTGGTATTATTTAAAAATCAATCTTTCTTCTAATTAATGTATAAAAAACTCAATATTATTTATGCTTAACCTAGAGTGAAAATAATATGAAACTTTCATTAAAAAAAATTACATCCAAATATTTTTCTGGAGGACATTACGTACAACCTCATTACCCTTATTTTACTCAAACATAAACTCAACAATATTACTATTTGGTAGAACGGACATAGGCTTAAATCCATGATTTATAGAATAAAGGATGATTCAAGTTCTAATCATAAAATTTCTTACATGCACCCGATAATATCTACATTCAATATTTTATTATACTCACTTGAAATTTTAATAAACGAAAAAATATCAAATGAGCAAAATATATCCACAAGTACACACTTAATTTTAAAATGCACCTAATTTGCATATTATATATATATATATATTATATATATATATTCTAATTTAATCAAACTAATCACACAAATTAAATAGTTGTAAAATACTTGGATTATACATGAAATATACGAGTACTTCTTAATTGAAGCCTTAGACTGACATACCCAAGTACCCAACCCAATAAATAGCACAAGGAGTTGACGTTACACAAATTAAAGAGGAAAAAAGAAATAAAATAAAATAAAATAATAATAATAATAATAATAATAATAATAATAATAATAATAATAATAATAATAAGTTGGTACTTCACAATCACATGAGGATACCATAAATCATGCACCCAATTATATACACTAACATTAATCATACAGTCCATATAGATCATCAAAACCAGATAAATAAAATATATATAATCTAATATATTTTTCCGTAACTATTAAATATTAATATTGGACAGTGCAATCACGCCTTCTCTACGAAACAACTGGTTGTTGCTTTCACCTCGGAGCTCTACTCATAACTCGTCAGCCACCATTTGGAGTGTGGGACCCCTCCAAACTGCTGGCAGAAGAAATTGTCGCAATCCGTGGGAAATAAATATAAACAGTAGTGCTCAACAAGTAAATAAACATTATCATATCGCACCAAAGTTGGCTCAATTAAGTTAGTGATTAAAATTTTTTGAAACCCTTCTAATTTGCTCATTTCTTCCTGTGAAGTTGTACAGATTCAATCACTTGCTTATTCTCTTTTTCTGAAGACGGCAAATGGCCGACTTATCTACAGGTATTTATTTCACTTTCGTTTCTTTTAAGGTGAATTTCTTGCTGGCTAGTTGCTGTTATTAGTGAATAGTCCCATGTTGATCACCAATATATTTGGGTAAGGTTGAAGTTTTAGATGACTGTTGTGTAATGTCCGATCCATGCGACCACGCACAACATATCTTACCAAGTGTGTCACTTCACATGTCGTTTCGTATACATGATACATAGATACAAGAGATAAATTTGTGGGATGTTTAGAATGGAATCAAATCATAAACTTTTTAGATGATTGTTGATTGTTTGTGTGCTCCGTTACTTTCTTTTTTATGCAAGGAGAATCGCAAGTGGTAAAGTAATATCTGATATAAAACGGGATTTAATCTCGAATCTCATATGTCACTATCTAAGATTTTAACCAATTAAGATAGTTGACATTCACTGTATGCTCCATTACTAAAAGCAAAAAAACTGTTAGATTGAAATAGCGATAAATCAAGTAATTTTTTTAAATGAAACTTGAATGAATATTAATGTGAATCATTGTTTGATTTAATTTGAAAAATTGAGTAGGTAGCGATGACAAAATGTCAGGCAGTTTCAAGGATGTGGGAAAGAGCCCCTCACGTACAATGTCATCAAAGAAAAGTTCAAACCCTTTCATTAAGATATTCTCCCGCAGCAACAAACAGATAGGTACTAGTATTTCTTCTTTAGTCTATTGGCCATTTACAAGTCCATTAATCAAAATGTCTCATTTCATAAAACTTTGTGGCTGTGGATTCCAACTTTTTGAATTAAACTACATGTATCGTTTTATATAAACACGAATACGACGCTACTTTTTACAATTTCCGTTCTGAAATTGTATCCAATAGTTGTTCATTAAATTATAAGAGGATGATGATATTTTCTCAAAAAATAATAAGAAGATAATGATAAACAAGTTTCTTATATAGTATTTTTATTGTGTAGTTGAGTATACTATCACTGTGAGACAAGTAATTTTAGATAAAAGGATAACTTATTTATTCTTTTTTACTCACTCCGTCTTTTTTTAGTTAGATAATCAATAAATGGAATAGATCGAATGACAAATATTGATCATCGTCGATCATCTGATCTTGCCCTTGTGTGTTGCTACGTAGATAAGCAGAACGCACCCGACTACGACGAAAACGATCCAAGTAACGTTGTTGCTGCCGATGATTATGATGAGAAGATAGAGAAGGCTGTTCCAACTGTCGTTGAGAAAGTAGAAGAAGATGTTCCAGAAGTCATTGAAAAAGTGGTTCTTCTTGCAAACATAGAAAATCTGGTTAACGAGACGTAAGTTGTCCTTCATGTACTGCTTTTTTAATTCTAGATTAGTGAACATCACGTTGTTAATCAACTAACTTGGTGAAACATACATAGTTGTGCATGAATAATATGTAAGTTTAACTCATTTCTAGTTAATTAAGACCTTGATTTGGACCGTTTAATAATTCTATTTAAAATAGGAAAATTTCTAATTTATACCTAATATAAAATATATTTAGGAATATTTTCGTAATTTTACTTTTATACCTGAAATTATAATGTCTATACCTGAAAGTATTATTCTAAATTTTTATATCTTCTGTATTTCTATATTTGTTATAATAATGTTTTAAAAAAATCTGTTATAACAATAAATACGTCTGATATAATAATAATTATATCTGATATAACAAAAGTTATATATGATATTTTAATATCCTGATATAATTTACGTTAACAGGTATGAATTAGGAAAACATCTTCAAAATAGTTATGCATTTTATATGTAGAGTATATTATGTTATAGAATATATATAATTGAGTGCTCAATTAGATCACTGCGGTTATAACATTGCAGGACGAACGCAAACTCCGTAGGACAATTGAAAGTGACTACTCCAGGTATGTTTTTCATTTGTCTTTTTAATCCAGCAAGCATACATTCATGTATCAAAATGGATAGGAAGGGAAATTACTACTCTTTTTTTTTTTTTATGAACTTTCGAGTATGAAGCAACTGAGATTTATGGAGCTATTTTCTTAAATATGCATTGGTAGAAAACCTAAAGCAAATAACGATCAAATTTTGATGGTAGAAGTGATAGCGTTTATGTGAATACGGAGTATAGTTTGTTACTCCCTCCCTTTCAATTATTCTCACAATTGAATATTTTTGGTAAAACTTGTAAACCTTAGATTATGTGAGTACGAAATCATACAAAATAGTTTTATTCACGTCTCATTTTACATGTTACATTTGATTTTTTTTTTATGGTTTTTAAGACTCAACTTAAAACGTTTTTTAATTTATTTAAATTTGTAATATAAAAAATTATAAAAAAACTTTAATATTCTAAAAACTTACATTAAAATAGATTCATTTTAATATTTTATTAGTTATAACATAATTAGATTATATAATTATACTCTTTAAATTTTGACTCAACAAATAATAATAAAATGTAATAACTAAAGGAGGGAGGAAGTAAAATAATGTTGCTATTGACTTTTTGCACTCTTCTAGGGCTGTAGATGCCCGAAAGGGATAGAAGTTTGAATCTAGGTTACAATATCCTACGTACCGTAAGATTTAGGGCACAAACTGCTTAAGTTTCACTTTATTCCCTCGACATTTTCCATTACTTAAATTGTTGAATATAATATCAAGTAATCAACACAATAAAGGTTTTTCTAATTAATATGTAAAATAGATTATTTTAGGATATTAAATCAAATTCGAATATAGATATTATTATATTATATTAAAATCCAAAAAATATAAAAATATAAAAAAATATATATATCAAAATAGATATTATAATCTTAATATAAAAATAAAATTACAAAAATCCAATTAAAAATTTCTGACGTGATTTATCAATGCAGAAACTAAGCCTGCCTTCTTTCAAAAGCTAATGGGTAAAGCAGAAAAGACCATGGACAGGCTACAGGGAAAAGCAGAAATGACCATGGACAAGCTACAGGGAAAAGCAGAAATGACCATGGACAAGCTACAAGAAAAATCAGAAAATACCATTGACAAGCTACAGGGAAAAGTAGAAAAGACCATGGACAAGCTACAGGGAAAAGCTATGGAAGGGCTGCAGAAAATTATTGAAGGCAAGGACGCATACGAAGCTCTTGTCCCATGGGGGAAGGCTTCAGACGAGCAACCTCCATATGACAAGAATTCCCTAGTCCTGAGTGCTGACATCGATGATAAAGCCAAAGTGCCCTTGTCGAGCCTAGCTCAAGGGCCAGAAGATGAAGCTGCGGTGGCCAAAGTGCTCTTGTCGAGCCTAGCTCAAGGGCCAGAAGATGAAGCTGCGGTGGCCAAAGTGCCCTTGTCGAGCCTAGCTCAAGAGCCAGAAGATGAAGCTGCGGGGGTTGTTGTGGCAGCTACGCAAGCGACACCGGAGGATGAAGCTAGCCATGGAGAGAACCTAGAGAAGGATCTGGCTAAGCAAGAGGAAAATTGCATGACCAATTTGGCACAATGGCTAGAAAAGATGTGTGGTCAATGGACCAATAACAAGAAGGAAGACTAGCTAGTGTTTAAGGGATACATGTAAATGTGTCCGATCAAATGTCGATTGTTTGATTATTTGGCTTTGTGTTTAACTTATAATGCATGGTTACGAGGTTGTATGATCGACCTTAATGGTGTGGTGTGGAGTGAATTGCAAGCTAAGGGAAACTTTTGTCAGATACTTATTTATTGGTCCCTTTTTTTTTAAAATTATTTTTCATGCAGGCAAAGAAAATTTATCGGTGCACCAATAATTTGTTGATCCATTGGACAACATTTTTACCCCTTATATTCTTATTTTAAATAGTCACATTGAAATAAGATAGACTAAGTTAGTTCATTAGATGGGGTAATTCTTTTCTTGTATTAGGCATATCATTTTATTGAATGTATTAGTAGTAAATTGAATTGTAGATGTTTATTTTAATTAGTTTTTTTTTTTGTCAATTTATTCCGAATTATTGACTCGGGTATTTGAAATTTTATAGTCACATATTCGCTTTGTTTTCTTAAATTTTACCCATTTTGCATTTTCTTCTATCTTTTTTTTTCTTCTAATTCTACCCAACTTTTTACTATATTCTTTTTATAAAATAATATATTCATTTTTTATGAACTCATATCATGTCCCACATCATGGTCTCCAATTATATTTTATAATCTACTACTATTTACCTCTCGATCTTCTCCTAAAATTAAAACTATTTATATCTTTGAGTAGTTTAGTGGATGGAATTCAGAAAGACAGACATAATACTACATGCTTCTTCCAATCCTTTTTGTTCTTCCCATTATTGCACAAATTCAAAAACAAACTTAAATTTTAAATATTGTTAATTGTGTATTTGCAAAAATTATAAAAATTTAATATTCAAAAAATATATATAGAGACGAATCTTTTAATATCCTATATGACTATGTTTTTTCTTATACATTAGAAAGAATTTATGGTCAAAGTTTGGCTCTAAAATTTATAGATTCAAACGAAAAGAACAAAAAGAAACAGAGGAAATACTTAGTTTATGAATTTAGTTTATGAATTTGAATTTCTTATTTGAAAAAAATTGACCTTCTGATTTTAATGATCATATATATAATATTAATAAATTTAAATATACATTCTACAATATTGAATGATGGTTATTCAAATGAAGGGAAAAAAGGCTTTAAAGTACCAGCACTCCAACAAAAATCTGACATGCATCACACCTGGCATATAAAGAATTCTGTAAAATAGATTAGCAAATATCTTGTCCTAGTTAGTCCAGTGACGGTATTTATGTATATGGTATTAGACAAATTAAAAACAACTACTAAGCTATTTGGGGTTCCCGATGTAAAAAATAAATGGGGTTGTGTTGTATGTAATCAACAATAGTACTACTATGAATTTGATAGTCTTAACATCTTTTATTAACGTATAATAACATTAAGTTAATAAATAAGTTTTAAGTTTTGAAAATGATTGATTATATATATGAATTTAGATGCGATTAGTGGAATTTCAAGAAACATTTTCTTAGCATCTAAAACAGGATCTCATGCATATAATAATACGAATTATCAGAATAGTATAACATACCCTTAATGTGTGAATTACTCGAAGTAAAAGTGTACGATTTTCAGAGAATATAAAACGTCAAATGTCATTCCTTTAGTATTGGTCCACAAACAGGATTTGATCATCCACGCATACTAGTACGGAATCAAAAACAATTCATGATTGCTTTTTAGGGCTTTTGGAGTAATTGTGTGAGAGAAGGCTAGTGATGCAAATTAGGATTAGGATTTTGCAACCCCATATACCTATATATATATATATATATATATATATATATATATATATATATATATATATATATATATATATATATATATATATATATATATATATGATAATTAAGTATCTCAAAGTGACTCAATTACCTAATTTGATAAAGTCACAACTCTCACATAACTATCTTAGATTTAACCAATCACTTGCTTATTTGTGTGACCTCATAGGACTCGGTTATAGTTAGTAGTACAATAATATAATTAATATACATATTATAGTTGGTTTATAGTAAAACACTATAATCACCTAAAATAACCGAATTTCATTATCTCCATAATTCATCCTAATTATATTTAATTTGTTACACTTGTTGAGGACATTCCTTCAATCTCCCACTTGTCTGAAAACAAGTGTGTAACTATAAACTCCTTAAGTCTCTTACAGTCGAATTTAATAGTATGATCACATCTCATGTCACCAATACCAATATTTAAATCATTTCTTGAAATCTGAGCTTGAACTGTTAAAACAAATGATTAACTCTTAATCCATTTGAGCACGGCCATGCATTTTCCAATTCTTGCTCTTCAAGAGGCCCAAGACAGCAATCCTAACAATTAGAAGGACTTATTCAATCTTATACAACCAAAACTCCCACTTAATTTTTAGCAATCCCGAACATTCCCTTTATAACCTCATTTTACGGCACGACGTTTGAGAACGTCAAAGACATACTAATCACTAAATGAGAATAGTGTCGTACTCATGTCAAAGGAATCCTTTTTAAGAATATCAAGTAGGTCTATCCAATATGTATCCATATACATATCCATGTAAATGACTATATATCTCCATGTTCACATAGCCCATGAAACAGCGCTATCAATCAACTTTCACACTAGTCCTTGAATGAATCATTTATGTCCAAGTTAGTGATTCGGACCAGATACTAACAATATTTTATAAACTCGGTTCACTTAATAGGGTTTCATTCATCAAATCACGCATTTGACAAACCTATCGAGTGTTATATAATACTTTTGACATTTTATTTAAATACAAACCACATTTAAATATGAACAATCACTTTATTGATAAACATAAATATACGTATCTAAGTGTTTTATGTCTGTGACTAATTTTACAATTAAATAGTACACAATTAAAGACACTCCCCTATATGCTTAAGCTCTAAAACCCTAGTATGACTTTCATACTTGAGTTGAGGCAATTGCTTGGTTGATGGATTTAGCATGTTAATAGTTGGGAATATGTGATTGAATCTTGTACACATGTACTATGTTTGTGTGTACTCCGTAATCCGTATACTTCCTCAATTTCTATATGAAAGATCTATTCTTCTATTTTGAATCGAAAAGTTTGACCATAAATTTTCATTATGTTATAAGAAATAATATATTCAAATGATTTCTTATTATACACATCTCAATGTAAATTTTTAAATTATCAATTTTTTATAAATTTTTGTCTTATATATTTAGATTTGAAGTGATATCTTAAATATGTCAAATAGAGTTTTTTTTAGGATGAAGGGACTATATAACTCCTCTCTCTGTCCCTCAAAGATTGTCTCATTTGACTTTTTGCGGTCTCTAAGACACGACTTTAAACTTTTTTATCTTCAAATTCGTAAGACAAAAAATTATAAAAACTTGATATTATAAAAATTTACATTAAGATGCATTCAACAAGATCTCACTTGAATATATTATTTCTTATAATATGATGAGAATTTATGATTAAAATTTTTAAACTAATTATTTGTTCTATTTGACTTTTTACTATAGCTAAAATACGATTTTAAACGTTTTTATTTTCAAATTCGTAAGTTAAAAAAATTATAAAAACTTGATATTATAAAATTTACATTAAGATGCATCAAATAAGATATCACTTGAATATATTATTTCTTATAAAATTTTGAAAATTTATATCAAACTTTTTAAACTTTGACTCTATAGAAATAGGACAAAAATTAAGGGATGGGGGAGTATATAAAATTAGGGGTGTGCAAAATAACCGTAATTATTAACCGTAACTCTTAACCGTGTATAATCGGTTCATATTAACGGTTAATTTACCGTACAATTAATCGAACTGTTAAGAATCAACGGTTATGGTAATAATTTTTTTTTATGGTAACCGATATTATTATTTTTTAAAGAAAACTAAACCTAAAAGGCTAAAACATAAATGAAGGTTATAAGTTTTTTTTATGTATGATCAAACCTTGTATAAATATATGTTAAATGATCTAAGGAATCATACAAATAGTTTCACAATATTAGGTGTACAAATCCATAAAAATGGAATAAAACGGTTAACGGTACCGTTAAATTATCGGTTACCGTTACTTAACGGTATGATTATATTTAGCCTTTTCCAATAATCATTATGATGGTTAACTGTAATGTTAAGCCGAACACTCATATATTAGTTGATTGGTATCATTTACATGCCAGATTTTTATTTCTAGATTTAATAGTACAGTGTCTAGATTTAATAGTACAGTGTCTAGATTTAATAGTAGTGTGTGATATAGCCATTTATGTTTTATGAAGTTCTCAAGTTGGGTTATCTTATATTTAACGTATTTAACGTAAACAACCTTTCTTGTTCACATAATATTGAGTTGTTCCGTAGCTTTCAATAAAATTATTAACTCATAATTCTCAATATAATATAACGAATATAAAGGAAATTAGCGAATGAGTTAAGGATATATACTAAATAAGGATTCTCCTAATTTAGGAAGAGCTAAAGTTTGGTATATGGGACAAATTTATTAAGTTACCTTGTCTAACTCTCTCATCTCTTACTTCGTTAGTGTGTAAGCTCATTCTTTCTCCTAATTTTACCCGTTAAAATATGACCTTTTCAGTTTTTCAATTGAGTAAAAAGGGGCAATAACTTTTTTAATGCCATCTCAAGAGTTTTTTTTAGACATATCTTGCAAGTTAGCTTATGTTGTAGAAATAAACTAAGATATATAAGATCAAATAAGATTAGGTAAATTCAAATAATACCATGTCATCGAAAAAATAAAAGTACATGTAAAATAGCCTTATTATGTAAAGTTATAAGGTGATAAAAGTAGACTAAACTATATTCAATGGATTCTTGTAGTGAGGCAAGATAATATCACTACTTACATGTCTAAATGCAATAGCCCATTTTTTTAGTTGCTTAATTTAATAAAAATTATATTTAATTTTCTTGATTGGATATTTAAATTATGATTAGTTAGAGAGATATTTTAATTTTTAAGTATAATGAGTAAAATACCTTTTATTTAAATTTAATATTTTGAACCTAAATAATTTGAGTTTTAAACTCAATGATTTTTCTTTATCTATAATTCGAAAAATATAAACTTAGATGTGAATCTTGAAAACATAGGTTTTGTCAATTATCTATTTACATAATTTAATAACTATGCTATTGTTGTTTTATTTAGTTAATTGTTAATAGACGATTTAGACACATATTTATCTCATTAATAAAATAAGAATTTCCTTTTTTTATTTATTGAAGTATTTGGGTCAGACTAGTTAGAAAACCAGATGCCAAAATGTTAGAGTTTTACATATAGACCAAGTATAAAAGCAATCGAGACTCATTTTCTTTTCTTTTTTTCCTTTTCTTCCTTCATTCATTCCTTTACTTCT
This sequence comes from Dysphania ambrosioides, assembly GCA_026401315.1. Classification (NCBI taxonomy): domain Eukaryota; kingdom Viridiplantae; phylum Streptophyta; class Magnoliopsida; order Caryophyllales; family Amaranthaceae; genus Dysphania; species Dysphania ambrosioides. Next base: position 6,779,377 of record CM048667.1, read on the forward strand.
TCTTCCACATGCTCATTTCTCACCATCACGTGTCTCCTTTTTCTTCCTCTCTTCGTCCCTCACTCTTGTTTCCCTTCCCATGCTCTCACCCTCTACCTCACTCTCATTCTTTCTCCCATTATTCTTCTTCAACCATGCCCACCATCTCCTCCTCGTCCTCACCCATGACAACACCAATGACTTTTTTTCATTTTTAAGTTAATAATTAGAGGAAAGTAATTGTACTTTAATGGCTTGTCTGGAATTAGGGTAGAAATCAAGGGGGCATTATGTCAAGGGGTACTTATTCCAAAATACTGATTCATGGAGGAATTTTTCCTTTCTCACTAGTTTGGTATGAGAGTAACTAATTTCAAGGGGAATAGTGCAAGGAGTGAGACGAAGAGACAAAATGCAAGTACTACCATCACCAGCATTGGCAACACCAAATCACTCAGCCATTCACCGTGAACTCGACCTGACCCCGCAAACCACGCGACAACGCGAAAGTACCTAAACTCTCAAACTCCCCTTTATGTGCCTTCTTTATAGTCTGAAAAGGCCTTGCCCTTGGTTGTTTCCAACCTGAAAAATCCCCACTTGAGAGGTATTGAAGTTGAAATTAGTATTGGCAACAACGCGGCCGCCACACCACCATCAGGGCCATACTTCCTAGGCCTTTCAACATAATAACATAACCTTAACACAATAATCCCCTTCATGCAATTCTAAAATCCTAATAATCCAAATTCCAAATTAGATTATACAGTAAGAAAAATTTATAGAACTACATCAAAAGTTTTGAAAAAGGTACAGAAAGAACAATGTATTGAGCTGAAAAGTAGCATTTATATCACAAAGAGGTCAAATGATCAAACACACAAATTTTCAGAATCACCCCAACAACACCGATGAAGAGGAGAGAGAAAGGGAAAGAGGGGGAGGCGGAGGTACCAAGGTTGGGATGGAGAAGTAGATTACCAAAGGATGAGAGGAGAGAATGAGAGATTGTTACCAAGGAGGGGGGAGGGGGTTGGGAGATTGTTCACCCATCTTTTTAGGGTAATAGTTCACCCAATTGATTTATTACCTTAAATCCAAACTAGAGAAAATCCCATAATTTTTACTCCCTTATTTATTCTCCTCTCATTGTCCCCATCTCAGGAAAGGCCTAAATTAAGTATGCTTATTCTATAAGTTAAGATAAAAGAAAGATATTAAAGAATTAAGGGAAGTGCAATGACAACAATGCAAAGAAGTTCGTAAAAGATTCTTGAAATCCAACCACTGGTAGTGGGTGCTATCATGAGATACTACATTTATTCTTTAGAGACCAGACTCTCCCAGTTGTTAGATTAAGATGGTTGGGGTGGCACCTGATAAGATTGGATTAGCGAAACCTTGCAAGAAAACTAAATTAGGTGATGGCCTAAAATTCCAAAGGTCCCATAAGCTGAATATGGAGACCTTAAAAGATACTAAACAACTTACTAAACAGGATGTCATACACCTCTCAAAAATCAACACCAACTAATATAGCTAGGGAAGTAGGGAACGTATCCTCAGGGAAGCGTTGCAATTCTATTAGATCTTAAAAGTTTAAATTTCATAAAGAGCCTTGGTTGGAAGAGTAGCTAACTAAGAAATTAATGATGAAAACTTAAGTGAAGACTTGATGCAAATTAACTAAAGCCTAGGGCAATGGTTTACCATGAACAAACAAAATCAATTGAGAAATGACAACTAATGGGCTTCATGAATTCAATGAACTAGGGCTCACTAATTCTCCCTAACTTAGACTCCCTCAAGACTCTTCTAGCGGCTCTCTCTCTTGCCTTGATTTGTCAAGCCTATTATTCCTTGGTATTATTGTGGTATTTTTACCTTTCGGCATCAAATTCAATAATTACCCAACATACAATTAAACACGACCATAACCTAATTGTAAGCAATGATAAACCAATAATAGGAATTCAATTATAAACTTGAAACCAATTAATTAACATAAAATTATTTCATTGAAGTGTTCATGGATCCCCAAAACCCTAGAAAGAGATCTACTCATAATTCATGACTAAAATAATAACAATCATAAACATGAAATTCATGAATGAGAAATAAAAAAGCAATACTAATAAACAACTATAATAGAAATCAAAACAATTAATAACATAAACTAGAGAAGAAAGAAATAAAAAGTACCTCAATAAGTCTTGATTAATAGGGAAAATAAAACTAGGGTTTTTCACCATGGAAGAGATAAAAGAAAAACTATTATGTTCTAGAGAAGAGAAAACTAGAATAATCAAACGTAAGGAAACTAATTAGTCTCTAATATATATTTTTTACTAAAATCTTTTGAAACAGAAAGATATGATGACTAAACTTAGTATTAGGGTCCAATTAGAGGTTTAATTCGATTATAACTCGGATTCGCTGTTTTCCCGCTGTCAGGTTTTCAGGGACAAATTTGCAAGGTTGTAACTCTTTTTCTAAAAACTTTCACAAAGTGTGTGGCCTAATGTTGTGAGGTTCTTCAAGTGTACTTTTTAACCCAATTAGAATTGCATCAATCCAATTTGTAGAACTTGAGATATGATCGAAAGAGTAAACATGTGTCAGATTAGTTCTTCTTTAACTTCTATATCTCCTTGTTTTCAACTCAAATTGACCTTGTTAGCTATTTTTCGACCATTGTGGAAACCAAAATAACTTCATATGAATATGATCATCAATAAAATCATCCACGAGCATAAATCCATCAATTAAAATCCTCAATTCGTCAATTACATTTGCAACAATTATCCAACTCATCCAAAATTGCTCTGAAAGCATTCAAATAGCTATAAAACTACCTGAAATATTAGGAAAACCACAAACAAAGCGTAATAGGGCACAAAATGGATAATCTATGCAAATGATACCTAAAATGCATCTAAATGAACTAATATGCTCTAATAATGCAACCTAAAAATGCCTAAAAACTCTATAGAATAATGTTTCATCAAACTCCCCCAAGCTAGACTGTTTCTTGTCCCCAAGCAACAAAGACAAGATTCTCAAAACATAAGTAGGTTTCACCCTATAAAAACAACATCGTGAAGCACTTGTGACCACATCCTCTAAGTCAAAGCATTCAAATGGTCCAATGCTTATCCAAGAGTAGAAACCGTTCAAGAGGAACCAATCCTTATAGAATAAGAACTAGGAATCAAGGAAAGAGGTCTCACCGGTGACACTCCTCTCTTTGTGGCGAGTTGAAGATAAACTTGATCGCTCTCTACCCATAAATATGCAAAAGATGTGCATATAGATTAATTTTTGTAGCCCAGGATACTAAAAAGACACCCTCCCATCTTACCAACACTCATGTGTTTGAAAGGAAAAATAATAGCACTCATCCTAGAAAAGTCGACTCAAAAGTGTATACACATACTCTACAACCTTGGCAAGACATTGAATTTAGAAGACACATATAAAAGCATGATTATCAAGAAGGTCTTTATCAGGCTTGTAATGGGGCTTAGGTTAAGAGTAGGATAATATTTAGGAATATGTGAGCTTAAAAAGTCTATTTTAGGGGAGCGAAATCCGATATGAAACATAGCCTAAAAAATGAGGCTCAAAACAACTCCAACCAACTCCAAAATCAACACTACCAAATCGAGAAGCACCATTATATTATCATCAAAATAGGATAGATTTACATCTTGTAAAGCAAACAAATACCACTAAGTAAAAGGATTGAAACTTGTTTTTATTTATTTTTCTTTAACTTTTTTTTTCTTTGCCTTGCATAGATATTTTTATTTAAAATAGATTATGTTGATACAACAAATCGATAAAGTAAACTCCAATAGAAGAAAAAGCACTCCATCAAACTCCAATAACGAGCCAAGATGTTAATAATGCAACATCACTCACCAATAAACTAAAATGATCCCCCAAGCTTAACTTGGGTTAATCAATTGAGGCCAAAAGGTTTGTAATGTGGTTAATCATGAAAGAAAAGATAAAGGCTCAACATAGGGGATCAAATGGAAAATCTTGTCTTCTAAAATCAATGTAGCACGGCTCCTAACAAAAAAAAGTGCCTTCTATCATGCTCATCACACAATTGTATAGCTAGCTAGACCAATATCAAGCCAAGATCAAGATCAGTGTCACATTAGGAACTAATCACACAAGAAGAAAATAAATAAGATTGAAATTAAGGCTCAAATCCTTACAAGTTAAACTCTTTCCTGTTCCAAACAATAGACAATAGGGCTCAGAAACTCATGTTCAAATTATATCAAGGAATCAGTAAAGAAACCAAGAGTTTTCAATGACTAGTTTCAACAATCACAAGTTTCAAAAAAATTTAACCATAGGGCACAGGGAAACATACTTAGTCAAAGAATCCAATTATAACATCAGGGAAGAATAAGAAATACACTAACAACTATTTTTTTTTCTTTTTCTTAGTTTTTTTTAAAGAAATAAAGATAAGTATCCCTCCCCCAAGTTAGATGAAACACGGTGTCCTCACTGTGAAAATGCATAAATCTATGAGAGAGGGAAAAAAAGATTACTCAATAGTAGCTTCGTCCTCTAAAGAGGTGGTTGGGGGGGGGGGGGGGGGTATGGGTGTGTGGGTGTGCTACAGGGTTGCTTGAGTGCGTGGGTATGTGTGTGTTTTTCCCCCTTTTACCTCACTTTTAAGATTTTCAACTTTAATTTTTTTTTGAAAAATCAGTAGAAACACCCATCGGGTGATGGAAATCCATCGGGCTAATAAGATTTTCACTATAGATCAGATTGTCAATCCATCGGGCGATGGAAAACCATTGGGCTAACCAGAATTTTTCTTTTTTCTCTAAAAATCAATCCATCTGGCCAACCAGAATTTCACCCTTTCATCCGAAAATCAATCCATTGGGCGATGGAAATCCATCGAGCTAACCAGAATTTTACCTTTGTATCTGAAAATCAATCCATCAGGCGATGGAAATCCATTGAGCCAACTAGAATTTCACCTTTTTCCCAAAAATCGATCCATCTAGCGATGGAAAACCATTGGCTGATTAGAATTTCACACTTTTTCTCAACAATTGATCCATTGAGCTAATCAGAATTTCACCCTTTTTCCCAAAAATCGATCCATCGGGTGATGGAAAACCATCAGGCTGATCAGAATTTTGTAATTCCTACTACGGAGATAATGACAAACACACATTATTATCTCTTTAGGGATCTAAAATAAAATAGAATAGAAATAAAAGATGAATTCAAGTGAATCCAGAGATTAAATTAAAATGAACTAATACTAACAACTAAAATTAAAGATAAACAAGAGTTAGAAATTTGGGTTGCCTCCCGAAAAACACTTATTTATGGTCGTAAGCTAGACCATGTTTTCATATGCTCAATGGGGATTGGGGTCATGAAAGTTGATATATTACACCAACCCAACTAAGTCTCTTTCATAGTAGTGCTTAAGACGTTGCTCGTTGACTTTGAACTTCTCACCCTTATCGTTATGAAGCTCAACGAACTTGAACTTACACACCATTGTGACAATGAATGGACCACTCCACCTAGACTTTAATTTTCCAGGGAAAAGCCACAATCTAGAATTGAATAATAACACTTTATCACCCACTTGGAAGTCTTTCTTCGCAACTTTCTTATCATGCCAGCTTTTAATCTTTTCCTTGTAAATCTTAGCACTATCATAATCTCCCAAACGAAACTCATCCAATTTATTCAATTGAAGTAATTTCATTACCTCTTTCTTGACTAACTCCTATATATTAGGATTCAATCTCTGTTGACCCTGTATGCATGGTGTATGATTTTCCTCTTAATGAATGTGATGCATGCAAACATCAGGACTAATACCAGTCAAGTCATCAATAGTGTAACCAATGGACATTTTATGACCCTTAAGCACATATAACAGTTTCTGAAATTGGCCATCATTAAGATCAAAACTAACAATGACTAGAAATAATTCCTTCTTATCAAGAAAATCATATTTCAAATTAGAGAGAAGAGGTTTCATTTCATGTTGCTTTACCTCAGTGGTGATGCAAGCATGCTTATGTAAGTCTAAGAACTCCCGGTTCTCTTTCGGATTTTATTCCTTAACATTTACATTATGTTGTAGTTCATCAATATCAGCATCTTGTTTACTTGCATTAGAATCCAAACACAAAATAGCCAGATTTTTGGGTCAGGTTATTAACAAATCAACTTCTCTTTGCTTAAGAGAAGGTCATGTTTTCGTTCATAAATTTTAGGTTAAATAGGTTAGGGTTAACATCGGGTTGGTTAGATTGAAATGGGTTGGGTTGAGTCAGGTTGGTTACTATTTTACCTTTTGGGTTGTAAAGGATTAGTATCAGTCAGGCTAGGAGTCCTGGTTGAAAATTGATAACTCTTTTTATACCTTAACAGTCTCAAGTTTGCCACTAATCATCCCATATAAAAAGACACTCTAAACTTGATACTTATGACCAAGTATAAAACTTGGGATCAATTTAACAGAAGATCCTCAAAAAGTTAATTAATCAATAGATTTTACTTCACATTAGGAACATGTCACACTAAGAGCTACGCTGGTAAGATTATTTTTCGTTCATGGAAACTTTTTATAAGAAAAATTCTTATCATTAATAAGATTCCAAAAATTTCCACATGAATCAAACTTTATTTACATGCACCATGAAGGAAAAAAAGATTCATGGAGATGTTGCTTGTGGGCCCCACTAGCATTGATTGTGCACTTTAGTCATACCTTTCATTGCTTGACACATGTCCTAGACAATACTTCTAACTAGTTTTCTAACCATTTAATATCAACATTTTATTTTGCAAATTTTTAACACCCATCCTCTTTTTATTTCTCCTTCATATACCACCATAAAAGAACTGTCATTTTTTCTTTTCTCTTGAAATTATAATTGAAGGACCTTACACACTCATTCACTCTTTTCTCTTTACTATCCTCCACTCTTTTCTTTCTCCTTTAGAAATCACAATAACTTGTTTCATGCGTTAGAAATTTCATTAACCTTCTTTATGTATTCTATTTATAGTAAAGCATTAACCTTCAAATTGAAGAGGAGATGTGGAGGGCGGTACAAGTAGTAGGCAAGGTGCTGTGGTTGCTTGAAATTGATTGAGAAAAAAGTGGGGGCACGGGAGGTAAGAAGGAGTGAAGGAAAAAGGAAGAAGTTACAGATAATTTTAGGAGAACTTAATTGATTAAGCATGAACTTTCTACTTGAGAGTCGCATTATTGATTTCTATTTTTATTTATTTAAAGCTTAAATTTTAAGCAATGTTACCACATGAAGAACCTCCATTCTTCATCTTCTTAGTTTGTCAAGGTTTTGTCCATCATTTTATTTAATGGCATACACATTTTTAAATACACAATTTTAAAATTTTAGTAATAATGGCATAAATTTTGAAATTCTTTACTATATGCTCATTTTAGCAATTGAATTCTATAGTGATTGATGAAATGATGAATTTGAGAATGTTGATTGTGGAATTGAGCAACAAGTAATTGTTTTTTATTTGCTCATTCATTTAGCAGATGAGTAAATATAATTTGTCCATTAATACTACAAGTGTTCCTTATTGTTAATAAGTACATGTTCTAGCTTGATTTTATTTTTGGATTGAAATGTGACTAAGGTTTTTGTAAATATTAATTGTCCATTTTGATAAATGAGCAAATATTATTGTACTTATGAGTGTGCAAAATATGGTCTAGGCCAACTTATTTGGTTAATCACATATCATTGTTAGTTGCATCATAATTAGGGGGCTAAGAAATTTGTCGATTTTTGGGCAAATAGACTTGAACAATATAGGAGCTCTTAATGGTATTATTATGTTTTGTTTGTAAAATGGGTAATTTTTACTAGTGTTTATTTGTGTAGTTAAAATATGTGTAGGAAGATTAGTTAAATAACTTGAGCTTAACGCAAAGAGAATATATTAAGTCTTTAACCATAGTACTTTTGCTTTGAGAATGCAATCATTAATTATCCATCTTATCAAATGAACATTTATGAATTTAATTTGTCCGTTTGCCAAATGAGCAAATATAATTTTGTCCGTTTGACAAATGAGCATATATTTATCATCCATTTAATTGCAACTTGATTAAATAACTAAAAAATATGAATTGCATCATATACTTTTTACCTTTTGTTTATTAAGATAAAGTGAGTAGGTTTTAATGTTCAATTTAAAGTATAAATGTCACTGTGCGAAGTCGTGGAACTTTTATGCAAGATTATATGTGAGATAATTCAGTAACACAAATGTACTTACATATCTTGTATCGAGTCACAATTTGGGTGCTTTAAGGATGCTAATATATTGTTAAGTATAATGAATGAAAAGCGCTTAAATGTACAATAAGATAACATATATATTTTGTAGTGTTAACTTCTTTCATTCATCAAATCAAGCTAAGCTACTAGCGGATTATGTATTTAGCTTTGTGTTATGATATTTGTTAAAATATAGGGACTATGCATGCCTTGTGCACATTGTTTTGTTGGTATAAAAGTGATGTTTGCTCAAACTTTCTTATGCTAATGAAAATTCTAACTTCAAAATCTTTCTTTCTAATCTTATTTTTTAACTTGATTTAATTTCTGTCTAATCTTATTTTTAACTTGATTTAATTACTGTGTGGCATTATACATATATAGTTACAATATATATAGGCCATAGATTCAAATTCTAAATAAACTAGCAAACTTTTTTGCCCATTTGCCAAATGAACAATTTCTTTTTTTCTCATTTGCTAAATAAATAATTTTTTTTCTCATTTTCTAAATGAACAATTTGTGTTTTAGCTCATTTCCCAAATGAACATTTTTTTTAAATTCATAAATTTTAAATAAGAAAATTTTTGTGCAGTCAAAATGTATGAAGAGAGGGAAAATAAATAAATTTAAAAATAATCAAATTTATAATAATTACTATATTGCCATTACTATTGAAGAGGATATCAACCAATTGACTTTTTCTAATTTAATGGTTGTAAAAAGGTTATCAGTTTCTCACCTTAAGAAGGTTTTCAAAAGAACCTCACCCTTATATATATCAATAGTCATAAAATTTTTATACTCTATAAATAGACACTCATTTTGCTATATTTAAACATACTTTATAATTATCTTCTCTCTCTAATGTTATAAAAACTAGTATTTCAAGTGCTTAATATTATTATCAATTGCAAAAAAATAAATTTATAATTTTATAATGTGCATATGTTTTTCTAAAAATATTTTTCATCTTTAAGATTACTATTTATTTTATACTGTAAGTTGATAAATTTAGTGCTTAAAGTATTTTTCGTTGTGGTGTCAATTTGAAAAAAAAAAAATTAATGAAGTAATTGAGCAATTTATTGATTATTGGTTAATAAGTAAATTAAATTTAATTAATGAATTTTTTTTTGTCAATAATAATATTTATGAAATATTTATTGAAAAATATTATGGTAAATATGTGTATAAAATAAAACATATTTATTGAAAAATATTATGGTAAATATGTGTATAAAATAAAACTTTAATATTAAAGAAGAAAATGTTGTGAAGTATAGTGAAAAGTAAAAGAGAGTAGAGATGACACTTTTAGTTTTCTCATTAATGAGATGAAATCAAAAGTTTGTACACAAAAAATGATGATGTAAATGAGAGAAAAAGTATAGAGAGAGTTTAGTGAAATACTTTTTTTGACTACATATCATTGGAAATGCTTTTACACAATCCACAATATAAATAGAATGAGACAATGAGTTGTGATTTTAAATTTTTCATTTTTTAAATTGAAGTTATGTTAAAAAGATGAATAATACTTGGATTCATCTATGATAACAAGACAAAATATTACTTTGTATCACTAATTTAAAATATACTTCCTCCTTTTTTTTACTAACAATAATTTAATTTTTGCACTACTTATAAATTTGACTTTGATCTTATTTGGTGAATTGTCCTTATCAAAAAAATATAATCATGTAGGATCTTATTCATCTCGATATAATTTCAATTTATCAACATTTTATAATGTTTACTTATGTATATTTAATAATATTAACGGTTAAAAATATGCATTTGGCAAATATATTTTGAGAAATGTTACAATTCGTACCCCTCTATTCTTTTTGTTCTTCCAATATTTTCCATCTGGAAATTTCAAAATGATCTTCTCATATATAATCATTTTAATTTGGTATAATTTATTCTGACTAAAATAACTTCAATTGAATTAAAAAATTGGCGATAATACTCTCAATTTACATATGAATTACCCAGAATACCTCCACTAATCCTAGAAGTTTCAATCTTTATTTACTATAGACAGATTTTTAGATTTTTTAATGTAACAAACTTTATAAATTCCAATGGTTATTAAATGCATGTCCTATTTACACTTGTTTTTAATGAAATATGAATTTCTTTTTCAAGAAATTTTAAAGATATTTAATTATATATTAGTTTCTTCTCTAATTTCAAATGAAACCGAAAAAAAAAAACTAAAAGAATGTTTACTATATTTTCTTTAATAGAACAAATAAAATAACATATCACATGTGAAATGTCACCAACCAGATAGTTTTTCGGAGATGACTAGTCACTAATTCACTACCCCAAACTCCAAGTCAACTCGTCAACTCCGCCCTTAGCTTGCCCCACATTCCTGTTTCCGCGCACTATCTTCTCCGTGACTCCATCTAAAAATAAAATAAAAAATGCGCCCGTATCTATGCCCTCTCTACTCCTCCTCTGCTTTGACTTCCTCCAGTCTTTGTCCTCCCTAGCCCAATCAAACTCCTCCATATCCAACCCAATGTCGGAATCCTCTCTCTGACCCTCACTTCCCGGCGACATCCTCCGCCTACTACGACGGCCTCAACCATGCCGATCGACTCCCGCAGCGCCTTCTCCGACTCCAACGACATCAGCAATAGCAGCAGCATCTGCTGCGTCACCACCACCGCAACCGCCGCTGATATATCTCTCTCCACTACCGCCGACTCCGCCGCTCTCCTCCGCCTCTCCGAAAACCTCGACTCCTTATTCCTACCGTCCGACTCCAACTCCATCTCCTTCGCGGACGCCAAAATCGTCGCCGGAGACTCTCGCGAAGTCTCCGTTCATCGGTGTATTCTCTCATCGCGCAGTCCGTTCTTCCGCGCTCAGTTCGCCGCCAAACGAGAAAAGGCTAAGGAGAGGAACAAGGAGAAGGAGAAGGAGAGAGAGAGGACGGTGAAGCTGGAGCTGAAGGATTTGGCGGGAGATTTTGATGTCGGATTCGAGTCGTTAGTCGCAGTGTTAGGTTATTTGTACAGCGGAAAGAGTAGGAAGTTACCTAAAGGTGTTTGTGTTTGCGTTGATGATGATTGTTCTCACGTCGCTTGCCGTCCTGCTGTTGATTTCGCTGTTGAAATCATCTATTTGTCTCACAAATTCGAGATCGCTGAATTAGTTGCACTTTATCAGGTAATAATTTCATCGTCGTTCGATTCATTTTGATATTATGTTGATGAATTGAGTTTGAGTTGAAAATATGTTGGAGTCGTTGTTGTGTATTGAAGTAATGAGAAATTCGGATTTGATTGTCGTGTTACTAGTTTAATTACACTGCCGACGTGACTTGGAACTTGGTTAATTATTCCTGGACTAGATTGAGGTAGTGATCTTTTGTCACTTGAAGTTGTATGGAGAGAGTCAATTTTAGCTTAGGATTCAAGAACTATGTACATTGATGAAGCTTGATTTGCACTATCAAAGCGTCTATTGATCCTGGACGGAATAGATGAAATATGTTTTTTTGTTTAACGGAGTTGTATGAAGAAGTTTGATGTTTAGTTTAGGATTCAAGAGCTATGCACATCGGTCTAGCAAGTTTGACCTTTTAGTGCAAGTTTATATACTATTAAAACCCTTGTTTACACTGATTTTTCATACCTATTGAATTTGCTTTAGGTGTAGCTTTTGCGTTATGGCTTCTTATGGAGTAGTGGTTTACTTTTTTCTTCTACTGTTAATAACATTAGTTATCCTTTATTGTGAAAAGCAGATAGGCTTAGGGTAAAAGCTGCTATTGAGTTAGGCAGGGTTGGGATATTTAGGCATTAGTTTTAGGCGGTGTTAGGATACTAGGCCTTATATTTTCAGATTGTTGTATGTTGATTCAGATATTTGTTTGAGTTAGTAGTTGATGGTCTAATTTTGAGAATATGTTATAAAGGGTTGTGATCAAGTGTGAAAATGCACATTAAGTCTAGTACTTACCTTGGCTTTTATTGATGAATTTATGTATTTGGTGATTGAAGATTATTATAGGAAACATCTTCGGGCTGCTGCCTTATTATCTGAGATATATTTGAATTTGCTGAGATTAGCCTAACTTAATCATCTTAAGAAAGGGTCAAGCTTTGAATTTTTTTAGAAATAGTAATAACAAAATGTCAAATCAGCTGCAACAGTACGGTTTTACAGTTAAGGAAAGGTGTACATTTTCTAAGTTGGCGATATAACGATTTAGTGAAGTAGGAGGTGGCTTCGTGATACTGAGCAACGTAAGTGCAAGCCTTTAGTGATCTAGTTTTAGCTCATGAAAAAGATAGAACGAGATGTAGTTTCTTTTTGAAATCTGGGATCTGGCTTTAAGTGAGATCCTTATTTACATAATTCTATATCTGTGACAACTTCTGAACAGCTTCACTTAAAGCAGTGAAGATTTGGATGGAAAATAGGAATTTTCTTTTTCCAAGCCACTTATGACTTTGTATAGAGTGCTCGGAGTTAAACTAATGGGAATATTATAGATCAAGGGAGCTTCCTTTAATTCTTTCTTTTGACATATTTATCTATAAGAAATGCATTTGGAGTCCTCTGAAAGGTGGGTTCTCAGCTGAAGTTCCTTCAATTCTTTTAAGCCAATATTAGGAATCGGACCTTGGTAGTGTTGAGAAAACATTGTGCTAATGATGATTTTCGATTGGATGGCGTTAACCTGAAGATAAACATAGCTTTTTTTGGATGTCAAAACCTTTTTCCAAATATTATTTTTCTTTAAATATAGAAGCTTAAAGTCTTATACATTTTACTGATGCGAGTAAAGCTACAAAGGACGGTTGGAGTCCACTGTAATTGCAGCACCCACCATTTACTTGCACAATATCTGACTCTCTTTAGAATGAAGCAGGGAGACTGGCTCGAAAGGCATTGGGAGCATACTTAAGAGATTGACCAAACTTACTTTAGGATAAGGCACCTCATGAAGGCGAACAACTTGATGGTTACTCCCGCTATCCCAAATTACTTGACACACTGTCCTTATTGCTTGACACACTTCTATTTCTTCTTTAAATGGCATGAACCAATCACTTTTTTTTTTTATTATTGTTCTCATTTCTTTTGGACTACTTTATGTACTACTTTCCATAAAAACATTAGAAAAATGACATACCCCACCCGCACCTTTCAAAAAGCAAAGGTCCCACAACCTAATATTTAGAAAAATACCTTCTACAAACTATCACTCAATAAAATAGAAGTCAATTAATTCTGTTAAATTTTAGTGTCGGTTTAAGTGTATCAAGTAATCTTTGACGGAGGGAGTATTTGATAAAATGACATCGATGTTGCGCATGTTGGTTGACTCCATGGGATTTGAGGTATATCTTTGGCCATTAACTTAGTCTGGGTGATTCCTTAGGAGGACTATTTTCTAAGGGCAGCAGATTCAAGATTAAGTGCTTAAGAAGATGGTGCAATAGTAGTTAGGAGCCTAATTCAAGAAATTTACCAGCTTTTTACGATTGAGAGACATATGTCTATAAATATTGCTCTTGTATCTTGGCAAAAATCACTGACCAGCAGATTAAAATAAATACTATTCATCCATTGAACAAAATGGAGTTTAAAGTTGGGGACACAATAGGATAATTAGGTAAGCTAATATTTATTCACAAAGTCTACTTTTGGGAAGTCAACATTTAGGAAAATAATTCTGACTTTTTAAACTTGATGCTAAACCAAATTATGGTGAGTTAAGGCGGCCTTTAAGTTGTCCTTGGATTTATGTTGACCATATTGTCTCTCGTATTTCATTTTCCTTAACATATTGTTGGAGATTGCCATGGGAAAGCCTGTTGTTAACTTATGCTGTGAGTTTTTCAAATGAGGTGTTGGTTATCCTTAGAAGGGATCATTGCTTGATTCTGTATTGTTCATCCCCAATGGTTCAGGGGATTATGATGTTTGGCTATACTAGTTTCTTGTTGCTCAGTATCCCTATTCTAACTGATAGCTAGAAATTCGAGAATTACTTCTTATTTTTGGTAGTAAGCAGTTTCCTCTGGGGCTCTTATTGGAAAATGGGAGATTCACTTGTTTATGCTTTGAGTGTAAACGTTCTAAGGGCTCTTAGTGGGAAATGGGAGATTCACTTATTTATGCTTTGAGTGTAGACTTGTTCTTTCCTATTATCAGGAAGTGGATTACATTTAGCTGTATTTTGCAATTGTGTGGTCTATATCTCTAACCAAGTGGGAACTTGAGCTGAATCTTAACTATTGACCCCATGTAGCTCATGAGTTGTCTCATCTCATTATCGCCCAATAGTATATGGGTTATTTGATTATTGATCTATCTAAAGATGAACAGGCATGTATTCAGAACAAAACTCTATGAGGATTTGACTTCATATCACACAGTTGAATCCCTTGCCCCCTTAGATTTTGGATTTTGAATTCCTCTTTTGGAGCTCCCCTAAGTTGATAACTCTGCTAAACATCTTTTATTCTTGTGACTTCTTTTTTTTTTTTTTTTTTTTTATGCATTTGGATGTAAAATAGATGAAGATTGTAGAATAATAATAGCTCACCACAAACCTAGAATGTAGTCTTAAATCATCTTCGGTGAATTGAACTTTTGGTATTAGATTGACATGCTTGCTGGTTGTAACATCATCTTTGCAAGTCCTACTTGGGGAAGGTGTTGTTTTTGAGGCTATGTGATACTGATTGCTAATTATTCACATATATTGACCAGTAAGCCCTCCATCCGCTATTGTTTTATGTGTTTATGTAAAATAAAAAAAGTCAGCATATTTCATTTGTTTTGAGGCCCTTATTTTCCACCATCTCCATTTGTAATTGTGGCGATTCATATGCTCCTCTATACGATAAATCAGAAATTTATCAAATACTGGGAACATTTATGGAAGTTAATTTTCAAATAATAGTGAACAGGAGTAGTTTGAGGATGGTTGTTCTCTGAATGCTGAGTTTATAAATTTATTTCTATGTTAGATCATAATGGTAAAGTAATTTTTATCGACAAGGTTGCTCTGGGATGTTGGCCTGGGTTTTCACATTGCATTATTAGCAATCAGTACATCTTCAATTTTGTTGGCACTATATCATCCTAATAACTATTATGCTTGCAGAGGCACCTCCTAGAGATTCTAGACAAGGTTGCACCAGATGACGTTCTACCTATGTTATCTGTTGCTGAAATTTGTGGAAATATATGTGAAAGATTGCTTGAGAGGTGTGTTGACAAAGTTGTGAAGTCTGATATTGATGTTACCACCCTTGATAAATCTTTGTCACAGTCTATTGTGAAACGAATAATTGACATGCGTAAGGAGCTTGGTTTAACTGAGCCTGGATATGTCGAGTTTCCTGATAAGCATGTGCAGAGAATACACAGAGCTTTGGAATCTGATGATGTTGAGTTAGTTGATATGCTTTTAAAAGAGGGCCATGCGACTCTAGATGAAGCTTATGCCCTTCACTTTGCTGTGGAACATTGTGATCCCAAGACCACCACAGAGCTTCTTGAGCTTGGGCTGGCAGATGTTAATCTTAGAAACCTAAGGGGTTACACTGTGTTACACATTGCAGCCATGAGAAAAGAGCCTAAGATAGTTGTATCCCTATTAACTAAGGGAGCCCATCCATCTGATACTACACCAGATGGAAGAAATGCATTGCAGATAGCTAAGAGACTAACAAAGTTGGTAGACTTCCTTAAAACTACAGAACAAGGGAAGGCCTCGCCCAAGGAGCGGTTATGCATTGAAATACTGGAACAAGCTGAAAGAAGAGAACCTTTGCTAGGGGAAGGTTCTGTTTCTCTTGCAAAGGCTGGGGATGATCTGCGTATGAAGCTATTATATCTTGAAAATAGAGGTATATTATGTTTGAATATACGAATTTATACTTTATAAAATACTCAATAGTGTGTGATTTAAAGTTTGGTCTTGTTTTGGTGGGGTGAAGTAAGAACTTATATCAACATGAATTCAGGATAATACAAGTCTTAGAATGTATGTTAAAATTTTTTTTGCCACTTTTTTATGTAAGGTTCTTTCTCACAAAAATTGTATGGTCTATGAAGTACGTTCAAAGTCCTTTCTAACAAATTTTCCTAAATACAATTGAACCCAATTAGTGGGAGGTGCACATTGTGCACCTTGTCCAAAACTACGTCGTTTTGGTTGTTTGGATTTACACCAAAAAAAAACTTCCAAAACTAATTCCTAGACTTGTCTCTTATGAGTTCGAAATTGATGGTTACAATATGATGATGAAGCTTGGTTTTAATTCCTTGATTTTGGGCCATATTATTTAATTTAGATATTTTTTAAGAGGATTATTTTAAGAGAAAATTATAGAGCTTTTGTCAACGGTGAGTTCTTCCATTGTCGTAGAATATGCTACATAGGATATTTTAGATGATAACAAAGCTATTACTGTAGTGATTTAGTGAACACACATCAGGTACACAATGGATATTACTAATTATTGAATGAACCTTCCTAATAATACTAATGTACAGTTAGTAATGGTGAAATGAACATTCCCAACAGTACCACTATACAAATAGTATTAATAAAATGAACATTAGTACTCATTATCTTTTGGGTGTTCATATACTCCATACAAGAAATCATGTAGTAGTTTTTTTTAGTAATAATATGCTAAGCAATTAGAAAGAGAAAGAGATGAGAGGTGGGTGGTTATGGTGGTAGTTAGTTTTGAAGTCTTTTATTTCAATTTTTTATTTTTTGTTTTTTTTTTCGTGGAAGGCTAATATATCAAAATAAAGTTTTTGATGAGGTGCACTGTGTGCACCGTGCACATGAGTGCACCATCAAATTTGGGCAACCCAACCCATCATCGAGTCAGGGAAACAAAGCAACACACCTTATAGAGTCCTGGGGAGGTTTTTTTTTCTTTATTTGCAAGAGGTATACTAATAGCTACTGCTCTAAAATAATCTCAGCAAGTATACTTGCACCTGCAGTAAATGCTATACAAATCCACAAAACCCATAAATGCTGCTGCACTAATCATTGTAAATTAGTGATTACCTTCAAGCGAGCAGATAGATTATTAAGGTGCCAGCAGGTCTTTACAAACAGAATTAGACCTGTAAGTCTGCTACAATTAATTATTGTGGAGGAAGCAGCCTCTAGTTCATTTTGGTTTCGACGTTCTTGGTGCACTGAGGTTTCAGTTTATGCATGTTTTTTGGCAACACGTTTGTAGTTGGACCCTATACTTCTTTAGTGAATTGCTCTCCCCCGAACACCCCCTCCAATCACTTTTCATTCACAGCAGAAAATAGAAGTGTGAGTCATCAGGTGATAGAAATGATATTAATGTTCTTTTGTCTTGCTGTTTTTCTGAAACTGTTGAATTACATCACAAATTTGTCTTTGGTTATTGTAGTAGCCAAGATGGGATCTGCAACCAAAGATTAAAATTCTCATGTTAAGATGAAATTCCATCGTATTTGGGTAGGAGTGATGCTGACTAACTGTAGTGTATGCTTTCAGGGATATTGGAAAGTTACGGGATGCAACCCTTCTGGCTTTATCTTTTCTCTTTCCAATATTCTTTATAACTTCTGTGTATTAGGATTTTATTGAGTGGTTAGATGACAGTAGTGGAACTGAGCAAAAATTCATGCACACATGTTGTGATATGTGACATGCCAATGCAATAACGTATTGTTTTAGATTCTCCATTTTTTATGTGGTGAATGAAGTTAACAGACACACATGTTGCTATTTTCTGAAGAAAGTCGTAGAGTTCTTGCTGACAGTTATCTCTTTTATTCTTTTCCTTTTAGTGACCATCCTTTTCCGTCTGCCTTTCTCCCACATTTTGGTCATTTCTTATTAATTATCTTAATTATCATTATGTGTTTTCCTCTCCAACATTTTCTGTTACAAATTTTTCTTGCGACTAGCCTTGTATTGACTGTGTTTTGACAGTATCTAATGTGGAGTTGGATTTTGTTTTTCAGTTGCACTTGCACGACTTCTTTTTCCAATGGAAGCGAGAGTTGTTATGGATATTGCTCAAGTGGATGGTACTGCTGAATTCACACTGTCAAAGAATATAGGTCATGCACAAAGAAACTCTGTGGACTTGAATGAGTCCCTCTTCATATTGAAAGAGGAGCATTTGGAAAGGATGAAAGCACTATCTAGAACTGGTAAACTGAGCATGAAATAATTTTTTGGTTTTTTATACTCTTCTTTGTCAGGGTACCTTGATACCTTATCTTGCTGCCGGTGAGTCATGATATTTGATTGGCTAATGTACTGCTACTTTCATTTATATTTTACTATGGAGATTGAAAGTTGTGCATCAATTTACTAATGTTGGGCAAAGCTTGCAAATTTGAAGACAGTTTTAGAGATGTCTTCAAGTTTGCAACCCTGCACACCTTAATGAACAATGTGGATCTGCCACCGGCAAAAGACAAATGCTGTACTCCGTACTGTCATTTCACTGTTGTGCTTGCTTTAATTGATGTTTAAGATGGAACTGAACTTTGTTGAATTACTATCTTTATGAGTTAATTAGAGTTGCCTTGTTGAGATATGAGGACATGTTTGTGGACTGGAATTACAGTACTTGATTGGTTTTGCAGTTGACCTTGGGAAGCGTTATTTTCCCCGGTGCTCTGAGGTTTTAAATAAGATTATGGACGCTGATGATCTTTCACAGCTTGCATATCTTGGAAAAGATACTAGAGAAGAACGTCAAAGGAAGCGAAAAAGATATCAAGAACTACAAGAAACTCTTATTAAGGCTTTTACTGAGGACAAAGAAGAGTTTGACCGTTCCACTATATCATCATCTTCATCATCGGCTCCGATGGGGAAGCCTTATGGTAAGACCAATTTTAAAAGACCACTCCTTGGCAGCTGAAAGTCATACATGTCAATTGTCATCACCTGTATAATATATGTGTATGATAATTTTTCTTTTTTCTCCTTTTTTTGGCCTTCTTTTGCAATCACTTCTGGTCTGTTTTATAAATTTTGACCAACTGATTGATTAGCTATTACACGATAGAACTGTATTCTATACATCTTGTAAGATTATAGTTGTATCAGATTTAGGGACTTCCCTCGAGGTACATACGATTCGGAGAGATGAGTTACTCCTATCGTATTACAAGAGCCAATGCCCACCATATTGCAAGAATGAATTAAGGTACGCATTTTTGTTCCTTATTAAAAAATTTAAAACATTTTGTACTGGATATTGTGCTCTCGGTGGGGTAGGCTGGTAGCTGGTTTATCCTCATTTATACAACAGTTTAAGAGTTAATAGTTTATTAAGATCTTTATTAAGCCTTATTCTGGTTTAGTTATGAGACAAACTTTGGTGTCTTAGTATAAAATAAAGAATCCGAGCTAGTTTCCTGAGCTTTCTCTTATCAGCAAAGGGATCGGATTTCTTTTTGACTCTGGTTTGACATTTAAGCTTCCATACACTAGTTATTTCATGATATTCCACTTAGCTTACAACTCTTCTACCAAATCAGAGAACTGACCATTGGAACCTGCCAAGCAAATCCCACACATGCGATAAACAATATTTTTTTATATATTTTTTTTATATATGTAAAGAGAGTCACAAGGGATGAGATTTGGAATTTCACCCTCAAAGACTTGACTAACAAAACTAGTTAGCATCCATACTGAAATTGTGTTTTTTAACCCACACAATTGAACGCTTGTGCAATTGGAAACTTATCAGGATTGTATATATGCATCATGAGTCCTTCCTCAAATCTACCCCACCTTCTTTAAGGGAAGTCTTGGGTTTGAACTCAATCAGGAGAAATGTTGTGCTCTTGGGAATTGGGGGCTGAATGATAGGTTATAATATGTGCCCTAATAGTAGATTTTTTTCACTTATAAATTTCTTCACCTAAATTTAAGGATTGATTGGCAACCAAATTTATTTTTTTGTAAAATAAATTACTATGATGTATACACTGCTAATAAATTTATTTTATTTAAGCTTATTATTTTATTTATCTAAATTATTTTGTGAAAAAGTAAAAATGTCTAAAATAATCTTAAATTGTAAGAGAAAATGTAAAATTTATGTTATCTTAAATTGTTTTGATAAATTTAATTTATTTTCACTAAATTTATTTTATTTTTTACTAATGATATTAAAATTTTTTAAGGATTTTAATCAAAATAAAATTATATTTGACAATCACTTTTGACTACTACTAGAACAGTACATGGCTACACTCTTAACATCGATTCTGTAGTTGAAATGCAATGTGTACACGTCGAAGCTTTTTATTTTTTCGAGGGACCCACTTCTCTCGGGAACCTACGTAATGCTACAAGCCTACAAATAGACTCCTCAACACTTTCTTTCTTTAGTATAAAATACAAATCAAATGATAACAGAATAAATATTACCAAGCTTGTCTTAATAAAGATTTTTTTTTTTCCCAAAAATCCATATGATTGAATAAAATTTTCTTGAACAGAACCACTAATCTACTATGCGCAATTTACGACTAACGCTGATAGTATATTTTCCTCAATTATTCTTATTATGATCAACTTATATAAATCAAGAGCCAGATGGAACTCTTAGTGTCCCCGGTATGGTGGAGAGCAGAAGCAGAGGAAGATGAGAAAGTGTTAGATTTCAGGAAAACTCTCTTAAACTGGAGTGTGCATTGATCAATATTTATATGTTTACAGCGACTGTTCTAGGTAGTCTAGAAAACTTAATATGATAAGGATATATATTCACAAAATCTATCCTATACAAAATTTATCCTGAATATGCTATCTGTCACACCCCTGCAGTCATAGTGGGATGAGGTCATACGCTATGACTAGATTTAAAATCTAAAAATATGTCTCGAGGTAGTCTTTTTGTGAAAATATCAGCAAACTAAAATCTAGTAGGAACATATAAGACCCTCGCATGACCCAAAGCAACATTTTCACAAACCAAATAAATATCCATCTCCACATGTTTGGTGCGCTGGTGTTGAACTAGGTAGCTAGACAAGTAGATGGCACTGACATTGTCACAATACAAAATAGTAGCCTAATGAAGTGGACAATGTAGCTCAAAAAGAAGA
Organism: Dysphania ambrosioides; assembly: GCA_026401315.1. Lineage (NCBI taxonomy): Eukaryota > Viridiplantae > Streptophyta > Magnoliopsida > Caryophyllales > Amaranthaceae > Dysphania > Dysphania ambrosioides. Next base: position 6,800,829 of record CM048667.1, read on the forward strand.
TTACAGTGCCAACATGCCTCGGAGAAAACATTTGTGACGCCTCTATATTCACCCTCTGCACTCGAACGGGATAAAGTAGGCTCGCGCTTAGATGATCAGGAGATCAGGTTGTCTCCAAGAAAGTAACAGTAACCCGAGGTAGAGCGACGAGTGTCAGGACAATCTCCCCAATCAGTGTCAGTATAAGTAATCAACTGGGTTGGAACAGAAAGATATAGATGTAGAACATGATCAATGGTACCTTGAATGTAGCGCAAAATACGCTTCAAAGCATCAAAATGAGAATCACGCGGATCATGCATAAAAAGACGCACCTGTTGTACCGCACAAGCAATATCAGGTCTGCTAAAATGCGGTATAAAGTAGGGTTTCTATAGGCTAGACCAAAATTGGCACTGAGTTTGGACATTGTGTCAACTGGAGTGGCTGCAAGTTTATAAGAGCTCATGCCGGCACGTTCTAAAATCTCTTGGGCATTCTTTTGCTGTGAAAGGAACATATAAGAGGAAGTGCGAGTTACTGTAATCCCCATAAAGTAACTCAAAGGACCCAAATCGGGCATAGGAAACTCGGTCTATAGATGATTAATAATCCTACACGCAATTCATCAGAGGAGGTGGCTAGAATGATATCATCAACATAGAGAAGTAAATATGCCATAGTATTATCCTATTGAAAAATGAAGAGAGAGTTGTCACTCTTAGCAATTACAAATTCGATTTTGACTAAGAAAGTTGCAAAGCGGTGGTACCAAGCTCGAGGAGCTTGTTTCAACCCGTATAAAGCCTTGCGAAGGCGAAAGACATAAGAGGGTGTCCTCCGATCAACAAAACCTAGAGGCTGGTGCATATAAACAGTTTCCTGCAAATCTCTAAGCAATAAGGCATTTTTAACATCAAGTTGATGAATTGACCATTTTGTAGCCATGGAAAGATTGAGAATTGTGCGAACGATAGCCGGTTTGACGACCTCGGGCTAAATGTTTCATCACAACCCACACCAACTTCTTGCGACCTACCATCACAGACAAGACGAGCTTTGTGCCTCTCAAGGTCACCATTAGACTTGTATTTATATTTCAATAACCACATGCAATTAACAATGTTCACCCCCATAGGCTTAGGTACCAAATCCCAAGTCCCTACTTCAATGAGAGCATTATATTTGTCATGCATTGCCGCATTTCAGTTGGGGTCAGCAAGGGCAGATATATATGACTTAGGGAGCGATGATGGTTGAGGGGTGGTGGTTAAGTTTGCTATGTTACTTAGGGTTAGGTTTAAAAATGTCATGTTTACTTCGAGTCACATAAAGAGAGGGAGGAGGGGGTCGAGTGGGTTGAAAAGAAGTCATACCACATAAGGGAGTAGGTCTGTATGTGGGTTGGGGATAATAGGAGGTAGGGGAAGAAGGCTCATCATGAGGAGTGTGATGGCATTGATGAGTCAAGTATGGTTGTCAGGGAGGAGTGAGGATGGGGCTAAGAGCCAAATACTCAAGAAAACTGTAGTCTAATTTTTGAAATTGTGAGAGGTCTTGAAAAGGGAATGTAGTTTCATCAAATGTAACATGTTGGGAGATAATTAATTTATTAGTAGACAGGTCTAGACATTTGTAACCTTTGTGGTTCGTGGGATAACCCAAAAAGACGCATGGAGCTGACCGCGGGGCTAGTTTATAGGGAGTCGTAGTTGATAGATTAGGAGAACATAAACAACCAAAAACCCAAATGTGATCAAAAGCGAGGATTTTATGAAATAGGGCATGAGATAGAATGTCATTGGCTATGGCTTTGGTAGATAAAATATTTAGAAGGTAAGTTGCCGAATCCAAGGAGTCTACCCAATAGGATGGTGGGATCAAAGCATGAATTAGGGAAGTGCGAGATCTATTATTAAGAGTACGTATCATGTGTTCGGCCTTCCCATTTTGTGAAGAGGTGTGCGAATAATAGAAGCCAAAAACTATTTCGTTATTCACACAAAACCACTTAAAGGCTTCATTGTCAAATTCTCTCTCGTGATCACATTGAAATGAGTTTATGGGTCTTTCAAATTGAGTTATAGCATAGGCTTTAAACTTTAGAAAGAATTGGATCACTAGAGATTTTAATTTCAATGGAATAGTCCACACAAAATGGGTAAAATCAGCCTACGGTACCAAATAGAATTTGTGACCATTAATGCTACGAATAGGTGAGGTCCACAAATTAGCATGAATAATTTAAAAAGCTATAGAAGTTGAACTATTGGAATTCTGAAATGGCAAACCCATATGTTTTCCTAATTGACAAGAACTGCAAATTATGGAGTCTGGCTTCTTACTATAAGAAATAAGATTTCTAAACCTAAGAAGCTTAAATTTGGCCTGCCAAGGTGGCCAAGGCGATCATGCCAAGGTGGGGCAGTGAGAAAGGTAGCAAGTCATGTGTCATTGGTAACAACATATATAAGCCCCCTAAACTATTGCATCTCCTTAGTACCTTCCCCGTATGAAGATTCTTCACGGAAAACCCAAAAGGATCAAACTCCGTCTTTTAAGGGTTATGTTTATGGGCTTAATTATGAGCTTAATTAAATTCATCTTTTAAAGTGTTATGTTTATTAGGACTTTAATGGGTCAAATTAGGTCAATAATGAGCCAATAGTTTTTATTGCTTTATACACTATTGAGTAATTAATATTTTTTACTTACTTGTCAATAATCTATTACCAAAAATTAAAGGTGATACACACAGTATCGCCCTCCATAGATAGAATTATACTCTCTTTGCACTAAACCGACCTAACTTGGCCCATTTTGTATATTCTTTGGCCATGCCCGACTCAACCCATCCCAACCCAACCCGTTTTACATGTGACTCATCCCAACTCTAACCCGCCATAATGCTAAGTTCGAATTTCCAAACGCATGATTTCACCTAGAAGGCTAGAACCAGAGAGTAGTCATATATACACAAAAATATGATACAAAAATACAAATCAACATTTCTACCTCAAAAAACTATGGCTTAAATAAGAAATCTCTACATTGTAAGTAAAATATGCCTGAAATTACAGTGAAAAATAACTACAGATGCTGTACATATTTTCTTTATAAACTACTGAATCTCAAGGTTCTCCAACCATCCGAAAGAGATAGTGTTTTGGTTTCCGCTGTATGCCTGTATTTGCCATTTTGGTGACCTACTGTCCTGCTCAACAAAGACGAACATCAGGTTAATTCCAACATATCAACGATAAAAGTAGTAAAAACAAGTGCAAGACTTATTTTTACCTGTTTGACAAGCTATTTCACCCACGTTTGCAATGCTAATCAAGCTGGATGGCTTAGGCTTAATACAATCCTCAAACTCGTGAACATACTTGGTTTGATCAACACCTAGTAACGCCTCTTTGTTGTCCTCACATATCCCATCATCTGCCATTAGCTCCCACAGTATGTAGCTGCCAGAAGACGAGCCAGGACTTCTAATCTCGGATGTCAAGTTTGATTTCTGGTCCGGCATTGAGCTAGGGCCTAAATCAATGCCCAGGGAACCAAGAAACGAGTATGCTTCTAGCTGAGCAGCAGACATTTCTGCCTTACGGCATCGATCAAGATCAGCATTTTGTATAACATCCTTCGCCAAAAAAGAGTCCACGATAGTTTCACTTGAAGCCAATGGGCGTTTCTTATGTACATCACCACCCAAAACTTTCTTCTGCCTGTAGCTCTGGAGCAGCTGCTGAAATGAGGAAGTTTCTTTCATTGCCTTAGCAAGGAGCATCATGAATTGCCGCTGCTTCCACTCTACAGACTTTAAACGCTCTCCCAACGCAGCCAAGCACGTATGCGAGTTGTGTTGTTGAAGCTTCAGATCAAGTATCTCAACTTTCATGGCTTCTTGTTCTTTCTTGAGGTTTTCTATTTCAGTCTCTTTTTGGTGCAACAATCTACCATGGTTTCGCCTCTTAATGGTCTTCAGCAAATGCTTCTTGCCCTTTTGAAACCCTGGATTTGCAAACTCCCATCTATCAAGATGGACTTTTCGGAATCCCTGTATCAAGTACAATAGTGCAAGACAAAACCAAATATTAGGACACAAAATCTCAATCCATCTAAAAATTGAAGAACTTAATATATATGACCAACAACATCATATTTTCTACAAATCTATAAACCAATAGAAAATCAATCAATTCTTTTATATACTTATTGGACGTGCCATATATATATAAACTAATTGATTCACCTAGTTCATCCAAATAGGGTTTTAAGATACTATAATTAATCAATGGGCTAATAAAATCAATGCTTTTATAAACTCTGTACTTATTAGACTAGTAATTATAAGTAAATTTAATTGATATATCGAGCTGATCATCAAGTTCATCCATATGGGCTAATAAGATACTATAATTAACACAATCAAACTTGGCATAAAATCAGCAGCCTAAAATGCAATATTTTAAAACACTATATTACAGGGAAGATCTAGAGCAGTCTATAAATAACTAATCACCCAAACAATAAAATAATAATAATAATAATAATTTAAAGAACCCATATACTTAAATAAGTGTATTAAGCACATGAACCATTACTTATCAATAGAAAAAAACAAAAACAAAAAAATGTACGTGATCCATTTGAAAATTGGATCTACATACTCTTTAAACAAATAAAGACAACTAACTACTCTCTCCTCGTTGTTCTTCCCAATTTTTATTTAATATATTTTAAATTAATCGTAAATTTTATATTAATTTTAAATATCGCTATGTATTTATAAAAATTATAAAAAATTGATATTTAAAAAAAATCTGTGTAACAGAGATACCACTAACTAAGTATAATTTAATATCTCGTATAATTTTTTTCTTATAGGCTAGGAATAATTTACGGTCATGTCATATTTTTGCTCTAAAATATGTAGATTTCAAACGAAAAAAACATAGTGAGTATCTAAACATCATGCTGTTATTTATGTGTTGAGATCAAATCCAGTCTACCTTATTAAGATTTTAATATTTGCTACTCACAGTACACCAAACTAAAACAAAAACAACAGCAATCACTTAATAACAGAGATACCACTAACTAAGTATAATATGAACCAAAAAGTGGATATGAATTAGTGACTTACATAAGTGTTAAGCTGACGAACAAAACTGGAGAAATTTGAGTGTTTAAAAAACTTATGAAGCAAATCAGAGGAGAATTTGTGCTGATCCCAAACAATAAAACTGTCTAAAGTACCGCCCCATGATACAATCGAGTCACAATCCGGATCATCCACCATTTCATACGTCTTACTCAGAAAAGGGGGAGGTCTCATTTCTTGTAAACTCATCAATGGATTCGGCATCTCCATCACTTCATCTTCTTCTTCCTCTTTCACTCTCACAACATCAACATCAACCTTCTTTTCAGCGCCGCCGATTCTACCGCTGAATTGCACCCCGAGTGATGACTCGTTTTTGGGTTCCATGATTAGCATAAAGAATTTCAGAATGAGAAGATAAGGGTTTTTCTGGGGATTTTTTTTTTACTTTACTGGTAATTTTCTATAAAATTTTTTGATGATTTTTCTTGAATTCTTTTGGAATTTGAGAGCGAAGGGGTGAAGAGATGGAGGTGTCTAAAAAGGGGGAGGGGGGAGGTGTTAGAATGGGGAAATGGCTAAAAGAGATGTTAAGTGTCCATCTAGAAGCGGCGAGGACATGCCATTTGTTGGAACTATACGGTGTGTGATTTTGGAGCTCTTTTTCATTTTTCTATCAATAATCTATTTCTATTTATGAGATTTTAAAAATTTAATCACAAATTTTCTTCATAATATAATAAATATTATATTTAAATAGAATCTTATTGATAAAAAAGTAAAAATTTATTCTTTTTTTAAAAAATTTCGATTACATTGGTTTGATTTGGTTATACACCCTTTTTTAATTTTTGGCCCATTTAAGTTTTTTTTAGTATTTTAAACGATTTAAAACGTTTTTATCTTTAAATTTGTAAAACAAAAAAAATAACCAAAACTTAATCTTTTACAATTTTACATTGAAATATATGTTATAAGATCCAACTTAAATATATTTATTTCTTATAAGAAAATAAAAATTTATAATTAAATACATTAAACTTCAACTTATTAAAAAAATCTAGCAAGGATAAAAAGACTAGAGAATACATTGAAATCATTTCGAACCCTGCTCTGTACTTGGGTAGGTGAAAAGGGGTTCATACTTTCATCAGGATAGGAATTGATTTTGCTTGGGACGTTGCACTCTTTTTAGCCGCTTGGGCTGGCGATGTTGATTGGACTTCACTAATCAGTAATCACTAGTAGACTACCACGACTACCAGTACTGTTGTACCCTTGGATTCTTGGATAGGAATCATAGGAGTGGATATAAACTCGTATCTGATGAATGATGATCCGTCCTATATACATGATATCTATATCTCTATGTGTATTTAACTTGGTTTTTAAAATAAAAAAAGGTAAATTTCAGTGCACTGTAAGATAAACATGGACAAGTCAAATACACTGCTTATACTAGCTTAGAACAATTGAACGCAATCATTTTGCAAGTGAGATAATTCCTTAGTTCATAGATCGCAATGTCGCATTACAAAACAGAAGAGAGGTATAAATGCCTGGGAGTTGGGCTTAAGACAAAATCATTAACCCTAGATAACATAAATACTCAATGCAATAGCCTACATTGGACAGTCACTATTTACATTGTTTAGATGTATTATTAAATGTCAACACTCCAAAGCCATCAAGGACTGGAATTATTGACTAGCAAGAGACGTCCTATATGGCTGGCTGAGCTAAGCAAAGCCATTGTCAAGCAAACATGTAAAACAAGACCTGAGAATAATGTCACTACTAGAAAGAGTATGTTTCACAAACCTATATGGATTCAATTGACATAATTATATGCGATTAGGTAAGCGGGGTAATCTCTAAATATTAAAATGAAGGCAACTTTGTTCGTTATTTCTTATCTATAGATCTGATCTACAATCAGGGATTTTTGGAGAGTTCTACTCTGTAATTCATGTCTAAAGAGTTTTTGCCATATCTAAAGGAATCCTAATGTCTCATGGTAATTGTGTACTTCTATGCACAACTCAACTAAAAGTCACTATAACTTCATATGTAGCAAAGGACCTGTATGGACAAAACATGGAAGTGGAACACTAAATTAGTACATGAACCTCAACTTTGGGGGCTCATATATTACTACCTCCATCCTACCAATTTAGAACATTTTTGTCTCCAAAATCATAAAATATTAAATTGTAAAAACTTAATATTCTAAAATTTACATTAAAATATCCAATAAAATACTCACTTAAATACATTATTTCTTAATAGATGAGAATTTATCATTAAATTTTTTTTAACTTTGACTCTATAAATATAAATAGATCAAATATAAAGAGAAAATCAAAATTTTAAAACTTGGACTCAATAAATATAAAGAGCAAATATACACCTAACCTAAGTTTCGTAAATAGACTTTTTCCGTGGCCATCAATACGTATCAAAAAAATCTCTTATAGCTGCGGATAAATGACAATTGTGTCCCATTTCTGGATAGACATGAAGTCAGATCAGTAAACTGAGCATATAATCATATCATATAATAACAAGGTTTACATAAAGCACGATGTAAAAGAAACAAGAAACATGAAAAGCACAAACTGGCAAATTAATGTACATATGATAAGTTACAAAAAAATAGCAATCCCTTTTGTCCTGCCGAATTTACAGGAGGTATCCCAGTTACAAACCCCACATCTTCAAGATATTCACAGATCCAGATCTGGTTGGTCGTTACAAGTTAACAACAAATTGATAAACAAATTAAGATTTGACGTGCATCTAAACTCCTTAACCTCACAGATTAAGGTCCATTGACCTCTGTACAACAAAATAATTCAAATGGCTAAGACTAGAGCACGACGGACAATCCTTTTCAACATAAAGCAGTTGACAAACTGTTCAAATACCAACAAAATAGATCACTCACGCCAAACAATCTGAAGTCAGCACATGAACAAATAATATATGTGCTTTCCTCAATCAAAGGAGGCAAAAGAAACTGGCCTGAACGTATATTGACTGTCCCTCTGTAAGTGTGGAAAACTTTACTTCGGTGAGTTAATGAAACATTATCGTTCTTCTTCAAGGACAGATGACAGCCAATTTGACAAGGATAAATAAATCTCAGTTTGAAGGTCTGGAGACAAAGCCAGCGGCGTAACAGTAACCTGTTATCCCAAAGACACATGTTCATCAAATAAATTAAAGATAGGTGGTGTATATCATTATTTAATACAACGATTGAAACTCACAAAGCCATTCTGTAACGCTTTGAAATCTAATTCATCATCCGCATCTTCTTTCTCCTCATCCAAAAACTGCATATTAGGCAAAGAATTTGTTCACAATTAGCTACAAGAACCAAGTGATGGGACAACTTCTGCTGAAGCAAACAGTTCATAGTTTCATTTACATACCTCAAGGCGGTAATGTTTTCTAATAGTTTCTTGGGTATTTGATTTCCCTGCTACCCCAACAGATTCAACCTCTACTGTCTTTCTATTTGTATTCAGCCTGCGTGCTGCACCCTGGAAAACAAGAAACAAATATGCCAAGAAAAAAAATCACATCTAGACAGCATAGCACCATCCAATGAAACAAACACTCAGAAAAAGTACTCACAGCTGCTGAGGCATCTCGTCCCAGCTGAGCAAGCTGAATGCCAAGGCTTTGCTGATTGGCCAGAAAATTCATAGCAGCAGGGTGTCTGTAAGAAGAAACAGCTCGCCAGGATAGACTAGATCTCCACAAACTCTGCTTTGTCAATCTGAAACCCTGCCAAGTATAGCAAACAAATATAGCAAGAAAATCAACATAGATAATCTAATTAACACAAAATGGGAAAAGCTTCACTAATCCAAAGCATGCAACACAGTAGCATGCAGAAAAAATCTAAATCAGCAACTAGATATCAATATGAAGCTCATAGATTTAAAATGATATACGAGTGATATTAGCAATGATTTTCTGAAAGAATGAAATAATAAAGTTGACTAAAAACAGCCATCAAGGTATCAAACAAATTCGGGAAACAAAATTTGTTTATCCCAGTGGCATAGCAAACTTACAACTTCTCTACAATGGTAAAAAATTATATGAAAGAATAATCAAAAAGTACTTGGTACCACTAAATTCAAATAGAAAATCAATATAATTTGAACATAATAATGGTCCAATGTTTTACAAAGAAGCCAAATTGGACAATTCTGGTGGATAAGAGTACATGCTATTATCACAAGCTAGCCATAAAATCCAGAACAAAGAAACAAGGGAGTCATATATGATTTAGCTTTTAACTATTCTCTCCCAGTTCAAGGGCTGGTTTGGATGCAATTGCCTTGTCCAGTCGTCTATCCCTCATAGATGATTTAGACTTACCTTGTAAGTTGTAACTACCCTATCTATTGGAAAAGCATGCATTGGCAAGAATTTTAAAATCCATTTTGCATTAGCATCAATACTGCAGGACATTAATTTATAACTACAAAAATGGTCCAGTAAACAAAGTAGCAGAAAAGGACACATTTTCCTAAGTCTCTGCATACTGAAGACAAAGAACTAGTAAATACAGCTACCTTAATGTTTATTTGATCACACAAATCATGCACTATGCCATTAAAAACCAAATCTTTCTCTCACAAAAAGACAAGACACTAGAGACAAACAAGTTTTTCAACAACTAAGTGAAATTAGGTAGTACAGCGGAAGATCACAAAATGATGAGAGGAATCATGAATGTCCATCAATTCATCCAACAAATTACATAGCTGAATCGAGCAAGTGCTAAAAGACACTAAGATGGCATAAAGAAGAGCAAGATTGGAAAACCAGCAACAACAAACCTTGTTTGAGGAAGGAGAACTAGGAATCTCTACATTAAGAAAGCAGCCTTTTGGGAAACTACCATTCTCAATATCTCTAATTGCTGTGTTAATCAGCGGCAGGCAAATTTCAACAGCGTCCTTGAAATCATTTCCCGAGCTTACATCATTTTTCCTGCATATCAATACATATCAAGTTTATGAAGAAACAAGACAAGCAAATAAAGAAAAAGCAGAAAGAAAGACAATTACCAGTCCAACGAAATACAAAGTGATGGCACGCCATGTATCAATGCCTCTCTTGATCCGGCAATAGCCCCTGAATACAGCCTATTCACACGTATAAAGACCATCAGATCTTTAACATATGAGACACAAGGCAGAAAAGACGGAAAGGAAAAAAAAAAGATGAACATAATCTTATTCCAACGACTTAGTGATACCACCAAAAAATACTCACATGTTTTGACCACAGCTTGATCCCTTGTTAATTCCACTTAGTACCTAAAGTTTCATTCTGATATTATTAACACAAAAACATCTATAATCAACTTAAAAGCACAACACCCAAGAAAACATACCAATAAAGGCTTTGACCAAGAAAACAATGCCTGAGATAAAGCTAATGACACACAATCTGCAGGTGTACCTGGCCAATGTATAAAAAGGACTCTCAAGATCTAGTAATTGAAATGAGAACAAATCCGAAAATAATAATAACACACGCACACATGTACATTTATCCAAATTATCCTTAACAATGTCAAGCCAAACGATCACAGCTTATCAACAGTACAATAAACAGCGAAATCAAGCAACTTAAACCTAAACGAGCATCCACAACAAAATGGCCAAAAGCTCGAAAAATTTAGGACAGTTATACAATATCTTATTAAGGTTATTTATCATAATCACTAACAAAACATTGCACAAAGTGATCAAACTTAAAGATTTTCAAAGACTTTTAAATTTCCTCAACATTTCTACATAAGATCAAATGTTAAATACAAAAAATGGATTACCGGATACTTCGAAGGCGGTAGCGCCACTGATTTCAGTAGAAGTAACCTCAACCGTCTCACGAACTGTCAACGAATGTCCAGACGCAGATTTATTACTGCAAAACCAACCATTCATCATCACAAAGTAGAAACTCAAAAAAAAATTAAAAAAAAAATCACTTCAAAAATCGCAAAAAATTTTTGATAAATTCAAACAGAACTAACAATTGAGGAGCACAAACGTGAACGTCAAAGCGACCATCACGAACAAGCGCATCAACGAGAGAAGCAAGTCCAGCCGACTCGATTCCGTCCCCATTCGTCACCAATATCACCGGCTTCGCGCTCACTTCCTCCGAATTCAGCTCAACGTCATCCTCACCTCCACCATCAACACCTGAAGGCGGAGACAAAGAAGACGGAAGTTGATCTTCTTGTGGTAACAGTGTGGAATGAGTCAACTCGGTGTCGGACTCGGAAGGTTTCCTGGATGTAAGAACTTGCTGGAGATTGGCGACGAGAGAAGGAGGCAGGGCGTTACGCCGGTTGTTGTTCATGGTAAATTGATCTGAAAACCCTAGAAATCAGAGAAATTGGAATCGAATTGGGGATTTTTGGATTTGGATTTTCTCTGCCTACAGAGGAGAGAGAAAATGTATGAAACCGAAATCCTATATTGCTATTATTTATACGATGTAAAGATGAGAAGAAAAATGGAGGGATGGAGTTCAATTTCTGACGTGGCAATTGTGAATAAATTTAGGGTGGGGGTGGGGGGGAATTTTTTTTTTTTTTTTTTTTTTTGGCTTCTCGTTTTTCCGACAGTTATTAATGGCTTTCACAAATAAAACATGCTAAAGTATTAAGCCATCAGCCAAAACTACACGACCTTCCTTCGTAGCTAGGGCTTGAGCACCATCAGGAAGACCAATATGACACAAAATAGGGAGTGTGAATCGATTAGACATGAGTCATTGCCCAGTCTCCTGACGAAGCACCCATTTCGATGATCCAAGAAAAAGAAAATCGCTCACCGGTCATCTCATCTTGATGATAATGATTAATCATGTTCGATAAATTTTGAACATGTTCCTATTGAAGTTTCGATAATGTCGAGAGATCACCCTCGTGGCTCCGCTGAGAAGTAAAGGGAATAGAACCAAGTGTGCCACCCAATGCACGGAGGGAGAGCAGTCGAGGCACCAGGAGGGATCTTGGGCTTGTTGCGAGTAGATGGAGGAGCGGAGGACTGGGATACAGCAGAGAAAGTACCCCCTTCTTTCCCTATTTCTCTGACCACCAAAGGGGTAGCCATGCAGTGTGGTCATGGCTTGAATGCTGGCAATGAGTGCAATTCAAGTTTGACTTATCTCAACGTGGCAAGAAACCCTTTGAACAATCAAATGTAAGGGCAAATACATGAGCATCCACTTTTTCCGTTTGCGCCTTGCTAAGAGCAATGCCACGATATCGTTCTTCCTGGAAGGAATGCTTGATAAGTACGGTCCAAAGTCGTCGGAGGTTGTTGTGACAAAAGATTTGTCGTCACAGCAGGATATTTTTCTTCATCAATACTAATCAAGAATTGGTGCAATTTCTCCACTTGACGATCGAACTCATACTTCTCAGTGACATTGAAAGTACAATTCCCACACTCACAACCATGAGGAGGCTTAAGACGTAGAAGATCATCTAACAAACTCATCAAAGTGTTATAATAATCCTCAATAGTCATAGTCTTCAATTGTCGGAAGTACAATCAAATAAAATTTAATTAATTAAAGTACACTTAAAGTGAGAGCCAAAAGTTTTGACATAAATAAGGAAATAGCACCTTTATTTTCAACTATAATTGCTCTAGTTTAAAAATATATAATTTTCACTAATTTAAAATGGTCACAACTCTAAGAATTTAAGGTTTTAAAACAATCATCAATCCTAACTAACATAATTAAGTAGTGAACTCCCAAGTAGCACCTAGATGACGGTGAGTCGGTGATCATAAGAATTTTACTATCATGACCTCATTGGACTTTTCAAAGTCAATTACAATTTTGATGTGACATCATCATTAAAACTCAAACCAAATTTACGTTTGACCAGATTAACTCAACCTGCTTTAGTTGTTTTCAAAAGTCAAAATTAGTTGACTTATTCACTCGACAAATTATTTATATGTATATAAAAAAAATCAGATGACCTTAAATTAATGTAACTCCTATTCCTCATATTCCAAATTCAATCAAACAACCAAATTATCACAATATAACTCATCCACCTCTAATCAAAATGTTAGATGAGCGGAAGAGAGCAAGAGACCCCAAAAGAAAGAAATTTGAAAAGGAGGGAAAACCCTCCTTACAAAACCCAGAAAAAGTGTCCTTAATTTACATAAACCCTAAAAACCAGCAAAAGCGTTCACACCCTCTTCTCCTTCTACTACTTGTACTCCCTGAAAATGCTCTGACATTTCCAGTCTTCCTTTCCACTTTCTCTCCCCAAAATCTCGAACCCTTTTCCCCAATTTATCAAAGGGTTCAATCACAAACCATCTCCCATGGCGCGGCTTCTTCGCCACGCTTCTTCTTTGCGTCGCTCTCTGTTCCCCGCTGAGGTCAGCTTTAACCCCTTATTATTCCCTTTTGTTTGGGTTTTTTTGTGCTTTATTATTCATGCTTATGACATATGTAGTTTATGATTCTGGGTTTTATTTTTTTTGGGATTTTTTTTAATGATTATTAGCTTGCTTGTCGTGTTGCTGGCCTTGCTGCAATTTGTTGAGTGGGTGTCATTGTTTTTATAATTTTGGTATGATTCTGAGATGGGTTTTTTTGATAATTGATTGTTTTGGTGATTGCAGAGTTTGAAGAGAGAGATTTTGGGAATGTCTTCTGCTTTTCAGTGTAAAGGGTTTTCTACAAAAGGTGCTAAAAATTTACAAGTTTTTGTATTTTGATGGATTGAGGCGAAGGCCGGGATAGCCGGGATCTTGATCAATTTGTTAAAGGCATTTTGTTTCATTATTGTTGTTACATTTGTGTGGTTGGGACGGTGATTATTGTTCATCGTATCGTGTAATAATCACTGTGAATGGGTTATATGTTGAGCATTGTGTGTCTTTTTTATGTAAAGTTTTGTTTGAGTTATCATCGTAGTTTTTGATGGCAAGTAATGCTGATGTGTTGCAATGATTACAATGTGTTTCTGTAATGCATTGGTTATTGCACCTATTACTTCACCTATTTTTGGTGTATTTGGTTTGTTTTGGTTTTGAGCTTCCACTTTCTTCCTTAATATGCCCTCCACGCCACAAGTTTGTGAGCCTTCAATGTTTTTGGATTGCCGAGGTTGTTTTGCTATATCATAAGTTAAAGTTTCAAAGGTCTTTTCTTTGTTTTGATAAAGTTAGGTATGCAGTATAACATCTAACTCATGGCACTGTCAGCTAAAATGATTATAGAGAAACAATTTTGGATTTTTGTTGTGATTGAAGCATTTTAGTCGTGATTATTCTTTTGATTTTGTTTGGCGGCTAAGTGTTAATTTCTTATGGATTTGTTCATGAAGGTCGGAAGAAATCTAAGTCAGATGGAAGTGATTCTAATGATGAAAACTTGTCAAAGAAAGAGTTAGCTCTTAAACAAGCCATAGACCAGATCACATCTTCGTTTGGAAAAGGATCTATAATGTGGCTTGGTCGATCTGTAACTCCTAGACATGTCCCAGTGGTGTCTACTGGTTCATTCGCTTTGGACATAGCATTAGGAATTGGAGGACTTCCCAAGGTACTATCTATTGTGTTGTTCTTTTTATATAGTTTATGTATAAGAAGTAGATGTTTTTATTGGGAGGGGAAAAGTAAATATCTGATGATCATGCTAAGACTGTGTACTAGAGTAGACAAGTTTTGGACATTAATGAATTTTTAGATGTTTTATCACTTTCATATTAATGTCTTTTAATTGTATTTTGAATAGTTACCTCTACGAGGTAGCATAATGGTGCACTGGGATCCTTCAATTTTTATCTTGCATTCTAGGCTTATAAATATGACATTTGTGTTGGATTTTATAGGGGCGTGTGGTTGAGATATTTGGGCCAGAGGCGTCTGGGAAGACTACTTTAGCTCTTCATGTAATTGCTGAAGCTCAGAAGCTTGGAGGTTGTCTTTCTGAAAAGCCTTTTTGTTACCTGCTTAACAGTTATTAGTAATTTTCCTTCTTTCTATCCTAGTCTGATATATCATATTAAGTTAAGTTGGTCCAACATGTGTCGGTTTATAGATGGTGTGAACATACTTTTTGTTTATTGAGCATGTCTCTATCTGTTGAGCCTGCCAAAAATTTCTTGTCCCCTACATTTATTGTGATCATACCACTCCAACTTTTTTATGCACCATTATTCTTGATTTGCGAGGAGAGGATAAGAAACAACTCTTATAATGAAACCTTCTCTTCATGTATGATTGTATGCACTGGCCTTTTACCAGTCATTTTACTTTTTAGGCACCAGTTAGATTTAATATCATCTGATTATTTTTATTTACTTTGGGTCTGTATCTTTCGTTTTCAATTTTGTGATTTATATGTTCTGTTCTAAATATGCAGGCTACTGTGCGTTTGTTGATGCTGAACATGCTCTTGATCCAGCTCTGGCTGAGTCTATTGGTGTAAATACTCAAAATTTGCTTCTTTCACAGCCAGATTGTGGTGAACAAGCTCTTGGCCTGGTTGATACCCTCATTCGAAGTGGTTCAGTTGATGTTGTGGTGGTTGATAGTGTAAGCAAGGATCCTTTCTCGTGTAATTCTTTTGTTTCTTCTCCCTCTACTACTACTCAATCTCCCACATTGTATACGTCTACAGTTACTTTTCCTTTGCCTTGAGTGGTGTAGTTTTAAAAATGCATTATCTATTGTTGTTTAGTGTTTGAATGTCTTGGATATTATTGTATTCATTTTAATATGCTTTGTTATGGAGGCTGATTGATGCACTTTTGTCCATGTGGTTATCCTTTTAACATTGATGGTCTTTCACATGAATTCTTAAGATTTCATATGCTCTCAATTTTTATTTATGTTTGCCCACAGGTGGCTGCCCTTGTACCTAAAGGAGAACTTGATGGTGAAATGGGTGATGCACACATGGCAATGCAAGCTAGATTAATGAGCCAAGCACTTCGAAAATTAAGCCATTCATTGTCTCAGTCACAGTGTATATTGTTATTTCTGAATCAGGTAGAGATTAATCACTTTAAGTTGTACTAAGTCATCTCCTGGTATATTGTTATATATATAAAAGGTATTGTGCATTTGATTTAAATTGTGTCTCATCTTAGAATGTTGAGTTTGTTTTCCAGGATGGTTTGTTTATGAACCACCCATACCTGAGAATTCTGTAAAATTAATTTAACTGTAGTTTTCTATCAACAGTCATTGTGCATAGTGATGTTTTTTCCTCGAGTTCTTTTGTTATGCAATATTCCTTTGACTCTTTTGTGAGAGCTTCTTCTGTTCCATTTGGTTGAAACTGTTGTCAGCCCAAAGTTCCTGACAGGATGATATTTGTTCAGGTGAGGGCAAAGATTTCAACTTTTGGGTTTGGTGGTCCTACCGAAATAACTTGTGGAGGTAATGCTTTGAAGTTCTATGCGTCGGTGCGCCTGAATATCAGGAGAACTGCATTTGTCAAGAAAGGAGAAGAGGTATGTATAAGTTTGCTTTGTTCCTAGTAAGACTCACTCACTCATAGATGGCTCCAGGGGAATAACATGGCCTTTTTATTTTTTGACTCACTCTTTTTCCTTTTTTTTTTTTTGGGGGGGGGGGGGGGGGGGGGGGGGGGGGGGGGGGGGGGGGGGGGGGAGGAGGAGGAGGAGAAGGGGTAGTGTTATGTGCTAGAGATTGCATTATTGAGCTTTAGGGTGTCAAAGTTTGCTGTCTTGGAAACATTGAAATTCATTGTGTCATGGCTATTCTGGTGTTGTTCCCAATGCATTGTAGTAATGGTTCTGTTATCTCTTATCTGGACTACTCCCTCCGTCTGCCAAAGATTGCCCCATTTGACCATTTTTTGGTTAAAATTAGGCAATCTTTGGGGGATGGAGTGATATGATAAGCATCTTATATTGGAATGTGTCTACTGTCTGGAACTGAAACTGGACCATTTTTCATTATCTTTCAAGTCTTGGTGGTTTGCTGAAATTTTTTGACTTAGTTTCAAAATAATTTATTTGATATAGTATGGTTATGATGAAGTTCCTGGCCTTGTGTAATAGGTGCATAGAATAAATTATATTTATTCAGCAGGACTAAAAAATATCTGCAATGATTAAGAACTTGTTAAATTACATAGCAACATTGAATAATGTTAGGTTTGTTTTACAAAGAAGGCTGATAGTTGGAAATGACTAAACACCCAAGTGTATTTTGTGGCCCGATGAACGTGTTTTCCTAATATATCTCCTTAACTAGATGTAATGTTTCATTCTGCAGACTGTCGGGAGTCAAGTCCTTGTGAAGGTCATAAAAAATAAGCATGCACCTCCTTTTAGAACGGCTGAATTTGAACTCGAGTTTGGCAAAGGTATATGCCGGGATGCAGAGCTCATAAGCCTGGGTGTCAAACGCAAGCTAATAAAAAAGAACGGCAGTTTTTTCATCTTCAATGGTCATACTCTCCATGGGAAAGATGCACTTAGGAAATATCTCAGTGAGAATGTAAGTGAGAGAGAAGAGCTTGAAACAACACTTAGGGAAAAGCTACTACATTCAGCGGAGGAGACTGCAGAGGAAGAAGTTACAGTGAGCAGAGAGCCATTGGAAGGGACACTATTGCCTGACTCTACAGAGGAAGATGTTGACACAGCTGCAGAAGCATAGGGCTGCTGAAATTTTTCTGGGTTACTTTTGAAGTCAGAGAATATAAACATCCTCTAATGACTCTGCACATGTGCAGGGTGTGATACAAGCTTTGAACATATAGATGATCTTTGCTTGCACCTGTCCTTTTGAATTAATGTTGGTGCTGAAAAAAGGATGGGTAGCCAGAGTTTTGTTGGGTCTCTAAAATTGGAGAGATTCTAAGCTAATGTCCAACTGCATCTTGTATTATAAGAAAGTGAGGTTAAATCTCTGCAGTTTTGAATAGTGTATATTTCACTAATTTAAGTAGGCTCGAATTCACATTTGAGGTAGCAGAGTTCTTTGTTTCTTGTAATGGAGAGATATTAGGACTAAATGAATTGAGCAAATTGGTCTTCATATTATCATATACTTCGCACTCCCTACTCTCTAAGGCCCGAGAGGCGAATCTATATCTTAACGTTTTTGTGAGTGATGCGCAATTGCATTATGGTACGACTAAACAAGGTAGTGCACTGTGCACACAAAATGAGGTTGATTCACAGCTTTCACGCCACAACGCAACATATCCGGCTATCCACTATTTCGTTTTTGAGCTTCAAGTTCCTAAACTGAAGCCAAATTATCCGAAGACTGTTCTGAATGTTTTTTGAGTTCATCCTCCAGATTCATGATGTGGGAATTCGCCTCATTCATGGTAGCAATAGAATAGGCAACAACTTCTTCAGCTTTCACAGCTATCCTCCTGTGCCATTTTCGCATGAGCAAGAGCTTCCAAATCAGCTTCAATTCTTTGTGCTTGCTGCGCTTGTTCTTCTTCTCATTTATGATAGCATCAAACTCATTAAGAGCTGCTTCTGCTCGCGTAACTCTCTGGTGCTGTTCCATTTGGGAATTTGTAACTGCTGGCATCTCTACTTTTTTTTTTTTATGTTATACTCCTCTCCACCTACATAGCTACATCTAATGTGAAAATGCAATGTTAAAGACATTGTAAATATAAAGTAGTGAGTTTTGTACATTTTACTTGTGAACAAAACAAAATAAATGAACATTGAACACTATATACATTCATTAACAATTTCATGTCCGACATATTATGCCCTTCACCAAATTCTAAAAAAAAATTAACAAAAACAAACTTTGGAGGAAAAAATCTGCCTATTCAAATAGTTTAGTAGTACAGTGTAACACTAACAGCAATATTTTACATTCATTTGAGGGTCCTGAAGGCGGAAGGGTGAGAGCATTTAGAAGATTTGACTAGCTCTTCTACTGTCATAAAGGACCTTGAAACTCTGGGTATCTCCACTTTCGACATTTTCTTGATGAATAACAACTTTTCTTTAGATGGGAATGCCAAACTAAGAGCAATGTAGGGTAGAGCATAAATTAGAGACGCTAATCACGTGCAAACCTTGAAAAATAGAGTAAAAAGAATCGAAAGTGAGAGGAACAAAACTGAAATTAAAGAGAATTCAAACGAAATCGAGAAGAAAAAAACAAACTATGAAAATTAAAGAAAAAAAAACAGAAATAGAGGGGAATAAAACAAAAATTATGGAAAATAGAAATGAAATTAAGAAGATTTTGAAGGAAAAGGGAGAAAGTTCGAAGAAAAAATGGATGAGGAAGAAAGAGGAAAAGAGAGGAAGACGAAGAAATGAAAGTGAGAGTCTAGTAATTAGTTATGAGTACTTTTAAAATACAAACAAAACATGTTGTATTTTTCAAAAATAAAGTGAAGGTTGATCATTATCGATAATATGGGTCAAATATTGTATTTTTCATTTCAATTTTTCTTTAATCTAAGCTACTTCAAAATGTATTTCTCTTATTAAATCACAATAGTACAAAGGGGTATCTAACCCATATTGGTAAAAATTTCATCTCTCCCCCTTTGTATTTTTCTCTTTGGCTATAACTAATCTAAGCCTTATTGTTTAATTCGAAAGTTGTTTAGGTGTAGCTAAAAACTAAATCAATGGGAGGTTATTAAGAACTATCAAACTTATATTACGGATAAAATAATCTGGTTTCAGTGAAAGAGTACTTAAGTAACTTTCTTCATCTTCAAAGTTAAGAATGTAAGAAATGTAAAGGCACTAAAGGTTGAGTACGTTTATTCTTGAGTTAAAAATTAGAATAATCTACTTAGGACTAATGAAAGCAAAAATGGTAACAAAGTGATATATTTCGCAAAAGATGTAAGAAGTTCAAAGTCTGTGTCGCCCAAATTACTAACCCTTATCTTTAGATCGAGCTTTCCCGATTGGCCAGGTTTTCCTATTGGATGGAAAAACTCGTTATTATTTGAAGGAATGGTTTAGCAGAGGCTTATATGCAAGTTAATCGAGGTGATCATGTTTTTAAACGAATAAACGTTTATAGAATGCCCTAAAAGCTTCCCTAAACTTGTGTACTGAGCGTGTATTGTTTTATTTTGTGCATCTATCTTGGTATGGAACAAACTCCCTCGGTGATGGCGCTGTTGAATGATGGATGCGTGAGTGATAACTATTGTGTACTTTTGCGAACAAGCCTAGATTATAGCATACTTTGTAATTTTCTAAATAACATACTTAACCACATTTGTCTAACTCTTTTGTAATCTTGAAGTTGTTTTGCTTTCCTATAATGTGGCATAGATTGTCAGTTTAAGTTATAGTATTGAGGTAACAACTAGTTAATTCAATTACACTTTACACTTTATTTAATAAGTCCGTTTAAATAGCTGAAATTAGTGTACTTTTATAATTAACATGTTAAAAATTAATATTAAAATAATCAATTGCAAAATCATAGTTATCTCAATTTCCAAATCAAACTTAACAAAGGAAAAATTAACAAAATATTATAGAAAAACTTTAAAAATCTAATTCAATTTAATGTTTTTGATAAATTAAATCCTATGGATTGACAATGTACATGCCAAGACATTAAATTATTGGCGCTTCCATTTATTTATAAGTCAATTCGGAGGTTGTGCATTATGAACACAAAGTAGAGTTCCGGTTGATCCACTAAAGAGAAGGAAAAATGAGACTTGCTTTCTTTGAGGAATTTATGAGAGAAAGCAGCAAACGATCTATATTTTTATTTTAGAAAATGAATTAGTATGAGTCTCCCAAACCTCTATCCCACAAACTTTAGCTATCTTTGATTTCCTTCACAATTAAGCTAAATCAAAATGACAAATAATCTAAAATAATATTACTTAAACTTTTAAAAAAATATTAGAGCGAGGAAGATATAATATCAACTCGACATAATTAGTGATTTTTTTACATATTTATATTACAAATAAAATTACTAGAATGAAAATTTATTTTGGGTGACGATTAATCAAACTCCCTATAAAATTAAGAATTTCAATAAAGTACCATCAAAATTTATAGTGCACAATTCATGTTCATTTGACTAATGGAGTATTATATTCTAAATCGAATAGCTAAAGGGAAACTTTTTGGGGTAAGAAAATCAAGAAAACTCCCAATCAAATTTAGAAAATCCAATCAAAAAATCCAATCTTGGAATGCATAGTGATCATTGAAAAATGAATGATATTCGAACAAACATCCAACCCAAAATGCAACTTTAACTACCCAACACACAATGTTCTCACAAAAAAGGAAATTAATGGAACATACAAAGAGTTTGCAATGTGCTCAAATGTGGAACGATTTAAAATAGATTAAAGAAAGATCGTATTTATGACCCCATCGTAATATATGTGTGTTTATAAATCTATTTAAATAATTATTTATAGTTAAAATATTTGAACTTAGTCAGTCCTAGGGTTTATGATGACCATATATGTAATAATACTCGCGGAATTTTTTTTAAGATGTTCTCTTATCGAGTCTGAAATTGTTGGTATGATTGAATTTTAAAGTTAATACATCATCTTTGAAATATATGAAACAACATTTGAAATTAAATTAAAGGTATTTAATGCCTTATAGAGTCTTTTGAAGATGATAGGGACATTATTGAGTACGTGTTAAAGAATGATTTCATGATCCAATCATCATAATGTAGGTGTTATAATTTGTAAATTAATCAAAGTGATTATTTATATATAAAGTTGATGGATTATATCACTCATGGTCTAACATGATCATACATAAACCTATGAAAAAAAAAAATTTAGAAGTTTTTCCATCATTGAATTATATCAAATGTGAAATGAACGTATAACACATACACATATTATTAATGGTCAATTTGTTTTTTTTTTGGACAAAATAACATGGTTAATTTGTTATATATGAACAAATTTATCATTATCTTACTTTACAATGAATTAAAAAAAAGTATACTTTTAGAACTATTACTAAAGCAAAACCCTTATTAATGCCATACTTACAACATGACAAATTATTATAAAAAAATTTCACCTTTTCTTAACGATGATATCATCTATTTTTTTTCTACTTTACATTAATATTAGATAGGAAAAAATATTATATATAAAAAATTGTGTAAATATATAAATTCCTAAATCATTTAAAATTACATTTATTTATTTTTTTCATTTTATTTAACGTGATAAAAAATATTATTTCCATTAAATTTTCTATAATAATTTTATAAAACTTATAAAATTTTTACCAATAAATAAAAATTTTCTTATAATTAAAATAAAAAATTTACTTATTATATCCGTACATATATATCTTCTGAATTTCTCGTTAATAGAAGGACCGCCCTAGTCGGCGATTTCTAATCAAATGTTATAACCCTTGCGACGAAACCCAAAAACAACACACCACCACCACCAAAGCGGCGACGCGCCGACGCCTTACATAAAATAAATTCTCTCTAACATCTATCACACCACCACCAATGGGCGCTACAGACGGCGGCGATGATGCACTGAAGAAGCTAGAGTACCTCTCCTTAGTATCAAAGGTATGCTCGGAACTCGAAACACACATAGGAGTAGGCGACAAAGTGCTGGCCGAATTCGTAACAGACCTCGGCCATAAGTGCGAGTCAGTGGACGAGTTCGACTCCGAGTTGAAAAAGAACGGTGCAGAAGTGCCCGATTACTTTGTCAAAACATTATTAACCATCATCCACGCTATCCTACCCCCAAAACCTAAAAACAAAGAAATTAACGAAGATACAAAGTATGGAAGTTTGTGTATTGCGGATGGCAAGGCTAGGGTTAGGGAACTAGAGAAGGAAATCGAGGCTGAAGCAGATGAGCGCCGGAAAAATGAAGAAATGAGTAAGGTGAGGGATAGAGACAGACACCGTGATAGGGATAGGGGAGGAAGGAGTAGAGAAAGAGAGGAGGGGAGAAGAGGGAGGAGGGATAGGTATGAGGAGGGGGAGGATGGGAGGAGGGATAGGTATGAGGAGGGGGAGGATGGGAGGAGGGATAGGTATGCGGAGGAGGAGGAGGGGGAGGATAGGAGGAGGGATCATGGGAGGGGAAGGAGGGATCGGTATGAGGAGGGGGAGGATGGGCGGATGGATCATGGAAGGGGCAGGAGGGATAGGTATGAGGAGGGGGAGGATGGGCGGATGGATCGTGGGAGGGGCAGGAGGGATAGGTATGAGGAGGGGGAGGATGGGAGGACGAATCATGGGAGGGGGAGGAGGGATAGTTATGAGGAGGGGGAGAATGGGAGGGGGAGGAGGGAGGCCGATGAGCCGGAGTTGCTGACCAGGGTGTACAAGGGGAAGGTGTCCAAGGTGATGTCAATGGGGTGCTTTGTGCAGTTAGTGGATTTCAGGGGGAAGGAGGGATTGGTGCATGTCTCGGAGATTGCTAATAGGAGGATTGCCGATCCCAAGGATGTGGTCAAGAGAGGCCAGGTTGTATATGTCAAGGTCATTTCCATTTCAGGGTCCAAGCTGAGTTTGTCCATGAAGGACGTTGATCAGGATTCTGGGCGGGATTTGCTACCTCTGAAGAAGAAGAAGAGTAGTTTGGAGGATGATGGTTTCAGGGCTAATCCCAGTGCTGGTCTTGGGCTTGGCTCTAATACTGCTAGGGTTGGGCTCTCTGGGATTACTATTAAGGAGGAGAATGAGTCTGGGTCTTCTCGTCGGCCTTTGAAGCGTATGAGCTCGCCGGAGATTTGGGAGACGAAGCAGCTCATTGCGTCTGGGGTTTTGAGTGTGAGGGAGTTTCCTAGCTTTGACGATGAGGGCGACGGGATGCTTTACCAGGAAGAAGGCGCTGAGGAGGAGCTTGAGATAGAATTGAATGAAGATGAGCCTGCTTTTCTCCAGGGGCAGACGAGATACTCTGCTGACATGTCACCTGTAAAGATCTTTAAGAATCCTGAGGGTTCCTTGGGTCGTGCTGCCGCTCTTCAGTCTGCTCTTATCAAGGAAAGGAGAGAAGTTCGTGAGCAGCAACAGAGGACCATGCTTGATTCTATTCCCAAGGATCTTAATCGTCCTTGGGAAGATCCAATGCCTGAGACTGGGGAGAGGCATCTAGCGCAGGAGTTGAGAGGTGTAGGTTTATCTGCGTATGATATGCCAGAATGGAAGAAGGAGGCCATTGGCAAAGCTGTGGCGTTTGGTCAGAAATCCAAGCTGTCAATCCAGGAGCAGAGGAAGAGCTTGCCTATCTACAAGTTAAAGAAAGAGCTGATCCAGGCTGTGCATGAGAATCAGGTTCTTGTAGTGATTGGTGAGACTGGATCAGGAAAAACAACCCAAGTAACTCAGTATCTTGCAGAGGCAGGCTACACCACTAAAGGTAAAATTGGGTGTACCCAGCCCCGTAGAGTGGCTGCAATGTCTGTGGCCAAGAGGGTTGCTGAGGAATTTGGTTGTCGGCTAGGGGAGGAAGTCGGATATGCTATCCGTTTTGAGGATTGTACTGGTCCTGATACTGTGATTAAGTATATGACAGATGGTATGCTTCTTAGGGAGATTCTGATCGATGAAAATCTGAGTCAGTATTCAGTTGTCATGCTTGATGAAGCACATGAGAGAACAATACATACTGATGTCCTGTTTGGGTTGCTGAAACAGCTCATTAATCGAAGGCCTGATCTTCGATTGATTGTCACCTCTGCTACGTTGGATGCTGAGAAGTTTTCGGGATATTTCTTTAACTGTAATATTTTCACGATCCCTGGCAGAACTTTTCCTGTGGAGATATTGTATACCAAGCAGCCTGAGTCTGATTACTTAGATGCTGCTTTGATCACGGTGCTACAGATTCACTTGACAGAACCTGAAGGTGACATTCTCCTTTTCTTGACTGGACAGGAGGAAATCGATTTTGCCTGCCAGTGTCTTTATGAGAGAATGAAAGCCCTTGGCAAAAATGTTCCTGAGCTGATAATCCTTCCAGTATATAGTGCTCTTCCTAGTGAAATGCAATCGAGGATCTTTGATCCTGCCCCTCCTGGTAAGAGAAAGGTAGTTGTGGCTACCAATATTGCTGAAGCTTCATTGACCATAGATGGGATATTTTATGTGGTCGATCCAGGATTTGCAAAGCAAAATGTATATAATCCGAAACAGGGTCTTGATTCTCTCATTATAACCCCGATTTCGCAAGCATCAGCTAAGCAACGAGCAGGTCGTGCTGGGCGTACTGGGCCTGGGAAATGCTATCGTCTGTACACAGAGAGTGCATATCGCAATGAAATGTCTCCCACCTCTATTCCAGAGATTCAGAGAATTAATCTTGGGATGACTACATTGACTATGAAAGCTATGGGGATTAATGATCTGCTCTCCTTTGATTTTATGGATCCACCTTCTCCTCAAGCGCTTATTTCTGCTATGGAGCAATTGTATAGTCTTGGAGCTTTGGATGAGGAGGGCCTTCTGACCAAACTGGGTCGGAAGATGGCTGAATTCCCGATGGAGCCACCATTATCCAAGATGCTTTTGGCAAGTGTGGATCTTGGTTGCAGTGAAGAGATATTGACCATTATTGCAATGATTACAACAGGCAATATTTTCTACAGACCTAGGGAAAAACAGGCACTAGCAGATCAAAAGAGGGCCAAATTTTTCCAGCCTGAGGGTGATCACTTAACGCTGCTTGCTGTATATGAGGCCTGGAAAGCAAAAAACTTTTCAGGACCATGGTGCTATGAAAATTTCATCCAGTCTCGATCTCTTCGGAGGGCGCAAGATGTCAGGAAACAACTTCTGAGTATTATGGACAAGTATGTCATCTATTTTAATTTTTTACCCCTTTATCAACTCTTTTGGATGTGCATGCATACACACTTAGACAGGCACATATAAATCAAATTTTCATTTGTAAAACATGTAAAGAATCAGATAAATTGGTTGGGGAGAAATAAGAAAGTAGGTATGAGAGAATTTATTAATTGTTAGTTTCAATGTGATGTTGGTATAATTTGGTATTTTAATTTGTAGTATGCGTTGTGACATTTTATATTGCATATACGTGGTTGAACCTTAGCTGTATCGCTGTAGCCACAAGCCACCGGTGGCTGTTGTTGAGTTATGCTAAGTGAGATTTAGGGGTCATTTGTCTGTCTTATATAAGGGGTCATTCATCTGTCTTATCTGTATTCTTTATAGGAGAGGCAAATTCCCAAATGAAATTCCTGCCACAAAAAGGTTTGGAATTTCCAATTTGAAAATACAGACTTACAAAGCTTTTCTCTTGTTACACATGCTCATTTCTTTGTTAGGATGGAACTTTTTGCACTCAGCCCTACTTTTGGACATGGGTTATTGAATCTTTTGGTACTTATCGAAAAATAGGAAAAGTTTAAGCTCTTCGAGAAATAGCCAGCCCCACTATGATGGGATAGCGAACATTGTGCAGGTCTATCCTGTCCCTATGCTTTATAAGAGACCACTCCAGCTGTCTATCTTTCTAACCTTTCTAAACTCTTCACGATGACTCTATGCTTAGCTTCTTATCTGCAAGTGGTAGCCTAAGTATTCATTGAGGTGTAGCCCCTTGGAATGTCCTCAAAGTTTATTTGAGACTTATGACCAGTCGTTAGAATGCTCTGAAAAGTCGAGAATTCTTAAAAATGGATCACAAAGTGTCTTCTTTGTATCTGTTGAATTATTATAGTTCGTCAATAAACATTTTATGGGGTTGTATTTATCTTTTTGGGCCTTGGATGGTGGGATTGGGAATATATTTTCTATATTGAGTTTTTTGGAATTATCTTTGGATGGAATAATTCTCTACTTGCTACATATTTCCATATTGAACTGAATGTTTTCTGGGTTATCAGTCAATCAATTAGAGTTTATAATGAATTTGGAATTGTAATGAGAATCCTGAAATTCGAATTTGGTTCATTTTCGGCCAGAGAGAGTCAGACATCCTTTTGGATCAAATGCCCTAGTTGTGATGTTTTAATTTCAGTTTGATTTCGTAATGTATGCATAGTATTATTTCCCTCCTAATGAATCATGGTCCTCATCATCTCATTGGATCTGCTGAAGGGGCTTAAATTTTTTTTACAATTTGTGATTCATGTATTTGCAAAATAGTGAGTTCAGATATTTGGTTTTGGTTTATATGTGACTTAAGTTACTAAAACGCCTTTGGTTTTGCCTTTCAGGTATAAATTGGATGTTGTTAGCGCTGGGAAGAACTTTACCAAAATTAGGAAAGCAATTGCTGCTGGATTTTTCTTTCATGCAGCAAGGAAGGATCCACAAGAGGGTTATAGAACCTTGGTTGAGAACCAGCCTGTTTACATCCACCCAAGCAGTGCATTATTTCAGAGACAACCAGATTGGGTGATCTACCATGAGTTGGTTATGACTACTAAAGAGTATATGAGGGAGGTGACTGTTGTAGATCCAAAGTGGCTTGTTGAATTGGCTCCCAGATTTTTCAAAGTTGCAGATCCTACAAAAATGAGCAAGCGGAAGCGTCAAGAACGTATCGAGCCACTATATGATAGATATCACGAGCCTAACTCTTGGCGTTTGAGCAAAAGACGTGCTTGATTTCCTCTTCGATTTTCCTTCACAGGTCTCCTCGATATGCCTTATGAATATTTGTTTCGAACTTTCCTCTTGTAACACCTATTTATATTTAACTTTTTCAATAGATGCATAATCATTTTGTAAAATTATGGAGTCCCTGTTTCTTCTATGAAATTAGAAGTTTTTTCTCTTGATTTTTCTATCAATCTTTTGTCTATTATTTTTTTTGTTTTGTTGTTACATCCTCTTTGAGATGACTTTGGTGCATTGCTTGGTTTAAATGTTTTGATGGCTTTTTGTTTTCTTGTGATGTTTTAGAGTACTGTGACATACATGGAAAATTCTTTAAGTATGCAGCTTTATGTTCATTACATAAATTGCCAATGCAGAATCTTATAGTGTGTAATTTTCAAGTGATGTGTGTTCTGAACACCACTGGATGGAAGCCTGGAATTACATTTTGGTCTCTTTTTGGAATGTCTGTGTAACTGCTACTATGGATATCTTGTATCTTGGCTGTTGGAATCTGCTTGAGCTGCTTTCAGTGGCTTGTTCAAATGAGGCTTTGATTGTTTTTCTTTGTAGCAAACGAAAGGGGTAAGGACTGTTAAAAAGGTAAGAAACTTGCTAGTGTTTCTTTTGATAAAAATATAATTTTATGGGAAGGTTTTAGGGATATAACCAGATAATGCCTCTATGATTCATATTCCAGAATCCATCAATCCAGAGCCTCATGGAAATTTGTTGTGCTTCTTTCTGGAGGATGGAGGTTTTAAGACCTTATTCTTCTTTGCAGGAGCATAACATCTCTTGTTTCACATGATCATGTGTTCAGTGTCACTGAAATTGTTTATTTATTGTTATTTGAAAGCAGGGAGGAGAGTGAAACCAGTATTTTTTTTTCAAATTATGCATTAGAAATGTTTGACTGGATGCCAGAATTGCGCTATGCCCATTCTTAGCAGATCGACAAATGGGCAAGGTGTTCTCTGGTGTCTCTCTCTTTAGTTATACACTTATAGTGTGGGTAACTAGGTATGCCTGGAGGGAAAATTTTGATTGACATCATGCATATTCTAGCTTGAGATTCATGAACAGTGAAGTACTATTTTGCTGCTTAGGAGTCCCTTCCTTGTGATAATCAGTATTTC
Source organism: Dysphania ambrosioides (assembly GCA_026401315.1). Classification (NCBI taxonomy): domain Eukaryota; kingdom Viridiplantae; phylum Streptophyta; class Magnoliopsida; order Caryophyllales; family Amaranthaceae; genus Dysphania; species Dysphania ambrosioides. The sequence goes on from CM048667.1 coordinate 6,829,694, forward strand.
AGTATTGCTCTCTATAGATTGAGATAAAAACCTTTTTCTGTGACTTTGCAGAATTTAATTTGTTCGTTAGGAGTGTTAAATTTTCCCAATGTGAATTTGCTATCGACTGTTGAACTGTTTGGAAATCTACTGTTGAAATAGCAAGATTATGGTTGATGATGTGATGTCATTCGTTATTCTTGAAGTTTGTTCACAGAACATTGGTAGTGATTCAGCATGGTTCAAATTTGGAGTTTGAAACAGGAAATTGCTGATTACTTGTGTATTTTCTCTTCTCTTAAGGACCTTGTAATGTGAGGTATGGCTCTTCCATGGGTGTGAATTCCATTGAGTAAACCTTTTATGCTCACTGATCACCATTCTCAAACCTCGTACCATGACTTTATTATATTTTAGTGTGTGCTAATTGGTTAATATTGGTTTTTTTTTTTTGTATGTTAATAATGTTATATTGCTCTATATCATTATTTTTATTTGTCAAAATTTATGGGGATTCCTATTTGGTGACTTAGGGTTGGAGTGGGCAACTCCAACCCAAATAGACTATGCAATGGAGGGTGGATAATAGTAGTTGCTTGGATTGTAAAGTGATTTCAGGGGAGAGTATACTCACTCAACATAGATTACTATATTCACATCAAATCAACTATTAAGAGAAATAGGCAATGAAGGGGAGAAGAGGATTAGACAATGGAGTTTAAAGGGCGCCAATATAAAGGGTGAGGTAGAAAAATTGGTTAAAGAAGTTAATTAGGTTTAGAGGAGAACCTTGACTCTACTTGGCTCAAGATGAAGACATGTATTTGTAGAGTACCAAAGGAGGTACTTAGAGAGTCAAGCGGAAAGCTACCGATGCACAAGGACAAAATATAGTGGAATGAGGACATTAAAGTAGCAGTCAAGAAGAAAAGAGAATACTACTTGGTCATGGGAAAATCTGGATATAAAGAAATCGTACCTTGATATAGGAAAGTTAAAGTTAAGGCAAGAGAAGTAGTTTGAGAGGCTAAGGACAAGTTGTATAAGGATGTTTACGATAAAGTGAACTCTAAAAAAGGGGAAAAAGAAATATATAGGATATCTAAGAGAAGACAAATGTTTTCCAAGGATTTTTGTTTGGTTAAGTGTGTTAAGAATAACAATGAAAGGATTCTTGTCCAGATTTAGGAGATCAAAGGTAGATGGAGGGAATAGTTTGACGAGTAGTTCAATAGAAGTCAAGTGGGATGTATAGGAGATTCCATTATTGAGGATAGTTAAGTTAACTGAATACAAGGAGGATATGGAAAATGGAAGTATAGGAGGCATTGAAGAGGGTAAAAAGGAAGGGTCTTGGGTCAAATTGTATTCCTATTGAGATTTGGAGACTCTTATGAAAAATTGGTATTGTGTTGTTAACAAACCTCGTTACTAGATTTGTGAGACATAGGAGTGAAAGAGAAGGGCAATTGATGGAGCATTATCGTGTAAGAAAGAAAGATTTATACACGGAGTTCATTGATTTGGAGAAGGTGCATGACAAGGTACCTAGAGAGGTGTTTTGGAGGAAAATGACGGAGTTGCATACCACGTAAGTACATTGACCTAGTTAAAGAATGTATCATGAGCTTACAACAAACATTAGAAGTTGTGGTAGGATAACATAGGACACCCCTATTATAACTGGGTTACTCCAAGGATATGTCACTCCTTTCCTTTTTGCGATTGTCTTGGAAGAAGTAACAAGGTCATAAGATGAAATACCGTGGTTTTTATTTTTTATGGATGATATTGCTCCGATGTATGAGACTCGTGAGGGGGTGAATGCTAAGTTAGAGTAACGAAGACAAAGGTTTCAGAGTTACTAGGTGTAGAACAAAGTATGTGAAGTGTCATTTTAGCATTAGGAGGAGTTAAGGAAAGATATCGCAAAGTTACTTTTAAGTGAATGTTTGAAATATCTAGGATTGACTCTTCAAAGAATTGAAGACATTCATCAAAATGTCATCCATAAAATAAAGTCTAAATGGCTCAAATGGAAAGCATATTCAACATTTTTGTGCGATACCATTAATGCTAAAAGCGATTATGATAGCTATTAGACCAATATTATTGTTTGGTTTGGAGAGTTGGCTTTTAAGAATGAGCATGTTAAGAAAATAAGGGTAGTAGAGATGCGTATGTTAAAGTGGATATGTGAGACTACTTTGAGGGATAAAATTATAAGTGTGGATATATGAAAGAAAGTTGAAGTAGCAAATATTTAGGATAATTTAAGAGAGAATATGTTTCGTTAATTTGGGCAATGTTAGATGTCGAATGATAGATGCACCAAAGGAGGGTTTGGGTCATAGAGACCTCTGTTGCTAGACCAAAGTTGACTTGGATGGAGAGAGTTAGGAAATATATGGAGAAAGTATATTTAGAAGAAGGTATAACTCTAAATAGGACTATAGGAGAGTATAGAAGATCATATATTTGAATGATCAAGCAAGATAGTTTCTTAGTTTATGTAACCAACCCCATCTTTTTGAGATTAAGGCTTGACTTTGTTGTTGTATTTATCAAAATTAATACAATAGATTGCATTCATTTATTAATTTTGATGCCATAATATTGAATAAGTCCATTGGTAGAGAACTTTCATTTTAGTGTGTCATGGAAAACTCCTTGTTCCTTCGAAGTGTCATACCTTAATGTTACCTTGATTTTTCTGATGGCACTCTTACTAATAAATTAATGAGTGCATTTCTGATATGATATTCTTGATCATTTAATAGTTTCTCAAACATAAACTCGGTCCTTGAAGCTGTGGATGTATAACTTGTATGTAATCAGAAAAGTAAAGTGCAACAAGGGAGTACCAGATTAGTAATTCAAGAAAAATGTGTATTGCCTCTTGTGAATTTAATACCTCTTCTTTTCACCATTTAGCATGTGAGCGTGTGAGCGAGTGTGTGAGAGAGTGAGTGTGTCTGTGGGGTATATACTGTGTTCTTTTGTGCTATGGTTCTGTTTTATCCTTTTATGGACAGCTTACCCCTTTTCCCTTGTCCAAGCTTTGTTGAACATCAAGAGTCATGTCTTCAATATGAAAGTTCTTACTTGTATAACTTTGTTGGAGAAACCAGAAGCCATTTTGTAAGAAATTAATAATTTTGCTTCTGGTTAGATCCAAGATTTGATAAATAAAATGTGGATGTTTATCCATTAAGTTGTAATAGGAAGAGATTATTGTGAGAACTAGATATTACACCCTTCAGAAATGGATGGCTAGTAACATTTGATTTCATCAGACTGGTTCAAGGCTACTGATATTGTTTTGGGTATAGTTATCCATATATCTCCTAGTTCAGAAAAAGGCAACTTCATAGCTTGTCTACACCTCATGCTACAGATGAACACTTTGGACTATGCTGCTCTGAGGGACAAATAGTGGACTTAATTTTGATCATGTGCTTTATGAACTTCTCTTATATTTGAGAAAGATGTTGACTGGTCTCCCAATCCTTCTCCAATCGGAATGATTATAGTTCATTGAGATTATTTTTGTGTTATAAATGGTGGATTTCCTTTGTGCAGGATCATTATAATCACCTAATTCCGAAAATGGTGATGGACTACACAACCTATTGGTTTGAATACTCTAATAATGAGTAGGGGTTAAGTATTGCTTTCTGCTCTTATAGGTGAGTGGACTGTATTTTCTGGAATTCTGAGAGTCCTAAGACTCCAAAGTCCTAACCTTGCTTTTCTGATTTTGTTGGCTAACATGTGTGATTGAGTTTTTGAGTGTTTGACACAGTAACTGGATGATACTATGAATTTCAAACAGCATTCTGAAAATGTCCTAGTTTTCTATGAATAATGTAGGAAATGTCTAAACCAGTGTATCAGGCTGCTTTTAAGAAAAGTTCCCCATCCTTTCATTTTTAGCAATCCAGTGCTATGAACTATCATGAGTATCTTTCTGCAAAATTGGTCTGCATATCGGATTGTTTGATGGTTTTGGTAGCATTAGGATCTTAGAATTCTGGATGTGTTTGGACAGTTTATCGTGATGGTATAAGCTTACTGTAAGAAATCTTGTGCTCCTTGATCTTTACCAATAGTATCTGAACTCTGAAATAGTTCGCTGAACTTATGTTACATATAAGTTAAGGAAACATTCCTATGGATCAAACTACGTATGGATCTGCTTTTTTTCTACCTCTTTCCATGCTGATATTTTCTCTGACATTGTTTCTTCAAGCAGATCATGTTCTTGCGAAGGGATATCCTTACTGCCAGTCTGCTATGCAGGATTCACTCTGAGGGCTTTTTTTATCGAGAAAATAACAACATAGGTGATTCTTGGAGGGAAATTGGAAGCATTGGAGTACTGATGTGACATGTGGGGCTTGCATTATTTGAAGTTTCTGCACGCCTTCAAAGTTGAAGATCTTTGAAATCATAGGAGGTTAGTGAAAAAGTAGATCCAACAAATTCCTATTTCTTAGTAGTTTCCTTGATGCATTGTGTTTGGACATCAAGTTATCAGCTATGAGTGTGACCTTAATCTCCTCTAACCCCTCTTTTGGAAGAATTATTTGTAACATTAGAAATGCATATAATCTTTGAAATTTCAGACACTGGAATTGCGGAGAAGAAATTAAGCCAAGGTCCCTTTATTGAGCTGGAAAAGGTTGTGGTAGTGTGTATAGTTTCCAATGTTTCCATACTTTGTTTTTCCTTGCTTTGCAGCGTCATTATGTGGGCCTAAATCAGTCATCGTTAACTTCATCTTTCTGAAGCTTGTGGAGTCTATTTTCAATGCTTGAATTCGATTAGATTACCGCCATAATGAAATGTAGTTTCACTATTGGCAACACCTTAAGTTGTGCTGCACTGGCTTACCTGTAATCTCGGGAGAACTGTTGAATTTGTTGATGTTGAATGGTATGCGCCAATATGAACATACTTTTCTCAAGAAAAGTCGTTTTCTATTTTTTGTTCTATGTTCCACAGTTGTGTGGTATGTTGGCATTATTCAATTTAGGTACTAACCATTAGTTGACGTTTATGTTGAGAAAATTCTAAGGGCATATTTGTTGCCTCTTATTATTACATGCTTCTTTGTGGAAGACATCTTCAGTCTTCACTGTTTTTCTGTAAGGTTGCTAATCTTTCATCGAATCAATATTTGGCGTCTGTACTGTGTCTAAACATTGCTAATTGTAGAGCTGGAAAACAGGTTATGTCGGGTTGGGTTTGCGTACGTGTCCATTGTAAATAGGATGAATGGACCTTCTCTGAAACTTACCCCAATTATCAAATAGTTTGCGAAACTAAACTTTTCGTCTGACGTGAAATTATTAACTATGGAATATTGACTTGTATCAGCTTTAACAAAACTAACTTTTAATCATATAAGAATGAGGTCGGTTGCATGAATTAATAATCTATTTTACATGTTTATTCACAAAAATATTCTTGCTTCAATTTTCCTATTTTGGGTCGCATATTCTAAATTCATTTTCTCTAATCTTTTTGATATTCTTTCATCCAAGTCATTTTCAATCTATTTTAAGTGCATTTGAGGTCTTCATAGGCCCAATTCTCCATCTTTCTCATTGATATGTCTATTGCTTGATGCTTAACATGTCCAAATTAATCCATATGATTCTTCCTTAATTTATCCATAATATTCACTACTCTAATTATATTTTGAATATGTACATTTCTAATTTTATCGCTCTAGATATTCTTACACATTAACATACACATCCTTGTTACACTCATCTTTTTAATATATTCCTTAAAAGTCCAATATTCAAACTCATAAAAAATGTAGGTCTAATTGTCTAAAAAATATTTCTTAACCCGAAGGGTGCATTGTAATTTCACAATAACTTTGTTATTACTCTCCATTTAACCCATACAAAATTTATTCTATGGTGACTTGTATAAGTTATGCTTTGAAGAAATTACCTGTGCTTAAAAATGCTTTTGGCATTATCAGTTATGCTTTAAAGAAGCTGCCTTTGTTTAGAAATGCTTGAAAGAAAATGGCATGTGAAAGTCTCATGTCTATGTATCCATTCATCAGATTCATGGTTTAATAGCCGTGGAAAGGTTAGGTGCATTGGGTCATGTGTCATGTCAAAAACATTTACTGGAGTTTGATTGATAAATGACGGTCCAGCTACTATTGGCTTTCGTTGAATAGTTGCAATGTAGCATTATTGAACGACTGAAAGGGATTCTGCAGTGTAGCATAGAGCTAGGAAGAAGGCTACAACAAACTAAAAAACAAAAAACAGAACAAATAAAGAAACCACAACAACAGACTAGGAGATATTACTAGAGGCGTTTATAACCGGGTATCTGCTTTTTCGGGTAGTTTGAAAATCATCCCATGGTCCAACCCGGTTTAAGCGAGTACCCGTTTAAATCGGGTCGAGTTACAGAATACTTGGTTTATTTGTTTATTTATTTATTTTGCTAAAAATCTTCCACTACTCGAGTACTCAGCTCGCCAAAATGTCGACAATGCAACAATTGCTAGCCTTCTAGATAAAAATATATGTTTTACAAGGACGTCTGTGATCATTTTTCCCACTAACTCCAAACAAACCTCCTCCCTCGCTCTCTAGCTTCTCTCTCTAAAAATATTGTTCCATAAAATATGTTAGCAAGAAGGTTAGGCTTTATCAGCAACAAATGCAACTCAAACCAAGCAACAAATTAATAGAGAACAGTAACACTAGATGACCCAATGTCCAACTTGCATGCCCCATTGGTACCCGATTCACCAACACCCAAAATATCCCATTTACATTCACCCCAACATCAGCAGCTTACACTTGTATTTATCCATAACCAACCAACAGTAGCTACACCAACTACTAGCACCACTAAACCACATGCTACTCCTACATAGACAAACCACTATTTCGGGTAACCGAGTATTTGATCATATTTTTATACAGCCTATGACCCAACCCGAATACCCTATTTTTAATGGGTCGGGTACCCGGCCCGAAAAATCAATTTTTTTAAAAAAAAATCCGACTATTTATTTTCAGGTCTCGAGTAATTGGGTCGGGTCAATCGGGGTTGAGTAGTTTTGAGCATCCCTAGATATTAGGAAGGAATAAACCTTGGGAAGGCCACACCCCTAACATTCTCATCTAAAAAACGATAAAATTCAAAAGGAGCACTTTCTAAAAGTTCGAAATGAGTGTTGTTGAGAACACCTTAGTTAGAAAGTCAGTCAACTTCCCTATTCCCTTCACGGTAGATGTGAGAAACTATGATTTGCCAGCCTAGGAAGTACATAAGTTTTCTACAATATCTGATGATTTGAGCACATTCACCACTAGGGATATCCTCTTCATGTAGGGCTTTGATACATGCCATGTTGTCCATCTAAATTTCAAGCTTAGGGATGTTTAGTTCCTTCACCAAAGTAAGACCCTTTTGTAGAGCTAAACATTTAGCTCTGAAAGCTTTACAAATGCCATAATTAGACATGAAGGCTAGGACCCATTTTCTATTAGAATCCCTTATTCACCCCCCCCCCCATTTCACTTGGAGATCCTTTAGCAACTCCGTCAGTAATTAATAAATACCAAGCACCAGGTGGAGCATTCCATCGAACAAATACCTCGCGCTTGATCCTTGAGTTGGGAAGTTGTTAAATGGGGAAGGATCTAGTCTATATGGTTCAGGCTCTTTGAGAAAAGGAAGTGTACTTTTCACACACTTCGTTTTTGTTTGAAAGTTATTGGATCGTTCGAGTTTGGTTTATCCATTTTGCTTCTATTTTTGTTAATGAATGCAATTTGTTTCAAAGTCGATTAACTCCATGTCCACTTTTGGGCATTAGATTTACGATATATGATTCTGTTAGTTCCACTGTAATTATGATATAACTATTAACTGGGCGCGTGATTTGTACGATCAACGCTTACTCCATAACTTGTTTTTACATGATAGTCGTAACTCCATAACTTTGCCCACTCTTTTGGAATCTTAAGTTGGGTCCAAGAAATAAATAGCTACAGTAAAGGTTAATTAATAGATTTCACTCTGTTTTCTCGAAGATTAAAGTTAGATTTAAATAGTTAATTAGTCTATCCTTTGCTACTGAATCAATGTTTCCTTGGCTTATTAGATGTTATTAAGCTCTTTTTTAAGAACGTAAGGAGCTATGGAGTATATGAATGTTGTGTCTCCCTAGATGCTGCACTCAAACCACACAATTTGCTAATCAATATAACAAAAGTTACCCCCTCAACTCAATATATAAGAATGTTAATGGATGGGAGTCAAAGCGGATCCAACAAAATCCGAATTTGATCTACAAGTTTGCGGATCTTAATTTTGGATTCGAATACGACTTAGAATTCGCAAACTCCAACTCTGATTTGTCGGACCTACAAATCCAATCCGATCCATCGGACCTTCGAGTTCGACCCAAAATTTAATATTTTATTACCTATTTTTTGTTTATTTCATTACTAATACTATAATTCATTTATAATATGAAAAGTAAATTAAAAAACTATACAACACAAACAAATACCATGGTTTTTATTTATTAGTTTAATTATTTTTTATTTTGGGTTATTATATTTAGGCTTTTTTCTAATACTAGCCTTGATACTACTCATTCGGATCGGACTATCGAAATTGGATCACAATCGGGTTGGATGTAATACAATATCCGACCCATCTCCTATCCGGAGTCGGAGTTTTTTTATCGCATTAAAAGTCGAAGTTTTTTTAAATGGGTTTGGATTGGACTTTTTTCTTCGGATTGGATCGGACTCGGTTTTGATTCGGATTGAATTCCATCCCTAACAATATATCTCAGTTCTTATATTAATATTAAGGGGTAAATTTTATTGGGGATACAATAACTTTATTATATCCCGTGAGTATACAAGATTTTGTGGATACTTATTTGGAAGTATTAGCAAAAAACACATAAAGATTAATATTATTAATGTTTAATTTTATAATTCTTATTCTTTTCAATTTTTTCATCTATAGTTTTAAGGATAAATTAAAATGAAAATTACAACCTTTGACCCATCTTGTCCATAAAGACCAACATTTATTTTATTTATGAAAAATCTCACCTTTGCATGTTTTGTATTTTAAAGGGTTTAATAAAAAAACTGACCGGCTGAAAAGAAGGTTATTGTGATGAGTTGACAATTTGTTCTTATCACTTTCTTCTTCAAAGCACCAGCCCCACCATTTCAACTCTTCAATACCATCTTCATCATATTAGATCCTTATCATCACATCACATCATCATCATATCATATCATATCATCAATATTTTAGAGGATTTGGTTGCTTCTTTGTTTCGGTAAAAGGCCAAGATGATATGCTTTCTTGTCATGAGTTGCACTCCTCCTAAATGCGAAGAGTGGATGTTTAACTTTTTCACATATGTAGCTTGTATCAAGAATTTTTCACAGCTTAGTGAAGTACAACAGTTAATGATATCGCAATGTTAATCTGGCGTTTTTAAGTGACCGTCGCAATGTAGTTCATTAGAGACTTCAGGTGCTAATGTTCTCCATACAAATTATCTGTAAGTTAAGTCTTCAAGTGCTTTTTAGTGAGTGGCTAGTCATTTGGTAATCAAAATCTATTTTGAGTCCAAAGCTTGGGCTTATACATTTATGAATTACTCTGTTTGAGGTTTTATTCTTCCAAATATAAAACATTTGACCATAAAAAGTAAATATTGAACAATACATCATGCAATCCATATTTATGAAGTACTCTGTTTGAGGTTTGCATATTTTTCTTACACTTCTGTGACAAACTGCTAAAGCAGTGGTCTTCTTTTCAGATAGATAGTCATATAAAGAGTCTAGACGAAGACCTAAACTACTTTGATAAAGATCTAAAGCAAGGTATTTTCTCAGTTGAATGCATCAAATGCTAACATATTGTATCTCTCTTGTAATGAAGGTCTAAAGGTCTAGCGTTGACATTGAGTATAGAGTGAAGGTCTGAAGAACAATTGTATAGGAAGATGAATATATGAAGTTGAGTGATCTGTTCAACAGGTAAGAAGTCAAGAGTATCTTTAAAATACAACACATGAAAATGTGGGAATTTTAAGAAATAAAAGGAAGGTTGGTTTTTATGGACAATATGGGTCCAACATTGTATTTTTTATTTCAACTTTTCCTAGTTTTTAGGGTTGTAATTAATTGTTTTCTAGAACTTATAAAGTGTGGATGCCTCACTAGGCCACTAGATATGTAGGACTAAAAAAATGACATGAAAAAAAACTTGGGATTTGAGTGGAAAATAGACTGAATAGGATGTTAAAATGGACTGAAAAATCTCTTTAGCTTGATAGAGTTTCTATTTGACTTTTTAAGGTTAAAGTTTGTAAACTATGGTTGAATTTAACATATAAGGATACTATATATATTTCATTAAGGAGTATGCATGATGAAGCTACTAGTATGACGATGAGTGTACAAAAATAAGTAGGATGTCAATTCAAGTTTACGGATTAGTTCTGGGTAGATCCATTGCGGGTAGAATCTTATCAGCGGGTTAAAATGAGTAAATTTGGCCTTTTGGGTCGGGTCATTATCAAATTGGGTCAAATCAGTTAATTTCTTTGTCGAGTTTAGTTTAGTTTCAGGTCGGGTCGTACTAGGTTCATATCATGTTCGGTTAGAGTTAATTCAGATCGGTTTCATGACAGGTTACTATGAGTTGTTTCGTGTGATCCCTCATAAATTTAGGATGTAGGTAGAATTCAGATTTGGATCATGTTTGATTCGATTTAATCTAAATCAATAGGTCATAGTGGGTTATTTTTTGTTCAAGTATATTTCGAGTTCAGGTCATAGTTGGTTTTGGGTATTTCAGATTGGTTTCTAAACGAGTTATTTCATTTCGGGTAGATTTCGACTCAAGTCTCTTATTGAAAAGGGACTTACACCAATCTCGATTGGTATATGATTGGTATATTTCAGATTGGTTTCTAAACGAGTATTTCATCTCAGTTGAAATCCTGATCTAGGCTTTATCGGGTTTGAACAATCATTGATGATAATGTGTTATTATCGGTATATGATTCAGTTTTTTACTCTTTATTACATCCATCTCGAGTCATGTCATGTATTTCGGGACAACTTACTCCATAACTTGTTTTTATGTGAAGGTCATCAATTCATCAATTAGATAATAATGATGACGATAAGTCATTGCAGAACAAAATATTTATGAGATACTGATAAGTAAATGTGAATTATTATGATGAATGAGTATGAGATATGATGTGAATATTAGTATGTCAATGTATCATTGTATTATCTATGTCAATCATCTACATATCATATAATCAATTGATGGTTGAATGATTCTATCAAATATCAAACAAGTACCAAATATCATATTTAGATATAAAGTTTAAATAAACTCAAATTATAAAGTTCAAATAATTAAACTCAAATTTGGATAATCAGTTAAGCATGATGCATTTGATCAAATAATAAAATTTAATATATAAACATATAGTTCAAGAAAAGTTAGTTTCATTATTGGATATTGTTGGGTCGTGTCATTAATGGATTAGTTTGTCTTCGGGCTGGGTCATTAGCGGGTCAGATCACATTCGCGTTAGACGCAAATCGGGTTCGAGTCGAGTCAGGTTGCATTTGAGTTGGACTCAGATTGAGTTTGAGGCTTGGAATATCGGGTCTAATCGGTTATGGGTTTACTGCAGGTTGGGTTACGAGTCTCACTTTTCGAGTCATAACCAGGTCGGGTGCATGAGTCTTTCAAACAGTTTCGCAAGTCATGTCAGATTTTGACATCACTAACAATAAGCACAAGCTTGAGCGGGGTGCTTGCTCGTAGATTTCTATGAGTAATTTACATGTACGCATTTACTACACCGAGAACTGTATATACCTTGAATACTCTGAATATGTAAACGTACGAATGTTGAATACTCCCTCTATTCCTAATTTTAGCCGCATTTGAGTTTTCACGGTCTCCAAGACACGTCTTAAAAATATTTTTATCTCCAAATTCACAACACAAAAAATTATGAAAACTTGATATTTAAAAAAAATTATATTTTATATGCATTTAAGAAAATCCTACTTAAATTCATTATTTCTTATAATAAAATGAGAATGTGTAGTTAAACTTTTTAACATTTCCCTCTATAAATTGAAAAAAAAAACATAAAAGGATCAAGAGGTAGTAGGTAATGATAAGTTGTAGTAAAATGTGACGAGGTAGTAGTGTAGTACTATAGTAGTACTAACATACAACGAACAAATACCACCCCTACCATACAAACGTTGAATGGACGGGTGTAGAAACGCTGATGTCGCATTGCAATCAAATTATTCAAATAATTGTCATGCCGTCAAGTGGCCAAATCAGCAAGAAGCCTTTGGATTGCTTCGATGAAATCAGATTCGTCCCAGTGCCATCCCTATAAAAGTTTAATTTTGGACATTTGCATAGTCAATCATCTAAATTTTTAGAAATTGAATATCCAAGCAGTATACATCTATCACATATTTATATGCAAGAATTACGCCACATACACTACATTATCTGGTCATTATTTGTAAGCCACTAAATAAATGATGTTCAGAAAAAGGAAATGGAAAATCTTTTTCGATGGATACATGACATGCATCTACGGAGTATGATATTCTTCAACAAATATAATGGAATTCCGAAGAAAATGGGAAATAAATTTGGGTGCATGCAACTTCTCTCTATTCTCTACTTATGTCATTTTTTTTTGTCTAGATTTATGAGTATTAAGCCCTCTCTTCGTTCCATAAGATGGGAACTTAAAAATTCTTTTTTGTTATATTATAGGATATTTTTGTTTCAAAAAAAAATATTATAGGGTATTTTATAAACTTATTTCCTATTTATTTTATTTTTTATGGCAATTAAAATTAATTATTTTATTCTTAATTGCCCCGTCCCGCCCACCACACGAGTTTATATTAACTATTTTTTAATATTCATGCCTCTATAAATAATTTTCTCTTATTTTCTAAAAGTAAAATAAAAAGTCTCTTATATTAACTTAATATTATTCCTTAATTTATGTAGGTAAAATGATCAGAAAGAAATTCACAAAAGAGAGAGAGAGTTAAAAATAAGAAATAATTGTACACTCCTAATTTAAAAAATTCCGGATATTCGTGCATTTAGTTTTGTGATATATTCGACAACTTTCACACGACACTAACCTAATATTTTAATATAAACATAAAAAATGTGAATTAAGACCTTTATTGTTAATATGATTTAGCTTCGACTTTCTTCATTTGAAAAAAGTCTTGACTCTTATTATAAATTTATAAGAAAACTCAAATTTGTTTTTTTTTTTTTTTTGCGTAGGTTTTGTACGCATTAACTAAAGTAAGATGCAATAATGTGTTACTATCATTGTCTGTCAAATTCTACGTAGGATTTTCAAACTTGAGTCAAATACAAAATCCAACTATTGTAGACCTAACCCTAAGGAGACATCGTAGCCTAAGGATAATACAGAGGCCTATAATATTCTTAGGCCAAGTGTTTTTTTTTTTAAAAAAAGAAAAAAAGAAACTGGACTACGCTTTCAACGGGGCAAATCTCTTGGGAGGGCAGTGAGTGGGAGGCATGCACGCAGTTAATGGACGCACACACCCTTAGCTCTAGAGATTGAAGTTTGATCCATGACCTAAAGGTTCATAAACCAAACATTTCAATTTAAGCCTGGAAGTTTCAATCTCTTGGTAGCATATATCATAAGGTACAATGTCGTAAACTAATTTCTTTGTCTTTTTCTAAAAAATACTCTATGAAATTTGTTTTTGCATTACTCTAGCCCCTAAGAATTGTTCAATGATTTTTTACAATCTATATTTTAATTGTAAATGAAAATTATTATAGTTGAACAACTACAGGAGGATAAATTCCTAATTTATACCTAATATAAATATATCAATGGGTATATTTATAATTTTATTTTTATACCCAAGATCATAATGTATATACTTGATATAAGTTTTTCAGTATTTTAATATCTTTTATATTTCTATATAAGATATAACAATACATATATCTGATATAACAATAACTATATCTGGTATAATAATATAATAACTATATCTAAAATTTCAATATTTTAATATAATTTATATCATGTATAAGTTAGAAAAGCCTCATTATAAGACACAACTTTCATTAATTACTCATATTTAGCAAGGGTCTTTTATTATGTGATGGTCGATTACAAATTATTTTTATAATAAAAAATGACAACTTTTATCGAATATGAATTAGCAAGATAAAAGCACAGTAATATTATTTTATGTACGCAAAACCACCCACTAGATCTTATAATATAACTTCAACTAACTCAGTCCAGATTGCCAACAGAAAAAAAAAAAAAAAAAAAACTTAGTCCAGGTAATTAGACCTCCTTCCGCCCTCTCCGAAGACTAAGTCAAGTAAAAACGACTGTGTTCATCTACATGGCTAGTTTAACATACTAAACTATTTTATGCAAAGTAAAGATCGAGCCTAATCCCAATTAACTAACACTGCCAGGCCACATGTCACTGTCATAGAGATTGATCCATAAGACAGAAAAATATATATAATAAGGCTGTTCAAATTGCATCTGGAGCTATCTCAGAAAGCCGTTATTCTGGACTACTTCTAGAAACATTCAAACTATAAAGTACATTTTGATGAATTTTATTATCAACTTGGATGGAGAATCCATTCATTTTGTAGTAGTAAACAAAGATCGAACCCATTTAACTAAATGATGCCAATAACTATAAGTTTATAAGTTTATCGTGTATATTAGTCCCTCCGTCTCAAAATACTTTACTTTTTATATTATATTTAATTTTAAACTTTTGACTTTCATTATACGTACGTTTACCCTTGTATAGATATGGCCTAAGTCTACACCAACTAATCTTGCGAACATCAATCAATTCAATTTTTAGGTAACTAAGATGGGTTATTTAGGCCTAAGTCTACAGTACACTACATAACCCTGCAATAAACACCAATCAATTCAATTTTTAGATAGATCGATTAAACATCATAAGGTTCTTCTTATATCATAGCTAGGGTTACGTGTAACGTGTTCATATTTTTTTACCTAGCTAGTATGAATAAAAGCAACAATGTTCTAGACTTTAGAAATATTAAAACTAAAGGGTTTTCATATCAAATTGTCAACTTGACAGTTTGATGCATCAGTACAGTACATGTAATAGTGTGTAGCACTAAATATTTTCCATGCAATGATAGTTCATTATTATTAGTTTCATGCATGCAAATAAATAAACAAAACACAGAGGTCTTTTTGATATTAGCATGTACCTCCATTTTCAGCCTAAATTTGACCCGATTTGTAGGATTTTGATCATTTGGTCCTGATGTTTCTTGATGAGTTTGAGCTTCCATGGACACCATGCTTGCTTCTTTAACTTTCTTAAGAAACTGTAATATTCTAATAGCCAGATCCGAGACTGAAGTTTCTGTCCTCAATATTACTTGAAAGTCCACCATTCTTTCTCCTGACGCTGATTCAGAGACCGGCGTAATCTTAACTGTTAGTCTTTCGTTCGTTGAGACGTCCACACTCGATGAAGTTGCTGTTGTACTCTCATTCCTCCTCGTTACGAGCTGTGCTTCCATGAGTTGGTTCCTTTTGTTTAGCTCTGAGAGTTGAGCTTCCAAAGAGCTCAAGTATTCCTTGGTAGCTCTTAACAATGATGCTTTGTCTTTCTGTATAATTCATGCAACGTAACAATATACATTATTATGCATACTAGCTAGTATATTATACATATAGCATAACGTTATATAGTTGACTTATTGAACTAGAAATTTCTAATTTATACC
The DNA here is from genome assembly GCA_026401315.1 of Dysphania ambrosioides. NCBI lineage: Eukaryota > Viridiplantae > Streptophyta > Magnoliopsida > Caryophyllales > Amaranthaceae > Dysphania > Dysphania ambrosioides. Next base: position 6,845,600 of record CM048667.1, read on the forward strand.
TAATATAAATATATTGAGGGATATTTTTGTAATTTTATTTCTATATTTGATATCATAATGTCTATATTTTTTATACGAGTTTTTCTCTATTTTTATATATTTTATATTTTTATATCTAATCTAACAATATCTATATCTAATTTAACAATACCTATAATTGAAATTCCAATATCCAAATATATTTATATCAGATATGAATTAGAAAAGCCTTCTTATTGTACTTTTATCATATCAAATTAATGCTCTTATCATATTTACCAAGCTTAAATTCTGCACATTATGATTCATCACAAACCTGAAGTATACACTACATAAGTATTCCACTTAAGATTATTTGCATTACTCACTGATAGAAGCTTAGTTTATTATCTCAGAGGAGGCCTCAGAATTAGTATTGATTAAGCTTAAAGCATATGTGCATCAATGCCTTAGGAAACTAGTTCATACTATTCTATCTCTATAGCATTGTTTCAATTGATTGACATATCACATTTCTACTTATCAAAAAATCAATAATATCTTCTAATTACAAATCTTATGAAAATATGATTTTCATAAAAAAGATTTACGTTCAAAACAAGATCTATCTACTTAAAGAAAATAAAAAAAAATTAAACAAAAATTTGAAATATATAAATTGAGACCAACATAAAGAAAATTCAAAAGAAAATAAAAAAAATAAACAAGAAGTTGATGTACTTTACAACAAAATTATTGTGGATATATTTTTGAAAGATTGTGTATTTAGGATTGTTTCTTTATCTTAGGATATATCTTTGTGTAGCTTAGTTATCTTGTACAGCTCATATTCCTGTCATCCTAGAACTATATATAGGTTGTAATGCTTCCGCAAAGACGCAAGGTCAACTGACATATTTTCCAGAAGTTATATAAAAAAATATATTGCAAAGTATTATACTGTGATTTCAAATGAAATAAGATACATTTATTATGAATAGGATTAGAATATAAAGAGTGAATTATGATTTATGAATGTGATTTATTTAAATTTTTTGAGATTAACTTTTATAACCACCCAATTAAGACAACGTCCGGGATGTCTAGTATATGGACTTAACCTAGCTTTGCACCAAATCGAGGGACTAATGGGAGAATGTCGAATGGTTACGATGTTGTAATAAAAAAAATAGTGAAGACAAAGAAGAAGAGAACCTAGCTAGCTTAGCATTTTGTTAGTCCTGTATATGTATGCAACACATACCTTAGTGCCTGGAGGGAGCAAGGATCTCAAAGCTTGGAAACTCTCATTGATTTTTTCTCTCCTTTTCCTCTCAGATATCATATGGTGCAACTGATTACTAGAAGGGCAACCTGACCGCCCTTGCACAGTGAGCTCTTGAATCCTCCGAAGATTGATCCCTCTGTAGAAGGCAATAGCTCGTTTCAACAAGGTTTGTCTCCTCATGTCGAACCTCTTTTGACGGCTAGAACTCGGCCCCGAACCCGGATGATAACTCCCAAAAGCACTTGCTCTTTGCTTTACTTGATAACCGTAAGGAAAACAGCTTTGTTCACCACCCGTTGATGAGGAAGAAGGAGATGATAAGACTGCCAAATACGCCTTTGTTAGGGCGGCATCAGTACTCTCTGCAGTAGGGAGAGGAATAATGTTTTGTAGCAAAGGGTGATGAAGATGAGAAGCACCAACAATTGCACTTGCAGTAGCTGCATTCGTAGTTCTAGCAGGGACTGTCTGTGCATTTGTTGTAGCTTGCTGATGGATCATATCAGCAGGTTGTTCAGGCTGAAAATTATGGAAGCTGGAAGAAGCCCCGAAGTTGTAAAAGAGTGAGGTGTTCTCAGGGCTATCCATAGACTGAGAAGAGGTAGGTGAAGGCTTGATGCTTTGCTGATCTGTTGGCCTTTGACAATCCATAATTGCGAACAGGTTTTGCATCTTCATCTCGAGGTTCTTCCATCAAAAAAATCAAAGAAAACATTAATCAGAAATATTCATGCACCTATTACCACATGTAAGTTAATATTACTACATATATATAACATGAGTAGCAACCACTAGTTACATAAAAGCCAACTTTGTAGCGGGGTGAATTTTATGTGGTACAGAGTTACATCGTCTGTGTGCCCTTTGATGCGCACTTACTTGTTGTACATTAGACATGCCTAGTTCAATCTCCCCTCTCGAGCAACCTAAGAATACTGCAGTCAGCATCAAATCAGCAAATCAGATCGATTCATTCCCTTACGAAACCAGTACGTACATTGACGTAAAAGATAAAAGAAATCAAAGCTAAGGGAGCTAGCTAGATTGAACTCAAAGTACAGAAGACATAATGCTGTACTGATTGTCAGACTTGATCTTTGCTTCCTGTAAATAATTAAACATGTACAAACGGGAAAATTAGATGATAACTAACAAGTACTAATTAAATTACTTAGTACTTTGCATGGAGCTAAATCAACAAATTAATTACTTTAAACATCAGAGAAAATAATGTATTCATAATACCAGGTAGAACTGACGCTGTGATTCGACTGATGCAAGCCGCTGAAGGTCCACTCCCAGCAGCTCTATGTAAGGATTTTTGTCCCTGAATGCAAGTCCTGGAATAAGGCTGTAAATATATGATCAGCCCAAAAAAAATAAAAAATAAAGAAGGAAAACTTATCAGAAGCATGTTAATTATGACGTCTACATATTACAACGTATACTATAAAGTATACAATTTTTCTTAATCTGATGAAAATATGCAATCATATAGTATCATACTCGTTCTCAACAGGAAATACAGTTAATTTGTACTCGTTGAAGAGACGCTGAGGAATCAATACTCCTGTCGAAGAACTAGCCTCTTCTTGGAAGTACCCGTCTTCACAATACAAGAAACTTGCAACCAAACAACATATATAAACTAGATATAATATTAGGCAAGAATGTAAGAAAGAAATTAAATTAAAACATGTACATAAGATATAGTGCATACTTGAGATCAGGTGAGTAGGTCCAAAGGCAAATGTAAGAGGCAGCGAATGAGTCCCTTAGACAACAGAGGTAGCTAACTCGGTCTCCATTACCGAGTTGGAAGACCGAGTCCATAATCCGAAATTCCGAATGAATGTTTTTGCATAATGAATGTGATATAATGCAGAAATTTGTCAACAGGGTTGTTATAAACTAATAACTAAGACTAAGATATACTCTTGTTACTGATGAAATGAAAGGGGGGTTGTTTTCTTTTCTTTTCATTTTTTTATACTGAAATTTCTAAGGAAAATGATGATGATAATGTAAGTTTTGAAAAGTAGTCACAATAATCTGCATCCACAAATTAACAAGACACGAAAAAATTGACAATATTTTGACAATGGGAATACATTTGGGATGATCACACACTGTTTAGCTATAAAACAAATGAGAAATGAGTGTTGAAAATGATGTGTGAAATCAAAGTTCTTGATATATATATATATATATATATATATATATATATATATATATATATATATATATATATATATATATATATATATATATGTAAGTACGTAGCTAGGGAGATATATTTCAAGATGATATACACATTGAATGTATAATATATGGTACGTGGTTTGAATTTAATTTGATTAAAAGAGGGGATTAAGGAAAAGGATAAGTAAGCTAGAAGATTGATGATATATAGAATGAAGAAGAATGATATAAAGGGGAGAAGGCAGGCAGCCATATGATGAAGATTAGTAGCAGTAGAAAAGTCCAAGTAGTCAAAGTCTGCGCTATGAGAGGAACTTTGAAATATGGTCAAGGTAGGAAGGCATGTTGGCACAACTTTTCTCTACTTATTCACTTTATGTTTTTAGAAAATTCCAATCTATATATGTTTGTTTATTTATGGTATTTAATGTTTGCTGACGTGGCATAGTTTGTACCTAATCTAGTGTAATTACAATTGTGATTTGATCGTTAATTAGTGAGGGAGGATTAAACATATATAAGTATTATAGTGAGTAGGAAAAGGAGTAGGTCACCTTTTCATGTACTTCCATGATGAAAATGCATGGACTTCTTCAAGCTAGCTTAGCTTAGCGCATTAGGACATTTTCAACATTGGTGCACCATTGCACCAACGACCTTTCTTAAATCTTTAAACACTAAATTTATTAATGTTGAAGGTAACATATATGTTTTTTACTGATGATATGATAATTGGATGAACTCCTACTATAGAATTTTACTATTATCATTAAAAAAAAATACTACTTCTGCTCTTTTTTTTTTTTATCTTTTTACTTGGAATCAGAGAAGAAAATAATATATGATTAAATATTATTAAAAAAAAATTAAAAATCAATTTTAAATAATTTGAAAAGAACTTTATATTCCATTAAAAACAAGCTGCAAGTGGGACAAGCATTTAATAACCATTGAAATTTAAAAATTTTATGTATGAGGGTTGAAACTTCTTGGATTAGTGGGGTATTTTGAGGAGTTTATATGTAAATTAAAGGTATTATCGTTAATTTTTTGATTCAATTGAGGTTATTTTAATCAGAATAAATTAGACCAAATTAGAATAATTTTATATGAGAAGATCATTTTGAAATTTGTAGATGGGAAATATAGGAAGAATAAAAAAGAAAGGAGGGGAGTATTTAGCTTATTTATTTACTTTCATGTTGAATGATTTGGTACTAATATATACTAGGTAGGTTTTGGGACATTCCCCTAGTTTAATTTTTTTGTTTTAATTGATTCTTGATAAATGAATATATGTATATTGGTTTATTGAATTACCATAGTTATAAGGAGATAATCCCATGAGTTATTAGTGTATTGCAAACCTAGTTGATATATAATTTGTGATTGAAAGGTACGTTGGGCAAGCATGAAAATTAGTAGTTTGATTTGAATAAGTTTTCTTACACCTACTTGATTTATCTCTTTCTACCTAAATAAAATAATAAATGGAAACTCATGTATTTTTCTTTATAACATTCAAGTTACAATTTATAGATTATGCACTATAAAAGTTTATTATGTATTTCAGATCTTGTTCTATGCATTGTTGACTTGATCTGATCAGGAATTTTTGCTGTCAGTTTAATTCATAAATGTTAGTACGGCTTAGGTTTATCTTCATTGAATAAATTAATAAATAATTTTTGAATAGAGCTAATACCAAATTATTAAAAGTAATATAGTGTACCACAAATTATCAAAAGTAAAATTTAATACGTGTTAAAATAATATTTATTTCAAAGTATTTTTCAATATAAATCTAATAATGTCAAATTTAAATTTTTGTGAGATATATATTGTGACAATTATAGTAGATTTTATGCATAAATAATATTGGAGGTTAATAAAAAATTTAAACACTTAATATTGGAAGAAAAACTCTTGATGTTGGAAGTCTATTCTAAGTAGAACTCCCAGTATTGGAAGTCTACTCAAATTAAGATAAACCTAAGCTGTAAAAATTATTAAGTCCTCAATTATGGAGGCTTGGAACAATGTGGCTATGAACTCAACAAATATGTTAAAACCTGCTCCCTAATATCTAAAAATATTGGCTTCGCTTTGAGGTCCTAGCTTTGTGGTTCTGCAATGAATGTGAATTCTTCGAAAATTGATTGAATTGTTAAAAATTTCCTACTATAAGATTATGTCATTATGTGATTGTTATTGTTTAGACTCTTATCCCTTTTTAATAAGGAAATCTCTTGACAATATAATAGGACATGTGCGTGAAAGTATTCAACATAGTGTCCTTTGGTTTTCTTGTATTTCTATTAGTACTTCAATTCCTCGATTTTTTAATATTCTTTCTTTATTCTAGCAAATAAGAAATAGAGTGAGAGGGTTTAATTTTTGCTTTTTGAATAGGAAAGAAAAAGATATTTAGAAAAATTGATATTATTAAATGGTATAAGTGAATTAATGTGGTGAGACTCTAAAGGGTAAGAAAGAGAATTTTCTTATCCATAAAAAAATAAAACAAAGTAGAAAGTGTAAAAAAAAAACCACACCGAGACAAAAAGTAGAAGGAGTATTAGTGAACAGAGAGAGTATTAGTTCTTTATTTTATTATTTCATTTGTGTTATTATCGTTGCATATTGAGTCGTTCATTTTACTAGAGTATCTTCAGATCTTGTCCTTTTCTACTTTTATTTGTCCATTGATATTAAAGATAGTATAAATCTCTTGATTAATACAATATTTTGTTGTCAAAGTGACTCACTCATCATTAATGCATATTACTTGTAATATTGAATAACAGAATAATGAGCCGAAGCTAAATAAAGTGGAAAAAAATAAGAAAAAATAGTTCTCCCTTTATCACAATTTTATTTAGTTTGATACATAAATTGATGTGGATTCCTATAGAGTGAACTATGAGAAACCACGAGGGAATAGACTTTTGAACTCGACAACCTTGCCTCTTGGAACGAAGTCAAAAGTTGTTATATTTCTTAGACCACTTCTTGGAACTAGAGGTGGCCATGGTGCCGGTCCGATCGGGCTAAGTAAGGCTAGGTGGGTAAGGCCTAGGTTCAGACCGGTCTAGGGGGGGTCTGTCTGGGCTGGGGTCGGGTTGGGTAGGTGGGATTCATACCGAATCACGAATCGAATTATAAATCGAATCGAATTAAATTCACGAATCGAGTCGAATTGAATTCACGATTCTAATCGGAGCGAATTCACATATTGAATCGAACTCACGAATCGAACTGAATTGAATTGAATTCACAAATTAAATCGAATCGAATTAACAAATCGAATTCAAGAATCGAACCGAACCGAATTCTTAGAAATTAAAAGAAATGAATTGTTTCGAAAGTAATTAAACATTTATATTTACGAATCACATAATGACATTCATTGCAAACTTTTATATTCGCCTAATCATATTCATTTTTCATTTCTTTTGTCGATATTTTTCATTTTCATTACATATTTACATAAATTACATTTATTACATATAATCACAAAAAGACATAATCATATTCGATTCATATAAACTAAATTATTTTCAACTAAACTAACATTGATAGATCCATATAATCTAAACTATATTCAACTAAATTTAAATTATTCAACTAAATTTAAATTATTCATATAAACTAAATTATATTCAACTAAACTAACATTCATTGATTCATATAATGAATAAACTAAATTATATTTAACTAAAGTAACCTTCATTGATTTTTATAAACTAAGCTATGTTCAGCTAAACTAATATTCATATAAAATAAATTAAGATTCATTGATTCATCTAAATTAAACTATATTCCACTAAACTAATATTCATATAAACTAACCTATGTTCAACTAAACTAATATTCATATGAACTAAACACTATTAAACTAAACTAACATTCATGTAAACTAAACTATATTCAACTAAATTAACATTCACTAATTCATATAAATTAAACTATATTCAATGAAACTAACATTCATTGATTCATATAAACTAAACTATATACAATTCAACTAAACTAAAATTCATTGATTCATATAAACTAAATTATATTCAACTAAACTAACATTCATATAAACTAAACTATATTTAACTAAATTAACATTCATTAATTCATATAAACTAAACTATATTCAACTAAACTAACATTTATTGATTCATATAAACTAAATTATATTCAATTAAACTAACATTCAATTAAATTAAACTATACTCAACTAAACTAACAATCATGTAACTAACCTTATATTCATTGAGTCATATAAACTAAACTAAATTTAACTATACTAATATTCATTGATTCATATAAAATAAACTAACATTCATATAAACTAAACTACATTCAACTAAAATAATATTCATTAATTCATAGGAATTAAGCTAAAGTATATTCAACTAAACTAACATTCATATAAATAAAACTATATGCAAATCAACTAACATTTGTATAAATTAATTTATATTCAACTAAACTAAATACAAAACTAAACTATATTTAAATAAACTAAATTTTACAAAATTAGAATATTTAGGCGGGCCAAATAGGGTCGGGCCGGTTCAACGGGCCTGTTCATCGGGTCGAACCGAATCGGTTTAGTGGCCCGGGCCAAATAGGTTTGAGGCTAAATCGATTTTTTTTTTGTCCGAATCGAATAAGGTCAGAGTTTGAAAAACATATTTGTATTTGAACCACCTAGTTGGCAGGCCGAACCGAATCCGGGCTGGGCTGTAGGTGCACCGGGCCACACAGGCCAAAAAAGTGTGTCGATTCAATGCTGGCTGAACCGGCCCATTGGCCATCTCTACCTGAAACTAAGTACTTAACTATCTAGATCAAGATTACCTCCTATAATTGAATTAAGCAAGGAAATATGAATCGCACAATAGGTTGTTCTTAAACATAAGTTTTGATTATTGAAAATTTTCTGTTGAAAAACCGTGCAGCCTACATGTCCTATTTATATACATACCTACTTGTGTTTAATTAGGACTAGAATTCTTGATTTGACTCTAACTAAGACTTTTGAATAACTTGAAACTACTTCGAATAAGATTAGGATATAATTAGCCTAATCTAACCCAAACTCTATCCCTAAACATAGAATTATATCCTAGGGAATTTCGGACTTATTTTAATTACAAAGCTGAAAAAGAAATTCTAAACCTAGTTTGGCCCAATATTAAACTAACTAATTAAAATTACAACTTGAAACCTTAATTTGGACCAAATAATCCTATGTCTTAAAACATGAAAAACTATTTCAAGTGAAATGTAAAAACATGTAAGCAAATTATAATACTCAAAATATAACAAAATCTAATAGCAACTTAAAATAAGGTTCGGCCTTAACACTTCACGTCATAAATTAAGAAAGCATAATATAGAGATTGTCGAAAAATCTCTTTTTGGATGATGTTTTAATGATTCCACGCCATGGAAACTAATATAGCTTTAATAAAAAGAATGTTGAAGTTTATTGGCTTGAAGAAAGAACATGCCCTATTAACATCATTGAAGAAGGAACAAGACGTAATGTTGTTCTAAGCTGCGTTCTGTGAATTCCTTTTTAGTCGAATTCTCCATTGTGGAGTTGAAAGGGGTTGGGACGTACCCATGCTAGGTCAAATAATTATGAGCGGATTAAGGGGCCAAATTTAGTTAAATCCGAAAAGAGAGGTGATCAGAAGGAGAAAGCCACCTTAGCGAGTAGTTCCGAGATAAATTCATATTCATCCATGTGGGCAGAAAAATGTTGAGTGGACTGCAAAAAATGGGATGGGTATAATGACCGAGAAAAAGCAAACTTGTTGATGTAGGGTGGGAATTGAGTTAAGTGTAAATTCATTACACATTTATAGATAGGGCAAGTAGAAGGGTGAAGGATTTTAGGGGACTAAAAGTTTCCATAACTTTAGCCACGTTAATATTTTGAAAAATTTATACTCTCTCTTTTCAACCCAAAAAATTAAATGGATTAGTTTCGAGTTGGAAGATAGCTGACTCGAAAGTAGGGTACATCTACATGTAAGTACATGCTAATCCGTGCCAAAAAAAAGTACGAACATATTTGTAAAAACTAGTTGTAGAATAAAATAATATTCACATAGACATGATGTAAAAAAAAGAAATGGCGAGATCGTTGCTCAATTCCAACACAGTAATACTGTTCCCCAATCTCACGTTTGTCCAAAAAACTGCACATCCTCTAAACAAAGACTCAGTTCGTCTTCAACTTCGACTTCCTGATTCACTCAATCGTCGCATCATATCAACTCTATCAATGTCGCTGAACTCAGGTTGTTTGCTTCACTTTCTAGATTAATCTCATTATATTCTTGTTTTTCTTTTGGATTATTTGATACCCAAAAATTTATCTTTGAATATGTATAATTTACTGCATAAATTTATCTCTAATGAACTGAATTTTGGGTCTGAATTCTTTTAAAAATTGAAGACAAAAATGGATTCTTGATTTTGTTTTATTCTATGCTTTAATCAATGTTTTTTGTTGTGTTAAAGTTTCATTTGTTTTACAAGAATGTGAAATGTTTTTTCTTAGTATTGTGGACTGATACATGAAATTGTTGGTTTAGACTTAATTACTATGTTGTTAATTTATTGTAGTTGGGAAAAGTGAAGATGAAAGGTTGTTTCAAATGGACTAATTGTAATTATGACTGTATGACAATCTTACAGTTAACCAGACACAAAAAGTAGTTGTAGTCAATGATCACAGCGAGAAGCTCGTTGGATTGTTACATGATACAGGATCGAAAGATGTTGTGATAGTCTGCCACGGGTTTACTGGTCGTAAGGTTCGTAAAACATGATGAATGGTTACTTTATGCATTTCATTGATGGTTTGAAAAGTAAGACAGCTAAACTGCTCAATTATGATGTTGCAACGAAGGGCAGATGTAGTTCATTTATTGAATTGGAAGTCATCTAGCTGCGCTTTCATTTTGCTGGTTTTGATGAATTGTTCGTTGATGAATTTGAGTTGTACATTGGTGTTGAATTGACTTTTATTGTACTTGTGTTCAGGAGCACAAAATGATGGTGAATATCTGTGATGCTTTGGAGAAGGAAGGGATAAGTGCCTTTCGGTTTGATTTTTCTGGAAATGGGTATGTGATAATTGCTGACCTTCTCTAACAGAAAGAAATTTCCTTGGTTCAAAGAGTATGTTGAATTTTCTACTTCGTCTTATTTATGTATGACATTAGGACTAGGGAGTTCAATTTTCGCGGATTTGAATTATTTGTTAAAGCCTAATGCTGCAGCTACATGGAAAAATTCTAACTGGCCATGTGCTGGAGCCATTTGCTGAATCCTGGATATGCCTTGAGCTTACTGCCATCAAAACCCTTGGATTTATTTATTTATTTATTTTTTTAATTCAACCGTGAAGGAAGAAGTGAATTTTGGTGCTGATGTGAGGAATATATGAAAAAATTCAAGAAATACAATCAAAGAACTAGGTTTGGGGATCTAGGAAGTAGGGAATGCTGAAATTATTTGGTTAGCTGGGGTGTATGTAGGTTATGTATTTTTATAAGTGTTATAAACACTTGTTATTTTTATCTTTTTACTAAAATGGTTTTGCTACATATTTAAAGATGTGAATTTGATTATTCCAATTTATTTTATTCTCATTTGTCCAACTCATAAAGAAAATTTGCACAAATTTCTTAACAATTGGTATCCGAGCCAGGTTGGTATTCTATCAACAATCAAAGAGGAATCATCAAACACGATCCATAGAAGTTAGATTTGAGTGGGAGCAATGGCCCCTAATCAAAGAATGGTAAAACTTGAGAAATTTGATGGTGTGGATTTCGGCTTTTGGAAAGTAGCTGTCGAAGATTACTTATACAAGAAAAAACTTTATGAACTTCTTTCAGAAACGAAGCAAGAGGGAATGAAAGATGAAGATTGGAATCTTCTAGACATACAAGCCGTCAGAGTTATTCGATTAACGTTATCTCGTAATTTTGCTTTTAACATACGAAAAGAAAAGACCACGACGGGTCTTATGAAAGCTATCTCTAATATATGAAAAGCTTTGGGCCTTTAACAAAGTTTATTTGATGAAGGCACATCACTGGCTCAACATCTCAAGGAACTTAACTCTATCACAACCTCGAATTATGTTCAGTTGAAATTGAGTTTGATGAACAATTAAGAGTTTTAATACTCTTTTTTTTCCTACTATCACGGATGTGAGTAGCTCATCCTAAACTCCAAGACCATTAAGTGTTGAAATTGTGAAGACTGGGTTTTATTAAAATTAGTGCAAGATTGCACCAAAGAATCAAGAAGTGAAGGTAGAAGCAAATGCTACTTCTACCTTAGAAGGAGACGATGAGTTAATATGCTCTTTAGATAGTAAGGAAGAGTCTTAGGTATAATACTCCAGAGCATTATTCCACACCTCTTGACAAGTTTATCCCTAGAAACCTTGGAAAGGTATACCTTGGTGATCATTGTGATAATGTTGGCAAAGGCGTATTCCATGCAACTTGATCTCAATTGAGGCTAGTCAAGGCTACACAATAAACTTCTAAGATGATAAGTGGATCATTTCAAAGGGAAAGAGTGGTAAATGGGAAATGAAAATCTCAAATTGTGGCACCTAAGACTTGGCCACATGAGTGAGAAAGGGATAAAACTTATGCATTCAAATAGGAAACTCCTAGAGTTGAGATTGACATATGCGAGGAATACATTGGAAAGCAAAATAGGGCAAAATTGGAGCTTGTTAGACTAGTGATGCTAGTAAAAGGGAGTTTGCAATGAAAGATGAGATGCAACCCTTAATTCAAAACCAAACATGGGAACTAGCTGAGTAACCCATAGGTAAGAAGACCCTTTATAACAAATGAGTATATTGGGTGGAAAAAGAACATGATGTTTTTAAGAGATATAAAGCTCGATTAATAGTCAAAGGATTCCAACAGAAACAAGGAGTTAACAATGATAAAACTTATGCACCTATTGTGAAACTCAATACTATTAGAACAATGTTAAGTATTATTGCCATTAAAGATCTTCATCTCGTGCAGTTAGACAAAAGTTATATTATTGTATGGCTTAAAACAAAAGTTTGATAGTTTTATGCACATGGAAGATTTATGCAATGTTGACAATTGTTGCTACATTAAGAGACATTAGTCCAGTTATATTATTTTACTATATTTTGATGATATGTTTGTAGCAGGTTCTAATATATATGATATTAGAAGGTTGAAGCAGCAATTGTCAAAGGAGTTTGACATGAAGGATTTAGGTCTAGTAAAGAGGAATCTTGAAATGCAAATCATAAGCAATAAGATAAAGGGACTTTGCAGTTATTCGAATTAGAGTACATCAAACATGTTTGATAAAGATTCAATATGAGGGATGTCAAGCCAGTTAGCATTCCCTTGGAAAATCACTTTTGATTATCCAAGGATCAATCTCCTTTGGCACAAGAAGATAAAGATTATATGGCTATGGTTCCTTATGCTCCAAAGTTTATTGCATGCAATATTTTGTATAAGACGAAATAATGGACTTGAAGTGGGAGCTATTGATAAGTATATGTCAAATCATTACATCGAAAGCAGTGAACTTGATTTTGAGATATTTACAAGGCATCACATAAAAATGTTTGTACTTTGATAAATGTGAATTAAAAGTACAAGCTTATATGGATACAGACTTTACCGTTGAAATCGATAATAGAAAAAGCACCACCTTCATGGTTGGAAATGCAACGGTTAGTTGGCTGTCATGCTTATAAAAGGTTGTTGGCTGGTAAAGAAATGGTATGGCTTCAAGGTTTGTTAACTAAGTTGGGATTCAAGCAAGAGGATATTGTTGTATATAGTGATAGTCAAAGTGCAATGCACTTGGAAAAGAATATAACATTTCATTCTAGAACAAAGTATATTGGACTTTGGCATCATTTTATTCTATCTTTATTAGAAGATGAAGTGGAGAAAATTCTAGGAAGCAAGAATCTAGCAAATATGTTGACAATGACAAGTAACTGTATGCAGCAACAAAGTTGTGTACAACTTTAGTAGGCCTACAGTGCATGAGTAAGGTGTGAAGATCTTCAAAGGGGAGATTTTCAAGGAAATGACAACTATTATTAAAATGAAGAATTAATATAAACCTTAGAATTTTTTGAAATACATGAAAGTACGCTTAAGAAATTCTAAGGGGATAATAGTTTTCTAATTTTAACTAGCCATGTTTAGAAAATTAGAAACTATAGAAATGTAGGTTATTGTTTGTAATATCATCCCAAGAAAAAAAAAGAAAGAAGCTTATAAAGCTTTGAGAGTATTTTAGAGAAAAATTCTTAGGTGTGATTGGGGTGTGTGTGGGTTCTGTCTTTTTATAAGTTATGTAAATACTTGTTATTTTTATCCTTTTAGTATAAAAAAATTTGCAGCATATTTAGAGATATTAACATTATTTGAATTATCAATTTTTGTTGAATTATTTCATTTTTAATTTTATTCTCATTTATCTAACTCATAAGGAAATTTACATAAATTTCTTAACAGTTTTGGGGCAAGGATGTGGCAGAATTGGCTTTTGGGGAGTAGTGTTAGTAGTCTAGACTCTAGATAATAATGGCCATTATGTGGATGAACTTTTGTTTTTGTTTTTTTATTTTTTTGGGAGTACAAGGGGATAAAAAATTATTCTCAGCAACCCAGGAGCTAATAAAGCAATTGCTATTCGAAGAACTATATGAAAGAATATTTATTGCAATTTCCCCTTCACATACATCTTTACATACATTCCAACACAGTTTTCAACAATATTCGAGAAATCTAAATATGTTTTTGGAGAAGAGAAAGAAGATTTTGTCATATTTCTTTAATGCAATGCATACATGAATGCAAAGTAATACATTGACACGAACTGATTTTACTGAATTTTGCTACGGCTACCAGCTTGTATCTAATCAGTAGCGCTTCGTCCTAGTATAGTTCTGTGATATGATGATGTTGTACTATGAAGTATAAAAGTATGAGTGTTAGATTTATGTGTTGCTATGCTTTCGAATTTACGTAATGTCACTATGAGTGATCTTGTAAGTAAAACTTTGAGAAAGTCTATGTCTTTTTGGCCTTTTGACGAATGTTGTTTTTTTAACTATTGTTTACTTATTATTTAATATTTAATATTTCTACCCTTCTGTGTGTTTTTATCTAGAATATGACTTACCAGTTCCCCCATTTAGAAAATACTTTTAAGTTTCCTATACTATAGATAATGTTTTAGCCCAGCCCTTGTTGTTAACCTGCCTTTAGCATTTGCTGTTTCATGTAAAGTTGCTTTGTGGTTGATAATATTAGTAATCTTGCTTAGCCAAACATGTGATTACAATTTCCCTCTCCCTCTTAAAGCTGCTCTACCATCCCTGCCTTCAATTTTTCCTCAACCCCCCGAAACCTACTTCTTTCTTTTAGTCAATTAGTCACCCACATTTAGTGAGGGAAGGATGAGAAGGGAATGTTGTATATTAGGACTTTGGGAGTAGCTGGACAATGTCATACTAGGGACAGGAAGCAGATTCTTCATGTGTGGAGGATTTAAAAAAAACTAAAGGAAAATAAGGATATGAGGAAACTTAAAATGAGGGAATTAATTATCCGCATCTGTTTATATGAATATTGCACCTATTGACTTTCATGTAACAGGTTCCTATTGGTTTATAGCTAGGCCATCTCCCAAGTGGAGGAGTATATTGTAAAACATTTTAAATAGGGAACACAACATAGACTAGTCAACAAAATTGGGATAACTTAATAAAATCACTTCCCCCCTACTCATTGTTATTTGATTGTTTTTGTTGGAACTTCGTGATTTTTAACATAGTAAATTTCACAAACTAAGGAGTCTCTCATTAGTGGGTGAAGAGTATTTAGAGCACTTTATATAAGGATGTGTTACTTTACTTGGGTGTGACCCAAGGGTTATCCACTTTTGTGGAAGAGGGAAGACACTATGAACCCAACCAACACACGCTCGAGCGCTTGCGCTAAGCCGGGGTGGGCTGGGTTGAGTTGATTTAAGTTAGGTTGGGTCGGGTTTTATGGATGACATATTTCTTTTTTTGGACCATTTCGGGTAGTGTTTTAATACTGTTTTTAATTTAAAAATTGAATCCTACTTTTATGCTTAACATTTATGTTAAGCGTGATATAAGGGCTCATCAAATGGTTATTTTTCTCTCTAGAAAACCGTGCTTTGCTTAGGGTCCTTACACCAATTTTCTTCCTTAAATTCTTTTCTTAAAACAAACAGTTTTCTTGCTTTGGGTGTTTAGTTCGTCCAGTGATTTTGTGTAGAGTTGCTAGTATAGTGATGAGGCTGTTTTATCCCAGAGAACTTTTGTTTTCGTATGATCTGCTTGCACAATGACTAGGCAATATCGTGAATGTTCTAAAGAGATCGACGTACTCCCTGACTTAGCCTTTCCGGTAACATTGCTCTTGTTATTTTTCAATAATGTTTACAACAATTTTTAAACAATCTTCTTTGCCTTCATTGCGAACATGTCGTATAATGAATTGGCTATGTTTGCTGATCTCAACAAGCCCTTTTGTTTTTGAGGTGCCCACTTTAAACGGTGGAAAAAAGAAATGGTCTTCTTTCTCAATGTTAAGAAAGTTCACTCCATGTTAGTTAACCTGTGCCCAATATGATGCTGAAAAGGAAAAAAATCACTAAGGAAATTGAGACTTGGATGAGAATGATTTCGTGTGCAAAATTATATACTTAACGGCTTAAGTTTGGTTATTATAACATGGAGAACTCTATAAATGACTTGTGGGAAGCATTGCAGAAGACATATAACACTAAAGAGGATAGTGCTAAGAAGTATGCTTTGAGCACATTACCTTAAATTCCAAATGGCAAATCAGTAAAGGGGTACAATTTCATGAATTTTGAAAAATTTTCCATGAAATTACATATGAATGCTTGGTTTTAGATTAATAGTTTGATGATTGGCAAGCTCTCTCCTTCCTAAAAAGACTTTAAGAATAAAATGAGGCATAAGACTAAGGAATTTTCCATAGAAAGTTTAATCACTCGTCTCAGGATCGAAGAGAAGGCACGAAAACAGGACCAAAAAGAGATCTTATTTGTATATGGAAATAATGCTCCTTAGACATATATTGTAGTGCTTGAAACTACAACAAAGAACTTCAAACCTCAAGAACAACTTCAACAAAAATGATAATAAGAACAATGGACACCAACAGTCTCAACCACCTAGAAATTTCTTTGGTCAATTTATGTGCTACCGGTGCAGAAAAGGAGGCCATATGACACGAAATGTAGGAACATGCCCAACCTTGTACCTGTGTAGGCAAGGATGATTGAGGAGCCCTTTGTCACTATGATTAATGAGATTAACCTTGTTGGTGGATCAGAAGGGTGGTGGGTAGATACTGGCACCACACGCCGTGTCTGCTATGATCGTCGTATGTTTAAAACGTAAGTGTTGTTGGTAGATTCTCATTCCACTAATGTTGCTGGCATTGAAAAGGTGGAACACTGGAAGAACTTTTATTTTGAAGGATGTTATACATACTCTAGAAATGAGAAAAATCTGGTTTCTAGTTATCTCCTCAACAAAGCCGATTTTACGTAAATTATAGGATCAAATTTGCTTACATTAACTAAGAACGGTATTTTTGTTGGGAAAGGTCATGCTACTAATGAAATGTTTAAGCTAAATGTCGAAGTTAATAAAAAAAGTCTACTTTTGCTTATATGTATTCTTTTAGTGTTTGACATGCTAGAATTTGCCATGTGAACAAAAGGCTCATCAAGAATATGAGCAACTTAGGCTTGATTCCTAAACTTTCTCTTGATTACTTTGACATATGTGAGTTTTGTGGCCCAGCTGTGATCACCAAGTCCCTCATAAGTCTTTTATGAGAAGTTCAAAGCCATTAGACTTGGTTCCTTTGACATATGTGAGCTTGATGGAACGTTGACTAGAAATGGGCAGCAGTACATTATCACTTTTGAATGAAAAATAAAAGTGATGTCTTTGACATATTTAAGCAGTTTCTTACTGAATTTGAAAACCAGTTCAACGAAAAGATAAAAAGGTGGAACAGAATATGGTTCAATTCACGGGGTATTATACATGAACGGACTGCTCCATACTCTCCTGAAATATGGTAAGGATGAAAGGAAAAACTAAACTCTAACAGAGTTAATAGTTGTCATTTCCTTGAATTCTGGTGCAACTCTTCACTGTGGGGTGAGATCTTACTAAATGTTTGTTATGTCTTAAATTGAGTTTCAAAGATAAAGAGTAAGATTTCTCCTTATAAAATATTATACAATAGGCAACCAACATTTCATACTTTATCTATTAGAATTCCTGATCCATAAAGACTGCCCCTGGGGCGCTTTCGCCAGACGGTCTTTGTAGACTTGCAAGTAGAGCATATGAGTGTGGATTTGTTGGATACGCCATGAATAGTAAAACATATAGATTTTTTGATAAGAATACACATGTAATTGTTGAATCTAATGATGCTGGTTTCTTTAAGAACAAGTTTTCCTTCAAATCTAGAAATAGTGGGTTATATCTTCTTCTATTGTTCCTGAATCTAAGCAAGGAGAAGTAAATGGACTATGGTTGCGAAGGACTTTGGCCTTGATTTTGAAGCTTTCAATGTAGAGGAGGATCTTTCAAGCCTCTTAGAAGCCTTAACCCTAGTTGAAGCAAATTTATTGCAAGAAGCTGGGAATGATGAAATGGACTCCCTTGTGTCAAACCAAACTTTGCACTTAGTGGATTTGCCACTAGGTTGCAATATAATAGGCTACAAGTGGGTCATAACTTGGAAACTGAAGGTTGATGACTTAGTTGACAAGTACAAAGGTTGTCTTGTAGCTAAAGGCTATAAACAAAGGGAGAATGTAGATTTTTTTGATACATACTCACCTATAACCAGAGTGATCTCTATTAAAGTACTAATATCTCATGTTGTTGTATATTAAAATAGCATTCCTGAACTGTGAGCTGGAAGAAGAAATCTACATAAACCAATCAGAAGAGCAAGAGCAAAAGATATGAAAGTTAAATAAATCCCTCTATGGTAAGAGACGTCAAATACGTCGTAAGCTCACTATCGTGAAAGAGTACCTCTCAATTGGAGCTGTTAGAGTGGATCATGTACGAATGACCTAGCAGATCCTTTAACGAAAGGATTGGCTAGAGAGAAAGTCCATAATTTTTCTAAAAGAATTAGGCTATTGCCAATGAGATGAATCACACATAATGGTAACCCAACCTATAGACTAGAGATCCCAAGAAATAATTTCAATGAGTAATAACAAATTATGGAGTAATATGTGTCGATTATGCTATTGTTTTCAGAGCATAAATTCCTAAATCGATTAAATATGAGTTAATAGAAACTTTAATTGAGATCTATACTCCCTTTGGAGTGGAGTACTGAGCTATACTCTTGATAGACTCAACTATGTGAATGTGGGAGTGAGACCGCTTTCTATGAAAAGTGTGTGGCAACGTTTCTAAAGCGTTCACTATAGGGATAGATATGCATGGTCGTAATAGTACGGGTCTAAGATAACCCCCATAATATGTCATATAAGGTACATTGTCATAAATAGGTTCAAAAAACTTGCAAAAGTTCAAGTTAAAAGATATTTCTGTTTATGCATGATCTATATGTGTTGCTCGATAATGTTTTTAAAATTAAGTGGGGCATTGTTGGAACTTTGTGAATTTTACAAACTAAGGAGTCTCACATCGGTGGATGAAGAGTGTTTTGGGAATTTTATATATGGATTTGTTGCTTTACTTTGGTGTGACCAGTGTTACCCATTTTTCGTAGAAAAAGGAAGATACTATGAACCTAACCAATGCACCCACATGCGATAGGCTGGATTGAGTCGAGTTGGGTTGGGTCGAGTCTTATGGGTGACATATTATCTTTTTGGACCATTGCAGTTACTGTTTTAATATCGTTTTTAATTTAAAAATTAAATCCTACTTTTATACTTAACAATTGTGTTAAGCGTGATTTATTGGCTCATCAACCAATTATTTTTCTCTCTTTAAAAACCGTGCTATACTTAGGGTTTTTACACCAGAAAAATTTTCCTCAGTTTTCTTCCTTAAATTCTTCTCTTAGAACAAGCAGTTTCCTTGCTTTGGGTGTTTGGTTCATCCACTTATTTTGTGCAGAGTTCCTAGTATAGTGAAGAGGCTGTTTTATTCGGAAGAACATCGGTTTTGTACGATCTGTGTGCACAATTGCTAGGCAGTACCAATGTTCTAAAAAGAGCAACATATTCTGCGACTTAGCCTTCCCGGTAACATTGTCCGTGTTATTTTTGCAGTATTGTTTACAACAGTCTCCAACTCTTCATTATGCCATGATGCGAGGGAAGGATTTAAAGAAGTCTCTTTTTTTCATGTTTTGCAATTTTATTTGGTATTTCTTTGTATAGTGCTAGATTGCTCCTAGCCTTTAATATGCATAGATGATGTAAAAAATAGCATGTCTACTTTTTCTGATTTGTTACTTTTGTCTGGCATTTTAAAGAGATTACCTTTCTGAATTTCTAATTGTAAACATGGTGAAAGGGTGAGAGCTTCCCCCTCTTTTGGTACTTCTAAATTTGTGCTATCTTATGAAGTCATAGTTGTTCTCTTCAATTTGTATTTTTACTGTTTTATAGTGTAATTGCCAAGTGGAAGTTTCCCTTCAGTATCTTATGCAATCGTAGATCATAATTACTTGTTACTCTGTATTTCCTTTTAGCCCTATCTTTAATCTTTCTTGCTTGATATGCAGAGAAAGTGATGGTACATTTGCTTACGGAAACTACATGAAAGAGGTGGAAGATATACGTGCTGTTGTCAAGCATTTCAATGAAGCAGATCGTATTGTGAGTGCAATTGTAGGACATAGTAAAGGTTAGCTCTTATATTAAAGAACATTGTTCTAATAGGATTAAATGAAGCACATATCTAGGTTCTTTGTTGGATTAAATTAGATTTTTTCCTGACTTATCTAGTTATCGTTTGCGGGCAATTGTGGAAGTCCTTGAACTCCAGCAAGGATTGCTATTAGCTAATAACCATTTTTTTCCCCGAGTCCCTGACAAATCCTCTTGTATTTATTGGTGTCTAATACTTCTCTCTCCTCTTCATCCTTACAAGTAGTAACTATGTTCTGTGATTTGTCTCTCTGAGAAGACAAGCTCCACTAGATCCACAAACAGAGAAAATAATTTATCATTCTAAGTTGAGATTATTCATAATTAAAAAAGTAATGCGTTGGAGAAGTTTTCATGAAATAGCAGATACAATTACAAATTCTAATTATAGAGGGTACTGGAGTCTGATGATTGCGGCATTGTATGAGGCCTGCTAACTTCCATTTTAGGAATCTGGGGTTTATGAAGATTTGTTAAAATCCTATAAACCTAAGCGTTAGCAAGAGCTCTAGAAGTCTCGAGATTGGAACAGATATGAGAATTGTCATTATGTCATAAAGAGGATTTCTTGTTGGAATTTCAGCAATTTTCGCTGCATTAATTTTTCAGCTTATTATCTTGATCTGTTTTAGTAATGGAAAAAATGCGGGATTTAGTCATTTAGCTCTTATTATTATCCAAATTTGTTAGATCTGTTGTAATTTATTTATTTATCTATTTATGTAGTTATAATGAAGTGTTCATCGTGTAAGAAAATGAAAACTTCCCTAGCTTATCAAAGTTGAATGCTGGTTTGGGTTATTTTGTGTGAAATGTGAATATATCTATGGTTGTAAGAATTTATTGTATCATGGAAAATGTCAGAGTGGGTTGAGTATAGCTATGAACCAGTTGTTGGTTTTATCCAGTTTTCGGGTTGGATATCCCTATGAAAATTTTCAATTTCGACTAAAATTGAAAGATATTTCTCAAATTTTAGCTTAAGAAAATTTTATCACTAAATTGCTGCAGTGCAGCAGTAAGTTACTCAATGCAGAATTGCTTGTTTATTCATATGCATAAAAAAGAAAGTTAAACCAATGCAGATATGTTTCAACATTTGGCTTTAAGTTTGGATGCTACGAGTCTGGTTTTTTTCCCAACTTTAATAAACTTCATTAGAAAGAGGAAAGGGAAAAGTAATGCTCCCTCTTTCCTGTATTACTTGTAATGTCGTAGGATACTCAGAAAAAAGGTGCAAACTTTCTTGAAGGAGTACTGTTTAGTAGGTTTTGATTGGACATTCTTACATGCCCTTAAATTAAGTATTTGAAACAAAGGCGCCTTTCATAAAACAAGTTTTTGTAAACTCATGTTGTATCCTTAATTAAGAAAGGTTAGAATATTGTCAACACTAATTAGGGACGAAAGAATATTTATCTTGTTGTCTTTGATCTTGAATGAGTGCGAAATCTTACATGGGACTGAGGGAGTACGAGACTAGAAATTTTAAAAACTATAAAATCATCTTATTATTTTACTATAATTACTGTGGAAATGTCTGTATTAGGGTAATATGAACTAATTATGAATACTGATTACATAGTATTTTTAGTATTTTTTCATGATAAAGATATTTTTCACTGTGTTTTTATTAAAGAAAAGATTCATGGAATGGAGAGAGGAAATAGAAGCGTATAAAGGAAGGGTGAATTTTGTTTTGGGACCTTACTAAATTCTAGGACTGAAGATTTTATAGGACTCTAGGATATTTGGTATTCCATGCCTTTCTATTTATTGTCTAACCAACCGACTTTCTACAAATGACATAACAACCTGATTTAGACTCTCTGGTTAAGCAGTGGATAAAGTTGCTTTCAGTTAAGAATCATGTTATGAAACAACCAACGGCATATGTTGCAATCATGAAATCATAAAAACCGTCACGTGCAGTGTGTTGTAGCAAAACTAAGCTCCATTAACTTCACACAGCCTACAAATAACAAAAAGTTTAGAATTACATGATTAGCATAGAACTTGTGGGAGGTTCAAGCACCTATATCTTGTATTTGGACTTGTTCTCACGTGTCTGTTGACTTTGCTTTTATTTTTCCCTCTTTTTGCTGACTAGCATTATGGTGATGTTTGAGAACTTTGTTAGATTGCCATCTTAAGAATTTAGGTTATCTGGATTTCTGGAAAAAGCAAGGATATCTATATTCATCTGTGCTATAGTTGGGTAATGTTTGCTGAAAGCATGTTCTTACAGGAGGTGATACTGTCTTACTATATGCTTCGAAGTATTATGATATCAGCATGGTTGTGAATCTGTCTGGACGTTATGACTTAAAAAAAGGCGTAGCAGAACGTTTGGGAGATGACTTCATGGAAAGAATCATGAAGGATGGATATATAGATGTGGAATGTCAAAAAACAGGTATCGATCCATTTATCAAATCATTGGCCAGCTAAGTGTATTTTTCCTTGAGACTATACAATTTGAAAAGATGTACTGAGATTTGAGTTTTCTCTAGATTCTCTTATCTGTGTGTATTACTGCTTCCCCCCTTGATACCTGTTTCAACTGTATATTTAGAGTCCACGATGAATTTGCTTTGAGTGTTTCGGTATCATTCAGGAAAGGTATTGTATCGTGTGACCAAGGAAAGTTTGATGGAGCGCTTGCATACGGATATGCATGAGGCAGCCCTTAGGATTGATAAAAATTGCAGGTTTGGAATAAATATTTCTGTCTCAAACACAATAAAAGCACTGTGTTTGATTGTGTTTTTCACGAAAAGAGTATCAAATTTCCCATTCTTATTAGTCATTGTACATGCTTTAATATCACCATACTATAATATTGTTACGACATTTTATCTGTAATTTCATGCTGATTGGTCGAAGATATTTGTTTATCATAGAGTAGAAATAACTGGCCCAACCCTACCTCTCTATATACATGTTTCAGGGTGTTGACTGTTCATGGATCAGCTGATGAAATTATATCTATTGAGGACGCATATGAATTCTCTAAGATAATACCGAATCACAGATTGCACGTTATTGAAGGGGCAAATCACTGTTTCACTGAACACCAAGATGAGCTAGTTCCAGTTGTCATTGATTTCATTAAGTCATGCATGCAGCAAGACAAAAAAAGCTCTGGCTAGGTATTATGCTGTGCTTATTACTATCTTTCAAATGTCTTGCAATTTTGGTTTGTGTAATTAACGCTTGAGCTTTGCAATGTTTACCTTACTAAGGATTGCATTTCTTTGACAGGTACAGACTTCATTCATACACAGATTACAGATTTCCTGGACGGGTTTTTTTAGTTTATGCGAATATCTCAAGATCTTTTTGTTCCAAGATCTATGCATAATCCATGTTACTTGCTCAAGATCTTAATGGCATGTTTTTGTATGATAGCTCGTACCAGCTTCTAGCTTTTGTATGGGAGCTTCGAGGACTTTATTGTATTGTCAAATGTTCCATATTTTTCTTAACCTTTTATATTAGAATCTTAATAATTTTGTGGCCTTCACTTAATCCGATCGTAGAAGACGTCATGGTCTCATGGATAGAGGAATGTCTTGTTGCTCAAAACAAAATGCTTTCATTTTCCAAATGTTCGTCCATTTCAATGTACGGCGCAACAAGAACGTCAAGTCTACAACCAGCATTGGTCTTTTTCTTGGTATGGTTTTCATTAGTATGCTATTAATAATAATTAGTAGTTGAGTTAAAAATGTTAGTATTTTATAATTATTATAGATTATTATGTTCAAATATAATTATTATACATATTTGTTTAGGTATTAATGATCATAATTAGTAAAAAAAATTACAAAATTCAGATTATATTTTTGCAAAAGTCTATTTTTTACAAAATTCAAAAATAAAATAATTAGTATAATAAATAAAAATAATGAATTCATTTTAATGTTTTTAGAAAATTAGTTGGTAAGTATGAACAAATTCATTTAATTAGTACAATTTAATTATGTTACAGGTAAAAAAGAAAACTTTTTGACAATTTCTCTTCTATAAGCCTTTTTGGCAAAATTAGTGGGTCAAATCCTCTAATGATAGGAGGTTGAGCTTGATCGAGAAGCAAGTGTCGATGGAGTTCTTTAATGTTTGCAAAAGAATTTGGGAGGAGATAATGGGGTTGATGTGATTTCTGAGGCTGATTTGGAGAGTCCCTTTGTTGAGTTCTTGAATGAATTTTGGTTGAATAAGAATCTGTTGAATCTGTTGAATCTGAAAATCAAAGGTTATATTGATGTTTTTTTATTTGTTATTCTGCAACCTTTGAGTGGTTCGTGTTTTTTAGTATTTGCTTTTGAATGCTATGATCTCTTGGTTTGTTTAGGTGTTTATGATTGAATGAAGCTTAGTGGATGCTCTCTAGAGGCCTCAAGGGTGAAGTTTCAACTCGAATCTATGATCAATTATTATTTTTGTTCCATTTCTCACAAGGAACCCGTCCTTCACTAGTAAAATATTAATTAATTGCAGCTAATGATTTGCAGCGTAATATCAATAACGCAGCAATTTAATTAAAGAAATCAATAATATGCGGTATATTAGAAAGAACTCGCCGCATTTTAAGGAAGACCCATAATAATATGCGGCGTATAAGCTACAACCCGCCGCATTCACATTAATATGTGGCATATATCTTCACACCCGCTGCATATTTGACCTTACTTTAAAAAAAAACCACCGGCATATCAGCTCTTCAATTCGCATCTTCACTTCTACTGTATTTCTCGCATCCAGATTCCCCAAACTACTCCTTTGTTTTCTTGCGCCCTAATTCCCCAACCCTAGTTCGTGAAGTTGAGCCCTAATTCCTCAACCCCAATTCGTGAACTTGAGCCCTAATTCCTACACGAGTGTTCGTGTTCTTTCCCCTCTTCTTCATCGTGTTGTCCTTGCCCTTCCCCTCACCGTTGTCTGCCATCCTCCAAGGTAATGAGTTTTCTTTGTTTTGTTCTTTTGTTTATTTGTAAATATGGATATATGTGCGTTTGTTTGTTCAATAGAATATACTTGGTTGTTTTGGTTCATTGGGTTCATTGGGTTCAATATATAGAATACGTGCGTTGCTTTGTTCAATAAAGTACTCCCTAGACTAGTGTATATATATGTAGGTAGCATTGACTTTCTCAAAGGAGAAGATAAAGCCAATGGGGATTCGAATAGGTTTATGATTTAGGAAAGAAATATGAATAATAGTGTTGTTAAAGGGTTATTATTCTAAATAAAGAAATAAATTACTGTAGAGTTTATGAAATCATTAGAATTGTTATTAACAACGAAAGAAATGATTGTAGAGTTTATAAAATCATTAGAATTGAGATTAACAACAAAAGAAATTAGTGTATACAAATGATTGTATATGGGTATATGGGTATATGAGTAGATGTGTACATGGACGATGTGGCTTATACCAATGATGGGTATTTGGTGCATATGTATATGGAGGATGGAGCACAAATCGATTATTTGAACCAAAACAACGACTAAAGCTAAGGTTATGAATCGTTCATTAATAAGCTTCAAAACTCTTACCTTTATTTTGGTATTTAATCAGTAATAGGTATTAAAAGTAAATTTTGGTAATAATTATAGTATGTGATAATTGTATAATTAATGTTGTTAGTATTCTTATCTTTATTTGTTAGAGGTATTTATCTTTTACTTTTTGGCAGTGATTTGATCTTTGATGTATTTATCTTAGCTATTATTTATCTTATCACTTTAATTAATGGCTTTGGGTTTTGGTGAGTATAAAATTAAATGACATTGTGTATTGGTTGTGGTTGTATATAAATTCATATAAACATGTTTGAAAATCTATTTTCAAAATTAGAAAATGTTGGATTTACAAAGGAAACTTTGCCAAATTTTTGTAGAATTTGTAGTGATTTACAGAAATCACTAGGAGAATTTAGTAACTTAAACCATAGACAGAGTGTTTATGGGTCATTGTAGACTTACGACATTTTATCTTTAGTTTTCTGTTGATTGGTTGAAGATATTTTTTTTATCAGAGAGTAGAAATAACTTGTCCACCACCACCTCTCTATTTACATGTTTCAAGGTGTTTATTGTTCATGGATCAGCTGATAAAGTTATCTCTATTGAGGATGCATATGAATTCACTAAGATAATACCAAATAACATATTGCATGTTATTGAAGGGGCAAATTATTCTTTCACTAAACACCAAGATGAGCTAGTTTCAGTCATCATTGATTTCATTAAGTCATGCATGCAACAAGACAAAGAAAGTTGTGGCTAGGTATTATGTTGTGCTTATTACTATCTCTCAAATGTCTTTCAATTTTTGTTTGTGTAGTTGACGCTTTAGCTTTGCAATGTTTACCTTACTAAGGATTGCATTTCTTAGACAGGTGCATTTAAAGGGTTTATTCTTAAACAATTTACAGATTTCTTGAATGGGATTTTTTAGTTTACGTGAAAATCTCAAGATCTTTTTGTTCAAACTATGCATATTCCATGTTACTTTTTCTTAATGTTTTTTAAGAAAGCTCGAAAATAGGAAGTTTTTCTATATTCATTGAAAAGAAAATTGTACATTGCTTTGGTATTTATACTAGAACCTATAGATAATGATAAGATTAAGTAACAGAGTCCTAAATGACCTTGCTACTAATACAAACATATCTTTTATCCTAGTATAGTTGATTTATGTTATAACTCCTATCTCTGATTTTATCTTGTGATTTTCTACACTCCCCCTCAAGTTGGGTCTCGGAAATTTCGATACCCAACTTGCACAGTATGTCTTCAAAGTTTCGAGTATTGACTGCTTTAGTCAGAATATTTGCCAATTGATCTTCTGACCTAACAAACTTGATACTAACAGACTTAGACTCCAAATTATCCTTAATAAAGTGTATGTCAATTTCAACATGTTTTGTTCGATTATGTTGAATTGGATTTTCTGAAATGCTTATTGCTGCTTTATTATCACAACATAATTCACAACTCTTCTTTGGAGGAAAGCCTAGCTCAGTCAACAACTTTTTTATCCATAAACCTTCAGTGGTTCCTTTTGCTATTCCCCAAAATTCATTTTCTACGTTGGATATGGCCACTACTTTATTCTTTTTACTCCTCCAAGATACTAAATTCCCTCCTACAAGAGCAAAGTAACCAGAGGTGGATTTTCTGCTATCATAATCTCCTGCTCAATCTACATCTATATTTGGAGATCCCTTCTAAACATCACTCCTATCCCAGGAGTTCCCTTCAAATATCTCTGGATCCTGTATACTGCTTCCAGGTGCTGAGTCTGTGGTCTATGCATGGATCTACTAACGACTCCCATTGCATATGCTACATCATGTCGAGTATGTGCTAAATAAATCAACCTTCCCACAAGTCTCTGGTATTGAGTTTGATTCACCGATTCTGCATCTTCAATAATTTGTAATCCATGATTCACCATAATAGGAGTTTCTGCTAGTTTACAATCTATCATTCTTGATTCAGCCAACAAGTCAAGAATATACTTCTGTTGAGAAATGAAGATTCCCATATCAATTCTAAGAACCTCTATTCCTAAGAAGTATTTTAACTGACCAAGATCCTTCATTTCAAATTCCTAAAACAGTTTATCTTTCAACATCTTAATTTCTTCCTTATTATCCCCTGTAATGATTATGTCATCGACATAGATGATCAAGCATGTTACCAGATTATTCTCCCTTTTAAGAAATAGAGTATGATTAGAATTACTCTATTGATACCCAAATCTCTTCATTGCCAGAGTAAATCTCCCAAACCAGGCTCTTGAGGATTGCTTGGGTCCATACAGTGCTTTCTTTAACCTACATCCTTCACCCTTTTTGAACCCTTGCGAGAACCCAGGAGGTGCTTCCATGTACACTTCTTCAGTTATTTCTCCATGTAAGAAGTCATTTTTAACATCAAACTAATGTAAAGGACATCCTTTATTTGCTGTAACTGAGAACAATACTCTTATTGTATCAATTTTGCAATTGGAGAAAGAGTTTCTGAATAGTCAATACCATAAACCTAGGTATACCCGTTAGCAATAAGTCTTGCTTTGTATCTTTCAATACTTCCATCTGCTTTATGCTTAACTAAAAAGACCCATCTTCATCCCACAACCTTTTTTCCCTTCAAGAATTACGCATTGCTCCCATGTATCATTTTTATCTAATGCTTTAATTTCCTCTTTAATTGCTTTTCTCCAGTTTCTGCTCTATAAGGCCTCCTCGATTGTCACCGGAATGTCTTCTGACCATATAGCTGCATTTGTCAAGCCACTTATGGGGTATTTTGACCTCTGAGCTTCATACTCGGGATCATATCGCCTAGGTGGAATACCTCTAGTATTTCGAGGTGGCATCTGATATGTTCTTTCAACATTCTCAATACTACCTTCTATATTCTCCCCATCATTCTCCTGTAATGCTATATCACCCATTCTGTTAGGATTCAATAAGTTCTCATTAGTTGGAGAGCTTACCTCATCTTGTGGATGTTCAGTGGCAGAGTCCATAGGAAATGGTATTGATGTTCTGGGCTGCATTATCGTGGTGTCGTGACCAGTCGCTTTAGTTACTTCTTCCTATTCTGGTATAGACCATGTCAACCAGCTTACATCGTCTCGAACACTCCCCCCTGACGATGATGTTGAAAAATATTCATCCTCAACGAACTCACAGTCCATGGAGGTGTATAGTTGGTTCGTTACAAGATCGAAACATCTGTACCCCTTTTGGGAAACACCATATCCTACAAAGACACATTTAATAGCCCTGGGTTCTAATTTATGCTTGCTTCTCTTAGGGAGATGGACATACACCACACATCCAAAGACTTGAGGTTTCAGAGAATGAAAAGGTAAGTAAGACATTAAAGATCTAAGGACTTCTAAAGGTGTTTTAGATTGAAGGGTTTTGTTTGGAAGTCGATTTGTGAGATAGTTAGAGGTAGCTATAGCTTCAGACCAAAGTGTAGTGGGTGTATGGACTTCTATCATCATGGCCCGAGTTATGTTGGGGAGGGTACGATTTTTCCTTTTAGATATCCCATTCTGTTGGGGAGTATCTGGACATGTAGTTTGATGGATAATACCCTAATTTTGACAGAAGGTTTTCATAATGTGGTTTACAAATTCTCCTCCATTATCAGATCTAAATATACTTATTTTTATTTGAAATTGTGCAAGTATCATTTGACAAAAAGTCACAAATATATTATAGACATCAGATTTATGCGTCATAAAATAAACCCAACTCATTCTGATATAATCGTCAATAAACACAACGTAATATATAAATTTATGTTGACCAAGTTCTGGGGGCAGGACCCCATACATCAGAATGAATAATGTAAAAGGGTTTAGATGCACGATTTAAGCTACTAGTATATCTTTGTTTATGACTTTTTGCTAAATAACATGCTTCACAAATCAGACTAATTTTAGATCTAGCAAGAGAAGGAAAAAGGTGTTCCAAGCATCCTAACGAAGGATGACCTAAGCGACAATGCCATATTCGAAGTTGATTCTCTGTTGTTCTGCAGATAAGAGCTGCATCATTTTCCCTGGTCATTTCCTCCACGTAGTACAACCCATTGCTTTCACTACCATGCCCAATAGTCTCCTTGGTCTGAACATCCTGCACAGTACAACAACCAGATTTTAGTAAAACAGTACAACTCAACTCTTTTGTTAACAGACTCACAGACAACAGTTTATAAGAAAGTGATGGAATATAGAGACAATTATATAAAATAGCAGTCCCAATTTGTATTGTTCCAATTCCCGCAACCTCCATACATTCACCATTAGCTCTTTGAATAAAGGATTTTTGTGGTTTAATGGGTTCCAAAAAATCAGTTTTGAAGACATGGTATGGGTCGCTCCGCAGTCAAAGAACCATCGGGTTTCGGGTTTTGCATAACACGTAACTCCTTCTAATGCTACACAACATAATTTGTTAATGGGTGTGTTTGGGCTTGGGCGCGGCCTAGTTCGAGCCTCTTTGGTGGAGGAATAAAGTGGGTCGTGTTTAAGAGGGAGTTTAGGGTTTTTTTGGGATAAAAACACAAATTGTCACATTTTATGGCATGTTTTTGTGTGATAGCTCGTAACTGCTTCTAGCTTTCATATGGGAGCTTCGAGGACTATATTGTATTGTCAAATGATCCATATTTTTCTTAACCTTCTAGAATCTTGATAATTTTGTGGCCTTCACTTTATTCGAATTTTGAAGAAGAGAAATGTCTTGTTGCTGTAAACAAAATGCTTTCATTTTCCAAATGTTCATCCGTTTCAAAGTACGGAACAATAAGAACATCTTCAACTCTACAACCAGCATTGGCCTCTTTGTTGGTATGGTTTTCATAACTAATAAAGGATACATAAAGGTATAGTCGCCCTTACACTTTTATTGTAATGTATATATAAGTGAGAGTCAAGCACTTGTATTAGGATACATAATATTCGTATGATACAAAACCAAGAATATTTAGAATTTTGTCACCAAAAACCCTAATTCTAAAATTTCCGAACTTAGTTTTTATTGCGTTTAAAGTCATTTTCTTTTGAATGTTTAATCTTTTGATAAAGACTTCACTTTTGTTTGTTGATTATTATTTGCTGCTTGTATTTCAATGGCTTCGTCAAACATCTCAACCATATTGGTTCTTGTGTTTGACTCCACTAGCCAGATTGCAACTTCAACATATTTGTTAGCTCGTAGCCTCTTTTGGCGTGCCACAACTACTGCAACAACCCTGACTATTGGCGTGACACATAATAGTTCTTGTGTTAATTAATTGTTTCTAAAATTTGATATTCTAAAAATTCACATTTGAAAAGCATCTAATAAGATCTTACTTGATTATATTATTTCTTATAACATAATGAGAATTTGTGGTCAAACTTTTTGAACTTTGACTCTATAAATAAAATTGGGGCAAAAATTAAGGGATGAAAGAAGTTTAAGTTTGAATAAAAGGAACCTATATATAGTAAACATCTAATTACATTGGTTGTATATATACATTGAGATTAATTCAACAATATAATATTATATAATATTTGTTTATATCCTAATACAAATTTTATAGTTAAATTGTAAATTAAACACATGGATAAGGGGAAAAAAAAACTCAAAATGAATGACGCTTTGTGGAGTAGAGGAAGTATTTGAATTTTAAAAATTTTGATACTTAGTTTAATACTGAATAAATATTTGTATCATCCTTAAAATTCCACCTAATTAAACTAGTTAATATTTACTTTTTCATTTATGGTTGAAATATTCTTTTTTTATTGATTATGATGATTTATATTAAACATTATGTAATGTTTGTTAAATTCGCAATGCAAATGTGACTATAAATTTTAAGTTTCTTAAAAAATATTAATTGATTAATGATGATTTAAAAATAAATTTTTGTTTAATATTAATCTGCACCAGGCTTCCACAATCCATAGTCGCCGCCGGGGCGCCTTCCTCCTCTCCCTCATCCTCAACCTCCCCTTACTTCCGACGAATATGGCATAGTCCCCATCTCCTCCCAGCCCTCTCAACTCCGACTCCGAGTTCCCTCCCTTTCCAACTGAATTACAGGACCTCAGCCGTCGGTTCTGCTGCAATGTGTGGAGACCTAGGGTTTTTGTTGAAATCTGGGTGAATTACTTCTTGGAGTTCAAGAGTGTGGATGCTTGTTTGATCAATGATGGTGTGAGTGGGAAGTTTACGGTTGTTCCGGATTCGAGAGCCGCGATTTTTAGTGGTAGGAGGTTAAGCTTGATCGAGAAGCGGACGCTGATGGAGTTCTTTAACGTTGTGCAGAAGCACTTGAGAGGAGATACTGGGGTTGATGTGGTTTCTGAGGCTGATTTGGAGAGTCCCTTTGTTGAGTTCTTGAATGAATTTTGCCTGAATAAGAATCCGTTGAATCTGATAATCAAAGGTTATATTGATGTTCTTTTGTTTGTAAATACCGCAATCTTTGAATGGTTTGTGTGTTTTTAGTATTTGCTTTTGAAAGCTACGATATTTTGGTTTGTTTTGGTGCTTGTGATTGAATGTTTGAGGTGGTTGTTTCTGGTTCATCTTTAATTTTTTGGAATTTAAAGTGTATTGCTTGTATATTATTTGTGCTTCCTGATTGCGATGTTAGTGGTTCCGTTGATTTGAATTGAAAGAGGATATAATTAGGAATCGAAGCGACTTTAGTTTAGGGGTTACATTGAATCGAGAAGCTTTGTTGGTTTAAGAGATTAAGTTTCAGGGTAAAAATGCATGAAACTAGGTGTAGATGGTCAATATGCATAAAGCAAAGCTTTGTGCAAACTAGCAGGTTTAAGAGAATGAGGATTAGAAATTATGTGGATCTAAGTGGAAGACTAAATGAGAAACAAGATGACGAGTTGATTGGAGTCTTGACTCGTTGACCCTCTAGGGTTCATGTAATCTCAGCATAGTCCAAGGTCTTTTTTTCTGCTAAAGTTGTTCAATCTTGTTCTTTTGTCACATTATCCACAGTGTTTCTGTCATCCACGAGTTTCCTTGTGAAGTGTTCATTACTCTCATTTCTATTATTTAAGCAAATTGTAGAATAATATTGAGATAAATTGTTTCTGCTGGCATCAGTTCAATATTTCATTTCTGTTAATAAATAAATAAGTTACTCAATTTTTTTATATCTTTTTATTATGTTAAAGATAGTGTTCTTGGTCAGAGTTGATTTAATGGTGGATTTCTTATGTGTTTCTGCCTGAATGATGTACTTACAGTCCCTTGATTTGTATCTCTGTAGGATTATCCTCTATGCCATAGCACTTGAAGATTACGACCAAGAAGATTCAGAAGTCTGCAAAGGTCATCTCAAAACAAAGGATGGGATTAATCGTTTTGCTTTGTATCACTCGTCAATTGGAAGGTTAACATTTGTACTATATACATGAATCTATATTGCCATTTTATGTTTTTTGTTCCTTTTTTGGTTTGAAATTGACTAAAGCTGAATCTTGATTTATCTATCTGTGAACTGTCTTCCCATCCTGTTTAAGATTCCCAAATGCACTAGGTACTATGCTATATGCTATGTATGGCTAAGGAGAGTTGTCACAAGCAATCTGCTGTCGTGCTGCTGTCAAAGGATGCTTATATGTAGGTGCCTCAGAGTATTTGTTAGAAAGTCTCATCCTGAATTGATAACTTGTTTGTGCCCCCCGGTCGCGCCTCTGGTTTATTTGTTTTAAATAATTTATATGCTTATGGGTGTAAGATGTAATCTCAATTACACAAAAATATATCCTATGACTGATTAGTGTTGATGCAAACCTAATTAAGCTATGATTGATGTGTAATGTGAGCCTAATTGAGCTGGGAGCGGTGATAGAAGCTAAGTTGGCTTAGCATAGGATTGATAGTTTGATTTGAACAATTTTTCTTAGATCCCTTTGATTGATCTCTTTCCTAAAAGTAAATTATACTTAATGACGCTCTCTTTTTAACTCTTAGTTTGCAATGTAACCATAATATTCAATTATCTATTTTAAATCTTATGCTATATTTAGTTGACTTATTGATGTTAATTTGATTCTTAGTTGTACGCTCAAGGTTTAGCTCGTTTTCAAAATTTAAAAAAAAAATTAAGATCATGTTATTAGAAGTTAATACAGTGTAGCACAAATTATAAAAATTAATAAATTTTAGTACATAACTTAATGGATTTTAAAGCACTTTTTGGTACAAATCTAATAATGTAAAAAATAAATTTTATAAGTTATTTGTTTAAAGTTATAATAGATTCTATACATAAATCATGTTGAAGTTCTTAGAAAAAAAATAAAATCTTAATATTCGAAGTCTACAAAATATAACTCTAATTTTATGGATTAGGAGTCCTATGTGGCTTAAATCTCATGTTGTAAAGTAACCATAGAATTTTATTATCCATCTCAAGTCTTATGCTACATTCAGTTGACCTAATGTGACTTGAAATTTTCTATTACTAGTTTCATTAGTAGTTGTTATGCCTCGGGTTTTACTCATTTTAAAAAGTTCTTTTTGAAAACACTAAGATTGTATTTTTTTTTTACTCTTAATACTGAAAGCTTACTT
The DNA here is from genome assembly GCA_026401315.1 of Dysphania ambrosioides. Taxonomy (NCBI): domain Eukaryota; kingdom Viridiplantae; phylum Streptophyta; class Magnoliopsida; order Caryophyllales; family Amaranthaceae; genus Dysphania; species Dysphania ambrosioides. Next base: position 6,880,208 of record CM048667.1, read on the forward strand.
AAAATTAAACTTTAATCATGTTGATGTATCGTCCTACATGGCTTAGTACGCTTACTTGTATCCTACATAACTTGACACTTGACGTAAAATTTTTGCTGCCAAGTGTCGCTTTAGTGTGCTTATGTAGTTTAATTATTAATCATTGATATACCTTTATCTACATATGTTTTCCATGGTTCCTTTTAAGTATAGGATTGGACCTTACTATCAGCTAAATATTTTGAACCATAATAAAATTGTGCCACCTTTCCTGTCTTTTCTTCATCAAGAAAACCTCTCTTTTACTGTGTGTGAGTGACATTGTTTGCCTCCCCTTCTTACGTGAGAATATAAGATTACACAAATCTTCAAAGAGCTTCATAACCTTATTACTCAGAGCTTAGAAGAAGGTAAAAGATGGAATATATGCAAAACTGACAAATACTAATCAAAACAGTTTAATGTATATTGTTAAACTCTGAATATTAATAATTGTGCTTATATTGCCCGAAATTAAAATGAAAGCCTTAAAACAGTGCTTCATGTGGTTCATTAATAGAAAAGAGTATCAACCAAATTTCAAGCTATTGTGCAATTGATCATAAGATTACACAAACTTTCTAGTGTCCAGATAACTGGAACTCTCATATATAATAATTAACCAAATATAATCCAAAAAATGCTTTTGATTCTAGCTTAGTAAAAAAAATAACAAAAAATCAAAGAATTGGAAGTTTTTGGTACCTGATGAAGAACAGCAGAGTTGTAGCAGGTAGTTGATGATGGTGGAAAACGTTGGGGAAAATATTGACAGAATGATTTTAGCAGCTGTTAATCAGAGGAATTCGAATATGTTATGGTGATTTAGGATCATTACTTCTAGATTTAATCTATGTAGTCCATTTATTATATTGTGGTAACCATGAGCTAGCTTTCCCTTGATAGAGTGTAACTTTAGGAATCACATAAGCTGGCAACTATGATAAGCTGATAATTGCATTGCTTAAGTGGTGAAGTTTGCTACTAATTTTCTTGTAGTTAGGGATGAATTGTATCACTCACTGAACAGCTTTGATGATGTTATAAAGATGTCTATAGACAAGTGGTCCTTCATTTGTAGTCCTGTTTTATCGAAGTATTGTGAAGCTAAATTTGAGTTCATCTCTGTGATCATGTCAATATTCTCTTCTGTATTAGCATTTTTATTATTATCATTTATAGTTGTTACTCAACTTTGAATGCCATTAGCTTCTTTACTTGTAGGTAAGGTGTGGAAATGTTGCCTTTAATGGATTAAAGTAATTGCTCCATAGGACATAAGAAAAAAGTAACAAATTTTTTCATATTGTTGATACTGCTGGATAGTGGGCTTTGTATAGGTGTGAGATTGGCTTCTGGTGGGATCTCTTCAGACAACAATTGCTTATTGACCCCGACTTTGTAATTCCTCATGCTTTGGCTTTATTCTTAGCCGGATGGATTACAAGGTTCTCAAAATACCAGCCCAAGAGGTACGAAAATGGTGGCAAGGGGAGCATGCATTACTAGAACATCATTGATACTACAAACCATTATAGTGTATCCTCCCAGATGTAAGAGTGGATATGCCTTCTTCTGTTTTATGCATTGTTTCAGGGGGGGTTTTATCTCACTTTCATTTTCTCGAGTTTTGTACTCTGAACAGGAGACATCAGTCCGAGTTCTCCTACTAGGCAGTAACTCAGCAGTCTGACCCGTTGGCATGTAAGTTTGGAAGCCTTGTAAACATTTATATCTGTCTGTGTTTATGTTATGCCTGACTGAGGGACTTTACTTTTGAGATTGCTTGTGATCTTTGCTAGTCAATTATTTTCTCTCTTTTCGTCCCTTTTTTTTTCTTGGAATAGCCCCTTGTATATCATCCTCTCATTCTGTAAATGAACTGGTAAGTTAGTAACCCTACCAGATCGGACAAGCGTAGGAAAAATTTGTGTACTCTTGTGTAATAGACACTACTAGTAACACTTTAATAATTTGCGTTTTATCTTTCTCTTTTGGTACAACATCCTGTAATGCACCTTTGATTCTGCCAATAAACTAATAATTGTGCTAGATATTTGAAAACATAGGGCATAAGAAATACTTTGTGTGTGTAATAGTTTGTGTATGTCTGTTGTTTTTAGTGAGAGAGTGAATGATAAGTTAGAACAATGGAGACAAAGGTGGAAATCTAGGGGTTTCGGAGTTAGTAGGAGTAAAATAGAGTATACGAAATGTTATTTTAGCATGAGGAGGCCAAGTGAAGATAGTGTAACTTTAAATAGCAAGGATCTGTTTTCCAAAGGAATGGAGACATTGATCAAGATGTCACCCCTTTCCACAACCTCCATCATAAATCACAATTATCCTACCCACCCCTCACACACACACCCCTCTGTCCTCTCCCCTCTTTTCTGCCGTTGTTCTTCCACCATGGAAGCTCTAAATAGACCATACCCCCACCTTCATCCCTCCACATCTTCACCTTAATGATCTGACCACACCCACACACCCAGCAAATGTGAAGCAGCTGCAGTTCCCCTATTCAACTTCCATTTTAATAAAAAAAAGTAATTGAAGTGTGGTCTTAATCATCTCAGCATAAGTAAAGAGTTAGCGAGCGCACAGATATTTGGATCCACATCTACTAATTTAGATATCAAACATTCAAACATCAACTCTGTAGACAACAAAATTTTTGACCCCTTTAATGTCCACAAGCGACCATGGAGTTTAAATAGATACCATGGTAGCCGAATTTGGCCAATTTAGAATCTTCGGCCAAATCCATCCTCCAAGGAATCCATTCTACTCCATGTTATCTTGCTAGTGACAAAAAAAGAACTATGCTGTGCTGGGTGACGACTGTGGAGACTGGATGGTGGTGATCAAACTTTGATGATGGTGGGTGAAGTGCAGAGGACGATGGTGGTGGTTTATCAATTGGTAAAAGTTTGGTACTGGCATAATGGTTGAGGAGGAGGTCGGACTGCTGCTAGTGGATGAGATGAAAGAGGGTAATTTTCAGATTTTTTTTTTGTTGATGGAAAGATCGAGAAGAGAGGGAGATGATGAAGCTGGGCTGGCACAGTGTAAACAAGTAGTTAACTTAGAGAAACCAGATATTCACGCTATAAAATTTACCATAAAGAAAAGTGTTGCATCTTTTGTGAAACACCCTATAAAGGAATAAGTTGCATGTAGCGAGAAACTCGGAGGGAGTGTATTTACTTCTATGGCAGTTAGGGAGCTCATATTTTTCCTTTGAATGGTCTTTGACTATTGGATATGCACATGGCAGATATGCATTTATTTAAATGGGTGATGTTCACTGTTTTTAAATATTGGGGTTTAAATTTGCTGTTGATCATTGTCTCCAGCTTCGTTGCATTTCTTAATTCTTTCATGATAAAACCATTTGAATCCATTCTTCTTTTCAGGAGTCTGTGTCTAATATCAGCAAAAGTCCCTGACCTGATGGAAATTTGAGCTATAATAGCCTCATTGATATCTCAAAGTATGTAAACTAAACTTGAGCAGTGATTCTAGTGCAAAATTACTGTAGAAGATACATGTACTATTTCATGTAGCTAGACTAGACTAGTATATTCATAGTTCTCTGAGGTTGTGCAATGTTGCGCCAAGATGTGTGTTTTTCTTGGCTTCCAATTCAAAGGAATTGAAACCAGGGATTTTGCTAATTTGTGTGGTAAATATGGTTTGCAGATGTTTGAACAAATGTTCTCTGTCTAAGAATTTTTCCCCGAGGAAACTTCTCCCGAGGATCCTGACCAAGTTGAAGACTTGGGTCCTGAGTAGTGGAGATTATTTGAGAACACGATAACTAGGTGTAAAAGTTTCTTTAGTGAAGATTTTTTGTTGTCTGAGTTACCAGTAAAGTTGCTTGACCATATTGTTTGCACCAGTACTATTTGATGGAGCGCAGATCATTGTGTTGCTGTATTTTTTTTTTTTGGTGTATTGCAGTCTCAAATACAGTATCCCATTTTTTGTACATGTAGTAAGAATCGTTTTTTATGTCGAGAAAGTTAAGTTTCAAGCAAGGGTTTATCTGTTCCCTTTGTGCAATAACATTTAGGTAACCTGACAAGTGTTACGTAGAGTACTCATTAGTCTTGCAAGGATGTAAAAGGTGTGAAGTTACAGATAACTATTAGAATTCTGTCAAAAAGGGTGCAGTATTAATTGGTGAAAAAAATTAAGTGAAAATAAGTTTAGAGAAGAAAAAACTTTGTAGGAATAGAATGTAGAATAAGCTACTTCGTACAAGAGTAAAGTGACCAACGATAAGGTGAGATTTTATCCTAAAAGCCTTAAGCACATAAAGGCTTAATAAATAGCATTGTTTAGGAAATATGACTACTCAAGACACAATCGTGTCATTTCTATTTATTAGGTTTTTCTAATATATATTATATTAAAATACTGATATATCATATATAAATATTAATACAGGTATTATTATATCAAATATAGGTATTGTTATATTATATATAAAAGTATAAAAGATATAAAAATACAAAAAAAATATATTAAATATAAATATTATAATCTCATATATAGAAATAAAATTATAAAAATAATAAATTAAAAATCTCTTCTTGTTATCCCCAAAATTCTACAATTATTTTGTTATTATCTATTTATTTTCCTAAGTAACCCGTTAAGCCTAAACTACCAAAATTCTATCCTACTCAAATTTTACACTACCCAAAACTCTATCTTACTGACTAAACCTAAACCCCCCCCACAAAACCCCACTTTACAAAACACCTATATACTAATAAAAAAAAAGAAACCCACCCTTATAAAAAAAACCCACCCCGTGCGAATTACCCCCACAAAAACATAAAGTCAAAAGCAAAAAGAATAACAAAACCCCCCACCCTGTAGCCTTTCCTCACCCCGGAAAAACCTCCCACCCCCACTGCTGCCGCCGCCAGCCCAGCCAGCCCCCGTGTCTGCCGCCGCTCCAGCCGCCTGCCACCAGCCCTCCGGCGCTTCTACAAGCCCTCATACGGTCTCCTCTTCCCCTTCCCTCTTTGTTCTCCCTTACTTTTATGTGCTTGGTGTAATGAAATTATGTAATTTTGATTTGTTCTTGTCATGCTCTTTGTTGTTATACATATGGATTGCTTTTTTTTAGTTCAAGGTACTCAAATCTTTACATTTTACGAATTTTTCTAAATGTTTTTGAGATTGAATTGATGTTGATTAATTATAATATTGGGAATTCATAAGTTCGGTAGAATTTGTCCTATAGCGAATGTTAGGTAGATCAAATTTACAAAATCCATGTCTTACATTTGTTAGAAATCGTTATTGTAAACAATAGCCATTAGTTAATTCATTTTGTTGAAGTGTTAATGAAAAATTACCAAACTAGGAAGGGATTTTTTTGTGAGTAGTTTTAAATGTGGATGATTGGATTTTGTTTTTGGGATTAATTAATAATTGATATTTAAGTTAATCATGGTATTTTGATGGACATTACAATTAGTTTTGAAGATCTGGAAAGTTTATACTTAATTTGTAGTTTATTTACTGTAAGACTAGGAGATATTCTAAACGGAAAAAAAAACAACAAAGCATATTCCCAAACTCTATGTAAACTACTAGCTTATGTTTTTGGAGATTTTTAAAAAATATAGTGTTTTGGGATGATTTACAGTCTTAGAAAATTTAGTGTGGTTGTTGTAAATTTGGTATTGTTGGTATTGAATTAGATTAAATTATTTGGTGTAGGAGAATAATTTGTAGAAGGTTCTTAAAGATAGAGAAAGTGGATACCCGTGTATTTTACACCAGGTACGTACAAATTACGAAAAACGTTATTTTTAATTAGGAGCATGATTTAGGGTGAAACATAAACTTAGTATCATGTTTAGGGACCCCCTTTGAATGAGATTGTTTGGTTATCCATTTGAAAGGATTCATGTTCTTCGTATTAGGGGCATGTTTTGGTATTATTTGTGAGAAATCGTAATTTATTAATTGATATTAATTGTTAATTAATCCATGAGGTTATTTATTATTACTCCTTCATTACTGATAATATGATTGAAGTAAAGGTGTATTTTCTAAGTCTTAATGACGAGGTAGTTGACTTGGTTCAACAGTTTTATCAGTAGAAATTAAAAAGTTAAAAATTACAGTATAACAGAGATAGATTGTATGACTGTAATATTTGCATTTGTGTGCTGCGGTGATTGTGTTTATTGAGTTTAAATAGTAAATCACTTAAAAAGAAAGAAGATAAGCAATAAAACTCTAGGCTAGTATACGTCTAGAGTATTGACAATCAGGGGTTGGAGTTCACAGAGTATTATCCGTGGCTTTTGTTAGAGGTCGTGTGATCTACGAGTCTCTCTTTTATAAAGTTTTAAACTTAAAATTAGGGTTAGTTGAGATCTCATCTAGCTTTGGTGACGGAGTCGCGCCCGTTCACCATCTGGATTTTTATATTGTGTTTTGATGCTCTCCGACGGGAGTGCATATGTTATTTATTTATTTGATGTCCTAATCAGGACATGGGGGAGACAACCTAGTCTATTGCTTAATCCAAATCATTAATCAATTTATTGTGTCAATCGAGTAAAACTTTATGTGATACCTTCTTACTTTTTTATAGTTATTTAATTATGAGTTCAATTGTCGTACTTTGTAATTTGTATGTACTCAACTTGCTGATTACGTGCCTTGTGTGTTTTTGGTCATGACTTTCGCCCATAAATGACACTGTAATGATCCAATACTTACATTTGTATTATTGGGGAGCAAATTATTAACAGGTATCTAAACGAGCATTCATGCATAGGCGGGTTGGAGAGAAACGTTAATTTAATTTAGATTTCAGAATAAATTATGTTGGTTTGATTTGGTTTTAAACTTTTGGATTTGAATTAGAGGTAAACGTTAATTGGTATATTACAGTAAGGGTCGTAGAGGTTCTAGTTTGTTACATCAAGAATTGATTTACGTTTAATGTTATTTCATAAGTCTTTTGGTTTTCCGCTGCAAATCTCTGTTTTATAGCCTTAACCTTTGAACATGTGGTGGTAGCACACCGGTAGTTCCTAAAGGTTTGGGTTTCGAAAAAATGGGAATTATCGAGGTGTTACAAAGTGGTATCTGGGAGCTTTAGGTTAGATTTTGTTATGCCACAAATGATTTTATTAGGCGCCTAAATTTTTAAACGTTTTGGAAATGATTTGCAAATCAAATAGTAAGAGTATTGGTTTTATAAAGTTAAACATTGATTTAAATGCGACTTTTAGTTTTAATTATTACTAATAAATTATTATTATTATTTTATTTATTTACTTAAAATTCATTAAGTCTCAAATGTTCGAAAATGAGTGATATTTCGGTAGTTTAGAAGGCATGCATATAGTTAACATTCTCTTTATGTTTTGTGCTTATGCATTAATTCGCGTATACTTTCGTATGCGATTATCTTATTGCTTTATTTTTTGGGATAACGTAGAGAGATGAAAACCGAGTCCGTCAGTGAGAATAATCAGGGCCCGAAATCAATTAGTGGAAAAATCATAAAAGTAATGGAGGATATTCTATGCCCAAAGAAGTTATAATCGGAAGAAATGTATCAAGACTAGTTCGAATTTAAAACAGATAGGAAGAAAAATAAGTTGAAAATGTATAAAAAAAATTTCCACCAGTACACCCTAGATGTCGATTCTGATGAGGAGAATTTAAAATGGCTAAAGGTGATACAGTGACCCTTGTGTTGGAAACGGGGCACTAAGAACAGGGAACCTATATATAAAAATATTACTATTGAAGACTTAGAGGATGAAAAAGAACATGATTTCAAATTGGAAGATTACAATGAGAAGAAGGACGTTGAATCAAATGTAGTCCCTTAGGCAGTTTAATATGTTTTAGAAATCTAAATAGGTAGCTAGAGTTACAATACTATTTCATATGTTAAGTTATTGTATGTTATGAATGGTTGGAGGAAAATAGCATATTATTAGAAATTGTATTAGTATGTTACTCCATATTATATTAATTTATTTAGTATTATAACTCTACTTAGTTATTGATCATATATTGAGTTACCTAATTAGCTATAATCCATTTAAGTAATCATTTAAGTAATTATAAACAGCTATTCTTCGAGGTTCAACTTACTTCCTTATCAATTGAGTGAGAACTTTGCGGGGAGGAAACCATTTTTAATTATTTAACTTTTTTTTTGAAATGTGTAAATGTGTGTTGTATTGTTTGGTTACTTGGATTGTGATAGAGTAAAAAAGGGAAAATTTTATTTTGGATTTTCTTTACACCATTTATTATGTGAATATGGATTGGAATTTGGTGTCGAGTAATTGCACATAAATTTGAAAGCGTGAACCAATTTACTATACCCTTGAGGTGTAGAAGTGCAATGGCTAGGAATGAAGCTGCCTTAATAGGAATTGAGGCCATCTGCGTATTAGTTGAGCAATTGAACCAGAACCGTAAGGAGCAGTCTGACCCCCATACAGAAATGTTTATAAAATTATCTCAATTGTTGTGAAAACCTTATTTATTCTAGTGCAACCTATTCCTTTAATTCTGCATCTATAGTGAACTAGTTAAATTTATGGAAGTCGAGTCCTATTGAGTTATCTGTTTGTTTACCTACGGGTAAGGTAGTCCCTTGCACTAGGCTCCATAAGAATTTATCTTTGAAGATTAAGGAAACTATTTTCCCATCCGATCTCATAGAATTTGACTTGGGAGACTTAGACGTAATATTGGGGATGGATTGGCTAGGTTTATTTAAGGCTAAGATAGATTGTGAAATGCAAAAAGTGCACTTGAGGAGTCGTTTAGGAAAAACTGTGTCCTATAGACGATTTGGGAAACCTAAAGGGTATGGATTAATTTCAACAATGGAAATGAGGAAGTTAGCCGCCATAGGATGCCCAATATACCTTTGCAATGTCCAGGATTTGAGTATGGAAGAATGTCGGAAAATAGAAGACATTCCCATAGTAAATGAGTTTTCAAATGTTTTCCCAGATGAAGTTTCGGAAATGCCACCTAGTAGAGAGGTCGAGTTCACCATAGACCTAATCCCAAGAGTTGCAGCTGTTTCTAAGGCACCTTATAGGATGACACCAGCTGAATTAGCAGACCCAGTTGCAAGAGCTATTAGACAAGGGGTTTATCAGACCTAGTGTATCACCTTGGGAGCTCTGGTCCTATTTGTGAAGAAGAAAGATGGAAGTATGAGGCTATGTATTGAGTATAGGGAGCTGAATAATGTAATTGTGAAGAATAAATACCCATTACCCAGAATAAATGACTTATTTGACCAGCTAAAGGGAGCTAGTGTATTCTCAAAAATTGATTTAAGATCGGGGTACCACCAATTGAGAATCTTTGATAAGGAAATCTCAAAAAATCACCTTTAGAACTCATTATGGGCACTATTAGTCTATAGTTATGCCATTTGGGTTAACCAATGCACCCACTATCTTTATGGATCTAATGAATTGAGTATTCCACGAGTACCTACACAATTTTGTAGTTGTATTCATTGATGATATTTTAGTGTATTCCAGGAATAAGGAGGAGCATGCCAAAGTCCTGAGAACCATTTTGGAGACCCTTAGAAGTAATGAATTGTATGCAAAGTTTTCCAAATGTGAGTTTTGGTTAAAACAAGTAGCATTCTTGGGGCATTACATTTCCAAGGAAGGTGTTTCGGTAGACCCTACAAAGATTAAAGTTGTTAACGAATGGCCCACTCTAAAGAACGTGACTGACATCATCAGGAGTTTCTTGGGTTTAGCGGGCTATTATAGGAGATTTGTCAGAGATTTTTCCAAAATAGCCCGACCTATGACCACCCGAATGAAAAAGGAGACTAAATTTGTGTGGGATGAAAGGTGCGAATTGGCTTTTCAAACCCTTAAAGAGTGGTTGACTACCACACCAGTGCTAACATTGCCCGACAGAAACGAAGGATTTGAGGTATATAGCGATGCCTCAAAGCATGGGTTAGGATACATACTGCAGCAGAATGGAAAGGTATATAGCAATGGCCTACGCGTCACATCAGTTGAAGCCGTATGAAGCCAATTATCCTACTCATGACTTAGAACTTGTAGCGATTGTGTTTGCTTTGAAAATTTGGAGACATTATCTGTATGACGTCACCTGCAAGATTTTCACAAATCATAATAGCCTCAAGTATATCTTTACTCCGAAAGACTTGAACATGCGACAACGTCGATGGCTAGAACTAACTAAAAACTATGATTTAGATATCCAGTATCATGAAGGAAAAAAAATGTGGTTGCAGATGCTCTTAGTAGAAAATCGAGTCATAGTATTAATGCCTTAGTGGTGGCCGATGAGTTGTGTGAGGAAATAAAAAAAGTTGAGTCTTGAAGTTATGAGCCATGGGGAATTAGAAAATCTCTTAAATGCTTTATCTCTAAAACCATCTATTTTTGAAAAAATTAAGGAAAAGCAAGATAAAGACGAATCCTTAAAGAAAATTAGAGATAAAGTGATTACTGGGGTAGAATCTGATTTTCAAATTCATGAAGATGGTAGTTTAAGATTTAAAGGGAGATGGTGTGTGCCACAAAGCTGTGAGTAGGTCAAATGAAATACCATGGATGAGAGCCATAATACTCCTTATTTAGTGCATCCTCGAGGCGATAAGTTGTATAAAGATTTGAAGCAGATATATTAGTGGCCGAATATGAAGAGAAAGATAGCTGAGTATGTGTTAAAAAGTGAAATAGACCATAAAAGACACATGGGGAAGATGCAACCTCTAGAAATACCTGGATGGAAATGGGATTCAATTTCCATAGGCTTTGTGACTGGTTTGCCAAAGACTAGAACAGGAAATGACACAATCTGGTTGATTGTGGATAGACTCACCAAATCAGCTGTATTCATAGCAATTAAGGAGACTTGGAAGAAAAAGTAACTAGCTAAGGCATATGTGAAAAATGTAGTCCGTTTGCATGGAGTTCCTAAGGATATAGTGTCAGACAGAGATTCGAGGTTTTTGTCTAAGTTTTGGCAAAAGGTGCAACATAATCTAGGGACTACCTTGAAAATGAGTACAACCTTCCACCCTGCAACTGATGGACAGACAGAGAGGACGAATCAGACTATGAAAGATATGTTGAGAGCTTGTGCGATAGATTTTTAGGGTACTTGGGAAGATCAATTGGATTTGATAGTATTCTCATACAATAACAATGATCATACTAGTATTGGGATGGCACCGTTTGGAGCACTCTATGGAAGAAAATTTAGAAGCCTAGTGTGTTGGAATGATAGTGGAGAACACATGACTTTGGGGACTGAATATATAGAAGACATGGTGAGTAAAGTAAAAGTGATTCAGTCGAGGATTAAAACAGCCAGGATAGGCAAAAAAGTTATGTCGACTAAAAAAGAGGGAAGATGAATTCAATGTAGGTGATAAAGTCTTTTTGAAAGTCTTGCCTACTAAAGGCGTAATGAGATTTGGTAAGAAGGGAAAGCTTAGTGCCAAATATGTGGGGCCATATGAAATTCTGCAACGTGTGGGAAGCGTAGCCTATAAATTAGCCTTACCGATAGAGTTCGAGAAAATGCACGATGTCTTTCATATTTCTCAGCTAAAGAATTACGTGCCAAGCGAACCCATGTTATGCAACCGAAGGCTATTCAATTGGACGAGTCCTTAACCTATAAAGAAAGGTTAGTCAAGATCTTGGATCAAAAAGTGCAAAGTACCCAAAATAAAGACATAAGAATGGTAAAAGTCCTATGGTCTAACCATAAGTATGAAGAAGCTACTAGGAAAACCAAAGATGCAATGAAACAAAAATGTCCCGAGCTATTCGAGTAGGTGAGTTACGGGGTCGTAAATCTTTTCTTTTAAAGGGGTAATATGCGTATAATTTCGCGTTTTTGTCCTTATTTATTTTGTTTTACAATATTTTGGGTGCAAATCAGTGGAATTCGTAAAATATCTATGGTAATTATAGAGATTTACAGCAATCTTTTCAAAATCCTTTAGTGTTGGGGCTAAGTTTCGGGGACAAAACTTCTTTTAAAAGGGGTAGATTATAATCCTTCAAAATTCTACAATTATTTTGTTATTATCTATTTATTTTCCTAAGTAACCCGCTAAACCTAAACTACCAAAATTCTATCCTACTCAAATTTTACACTACCCAAAACTCTATCTTACTAACTACACCTAAACTCCCCCCACAAAACCCCACTTTACAAAACATCTATATACTAATCAAAAAAAAAAAAACCCACCCTTATAAAAAAACCCACCCCATGCAAATTCCCCCCACAAAAACATAAAGTCAAAAGCAAAAAGAATAACAAAAACCCCCCACCCCGTAGCCTTTCCTCACCCCGCAGAAACCTTCCACCCCGCTGCCGCCACCAGCCCTGCCAGCCAGCCCCCGCGTCTGCCGCCGCTCCAGCCGCCTGCCACCAGCCCTCCAGCGCTTCTGCCAGCCCTCATACGGTCTCCTCTTCCCCTTCCCTCTTTGTTCTTCCTTGCTTTTATGTGCTTGGTGTAATGAAATTATGTAATTGTGATTTGTTCTTGGCATGCTCTTTGTTGTTATACATATGGATTGCTTACTTTTGGTTCAAGGTACTCAAATCTTTACATTTTACGAATTTTTCTAAATGCTTTTGAGATTGAATTGATGTTGATTAATTATAATATTGGGAATTCATAAGTTTGGTAGAATTTGTCCTATAGCAAATGTTAGGTAGATCAAATTTACAAAACTCATGTCTTACATTTGTTTGATTACGTCATTGTAAACAATAGCCATTAGTTAATTCATTATGTTGAAGTGTTAGTGAAGAATTACCAAACCATGAAGGGATTTTTTTGTGAGTAGTTTTAAATGCAGATGATTGGATTTTGTTTTGGGATTAATTGATAATAGATATTTAATTTAATCATGGTATTTTGATGGACATTACAATTAGTTTTGAAGATCTGGAAAGTTTATACTTAATTTGTATTTTATTTACTGTAAGACTAGGATATATTCTATACAAAAAAAAAACAAAGCATATTCCCAAACTCTATGTAAACTACTAGCTTATGTTTTGGGAGATTTAAAAAAAAATTGTGTATGGGTATGATTTTACGGTCTTAGAAAATTTAGTGTGATTGTTGTAAATTTGGTATTGTTGGTATTGAATTATATTATATTATTTGGTGGAGGAGAATAATTTGTAGAAGGTTCTTAAAGATAGAGAAAGTGGATACCCGTGTATTTTATACCAGGTACGTACAAATTACAAAAATGTTACTTTTAATTAGGAGCATGATTTAGGGTGAAACATAAACTAAGTATCATGTTTAGGGACTCCCTTTGAATGAGATTATTTGGTTATCCATTTGAAAGATTTCATGTTCTTCGTATTAGGGGCATGTTTTGGTATTATTTGTGAGAAACCGTAATTTACTAATTGGTATTAATTGTTAATTAATCCATGAGGTTGTTTATTATTACTCCTTCATTACTGATAGTATGGTTGGAGTAAAAGTATATTTTATAAGTCTTAATGACGAGGTAGTTGACTTGGTTCAACAGTTTATCAGTGGAAATTGAAATTAAAAAGTTAAAAATTACAGTATAACGGAGATAGATTGTATGACTGTAATATTTGCATTTGTGTGCTGCGGTGATTATTTTTATTGAGTTTAAATAGTAAATCACTTAAAGAGAAAGAGGATAAGTAATAAAACTCTAAACTAGTGCACGTCTAGAGTATTGACAATCAGGGATTAGAGTTTACGGGGTATTATCCGTGGTTTTTTTGGAGGTCGTGTGATTTACGAGTCTCTCTTTTATAAAGTTTTAAACTTAAAATTGGGGTTGGTTGAGATCTCATCTAGCTATGGTGACGGTGTCGCGCCCGTTTACCATTTAGATTTTTATACTGTATTTTGATGCTCTCTGACGGAAGTGCATGGGTTATTTATTTATTTGATGTCCTAATCAGGACATGGGGGAAATAACTTAGTCTATTGCTTAATCCAAATCATTATTCAATTTATTGTGTCAATCGAGTAAAACGTTGCGTGATACGTTCTTACATTTTTATAGTTATTTAATTATCAGTTCAACTATCGTACTTTGTAATTTGTATATACTCAACTTGCTGATTACGTGTCTTGTGTGTTTTTGGTCATGACTTTCGCCAATAAATGACACTGTAATGATCAATACTTACATTTGTATTATTAGAGAGTAGATTATTAACATGTATCTAAACGAGCATTCATGCATGAGTGGATTAGAGAGAAACATTAATTTAATTTAAATTTTACAATAAATTATGTTGGTTTGATTTGATTTTAAACTATTGGATTTGAATTAGAGGTAAACATTATTTGATATATTAAGTATGGGTCGTAGAGGTTCTAATTTGTTACATCAAGAGTTGATTTACGTTTAATGTTATTTTACAAGTCTTTTGATTTTCCGCTGCAAAACTCTGTTTTATAGCCTTAACGTTTGAAAACGTGGCGATAATACACCGATAGTTCCTAAAGGTTTGGGTTTCGAAAAAATGGAAATTATCGGGGTGTTACATTTTTAATCATGGTTGTTTGCTCCATTTCTTTAATGAAAACAAAGACTTGCCAACTTCTATATCGTTCTCAACTTCTCATTTACATTAAACCAAACACATTAATACATCATAGCAACTTTCAAAAGACATTTCATAAATACTAATACATAATGAAAAAAAAAAAATCAATTTTCAAATATAGTCCAATGACCACAAAAAGTAGTACAAGTGGAGTAATATGTTAAAAAGAACTGAAACCTCACACTTTATCAATACATACTCCGCAACACTTGAGAGGAGCAGGATGCGTAAAGGGATTCAACCCCAAATTCCGCAGTTGATAGGATTCCTCGAAGTTTTACGGTGAATCCTCAACCAACTACATAACATAAGAGATTGTTGCACGCATCAATATAATAAAGCACACAACATGATCTGCTAAGAAACATGATATGAAGGAGCAGTCCTAACATAGATCAGTAGAAGTTTAACCCATTTTTGAGCAGAAATAGAGTCAATAAACTAAAAGAAATAAAATTTCAGAGATACATTGCAGAGTAATAGCTGAAAAATATTTACCTCTCATGATTCTTCTTTTGTCTCCAATCAATACATAATTGTGATGGACACCAAGGAAAAATATACTTACAATTTCATACGGCAATGTAATTTTCCAAAGGCAGTAGCATATGAACCAATAAAGACACAAACTACAGCAAATAAGGCGGCCAAAAATGAGAAAAAGAAATATCCTTTTATCCTGCGTCCTATACTCGTACTTGATTTATTAGCACTACCTGCAACTGCAGGAATGATAATTCTGGAATTCATTCTTACCCTACGGAAACTAGAGATCCTTTGGAATGCCTTATTCAACAATGCGCTCTCAGCAGCTGATGCAGGGGCAGCAGGTATAGAGTCGACAAACGACCATAAAGAAGACCAAGGTTGAGAACTTTCAGCTTCTTGATTTTGATTCAATTCAGTCATACTATCATATACAACACCTGAACATACCCAAAACCTCTAACATCAGCAAAAATAGTCTTTCCATGCCAGGCAAGTATATGCTGCCTTCTCCATTACAAGTACAGAAAAAGCACCATCAATGTTTCATCCACTTGAATGATGGAAATAAAAGAGAAAGCAGGGAATATTAAAGAACATATATGATCAAGGACTTAAAGATAATTAAGAACTTCTAATTCACAAGGGTTAGTTTGCTGATCAAAGTGTAGTCCGGGTCTATCAACTCAAAAAATGCATCATGCCAGGTTGAAGTTTAGGAAGGAAACTGTAAGTACCTGCAGATGGTACTGTGGAGTTGACGAGGCAACTGTTCGGATCACAAGTCCAAGTCTCACTAAATATTTCACTTTCATGATACTGGGACCTATGATATTGGGCAGGAGGCACTGTCTGATTATTAACTGGCAGTTGATGTAAAATTGAATCAGCATCGTAATACAGTTCAAACACATTCAATCCATCTTCCAGTCCCACGTGAGATTCTGCTGGTATTTCTCCACCAGTTGGCTGTGAAATTACTGTACTATGGCCTTGGACAGGTTCAGGACCGAAAAGGTCATCCATTTCAATAAAATCCTCCTCCCGCAGAAGTGTAGTGACTTCCTCAAAAGATTGATTAGTTACCACACTCCGATCTTCTTCTTCACCCAAAAACTGCAAAGAATAAAAAAATTAGCAAACAAACTCAGGTTACAGGCCAGTCCAGAAAATACAAAATACAACTTATGGTTAACACAAAAACAACTCAGCATCAACAATGCAAAACACAACTGACCTGAGACAGCGCTTGCTCAAAGTCATCATCATTGACTGGCAATGGCGCAGGCTCATCAAGTACGCATTTCAAAAACTCATCAATGTCTTTTGCAGTATTATTAACTTGGGCATTCTGACAATTATCAATAGGGGGTACATTGACCACCTGCTGAGGTGTCCAAGTCAGGTTGCAGCTGCTAGTGCTTTGCAGGCAATTATCATCTTCAGCCCAATCCTCCTCTTTAAATGGGGCTCCATACTGCTCCCCGTTCTTAGGACCTGGGCCACTCTTCTTAAAAACCTTGTAAATCACATAATAATCATAAACATTTTGGCACCTACTGAGCTCATCTTCCTCTAAAATATACTCATGCATCACCCAGTCTGTGCGCTGTCCAGAAGGTGCACGACCTCTGTAGAAAACCAAAGTTTTCTTGATACCAACATTCCTGGAATTACAGGAAATAGAACGATCCTTTCCAGTTGCTTTCCAGTAACCTTGTCTTGTAGCCCTGTTAGCCCTTGATCCATTTGGATACTTCCTATCCCTTGGACTGAAAAAGAACCATTGTCGGTCTCCATTCTTCAGTACAGATAGCCCTGCACCCAAATTGCAAACAGTATGCACATGAAAATCATGGCTGAGTAATAGTCTATGAATGATATGCGTAAAAATAGTGATACCATTCAATT
This sequence comes from Dysphania ambrosioides, assembly GCA_026401315.1. NCBI lineage: Eukaryota > Viridiplantae > Streptophyta > Magnoliopsida > Caryophyllales > Amaranthaceae > Dysphania > Dysphania ambrosioides. The sequence continues at coordinate 6,897,296 of CM048667.1, forward strand.
CAGTCAAATCACCACATCAACAGATAAAAATCCATTTTTATCGAAAGGAACTACAAATAATAGCAGATGTATTGTGACTTGTCATCACTCATCAGCCCAATGTATGACTTTTCGTACGAGAAACTCCCTCCATTTTCTCTTATTTCTAGTTCGACATTAAAATATCGTCTATGTTATAAAAAACAATATATTTAAATATATTTTTTTAATAAATTCTCCAATTTTTTAACGTTTTAAGTCTTGTCAAAACGTAAAAAAATAGGACAAAAATTAGAAAAAGAGGTAAAACGTATTATAAAAATATATAAAATTTACATAATAAAAAATTATACTTTAGACGATCCCACAAATATACTTTAATTTATATATATATTATATATAAATTTCACAAATGTAACAAACTTCACAATAACACTATCATATCAAAATCCCATCAAAAAGACCCTAAACAATTCCAACCACAAATTAAACCCAAGAATCAACCCAAAAAACCCCTAATTGAAGTAATCAACAACCAAATCTTCCACGAAAACTCGAAATCATAGAAAAATTCAACAATCAATCAAAACCCAGATCACTATATCAAAAACTACAACAACTAAAAAAATCCAAATAAAAAAATGAATTCAAGAATCAATCAAACAGCAGATCATACTTTCAAAATCAAGAACAATCAAAACCCAGATCATGCTTTCAAATTCAAGCAAAAATAAACAAAACCCAGGTCATAGAATCAAGTTTCAGAGAATATATATACCAGGCAATTCTTCAGGCTCACACTTGTACACATCAACTTCAGCAATAATATCAAGCTTCAATCTGCGACGAGAGATCTTCCGTTTGAGATAATAGAGGATCAATTCTTCATCAGTTGGATGAAATCTGAAACCAGGAGGCCAAACGTCGTCTACAAGATTCGCAGTTGAGGCCGCCATGAGTTGATTTTTCAGAGAGAGAGAAAGTGGTGCAGAATGTTGATAGAGAAAGAGACTGTGGGGGTAAAGCAAATGCTTCTGTGGTAAGCTAATGAGCTTAATTTTTATTAATTTTTGGGATGAATGAAAAGACTAAAATAATCTTGTTTTGTGGTGTGTATTACAGCTGGATAAGGTGGGGTGGAGGTGAATGAAGGGAGAGGAATGGGAATTCATGGATTTTGATCAAGTTCTTGGTCAAATACTCAAATAGTTAGTATGACTTATGAGGTGTGGTCAATTACTCTATGTGAGAGACCTTCCAAGAAGGTGCTAGGGTTTTTCTTTTTAATTGGTTTGATTTTGATTTTGATTGTGATTTGTGAATTGGGTGTGGGGTTTATTGTCAAAAAGATGAGTTTCTATGTTAACTAAGTTAAATTAGTTTGTGTTTATACTAATGTATATGTTATTATGAAAATACTTTATTCATTTTAGAATATTTGTAATATTTTATAAACATACTCCCTTCATTTTTTTTATTTGCTATATTTTTCTTATATAGTCGTCTCATTTTATTCGGTGCGTTTCTAATTTTGGTACGCAAAAAAGACAATTGTACCCTTTATAATCACAAAATTATGAGAATGCCCTTACTTTCCCCCTCAATCACCCCTACCCACCCCTTAACCCTAAAACTAACCCACCACCCACCCTCTAACCCTAATCACTCCCTCCCATTACTTGAATCTTCTAGTCTGCTCTCTTTGTTCGTCGTTTTCTCCATTCTTATATCCTAGATTTCTCTTTTTTTTTTGGTGTTTCTCATAATTTCTAACTAGATTAATAATCTCCATAACATGATGCTCATTTTGATACTCGATTTGCTTCCTATTGCTGATGAAAAGAGGGAGATTGTTCCTCCTCCTAAACGTAGGTTCTTCAGGCTTGAGGAAGACCAACTTCCACCATTTAAATGCGACATTTACAATTAATTATTGTTGAATTGGATGAGGAATGGCGACATAGAAGGTTTGTGAGCACTCCCAACCACCAATTGAGGGATTGCACTTCGACCCCTCAACCGCCACTTCGGAACACCCCAGAACCTCTACCAGTTAGGTTTAGATCAAGGTCAGATTGCTCTTATTGGTACTCTAATCAGTGAGAAAAGCAAGGCTAAGTGCATCTGAATTGTTTTCTTTTTCAATTATTTCTTATATTGTTGTTGTGTTCAATGGGCTTGATGATTTGTTTGTGGTTTGGAAAATTGTCTACTTGTGTTTGTTGTTTGGTGATTCTTAGTCTTCTTCCTATGTTGGTGTTGTTATAGTTATGTTGTTGGTGTTGTTGGTGGCCTCACTAGTGTTGTTGTTGTTGTTGTTGTTCTAGTGTACTCCTTTTGTTGTTCCCTACATCAATTGTTAGTGTTGACCTAGTGGTCTCACGTCTGGTGATGTTATGTAGCTGATGTTGTTGGTGGCCTCTCTGGTGTTGGTTTCGGTGTTGTCGGTGGCCACTTTTCTTCTACAAAAGTTGTTATGATGTTGTTGTTATTGTTGTTCCTTCATTTATTGTTGGTGTTGACCTAATGGTCTCATGTCTGGTTTTAGTGTTATAGTGTTGTTCTCTTCGACTAGTTTTGGGGTTGTCCTAATGGTCTCATATTTGGTGTTATTTGTTCTAGTGTTTTTGTTCCCTTCATCTGTTGTTGGTGTTTTCCTAGTGTACCCATGTCTGTTTTATGGTGATTTGTGTAAGGTTTATACAAAAAGTAACAAAATAAGGTTTATACACAAGATAAGTACTCAAAAAGTGAGAAACTAAGGTTTATACAAAAGATAAGTACACAAAAAGTTCTTTGTCTCTTGCATAAGTTGTCTAATTACCATAACCATATTCTAAGTGTTTATGTTCTTCATTGTGAGTCTGATTCTTCTGAATATTCACTGTTACCTTCTACTCCTTCTTCTACTACACTAGACTACCTACTTGAAGCCATAATTTACATTCATCTACCACTTCCTTACTTGTATTGGTGTTGGAAGTTGACCTCTTCTTAAGTTATTGCTTGTTCATGTGTGATATATGGTAGTTGTTGTTACCCTATATCTTCAGAAATTCTACCAACATTGTTGTAGCGTCAAAAATATATGGTTGATAAGCTTTGGATCATAGTCATAGTATGCCTTTTCTACGACTTTAATCAACTTCTCTACTAACTTGGGTGTTGTTTGGCCTTTGAGTGATTGAATAACCCTAAAGAATCCTAGATCAAGTATATTTAGGTCAGGACTTTGTGCTGGTTTGTTGATTAGCATGCTTCTAAACCCATCTTTTGTAGCTTCTTGTATGAAATCTGGGTCATCTTTGTGTATATGTTGCTTTGCATTATCTTGGACAATCCAGATTTGCTTGCATCCCCCATTCTGGCCACTTACTCCTTATTGCTTGTATCCCTCATTAGTTGGATGAAATTAGTTTTTTTTAATCACTTGCTTGGTGACACTTGTTATTGGTTTGACTTCCACTATGTCTACTGGTCAATTTTTACTTGTCCTCTTTGCTGGAACTAACTTAATGAAGGGAAATATCCCTATTTTGCCATCAAAAACCATATCACTAGTTATGGTGATATGTGGCCTTTCCACTCCTACAATGAACATAACCTTCATTATGAACCTCTTGCTCTTGCAGTGTCTTTATGACTCTTCCTCATCTAAGTCTAGGTAGTATCTGACTGTGACCTTTGACATGTAAAACCATTTCTCATCCATGTGTACGACATTATACATGTTTGAAAACCTAGGTGTTGTTGTGATGTTTGCTGGTATGAAAGCATTAATGCACCATTAAACTCTTGCAACCTTGTAGCTACTGACAATTCTGGTTTTATGACATTTGTTTGCTTCTTGATTGCACCTCTTTTGATCAACCTATGTATTATTGCATCCCTAGATTTGCAGTTGATATTCTAATTGTTGTTCTTTTCCTCAATAGGATGATCTTAATGTCCTCTAGGTTGAAAGAGACCCTTTTTCTACCCACTCTCCCCCCTTAAGGTTATGAATAATGATGAGTTCATTGCTAGTTATTTGAGCTCTTACAGTTTTCCAAATCCTTCTTATTGTGCATCTGGACACATTGTATCGTTGAGCAATAAAACTTGTTGGCAGTGGCTTCTGAAGAGGTGGGGGTAAGCTATGATCATATGAACATACTTGTTGTAACTTATCATCAACTGTTGCCCTATCCATGTTACTAAGCATATAATATCTTCTGTTGCTCTGTAATGGATTGCTGGCTGGTTGCTCTTGTGATTGTTGTTGTGGTTGATCTTGTGGTTGCTCTTCTGGAAGTTCATTCAAGTCCAGCACTATTATTATTATATCTAATATGGAACCTGTTGGAAGGATATAGGATGCTCTATAAGCCATGTTTGAGCTTGACATGATGCGACCAATATATGTCCAACAAGTTTCACAACTGATGTTTTGATTCTACTCAATGAACAACACAATAGGTAAGTGTACTCACTCAATGGTGATAATTTTCTGAGAGTTAGTCTTAATTCTTCCAAATTTCAAGATCTTAGTAATGTTTTTTTTGGGTTTTTCCAAATTTGAAAATGTAATAAATGTGGGATTACCCACCATAATTGCTATTGTATTTATACTCTAGGTTGTTGTTGTATTCACTTGGAATTTTTGAATTTTTTGGAGCTAAAATGCAATTGTAAACCGGTAATTTGAGCTCCCCAAAATCTGTAAAAAGATGTTCTGGTGGACTTTCCCTCCAAAATTGTAAAAACTTATTAATGCTAGTAGTACATTTATTCTTCTCATTATGTCAAATTAATATTTTGATTAACTATATGTGGTCCCCATGAAATCATTCCATTCCTAAAAAATTGTAAAAGCCTCCATGTCTAAAAAAAAATAGACAGTGATAGTATTTATTAGTGTATTAACTTTGATCGCAAATGTAATATAATTATATATTAGAAAAAATAGTGGCAAAACAACATTAAGAAAATCTACATTAATATTAATTTAACAATATTTCACATGATAACATTTGAAATTTGTACATTACTAAAATATTAAGTAAAATTAGTGTGTGGTAGAGCAAATGTCAAAGAGTTGCAATTAATCTAAAATGTAAAAGCCAAGGCAAGACATTTATAATGAGGTTGAGTTCTATTCAAATCGTATAGCTATGATGAAACCATTTGAAAGGAATTACAAGAGATACACATGTATGACTTATGTTAACTTGTAAGGTGGTGAAAGTTTTAGGTCACTTGAAGTTCACCGCCGAATTGAAATACTTGAAAGTGTTTATTTATTTATTTTGATGTAAAGAGAGCTGCAAACAGCATAAAAATATCTTATGCAAACGAAATTTGATCTCAAGCTTAGATACTACATTTCAAGATTTTAATTAAGTTAGGTGGCATCCACACTTAGAAGTGTGTATAAATTATATAAATAACATATATCTCTTAGATTGGGGCAATTAGCATGACAGCACAAGAACAAGAATAAATAATAAAGAACATACAATTGTATACAAAATGTTCTTCCCATATATACAAATCTCCAGAAGATAAAGTTGTGAAATGAATATCAAAAGGACACATGAAAAGAATAACTATAGGCATCAAGCATGTCTTCCAAATTAGCGGCCCAATGATGAGCAACTTAATGCTATAATTGGCAAAATAATGATCACTCTAAATAAACTCATATACCTGAAGTCTAACAAGTTGTGGATTTTGAAATCCACACTGTTTAGTTTTGCATTATTGAATCATGTGTGTGTAGGGAAATTTTATCACAATACATGATAATCATCAATATCATAGTCTACTCCTTTCAATAATTAGGAATATATAATGTTGTTTGTGACTTCATTTATGCTTCTTTTGAACCATAAGAGAATTAATCATATAAATTAGTAACCCATATATAATGTTTTAAACTAGTTATAACTTATACGAGACATAGTAATTCTCACATACATGCTTAAACATCATGTTTTGATGTTATAAATTCATTTAAAATTGCGCTTTAGGAGTATTGATAACATCTCATCATTGTAGGAATTGATCTAAAAACTTTCAATGAAATTAATTAAATAATGGATGGTTAGTTTTACATGAACTTTTTACTATTTCACAGACTTGTATTATGCATGCCATCACATCTGTATCATATATATTTTTAGACATGTGCATTGGGTCGGATTAGGACTGAGATGGGTCACATGTAAAACGGGTCAGATCGGGTCTAAGAAGATGCAAAATGGATCGGGCCAAAGGATATATATAGAGGGTTGAGTTGAGTTGGGCAGTCTACAGAGAGTATAATTTTTATCTATAGAGGATGATAGTTTACATGTATCACATCCAATCTTTGGTAGTGAGCCATCGACAAGTAAGTGAAAATAATTCATTACCTGATAATGTCTAAAAGTTTTGGAAACTATTGACCCGACTTAACCCATTAAAGACCCAATAAAACATGACCTTTAAGAGATCGACTCATTAGGTCTATTATTAATTAAATCCTTTTACAAACGGGTCATTTGAGGGCTCTTAGCTCGACCCCTTTCATTCGAATATATCTATATATACTTATCTCGTGGCTATATGGCCATATATGTTTTCATAAAAAGATCTATTAAATATCCTTATGCTTAGTATCACATGACCCATATGAGATTAATAACTAAATGAACAAATTAAGTGACACGAATGTAAATAACAAGTACGATGATTAATGAATTTCCTTAATGCTTACATTCTTACATGAATTTCCTTAATGTGCACATGAATGTAAGACTCGACAATACAAAACTGTAAAGTGTGAATTTCAAAATCCATATCTTGAGGAAAATCCATACAATCCTATTTTATTTTCAAAATAAAATGGGATAGGGTTAATAAGGCCCATATAAGAGCGGTTTACATCCAACAATAGTAGTTTTTTACTTTAAATTTTAAATTTATGTATTTAAGTTCATTCCTAATATGTCAAAAAAAAAATCCATATCTTGTTGATATTATTTTGTCTACATGAACATTTTATAATATCCGATCTCCTTTCACAAAATCACAAGTTCATTACTTCTTACATACGCATATTGATCGATTCCATTATATACCGATATCATCAAAATTATTTCCCAATCTATATTTGCATGTAGGGGTGTCAATTGGTTATATGGTTCATTTTTGGGTTCGATTTATGGGTTTTCGGTTATTAACAGGTCGAATTTTAACGGTTTACCTTATTTAGTGATTCGGTTTGGGTCGGTTTTAAAAATTATCAGGTCAATTCGATTTGGTTTTTTTATTAAGGTTCATATTTGGGTCCTGATCGGGTCGAGTTGTAATCGGTTCGGGTCATTATCGATTTGGGTTGTAATCGCTCGGTTTGAAAACGGTTGTGACGGTTCAAAGCAGTTTTCGGGTCAAAATATTTCGGGTAATAGACGGTTCGGGTCATAATCGGTTTGGGTCATAATTAGTTTGGGTCATAATCGGTTCGGGCCATAATCGGTTCGGGTTATAATCATTTCGGGTCATGATCGATGTGGGTATTATTCGGGTCGTGTTGCAATCGGTTCAAGTTAATATCACTCGGTTTGAAAACGAGTTTTGGTTAAAAAATTGGTAAAATTAGTTCAGGACATAATCGATTTAGGTTTAATCAATCGGGGGATTTAGCTCCTTTAGGTACTTTTAATATAATGTTACAAAGCATCTTAATAATATAATTAATCAATTTTTGTGGATCTGATTTTTCTGAGTATTATTAAAGTAAGTTGTGGTCTTGGCTTTATCTATTAGTGGAATATGATTTTCTAGATCTGATATACTAATTTAGCGCTTTTAGGTGCTTTTAACGTAATATTCCAGATTTGATGTATTGTTTTTTGTGACTATCACTATTTGTCCAAATCCTATCATTTTACTAGCTTTGTAATGGTTCAATTCCACGCTATCACATAATTATAGTATCTAAAAAAACTCTCAAAGTTAGGTTATAATGCTTATAGTGGAAGAACAACATATATATTAATGTATGTGATAATTAGATTAGAACTAGGCAGAAAGATCATTTTCAAGGAATATAGATAATATATCAAATATTCAAATGTCTTAACAACACAAAAATTTAAAGTGGAGGTAACGATTCGGTCATAATGGGTTACGGTTTGTAAACGATTTGGTCGTAACGGTTTACGGGTTATAAACGGTTCGGTCATAACGATTTACGGGTTATAAACGGTTCGGTCATAACGGTTTACGGGTTTTGGTCATAACGTTTTATGGGTTTTAAACGGTTTGATCATAATGGTTTACGGGTTGTAAACGGTTCGAGTTCATTGGGTTTTTGTCGGGTTTTAACGATTTTGATTTACACCGGTTTGGGTTACTATCGGCATCTGACGTAATTGGTTCGGGTTATTCTCGGTTCGGGTTGTAATAATTCAGACTGATAAGAGTTACGGGTCATTAACAATTTTCTAAAATACGGTTCGGTTCAATTTCAGACTTCATCTAATCGAGTCGGTTCTGTTTTCAACAAAAGGGTTCTCAACGGTTCGGTTTTTTTCGGAACAGTTCGATTTCACCAGTTCGGGTTGGTTTTTGAAAGCTCTATTTGCATGTCATTGATCATCGATATCTGAATACAAATTTATACGGTACCATTCTTTTTACTCATACATTATATAGTTTGATTCAGATATCTATGTCACTTTAGGGGCATTTAATATATTAAATCATCAATACTCTTTAAGAATATCAATTGCACTTTATAAGATATCAATACTCACTAGTAAGAAAATAGCCTTTTGCGACGCTAATTTTTGGCCTATTGCGGCGCTTTTTAGCGCCGCTACACCCTTTACCGACTCTCTCCACAAAACCCTTAATTTTCCTAAACCTAAACTTCCAGAACACCCACTTCAAATTCCTTACATTTCCTTCCTATATGTTAGGTTCATGGAGGAAATGACCCTTAAAAATCGAATTTCGTAGATTATAGGGTGTTAGAGGCCTTTTTTGGAGAAAATAAGTGGATAAATCCCCCGGAGATCTCTCAAAAATACACAAGTTAGACATATTATAAGCCTCATTCAGAGTCCCGTAGCCAATTTTATGACTTCTCAAAGTTTTTTTTCAATATCTTAAATAATACGTCATCGAGGAAGCTAAAGGGTAACATATTTGTGTAGTACCTCTAAAAATAGGGGGTTTCAAAAAAAAATTACACCATTCAGACTACCGGGCTAAGAGATATGCCTCTCCGAACTTTCCGAAACCTCGGAATAGCACCCGAAATCTATGAAGAATGAATTGGTTATGTATTTTGAGTGTAAAATATTATAGATCGCAATTTTGCGTGCCAAAACGAGTGGTCATAATAGAATTTTGGATTTATGTGCTTCACAGTTCATCATTTCTTAGTTCCTACTAGTTTCTACGGATGCACTGTCCGTTTTGTAGATTCTATTTGTTATGTTAATTTATTATTTAATTTCTTACCATGAGTACATATGTAATAGTCAGTTAACATGTTAATAATGTTATTCACTCTTCCCTAAGGTCTTGAGTGCAAAGCTCGATCATTATATTTTTTTGAAAACCAAACACAATGCAGAAAGCACTACAACATCTGCCAGATTACCAGAATACCACACAAGAGGGCAAACTTTACTTAACTAGTGAAACTTCTACATTGAACACAAGAGATAAATCAAGAAAACCCAAAATGACATACTTTCACAGCTTTTAATTTATATTACTCATTGATGTTGTTATCCTCTGTCCAATATCTTCTCACGTTTTTATACCAACCAACAAATTCATATGACAGATTTATATGACAAATTCATATGACAGATTCATACAGACAAATTCATATGACAGATTTATACGGACAAATTCATAGGATAGGACAGATCCATTTACGCCTAATTTGATTTAACTTATGGGATGTGTAGGATAGATTCATACAGACAGATTCATAGTATAGGACAGATGCATAGTACAGATCCATTTACGCCTAATCTAATTTAACTTATGGGATGTGTAGGACATATTCATACAGACAGATTCATAGGATAGGACTGATGCATAGGACATATCCATTTAAGCCTAATCTGATTTAACTTATGGGATGTGTAGGACAGATCCCTCTAGAGACTTTAATCAGATTTCAAAACAAAAAACAGTCAAAAGAGGGAGGGATCAAACTAAGAAATTTGAAACTAAGAAATCTGAAAAGAGAAATATTATTTACAGGAATCAAACTAACAAACTAAGATTAATGGGAGATATTTCACTAAAGTCCAATAACCTGACTAATGCTTAAGAATCAACACAGACCAACGACCCGACTAATGCTTAAGAATCAACACAGAACAATAACCTGAAATCTGATTTAGTTATGTTCATTCAGTTATCATTTAGTTATGTTCATTCAGTTATGCTAATTCAATTATGCTCATTCCCAGAAGAACAACATATGCTCATTCCCAAAAGAACAACATATGCTCATTCTCAGAAGAACAACAATTATGCTCATTCAACCAGAAGAACAACAATAATGCTCATTCAACTAGAAGACCAGCAGTTATGCTCATTCAGAAGACCAGCAATTATCCTCTGTTCATTCAATTATGCTCATTCAACCAGAATAATCAACTATACTCTACATTAATTCTGCTAAAAATGCTCCATTCATCAGCAATGGCCACTGGATTCATAAGACAGCTTCAATGACCACTGATATTTCAAGTCAAACAATCCATGAAAATTAATCTGACCTCAAAATCTATCTTCCCTAAAAAAGCACCTTCCTAATGTCTCAATTATCTCAAATTTCATTTATTGAAACTAAAATCTAAAATTTGATAATTGATACCATCCTATATATTAAAAGGGCCTATCCATTAAAAGAAGATTACAAACCAAGTATTAAGCACTACATACACCAACTTCCACACTGTATAATATTAACAAACTAACTAAAAAATGAAATACATAGAAATATTAGCAAATTGAATTCTGATAATAGCGATTGGGGAATTGGGGATTGGGGATGGATTGATAAGAAATTGAATTCATGATCAAACAAAGGTTAAATTACCTGGAAATTGTTGTGGAGATCAACTGTTGTAGCCAATTTCAATTGATGTGGAGATCAACTGCTATAACCAATTTCAATTGATGTGGAGATCAACTGCGATAACCAATTTCAATTGATGTGGAGATCAACTGCTGTGGAGATCAACTGATGAAGATAGAACATGAAGAGTTGGGTTTTTGTGAGGACGTGAGCAACATGAGGAGTTAGGTATCTGTGAGGAGTTGAGCAATGTGAGGAGGTGAGGACGTGAGAGACGTGAGTGCAATTATGTAGGAAGTTTTGAAAATTGTGGGAACTAAATTTTTTTAGGGCAATTGTGTATTGTATTGTGATGCAATTATGCGACACTTTTGTAAGTGCCTCAAACTTAATTAAATTTATCATTTATCAACACTTTTATTAATGACTGCCTCTATAAAAGCGTCGTAAAAGATCATTTTCCTACTAGTGACTCTTTAAGAATATCAATTGCACTTTCATATAAGATATATATATTATGATATCAGATATAAAAATAAAATTACAAAAATATTCCTTAATATATTTATATCATATATAAATTAGGAATTTCTGTTAAAGTAAACATTGAAAAAACATCTCACAATGCAAAAGATAGCATAAAAATTGTTCACGTTACATTTTGGGGGGGTTAAATTACACATTCATTAGATTTTGCAAACTTATTTAAACTGTTATCACCTAAGTTGGGAAAACATTTACAAGGAGCATCAATTTCGTCACCAACTTTGATTATGATTTTCACATATATTTTGATATACACATGTTGTTCTCTTTAGAGATCAATATCTATGGGAAGCACATATATTGAGCAATTGGATTTTTCTTTATTCGATCTTATGCTGACATATGTATTACCCCATTAAAGAGATAATGATACTTATACCATTCAAAAACATTTATAAGTATTTCTAAACTTCAAATATTTATACCATTCTAGAAAAAAAAAAACTACTTTCAAGAATTTCTATCGTTCAAATTAAGTTAGTGATAATGCACTAATTTTATATTATTAGAAAGATAACAAAGAATGTATATTACACGGTACGATTACTGTTACTAGGGAAATAATATAATATACTTTTAAAAATAATAAAGTAATATAAAAAGCTTAGATAATTACTAAAGTTGATAGATATATAAGATGATAATAATAATAATTTTATATTCAAGATGCATAGGCAAGATGTTTCTACATTTTGTTGTAATCATTGTCACTTTTCTGATTTTTACTACCTCATATCTCATGCAGATTGTTCAAATATGTTGCCTAATTATTTTTGTCAAATCTTTTATAAAGTTAGACTACTTGTTGTTGGGAGTTAATTTTATTTTTATTTTTTTTATTTTTGTGACTTTTCCTATTTTTTCTTCTAACTTTAATTTGGTGTGTTCACTGCAAGTGTCCTCCACCTTCAACACATTTTGTTGATATCTCGCCTACTAAATCATTAATACATCATTTAACTAATATGACATATTCAAGGCAATCACATGTTAGATACTTTTCCTCTTTCTTTCAAGACAAAATTTGCTTTTATTGAGTACTTGAGGCTAGTATATGTTTGTGTCAATGTACGAGAAACTTGTAAAAATATGAATTTAATATATTTTTATTAACTATTTTTGAGAAAAGTACAAAAAGTCGTGGTGATATTGTATTATTTTTTATAATTTTACATGTAAAAATATGGGTGAAAAGATATGATAAGAGGGTGATTTTTTAAAAAAAAATAATTAAAAAAATAAATAGAAGCTCCTATAATACTTGATTTAGGATGTGGAGACTCAATGTAACTTTTTATTATTAAATAATAATATAGGATATATATGTATATCTATGATCCATATCAATAATTTCCTCCCATAAATCTTTAGTGCTTTAGAGTACTCCCACCAATGAAAACGTTTTCTAGGTGCAAGTTTTTTTTTTTTGTTTCCTAGCAAAGAAGAAAAAAAAAACTAAGGTTGGAACATGAGAAGAAATTCCTCTAATGGTTACTTCTTATATTTATAGTTAATAATAAAAAACTATACACATGGTCATAAAAAAATTTCTCTATAAATAAACACCCATTTTTACATATTTTAACTAACTTCAAAAAAAATTGTTGTTGCGCTTCAATTTTATGATGCTTTAATTTTCATGCACTATGTTCTAATTTCATATAACGTTGTTTTATTTCTCTAATGTCAATTGAGTGATTTATTTCACTAATTTTTGTCTTTAATTAACTTAATAATTTTTTATATTAGCCCGTGATTAAGTAATTAGCAACTTAATATTTAATAATAATGATTATTTATTCAAAATATATGAGTTTAAAAAAATGATAATTTTAATAAGTAGTGATTAAAAAATTGAAAAATGAGTAGGAGAGAATATGATGGGGTATAGTAAAAAGTAAAAGAGAGTAGAGGTGGCTAGTCGACTGATTCAACTCGGCCTAACCCTAAACTGACCCAATTTTTGGCTTGTCTGCCTGCAAACAAGAAGCCCGACCCGGATTTGGTTTCCCCCACCAATTGGGTGTACCGAATAAAATTCCGAATTATCAAACTCTAACCCGATTCAATTCGAACCACAAAAAAATTCAATTCAACTTCAAACCAATTCGGCCCGCCTAAGAATTATAATTTTGTGAAATTGAATTTATTTAAATGTAGTTTAGTGTATATGAATGATAGTTTAGTTGAATATGAACTAATTTATATAAATGTTGGTTGATTTGTATATAGTTTAGTTTATGTGAATGTTAATTTAGTTGAATATACTTTAGTTTAATTTATATGAATCAATGAATGTTAGTTTAGTTGAATATTGTTTAGTTTATATGAATATTAGTTTAATTGAATATGGTTTAGTTTATATGAATTAATGAATGTTAGTTTAGTTGAATATAGTCTAGTTTATATGAATTAATGAATGGTAATTTAGTTGAATATAGTTTAGTTTATATGAATCAAAGAATGTTACTTTAGTTGAATATAGTTTAGTTTATATGAAACAAAGAATGTTAATTTAGTTGAATTGTATATAGTTTAGGTTATTAGAATGAATGTTATTTTAGTTGAATATAATTTAGCTTATATGAATCAATAAATGCTAGTTTATTTAAATATAATTTAATTTATATGAATATTAGTTTAGTTGAATATAGTTTATTCTATATACATGTTAGTTTAGTTGAATAAAGTTTATTTATAGGAATATTAGTTTAGTTGAATATAGTTTCGTGTATATGAATCAATGGATCAATATTAGTTTAGTTGAATATAATTTAGTTTATGTGAATCTAATATGATTATGTCTTTGTGTGGTTTTATGTAATTAATATAATTAATGTAAATATGTAATAAATATGAGAATATCTCTCGATATTATTAAGAAATATACAAATAGCAACAAAATTCATGAGAAATGAGTGAGATTAGGTGAATATAAAAGTTTATAACAAATATCATTATGTGAATATTAACTTTTAATTATTTACAAAACAATTGATTTCTTCTAATTTTTAAATGAGATTATGTGAATTCGGTTCCATTCGATTTGAACCAAAAATTTGATTCAATTTGTTAATTCGATTCCCGATTCGATTCGATTCAATTTTCGATTTAATACGGGCTACAATCCCTGAGCCCCATTCGTATTCAGCCGCCCGTCTAAACAACTGGTTCGAACACGGGCGAAGTCAGACGAGCCCAGTAAGCTGCCGGTTCCGTGGCCACCTCTAAATCCCGCAGAGGGAGTGGTGTGATTTACTTTCCCCCCGGTCTGCTGTAAGTGGTCTTGTTGGGTTCTTTTTTTTCTCTTCAAGGGTTTAACAGTCCCCTCCTCAACCTGCAATCTTCCCCACCTCGCTTTCTCCTTTTACTTTTCCTTCTCGTTTATTCAAGATCCTATCTTAGTTTTGCATTCAAGATGAAGATGGTTACTGGAGCATTCAATGGCAACATGAAGGTAATAATCTCTTCTCTTTTTAGCTAATTTCAACATTTTCACTCGTCATTTGCTTCAAAGGAGCATTTTTCACTTGGAATTCTTGGATTTCTGGGATCGCATTTTTTTATTCATGGTGAGATATCGATACTCACTTCAGATTTTGTAGTAGGAACAGCCTCCCGATGTAATGCTGGAAT
Source organism: Dysphania ambrosioides (assembly GCA_026401315.1). Taxonomy (NCBI): domain Eukaryota; kingdom Viridiplantae; phylum Streptophyta; class Magnoliopsida; order Caryophyllales; family Amaranthaceae; genus Dysphania; species Dysphania ambrosioides. Next base: position 6,912,537 of record CM048667.1, read on the forward strand.
GCATGCTATGTGTTCGATGAAATGCTCCAAAGAACTGCGGTGTAATATGATGCAATATTTACTCGATTAGATGATTACTGCTAATACTAATTACAAGATGGAAAGTTGAGGAATTGTCAAAGTTTGTTATGTTTTGGAAAATTTGGCAGCTTTTTGAATTGAATTTGGGAATGGCCTTTGACGAATTTCTTTGGTGATTGGCGATTGAGTAAACGGGGAAAACCGATTGGTTGTGAAATCACTATGTTGCTCAATGATAGGGCGTTTTTTGTATCTTGGAAGGGTTCATTTTGTCTTTCCGATTACGCTTCAGCATCCAATTATTTGCAGATTAGAGTGTTCTTATTGAAGTACTTTCGTGCTTCATGCATACATATAAAATATAATTGGTTTGTATAGTTTGGTAGGTTTATCTAATTGTTGGAATTTAGTAGTTCATGAAGTGTTTGGGTATCTGTGCTTAGCACGATGGGCAAGTGTCTACTTGCTATCCATCAGGCGACGAGTTCAAACCTTGGAAATAGCTTCTTTATGAGAATAAGGATAAGATTGCATACAATTGAACCTTTTTTAGACACTGCTCTAACTAGAGCCTTGTGAGCCTAGCGCACTAGATCCTACCTTTTTTATATGCTGTGTTTGGGAATGTATCCCACTTTGTCATTTGAAGAATTCATGCTCATTAAAGGAGTGATTTGCATTTTCCGATGTTTTAGGGTGATGTTATGTTTTATACTTTTGTATATACTTCATTTTGATGGCTCTCTGTTATATTTGGTTTTATGTGCAGATTCAAGTAGTATGCTTAACTCATTTGCACTTGCTGACAACCTATGTTTTTTCTTTGTGCAGAAAGCCCTTGCTGGTTTGAGGCGAATTAATTTGGATGGTTTGCGTTGGAGGGTATTTGACGCCAAAGGTCAGGTGAGAACGTTTATTACCATTTCATGATGCTATCCTTCCTCATCACAATGCCCTTTGTGTACCAAAATAGAATTTACTTTGCATGGATTATTAAAGGTCTGAGATTTATTTTCATGAATAGTTATCATCCGTAGAAGAAAGTGCTTATTGATTTTTTCATGACAAAGTATGCTAGTGCTTAGATATGTATCCCTATTGTATTAATGTGCACTTTGTTGTGGTTAGTTTTTTCGATCCCTTATATTAGATGAAATATATGTCTATATGAAATGGTCAAACTTAAAGTTAGATCACGAGTAATCATTTGATAGGCCTAGTTTTCCTCTTTTGTTTTTATCTTTGCTTGTATAATTTGTGTGCTCCCTCCCTCCATTTTGTAGGTAGCTTACGTCTACTGTCTTTTAGTACTCAAGCATACTTATTTTTTGGTTTTTTTAGGGGCTCTTTGTCATGTGAATTTGAATTGTTATTCTGTAACAATGTCGTTGCTTTGGCTTAGGTTCTTGGGAGGTTAGCATCTCAAATTTCTACTGTGGTCCAAGGGAAAGACAAACCTACATATGCTCCTAATCGTGATGATGGTGATATGTGCATTGTCCTTAATGCAAAGGACATTTGTGTTACAGGGAGGAAACTTACGGATAAATATTATCGATGGCACACTGGGTAAGCTCCTAGTTCAACTTTGCTATGAATCTGGTATATTTTGTACATAATACTGTGTAGTGGAAGGATTCTCTTTAGAATCGTATGTGTGTTATCAATTTGTGCCTATTGTTATTTCCCTAGCAAAGAAAGGCCTTCAGGTGACTCAGGTGTTAGCTAAACTGGTCTGCAAACTCAGGTGTTAGCTAAACTCAGGTGTTAGCTAAACTGGTCTGCAAACAATTTCCTTTTGGGGGTGGGGGTTTCAGATAGGAAACTCAGGTGTTAGCTAAACTGGTCTGCAAAGTAGACAATTTGACATCCTTGTCTAATCTCATACTCAAATGACAGACTTATTATTACTTTCTTGACCTTTTCTACTAATGTCTCTCCTTGTTGGTTTTATAGGTATGTGGGCCACCTGAAGGAAAGAAGTTTGAAGGATCAGATGTCCAAGGATCCTACCGAAGTCATTCGCAAAGCTGTCCTGCGCATGCTTCCCAGGAATAAATTACGTGATGTGAGTGTTATTTTATGAAGTTCAATTGGAGATCTCAAGTTGTTTAGTATTCATCCCTTAACTCTTTTCCTCCTGATCTCTGTCTACTCTTTTATTTTCCTTTCTTATTAATTATTGCCCTCTAATTGCCTTATTTATACTAGTATTTGATTTAATAATTTTCGGTTGATTCCTGAATTTGATAGATACGTTTTAAGAAGAGAAGGTTGATTGTGAGCATGCCATTATTCTAGCTTTATCTGTCATGGACTTCTGGCAACAGCTAAAATAACACCATTGTGTCCTTCATTGAAGGAGTTAATTAGAAAAACTGTTTACTTTGGCTCTATTGAATGCAGGATAGAGACCTGAAACTTAGGATATTTACTGGTGATGAGCACCCATTTGCTGATAAACCCCTTGAGCCATACATCATGCCTCCTAGACAAGTGCGAGAAATGCGGCCCCGTGCTAGGAGAGCCTTGGTTCGTGCACAAAAGAAGGCAGAACAGCAAGATATTACCACCACAAACAAAAATGGGAAGAAGGAAGAAGAAAAGACGGAAGTGAGTGCATGAGAGGTTCGAGGCATGCTGATTTTCTTATCTAGAGATTTAATGTACGAAGTATAAACTATTTGAATGCCGCTACATGGGTTTCACTAGTGAAAAAGGAGGATAATTACCGCTTCTGTGGCTTGTGTGACATTGAAAGAATATTGGTTTTGTTTTTGTTTCTCATTTCTTCTAGTATTGATTATCATCTACTTGTTCTAAAAATGTTGCCTAAGATCAGAGACTTCTTTTAGCTCGACAATGTGACAACCATCAGAAGTCCCTTCGATGTTAATTTCTGTGCACTAATCATTATGAATTTGGAGTTCAACCCCTTAAGTTTCAGTTGTGTTATTTTCCCTGCTAGTGATGTAAAGAAGTTCCCGAGAACGCTGACTTATCTGGATCTCTGGCGAGACATTCTGGATGGTGTAAATTTAGGGGTTATATCGTATATGCCTATATGGCAGCGCGATTCTAGTCTGCAGAATTTTCTAGTTTGATAACTTGTAGTCTACAACTGCTAGTTTTGCATAAACATGAAAATAAGAATATGGCAATTGATTTGGCTTTTAATTCAGTTTTGATAAAATCGAAACTGAATTTAGGGGTACTCGTTGAGTGTTTTAAATGTGGAGCGCTATTCGCTGACACATATTTACTCACGTAGCCCCTTGAAATTTAACAAGTTTTGATAAAATCGAACATTTTATACTTCAATTTTTATTTCCTACTTCACACACTCCCGTAAATACGAACGCCTTGTCGGAATCCGATCAATCATCATACTAAAGCCGCCTTTCTTGACGGCGGAAACCACCGACACTATGGAGGAGCTGTCAACGTCAACATTGCGGGTAAAATACGTTCATCGGAAAAAAATTTCCGAAAATCCGTCCTAAAAAAGGCCAGTCCTAGGGTTGGCTGTTTTGATTGGACCAAGCCCACCATTTTTTCGGTCGGCTATCCCTTCAGCTACCCAAATTTTTTTTAATTATTAAGTAATACTTATTTTTGTTTTAATAAGTTCCCGACAAAAGATTTTGGCGGCGACTGTATTAATTATCAAAATCCGGTGGGTGTCCTGGCGGGCAGCTGCTGTCGATGTAGGTGTTCCGGCGAGGGATGAGTTGGTGAATGTGAGTTTCAGGGAAATTGTGAGGGATGGGGGGTAATATAGTAATTGCGAGGGGCGGCTCGAGTATTTTCAGGGCAACGTTTAACAAGTTTCTTTTAAATTTGTTGAAAGCAAGCAACAGGAGAATAGACTTGTGCATTGGGTCGGGTTAAAGCCAGTATGAGTCACATGCAAAACGACCGGGCCGGATTGGGCCGAAGAAGATGTAAAACAGGTTGAGTTAAGTCGTGTTAAAGAACGGGTTGAGTCGGGTCAAGCCGTTTGAAAAAAGTATAGTTTTATTTATAAAGGGTGATAGTTTGCCTATATCATCTCAAATTTTTGGTAGTAGACCATTGACAAATAAATCGATATAATTCATTAACTGATAATGTTTAAAAGCCTTGAAAACTATTGCCCATTATTGATCCGACTTGACCCATTAAAAACCTAATAAAACATGACCCTTTAAAAGACCGACCCGTTAACCCCATAATTAATTAGACCCTTTTACAAATGAGTCAGTCGATGACTCCTTAATGAGGACCCTCCCTAGGAATGGCAATGGGTAAGATCTGGGTCGAGTCTGATTATACATATATCCATACCTATTATTTTCAAATTAGACCCATATTCGATCCAGATTCATTGAGTCCTAAAATTTTAGACCTTTACCCAGATCCATTGGATCTTATGGGTCTTGGGTCCAAAATGAATCCTTAATATATTTTTATGTGCTTATTATTCACATATTTTATAATTAGATGTATTTTTGCATTTCATACCTTGGAATTGTTTACTAATTAAGTGTTTTAAAGGAAAAATAAATTACATTATTATGTCAAATGAGATAAATTAATAAATCCTTTCTTAAGCACATTATATGTATTGTTGAAATACTTGTAAAACAATATTTAGTTCAGTAAGTGGAAAACAAGTTTAATTTGCACTTGAGTTAAAATCCAACATTGAATTAAAAGTTCTAAATTCAACAGTACTCTATTACAATGTTTTTAAGATCAAGTGCATTACTACTCGCAAGTTTTAAAATTGCATTGAAGCTAGTAATCTCAAACACAGTTGACATTTATGTTTTGGAAAGTTGCTCAAAATTACAATTTTTTTTTTATTAATTGTAAGCCCCGTATCTCCACTATCCAACTTAATTTAATCTTAAGGATATATTTTCTAAGGTGAGAACTCCTCTTATGGTAAAAACCCCTCTACAACCCTCACACACACACATATATAAGGTGAGATTCTTGTACAAACCCTCTTAACTAAGTACTCTTCTTATAGTGAGAATCCCTTTACGACTATTAGATTTCGACAAAATCATATGGTTGATATCACCTTATTAGTAATGAAATTATAGTAATTATTATAATCTTTATTATTTTCTATTTTTTTACCTCACTTCATATAACTTTTTTTTCCTGATCGCAACAAAAAAAGTTCTTATTTGAAATTTACGAATTTGTTCATTTGACCCGTGAACAAAAAATTGTTCATTTGAGAAATGAGCAAAAAAAAAAATTGTTCATTTGCAAAAACAAAAACTTGTTTATTTGGCAAATGATAAAAAAAAATTCATTAGAAGAATAAGATAAAAAAAATGTTCATTTGGTGAATGTGCAAAAAATTATTTGTTCATTTGACAAATGAGCAAAAAAAAAACTATTCATTTGGTAAATGAGTTAAAATAAAATACTTTTGGAAAATGATTAAAAAATGCATTTGGTGAATTAATAAAATTTTGCTGGTCTATGTAGAATTTAAATCCACATCTTCCATATGTTGTTGCAAGGATAGACTACTAGATCAATTGAGCTAATAGGCATATATACAAGAATCATACGGTAATGATCAAGTTGATATCAACTATATTTGAATAATGGCCTAACATAGTAACCAAAATTTGTTAGCCACCTTGTAATATAAGCATGCTGGATTTCATTATAAAAATATCAACAAGTTTGCAATATTGGCATTGCAAACATTATATTACCACTTGACGCTTTTTACACTACCATCCTTTTTGTACTATAGTTTCATATTTTATTAGCTTTTATCTGAACTTATATGTGTTAATTAAGTTTACCATAACTTATCGTTCCTTGCTCACAAGAGTTTCATGTAGGTGATAGATTATCTACGAAAGTCGAGAATCAATTGCTCATTCATAAATGGACAAATTTATGTTTTCCCATTTTACAAATGAACACATTTATATTTGTTCTTTTCACAAAATGGACAACTCATATTTGATTGTTGTCGTGAGTGAGTCAATGACTGTTGCAGTGAGTGAGTCAATGAACACCTTGATTTTCTTAACAAGGTCGTGTTAGGCCCTAGGAGTGATTTTATAAATTTTGACTAAAAAACCATTTTAACCGTTCAAAAACTTATAATATGTCCGAAACTCATTAATATTTTCTAGGGTCTTTAAAAACCAAAAATAAGATATTGAATGGATCCAGAAACTTCTTATACAATCCTAGGAAGCATTTGTACCTTTTTTTAATTTTAAAAATATTTTGAAAATATCTCAAAAAGTGTATAATAACCTTCAAAATTTGATCATTTTAGAAAATATTGCACCTGGTGAAAGAACACCTTCATATGCATATCATGGGCCTAATAGGGTTGTATTAAGATTTAAAAGTGATTAGAACAATCTATGTTAACTAGCCCTAAACACACCCATTTTGATCAATTGTCAAAACTCCTACAATTGAGTCATAAACTCATGTTCAGGGTTCTTACTTCTTAGATAAGACACATCCAATACGAAGATTTTAATTTCAAAAATTTTCACATCTGGTGTTGTCTTTAGGTTAACTCAATATAAAATATACAAGAAATAAAGCAAAATGCTTAATACACTGAGTAATATTTTTCTTGTATAGAATAGACTTTGTAAGCCCATAATATTTGTAGAATTGTCTCAATTTTTTAATATCAATCCTATTTGATTAGATAAAATCCTCCATAGGTTTTACCACCATTTTCTCAAATTTGGATTATTTTATGATCCTACGATCCAAATACTTATTGGTTTTTACCCCCTCAAATTGATTTGTAATAGGATCCCATTCTTCATAACTTGAGCTAACCCAAATCTCAATTTATGTAATACTATGTATTTTTCAGTAAATAAAAATAAATTTTAATAATTATAATCATTTAAAAATAAAGTTTTTATCTTTAACAAGAAAATAACTTAAATAGTTTTCTACTTATAAAAAAGATTCATTTTTTTATAGTTCCCTAGTTTAAGAAGACTCTTCTAAGGAAAAAGATGATCAACAATTTTAAAAGTCTCCTAGTCGAATTAGGACTTTCTAAGAAAAACAATAATCATCAAATTTAAAAAGCCTCCTAGACTAATTATGACTCTTCTAAGTTAAAATAGTATAAATACCCAACTTACTCATAAATTTTCACTTTACAATAGATACGTATATTTTAGTGCGCTATTTAGTTTTTAAAAGACATGTACTTGGAAACACTAACCTTATTTAGTTTTTGTAAAAATATTTTACAGCATATTATTGAGAAAATTATAAATATTGCAAGTATTCATATATAAAATTCATTGTGAATATTTTTACGTTTACGTGTATAAATTTTTAGAATTATATAATGAATTTTAAAGTTAGTTTTTATGCCCTAAACAATGGAATTTTGGGATTTTATATATTAAGGATTGTATCCTAGTATTACGATATAACTTTAACCCTAATTATATGAAAGTTTATAGTATGTTTAAGGGGTTTTAAAAATTAGGTTTAGTTGCTGTAAAAATTGTTAATTTGGGGATTGATTGAGTTCCTTTATTATTATAGGAGAGGAGTACTATTTAGAAAAATTTTAATTTCCTAAAGTGGATAACTTAATTACCTATGCAAGTTACGTACATGTCGGAATACTTGTGTGTATAGGAAAGTTGTTGCTCGATTTCTTTTGATATAGTATCACACCTAGGCTTGGTTTGATTTATGAGAAATTTTGAATGCATGTGTGTTGGCATGTTTGAAAGAGTTAATATGTTTGTATGATTTTAAATTGCAAGCATAAGAAAGTTTTGTAAATGTATTTAAGCATGTTGTATGAATTATTTTAACAATAGTAATTCATGTCAAGTAATAGTAAGTTTAATAGTTCATTCATATCATAAGCAAGTAATGAATTGCAGGGAAGGAAAGTTATGTCTTTTATGGCAATATCCTATTAGGTGAACAATGCTAATAAATTTGTTCAACAAGGTAGTAAGCAATGAAAGGAAAGCGTTACAAAAAGGTTATGTAATCACTATTTGTTTAACAAAGATAAAATGGGAGTTTGTATGTTGAGTACGTTTTATTGTGTTAAACATGTTGTGTACTGTTAAGTCTTTTAACATACTAATCACTTAAAGTTGAAGAGGTTAGCAATAGAATTCGAGGGACGAATTCACCTTGAGTATTGAACAATAGGGGGGGGCAAAAAAAAAAAGAAAGGTTTTGGAAGAAAAAAAGATGATTCCCTTTTGTGACCAGGCACTTGGTGGTAGGCCAAGGCTCCAATTAGGTGACATGACGATGTTACCTTTCTTCGTAGGGTTGATATATCCTCACATCCATAGTAGTGACATAACATTGGATTCGAACTTTGTACTATTCCTTACTAGTCCCCTGTGGACCAAGCAACAAACCCATTCATTGCTAAACCATTAATAATAGTAGTTTAATTAAAGTGAGTTTAAAGTTAATACTAGTTTTTAACGTCAAAATGTTTTGTTAGTAAGTTGAACTAAGTGTTTTTGCATGGGCCAACTATTTGTTTTGGGAATGATGCATGTTAGGCTTAGGTTATTTTCTTAACATGTATGTACTCATCTTTGCCGATTATGTATATTTCATTGTTGTTCATGACCTATTCTTTAATTGACCCTATGATGGCGACCCAATTTCACATTTATATTGCTGGTGAGCAAACGTCACCAATGTCTAAGGTTTGTAGCATTTGCATGTCTAGAAGTGTCATATTCATATGGGGGATTTGAGTGGAGAATTTGTTTATGTCATTGTTTGTTTGCTTATTTTGGATTTTGTTGGTTTGAGGATGAAATTTAAAGACTCTTTTTTTGTGTTCTTTAAAATACTACTACGTATATAATTACTTTGGGTATTTTGAATAAATTTATATAGTAGTGGTAGTAGTAAATTTTCCTCTGCAAACTTTAAAGAGCCTAAAGTGTTATAATTCTGAGTGTAAATTTTAGAAAAGCAGAGAATTATAATGGTGTTATAATTTAATTCAAGATCATACAAAACTTAATTACATTATAATTAACTTTAATTTTAAGTAGTGAGTACTTATTAAACTCATATAAAAATTATAAATCTATAACATTAGTTGTGAAAGTTACAATAATATATACTTTTTTTTTGTCATTTTTACTTGCAAGTCATCATTTAGGTACACACTTTAAGAAAGAGATAACACGTATTAACGAGCAAATTAATCAAATAAGTTAACCATAACAACCTAACCCTTTCCTCTGAACTGTCTTTAAGTTTTCTTTATCTAATTTGTTCATTTATGTTCTCTATTCTCTTCCTTAAATTATGTGCCAAAGGGTGAGTTGGAAGTAAAAAATGACATAGGAAGTAATTTTTAGTTTTTCTTTTAATAAATGACTAGTTAGTTTTTTTAAGGCAAATAAAACCTATTAGTTTTATTAATTTTTTTAAAAAATAATTATTATATATAAAAAAAGATAATTAATTTTTTTTCCAAATGCAACACTCCTTATACTCTCGAAAAGTTACTTCATTCCAACAAGAAGACTATTTTTGTTTTGATATGCGTTTATAATGATTAATTTGTATAAGATAATGAAAATAGTTCATAATAGAACCATTAAAAAGCATCTAGTGTTTATATCAGTAGATATATAAGATCAATTTATGAAAAGTCGTAATTAATTCTCGTTTTGACAAACACAGAACCCTAAGTACTGATTGGATGATTACTGTCAGACTAATCAAAAAGAGCACACTTTTCTTTCAGTAGCCAAGATGGTGCCTTCAGCTGAATCTAGATATGAAGTTGTAATATTTGCTGGGAAAAGGAATCAGTCAATTTGCTATATATATGAGGTTCCCATTCCATTTCAAAAACATAGAATGAAGTGTGTAAAAAGAATCAAAGAAACTATACACTGGTAGTTTCATACATCTTGATACCTATCAATACACTGGTAGTTTCCATGCACCAAAATCGATTCTAATCTTTAGAAAGCTCAGCATCCAAGAAACTGCCGTTTTCGTCTCCACAGTAGTATGTTTGCAAGTAGGCTTCTTCATCTTCATCCTAGAAACAAGAGAAGTGAATGAATAATTAGCAAGGATACAGTGAACAAATATAGTTTCAATCCATCCAAAATAAGACAATTTTAGTTGTTGTGGGGGGTGGGTGTTCAACTTTGAAAGGATTTCATTAATCACAAGCAAAAGAAAAATAGATCCCTCCAATTCTCTTCCCTTCCCTTCCTTTCCCTATTTCATATCCATAAAAGTGAAAATGGATTGCTCATTCTCCTTCCCTACTTTCTCAGTTCCTTATCCAACGTTGTTTGCACAAGCATACAAAGGTCCCCTTAGTCTTACCTCTTCCATCTCATCATCAGAAGGAATTGAAGTATCATCCAATTTTGTATAAAACGTCTTGTCGTCAATCTCTTTCCCATCTTTCATAGCTTCCTACAATATTTTTTTAAGAAAGTAGGTCAGCTTAATGTTTAGTACAAAACTGTGAGAGATCATAGCAATATAAATGTGGGTTCACTTCCCTACCATTTCAGACTGCAGCAACTCCACTTGTTCCAGTAAACTTGAGATATGATGCTTTAGTCCCTGTGTGAGTCGTACCATAAATGTAAGAAAAATGGTTTCAACAACCGACAGCTATTAAAAATTCTAATGAAATATGATGAATTGTACTCCATTATTAGTTTAAGTATTTTCATATTCGTTTAAGAAAAAATGATAAAACAAAAAGAAATGAAAATACATATGATGCAGTAATCCCAAAAAACTGAATCAACCCAAATTGGATATGAAAAATTGGATTTTGAACACTAATAGGACCCAAAACCAAAAGATTGAAACAAAAAGTTTAAAAGGATTACTTAAAAAGATTTAAATGCTATTTATGCCGATCAGAAAAGGATAATGACACTTGGAGATCAAATAAGCTTATAGCAGCATATAGTTTTACAGAAAAATATTTGCTAGACTAATCAAACAAGAAAAAGTAAACATATAAAAAATAAATAAAAAATTAGAACACAATATAAAATAGGAGTATATTTTTTGTAATACTTTCCAAAATCATAAAGAAAATAGGGAATTAGTTTTAATAACTAAAAGAAAAGGGTAAGGCTTTTTTGGTGGGAAAAGTTTTCACTATCCGGTTTTCTTTTAGTATATAGTAATAGATAAGACATATAGACCACAATAACACACCTCAGTTCATCATGACAGATTCACACAACTTAACTGGCATACTGAGAGGCGATTTCTCCTTAAGTATAAGCATAGTTCATGCCTTGGAGAAAATTAAAGTTATAGGTCAATGGCTCAACTTTTGCCTAATCACTAAGGTGAGCAGAGAACAAGTCAAGAACACACCTCTTTAATAGCTAACATTTTTCTTTTAATTTTCCTTTTAGAGAAATGTCAAATAAATAAATAAAAACACACCTCACGTCTTTGCAGTTCGATTGATCGAGCTAATGCTTGCCTTCTTGTCAATAGATTCCTAGGCTTCAATAGAAGAGGTTGTCGGTAGTTCTTTCCTCGATAAATGATGATTGCATAGCCTTTAGTAGTTTTATCTAGTGAAACAAGAACACCACCACTCTCTGCTTCCAAAGAAATTGCAATGTGCTTTACTTGCGAAAAGTTTTTGCCTCTTACAATTACCTTCACCAACTCCCTGAATTTCCAGTGCAGATGTATGTTCTCTATGGTACCATCAAAAATTTCTCGCCTCCCTGTAAAAGAACCAGCTTTTGTAATTAATTCTTACGATGCAAATATAAGCCTAAGAACTAAGTTACAATGCTTACCCACAAGCAAGAAAGGCTTCATGCTTAGGCCCATTTTACGGAATACCAATCTCTCCTCATCAGTTATCGTTTCCAAATCTGTAGGGAGCTCTTCGGGATCCAGATATCCCTGCACTTTTTCCAAAGCCTTCTCAGCCATCTTGAGCTTCTTGTTTGCCTGCAGAGAATTAGGAAAAGAGACTGTGAGTCAGAAAGCATTTGAGATTGCTCATTATGTCTTAGAAATTGGGATTTGTTATCCTTATCTGTTTTAAATAACAATAACTTACAATAGCTAATTTCCTTTTATGATATGTAACCAGTGAAGCACGTCTAGCCAGAGCTGAATCTTTCATCATTTTCTCCACATCATCATCATTTAGTTGCTTTCCCCAACGAGTGGTTGCAGCAACAGTCTCTGCAAGAGTCCCAGCAACCATAGGAACCTTATAGTTTTTGGTTTTTGCACCAACCAAAGCTAATGCATTCCGCCGTTTTTCTTCTTCCTGATACTGAAGCATTGTCAGCCTTTCCCTTTCCTTCAGTGATTCTGTTACATTTGGTGGCAAGAAATCATTTCCTCGATAAAAGACTATGTACTCTTTATTTCTTGACAGTAAAGTCCCCCTAGTCAGTCTCTGCAAATGCAAGTTGAAGGTGCTTGTAAGAATTCATGGCATATTATATGTATATTGTAGATCCTTGCATTATTGACAGAGAGATCTAAGATTATCCTTTGAGAAGTTTTCCTTGTATTTTCTTCAGCTAAAATCCAAATCAACCAATGAAGAATTAAATTCAAATGGTCTTTAGACAAGGAAGCTATCAAATTAAAAAAAAAAAATCCAACCAAAAGACTCAACAACAAAACCCATATTTTAAGATTTCATGAAATGAACAACAGGTTCTCAATTTTACCTTCTTCATGAGGATTCTAAGAAGAGTAGGTAGCCAAAATCCATAGAATCTAGTAGTTATATTCATGTAAAGTAATTGAGGTCAGTAGCCTTTTTCTTCAATATGTTATGGATATATGATTATATATGAAGAACTATATACTTTGTATGATCTTGGATGTACTAATTCAATCTATTTGAAACAAAAGAGAAAAAAATGAAACAAATATCAAATTTTGTCTAAACTCTTCCAAAATTCATTAAGCACACAAGTTGAGTCTTACCTTCAGCTCCCAAGCCATCCTCTCATTGCTAGTATTTAAGACACCACGCTTAATAGCGATCTTGGCAATAGCACTTTTCTCCCATAACTTTACCATAGCTGCAGCCAGTCCTTGAAGCTCTCTGCTCCTCCCTACCACAACAAAGTGGGGAAAACCCTGTGAGTCAGCATGGCTGTACTGTCTAAAATTCTAATGTTATTGATCTCCTTTCTGACATACCCAAAGCAAAATGAGGATGAGTGTTCCTTGCAATCCGACGGAATTCTGTTGTTACTGTGTCTCTTAAACATCGCCGTACGCCATAAGGAAGAAGCCTGAATGGAGTTTTATATCCAGGAACCACTGCTGGAAGCAAGTCTGCATCAACAGGCAAAGGAGCAGGGCCAGACCAGTCTACATATCGCGGACCCAACTCATCCAACAGACTATTGAGCTCCCTCATATCCATCACCTCTTCTTCAGACATTTTCTTTTGAGTTCTCACTTCCTCAGGAACACGTTTTACTGGTTGATGAGATACATCTACATCTATTTTCTTCTCTTCCTTATATGTTCGTACACAGTCTAGTTTGTAGGTCAGTCCCCTGAATAGCACTACCGAACTACCTGATCTCCATATCACCAAGCCTCCCGTTTTACTCTAGCAAACGGCATGACAAATTATCTAAAATTCACTACTCCAACACGTATCTATAATTCACATACTCGCACAAGAAAAGCCTAATGCAATTACAGTTCACACATTCAAATATGAAGCATAAATACACAGCCTATTCAAAAGCAAAAAGTACATTTGAAGCAGACATATAAAAAGAAACGACAAGCAACAAGAACTACATCCAACGCATGATTATACCAGCTTCAGTCTACAAACAAGGGATTCATTAAAAAACATTTCAGGAAAGAAATCTAACCTCAAGAACTTCATGAATCCTTTTCATATTAAACGTGGACGGCCCTTCGAATTTCAGCTTCACCACCTCATCAATCTTCCACTTCTCATGAATATCATCCACCAATGCTTGTGTAACACCAGCTGACCCAACTTTTATCCTCTCTTGCATCCTCAATGCCACATTCCTCAACCTCTTAAGCTCATAATCCGGAATTGATCTCTCGGCCAACTCAGTCTTACTCTTCTGCCAGCCTTCATGACCCTTCTCAGTCTCAGCTTCTGCCCATGGCAACCTATCTCTCCCACTATTCTCTTTAACATTACTGTCACTAACAACACCTTTAACCGTCCAAAAAGCGCCACTACCAACGTCATCATACTCCCTACTGGAAAATATCTTTTTTTTACTATCCTCTTCCACTCTAACAGACACAGCATTTGCCTCAACACTACCCTTATACTCTTCAACCAACTTCTCAGAACCCAAATCTTTCCTCAAATTCCCACTATATTCTACAACTGGACCAAATTTCACAGGTTTTTGAACAGCATTACTCAAATTTTGATGCAAATTTCTACCAAAATCAGAAAAGGGTTCTTGAACTTTGCTTTCATCAGTGAAATGAACAGAAAAATCAGAACTTTCAAGCACAGATGAAAAATCTACCTCCTTTTGATTTTCCACCAATTCTGATGATGAAACTGAAGGTGGATATTTCTGTTCTTCTTGTTCTTGATGTTCTTGTTGATGAAGCTGCCAAGGAAATTTCTGGGTATGGGAGATGGGTTTTGCAGACCATTTGCCACGGATTTGATCATAGAAGCTAGGCTTAGGCTTCCTCTTCTTCTTCTTCTGTACCTCAGAATCGGTGTTGAGAGGTGGGGTTTTCTGGGTTTGTGATTGGATAGTGTTGCGGATTGAGCAGTAAGGTTTGAATTTAAGGGGTTTGGAAAGAGGATGGATATGGGTGTGGAGCTTAAAAGTGTGTGAGAAAGGAGATGAAGTGGGGTTTAAGAGTGGGTGAGGTGAACATTGGTGAGAGCTTGGAATTGGAAATGCCATGACTGACTAGAACTGGAGCATGGTGTTGAAGTTTTTCACGAGGATGAATCAACGGCGAAATGGGGGAGAGTTGGAGACTTAGAGGATAGTTTATGAGTTCGGGCTGGTCCGATTCAAGGGCCAGGCTTTAAATTTGCCTAGATTCTTCGCTAACAAGTCACAAGAAGCATGGCGCGTATGATCATCTTGGTGAATGATTTATTAGGTAGATCTGTGCATTGGGTCGGGTTAATATAAGAATAGATCACATACAAAATGGGTTAGGTCGGGCAAAAAAAGATGTAAAACGGGTTGAGTAGGGTTGGACCAAAGAAGATAATATAAAACGGGATGCTATTCAAAAAGAGTATAGTTTTAATCTATAAAGGATAATAGTTTGTCTGTATCATCTCCCATCTCCCATCTTTAGCAGTGGACCATCCAGTGGCGGAGGTTATATATGTCCTGGTGAGTCAAATGAATCACCAATGACAAAAAACTTAAACTAAAACCAGTCGGTCACTCTCTCATTCCTCACGCACCACTCACGCTCCTAGCTCCCTGCCTCCCTCTTACCTCTCAAGCACCCTCCCATTTTTCACGCATCGCTCACGGTCGCACGAGTCACGAGTGCACGACATGTCGACGGGGTCGATGGCACCCACCAACAAACGCAGGACAGCCGACGGGGACGACAACAAGGTAATTTGTGTTCCTCCTCCCCCCCCCCCCCGTGCCTTATTTGGTATGATGATCTAGAGTTCATCGATTGTATTGTTTGACCCTCAATTTCGCATTCAATTGATTAATTTTGTTGCATTTTGGATTTTTTTGTGACGATTTGATTAGTGGGTCAGTGGGGGTTCGTTAATTTAGGGTTTGTTGATGAATTGTTGATTTTGTTTGGTGGGTATAGCAGTAGCAGGGCCTCCTTGTTGCTCTTGGTTGTGTTGATTATTAGCACTAGCAGCCATTGCCAAACAAATTAGACGAATACCCACTTCACTAAATTGGCCCTACACCTAGGTTTCCCGCCATAAAAACCAACACCCAAATGATAAAGATTGAAACTCTGACGGTTTTGTGAGAAGGGGTGTTGGAAATATGAAAAAAAAAGATTGGAAATTGGGGAATTTAAGCGTACAATTAAGGAAACGCGAGGGTATTTGATTTGGGGGGGGGGGGGGGGGGGGGGGGGGGGGGGGGGGGGGGTTATTGTATCGGACAATGAAGGAAGAGAGGTTAAAGTTTAAGAGAGTTTCAAAACTATGAACAACAAAGGTTGTGTTGGACTTGATTTGTTTTTTCTTTTTTTTTTGTCTAATGACGTTTAATTGTTGGATTAATTAAGTTAAGATTGAGAAGGGCTCAAGGAAGTAATTTGGTACGGGTAAAAGTGTTAAGATTAAAAGGGATTCTAATGTTTTTAGGATGATTTAATGATTATGTTTAGGTGAAGTTAGAATTGCTGGCTGATGGAAATTTAGTTTAGTTGGTTTCTTCTCTCTTTCATGGGTCTAATACTCCACTCTCTTTACTTAGCTAAACCTTATTTCTCTAAATATTCGTGTATAGCAATGAAATAAATGGATCTCTACGAATTAACTACGTATTATTTAGTTGTATGAAATAAATGGATCTCTGCGAATTAAATTGATATCAAACATGAAAATGCGTCGAGAACTATTGTAATAAGTTTATAGTACTATTTAGTTGTATTTTGTAGTATTATTTGAACATTTGGTTGTATTTTATACTATTTGAATATATTTTTTAGTATTATTATTTGATTGTTTGGTAAAAAAATTATTACATGTTTGATTAGTAATTGTGACTCATCAGACGAAAAATCCTAGATCCGCCCTTGGGATCATCAGCAAATAAGTAGAAATAATTCATTATCTAAAAGTGTTTAAAAGCCTTGAAAACTATTAACCATTATTCACCCGACTTGACCCATTAAAAACCCAATAAAACATGACTATTTAAAGGACCGACCTAATTAAGCCCATAATTGATTATACTCTTTTACAAACGGACCGGTTATATTTTTAGGATAGGGGGCAAATAATTGGGACAAAGGAAGTATTCATTATCGTTCGTAGTTGTATATTTTTTTTAATTTGAATTAAATGGAACATGTTTAATTTTTTTTTGAACTAACAAGCTTTGGCACAAAAGTAAAGATATCATATTCAACCTCCTCTTAAGTCTCCAAATTGTATGAGAGGACCTTTAAGGTCTCTACTCTCTAGTAGTGGTTGTTTATTTGTTTTATTGCGTTGTATGAGAGGAACTTTAAGGTCTCTAGTAGTGGTTGTTTATTTGTTTTATATACTAAGTAAACTATGTTTTTAGCAATGCCCGAGCATCGGATCTCATCTGCAAACTACATTAGAAAGCAAAAGATGAACCAATTTTAACAGGACTCCGGCTTTAGATATTTCGGTAGAAACCCTTCTACTCTACTCCTCTCTAGTAATCTTCATTTTTTTTCAAGGCTATAAGAAAGTGATCCTCAAAGACAAAAAAAAAAAAAAAAAAAAATCACATGATCATTGGTAGGGGTGTGCATAAACGGTTAACCTTACCGTTATAACGGCTATTGAAAAAGGCTAATCGTAACCGTACCGTTAAGAAACAATACCCGATATTTAACGGTACACCGTTAACCATTTCATTCCAGTTTTATACATTTGTACACCTAAAATTGTGAAATTATTTTTATGATTTCTTAGCTCATTTGGGTCTTCTACAATAGTAATAACACATATTTATATAAGGTATGATCATGCATAAAAAAAATTTGTGATAATTATTCATGTTTTAGACTTTTAAGTTTAGTTTTTTTTAAAAAATAATAATAACGGTTAACCGTCGACGTTACAAAAATTTCATAACCGTAACCGTTAATTCTTAACGGTTCGGTAAAATAACCGTTAATATGAAATACACGGTTATTTTTGCACACCCCTAATTGCTCACGAGTCCAACAGTGTTGACAGGTATTGCAACACTTGAAATGAGCTTCAGATTAGGAGCAAAAGGAAGTACATTTCTGACATGCTTAAAGAGCAAATCTTCAAGCCAATCGAAGTAAATTTTTAGTGAATAAGACAGATACTGGAATGAATATTTACATAAGAAGAAAAAACAGTAGCAGGCCTCCAAATCCCCACCCCAAAATAATAAAGAGGACTAATTTTTTTCCATCTTCATCTACTTTCAAGTAGCATAGGCAAAAAATTTCCAATCGTTGATCAGCAATGTAGTTCTGTCAAAGTCTCAAATGAAGAACTTCAGCAAAAATGCATGGTATATAAAAGCTGTTGTGAGCTGTTTCTATACCTCTTCATCATCATATGGATCTCGTTCAGCGAAGTCTCCCATCTGCAAATAATGATTGTTTATAACACAATGACATTTTGACATTCATTAAGTTGCAGCTAATCGTGAAAAACAACTAAAATGTACATTGATAACGGTCCATGAAGAAGGAAACACAAGAATTTTTTTTACGAGTAAGCTCCTTGAGCTCATGAAAACATCTTATGTGAACTTAAACGTCTGATGTTCATAATCTCAGTCTGATACTTGCAAACAGAGTTTACTAACATTAGTTGAGTAAAGGCTGTAGAAAGATAAGATTGTTACAAAGAGATTAGACAAGCTACAAGATAAGATTAGGAAAAGATAAACTAGAAAATAAGATAATTATAGTGATAAGATAAGATTTATAGTGATTGTGTTAGCCTGAAACTCAAAGAGAAGTTAGTATATATATGCATGTACAGAACGAAAATAATCAATACAACAACAACATATTCTTTCTTATTAAATCTCTATATGGTATTAGGAGCCAACGGTTTTTCCTGGAAAAACACGTTTTTAAAGCTTCATCATTTACCCTAACTCACCTTCAATGTCAGAAGACAACAAAAACCAGAACAAGGAGGTGATTGAATCACCAGTCACCATAGACCAATTGTGGCAATTGCTACAATAGTTAAACCCAACAAAGCTGGCCCAGAGACTAGCAACCAACCGGTGAGTTTGAGTGAAAAACTCAATCACACGAACTACACAAAGTGGGCTAGACTTATGCATTTAGCTATCAGTGGGCGAGGCCGGCTCAATTACATCATTGCAGCCCCACCTACAACTGATGATCCAAATTACACAAGATGGGCACAACAGGACTCAACTGTTTTCTCATGGGTCATAGAAAATATTGAGTCCGATCTAGTCCAACAATTTCTCAATTATCCGACAGCAAAGGAACTATGGTGAGGCATCGAAACCTTGTTCAGTAGTGGACATGACGAACTCCAGGTATATGACCTAACAGTTCGGGCGAACACTATGAAGCAAGGGACAGACACTATCGAGGTGTTTTATGGAAATTTGGTAGCTGTATGGAGGGACATAGATCAAAGAGTACCAAATCCCATGAAACACACTGAAGATATCACAATTTACAACGAAATAATGCAAAGGACTAAGGTATATCAGTTCTTATCAGGCATAAATGACACGTATGATCAAGACAGACATGACATACTCAACAAAGTGCCCCTACCATCAATAGAAGAAGCCTACAGTACGATTCAAAGAGAAATCGCACAAAGGGCTATACTCAGTAATGAAGATCAGGCCAAGAAACTACCTGGAATCGGAAGTGGTCTAGCCAATCAGTTGAAGCCCACCAAATCACAAACCCAAAAAGAGGAGGATGACAAGGCAAATTCAAAATGCACTTACTGTGGTGGGAGGAGACACACCCGAGATGGGTGTTTCAAATTAATCAGATACCCCGATTGGTGGACCGAAGCGCAAGCACAGAGGAGTGGAGCAAAGACTGGAAACCCCCCTCCTCCGATAGAAGGAGACCAGAGGGACAGAGAGACCCGGAGAGAGGAAGCACATTAAATGTGCTCTGGTCAACAAAAGTAAGCACTGGAGACATAGACAACCGGAAACCCAAGACCAAAGTCGAGGAGCCGTCAAAAACAGGCGACAAGAGTGAGGATCGTGGAGGTAAGAACCAACACGAGATAAAACCGGAAGATCTAGGGGAGGCAAGTGAGAAACCCACGTGGAGTGGGGAGGCAAACCCTAGAAGCCATGAGAGAAGTGGGAGAAGGGGAGCAAGTCAAGGGGAGCAGTTGCGGAGAACAAGAGAAACAAATTGAGAAACCCTAAGGGAGCAGCTGCAGGGAACAAGGGGAGGAGCCCTTTTAAACCTCTCCAACAAAACATAAACCCTAGCCCATAAACAAACCCTAGCCCATGATAATGCAACCCACCAAGCTTTGACCGACACCAAAAACACAACCCACTTAACCCTCGTAAATCCAACTTCTGAAATAAAACCCGGGGTGTGTAATTTGATGCAGTTAAAAAAAATGGGTATTAGACTGTGGAGCCACTGATACAATAACTTATGACCCCTTTAATATTATTCTTTTTTTCTAAACCAAAGAAAACGTTTATCCAGACTGCAAGCGGGGAATGTATTCGAGTTGAGAAATCCGGAACGATTAAAATCTTTTTAAACCTGATCTTGGAAAATTGTCTTCTTATTCCTCAATTATCTCATAAAGTACTTTCTGTGAGTCAATTAACAAAAGAACGCAACTGCACTGTTCTAATGAAATCCGATGTTTGTTTGATACAGGATCTTCAGACAAAGATAATTATTGGGCATGGTACTGATGACCTGTATTACATGGATGAGATGTTTTAACAGGGTAACGCAGCACTTGCTCGCGAGTCAGTAGAACTTCAACTCTGGATGTGGCATTGTCGTTTGGGTCATCCATCACTAGGGTATTTAGAGCATCTTTTCCCTTCTTTTAGAAATTCAAAAATAAAATTAGATTGTGAAGCTTGAGTTTTAGCTAAGAGTCATAAACATTCTTACTCTCCTAGTACTAGTCTTACTGAAAAACCGTTTATGCTAGTTCATTCTGATGTCTGGGGTCTTGCCCCTAATTCTAGAACACATGTTTTGGGATATTACGTATTATTTATCGATGATTGCACTCGTATGAGTTGAGTTTATTTTATAAAACATAAATATGAAGTTTTTCAAATTTTTGTTGACTTCTATACTATGATTCGTACTCAATTTCAAACTCGGATTAAGGTTCTCAGAATAGATAATGGTGGAGAATATGTGAATTTTAATATGACACAATTTCTCTCTACCCATGGTCTTATCCATCAGACTACCTGCCTTGACACTCCACAACATAATGGAGTGGCCGAGCGGAAAAATCGGACCCTACTCGAGATAACTAGGGCAATAATGATTGAATCGGGGGTCCCAACCCGGTTTTGGCCCGAAGTTATCTCAACAGCAAATTATGTGACTAATCGATTACCCACAAAACGCCTAAACTACAAAACTCTCCTTGATACCCTAATCACTTTTTTCCCAATTCCTCCTACTCATTCTCTTCTCCTAGAATTTTCAGTTGCATTGTGTATGTTCACCTTCCGAGTCAGAGTCGCCACAAAATCCAAGAAAGGGTTGTTAAGTGTCTCTTTGTGGGATATGAGGTACATCAAAAGGGTTATAGGTGTTTTGATCCTGTCTCAAACCGTATGTTCACCACTATGAATTGCGAATTCTTCGAAACAACTTTTTACTATTCACACCTTAGACGTCAGGGGGAGACTAATTCTGAGAGTCTAAGATGGCTCACGTATTTAGGGGAATACATACAAACTCAAAAGAGCAAGTTGGCAATACCAACAAAACTACTCCCATTATAATACAGCCACCTCCTCAATACGGGCCTGATGTGTCTGAAGATCATACAGAAGAGGTAACTCCAAAAAGTAATGATGATATAATTGAATCTGTATCTAGTAACCCTAATTTGAAGGAAGGTAATACAGATATTCCACAAGAAAGAGAACCCTCTAAGTACATATTACCTCAAAGAAATACAAGGGGGGTTCCACCTAGGAGATATGATCCAGAATATGAGGCACAAAGGTCAAAATACCCGATTGAACCATGCCGAAGTAATATCATTGAAGCTGCTCTAGCTTTAATACCACTTTGTATGCAGATACTCCTCCAAAAACAATTGAAGAAGCTCTCAGAAACAAACGCTGGAAAAAGGCCATGCAAGAAGAAATTACTACTCTTGAAAAAAATGGAACTTGGGACAAATGCTTGATTCCGAAAGGGAAGAGGATAGTAGGATGTAAATGGGTATTTACCATTAAATATAAAGTTGACTGGAGTATTGAGAGATATAAAGCAAGATTGGTAGCAAAGGGATATACACAAGTATATGGAATTGACTACTCCGAAACATTCTTGCCTGTAGCAAAGATCGACACTATCAGGGTGTTATTTTCAGTAGCAGCAAACAAGGAAGGGAAACTACACCAATTTGACGTAAAGAATGCTTTCTTACATGGAGAAATAACCGAAGAAGTATACATGGACCCTCCCCTAGGGTTCTCAGAAGGATATCTGAAAGGTGAAAGGTGCAAACTAAAAAGGGCCTTGTATGGGTTGAAGCAGTCTCCAAGAGCATGGTTTGGAAGATTCAAGGTAGCTATGAAACGATTCGGATATAGACAAAGTAATTCAGATCACACACTATTCCTAAAGAAAAGAGATGATTTAGTTACCTGTCTCATTATCTATGTTGATGATATGATCATCACTGGAGATAATGAAAATGAAATTCAGATACTAAAGGAAAATCTATCTTGAGAATTTGAGATGAAGGATCTAGGAAATCTTAAATACTTCCTTGGGATCGAAGTTCTCAGATCGAGACAGGGAATCTTCATATCCCAAAAGAAGTATATCCTAGACCTTTCCTATTGACATAAATTGGAATTATTGATTGTAGGTCGACAGAAACACCAATGATATTAAATCATGGATTAAGAATTGATGAAGATGTAGAAGTAGTGGATCAAGGGCAATACCAAAGGCTTGTGGGTAAACTCATCTATCTATCACATACCAGACCAGATATTGCATATGTAGTTGGGGTAGTGAGTCGATTTATACACAAACCCCAGGCTCATCATATGGATGCAGTATATTGGATTCTAAGATATCTCAAGGGAACAATGGGAAATGGGGTAATGTTTTGGAAGAATGATCACTTGGAACTCTAGGCCTACACTGATGCTGACTAGCAAGTGATCGAGATAGCAGAAAGTCAACGTCAGGATATTTCACTCTTGTCGGAGGAAACCTGGTAACTTGGAGAAGTAAAAAACAGAAGGTCGTTGTAGTATCCAGTGCTAAAGCATAATTTCGAGGAATTACAAAGGGAATTGCAGAAGTTCTCTGGCTAAGGAAGCTTCTTACTGAACTTGGTTTTACTCCAGAGACTAGTTGTGAGATATTTTGCGATAACAAAGTAGCAATCAGCATATCAGAGAATCCAGTTCAACATGATCGGACTAAACATGTTGAAGTTGATAGACACTTCATCAAAGACACTTTAAAAGCTGGAGTGATTAGTTTACAGTGTGTTCGGTCAGGTGATCAAATGAAAGATATTTTAACGAAAGTTATTGGAACTAGAATATTTGAAAAGATATTATGCAAGTTAGGTGTTGGTAAACCCACAACTAACTTGAGGGGGAGTGTAGAAAGATAAGATTGTTACAAAGAGATTAGACAAGCTACAAGATAAGATTAGGAAAAGATGAACTAGAAAACAAGATAATTATAATGATAAGACAAGATTTATAGTGATTGTGTTAGTCTGAAACTCAAAGAGGAGTTAGTATATATATGCATATACAGAACGAAAATAATCAATACAACAACAACATATTCTTTCTTATTAAATCTCTATAAAGGCTGCTAGCAAGGCATGGAGTCACTCAACTATCTCAAACTATCAAGTAAATCTACCAAGGAGCTGACTCAACTATCTCAAACTATCAACTATAATTTCATGGTTGATTGATAGACCTTTTAAGTTTTTATTCCAATAAACTAAGGAAAGATTTTAGAATCTTGACGAGTGTAATTACAAATAAACATGTACTTTGTCTGGTCTGACCATCGCACCATGAATTGGGGTACAATCAAAGTAGCGTGTCCCTTTGGCCCTGCAACATGAAGAATAAAGGTTATGACCAACCATATGATACATCTATGACTCACCAACTAGACAAGGCTCCTTCTATTGTAGGGTCTAAGGAAGGTTACTGAAGCTACCTGTAACCACAGAGAGGCGGTTCTCACCACACTCATAATATGCCACTTCGTAAAATGACTTAATGAATAAAGATGACCAAAGAAATAAAACACAAGTAGAACAAGAATTATATGCTTGTATTTCATACATCAATATAAAACATATCCCAAAGTATGTTACGACGTGGAAAAATATGCTAGCATTGTTTGGATGATGAAAACTATTGTAGTAAAGAGGGATTTTTACTGTACATCAAGGGGGAAAGATAGAAAAAGATTAAACAAAAAAATAGAGAAATCTAAGCCAATGTTCTCTGAAACATCACCAGTCCAAATAAGATGGAAAAAGGTGGATATGATAAAAAAAAAGTCAGAACTGAAGTTTGTTTCTCTTTGATTAAATGCCCATACCTATGAAATATCCCCTGATATGAGTGAATATCACTGCAAACATTCCTTTATTGTCCTTTGGCTTTTCCATTCCTTTCTCTGAGTTTTAGAAGAAAAAAAGGAAGCTATATTTTCTAATTCATTCCTAACATAATATATATCTGAATATTAAGATAAATATTATAATATCATATATAACTATTGTTATATTAGATATATATAGTGATATATTAGACATAGAATTACAAAAGATGTAAAAATACAGAAAATGTATATCAGACATATACATTATGTTCTCATGTTTAGAAATAAAACTACGACAATACCCCTTGATATATTTATATCATGTACTGTTTAATTAGGATTTTCTCTATATCTTCTTGTTATAATTCATCCCTCCCATCCAAGTTAAATTTCTCATTTAGGTATGACAATCCCTTCAACAAGCCATTAAATGCAACATGAGAACTTGAGAATAAGGCATCCACAAAAATGAATGATCATTAGAAATAATGAAGCAAAGGTGAGCCATACATATTTGGGAATGCCTGTAAGTTATGCAAGACTAAGTACGTGATAGGCCGTCGTCGAGCCTACCAATTTGTAAGATTCCTATCTTGGTCTCACTAATTAATAGTAAGGGTAAGAAAGGGTCGAACCCAAGAAAGGCGTTGAATCAACCACCGAGTACTACCGTTTAAATGAGCTAAATGAAGTCAAAATTTGGGGTGGTTTTAGGTAACTTCTACTAGTTCAATTCAACTAACAATTAGGGGAGATTAACAATACTTAGAGGAATCTAGGGCGCGGGTTATACCACTCAACTTCATCACAATCACAATTGGCATGCAGCAAAATCTAGGTAAATTATTGGGATGGTTTAGGGGCGGTCATCTAAGACACCCAACTACTCTCTCGAGCAAGAGGGGTTACTTGAATCACGAATGCAACCCACTCTCGTGGTTACATAGCATAAAACAAGTGTTAAGGCATAATCACGATGACATAACATTCCCTTGACTGGAAATTCCTATTCTCATGGCATTTCAAGTCAATCAAGCATAAGGGAGCTAACTTAAGTTCATCTCTCGATCCTTCATTGAGAAAGATTGGATAAATAGTCCTAGCAATGGCCATATACAAGGACTAGCCAATTAAACCACTTAAGCTCAACTAATTAACATCCCACAATAACCAAATTAATACATGCAACAAGTTCTTTGTGACTACATTGAGGGTTTTACCCAAACCCTAGAAATTGGACTACTCATAATCCATGGAGGTTAAGAGAGATAGAGATTTCAACCAATTCATGAACAAGTACAAACCAAAGACTAAGCTAATAAACAATCTAAGCATGCAAAAAGTAAGCAAATAGTTAAGAACAAGTAGAGGAAAGTGGAGAATGAGAGTGAGAAACGATTACTATGAAGCTTCAAGGTGAGCAACAATGGTGGAACTTGTCTTCTACAATGATTGAAATTGAGTATCTCCAAGCTAGTAATTAAAATCTACAAATTATTTGGGGAATTGATGCTCTAGGATTTCAAGAAGAGAGAAAGTTCTGAAAAATATTAGGTGCCCCGTACAAATGAGCCCAAGAGGGTATTTATAAGACCCCCAAATAAAGAATCGGGCTCGACTGCTGGTCCGCACGGGCGTGCCAGGGTTGGCACGGAAGTGCAGACCTAGGCAGTAGCTACTGCCTCTGTCCAGGGAGCTCGGCATGGACGTGCGACATATGGCACGGCCATGCAACATAATGTGCACGGGCACTCTGGTTCAGGCACGATCGTGCAGGTGCAGACAGTAGAGGGGTAGCTTCTGGTGGCCTCCTGTACGGACGTGCAGGGTTTGGCACTACCGTGCAGGGTCTTCTGAACCCCTTTACCATTTGTTTTCTTCTATTTTGCATCCTTACTTGGCTTCTCTCTAACACCTTCTTGCCTCTGAGCTCGGTTTAGTATCCATAGGCTTCATTTGGCCGCTTTTGGACCTACAATCTCAACCAAAACCACTAGCAACCCGTGAAGCATAGGATACACAAAATTTGCATAATAATAGAGTAAAAGTGAACCAAAACACAAATTAATTAGGTAAATTAGGTTCAATAGTACCTGAAAATCATATCAAATAGCTAGTTATCAGTATGCTATTTGCTTATAATAGATAAAATAAACATGACCAACCTTGATAGCACCACAAAGATCTTCCATGTAATTGTCAGGTAACTGCATTAAAGAAAGAGAAAATGTCAACAAAATGAAGGTGATGTAATCACATTCTTGTCACACAATAAGATGAATTACTTTTTCATTTGCACAATTTTTGAATTTTGGTTAAGGGACCATTACCAGTGACATAGATGATCAGGATGGAAACATCAATATGTCGAGTGCATGTTAAGAATTAACATAATATAGACATGTTAGCAGAATTAAGAGGAGGAAGACTCAAATTAGACTATAGATCCAGGTGTACAATGATCACTGTGCACCCGGTGCAAAACGCATGAAAGTAAAAATAAAACGCAAGAGATTTCACATGAAATGAACATTCTTTAAAAAGGTAATGAATATTGGTTTGCGTAATATTCATTATTTCTCATAAGAAGTCATCATCAATGTTTCGTAATTATATTGGTGCATTGGGAATAAGATACGTACAGAACTTTGTAATATTCTTTTTAACTCTTAATTTTTGCATCGGGAATAGTACATGTACCCTACACATATATGTTTATTGGATGTACATTATTTACTAAAATGAACATTCTGCATTATAGAAATGAATATTATATAATTATGAAAATGAACATTAGTTCTTATTAAAATGAACATAAAACATTTATGAAGAAATATTTTTACAATGAATATTATGTATTCATAAAATGAACATTATGTATTCATAAAATGAACATTATGTATTACGAAACTGAACATTATATACCACTTGAATGAATATTATGTAGAAAGGCAATGAAAATTGGTTTCACTTCTATTAGAAATATTTTTACAATGCACATTATGTACATTCATAAAACAAACATTATGTACTACGAAAATGAACATTATATATCACTTGAATTAACATTATGTACAAAGACAATGAACATTGGTTTTAGTTCTATCAAAGGCAATGAACATTGGTTTGCGTAATATTCTCATCAGAAGTCATCATCAATGATTCGTAATTTCCGTCATTCATGTTGTTGGGATTCTATTATTTTAGCATTGGGAATAAGATACACATAAACTTTAATTTGCGTAATCATTGTGGTTTATGGAGGGAACTTTAAAACTTCCAATGTTCATTGCTTTTGTACAAAATGTTTATTTTATTTTACACCGAGTTAATGCCAAGTTTTTGAGAGATTTGATACTCCCCAAGATTACCTCCAATGTTAAATTAATCACTCAATAATTCTCAAGGTCTTTCTCCCTTTCCTTGACTAGCTTTATTTATAGAGCTACTACTCTCCTAGCCTACTGTCTTCCTCCATAACTCCATAAGCCACTAATAACAGAATTATATGGTATTCCCTAGACTCTCTCCTATACATTGATAATTAACTATGAACAATTACAAAGAGTCCATATGCATAGCTTATTTTCGAGGTTTACCTTAGTACTAGAACCTCATTGACTTTGATGTGCTAAGTTTTTCCTTGAACTTTCTGAAAGTACCTAATTTTAGATGAGACATTCAAATTAAGTATTTTTGTGATTTGTCACCCTAATTTGCACTTTGGTTGCATATACAAAAGGAAAGCAGAGAAGTATATATTATAATAAAATTCAAGAATCTCATATTTAAAAAACTTTAGAGATAGCATTGAAAAAGAGAAGTATTATAATAAAATTTAAATATCCCACGTTTAAAATATATTGAGAGATAGTATGAAAATAGTTTTATAAACCCAACATTGAAAGATGGGGGATTTATCATAAAACTTGAGTCTCCCACATTAAAAAAAATTGAGAGATAGCATACGAGAATAACTTTATAAACCCCTATATTGAAAAAGATAAGTTTAAAAAAAAAATTAAGTGTCCTATATTGAGAAAATTTGGGAGATTGTATGAGATAATAACTTTACAAACTCTACATTGAAGACGGTAGTTTTCATTGTAAAACTTAAGTTTTACACATTGAAAATAGGAAATGGCATGAGAGAATAGTTTTATAAGCCCCCACATTGAAAAAGGGAGGCAATATTATTAACTTATGTGTCTTACATTGAAAATTTTTGGGAATAACAATGAGAACATAATTATATAAACCAACTTGTGTTCAACTTTTGGTTTATCGGATTATAACGGATGTCCAAAAATAATAATTGGTTTGAATTTGGACTCTATGATTTTGGACTTGAATTCGGATCTAAAAATTAGGTGAATCAGAGTTGGATCTTGCCAGGTTTGACCCGACTCCGACCAATTGTCATTTCTAGAATGCCAAAATGAGTATGGACAGATTGGACATCAATATGCATGAATGTTAATGGACTCAATAATCCTATAGGCTTATGATATTACGTCGACCATGCTATGACTATACATGATATTGGACACTTACATAAGCCCAATCCTAAATGTTAATACATAGGCTTTCATGATATCTGTTCTCAAATAAAACTATCACGATCTCCATCTAAATGAATGTGAACTAAATAATGTAGAAACGAGAATGATAATTTTTTTTTTTATTTCTTTTATTTTTGAATGCATGAGTCATGGTTATATGCACTGGAAACTTTCCTGAAATGGATATAGAATGCAAATAGAAACTTTTCTCAAATAGAAATGAAATGCAAATAGAGACTTTCCTAAAATGAAAATTTAATGTAAATGGAAACTTCTCTAAAATAGAAATGAAAAGCAAATAAAATAAAATAAGATGGAAACTTTCCTAAAATGGAAAAGGAATGCAAATGGAAACTTTCCTAAAATGGAAATAGGATACAAATGGAAACTTTTCCAAAATAAAAATGGGAAGTAAATGAAAACTTAGCTAAAATGGAAATGAAATGAAAATAAAAACTAGATTGAATATAATATGACATGTATGCATATCATGCTAATTATGCCAATAATCATGTTCAAAATAGTAAATAATTACTTGGATACAAATCATCACCAAGCATATTTATATGGATTCAAATCAATAAACGTTTTTTTTACCAACAAAAAAGATATAAATTATCAATTATAGACCCTTAAAAGTTACACCTTGATTTTATGGGTCAAATACAAATTAAAAAAAAGTGCCTTGAAATTGCTTGAATTTTATTGAGAATGAGGGGTGCTTCGTTTTTTGGTGTATAAGGCATTAAAAATTTAAAGGCCGGAGTTGGAGAGAATTCATAATCACTTATAATAATAGGGTCAAGCATTGGGTATATACCGCATTTAGGGAAGAGTAATGCCCAAACCCTTTTGTGTATGGGTTGGAATTACTACTATTGTAACGCTCGTAACTTTTCTATACACCTCTGCACAATTGATAGGAAATGAACAGCCCGATGACATTGGAATCAATGCGTTTGTATCATAATTATAAATGTATGCACCCATAAAGTAAAAGGTATCCAAATCCAATCTAGATTTACTAAATTGTTCATAACTCATTCTTTTTAAATTGGAATTAAATTTATAATATATTATTGGAAACCCTCTAAGAAAAGTTATTCGGCCAAATAAATTTCGGATGAATGTATGAATTTATGAATATTATAATTTTGATTTTGAATCTTTTTGTAATAATTTGGGATTAAAGGATCATGAGTCTATTAACACTGACATTCGTGAAATGTTTAAAGGGTTTTGGATCTAGAGAGCTCATTAATGAGTTTGAGTTTCAACATTTTCTCATAGTTTAGACCAAGTAGAAGAATCCATGTTTAATAATTGGACCACAGTCTACTTGGTCCAATTATTTAACTACATGGATTCGTCACTTTTTGTGGTTAATTAAATAATTTGGGCCACAAAAAGGAGCTCATTAATGAGCTTTGAGTTTCAACATGTTCTCATTGTTTAGACCCGATTAAAGGATCATTAGTCTATTAACACTGACATTTGTGAAATGTTTAAAGGGTTTTGGATCAAGAGAGCTAATTAATGAGCTTTAAGTTTCAACATGTTCTCATAGTTTAGACCAAGTAGACGAATCCATGTAGTTAAATAATATGGTTAGTTGTTTTATGATACAAAATTAAACATAAATAAAGTCTCCACTAAATCCACCTAAAAACTTTTAAAAAGTATTTATGCATCTAACATTTTAAAGTAAGTGATAAGAAGACAATTTCCTAACCATCTTCTCTTATACCACTATACAAAAGTTTAGAACTTAATTTATGATAATGACAAATTATTATGATGGACTAACCCATGGCATAGCTCGGAACACTTAGTGTTGAAAACAAACCTTGGCCTTCCTTAAAATTTTGACCCAAGATCCGCCATCGGGAACACTCAGTAGTTGGTATTACGAGCATTAACTACTGGAATTCCCTTTCAAAACCTATATTGCATGCAGTAATACCATTGACTCTCCCTCGCCATGCCCAAAAATAAATGATAGACATTTCATACTTGAAAGAACAAAGCCATCAAATTCTATCATCCGTAAGACCATAATTGTTCGGTTCATCGGATTATTTATTGCAGAAGAAGGCAACTCCCTTCCTTCCCGCCATCCTACAATTAATCCTCCAAAAACAGTTCACACCTATGAATTCAAGTGTTCAACACTGACATCCATTCGGCTCTCCATTCAGATTTTCTTGCAATAAAAAAGGGTATGACTGAAGCGGCAAAGAGAGGGAATGTCTATTTAGTATGTTCGGACTGTGCAATTGCTGTCTAAATGCTATGTGATCCTTTCAAATCACCAAAAGAATTAAGCAAACTTGTTGATGACATTGCTCTTGTGGCTTTATCTTTTACTTTTTTTTTACTTGTTTTAAAATCTCAAGATGTCTTTTTAACAAGGCACATTAACTAGCTGTTATGGCTAGAAATAGGTCTGTTTTTAAGTGTGTTTTAATATCCTCTGAAAAAAAAACTGGCCTCCTACCATGTTATAATTGCTACCATCTCTACTTCGTCATTTGAGCCATTTGTTTGACCTAAATTGATTGGCATATAGGCTGTTGTAGTTTTAATATATCACAAGAATTTTGCAATCTTATCTTAATTCTATACTATTCTTTTTCTTTGAAATTATCACGTTTCTGTAGTATATACTTCGGACGTTGACTTACTATAGTTTGCATTTATTATAACAAAAATGTTATATTCCCCATTCTTTAATATTATTCCTATTTTCAATTTTTACATTAAATATATATATCTTTAACTTTATTTAATATAAATAATAAAAAGTTAATATTATAAGTTTTCAAGTTATAACAATTCTAATAGAATTCCGTATTGTTGATTATTACTCTATATATAAAAATAACAATTGGTGATCAAAATTTTTAAAATTTTACCATATGGATAGTAAGTAGCAAGAATAGCAATGAATGGAGGTAGTAAAATTATAATACTTTGTAAAAATATTAGTATTGATTTGAATAGAAAAATATTAATAATAAAAATAATAACAATAATAACAATAATAATAACCTACAGGGAGTGCGAAGGGAGACAGTGCACACCGCGCCGCCCAGGCTCAACCGGCGCCGCCCAGACTCGCCGGCGACACTCCCCTCCGCGCAACACCGGCGACAGGTCATGCGACAGGTCATGTATTTATCATTTCTGTTCGCTGTAACGACCTAACTCCTCTCTCCCTTCGCGCTCCCCCGGCGGCCCTCAGACCCTCTGTCGACCCCACCACACCGCGCTACCCAGACTCGTCGGCGCTCACACGCGACACTCCCCTCCGTGTAACACCCAGCAGCACCCACCACACCAACACCTAGACACGCGCAACCCATCACCCACCCGCGACGCCCACCGCACCCCCAGCCGCCGGAGCCAACAATTACCAGCAGCAATCTGGGTTTCATTTTGGGTGTTATTTGATGGTGTTAGTTTTTGGTGGTGGTGTGTAGCTATGTCGGTGAAGTTTCATTGTCCCTTTGTGGGTCTTAGTGACTGTCAAGATGGAAGTGGTAATGGCCTTACTAGTAAATATCTTCTCAAGCACCTTAGTGATCGTCATTTTTGTATGGGTGCTAGGGATATCACTCGGCATTCTCTTTCTTCTAATTTGGCGGTTTATACTGAAGCTGAGGCTACTTTGTCGCGTATGGGGCATTGATTATGTGGGGTTTGCTTCAAAATGCATACACACCGTACTAAGTGTCGTCATAGTATGAGTGGGTTTGTGTCCCCCCGGATGAAGGAGATGGTATTGTTCGTTTTGTGCTTCATGGTTTCTCCAAGCCTCAAGCTCCCTCTTCTTCGCTTAGAAGCATGGGTGGTTTGGTGCAAGATCAACGTTGTGTTTTTGATGTAGCTCATCTTGATCGTTTGTTCTCCAAGGGGCTTCGCACTGTGAAGTCTATACCTCCTAAGTGTCGGTTGGGTTTTTCTCGGGTTATGAAAGGTGCCCTTGATAAGGTGATCTCTAGGCCTAATGATATTTCTAGTTTGGTCTCTTTGTTGGTGCTACCTCTTTGCATCCTTAAAACCTTTCGCCCTCGGAGCAGCTCTGAGTCTAGGTCTTCGGCAAAGCGTCAGCTTTAAGAAGAGAGTATTTCGCGCACTATTTGATCCTGGAGTGCACCAGGTGGTAATTTGCAGCTTTTGAGAGATACTTTGGCTGAGGATTCTCCTACTTTATCAGTGGATGAGGACCTTGATTTGGAGGAGCGTAATATCAAGCAATATCATAGGAAGATTTATGATCGCCATTATATTGTTGCAGTCCGGGTTCTTTCTTCTTCTAGAGTTGCTCCTTATGATGATGCTACTCTCTTGGATTTACAGTCTAAACATCCTTTTTCTCCAGCTCCATCCTTGCCTGATATAGCTATTGATGGTCTTCATCTCGTTACTACATCTGCGGTTGTTTTGGATCAGATTAAGAGTTTTCCCCGTGGCACATCATGTGGTAGGGACGGTTTTCGTGCTTAGCACCTAATGGACTACTTGAGTGGTGCAACATTGACTGTTTCTGATGAGTTAGTGGGCTCTATTTCTGGGGTGGTTAATCTTTTTCTAGCTGGAAAGTGTCCTATGGAACTTGGAGAGTACATTGCTAGTGCTCCTCTTACACCACTTGTCAAGCCTAGTGGTGGTATTCGTCCTATAGCTGTGGGTACTATTTGGCGGCGACTGGTTTCGAAGGTGGGTGCGGTTATGGTTGGCCCGTCTTTAGGGAGCTACTTTGATGGTCTTCAATTTGGTGTTGGGGTTTCTTCAGGAGGTGAGGCTATTCTTCATGCTGTGAATCGGTTGCTTGAGGATCGTGGTTCTGAGGTTGGTCTTTCTATGTTGTTGGTGGATTTTCAAAACGCCTTTAATCTTGTTGATCGCCCAGTCCTGTTGCATGAAGTTCATTGTTGTTGTCCAGGCATTGCGCGTTGGGTAGAAGTCTGCTATTCCAGCCCAGCCAGATTGTACTATGGGGACCATTCCTTATGGTCGTGTCAGGGGGTGCAGCAGGGTGATCCTCTTGGTCCTCTTCTTTTTGCGTTGGTTTTACATCCCCTGGTTTTTGAAATCAGAGATGCTTTTAGCTTATGTCTTCAAGCGTGGTATTTGGACGACGACACTATTATTGGGGACACTTTGGTGGTAGGGAAGGTTCTGCAGTTTATCATGGAGAAAGGGCCGCATTTTGGGTTGCATCTCAATGTGGAAAAGACTGAGATATTCTGGCCTTCAGAGGACCCTCGCAGCAGGCTTATGGGTGTATTTCCGCCTACTATTGCTCGACCTCCTCGTGGTGTTAAGTTTCTTGGTGGTCCAGCTAGTTCAGTTCCCGATTTTGGAGGTGACCTTATGATGCAGAGAGTGACCAAGACCATTTCTCTAATGGATAGGGTTGCTTCGCTTAATGATCCCCAGTGTGAGTTGTTGTTACTTAGGGCTTGTACAGGAGTTTCTAAGCTCTCCTTTGCTTTGCGTTCTTGTCCTCCTAGTATTTTTGAGGTGGCTCAGCGCACTTTTGACGACGCTCTTCGATCTTCCTTGGAGCGTATCGTTTTTGCTTCGGGCCTGGGTTTGGCGATTGGCAGTGGAGACTTGCCACTTTACCATTCGCGTTTGGTGGACTTGGTATTTATTCCGCCGGTGATGTTCGCCATTATGCCTTTCTTGCCTCTTGGTCGCAGTCTGCTATATTGCAGACTAAGCTTTTGCAGAGAGCTGGTGTTGTTGGCCTTGGTCGAGCCTTTGAGGACGCGTTGTTGCTTTATAATAGAGTGGTTGAGTCTGACATTTTGAGTAATCCTAGTGAGGTCGCTGCCCCCAAACTCATGAAGAAATTGGCATATATATATATTTCACAAAGATTACCGCATCTACAGAGTCCAGCTTCTCTTTATCTCACGCCAATTAGCATTGTGGAAATCACAGCAAGGTGTTCACACCTCCGCTTGGTTACGGGTTGTCCCTATTTTTGGGTTGGGTCAGACGATGAATGCAAAGACCTACAAATGTGTGTTGTGTTACCGGGTGGGTGTTCCGTTGTTCTCTGGCTCTAAGCTATGTTCTGCTTGTTCTCATGTCTTTTCTGGGGATATTTTTGGCGACCATACGGTGTCATGTGCTGGTATTGTCGGTGTAAAACATCGGCATAATGTTGTTTAGGATACCCTTGCGGATATTTTCTACAGATCTGGGATTTCAGCTAGAAAGGAGGTTGATATTGGGCTGACTGAAGGGAATGGCGGGCCCCTTAGACCTGCCGATGTGTTGCTTTACTCATGGGACCGTGGTCGTGATGTCTGTGTCGACTTCACTGGGTCTTCTCCTTTTACGCAGTCAGGGCTAGCTAACTTTGTTCCTAGACGGGTTGTTGTTGGTGCGGCCCATCGGAAGCGGGTTAAGTACGAGGCTCATTGTCAGGCGAATGGATAAGGTTTCATTCCCTTCTCTTTTTCTTCTCTTGGGGAATTAGAGAAAGAGATTGTTGCGTTATTGAAGCGGGTTCAGCGGTTCTCGACGGCGCAGGACATTGGGGCTCATTCAGCAAATTTTATTTTCACTAGGGTAGGTTTTGCTATTGCTAGAGGAGTGGGGGCCCAGATTGTTTCTCGGCTTCCCTCTAATTTATTGTAGGTTGTATAATAATAATAATTATAATTGTTTCTACAATAAGAATAATAGTAATAATAATAATAATAATGCATAGTTTAGATTTTACAAACTTATGTAGTATTTGTTATAACTTGAATTAACTGAAAGAAAATTTTAAACAGTTGTTTGTTTTCAGTTTAATTTGCGAATAAAGTACTTGCTCCCTAAGAAATAAAAAAATAAAATGCATACTTGGTCGCACAAACTTAATGCAACTAATTAATACGTAGTAAACTTACTATCATTAAACTATAAGCTAAAAACCAGCAACAAGAACAATTACAACGCCATTATTGCCTATATATATATATATATATATATATATATATATATATATATATATATATATATATATATATATATATATATATATATATATATATATGATCATGCATCATATATTCATATTCCATCTTCAAACCCTACTTGTATATATTCTATCTATAGCCCTACATATCATAAATAATCGATCCTTTAATTTCTACTACGTATATAAAATTCATCACTACTGAGTACTGACTGGAGATATTCTGTGTACAACAGCTAAAGGCAAGTCAAAATTAAGGACCCACCTCGATCTTCACCTCCAAGGTTTCAGGTACTAAAAATCTTTTGACCAGGCGACAGAATCATTTTTGGATCAAATGAAGTCTTCCGTTGTTGAAAAATTCTCCATTTGTTGGACCCAAAGTGATTTTTCCAGTCCATTGTTGTAATGTAGTCAGGAAAGTACTGCTTAATTTTAATACCCTTCATATCACAGTATTTTAGTATCTCCTCATTTTTTCTTTCCAATGCTTCCCAGTCATTGTATCCACTGGAATGCAGCAACCCTAGAGTGTAGAACACATCTTCTTCGGGTGTAACAGCAGACATTTTATCATCCCACCTACGCCCGGCCCAGAAAAATATAATATTAGATTCTTACTCGGAATCAATTGTCATATTGTCTAATTGTACGTTGATTGTGTAATCTGAATTACGTATTAGTATGAAAAAAAAAAAATGCAACACCTTCTATATAGACATACTTGTTACGGTTCAACGGATAGAACAGGATTGGTCCAGCAAAATCCTTGTTATCCTTGGCAATGATCTCAGGGATAACATGATAAAATTCCTCCAGCTGAGATCTTGGTATGAAGATATTTAGCCATGGATGTGGAACTTCCCACAATCCTTTGGAGTGAAGCTCTAGCTCTCCTTTTCGAGCTCGATTCAAGAACTCTACGAAGGACACATCCTTTGTGAAAATACATCCCGGAATAAAGTTTAGCCCTTGGAGCTCCTTCTTAAGTTCCTACATGTTCACGTACCGTATATATCATTTAGACAATTACGATAAACCTACCAATATCCACTTATTCCAAAAGAATAAGAATAGATTTTGACCCTTTAAATGGTTAGATTCAACGCTTGAAATTTCATATAAAAAAATTTCTACTATAACAATAAAAAGAGTCACTATAACAATAAAAAGAGTTATTTGGTCACTATGAGTTTATTTCTATATATATATATATATATATATATATATATATATATATATATATATATATATATATATATATATATATATATATATATATATATATATATATATATATATATATATATATATATATATATATATATATATATATATGGGCGTATTCAGGTAAGAACTCATTAATATATAATAAACCATCTGCATCCATTGATTAAAAGATTCCAATGATTTAGTGCGCTTCAATATTTAATGGAAAAAATATAAATATTTAATGACAATATTTACTTAGCTTTAATTATTTGATTATAAAATTTGGTAATTTATTACAAAATTTATGATCATGTTCAAGTGTTCTAAAATTTAGTTCTAATGTTTTAAATTTTTGTTGTGTTGTTCTAAAGTTTTGTTCTACTTTTCTGAATTTTATCTTCACTATTCCAAATTTGAGTTCTATTGTTCTAAAGTTTTGTTCAACTTTTCTGAATTTTATCTCTACTGTTCCAAATTTGAGTTCTATTGTTCTAACATTTAATTCATAATATTCTAAAGTACTATTATTTTAGTACTATTATTCTAAAGTTTAATTCAAAAATATTTTAAAGTTTAGTTCTATTGTTCTAAATTTTTGTTCTATTATTCTAAAGTATAGTTCTAGTATTATGAAGTTTAGCTCTACTGTTCCAAATTTTAGTTCTATTGTTTTAAAGTTTAATTCTATTGTTCTAAATTTTAGTTATATTTCTAAAATTTAGATTTACTATTCTAAATTTTTTCTCTATTGTTCAAAATTTTAGTACTATTATTCTAAAGTTTAATTCAAAAATATTTAAAAGTTTAGTTCTA
The DNA here is from genome assembly GCA_026401315.1 of Dysphania ambrosioides. Lineage (NCBI taxonomy): Eukaryota > Viridiplantae > Streptophyta > Magnoliopsida > Caryophyllales > Amaranthaceae > Dysphania > Dysphania ambrosioides. The sequence continues at coordinate 6,950,673 of CM048667.1, forward strand.
TTGTTCTAAATTTTGGTTCTATTGTTCTAAAATTTAGTTTACTTTTTTGAAATTTAGCTCTACTGTTCCAAAATTTAGTTATATTATTCTAAACTTTAATTCGACATTTCTAAAGTTTAATTCTATTGTTCCAAATTTTAGTTCTATTGTTCCAAAGTTTAGTTATACTATTCTAAATTTTTTCTCAATTATTCTTTATTTTAGTTCTATTGATCTAAAGTTTAATTCAAAAATATTCTAAAGTTTAGTTTTGTTATTCTAAATATTTGTTTTATTTTTCTAAGGTATGGTTCTAGTGTTCTAAAGTTTAGCTCTACTATTTTAAATTTTAGTTCTATGTTCTAATGTTTAGTTCTATTATTCCAAATTTTAATTTTGTTCTAATTTTTAAAATGTATTTCTACTGTTTTGAATTTTTTCTCTACTATTTCAATTTTTAGTTATATTATTCTAAAGTTTAGTTTAAAAATATTTTAAAATTTAGTTCTATTGTTCCAAATTTTATTCTATTGTTCTAAAGTTTAGTTCTATTTTTTAAAAATTCGTAGAGAAAACACTAGAAATAGATTAAAAACTACCAAAGAGTTGAGAAAGTTGAATGCTACACAGAAATCATTGAGAAGACAAACCGCCATTATAGGAAACTACCAAATAATTATGAATGTCGAAAATTATTCAACTATCATATAATTTCCCTAAGTTTCTTTATTTACAACTTTGTCATTATTAACGATTTAATCATAGCCATCATACATAATTAATTAATGGTGATAGATGAGTTCTTATATAGAAAAAGTTATGTTATAACATAGGGGTTCTACTTGATCCTATATATATATATATATATATATATATATATATATATATATATATATATATATATATATATATATATATATATATATATATATATATATATATATAACTCAACATATGTTACCTTGTCCGTGTTTGTGTCGTCGTTGTAATCATAATAAAACTTAGCCACCTCTAAGAAGTAAAGTATACCACTGGGGACTTTCAAAGAAGTAATTGTAGCTTGATCATTTGATGTGAAGAAAGAGGACCTCCAGTTATTGGGATCAGATTGTTGCATAATAATAGAACCTTCAACATAGTGTAAACCATCCTTGATGTTGATTAAATCTTGGTAATTTCCATAAAATGAGATTAGGGACTCTTGATCTCTTGTAAATGTTGAAAAATCATCATAGAGCATCCGGACCCATTTCACCTACAATTATTTAAGTCAACACAAGTTAATTCATGAGATGCCGATTCATGTATGTTATAAGCACATGCTTAGACAATACTAAGATGGAAAAAAAAGGTACAACAACAGCTAGAGGTCCACCTTTGTCATGGTTTTTCCAAGCTAAGTTTTTATTATTTTCTGCTTTTAATTTGATTATTTAGTACAAGTTTTAGTCTTATGATAATTGCATTGTCCTTTTTGAATGATTTTGTAGGAAAATAAATATATATATATATATATATATATTCATAAATAATTAGCCACATATCATGTATGTGAGAGACCATATGATAAGGTTACAAAATTTACTTACCCTTTTGGGTGCTTCCTCCAGTCTAATTCTTGCTTTAGTAATAATTCCAAATTGCCCAAGACCACCTAAAACCGCATTAAATAGCTCTGAATTCATCTTCTTTGTGCATGTGAATAGCTCTCCTTTTCCTGAAATCAAACAAGCGAGGTTGCACATCAAAACAAGCAATTAATAATAACAATAAGAATTGAAATTAAAGTTACTGATTATGTCAATGCTTTATATAGTTCATCACCTAAAACTATCGTAACAATAAGAATGAAAAATTTAATATACTGATATAATTTATTTAAGGTATGAATTAGGAAAAACTCCTTTATATAGTTCATCACCTAAAACTATAACCAATCTTTTCTAGAAATAAATGGTCACGTACTCACTTTTATTGTAATTTCCATCCCAAATTAAATAAATGATTAGGTACATATTTTTAAGAAAAAAAATTCAGCTATGACTGATTTAAAAGGCATAGGTGTCATATGATATGAGAGAAAGACTATAAGAAGAATGCAAATTTACCAGTAACAACATCCAATTCATGAACATTGCTAATCTGAGGACCATAACGAAAAGCTTGGCCACTGATCCCGGCGTTCGAGAGGGTTCCGCCGACACTAAGGTACAAATAGTCGGTCCAAGACACAGGTGCAACACCGTGCTCTAGTGTTGCATTCAACACATCAATCCATAGTTGCTCCCCACCAACATCAGCATAAAACCCTAGAGAAGGATCATGAGAAACCCTAATTCTACCATTACCGTGACAAGAATAATTTCCATTATAATCATCGACGTTGCTTAGCTTACTCAAAGAAGGCATGTCTACAACCACACCATTTTCAGCCATGGCTTGTCCCCTACAAGAGTGGCCGGCACCTCTAGCAGCAATCTTAAAGGATAAGCCTTGGTTGTATGAAAATTTAACTAGAGAAACTATATCCTCAACAGAAGTAGGGCGAAACACGGCAGCCGGTACCGCGTGGACTAAGTTGCCAAAATCAGTGGAGGCAATGGCAAGGGAAGATTTGTCTAGACTTAGCCTAGAAGAAATATCCATAGGTAGAAGATCAGGAGGTAGCAAGTGGCCGGTCCCTGGCCTATGCTTAAGACCCATGATAAGCATTAAACGCCTAATTACAAAGATTATGAATAAAGAGGATATAGTTAGGAGTGTGGTTTCAACCATTTTTGGAGATAATGAAAGATTTTGATGAAGGAAAGGCATGAGGAAAGTGGTATATATAGAAAGCAAGTCAAGGGTAGTAATTATCGTTAAAGAAAAAAGGTGGGAAAACAAAAAAAACTTTTGCTAATCCCTTTAATTTTATGTTATTTGCTGCATTCTCATCATTCCAAATACTTTTTACTCGAAATACAATGGACAAAAGTTATCAAAATTACATGTATCCAAAATTGAAGGAGCTATGGCTCAAACTTATCACCATGTATGGTCCCAATTACGACCTCATAATGGTCCTTAAATTAGCTAGTCTTATTTTAGTAAATGTTGTTACTTTTTAGCCAGTTACTCCATTTATTTCCATTCACCACGATATTACGCGCTTTGTTTTTACTCTCTCTGTTATTCTTTTTTTATTCTTTTCATTTTTCTCATTCGGAAATTTTAAAATATTGTTTTAATTAATAATCATTCTATTTTAGTCCAATAATATTATGATTGGGTGGAAAAGTTTGGTTGGGATCAATATTCATGTAATATGTAGCCTATTAGTTGATTTTTTAATTGTTTAATGCCATGCATTTTAGATATTTCACTACTTATTTTTTATTGGGATTATTTTTTAATAGAATTTATTCTTATTTTTAAATTAAGTTAAATAATTTATATATTTTTGATAATATTTAGTATTATCGTGGTTTCTTTCCTAATTCCAAATGGAATGAAAAAAAAGAAAGAAGGGAGTACTTTCAATGTTGAATTTTAATAATTAACTCATATATTGAGTTAAAAAGTTTAATTTTTTTTGTCTTATACTCTATACATATCATATAAGTTTTTCTTATTTACTACTTCCTAATAAATTTTAGAATATATATATTTACATATGTAATTTTCTAGACTATATTACAATACATATTAGACTTTTATAGACAAAGGAAACCCTTATTTTTTTTGGCAAGAGAGTAGAATGTTTGTCTAATAATAACTAAATAGAGTAGTACATTATACAACTTAAATACTTTCAACTAACCATTATATGATGTTTATTTATATTTGTTAATGAGAAATTTTTAATTTATACCTGATATAATTATATCGAGGAGTTTTTTTTTTGTAATTTCATTTCTATACCCGAGATCATAATATCTATATCTGATAGTTTTTTATATATATATATATATTCTACATTTATACATCTAGTATAACAATAACTATATCTAATATAACAATACGACAATACCTATATTTGATATTTCAATATTCTAATATAATTTATATTAGATTTTTGAAATAGGAAAGCCTCTTTATTAAGTGTCAACTCCACTAACGGAACACGATCAAATTACTTCATTTAATTTTGAAATGAATCAAATAGGAAGCTATACGTACTTTAGACAAGCCACTATATCCTAAAAAACAGAGTGAATTAGAATCCTAGAAAATTGAACCCGACTATATCCCATTCCTTTTGTCAAAATTTTTGCAAACTCAAATGTGACGATGCACAAATGAGCATAGGTTACGTTCTTGAGGTTTGGTCTTATCTACAAGGGACAAATTATACCTCCAGACCAAGTACTAATAGGTGTGTGCAATCCATATATTATAAATATGTTATGTACATTCAAGTATTGAATTTGAAGTGTACTGTGCGCCCCACATGAATCACAATTTCAACAACCCTTTACATGATCGTTGTCAAACAATAGATACATTTTGATGTTCTCTTCTTGACTCTTGAGTTTCCAACTCTATCTTGGTTGGACAGACAAAGATCTTAAAGATCATCTCAACAGTGACAATGGCTGACCTAACTTTATTAGTATGGATTTTATCAAAGATATGGAAGGACGAAGCAATATAACCCTAGCTTTAATTTTATATATAGTGTTCATTGTGCCTGTTTTTTCCTCACGACATAAACCAACTCATCATCTAATTATGTTTGTATATATGTAGAACTTTCATCGCATACTTTTCCCACATAATTATGCAAAGATTCGAAAGTTATATCCCTATAGATCTTGTCTCTCTTGTACGTTGCCAAAGTATTGGGTTTCAATTCTTATGAGTTCGGTTTGGTTCGGATTTAATCAAATTGGGTTCGGGTTGAAATATGTCAACCTAAACCCAACATGTTTATTAAATGGGTTGAAAATTTCAACCCAAACCGTTATGGGTGTAGGTTGACCCAACCCAACCTATTTAATAAGTAAAAACCATTTGAGTTTTTCATTTTTCAAGTTCTAATTGAGTTTTTTATTTTTCAAGTTCTGAGCAATGAAAAATAAAAATCTCAAATCTTAACATAGTCTTAATACAACCAAATTGAAAAGTTTGGCAATATATTATAACTCCATAATAATAGTTTTAACATAATAAATGACAAACATTCAAACTTTCGATAAAACCGTGAAATACACTTCCTAATAAAATAAACTTAATATTTGTTGGATTCATGGATTGAGGGGAAAAAATCAGCATTCAATATATATGGAGTTTGTGCTCTCCATGAGACTCTCAACTTGATCCTCTACCTTCAACTTCATGATAGCTCCACATAACTCCTCCATTTGAAAACTAAGATTGAAGAGACAGAACGGCATAATGTAAATAGAAAGTAGAAACTAAACTTGTTACTTCACTCTATGTATCATAAGTTTGAAAGAAACATGACTTGAGTCTATTTGTTTCCTTCCTTTCTTATAATTTTAAAAGAATATATGGTATTTTTATTACTATTTTGACTTTATGGGGTTACCCATGTATATCCCCATATCTATGTGGCTAACTTGTAAAAGTTAGAGGTATAGACTAACTGTTATGATATTCCATACTTTATATCACATTCGTATATTTTCGGAGAAGGGTATCACATTCTTACATACTCTTGTTATATTCCAGCATAAATGAAGAAATCCTAAGTCCTAAAAATTTGTTTTCACTTTTTCTTTAAAAAAAACTAGCGAAAATCACTTATTGACTTTCTTTTTGGCATAATTTATTGACTAATTTGTGTGGAATGAAAGGTCAACAGATATGAGGGGATTTTGTGTAGTTGGCCGGGGGAATACATGACCAAGCTCTATTGTGTTAATGTAACGTATTCCACCAACATAATGTTGAAGACGTACTTGAAGGCATTTTTAAAATGTAAGCTTGCTCCTTAGACAATAGACACATTTTCTTCTTTTAAGCCGCCTAGATGGGGCCATTCAGTGAATGAAAGAAAGGGAATTTATTTTCAAAAAAAAATTAAACAAAGTATATTAATATTGCACAAAAACTTTACTAAAGCGGGATACATAAACCATATTAAATGGCAGATCCTTATAAACTCATTTTTTTTTTTTAATTTGAAGGGTAACTTTTGTAATATAAAATAGTGATTTTGTTTTATTAAGGAGTAACTTTTGTACAATATACTCAACCTTTCCTTTTCGAACGTATCTCATTTATTATATTGAAGGATACCTTTTTTGTATTGAGGGATAACTTTTTTGTATTAAGGGATAACTTTTTTGTATTGAGGGATAACTTTTGCTGGTCACACAATAAGCTTATTGTATCTCGTGTCCGTCTTGTATCTGCTACACTCAAAGACCAAAGTTTATAAGAGTATCTGTCATTTTTTTTAATATGATTGATCGTCAATTTGGTTTCGCTGTGAAAATTTTACATTAGGAGCATATATACACCAAAAGTCTCATGGACTTAGGAAATTAAACAAATATATTAACCTAGCCCTAGCTACATAACTTAGCCGTATTAGCCTCACTTAGCATTTTATCGGATCAAGCTTCCTTAGAGAGATGATTAATTATATTCCATATAATTGTTTTAAATGTATTTTGGTGAGGAGGCTTATAAAAATTGATACTCTATACTTATTCTCTTTAAGGGAAAAACTAAAAATCAACAGGCCAATTTTTAGGGCCGGCTCCTAATAAAACCAACCCATAGCTGCTCTGTAACAATACGCTTCATTAACGATAAAGAGAACAAATTTGAGTCGTCGGAAATATAGGCAATACACCAAGACACAATGATGACAGCAGAACAGTAAAATTGAATTAGCGAGCAAATTGAGCGTGTGTATGTGAGGGTGTGTGCTGTATTCATGATGCTTAGCAAGAATTTTTTGCCAGAATTTTCTACGTCTCAAAAGTGAAAAATGTTCTCGATAAAGAGAGTATCCCCTATTCTACTTGCACTATAGATGATCGCATGGCTCACATCTAGCGTGCAAAAGATGGTAGACAAGAAGTTCAAAAAGTATCTTATATACGTATATGGGACACAATAAACTTATTGTATGTATCTCCAATAAAAATAACTCCTTAATATAACAAAAGTTATCCCTTAAAACAACATATTACAATCTTTATCAACTTTAAGGGGTCACTTTTACTAAGGACACAATTGATTTATTATATGATTATATCCCGTATGTAAACAATACTTTTATGCAAGAAGTTATGTTTGCTTAATGGATTCGTTCATACTCACACTTAGACCTGTGCATTGGGTAAGGTTAGGGCCGGGATGCGTCACATGCAAAACGGGTCGGGCCGAGCCAAAGGAGATGCTAAATGGGTCGGATCGGGTCAAAGGAGAGGCATAACGGACCGAGTCAAAAAATAGTATATTTTTTTTATCTATAGAGGGTGATAGTTATATATATATATATATATATATATATATATATATATATATATATATATATATATATATATATATATATATATATATATATATATATATATATATATATATATATATATATATATATATAACCTCCAAGTTTTGGTAGTGGACTATCGATAAGTATATGGAAATAATTCATTACCTAATAGTGTTTAAAAGTCTTAAAAATTATAGGTTCATTATTAATCCGACTTGACCCATTAAAGACCCAATAAAAACAAGATCATTTAAGAGACCGACTCATTAGACCCATTATTGATTAGATCCTTTTAACAAACGGACCAATCAAGGGTCCTTAACAGGGTCCATGCCATTTGAAACACTTCTACTCACACGTGATTATGTAAAAATGGCCATGTCCATGCACAATAAAGTATATGATTATGGTGGGAAAAGTTTTGTTTAATTTTGCTTAACCATTTTAGCAATGATGAGGGTTAAAATTCTTACCGCACGAATCATATATGATCGTTGTCTTATGTGTGTAATTTGTGTGCTGAATAAGTAGATTTTTGGTGCATGTATATGCCCTTGATCTCAAAAATTAAGTTTTCAACTTTGAGGGGCATTCTTCTGACACCAATACTATTTCTTGGTACGATCAATTCAATTCATTTCAGTGGTCTATCATTTATGTGTTATAATAACTAATAAGATCAAATCTATACTACTATTAAAATCCAAACTAATATGTACAATATGACTTTGTGTCATTATGAATAAGCATATGAATATATGATATAGTGTCATGCACTTATGCTATTACACGCATTTATTAACATTACTTTCTCACAAAAAATAACAACACGAACATTTATATCAATATTTAAACCCACAATCTTAGGTTTAATAATTATAGTTCTTTTCACTAATTCAATGGCATAACTAATTACGAGAAAGTATTTATAAAAGATTAATATTCTCTCCATTTTTTTCTTGTTCTTTTCATTTTCCTTATTCGAAAATTTTAAAATGTTGTTCTCATTTGGAATCCTTCTATTTTAGGTTAATATTGTGATTGGGTGAAAAATTTTGGTTGAGATCACTATCCATGTGATATGTAGACTTTTGGTTGATTTTATTATTGTTTAATGTCCTTAACTTTAGACATTTCACTACTTATTTAAAGCTCAACCTACTTGTATAATTTTTTAATAAAAAGATTTATTCTTATTTTTAGATTAATTTAAATTATTTTATAAAATCTTAATGATATTTAATATAGTCCTGATTTCTTCCCTAATTCCAAATAAAAAGGAAAAAAATACGGAGAGAGTATCTTACTTCTTTACTCATATCAAAAATCACTAAATTTAGATACAAATACATATAATCTAAAATAATATAAAATAACCAATAACATCGCACGAACCAACAATTAGTTAAATTTATAAACACAAAATAGGACCTATGTGTGAAAAAAGATAAGGATACTATAGTGATGGGGTTTTATGGTGCTACTCCGCAAATGAGAACATTTTTTTGTGCATGCATGTGTTACTCTCCAAAACTTATGTTAGTTTTTCATATTGAGAAGCGTTCTTGGTGATAATAATAGTTATATTGTTGGGTGCGGTCCAAATTAAACTTATTTAATTTCTGTACTCCATTAAATATGAGAGTTAAGTTATCACTTTCAATAGTATAATAACAAAACATAATTTTCATATGCATAAATGCACCGAAAAAGTACTTACTAAGCACCAAAAATACTTGCTTTAAGCACAACGACAAGTCTACAACCAACCCATAGATCGAGATAGATATAATAGAGTCCATAGAAATACATGCTCAATATAAGTGGAGAAATTCCTGATTTATACCAGATATAAATATATTAGGAATATTTTATAATTTCATTTCTATATCTGATATTATAATGTTTATAATATAAAATATATTTTTATAAATTTTTATATATTCTATATTTCTATATTTAATAAAATAATATATATCTAATATTTTAATATCTTAATATAATTTATATATCATATACGAATTAGGAAACACTCGTACAAGTACAGAGTGTATAGTTAAACAATGAAAACATGCAAGAAGAAATAAAATTAAACATGCATTGTTTTTCTTTTTTAACTCTAAATAGTCTAAAATGAAGAGTCTTCGATACGAGTTAATACGAGATTTCTAGTCTCTTTCTCTTTAGACATTCTCTTTCAAATTTCAATGTAGATAGTTTGGTCTGTTGTCAACGTTCATAGGATTTGATTTATGTTCACGTGTCCGAGTATCTTACAAAATCTTCAAAATTCAATTGCATCGTCGATCAACTACTCGGTTGAATGACATTCAAATCTTCAAAATCAAGTCAAATATGTATTGTCTTCTTCTTTTTTTTCTCTTCCTGTTTAAAGTAAAAAAAATCAAGATAATATTAAATATCATTAAAATTTTATAAATTAATTTAAAAATAAGAATAAATTATATTAAAAAATAATATAAGTGGGTTAAGCATTAAATTAATAGTGAAATTTTTAAAGTTTATAACATTAAACAATTAAAAAATCAACCAATGGTTCACATAAATAGTGATCTCAACCAAACTTTTTCACTCAATTACGATATTAAATTAAAATAAAAGGATTTCAAATGAGAACAAAATTTTGAAATTTACTGATGGAAAAAATGGGAAGAAAAAAAAGAATGAAGGGAGTAGTATCTCATAAAATCTTCAAAATATAGTTACACCATATATTTGATAAGACTCATTAAACTCAATGCAAACCATATTCAGTAAACTAAGTATTCATTTCACTTAATTAGTAATGCAAACCATATCCAAAGTTTCAACATTACATAAATATGACGTAAATCATATACTAAGTTTCAACAATACATATATATTCAATTTTGTTGTTAATTGCTTTATCACAATTCAAGCTGAATCATTTAGCAGTATTGTATTTCAGGAAAAGTTATCATTTAATATAACAAAATTTATCCATCAACACAATATATGTCAATATTTATCAACTTTAAAGGGTAATTTTTGTTGTTTTTAAGGGTCACTTTTATTAAAATACAATAATTTTATTGTATCCCATATATATACAAAATTTTATATAAATCATTAGTTATCAAGCTGAATTTATTCAAATTTTTGGAGCAAATTATTGATTCTAAGCTAAACATTTAAGAAGGAATTATACAAAAACTTAAATGTATCCCTCCATTTTAAAAGTAAAATATAAATTGATTTTGTTTCTATTCTATGAAGCTAGTACACGGCACTTTTATATTTTTTTTATATCGTTGGAATAAGCTGGTTTTAAAAAAAAAAAAATGGCTAGATTTATCGTGGGAGGAATGAAATGCTCTTGTCATAATGTTTTTAACGTTACACCAACATTTTCTACGATTGTTGGTTCTAATGAGCTACTTAAATTAATTTATACACCTTTAAATACAAATTATTAAGGGGGTCTCAACTCTCAAGTATTCATTATAAAGTATATATATTAATGTTACCATTTAAATTAACTAGTGTGCGGCTCGTATGATGCCCCAAATTCAAACTTTGGATATCATATTGTAATGCTTAACATGACTGACTTTGACTTCTTTTTTTCCCCTTTTCGTGATTAATTTGAAAGTATTTTTTACTACAAATATTAGGTTGACTATTTGGTGCATTCTTTATTATTATTATTATTATTATTATTATTATTATTATTATTATTATTATTATTATTATTATTATTATTATCATCATCATGGATTAATGCGGTTCCTCGAGTTTTGAGGTGAATTCGTAGTTGAAGTTTTCATTGAAATATTTCTAACTCGTGTGATCATTTAAGACATTTTATATTGAAGGAATGATATAATCGTTAGACTTTAATTTTCAAATTTAAGTTCACATGATCAAATCTTCCATAAACAAAATCTTTTTATTTTAAAATAATACAAAAGACATGAAATGATTGTAATTCATCGAGGAGGTGTTAGTTTTTGTTTAAGTAGTGAGGTATGTACTGTATTTAGAATGATTTAAAGCCATACTTTATGTTTGTATGAGAAAATTTCTCTTCTTAATTCCTTACCCTAAATCCAATGGTTGGACTATGTACTCGGGTGCACAATACTCAATGAGCACCTAGTGCAAAACACAATAATTGTACACACAAAACGCAAGAATTGTACACATAAACGCAAGAAATAAACATTACGTTCAAATACAATGATCATTGGAAATTATTCAGATTTGAAAATAATACAAAAGTTATGCGCGTATCTTATTGCCAATGCAAAAATAATAGAATCTCAAAAGCATTAATGACGCAAATAACAAAGTATTAATGATGACTTTTACTGAGAAATAATGAACAGAACTGATCCCAATGTTCATTACCAGTATATCTGTTGTTCATTCCAATGATACATAATGTTCATTTTCATAATACATAATGTTCATTGTAAAAATCTTGTTAGACGAATGTTCTATATTCATTTTAATAATACATAATGTTTATTTTAATAATATTTAATGTTCATTTCTATAATACATATTTAATAATTAATGTACAATATATGATTGTTCAATGAACATTTTCTTTGTAAATAATGTACATTTACTTATTTTTCAATGAACATTTATGTGTGCATGTATTAAAAATCCTAAAATGAAAAATTATTCAGATTTAAAAAGAATCCAAAAGTTTTGTACGTATCTTATTCCCAGTGCAAAAATGATAGAATCCCAAAAGCATTAATGATGCAAATTGCGAAGCATTATTGATGACTTCTGTTGGAAAATAATGAATAGAACTGATCCCAATGTTCATTGTTTGTACACGTAATGTTCATTACGTTACCAGTACATCTATTGCTAAAAAAGTGGGCTGAATCCAAATCTCGTTTTCCTAACCCTGACCCTATTCGATTCAGTTTGAGAAAAAATTCGATTCAGCCCACGATTTGGCCCGGCCCATTGATTCGACCTGCCTAAATCTTCTAGTTCTATAAAATTTATTTTATTTAAATATATTTTAATTTATATAAATGTTAGTTTATTTGAACATAAATTAATTTATACAAATATTAGTTGATTTGCATATGGTTTAATTTATATGAATGTTAGTTTATTTGAATATACTTTAGTTTAATTCATATGAATCAATGGATGTTAGTTTAGTTGAATATAGTTAAGTTCATAAGAATGTTAGTTTAGTTTATATAAATCAATATATGAATGTTATTATAGTTAATTTTAGTTTAGTTTATATAAATGTTAGTTTAGTTGAATATACTTTAGTTTATATGAATCAATAAATATTAGTTTAGTTGAATTATATATAGGTTAGTTTATATTAATTAATTAATTAATGTTAGTTTAGTTTAATATAGTTTAGTTTATATTAATTAATAAATGTTAATTTAGTTAAAAATAATTTAATTTATATAAATGTTAATTTAGTTGAATATAATTTAGTTTATATTAATCAATAAATGTTAGTTTAGTTGAATGGTATATAGTTTAGTTTATATGAATCAATGAATGTTAGTTTCATTTAATATAGTTTAATTTATATGAAGTAGTGAATGTTATTTAGTTTAATATATTTAGTTGAACATAATTTAGTTTATATGAATGTTAGTTTAGTTGAATATGGTTTAATTAATTTAGATGAATCAATGAATTTTAGTTTAGTTGAATCTTAGTTTAATTGAATCTTAGTTTAGTTTATATGAGTGTTAGTTTAGTTGAACATAATTTGGTTTGTAAAAACCAATGAAGGTTAGTTTAGTTGAATATAATTTAGTTTATTCATTATATAAATCTATAAATATTAATTTAATTGAATACAATTTAGATATTATATGAATAATGAATCAATAAATGTTAGTTTAGCTAAATATAATTTGGTTTATATGAATTAAATATAATTATGTCTTATGATTATATGTAATATATGTAATTATGAAATGAAAAATGAAAAATATCAATAAAAGAAATGAAAAATGAATATGATTAGTCGAATATAAATGTTTACAACGAATGTCATTATGTGATTTGTGAATATAAACATTTAATTACTTTCGAAATAATTCCTTTCTTCTAATTTCTAATGACATTATGTGAAATTCGGTTTGATTCGGTTAGTGAATTTGGTTCGATTTGATTTAATTCTATTTTGATTCGGTTCGTGAATTCGATTCGTGATTCGGTTCGATTCAATACCGAATCGCTTCAGCCTAGCCTAGCCCAACTTGCCCCTAGGACCGGTCCGATCCTAGTCCCGAATTCTCCAGACCGTCCCGCTGGCTGGCCCGGCTCGCTGGCCATGTCTAACATTATATGATTTTCCAATGAACATTTTCTTTGTAAATAATTTACATTTACGTATTTTCCAATGAACATCTATGTGGGCATGTATAAAAAAATCCTAAAATGAAAAACTATTCAGATTTAAAAAGAATACAAAAGTTTTGTACACAACTTATTCCCAATGAAAAATTAATAGAATCCCAAAAGCATTAATGACTCAAATTATGAAGCACTAATGATGACTTTGCTGGGAAATAGTGAATAGATTTGATCCAAATGTTCAATGTCTGTACACGTAATGTTCATTACGTTACCCCAAATGCCTTTAACCATCGTTTTATGTGTACAATTCTTGCATTTTGCACCAAATGCATAGTGAGTACTCTGGTGCATAGTCCTATTTTTGCCCTAAATCCATATGGTTTGACTCGTACCAATTCTTCGAGTATCAAAAGTAAAAGCACAAACATTTAATTTATTCTTGCATACAACTAAACACATGATTTTATGAAAATTAAGTTTCATCTTATATATATCACTCTGGTTTCGTTCCTTTACATTCTTATGCCGATTATTGGACCAAATACCCCTGATTGAGTCAACCAAGAGTGGCATGTGACCCATACAAATGCTTAAGAATGTTTTTTGATAAATTATTATTAGTATGCTACCCCTTTTATACCCCAAATTCATTCGTTTCTTAAATTTTAAACTATTATTTTTCCTTTTTTTATTGTACGTCCTCTGTTTCATATTATTTTTTACATTTAGTATACTTTTTCAAGTCATTTGTCCCAAATAATTTTTAAAAATGTTTTATATCCATTTTAATTCTAATTTGGTAAACAACGCTTTTTATTTTTCTTCTAGAAAAACTTAAAAGAGTCATGACTTTGGTTTTTACAATGCGACCATAAGTCTTCTTGAACGGATAAAAGTTGTAATTCTATTTATTGATTAACTAACGTGTAGCTAAGATGTTGCCTCGAATCACTAATTTCAATACCCTTTGTTTTTTTTTTCTTTTTGTGCAAATCTCAATATAAGCTTAAAATTGAAATATGTTCAATTGTACATTTGTATAAATTATAAGAAAAATTCGTAATTAAAAAATATATATTAAGACGAATCTATCAAGATTTCAAATGAATATAATTTTTCATTTATATTAAGGAGACTTTGTAGTCAAAGTTTGACTTTAAAATCTACAATATTCCAAATGATAAGAACAAAAAAAGGATAGAAGGAGTATGATTGTGTATGGGATATTAACTTAGTTGAGAAGTTTGATATTTTTTGTGATAGTTTTCTTAAATGTTTCTCTTTGTAATAAAAAGAAAATCATTAGACCTATATACTTGTTGTTTCTTTTGAGCTTATTAATTATTCAATATTTTTTGTTTATAATTAAAATATTATACTCAATGTATTATTTGTTACTCTGTATGTATTGTCTAAAAACTTAACAACTATAGACTTTAAATGAAAGAGATTATGTTATGTGTTAATTACTATGTTATGTTTGAAAGAAAGCGTAGAATTTCACATTACCATAAAATTAAAGTTTCTTAAGTTATTTCATATGAATATTTATATTGTTTTACATCTACTACGTAGTGGAAATATGAAAATAAAAGTATGCGTGAGAAAAAAAAAAAAAAAAGAAGAGAAAGTGCACTGAAAAATTGATGTCCATGCAAGAGCTTTTAGGCATACATTTGTAAGATTATTCTTCCTTTATTTTATTCTTTAATTCTTTAAACAATAGGTAAATATTTTGTGTGAGAAGATAAGCACATCAGACATGTAGAAGAGATTAATGATAAGGAATGCGTCATTTCTCCTTATTATTTCAAGCTTCAAATGGTTTTTGGTTTGCTAATGCCTTGGCATGATGCTTTGATATTGATCAATAATGTTTGGAGTGAAAATGATGGTAGTAGAAGGAATGTGTTACATGGTGTAAAAATATTGGTAAAAATACTTTTTAATATATTAGTATAGATGTTTTCAAATTTTTGTTAATACTTTCTCATTTATAATCCAACATTTTGACTTAACTTTGACCGTTAATATGTATTACTTTTTATTAGTTAATACTCCGTATTAAATAATTTTGATATTTGAAAAATATTTGTTAATGCTAATCCAATCACCTTTTACATGAGAACATTTATTGATAAATAACCTTCATCATCAGAACATTTTTTAACATATACATAAATATAGATCTTATTTTAACGTACTTTTTAATACAAGTCTATTGATATAAGTATCATTTTTTAGTAAACTATATTTAAGAACTTATTGTAGAATTTATTTATAAATTAATTTTGGAGTCCATTGAAAAAACAAATACTAAATATTACAGAGTAGAATTCATACTCGTAAAAATTAAAAGTCGATTTAAAATTAAATTCTAACTTTTCTTATTTGGCATACTATATCGACTACGTACTAAGCTTAGTTGGTTTTTATATGATATGAAACTAGGCGGACATTTTTCACAATTTATTTTTAATTTATTTGGGATGACTGATAGATTACTCCCGTACTATAGTAGTAACATGACTAAGTAGACCTAGTAGTTAATAATAGTGGAGAGCTAATAATATCTTGAATTTTCATTGTCATAGAGTTACATCGATCTCAATTCATTGGCATACTGTTTAATCGATCTTTCATTGTCGTAGTACAATAATTAAATCCTTCAATTGTTGTCCTAATATTTTCCTTCCAAAAATATAATTGAAGAAAATGTTGACAACATTATTGATATGGTACATTATTAGTATGGTAGACTGTCATCAATACCATAAAAAAAGAACACAAAAAATAATTTATGAAATCTGATTGATCCTTGGCAGAGATTTGTTCATACACTGACTGAATAGCAGAATCGATCTAAGGGTAGCATAGTTATGTCGTAAGAATTTTGTTTCTACTATCCAATGAGGATGGATGGATAATTGGATATTGTAGATTAATAAGCTTGTACTCGTCTCTAATCGTACCTGAATGTGTAGACATGTTTAACTTCCCTCGAGGTGAATGTGAAGAAATTCCCTCCGATGATTAAGTTAGTACGGATCTGAATGATCTGACTGGATTGTTAGTAATATATATAGAGTTGAGTATATAAAACTAGATACCTCAACAATTAGGTTTACTGTGGATCAATTTATAGACAAAACCCATGCGTGGAAGTCATGTGAACTTTGTTCGTTAACTAGGCCGGATCTCTGGGGAGGACCATGTGGCGTTTTGGTCTGATCCGATCCGATCCGATCCAATATACTGAGGTCAGGATCAAAATTGGCCTGATATCTATCGGATATCCCAGGTGGGTCTGATTGACATGGGGACATCCAATACAAATTTCACTGAGATGATTTGTTCTTTTGATAGGTGTACGTATAGAGTCCAATCACGTATTCTGTTCATAAACTTGTAGTTTTCTCCTAGATTTTCCTTAGTTTTGACGTGAGAAATGCAAATCAAGACTAAAGACTATGAAAAAAATAAAACAAAGAACGCAGTTTTTTTGGATATCTTTGGAGCAATAAACTAAAGAGAAATTAAAGTCATCCTATAATTATTTGCGATATTGCGTGAGCTTGCGCCACCTGATCCCTATTGACTTTGAATAGTGTATAATGTCCAAAGTGATGTCCTTCCCTTATAGCCTTAATGGTGAAAAGAACTTACATCGGCGGACTCTATTTTCTACAAAGGATGGCCACTAGCTTAGGGACTCCGTTAAGAGGCAGAGATCGGAGAGAAGTCTTTCCTTGGCCCAAGTCATGGCTGCAAGACAGGCCGCCTCTTCAGCATGCAAAGCTGAAGAGGCTATAATTGGTCTTCCTTCAACGGGAGTATCTACATAGTCAGGGTCCATCAAAGCCCATCCAACGCCACCAAAGTTATTTTTTTGTCCCAAGACCCATCTATTTGAATTCTATTTTTGTAGTTAGTGACCTTGTGAGTGCCTAAGGAGGTGTAGATGAACCTTGGCGAAGTCTCTTGGGCTAGAAGGCAGAGGTCAATGGCCCTTGGATTCATAATCGATATTGACCTCTTTAATTGTCCATTGCGATTTGTTCTTTCCTCGAGAAACTGCAAGTACGTAAAAGATTAAATGTTTTCTCCAAGACTTGTTGTGTCAATATAATCCATAAAATTTTCAACAATAAACAATACTCGTGTGCCGTCCCTGAGCCTAGGCGAGGGGTGCGACCGCTTAGGGCCCAAGGCTTAGAAGGGCCCAAAATAATTTAAAAATTATGATTAAATAAATTTTAAAAAAGGCTTATCTAAAATTTTAATGATAATAACTTTAAAGAATTTATGACATTAAGTTTTAATCTTTTATCAATCTTATTGTGTCATATAACTATACAAATATTTCAAATTTAAGATTTTTATTTTTAGTTTTTTTTTTTTATAAAATGCAATCAAAATTTTATCTTAGTGGATATTAGGTAAGTCCCGTGCGATATACGATTTGATAATAAACTACCTTTGTCAAATATTTCAATTATAAGAATATTTTAATTTATTGGTGAAAACTTATAGGTTTATAAAATTGCCGTAAAAAATTTAATTGGGATAATACTTTTATCATATTAGATGACAAAATTATTATAGAAAAAGGTAGAGATGAAACATGAAATAAAAGGAAGAAATAAAGGTAGTTTTATAGTCACACAATTTTATATGTATAACATTTTCAATATAATATTTATGTAAACTAGAAAAAAAGTAGATGACATAATCTTTAAAAAAGGCGGAAAATTTTTTAACGATAGTTGACACGTGTTAAGTATGACGTCAACAGAGATTTTGCTTTAGTGACAGTTATAGAGTATGTATAATGATAATGATAGGTTTGTATGTAGTAGCATCTTAGGTATTAAAATATATAATGTGTACTACATGTATGCTCTGATATTAAAGTTGGGTTTTCGAGTTTACAGCTTTATGGTTTGCTAAATATACCTTTCATATTTAATGACACACCCAACTATTGGAGGTTAAAAGTATTCTATTAACACTTATTTAAAAATATCATCATTATTCTACTCTATTTGATTAGTTTGCTTCTAAAAAAATATTGTTTCATTAGTAGACCTTGAGTGTATCCTTTTTAAAATAATTTTTTCAATTATTTTTCCAATGGCTAAATTATTTTACGGATGAAATTAGTAATATAAAATAAAATAATCATATTATATATAATCATGTATTTACTACTCGAAATAGATAAGGAAAAATTTTACGCATAAAACATAAGAGACTCATGAATATTATTACGCCTAGGGTCTTGATAACACGATATTGTTCATGGTTTTAATGCCTTAATTGATCTCATTTTATTAATTCTTTTCCACATTTACCTCCTTTATGGGCTTTTATTTCGTATATCTCGATATTGCTCCTCTCGGGTATGCTTTGTTTTGTTTTGTAGGATTTTGACGTAATAAGAGCTCTCTTGATATCGTTCTTGACTCATGTTGGAAGTATATGCGTCATTTAGTAGCCTTGCCTCGGGATTTTTGAAGACCTATTACAACATGGCTCTAGCTAGACGTTGATATTTCCATGTGAGGTGCGGCAAATGAAGTTTGGCTAGCAAAATGATGAATTTTGCAGCATACACCGCACCTCATTGGCGATCTTTAACCCTAGCTTGGCGGCCACTTTGAAAGAATATTTTGTAGCCCTAAAACCTAGGCATTAGGTACTAGCTAGGGGGGGGGGGGGGATTTAGAGAGTGGAGGACTCTTTTAAAGCATAAGTCACACCCCACTTTTGGGGAGTAAAAGAGGATTTTCTGATTTTCCTATGGGGAGTTTTTCATTATTCATTGTTTTTGGCTTTAGGGTTTCATAGCTTTATTTTGGTTCTTTCTTTGGCACTCATTGAAGAAGGCTTTGGTGTTCAACATAACTTTGATATTTTCAATCAATCTCAAGTATTATTTTCTCTACTCTCTTCTCTTATTGTTATTGTTAATCATGTTTTCAATTTATAATGCTTTTGCTATTTTATTCAATATGCTAGAGTAGTTTTCTTATTCTAGGGTTAGATTGAACCCTAGCATGGAATGATGTGTTATTGATTCTCAATTCCCGATTTGATTAGTTTATAATTCATTTATCTTAGGGTTGATTTTATTATCAATGAATGACTAGAAATAGTATTTGTTGAATGTGATTAGGTTACAACGAAAGTTGATCCTTAATCGAATCTAAAACCCTAATTTAAGATAAAGGAAATCACTACGAAAGTATCGATGGAATTTGTTAGGATGTTAAGATGCTATGTTTAAAGTCTTTGAATTGCATGAGTCCATGAAAATAGGTATGATTGCATTGTTATTGTTGAAGAAGCCATTGATTGATCGAAAGAAATCACTAGTATTGATTAGGGCGGATCTATCCTATGAATTGTTGGTAATTGAATTAGGGAAGGAGGAATCATTGGTGCATTAATTCATGCTAGTGGGGATACTTAACTCTATAAGCCTTTAAAACTTGATTATTTCATATAAATCTTGCTCATTTTAGTCTTTAGATTAGATCAACATCATTCACTTTGATTTCATAGCTTAGTTTAGTTCAAATCAATCTCGCTAATTGAACCATTAGTCTCTTGGGATTCAACCCTTACTTGCCCTGCTACATAGTTAGGAGGTATAGTTAGGTTTATTTTTGTTAGGTGCGCGACACGTCTTTCAAATTTTTACGCATAAAACATAAGAGGCTCATGAATATTATTACGCTTAGGGTCTCTAAAATATCGTGGCTAATATATTGTAAAATATAACCCAATTTGAAATGATCTAATAAAATTTTTGGATGACAAGTTTATCTTATGCTCATATATGGTACAAACATGGATTTCTGCCTAATAAAAATATGATAAAATATTATAAAATATAATTAAATCTGTGATCAAGCTATACGTTGATTTAATTTGTTGTCAAAATATTCTAGTAAAGAATATTGAAGACGTCATATTATTCTTTATCATGCAATTAAATTCATAGTAAGTTTGTATAAACATATGATTTACATTAATACTAATTATATTGTCATCTTTAATTTGGAAGAGTAGCCATAATAATGTCCTAGTGGTTAAGTCTCGTTGATCATCTATATTTAATCTCAAATTGAGGGTTTGAGGCTTTTGTAGTGACCATGTTTCATTTCATTTTCACTGCATGGGAATGACACAAATCATGAAAACAGTGCCATGTTTATGGGTGTAATTTGTCATGAATGCTCTTCAAGTATAATGTACACGAAGGAAATAAGTAGCAGATTTTATTGACAAAATTTCTCAACATGGAACAAGAAAATGGGGAAAATGTGTTGTCATATATGCTTAACAAGTTCACAAACTATTCATGCATTGATCCCATTTCCTTTTGTCTTCTATTATTGTAAGAGTTTTTATTCGCTTGAATTACAAGGATTTGAGTATGACATGTCTTGTGTAATTGATTTCAAGGATTTATCAATGCATGATTTCATGCATCAGATCAAGACTTTCCTTCCTCCAAATTATGAAGACTCAAGGTCATGTTGAGGATGAGCTTTGAGCAGTGTTTTCCTCGAAAAATGCTACTAGGGAAGTACTTTATACTACTTTTGTATATCTTGTTTGGTCTTATGCTCTCGTAATAACAATTTCTGTTCCAGAATAGTTGTAATATTTGACTTTTACGGTTATTGAGGCATAATTTTGACCATTAAAATTTTCAATTAACGTTTAGTTTGAATTAGAAAAAGTTGATAACGTGAAAATATACGGTGAAAATATCTAACAATATTTTACTTGGTAGTATTCATTTATATTTACTTATTTCAATAGCCTATTATTACTAACTAGCTGAAAAAAGCTTGGCCTGTGTCGTCCGATCACTTGTAGTGTTTTTTTTAGAAGACCAGGTCTTTGTGGAGCTCTATTTACCATCCATTTTTTTTATCACACTGCCCCATAAAATGATCTTCCCACTCCCCCTGCTCCTTATTTTACATTCAACCCTTTACTCTCCATTTTACCTTCCTCCTTTCCCCTCCCATCTAATTGCCTTCAACCTTTACTCGCCACTGCCTTGTACTCTGGTCGACCACCAACCCATATGCCGACCACCGCCCCAAACTCCGACCGACTGCCACCCCATACTCCAACCATCGTTAGCCACTATGGACCAGCCGTCAATGTCGTCGTCTCAAGTAGGGTGTTCATATTTTTTGGTCATTTCGAAGGGGATCCGTTTACAAAATTTAGTCTCTCAAGAAGAGTTGTTTTCTGAAAACGACTCCCCTTTTTTAAAATGTTTTATGAATAACTACAATTTGTTGAATTAAAAGGATCCTTAGAAGACTTTGGTAGCGACGATATCAACTATTTCGTAACCTCCGAGATATTTTCGACGAATGAATTAGGTGTTGAGTGGGCTAAGTCAATCGGTCTGCAACATGGATTTCAGTTGTTTAAATCGTTGTATAAAAGAGTGACACTACATATAATATGCAATAGGGAGAGAGAAACATGGGTGAGAATAGGATTTGGAAAAGGTTGAACAACCATATGCAAAATCTTAAGCTTTTAAAAAAAATTTTATCAAGGTTATATTTATGTAATGAAGAGTGGTTGATAGTATTATTAGGTCCAGGATGAGTTAATTAACCCCGACGTGAAGAAATTGGTTTGAGAAATATCTACTGCCCAAGCGAAGCCTAAGGTTATTTTCGCCGTTGTGAAATCCTAATTTGGACAATCATCCGAATACATGACATATCTACAACTTGAGAGATCAAATGAGAAGAGAGGAGGCTAGTGGAAGGGATTTTGTGAGTCAGTTCCTTTATCTCCCCGTGAAGAATGACTATGTCAGTTGGATTAGGTCCGATCCGGATACCAGTGTCATGTCGCATACATTAATAACACATCCTGTTTCGGTGAACTTGTTATTTACATATCCATGGGTCATAGGCATGGATTGTAGTCACAAGACAAACATGTAAAGATGTCCTTGTCTAAGATATGTGTCTTCACTCTATGTAACAAGAATTTATTGACCGCATATGAAGGTGATGAGATGACAAGTAGCTACTTGTGGGAGTTGGATAAGATGAAATTGTTGTATGATAATGATCTAGGCTATCTCTAACATCGATTGTCATTGATCGAGAATTAGGCCTCATGGCTGCTATTCGAGAAGTGTTTTCCGACTCTGCGCACTTACTATATACTTGGCACATCAATATTGATATGGAGCACAAGGTCGGGAAGATATGCAAAGATAGGAAGATAAGTGAGAGACTTAGAAAAGGTAGGTGGAGGAATATCATGGAAGCAAGGACTGAAACTGAATATGATCATGCATTGGTTATCTTTGGCGATTTGCTGGCATACTCTCCTCTTCGCTCATCGGTTTTTTCGGCACACCGGGGAAAGGAGAAAGGAAAGTAAAAGAAAGAGAAGACTAGTTGCTTAATTTTATAGGGCAGAACGATATTAAACATTAGGATAGTAATTAACAATCCCTTTATCGCAAAGGCTTGAATAGAACTGTAGGAAATTTGGGGTCAAAATCTGCGTTGATTAGTTGTACAAAGATTTTAGCTCTTGTGCAACTACTTAAGTTTTACATGGTTTATCACTCAATTTCCTCCAAATTTGTGAGCTGTTGACACTTTTTTTGACCAGAGATTTGGAGACATGACTTTGTTAAACCCACGAAAAGCTCGTGATAAGAAGACCAAGCACACTATATTAATTATTCAGCTTCAAGATTGCTAAACACATGAATCAGCTACAAAGTTGAAATTTCCGGATACAATTCCAATGATATAATTGAATATTAAAGCAAACAGGAGTCGCTCAAGAGGCTGAAAACAAATAAACCAAAAAGAAATTCAACTATTGCAGCTATTATTAGTATACATCTTCGAACAGACTGATTCTTGTTAGATATAATTCACCCAAAAAGATGTTAACTTTGAAACTAAAATACAGAAGGGAAATTGTCTTCGGAATACCAGAAAAATCAAACCTCCTATGCAGATATTCTCCCCCACGTGAATAAGACCCGGTTTCTGTTTCGCGAGGCATTTGGCCTGTACTGAAGCAATAGCTCACTGAACTTCTCGGTTTCTTTCATCTGACGTTCCACTTCAAGCTGCTGGAACCTTCTTCCCATCCTCGATGAAGAAAATCGCAGCTTCTGGAACCTGCAATAAAGAAGATAGATTAATTAGGAAGAGAAGATAAGGTCTATTTAGAGGGAAAACTTAGGAAAAACTGTGCATAAATATCAACATTACCAAGACCAAATATTAACCCAAAAAGGCTTCCTATATTTCAAGGTAAGCATGGAAAAAGGTAACCAACAGAAGTTATCCTGAAAGTGAGTACCAGATCTTAGGCATCCCAACCAAGCTTGGTTTGAAACAACAAAAGACTAAACGAAAACATTTTTCAAACTGACGTTCAACTATCTGAAGTAACAGAAGGCAACAATTTATGAAGAAAAGAGAACCAAGAAAAACATTTGGATGCAAAAAGAGGTGAACAAAGACAGTCTACAGAATGAAAAATTTCCTACATACATCAAAGGAATAGGAATGGTCAAGGGACGTGAATAAGGCATACTAGGCCAACAACGAAATTCAATTGCTCAAAGCCATTGAAAATTGACGCGAGCATGACAACACAGATGAACGCATACATGAATTAGTATAACTTCTATGAATTCACATTGCCGCAAAGCACGTAATAAAACCCAATGTAAATAAAAATAGCTGAATCTTTTGAATGGGTATATATTACATCAGGCCAAGTGACTGTAATAAAATCCACAATATCATAGGCTATATCCCCTTGAACATCAATTTGCTCCTTCTCCGTAGGTCCCTGGAATCAAATAGCCATGAAGTTTGTTACTAAATTGATAAACAAGGGAAATTGATGTACAAGCTACAATTAAAAATCTTGTAGAGTACGACCTTAACAACGGACGCCCCTGTTGCAAACTTTTTCCCTAGTTTCTTTGAAGCATCACTGAGTTTAACACCTGAAAACATCAACAAAATTAGCAAAGATAACCCACACTAAGCAAAAATTGATTGGACAAAATAACATAATATGAACCGCATACAAAATAAAATAAGGGTCAGAATAAGTTTGATTAAAATTGAGTTCCCAAATAAGAATACGGCACATAAAAAATAAAATAAAAATTCAAGCTAAAAGTTAAAGAA
Organism: Dysphania ambrosioides; assembly: GCA_026401315.1. Taxonomy (NCBI): domain Eukaryota; kingdom Viridiplantae; phylum Streptophyta; class Magnoliopsida; order Caryophyllales; family Amaranthaceae; genus Dysphania; species Dysphania ambrosioides. The sequence continues at coordinate 6,975,693 of CM048667.1, forward strand.
AGTTAAAATATGAAAACGCAAGCAACTAGTTGGCATAATTTAAATTACAGTTAGTATCAACCAAGAAAGTTTAATACTAAAGCAAGGACAGAGAAAAATTAGAGAAGCAGAGGTTTAATAATCAGGACTCGTCAATATACAGAAAAAGTCATGTGGATTGACATCATTAAACAATGTCAGTTAGAGTCAAACATTTTGACCTGTTAAATTACAAGTGATAGATTGGTCAACAGAATCTCAATCTGTTTGTTTAACACAAAATTACTCATTCGTAATCTCAATATGCAAAAACATCAATGCAATGCAAGCAGAAAATCTCACCAAAAAGCTCCAATCCTTTCACAGTGGTGATACATTTTCGCTTATTCCGTACCATCTTCTCAATAATAACTTCTTTCTTGTCCTATAAGGGAAAGACAATCAATTAAGGGAGTTCAAAATCAGTGTGTTTAACCAACCTCAAGGAAAAACCAGAAAAAACCACACTGGACCAATAGTATACAGCAAAATGCTATTGTAAATATACAGCAGCGGCCCAACTTGATGCTCCACTGGTGGTGTACAAAAGCATGAATCCTATGAAAGAAAAGAATCCTTGGAAAGCATAAAAAAGCTTTGCCTACATAATTCAGAATCAGCACAGAACAAAATCTTTCTACGATCCTCCTACTGGAACATGTAATGTTATAATCCTAGCTAAACACAGGCTCTAATTAATATAGACATGTCACTGTGTGACTGTGTATCTAAAGGCTAGCACAGGAATTGAAATGCTAAGCAATGAAGAGAAAAAAATCGTAGTCTAAGGAGTCACCCTCTCCTTTCCTGGCTGCTTCACCATCAAACTGCAGTATTGTAAACGAAGATTGAGAGAGGGATGGATAACACATCTATGCAAAGCAAAACAAGGAAGAAAAAAACAAGCTTGATACAAATAGTCCAATCCCTCGAACAAATTTAATCCTGTAAAGAAAAAGGAAAAGGCTTCTCCAAAGATCAAATCAACACAAGCTATATATATATATATATATATATATATATATATATATATATATATATATATATATATATACATACATATATATATATATATATATATATATATATATATATATATATATATATATATATATATATATATATATATAGGGGAAGGATCCAATGAGAAGGGTGCTTAAAATAAGAAGAATAAGAAGAGATCTTAGCCATTCAAATGGTAAGATCCAACACTAGAGATTTCATGTAAAAAAAATGGTTACTATAACAATAAAAAATAATCACTATAATAATAAAAAGAGTCATTATAAGTGTAAAAAGTTATTTGGTCACTATGAGTACATAAAATATCATCCGTTGGATTTAGAAGATGAAGAGTCAAGATGCCTTCTCATCCTTCTCAATTTAAGTACCTTTCTTATTTTAACTTTTACCTATCTATCTATCTATCTATATATATAATAGAAAATTGAAGAAAAAACCTAATAGCAAACCTACCAAAAAAAACAAACACCTTAAAATCTTCATTTTATTTTAAAAACCTAGTGCCAGAGAGTGAAAAAGGAAGTTTTTCTTGACTCAAGGCTAGCTAGAGGGCAAGGTTCATGGACTTCATAAAAAAATAGGCACGCAACTGGCGATCAAAGGAGATAAGAAGGAAGATAGCCACATTAATAAATGTGAGGACCAGCATAAGGCCACAATGTCACCAAAAACTGTTAAGTGGAAGGGGGACTGTAACAAGGATGAAGTGAGTAGAGGAGGAGGGCTCCTGAATAAAGATGAAAAAACATACCTCAAGTGAGTTGCTTCAAGAGTTCAAGCTCATGATGGAGAGTAGCCAGATGGATATGCACTACGCCCCAGCCAAAAGGCCTCAATTAATAGACTGATTTCACACATTTCAATTGGAATATCACAGACCATCACATTCAAAATCAAGATCTATAAATTTCATTGGTTGCGACATCTTGAGGAGTAGAAAGAGAGAAGTCTTATAAGAGATGGACACATATTCCATATCATTGAAAATGGAGGAATATCACAGAAGGAAGTTTAAAAAAAGGGCAACTGTGAAACTGCTAGGAGATAAAAGGTGGAGCTAGGCAACATAAACAAAATGATAACAAATTCTCATATCCCCCTCACAAACTAATATTCCCTCTCTTGCCCTCATCCCTCTTATTCAGAAGTGGGAATGTTCGTAGTTGTCTTATCATAAAGTTGATTGTTCAGTACACAAAACCCCATGACTTCAATCTTGGTACACAAACCAGATGAACACCCTCGACAAAAAATGAGATGTTATTGTTGATAGCACACTAATGAAGCCAATCAATTTGTTCAATCAAGCATCCATTTAGAAGGTGGATCAATCTGAGCCAGTCACTATGAACCTAAACAGAGGACAAAAGTTAAAAGCTTTACTTAATTAATGCATTTCAACACTAATGTACAAGATGTCTACCTAAAATAAATCTGAATAATTTCTTATGAGTTTTCTGAAGACACATACATGTTGGAGAACAGACATACAGAACGTGATCCTCTCAATTTTGGTAGAGGTGAAACAACTTGGTCACTAAAAGACAATAGCAGTACCCTTCATAAAATCAATAAAACAAAACAAAAACAAAGAACATAAACTATCAATGAATATCAATCCTTGATGGAATTTCCTAATGAAAAGTCATCCTCCATGAATTTTTCCAGCTTCAAATAATTAGATAAACAAAATGAAGTTCTTATATCAACCCTCACAAAATGTAGAACAAGGGTGACTGAGTTTTTTATGTTGAATCATTACGACTAATCATCTGTTTACTTCAGTAAGAACATAAGAATAAGACATCATGTCCAGTTCCACTAGCTTCACAAGATATCCATACCAATTGAACACCTTCAAACTCAAGGAACAAGAAAAGGAAAGAAAATAGATAAGGAAACATACCATATTGTATCTGAAGTTAAAGTTTGCTCATAACTTCATAATTATAGCATAATAAGTATATAAGAACATGATCTAAGCATGTTAGCCCCTCAGTCAGTATAGTAGTGCGAGACATGAGAGGGGTTTCATAGCTCATCATCATGAAGTTCAAAAAATGCATGTTAAACCTAAGTACCTAACTAGGTCAAATAAAGGAAAGAAAAATGAGTAAGTTCCCAGATCACAACTCTTACTTTCTTCTTAACTTTTCCACCAGGAAGTCGCTTTACTTCTTCTGGTTGAGATGTTGAAGAGCCACCTACAAAAACAAATATATCAAGGAATTGATGTAGACACATATACAACCTAATCAGTAATGCACTTAAAGGAAATCCAATGGCAAAAGATTTAGGTCAATTGACAGAGTACCGACTTGCTACTAAGTTTAAACAGTCAGTTGATGGACCCAGTTAAAATATGATGTGCACTAACCTGCATTTAGATTGTTTCCAGACTAGTTTTCCATAAACATTACTCTAATACAACATAGCCTAATGTAAATCCCAATGGTACTTCCCCATCTAACTAATTTTTATCTTCAATTGAAAAATATTGTTGCTACCCAAGAAGAAAAGGACAAATTTCCCAGATACTGGGAAGATATCAAGGTTTTTGCTTTTACGCAAGGATTTTGCAGCAACAGAGATGAAGGGATAATCAGGAATATAAAAGATAACTAAAGAAGAGATTGCTCAAACGACTTGAAACAACAGAAAAACTTATTGCTTCCCCAAGATACATACCCACTAAATTAACCTGCTTCTTTTCATGTTATCAATAATTGAAGGTGAGAAATGGCAATCTGTCATGCCAGACCATCACATCAGTCCCATCCTTGTGCAACAGCATCCAACATGCACAACCTACAGATCTAGCTGTGCCAATTACAGACAAACTTAAGCCTAGACACAACACTTTACAAGATTACTAGCAATGAATGTTACAATATCTTAGGAAGCCAAAAACAACAATTCCTACAAACACTCAACAACATTGATAGTGAACTCATAATTATAGGTCAATTAAGAAACAAGATCGAGTAGACAATCATATCTCATTTAAAGGATCGTTGCTTTGATTATAGGTCAAATATGAAACAAGCTGAGTTCATTTCACCGACAACCAGAACCACAAGATAAAAGGTACGAAATTAGCCCGAATCACTCCGCAAAAAGCAACTACTTGCAATGGCAATTAAGAATTGTCAAACTCAGATTAAGAACTCTTTACCCCTAGAACCAAAATGATTTTTCATAGAAATTTAACTTCTTCCAATTCAGATACTCCCGATAGCATATTAAACTTCAAATAGCACTTAGAAGTGCGAAATTCGATTCAATTCATTCCCATTCCATTAATTTACTACTCCAACACAAATAAGCAATCCAATAACGAACAAAGTAAAAATAAAATCCACTTTCCGGGCCACAAAAGAACAGACTAATTTAAGATGCATCAAATATAATAGGTTATTGAAAAGAAAGTAAATTTTACATCAACAGCTTCCACAATAAAATGCTAAAAGCGCAACAATAGTGAGATGTGTGCATTACCAGCAGAAATTGAAGTGGACTGCATCTGATCAGACACCTTATCAACTTCATTACCACCACTCTCTGCACAATCACAGAAAAAACAGCAATAACCCAACACACATTATTAATTCAACAATAAAAATTGAAAAAACAAAAACCAAACTACAATACAATACTTTTTCATAACGATTAAAACTTTATGCCACAAAATTTCTGAGTGTTGTTGCAATTGCCAGAAATAACATAAAAACATAGAAAAATCCTAAATTATGATTTCTTCATAAAAAAAATTCCAAACATCTTAAAGAAGATGAAAACTTTCTGCTAAAAAATTTCTGGGTATTATTGCAATTATCAGAATTTATAACCATAAACATACCCAAAATCAAAAGATTGAAAATTTCTGCTTAAAATTAATGGGGTTTGATTAGAATAACATAATTAACAAAATATAGAAGAAATAAAGGGAAGATTAGTACCTTTAACAAGATCTGGGTAGACATCAGGGGCATGTTGGATTAACCAAGGTTTGCACTTTTCGAATTCGGGTCCGAATTCACAGTACTCAGCCGGTAAACCACATACGCCGCAATATAGGAGTTTCACTGCTTCTGGTTTCTCTGCCATTGATAGAGTTTTCTTTCTCCCTCTTACGCAGTTAAAGTGGGGCAAAGGGATGGGGGATTAGTGCAGAGGAATCTCAGAAAGAGACTTTTGTTTTGTGTTTGCTCTTTCGGCAACTGTAGCCTGTAAACAATTTGGGTTACTTTTGGTTTGGTTATTTTTGTATTTATTGCGTCCGATCTCATATCCCAAATTATAAATTCAAATTAGTAAAAAAAAATGTTACAAATTTATGTACGTTTTAATGATTTTATCTACGATGAAATAATAATAATAATTCTATGTAAAAAAATTATTTTATTACTTTTAGAGGATTGAGGGTAGCTATTCTTATCTTTTATGAAAACTTGTGTCATGTCAAAACATAATAATTTTCTATTAGTAAGAAAATTATATGACCTCATATTAACTATTTTCTGATTTTATGATGATTAATCATAAATAAAGTTATAGGATATTTGATGATTAATTATTAAATTTGTTATATTCACACAGTCATATATGAATTTTCTTTTAGTGGTTAATCTTGTGATTTTGTATTATAATCAAGTTCAAATATATTTTTTTCATTATGTATAATCTAAAGGAATCGAAATAATCTATACTATATATAAAAGGGAATGTAAAGTTTGGGCCAAAAGGCTATTTGTACAGTAGTATTTTTTTGCTTTATTACAGTTTTACCATTTTGTTTCTTTGTGTCCATATTAGATTTCTCCCCAAACAAAGCAACACTCCGCACCTTTCCCACTCTCTCTACTCTATGGCTACTTCACCACTTTCATCACTCGACCTCCACCATTGCCGACCACCTCAACTTCCGCAACCCCAAACCCAAACCCAGAGCAGATCCTAACCCAAACACACTCCTAAATCATGAACACCGACATTACAGCCTCAGCCAAGCCGGAATACAGCGTCGTCGATCGGAACCCACCATTCACGAAAGTCGTCGGCAACTTCAGCACCGTCACCGTCGGCTAATTATCTGGTAAACCCGTTGGAATATTTTAATGGGTTTTATTGTTTAGATTATGGTTTAATTGAAATAATATGTTTCCAATTGTTGGCATACTGTAAACCCTTGTTCAATTGAAGTGAGATTTTGATCTTGAGAGTAATGATTATGATGAGAAAGAATGTTTTTATATATAGTATAGATTTAATTTGGGTTCATGTATGCTTACCAGAACTCGGCTAGACGACTGATGGGTTTCTTCCCTAATGATGATGAGGTAGCTAAGTTCAAGAAGCAGCTTAAACAGTGATTTATTCAAGAATTGGGAACATTTTGAGTCTGTTTTTAATGCAATGAAATCAATCTTATGAATATTTTAATGGGTTTTATTGTTTAGATTATGGTTTAATTGAAATAATATGTTTCCAATTGTTGGCATACTGTAAACCCTTGTTCAATTGAAGTGAGATTTTGATCTTAAGAGTATTGATTATGATGAGAAAGAATGTTTTTATATATAGTATAGATTTAATTTTCTTTTTTGTATGGTGTATTTTTTTTTACATATGGGGTTTTGCTTCTGGGTGGTTTTTATTCCAAATTTGGCCGATTTTGGACATGGGTTTCTACAAGTAGAGATTTTTGTATATGTTTTTGTTGAATTTGTTGACTCAAATGAATTTTTTTTAAATAAAAGTTAATTTTTAGGTTTTGTAATTATTGGGATTTTTGGAATAAAACACCCGCATTTGGACCTATTTTGAGACATGGGTTTCTAAAATTAAGAGATTGTATGAAATGTTAGCAATGTAATTTCTAATTTTACTGCTAACATTGCAGTAAAATTATTTTGTCAAACTCTCTTAGATTAGATGAAGCAATGAGCATAAAATTCTTAAATTTTTTTGGGTTTTGTTCCTTACTTTATACCTTACTTATGCTTGGTGCTGAGAAAGCATATTCTTTGCAGTAGGAAATTTTATAGTAAGTTTTATAGTAATATGGTTGGATGTTGAGCACATTATTTATTTAATCTTTATTTAATTTCACTAATCCTCAGACATTCTGCAGTTTTCCCATCAATTTGTTGGACTTCTAATACTTGACATTTAACTCAAAGATTTATTTCTTTATCCTAGCTGATTAGATTAAACTAATGTTATTATTGAGGATAATCTTGGGTTACGTAAATAATTTACATATATTATGATTCTTTATGTCATTTGAGTAATTGTTTAGTCAACATTTGTTCTGTATTATATTCTTTTAATGCTACTTGATCTTGTTGAGTTGTATAAAGTGTCTTCAGGTTTCACAGTAGCTTGATTATGTGTGGTCTTGTCCTTATTTTGGCCTTTATATAGTATAGATTTATGAGTAGCAGATATGATTCATAAAGTTGGTTGCATGCATTTTACCAGGTGTCTCCAAAAGGTGATATGATCTGGTTGCATGCATTTTACCAGGTGTACATATATTTTATACGTGTATATACATTTTATAAGTTACTTCACCAATATATTATCCTCATTCTTCATGCGTCAATCTGACTACAATCGTCAATTTCTACCTTCCCCAAAACTTCCAAATCTCCTTCATATCTTTGTTATTCACGCTTGATAAACTGGTAAGTTTGATTTTATTCTGAACTTTTTTCCCTATGTTTTTTTATTACTTATTGAAAGTTGTTGGATTTACATTTGTTCTAAGCATTTCATGACCGGTATGGTGTACATTCCTACATCTTTTTGTGTTTACCAATGAAGTGAGTGCATATCAAAAACTATTATGTTAACGTTGCACTTCATGCATATGAGCGTCTTAACTTCATTAGCATTTACATATTTCAATCACACCTAATTTGGCCAAATTAAACAAACCCCACACCACTATTAAGAAATAAATTGAGCATTCAACCAAAAAGCAGAGTATATTCTACCAATTCTGATCTCAACATAATGTTTTATGGCTTGAACTATATCAAACCCGAATCACAGAACAAAAGGTAAAAACTTGAATTATTACAAAAGCCAACAAATTTATGCATATTTTGGGAAAAATAAGACAAGTAAATAAAAATTATTACACTCTAAAACATCTCCCAAAAGTATAATCCAAATTTTGGAAAAACAACACATGGCTCAAATAATTGCTTGAGCCGTCAAACAATGCTAAGGTTATAAGTATTCATAATATGACACACTAAGAAACCATCTACATGCTTCGTAAGAGTCATTACAGTCTAATGCATCAACACTTTAACCTCAAATCAAGATTATTTAGATTAAGGCTATTCAACAAGCTCAACTAGAACACAATTGAAAATTAGAGGTACTGGTTAAGGTATACTACATTATCTGCCTCAACAATTCGACATCCAACCCATTAATCTTCCCGATATTCTCCACTGTTGGCCTTTACATGTTTCAATCACACATAATTCGGGTAAAAACAAGACCCAATAATCATGGACTGTTTTCTCAGTAGCAACTCTGCCATAAACTCGAGCAGATGGCGAATTATGTGAATTTAACGAAACCCCACTAAAATTCAATGATTTTAGAGAAAAACCATCTTGTAAAAACATTGAACTCAAAGATCCAATTGCGATTCTTCTTGAAACTGAATGAGCCATTTTTGGGTAAAAATTAGGGCGAGTTCTTGCATTGGGAACTGTGAATGAGGGTAGTGGAGAGCTGAATATTGAAGAGAAAGCCATTGAATATTTGAATTGGACAAGTTTTATTGAGGAAAAATTTAAAAGTGACAATGTTGTTAGCATAGGAACTCAGAAGTATCAATGGACGCTTATCACAGTTCAATCTCTATTGATAACAAATTGATTTGTCTATCACTCTACTAATATTCATAAAGGACTTTGCTCAACCTAGGTTACAAATAGCATAAATTGGACATTTGCATTATATAGCCCATGGAAATTGTATTTAAAAAAGTTCCAATTGCTCCATAAATTTATTTGGTGTTGTAGTTTGGTACACCGTTGTTCCTAAACTTCCTACTTAATATTAAAATATCTATACATAAAAAATAAATAAAAAGAAAAAGAAAAAAAAAGATGGGCAAAAAAGGATTAGGACATTGAAGTTGATGATTTAGGGCCAGCTGTGAAGTGGGATAGACCCAAGTTCCAGGGACCCAAGTTCACGTGCAAGTCATGCTACCAAGTTAGCATCTCAGCCACGTGTCCAAAATGTCTGCTTTATTAAAGTTAAAGATCTTACCAACACATGTCGTCATCTCAAAAACCAAATAAACTACACGAGGTTTCAACATTTTCTAGAAGCTTGTTGAAATTAAATTGCATCCTCAAATTTAATATCCTACATTTAATTATCTGAAATACCCCTCGGTTATAAATTTTCCACCTCATGATAGTTACTTCGCCTACGGATTTCGTCTTCCAGAATCCAGGTTTGTGTCGTAGGAGACTGACTTGGAGTTTCAGGAAACATACAAAGTTTATTTTACAAAAAAAAAAATCCGTTAATTTGCTGTAACCAAATTGTAAGAATGTTATTATAACTCAGTGATGTTCGTAATAAAATTTAAATATTGACAATATTAATATTAACTACACAGTTGATTCCAAAACTACGTAACCTCATATTTTCGATTGTATAGGTTTTGCCTTAAGGATTAAAGGACAATACTACAAAAAGGCAGCTAAAGTCGTAACACAAAGAGTACTTTATAACAGGTAAATGTTATTCATTTTTATACAAGTGTATATGTTCCGTAGTATTTATAAATACTATATGCATTAACATCGATTTCTATAATATACAACTAGGTGTAAGCAAAATGTTATATAATAAATGCATACAGAATTAAAATGTATGTACTCCCATCTCCTTCCATGTAAAATACGAAATACCACCGGTTACTTACCATGAATGTATGGCAAACTTCTTTCTTTTAACATGTTACTTTACTTAAGTTAACAAATTCTAATAAAAAAAATTTCTTTTAAATAAAAGGTATGAAAAGACCACCACAATACGCCTATATTCTTCCTTTGCCAACAATTTGCAAGTATTGTGGGGCCAAAATCTTTAGAAATGAATCCGTTAATTTCTGCTGTAACCAAGGTGAAATTTGGTTAGCGCAGAGCCAAATGCCAGATAAACTACGTTAACTGTTCATGTCTCCAGAAACCATCTCTCAAAATTTCCGAAAGTATATAATTCTATACAATCGGCTATTTGCATTCACTTCTTTTGGAGTTAAGAAAGACAAGGAACTGGCTCAAAGGAATCGTGGTATATACACTTTCAAGGTTCAAGGACAGGTTTACCATTATATTAATGACATACATCTAAATGATGAATATCCGAGATACCTTCAGCTATACTTTTATGATACAGACATAGAATTCCAACATCGACTACGAGCTTCTGATGACCTTGATCCAAGTGTTATCTATTTATTAATGGAATTAATGGAGTTAAATCCATATGCAAGATTTTTCCGGTCGCTTAAGGATTCCCAAATAAGCGAGACAAGTCAAATCATAATTGGATCTGACCCCGATCATGATCAACGTACCCACAACGCTCCTACTATTTCACAAGTTGTTGTTATTTGGGTTGAAGATGGAGGGTTTTCAGGACCTCTTCAACGTGATATTGTTGTACGTTCGTTTTCGGGCAGAAACCAGCGCATACTTCATTACCAAGGATGTTATGATCCTCTACAATACCCTATTATATTTCCCCATGGAGAAAGTGGATGGCATCAACACATATATAGGTATAAGAAAAAAACTCGAAAACAAGAGCGAAACCAGATACATCACCCAATTGAAATGGTTCTTCAAACAGTTGATGATCTCCTAGATGTTGCAGAATAAGGTATGTACTACAGCTTCTTCATACAAAATGGAATACATTAAATAGTGAAATTTTATTAACTTGTACAAAATATACTACAGGACCTCGGTCATCAACTTCAGGTGGAAAAGTCTCTTGCCGAGAATATTACTGCTTTCGACTACAAATCAGAATAAAAGATACTTCATATTTGCTACGCTGTGGTTGTTTATTGCAACAATATATTGTTGACATGTATATTAAAATTGAGACGGCGCGTCTTGATTTCCTCCGACTCCATCAAGAAACAATCAGAGCTGAATATTACCAAGGAATAATGGATAGTATTGTTGCAGGAGTATGGCATGGCTCAAATGTTGGACATCGATTTATTCTTCCTCCTTTTATCGGTGGACCACGAGATATGCGGCGAAGGTATCTTGATGCAATGGCCTTAGTTCAGCACTTTGGAAAACCTGATATTTTCTTAACTATGACGTGTAATCCATCATGGCCTGAAATTAAAGATGAATTACTTCCCCACGAAGAAGTGCAGAATACATCTGATCTTATAGCACGAGTTTTTCATGCAAAGCTAATGGAGTTGAAAACAGATATTGTGAACAAGAAATTATTTGGGGAAGTTGCTGCATATATCTATGTTATTGAATTCCAAAAGCGAGGCTTACCTCATGCTCATTTTCTTATTATCCTAGATTCATCCTCCAAAATTAGATCTCCCGATCAATATGATGACCATGTGCGTGCTGAAATACCTAATCAAGTAGATAACCAACATCTTTATGATGTTGTATTGAAGCATATGATGCATGGTCCATGTGGAAAGGAGAATCCCAGGAATGTATGCATGAAGGACGGAAGGTGTACAAAACGTTATCCACGTAGCTTTGCGAACACAACGACAAATAGTCAAAATTCCTATCCCATATACAGGCGCCGCGATGATGGAAAGCAGTTTACTGTCCGAGGGGTAAGAGTTGATAATAAATGGGTAATTCCATATAATCCGTATTTGCTAGCAAAATATGATTGCCATATCAATGTTGAGATTTGCTCGACAATTAAGGCAGTCAAGTATCTGTACAAATATGTGTACAAAGGCCACGATCGTGTGTCGTTCGCTGTAGGAAGTTCTGCAACAAACAACAATATTGCCAATGAGATTACAACTTTCCAAACAGCTCAATGGATATCACCGCCTGAAGCCGCATGGAGGATCTTTAGATTTCCTCTCAACAACATACATCCAAATGTTGTTTCACTGCAAATCCATCTACCAAATATGCAGACTGTAGTATTCCAATCGGAATCTAATTTGCAGAGTGTTGTAGATGATTCTGGAAGGAAAAGAACAATGCTTATTGAATTCTTTGCCCAGAATCGAGTTGAAAGCTTTGCACGTACATTATTATATCAAGAATTTCCTCGACATTATATGTGGCATTCAAAAAAGAATGAAAAGTTCTGGAAAAGACGCGAAGCAGGTGCTGCAATTGGTCGATTAGTTTACGCGAACCCAACAGAGGGCTAACGTTACTACTTGCGTCTCCTACTTGCAAACGTCCATGGATCTTTATCATTTGACAATTTGCTTACTGTCAACTACGTAAAATATAGCTCCTTCCAAGAAGTAGCATTTCACAGAGGTTTACTTGAATCCGATGACTCTATTGATCAATGTTTGCAAGAGGCAACTCGGATACAAATGCCGTCAGCATTGCGGCGATTGTTTGCAACTCTACTTGTGTATTGCAATCCTGAAAATCCCAGCTCACTGTGGAATAAATACTATACACAACTTTTTGAAGATTTCAGTCGCACGTTCCCTTCAAGTGCACAGAAAGTCCGCAAAATGACAGTAAAATGTATTCGCTACCTTGTTGAGTCAATGGGAAAGAGTTTCGAGATCTTCAATTTCAGAACACATGATTTAGTAGAGGACGAAGATGAGCACCGGATGAAAGAAATTGATGAAGAGCTACGTATTCCCATAAGGGAAGAAGAGATAAGTGTTGTTGATTTGTTAAATAAAGAACAAAAAAAGGCTTACAATATTATTTATGATAGAATATTGCACAATAAGCCAGCATCTTATTTTGTTGATGGCCCTGCTGGTACAGGTAAAACCTTCCTTTACTCAACATTGCTTGCCAATGTAAGAGCAAAGGATTTTATTGTTCTAGCAGTGGTAACTTCAGGGATTGTTGCATCAAGCATGGCTAGTGGAAGAACAGCAAATTCCCGTTTCAAAATTCCTCTAGATGTTGGAGATAATCAGAGCCCCAACATTTCAAAGTAGAGCGCACTTGCAGAACTCATTCGTATCTCGCGACTTATAATATGGGATGAAGCCTCAATGGCTAGACGACAGACTATAGAATATTTTGACCGGCTACTACAGGACATTTGTTCATCAAATCGACTATTCGGGGGGAAAACCATTGTATTTGGAGGTGATTTCAGACAGGTATTGCCAGTGATACCAAAAGGAAGCTTACGGGAGGTTATTGACACCAGCTTTGTCATGTCTCCTCTCTGGGAAAAGTTACGGAAAATCCGCTTGACTGAAAATATGAGGGCGATTCACGATCCAGCTTTTTGTGATTTCATATTAAACATCGGTAATGGGTCACCCCCTTTTGAAGATGGGAAGGACATAACATTTCCCTTGTCGTTCGTCGTCCCTTACAACAATGACCAGTCATCTATTTCTCTGTTGATTAGAAGTGTGTTTCCTGACGTGTCTAGAAACGATCAAAATGTTCTCCTTATGACGAAAAAAGCAATTTTAACTCCTAAGAATGAAGATACCGACAAAATCAACTCTATTATGGTGTTGCAACAACCAGGTGATGTATATGAATACAAGAGTTTTGATTCAGGAGTCGATGATTCAGCAGAGCAATACCCTCTTGAATTCCTCAATACTCTAAGCCCAGCAGGTCTTCCACCCCATCAACTACTTTTGAAGAAAAATAGTCCAGTTATTCTTCTACGCAACTTGGATCCAAGTTCTGGGTTATGCAATGGTACAAGGTTGATATGTAAGGCGTTCTATCCTAATGTTATTGATGCAGAAATTACTACTGGACATCACATAGGTGAACGTGTTTTCATACCACGTATACCACTAGAACCATCAATGGCAGATAAATACCCTTTCAGATTCAAGCGCAAACAATTTCCAGTTAAATTGAGTTTTGCGATGACAATAAACAAGTCTCAGGGACAAACGTTGGATCGAGTTGGCATATACTTACCACAACAAGTATTTTCTCATGGCCAGTTATATGTAGCTCTATCTCGTGCAAAAAAAGGAAGTGATGTTATATTATCTATAAAGCCAAAAACTTCAGCACCCGACAACTGGAGGCAAACAAAAAATATTGTTTGCTATGAAATATTGAAGCAAGCTGGCATTTTGTAGAATAATTATGCAGATACACTTGTTTTGTAAACTAAAGACCATGGAATATAGTTTCATACTTTTTTGTAGATATTATATACTATATTATGAATCATTATTAACTACACTTTTTTTGTACATTTTTTTCCTTACCTCTTCATAACTACTATCTGCTATAAAATAATGAAGCAAAATTATATCCTGTAGAAACATATGCCTACCATTTATGCAAAAACACATGTTTTGTATGGAAGAAAATAAATTATAGCTTGCATTATTCATTTTTTGTGTACATTTTGTCTACTAAATTAAGAATTGTACTTACGTACGCCTTTATTCATTTTTCGTATTAGGTACTTAAATTTGCTACATTTGACACGTTGTAAATTTTTAATATTCTATTGAGAAGATAGACTACAATTCGCGTAATTTTATTTCATGTACATTTTGTGTATTAAATTTCCATAAATGATTATAGTTTTGCTGAAAATATTTTTTCTCAGGACAAGAATAAGTAAAATAGGCATGGCTCTTCAAAGAATAACACTTGGCGATTTGACAGAGCAGAGCAGAAACTTCACAACGATAGCCACTTTAGTACGCAAACATCCTCCTACAACTTCTCGCAGTGGATCCGCAAAGTTGCAGCAACTTATACTTGAAAATGAAGAGGTACGTTTTTACAATATAAAATCATTCACCTACTTGGTATAATAATATAACGACTTCAAGTTTTTGTTAATCAGATGTATTCTTACATTTTTCTAAGCAGAATATACAGATGAAAGCTGTTGTATTTGGAGAAGATATTGAACTGTTCAAGGATATTCTTGTCCAAGGAAGGGAATATGAAATAACAAATCCCACAATCACCCGAATCCCGAAAATGTTTAGAAGGAATAACCAAATTTACCAAATGATAATTAACTCAAGAACACATATAAAAGCAATAGGAAATGCATCTGAAACATCATCATTTCTTGTGCCTCTTACTCCAGTTGCAAATTACATTGGTAGAAATGATCGAATAGGTACTACACTGACCCTAATTTCACATTAATGTCTAAAAATTTGGAAATTTCTAATTGAAAATTCTTTTGGCATTTAATTCTCTATATTGTTCTTTACTAGATATTATTGCTATAGCAATTCATGTGCATCCAAAAGATATGTTCCATAGACGAGACACAGGAATATCTTACCCAGTGCGCAGAATAGAATTGGTGGATTTTGAGTAAGAATTTTTCAAATAAATAATTCTATGCAACTTTGATTATAATATTGGTTATAACATAAAATTAGGTACTATGATAAAAATATTACGTTACAACCTGTCCAATTATAGGTATGGAACACATTAGTTGACAAAGAAGCTAAAGAAGTTGCTCAAATAGTACATTCCCTGCCTATTGTAGAAGTTTTACGAGTTAAAGCGTCTTCTTTCAAAGGTATGAAATACAAGTATATATATATGTAGGAATGTTTTTTCCTGTCTTTATTTATCATATAATATTATCTTGCAGGTGGAGTATTTAACACTACTTTCCCTTCTACAATTAAAATAAATCCCAACACTCCTGCTGCACAATTGCTTCGTGACTGGTAAATTATTCTACAAACTACTTGCAAATTATATATATATATATATATAATATATATATAATTATTATCTTAAATTGTAGGGCTGCAAACCATGCAGACGACATTGCTACTACACTAAGAAGATTCGTAACGGATCCAGGACAAAGTTCCCGACATATTGATTGGTCGATCCCAATTAATCTTATTCAAGACCAAAAGGTCTGTGAGAACTATAATAAATCACACCTATATCAATAACCTAATAAAATAATGACTCTTTAATACTAAACAAAATTTTTCACACCAGTCAGACACGACTGTGTGGATTGCAGGAAGAGTTACTAATATTACCAACAAGAATAGCGTCATATATACTGCTTGCAGCGTCTGTAACAGGAGAAGTGATGCTGCAAGAGATACTACTTTCACATGCACGTCTACTTCAAGGCCACATGTTGGAACATCTGAACCTCGGTTAGAAATCAAACGAACCCATAACATTAATACTATATATTTCACTCACAAATTTGCATAAAGTATTAACAACATTTGTAATTCAATATTAGGTGTGTTTTGCATCTTGATTTTGAAGATGCTAGCGGAAGCATACCAATTACCCTATTTGGCCATCTTGCTGAACAAGTTCTAAGTGCACATGCTCACAAAATGGCTACACTATCTTCACAGGTATTACTAACTTGAATTCTGTAATTATATAAAATGGTTAATATAAAGTTTAACATCAAAGTGTATTTTTAGGATCGAAGGTCTTTTATTGATAATCGCATAAGAGAACTCCATGACAAGTCCTTTAGAATTGAATTGACCATATACACACTTGGAGAAGATTCTCAGCAACAACGTTGGAAAGCTAAGCGCGTTGTGAGTGACGAATCTTGATTTAGAAATGTATGCCATACACTAGCCGTCATTGTCCTAAATAAATTTATATTGTTGTAGAATATGTTCAATTTTATCGAATTACTACCCTTATAAGATTTGTTTTTGCTTATCTTAAAGTATGTTAACGTGAACATGAATATTAACTTTGTTTAAAAGAAAGCCTTTCTTCAAAAAAAAAACTTCCCTATAACATATGAAATGTTTTTTCCCCTCTAAGAATCATCTCCTACTATGATACTAATATACAATATTCTCTTAAATATTGTAAGCAAATATTTATGAAGTTCTTTTTTCTGTAACTACTACTTCTTAATATTAAATGTCCTTGCATAAACGACGATACATTATGTACATGACATGTTTACTTTTACAAACCACATGTAATCATAATAATGTAATATCTTTTTATTTGACATGTAGTTTTAAAGACGTCTACCTTCAGACACGTAACCCAAATGCATTCACATAAAACCACACATATACTGTTGTCTCACAACAAAATACTATTGTCTACATGACACGTATACTGTTAAAAACAACACGTAGTCCTATTGATACAATATCAACTTATTTGACACGTATTTTACAATGCACCAACCTTTAGATACGTATATGAAATGCATACTTATCATGTATACATTTAATAGTCCTATAACTTCTCTATAAATATGATAGCTCAATACATATTTTTACAATATACACTTACTAATCCTCAATGGAAGAACCGCGTCGAATAATAGAAGTAAACATCAAAATAATATTGTACGATGTACTAACGCAATTAGGATTGCCAAAAGCAGAGTATGGAATTCATGCGGTAACAGATGATGAGATGAGAGCATATATCGATATACATGGTATTCCTAATACCTCAAGTGCTGTGAGGTTTATTGGAACGCCAGCTACTCGACTTGGTGCCTCACAACAAAATGCTGCTAGACAGGCCATCAAATTTCTCCAACAAATATACAACATCGACGTTGGAGATTATAATTATTACCAGCTAAAACTAGAAGAGCAAAATAATGAGCAACTGCTGCAGCAAATATCAACCAACTTGAGTAAACTTACACTGTAAATATGTTTAGAAATGTCTGTTTTATTATACTATATTATTCAATTTCATATGTAATGTTCTCTTTTAATATATTGTAAATTATTGTACGCAAAATAAAAAACTTTCGAGTATTTATATGATATATTAGTATAATTTTATATTTAACACACAAATAACCATAATAAGTCATGTTGGCTGCCGCGTGCGTAGCACGCGGTGGTCCAACTAGTAAGAATAAAAGAGATAACGTGTGTTTTGATAAAATCTGGTAAAATTACCAAATTAGGTAGTGAGTCTCATCTATTTTATATTAGATTTTGAAAAGAGTGTACCTCATACAAAATACAAAAGTAGAAAGGAAACAAAAGTATAAGAATATGAAAAAAAGTTTTATATAAAATGTTTGTTTTTTACATTCATTTTTGTATGTATTATATATTTGATGGTTTAATTTCGCAATTGGTTATTTTAATTTTTAATATCTGATTGTGAATTTTTAGATATTTAGAGGTTTTAATATTAGAGTTGCATATGTTGTGAATTGAGTTCTTAATTTCTACCATTATTGTTAACACTATTTACTTGATTATAAGATGAAGTATAATAATTAATCTAAATTATCAAAACTAAAATGATAAACTAGCATGGGATCATTACTAACAGAATGATGAAGTAGTGGTGCATCGTTTGTACAATCGTTCTACATGTGTTGAAAGAGACCTTATTGGCGGTTGAATTATTAGATACCAGAGTGGGATTGTGGCGTGAAGTTGAATTTTAGGAGGTAGATGAAAATGATGAAATTTGCCTAATAGTTAGAAATTAAGATATGAACACCAACATAAATCATAAAAATGACAGTTTTGTCTATCACTAGTAGAGAAATGTCTATTTGCTGCGGGTTTTTTAGTTTCAAATGTTACGGTTATTGATACGACAAATGCTATGGTTTTTTAGACGCAGCAATAAAAACAACAACTGTTGCGGTTTTTAGAAAAATCGCAGCAAATATATCTATTAATTGCTGCGGTTTTACCAAAAAACCGCAACATATATTTTTAAAAAATAAAAAAATTTTAATTTTTTTAGCATTATTTGCTGCAGTTTTTTGGAAAAAACGCAGCAAATAATAGATATATTTGCTACGGTTTATCTAATAACCGCAACATTTAATTGATTTTATTATTTTTTATTCTGAAATTTATATGTACAGCGGTTTTCTAATATAACCACAACACATATTAATTAATTGCTATGGTTTTTCCAAAAAACCGCAACAATTGACGGTTTCTAGAACAAAAAAAATTAATAGGTCATTTTATGTGTTAATTTACATACATATAAAAATATATTATTAATAATTAATATCTCTCAAAATTATTATATTTGCAAATCTAATTGTTATATACTATTACAACACAACACATTTAATCAAGAATATAATCTGATCTAAGTTAAGAATATCATGCATTATGTGTTAAATAATATGTCATAAAAGATAAGAAAAGCTAAAAAATGATCAACTGTGAAGCATATAAATCCAAAATTCTACTTTGACCACTCGTTTTGGCACGCAAAATTGCGATCTACAATATTTTACACTCAAAATAAACAACCAATTAATTCTTCATAAATTTCGGGTGATATTCCAAGGTTTCGGAGAGGCATATCTCTTAGCCTAGTGGTCCGAATGGTGTAATTTTTTTTTTGAAATCCCCTATTTTTAGAGGTACTACATAGCTATGTTACCCTTTAGCAGCCTTGGTGACGTATTATTTGAGATATTAAAAAAAAACTTTGAGAAACCATAAAATTGGCTACGAGACTCCGAATGGGGCTTATAATATGTCTAACTTGTGTATTTTTTTGAGATCTACAGGGGGCAAATCCCCCTAAACACCCTATAATCCATGAAATTCTATTTTTAAGGGTTATTCCTTCATAAACACAACATATAACATGCAGATCTAAACATATAAGAGTTTTTCATCTTCACATTTATATATTAACAAATTATGAAAAAAAAATTAAAAAATATATATACTAGGGTTCAAGGCATATATAAACCGTTAGAATTTGAATTTTAGAGTATGTAGACTTCTTCAAAATGGGAGAGATGAGTAAGCTTCAAAATGCTTCACTACGCCTTATCCATAGAGGCACGAGTGGGAGGGAGGAGTAGGTTTCAACTTGCGTGAGGAAGAAAGTTAGGTAGTGGGTGTTTTAAGGTATATTATAGAGACAAAAAAGGGGATATTAAGTTATGGGATTAGGGCTAGCTAGAGAATACGAAGGTTAGTAGAGTTAGATTTTTTTCGAGCGCTGAAGTGTTGGGAGTCTGGAAAAGCCTTTTCGCGTTTTGAAATGGCCTGGAAAAGAAAAGAATGGGTTTATATATTAATGAACAAATGCTGCGGTTATTTAAAAAACCGCAGCACTTGTTCATTAATATATTAACATTTCTAGGCCATGAATATTTGTTGCGATTATTTAAAAAACCGCACCACTTGTGTTATAAGTGTTGCGGTTTTTTAAATAACCGCAACAAATATTCATGGATATATTTACATTTTTCAGGCCATTAATAAGTGATGCGGTTATTTAAATAACCATAACACTTATAACACAAGTGCTTGCAGCACTTATGACCATGATATTTTTTCAGAATTCTTTTTTCCATGGCATTTCATAACGGAAATAAATGCTACATTTTTTTTAAATAACCGCAACACTTGTTGTTATAAGTGTTGCGGTTATTTAAATAACCACAACATTTAGGTTTATGCGCTTCGAAATGTATTTGACCGCAACAATTTAGACGAAGTAATTGAAGTGTTTTCTACTAGTGTATCTTAGAAAAGAGGTTCATGGATACAAGATTGTGGTGGCAATACTTTATTTTCTTATAGTTATTTTTTAAGTTTTAACATAGGTGAAATGATGTGAAGAGAGGGAGGTTTATTTTTAAAAATTTAAGAATAAATAAATTGTTTATGAGAGGTCAAAATGCTTGATTTAGGATTTGAAGGTCTCACATTAACCTTTACTATTAAATAATAATATAATAACTAATATGTGTTAGTGCTAATTTAATGTATGAAAAGTCACTAAAATTATTAATTTAATAAATTTATAATAACTACTTTGAATAAAAGGTTTGATAATTGGCATTAACACAAAGTTTTGCCTTATACTGTATTATGGACAAACCTGAGTCTTATAAGTAAAGTTGAAGAAAATGTGATGATTAACAAAAAAAATTGGCATAATTATATAGTCATATAGATATCCTAAATATAATTCACAAACACAATCAGACCCTATATATTTACTCCACAATATTTTTCATAAACATCCAAATCATCTAATTCCATATTGTCTTTCTCTCAAAAAATTTCAATAAAATTATGCCTAATCTTTTTGAAATTCTTACCAAACTAAAACTCTCCTAATATTAGACGTTGTGTGTTATTTGAATTTCTCTGCCTTCATAGTCCTTCATTATTCTTTCTTATTCTTCTGATTTTATTGAAACATAGCCAATTCGCTAATTTTTTAGTAGCCTACTTTTTCATAGAGTTTATTTTGATTTTGTTGCCTCATTATGTTCATCAAATCTAATCTAGAGTTAGACTATTTATTGCATGGAGTCAGAGATAGTAAGTGTGGTCTCATTGTTTTTTTTTTCTTTTGAATTTTGTATGGTCATTCAATCCAAGTGCCCTTAATATTTTTCACTCATTCATTATGTACTTTGTCAAACTAATCTATGTTTAGTCATCTTTCTTTTTTATGCATTCAATCTAATTCTCTTATCTTGTTCTCTCTTACCATCTAGAACCTTTATCTCTCTTAAAACCAAATATATATATATATATATATATATATATATATATATATATATATATATATATATATATATATATATATATAATCAAATATCATTTAAAAAATATCAAAAGTATGTTTTGGTACATAGAGTCCAAAAGTATCAATTTTCACAATGTAGTGCACTTTTAATCATCATAAGAAAAAGTTAAGATTAGTAATATGGAAAAATGCTACTAATATAATAGGGACCACGAGGCAGATGACTTGGCTTACATTTGTTGGATAACCCTTTATGATATCTTAAGATTTAACTCTTCTTGATCATATAACATTTCCAAAAATTATTGCAATAGAAAAATAGATCTAAAGATTAAAAAAAAATAGCAGAAGAATTCAAGGCACCACCAACATAACATCTCAAAGAGGTCGGGAACCACCGATAATCTTTCCTAACACTTATGATGGAGGAAAAGTATGAAGGTTTAATTCTTACATCCATCAAGCGAATAAAAAAAGAAAAAGAAAACTCAATATAGTGATAAATCAAACAAAAAATTCAAATTAGAAAAAAGAAATACACTTAGAATTTTACTGATAAATTTAACTAAGACATGGTTGAAATCTCCAACTACCTACAAATTGGATGTGTTTTTACTTCTGCATTTATGCCTTAATTAAAACTTGTTTAATTAACCGCCTATTTTTATATCTTACTTGCTTGATAAATAAACTTCAAATATAATTGCTACATAAATAATTGTTTCTCTCCCTTTTATTAAGATGAAAGATAACAATGGGTTATTGATAGTATTATTATTGATTAGTAGTTTTCTAACTTCCTAATCAACCAACCTCTTTAAAATAAATAAAAAATTAAAACTAAAGTGTAACCCATGTATCTTCATTAAATATAATGTTGGATTTCTATTTTGGATGAGATATGTCAAGTTTCAAACCTCACCATAAGATGAATACAAAGTACCACCTACCAAGTAGTATCTAATGAAGGGTACTTATATATTCTAACAAAAAAAATGTTCTTAATCTAGTACAATGAAAGGTTGCATTGCCATGAACAAATGTAATGACAAACCACTTAAAAGTTAAAACATTGTTGTAATTAGAATTTGAAGCGATTCAAGTCGAGCTTTGATCTATTCGAATTGTGCTTCATACAGATTATAGGTGCTTCAATCCTTCTCGAGTTCAAACTAGCATTAAAGGCTTGCAAATTTTTTGTTTACAAACCAAGCTCAAGTATGAGACTGAACTAGTTTCAATTTTCAAACAAGTTTTGGCATTCCATCAACTTATATAAAAGCAACTAACGTGGAC
This sequence comes from Dysphania ambrosioides, assembly GCA_026401315.1. NCBI lineage: Eukaryota > Viridiplantae > Streptophyta > Magnoliopsida > Caryophyllales > Amaranthaceae > Dysphania > Dysphania ambrosioides. Next base: position 6,998,759 of record CM048667.1, read on the forward strand.
GACTAGGTGCACAAAATGAGGCATTCCAAAGCAAAGTATATCCTTGATTGCCAAAGAGTGCAATATATTGTAGCCTCCAACTAGAAGAATATAATGTCTGAAAATCTTGGACAATGTTTTTATCGATTAAGTTGTTAAAGAACCAACAAAATTTTCTTCAATCAAGACCAAAAGTATTACACAATTTATTCCCAAACAATAACAATTTGGATGAACTCACGCAAGTTGGTGGATTTGGGTGGTGGGGAACTCAACTTTTTTTGATTTGGATTGGAGTTAACTTTCTCAAAGGGTTTGGGTCATGAATTGGATTGGAGTACCCTGACAGTATTTCCCGCCTCTAAGATCCCTTCATTACCAAGTTTTATAAAAAAATTTAAATGTGAATTCATTTGTTATATTTGGGACTTTTTAAGTTCACCTTAAAAATATAATACTTCATCTAAATAAGTTAAAATCCTAAAAAAATCTATGATAAGTAGAATTCATTTTCATTAATAAAAAACTCTTATTAACTAGTAAAAATGAACTTTAATGTAATTAAAATTGGTTTTGATTAGTAAAAATTAATTTTAACGAAAAAAGAATTAGTTTATTCATTTAGTAAAATCAATTATTAATGAGGAAAAATAATTAAGTTTAATAAAATTTAGGTGAGTTGAACATCTATAACTATTACTAAAACAAAACATTTGCTGATGTCATATTTAATACGTGTCACGCTATTATTAAAAAAATTTCCGCCGTTTTTTAAAAGATGATGCCATCTATTTTTTTTTTACTTTATATTAATATTAGATTGAAAAATATTATACATAGAAAATTGTATGACTTTAAAACTCCCTTTTCTTCTTTTTATTTCATGTTTCATATCTACCTTTTTCTATAATAATTTTTTCATCTAATATGATAAAAAGTATTATCCCAATTAAATTTTTTACAATAATTCTATATAACCTATAAGTTTTCACCAATAAATAAAAATTTTCTTATAATTAAAATTGTATGACTTACCTAGTAATCTTACTAAATCAACTTGATATATGGTACAAGCTTTGTTCATTTATTTAATGATCATGATTGGACCAAGCTTTGAGTGACCTTATTCCCAATCAATTAACAAATATTTTGGCTTAATTGCAACTCTACTTAATGTTACGTTGATGAAGGGAGTTGTGAAGGTATCAATTGTAACTATGTCGACGTGGGTATCGATTATAACTATTGACTTTTTTTAATAAGTTAAGACTAGATCTATTCAAATGGGAGGGGCCCATTAAATGCCTTTGATCGGCCGGTTTATAAAAGGATCTAATCAATTATGTGCTTAATTGGGTCATTCTCTTTAAGGGTTATATTTTATTGAGTCTTTAATGAGTTAAGTCGGGTCAATAATGAGTCAGTAGTTTCTAAGACTTTTAAACACTATCAGATAATGAATATTTTCCATTTGCTTGTTAATGATCAACTGCCAAATATTAGAGATGATACATGCAGACTATCACCCTCCATAAATAAAACTATACACTCTTTAAATCAGCCCGACTCGATCTGTTTTGTATCTTATTTAGCCTAACCCGACTCGACCCATTTTTTTCTTCTTTGATCTAGCCGACCCTTTTTGCATATGGCCCATTCCGATCCTAACTCGACCCAATACACAGATCTAGTTAAAACCCTATTCATTTTACTCTAAAAAATTATCAAACAAGATTTAATTTAATCAGTAAAAATAAACAGCAATAAACTAGTAAAAAAAAAGTTTCAACCAAAAACTTTAATTTCACGCACTGATTAGCCTTAAAAAATAATTCATCAATATAATCAATTTTAATCAATTATAATTAATAAAATAAGTTCAAAACAGTAAAAAAAATCATCAATAAATCAGTAATTTGAATTTCAATCAATAAAAATCAGTTTTATTTCGTAAAATAAATGTATGAAAACTATTTATAAACCCATTTTGTAGTTACAAGGTAAAACAAATTAACCCTATCCTTTGCCTTCTTATGTTATTCCATGTGACTTGTCTCGTTTGTCCAGATGCCGGCCTTGCCGCTCCGTCTTCTTAGTTCTTGGCATCGGTTCATTTACACATTACTACATTTTTGATATAATGCAACGGTATAAAAAAAACTAATACAACAGCCTTTTTGTTACCGTTGCATTAGACAAGGCTAATACAACGACACCAAATTCATTATATCAATAAGTGGGCTAATTCAACAGTTTTAAAAATAGGCATGCTAATCCAACGGCACATACGTTCCAACGGCCAAATTATCTAATCCAACAACAATAATCTAATCCAACGGACAACTACTCTAATCCAACGGCCCTAACGCGAAAATGAAAATTTCATATTTTTACTTCCCTCCCCCAACCGATATTCCCCAAATACAACTACTCTTCCCTACTTCCCACACACGTATGAACCCCGACCAATTCCTTCTGCTTACCAACTTCCCAGCTTCAATCCCTCACACATTCTTCCCCAATTCAACTACTTCCCACGCATGTTCTTGCCAACTTCATTCACAAACACCCCCTTTTCTTCTTGATTCACGATTCGGCAATGAAGTTGGTAGGCACGCGAAGGTGGTTAAGGTGGTGCAGTGGCTAATTGCTCGAGTCTTGCATGTGGTTGATTGCTCGAATCTTTTAAGGTATACCTCAATTTGCTTGAATATATTAGGTATTTGTGTTTAGGGTTTGGTTTTAATTTGGGGATGTAGATTGACACAATTGGATTTTCTCTTTAGACTGTTGTTTACTTTGTGATACTAATATAGGTACTTCTATTTGACTCAATCACTGTCTACTATGTACTTTAATTGTGCAAGTCAATGAATGATGCTATATCTTTGAGTTACCGTGCTATATCTTCTATTTCCGTGGTAGAGTGTGTAAGGTGTTGGGATGAATAAGTGAACTTGGTTGTTGAGGCGATCGTGGTAAGAATTTGTTGGCTGTAAGATGAGAAAATAGCATCATGTTACTCTTTGGTCAATCAATACGAGAATGCTACTAGAACGGAATTAGCCGTTGGATTAGATTGAAAATGTAGTAGTGACATGGCGCGAATTCGTGAACTTTACCCCTTACTGCTCAGCCCTTTTCTAATTCAAAGATTTTCATGGTAATTTTACCAATTATATTTCCAAATCTTATTTTGCTAATTTGATCATACAAATTTACGATGTTACAATTATGTTTATGTTACGTTTATTGTGAAAATCGATCAAACCAAACATATTTGATTTTCACAATTACTCTAAAACATTGGAGCTATGAATAATAGTTTCCGTCTAGAATTAATAGTCAAGTTAATAGTGTAACTTGAATTAACAATATGACAAATTCTACCCGAATTTCATTAAGTGTGGATGCCAAAGACTTAATCTTAAACCTCGACTATATCATTAGTTATATGTGACATTCTTTAGACCTAAAAAATAACTTAATTATAAGGGAATGTGTGTTTTCTTTTTTTCCTCAATTTTTTAGACCTTCATTGAATGTTCAAAACTTTAGCATGAAATAATAATTTGTGGTTCAATTGAGTTTTAAGACTTTTAACAGATGAGTAATGCTACAACAAAAACGTGATATGATGTTGTAGCAAGATGAATGCTCTGTTTAGTAGGGTGTAAAATATTTTCCCTGAAAACTGTTTTCCCATTTTACACTATTTAGTTTGGAGTAAAATATAGGATGTAAAACTTGGAATATAAATTCATTTTACACCATATTGAAAACATTTATCTCCAAAACTGGGAGTAAAACAATTTATCATCCATTCACTCTAAAAAAATATCAACTAACAAACAAGTCACTCATTACCAACCCATGCATAGAGGTGGGCACGGGTCGTGCCATACCCATCATGGACCGTGCCAGCTCGTGTCTCGCCTCTTGTCGAGTCATGCCTAATTGTGGTCGTGTCGCGCTGTGTCATGCTACCTTTCCCTAAAACTTGGCCAATGGCCTAGCACTACCCACGTGATTGGCGTACCGTGTCTTGTCTTGAGCTGGCCTAATTTTTTCAACAAAAAATAAAAATAAAGTATACAATAGAATTGAAAAAAATAATTTTAGATAATATAAATTACATTATAAGATTATAATAATATTAAAAATAATAATAATAATATTAATTGTATTAAATAGTACTAAATAATAGCGTGCTTCGGGTCATGCCTCGTGCCAAATTGGCTTGCCGCTCGCGTGCTTGCGCCTAAGTTTTTTTTGCTGATCGCGGTCTGGCTTGCGCCCCACTCTACAGACAGCGTGCCGTGTCGTGCCACAACCATGCTTGTGTCGTATTGTGCCAAAAACATGCCTACTCGGTTTAACACATGCCTAGCTTTACTCACACATTCTTCATTTCTTATCTTCTCAGTAGTCTCTCTCTTCTCCACACTTTCTCTCTCTTAAAAATTGGGGTAAAATTCCACAATTTCTTTTCATCTTCTTAGAATATCATCAATTCAGTATTTTTTCTTTTAATCTCATGTCTTGATTAATAAATTATCTAACTATATCATGAATTTGAACAAATTTTTCCATGTTAGTCAAAAATAAAAAAAAAAACCCTAAATTTCCCCCCGATTTGATTGAATCATAAAATTTCTCATGAAATATAGGCAATTAACTGTTTATTTTAAATTATAGTAGATATATTCTTTCTATTAGAATTTAAAATGTAAAGTACAAACTATTATATTACAATCAGTTGGTTGGTTTGCCTATTTAATTGGTTTGCTTATTCGATTCCGAATACTTGTTTATAGTTAGTTTAAGATCTTTTTATAATGTTGAACCAAATTTTTTAGGGTTCACTACTTTTATGGCGATATTCTATATAATGTAATATGTTATTACTTGATCAGAGAAATATATTATAGCTTTTATAAAAAAAATATTTATTATAGCAAGACAAATTTAGCTAATGACATACAATTAGAAAATATAACGCAAAAAGAGTTAAAAAATGACAAGAGAATACAATTAGAAAAGTTAATAGAAGTAATTGATTTTTCAGTTCAACTAAACAAAGGAAATATGTTTAAATGTAAAATCATTTTCCATGCAATTAAACAACGAAAAAGTTCTATGAAAATGAGTTTTTCGTTGTAAAAGGTTTTCCATGGAAAACCATTTTCAGTTGAAAACATTTTATGCCCTACTAAACGGAGCTGAAGTTTCTAGTGAATGGTACTTTAGAGTAAGTTGTAGTATGAAATGAAAGTGTAAAGCATCATGTAACAAACTAGCAATGCAAAAGGAGGGTTTTATCATTGTAAAATTTCTAGAAGATGTAGCAAAAAGTTATTTTGTTTATTTATGTACATGATCCAATTTGTTGATATTTAGTCATAAGATATAGTTTGTTAGTCTTGAGAGTCTTGAGAGTCTTGTAATCGTGAGTCTTCGGACTCTTGGAAGTCATGTATATATATAGTCTTTGTTAATCAATTGAAAGATACAAATTTCTCTTCCTAATCATTGTTGAGAGTTTAGCAATAAGGGATAGTCTTCGTCAAGGTGTTTTGTTGAGTCCTGGGAAGGATTTGTGCTTGACAGCATATTGTGATAGTGACTGGGCAGCATGTCCGTTGACTCGGCGTTCTTTGACTGGTTATTTGGTATTTCAAAAACAACAAACTGTATCTTGTTTTTTCGCTAAGTATTGTGCTATGGTTGTTTTGACTAGTGAGTTGAAATGGTTGAAATTTTGTTATTTTCTTTTGGTATTCTGCATCCCAAGCCTATGAAGTTGTATTATGATAGTCAATCTGCTCTTCATATTACTTAAAATCCAGTCTTTCATGATTGTACGAAGCACATAGAGGCTGATTTTCATTTGTTCATGATGAGTTAGTACCTGGGAATCTGGCTACAACTTATGTTTCTACCAACCATCAGTTAGTGGATGTTTTAAAAAAGGCTCTAAAGAAAAGAAAATTTATTTTTTTACTTCACAAGTTAGGCATACGTAATTACGTGCTCCAAATTGAGGGGGAGTGTTTGGATAGATTTAGGATTTAGATATATTTAGTCATAAGATAAAGTTTGTTAGTCTTGGGTAGTGATGGCCACGGGATCGGTCCGGGCGGGCTGGGCCAACCATCGGGCCGGGTTGGGAGGGGAAGGACCGATACCGGTCTAGGGGGTGGGCCGGTCCGGGCTGGGTTTGGGGTCGGAAAATTGGATTCATACTGAATCGAAACTTGAATCACGAACCGAATCGAATTCACGAATCAAACCAAGTTCACATATCAAATCGAACTCACGATCCGAATCAAACTGAATTTCACATAGAGACATTTAGAAATTAGAAGAAAGGAATTATTTCGAAAGTAATTAAACGTTTATATTCACGTATCACATAATGACATTCATTGTACAGTAATTGGACTCTGTACCTGGGTACACAGTGAGCATCGTGCACCCGGTACAAAACGCACGGATATTACACATAAAACGCAAGCAAATTGACACGTTAGCATAGGCAATGAACATCCGGGTGTAATGCAATGAAAATTGGTAGTTTCAAAAATTTTCCACACTAAGTGCAATGATTACGGTTGGATTTCTCACGCAACATGACTATTTTGATTTCCCATGCAACTCGTTCCCTAGTACTCAATAATATTTTCTCTTTTTTGCCTTTGAAGTGTATGTTCAATACCTTTGAACGTGATGTTAACTGCCTTTGAACATGATGTTCATTGCCTATGAACGCAATGTCCATTGCCTATGAACGTAATGTTCATTGCCTTTGAACGTAATGTTCATTGCCTTTGAATGTAATTTTTAATGTTCATTTTAATAAATATGTGTACAGTGCGTGTACATACCCAATGCAAAAGTTCTGATTTGAAAATAATATTACAAAGTTATCTGTACGTTTCTTTTCCCAATGCACAAATTACGAAGCATTGAACATGACTATTTCGATTTCCCATGCAACACGTTCCTCAGTACTCAGTAATAATTTTTTTTTCCTTTGAAGTGTATGTTCAGTGCCTTTAAACATAATGCTCAGTGCCTTTGAACATGATGTTCATTGCATGTGAATGTAAATTCCATTACATTTGAACGTGATGTTAATTGCTTTTGAACGTAATGTCCATTGCCTTTGAACGTAATGTTTAATGTTTATTTTAATAAATATGTATCTAGCTTGATATAACATGTTCATTGTTATAATATACGATGTTCAGTTAAGAAATATATAATGATTAGTAGTATCATATATAATGTTCATTTTCATAGTTTGTGTACATTACGTGACCTATTCCCAATGCAAAAAGATTAGATTTTTAATAAACCTTGAGACATGTACTACTCCCACTCTGCAAAAATACTTTTACTTTTCCCGATTACGAAGTTACTTGCATGGAGACTAATGAACATCAAATATCCCTAAGTTCATTGTCTGCTAAATGAATGTTTATTCATTTTCATTTTCTGTAACAATGCTGCATTTTATATTCAATGTTTGTGGGTTTTGGCTCGGATGCACGATGCTCACTGTGCACCCGGGTCCATAGTCTCATTTGCGTTCGTTGTAAACTTTTATTTTCGACTAATCATATTCATTTTTCATTTCTTTTGTCTATATATTTTCATTTTTCACTACATATTTACATAAATTACATATATTACATATAATCACAAAAAGACATAATCATATTCGATTCATATAAACTAAATTATATTCAATCAAACTAACATTCATTGATTCATATAACTAAACTATATTCAACTAAACTTACATTATTCATATAAACTAAACTATATTCAACTAAATTAAAATTTATTGACTCATTTAAATTAAACTATATTCAACTAAACTAACATTCATATAAACTAAACTATATTCAACGAAACTAATATTCATTGATTCATATAAACTAAACTATACAATTCAACTAAATTAGCATTTATTGATTCATATAAACTAAATTATATTCAACTAAATTAACATTCATGTAAACAAAATAATATTTATCAAAATTAACATTCATTAATTCATATAAACTAAACTATAATTAACTAAACTACCATTCATTGATTCATATAAATTAAACTATATATAATTCAACTAAACTGACATTCATTGATTCATATAAACTAAACTATATTCAACTAAACTAACATTTATATAAACTAAACTATACACAATTAAACTAACATTCATATATAACTAAACTAATATTCATTGAGTCATATAAACTAAACTAAATTTAGCAATACTAACATTCATTGACTCATATAAACTAAACTAACATTCTTATAAACTAAACTATATTCAACTAAACTAATATTCATTGATTCATATGAATTAAACTAAAGTATATTCAAATAAACTAACATTCATATAAATTAAACTATATGCAAATCAAATAATATTCATATAAATTAATTTATGTTCAACTAAGATAACATTTATATAAATTAAAATGCATTTAAATAAACTAAATATTACAAAACTAGAAGATTTAGGCGAGCCGAATAGGTCAGGCCAGGCCGGTTCAACGGGTCGAATCGAGCTGGTTCAATGGGCGGGTCCGGTTTGAATCATGGGCCGAGTCGAATTTTTTCTCAAACCGAATTGAATAGGGTATGGGATAGGGAATTTGGATTCGGATTCAGCCCATATATTTTGCCAGGCTGAACTGGCCTAGTGACCACCTCTAGTTTTGTAACCGTGAGTCTTGGGACTCTTGGAAGTCATATATATAGTCTTTGTTAATCAATGGAAAGATATAGATTTCTCTTCCTAATCATTGTTGAGAGTTTAGCAATGGAAGTAGGTGGTAATATCTAAAGTTAACAAGGAATTGGTTCACACACTTGCATTTGAAGCAATGTTCAACAATTTCCAGTTGATTTCTTTCATGAACTAGAAATTCAGTAGGATTAATTAATGCTTTGCCAGTTTTTAGGTAATGATGTAGTCTTGATTGATGTACATACTGCGAGTCTGTGAGTCGTCTTCGTCTGTTGACTGTTGTGTATCTTAATATTACATTTTGCTGTAGAATAGGTGTACAATAGGAGAAAGCACGCAGGAACTGCCCCTTGCAAGTCTAAATGGAGAGGAGTTCTTCGTATTTTCTTAGAAATTTGGATGGTTGACTTTAGGTGATTCAACCTACATGCAAGTAGTTTGTAGTATTTGTTTTTCTAGTACTACCTTCTGCCATCTAAAAACTGGATAAAGCTAAGAGAGCAAAGAACTAAGCCATTCTGAGGTGTATGAAACTTTTGATGATAATAATCTTCACATCTATATAAAAGTTTACTGCTACTTACATCAAAAAAGGTTAATAAAAAAAAATTCCGGTGGCTTATACATATGCTTAATGTATCTCAAACAATTGAACAATGAATGAATTTCTGTAATATTTAACTGTTTAGTGAGTAGTCCTATCTAGTTTTTCATCCAGAAGCATATGTTCTTCCACTTGATATAGCTAAAGAATGGTTTTTCAGCAACAGGTATGAACTTGACGAGCCATCCGAGAGGCCAGGAAACTGCTGCAATGCCTATACAAGCACCCCATTGTCCCCAATTCAATCTTTCTGTGTTGGCAAATTTCTTGAAGAATTCAACCATAACTACCTGGAGGATAATGGTTATGCTGATGATAGCCAAGAACAGCTTGTTCTTGTGTATCCCTTCAAAGATATTCTTCTTCTCCAGCTTCCTTGCATTAAATTCGTTAAATACCTGACATAACACGAAGGTGTTGAATAGTATGGTATCCTTCACCTTGGTCCCTACACCAAAGATCGATTCTCCCTTGAATTGCAAGGTCAAGAGGACAGCTATCTGGTATAGGGCTTGAGACATCAGGTTTCTCCACATCACATTGGTGATTAGTGGCTCCGTTCTTCCTACAGGTGCCTTGTCCATCAATTCTTTTGATGGCTTCTCCGTTGCAAGAGCTAAGGCGCCTAAGGTGTCCATAATCAGGTTGACCCACAGGAGTTGAACCGCGGTTAGTGGCACCTCACCTGCTGAAACTGCTGCTACAAAGTTTATTGTCAGAGCAGCAACATTTACAGTAAGCTGAAATTGGATGAACTTCTGGATGTTGTTGTAGACGCATCTACCCCAATTTAATACTGTTGCTACTGAAGCGAAATTATCATCCAGGATGACTATATCTGAGCTCTCCTTGGCAACTTCGGTCCCTTGAATCCCCATGGAGAGCCCAATATCCGCCTCTTTCAGAGCTGGTGCATCGTTTGTGCCATCTCCGGTCACTGCAACCACATGACCTTTCTGTTTAAGACATTGAACCATAAGAAGCTTATCAAAAGGTGAAGATCTTGCCATGACGCGTATTTTGTCCACTTTTTCTCTCCTTTCTTGGTCTGTGTAGTTACGAAATTCTGGACCTTCAACAACAGCACTGTTAACATCGTCACCTGGCTGTAAGATTCCACATTCCACGGCTATTGCCCTTGCAGTGAAAACATTGTCTCCTGTGATCATCTTGATGTTTACTCCTGCATCTTGGCAATCTTGGACTGCTTTCTTTACCCCAGGTCTACAAGGGTCCTTGAGACCCACCATTCCAAGCAAGGTTAGACTATCATCAGTGAGCTTTTCCTGTGCCATTGCATCACCCTCCTCTAAGACTACTTGTTTTTGTGCAAAGGCAATGCATCTGAGGCTGCTAGCTGCCATGCCTTGAATTATCTTCTTGAAAGTTTCCTTTGTATCACCATCCAAAAAATTCACGTTTCCCGATACATCATAGTAATGTGTGCATTTTTCTAGAATCATCTCTGCCGCACCTTTCCAGTGTGCGTGAACTTTATTGTCTTCCTTTGTCTTGATTAGTACTCCACTTCTTTTCTTTTGTGAATTAAAGGCTACCACATGCAGGATGTCACAACCCTGGTTGAGCTTCTGCATGTCCATGTTGAACTCGGAGACAGCCCATGAAAGAAGAGCCTTCTCGGTTGGGCTGCCTGAGAATTCATAATCAGAGTTAGAAGAACCCTTATAGACAGTACCTGTAGTATTGAGCCCAGCGCCTTGTTGGATGTATGCTTGTAGATTAGAAGAAATCTCAGAGGCTGTTTCCTGTTCCACAAGATTCTGGCCCAACCAGAATTTGGTGACCTTCATCTGATTCTGGGTGAGAGTGCCTGTTTTGTCTGTACAAATGGTGGTGGCGGATCCCATAGTCTCACATGCTGAGAGTTTACGGACCATGGCCTGATCTGCCATCATTCTCTTCATGGAATAAGCAAGTGTGAGGGTGACAGCCAATGGCAACCCCTCAGGAATTGCTACTACAACTATTGTAACAGCAGCAGCAACAATTCTGACTACTGCGTTGAGTATATCGTTAACGCTCGTTCTGGTTCCGTTGAATTCTCTTCTGCCATTCTCATCATTTGTATGCCCTGTGAAGTATCGAACCAGCAATACTACAAGTACAAGGAAAGCCACTGCCAAACCAAGCTTACCTATAGAAGAAGTTAGCTTGTTTAGCCGAACTTGTAGTGGTGTTTGCTCATCTGAGTTGCTGCTCGCAGAACTCATCAGTTCACCCCAAAATGTGTTCATACCTACCGAGGTCACAAGCATCTTGCCGTAACCATCAGCAACTTTAGTACCTGAGACCAAAAATGGGTGTTGAGTTTTGTCAATGCCCACATGGTCACTCTCCCCTGTCATGCTAGACTCATCAATCTGTAATGAATGGCCGTCGATGAACAGTCCATCGGCTGGTACTTGATCTCCGATTTTCAAGCACACAACGTCTCCCACAGCAACCTCATAGATTGAAACATGTTGCCGCCGCCCACCCCTGACGACATCTACTTTGATGTTGTTGCTTTGTTTGGATAGCTTCTCAAACTGTTTACTTTGTCTAAAATTACTCAGAGATGAGACAATGATGACAAGGAAAACAGCCACAAATATGCTTCCTCCATCATACCATCCTTCTTTTGGCCCTTTCTGCTTGATACCAAAACCAAGTGAAAGAGCAGCACAAAACAGAAGAACAAGAATGGTGAAGTCTTTAAAAGCTTCCCAAACAAAGTGAAGAAATCCTAGAGAAGGTGGTTTTTTGTACGTGTTAGTGCCAAAGGTTTCATGACGGCTTGCAAGGTCTTTCTCACCACCAGTAATACCATTCTCGATGTTTGTTTTAAGAGAAGAAGCAATGCAGCCTACTCCACCCAACTCTTGAAGTTGCCGGAGATTTTTCTGTTTGATAAGCTTGTTGAGAGCCGTACTATCAACATCCGAGAAAGGCTGGTGTGGTTCGAGGTCAAGTACAGTGCAAGAAGAAGAGTGTGTTAACTTACCGGCCTCATTGTGAATCTTTTTCAGGACAATAGAATGGAAAGCCCTTGAACAGTAGATGGTAACTATAGCTCGCTGCCATCTGTTGTTGGATTTGCTGATTCTTTCAGGCACCTGCAAGAACACATCAATGCAGGCCAAGTTTGCAGGTAACATGTTCGACATGTATATGTCCCCTGAAGACACAGAAAGCTAAGCACTATTGTCTATACTATGAGAAGAAATATAGCTAAGCTTATAGACGCTCAGGATATATATAGATATATATATATAGATTGTAGTATGAAAATTTGGGAAAATGTGATGGTGGAGCGAATGATATATATAAATATATCTATACACGAGCTTCGTATGCCAATGGTTTCTAAGGGCTGAGACGCAGTACGTAGTATACTTAAGAGTTCCTTAGCTTGTTGATGAGCAGGATTAACAATGCGGGTGAAGTGTAATGCTAGAGATTGCATTCGGGAGTTGCATATATAGTACTTCAAAATAAGAGTCGGTCTAACGGTCTTAATAATAAAATTGATAAGTAGTTTCTTGAAATCTTATTCATAAAGTATGGTTCATTTCCAGGAAGTAGCAGATGAATATTGTTTGCAAGTTTGGTTTTGCTTTTTAAGGTTTCTATTTGACCCAAGGCGTCTGCTGTCCAGCGTTTTCTTACTTTGTAGAAGAATACGCGGAGACACGTTTCTGGATAATGTTTGACTACTTTTATTTCTTTTTATTGTTTTCGTTTTTTTTTTCCGTAGATTTTAAAGTAAATTTAAATTTAAATATTGTTTGTAAAAATTCTAAGAGTTAATGTTTGAAAAATATATATTGAGGCGATTTTTTAAAATTTTAAATAATTGTGTTTTTTCCTTATATATTTAGAAAAATTTATAGTCAAAGTTGGAAAAAAAAAAAACAAAGGGAATATGTGAGTGAGCATTTTTATATCCAAAGTAAATTTAAAAAATAAAAAGTAAGTTAGAAAAAAAGAAGGAAAAAGTGGGTTGCGTAAAGATTATATTATAGGAAAGGTTAGCACATTGGGATTTTCTTTTGTAGCAGCATAATCAAGTACTCATTTACTTATTGAGAGATCACCAAATGAGCAAATTAAAAAAAAAAAAGTTATTTGTTTTAATATACCGTATCTTTTCATGTATATGTATGTTAAATTTGATTGTTGATTGGATTTTTTGTAGCAAATTCTCCCCTTATAATCTTTTAATCGAAACGATTTTTTTAGTAATAGTCAAAGATATTATTGTACGGTTAATTTTTCTATCATTGGTACCCTTCTATTATTTACTTATCTTAATTATATAACTTATTTGTTTTTCAAATTTTCATCAAATTAACTTTTTAATTAGTTTAAATCAATAAAAAAAATGAATCATGGCGGTTTAAGTTGATTGCATTATTTAATTGTCAGCGAAGAACAAAGACAGATCATGGCGGTTTTGCTTGGAGTATAGAGCTAAGAGCTTTCAATAAGGACATTTTTCTGGATAAGTATCTAATCCCAGTGATCGATGAATTATTAGATAAATTGAGGGCTCGTTTGGTATGAGAAATTGAAATGGAATGAAATGGGGTTTAAAACCCATTCCCGACTAAAAGTTGTTTGGTTTGTAAAAAAAAGGAATGAGTTTCAAACACTCCCAAAATCCCCTTTTTGATTCCTTTGGTTTTAGTTAGTGCTCACCCAATGTTCATTTAAACCCCATCGCCTTACTCCAACTTTTGAATGTCACGTATTTATTATTATTATTATTATTATTATTATTATTATTATTATTATTATTATTATTATCATTATTATTATTATTAGAGTTATTATCATTATTAATGGTATTTTCATTTTTATTTTATTTATTTATAAATTTTTATTATTATCGTTAGTACTTTTTTGTATAATATTTATTTTTATAGTTATTTTAATTAGAGTAGTTAAAATCTGACCCGACCCAATAAACTACCTAAAACCGACTTGGACTCTACTTAATTATGACTCGAAAAGTAAGACCCTAGACCAACCAACCCGATCTGAAATCAACCCAAAATTGATTTGACTCGATATTCAAAGACCCAAACATGATATGTGTCCGAACTGTTACAGACCCGACTCAACCTGAACCAAAGACAACCCGAAATCGATTGAACCCGACAAATATCCTATAGTTGACTTAACCCAAAATCTGCTATAACCCGTCTAGGAACCGACCCGGATTGACCTAAACCGACATTGACACGAACCGAATACGAGCTCACTCGAACTTGAGCAAGCAAATAACTGATTTGACTTGACCCAACTTGACCTCGAGTTTTTCCTTGATAAAGCACCTATCAATCTTCACATGTTTGGTTCAATCATGTTGTATTATGTTTTCTGAAATACTGATCGCTGCTTTGATATCACACAAGAGTTCCTAATTTTCTTTAGGTAGAAAACCAAGCTCAATTAGTAGCTTTATTAACCATAAAATCTCAGTTTTAATTCAGCTTCTGCGCTAAAGAGGGCAATCGGCCACCTTCTTACTTTTCCAAGTACAAATTAAGTTCCCTCTTACTACTATGAAATACCCTTAAGTGGACCTTCTACCAACTTTATTCCCTCCCTAGTCTGCATTAGTGTATGCTCTCATCTCTAAATGATCATTCTTCTAGAACAAGATTCCCATCCTAGTTGCTCCTTTTAAGTATTTGATAATGCTAAAAGTTGCTTCCATGAAGTCAGCTTAAGGTTTATGCATGAATTGACTCACAAGTCCCACTACATATGCAATATCGGGACTTGTGTGATACAAGTAGATGAGTTTAATAACTAATCTCTGATATTGGCGCTAGTAAGTCAACTCAACTCCTTCAACCAATTAGAACCCATGATTCACTACTTAAGGGGTTTCTACTAATTTACAATCCAATATTCCCGTCTTTACATGTAGGTCAAGGATATACTTCTCTTGAGATATAAAAATTCCTAATTCTGAACGTAGAAGTTTAGTCCTTAAGAAGTACTTTAATTAGATTCCCTAGGTCTTTCATCTCTAAAAAAATTCTCTTTCAACTCTAAAATCTCTTTTTGTATCACTCCATGTCAGAATCATGCAATCTTCATATATAATTAGGCAAGTTATAAGGTCTCTTCTCCTTTTTAAAAGGAGGGTGTAATCTGAGTTACTCTGAGGATAGCCATGTTATTTCACGGCCAACGTAAAGTTTTTAAATTAACCATGCTCTGGGGGATTGTTTTAACCCATGTAAAGTCTTTCTCAACTTATACACACCCTTCACCAAAAGGGAACTCTTTTGAAAAACTCGGAGGAGTTTTCATGTAGACCTCTTCTTAGTTCTCCATGTAGGAGCGCATTTTTCATATCAAACTAATATAAAGGTCACTCTTCATTTGCTGCAACTAAGAACATAACTCTTATGGTGTCAATTTTTGTATTGAATCGGAGAAATGTATGAAATTGTATTGAATTAGATATATTAGAGAAATATTAGAGTTGTGTTGAATTGGTTATATTAGTTTTTTTTAATGGTTTGTTTCCCTATAGATTTCCTTTGCGTGTTTCTCTTATCCGCCGCGGGAGCAGGATGTGTTCACTTCCTATGTCTCAGTAAGACAGAACGGGGGGAAAGATGGGGATTGGGGGTTTATCTAATCTTTACTTTTTTTTTGGGTTTCATTCTTCGAAAAGAAGGCGAGACCTTCCCCAAGATAACAATCCATTACCAAAAAAACCAATATATTGGTTGCTTTCAAGTAGGTTATATTATATTGGTTTCTATTGGTAATGGGTTATATCAGTTATTGATTGCTTTCAGGTAGGTTTTTGGGTTAGATTGAAGAAGCAATGCACAATTCCCAAAGCAAAGTCATCTTTGCCATCATCAGTTACTTCTAATTGAATTGAAGTCTTCACCTTAGTCCAACAAATCTTATATAAAGTCCGCCAAACCTACTTCAATACATAGCCTAAAGTCGTTGCCACTGGCAGCAACTTTTGCTTAAGTGAAGTTAGTGAAGTCAATGCCAACGGCAGCGTCTTATACCGAAGTTAGCGTTTAGGTCATTTTTCGAATTAGTTTCTAGCAAAGGTTAGTTTTCTAATTATTTTTTAATATAATATAAAATAGTTATAAAAAAAATTCAAACTATTAGCGTACCAAAGCTCAAGCGAGCCAGTTACACGGCTACTTCTTCCTCTATTTGCTTCTTTCGCAGGACCAAGTAGCTTTGACTCTTGTTAAAGCATTGCCAAAAGCTTCACTCTATGGAAAAGTAAGGACTTAGCTTTCACAAGGAATCCCTGAATGGGAACCTTAGGATCGAGCTTTGTTCAAATCAGATACGCGTGAAGAATTTCATTTCTAAAGCACTGTCTTAAGATTAAGAGAGAGATATGAGTTTTTTGATTGCCATCTACACTCTATTTAAAGTTCTACCACATTATTATTTTAGTTTAGTTTGTCTGATTCTTTTTCTTATAGTTTATTATTATATTAAAATGTACTATATACTAGAAAGCCAAAACATAGTGTAAGTGAAATTTAGAACAAA
This sequence comes from Dysphania ambrosioides, assembly GCA_026401315.1. Classification (NCBI taxonomy): domain Eukaryota; kingdom Viridiplantae; phylum Streptophyta; class Magnoliopsida; order Caryophyllales; family Amaranthaceae; genus Dysphania; species Dysphania ambrosioides. The sequence continues at coordinate 7,015,672 of CM048667.1, forward strand.
TTGACAAAAGTCTAACATGAAAATTTATTTCTTACTTCTTTAAGTGATCTTTCACATCTTTAAGTGACCAATTAAACAAATTAAAAAAAAATATCTTCTTAAAAAACACATTAAAAAAATATTATACAAATTAAGAGATAAGGCACAAAGCACATTACGTTGGTATGTGATGTTGTAATCATAGAGCACGAAATTAAATGAGCCGACACAGATAACCTTCGTAATTTAATTTAAGAGTATTAAAGCGTTTTTATATATTTATTTATTTTTTGTTAACATTGATCCGTGTATTAAAAGTTTTCATTGATAGAGGATAAGGGACTTCGTAACTACTCCCTCTTATTCTTATTCTTATTATTGGCTTTATTTGACTTTTTGTGATTTTCAAAACACATCTTTAACATAATCGTTTTTATATCTAAATTTGTAAGATAAAATTATGAAAAATTTTATATTATAAAAATTTATATTAAAATCTCGGCTTTATACTGACATAAATAAAAGAAATTTGTAATAGGTTGATTACTTTAATTCATTTATTTATTTCCACACTACTCATTAAAAAAAAAAAAACAAACAAACTACATAATCTGGTTGATTTTGAGATCAAAGATTCAACATATTGGTGCTACTAATATAAAAGTCATTGCAAAAATATTATAAACCCTAATAAGTACCAACAACAAAAGAGCACACACTTGAAAAAAGTTCAAATGGCTGTACTATTCGGATAACGTAGCAATGATTCCAGCCGCTGCATCTTCAACTGTTGCTTAAGCTTCTTAATAAAATCATCCGCCTTCGAATCCACCTCTTGCTCGGCCCGTCTTGACGACGCCATTTCCTCCACCGCTTCCACCACCTCCTCTTTCGCTTTTTTTACCTCAGTAACTTGACTAACTTCCTCCTTATTCACCATAGCATTCTCTACATTCTTTACCTCAGTAGCTCCCTTTTTCATCTTCTTACTCTTTCCCTTTTTAACCTTTCCTACGTCTGCCTTGCTATCCAACTGCTGGTTCTTTACCCTCACGTGACCCATACTCACATCACGTGCCTCCTCTACCACCTCAATCCTTTGAACTTTTTTTATTTTTAAGCCAAAAAAATTTAAAAATTCGAAAAATAAGTTACTGTTTAAAATAATTTTAGAAATAAGCCAATTTTAGGTTCGGATAAAAACGCTTTCCAAGACAGCGTTATACTTGATGAAGAAAAGCTACCCAGGGCAGCGACTTGCATGGCCTTGATTTTAGGGTAAAATACTGGGCTAAAAGAAATCGCTGCCTAGGGCAGCGTTACAATTCTATGAAAAACGCTGCCAAGTTTTTCTTTGGAATATTTTCAGAGTCAGTGCTGCAGAGGCCAGGGAATCAGTACAGAGGAAATCGCTGCCCGAGGCAGCGATTTTACTCATTAATGAATCGCTGCCCGAGACAGCGATTTTACTCATTAATAAAAAATCGCTGACTCTCAGTGAAAACGCTGCCCAGGGCAGCGTTTTTCTTTTACCTAAAACGCTGCCCCGGGCAGCGTTTTTTCCTGACCTAGAATTCACCCTAAAACCCAGCCCCATGCAAAACGCTGCCCTGGGTAGCGTTTTTTTTCAAGCTACAACGCTGCCTTGGGTAGCGTTTTATTTTCGAACCTAAATTGGCTTATTTTTGAAATTATTTTAAACAGTAGCTTATTTTTCGAATTTTTTAATTTTTTTGGCTCAAAAATAAAGTTTCCTCCAATCCTTTTCTCCCCCTCACCCTCCCCCGTCTTCCGCGGGGGGCGGCGGAAGTCGAAGGACGTCACACGGTAAAGCAGCGAAGGCGCACGAGTGACAGTACCTGGCGCATCGGACGAAGGTGTTTGTACTTCAGAGTAGTAAATATTCGAGAAATTAAAGGGAGCGACTCGAGAGAACAAAGATGGAGCACGGACGAGCTGAGGAGGGGGCGGCACGAGCGATCCCTCATAGCTATCTTGATGCTGAAGACTCTGATGATAACCATACTGATAACTATCATTATTACTAATACAGGAATTATCGCGGTTTTTGGAGCTATTGAGGTTGATGGCGAAGAATATGGTGGCAAGGACAATATTGAGGAGGACAAAGAGGGAGGTCGGAGTCAGCCATGGTGCTATGAGTGCTGCTATTTCACTCTCCATTTTTATTATTACTACTAGTACTAGTGAACTGAGAGAGAGAGGGATCATATATATATATATATATATATATATATATATATATATAAACATACACTTGTAGAACGCAAAGAATTTAAAGTGTGGAAAAAGCAATACAATGTAGAATTTTATTGGTAGTTTAAATTTTTTTTCAAAAACATTTATCATTCTTGCAGAAACCGAATCATCATTTATATTTGTCAGTTTTTTCATTCACTCATTATTAGCACAAATTGCAGGGTGTGACTCTTTATTTTCCATTTTACCAAATTTGACTGAGTATATTATTCATCAGAAATATATAAAATGTTTATTAGTAATGAGTATATTTGATTCCAATGTAATGAGTATTGAGTATATATAGAATGTTTATCAATACTGAGTATATTATTCATTAGAAATATATAACATGTTCATTTGAAATATATATAATGTTCATTAGAATTGAATGTATTTTTCATTAAACATATTCGTGCACATGCTCAATGATGAGTATATTTGAGTATATTTGATTCCAATGTGATTATATTTGTATTTCAATGTAATGATCATCATAATTATGATATAATGTACATTATTGTTTATTGTTAAGTATTTTGATTAAACATCTTTGTGCACATGCTCAATGAGAAATTACTGGTGTATGTTGTTTACTTAGTATGTACAGTTGAATCGATTCTAATGAACATCTAGAAATATATATATAATGTTCATTAGTAATGAGTATATTTGATTCCAATGTAATGAGTATTGAATATATATATATATATAGATATTAATTAGTACTGAGTATATTGTTTATTAGTAATATATAGAATACTCATTGGTATTGACTATATCCTTTAATTAATGATGTATGCGTTTTATGATCATTAAAAGTACCTATAATGTACATTTAGTTCATAAAAAATGTACATTCCAACTATAAAATATTCAACGGTAACTCTTTGTGTAATGTACAATATATATGTACATTTAAATTTTGAGTTTGCATATATATTGTAATCATAATGAAATGGATGTACATCATATGACTTTGTAATGAACAAGTTCTTTATACGTGATGTACGTTTACATATCAAGTAATGTACATGATATTTTCGACAGAGGTGTGCGTGTATAAATTAATCAGATTTTTAAATGTTATGCAAATTAAATAAAACAAAAAGAATCTCAATAGTTTTGTTATTAATATATTTCCAATGCTTCATCATTGCAAATTACAAAGTATTAATGATGGTTTTTGTTGGGAAATAATGAATTATACACGTTCATTGCATTTGTTCTTTATGTTTATTGCATTTTCCTCTTTGAAGTTTGCATTTTGTAATGATTTAGGTTAAAGTAATGCTTATGATCCACTAGGGCAGCACATCTTTATGACATGAAATTATGCGGATGACGTGTGAGTAGCCGGTACACCCTTTAAAGTGTATACTCGGTCTGTATACATTCTTTACAATCTCGATCAACTACTTTTAGTTCTCTTTTAGTTCGTAAATATGTTGTTCATAATGAATCTCTATTTATTTGCTATATTTAATTTTTTATGATCTTTAAGATATAATTTAAAACGTTTTTTCTCTAAATTTATAAGACAAAAAATTATGAAAACTTAATACTCCAAAAATTTACTTCGAAATACATCCAACAAGATCGTCTTTAACTATATTATTTGTTAAAATATAATTAAAATTTATAGTCAAAATTTTAAATTATCGACTCTAAAAATACAACTATAGCAAGTAAATAGCAACGGAGGGAGCACAATGATTGGTATGTGATTCTAATTTTTGTATCCACTCCATCTCTATTGTGTACTCAAATTTCATAGGATAATAATTGTGAATTAAAGTGTCCCAACTCTCCACGTAGTAAGTGGGAAAAGGAGCTAATTTTACTAGGAAGTCCCACTAACATTTTAAGACTTGACGACCATATTACCTCTATGATCGATTATTCGATTATATCAATCATATCATTTGAATAATGTAGGATTTTTATTGTTATCTTATCACTAACAGTTGACACAAACATAGATTATACAAGGGGGACTAAGTCGAGTGCAACTTTCGTTCTTAATACTACCATGCACTTACTTTTCATTACACGTCAGGACACAAATAAGTTGGACTAAGCTAGTAGTACGTGGCTCTAGTTAAGCAAGTGTACCTTCAAAATTTGGTAAATTCGAGTAAAAAATAAAGTCTAATACACTTGGTTCCTTAATTTATGTGACCTATATGCACACTGTTGTTGGCATAGGAGCTTTTCCGTTCACCTCCAGAAATTTCCCTTCCAAAATTTTCATTTTTACCTGAAAATGGTCATTAAAAAAGTTAAGCTAGTTTTATCATTCAACGATTAGCTACTTAATTAGTACAATTCTTTTTAAATGGAGACTATCGTTTTACGTAGTCCATCTTAATTATCTTATAAGTACTCCCTTCGTTGCTTTTTTCTTTGATTTACCCCCACTTATATGATAATAATTAATTTAAAGTACGACCAAAACTCTCAAAATTGGACTAATATCTTGCTTACCGAACCACATCTCATATGGGGTTTTGATGTTTATGTGTATGTTAATATGGTGGAACACTTACAAGAAAGAGGTGGATTGTAAGTGAGTAGGAGTATCAAATTATGCAAAATTTAATGGAACTTAAAATGTGCAAGAGAATTTTCAGTATGGATACTCTTTGTGTCCAACTTAAAGAGAAAAACCATATATGATCCGCTCGTGATTTTAAACTCAACTTTCACTAATAAGGCAATCCCTAAATTACAACTTACTTTTACAACTTAAGTTCCTCGTCTAATTTAAGTTCCCTTTTTGTGATTCCCTCTCGTCAACAATGTTCTCAAATCTTAATTAGTAGAAAATAAATCTAATCTGCTCCTCTAACATGTACTTGGGATCAAAGCCGGAACATATAATCATAAAAACCGTAGTATATAACGTTTTTATCACTAAGTGATAGTTGTAAAGTTGGCGGTTTCAAGAGGAGTTGGTGCTTGCATGTGATGACTTCTTTTTTAGTCAGTAATTATAACCGTAAGTGCACGACTGTTGCAGTACAATAACGAGTCATTTTCTAGGAAGCTAATAAAGGTTCAACTTAGCTTTATTTAACTAAATTACGCTAGAAAAGAATTATTTAATGAAACTAATAGTTAAAATTGCAAGAATTAAAATGTGATATCAATAAGGAAAAGACCTAGAATATTGATAAATCCCCACTAACATGCATTAACCATCATCAAATACACCAACAATCAAATCAAACAACTCTTCAATTATTCTAACCTCAGCTTCACTTCTTGATTAATCTAATTGTATTAGGTGTAGCCCTCTTAATCTCAGCTCTCGCTTCTTGATTAATTAGCAAATATCATTAAGACAAAGGAAATAATCAATCTAAGCCGTCACTTCTTGACTAATTAAACCAATGAATTTAACCTAATGATAAATTTTAACAACCTAATAAACCAACCTTAATTTGACATTGAGTTGATATTAGAATTCACTTAACACATGCTAGGGTTCATATATTAACATCCTAGAGAAAAAACTACTCACTACTCATAATTAAAGCCATAGAAATAACAATAAAAATAAGCATAAACATAAAAATCATAAGACTATAAGAAAAATTAAATTAAATAACAAAGACACATGAATAAACAAAAAAATATAATAAACTAAAGAAAAATATAGAAAACTTACTTGAGATTTAAATTGATGAGTAAACTAGAAAAAAAATTTGATTATTCAAGAGTAAACAATATTTTTGAGAGAGAAAAATCTAAACAAAAACCATAAAACTAAAACCCTAGAAAAAAAAAGAGAAGAAAGGAAAAAGACAGAAGAAGGTAGTAGAGAATAATAATTAAACTGCTTAAGAGTCATCCTCCTAAAATACCTAGCCTAAAAATTAGAAAATCTAATTATAAATTCAGAAAATTAAATAAAAATAAAATAGAAAAAAAAAACTTTAAAAGAAAAAGAAATCTTTTTTCTTCCTTGAATTGTGGCGTGAGGACTCCTTGAGTATTGGGACTTTTTTCTTTTTCTTGCTTGGCCGTGCTCCCACATATCATTCATTATTTATATTTTTTTTACTTTTTTTTTCAACTCTTTTGGCTAATTTCTTCTTTGTCTTTTCTTGGCCCAAATTTCATATAACAAACCAATACTCTACCATATATCCATTGATATGCATTTATACTAAAAAGTATAAAAATTTAGCAATAATCGATATGATTAAAGCCAAAATATAATTACGGACTTTTAACATAAATTCGGTCAAATAAACCCAAAATTATCATAAACTCATCCAAAAAGGAGTTTGAATCCATACCGAAAAATGCAAATAAGGGTCTTTCGCCGGTAAAATGGTCTAGTTAAATATGGGTATGATGGTCGGTTTTTGAACATATTTTATTAGATTTTTAATGAGTCAAGTCGGCTCAATAATAAACCAATAATTTCCAAGGATGTTAAACTCTACTAGGTAATGAATGATTTTCACTTACTTGCTAGTGGTCCATTGTCAAAGATCGAAGGTGATATAGGTAAAAGATCACTCTTTATAGATAAAACTATATAATTTTCGGATGGTATGGCCCAATTCAGCCCGTTTTGTATCTTTTTTGACCCCCGACTTGATCTGTTTTTCATCTTTTTTAGCCCAACCTAACCGTTTTGCATGTGACCCATCCTGATTCTGATCCGCCCTAATGCACAAATCTAGTTCTATGTACGTTAATGAATATTGAAAATGTTTTGCAAACTCAAGTAAATATTTCCTGTTTTACATATATTTTAAGATGTCCAATCTCATTTTTGTGAATCCCATTTCTTGAACATTCAGTCTCATTTCTATAATTATATTTATCTCATTTTTTTTAAATTCCCTTCTTGTAACATTCTTTGAATCATTTTAATGAATATAATTTTATGAATTTTTGTCTCATTTATTTAAACTCATTTTATAATATTTGTCTCATATTTATGAAGCAACGATAGTAAACCTTAACCAATTTAATGTTGTCATTTTGAGTAATAGCAACGTGAAGAGCAATTGGAATTCGCAACCATTGGAACTTGAAGGTAGAATGGAGGGAAGGTGAATTTGGGGATGAAAATAAGAAGGTGAATTTGGAAATTAATTTTGGTTAATTGATTTAATGTTTATATAATAGATAGCTAGTCTGATTTTTAGAGGAAAATAATTTAGAGGTAAAAATCAGTAACCTTAGAGGTTGTCTAGGTCAAAGGAATAACCCAGATAAAATATTGGGTCAAACCAATCCATAGAAAAATCAATTTCCATTCTCTAATATCGATTACTCTCAAAATTTTCACCCTAGTAATCAATCCTTTAATACCAGGCAAACCATTAACCTAATTGTAAGATTAAAAGAACCAAATTACTAAAATTCTCCCATTAATGTAGAGATTGATTTAAAAAATATTGAATCATAATTGATTAAAATCTTTTTGTTTTTTTGTTTTTTAAAATCAAAGGTAAAAAGGGGAAAAAAAAAGTTTACCAATCAATGACAATTTCCCAAATTGAACGTACTCCTTTTATCCCTAAATTTTTTTACTCTATTTAACTCTTTAATAACTCTAATATACAACTTAAAAAGTATATCAGTTTTCATGAAACAAAAAATTATAAAAATTTAATATTTTAAAAATATACATTAAAAAACTTGAACCCATAAATAAAAATGAAACAAATATAATATTTGTTTCTAAGTTCTTCCACCGCGCACACATTCCTCAGTCTCCTCAATGGCGACTCCTCCCCGAATCCTCATCTCCGGCGACGTTAACGGCCGCCTCACACAGCTCTTCAAACGCGTCCTATCAGCGAACAAATCAGCCGGCCCTTTCGACGCATTGCTATGCGTCGGACAATTCTTCCCTGACTCGTCAGACCAACTCGAGGAGTTCACGGAGTACTTAGAAGGGCGTCGTGAAGTTCCTATCCCCACTTATTTTATCGGCGATTACGGCGTTGCCGCCCCGAAGTTCCTCTCCGCCGCTGTCAAAGACCCCGGAAATCGAGGGTTTAAGTTGGATGGGCTGCGTGTTTGTCACAATTTGTATTGGTTGAAAGGCGGCGGAAAATTCTCTCTTTTTGGTTTGGATTTCATTTCATATAATTTAACTACACTATATTCTTATTATTTATATTAGTTAGGCGTGTTCATGACCCTATAGTTATGATATAATGTGTTTACGTGGCTCTCTCTATACTTTCGAAAAGTTCCGATTTTATAATGGATTGGATGAGAATATGAGATTAGCGTTGTACATTTGCCTATTTTGGTGGGTTGGATTTGGTTGATAATGTAAGAATTTGAGGTTTTGATGTTAGTTAGGGGGTTTTGTGAATTGGATTTGTGATGTTGGGGTAGTAAGTTGAAGGAAACGTAGAGAGATAGGCGCTCAATTGGCGAAAGATTGGGTTGGTATGTGGGAGTGTATCAGTTAGAGCAAGGTAATGAGTCGGATCAACAAAGTATAGTTGAACATGGTTCTGCTATTTGTGGGTAATAAGTTGAAGCAAAGAGTAGACATGTGCTTGAGCGGTGTGAGGACTGTAGAAAGATTAAGTTAACAAATAGATAAGATTAAAATAAGATAAGGTAACAAGAAGGATTAAGATCAACAAAAGATAAGATTAGTATTAGATAAACTTAGAGAAAAGATAGAGCTTGATATATCTGAAATCAGGAGGAAACTGTTAGTATATAAGCCATTCAAAGGTTGTACAGAAGAATTCATCAAGAAATACAAAATTACAGTCTCAATATGGTATCAGGAGCCAAAGGTGTTTTCCTGGGTTAACACTAATCAAGCTTCATCATTTACCATCCATAGCTTACCTGATGTCAGACAACAAAACCAACAAAAATAACGAGGCGGTGTGCTTGAGTGAAAAACTCAATCACGCAAATTATACAAAATGGTCCAAGCTTATGCACTTAGCCATAGGCGGGCGAGGCAAGCTCAATCACATCATCGCCGCCCCACCAACACCAGACGACCAAAGCTACACAAGATGGAAACAACATGACTCTATGGTTTTCTCTTGGATCATTGAAAACATAGAATCAGAATTAGTCCAACAATTTTTGGACTATCTAACGGCAAAGGAACTATGGCAGGGAATCGAAACCCTATACGGCAGTGGATATGATGGCCTGCAGGTGTATGACCAAACGGTCAGGGCAAACACAATGAAACAAGGAAAAGATCCAATCGAATCCTACTATGGGAAACTAGTAACCGTTTGGAAGGAGATCGACAGACGGGTACCGAATCCCATGAAACATGCAGAAGATATAAGCATATACAACGAACTCACAAAGCAAAATAGGCTATACCAATTTCTAGCAGGAATCAATGATACTTTCGACGATGACCGACGAGATATACTCAACAAAAAACCACTCCCAACAGCAGAAGAAGCATATTGTACAATTAGAAGAGAGGTAGCAAGGAGGATGATACTCACCAGAGGAGACGAAGGAGGCATACCTGGGGTTGGAAGTGGGCTAGCCACCGGGTCTAAATATGGGCGAACCCAGACCCGACGCGAAGGAGAAGGAAAAACCCAGATCCGACGCGAAGGAGACGACAAAAGTCATCTCCGATGCACCCATTGTGGTGGGAGCAAACATACTAGAGAGGGGTGCTTCCAGTTAATAGGTTACCCCGAGTGGTGGGGGGAATTACAAGCTCGCAAACCCGGAGGAAAGGCCGGTAAACCTCCGGTGGAGCAAAGGCGAACCGAGGGACAGAGGCGACAAGGAAAAGGGAGTGCACTAGAAGCACGTAGCAAATCCGAGCAAGCAACCAGAGGAGAAGAAGTGACCCAAGTCACCTGCGAAGAGGAGCACGAAACAACCGAAGGTAAATGTGAAGTGAGTGAGGGAGGAAGAGAAAGGGGAGTGAAAACGGCGGATAAGGGGGCTAGGGTAACTGAAGTGAGTGAGGGAGGAAGAGAAAGGGGAGTGAAAACGGCGGACAAGGAGGCTAGGGCAACTGAAGTGAGTGAGGGAGGAAGAGAGAAGGGAGTGAAAACGGCGGACAAGGAGGCTAGGGCAACCGAGGTAAGTGAAGAGAGAAAAGGGAGCAAACCCTTATTTATGCGTGACCTAGGCCCAAACTCACAACGCAAGCCCAATCATTTCCGCCCAGAAACGAGTCCCAAACCCCCAATAGTACGGGTTGTTGTAACCTAACGAAAAACTCGAAGGGAAAAGGCAACAAATGGATCATTGATTGTGGGGCTACCGATACTATGACACATGACCCGAGTGACTTTGTTACATTCACAACTCCGAAAAAAACCCTCATTCAAACGGCGAATGGAGAGTGTGTTCGGGTTGAAAGGGGAGGATCAATTGAAATATTTCCGAATTTTATTTTGGAAAATTGCTTACTTGTACCTGAATTATCTCACAAACTACTTTCTGTTAGTCAATTAACAAGAGAACTCAGTTGCACTGTTCTAATGAGTTATGATCTATGCTTGATACAGGATCTTCAGACAAGGGCGATCATTGGGCATGGTACTGAGAAGGAAGGTCTTTACTATGTAGATGTGGGGTCTCAAAACGGTTATGCAGCGCTTGCTCGCGGATCAGTAGAACAGCAACTCTGGATGTGGCATAGACGACTTGGACATCCATCCTTAGGGTACTTAGAACATCTTTTCCCTACTCTTAGAGGTTCCAAAATAAGTTTGAACTGTGAATCATGTGTTTTAGCTAAAAGTCACAAACATTCATATTTTTCTAGTACTAGCCGTGTTAAGAAACCGTTTATGTTAGTGCATTCTGATGTTTGGGGTCCAGCACCTAACAATGGGCCTCATGACTTAGCATATTATGTTTTGTTTATTGATGATTGCACTCGTATGAGCTGGGTTTTCTTTCTAAAACACAAATCTGAGGTATTTAATGTCTTTGTTAATTTTTACAATATGATCCTTACCCAATTTCAAACTCAAATACGTACCCTCAGAACAGACAATGGGGGTGAATATATTAATCAGAATATGAAACAGTTCTTCTCTACCCATGGACTAATTCACAGACTACCTGCCAGATACACCACAACAAAATGGAATTGCAGAACGAAAAAATCAAACTTTACTGGAAATAACAAGGGCTATTATGTTTGAGTCAAATGTCCCATCCCATTTTTGGCCTGAGGCAATTGCTACAGCCAATTACATGACTAATCGTCTCCCTACTAGAAGTCTAAACTACGAAACACCTCTTGACACTCTTCATAACCTATTACCAACTCCACCCACACACTCCCTTCCTCCACGAGTCTTTGGGTGTACAGTATATGTTCATCTCCCTAGCCAAAACAGAAATAAATTACAAGCTCGGGCTATCAAATGCATATTTGTTGGCTATGGGGTGTATCAAAAGGGGTATCGATGCCTTGACCCAGTCAAAAATCGTATGTATGTTACTATGGATTGTAACTTCTTTGAATCACAATACTACTATCCCCATCTTAGCCGTCAGGGGGAGACACCGATTGAGAGCCTAAGATGGCTATCTTATCCAGGGAAAGCTCATACTGATCCAAAAGAGCAAGTAGGCCACACCACCGAGACTGCCCCTGCATGGGTACAACCACCTTCTCAGTCTATCCCAGCCCAAGCTGAAGATTCTAGTGGTTTGGTAAGTACAGAAAATACTTGTGAAAACTCGGATTCTCCTAACTATGTTTTTCAGGAGAACAAAACGAACTCTTGCGAGGTTAATGAGCCCCCAAAGTATCAGTTGCCTCCAAGAAGTACACGAGGGGTTCCAAAACGATATGATCCTGAGTATGAGTCACAGAGGTCAAAATATCCTGTGGAACAGAGTGCAGGGCATTTATCTAAAACGGCCCTAGCCTTTAATATGGGTCTATACTCCACCACGACTCCTAAAACTGTTGAGAAGGCTCTGAAAGATAAGTTATGGAAGAAGGCTATGCAAGACGAAATCGATGCGCTAAAAAAAAATGAGACATGGGAAAAATGCTCAATTCCAAGAGGAAAGAAGGCAGTAGGTTGTAAATGGGTGTTCACTATTAAGTATAAATCTGATGGAAGCATTGAAAGATACAAAGCAAGACTTGTTGCCAAGGGGTATACGCAAGTATATGGGATTGACTATTCTGAGACTTTTTCACCAGTGGCTAAGATTGACACCATCAGGGTATTGTTCTCAATAGCATCAAACAAAGACTGGTCCCTCTATCAGTTTGATGTAAAAAATGCCTTTTTACACGGAGAAATATCTGAAGAAGTATACATGGAGCCTCCTCCAGGTTTCTCAAAAGGTTTTTTAGAAGGTGAAGGATGCAAGCTGAAGAAAGCTTTGTATGGGTTAAAACAGTCTCCGAGAGCATGGTTTGGACGATTTACTGTGGCCATGAAGAGTTTCGGATATAGACAGAGTAACTCTGATCATACATTATTTCTGAAGAGAAGAGGTGGTCTGATTACATGCTTAATTATTTATGTAGATGACATGATTATTACCGGTGATGATAAAGAAGAAATTCAGCTGTTGAAGGAAAATCTCTCACGAGAATTTGAGATGAAAGATCTAGGGAACCTCAAATACTTCCTTGGGATTGAAGTTCTTAGGTCGAAACAAGGAATCTTTATTTCTCAAAGAAAGTATATCCTAGATCTATTGACTGAGATAGGGATGATAGACTGTAAACCTGCTGATACACCGATGGTAGTAAATCATGGGTTGCAAATTGATGAAGCCGCTGATGTGGTAGATCAGGGAAGGTATCAAAGGCTCGTAGGTAAACTTATCTACTTATCACATACTCGCCCTGATATTGCATACGCAGTTGGAGTAGTAAGCAGATTTATGCACAAACCCCAAGCTCAACATATGGATGCGGTTTATAGAATTCTGAGGTATCTAAAGGGAACACCAGGGAAAGGAGTAATGTTTAGAAAGAATGAACACTTGAAACTCCAGGCCTATACCGATGCAGATTGGGCAGGAGACAGGGATAGCAGAAAATCCACCTCCGGCTACTTTACACTTGTTGGTGGGAATCTGGTAACTTGGAGAAGTAAGAAACAAAAAGTTGTTGCATTGTCTAGTGCTGAGGCAAAGTTTCGAGGAATTGCAAAAGGTGTTGCTGAAATTCTCTGGCTAAAGAAGCTTCTCACCGAACTTGGCTTTCCCCCCGAGAATCACAGTGAGATCCTATGTGATAATAAGGCGGCAATCAGTATTTCGGAGAATCCTGTTCAACATGATAGAACTAAACATGTTGAGGTGGACAGACACTTCATTAAAGATAATTTGGAAGCTGGAATGATCAATCTTGTGTTTGTTCGTACGAATGAGCAGTTGGCAGATATTCTAACAAAAGCGATAGGAGTTAAGATGTTCGAAGGAATTTTGTACAAGTTGGGTGTTGAGAATCTCCCAACTTGAGGGGGAGTGTAGAAAGATTAAGTTAACAAATAGATAAGATTAAAATAAGATAAGGTAACAAGAAGGATTAAGATCAACAAAAGATAAGATTAGTATTAGATAAACTTAGAGAAAAGATAGAGCTTGATATATCTGAAATCAGGAGGAAACTGTTAGTATATAAGCCATTCAAAGGTTGTACAGAAGAATTCATCAAGAAATACAAAATTACAGTCTCAATAAGGACGACTTTGTGTCAGAAAGGAATAGTATGGGCAAATGTTGGGGTAAAGATGCACCCTAATTGAAAGGCTAACTCAGATTATTGTGTTGATAGAAGTAGCGTATGAGCATGTCTTTTACGTTGATTCCATTCAAATGTTCTTCAATACCTTCAAGATTATTGGGTGTGGGAATGACTAAAACAATGAGAAAAAGATATGGTTGCTTAGGGGCATGTATTGTATTACCTTGTACGCTTAGGGAAACATGTTTAAGCCCTGTGGTTTTCAACGTTGCAGTAAGTTCTCTTGTTATTGTTTGCATATATAAAATAATGGCTATTTGGTTTGGATATATTTGAGGTGATTCCTCTTTTTCCTGGGCTGCTGTTTAGTAACCGGTTTGTTATCATCCCTGGTATTATTGTCTTCCATATTCTTTCGGCGGCAGTCTTTGTCCTAGAAACTCTAACTCCCTGCTTCCCACTTAAATAATGTTTTGTAACTATGACTTGCACGTGTCCTTCAAGTAGTCATTTTTCTTCATGTTTGCAAGTTTCCAGAGATGCTTGTCACCTTCAGATTTTTTCAAAAGTGTTTTATGATTTTTTGAGAGAACTGCAAAAGCTGCGTCAGTGACAGTTCTATAGCTTCCTATCTAATATATATTCTTGGCTTCTGCATTTGAGTAGACTGTATTATAGGCCAGCAATTTTGGAATGATATCTATTTTTTGCATTGTGGTTTATATTTGTTAGTTAACAACATTCCTTGTGTCTTGTGCTGATTTCCTTCATTGATGATTAGGGTTGTCTGTGGCATACTTATCTGGGAGGCAATCACCAAGTGGACAGCAATTTGGAACATATAGTCAGGACGATGTAGATGCATTGAGGGCATTAGCTGAGGAGCCTGGAATTGTTGATTTGTTTTTAACATATCCTTTTTAGTTGTTTTCTTGTTTGTTATTCATCAGTAATGGGCTAATGGCTCTTTTTGGGATTCTTAACTAATCAAACTAATGACTGGCCTAGTGGGGTTACAAACAGGGCTGCAGTCAATGATATACCACCTGGTATATCTGATTCCCTTGGAAGTGATTCCACAGTTGCAGAATTAGTAGCAGAGATTAAGCCTCGGTAAGTTATGATCATATTTTTGAGGGAAGTAGCTTGTCATTCATGTTTTTCAATGGCCTTCGTACATTATTAGTTTACATAAATGGGAAAGTGATTTATTTGTATTGCTCTTTCTCTCTTGTCGCTTGTCTCTTGCCCTTTGTTTTTCTAATTTTGGTTTCATTTTCTACATGATAGCTATCACATTTCAGGTTCAAAGGCTGTCTTTTATGCTCGCGAACCATACTCTAATGTTGATGCTTTGCATGTAACCCGTTTCTTTGGCCTTGCTTCCGTAGGAAATAAAGAAAAACAGGTTCAAACTCTTTCATCAGCTTTTATGTACTTCAAAAGTCATATTCATTGCTGTCTTACCTGATTATTATACTTTGTATAAAACCTTTTACTGCTCATGTGCACCATTTTTCCTAAATCCTGCTATCAAGACTCACTTTGTGCTACAGTGACCTATTCTTTCTTTGTTTTGAACTTCATTTTGTTCGCTTCACTGTGTAATTTTCCTAATTGGCATCTTTTGCAATTGTTCATTTAATCTGTCTTCACGTAAGTTCATGCAATATTTGTGTGCAGTACAATTTTTAATGCACTTCAAAAATATGCATTTAAACTATTTCTCTCTTTTAGACCTGAGCTGTGAATGATTGTTATTCTCTACATATTTGGCGTAGAACAAGACTTCTGCATCTCCTGTTAAACTATCTTAGGATAAGGTTAATGATGTCTATAGATAATGTTTGCTGTATAGTCATTTGGTACATTGTGTTGGGCCATTCATTGGTTCAGCTTCTCCATGTTGGGAACTTCAGCTGTGGTGAAACGTGAAAAGCCTATCGCACATTATGTGATTGGGTTATTGTTTTAGGATATTGAGGTTGTGTTTTGGGATTTTTTATTTTGAAGATGGATATTTAATCTAAGGCTCCAAGGTGGACTACATTTTGTATTGGACAAATTTTGGTAGGAAGAGGTTTAAACTCTGAAACAATACTCCCTCCTTTCCTATTTGAGCATCTTACTTTCTAAAACAAGTATGTTCCAAATGTTCTTCCCATTTGGAATCTTTTCCCCTTAAGGAAACTTTTTTCTCAAAAGTACCTTCATCAAGAAAATAACATTACACTGATGTCTTGGTTTTTTTCTCCAAAAAACCATACCTCACCCACCTTTCCACCTTGATCACAATGAATTCTCTCTAGAATTCTAGATTATTTCACGGTATTAACTCTTTTTTCTCTGAAATTCTCCTACTTTTTCCAATTTCTAGCCCGATTTTCTTTACAGAACTCACAAATATCTAGTTGAAAATTTTCTTTGGTTTTTTTTTTTTATCTCATAATCACTCCATATCTCCCACAGTTTTACCTGCTTGACCAAAGCCTCCAGATGCTCTAACATTTGGCACCTCAGCTCAGCATACCGTCTCTTCCCTGATATCCGGCACCCATCGTCACATATCACTACTTTCGTTGATGAATTAATTACCGAGGAAAAGGGAGGAGATATAATGAGTTAAGGGAGATCTATGGTGGAGAGAAGTGAAGGACATGTCATTCTGTTCATTTTTAAAGCAAAGGAAGCTCTTTCGTTTGAGGCATCGAAAAAAGTGCGAGCGATTGGGTTATGGTCATGTTATCACGGATGCGGCATTTAACGGATGAATAGAACGAATTGCGGCCAAATTGGTGTGAGTTTTTTTTTAAAATGTTGATCTTATTGAGTTTAAGACTTGTTACAATTTTTTTTGTTTTAAAAGTATTCTTTTAACGTAATATAACCTATTTTTTGTGATATGAGTTGATTATATAAATTATGATTTGATTATTTCTTAAAATATTATGTTTCATAAACTACATAATAGATTACTAAAAAAATTCTGGCGAATTTTGACAAAAGAACGGATGTATTGTAACACAGCAAGTCATCGTTACAATAACGGACGATGTGGGGAGAAAGATGTGATTTATATTGTGGTGTTACGTAAAGGGGTTTCACGAAACGACAAATCCAAACTTGTTATAGAACAGTTGTTATGTAATGCGACGGCTGAATTTTAATACCATATTTCTTGGAATCAATCGTGAATTGGTCTTTGGTCAAGAAATTTAATAAATCTTGTATTGTTATATTGAGAGTTTTATTAATTTTTGTGGGTTGTATATGAGTTTTGTAGTGTTTAATGACAAAGTGATTTTAGTGCTCCTTGATTTGATTGAGTTTGATATCATCGTGGTTGACAATGTTTGTTTGAGGGGAGAGAAACAAGTAGTTACTTTTCATAAAATAACAAATGAAATTAATTCACTTTCTTAACCACTTGCATTAAATAAGTTTCATTTAATACCCCACCGGCAAATATTATACAGATTCTTGTTTTTCTTTAAACTCCCCTTGATTCTGATTAAGAAGATCATATAAGGACAGAGGGAGTACAATAATAGGTCGAGAAAATTATATGCTAGTGAATATGGAAGATAGTAAGATGAATATTCATCAAGTTCAATACATCAGTACAGTGTGAGTTTATGTCGATGTGTTGACAAAGGTAATATAAGAGAATATTGTGAGTGGCTGACAAGATGAGAAAGAAAAAGTGCAAAAAGATACTATGTAGTAAGTATTAGGTGTTATACGTAGTGAAACTAATCTTAGTGATGTCTGCTGGTGAGCCTTGCTGGGCCACCATGCCAATGGTGTCCCTGGCACGACTCACAAGTCATGGTCATGTCTCAAACTAGTTGTTCATTGACCATGCGTGCTGACTAACAAAAAGTTAGTGTGAGGTGGGAGGGGAATGAATTGTCCAATGATTCTAAAGAGTGTAGGCATCCTGTGTGTAAATGTGTAATGGTCAAGTTCTTTTCTCTGAATTCTGATTGACTATTCGTTGTTTCTTTGTTGTGAGTCCTCTTACGTGCTTTCTACAAATGGATTTCTTTTCCGCTCATTTTTCCTGTTAGAATTGTGTCTCATCTTTCTAACTATTTTCTTTGGGTGTGGCTATCAGAAATTCATGCATGCAATTTCTCCAACTCCAGCGTCAACTATGTCAGCAGCTGAAATAAGCGCAAAACCTCCTAATACTAGTTTGTCCCCATACACTAGCAGGGCTAGCACAGAGACTACCAAAAGACCAGGGGATAGCTCTCTTGAAGAACAATATTGGCGTTATGATGTGAAAAAACAAAAGCAAGGGGATGGAAACACGGAGAAACTCTGTTTCAAATTTCTGTCTTCTGGTTCATGCCCACGAGAGGAAAAATGCCATTTTCGCCATGATGCAGAGGCAAGAGAGCAATATATGGGCGGTGTATGTTTTGATTTTCTAAACAAGGGGAAATGCGAGAGGGGTCCAGAGTGTCAATTTAAGCATAACTTAGTTGAAGAAGGTGAACATAATGCAAACCAGAGACCCAGATCTCGCAGTGCAACTACTAACAGGTATGTGTACCTTTTGATTTTCATTTTTTCTTTCTGTTTGTTTACTTATTTGTCACAATTTTTATGAGGATATTTGATGTCTTGAATTTGTTGTTTTTTTTTATTTCCATCCTTATGTTCTGTTTGGCTTCTTTCTAATGTCCATTCATGATATCCTATTTTCATGTCATAGCTCAAATTGTTGGCTAATACATGACAATATACACATGTCAGGTCAAAAGAATGCTGGTTTTGCTTGTCAAGCCCCAATGTGGAATCTCATCTTATCATTAGTGTTGGAGTAAACGTATATTGTGCGTTGGCTAAAGGCCCACTGGTTGATGATCATGTACTGTTGTTACCAGTTGAGCATACTCCAAGTACTTTATCTCTACCTTCAGACTGTCAAAGAGAACTCCATAAATATCAGAGCAGCCTTCGGATGTACTGCAAAACCCAAAGGAAGGAGTTTGTCTTCTTTGAATTGATATCTAAACGTGGCACTCATGCTAATCTCCAGGTGAGGCTGTTCTCATTGATTGTTCTTTGCTTAGTATCTATATGCATGAAAGGCAGATGTCTCCTATATGACTCACAATAGCAATCATACATTGTTTTCCCTCATTCTTTGTCTGAATAACGTTGCAATCATTGTTAGTCTTCTATAGTGTCTTCTTCCTACCCTTAGGTTGCTGGAGGTTAGTAACCATTAAGGCAGTCCAATTAAATGGAAAATATATGGTCAAATATACTCCTGTATGAAGTAGTTGTCCTCAAGGCCAAGCAATGTGGAGACTAACACCATCATAATGCTTCTGAAATCTGAACATGTGATGTGGGCATGTGGCTGACGATTTGCCGGTGCTTCGTTCTGACCTTGCTTATCCTACCGTGCCAAAAAAAAAAAAGAACTGAATATTAATTCATAAATGTGTGACTAGTCTTAATGTTATTATTCTAAACCCTTGTGGCAGAAGCTGAATGTTGGTTTTTCCATTCTATAACAGTTTAAGTAAATGATGCTACAGGGGCAAGCTTCTGGTTAATTGTTTAGTAATGACAAAAACTATAATTCTTAATCTTTTAGCTATTTGTATTTGGATATTTATTGTGTGATAATACAATGAGATTTTCAGTTTAAATCAATAGTTCTTAATGTGCTTATACTCAATGTTTTGTGTGTAGGCTGTTCCTCTTCCACAGACCAAAGTATCTTCTGTGAAAAACATATTCAACTTAGCTGCTAAAAAGCTGGGTTTTGAGTTTGAGACAATGAAAGGTAAATTAATCTTTGTTTAGCTGTTGTACTGGAACCAACTCTTCTTTTGTTCTTTTCCTGTCTGTCCCAGCACCTTTTGGGAGTGAATTCTAGCTACCCCTGCCCTTCTAAATTTATAGGTCTCATTGTAAACTTGAAAACTTGAGAAAAAGGATTAGAAACGATGCTTTTAGTCTGTTCACTTTTGTTTCCACCATCAAATACAAATTCTCCTAACTCAATTAGCTAAATTTCTTTCACTCTTGACCACCATCCTCACCAGACCATTGCCATTACCTCTGTTTTGTTGAGGAATTAGAAGGTTTATTGTTTTGTATTTTTTTACAATTTAACATAAAGGAGATAGAGTACTTTACTCAAGGTTTGCCCTACTGCTGAAATTACTATCGCTGTTGATGGTGTAAACTGTCAATTATGAGAGTTAATTTGAAGTTGTTGGGGCCTTGGGGGTAATTTTGGGGTTGGAATGATGGTGAGGGGAGATAGTGAAGAGGAAGGAGAGAATCTATGGATTAGATGAAGTTGGTGCTTTGATAACAGTGATCTTGTAGTATAATTTGGGTGTTAAAAAGATGATAAAATAAAATATCTTCATTATCTTCCAACTCCTCTGTAATTATCAATTGAGCAAACGTATCATTACAGTTCGTTACAGTTCTACTGAACAAAACTGAACAAAGAAAATACTAGTTCTATTATTTTCTTTTCTCTTCCCTCCCCTCCCCTCCTTTTTCTTTCCTTCCCTACCATTGATATTATTTCAACACATCATTATTTCTTATGAACCTTCTCTCTCCGACTAGATTATGGGACCCTAACCTGACACTTCATTTTTTAACTTAACATCTCAATTATCTTGGACCGCTTATTTGTAGAGAAATGGTGTAAAAGAGAGGGAAAGAGAAGTGAACATTATGTGATATTGTGATGTATATTCATAGATGGGCTTGAGATCAGAATTTGAATTAAAAGTCGCAAAGAGTTCAACCTGAAATGTGTGTATATGTCATTGTAATATACAATGCAAACGAAAGTTCTTAGCATGTTATTTTAATTATCTGGAAATGTAACCATAATTCTAATTTTGCTGCTGCATTGGATTAATCATCGTCAGTATTTTGTTTTCAATGTTGTAGGTGATGGTACTTCTGAAGCAAGAGAATTGTTGATTGCAAAATTTGACGGAAAGTCTGATTTCTTCTATGTGGAGTTACATGATGGCACTATACTGGGACACACTATAGATGAGAATGAGAATTTTCCTGTTCAATTTGGCCGTGAGGTAATGCTTTATGAGTTTAACAAAACATATCTGCATAATTTTGATGTGGCTGTTACCTTAGCTGTCCCCACATTGATTGTGTGTATGTTTGTGTGGTTGCTTGTGTCTCACTGTCTAGAGCAATCAAGGAGGTTTAGCTTTACTGACTTTTGGGGGTCGGGGCTAATCCCTCTTATGATGTTTGCTAGGTTATGGCTGGCCTGCTTAAAATGCCTGACAGGGCTGACTGGAGGAACTGTAAGCTTAGCAAAGATGAAGAGGTGAAATTAGTGGAAAATTTCAAATCTCAGTTCAAAAACTTTGATCCCACAGATGATATCTGATTCTGGAAGCTCAGACTGTGATCCCAATGAAGATAGCTGACTGTGGACTGGAGGGTTAGAAGGCGTATAATTCAACATTGGATCTCATTGATCTTCTGCAACACTTTTGTTGTGTATCGTCAAAGGTACTTCAGATTTTTTATTGAAAGGATCTTCTGCTGTTCGTGACTATATATTTATCCTGTTTTTGTGCATCTTTTACAGGTTTTTGTGTGTTGCTGTTCACAAGTTGAACCAATATAAGTTGGACTTGTTCACTCTCAGTGAGCTTTGCTTTCACCATTTACTTTCTTTGTTGGCGTATCTGCACTTTTCAGAGAGTTAGAGTCACCTGATGCTTTGAAATCATTGTGCTTGTCATCTTGAGCGGTAACCTTTTACTTTCATACTGGAATTTGCTGCTTGTTCACCAAAATCTAAATGCGAGAATTTTGTAGTTGAATTGTTGTACATCTGTATTGACTTTTGCTTCTTGTTCACCATTATTTACTTGATTAAGATTTTTTTTATTACCCTTTGTATATTATCGATGATGAAGATTATGCGCATCTATCTAATGGCATGCATGCTTCTCTGTTGTGGCATTGTAGCCACATGAGGTACTGCAACAATTAAATCATTTGGATTGTTTTGTTCAATTCAATCTGTTTGGTTTGGTTTTCATAATATTTGGGTAATTCTGTTTTGAATCATATTTGGGTGAGAAATCATTGTTTGATATAGATCAGATCTGGTCCTTTATTCAAGTCACATAAATTAGCTTTGTATATGGGTTAGTTTTTCCAAATCTAGTGTTCGCGGGATAAGTTTGGATAGATGCTTCGTCTCTGCATAGTTTTATATTTCTGGGGGTATAATTTTGCATTACATAGTGATATGCTATAATGAATCATGAATATGTTTGTTCTTGATCACCATAGTTCATTTGTGTACTAATTTTGGTTGTTAGCTACATGATACATCCGTGACTCAACAGAAAACGATGCTTGCTCATGTGAAGGAACTATGCAGATGCGTGTGCAATCGGAAATGACTCAATCGACTTATAATAAGATTTTCTTCACAAAAATTCACTTTATTCATGGATATTCTTTTGTCACATGTAGCATTGGTGTGTTTTTGTAGGAAAACTTCAAGCAAATGTTCCATCTAATCTTGATAGAACAAAAGTTGTTGAAATTGATTCTCGTGAACATGGTAGTTTCGTAAACTTGTTCTACAAAAAGTGGGCAAGTTGCTTGTGCTAGCTTCAAAATAAAACTTTGCGAAACCATTCCTTAGAGCTCTTGTTGTCTTTTTTTTATCTAAGGATATTACTAGGGATACTTATTGAGTTGAGCTATTAGCTAACTATTAACGAATTAAGTTAAATAAATCAAAGCTTGATTCAAAAAATTCATGAGAAATTTGAATCTTTGTTTGTAATATATAGTTATATAAAAATATAATTATGATATAAGATTAGAATAAAATAAAATATGATTTGATGTATAAAACTAGTTCCATATTGGGATAAAATGGAGAAAGGTTGGAGAGTTATATATATAAATTCAAAGTTTCACATTGAAAATAAAATGAAAAATAGTCAAAGGAGTTGGTATATATAAATCTGCTAGTGG
This sequence comes from Dysphania ambrosioides, assembly GCA_026401315.1. Classification (NCBI taxonomy): domain Eukaryota; kingdom Viridiplantae; phylum Streptophyta; class Magnoliopsida; order Caryophyllales; family Amaranthaceae; genus Dysphania; species Dysphania ambrosioides. Next base: position 7,038,620 of record CM048667.1, read on the forward strand.
TACCTACTTAAAATCAAATCTAGCTAATTGAGACTAAACTTTTAGTCGAGTTTGATAATTGGATTTTTGAGTTTAAATTTCAATTTTTTGATTTACGAGTTTTCAAGTTAAAATTTGAGCTTGATCTTGAGCTCAATCCTAAGTTGAGAGGCAAATTCCAAAATATGTGGGGACTATATTTTAAGATTTGATTGTAACCTTGAATCTATAAGGTTTTTGTGGTGTATCTCGTGAGTTTCCAATGAATTTTAGTGAAATTAGTGATAAGATAAATAGATAAAGAATCTATCCAATACAAAATAATAAGTGCAAATGCATCTTTATAGTAATTTTTAATCTGGCATTAAGAACAAGCATTACATACACTCATACATGAAACAACTTTTTTGAAACAGCAGATCATCCAATAAAATCCTGTCTGATGTTTTCCACCGCCTTTGTCTTGAAATGATGAAAGGGTGACTTGGGTTCTTGTCCCCTCTATATACCAACCCTCTTTTTTCTTTCTCGGCAACGTCCTAAACTAACAGATCGAAATCAAATTATGACTCTAGATTAAGATGGACTCCTCACATCTAATGCAATTACACTGAGAAAAACAACCTTACATGACCCTATAAGTTTGTACTATCATGAGATATTAATAGAGACGACTTCTTTATATGTTCACAAAAGTCTTGGGAGAAATTCTTCCCCTATGTAATAGGGTGACTTGGTTCCCGTCCCCTCTATATACCAATCTGAAGTCAATCCGAAATCGATTAGGCCTCATATTCCATAACTTAAACTCGATCGGCATCTGACCCGTTCGTGACCTGACTCGTTAATGACCCGACCCGGAGACAATATTACTCATATAGTACCTAAACCGAATACAATCGGAAACTCATTTAACCCGACAAGTAACTGATATGATTGAATTGAAAATGACCCATGACCCGACTTCGCCGACCAATTAACAATTTTATTATGTTTGACAAAATATTATTAACCTTTTTTTACTCGATTTGAAATAAACTTGTCCATTCAAACTATAAATATTTTATGTTCTTAACTTATATATTTATGTGAACTTAACACCTTATGTCATAACTTATAAATATATATTACTAATAATGCATTTATAAATGTATCAATACTATTTAGTGTTTCATTATTGCTTTGATTCTATAAAATGGATCATGCTCAACTATTCAAATTTGAGTTTATTTGAACTATATATGATATTTTATACTTGTACGGTATTTGATAGAATGATTCAATCATCAAATTGATTATATGATATGTAGATCATTGACATAGATAATATAATGATACACTAATATACACATATCACACTCGTTCGACATAATACACATTTAATAATTAATACCTCATAAATATTTTTGTTTTGCATGACTTATCATCATCAATATTATCCAATTAAGTAATGGCTTGACCATCATATAAAAACAAGTTATGGTGTGAGCTTACCCGAAATGACCTGAGATAGATACAAAAAAAGTAAAAAAAAAAACTAAATCATAAATCGATAATAACACATTATCATGAATGACCGATTCAAACACGATAAGGCCTGACTCGGATTTCAACTAAAATAATAGAGATAACCCATTACCATAAGTAACATGATCCGAAATTGACTCGAACTGAAATAACTTGTTTAGGAATCGATCTAGATTGACCCAAACATGAAATCTTTCTGAACCACAAACAATTCTATGTAACCCGTTTAGGAACCGATCAAGATTAACTCAAACCGAACATGATGCCAACCCAAAATTTGCTGAAACAACATGTTATAATCCATCTAGGAATAGAGCCAAATACAACCCAACTCCGATAAAGTAAATAATTGATTTGACCCAATCCGATAATGACTTGACCCGAAAAGACCAAATGAGCCCATTTCAACCCAATTCCGTAAATACTGATCCGCAATAAATCAAGTCAGGATCGGTCCTTTGATCCGAATTGACATCCCTAGTTACAAATTTACAACATCAAAATGAGTGGTACAAGACTACAATATAAGGAGAATGTCCACAATATTGAGAAGCCATTTTCAGTATTCCTACTTTGCAACTTGCAACAATTATTGCACGTCATCAATTCCAACCATCATATCATTTCGGACAATTCTAGCATTCCACTCTTGATTGTCGTTCATATATAAACAAAAGATGTAGAAAGTAATCAATTTTGATAGATAATCAAATGAGTCAAAACCAAACTATTTATAAAGTAACTATTTATGTCAATATTGCTGCTTTAGTTTGTAGTTTTAGAGGGTTGATAAAACACTTACATATGAGATATGACATATCCCAACTGTACCTAGCTTAGGCTATATATACGCCTGAGACAAAATTTATACTCTGTATTAACATCTAATTACATTACTCTTTATGTTCAAAAGATTTACACGGAGTATATAGTCCTATAAGACATTCTAAATTCTATATTAAGGTGCCTAGTTCATGTCATACTGAAATATGTTAGTACATTTTAATTACAAAAAAATATTATATACATACAAAACACAATAAAGTTATTGTGTCGCTGTTAAAATGATCCTTCAATATAACAAAAATTACCTTTCAACACAACATATGTTAATATTTATCAACTTCGAAAGATAATTTTGGGGTAACTTTTAATCGGGATTACATATAATTATTTATTATATTTTAAGTATATTATAGACATGATAACTAACTAACTAACTATCGTTCTAAAGTCTTCACCATTTCATATTTTATTTTGGCATTGTACTGTGCGACTGAAATGTTGAATATTTTGACCGAGAGTTAACGTCCAAACCGCATGGAGCTATTTGATATTGTTATAATTTTATAATGTGACTTCTAACCGAACAATTGCTATTTATTCCTAAGACTATGCTACCTAAGAGGCTACAATGTCATACCCCCCAATTCTCAAGGTCAACACTTGAGCCATGCTTTTACTTTATGGAAAATCTGAGCTATATACGGCTCCGAGTTTGTTGCATTTGAGAATTGAAGTGGGAGAGAAAAGCATGCTTGGAGATTTATATACTCATATTTTTACAAGTTTATATATGATGTTTAATCTTAAAATCATGGGAACTTTTATAAAGAATTTATGAGGATCCTAATTTAGCTATTGGTGCAATGCCGCATTCCCCGTATTATTTATTTATTTATTTATTTATTTTGACTATTTCCGAATCGGAAACATAGAAAAAACAAGTAATTAGGGGAAAAAGGGTCTCCTACCAGAAATAACGATCATATTGGCTTCCTTAACTTGTTCTTTGTTCACCTTAGTAACAACGCAAAAGTTAGATGGAATATTAAAAGCATTGTCTCGTTACCCAGAAGCTTAGCATTGATATTTGAGGATTTCTGGGTATATATATATATATATATATATATATATATATATATATATATATATATATATATATATATATATATATGCACTATTTCTTTGTGGGGTATGTTTGTGGATTGTGGTTGGTTGTTACACAAAAGCTTATAGGTGTAACTTAAATTATGCACTCTTTGTTTGGGAAGGGATTGTTTGTGGTTGGGTATTGATTGCATTTATGTTCATCATAAAAGCTAAAGGTTTTAGCAACGTTACCATCAAGTTGAGAGCGACGATGTCCTCATGATCTCTTGTTGGTCAAGCTAAAGCGTATAACTCAACTTCTTGACTCAAAGATATAGTATATCGCAAATTAGATATTGCATCCGGGTCATATAGTATATCATAAAAGCTAAAGATATAGCCCTTTGTTAATAAAAAGAAACACCAAAATATAAGAAAGTGGAGACATATTTCACACGTTTCCACTTCCTACATGACTTTGATCACCCCACTCAATCTGTTCTAGACCAACATATAGCGCTCCGCATGGCTGGGTAAGCCCTACACGATTCTGGCACTAGCACGGAGGTGGGGTGCGGTATGGCCCGGCTGGTTGCCCTTAGAGTGGGCCACGAACTGTGTGTGGACAATTAAAATTTTAAAAGTGTTAACTAGTGGGTTGGTACGACACAACTTGCTTGGTTTATGGGTCGTGTCAGGCCATGAGTTGAGTTTTTGGAAAGACTGATATAACACGAGCTCAGCCAGGCACAAAATGGTACAACCAACCCGAGCTTATTTGAATGTGCGATTAAAAATAAGCAAAAGAAGATGCATGACAATAATTTCAATCAGCAAAGATTTGAAATAGCGGGGCATTATTCTTAAGTATATTGTGTTTTTTTTTTCCAAAGCAATTTCTTTAGTATGGAGTATATTACTGTGTTAAACATTTGCTAATACTCCATCGTTCATTATCTTTATTTCTGACTGCTCTTGAGCACTTCATATGCAATAAAACAAAACCTAGCAATAGATTTAGATTGAAAAAAAATCAGTTGAGTTATAATTTAAATTGAATTTAAACTCAAAAACTCTAGAAAGAAAGCCGGAATAAACCAATTTGAATGGATAGAGTGTACTAAACATTGAACACATGCATAGTTGTCTAGAAAATATAGGCAATAATATTAATTCTTTAGATCTTATGAAATCAAAGGAAAAATAATATAGTGTGCTTGCCTTAAAAGGCAAATATGAAATACATAAGATATGAAGAAGAATGAAGTGTCAATACATGTTAGCCACATGACTACCTTTTAACTATCCAAGATTGCTGACAATCCAACAAATGCATGGTAATGAGTCAAAGCAGCCAACCCTTCCATTAAATTAATCAAACATTTGTTTAACTTTTTTTTTTTTTCAAACTTTTTTTGGCTGATTTCCATCTCTCACTTGAATTCCAATTACACACCAACTTGTCATGCTACTTGTTTAATTTTTGATAGAATCTCCTGTTTTTCTCTTCAATTGTCTCTTTCTCTTTCTTATTAGGAAGTAACAAATTTGATTTCTTTTAAGGTGAAAATTAGTGGTCATGTTATTTTATAATATATAGATTAAATTATGTTGAATCAACTGCAATTGTTACTATCATGTCTATTTTTTTTGCGTTATTTGACTAAATTTTTACGGTATTCAATGTACGACTTATAACGTTTTAATCTCTAAATCCGTAAGACAATAAAATTCTTAAAATTATATATTTTTTATAAATTTACATATATAGATGCATTCAACCAGATCTCAGTTAAGTACATTATTTCTTATAAGATGATGATAATTTATAGTTAATTTTTTAAATTTTGACTCTATAAATAGGAATGCAGTAAAAATAAACGAACGCATCTTGTTACTAACAAAATAACTACAAAGTAATAAATTTGATTTATTTTATTTGAGATAAGCCCGGATATTTAAATTCTTGCAAAAATTATGCAAGTAAGTTTCGCCAAATTAATCATAGACAATCACCTACCACTATACGAGTATCCCATCATGCTACATCGTTCTGCAAAGTTAACTTTATTGTTTTCAATTTTTCATATGAGGTGAAAGTTGGCTGGTTAACTCGAGAATAACACAAGTTTCCCATATTGCAATTAAAGGAGTATAAAAATGATTAGTACAATAGTACAGTGTTTCATACAACTGTTATTATGTCTTCTTAAATTATTTTATTAAGTTCTGGTCAGTTATTGATATACTTTCATAACTCTTAACAGTAGAAACAGTTCTTTGGTAAGGGCTGTTCTGAGCTTTGGCCAGCTTTAGTGCTCAGAGTTTGCAGAATTAAAGAGAGCAAAAATATTTTTTTAAAAAAGGTAAAAACTTTGAGAAAAAATAGGTAAAAACTTTGCTTGGTTTTTGGGTTTACTGTAGATTATATTCTTATTGCTTGAGTATTACAATAGTTTGCTGGGTGTTCTGTGATTTTGCATAAAAACACCATTTTCTTGGTTAGTTAGTTTGTTCTTGGTTTTATGGAGTGATTATAATCTATGATTAAAGAGTTTGAACATCAAAGATTGGAACTTTACGCTAATTCATGGGATGGGGTTGATGCTTCAAGTTACTTGGCAATCGATGAATCTATTCATCATTGCTGTTGCCGTTCTTGTTCCAGGATCTTCAGGTATTTTTTTTTTCTTCTATTTTTGTACATTTCCAATGTGCAAATATTTGAGATTTTGATGCTGTAATGGTTATAATTTTGCTAAGTTTATCTATGATTTCATCTGGGCTATCACATATTTTGGTGATATGAAATGGGTTATTGTTTTCTTTAAAGTTTCCTGTATTTTTGGGAGATTTTGGATAGACATAATGCTGAATGTTGATAATTTGGTGGGTCGTAAAGAGGCTTGGAATAAGATAATTGGTTTTGATTTAATCCTGCTGTTAAAATTCATGTGTTGGTGGAAGACTGACTGATGGAACAGTGAATAAATGTTTAATTTTCTGCATCTCTTTTAAATTTGAAAGATTTAATTTGGATTAACTTTTGAAGTTATCTGGAATTCGGAATGCATGAAGTTAGTGTACCTGAGCTATCATTGGGTTCTACTTTATTATCCTTGATGCTCATTTCTTTATCCGTTCGAAATCTGGACTAGGATCAAATGCTCACTGCATTGGTAATTGGATGAATCAAGGTATAGATATGAAAGTATAAAAGAACACATCGGTAATTTGGTCTCAGAGCGAGCTGATCCTATCTTCCCTTGAATAGGGAAATGTGTGAAAATTTCAATCTATCTGTCTGCATCTCCCATTACTGAAGGACGTTGTGGCTTTTTTTGTCTGTTAAATCACTTGATTGTAATCTGGGTTCTGCCTCATCCTTACTTAGTAGAGGCCAATGTAATGAGGTTGAAAGTAATCAGTTAATAAACTTCCATGCCAGCCATTTTGTATGGTTGACATGAATGGCATCTTAGAAAAAAAGAGGGTAGGGTTAGTATCACTCCTTTGCAGCCATGGAAGAAGCACCTAACTTCATCTTCACTGGGGCCAAAACATTCTAATTCTTTCAAGTTTATTTTGTGCTTGTTTGGTTGGATGTAGGAAGTATTATTACCTAGGAAATTCCTATGCCCATGAATTTTCACTTCCTAGGAAATGCCAAAACTTGTTTGGATGGACTAGGTAAGTGAATTCCTCCAATTTGTGGGAAGTGGAACTTCCTGGGAAGTCCCAATTCCTATGATATTGTCCATCAAACAAGAGCATATGCATCTCCTTCCTAGGAAAACCAAATTCCGTGGTTAATGCTTGCTACGAAACAAGCTTGTAATTTCAGTATTATTAGTTCAAGATAATTCTGGAAGATATTCATATTAGTTCAATGGAAATAAAAAAATAAAATAAAATGAAATCGAACAAAATTGAAGCTATATAAAAAAAAAATTGCAAATACCCCTCTTATTATTGGATTTGTGGCTTAGACAATAGATATTCACCTCTCTTAAGTCAAAATCTCATTCGATCATCCCTTCCTCTATATTGGAGTAGTGGCCTATGGGTGTCTTTTATTCTATATTGGTCGTGGAAGACCGAGGATGACTTGGATGGAGAGAGTTAGAAAGATATGGAGAAAATGGGTTTGGAAGAATAGGTGGTTCTAATAGGCAAGAATGGAAGAGGAGCATTTTTGTGGATGATCACTCGAAATAGATTTTTGGTTCAAGTAGTTGACCCCATATTTTTGGGATTAAGCCTTGGTTTTATTGTTGTTGTTGTATAACCATATTGTAGCTGTATACTTGGATGGGCCAGAAATCTAAGGATATTGGAATTTAGATACAAATTTCGAATAGAGGGACACCAGTGCTTTCCCTGCTTGCATTCCTCTAGTCAGGTTAAGAAGCTTATTTAACAAGAATATGTTGGCATCACGAGTTAGGTATGCATCTTAGCATAGGTGGAACAGAAATCAAATCAGAAAATCAAAATTGATGGGTCAATATCTCAAGTATTTTTTGTTTGTTGGAAATTTAAATAGCATTTTCTTGTACTCTTTCCTATCCTGGTAACTTTTGTGGGAACAGTTTCGATTAGTCTTATTTGGTTAAGGATAAGGCTTTGTACATCTGATCCTCATCAGGACTTGCCAAAAGCAGGATCCCTAATGAGTAACTGATATAATTGTTAAATTGATGGTTTAGAAAACTTGATCACCATTCTGACTTTTATGGTCTAACTTATCTGCAGGTTTCAGCGAACCATTGTTACTGGAGTCTTCATCTACAGTTCCTTCCATAGAAGCACAAGTGCCTAATTCTATACATGAACGAGGACAATTGCAAAATGGTAAAGTTGCTCATCTTGATAGCATGTGCTACTGCTTTTCATAATAAATTGTTCAAGCTAATCAGTCTATGTTCATTTATGATTCAGGTTCAATTGTTCAACCTCCTATTCTATCTCCTTCAAGCAAGTCTCCTCCAGGTCACCTGATAATCCAAGGGCTGCCAACTTTCCTGTCTCCAAGACAATTAACTACCCTCCCAACACAGAACAATGTTGCAACATTCTCTACAGCACCAAGACATGGTTCTGCTCCATCGTCATCTGTGGAACCACCGAATTATTCAGCTTTTCCAGCTGCAAAGGCTCCACAAGATTCCACTTTGCCACCTGTGGACAAGTTATCACATGATTTGGCAATGCCTTTATCTATGGCCCCATCTACTGAGCCACCACATGCTTCAGCTGTCTCACCTTCTGCTAATCCTCTAGTGGCCTTGCCTCAACTACCAACTGCTAAATCTCCGGAGACTTTACCTATAGCATCTTCTTCACCACCACCCAAAGACGCTGCTGAGTCCCCACAAATTTCAACTCCAAATACTGTTTTAGCGCCATCCCATGCTTTGCTGCAACCAGTAGTTGCTAAGCCTCCTCATAGTTCAGCTCTTCCACTGGCAGCAAACCCACCATACCTAGAGCCACCATTGCCTGTTGCAGAGACACCACTAGCTTCATTTGTCTCACCGACTGCAATGCCACCCATGACCATACCTCAATTGCCAATTGCTGAATCACCAAAAGATTTACCTCTAGCATCACCTTTATCACCACCAGAAGTTTCACATCATGCTTCAACCATGCTGTCTCCTCCGATTCCTCTTGCTGAGTCCCCTGTTAACTTAAATCCTCCTACTGCTTTGGCCCCATTGCATGCTTCATCTCATCCACCAAGTGCAAAGTCTCCTCATAGTTCAGCTCTTCCACTGGCTGCAAAGCCACCAGATCCTAATCCTTCATTGCCTGTAGCAGATTCACCACGTGCTTCAGCTTCAAAACCGCCTGGGGTTGTACCTCAACTGCCAACTGCTGAACCACCAGAGGCTCCACCTCTAGAGTCTCCACCACCAGTAGAAGTTTTACAACATTCTTCAACCATGCAATCTCCTCCTATTCCTGCTGCCGAGCCCCCTGATATCTCAACTCCTCCGAATGTTTTGGGCCCATCGCATGCTTCACCTCAGCCACCAGTTCCTAAGCCTCCTCATAGTTCATCTCTTCCACTTGCTGCAAACCCTCCAGAAACTGAGCCCCCGTTGCCTGCTGTAGAGCCACCACAAGGATTGAATTTCACACCTCCTACAGAGCCATCACCAGGTTTACCTTTGCTACCCCCCGCAACGCCCCCACAACCTTCAGATAAGCAGTCTCCTCCTGGTTCTCTAAACGCACCATCTCCTCCACCTCAAATAGGCACGCTGAATGCATCATCTCCTCTTCCTCAACCGGTGCCACCCTATCAATCATCTCCCACACCACAACTGGCCCCACCATTTACATTGCCTCCCCTGCCACAAGCAGCTCCACCATATACATTGCCTCCCCCACCACAACTAATCTTACCACATCCTCCCCCAACTTCTACAGTGCATTCAAATGCTTCCGTTCTTCCTCCTTCAATGGCGCCTCCTTCCCCAGAGCCTCCAAAAACTTTACCTTCATCATTCCCTCCTCTGCCACCAGTTGTATCTCCTCCTCTACCTCATTTGATTCCACCTATTGTATCTTTTCCTCCACCTTTGCTTATTCCATCGCCCATGTCTCCTCCAGATTCTGTGCTGCCTCCACCAACAAATTTGCCTTCACCATCCCCTCCTCTGCCACCAGTTGTATCTCCTCCTCTACCTCAGTTGATTCCACCTATTGTATCTTTACCTCCACCTTTGCTTATTCCACCGCCCATGTCTCCTCCAGATTATGTGCTGCCTCCTCCAACAAATTTGCCTTCACCATCCCCTCCTCTGCCCCCTGTTGTATCTCCTCCTCTACCTCAGTTGATTCCACCTATTGTATCTTTTCCTCCACCTTTGCTTATTCCACCTCCCATGTCTCCCCCAGATTCTGTGCTGCCTCCTCCGACAACTTTGCCTTCACCATCCCCTCCTCAGCCACCAATTGTATCTCCTCCTTCACCTCAGTTGATGCCACCAATTGTATCATCCCCTCCACCTTTACTTATCCAACCTCCTGGATCTCCAAATTCTTTTTTGCCTTCTAATGCTTCAGTTCCACCGCCTGTTATGTTGCCTCCACCAGATTTACCGTCACCTTTCCCTGCTGCTCCTCCCCATGCGTCAGCTATGCTAACACCTCCTACTTCACATGCATCATCTCCCCAGCCTCAGTTGGCACCTCCTTCCTTGTCACCTCCCTTTGTTTTGTCTGCACCATTACCATCAGAGTTGCCTCACATCTCCCCCCCACATTCATCCATTGTATCTGGAGCAGTTCCACCTCATGCTTCTCCTCCATCCCCTTTCTTTAATCTTCCACTGGTTCCAGTTTCTCCTGCAATTCCATCCCGTCCTTTATCTTCCCCCCCACCTTCTAAGCCATTACATTCCTCTGTTCCACCTTCTCCAGTAAAGCAACGAACTGTTCCTGCTGCACCCCCTCTTTCTTCTCATAGGAAAGAAACACACGAAGGAGCTCCTCCACCATCACTAACTTCTCCAAGTATGTCAACACACTTGAAAAGTGCAAATCCCTGTAATCTACTTGTTTATTGTTGATTAATCTATGAATATGCATTCTTCGCAGAGCAATCACCTTCTTCCAGTACCATGCCAGAAGGTGCACCACCTGCCCATCTAGTTACTCCAAGATCCCTTCCTCCTAGTTCTCATCAAGCAGAAGCACCAAAGCATGCTCCTTTCTTGAGATCGAATTCTTCAGGTATTCTTTCTATCTTTCACTTATGCCGAGAAGTTAAATTTCTCTTCAGCCCAGAATAGACATCTCACTTTTGAGCCATTTTTTTATTAGTCTTTTGGTTGATTGGTTGGTTGAAGGGTTGGAGAAAACTCTATGAAAAATGTTCAGGACAATATAAGTCTATTTGAAAATTATAAGGGATGGTTCCAAATTAGAATTTGAGGCATTTAATTCAGAGGAAAAGTAGATATTTCTATGTGAATCATAGAATTGTGGAACTTTAAGATCAATTTTTTATGTGAGTACTCAACTAGTGTCTAGTCAATGAAGGCGGAAGATGAGTTTATGGGTCAATGTCTTATCTGTCTACATGCCAAAACATTGCGGCTAGAGAGGAACCAACTGGTGTGACAATGAATTGCAGCTTCTGGACCTCATGTGTGGTTTGAGCTGTAGAAAGTTGTTGCATGGACTTTGGATAGCTGCTACGTACTTATTATGTGTGGTAAAGCTTGCAGACATTGTGCTACAACTATTGCTGTAGTACATGTGGGTCTGCTTCCATTTCAAGTGAGCAGTATACGAGTGATCCTGGACAAAGCAGCATTGGAGGCAACTTGTGGTTCTAATGTGTCTCTATGTGCCTAGGAAGTAATGTGCTAAAAAGGGCGAAGAATCGACACATATTTTTCTAGTAGTGTTGGGGTTATTCACTTCGCTTTATTATTTTGTTTCTCCTTCCGTCCTCTATTATTTGAAATTTTTTCCAAATTTTGATGGTTCCTGTATAAGTCTACTGATATGTTGAAAAGTGTTATGAGAATTCCAAAAATTTGAATCGTAATTGGTTTGAGAGTAAATGAAAGTGGGAAGACATGATAAATGATTTGTTTTAACTTTTATTACACAAAGAGTGACATATTATGGTGGAAAAAGAATTTCTAATCAGATTAGGTATTTTAGATTGGATAGATTGGTTGAATTGAATAGATATTGAACTCTAGGTTTATTGGACTTAGAGAAAAGTAATATAACTCAATCCTAGTTGAAGTTGGTTTTCTCTTGAACAAATATAAATGGCTAAATGATCAAATGTTAGCCCTAGACACCTCACGCTTTTATACCTTTAAAGTCTCTATCCTATAACCCCATTTCAAACAATACCTTCACTGCTTTCAAGAAACTTTTGTCATTTTCATAGTTGTTTGGTGCCTAGCATATTAGCCTTTCAGAATATAAATTTTCTTATTTTTTGTGTATAAGGAGAGCTAGACCTAGTTGGGAAAAAAAGCATTGGTGCTAAGAGTTATCAGTTGGTGAATGAGATAGAGCTCCAATTGGAAGAAAGCTTAAGTTAGTGAGGGAAACTAACTTTTTTAGAAGGAGAAAAAGTATGTTCAGAATCATAAAATAGTTTTCTTTGAAATTTATATCAATGATTGTATTTGGAGAATTGGGAAATTTTCTGCAAGCGAGCATGCCAATTGATGCAGTGTGGTGATTGGCTTCCTAAGCAAAAGTTTTTCAACCCAAAGAGTGAATGAAAATCATCTTGTAAAATGAAATGCACATTGACCAAGGGGATAGCCGGATAGGATGGCAAAGCTGTGTCTTGAAGAAGCTCAATGATAAAGTGCCATCTGTGTTATATGCTCATTCATATGATCTGACCTGTATGAAAGTTGCTCTTGGCCGCTGAATTCTATACAGAGTTCTCAGTTATATATGGAAAAGAATTGGGAAGAACAAGCATACACTCACACATGCAGGATGAGGAAATTGCCTAATGAAGATTTCTAGTGGATGATGGGACTTTTGAAACAGGCTATTTTTTTTGTTATCGTTTCTCCAATGGCTCTCTTTTTCTATGATATGATCCGTAATGCTCTGTGCTTGGGAATTTTGAATCATGATCGTGCTTGCATAAAATTTGGCTTGCATTGCCTATACATCTTAGAGAACCCAGAATGTAAATTTCTTGTTTTATTTGACGTGTAACAGAGTCTAATATATCTCCATCATCTACTCCACCTCCAAGAAATAACCCTAATAGTGGTAGATATTCTTCAATGGCACCTCCAGGTAGAGCACCAGAACAATCACCAGAGGACAAACTTTCACCACGTCATGGTAAGATTATAATTATCTGTTTCTTTTGTGTTGAAGAAATTTGTCTGCTAGACTAAAAATTCTTGGCTCCTTGTTCTGTGGGGACCTGATAAAGCTCCTTCGGAACCTGAATTTGAGAGACACAATGCAACTTCTCCCACCCCATTCTCTTTTGGAGTGCATCCTGCGGAAAATGGATCTTATCATTCTCTACGCCATTCCCCAGTCGAAGGTACTGCTTTGCTTGTCCTTTCCCAAAAATGCTTCTAAACCAATGTCAATGGCTTGACAAAAATATTATCAACTACTTCCCCATTACTAAAGGTACCATAATTTAATGTAAGTAAATTTATTTTCTGATCTTTTATGTCAGGCTCTCCAACAGCTATTGTTCCTTTATCTTCTCCTCCGGAAATGGATAATTTTACACCTGCGCCTTCCCCTCTCCAGAGGGCTTCACCTGGCCTGTCTGGATGTAAGAAATACACTTCTTGACGTGCAGTTGACGTTTTAGTATCTATTTAGAGATGGCTTATTTATTTTAAAAAATTTCATTTTGCCAGTTCCCTTTCTCTCCCCAAAAATTTCTCCTTCTGGGTCTTCGACAAGGAAAACGAAAAGACCGCTTGCACCACCAATTCGGTCATTACCGCCTCCACCTCCTAATTCAGGTTCATAAGTCCTTCTCTTCATATGTTTGCCTTCATCTTTTTTGTTTATATCTTACACTAGTTGGTTAAAAATTGAAATTGTAGATTGTGCTTACCTTACATGCCCCGAGCCTTTTACAAATACTCCTCCTGGATCACCTTGTGGTTGTGTCTGGCCAATGCAAGTTGGGCTGCGCCTTAGTGTGGCTTTATATATTTTTTTCCCACTGGTGTCAGAGTTGGCCAGGGAAATTGCAGCCGGGGTATTTATGAAACAAAGCCAAGTTCGTGTAATGGGAGCCAATGCAGCAAGCCTGGAATCAGATAAAACTATTGTCCTAGTTGACTTGGTACCCCTTGATGAGAAATTTGACAACATCACAGCATTCTTGACATTTCAGAGATTCTGGCACAAGCAGGTAGCCATAGACAAATCTATATTTGGTGATTACGATGTACTGTATGTACGTTATCCAGGTATTACCTTATTGCTAAGTGCCTCTGATCATTTTTTTTCTTATTTTTCTTGACAAGGTAAAATGTGGAGTATAAGAAAAAGAGTTATTCTCTGTTTGTTTTTTTCAAAGAAGAAAATTGATCAATTTTTATCTTACCATTACTTTGACATTTGATAATAGGTCTTCCTGCGTCTCCACCAATGGCGCCTGCCGACATTGCTGTAATTAATGGCATGCCTTACTCTGTTCGAGACCCTAATCAGAGTAAAGTGCATCCTTTGGGTGTCGATGTGACAAAACGGAGGCATAAACACATACTTAGTGGCATTGTTATTGCTGCTATTGTTTTTTCAGCAATTGTTTGCGTGTTGATCTTCTGTTCTGTTGCTTGGTTTTTGGTATTCAGACGTATAAACCCTGAATCTGAGCCAGCACAAACTCCACATGCTCTCCCTTCACTTCCAAGATCATCAGGTGATACCCTTGTTACGCTTTTACCTTTTATCTGGCCTTAGTTGATGTCACCTAGCATACGTAAGTCTCACTTAAATGCATATTTCATTGAAAGATGAAATTTCTGGTAACCCTGTTGTCCATACTATAGAAAGAGAATAATAAGGGTGTGTTGTTGGCTTATTGATATAATGAGTATACTGTAATTGATGGAGACTAGAGGAAGAAAATAATTGTGAGCTTGTGATTGTTTTCGGGAAGATAGCTGTAATTGTAGGTTGTTACAAGTTGAAGGCATGGCTCACCCAAAAGACAAAATAAACTAAAGGAAACTTTCAATTATGTTCATCATTCTTTCTCTCTCTAAACTCTCCTTTTCTCTCTCTAAACTCTCCTCGTCCACAGTTTTCTGATTCTCTTTTCCGCTCTCTCTCCTCTATATTTCTCTCTTCCGTCCTCCTCAAGTTAGTCCTTACAAGTTAATAAACAATACCTACACTTCGCTTCCTATTTTGGCTAGATCATTACAATATTGTTACGGTATTACAAACTTTGGGGATTTCATACTTATAAATTATGGTCAAGTACAGCTATGTTGTGCTCTCTTAAATTTCTACCTTACTATTTCAAGAAAAGGGAGGGAGAATGAACCCTAGAACCAACACAAGAGTAGATGTCCTGTACCACAAAATGGGAAAGGTGTGGCATATGTGGTTCTTGTTTCCGTAAATGTTATGAAGAGGAGCAAAGGTACTAAATCTTGAAAGTTCAGGCAGCCATTTTTTTTTTTTGTCAACCAAAGAAGAAAACATAAAGAGTTTAAATCACTAAATTAACAACATAGTTAAAGTTCCAGAAACGTTTTGTTTTCTTTGTTAATCTTGAGTCCAATTTTAGCAAAGATCAAGAGTTTCTATCAGTTAGTTTTCAATTATGGGTTACGAAGAAATAAATAAAATGGTTCACTTCACAACCTTAACATCTTATTTGCTTTGTAGTAGCAAAGTGAATTACATGAATTAGATTAAGGTACTAGGTAATCAGCATCTCTGCAAATGTAGGTAAAGGTGAAGAGAAATCAGAAGTATTGGTCTCAGCTCAGAAGTTTATTCTCTAATTTATATTGACATTAATTAATTAGTTATTTGATCTTTATGAATAACTTTGTAACATGATTCTACTGAGACATAATTGAAGATTAATGGGTACAAGATTGTTTTTATTTCAGTGCCTGCAGGAAATTCAACTGGAAGTGGTCCAAGTTCTTCACTATCAATTGGATCCAGCCTTGCGACATACAATGGATCAGCAAAGACATTTACTGCAATTGAGATGGAAAAAGCCACTGATAGCTTCAGTCCTTCAAGGATAGTTGGTGAAGGCGGTTTTGGTCTGGTTTATAGTGGTATTCTAGAAGATAAAACTAGTGTTGCTGTAAAGGTTCTTAAAAGAGACGATCAGCAGGGGGGTCGGGAATTCATGGCTGAAGTTGAAATGCTTAGCCGCCTTCACCACAGGAATTTGGTCAAGTTAATTGGCATTTGTACAGATGAGCGCATACGTTGCTTAGTTTATGAACTTATTCCGAATGGCAGTGTTGAGTCTCATCTACATGGTAGTAAAGTAGTAATAATAGTATTTGTTAAGTTTCCATCCTCTCACTGAAACTCCAAGCAACATTAATGACTGCGTGTTTTTATGTTCGTAGGGCCAGACAAAGAAAATGCTCCTCTTGATTGGGCCTCTCGGATGAAGATAGCCCTTGGTGCTGCTCGTGGTCTTGCCTATTTACATGAAGATTCCAGTCCTCGAGTCATTCATAGGGATTTTAAGTCCAGTAACATCTTGTTGGAAAACGATTTCACACCAAAAGTCTCAGACTTTGGCTTGGCTCGTTCTGCTATTGATGAAAATAATCAACATATCTCCACACGTGTCATGGGAACTTTTGGGTATGAATATTTCCTGTCTTGTGTATAATGATCTGGATAATGTACTGTTTTTTGAACTTTGGTGATTGACTTCAAGCAAAGTTTTCTAAAAATACTTCCGCTCTTGTAGACGCAAAACTCTGACGCAAAAATCTATAGATTTCTTTTTGTGTAACAACTTGTTTTCACAAAAAAAAATAGTAAAAAATGATTACTCTTTCATTCTTTTTGTATATGATGGGGTAAGTGACGAGCTGTCTAACTAGTAGGGCCAATTGACCTCACTCAAATTTGGGATTATATTAAATTTCTTCAGGATTTTACAATTTTGATATTTTAGTTTTTTCTTATTGAAATTGACCATATTCCCCCAATATAAGTCAAAGGTTTTGCTGCCCCTATTTTTTCATGCATTACCCTTTCCTGCAGGCAGCAAAAGGATGAAAAGTACCAAATACTTAGGATACTGAAGAACATAAAGAATTTATTTTACTCCCTCCTTTCATCAATGTTCTTCCTACTTTTAGGGGTGTCTTTTTGTCCTTCGTACTTTCTGTTTAGGGTTTTTTTTGTTCTTCCTACTTTTGCTTTATTCTATGTAGTGGTAACGTGGTATATCTAAGATTTTTGTAAGCAGATTTTGCCTTATCGTACTCTAGTCTGGGTTTCACATTTTACTGCTCTATTTCCTAATTTCCTTGAATCCTGTCAGGTATGTGGCTCCAGAGTATGCTATGACAGGACACCTTCTCGTGAAGAGTGATGTCTACAGTTATGGAGTTGTTCTTCTCGAACTTCTAACTGGAAGAAAGCCTGTAGACATGTTACAACCACCTGGCCAAGAAAACCTAGCTACATGGACAAGGCCATTCCTCACTACTAAAGAAGGATTAGAATTGATCCTTGACCCCACCCTAGGATCTGATGTACCTTTAGATAGTGCAGCAAAAGTGGCAGCAATTGCCTCAATGTGTGTGCAATCTGAGGTGTCTCACCGTCCTTTTATGGGCGAGGTTGTACAGGCATTGAAGCTGGTGTGTGACGAGTGCGATGAGTCCAAGGACGGAAACTCTAGACACGGTAGCCATGAAAGCTTATCAGCAGATTTTGATGATAAAGCAAGCCAGATTTCAGAGACACGGGAATATTTACCAACTCAGTTATCTCTCCCAAACTATCATTCTACATTTGATGTCGAGAAGGGTTTGTCAGTGTCTGAAAATTTCAGTGCATCAGTTATGACAAGTGGACAGACATCAGATTCATTTCGACGACACTCTGCATCAGGTCCTCTAAAGACGGTAAAGGGACGACATTTTTGGCAGAGAATAAGGAGGTCGTCTAATGGAAGTGTAAGTGAGCACGGTGCCATGTATAGGTTATGGGCAGGGTCGCACTAAAATGTTCAAGAGCTACCCTCATTTTAGTTTTATGTTTACTGCTTGATTTTTTTTGGTTTTAGTTCAGGGGTTATTAGGCACATCGTTTTTAGTCTTTCATGTTCATATCTTACGAGGATAATGGAGATAAGAAGAATGTTCCAAGGACTTTTTTGAGAATTATGTCTATAAGTTTACTTAAGTTGGAGGTTAGAAGAGACCCCCATAGTTGAATATATGGTATTTAGGCACAGGAATTCATATGTTCATTAAAATGTATAGAAGACTTTGTTTCAAAATCGCGCATAACTTTTTGGAGCACAATAGTGGCAATTTGGCAACCGTTCCAAACATTATTAGTACTGAGTACAGATAGATTAAAAACAAAGGATGATCCCATTGTTTACAGTTAACCCCCTACGAAAGAACATCCATTTTCTTTATTGAAATGTTTGGTTAGTGATCGATTAATGCAACGTTTAATGTTCTTAATCATACATGTCCATTTTTCACATGATCATTCCTTTTTTTTTTTTATCAGTATATGAAGTATGACATGGTACTAGGAAATGCTTTAATCCCAAATTGAAAATGTTTAGGAAGTTTGGGACAACTTTTAAGTGATAATTGAAAATCACTCCCAGCTTATACAGATGCCTGTGATGCATTACATGAATAAGATTACATGAGTAGAGTGGTGTTTGATATGTTAAGTAGTGATGTGCAACTCACAATCTTCATAAATTTATCATTTCTCCTACTTGATCCACCCACATCACTCGCATTTGCTTTCAACCAACACCACTCAAATTTTTGTTTGTCATGATCGATACTTGGAAAATTAGCCATATGCAAAGCACAACCTCTGGTAATTAAGCACCAATATCAACCCCATCCTAGGAAAAGAAAAATGGAGTGCTCTATAATAATAGTTCATATTTCCTTCGCCACAGAACTAGAAATTGTCAAAACATGACAACTTTAGGTATAACTCTACAGCAAACAGATGGATTCAGTTAATCAGACATAAACACCGGTTGATAGGAGTAAAAACAAGGATCCGAAGCCCTGCAACAGAGACAAAGATTTGTATCGATTCAGGAAGTACTTCAAACAGTTGAAATTTTAACTAGATGATGTATCACTGCTTACCAAGAAAACAGAAGCAATTGCTCCAGTGATGAGTTCTTTAGCAAGACTCTGATTCTTCTTAGAAGTAGTTGCTGCATAGCTACAGAAAATATATTTGAATAAATATGTGGAACCAACAATGGTAACCATAAAACTAGTAGAGCTACTGGAAATTAATTGACCAGTACCAATGTACCATACAAAATATCGTCAATAATCTAAATCCTAATCTCTCTGTCTCATACAACTAGTGCTGTACAAATAAAGTAGGCTAGGACCTCAATCAGTCAATGTGGCCGTATATTGAAATATACAGCATGTTAGTCTCACTCGAAATTTCCAAAGATAATTTTCATCTTTACTTTTACACTGAAAAACGTGCTCCATGTTCTTTTTTTCTGGCAAAGAAAGTGCTCCAAGTTTTCTAAATACTTCGGCCCAATAAGGAAATCTAGCCATTGTAGTAGTTCTACTTTCAATTAGTATATGTAAGCAGTAAGATATTAACTATTGAGTCTTTCAAGTTACTCTTGAGTGAAATCTTCAGCACAACTAGCTGTTTATTTTGTACATATGTTGCTTATCGGATTGGAAATATTAAGGGGGAAAATGTTCCAAAAGAAAATTTCGTAGCTTTAACTCAACATACCCCTAAAAACTAATTCTCATAACCTTGCAAAACACTGCCTTAAACTATAAAAGTTAGGGCTAAACGCTATAATAAAGCACTAATGACTGCAGTCATTAGTGTTTTGCCTTAATGCCACATTTTATAATGCAATCCTTAGAAAATAATTGACTCACTCTTTTGGCAGATCTCAACACTGCCATCCACTTTCCTCTTTACAAGCATTTAAAACTTTCCTACCACCAACAACTTAGATATTGTATCTCCGAATAAGACAATTATTAACAGATAGAAGAATACAAATTTCATACCAATATACAGATTTACAGAGTGATAACAGGCAGTTCTCCTCAACATCATTCAAAAATGGATACAATAGAATAAAACAGTAGTAATTGCATCTTTTGTAGAGTTAGTCACATATGACTCGGAGCACACCAAATTATTTTTAACTTCTTCTTTGCTGTTCAGATCCATGGTCACCTTGTTGGATAGCTTTACAGACCTTAGACTCTAAAAAAAGACAGGACTAAGTCTCCTAAACCCATAAATCCCAACATCCCACAGAACAAATAGAAAATCGTGTAAGATATGTGGCTTTCTACAACAGCAAAACAACCAAGTCAAGTCTTAATCCGAAAAGATGGGGTCGGCTACATGAGCATGAACCAAGAAGATCTGAGGCTTTCTATTAGCTCAAGTGCAGAAATTCAAATATTCAGCAGGTAAAAAAATAAAATGAAGCCCTTAAGGATCAGAACACTGATAAATATCAGCCACCTTACCCTATGAATATAAACACATGAAAGCTACCAAATTCTAACAAACATAAGAGCTAACTATACATGCTTGATACCCTACTATAGCTTTGGACACCGAACAATTACTCTGAATATCATCAAACTAAAAACTACACTGTCCAAATCACAACCAAAACGGTAATAACAGAAATCCGACCCAATCAGCAAAAAGAAAAAGGGGTGGACTTACATGAAGAAGGAGGCGGTGAGAATGAGGCCGAAAACGAGGAGGAAGAATGCTAAGGTTGGGTACATTGATTGAGGAACTGGGCTTTTGATGGGTTTCGCTGATTGAGCCTGTTGATTTAGAGATTCAATGACAGATCATACGATTGTAAAGAAGAAGGAGATTATAGATGGATGATGAGAAAGATTACCATGATAGATGAGCAACAGATGAAGATCGATCTGATGATACTTTGGTTGGTGCTTCAGCCAAGTGCAGGAGATTAGAAGACTCCGACCCGCTTCACGATTTTGGCACGCGCTTCACCCTCTTCAAGGGTTTATGAAATATATATTCCTGTTATATTTTCATTTTTAGAATTAAAATTTAAAAAATTTTAATTATGAATTCTAACTATATTATAATAAATAATAAATTTAAATAGGATTTTAATATATGTATCTCAATATAAATTTTTTAAAATATCAAATTTTCACAATTTTTTATCTTACTAATTTAGAGAAAAAAAACGTATTAAATTATTTCTTAAAACTCGTAAAAAGTTAAATGTATCAAATAAATAGAGACGGAGAGAATATATATTTATTTTATATAAAGTAAAAGGATGATCACATGTCTTAGGCTATTGAGGTCAGTTGGGTTATTGTCAATCATATAAAGGTCAATTGTCGGGATTATGAACCAAAAACTTGAACACAAGGTAAGCAAATGAACTAGGGGTTTTGAATCTCCACTAGTAATCATTAAACTAACAATTGCTTGAAACAACTTTATGTATGAGCAGATGTGATAAATCAGGTCACTTTTCATCAAAGGCTTGTGGTATGATCTATGTGTCTATGTATCTTTATTATGATTCAAATTCTAGTAAATTCTAACATATCATTAGCAATCAAGGTCCATAATATGATTACTTGGTTGACAAGGGAATGACACACACCAACTCTATCATATCTTTAGGATTTGAGGTAAGAGGTGCTCTATCTTGCTTCCCTAAGCAATTCTGATCTCTCTTCAAATATAAGTCTAAGATGAGTTAATCATGTATGCTTCTCTTCAACTAACATTATCATAACACTAGTGACTAGCTTAGGGTGAAGGATAACAAAGACATCCTCTAAGATAAGTAAAATGAGGAGTGATACAAAACCTCCTCAAAGGGGGTGGACACCAAGAAATAGTTGTCATAAGCAAAAGAAATTTTCAAGTCATGCCATAACTAAATAGGGGCCACTTAAACCAAAAGAACTACACACATGATGCTAGTAACATATAGAGCTACACATGAAGCAATATATATATATATATATATTAAGTAATAATCATGAAAAAGAATTTCAACCAAAAGTTCCACTCCATGAACATGTAAATCCAAAACATGCCAAAGTGGGTATAGAACTCAACTAAGAAAAGTAACTAGTAAGATAAATAAAAAGAGTTGAACTTTACACAAATAATGCAACTTAGAATAAAATCCAAGGAGTGGTAGAAGTGATCCAAAAGTTGAAGAAATCAAAATTATTGAAGTGAAGAACTAGATCTAAAGTTTTAAAGATTAACTTACAAAAAATGGAAAGTTCTAGTGTGATTAATGAATTGTTGACGAAAAACTAGGAACATCATAAAATGACATGTTAATTACCTATATAGGGAGGAAAGAAGGACAACAAGCATCAAAGCATTTGGCACGGCCATGCTTCAATTCAATGTAGGGGGGCATGCATGACTTAGGCTTTGAGTGGCACAGTCGTGCCTCTTGGAATAACTTATGGATGCATAACTAAATGGCATGACTTCTTGAACAATAGGCTTCCTCTAGGTTTTGTTGGCTTCTTGGCATGTTGATGATGACCATGAGTAAGGAGTCCTCATGTTTGCTCCTTTGGTTTCACTTCCTCTTATAGATTACTGGGATTCTCCTTCCTTGATTGGCTCTTAAATGACATTTAAGTAAAAGGAAGATATGAGAACAAAGACGCAAGAATTATCTAAAACTAAGGCTAAAATGCAATAATCTATATGTAAATGCATGCCTAATACCTATTAAGAAATCAGGTGACGAGTTAAGCGGATAACAAATGGAGCTGATGGAAGAAGTGGGTATATGCAAGTAAGCTACTCATATCTTTAATATCTTTTTAGTAGGAGTCCTATATGATTTTATCAGTTCCCTTAGGATTGCATTTTATGTGTAGAAAAAAATATGTATTTTTTACTTGTTGTTAGTATTCAAAGTCTAAGTAGGAAATATTAGTCTATGTGACTGAGGATTTTTTGTTAGGTTATCCTAGATTTTAAATTGCCTATATGAAGGCTCTAGGTTTTTAATTTATTAAGTACATGTAATTGAAATGAAGTTTTGATTTTTTTGTTAAAAACTATGAGAGTGATGGTGAGAATTTATACACCCAATCGATAGTTTCTAGTTTTAATTATTTGATTCGTTTTATCATAGATAATTTGGGTCCATTCATCCTAACTTTATCATCTAGTTTTTGTGAAACCCATTTGGCTTGCACAAATTTAGTAACAGAGCGAAGGTAATGACCTTTTAATGTAAACTATTGATTTTTTCAATATAATAGGCAAAGAGAACTATGAATAACATTACAATTAATTTTTAAATGTAACATAGTGACTTTTTTTTCATGAATATGAATATAAAGCAGTATGTTAGGTATGAATTTAAAGAATTAGGTCTTAGTGATCCATTTATTTACAACAATAACACATATGCACAATCATGTGAATTACATATAGGCAATAAAATGCCAACCACATGAACAATCAATTCAAATGAAAGGAAAACTCATCAAAATGCAAAATTATACTCACATTAACAAAAATTGAAAAGATAATGATAAAAAACACTTGAAAACCTAAGCGTGATTCAAAAAACTCTAAAAAGTCAAGAAACTAGTACAAAATCATACGTGAAATATCGTAATAAAAAAAAAGAAAAATTCATAGATTTAGATTACCTAAAATTTGACTTTTTCAAGTCTGAAAGAATTGAAACCTTTGCACTTTACAAATCCATCTCATCCATCACCATTAGTGACACCATGACTTCGAATCGCGCTGACTCGTGTGCCACCAATAACCTCCACTGCCTCTTGTGCCACCACAAACTCTCGTCACATCAACTCTTCCATCGGTGCTTATACCTTGAATTGTGTCACCTCTTATATTAAGTGGATTTGGTGACAACGACATACCATATCTCTTGCAATCCATAAATTCAACCCTTAAGAACAAAATAGGAAGAGATATTTAACAATTGAGACTTTGAGAGCGAAAATTGCCAAAGAAAATGACAAAATATTGAGAAATTAAGAGAGAGCGCAATGCCACGAAGAGACAACGAGTGAATAAAATTACACAGGGAATTTTTGACCTACTAATTTTGCCAAATAAAGGCCTCTAAAATCAAAATTGTAAAACTTTTTCAATTTTACAGACTACTAATTTTAAAAATAGCTAAAGTATACTAATTAAGTGAACTTGTTCATACTTACTAATTAATAATAAATACATTAACATAAAGTAATTAGTTTTATTTTAATAAGAAAAATTAATTATTTTTATTTATTTATACTTATTATTTTATTTCTTAAATTTTGTAAAAAAAATTTAAATTTTGTAAAAATAAAATTTGAACTTTATAAGACAAAATTACCAACTATAATTATTAATTCCTAAACAAATATGTAATTATGTTCAATTATTATTACTATTAAATCAATAATAATTGCTACTCAAATACTAATTATTATTAATTATATACTAATTATTGTTCTAATAATTATTAATTGGCTTTTAAAAATAAAAAAAAATAATCATTGAGGAACCAAAAAATGGACACTTCTTCTATGGAGGAACCGCCCAAATGTAAGGTTCTTCCATAGAAGAACCGTCCACCATTGAAAGTGAATGGTTCTTCTATGAATCATATAATCTTTTAACCCAAAGCTGTGGAATAAACTAGTTTTTAATTGTGCATGTGCCTTAAAGTCCTTGTAAATTTTTTGATTTAGTTTCTTTTTCTGCTACTCAATTGGTTATCTTTCTTTGATTATTTATATCTGAAATTTTGTTTTGCATAAGCTCAGTGAATGCTTGTTCATAAAGTTTGAAGGTTCAATGGACACTCAAGGGGGGGGGGGGGGGGGGGGAGGGAATTGAGTGTTAAGTAATCGTTGGCAATTTTTACTTCTTTTCAGATTATGTGTAAGGAACCAGTTGTGCTGGTTCCCTTATGCAGCGAAATAAAACAAGGCTATAAAGAACACCACAGACTTAACGAGGTTCAGCCAACTCTGGCCTACGTCCTCCTACTCTAAGTCCTTTATTGATCTACTCCGAAAAATAAAGATAAAGAACACTCTACTGTTTCCCTACTCCGGGAACCAGTAAACCCCACACTCTACTCCGAATGTGCTTTAAACTTACCCTCGTAAGTTCCTAGTGTGTTTGAACTCACAAACACTCACCAAGTCTTCAACCCCTCTGTCAAAGACTTAATACAAGATCAAGAACTCTCTAATGATCTAACTCTCAAAAGTCAAATAGAGAAAAACGTTAAAACACTATTATGCTCTTGTGTATCACTTAATAATTGAATTAGTGCTTTTAGCTCTCAAAGATCAAACTCTACTAAAAATGCGTGAGAGCTCTGTATGTGATTATTCAGAGCAAGATGTATTTATAGGTTAGTTGGCTACCCTAAAATCATGCATATAAGATATATATACGATTTTAGGATAAGTATTTATCCTAATTGATTTGATCACAAGATAAGATCAACTTAGGATAAGATACTTCCCGGTTTTTAGCTAACCAAAAATATCATCTTATCTTTTAGCTGCTTAGATATATCTTAAATCAATATATTTCGGAAAATATCCTTTTTGTAAAATCTTTGTAAAAACCGCAGCTTGAATAATCTGTTCAGTTAACCTGGTTCCCTGACTTGGTTCCCTGAACTGAATATGTCATGAAATTTGTTCCAAACCTTGTACCAAATTTCATAACGATATTTAATATACTAAAAGCACTTTATATACTCAATTATATAAGTTGTACTACGGAGCATTTACATGAAGATCCTAAATAACTCTTCGAGTGAGTCTTCCTTCATGCATTCGTTAAGTCTTGAAAGCTTCCATGAATGAACTAAATTATTGACCAAGGACCTTCCTTTAAGTTGATCGAAAGTCCTTTCAAGCTTCCAATCTTAGAAATCAACTTAGATGCATAGCTCATTTATCATCTAGTTGTTCCCTGCATAAAGACAAGTTAGTTCAACAAATATTTCATATAAGTAATAACTTATCTAGGGAAACAGTGTTCTATTTTAGCTGGTTCCCCAACTGTATTGAACACTTTCAAAGACCTGTTTCCCTTAGCTGTTTGTCATCATTCAAAACTATCAATCAAAGCCTAAGGGACTCAACAAATTCCCCCTTTTTGATGATGACAAACATTTGAAGTTTCTGCACCTGTGAACATACTCAAAAGAAAGTAGTCAAAAACTTCAAGAACTCAAGACTCAATGGAACAAGTCAGTTAAGCCAACTAGTTCCCTAAACAGAAATAGAAAATAAGATAAAGACTCAATCTAACCTAGTAAAGACTCTAGGCTTCAACTTCAACTATTTTCCCCCTTTTGGCATCATTAAAAAGATATGCAAAAGTAGCATCTTATGCATAAAGTAACGTGCTAAACCATCAAATGGCATCAACCATTATACAAATAAAGTGCTGCAAAAGAAGGTCAGAATAGTCAAAGTCAAGCCATGCCACCAATAAAGATTATAGTTTAATACAAACCAACAAAAGTGAACGATAGAGCCCAAATCCATATCAAAACAAGTTCATGGATTGGGAGGAATAGAAACAGTCCAACAAAATCAGTTATTAAGAATATAATATAATAAAGGTAGGCTAAATGAAAAAGAGAACAGATTCAATCATCATCATCATTTTCATCATCTCCTTCCTCTTCTTCAGTGGCAGCCTCCTCAGCTGTTTTTTCCTGGTTCTCCTCTTCTTCACTGTCATCTTCCTACTGGTCTACTTGCTGGTCCTCCTCAACTTGTTTCTTCTCATTTCTAGAACTACCAGCAATCTGTTTCTCTAACTTGATCATCCTCATAATAAACAAAGTAGATAGACCTTCCACTAAGTTCACTAACTTGCTGAGTTGATCCCCTACAGCACTTATCTTCTCTTCCTGACTCTCCAGCCTCTTAAGAATAACCTGCTGACCAGCTGGTTCCTCTGCCTTTTGTTTCTTCTTGGCAGGCTTAGGAGTCTCTACTGGTTCCTCCTCCCTAAACTTCAACACTCCAGCACTTATGATCAACCCCTTTTGTTTCAGAATACCTTTGGTAAACACCATTGCAGGAGCAGTTGATCCACTAAGAGAAACATTATTCTCTTTAAGAAGCTTAGTTATGTAGGAGCCATAAGGAAGAGAGTGGTGGGATGAATTATAGCAATTCATCATATGGTTTATCATTAGAGAAGGAAGATTTATCTTAATCCTTTTCATCAGCAAATATATAAGCACCATTTCCATAATGCGCACAAAACCCCTACCTTGTGCTCGAGGGATAATCATCTTGTTACACACAGAATGAAGGACCAGCATCACTGGTTCCTTCAAGCTACCAGTTTTAAACATTCCAGCTTTCTTTGGAACTTTCCCTCCAAACACAAAGTCATGCACTTCATCTAGACTGACCCCTATAAGTGTGGGCCATCCATCTCCAGAATACTCATCAAAACCATCTCTGGGTATATTCAACAACCCAGCCAAACTTGCAACAGACACATTCACTTCAACATCATTCACAACTGAACTTAACGATCTATCCAACATTTGTTTCAAATTCACATAAAACTTTCTAACACCATCAATATTAGCATCACAGACATCAAACAAAGGCATCCAACCCTGATGTTCTAACAACTCTTTCACATCACTTAGGGCAACTTCATCAAAATAACCAACTTCTGTTTTACACCCAGATACTACAACCCTAGAACCTAAATCAGTCATACCAACAGATGGAGATTCTACTGACATACCTCTTGCAGACTTCCGTGCTGTTCTCTTTCGTTTGGAACCAGCAGAGTCCATCGACTGTTCCTCTATTACTACTTCGCCAATCCTTTTCAGGGAAGACCTAGTCACTCTGCTGCGAACCAAGGTTCTGTAGTCCACTTTTTATGCCCAATAATCTGTAGATCATCTTCCTCACTTCGAACTTCCTCCTCTTCCCTTTCTCCAACAGTGTTGAAGAATTCTTCAGTGCTTTTGGGCTGGTCCCCCTGAGATGAGACAGGTTCCTTGATGATGGAGTCATCAGCCTCAGGGGTTTTGGGTAAAGGTGCATTTTTGGGAGGTGGAGGTGAGGGAGATTTAGAAGATGGAGATAGAGTTGGTGATGGGTTCTTTGTGGTGGTAGGAGGTGAGTTGCTCGATGAAGTTGGAGCAGGGTTTGCTTCATTGATGGAGGTCTCCTTCAATTGAGTGGACTCACTTGCTTGAGTCTTCTCCTTCCTTTTCTTAGCTGGAGCCCTGGTTGATTTCCTTCCCATTGTAGCAGATGAGCTTCACAGATTTGAGGGAGATGAGAACGGAGTGAGCAGTGATCAGGGTACCACTTTTGAACGAGAGAGAGAGAGGATGAGTAGAGTGATGATGTGATGTAAAGCTGTATCAATGAGTTGATGTGTATTTATATCAATTGCATAGACATAGGATTTCAAAAATTAGCCGGTTGAGAGTCAAGATAAACGGAAGAGATAATTTCAGAAATTGAAACTTTAAAAATTGTAGTTATCTTTTTACAAAAGAGTCAACCAACTATAAATTAGGCAATTTAATATATTTGCCTCTTTGTAGGATAGGAATAACTGAAATAAGATACTTCTTTCCAAAAAGAAATTATCTTATAGTAATCTTCCGAAAATAAGATATTTTCGGATGACATATCAGAGCTGAACTGCTATTTCCTCTTGCTGGTACCTGTACTGAACCAGTCATTCTATTTTCAGCATGTTTCAAAATAACTTCTCCTGTTTCTATGCAACAATAATCCACTTAGGTTATTTACACAATATTTGTAAGTAAGCAACATAGTTATATACATAATCGATACAAAAGCATACTTATTCTAACCAATCATTGAAGGAAATAATTGAAACCATCGCCTAAAATCTAACTAGACCTAAAAGGACTCTTAACCTACAAAAAGACTCTCTACATAAAGGCTTTGTGAAGATATCAGCTATTTGATCTTCACTTTTACAGAACAACATCTCCACCAATCCTTTTTCCACATTGTCTCTTAGAAAATGGTGTCTTATCTCAATGTGTTTGGTCTTGGAGTGTTGCACGGGGTTCTTTGAAATATTGATTGCACTAGTGTTATCACAAAAAATAGGAACACTTTTATAGATAACACCAAAATCTTTCAGCTGGTTCCTTATCCACAGTAGCTGGGAACAGCATGAAGCTGCAGCTATATATTCTGACTCTGCTGTGGATAGGGCCACTGAATTTTGCTTCTTAGAACCCCATGATATAAGACAAGAGCCAAGGAAGTGTGTCATACCTGATGTGCTCTTTCTATCAACTAGGAAACCAGCATAATCTGCATCTGTATATCCAATGAGATCGATGGTACTGCCTTTGGGGTACCACAAAAACAGATCTGCTGTTCCCACAAGATACCTGAGTATCCTTCTAACAGCCTTCAAGTGAGATTCCTTTGGATTACTTTGAAACCTAGCACACAAACCAACAGAAAACACAATGTCAGGTCTACTAGCTGTTAGGTAAAGTAGAGAACCAATCATTCCTCTATAAAGCGTAGCTTCAACATTTTTTCCTTTAAGATCAGCATCCAACTTTGTGGATGTGGGAACAGGTGTATCATAAGCTTTGCTGTTCTCCATGCCAAACTTTTTCAGCAGCTCTTTTAAGTACTTTTGTTGATGGATCATTATACCATCATTTGTTTGCTTAATCTGCAGCCCTAGGAAGAACCCTAGTTCTCCCATCATACTCATTTCAAATTCACTCTGCATAAGATTTGCAAATTTGTCACACAAAGTTTGATTAGTAGCACCAAATAAAATATCATCAACATAGATTTGTACTACAATCAGGTGTTTCCCCCTGGTTCTTATGAACAAGGTCTTGTCTACTGTTCCCCTCTTGTAATCATTAGCCATCAAGAAATTAGACAGTCTTTCATACCAAGCCCTTGGAGCTTGTTTCAAGCCATATAATGCTTTATCCAACTTATATACATGCTGGGGAAACAGTGCATCTTCAAAACCAGGTGGCTGCTCCACATATACTTCTTCCTTCAAATAGCCATTAAGGAAGGCAGTCTTCACATCTATCTGAAACAGCTTAAAATTCATGTGAGCAGCATAAGCAATTAAAACCCTAATAGCCTCTAGCCTAGCTACTGGTGCAAACGTCTCATCATAATCAATTCCTTCTTGTTGATTGTACCCTTGCACCACTAGCCTTGCTTTGTTTCTGACTATAGTACCGAGGTCATCTAACTTGTTTCTAAAGACCCATCTAGTACCAATGACTGATCTTTCCTTTGGACGGGGAACCAGGTGCCAAACCTGGTTTTTCTGAAACTGATTTAGTTCATCTTGCATAGCTAGTATCCAATCAGGATCAGTCAATGCCATTTTATAGTCAGTAGGCTCTACATTAGACAGGAAAGAATAGAAAGCGCAAAAGTTTTGAAAGACACTTCTTCTCGTTTGAATCCCCTTATTTATATCACTAATTATTTGATTAGTGGGATGAGAGGCTTGATATCTAAAACTTTTGACATTAATACTGTTTTGTGCTTCCTCATTAAGTTGGGAACTAGCATGTTCATGAATCTCTTCTCTTTCTGAAGAACCAGGAGGATTCACATTCATGCTGCTTCCTCTATCATTACTTACCTCAGGTTCAGGGGTGGTACCTTCTTCTGTTCCCCCTGAGCTCATTACCTGTCTATTTTGTGAGGAACCATCAGGACTTGGTTCCTCTTCAGAATCCTCATTTTCTCCATTTTCTTCTCTAGGCACTTCATCATTATCATCTGGTGGAGTATTTGGTAGGCCTAGCTCTGCTTGCACTTCATCTGAGGGACCAGTATACTGGTTCCCCATGAAATCCATCAATCAAATCACTTCATCAGGTTGTACCTGCGCAATCTCAGAAGACATGTTAAATTCATCAAAAATGACATGGACACTCTCCTCAACACAGAGAGTCCTTTTATTGAAGACTCTATATGCTTTGCTGTGAGAAGAGTATCCAAGAAAGATTTCCTCATCACTTCTGGGATCAAATTTATCAAGCTGGTCCTTCCCATTATTATGCACATAACATTTACATCCAAAGACACGAAAGTATGTGATGTTGGGCTTTTGACCTTTAAGAAGTTCATAGGGAGTCTTATTTAACTTTGGTCTAATGAGACCTCTATTCAGTATATAGCAAGCAGTGTCAACAGCTTCACCCCAAAAACTCTTTGGGAGACCACTCTCAATGAGCATCGTCCTCGCCATCTCCTCAAGAGTTCTGTTCTTCCTTTCTACAACACCATTTTGTTGAGGTGTTCTAGGGGCTGAGAAGTTGTGATTAACTCCATGTTCCCTACAATAATCAATAAAGTTAGCATTATCAAATTCAGTGCCATGGTCTGATCTTATCGAGACCAGCTTATGGGTGAGCTGGTTCTCCACTTGTTTCACCAATGTTACCCATTCTTCAAATGTTTCATCCTTTTTGTGTAACATCATTACCCAAGTGTACCTGGAATAATCATCAACCATAACACAGACATATCTATGACTTCTTCGACTTTGTACTCTCATGGGACCACATAAGTCAATGTGTATAAGTTCGAAGGGTCTGCTGGTACTCAAAACAGTTTTAGGCTTAAAAGAGATTTTGACCTGTTTTCCCCTTACACACTCAGAACAAACTTTATCAACTTCGTACTTAATGTTAGGAAGACCCATCACTAAGTCACGTGCTTTAAGCTTGTTTAGAAGTGTTAGGCTAGCATGTCCAAACCTCTTATGCCAAATCCATTGATTATTTTCAGAAACAGCTCTCAAACAGATGGACTTGTCTTGAGGGATCTTATCTAGGAAGGTGATGTAGACATCATGCTTCCTAGTTCCCTCACATACCAGTTCTCCTGTTTGTGAGTTAACTATGTGACATAGGTTGGCTTGAAACTCAACTCTATTACCTTTGTCACATAATTGCGAAATACTCAAGAGATTATGTTGCAAGCCTTCAACATAATAAACATCATCTATTGTGTTAGAAAGTGTCTTACCAACCTTACCTAAACCAGTGATGGTTCCCTTGCTGTTATCCCCAAAGGTGACACTTCCTCCATCAAAGGCCACTAGTGAAAGGAATTGATCTTTATCCCCGGACATGTGTCTTGAGCAGCCACTGTCCAAATACCAATAGCCTGTAAGATTAAATCAAACATTAGTTTTAGGAACCCAAGCACACTTGGGTCCCTTTTCAACAACATTAACATCATGTTTATCCTTTCTTCTCCACACATACATTATACTCTTGCTGTTCTTATTAGCACTAATTTTCTTAGCTGGACATTCATGTATCTTATGTCCATTCTTACCACAATGAAAACACACGTGCATCTCTTTAGTCATGACATACTTACCTCGCTGATATTCTGTGATCCAGGTGGTCTCTCTGGGAGACCAGTTAGTCCTGGTTCTCTGTCTAGTATAACCAAGACCAAATTTTCCTTTGTTTCCTCCTGATGAAGTCAGAAGGTTCAAAGTTCTTTGTGCGTTCAGTAGCTTATCCAAATGTCTATGACTGTCATGCAATTCCCTTTCTTTTGTTTCAAGTGTTTTAACTAACAACTCGTTTTTCTCTTTTAAAAACTCAAAGTTACTTTCTAAAGTTGCAAGTTGTAAGTTAAGATCTAAGACCGTAGGGTCATTAGAAATGTTACTAACTACTAATTGTTTTTCACTTTTTAGTTGATTAAATTTAGCATGTAACTTACAGATAGTGCTTTCATATTCATTAATCATACTGCTGACTTCAACGCTGGTTCCAGTGGGAAAACTAGGGGACTGAGCAGCTTTAAGTGAAGCAATTTCTTTGTGAGAATTTTCTAAGTTGAAAGCCAATGTTTTAAATGCCTTCAACAGAGAAGTTCTATTGCAAGAATTTGCTTTACTTATGACTGTAGAAAAATCAGGGACTTCACTAGTAGTTGATAAGTCTCTGAGGAACCAGGAGATCAGATCTTCTTCACCATCACTTGGATAGTCAAGTTCAGAAGATCTTGCCCTTTCTAGTTCTACCTTGCACTTGTCCAATTCAACTTCTAGTTCAGCACTTTGATTTTTCAAGTTATGGCAAACCATCTCTAGATGATCACAACTAGCAATAGCAATTTCACATTCATTGCGTTTTTCTTTTAGTTCTCTTTTGCCGGTTATATAAGTTTCACCTAATTTATAGCATTCATCTAATAAAGAATCTATACAAGCAAGCATATTTTCTCTATCATATTCATGCATATCTATTCTAATTTGTTCAAGGTTTACCTTATGTCTTTGTAGTACGTCCTTCTTAGCCATTAAGCATTTCTTGAATGTACTGGTTCCCCCTCTGGTTCCCGGACCAGTGCTGTTCTCCTTGATGTTTATGAAGGCAGTTAAGCAAACATCAGAACTAGTTGTATCTTCTTCTTCATCAGATCCTGAGTCAGATTCTCCCCACATAGATGCTATCATGGCATTCTTGAAAGCCCTCTTATCTCCAGATTGAGATTGCTTGTCCTTCCATTTTGGACAATCACGAATGATGTGTCCTTTCTCACCACACTTGAAGCAGCCTGAAGATGAAGACGAGTTAGATTTTTTAGTGTTTTTGAAATTCCTACCTTTGAAATTCCTCTTTTGATCACGAAGAGATCTTTCAAATCTTTTTGCAATCAGGCTGATCTCATCTTCTTCTTCCTCTACTGTTCCCTTCAGTGCCATGCCTCTGGCTGGTTCCTTCTCAGACTTAGAGTCAATCAGCATCTCATGAGTCATAAGGGAACCAATCAGCTGTTCCAAGGACAGGGTAGACAGATCCTTTGCTTCATATACTACTGTTACCTTAGCTGTCCATGTATCTGTTAAACTACGCAAAATTTTTCTCACAAGATCCTCATCAGAAAATATTTTACCAAGTGATCTAAGATCATTAACAATAGTCATAAACCTACGAAAGCAATCATTGATTTTTTCATTTTTATTCATGGCAAACAATTCGTATTTAGACATGATTAAATCAATTTTAGACCGTTTTACCTCACTGGTTCCCTCAAACGCAAGTTCAAGGGTGTCCCATATCTCCTTAGCACTACTGCAACCAGAGATACGATTTGTTTCGTTCTCACCTATTGCTTGTTGTAGAATTGACATTGCCTTAGCATTTTTCTCTATTGTAATCAGCAGTGACCAACTCGATATCCTTCTTGGGAACCTGTTTCCCATCAGCTTCTGTCTTGAGAATGATATTAGGACCATTTTTAACTACTAGCCAGCATTCATAATCAATACCCATGATAACATTCTGGATCCTATTCTTCCACCAGGCATAATTATTTCCATTAAACTTTGGTGTCTTGTTGTCATAACCGATTGCACTTAATTCTTGAGTACTCATTCTTAACTCCTCTAGATGTTACTCTTTCGAGAAGCTTAGGCTCTGATACCAATTGAAGGTTCAATGGGCACTCAAGAGGGGGGGGGGGGGGGGGGGGGTGAATTGAGTGTTAAGTAATCGTTGGCAATTTTTACTTCTTTTCAGATTATGTGTAAGGAACCAGTTGTGCTGGTTCCCTTATGCAGCGAAATAAAACAAGGCTATAAAGAACACCACAGACTTAACGAGGTTCAGCCAACTCTGGCCTACGTCCTCCTACTCTAAGTCCTTTATTGATCTACTCCGAAAAATAAAGATAAAGAACACTCTACTGTTTCCCTACTCCGGGAACCAGTAAACCCCACACTCTACTCCGAATGTGCTTTAAACTTACCCTCGTAAGTTCCTAGTGTGTTTGAACTCACAAACACTCACCAAGTCTTCAACCCCTCTGTCAAAGACTTAATACAAGATCAAGAACTCTCTAATGATCTAACTCTCAAAAGTCAAATAGAGAAAAACGTTAAAACACTATTATGCTCTTGTGTATCACTTAATAATTGAATTAGTGCTTTTAGCTCTCAAAGATCAAACTCTACTAAAAATGCGTGAGAGCTCTGTATGTGATTATTCAGAGCAAGATGTATTTATAGGTTAGTTGGCTAAACCCTAAAATCATGCATATAAGATATATATACGATTTTAGGATAAGTATTTATCCTAATTGATTTGATCACAAGATAAGATCAACTTAGGATAAGATACTTCCCGGTTTTTAGCTAACCAAAAATATCATCTTATCTTTTAGCTGCTTAGATATATCTTAAATCAATATATTTCGGAAAATATCCTTTTTGTAAAATCTTTGTAAAAACCGCAGCTTGAATAATCTGTTCAGTTAACCTGGTTCCCTGACCTGGTTCCCTGAACTGAATATGTTATGAAATTTGTTCCAAACCTTATACCAAATTTCATAACGATATTTAATATACTAAAAGCACTTTATATACTCAATGATATAAGTTGTACTACGGAGCATTTACATGAAGATCCTAAATAACTCTTCGAGTGAGTCTTCCTTCATGCATTCGTTAAGTCTTGAAAGCTTCCATGAATGAACTAAATTATTGACCAAGGACCTTCCTTTAAGTTGATCGAAAGTCCTTTCAAGCTTCCAATCTTAGAAATCAACTTAGATGCATAGCTCATTTATCATCTAGTTGTTCCCTGCATAAAGACAAGTTAGTTCAACAAATATTTCATATAAGTAATAACTTATCTAGGGAAACAATGTTCTATTTTAGCTGGTTCCCCAACTGTATTGAACACTTTCAAAGACCTGTTTCCCTTAGCTGTTTGTCATCATTCAAAACTGTCAATCAAAGCCTAAGGGACTCAACAAAGTTGCTTTTGCACTTGGATTGAAATCACATCCTTCAATGATGACTGTCCTTTCTATTCCTTTTCAGACTGATAGCAATGTGCCAAATACACTGGTAATAACAAACTGTGAAATCGTAAAGCCAAGAGTTATTTTAATTAAAAAAAAAAGATTTGATAAGAGTCGCTGATGTTCTCCATCCATTCTGGTTATATTTTTATTTTTGGAGTTTTAAAAACTTTAACCATAACTTTTAATTATGTTATAACAAATAATATATTGATATATAAATTTTTAAAATATGAAATTTTTATAAATTTTTATATTACGAATTCAAAGAAAAAAACATGTTGTGTTTTGGAGATCTCAAGAAATCAAATATGGCTTTGTATTATTTTAATTGAATGTGAAAATGTAAAACCTTAACTATTGGTAATGAGGATAGAGAGGTATTAAAAAATAGTGGGTTCATATAACAACAAGGAGTGTATTTTTTGATGTAAAAAAGGGTCATTTAATCTTGGACAGAGTGTATGATAATTCATGCGAAATCCAACTTAAAACCTATTTCTATCTCTTAATTGTGTGTATCTACCCGGTGGATAGACATAACTATCTTCGTGTATTTTTCTGTCTTGGTGATTTATGAAATTAGAAAAGATGGGGTTTGATTATGTTAATATGTTTTCAGAATATCTAAGTGGGATCACTTTTACCAGATCTATTTCTGCTGAAGGTGCTTAGTTTTATGTTTATTTTCCTTTGTGTTTCCTTGTTTTTTCTGTTTCGTTTTTCTTTTCTTTCTGCTTTTTGTTCCTGCTGAGCATATCTCGCAGGTGATCTTATTAATTTATTTTGTTCCCTGTACCCCAAAATAAATAAGTTTTCTTAATTTTCTTTTTCATTTATCTGTAAAAATTAAAACAAAGTTTGTTGTCTGATTTGGATACCAATGCAATATTCCCTATTCAGTATCTAGTTGTATTACTAATCCTTAGCAAGTCTTGTAATCCTTTTTCGGTGGTTACAAACTTATAATTAACTGGGATGTTTCATTAATCTACCTTGAAAGACAGTCATTTTGAAATTTGGGATGTTGAGGCTCAAACCAATTGCCATGCTGTACTTGGAGCCACTCTTTCTCGTCCAGATTTGGTATGAATCTGTTTTTGTTGTTCAGTTTTCATTATAATTATATTTGGTCAATTGGTTTTCGTTAATCTAAATGCAAATTTGATGGGTCACATTGCCCTTTTTGCAGGTGTTGACAGGACATAAAGAAAATGCGGAATTTTCTCTTGCAATGTGTCCGAAGGAACCTTGTGTTCTCTCTGGAGGTGGGAATGCTGTATTTTTTGTACATTTACTCTTCCAGTTTTGTCACATCATGATTATGTTCTCACAGTGATGTTATCATATTTCTGTCGTAAATTTGAGGTTAGCTTGAATTGTGATATTGGAGATTCTTGAGTAGCAGTTGGCTGGGTATCCTCCTTCATGCCTAACTATCTCTTCTCATTTATGGAATTGCTCTTGTTTTTGGTGAGAGAAGAGAGAGGGAGAAGGAGGGGGGTTGGTTGGGGATAATGTTAAGGAAACAGCATTTGTTCATTCACTATGGGGAATTATTCAAAACAATATGAGCACAAAGAGAACCCTGCAAACCCACAAAAGGTTCTCTCACGTAAAACTGGCCTGGCAATTCTGCCCCCGCTTATTGCTGTCTTGACTGAGAATTCAGCTGACATCTATGGTCTTGAAACAAGGCTTTAAAACATGTCAGATGTATCATTGTTAAGTATTTGTATCTGTAGTTTTCTTCCATTTCTAATTGGTAGCGTGTAGTATTCTCATATGCGCTCACCTCTGCATTGCATGCTTTTGTTTGAACTGCTCTACTGTTGAAGTATATTTATTTGTAAAATTTGTCACGCTTGTTAATCTAATATTTTTTTTAGGGAAAGATAGATTTGTAGTTTTGTGGAGTATTCAGGACCACATAACTACTACAGCCTCAGACCCATCAAGTAACAAGCCTCAGGGATCGGGAGCAACAATAGTGAAACAAAATGGAGAAAGCCCATCTATTGGACCTCGTGGTATTTTCCAAGGCCATGAATATACTGTGGAGGACGTGCAGTTTTGTCCTAAAAGGTAACTTTCTGATTTTGTATTAGTAAATCATATTGCGAAAGACATTAATAAGAAATTTGGGACATTGAGTTTTGAAGTTTTGCCATTTGGTATTGACATTATTTCAATTATCTTGAAGTTCACAAGAGTTCTGCAGCGTTGGAGATGATTCTTGCCTAATATTGTGGGATGGTCGAACTCAGCCATTAAGGTACACCGGTCATTTATTTTGGTACCTTTGGAAGACCTGATTAGTTTTTGCACAATAAGCATATGCATATAGGTACTTAGACATCACACGTGCACATGCCACATACATATTGTATATGAAATACTATTCATAACAGATTCCAAAAGTACTTGTTTTGACATTTTGCATCCTTTTTAATTGCCAAGTGTATGTAATGTTTCTTTCCTTAAACAGAAGTCCTCGTAGTTTTATTTATTTTAACATAGCTAGACTATGTAGGATAAAGAGTTAGAGTAGTTTTTTTTTCAAGGTGTGACATTTTGATTTTGATATTGGGCATTAAATTACTTCACGCATCATTTCAGGTTCATCTTTGTAGCATGAATGGGTTGTGTTACTACAGCTAAGTTAAAGAGGGACATACTTGGACTTTGGCTAAGATTGTGGTTCTTGGTTTGCCTTATGGTGATCCGAAATTGACCTCTAGTGGATAACCACTCCCTTTATGATTTGAAAGTGAATATACTACTGTTCTCTGTCATCCTCCACTATGTTATGTCCCAAGGTTGTTTGCAGGTACCATATTTGGTTGTCAAGATGGGGCCATTTTGCCCAAGAATGAGTTTTAATGCAAATTACATGCTTTAACCTATTGACAAGAGTATTTCCTTCTCCGGCAAATAAAGATTTGAGAAACAAGAGTACTTCCGGGTAGGCTATTGTGCAAAACAGTCTTATAACCTAATATGATGAAGATGATAAATAGTGATGGCCAGTGGGCCGGTCCGGTCGGGCTGGGCCGGGCCTGGCATCAGGCCGGGCTGGGGGGGACGGGATCGGATTCAGACCGGTCAGGGGGCGGGCCGGTCCGAACCGGGCTGGGGTCGGGCGAATCCGATTCGTTACCGAATCGAAAACGAATCACGAACCGAATCGAACCGAATCACGAACCGAATCGTGAACGAATCGAACCAAATCTTGATCGAATCGAACCGAATTACAAAACGAATCGAACCGAATTACATTTTTTTTTTTAAAAAAAATTTTAATTTTTTTAATTAAGTATTATTAAACTAATTACGTATATTTACCTATTTTCATATTTACGCATTAGAAAATCTAAAATATTTCAAATAAATGAACTAATTCACTTTTTAGAAAATCAAATAAAGTATATTTCATATTTTGTATTTTAAATTTAATTTCATATTTCATGTACTAAAATCTGTAAACTAAAATCAAAATTTCATATTTCATATTTCATATACTAAAATAAGTAAACTAAAATAAGTAAACTAAATCATATTTCATATTAAGGGCTTGTACTTAATTTAGAAAATCAAAATTTAATTAAATAATTAAATATTGATTTTCAGAATTAAGTTGCCTACGTATCCTGAAGGAATCAAAGCCCACGTAGTTCTGGTACGTACCTATAAGGGTGCTTGTGCGGTTGTGCTTAGCCTAATCAGGGACAGACCCCGAACCTCCTTCACCTGCTGGTTTGTCGCTTGATTCGCTTGTGTCCATCGTCATCCAAGGATCGTCTTCGTCGTTGTCCTCTTCCCTCAATCCTTGGGTCCTACGCTCCGCCTGATCCCAATCTTTCTTACAAACGCATATTTCTATGCTTTCGGGAGATAGGCGGGATCTCTTCTCGTCAAGAACACGTCTACCTGCACTAAAAGTAGACTCGGAAGCAATAGAGGAGGCGGGAATTGCAAGGATATCCTTTGCAATTCTCGCCAAAATGGGAAATAGCCATTCGTGCTCGCGCCACCACTTAATAATTGAAAAATTAGCATCTATTTCATGTTGGTAAGAAAGATATTCATTAATATTATAAAGTGAAGAAGAAGAAGAAGAAACCGATGTTTTTGATTTTTTTAAAATTCTACCAAGTACTGGCTACCATCGCGTAGCGGAACTTCCACTAGAAGAAGATACATTTTCAGACGTTGCATAAACAGAAGCATAATGATCATATATACTAGCTAAAACATTTTTACATTTTTCTATATATGTATTGACATCGTATTGTAAACTTAAAGCGTTATAATAAAATTCTAAACAGTTTTCTAAACCTACTGTCTTGACCCCGGGATCAAGAATAGAAGCTATACCATATATGACGGGAAATTCACTAAAGTAGTTATACCATTTATTAAGCATACTAGTAATTACATTACTAATTTGAACGATGTTGAAATGCTCGGTAAGAGTGCTAACTATGGTAACACACTCTAATATAACTAAATGGATGTTAGGGTCGTAAACGTAAGAGAAAATTTTGGTTGCGTGGTCAAAAGCTGCTAAAATGTCACGGATGTAAATTGCGGTATTCCAATGGAAATCAGTAATAAGTTCATCGGGAGTCGCTCGGGTTTCGTTATAAATAATTGTCAAAATCTCACGGTATTTAATGGCTTCTTTTAACAATTTATATGTGGAGTTCCAACGGGTTGGTGTATCTAGACTCCATTGCTTCTTCCTAAGGCCTCTTTCCTTACACAAGGCCATGTACTTCTTCCTAATCGAGGCCGTAATCCTAATCCATATAATTACACTCCTAATAGGGTTAAGCAAGTCAGTTAACTCAGCTAAACCTTCTTGAACCGAGAGGTTCATAATATGTGCACAACAACGAACATGTAATAGTTCTCCACTGTTTATCAACTTTAAGCTTGGTTCGGATATCAAATAATCTATACATTTTGTATTAGCTGAAGCATTATCTAATGAAAGTGAAAAAATTTATCAAGTAAATGAAAGGTTTTAAGACAGCCTATTATCCTTACCTTAAGGTTGTACCCGGTATGTCTCTCCTCCATAGCTTGAAAACAAATGATTCGTTTTTGAATATACCACTCATCATCAATCCAATGGGCGGTTATACAAAGAAAAGGTTCACCAAAACAAGAGGTCCATGTATCACTAGTTAGGCTAACATGACCGTTAAAAGTGCGAAACATTTCTATTAAACTACTTCTATATTTATAATAAGCAGTTTGGTTATGGCGTTTAAGCGTGTTCCTAGGGACACGTCTATAAGCAGGTTGTAAAGTGGTTCTAGTGAAATGCTCAAAAATTAGACTCTCACCATAGCTAAAAGGTAATTCGTCAGCAATGACAAAATTAGCCATTTCATCAATCATTTTATCTTAATTATACATAAAAGGCCTACCTCCTCCGGGAATGGAACCCATATACCCGTGTAGTTGTGTCTGAGTTGAAGATTCAGCTGCTCCTGCAGATTCAGTTGCATCGAGGTTTATTCCGTGTACCCCGGTCAAGTGACGGGATAAGGTTCCCGTCCCATAACCGGTCTTCCATGAATAAGCGGCTATTGGCTTCTTTCCTAATTGCTTGCATACCAAGAAATAGCACATGAATTTCCTCCCTTTGGAAGAAGCATCGGTCAGTAGGACCTTCTCATAATATGGCCATACTTTGAAATATTTCTTTCTATATTGAGTAGACTCAGGTACTCCTTCATCACCATCACCATCACCATCACCTTCACCTTCACAAGTTAATTAACTAATTAATTTACATAATCAACCAAATATATCATAACTAATCAATTAACATAATCAACCAAATATATCATAACTAATCAATTAACATAATCAACCAAATATATCATAACTAATCAATTAACATAATCAACCAAATATATCATAACTAATTAAACATCAAGAACTTAATCTAACATAATCAAATAATCTAACATTCATTAATTAGAAGTTTAAGAGTTACCTTGTGGAGTAGAAGAAGGAGGACGCATCTGATAAGTTGGAGTTTCAGGAATTTGAGGAATTTGAGTACCCGGAGTACCGAAAAGTTGTTGCTCCAAGTTTTGAGCAAACTCCTCAGTACCATCGAAAGAACTGCTTACACTGAATCTACCTCTTGAATCCATTTTCTTTTAGGATTTGTAGTAATAAACAACTAAATTAAGAATAATAAACCAACTAATTAAGATAACTAATGAAGATTAAGAGAGTAATTAAGAAGATTAGTACTAATAATTAAGCTAATTGTAATTAGTAAAGATTGAGAGATTGAAAGATTGAGAGATTGAAAGATTGAGAGAGAATTTGGTGAGGATGGAAACCGAATTGGTGGTGTTTTTATAGGGCAAATCACAACGGGCAATAACGGCTAGTTTAACAGCTAGTTTTAGGCGAATTATGCGGGCCGGGCCGGGCCGAATCGAACCGAATACGGGCCGAACCAAATTTTTTAACGAACCGAATCGAAACGGGTTAGGGTTGGAAAATCGGGATTCGGATTCGGCCCGCGATTTGGACTGGCCGAACCGGGCTCGACCCGGTTCGCTGGTGGGCCGGTTCGAGCCGGGCTGGGGCTGGGCCGGGCTGAACTGGCCCACTGGCCATCACTAATGATAAATACCTCCTCCTTTGAAAAATCCTTGCATTTACGTGTTGAGTCTAATGGATCATTTGATAGTACTTAACAAAGATTTAGAATTTAATATTTCTTGTGGAGGTGGTTTTCTTTATTGTCATTGATACATTGAGTGGTGCCTTCTTTCTTTTGATCCAACCCATGGATGAGGAAGCTTAGATATCTATAGCAACAGTTACTGCAACAAAATCATCTCTTTCAAGGCACTCCTTATGACCTAAGTGAAGAGGAACTTGGATAATGAGACTTCTTTGCACAATGGCCTTTTTAGTAGTGCTCTTGTTTGTCGAATCCTCCATTTGCAACCACTATGGTAGTTGTAAACCCAATTTGGACAAAACCAGCTCGGGTGACATATAAGAGTAGTCATTCTCCCTCCGTTTTGAATCATTGTCATTTTCATTGATTAGAGTCTACCAAAGATATGCAGCTATCTAATATTATGATGTGAAACATGGACCATCAATAGGCAAACCAAGAATCGTGCTAAGCTTGGCCTATGTCCTTTATAATAGAATCAAACAGTGAATCATATTCACCTTAACCGACCCTTACTTTCAAAGAATTCTAATGTAGCTCTCTTTCATGCAGGGGGTTCTCACTTTCTCCAAAAAAAGTCAATGAACATCGTCCTTGACATGTAATACCTTTCAAACATTATTGTCACGGGATTGAGTAGAAGTTATTCCCTGCTCTACAACCTCGTACTTTTAACTTTAAGCATCATCTTGAAGTTCATTGTCATGAGTCAATGACACTTTTTTCATTTGCCTCAAAAGATTTTAAATAGTAGATTTGTCTTTAAAAGTAGAACCTTCACCCATAGTTTTTGACGGCAAGTCCTAGAGCTTAAAATTTCAAGAGTTCTCTTTTGTTTAGCCATGAAATCATGACCCAACTGTGGAGCAAAGTTTTGACAGAATGGTACCTGCATTAACTTAATGCCATGTAACAAAGTTACAACATCACACATAGAGGAAGAAGAGGATCTTAACAATATGAAAACTTTGCACTCTTCACAGAATTTTGTCATTGGCAAGTCCTAGAGATTTAGCTACTTTGAACAATGGTGCCTTTCATCCC
This sequence comes from Dysphania ambrosioides, assembly GCA_026401315.1. Lineage (NCBI taxonomy): Eukaryota > Viridiplantae > Streptophyta > Magnoliopsida > Caryophyllales > Amaranthaceae > Dysphania > Dysphania ambrosioides. Next base: position 7,082,408 of record CM048667.1, read on the forward strand.
CCCCCCCCCCCCCCCCCCCCCCCCCCCCCCTGAAAAAAGGAAGATTAAGTTAAGAAAATGCCAAGAAAACTCAATCTTGAAATACTATAGGAAAACTCTACCTGATAGTAGTGTAATTTTAATCATAGTAGTTTTATTTTAACTAGTCCATGATCTGTTTAAAACTATTATGGCTCCTTAATTAATTTGAAAAATGTCTGCTGGTTTTAGTAGTCTTCATAGTACCTTTTTTCCCCTAATGTTTGGTCTTGCAATTTTAACTTTGTTCCAGTTAAATAAATTTTCGTTTAATCTCACCTATGAGATTTTAAAATAACCCTATTATTTTCTTATCATATGCTTTTGTAATTTCCTGTAAAAAAATGTTCTTTGGTTAGATGCATTAAAGGGTAATTTTTTATTCATTCTCTCAGTATAAGAGACTGAAAAAAAACAATTTCAATACTTGTGGAGTCATTGAACTTTATCTTTAAATTTCCCTAATCATTCCTATTTATAATCCAGTTTAGTTTTATTTTTGTTATTTGACTTTTTAATGACTTGGTGCTTTGGTATTATATTTTTTGACAGGTTGAGAAGGCTCATAATGCTGACCTTCACTGTGTTGACTGGAATCCTTTTGATGAAATTACATTCTCATAGGGTTAGTTTGGCATTAATGGTTTTCTCTTATGATCTATAGGGATAATAGGAGTTGTTCAGTTTGCTTCTTTTTGTAGATGTGATACACTCGTCTCTGTAGAAAATAGCTATATTATGTTCTTTAATTATAGCTATATTCTGTTCCTTAATTATAGCTATATTCTGTTCCTTAATTAATGGAACAGAATATTATCTACATTATTTTAGGCTATCTTTTGGTAGTTAGCTCTTATTATTCTATAAATATAAACCTTCAGTATTTGATAATGAATAACAAAGAAAAGGTATTCAATACCAAAACACGATTCCGCATATTTTCTTCATGGTATCCGAGCTGTAAGGTTCGATTTGGGATTCGGAAACCTTCTTCTTGGGTCTCATCATTTCACATATTCTTACCTGCAATGGCCGAACAACTAGACACCACGAACCAAGCAGTCTCTATGGAACAAATGTTCCAATTATTTCAGAAACTGCAAAAAAATCCAAACACCCTAGAAACCGGAACACCACAAACGGTGCATGTTGCCGAAAAACTGAATTTTACCAATTACACTAAATGATGTAAATTAATGCACATTGCTATTGGTGGTTGAGGTCGGCTCAACCATATCATGACCAACCCTGTTCCACAACAATGGGCTCAAAAGGACTCAATGGTCTTTTCTTGGATTATTGAAAATATTGATGGAGATCTTATGAACCAATTTCTGGATTACAAGACTGCTCGGGAATTATGGAAGGGAATCGAAACTCTCCTTAGCAGTAGGAGAGACAAACTTCAGGTCTATGATCTGAGTTCAAAGGCAGCAACTATGAGACAAGGGAAGGACACTATAGAAATCTATTTTAGTAAACTCAATACTCTATGGAAGGAAATAGACAGGAGAATGCCCAACCCCATGAAATGTGCAGAGGACATCACTTTGTTCAATTCCTTCATATAAAGGCAAAGATTGTACCAATTTCTTGCCAGAGTAAGTGACAATCTAGACAAAGAGAAGAGGGATATATTGTACTAAGATCCCCTGCCCACCATTGACGCAGCCTATGCATCCATACGACGGGAGATTGCTCGTCGCGGCATAATGGTCGGCGACTCATCATCGGAATGAGGTCCCTCAGAGATTGGTAGTGGACTCCTCGTAAAAAACTGGTAGGACATCTCGTCACTCCGGCGAGAGGATAAAACCCAACTCAGATGCAGCCATTGTGGTGGTATGAAACACACTAAGGAGGGGTGTTTCAAAATCATCGGGTATCCAGAGTGGTGGGACGACCTAGAGTAGAGGAAGGCCACCTCCAAGGCCACGGTTTCCCAGACCGGTGGCAAGGCCAACCTTGTTGTAGGTGGACCGGATGGTTACGACGACACTCTCCTCATAATGGCGATATATTCTAATGCAGGTACAGTCCGTGAAGGTGAAGTCACCGGATTTTTTGGTGACTCACTGGAAAAAAGGCATGAGATAAAAGAGGAAAGGGATGGTGAAAATGGAAAGATCTGTAAAAACAAATTCTATACACAGCTAATATATGGCGGCCAACCTCTCTAAATTCCCTCATCTCCCAAACACAACCCTACCCAATATATACTCATGTCCTCTAGCCCAATCCCACGACCCAAGCCCAAATCACTCTCATACAACCACTCAGCCCACAAATCAGCAAAAACCCCAAATAAACCGAAATCCTTTGGGACTCCTATGCAACCAAATATCCACTCCATGGATTTTTTTACCATGGGGCCACCGATACAATGACCTATGATCCTTCCGATATTGTGTCCCCCATCAACTCTCATCGTACCCAAATCCAAACTGCAAACGGAACTGTTGATGTTACCTCTAATATTCATTTACAAAACTGCCTCTTAATTCCTAGTCTTACTCATAAGCTTTTATCTGTTAACCAGTTAACTAAGGAACTTGACTAACTATTCTAATGACATCATGTGGTTGTGTTGTGCAGGATGCTCAGATGGGACGGATCATTGGTCATGGTACTAAATGAGGAGGATTATACTATGTGGATGAGGCGACTCAAAACGGTAACGCTTTGGTTGCTCATGGATCACCGGAACATCAACTCTGGATGTGGCACCGTCGGCTAGGTCACCCCTCCCTAGCCCATCATTGCTGTAGATTTGAATTGTGAAGCATGTGTTTTAGCTAAAAGTCATAAGCACTCATATTATCCTAGTTTGACTCATAGTACTCAACCATTTGACTTGATTCATTCTGATGTATGGGGACCAGCTCCGGATGTTACCTTTCATAATTATTCATATTTTATTTTATTTGTGGATGATTATACTCGTATGAGTTGGGTGTATTTTTTAAAACACAAGTCTGAAGTATTTGATGTCTTTGTTAAATTCTACCAAATGATTTGCACTCAGTTCAATGCTCATCCAAAAATTTTATGGTCTGACAATGGGGGGGATATATGTTACCTTGGACATGAACTAGTTCATCCTTGACCATGGCCTCCTCCACCAAACTACCTGTCCTGACACACCTCAACAGAATGGTGTGGCCGAGCAAAAAACGGAACCCTTCTTGAAATCACCCGATCCCTTATGATCGAATCTCATAATCCTGTCCATTTCTGGCCCGAAGCTATTGCTATTGCTAACTATCTCACTAATCGCCTTCCCACAAAAGCCCTAAATTATGACACACCCCTCAATACTATTGGGTCACATGTCCCGATTCCATCTTCACATTCCCTACATCCCTGAGTCTTTGGATGCATTGTCTATGTTCATCTTCCAAAAAGAGTCCGCACCAAACTAGAACCCAGGGATGTTAAATGTGTCTTTCTAGGGTATGGGGTCAATAAAAAGGGGTATCGGTGTTATGATCCCATCCGGGACAGACTCTATAATACCTTAGACTGTGAGTTCTTTGAACAGTCTTACTTCTATACCCAGCCTAGTCCTCAGGGGGAGAATGATGACCTTAGCTGGTTAACATATCCAGAAGTAATGGATCTAGATCCTACAAACCAAGTAGGTAATACCACCGATGTTGCTCCTGAAGCATCAGTATCTCCTCCTCTACTCACCCCAGTCCCGTCTAATGAGCATCCTTCTGATGACGTCTCATCAGAGGAAACTCTGAGAACTCTGAAACTGATATTATTACTGAAACTAACTCTATCCCTAGTAATATTGCTCTTAACAGGTATTAGTTACCCCCTAGAAGTACAAGAGGAGTTCCACCAAGGAGGTATGACCCAGAGTATGAGGCCCAACGGTCTAAATATCCTGTAGAGAGAATCAGCAATGAGAACTTGTCCAACATAGCCATAGCTTTTACCGCCTCTTTATATTCCACTGACATTCCCAAAATAGTGGAGGACGCCCTCGGAAATGAAAAGTGGAAACAAGTTATGGAGGATGAGTATTCAGCTCTATAGAGAAATAAAACATGGGAAAATGCATCCTACCAAAGGGGAAGAAAAAGGTGGGTTGTAGATGGGTATTCTCTATCAAATATCGAGCAGATGGAACGGTTGAGAGATACAAGGCACGTCTGGTGGCTAAAGGGTATACCCAGAAGTATGGAATTGACTACTCTGAGACCTTCTCTCCTGTAGCCAACATTGATACAATACAGGTCTTGTTCTCAATAACAACAAACAAGGAGTGGCCCCCATACTAGTTTGATGTAAAAAATGTCGTTCTTTACGGAAGTATTGATGAAGAGGTATATATGGAGGCACTACCAGGGTATTCTCAAGAATTTTGAGATGGAGAAGGGTGTAGACTAAAGAAGGCTCTTTATGGCCTAAAACAGTCCCCTAGGGCATGGTTCGGAAGATTCACAAAAGCTATGAAGAAGTTTGGGTACAACCAAAGCAACTCCGATCACACCCTGTTCTTGAAAAGAGTTAGAGATAAAATCACCTGCTTGATAATTTATGTGGATGACATGATTATCACTAGAAATGATGAGAAAGAGATCACTGACTTGAAAGGAAAATTGTTTCAAGAATTTGAGATGAAAGATTTGGGGACTCTCAAGTATTTTCTTGGCATAGAAGTCCTGAGGTCGAAACAAGGAATCTTCATTCACCAGAGAAAGTATATTCTTGATCTTCTGGCACAAAACAGGAATGCTAGACTGTAAACCAGCTGAGACACCAATCGTAGCTAATTACGGTCTTCAAATCCTTGAAGGAGCAAAACTGGCTAGAAGAGAACAATATCAAAAGATTGTGGGAAAACTCATTTACTTAGCTCACACCAGACCAGACATAGCCTATGTTGTAGGAGTGGTGAGCAAGTTCATGCATCTCCCACAAGTACAACACATGACAGCAGTAATGAGGATTTTGAGGTACTTGAAGGGTACAAGTAGCACGGGAATTTACTTCGCCAGAAATGATCATCTTGATTTAATTGCCTACACAGATGCAGACTGGCGGCAAAAGATCGTGATGGCAGGAAATCCACCTCTGGGTACTTTACACTGGTAGGTGGTAACTTGGTTACCCGGAGAAGTAAGAAACAAGAGGTGGTGGCCTTATCAAGTGCTGAGGTAAAATTCAGAGGAATTGCAAAAGGAATAACTGAAATCCTATGGATTCAGAAACTCATGAATGAACTTGGTTTTCCACAAAAGACAACATGTAAATTATTTTGTGACAATAAGGCAGCTATAAGTATCTCAGAAAATCCGGTCCAGCATGACAGAACGAAGCACGTTGAGATAGACCAACATTTCATCAAGGACAAATTGGAAGATAAGATAATCAAACTTCCGTTTGTTCGATCAAAGGATCAATTAGCTGATATCCTGACAAAAGCAATCAATACTGAAGCTTTTGATGAGACTTTATGCAAGTTGGGCTTTGGAGCACTGACTGCCCTACTTGAGGGGGAGTGTAGAAAATAGCGATATTTTGTTCCTTTATTATAGTTATATTCTGTTCCTTAATTAAAGGAACAGAATATTATCTACATTATTTTAGGCTATCTTTTGGTAGTTAGCTCTTATTATTCTGTATAAATATAAACCTTCAGTATTTGATAATGAATAACAAAGAAAAGGTATTCAATACCAAAACACGATTCCGCATATTTTCTTCAACGCATATTCTCTTCAGTCTCTTATACAAGAAGAATAAGAATACAGTATGACCCTTAGTAGGTGAGTCTGGGAGGTCAACTTGTACCAGCCTTGCCCCTTCTAGTTGTCACTTCTATGTTTTAGGAGTTGACATGATTTCTGCATCAATTTTGTCAGATCTGCTGATTGCTCTGTTCGTATGTTTGACCGGCGTAATCTTACTTCTGGGGGAGTTGGATCACCTGTTCACAAATTTGAGGCTCACAAAGCTGCTGTTCTATGCGTTCAAGTTCTAAATAAGTTTTACATTTCCTTGTAACTACGTACTTGCAGATTCATGCAAATTTTGTTCCTAACATTTTCTGCATGTCAGTGGTCTCCTGACAAACCAACTGTCTTTGGAAGTGCTGCAGAGGATGGTGTTCTTAACATCTGGGACTATGAAAAGGTGAAATCAGTCATTAGACTTATTACTCTATAATGTTTCTGGATCCCTGTAGTTGACATTACTAAAAGAAGAAATAAAAAATTGTTATGTTGCATGGGATCTTGGTTTAAATTATGTTCATATAGTTCCTCCATGTAAATTTAAAATTTGGAGGGTCCTTAAGTTCAAGTTATTTTTACGCATTTTGATTCTCTTATGGTATAGCATTGACGTCAATGGATAATCTTCTCTCCATCGGCCCCAGGCTCCAGCCTTCCTCCTCTCTTCCATCTTCTTCCCTTCCGTTGTGTGCTCATCTTTCTATTAGCCTCTGAATTAATGGGTATTTTCATTAAGAAACATTTAGAAGGAACCTGATACTGTTTTCTAATCCCAGTTAGAAGGAATGCAATTTTATTATGTCCTCTTCCTTGGTTTTTAGTCTCTGGATTATCTCTTTGTAGGCTCTTAATTTGGCTTAACGAATCAGTTTTTGTTTCCGTCTTCACAATCTAATTCTTCCCATTAGATTTTTCAAATCTGCACTTTAGGAGTTAAGGTAGTGCTCTGCAGCTAAGCTATTTTTAGTTTCTGGATTATGTATTTGTAGGCTCTTAATTTGGCTTCACTAATCAGTTCTTGCTTTCATCTTCATAGTCTAATACTTCCCAGTAGATTTTTCAAAGCTGCATTTTGGGAGTTGAGGTAGTGCTCCGTAGCTAAGCTGTTTTTTCTTAACTATCTTTTGGACATTGATTGTTTTGTTGCTTCTCCTCTTAAGTTCAATGTTCTCTCTTTAAGGGGCGTCCCCATAAATTGTTCAAGCTAATCAGTCTATGTTCATTTATGATTCAGGTTCAATTGTTCAACCTCCTATTCTATCTCCTTCAAGCAAGTCTCCTCCAGGTCACCTGATAATCCAAGGGCTGCCAACTTTCCTGTCTCCAAGACAATTAACTACCCTCCCAACACATAACAATGTTGCAACATTCTCTACAGCACCAAGACATGGTTCTGCTCCATCGTCATCTGTGGAACCACCGAATTATTCAGCTTTTCCAGCTGCAAAGGCTCCACAAGATTCCACTTTGCCACCTGTGGACAAGTTATCACATGATTTGGCAATGCCTTTATCTATGGCCCCATCTACTGAGCCACCACATGCTTCAGCTGTCTCACCTTCTGCTAATCCTCTAGTGGCCTTGCCTCAACTACCAACTGCTAAATCTCCGGAGACTTTACCTATAGCATCTACTTCACCACCACCCAAAGACGCTGCTGAGTCCCCACAAATTTCAACTCCAAATACTGTTTTAGCCCCATCCCATGCTTTGCTGCAACCAGTAGTTGCTAAGCCTCCTCATAGTTCAGCTCTTCCACTGGCAGCAAACCCACCATACCTAAAGCCACCATTGCCTGTTGCAGAAACACCACTAGCTATTGTTCCTTTATCTTCTCCTCCGGAAATGGATGAATCTACTCCTGCGCCTTCCCCTCTCCAGAGGGCTTCACCTGGCCTGTCTGGAAGTAAGAAATACACTTCTTGACGTGCAGTTGAAGTTTTAATATCTATTTATAGATGGCTTATTTACTTTAATAATTTTCATTTTGCCAGTTCCCTTTCTCTCCCCTAAAATTTCTCCTTCTGGGTCTTTGACAAGGAAAATGAAAAGACCGCTTGCACCACCAATCCGTTCATTACCTCCTCCACCTCCTAATTCAGGTTCATAAGTCCTTACTTTCTTCGTATGTTTGCCTTTCTTTTTTGTTTATATCTTACACAAGTTGGTTGAAAATTGAAATTGTAGATTGTGCATACCTTAAATTTCTACCTTACTATTTCAAGAAAAAGGAGGGAGAATGAACCCATGAACCAACACAAGAGTAGATGTTCTGCACCACAAAATGGGAAAGGTGTGGCATATGTGGTTCTTGTTTTCATAAATATTATGAAGAGTAGCAAAGGTACTAAATCTTGAAAGTTCAGGCAGCCAATATTTTTTGTCAACCAAAGAAGAAATCATGGAGAGATGAAATCACTAAATTAACAACATAGTTAAAGTTCCGGAAACGTTTTGTTTACTTTTTTAATCTTGAGTCCAATTTTAGCAAAGATCAAGAGTTTCTATCAGTAAGTTTTCAATTATGGGTTACGAAGAAATAAATAAAATGGTTCACTTCACAACCTTAACATCTTATTTGCTTTGTAGTAGCAAAGTTAATTACATGAATTAGATTAAGGTACTAGGTAATCAACATCTCTGCAAATGTAGGTAAAGTTGAAGAGAAATCAGAAGTATTGGTCTCAGCTCAGAAGTTTATCTCTAATTTATATTGATATTAATTAATTAGTTATTTGATCTTTATGAATAACTTTGTAACATGATGCTACTGTGACATAATTGAAGATTAATGGGTACAAGATTATTTTTATTTCAGTGCCTGCAGGAAATTCAACTGGAAGTGGTCCAAGTTCTTCACTATCAATTGGATCCAGCCTTGCGACATACAATGGATCAGCAAAGACATTTAGTGCAAGTGAGATGGAAAAAGCCACTGATAGCTTCAGTCCTTCAAGGATAGTTGGTGAAGGCGGTTTTGGTCTGGTTTATAGTGGTATTTTAGAAGATAAAACTAGTGTTGCTGTAAAGGTTTTTAAGAGAGACGATCAGCAGGGGGGTCGGGAATTCATGGCTGAAGTTGAAATGCTTAGCCGCCTTCACCACATGAGTAGAGTGGTGTTTGATATGTTAAGTAGTGATGTGCAACTCACAATCTTCATAAATTTATATTTTCTCCTACTTGATCCACCCACATCACTCGCATTTGCTTTCAACCAACACCACTCAAATTTTTGTTTGTCATGATCGATACTTGGAAAATTAGCCATATGCAAAGCACAACCTCTGGTAATTAAGCACCAATATCAACCCCATCCTAGGAAAAGAAAAATGGAGTGCTCTATAATAATAGTTCATATTTCCTTCGCCACAGAACTAGAAATTGTCAAAACATGACAACTTTAGGTATAACTCTACAGCAAACAGATGGATTCAGTTAATCAGACATAAACACCGGTTGATAGGAGTAAAAACAAGGATCCGAATCCCTGCAACAGAGACAAAGATTTGTATCGATTCAGGAAGTACTTCAAACAGTTGAAATTTTAACTAGATGATGTATCACTGCTTACCAAGAAAACAGAAGCAATTGCTCCAGTGATGAGTTCTTTAGCAAGACTCTGATTCTTCTTAGAAGTAGTTGCTGCATAGCTACAGAAAATATATTTGAATAAATATGTGGAACCAACAATGGTAACCATAAAACTAGTAGAGCTACTGGAAATTAATTGACCAGTACCAATGTACCATACAAAATATCGTCAATAATCTAAATCCTAATCTCTCTGTCTCATACAACTAGTGCTGTACAAATAAAGTAGGCTAGGACCTCAATCAGTCAATGTGGCCGTATATTGAAATATACAGCATGTTAGTCTCACTCGAGATTTCCAAAGATAATTTTCATCTTTACTTTTACACTGAAAAACGTGCTCCATGTTCTTTTTTTCTGGCAAAGAAAGTGCTCCAAGTTTTCAAAATACTTAGGCCCAATAAGGAAATCTAGCCATTGTAGTAGTTCTACTTTCAATTAGTATATGTAAGCAGTAAGATATTAACTATTGAGTCTTTCAAGTTACTCTTGAGTGAAATCTTCTGCACAACTAGCTGTTTATTTTGTACATATGTTGCTTATCGGAATGGAAATATAAAGGGGGAAAATGTTCCAAAAGAAAATTTCGTAGCTTTAACTCAACATACCCCTAAAAACTAATTCTCATAACCTTGCAAAACACTGCCTTAAACTATAAAAGTTAGGGCTAAACGCTATAATAAAGCACTAATGACTGCAGTCATTAGTGTTTTGCCTTAATGCCACATTTTATAATGCAATCCTTAGAAAATAATTGACTCACTCTTTTGGCAGATCTCAACACTGCCATCCACTTTCCTCTTTACAAGCATTTAAAACTTTCCTACCACCAACAACTTAGATATTGTATCTCCGAATAAGACAATTATTAACAGATAGAAGAATACAAATTTCATACCAATATACAGATTTACAGAGTGATAACAGGCAGTTCTCCTCAACGTCATTCAAAAATGGATACAATAGAATAAAACAGTAGTAATTGCATCTTTTGTAGAGTTAGTCACATATGACTCGGAGCACACCAAATTATTTTTAACTTCTTCTTTGCTGTTCAGATCCATGGTCACCTTGTTGGATAGCTTTACAGACCTTAGACTCTAAAAAAAGACAGGACTAAGTCTCCTAAACCCATAAATCCCAACATCCCACAGAACAAATAGAAAATCGTGTAAGATATGAGGCTTTCTACAACAGCAAAACAACCAAGTCAAGTCTTAATCCGAAAAGATGGGGTCGGCTACATGAGCATGAACCAAGAAGATCTGAGGCTTTCTATTAGCTCAAGTGCAGAAATTCAAATAGTCAGCAGGTAAAAAAATAAAATGAAGCCCTTAAGGATCAGAACACTGATAAATATCAGCCACCTTACCCTATGAATATAAACACATGAAAGCTACCAAATTCTAACAAACATAAGAGCTAACTATACATGCTTGATACCCTACTATAGCTTTGGACACCGAACAATTACTCTGAATATCATCAAACTAAAAACTACACTGTCCAAATCACAACCAAAACGGTAATAACAGAAATCCGACCCAATCAGCAAAAAGAAAAAGGGGTGGACTTACATGAAGAAGGAGGCGGTGAGAATGAGGCCGAAAACGAGGAGGAAGAATGCTAAGGTTGGGTACATTGATTGAGGAACTGGGCTTTTGATGGGTTTCGCTGATTGAGCCTGTTGATTTAGAGATTCAATGACAGATCATACGATTGTAAAGAAGAAGGAGATTATAGATGGATGATGAGAAAGATTACCATGATAGATGAGCAACAGATGAAGATCGATCTGATGATACTTTGGTTGGTGCTTCAGCCAAGTGCAGGAGATTAGAAGACTCCGATCCGCTTCACGATTTTGGCACGCGCTTCACCCTCTTTAAGGGTTCATGAAATATATATTCCTGTTATATTTTCATTTTTAGAATTAAAATTTAAAAAATTTTAATTATGAATTCTAATTATATTATAATAAATAATATATTTAAATAGGATTTTAATATATGCATCTCAATATAAATTTTTTAAAATATCAAATTTTCACAATTTTTTGTCTTATTAATTTAGAGAAAAAAAACGTATTAAATTATTTCTTAAAAATCATTAAAAGTCAAATGTAGCAAACAAATAGAGACCGAGGTGTATATATTTATTGTATATAAAGTAAAAAGGATGATTGCATGTCTTAGGCTATCGAGGTCAGTTGGGTTGTTGTCAATCATATAAAGGTCAATTGTCGGGGTTGAGAAACAAAACTTGAACGCTAGGTAAGCTAATGAACTAGGGGTTTTGAAACTCCACTAATAATCATTAAACTAACAATCGCTTGAAATAACTTTATGTATGGGTAGATATGATAAATCAGCTCACTTTTCATCATAGGCTTGTGGTATGATCTATGTGTCTATGTATCTATGTTATGAATATAATTCTAGTAAATTCTAACATATCATTAGCAATCAAGGTCAATAATATGATTACTTGGTTGATAAGGGAATGACACACTCCAACTCTATCATATCTTTAGGATATGAGGTAAAAAGATGCTCTATCTTGCTTCCCCTAGCTATTCTCTTTTCAAATAGTCTTAGATGACTTAATCATGTATGCTTCTCTTCAACTAACCTTATCATAACACTAGTGACTAGCTTAGGGTGAAGGATAACAAAGTCCTCCTCTAAGATATGTAAAATGAGGAGTGATCCAAGACCTCCTCGAAGGGGGTGGACACCAAGAAATAATTGTAATAAGCAAAAGAAATTTTTAAGTCATGCCATAACTAAATATGGGTCACCTAAACCAAAAGAACTACACGCATGATGCTAGTAACATATATATATATATATATATATATATATATATATATATATATATATATATATATATATATATATATATATATATATATATAATCATTATAAAGAATTTCAACCAAAAGTTTCACACCATGAACATGAAAATCCAAAACATGCCAAAGTGGGTATAGAACTTTAACTAAGAAAAGTAACTATTAAGATAAATAAATAGAGTTCAATGTTACCCAAATAATGCAACTTAGAATAAAATCCAAGGAGTGGTAGAAGTGATCCAAAATTTGAAGAAATCAAAATTATTGAAGTGAAGAACTAGATCTAAAGTTTTAAAGATTAACTTACTAAAAATGGAAAGTTCTAGTGTGATAAATGAAGTTGTTGACGAAAAATTAGGAAAATCATAAAATGACATGTTAATTACTTATATAGGGGAGGAAAGAAGGACAACAAGCATCAAAGCATTTGGCACGGCCATGCTTCAATTGAATGTAGGAGAGCATGCATGACTTAGGCTTTGAATGGCACAATCATGCCTCTTGGAATAACTTATGGATACATAACTCATTTTGAGATGCATAGTCATATAGGGGGTCATGTGTTGAACCCTATAACGACCTCCAACAAACTGGCATGACTTCTTGCACAATAGGCTTCCTCTAGGTTTTGTTGGCTTCTTGGCATGTTGATGATGACCATGAGTAAGGACTCCTCGTGTTTGTTCCTTTGGTTTCACTTCCTCTTATAGATTACTAGGATTCTCCTTCCTTGATTGACTCCTAAATGACATTTAAGTAAAAGGAAGATATGAGAACAAAGATGCAAGAATTGTCTAAAACTAAGGCTAAAATGCAATAATCTATATGTAAATGCATGCCTAATACCTCTTAAGAAATCAGGTGACATGTTGAGCGGATAACAAATGGAGCTGATGGAAGAAGTGGATATATGCAAGTCAAGCTACTCATATCTTTATTATCTTTTTTATTAGGAGTCTTATATGATTTTATCAGTTCCCTTAGGATTGCATTTTACGTGTAGAAAAAATGTGTATAATTTACTTTTTGTTAGGATTCTTAGTCTAACTAGGAAATATTAGTCTATGTGACTGAGGATTTTTTGTTAGGTTATCCTAGATTTTAAATTGCCTATATTAAGGCTCTAGGTTTTTAATTTATTAAGTACGTGTAATTGAAATAAAGTTTTGATTTTTGTGTTAAAAACTATGAGAGTGATGGTGAGAATTTATACACCCAATCGATAGTTTCTAGTTTTTATTATTTGATTCGTTTGATCATAGATAATTTGGGTCCATTCATCTTAACTTTATCATCTACTTTTTATGAAACCCATTTGGCTTGCACAAATTGAGTAATTATAGTCTTGGAGAGTTTTCGTGTAATTGTTGTTATTATTTATTCAATTTACAGACTAATGCTTTTATAATATTTGTCTTAACCGACATTGGTCAAAGACTTCTACTCCTCTTATAATTCTACTTCCTTGTATATCGTACATTGTATTTTATCCTTTTATACCACTATTTGTATTATAATGTATTATCTACACTCCCCCTCAAGTTGGTTGTGGGGTCACCGACACCCAACTTGCCTAAAATAGCTTCAAATGCATGTGACCCAACTGCCTTTGTTAAAATATCTTTCATTTGATCCCTTGATCTCACATACGGTAGACTCACCACTCCAGCTTCTAAGCTATTTTTAATAAATTGTCTATCCACCTCCACATGCTTCGTTCGATAATGCTGCACATAATTTTTGAAGATGCTAATAGCAACTTTATTGTCACAAAACAATTCACAGCTGACTTTGGAGGAAATCCAAGTTCAGACATAAGTTTCCTTAGCCAGAGAACTTCATCAATTCCTTTTGCGATTCCTCAAAACTCTGCTTCGACACTCGACATTGCAACCATCTTTTGTTTCTTGCTTCTCCACGTTATAAGATTCCCTCCAACCAGAGTAAAATATCCAGATGTAGACCTTCGGCTATCTCAATCTCCAGCGCAATTAACATCTGTATAGGCCTGAAGACGTAGGTGACCATTTTTCTTAAACATCACTCATCTTCCAGGAGTTCGCTAATATCTTAGGATCCTATATACAACTTCCATATGGACTGCTTGTGGCTTATGCATAAATCTGCTCATTACTCCAACAACATAAACGATATCTGATCGAGTATGAGATAAATATATGAGCTTCCCTACAAGTCTCTAGTATTGACCCGGGTCTATCATCTCATATTCCTCAGTTATCTGTAATCCATGATTAACTACCATCGGAGTATCAGCAGGTTTGCAGTCGATCATTCCTGTTTCTGTTAATAGATCTAAAACATAATTCTTTTGAGAGATAAATATGCCAAGCTGTGACCTAAGAACCTCAATTCCAAGAAAGTACTTTAGATTCCCTAGATATTTCATTTCAAATTCACGAAACAACCTCTCCCTTAATGAGCTTATCTCATCCTGATCGTTTCCTGTGATGACCATATCATCTACATAAATAATGAGACAAGTGATCATTTCCCCTTTTTGTTTTAAAAACAAAGTGTGATCCGATCCACTCTGTTTGTACCCAAAATTCTTCATGGCTATTGTAAATCTTCCAAACCATGCTCTAGGAGATTGCTTTAGTCCATATAAGGCTTTCCTCATTCTACAACCTTCCCCTTCTAAGAATTCCTAAGAAAACCCCGGCGGTGGTTCCATGTAAAATTCTTTGGTTATCTCACCATGTAGGAAAGAATTTTTTACATCGAATTGATGTAGAAGCCATCCTTCATTTGCTGCTACTGAGAATAGGACCCTTATTGTATCAATATTTGCTACGGTGAGAAGGTTTCAGAATAATCTATTCCATAGACTTGAGTATAGCCTTTGGCCATAAGTCTCGCTTTATACCTCGTGATGGTTCCATCTGCTTTGTATTTAACTGTAAACACCCACTTACACCTTATAGTCTTCTTCCCTTTTGGAATCGTGCACTTATCCCATGTTTCGTTTTTCTTGAGAGCGTTAATTTCACTTTGCATGGCTTGTTTCCATTCTTCTTTCTTTAGCGCCTCTTGTGCGGTTCTTGGGATGCTAATAGAGTATATTTTAGCCTTAAAGGCCAGAGTAGTTTCTGACATTCTGCTGGATTCTTGAGTAGGTACTGGGTACCTCGATCTTTGAGCCTCAAATTTCGGATCATATCTTCTGGGAGGTATTCCCCTTGTACTTCTCGGGGGCAATTTGTATCTATCTTCTTGGGCTTTGTCTGTTTCTAAGTTAATCTCATTTATTTCATGATTAGAAAAAACATAATCAATAGAGTCAATAGAGTCAAGAGGTTGATCTGTTATTACCTTGTTGCTAGAATCTTCGGACCGGGATATTGGGCTCGATAGTGGGACTGGTTGTATACTAGTGGAGGCCGTCTCGATAGTTCTGTCTGCCTATTCTTGTTGATCTGTATCAACTCCCCCTGAGTAGGTTAGACAACTTAGACTCTTATCTAGACTCTGCCCCTGACATCTAAGGTGATGATAGTAGTAGATATCTCCAAAGAAGTCACAATCCATTGTAGTATACATATTGTTAGTGGTAGGATCATAACACCTATATCCTTTTTGATGTACCCCGTATCCTAAAAAAACACATTTTGACGGCTCGGGATTGAAATTTATTTCGATTTCATTTTGGGAGATGGACATAAACAGTACACCCAACAACTCGGGGTTGCATAAAGTGGGTAGATGGTATAGGCATGTGTAAGTGAAGGATGTCAAGTGGTGTTTTGTATTGAAGAATTTTTGTAGGAAGGCGGTTAGTTAAGTAATTCGTCGTAGCAATCGCCTCAGGCCAGAAATGGGTCAGGACACACGACTCAAGCATAATTGCTCTTGATATTTCAAGTAACGTCTGATTTTTCCTCTCAGCTATCCCATTTTGTTGTGGGGTGTCGGGGCACGTGGTTTGATGAATAAGGCCATGTGTGTCACAAAAGTTTTCCATGGTACTGTTAACATATTCTCTACCATTATCAGTTTGGAGGGTGCAAATCTGGGTCTGAAATTGGGTGCTAATCATGTTGTAAAATTTTACAAAACCATTGTATACTTCACTTTTATGTTTCAAAAAATACACATAACTCATCCTAGTGCAATCGTCTATAAACAGGACATAGTACGCAAATCCATGGGAATTAGAGGTAGGTGCAGGGCCCCAAACATCAAAGTGTACTAGCATAAACGGTTTTATAGAACGACTCATACTAGAAGAGTATGTTTGTTTATGGCCTTTTGCCAATACACACGATTCACATTCTAACTTTAGGTTTTTTTCTTTTAAGAGAAGGGAAGAGATACTCTAAATAACCTACTGATGGATGTCCAAGCCGGTGATGCCATTTCCAGATTTTATGGTCTACAGATCCATGAGCCAGCACTGCATCACCTTGTTGAAACGTCCTATCCACATAGTATAAACCATTGTCCTTAGTACCAAGCCCAATAGTCGTCCTGGTGCGACGATCCCGCACAATACAAGAGCTAGTATTGTACAATCAAGTTCTTTTGTCATGTGGCTAATTGACAGTAATTTATGTGATAGACTTGGCACAAAAAGACAATTTTCTAAAATAAGGTTTGACTGTAGTTTCACAATTCATGCGCCCTCAACTGGTACACATTCCCCGTTAGCAGTCTAGATTGTTGTTTTATGAGGTCTTGTCATAGTAACAAAATCTGTCGGGTCATAGGTCATGGTATCCGTTGCCCCGCAGTCGAAAATCCACCCTGAGTGCTTTGTATCATTGTTTTCTTAGGCTTTATACCCAGCCCTGGCCCAATGTGTGTGGAGCCCAAGTGTGGTAGATTAGGCTCTACTATAGCTAGGGTTTGTTGCTCTCTCTTACTCTGCTCCCTCTTATTATTCACCTGATGCTCCCTCTTATTATTTACCCGAGGTACCACCTCACTCTGCTCTCCCTCTCTATTTATCTCACTCTACTCTCTCTTATTATTCACCCGAGGCTTGTGTTTTTCTTAGGGGTGTTATGATGGTGTGCGTCTCAAGACACCACTTCCCCAAGCACTCCTCTATCGCCTCTTTTCCCTTGCCTCACTCTGCTCTCCCTCATTATTAACCCCCGGTGTGTTTCCCCATCTCTTGTCATTTCCTCTTCTCTCACCATTTTTCCATGGCCTGTCTTCTTTTCCCCAACCTTCACTCTTCTCTCCCCTATTTCTTAATACTTTTATCTTACCTTGCTTGATGTCCTTTGACCTGGTGTCTT
Source organism: Dysphania ambrosioides (assembly GCA_026401315.1). Taxonomy (NCBI): domain Eukaryota; kingdom Viridiplantae; phylum Streptophyta; class Magnoliopsida; order Caryophyllales; family Amaranthaceae; genus Dysphania; species Dysphania ambrosioides. The sequence goes on from CM048667.1 coordinate 7,099,886, forward strand.
CCTTTACTTACAGGTCTTAATCTGTCTCTCTGGGCTCTACTTCTGTGAGTTCCATCTCTCCGATTGGTAAGTTCGTTCCCTTTGTACGATGCACTCCCCTTCTTTGCTTCTTCTTGAGCTTTTGTTTGGGATGGGTTTCTACCTGTATTTTACTCCTTTTTTCGAACTTGTAACTCGGACCACCACTCCGGGTACCCAACGAGCTTGAAACAATCGGTCCTAATATGTCTCTTGCCCCTACAGTGAGTACATTGTAGTGTCAACTTATCATCTTCTTCCCTTCGAGTCTGGGTCTTCCCAGATCTTGACTTTGAGGCCAACCCACTACCCACCCCTAACGCGTCTGGTACACCTTCCTTCCTGAGGATACTTCTCCTGGCTATTTCTCTCCTTATGAATGCATAGGCCTCTTCAACAGTAGGTATGGGTTTCTTGTTTAGTATTTCCATCCGATCTGCATCAAAGGTGTCATTTATCCCAGACAAGAATTGGTTTAGTCTGTTTGTCTGGATTATTATGTCCTCTGTGTGCTTCATCGGGTTTGGGACTTGCCTATCAATTTCTTTCCAAACTGTAACCAAATTGCTGTAAAAAGACTTCTATTGAGTCATTACCTTGTTTCACGGTGTTAGCTTTTACCGTTAAATCATATACGTGCAATTCATCGATTCCACTAGTGTATAGTAATTCGATTCCACTCTATAGATCCCATTTTGTTGGGTAGTCCAAGAATTGATTTCTTAAGTCTAATGAGATGTTTTCTATGATCCTGGAAATCACAGTAGCATCTTGTTGTGCCCATTGTGGGTATTCTGGGCTATCAGGCGTAGGTGGCAGGGCAATGATATGGTTGAGCTTCCCCCGCCCGCTAATAGCCAAATACATGAGCTTGGACCACCGGATGTAATTATGATGGTTGAGTTTTTCACTCAACGTTACGGTTGATTGGCCACTCGTCTCAGAACCAATCTGGTTGGGTTCTAATTACTGAAGCAATTGCCACAATTGGTTTACTATGACTAGTAGATTGGTCTCTTCCTTCTTGATTTCATCGTCGTTATTCGACATTGTTCAGGTAATGTGTATGGTAAATGATGATGGGCTTGATTTGGGTGGTTTCTGATTAAAGAACACCTTGGCTCCTGATACCATATAATCTTGGAGAGTTTTCTTGTAATTGTTGTTATTATTTATTCAATTTAGAGACTAATGCTTTTATACTGTTTGTCTTAACCGACATTGGTCAAAGACTTCTACTCCTCTTATAATTCTTACTTTCTTGTATATCGTACATTGTATTTTATCCTTTTATACCACTATTTGTATTATACTGCATTATCTACAGTAACAGAGCCAAGGTAATGACCTTTTAATGTAAAATATTGATTTTTTCAATATAATAGGCAAAGAGAACTATGAACAACATTACAATTAATTTTTAAATGTAACATAGTGACTTTTTTTCATGAATATGAATATAAAGAGTATGTTAGGTATGAATTTAAAGCATTAGGTCTTAGTGATCGATTTATTTATAACAATAACACATATGCACAATCATGTGAATTACATATAGGCAATAAAATGCCAACCACATGAACAATCAATTCAAATGAAAGGAAAACTCATCAAAATGTAAAATCATACTCACATTAACAAAAATTGAAAAAATAATGATAAAAAACACTTGAAAACCTAAGCGTGATTCAAAAAACTCTAAAAAGTCAAGAAACTAGTACAAAATCATACGTGAAAGATTGTAATAAAAAAAGAAAAATTCATAGATTTAGATTACCTAAAATTTGACTTTTTCAAGTCTGGAAGAATTGAAACCTTTGCACTTTACAAATCCATCTCATCCATCACCATTAGTGACACCATAACTTCCAATCGCACTGACTCGTGTGCCACCAATAACCTCCACTGCCTCTTGTGCCACCACAAACTCTCGTCACATCAACTCTTCCATGATTGCTTATACCCTGAATTGCGGCACCTCTTATATTAAGTGGATTTGGTGACGACGACAAACCATATCTCTTTCAATCCATAAATTCAACCCTTAATAACAAAATGGGAAGATATGTTTAACAATTGAGACTTTGAGAGGAAAAATCGCCGATAAAACTGACAAAATATTGAGAAATTAAGAGAGAGCGCAATGCGTTGAACGCAAATAGACAAAAGTGTTAACAAAATTACATAGGGAATTTTTGACCTACTAGTTTTGCCAAAAAAGGTCTCTAAAAGGAAATTTGTGAAACTTTTTCAATTTTACCGACTACTAATTTTAAAAATAGCTAAAGTATACTAATTAAGTGAACTTGTTCATACTTACTAATTAACACTAAATACATTAACGTAAAGTAATTAATTTTATTTTATTAAGCAAAATTTAATTAATTTTTATTTATTTATACTAATTATTTTATTTTTTAAATTTTGTAAAAATAAATTTTGAACCCTATACGACAAAATTAACAACTATAATTATTAATTTCTGAACAAATATGTAATTATGTTCAACTATTATTAATATTAAGTCAATAATAACTACTAATCAAATACTAATTATTATTCTAATAATTGTTAACTATTTTTAAAAAATAAAAAAAAATCATTCAGAAATCGTGAAAAATGGACAATTTTTTTATGAAGGAACCACCCAAATATAAGGTTCTTCCATAGAAGAACCGTCCACTATCGTAAGTGGTTGGTTCTTCTATTAATCATATAATTTTTTTAATCCATAAAATTAACATGGTTAAATAATCTATAAAAATACGTATTTATATGGACTGAAATTGAGTTCTTTTGTGAATACCTCCTAAAATCTAACAGCTGAGTGGCACCGGAGAATTAGTTTATAAAATTGAATAACAAACAGTGTGAAATAGATTTAAGAACTTGACCTACCCCAACACAACAAAGATCATCCAGACCAGGGTTCTCCGCGACAAGCTCAGGTCCTGTCCGCATCAACAGTAACAGCAGCAGAACTCAGAGGAAGAAGAAGAAGAAGAAGAAGATGAGAGGCAAACATCAACAATCAGCAGTAGACGAGAAGTACGCGCAGTGGAAGTCTCTCGTTCCAGTTCTCTACGACTGGCTCGCTAATCACAACCTCGTCTGGCCCTCTCTCTCTTGCCGGTACTCTCTCTTCTATTTTTGGGTTTCAGATTCTACCATTCTGATCTTCGAGTATAGAATTCGGGAATGTTGATACCCTAATTTGACGCAATTGACGAATTTTATGTATTTAGGTTTGTTGCTTGATTATTCGATTGCATTTTTAGGATTTCTTTGTTACTTTCTTCGCATTTTATAGTTGTTTCAGTGTATTTTTGTGCGTATTTTCTTGTTGTATTATGTTTGATAATTTTTTTTATTTCTCGACTTGTTTGGTCAATATGCGTAATTTTTTGTTGAAATGGTGCATTTTGTGCTCGAAATGGTTGATTTAGTTCATGATTCAATTTAATTGCTTATCTTTGCGAGATATTTAGTGGTGTTTCTAAGTTGATAATTTTTTGTGGTGTTGATGCCGTGCTGGGCATCTAGTTGGCAATTTTTTGGTAGTGTGAGTTATGCAGTATTAGTGTTGTCCGATTCGACATGCAGTTTTAGTTTTTATTTTCATTTTTATGTAATTATGTTCTTTCTATGCTCTTTCTGATCATATGGGAGCAAATTCTAGCCAAATAATTGGAGGGCCGATGTAGAAATGTACTTTATTTTATTTCAGAGTTTGATGAACATAGTAAGCATGCCTAATTGTTAGGAGTAAATCATGAAAGACTCGTTTTGAATTAGATCAACTTGAATAAGTAATATCTTGATAGGATATTAGCCTTATGGAATACACTTGAAAGCATAACACTTATATATATATATATATATATATATATATATATATATATATATATATATATATATATATATATATATATATATATATATATATATATATATATATATATATATATATATATATATATATATATATATATATATATATATATATATATATATTGTGTGTGTGTGTTTGGGTGTGTTCTCACGAAGCGTGCTTCCACAGGTGGGGTCCACAGCTTGAGCAAGCTACTTACAAAAATCGGCAGCGTCTCTATCTCTCTGAACAGGCATATTTCTCCTTTCCCTTTACTCTCTCTCTAGTTTATTTCATTCTTAATATTGCAAGATTTTTTAGTACTTTGTTTCTGTAGTATGAATTTATAGTATAGATTTTGTATTCTGGAAAGTGATTTTTTTTTCTTTTCCTTCAAATTCCGTGCTCATTTGATTTCATTTTAGATTCATGCTGTTCGTTTTTGTTTCCTTGTGAAATTCAAACTCATTAATGACATAGAATCAAGGGACCTCTGTCCATTTATGACATTGTTGAAAGTCTTAAATGGGCAACATTTCAATTTCACTTCTAATGAACAACATGACTTTTCTGACTAATTGTTGTTTGTATCTTATTTGCTGTGTAACTGTAGTCCAGTCAAATGCATTTCTGATCTCACTTCTGATGTAAAACTCTCGTCTGCTTTTTGGGTTAAGTTGCATTAGCCTTACCCTGTTCAAGGTGAAAGCCTCGTTGGATACATCCGCAATGGCATGATAAGGACTGATTAATTTGTAAAATGTCATTGTGTTTACTGTGATATACAAAGCTGTGGAATAAACTAGTTTTTAACTGTGCATGTGCCATAATGTCCTTGTAAATTTTTTGATTTAGTTTCTTTTTTCTGCTACTCAATTGGTTGTCTTTCTTTGATTATTTATATCTGAAATTTTCTTTTGCATAAGCTCAGTGAATGCTTGTTCATAATGTTGCTTTTGCACTTGGATTGAAATCACATCCTTCTCTGATGGCTGTCCTTTCTATTCCTTTTCAGACTGATGGCAGTGTGCCAAATACACTGGTCATAGCAAACTGTGAAATTGTAAAGCCAAGAGTTGCTGCTGCAGAGCATATCTCGCAGGTGATCTTATTAAATTATTTTGTTCCCTTTACCCCAAAATAAATAAGTTTTCTTTATTTTCTTAATTTCTTTTTCAATACCCTTTTCAGTATCCAGTTGTATTACTAATCCTTAACAAGTCTTGTAATCCTTTTTCTGTGGTTACAAATTTACAATTAACTAGGTTTTCAATGTTTCATTAATCTACCTTGAAAGACAGTCATTTTGAAATTGAGGGCAAAGCTTTTTATCTGTTTTACTATAGCTGTGCTTGTCATGTTTGTTTGCCACTCCCTCCCTTTCAGTTTCTGTATACACTGTGAAAACTGTGGTTGTGAGGCAGTTTTCAATGTGGATTCAAATACTGGGATAAGGACTAAGGAACTCTGCTCATTAATAACTTGGCCATGTAACCCTTCCAAGTTTGTGAAAATTGAAATCTTGTTTTTGCTGATTTGTTGTTCTATTTTGCTTGTTAATTTCTAGTTATATGTAAATTGTTTACTTTGTTGTAGTTCAATGAAGAAGCACGCTCACCATTTGTGAAGAAGTACAAGACCATCATACATCCTGGAGAGGTGAGGAAGAAATTTGATGGATACTTGAGCTCCAGTCTCCAATTATATAAATATTGATATTATACTTTGGTATATATATGACGATTGGTGTTTGCTTTTTCATACTTGTACCTTTGTCCCAGACTTATTTTATTTGTGATTTTGCATTTGTGACATTGGTGATTGATGGCTACTTTTCATACATCCTATTTTTGCTTATCCTGTGTAAGAAGATGAATAAAATTTTGAAATTTGTAAATAGGCTGCTCTTAAGGGTCTGAATAATAGACAATTCAGTAGGACACTTTAAACTATTGACATATATGAAAGCTGATTTTCAGTTATTGTCAGCCTGACTATCTTCTAGTTGAGTGTAATCAGTGCACACCCTTTTTGAGTGGGTTTCAGTCTTTATGCGTTGCTTAACTCCTGGAAGATTGAACCTCCTCTTTAATGATATTTCTTGCACATGAATTCGTTTCTGAAGGCATGAACAACCAGTTTTTTTTTTTTTTCAACTTGTGTTATAGGTGAACAGAATCAGGGAACTACCTCAGCATAATAATATTGTTGCCACACACACAGATAGTCCTGATGTAAGCTTTCTTGAGACTTGCAGTAAACAGTCAGTATTTGAATGTTTGACCTTATTTTTACTTAGTTATTTGTTTCAATTTTTAACTATTTATTATAGAGTTAATGTATGATCTTGTATATTAGGTTTTAATTTGGGATGTTGAGGCTCAAACCAATCGCCATGCTGTACTCGGAGCCACTCCTTCTCGTCCAGATTTGGTATGAATCTGTTTTTGTTGTTCAGTTTTCGTAATAATTATAGTTGGTCAATTGGTTTTCGTTAATCTAAATGCAATGCAAATTTGATAGGTCACATTGCCCTTTTTGCAGGTATTGACAGGACATAAAGAAAATGCAGAATTTGCTCTTGCAATGTGTCCGAAGGAACCTTATGTTCTCTCTGGAGGTGGGAATACTGTATTTTTTGTACTTTTACTCTTCCAGTTTTGTCACATCATGATTATGTTTAATATATTCTCTCTTCAGACTCATAGTGATGTTATCATATATCTGTCGCAAATTTGAGATTAGCTTGAATTGTGAGATTGTAGATTCTTGAGTAGCAGTTGGCTGGGTATCCTCCTTCTTGCCTAACTATCTCTTCTCATTTATGGAATTGCTCCTGTTTTTGGTGAGAGAAGAGAAGGGGGGGGGGGGGGGGGGGGGGGGGGGGGGGGGGGGGTTGGGGATATTGTTCAGGAAACAGCATTTGTTCATTCACTATGGGGAATTATTCAAAACAATATGAGCACAAAGAGAAGCCTGCAAACCCACAAAAGGTTCTCTCACGTAAAACTGGCCTGGCAATTCTGCCTCCGCTTTTTGCTGTCTTAACTGAGAACTCAGCTGGCATCTATGGTCTTGAAACAAGGCTTAAAAACATGTCAGATGTATCATTGTTAAGTATTTTTAGCTGTAGTTTTCTTCCATTCCTAATTGGTACTGTGCATTATTCTCATATGCGCTCACCTCTGCATTGCATGCTTTTGTTTGAACTGCTCTACTGTTGAAGTGTATTTATTTGTAAAATTTGTCACGCTTGTTAATCTAATATTTTTTTTTTAGGGAAAGATAGATCTGTAGTTTTGTGGAGTATTCAGGACCACATAACTACTACAGCCTCAGACCCATCAAGTAACAAGCCTCAGGGATCGGGAGCAACAATAGTGAAACAAAATGGAGAAAGCCCATCTATTGGACCTCGTGGTATTTTCCAAGGCCATGAAGATACTGTGGAGGACGTGCAGTTTTGTCCCAAAAGGTAACTTTCTGATTTTGTATTAGTAAATCATATTGTGAAAGATATTAATAAGAAATTTGATACTGAGTTTTGAAGTATTGCTATTTTGTATTGACACTATTTCAATTAACTTGAAGTTCACAGGAGTTCTGCAGTGTTGGAGATGATTCTTGCCTAATATTGTGGGATGGTCGAACTGGATCTGATCCTGCCATTAAGGTACACCGGTCATTCATTTTGGTACCTTTGGAAGACCTGATTAGTTTTTGCACTATAAGCATATGCATATAGGTACTTAGACATCACACGTGCACATGCCACATACATATTGTATATGAAATACTATTCATAACAGATTCCAAAAGTACTTGTTTTGACATTTTGCATCCTTTTTAATTGCCAAGTGTATGTAATGTTTCTTTCCTTAAACAGAAGTCCTCGTAGTTTTATTTATTTTAACATAGCTAGACTATGTAGGATAAAGAGTTAGAGTAGTTTTTTTTTTCAAGGTGTGACATTTTGATTTTGATATTGGGCATTAAATTACTTCAGGCATCATTTCAGGTTCATCTTTGCACCATGAATGGGTTGTGTTACTACAGCTAAGTTAATGAGGGACATACTTGGACTTTAGCTAAGATTGTGGTTCTTGGTTTGCCTTATGGTGATCCGAAATTGACCTCTGGTGGATAACCACTCCCTTTATGATTTGAAAGTGAATTTACTACTGTTCTCTGTCATCCCCCACTATGTTATGTCCCAAGGTTGTTTGCAAGTACCATATTTGTTTGTCAAGAAGGGGCCATTCATGGTGCAAAGATTTGAGAAACAAGAGTATTTCCTTCTCCGGCAAATAAAGATTTGAGAAACAAGAGTACTTCCGGGTAGGCCATTGTGCAAAAAGGTCGTATAACCTAATATGATGAAGATGACCTACCTCCTCCTTCGAAATATCCTCGCATTTACGTGTTGAGTCTAATGGATCATTTGATAGCACTTAACAAAGATTTAGCATTTAATATTTCTTGAGGAGGTGGTTTTCTTTATTGTCATTGATACATTGAGTGGTGCCTTCTTTCTTTTGATCCAACCCATGGATGAGCAAGCTTAGATATCTATAGCAACAGTTACTACAGCAAAATCATTTCTTTCAAGGCACTCCTTATGACCTAAGTGAAGAGGAACTTTGGTAATGAGACTTCTTTGCACAATGTCCTTTTTAGTAGTGCTCTTGTTTGTCGAATCCTCCATTTGCAACCACTATGGTAGTTGTAAACCCAATTTGGACAAAACCAGTTCGGGTGACATATAAGAGTAGTCATTCTCCCTCCGTTTTGAATCATTGTCATTTTCATCGATTAGAGTCTGCCAAAGATATGCAGCTATCTAATATTTTGACGTGAATCATGGACCATCAATAGGCAAACCAAGAACCGTGCTAAGCTTGGCCTATGTCCAACTATGTCCCTCATAATAGAATCAAAAAGTAAATCATATTCACCTTAACCGACCCTTACTTTCAAAGAACTCTAATGTAGCTCTCTTTCATGCAGGGGTTTCTCACTTTCTCCAAAAAAAGTCAATGAACATCGTCCTTGATATGTAATACCTTTCAAACATTATTGTCACGGGATTGAGTAGAAGTTATTCCCTGCTCTACAACCTCATACTTTTAACTTTAAGCATCATTTCGAAGTTCATTGTCATGAGTCAATGACACTTTTTTTATTTGCCTCAAAAGATTTTGAAGTAGTAGATTTGTCTTTAAAAGTAGAACCTTCGCCCATAGTTTTTGGCGGCAAGTCCTAGAGCTTAAAATTTCAAGAGTTCTCTTTTGTTTAGCCATGAAAGCATGACCCAACTGTGGAGCAAAGTTTCGACAGAATGGTACCTGCTTTAACTTAATTCCATATAACAAAGTGGAAACATCTCTCATAGAGGAAGAAGAGGATCTTAACATTATGAAAACTTTGCACTCTTCACATAATTTTGTCATTGGCAAGTTCTTGAGATTTAGCTACTTTGAACAATGGTGCCATTCATCCCCCCCCCCCCCCCCCCCCCCCCCCCCCCCCCCCCCCCCTCCTGAAAAAAGGAAGTTTAAGTTAAGAAAATGCCAGGATACTCAATCTTGAAATACTCTAGGAAAACTCTACCTGATAGTAGTGTAATTTTAATCATAGTAGTTTTATTTTAACTAGTCCATGATCTGTTTAAAACTATTATGGCTCCTTAATTAATTTGAAAAATGTCTGGTGGTTTTAGTAGTCTTCATAGTACCTTTTTTCCCCTAATGTTTGGTCTTGCAATTTTAACTTTGTTCCAGTTAAATAAATTTTCGTTTAATCTCACCTATGAGATTTTAAAATAACCTTATTATTTTCTTATCATATGCTTTTGTAATTTCCTGTAAAAAAATGTTCTTTGGTTAGATGCATTAAAGGGTAATTTTTTATTCATTCTCTCAGTATAACAGACTGAAAAAAAAAATTTCAATACTTGTGGAGTCATTGAACTTTATCTTTAAATTTCCCAAATCATTCCTATTTGTAATCAAGTTTAGTTTTATTTTTGTTATTTGACTATTTAATGACTTGGTGCTTTGGTATTATATTTTTTGACAGGTTGAGAAGGCTCATAATGCTGACCTTCACTGTGTTGACTGGAATCCTTTTGATGAAAATTACATTCTCACAGGGTAAGTTTGGCATTAATGGTTTTCTCTTATGATCTATCAGGTAAGGATAATAGGAGTTGGTCAGTTTGCTTCATTTTGTACATGTGATACACTCGTCTCTTATATACAAGAAGAATAAGAATACAGTATGACCCTTAGTCAGCCTTGCCCCTTCTAGTTGTCACTTCTATGTTTTAGGAGTTGACATGATTTCTGCATCAATTTTGTCAGATCTGCTGATAGCTCTGTTCGTATGTTTGACCGGCGTAATCTTACTTCTGGGGGAGTTGGATCACCTGTTCACAAATTTGAGGGTCACAAAGCTGCTGTTCTATGTGTTCAGGTTCTAAATAAGTTTTACATTTCTTTGTAACTGCGTACTTGCAGATTCCTGCAAATTTTGTTCCTAACATTTTCTGCATGTCAGTGGTCTCCTGACAATCCAACTGTCTTTGGAAGTGCTGCAGAGGATGGTGTTCTTAACATCTGGGACTATGAAAAGGTGAAATCAGTTATTAGACTAATTACTCTATAATGTTTCTGGATCCCTGTAGTTTACATTACTAAAAGAAGAAATAAAAAATTGTTAAGTTGCATGGGATCTTGATTTAAATTATGTTCATATAGTTCCTCCATGTAAATTTAAAATTTGGAGGGTCCTTAAGTTCAAGTTATTTTTACGCATTTTGATTCTCTTATGGTATAGCATTTGTCAATGGATAATCTTCTCTCCATTGGCCCCAGGCTCCAGCCTTCCTCCTCTCTTCCATATTCTTCCCTTCCTTTGTGTGCTCATCTCTCTATTAGCCTCTGAAATTTTCTCATGAATTATTGTTGGTCTAATTCTGTTATTGGGTATTTTCATTAAGAAACATTTAGAAGGATTTGATACTGTTTTCTAATCTCAGTCATTAGAAGGAATGCAATTTTATTGTGTCCTATTCCTTGGTTTTTAGTCTCTGGATTATGTCTTCGTAGGCTCTTAATTTGGCTTCACGAATCAGTTCTTGTTTCCGTCTTCACAATCTAATTCTTCCCATTAGATTTTTCAAATCTGCACTTTAGGATTCAAGGTAGTGCTCTGCAGCTAAGCTATTTTATTGTGTCCTAACTTTTTTGTAAAAGTAGGGGGGGGGGGGGGGGGGGGCAACTTATCTTTCTTGGCAAATAAGGGACAGCTTAAAAAGGAAAATGTAGCTTTTTAGGGAATGGAGGGAGAACTTTTGTGGCATCTGTTTTCTTAGATGATATCCGAGTTTGACATTATTAATAGTTTCAACAAACAAGTTTTCTTGGCATATGAATAATATATGATATTCAGATATTCCCGTTCTTGTTTTCATTAGTGTTATAGGCATCTTTGTATGACTTTTTTTTCCCTTCTAATCTTTCCTCTGCTACTTTTTCAAGGTTGGTAAAAAGAAAGAGCGTGGGGTAAGAACACCGAATGCTCCTCCAGGTCTCTTTTTTCAGCATGCTGGGCACAGGTTACATTTTTTCTTATTTGATTCTATGCATGGGCTCTTTGCTAACTTCTTTTCCTCAGCTTTTCCAAATATTTAGTTTTGCTAAATATTACATTAAATCGCTTTCTCTGTTTGAGCACTTTTATTATAGGTCTTAAATACAGTTCTAGTGTAAATCAAATATTTCATGAATCAAATGTTTTACTGCTAGCTTCAAATCATTTTTGATGCATTTTTGCTTTTAGCCTTTTTCTTTTCAAAATTTATTGGTATGGTTTCTGACTGCTGTATGTGTTCTAATGGATGTGGCCTTGAACCCTTTCATTACTCTTGAACTCTTTGCTTTTCTGAATCATATACAGGGACAAGGTGGTTGATTTTCATTGGAATTCTTATGACTCTTGGACTATTGTGAGCGTTTCTGATGATTGCGATTCTAGTGGTGGAGGTGGGACATTACAGGTATCAAATAATCTCTGATTCTTTCTTCCATTTATGTTTTTATTCTCATCTCTCATATTTTAGATACTAGTCAATTAGAAAGCCTTACCCTTTGCAACATATGTTCTATTTCTTGACCTTAATCATAACGTAAGATATCAATCTTTAGCTCAGTCAAAGAGAAAAGACAGTCGTTGTTGCCTGTCATTTTAAAATATGTGTTAGCCAAATAGAAATACTAATGTCAGTATAATTTCTCCTCAGATATGGCGTATGAGTGATCTAATTTACCGACCCGAAGAGGAGGTTTTAGCAGAGCTTGAAGAATTCAAGTCACATGTAGTAACATGTGCTTCCAAATCCTGAGGTGAGGGAGATGCAGTTTAATGCTGATAGGTTGTGATAGAGTCTAGATCCTTCCTGGTCCCATGGGTGTGAAGAGTGTATGCTGGCTGATAAGATATTGTCTTCTTTAGTTTACTTAGAAATTGAGGGTATGTGACTTAGTATTTTGGGTATTTTAGGTTTTGGGGTCTAGGGAGATCTTTTGCGTTGCCATTGTAATATAAACTTGTGAAGCAGTACACTATCTTAGATTGAAGTATGATTGTATGAAACTAGAATAGGCCATTGGGGTATGACTTTTTCAACGTTACCACTTGGTATTTCTTATTTTCTCTGTAAAATCATTCTACTATTGACTTTTCTTAACTATATCAGTTATTCTTTATTTAACTTCTCATTAAATTAATTTTTATTGATTTAAATGAATTGATAAATTAATTTAATTAGAATTTGAAATAGAATAAGTAGTATAATTGAGAAAAGTCAATAATAGAGTGGTGCTCGAGAAAAAGTAAAAAAAAATAAAGTGATAGCATTGATAAAGGTCAATAATAAGGTGATATAAATAAAAATAAAAAATATATTGGTAGTATTGAGAAAAGCCAATAGATCATTGATATCCTTTTATTATTTGGATGAAATTTCTAGAGTTGTCTTGAACTGTAGCATTCTGTAATTGATAGTAAGAACGCATGTATGGCTAAAGTTACATCATTGAGAAACTTCGAAGTTTTGCCATCGTTGCTTTGGAAATGAGTAGGAGTCAAGATATATAAATAGATAGATAGATAGAGAGGAGTCTTGTGTACGAATACTAATCCCCGTAGAACAAGTAACAGCCATAAGGTCCTATTGCATAAACGAAGTATGTCCTGTGCACAATGTATAGATGCTTTTCAAACATGTACATCAACAGACTATCCCACCTCACAATAGTTTTTCTAAAATTGACGAGGATAAACTGGGTACGGTACGGTACAACTCTGAATAGAAGGAACCTAATTTGTACCCTTTTCATTGCCATATATATCAACACTGTTTGTCTTGGACGACAAACCTTAGCTTATTGAACAAGCAATTAGTTAGCGTTTGGAACCTCAACTTGGATAGTCAAAGTGGTTTGGCCAGCCAAAACATGTTCATCAATTTGAAGAGGCTCAAGGGTGTCCACTATATCACGCATAAGTGGCCTAGCCTTTGGGTTTCGATTCAAGCAGTGGTAGGCTAACATGGCTGCCTTTTGTGCTCCTTTCACAGGATAATCTCCTCCAAGTCTGGGGTCTACTATATTAAGTAATTTTTTCTTCTCTTTAAGCAGTGGAGTAGCCCACTCTGTGAGATTTTGTTCTCTTGCTGGCCGTGACTTGTCTAGTGATTTCCTTCCTGTGAGAAGTTCGAGTAAGACTACACCATAGCTGTAAACATCACTCCTTGGAGTTAGATGACCTGCAATTATGCATGCACCAGTTATTCGTCTAGCAACTACTCCTTTTATCCCTTATTTTTTTTACTCCATCTGACTTTTTACGGTGTCCAAGACATTACTTGTAACTTTTTTTTTATCTCCAATTCCGTAAGATAGAAAATTATAAAATCTTATTATCAAAAAAATTATATTGAGATGAATCTAATAAAATGTCCCTTTAATATATTATTTCTTATAACATAATAAAAATTTGTGATAACTATTTTGACTTTATAAATATAAAAAGGGCAAAAATAAAGGGAACGGAGGCAGTAGTTACTACTTCAGCTCAAAATTCCTAGTCACACTGATAGTGTACCTGTCATGATGTATTCGGGAGCAGCATAACCATATGTACCCATAATACGAGTGGAGACGTGAGACTTATCACCTACAGGTCCGTCTTTAGCGAGACCGAAATCAGAGAGTTTTGCATTGTAGTCCTGCAGGCAGAGTGGAATATAGTTGATGTAGGAATGAGATTGACCACATATATATTTAGGTCAGACTGAAAGTCAGTAACCAGCACAAGTTCCTACCATGTCCAACAAGATATTAGATGTCTTAAAGTCTCGATATATGACAGGTTTCTCAGCTTCGTGTAAATAAGCAAGTCCTTTTGCAGCACCTAAAGCAATCTTCATTCTGATACCCCAAGAGAGGGGAAGCAATACTCCTATAATAAAACATATGGATTTATAAATAAAGCAAAATCAAATAGCAAGTATAAAATATAGAGTAATGTCTTAATTAGGGATGGGAACGGACCGGATCTGGACCGGGTCCTTATAGATCCAGATCCAGATCCAGATCCGTTTTTCAAGGATGGATCCAGATCCGCTGGGTATGAAAAGTAAGGATCCAGATCCATATCCAACGGATTCAGGTCCAAAACGGGTCCAAAACTGATCTGTATATTTAGGTGTATTTACCACCATAAGGGATAGTTTGGGCAGGAAGACATTTTTTGTGCTATTAAATTATTATTTATAATACTCCGTAACTAGAAAAATGAATTTGTAATTGAAATTATGGACTTTATTATACACATTAGAACATTTGCCTAGACATTAATGAGAAAAAAACTTTATTTTTCAGATCGAATTATAAAGCAAATTATAGTATTTCAAATTAGACAAATTAAAAAAATTATTATCAAAATCAATTTTTCATTCTTTTTTAATAGATATCCAAATCGACCTAATTTGAATACTTCTTACTAACGGTCGAACTTTACCTCACTATCATTCTCTCCTTTCTTTGTTGGTTACTAGTTTGTAAATATATTAGTATCACGAAAAATATTTCAAGACGGGTTCAAAACGGGTCCTAAACGGATATTATGGTTGGATCCGTACCCAGATTCGTTTTTCAGTCATAGGACCCAGATCCGACTCGGATCCGTCGGGTCTAAATTTTGAAGACCCAAAAACGGATATGGATCCACGGATCCGGGTCGGGTCCAATACCCGTTGCCATCCATAGTCTTAATCATATTAGTGGGGCTTAGACAGGATTTTAATCCCAAAATAGGAATATCTTATAAACTATTATAGATGTATATCAAGAGAATTGCAACGTACTATGAAATTATGTAACATTATATATATATATATATATATATATATATATATATATATATATATATATATATATATATATATATATATATATATATATGTAAAAGTTAAAAAATGTACGAAGGATAAGAAGACATCTTGACTCTTCATCTCTTAAATCCAACGGATGATCTTTTATTTACTCATAGTGACCCTTTTTTAACTTATAGTGACCAAATAATTTTTTTCACTTATAATGGTTATTTTTATTATTATAGTTACTCTTTTTATTATTATAGTGACCATTTTTTATTGTTATAGTAACCATTTTTTACGTGAAATCTCTAGTGTTGGATCTTACCATTTGAATGGCCAAGATATCTTCTTATTTTAAGCACCCTTCTCATTGGATCCCTCTCATATATATATATATATATATATATATATATATATATATATATATATATATATATATATATATTGGGTTGTCTCCCAAATAATACCATATTTTTTCTTGAAAATTTTCTATTTTGGGTTTCCCTCCAAAGATTTTACATTGTGTTTTAAAAAAGTTACTTTTCGTATTTGGGGTAATTGTTGGGGCCAGAAGAATTACGAGTTTTTTATTTTCTTAACAAGCAAACGAACCATTTTATCCCCTAATATGGGAGTTGGGTGCACCTACTGAGGTTCATCCGGCGTATAATAATAGATGGAGTAAGCGTCTAATTTCTAACAAACAACTAATAGTACTAATAAGTTATTTTAAAGTGCATGGCATACTTGGAACTCACTTGAAAACAAATTATTCTCCACGCTGCCTCGAGCCAGATACTCATATATGAGCACACGGTGGTCATCTTCACAGCAATATCCAATCAACTTCACTAAGTTAGGATGTGAAAGCTGCCCAAGGAAGATGACTTCGGCCTGGAAACCAAAAAAGTTGAATATGGTCTATTAGACGTACGTATACTTATTCCTAACAATAATTCGAGGGAGTACGTAATAGTTAAAAGTATCCTCGATGCTTTGCTAAACAAGATTAGCACTTACCAGCCATTCTCTATGACCTTGGTAACTATTGTCCCCATCATGAACCTTAACAGCTACTTGAAGTGGTTGAATGCCGTCCCTTAAATCTTTAGAAATCGAACCTTTAAAAACACTTCCAAAGCCACCTCCACCTAACAAATGATCCGCCCTGAAATTTTCTGTAATGATTTTGAGTTCTTTGAAGGTGAAAACAAGGAGAGGATTCGTTACTGAATCACGTCCTCGTAGATCCTCCACCTCCTTGGCATTTGAAGGCAGCTTGCTAACTTCTTTGGTAGTGTCGCTCTGCACTACGGATTCTGAAATTTGTGCAAATTTCATGTCACTAAAGAAAAAGGCTCGTTATACAAGTCATGTATACATACAACGAGTGTATCTACACACACACAAAAAAGTCCATCTACAAGTCTTGTATATAACGAGTGCATGGTTCACAACAAGGGGTATAGATTATAGAACACTCATAGTCGGGCCAAATGCTATGGAATTCACTCTAAATCACCTAATAATTTAACTAGCCTAAGAGGGGAGTAGTATATGATTTGGGGTGAATAAGTCTTGGGGTGTAACTTTACATTGTACAATATGTAGTGATTATATAATATAACCTGATGTCTCTTTATCATTATATAATATTTAGTGATTATATTGAGATACTAGAATTTGATAAAAATATGTAAGTAAATCAAACAGCAAGAAAGAAGGAGCTGTTTTACAGGAAGAAAGAAGGAACCTGGTTTAGGATGTGAGGGGAGTGAGTAGATTGAATCATGTTCCCATCTACAGCATCTACAGCAGCAATTACCCATTCTTTTCAGTATATCTAGCAGTACTCTGGCATATTAATTTGATCGATCGATCAGTTGGTCCGAACCTGATCCTGCCACTTCTTTGATGGCGCACCTCTAGCTGTGGTGCAGTGAGCAGTACTGCTAGATGTTTCAGGTGGCCAGGTGGGTGGTTGTAAGGGTGGTGTTATTATTTGTTGGAAGGAGAAAGAGATATGCACAGAGTCAGTAACATCAAGGACTTGTCGGTGAGTGAAATGAGTGCCACTATAGAGTGGTCAGTGCTTGAAAGTTGAAATTCAACTTACAAACACCTTATAACTATATTGTGTTCACCCACCTCAATTGATGGGATGTTGGTGTTGTAGTTAGTGCCTCTTGTTTTCATACTACAACGGTCACATCACTTATTCCACAATTTTCATTATACACCCGAATATAAAAAGTAGTTGATATTCGACTATATAATGGACACCTAATATACACATCCCCCCAAGATATGATGACTATTCGGTTTGGCTTTTGCTTTGTTGTTGGTGCTCCTTTTTGTTTTATTTCTTGCCCTTGAAGTGTGCGTGCTTTGGCGTGTCATGTGGGAGTTAGCGCGTTCTGCGCATTTTCATGGCCTCCCCACTCATCATTTAATTTCTCTTCACCTAAAATGATCTTTTATCATATAAGAAAATTTTGAATTCTATATATCTAATAATTGATATTTCTTTATAATTTCCTGAGATATATTATGAAAACTGACTTTAAATATGACATAGAAAATGTCTTTCTTTTTTTCTTCTTCTTTTTCGTGACTAGTGTTGGTGAAATCTTTGTATAGTGGAAACATCTGGTCCGTGTTACTTTCTATGCACAATGATGGCTGCATGTTAATAAGATATCATATGATATACCATCTTGGCTAATGGTTTTTTCACTTTGTAAATTTAGAAAGTTGTTAGTTTTGATAAATGTAAATGTAAATTCAGAAAGTTGCATGGTTTTCATTTGAAGTACTGCTGAAGCTAGCTCTTCTTCAAGTACTCTGAATATGAATCACAATGCAGCACCTTAAAAGGATGGGACAAATGCAAAAAGGGCTGCAGACCTTGAGGATTGGGTAAAACTAAAGCACGGAAACGAGTTTGCACGATGCATTGGGAAAATTTTGTGTAACCCATTTGTGTCTTGTTAGGAGTACACGGATGGTAAGATTTGGATCCTGATTTGTGAAGGCTCATTTGGACAGATTTAACAGGTAAACTCACTGTCTTTTTTGTCTTTGCTATGTACTAGCTACTGCTGCCTTCATTGCTGCTTCAATGGCTTCTTACTGTTTCGTAGGACACTGAAGTGCTAAATATGTTTTTTTTTTTTTTTTTTTTTTTGTTTTTCTTCACACTTTCATAGTTTTTAAACTTTAACATACTGTTTCTATTTCATACAACGGATACGAGTACGATCAATGATGTAGATCATCTGAAACATGCCCTCTCTTTAGGTGTTCCGGTCGAAGTGGAACGGATTTGTTTTGTGATTTACATAGGTGTCTTTGTTGACAGTGTATTTTGAAAATTGTGGATGAGAATGTCGAACTTATGTTAGTCAAGGTAATTGCCATTGATGCCTTTTCTTGCTGTAAAACCTTTATTATTATTGACAAATGGATGCTGCTTCTTAGTCTTAACTTACATCACATTAACTTGGCATTAATAATCTGTTGTTATTGTATTCACTTTTGCTGATATGATCTGAAGTTCAAGATTTACATTGTAATCTAACCAACAGAATAATGTCTGAACGACTATCCAACCTGAACCTACTGCATGGTGTTCTTCAGAATACTGATAAAAGGTTGCTGCAGCCCGTTTTCATTTCGTGGAAGTCACCGGAAGTGGCAAGGGCTGGGATTTTGTAGTGCAGAGAGTGAACTGTTCAATATTTTCTCTTTCGATGTGTCTAGAGTTCATCTTTGTAGTCTTCTGTTTTCCATTTGCTCAAGCATCACAGGTTTATGGAATTACTGATTTGGTGTATAAGTTTCAGATTACTGTTTAAATGTGAAAGAATGTTGCTCATCACAGGCTTATGAAATAAGTTTTCCAGAAGCTATATACCATATCAAGGACGTCTCAAAGGAAGAATAGGAGGCAGACCTTGGAGGTTGCGAGTAGAGATATCGTGTTTAGAATTGCTTGCAGATGAATATTGACTGCTATCCTTTGGTGGTTTTCCAAGCTTTGGTTGCAAGCTTGAAGGAGTTGAATGTAGTTGTTCGAGCTTCAACAGCTCAACCATTATTACTGGTTGCTGCTGTTGAGGATGGTCTATGCAAATGAAGAGTTCTTTTGTGTACAAGCTCAGTACATCCTATGTGTCTGCAGTGGCTAATAAGGTGATCAACTGATCATCAGCAGAAGAATTCCTGCTCATCTAAGAAGGTGATCTTCTCCAATTTCTCTGTATTTTCTCTTATTCACTTTAATTTGAGTTAATGGAACTGACTCAGTAAGTCAAGTTCAGATTCTTCGTCCAAGGGTTTAGGATACATTCGATTCAACTGATTTTCCCTTATTTTTTTAATCTTATCTTATCTAATCTTATTAAAAATTGAAAAAAATAAGACCTCGAAATAGATGCTCTTCTAATCTAAACTTGTTTCCTTAGCTTACACTATTTTTGGTTCACGTTTAGTTGCATTGGCTTGTGCTTGTGTTCTAATCTTTGTCATTGTATCAAACTAATTTTGGTCATGAAATTACTAGTGGTAATTTTGATAACAAAAGAGAGCACGTTAAAAATTTGAGCACCTTTTCCTTACTAAGTTACTAATTCATCATTTACCTTTCCCATACCGTCTAGATTAAGTGGTAACATGACCCTAGAAAGCATCTACTATCTTTATTTAAATTTTGATTTTTTTTCGAAAAATAAAAAATAGTATATAACAATCTTCAAATCAAATTCTATCATTTTAGACATTTTAGACTCTGTTACCATGGATCTTATTAGGTTATATGAGGCCTTATAAATATTGGAACTATTTACTGCCATTTCAATCAATATTTAAGCCCCTACAATTGAATCTTGAACTTGCATTTAGGACTTTTGGATATCGCATATAAGAAAGCAAATGGTTCCAAGCCTCCTCATAAGGCCCTAAGAAGCATTAGGTATCTTTAATTCAATTTCAAAAGTTTTTCGAAAATATCTCAAAAGTAGTGTATATATAAGGTATTGAATAGTTTCAAATTTCTTATACATCCTTAGGATGTATCAAGTACCTTTATTTCAATTTTGAAAATATCTTAAAAATAATGCAAAATAACATTCAATATTCTGTCATTTTGGACACTATGACCCAGTGAGAAAACACATTTAAATGCTTACTATTGGTCCAAAAAGGTCAAATTAGATCCTAGGAATGACTAAAAAAATCTACATTGATTTTACACATCCATGTTAATTGATTTCAAAAATTCTTATGGATTGGTCTAGACTCATTTACATCGAGGCCTTTGCATAAGACATGTGTAATACCATCATTTTAATTTCAAATAGTTTTAGACTCGGTTTATCCTTCAGGTTAACTCAATGTAAACTATTGATAAAAAGGAAAAATACTTAAATATAATATTTTTCTTGTACTATATGGACTATGCTAGTAGAGATGACCGTGGCCGGTTTAACCTGCCCAACCCTGAACCAGCCACTTTTCAGCCTGTGTGGCTCGACCCGCCAGCTGGGTGGGCCAAATACGAATCCGAATTTCCAAACCCTAACATATTCAATTCGGTTGAAAAAAGTTCAATTCGGCCCACCAGCATGGCCCTACCTCACCCCAACTTATTCGGCTAAAATTAGTCATCAAACTAGCCATTGGAATTCCCTCTATAAATACTCCTCCATTCAATCTCCCTTTCTCACTCAATTCACTCTCAATATCTCAATTACTCCTAAATATAACTTTAGTTATTAGTATTAATCTTTTTCTTAAGTATTCTCTTAATCTTAATTAATTTACTTGATTAGTTGCTTTCCTATTCTTAATTTACTAATATAAATTATAAAAAAAATGGCTTCGAGAGGAAGAGCTAGTAATGTTACGTTAGTAGCTCATTTGAAGATTCGTTTCAAACGAATACCGAAACTACCGCTCAAAATTTGGAGGAGCAAATTTTGAAAGTTAGTTTAGTTAATATTAATAACTTTATATGAATGTTAGTTAACTTAATGTTAATAACTTGATATGAACGTTAGTTTAGTTAACGTTAATAACTTCATATGAATGTTACTT
Organism: Dysphania ambrosioides; assembly: GCA_026401315.1. NCBI lineage: Eukaryota > Viridiplantae > Streptophyta > Magnoliopsida > Caryophyllales > Amaranthaceae > Dysphania > Dysphania ambrosioides. The sequence goes on from CM048667.1 coordinate 7,121,314, forward strand.
AAGTCAAAGTTAAAAATTTGATATGAATGTTAGTTTAGTTAATGTTAATAACTTCATATGAATGTTAGTTAAGTTAAAGTTAATAACTAGATATGAATTTTAGTTAAGTTTATGTTAATAACTTGATATGAACGTTAATTAGTTAATGTTAATAACTTCATATGAATATTAGTTAAGTTAAAGTTAAGAACTTGTTATGAATGTTAGTTTAGTTAATGTTAATAACTTCAGATGAATATTAGTTAAGTTAAAGTAAAGAACTTGATATGAATGTTAGAGAAGTTAAAGTTAATAGCTTGATATGAATGTTAGTTTAGTTAATGTTAATAAGTTCATATGAATGTTAGTTAAGTTAAAGTTAAGAAGTTGATATGAATGTTAATTTAGTTAATGTTAATAACTTCATATGAATGTTAGTTAAGTTAAAATTAAGAACTTGCTATGAATGTTGGTTTAGTTAATGTGAATAACTTCATATGAATATTAGTTAATTTAATGTTAATAACTTTATATGAAATGAAGGTAATGGTGATGTTGGAGTACCCAATCCCTCTCATTGTAAAAAGAAACCTTCACCAGTATCGCCGTACTTCAAGAAAGTTCCAATCAATGACCCTACTTCCAAAGGAAAGGAGTTCATGTGTTATTGCCTCGTTTGCAAGCAAAAGGGGAAGAAGCCGCCCGCATCTTATGCATGAAAGACCGGCTATGGGACAGGGACATTATCCCGTCACTTGACCAGAATACACGGAATTGATCTTAAAGGAGTTGAATCGGCAGATGAATCATCAAGCTAAACCCAACTTCACGGATTCATGGGTACCATGCCCGGAGGAGGTATATCTTTCATGTATAATAGAGATAGGATGATAGATGAACTTGCTAACTTTGTTATTGCTGACTAATTATCCTTTAGCCATGGTAAGAGCGCTAACTTCGAACATTTTACTAGAGTTGCTTTACAACCCGTATTTAAACGTGTCCCTAGGATCACACCCTTAAGCGCCATACCCAAATTTCCTATTATTAGTATAGAAGTAGCTTAATAGAAATATTTTGTACATTCAAAACGGTCATGTGAGCCTTACTAGTGATACTTGAACGTCTAGTTTCGGTGAACCTTTCCTATATATTACCACCCATTGGATAAATGATGAGTGGTTTATTAAAAAACGTATTATTTGTTTTGAGGATATGGAGGAGAGACATATCGGGTACAACCTTAAGGTGAGGATTACAGAATGCCTTAAGAATTTTCATTTGCTTGATAAAATATTTTTCCTTTTCCTAGATAATGCTTTAGTTAACACCAAATGTATATATTACTTGAAGAAGAAACCAAGATTGAAGTTATTAAATAGTGGAGAACTGTTGCATTACGTTGTTATGCTCATATTATGAACTTGTCGGTTCAAGAAGGTTCACGTAAGTTGAGTGAATTGCTTAACTCCATTAAGAGTGTCACTAAATGGATTAGGATTATGGCCTTGGTTAGAAGGAGATATATGACTTGGCCTTGTGTAAGGAGAGAGGCCTTAAGAAGAGGCAATGGTATCTCGATATACTAACCTGTTGGAACTCCACCTATAAATTATTGAAGGACGCCTGTAGGTATCGTGAAGTTTTGACCCTTCTCTATAACGAAACTCGGGTGAATCCCGATGACCTTATTTTGGAAGAATAGTGGACTACCACCACCTTTGTTTGAGATATTCTAGCGGCCTTTAACCATGCAATCAAAATCTTCTCTTACGTGTTTATGACCCTAACATTCATTTTGTTATATTAGAGTATGATAGCGTTATTTATACTATTAACGAGCATTTTAGTGTCCCTTAGATTAGCGATGTTCTTACTAGTATGCTAAGTAAGTTGTATACTTACTTCTTGACATTCCCCATCATATATGATGGCATAACTACTATTCTCGATCCTGGGTTTAAGGCTTCGGGTTAAGATAATTTGTTAGTGTTTTACTACAGTACTCTAGATGTAACTTACGACGTTAGTGGATACATAGAGAAATGTAAGAATATTTTATTTGGTTTGTATGATTGTTATGCTACTATGTATGCACCTACACAAAATCTATCTTCTTCTAGTGGAAGTTACGATACAAGCTTTATGCCAGCACTTACTATAATTATAAAAATATAAAAAACATCGGTTTCTCCTTCTTCTTCATCTGCTTCTTCTCTTTATGTTATTAATGAGTGTCTATCCAACCACTATGAAACTTATGATAATTTCTCCATTATTAAGTGTTGGCAAGATCACGAATGATAATTTCCCATTTTAGCGAGAATTACAAAGGATATCCTTGCAATTTTCGCCTCCTCCATTGCTTTCAAGTTTGCTTTTAGTACAAGTTGACTAGACCTCGATGAGAAGAGATTCCGCTTATCCACCGAGAGCATCAAAATATGTGTTTGGTAGAAGGATTAAGATCTAGCAAAGCAAAGGACCTAATGATTGAGAGAGGACGAGAATGATGAAGACGATCCTTGGATACTGATGAACACAAGTGAAGGAAGTGACGGAGATGAAAGAGGTTCAGGGACTGCCGCTAGCTAGGCACGAAGTACGTGGGCTTTGATTCCTTCAGGATATATATACAACTTAAATTTGAAAATCAATCAATAATTAATTTTGTAATAAAATTTTGATTTCTAAAATTAAGTGCAAGCCCTTTCTTTTCTCCCCTACCCTAAAACTTGTTCAATTAAAAAAATAATTTGAATATGATTATGTCTCCTATTGATTAAATGTAAATAAGCAATTACGTAACTATGTAATGAATATGAGAAATTAATGTCATTAGGTTAATATAAAAGTTTGATTAGTTTAATAATTATGTAAATATGTAAATATCGACAAAATAAATGAAAATTGAATGTGATTAGGAGAATATAAAAGTTTACAATGAATATCATTATGAGAGTTGTAAATATAACCGTTTAATTACTTTTGAAACGATTTACTTATTCTAATTTCTAAATGTCATTATATGAAGTTCGATTTGATTCAATACGTGAATCCGATCTGATTCGATTCATGAATTCGATTTGATTTTTCAGTTTGATATTCGGTTCGATTCGGTACGAATCCCCCCCCCCCCCCCCCCCCCCCCCCCCCCCCCCCCAAGCCTAATCCCAGCCTAGACCCACCCACCCAGATCGTTCCGAACACGAGCCCCTTTCCCCCAGCCCGGCCCCGTGGCCACCACTATATGTTAGTATAGAAAACTTGTACAATTTTATGAAGTCTCATATTTAAGTAAAATGAAGTACTCCATATGTATTTTCACCATTTTCTCAAACATGTATGTTTTTATGATCCTATGATACCATTATATTAATCGAATATTACCCTCCTCACGATGATTAAAAGTAGGATCGATCTCAATCTTTACAACCTTAGTTATAGCCCAAATCTCTACTTAATTTAAGATGATAAAATGCACAATACAATTAGTTTTTAAGTAATGAGTCATAATTAAACTAATATACATAATATATTTCAATTCCCTGTATATATAAAATCATTGTTTCGAAGTTTATTAAAACATATAATAGATAGATCATATTTTGATGTACTTTCAACACAAAGCTACAAAAATTATAGAATTTGTTCATTAGTTGTGAAAAGTTACAATAGAATTTTTAGAAATTTATTGAAAACTTATCATAAATGGATTATGTTATGAGTAAGTTCCAACACAAATCTAGGCAAAAATAGAACATTTATAAAATTGCAATTTGGAAGTTTCACATTCATTCTTGCTCCTAAATAATATAATAAGATGTCAGACAATTTTTTTTTAATTTTTTGTTTTAGTTATTATTTTTCTAATTTAGTTTTTTTCCACCCAAAAGATACAATCGTGCCTATAGAGGAGAGGTGATTAATTATGTTTTTAATTAAAATGATTTGATATATTTTAATAGGATCATTGATAGTATCCAATGTGTATAAGTTTTTTATTTTTACTTTTTAATTTTTATTTCACCCGAAGCTAGTTTTTTTCATTCGAAGCTAATTTTTATATTTTTTTTCCACTCGAAGCAAAGCTTGTAAAAGTATGAATTTAATAAACATTTTTATTAGCAACTTAAACTATATTGGGTCTTGGACAACCTATAACACAATAAATAAAGTTGAAAAAATATAGCAATTATTGGAAAAAATTTAATACAATTATATAGTCATATTAAATGTGATTAATATTTGAAATTTCTTGGACCGTGTTTCAAAATCTGCCTATTTGGACCTAAATTATATATGTATAGAAATTTGGCAATTAATTGAAGACCATAAGTATTGTATTATGCTTTGTTCCTCCGCAAATATGTATTGAGATGCTTCTTTGTTACTGCAAATTTTAGGGAGGAAGTCTAGTTTCATATTAAATGTGATTAAGGATTTGGTTGTTCTTTGATCGTGTTTCAAATTCTTCATTTTTGGACCGAAATCATGTACTGAAATTTGGAAATGAAGATCGTACCTATTGTATTGTGTTTTGTTACTCGGGCAAATATGTGTTGATATTCTTCTTTGCTAATTTTAGGGAGCAAGTCCAATTATTTCAAAAACAAGGGCATTCAATGGAGAAGGAAATTCAGTTATATAGAATTGTTAAGCAACAAAATCTCTATATTTGTTTATGATGTTTCTTATGGTTGGCTTAGATGTTTCGGATATTTGATGATTGTTTGTATTTTTTGAAATTGTTTGATAAGTGTTGATCAGGGTCAGTGATACAGTTATCCAATGGTTATCTTTGGGTTTTGCGAGTTAATATTTTTTTTTTTGTTTTTTCATCTAAAGCTACTTTTTATTTTTAAAAAAATTCTACATGAACCTACAATTCCTTAAATTACCCAAAACTACCTTTTTAATTTTTTAAAATTTTCTCCACCCGAAGCAATGAAAAATCTCAGATTTGAATTTAGAGGCCTCACATTCAGTTTGACCCTTAAATAATAATATATAAGGATATGGTAAATATGGCATGTTAGTTAGTTTTTTTTAATAATTACAAAAATAAAAATGATAATTAATTTATTTTCCTATATGGTACTCCCTCTATTTTATAAAAGTTTTATCTTTTATATATATATTTAGTTAGAATAGATTATTTTAAAGTCGTATCACTTAATTTCAGTTCTAATATATATTTTTTTATTACTTGTAACATTCGATTAGAAACTTGATAATTAGTGAATCGATTGGGGTGATATGACTAGCATCCAACCTCCACTCTTTTTTAATCAACAATATACTTCGACTAGTACTAGCATATTTTTTGTGTTTCTATGAACCTTGATGATTATGTATAACGAGCATTGTTTTTTTGGCAAACTATGAAAAAAGAAGAAAAAACTAGAGAGATTTCTTAGTTGCAGTGGCTAGATTATGGGCATGACTCGCCAAGAATCTAAAAACCTTAAAACATAAGAAAAACGTGAGTTTACAAGCGTCACAAACAATATCCTTATACTAGAGCCCCGAGTTCTTTCGGAGAATTCTTCAGAATTGTCAGTGTGAATAAAACAAGTGTCTCCTATCTTTTTGACTTCATGCATCTCTAGATTGCAAGAAATTTCTCATGAAGGGCTGAGGACACCTAGACTCTTTCTCCACCCCTTCCATCCTTGCTCTGAATGTACCAACCTATCCCTCCTTTCACAAACCATCCCTTAATTTTTGTTCTTAGTTCTCTTTCAAGCTCCATCTACTTCCTAAATAGTTAGATATCTACACTGAAGCTTCGCAACAGTTCAAAAGTGAATTGTCAAGGGAGGTAGGATGGAACCATACTCCCTGATTATTTCAGAATTTGAAGCTTGAGAACTCCTCGTACGCCAATCACTCAAAAATGAGAAGATGACTTTTGGATAAGGGTTAGAGTTTTTAAAACGGACTTCATTCCTATGCAACCAAATACTCCAACATAGGATAAGAATATAACACGCATTGTTATAGTATTGTTGATGCGGTAACTTCACCTAGTTTGTTCTCATCACTATTAGTAGTTAGTACGCAACGAAATTACTAAGTACTTCCTCTATCCCTAAAAAATTGCCCCAATTTGACTTTCACGGTCTCCAATATACGACTTTAAATTTTTTTATCTCTAAATTTGTAAGGCAAAAATTATGAAAACTTGATATTCAAAAAATTTACATTGAGATGGATCCAACAAGATCCTACTTGAATATATTATTTCTTATATCATGATGAGGATTCGTGGTCAAACTTTCCGAATTTTGACTCCATATAGTGGATTAGGACGTTCTTTTAGGGACGGAGGGAGTATAAACTTTCATAAATACTTTATTAAAAGAGTAGTACTAATAATTATAATTATAATTGTAATAGTAATAATAGTAATAATTGTAATAGTAATAGTGATAGTAATAATAGTAATACTAATAATAATAATCATAATAATAATAATAACAAAGCCAAAAACCTTGCTAATCTTGTATCATCTTTAGATTCTTTTAAATTGAATTTGTCGTATAAAAATGCCACTATAGATCTTCTGCTTGAAGGTCTGAGCAAGTCAACTTCAGTCACTAAAGAAGTGCTTTTCTACATTAAACACGACAATATTACACTATTGAAAAACTTACTAGAAGCGGAATTCTAGATCGTCGATTGACAGTTTATGGCTATTGTGTTTTAGTGGTGGATGTTATTGTGAGGTTACATTGTCCCTTTGTGGGTCTTAGTGGTTGTCAAGATAGGGGTGAAAATGGCCTTACTAGAATTTCTTTGATCAAGCATCTTTGTTATCGTCATTGTTGCATCGGTGCACGGGATATCACACATCATTCTCTTACTTCTAGTTTAGCTATTTTTACTGACGCTGAAGTTACTTTTTCACATATGGAGATTAAGTTATGTGGGGTTTGCTTCAAAACATATACGCATCGTACTAAGTGTCGTCATAGTCCGAGTGAGATTGTGTCACCCCCGGAGGAAGGAGATGGTGTTATTCGTTTTGTGCTTCATGGTTTCTCTAAGCCGCAAGCTCCCTCTTCTCCGGCTCAGCTTGGGCGTATATGTGGTTTGGTGCAAGGTCAACATTGTGGTTTTGATGTGGCTCTTCTTGATTGTTTGTTCTCCAAGGGGTTTCGTACTGTGAATTCTATACCTCCCACGTGTCGTTTGGGGTTTTCTCAGGTTCTGAAAGGTGCCCTTGATAAGATAATCTCTAGGCCTGATGACATTTCTAGTTGGGTCTCTTTGTTGGTATTACCTCTTTGCACCCTTAAAACCTTTTTCCCACGGAGCAGCTCTGTATCTAGGTCTTTAGTAATTCCCGTGTTATTTGTTCTTAGAGTGCACCAGGTGGTAATTTGCAGCTTGTAAGGGATACTTTGGTAGAGGATTCTCCTACTTTATCGGTGGTTGGTGATGATGACTTTGATTTAGAGGAGCGTAATATCAAGTAATGTCGTAGAAGATTTATGACGACCATTACTACTGCTACAGTCCGGGTTCATTCTTCTTCAGGTGTTGCTCCTTATAATGACGCCACTCTCGCGGATTTACAGTCTAAACACCTTACTTCTCCAGCTTCATCCTTGCCTGATATACCTATTGATGGCCTTCATCTCGTTACCACTTCTTATATTGTTTTGGATTAGATTAAGAGTTTTCCATATGGCACATTATGTGGTAGGGATTATTTACGTGCTCAGCACTTTATGGATTGCTTGAGTGGTGCTACTGTGGCTCTATCAGAGGAGTTAGTTGAACCAATTTTCGGGGTGGTTAATCTATTTCTTACTGGAAAGTGTCCTATGGAACTAGGAGAGTATATTGCTAGTGCTCCTCTTACACCACTTGTCAAGCCTGGTGGTGGTATTCGCCCTATAGATGTGGGTATTGTTTGGCAGCGTCTAGTTTCGAAGGGCGGTGTTGTCATGGTTAGCCAGTCTTTAGGAAATTACTTTGATGGTCTCTAATTTGGAGTTGGGGTTTCTTCAGGAGGTGAGGCGATTCTTCATGATTTAAATCAATTGATTGAGGATTGTGGTTCCTATGTTGGTCTTTCTATATTATTGATGGATTTTCAAAATACCTTCAATCTAGTTGATCATGCGGTCATGTTATGTGAATTTTTTCGTTGTTATCCGGGTCTTTCATGATGGGTTGAATTATGCTACTCTAATCCTGCTAGATAATATTACGGAGACCACACCTTATGGTCATCTTAAGGGGTGCAGCAGGGTGATCCCCTTGGTCCTCTACTTTTTACTTTGATTTTACAACCCCTAGTGTGTAAAATCAGAGATACGTTTGATGTATGTCTCCAGGCTTGGTATTTGGATGATGACACTATTATTGGTGACACGTTGGTGGTGGGGAAGGTTCAGCAGTTGATTATGGAGGAAGGGCCTCGTTTTGGGTTACATCTTAAAGTGGAAAAAACTAAAGTTTCTAGCCTTAAGAAGACCCTCGAAGTAGGCTCGTGGGTGTCTTTCGACCTAATATTGCTTAACCCTTGCATGGCGTTAAGTTGCTTGGTGGTCCTACTAGTTTCGATTCTGGTGTCTTTCGACCTAATATTGCTCGACCCTTGTGTGGCGGTAAGTTGCTTGGTGGTCCCGCTAGTTTTGATTCCGGTTTTGGAGGTGAGTTTGTGATGTAGGGGGTGACCAAGACCATTGGGCTTATGGATAGGGTTGCTAAACTTGATGATCCTCAGTGTGAGCTCTTGTTGCTCAAGTCTTGTACAAGAGTTTCTAAACTCTACATTGCTTTGTATACTTGTCCCTCTAATACTTTTGAGGTAGCTCAGTGCATATTCGACGAGGTACTTCGATCTTCCTTGGAGCGTATCATTGCTTCTTTAGGGCCTGCGTTTGACGATTGGCAGTGGCGGCTTGCTACCTTGCCTTTTGCATATGGCGGGCTTGGGGTTTATTCCGCAGGTGATGTTCGTCATTATGCTTTTCTTGCTTCGCAGTTACAGTCTGCTGGGTTCCAGACAAGGCTTCTATGGCATACTGGCGTTGTTGGCCTTGATCGAGTCTTTGAGGATGCATTAAGCTTGTTCAATAGAACGGTGGAGTCTGACATTTTGAATAATCCTAGTGAGGTCGTTGCCCCTAAACTCATGATGAAATTAGCATATATATATTTCACAAAAGTTATCGATTCTCTAGAATCCCCCTTCTCTTTATCTACTCATCAATCAACATTGTGGAAATCGCAACAGGGAGATTATACCTCTGCTTGGTTCGGGCGGTTCCTATTTTGGTGTTGGGTCAGACGATGAACACAAAGACTTACCGATGTGTCTTGTGCTACTGCTTGGGTGTTCCATTATTTTCTGTCTGGATGTCGTGCTCTGCTTGGTCAAGGGATTTTAAGGGGGATTTTTTCGGTGATCATGCGGTGCCGTGTGCTGGTATAGTGGGTATTAAACATTGGCATAATGTTATGTAAGATACCCTTTTTGATGTTTGTTATCGATCCGAGACTTTAGCTAGAAAGGAGGTTGACATTGGGTAGTCTGAAGGGAACGACGGGGCCCTCAGACCTGCAGATGTGTTACTTCATTCTTGGGATCATGGTCACTATGTCTGTATTGACTTGATAGGATTGGGGCGGAGGGAGCTCAATAGAAGTGGGTCAAGTACGAATCTAGTTGTTGGGCAATTAGATATGGTTTCCTTCCTTTCTCTTTCTCTTCACTTGGGGAGTTAGAGAAGCGGGCGGTTACATTGCTGAAGCGGATCCTGAAGTTCTCGAAAATTCAAGATATTAGGGCACGTGTTGCTGCTCATATCTTCACTAGAATATGATTTGCTACAACTAGAGGAGTGGACGCCTAGATTGTATCTCGGCTTTCCACTAATTTTATGTAGGTTGTTTGACTTTTTCTTTTTTGTGATGATAATAATAATAATAATAATAATAATAATAATAATGATAATGATAATGATAATGATAATAATATAATTTTCATTTTTGTTCCCCACAACTTGTGGAGGCCACGGGGCCTGTTTGGGCCGGACTAGCCACCAGCCGAGGCTGGGGGGAGGGACTGGGATCGGACCGGTCTAGGAGAGGGTCTGTCTGGTTTCGGGCTGGGCTTGGGATGAGTGATTCGTACCAAATCAAAAATCAAATCATGAACCAAACCACGAACCGAATTAGCAAATCGAATCGAGTCGAATTGACAATTCGAATCTGGACGAATTTGGTATCGAATCGAAATGAACTCACTAATCGAATCAAAATGAATCGGAATGAATTACTTAGTAACACATTTACAAATTAGAATAAATAAACTATTTTGAATGTCATTAAACGTTTATATTAAATATTTACACTCATAATGACATTTGTTATAAACTTTAAAATAACATTAAATTTTTATTTATTTTCTTGATAACTATGTATTATTAAACTAATGAAGCTTATATAGCTATATATTCACCTAATTTCATATTTAAGTATTATTAAATCAAATAAACTAATTAACTTATTGTTAAACTAATTATATATTATTAAACTAATTAACATAATTAGCTAATTATATATTTATTTATAATTCATTATCATATTATTTTATTTTAATTAAACATTTTATGGGGGTGGGGGAAAAAAGAAAGGGTGTGCACTTAATTTTGGAAATCAATATTTAATTATATAATTAAATATTGATTTTCAAAATTAAGTTATGTTACGTATCTCGAGAGGTGCCTAGCCTAGGTAGGGACAGTCCCTGAACCTCATTCACCTGCTAGATTATCGCTTCCTTTGCTTGTGTCCATCATGATCCAAGGATAGTCTTCGTCATTGCTGTCCTCCCTCAATCCTTGGGTCTTACACTCCGCCTAATCCTGATCTTTTTTACAGACGCATATTTCTATGCTCTCTAGAGATAAGGGAGATCTCTTCTACCTACACTTAAAGCAGACTCAAAAGCAATAGAGGAGGCGGGAATTACAAGGATCTCCTACGCAATTCTCGCCAGAATTGGAAATTGATGTTCGTGATCGTGCCATCACTTAATAGTTGAAAATTTTTCATTGGTTTCATGTTGGTAAGAAAGATATTTGTTAATAACATAAAGGGAAGAAGAAACTTATGTTTTTGATTTTTTCAGAATTCTACTAAGTGCTGGCACGAATCGCGTACTGGAACTTCCACTAGACGACGATATATATTAGGAAGGTGCATAAATAGAAGCATAATATCAAGCAGTGTCATAGGAAGATTTGTGACGGACATTACACTACTACAGTCCGAGTTCATTCTTCTTCAGGCGTTGCTCCTTATAATGATGCCACTCTCACGGATTTACAGTCTAAACACCCTACTTCTCCAGCTCCATCCTTTCTTGGTATACCTATTGATGGCCTTCATCTCGTTAGTACTTCTGATGTTGTTTTGGATCGGATTAAGAGTTTTCTATGTGGCTCATCATGTGATAGGGACGATTTACATGCTCATCACCTTATGGAATTCTTGAGTGGTGGTGTTGTGGCTGTATCAGATGAGTTAGTTGACTCTATTTTTGGGCTGGTTAATCTCTTTCTAGCTGGAAAGTGTTCTATGGAACTAGGAGAGTATATTGCTAGTGCTCCTCTTACACCACTTGTCAAGCCTGGTGGTGGTATTCGTCCTATAGTTGGGGATACTGTTTGGTGGCATTTGGTTTCTAAGGTTGGTGATGTTATGGTAGGCCAGTCTTTAGGAAGTTACGATGATGGTCTCCAATTTGGTGTTGGGCTTTCTTCGGGATATGAGACGATTCTTTATGCTGTGAATCGGTTGATTGAGGATTGTGGTTTCGATGTTGGTCTTTCTATGTTATTGGTATTTTCAAAATGCCTTCAATCTCGTTGATCGTGCGATTATGTTACATGAGGATCGTGGTTTCGATATTGCTAGATTGTATTATGAAGACCACACCTTATGGTCGTCTCAGGGGGAGCAGTAGGGTGATCCCCTTGATCCTCTACTTTTTGCTTTGGTTTTACAACCCCTAGTGTGTAATATCAGAGACACTTTCGATGTATGTCTTCAGGCTTGGTATTTGGATGACGACACTGTTATTGGTGACACGTTGGTGGTGGGGGAAGGTTCTATAGTTGATTATTGAGGAAGGGCTTTGTTCTGGATTACATCTTAACATGGAAAAAACTAAAGTTTTCTAGCCTTCAGAAGACTCTCAAAGCAAGCTCGTGGGTGTCTTTCGACCTAATATTGCTTGACCCTTGCATGGCGTTAAATTGTTTGGTGGTCCCGCTAGTTCCTATTCCGATTTTGGAGGCAAGCTTGGGATGTAGAGGGTGACCAAGACCATTGCGCTTATGGATAAGGTTGCTATGCTTGATGATCCTCAATACGAGCTCTTGTTGCTTAGGGCTTGTACTGGAGTTTCTAAACTCTACTTTGCTTTTCATACTTGTCCCCCTAGTACTTTTGAGGTGGCTCAGCGCATATTCGATGAGGCACTTCAATCTTCCTTGGAGCGTATCGTTGCTGCTTCAGAGCCTAGGTTTGGTGATAGGAAGTGGTGACCTGCCACCTTGCCTTTTGCGTATGGTGGGCTTGGGGTTTATTCCCCGGGTGATGTTCGTCATTATGTTTTTCTTGCTTTTTGCGGTTACAGTCTGCTGGGTTGCAGATAAGGCTTCTATGGCATTTTGGCATTGTTGGCCTTAGTCGAGCCTTTGAGGATGCGTTGAGCTTGTTCAATAGAAAGGTGGAGTCTGACATTTTGAGTAATCCTGGTGAGGTCTCTGCCCCTAAACTCATGATGAAATTAGCAGATATATATTTCACAAAGTTACCGATTCTCTAGAATCCTCCTTCTCTTTATCTACTCGTCAATCAGCATTGTGGAAACCGCAGCAGGGAGATCACACCTTTGCTTGGCTTCGAGCGGTTCCTATTTTGGTGTTGGGTCAGACGATGAACACGAAGACTTATCGATGTGTATTATGCTACTGCTTGGGTGTTCCATTGTTCTTTGTCTCGACGCCGTGCTCTTCTTGTTCAAGGGTTTTTAAGGGGGATTTTTTCGGTGATCACGCTGTGTCGTGTGCTGGTATAATGGGTAATATACATGTTTGTTGTGCGGGATACCCTTGTTGATGTTTGTTATCGATCTGGGACTTCAGCTAGAAAGGAGGTTGACATTGGGTTGTCTAGAGGAAACGACGGAGCCCTCCGACCTACGGATGTGTTCCTTTATTCTTGGGATCGTGGTCACGATGTCTGTGTTGACTTGAGAGGGTTTTCTCCTTTGACATAGTCTGAGTTATCTGACATTGTTCCTGGACAGGTTGTGGCTGATGCAGCTCAGCGAAAGCGGGTCAAGTACAATTCCAGTTGTCGAGCAATTGGTTATGGTTTCCTTCCTTTCTCTTTCTCTACACTTGGAAAATTAGAGAATGAGGCGGTTGCATTGTTGAGCGGATCCGAAAGTTCTCGAAAGCTCAAGACATGGGGGCACTTGCTGTTGTCCATATCTTCACTGGAATAGGATTTACTATAGCTAGAAGAGTGGGTGTCTAAATTGTATCTGGGTTTCCCACTAGTTTTATGTATGTTGTCGGACTTTGTCTTTTTTATAATAATAATGATGATGATGATGATAAGAATGATAATAATAATGATAATAATATTAATATTAATAATAATAATTATTATTATTATTATAATAATAGTAATAATAATAATAACAATAATAATAATAATAATAATAATAATAATAATAATAATAATAAAAAGACGAGTCACGAATACCTCGTTCGTAGTTATTCCAATTTCCATCTCCTCCATTTTGAACACTATAATTCTATAAACAACAACAAATACTGAGTAACCACCTTCGCCATCTCCATCTCCATCTCAAGATCGAAGATGGGACCCATCCATGGGAGATTCACCTGGATCTTCTCTCTCCTCCATGGTCTGCTTCTCCTCCAACACCAAGCGCACTCCTTTTACCTGCCCGGTGTCGCACCCCGAGACTTCCAAATCGTAAAACTTTATCCTTCTTTTTCTTCTTAGCTTCATCTTCACGATTCCTTAAATTTTTGAACAGTAGTTTTGGTTTGATGAATTTGGGGATTTAGGATCTGATTTCATTTCATTGCTTAATTAATGTTCTTAGCTAATAATTTTTTTCCCAATTTCTTCGATCTGATTTATTGGATTTGTGCTTTGTGTTATTTGATCTGAATATTGTGTTATTTTGACTTATTTGATTGATTGGTATTAAAGGGCATTTTTTGTTTTTACTTGTAGTATGACTCCGAGCTGTAGATTTCAATCAAAACTACTGATTTTTCTTGAAAGTTCGTGTTTTCATGTAGAGCTGTCGAATCATTTCACGGTTCGGGTCTAATTGGATAATTATTTGTGCGGGGTTGGAGTGACCATATGGATCAAATGTGAGGAAAAAACAAATGATGAATGATGAATATAGTTTTGGGTTGTTGGACAATGGTACTGTGAAGCGAAGTGAAGCAAACTCGATCATTGATTTTTTTATTTGAGGAACCAAAGATTTAGAGTGAATGATGTAGGAAATGTGTTCAGCTTTGGGTATATTTGTGGAATCAGGTAAAATTTTTTGGACCATTGGGTTGTTTAGCTTGTTGTAAACTGGTGGAGACCTGGATATATGGGTGACATAGGGGGTGGGATGAGGTGGCAACTTATAATGTACAACTGGTTGTATCATGTGCGTCATACAATCAAAACTGTTTGTGCAAGCTCCACATTAAAGAGCAAAGTGTTTGCAACCAGATTAACCATGGACACTTGGGCAGGGTCAAAATTCTGATGTTCTTTTATATTTTTTTCTGTGTGTGGGTTGTGAAGTATTATTTTTCATGATGTGGGGATTGTTTATGTATAATGCAAAATATTTGCAACTAGTTGAACCATGGACATTTTAGCTGGGTCAAAATGTTGATTCTCTGATATATTGTTTCGTTTTGTGGGCTATGGTGTATTATTTTCCATTGTGTGTGTAGAGTGACCATGTATAATACAATAGTTTTTTGATCTTAGAGTATATAATTGATGTGCTTCTTGTTTGGAATTTGTTTAGGGAGATCCTCTTCAAGTCAAGGTTAATAAGCTATCGTCTACAAAGACTCAGCTTCCTTATGACTACTATTTCCTGAAATATTGTAAGCCTGATAAAATCGTCAACAGTGCGGAGAACTTGGGAGAAGTTCTTCGTGGTGATCGTATTGAGAACTCAGTGTACACTGTAAGCTTTTGTTTGTCTTGAAAATTGAACTTATAATTCATAATTTTCTTTTCTGTTTTCACTGTAGTATACTGTGGAAACCTGTTTTGGAGCACAACAGTAATTTTTGCTTTATTCATTTGAGATGTCTGTGCTAACCTAAGCCTGATATTTCTGTTGTTATAACAGTTTAAGATGAGAGAGGAAAAGACTTGCCAGGTTGGCTGCCGACAAAAACTTGATGCTGAGGCTGCAAAAAATTTCAAGGAGATGATTGATGATGAATATCGAGTAAACATGTAAGTGCCTATGGTTTGTTGAATAGTTTTCTTCTATCCACCCTTGAACACCATAGTATTTTTCCCTGTTTTCAATGATGTCAAGGGAGGTTGTAAATCAGGGCTTTCTTATCTTTGCTTATGATTAGAATGTGATGTAACAGGATTCTGGACAACCTTCCAGTTGCTGTTATAAGGCAAAGTAGAGATGGACAAGCCAAGGTCTATGAGCATGGGTATCGTGTACGATTTAAGGGAAAGTACACTGGGGTAAGTTGCGAGCCATTCCATTTACCTGTGGGTTTTATGGTACTCTTTTTACCTAATATTGATGCCTGAACTTGCTATTGCAGACTAATGATGAGAAATATTTTATCCATAACCATCTAAGCTTCAAAGTGATGTACCACAAGGATCTGGAAACTGATGTTTTTCGTATAGTTGGTTTTGAGGTTACTCCCAATAGGTTCGCATCCTATCTTTATTTGAATCATTAATTGTTGCTTGTTTTATCCTTTCTTTTAATGGACGTATAGCGAATCATGTTTCCTTATTCGCTTTTTGCCTTGTAAATTTAATTGCATCAATGTTGCCTTAAATGTTTCTCATTTTCTGCACGTCTTATTTGTTTCTTCGATTGCCTATGGATTGATATTGCCAAGCAAATTAAACTTACTTTATCAGCTGTGCCTTTTGGCTTTTGTAAGTTGTCATCCTGTCTGATTGAATGATGACGATTCATTAAAAATTGGTGGTTAATTTTTGGGGGTGGATTAGTTATGCGTTGATATATATCTTTGGCACTTCTGGAACTTCTAGAATCAGATTATTATTCAATGATGCTTGTGATGACTCAGACAATGTTCATATCACCTTATAATGCCTGCATATTATTGGACTAATTAGATGTGATGTGAACTCATTAAACTTGTTACTAAACTTATCCAACTCTGTCAGAACTTTTTAGCATTTTCTGAAGCTCAATTGAACTTGTCAAAGCTGGAACTTATTTTTTCCATGGCGTAAGAACATAGCCTTGTTTGGTTTTGCTGCAAGGAAGGCCGAAGTAAAGTTACCTAGCATTATAGCCAGCTTGAATGGCGGACAATTATATTTGGATACTGTTTGAGTTTATGAATTAGCATGCTTTAGTCTCTGTTTCAGTTTATTAATACGAAGTTCAGCAAATTAGGTTTTTTTACCCAAAACAAGTTAATTGGGAAAAGAAGCTGATGGAACATAGTCTTATATCTTCAAATTTATTTATTAATATATGGGTTTATATATTGTTATATTCTCAAGACTGGTTCTATTCTCCTTTATTGACAAAGGCTACAAGATCCTTAAGTTGAGCTAATGATGCGCGTGTGTATTGGTTTGCTGCTCATCTATAAATGTTGTTATTGGCTCTTTTGTGTTGGTCATGACATTGGGGGGATATAACCTAGAATTTATGTATCCTATGCTTTGCATCATTTATAATAAGGTATGGTTACAACCCCAAGAGTTTGAAGTTAAGGACTTCATATTAAGACATGATCCTAATCCTTTGCCATGCAAACTTCTAAGTAGATTAAGGTCTTTATCTTGCCTTTCGAGGGGTTGACAGGGTTTAGTATTCAGATACTACTTAGACCGAGCCCAATTGTAATTGAAAATTCAAAGATGGACATGCATCAAAGGAGGAGTCAGCTACACGTGTGCGTTCACACTTGAGAGACGATTAGAGCTTTGATAGCTTTCTATATTGGTGAAGTTTATTTATGTATTTTCTTTAGATCTTAGTGTTTTGAAGATGAAATTTTCAAACTTGGGAATCATTTTATGTTTTGGTCATGTTGGAAATGGTCATTGGTCAGAAGTTGAGATTGCTTACCAAGAGTAACAGACTAATGGTAAGTGAAACCATACCTCTCTTCAAAACTATACATAGCTTATTGATTTGTCAATGATCTTTTCAGACATTAGGCTATCATATCCTTACTTAGGTAATTGGATTAAGCTGAATATTGATGGGGAGGATTAATTGACTGAATGAGGGTCCTATAAGGTTAATCTGGATTGTGTTTTATGCAATGAAGGGATGAGGTTATCCTTGCCACTGTTTCTGACATTATACAGAGAGAACAGGGGATGAGAAATTGTACGATTTTTTGTTTCTCCAACTTAAGCATAGGGATAGGCTTAATTCCCTTCATTGCATAAACCAATATGTTGATAAAGAGATTATGTTCACTTGTGGCTATTGACAAACATAGTAATCTTCCATAATATTTTTAGTTCGGAAACTGATGACAGTCCGTTGGAATGCTAATTCTTGATACTTCTCTGATGTATAAGGTATACACCCTCCGTCCCTCGAAAATTGCCCCATTTCTATTTTTAGAGTCAAAGTTTGAAAACTCCGACTACAAATACTCATCATGTTATAAGAATATATATTCAAGGGGGATCTTGTTGGATGCATCTCAATGTAAATTTTTAGAATATCAAGGTCTCATAATTTTTTGCATTACGGATTTAAAGATAAAAACGTTTAAATTCGTGTCTAGGAGACTGCGAAAAGTCAGATGGGGAAATATTTGGGGGACAGAGGGAGTAGTACTTAGTTTATGCTTTTCTTCGTACGAAAGGCATAGAACTGCGAATGAGTGGTGGTGAGTGACGACTGTCCATACATTGTAAAAGTTCTGTAAACACTCTCAGCCCTTTTTATCCTTTTTTTTTCTAGCTGAATAGTTACAAAAGTTTAGTGTATCTATATAAAATATACTTCTCTTTTGTGGACTCTTGTCCTAGATATTGTGAATTGGTGGAAGTAAATAACTTTTTGCTATAATAGACCTTGTAGGATATAGTAAATGACAGCGTTTTGAGACTGACTTGGTGGAGTTTTATGATCAAGGTTGATGGTCAGTGCTGATGCATGTGTTATTGTTAAATTTGACAAAATGTAACATTCAATCTCGGTACTCTGTATTAAGCAACGTTTATTTGTGAGACGTGATACTAATTCAGGAGGTTATTTGATTCAGTTGTCTTGATAAATGTTTTATTCACGTGTAGCTCAGTTGCTGTTCGTTGGCCGGTCATAATGGGAGGCTTGTTGGATATTTGTTCTACATTCTATAAATTATAAAGTAGATGCCTAACATATAATGTACATGCTTCTGACATGGCTTCTGCTATGAACCTCATTTTTTCTTGTAACAGTATTGTTCATGAGTATAAGGAGTGGAAAGATCAGGATACTCAATTGGTGACGTGCACGAAGAACATTATTCAAAGCGGCTCCTCACCACAAGAGGTTGATGTTGATAAAGAGATTGTTTTCACTTATGATGTTACTTTTGAGGTAAGTTGTATTATCGTGTTTTAATTTTCAGGGCGTTACCTGTTCTTTTGTAGTCATTAATTTTCTGTCTTATCATTTCAGGAGAGTGATACTAAATGGGCATCAAGATGGGATACCTATCTTTTGATGAATGATGATCAAATCCATTGGTTCTCCATCATTAACTCCTTGATGATTGTCCTTTTCCTATCTGGAATGGTTGCCATGATCATGATGCGAACACTTTACAGAGATATAGCCAACTATAATCAGTTGGAGACTCAAGATGAGGCTCAGGAAGAAACTGGCTGGAAATTGGTTCATGGAGATGTTTTCAGGCCGCCTCTAAACTCTAGCCTCTTGTGTGTGTATGTTGGAACTGGTGTTCAAATTTTTGGAATGACTCTGGTCACCATGATGTTCGCACTACTTGGTTTCCTTTCACCTTCTAATCGTGGGGGTCTA
Organism: Dysphania ambrosioides; assembly: GCA_026401315.1. NCBI lineage: Eukaryota > Viridiplantae > Streptophyta > Magnoliopsida > Caryophyllales > Amaranthaceae > Dysphania > Dysphania ambrosioides. The sequence goes on from CM048667.1 coordinate 7,140,635, forward strand.
ATGACTGCTATGGTTCTGTTGTGGGTCTTCATGGGTTTGTTTGGTGGCTATTCTTCAGCTCGTTTGTACAAAATGTTCAAAGGCACCGAGTGGAAGAAGAACACTTTGAAAACTGCCTTCATGTTTCCTGGAATACTCTTCAGCATTTTCTTTGTGCTGAATGCTATGATCTGGGGTGAGAAATCTTCAGGTGCTGTGCCTTTTGGTACTATGTTGGCGCTTATGTTGTTGTGGTTTGGCATATCTGTTCCGTTGGTTTTTGTTGGAAGTTACTTGGGATTTAAAAAACCACCCATGGAGGACCCAGTTAAAACAAATAAAATTCCTAGGCAAATTCCAGAGCAGGCTTGGTACATGAAGCCCATTTTCTCTATTCTTATAGGAGGCATCCTTCCCTTTGGTGCAGTCTTTATTGAGCTTTTCTTTATACTGACATCCATTTGGCTGAACCAGTTCTACTACATCTTCGGCTTCCTTTTCATAGTCTTCGTTATCTTGATCATCACATGTGCTGAAATAACGATAGTACTCTGCTACTTCCAGTTGTGCAGTGAAGATTATCATTGGTGGTGGAGGTCATACCTGACGGCTGGATCTTCTGCACTTTACTTGTTTTTGTACTCCATTTTCTATTTCTTCACAAAGCTGGAAATTACAAAGCTGGTTTCTGGGATCCTTTACTTCGGGTACATGCTAATCGGTTCTTATGCGTTTTTTGTACTCACGGGTACTATTGGCTTTTATGCTTGCCTCTGGTTTGTTAGAAAGATCTACTCTTCTGTGAAGATTGATTAAATATTGCTAGAAGGCGGGAATTAGGGGGTTTTTCGGAGATTTTTCAAGGAGGTTCCTCAACACTGCAGAAGAACAATGTAGGAAGATTTTGTGCCTGTAGATTTGAATGTTCTTCAAGGCCCGGTGAGTTCGTGAGCTCCAGCCCGCAGAAAAAAAAAGATATTTTGCAGGTGCTACTGTAGGTCATGTCGTGTACTAATGTGATTTCAGAATGTTCACAAATACTGTGACCGGATCTCTTCTTTAATACTTCGTTTATCATACTGTAATGTTTTCCACTTTCCCTTCATATTAGTTTAATTGCCTTTTTAATTCAATGTTTACTAGCTGATTCTCAGCAGATCTGTTCAAATGGGAGGAGTCACATTAAGGACTTTGATTGATTCGTTTTTAAAAGGATTTAACTAATTATAAGCTTAAATGGATCGGTCTTTGAAAGAGTTATTTTATTGGGTTTTTAAAGAGTCAAGTCGGGTCAATAATGAGGCAATAGTTTTCATGGTTTTTATAAACTATTAGGTAATAAATGTTTCTCACTTGCTTGTCAATGGTTCATTGTCAAAGATTAGAAGTTATATAGGCAGATTATTACCATCCATAAATAGAACTATAGTCTATTTAGATCGGCTCAACTCGATTTGTTTTGCATGTGATCCATTTCGGTCCTAATCCGATCCATTGCAAAGGTTTAACTTGGATAAAATGAAATTAGATTAAAAAAAATAGCGTACTATCACATAATATCGAAGTATCACAAACTTCTCAAAATATGAAACGCTAGACAAAAGGGAATACAAAGCAAGGAATAAACGTAACCATCCTAAAACTTTTCACACTATATTTGCTTCGGTAAGTCTCAAAAATAAATAAATTATGGAGCGAGAGAGATGACAGCTAAGAGAATCCCTCCCATACATAGACTAAAAAATACAACAATGTTACTTGAGATGCTGAGATCAATGGTGTACGCAATACTAATGGAGATAACGATGTGAAACTGGAGGAAGATGTAGAGTAAATTAGGAGGCCCCGTATTAAAGAACTAAAACTCTAATACTAAGATTTGGAAAGAGAAACCAATTCAAACGACTGCAATTTACAAATTAAATCAAAAAATCAAACCAACACCCTTAATTGATACACAAGTGCATTATAAAATTAATTCGAACAAAGTTTATGTTGTCTTTACCAATTGACATTCAAATACACGATAATACTCATATCTATTACATAGGTTAATTTCCAAGGATATGTATATTACTTAGGGTAATTTACAAGAAACTACCACATAAAAATACCATTTTGTGAAAACTACTATACAAACCAATCTTATGAAAACTACCATATAAAAAACACTTATTGCACGAGATCACCACATAACAGTTTCCTAGGTGTTGGCCTGATTTTGTAGGGTTGACTTGGCACGTGAAAAGGCGCGTGTTGCTGGCTGAACTTTTTTGCCTTTATTTCCCCCTTATTTAGTTCCATTCCTTCATTATCTCCCTTATTGATTTCTTTCACAAACATGTACATCTAAAAGAAAAAGCAAGTTTGCAGTAGCACGACATTCATGAATTACCAAAGTTTGACCACAATCTAACGAAATTCAGGTTGCATTGTCTCAATCATGGTGAAAGGCAAGCGAAAGGAGAAAGACAAGCCACATTCGGCAACACAAAAGGGGAAAGGCACACCTTAGCTTGGTCAAATTTTATAGCTAATCTTGTTGAATTGTCGAATTTTAGTATAAGAAGGAAGGAAGGAAAGGAAGGCAGATAATAAGTTTAGTAGGAGAGAGAAGGAAGTTGAAAAGGAGGGAAATAAAGGATAAAAGAGAGCAAATTTTTTTTCCAACCAGCAACAAGATGTCTCTCGCGTGCCAAGTTAACCTCGCAAAACAAAGTCAATGCTCAGAAAACTATTATGTGGTGGTCTTGTACAATTAGAAATTTTATATGGTAGTTTTTCAAAAGTTAGTTTTATATGATAGTTTTTTACAAGATGGTGTTTTTAATTACGTGTTGGTTTTTTGCAACTTACTCTATTACTTAAGTAATTACATAAAGTCCATTTTGTTAAATTTAGAACATTCATTAATGTTTATATAAGCAAAGCCCATTTTCAATTTTTGTGATTTATGAGTTAATGTACATACTGTTGATTGTTGATTGTTGAATGTTGAGTGTTGTGTTGAGTGATCTATTTAGTTTAGGCTAAGCTATCAAAATATACTCTAATATTATAAAATTTCATGCTTAAAAATTAAGGGACATATATTTTTTAATATAATACTGTTGGCTAGAAGTTTATGAGCAAAGCACGTTCATAAATTATATTATGAATAATCATGATACATCCATTACTATCTACAGTTGATAGATTTATACAAACTAATTTCAAACAAATTCAGATAGATTCACCCAGTTAAGTATTCTTACTCCAGTGGATATTGATTTAATCTAATATAAAACAACAAGAAATTTCCCTCAAACAAAAAAAAAGTTTGGATAAAGTAGGAAAAAACAAAACATGTTAAAATAATGAGTCATACAATTATAAGTTCTTTTATAGGGAATTTAGACAAGTTTAATACAAATAATAAAAGGCTTTGGTTTATTCAATTCACATGATCTATTTGATTTGGGCTGGATTTTCTTGACCATGTCTACTATGATATAATCTAGTCTTGTATGATCAAATCTTATTAGAATTGACTAATTATTATCCGTATTTTTACAATTTTTTATAGGCTGTTAGAAACATCTCAAAGTTTATCTTCAAGTTTATAAAATTAAAGATGATAAAAAAAAAAAGAAAAATTGAAATAAAAAGTACAACCTATGACCCATCTTGTTAATAAAAGCCAATTTCATTTTAATTCTGAAAAATCCCACCTTTACATGTTATGTATTTTAAAGGTACCCTTTACTGGTTACATGTTGAACTGATAACTCCTCTTCATTTTTTTATGTTCCACGCATGTAGCAAACTAAAACTTTGCACCCAGTCTAAAAATAAATCAAGAAATAGTAGTAGCCAAAGAGGTGTGTCCCTTTAAGAAAAAAATTCTGCTATTCCATCTTGACATCTGTTTCAAAACTTGTGTGTTGAAGCATCATCGAAAGCCATCGTTTGTTATGTCAGGTATAAGAAATAACAATCACAAGATAAATTTTGTCAGCAAAGCAAACCTTGACATGATTGCTTTCTTTGATATAACTTCTGGCAAAGTTAAAGATAAGTCAGTTAGCAGTTTAAAACTGATTATTGATTCTCTAAACCTATTGACGAACCCATATCTCCACGCCCAATTACAATGTACTGCATATGGAAATCATTTACAAGGTCAGCACATTAGGAAAAAAAACAAGGATAAATAGCTTTCAAAACTATATGAAGAAAGAGCAAAAACTAGAGTGACACATGACAAATTAGTAATTCAAGAAACAATAAATAAGATGGAAAGACAATAATCAAATTTTTAGCCATCAACAACAACATAAGAAAAGGAAAATTTTGAGTCGTCAACTAACTGCATCAGTGGTTGAGACTTACATGTAAGTTCATAACACTACCACCAAAACTCTACCAAATAAGCAAATTTCAACAGCAATAAAAAGATTCACTCGAAATTAAAGCTATAAGACAATGTTGCATAAGTCACTAATAATCCCACAAAATAAAAACAAAAACTTATACATTAAAATTGACAAGAACTATTACAAAATTTAAAGAAGATAAAACAGAGGGTAGGGGTTGGGTATGAAACAAAGGGATTTCAAAAGCAACGGTTATCAACCACCACGTCATCACAATGACCTGTTTGTCAACCGGTCATTTTTTCATTAAACCCTTTAAAATACAAAACATGCAAAGGTGAGATTTTTTAGAAATAAAATAAAAGTTGGCCTTTATAGACAAGATGGGTCAAATGTTGTATTTTTCATTTTAATTTTTCCTAAAAAAATGAAAACAAAAAGTCAAATTTGATATAATCTAATATAGATCATGCAATTTAGAAAAAGCAAGTTTAAATAAGCTTTGTTCATGCGAAATAAGGGTTACCCAGGTACAATTTATAACTAAAATTATTCGGAGTAAGGTTTAACAATATTGGATAAGTTTAGTTGACTTACATTAATTATTATGACCCAAGTACTACATAATTTTTATTAAATTCATAATGTTCGGATTAGTGCAATTAGATTGAATAAATTAAAATCCGAAGAATAAATTTACCCTATATCATAAATTAATAGGAAATGATAATAAATGTGATAAAAAATAGGAAATCCAAAGGTGTTGTCACCGAACTATGTAAAACAATTGAGTTGTGTTCAATTCACCTTATTTGCACTCTTTTAATTAATTAATAAATTAAATTTTTGATTTTTTATTATATAGTAATTCACATTAGAACTTATCTTACTTTTTTTAAATAAATCGGGATAGCCCTTATATTCCATGCATTAAATTTATATGAACTTATTATTTTTAAAATGATATATTCGACTATTAGATTGTGCATTTGATAATAGAGCTACATTTATGATTAAAAATATAATATTACTTAGCTATAATTAGAAAATTCAAAGTTTTAATTTAATATGAGAAATACTAATTTATTATTGATCTGTATTAATTATAGTTTAACTCATTTTCTTGAAAATTTTGGAAACCTTTTTCTAGGGACATAATTTCTTTTATGAGTTTAATTTATTCGTTCAGATAGTTATCTAACTTATATTTGACCTAAATGTCATGATAGAACATTCCACTTGATGATAATTATTTAACCTAAATTTAATTGAACATTTTGTAATGTATTGTTACTTTTGTCAAGTTTATAATTTCTTCAGAAATGTAATATTTTGTCGTGCTAGTTATATGAGTCAAATCTGACTTGAACCCAAAGTAGTTAATTAACCGTCCTAAATATTGATTCAAACCCGATACTATCCGTCTTGATAATTATCCGCCTCAATAATATCCATCGAAATATAACCTGTAAGTGAAATCATCCACAAAAAATCTGGCTCGAACCCGACTTAGTACAACTCAAACTCGAAATTGAACTTGACCCAAATTGGTTGAACCGAACCCAAACTATATTTGAAAGGTTAAACGATCCGATATGACTTAATCTGAGCTAAATCTGAGCTAAGTTCAAACGTGACTCGACAAAGACTTGATTTAACTAATCCGACTAAATATTACCAAAAAACCTGATATGACATGCATAATCCGAATATGACTGGAGCACCTGAGTTGGTAGCTATTGTTTACACCAATTACTTAAAAAAAAAAAAGATGTTTCCTAATTGATAAATACTAAAATTTACTTCTAAAATAATGGTTCGAGTATTCACTAAATAATTTGATTTGCACATTCAAAAAAATCTTATTAAATTATACTGTGTATATAATTAATCAGATTTGTCAAATGTTAACTCTTTATTTAAATAAAAGAATAAGTAACAACATTAGTGCTTTGACTCTGTAACACTGCATGTATGCATGTACGGGCATTATCAAAGAAGAAAAGAATAGGGAAATAATATATATTTTACATGCCACGAGGTATCCTGTATCCTCCATATTAGATATAAGGAAAATCAACAAATGACACTGCCACAAGACTAAATCGATCAGATCAAGATGGATGTCAACCAAAAAAAAAAAAAAAAAAAAAAAAAAAGAGTAAATCAGATAAGTGTTGCTTTTAATTATATATTATACATGAAAATTCTATTTTCTGTAATAAAAAAGTAATTTTCAATGAGAATATATAATTTTTTGAATAATATATTTTAAATACTTAATTATAAATTCTAAAGTTAAGCTTGACTTATGATCTACTCTCTTCATTTCACAATTTTTTTTCTTATCTTTTTATGCTATTTTATAAAGTTCTTATCCTTTCTACTTTTTCCATTTACTCCATAACTTTTGAGTTACATATACACAAATATATGTGTAAATAAATTCCCTTTGGGATTTTTAGGGCTTGCTCTTGGGAGGGTTGCATCTAGCCTATGCTTGGCTTTGTAGGAGGGTCACTTTGTCCCTTTTCTTATGTAATTGTCCATTAGATTATGCTAATGGTTGTTTCGGCGACTATTGGCTCTCCTTTCTGGGTGAGACTGGTCCATGGAAGGTGTTGCTAGAAGTGTCATGCATGGGTTCGAACCACAAAAACAAGAATACCGAACAAAGTAATGAAGGAGAGGAGAGGGAGGAGGAGGTTGAATGGGTCATTTCAGATGATGAAAAGGCAAGGCACGGTTAGCATTGAGCGTAATGGGAAAAATCTAAGCACCAAAGCACGTGAATGCAAATGTGTTTATTGCTATGATGTCCAAGTTGTGGAACCCCAAACATGGAATGGAGTTGAACTGTATTAAAAAGAATACGCTCCTATGTCAATTTCACCATTGACATGATAAGGAGGCAGTGATAGATGCACAACCTTGCCACTTCGATAGACATATATTAGCGTTATGTGATATAGAAGGTACCTTAAACCATCCAAGATTCCGCTCCATAAAATTCCATTTTGGATTAGAATCTATGATTTACCTTTTGGGGGAAGACTTATGCGGACTGATAATGGTAGGGCTAATTTGTATAACTAAAGCATTAGGATGAGGGTTATGCTGAACATACTAAACCCACTGAAGAAATTTGTCACGGTAAGTATGAGAAGAGGGGAAAATATAAGGTATTGGTGAAATATGAAAAACTACCCATTTTCTTCTAGGAGAGAATGGACGAATTCACAATCCAAGTAGAGGATTTGGATGGCTTCCATATCTTTAAAAAGCAATGAAAATACTAAGTTGGAACTGTCGAGGTCTTGGCATCCCCGAGACAGTTAATACTCTCTAAAATTGGTGTTAAAGAGAGAAGCCGAATATTGTTTTATAGATGTAAACAATTGTAGAGGATAAAAGTGCTGGAAAGTGTCAGAAATAGGTGTGGATTTATCAATGGAGTATGTATAAGTAGTAGGGGTCTCTCAGGTGGTATGCATTTTTGGTGGAGAAATGTGGTGGTTGAAACAATCTCCTACTCCTCTCATTACTTCGAAGTGGAGGTAGAGGATAATAGTGGATATGGGAGTTGGAGAGTAGTGGGGTATTTGTGGGTGGGCTGAAACGCACAACACATACAAAACATGGAATCTTATGCATGGTATAAATGGTTCAAGCAATCTTCTAAGCGTTATGTTTTGGGGACTTTATTAAGATATGCTCAGCTGATGAAAAAGCGGGTGGCGCTCCTAGAGGAGAAAGATTCATGGATGAGTTTAGAAGTGTTATTGATAATTTTGGCCTTCGTGATCTAGGTTTAAAAGGTAACTTGTTTACTTGGAAGCAAGGTAAGAGTGCACATACACTGATCAAGAAGAGGTTTGATAGTTTTTCCGCTGATTTAGAGTGGTGTGTGCTATTTCCTAATGCAACGGTCGTTAACTTTCATATTATATGCTTTTTTTTATCAGGCTCTAATATGGTTGGAGACAAGGATGGATATGAGTAATAGATTTAGGAAATTTAAGGTTTGAAGCATTTTAGTTAAGTGAGGAGACACGCAAAACTACAGAAAAAGAAGCATGTGGTAAGGGGAAGACCTATGCACATCGGCATCAAAAACCTCACAGATACCCTCCATAGGTGGGCTACATGACATTTGGAGACTAGAAAAAGAAGCTCAAGGAAGCTGAGAGGGAGCTTAGTGACGAAATGGCGACAAGAACACTTCTTATTTTCACACAAAAAAAAGATTCAACAAAGAGTAAGTAATAGAATCAGCAGGCTGATGGATGAGCAAGGAGAATGGAGAACAAATAAGATGGACATTACACATACCATGAAGAGTTATTTTGATGACATCTTCAGGAAAACCCAGACCTGGATATGCAAGGTGCATTAAAATAATGTAAAAAATGTGGTTATGGAGGAAATGAACTCACAACTAGAGGCCAAACTGAAGAATGAAGAGATTAGGGTTGCGATTTTCCAAATGCATTCAAAGAAAGCTCCAATATCTGATGGGCTCCATGTGTTGTTCTTCCAAAAATGATGGGACACGATTGGCGTGGACATAGTAAACTTAGTAACCAAATAGTGGAGTGGAAATAGGATTTAGAGGAGGTGAACAGAAATTACAGTCCTAATTCCCAAATGCAAGAACCAAAATATGTATCAGAATGAAGACTTATTAGCTACTATAATATGTTGTCCAAGATTGTCTCCAAAGTTATGGTAAATAGGTTACCGTTGCTAGGAGATGTGATTATGAATAATGAGAATGCTTTTTTCCCAAGGAGAATAATTACTAATAACTCATTGGTAGCTTATGAGATTTTCCACGCTATGGAAAGGAAGGGGAAGGGAAGGATGGATCCTTTGCACGTACTAAAGTTAGATATGAGCAAGGCTTATGACAGAGTGGAAGGATATTTCTTGCATAATGCTATGAGAGCTATGGGTTTTAGTGAGACATGGATGAACCAAATAATGGGGTGTCTCTCTAGTGTTTTCTTTTCTTTCAAGATCAATGGAGAAGTAGTGGAGCACGTCAAGAACTATAGATGATTGAGACAAGGCGACCCCATATCACCTTACCTTTTTCTATTTTTGTGGTGAAGTATTTTTATTTTGGAGGAAGATCCAAGGTTAGAAGGAGAAGCTATTATCGAGGCCGGGTAAGGAAGTTCTTATCAAAGCTGTGGCTCAAGCAATTCCAAAGTATTTGATGAGTGTATTTGAATCCCTGATAGCTTTATTAATGAAATCTATACGTTGATAGCTTAATTTTGGTGGGGATGGCTCATCAAATAATATTCATTGGGTCTTGGAAGAATCTTTGTTTTGAGAAAAGAGACGGGGGTATGGGCTTTTGTGACCTTAGATTATCAAACCAAGCCTTGCTAGCCAAATAGGTTTGACGTCTACAACATAATCCGGGCTCGCTCATTGCTTCAATTCTTAAGGCTCGATACCATCAAAAGTGTGGAATACTAGATGCTTATAGGGGTTTTGACCCTATCTATACATGGAGAAGCTTATGAGAGATAAATCCTTGCTGCTGGAAGGGATTTGGTGAAGGATAGGAGATGGTTCCAATGTGGGAGTTTGGATGCATCCGTGGCTACCCACAACAGCGGACTCAGGGTTTGTTCATAGGAATATGGCTTACAGTACATATATCAAAGTTGTTGAGCTCATTGATCCGATCACTTGGGGATGGAGGAGGGATATTATTTATAATCTGGTCTTACAGGAAAATCCAGAGTTAATATACAAAATTCCACTATCACCAAAGGTTAGGAGGGATGGGGTTTATTGGATGGGGAACACTAATAGGGAATTCACGGTCAAAACATGCTATTGGTTAGGAATTTTGGGTGGGAGGGAATCTACTGAGGGAATCGATAATATTTGGAAGGATATATGGAGCATGGAGGGCCCTCCTAAACTCAAACACTTATGATGGAGGGCATGTAAAGGAAGCCTAGCCACACATTGTAACCTTGACAAGAAGAGGGTATTTAAGGATGGGAGCTGCACGAGATGTCATCAAGTTGAGAAGAGTTGTGAACGAGTTGTGAACATGACATATTCAATTGTCCAGATAGCCATGCGCTTTGGGCAAGTAGTAGGATTTGACAGAGGTTTCAACATGCATCGAGGGAGGTGTTTAGAAGACTTGTTGCTAGCTGATCACTCTAGTGACAGACTACCTCCAATATTCTTCAAGAGTGCATGGTAGGAATGCTAGCCCTATTGCGCTTTCAGTATCCAAATGGCCAAGAAGCGAAGCAATAAAGGTGAATATAGATACTCATGTAGTGGAGGGCAGTCATTGTAGTCTCAGGGCTGGTGATGGAAGACTCATCATGTGTGCAACACTTAAAGTGGAGGCTCCTTAGCAAGCTTTAATAGCAGATGTAGCACCAATAAGATTTATCTTAAGGGTAGCAGCAAAATACCATTTGAAATGGTGTGCATGGGTTGACCCAATTTCTTATTGTATGAGGAGATTGATGTGCTTGGGTGAGACTTTGAATCAATTTCGTTTACTCATGTACGTCGAGTAGGTAATACTTTAGCACATTTAGTTGCTCGGATGGACACTAAAGGTGCCTTGGAACTTATTTGCAATGACCTTTTACCTTTGTGGCGGAGGCTGATTTGGTTTGATTATATAATATTTTCTTATATATATATATATAATTTATAAAATGTTGATAAACCAAAGTATTTAAAAGATTTCAATCAATAAACCATATGTTTTTGTTGAAAATCAAATGTATTTTCTTATTAAATAAAATTATTTAATATGACCATTTTTATGATTCCAATGCATTACTTTTTAGTCTAACTTAAGGTGTGTAAAAGGGAAATTTACGAGAGAAATAATTTTCAGTTTATCTTCTTTTAATATCTGTAATTATAGACTCGATTATATTAAATTTAATATTATTCTTTTGATTGTATAATTATATTAATCTAAAAGATTATTTTGAAACTAATAATTATACTATAATCTAAAAACAAAGAGAACATTGCCAAACATAATTTTTCAATTAGACATACACTACAATCATTAAAGCTACTTATAGCAAAACAGTTTTAATGAAATAAGTTGAAAACCATTTCTTTTCTTACATTTTACGAATTTAGGTTTTTCAAACACAAAATTCTGACCTTAAACCCTCAAACCGCTACCAATTCACAGCTCCAACGCCGGTCAAAACCCCTCTAAATCCTCACACCGCCACCATCTTCCGCTCCCACTCCTCTGCTTTTCAACACTCTTCAGATTGAATTTCAAGCAAATCAAGCGCAATTTTTCCCTGAAAATCAACCCCAAATCACTCCACCTTCGGTAAAGTGTTGCATTTCATTGGGTTTTACGGTTTAATTTGATCATATTCCATGTGGGTTTCAGCTTTAAGATCAGTAATTGGTAGAAATTTGTGTAAAAATTTAATCTTTATTCGTCAAAAATCTTCTTATGCTGCTGCTCAGTTGAGTTCTTGGTACTCTGATTCCAGCTCTGATGAACAGATCATTTCTTGTCCTAGCAGTAGTAGTAGATGTAGTAGTAGTGATGTAGATGATCAGTTGTATGAATTAGACACTAATGGGGTTGTTGAGATCTTGTGGAGTTTGAGGAGTAATCCTAAACAGGCGTTTTCATTCTTTTTCGATTTAAAGGAACGAGGGTTTCGGCATAATGTCTATACTTACGCGTTGATTATCAGGATATTGTGTAAATGGGGTAATGCTAGAGAGTTGGAGGGATTGTTCTTGGATGTTATTAAGTCGAAAAGGGAGGAATTGGGGTTTGGTGTGTCTGAGTTCATGGAAGTTGTTTTCGGGTTATTGGAGGTTGAGAAGAGTTTTTCACTAATTGGAGTGGTTGATGCCTTGGTGAAGGCCTATGGTAGGCTGGGTATGTTTGAAGAGTCTATAGATGTTTTGTTTCAAACTCGAAGACGGGGTTTGGTGCCTTGTGTATTCTCCTTCAATTATCTGATAAGCCGCTTGATTGAGAAGGGTAAGCTGGACATGGCTGAGTCTTTATACCAGCAATTTAAGGGGAAGGGTTTTAACCCAAATGTATATACTTATAATCTTATTATTAAGGTGTTTTGTCAAATGGGTGATCTAAATAAAGCATTCAATGTCAAAAATGAGATGGATGAAGCTGGCGTCAATGCTAATGAATATACTTATGGCATGTTCATTGAAGGACTTTGTTCCATTCAACAATCAAGTTTGGCATACAACTTGCTTAAAGACTTGAGGAATTCTAATGATCCTGTTGACAGTTTTAGTTATGACAGGATCATTCATGGCTTCTGCAATGAGAATAAATTGAGTGAAGCTGAGACTGTTTTGCTTGACATTGAGAAGCAAGGGCTGATACTTGATGCGTATTGTTTTGGTGCTTTAATTCATGCTTATTGTGAGAGAGGTAATATTCAAAAAGCACTCTCTCTTGAAAGTTACATGCAGTCAAAAGGTTTGGAAACAAATTGTTTCATTGCAAGTTCCATTCTTCAATGTTTTTGTTCTAGGGGATCCTTTGCAGATGTTCTCCATAGATTCGAAGCATACAGGGATATGGGGGTTAAACTTGATGAAGTTTGTTATAACGTTGTGTTGGACGCTATGTGTAAGTTGGGTAGAGAAAAAGAAGCTTTGGAGTTGCTTGAAAAGATGGAGGAGAGAAACTTGGTCCCAGATCTGATTCACTACTCCACTCTGATCAATGGCTACTGTCTAGAGGGAAAGCTTGTTGATGCCTGGAATGTTTACAAGGAAATGAAACATAAGGGTATTCAGCCCGATATCATTACTTACAATATACTAGCTGGTGGATTTGCTAGAAAGGGTCTTGCAAAAGAGGCTTTGTTATTTCTTGACTACATGAAAAACCAAGGTTTCACACCTGACATTGCTACCCAGAATATAATCATTGAAGGCCTCTGTGTGGGAGGGAAGGTAAGAGAAGCTGAATTTTTTTTTAATAGTTTAAAGGAGAAGGACCTAGAGAATTACTGTGCTATGATTAATGGGTACTGTGAAGCAAGGCATACACTGGAAGCTTTGAATCTATTTCTCAACCATTACAAACAAGATGAATCACTGCTGAAGAAGAAGAATACCTGCTGGAAGTTGCTCAATAGCCTGTGCATGGAAGATCAAGTTGAGAGAGCATTTAAGTTGTTTGACAAATATATCAAAGATGAATATACTAGCATCTTAATGTACTCAAAGCTTATGTCAGCATTGTGTAACGCTGGAGATATAAAAAAGGCCCGAATGGTGTTTGACAAGTGGCTTGATAAAAGGTTGATTCCTGATCCCATTATGTACACAATAATGATAAACGGCTATTGCAAGTCTAATCAAATGATAGAAGCCCATAAGCTTTTAAAAGATATGAAGGACAAAGGTATTATGCCTGATGTGATCACTTTCACAGTTTTGCTCGATGGTTGTTTAAAGTCCATCTTAAAGAAGCCTCACTCTTGCTCAAACATCTCTCTGATTGAAAAAGCCACAGAGTTACAATCAGAGATGTTGGAAATGCGGGTGAAGCCTGATGTTGCATGTTATACTGTGTTGATTAACAAGAGCTGCAAGTTCAATGATATCGACGATGCTGTTAAACTGTTCAAAGAAATGATAGATTGTGGTCTGCAGCCTGATAATGTGACTTACACAGCTCTACTTTCTCATTGTTATAGAGTACAAGATGTGGAAACAGCTGATTCCCTTTTTGATCTAATGACGGCACAGGGTTTACAGCCTGATCAGATAAACAGATCACTGAAGTCAAAATTGGAACATGGTATATTGAAAGCTAAGAAAGGACAGTTCATGCGATGAACGAGCTGATGTATGGTTTCAGTTGCAACTTCCATGAATGAATGTCAATGAGTTAGCTGAAGCTATGGGATCGTTGAGTAAAGGTTAGTCAAGCTCATGTGAGTTCTCGTTTTTGTCTAATTGATGAATTGATTATAACTATTTGTGATTGAGCATTCTGGTTACTATACAAGGTCAATTTTTTCTTGTAGCTGTTAAATACAACATATTTGATCTCTATAGATATTTATTTCCCTCTAAAAGTCGGTTGACTCTTGCTTTTACCTCAAATATTAGGTTGTCAGCGATTCTGCGAATGCTAAATTAGACTATGGATCCGGGTGCACAGTGCTCACTGTGCACCCAGTGCTAAACGCAGGGAAGTACAAATGAAACGCAAGATATTTCACACGAAATGAACATTCTTTACAAGCCAATGAACATTGGGTTGCGTAATATTCATTATTCCTTAGATAAAGTCATTATCAATGCTTCGTAATTTGCTCATTGGGAAAAGATATGTACAATTGTTTGTACTATTCTATTTAAATCTGAACCTTTTGCATTTAAAAAAGTACACGTACTGTATACATACTTATTAAAATGAACATTGTATATTATAGAAATGTATTTTATATATTATGGGAATGAACATTACGTATTATGAAAATGAGCATTAATTATTATCAAAATGAACATATAATATTCGTGAAAAAAGTTTTTTACAATGAACATTATGTATTTAGGAAATGAACATTTAGTATTACAAAAATGAACATTATGTATCACTTGAATGAATAATAGATAAGGTATTAATGATCGGTATAAAAAGATTGCATTGAGATGAAACATTATTTTGCAATGATGATGCATTGGGGTGTTTTGTAATTTGCGTATTGAGAAAAGATACATACAGAACTTTGCACTATTTTTTTAAAATCTGAACTTTTTGTATTGGGAATATTATACGTATTGTACACATATTTTTTAAAATGAATATTTTGTATTATAAAAATGAAAATTATATATTATGAAAATAAACATTATATATTATGAAAATGAATATTAGTTAGTATTAAAATGAATATAGAAAATTCGTGAAGAAAGATTTTTACAATAAACATTATGTATTTATAAAATAAACATTATGTATTACGAAAATGAATAATATAGATCACTTGAATGAATATTCTACACAAAGATAATGAACATTGGTTTCAGTTCTATAAAAAACAATGAACATTGGTTTGCGTAATATTCTCAGCAGGAGTCATCATCAATGCTTTGTAATTTGTGTCATTAATGCCGGTGGGATTTTATTATTTTTGCATTGGGAATAATATATGTACAAAACTTTAATTTGCGTAATCATTGTGATTTATGGGGAAAAACTTTAAAACTTCCTATGTTCATTGCGTTTTGCACCGGGTACACAATGAGCACTGTGCACCTGAGTGCCCTGTCCAACCATTGAGATTTTACCCTCTATAGGGAAGCAAAGGGATTTGGTATAAGAGTTATGGACAGTAATCTTGAGAGGCAAATAGCTTTTTATCTTGATTCAAAAAGCATTTGAATTTTATTTTTATTTTCTATACTGATGTTATCAATCCCTACTACTCTTGATGAATGTATCATTTCCTCCTGCCCTTTAATAATCAAATTAGCCTATGTAAGCAAAAGATTTCCACAAGAGAGTGAACAATAAATTAGGTGACATTAATAACTGTTATACCGAACCTTCCCTGCATTACATTAGGTAATTGTTCAGGATGTAGCAAATAATTGATTGCATTATTCAGGATGTAGCAAATAATTTCTCTGAAGATGATTTTTTGGTCAAGCATTTGGAAATTCGTTTCAACGCACTCTTATTTGGACTTTTTTTCTACTTACAGGAATTCCTTGTTCAGTTTTTTTGTTTTGCAGGTGGCTCACAAGATGTCTGCCAGAAAAGTAGACCAACATTCTGTGAGGATATATAAACTAAGTGTAGTGAATTTTGTTTTTTCATCGCTACTTGTAATGCAAACTCTTGTAACATCAGATCTATAGATTATAAATGGGAGCTCTGCCAATGTTGCACCCTAAACTCTACTGATGAAAGGCCAATGTAAGTATTCTTGTAATTTTTGAAAGGATTTGAAATGAATTAGATGCATTTGTGATTGTCAAACCTAGGATATGAATCCTCAAAGAAAGGCAACAAATCATCAAGCTGTAGGCAATATAATCAATCAAGGACCAATCAAACTAGCTAGTAAAAATGTACATGATTAGGGTTAGCAAAATTAGGCAAGTTTTCAACTATATAAATGATGTAACTTATACTGATCAATGTACTACGAAATTCTCACAAAAACTCTTCTGTTTTAAATGGTATAGCAGTTGGTTTCACTAAACTGGTTTTGCCAAAAACAAGCTTCATCCTTTTATCAATTTCTTACCTGTCATGGAGGATGATGCGAGTTCAACATACACTAACCAAATAGAACAGCCAATTACGACTTTTGTCAAAGTTTAACTCCAACGAACCTCCCAGTGAACCAGCCAGTTCCTTGATTAATATTTCATAGAAACTCAACAACATCAATGCCTCACCCCCTAAGCAAAATAGACCTAGAATACATGCTTACGGCTCAAATAGATTAAACGGTGATCTCATGGATCATTGAAAATATTGAATTCGACTGGATATTCAATATTTAGATTATCAAACAACATACGATTTATAGAAAGGTATCGAGGCTATGTTCAACAGTGGACAGGATGGATGACAAATTTATAATCTAACGCAAAGAAAATAACATCAAATAAGATGTGGATCCAATCAAAATTTTTTATAGCAAGCTAATTTCAAATTGGAAGGAATTAATAGGAGACAAACAAATCCGATGAAAGGCCGACAGGATATCAGACCATACAATGAAATCATCCATAGAACTAGGTTGTATCGATTCTTAGCCAAAGTCGTAACTCCCTCGATAAAGATAGGAGGGACATGCTTAACCAAGATCCACTACCGATAGTGGAAAAGGGGAACCTAAAATTGTGGGGAGCTAGTAACAATAAAAGTCACTAATTCAATGATTGTATATTTTTCATAAAACTAAAATTTAATTTACTATTTTCATAAAACTAAATTTTTTATAATTATTTCCCAATATACAATTCCTAAATATAAATTGTCAAAGTTATCCAAAAAAGTTAAATGTTGCAAGAATTAAGAAACAAATGAAGTATTAATAAGTGTAATATTATCACTAAGCCTATATATGATTTTAAATAACTTTAGTATTATAAGATACTCCCTCTATTCCAAATTAGTTTTTACACTTTTGTTTTTTATCTCTCCCAAATTAGATTTTACACTTCTATTTTTAGAATTGTCCCACTATTATTATAATTCTTTTCTAAAGTTGTGTTCCCCTAATATTTCACACTCAATTAAAATAACCTCAATTTTCTCGTATCACATCTACTCTTTTTAATAAAAAAAATTAATGAGTAAACTCCTTTCATATTTAATTTTTCAATAAGATAATAATTGCTAAATAAAACGATATCACTTTAAACTATGTACATTTTTAAGCGTAAGAATTAATTTGAAAAGACGAAAGTAACTAACCCCAAATATAATGTTGAATAAATTTCAAATTGAAATATATGTAAGTAACCAAAATTAATATAATAAAAACTTTTCATGAAAATTTTAAGTAACTCGAAATTAAGGATGACAAGTTAAAGAGAAAGAACAAGGATATGACAAAATGAGGGTAGCTAGGTGTCAAACCCAAGATCTCTTGCCGTAGGATGACCTCATCCGCTCAACCACTACAGTAGAGGCGCTTATTTGACACACTAGGCTTCTTATAAGACATGTGCATTGGGTCAAATTAGCCGGGATGTGTCAAACGTAAAATGGTTTAGGCCGAACAAAGAAGATACAAAATGGGTCGAATCGAGCCAAAAAGATGTAAAACGAGTTGAATTGGGTCGGGTCGTCCAAAGAGAGTATAGTTTTTTTTTATAAAGGGTGATAGTTTGTTTGTATCACTCCCAACCTTTAACAATGGACCATCGGCAAGTAAGTGAAAATAATTCATTATCTGATAGTGTTTTAAAGCCTTAGAAATATCGCCCCATTATTGACCCAATTTGACCCATTAAAGACCCAATAAAACATAATCCTTTAAAAAACCGACCTAATTAAACCCATAATTGATTAGATCATTTTACAAACGGGTCGGTTAAACCCTTAATAGGGCTCTTCCCATTTGAACATGTCTACTTTTTATCTACTTCCTTTATTCCTAGTAATTTGTTAAAGTTCTATATGTTCATTTTATTAAGTTATGTTTTGGTAAAGTCCATAAGAGAGAAATTTAGTGGGATCACAAAATTATATATGTAAGAGTAAATGCGCGATCTTCTATGATCATTTAAGGTATGAAATAATCTTTTAGGGATATTTATTTTGGAATATGGGACAAATAATTAGGGACCGATAGAGTAATAGCTTATAGTTATGTTTCTAGGCTTAATGGTGATCGAAAATACGTCAACAATCAATTACAATAGGCAAACGTAAATAATTTTAAATACTAATAAATAAATAACAATCCAATATATTTCACTCAACATAAATCAATTTTAGATAATAACATGTAAAATTTTCAACACATAATTTTATCTCTAATTCTCAATAAGCAAAAATCCTTAAAAAAAAAAAGATTTCACAAAGAAAATTCAAAACAAATATTATAAGATCTCTATTGACTATATTTTTCTTAACTTAGGAATCACAATAGATGGTAAAAGAATAATATATAAATAGTGTAAACGTCAACATATTACAATATTCTAAGAATAAAGAAAGTATTTAATTTGAGTCAGAAAAAATAATTTTACTTCAATAAAAAAAATCAAGTAATCAAGTGAACTAAGCAGTCTATTCCTCACACATTTCCAAAAAATTATAATCGCATATCCTACAAAAATAAAATGAATCTAGTCCTTGTCAACGATCATGAAGGACATTTTTGTAGTATATTATATGTAACATGGCAACTTGCCTTGTTAATACATCATTGATTTGCTACAAGTTGCATGCATGCTTGGAAATCTCACAATTGTCGAGGTGACGAGGTTGATGGTGCTTGGAAAAAGGTCTGTAAGAAATATCTTGGTTGGTCTATTTAAGCTAACATAAGATGGTTTATTCAAATTGCATATGGGAGAATGGAAGGCGGAGACAAAAAAGTATTGGCAATTTTTGCTTTACACGTTGAATTCATGGCAATGAGATGAGGAAGCAAGAAAGCCATCATAAAAGGTGAAACGTGTCTGATTCGTACGAATAGTGCTTTGGCGTCTCAATATCTCATCGAACCATCTAAATCACCGAATGAATTGAGGCAACTTATACAGGATATTAGACAAGAAGCTATCAAGTTCAATTTCTTTTTTACATCAAGGTGGATAGATCTTTAGTTTTAAGGGCATGTGACCTAGCTACTCATGCTAGATCATGTGCCTAAGTTATTTGTTATTTGTTTTCCTTTGAAAAAAAAGGTTACATGCATGCAACTCATGTTTTCCCTTATCTTGAATTATATTAATTGTTCCACCTTCTAAAATCGACATAATATATTATATCATCCACAAAATCGATGTTCAGTAGAAAAGGATTATTCCTATTGGCATGTATGAATTTCTAATAATTTCTATCATAAGTTTGAGTGTTATCATAAATCAACCATTCATATCTTTCTACACTCAACAAAACAAATGAAGATGTCAAAAGTGACCCATTCATATGGTGGACACCGTTTTATTGCTAAACTAACCTATTAAGGTACTAAATTATAATTATAAACCACTCATTTCACATTTTCTCTCCACATTATATACACAACATGTAAGGAAGACATAAAAAGTGATATGATGTATACCGTCTTTTTTTTCTTAAACTGGCCTATTAAGGCTACTTAATTGTGCCATTAGCATCTTGACTAAACTTGGTTATTAGACAAGGTAGTCTAATAGATATAAAGGTTAGAGCCATGGACATCAATTCACCTATAATGTTGCACGTGTGACCCCTTTTTCGCATGGGGATTGCCTAGCTAACTAAATCACCATAAGGCGGATAATAGGGATAAAGTAGGGGTTATCAATAAATCTATAAAATTAAGATTTTTAAAACTTTGCTAAGGGTTCACGATTAAGGACAAACTAATAAAAAATAGAGTCATGAATCCTTGAAAAATATAACTCTATTGCGTGCAGTGGTTTGGAATCAAAGCAAATTCGAAAATGAGATTCAAATTAGTCCTTGAAGTATAACTCACCCATAAGCAACTCTATTTCGATTTAATTATACATTACAATATTTCAAAACTTAAAATCAAACAAAAATATAGTTAAAGTAAATTACAAGCCAGATAATTGGACTTTATGAGATTACATCCTCTTGTGTAGGCTTGTGAAGTATTGTCATTGAGATATAAGGAGAGACACGACTTAGGTGGCTTGAATTGGGTCAGCATTGAATATGATCATCATTTTAGGACCATATTTATATCCTAATAATTTTGAGCAAGAAAACATGTAAGTTTTGTAGGAATGTAGATACACAAAGCGGAATTTAAATAAATAATTTCTTGCATCTACAACAGGATCTCATGCACATTTTAATACGAATTATAGGATTAGAAATACATACCCTTGAAGCGTGATTTCCACAAAGCCAAGGGCACTTCACACTTCTATATGGAGATCTTTAGAACACCAAATGTTGCTCCTCTAGTATTGGTCTACAATCAACGATTGAATCCCCACATATGCTAGTACGGAATAAGAAAACACTTTTCTTATTGCTTTTCTTGGTGATGGAAAAGTGAGGGAGAATAAGCTTTTGAGAGAATATGGTTAGGTGTGAGTGGTACTCCTTTCTCTTTTCTTTGGTTTATTTATAAGTAACATCCATATGTTACTAATAAAATCATTAGTCCATACTTCACATAAGCATGACCATTTAGCTTCTTAACCTCTTTTGCACTTTAATCCAATCATATACTTATATGTGTGATCTCATAGAACCGGTTTATTATTAGCCGTGTACTAACCAAATTAGTTTACAAATCATAGTTGGTTTCTAGCAAAACACTATGATCACCTAAAATAAACAATTATAGTTATCTCCATAATTGTCCATGCTATACTTAATCGTCACACTTGATCAAATGACATTTTCCTTCAAAATTAAAATAAATATATATGGCTAGGTATTTACATGTACTTACCTTAGTCTCTCTCATTTTTCATATTACTGCATTATGGATCCGCTATTGATCAGCCCAGTGGCAAAGATGATCCTGAAGTGATTAAAAAAAATGAGGGAGGATTCTCCCATAATGAATGGTAAGATGGCTAAGTAAGCATGATTTTATTTGAAGATGCAGTACTAAGTTCTATAATTACCTTTGTGATTCTTACTTCTTATGTTACGTTGGCAGGTTAGTAATAAATAGCGTAAATTCGAAGGTGCACCCGCTCCAAAAAAATGTACATCACGTACATGAAAAATGTACATTACGTATATGAAAAATGTACATTGTACACATATGAGTTATGTGGAATGTACATCACGTATATGGAAAATGTACATCACATACAAGGAAAATGTACATCACTTACATGAAAAATGTACATTACATACATAAAAAATGTACATAGTACACATGTGAATTATGTGGAATGTACATAACTCGCATGTGTACTATGTACATTTTTCATGTGCGTAATGTACATTTTCCATGTACGTGATGTACATTTTTTTCTGGAGCGGGTGCACCATGCTCATGGTGCACCCGGGTGCACTGTCCACCCATTGAATAAATAGGAGTGTTTATTCATATATTTGGATTTTCCTTTTTATACTTAACTTTTCCTATATGAATTTCTATACTAAAACCTTAGAATGAAACTATACTGTGATCTGTTATGAATGTGAATATCAAATAATTCAATTAATAAAAATATTGAGGTTTGTATTATACAAAAAGTAAATCGAGAATGGGCTGAAAAAGCTCATATGCGAGCACTTTCAACTAGACATTCGACTTACTCTCCTTTTCCCCTTTAGATTGTTTTAAGTTTGTTTACACTATGTCAAAAAAAAAAATATTAAGGTTAATGCCCGTGACTTTGGATACCAACACATTACATGGGCTAATGGGACTAGACTAATTGTATGCTTATTGTTATTGACTCAATTAAAACTTGATTTAACTTGACTCAAATTAAACTCGAACTCGACTCAAATATATAAACACTCATTTTATCAATATATTATATTTGTTCTTTATAAATCTTGTTAAAAAAAAACAAATACTTCCTCTATATTTCGAGGTTCTAAGATAACTGAAATCAATTATGGACCTTCTAAGCCTATATGCTGTGATGCTGTCAAACTAATCTTGAGTTTTAGGTTAGGTCTCAAGAACTATACGTAACTATGGTCAAGCCTTTTCTCTTTATTTGTCTTTAGAAATCAAGCCATTCCTAATGCTTCCCCACTTCTTCTGCTCAATTTAACTCATGGACCAAGCCTTCCACTAGAGTACAGGATATGTGTTAAATTTTTCAAAATTTGTGGATATGTGTTAACTTTTCGAAATTTGTGTATGTGTTGATTTTAAAAAATTTGGAGTAGTATTTAAAGGGGATTTTGGTACATGGGAATGAGAATTTGAGATACTTGAGGTAGGAAATAAAGTTGGAATGTTTGATGAGAAATAATTGGTAATTAGTATGTGTTTGTATTAATGTGCATGTTTCTTATAATGTTAAAAAGGTATTAAAAAGGTGTTAAAATTAACATATTTTCTATTTTATAATAATAAATTTAAATAGGTGATTGTAATATCTATAAATTAATATTATAAATTTTGATTATTTTTAAGGTTGATAATAATTACAAATATATAAAATGTTACTATACCTCACCCCAACTATGACTTTATATTTTTAATTTTCTTGATCATTATCTTGCTGAAAATAATATATTATCAATTACTCAATAATTTGCATATTATGAAGAAGATTTCATGGATTTCAATAGTAGATTTGGTGAACAATTCTTTTGGTTTTAGCTATGTAATCCAATTTTTTCAAATTGAATTGAAATCTCTTGTACTTATCTCTTTGGTTAATTTTGTTTATAATTTTTTTTTGTTTAAACTGTACATGGAAAATTGAGATTTCTTGTATTTATTTGTGAATAATTTTCTTATACATGGGTAAAATAAGGGTTTTTTTTTTCAAAATAAAAAAATTTTAGAAAATTTCATAATCGTGAATTTAGGATTTGGAGGCCTCTCATCAACCATTACTCTTAAATTATAATATGAAATCCATAAAAATATTGACAAATATCCTTGTTTTTAGCTAGAGATGAGAATCAATTGGGAAATTATATAAAAATTACTCGGATAATCTTTAAGAACTTCTTATCATTTATCTTCATTGATGAAATTTTAGTCATTTTCTAACCCCTCTCAGTTTCCATCCCCAATTACCACCTCTCCCATATACATTAAATCATAGGAATTGAGGGGATTTATTTCCCATTTCCTACCTCCCAATATTTTCCATTCTCACATAAGAAAAAGGGAAATGTGAGGGTTGAGAAATAAATTTCCATTCTCAACCACATTTACCACATACCGAACACCCATAAAGACTCATTATGGTAGGTATCAGCAATAATCAGGAAAATATTTAGAACAACCTTGATAAATTTTAGCTTAAAACTAGCTTGGAGTTTTATTCATATACTAAAATAGTCAGAGGGTAAATAAAAATAGAGTTTAATCAAATTTTATCTCAAAAGGTCTTGTGTGTATAAGGAGTAAAAAATATGTGTATTGAATAGCACGGATAAGTCATCCAACTCGCCTAATTAACCGACGAGTAAAATTTGAAAAAAAAAAAAACTTTCATGTAAGATACATAAAGGGATATTCCAAATATATTAATGAGATATGTTTGTAAATATATCTCATAATTTTTTTTATATGAAACTTCATTTTATTATAGTGCACTTTCCTATCTTTTAGTATAACTTTATTTGTAATACTGTAACTTCGTATTTAAATAGTACAATTTCAAAAAAGGTAAAATAACGAAAATAGTAAAAAATATGTTTAACTTTATTTTGTAATAGTGTAACTTTATATTCTATAACTATAGTATCATTTATAAATAGTACAATTTTAATTTTCAAAAGCCCAATAAAGTAAAACATCGAGGCAACGTGAAAATGGTGAAATTATATACAAATTTCATGATTCATAGTACAACCGCATATTTTATAAGCTTAATTTCATTTGTAATAGTAAAACTTAATTTTCAAAAGTACAATTTCAAAAAAATAATTAGAAAATTACTGATTTACCTTCCGAGATATACACAGTTACAAACCTTCTATATATATATATATATATATATATATATATATATATATATATATATATATATTCGAACAATATCGATAAATAAACATAATACTTGTGCACATAAATAATCCATATGCTTTTTGTCAATGATTGTGATCTTGCACATACATCAATTGAAGGACAAAAACTCCAAACAGTGTAAGCCTATGACCCAAATCTGGACAATGTAAGTTCTAGGCATTAATTTAGGACCATGGTAGGCAATCTACCCATCAAGTGTAGGCCAAAGGGGCAGTCGTACGTGTGGCTCAAGAACCTCAAGCTATAGTACCCCAAACAATACCAACCACTGTAAATAATCCTAGTCAATGCACAGGGGCTACAGGCCACCGACTAAGCTATAAAATCCCAGTAATATTAGAGGTAGTAACTAGAAATATGCAGTCAAAATCTAGAAAGAAAGCTAATAATAGGAAAAGCTAGAGATGTCACGAGTCATGATACATGTGCAAAGAAATAGTAGCAATCATGTTGATAAACAACGCCCTTGAGATTGCTGTGACTCTCTAATTTAAAGCAAGGGGAGCCATAATGTGAAGTGTGGAGCCAACCAACATGTAAGGAATTGAAGAAGATACCAATCCTTCCCTGCTGTTGGCACAAATCTTTCCCATCATTTTCACATCAATTACTTCTCAATTATATAAGCTGAACCGGCCACCCTACAGCTACTACTATTCCCCCCCCCCCCCCCCCCCCCCCCCCCCCCCCCCCCCCCCCACCCCTTACTTCAGTCCTCAATTCTTGTCTACAAATTATTACATACCCAGATACACTCAGAGTGTGCATGCAATGTCTTGTGATTAGCCCATTTGGGTGTGCACCCGTGTATTGTTGTGTACGGTGTACCTACATCCCATTTTAGAGTTTTTGATTTTTATTTACCTTTACTCGTTTTGACTTTTATATCTATTTCAATCTCGAATTGTGAAAAGATATATCAACGAAGTAACGCTTCTCTGTCTGCTAGTTTCAAATGTTCCCTTCATTTAGAGATAAATTATTATTCTTTACGTGGAAATCGGGTCGGGTCAAATAAGATACAAATAAAACGAGATGGCCCGTTCGAAGTGAGTATAGTTTTATCGATAGAGGGTGATAGTTTGTCTGTATCACCCTCAATCTTTGGGAGTAGATCATTTGTAAGTAAGTGGAAATTATTCATTACATGATAGTGTTTAAAAGCCTTGAAAACTATTGGTACATTATTGATCAGACTTGATCCACTAACGACTCAATGAAACATGACTATTTAAAAGACCGACCCATTAAGCCCATAATTGATTATAATCTTTTATAAACGGAAAGGTTAAGGGTCCTTAATAGGGCCCCTTCCATTTGAACAGGTCTAGTCGACATTCATTATGGAGCAAGAATTGGCCTATCATATAAATGTGAGTATTAGTACATTTCCATGAGGTACGGTGTTAATAGTTCTTGATCAGTTAGCTGCATCACTCGAGTTCATTAAGAGTGCATGGAGCTAGCTCTAAATGCTGAACATGGTAGCACAATACGAAGTAATTAAATTAGTTCATCATCAATTAGCATTAAAAGGGGCACAAAAAGTGAGGAGTGCGTAAGAAAGACCATAACATCACAAGAGACGATGTGGAGTAAAATTAGGATTACTGAAATTGATAATGACATGATTAATCAACTATTAACCCCTTTTGATAATGATGATTATAACTTAACTCACCGAAAACCAGCACCTTTGCCCCACCTTTTAGTGGTGTTTTAGACTATCATATCCTTCTCTTAGCTTGCTAACTACCCATGCAATATAATAATATACATTTGACTAAATATATACTTATATAATATTTCTATGATAAGCCTACAATTAATTGCTTGATCCCGCAGAATAGCCACTTTGCTAATTGTGTTAGCCACTTCAATTTAAAATAAGCTTTAATACTTTATTTGTTAATCGTATAGTATAAGCTTAAAGGATATATAATTATCTTAGCTATCCCCATACCGACTACATAAAATTAAGTGAATTTTGTAGCCTAAACATTATTTGCCACATTGTTGTTAGATTCCCTTCAATTATTAAAACATTACTGTTTAATAATTCAAAGGAATATATATATATATATATATATATATATATATATATATATATATATATATATATATATATATATATATATAAAAGCTTATGAAAACATTATATTACAAACTAGCATATATAGTCCATCATAATATCATCCCGCATTTTGGAAAAGCTGATAAATTCAATCATTTAGTTGGATCAATTTCATCTTACATTCGAGTGTTTCTTTTAATTAAACTAAAATAACATTTTACTATAAAAAATGAAGCATATTTTTTTTTTCATTTTTCCAAATTAATTACTGTACTATTGTTATCATTAGATCACCCAACTTGTTGATTTGAGAAATTTCATAATACATCGTAGTTAATGAAATAATATGTATTTTTCCTAGAAAAAAATTCAAAACAATAATTATTCCCACCTCTAAGTATGTGAAGTTTTTCACACTAACTAACCATTTTGGTCATGATGCTCTAGATTTATATGCTCTAGGAATATAGTCTCGCTAATGTCAAACATAGCAATGAGTGGTAAATGATTGAATTGAGTGTGCATATCTTCTCATCGAACATATCCCTTTCATAAGAGAGGAAGATGAGAAACTATTTATATTATTGTTCATCAATCTGAAATCCTTTTCTTTTCTTCTCATATTATGGTAAAGTGGAATTTTTTTGATTGTTTAATGCCATAAACTTTAGAAAATTCACTAATTTAATGTTCAACTCACTTTTATTATTTTTTAATATAATCCAATCTTATTTTTAAATTAATTTAAACTTTTAATGATATTTAATATTATTGTAATTTCTTCTTGGATTTTAATTGAAAAGAAAAAAGAACGGAATGAGTAATATATATAATACCCACGTAAAAAATAACCATCCAACTTGTAACATGAAGAAAATTGTTCTAAAGGTAGTTATTAACAAAATCATGTTATCTATTTTAAATTGAATTGTGTCTTAATCTCAATAAGTACTAAGATACACAGTTTTTGATAAAGATCGAAGACTTGTTTAAATGATTAAAATAAAATTAATTGAGATTCGTTAATAATAATAGATCTGAGTTCTGTTGTGTGGTGTCTACTTGTTGGGAAGTGGAAGCCACGTAGGAAAATAGTAACAAAGCATGGATTAAGAGGGTGATTAGTAGCTTTATCGTACTGTTTACAATGCATAGGGAACAATTAACAGGAAAACAGTATGTCATCTGCATGAATTCTGTTATATGTTCAAGTAAGACAAACGAAAGATAAACAATTTGTAGCTGTTTTATCATGGTTTTAGATAAAGATAGTGACGATAGACTGAACTTCAGGCTTCTTATCATCTTATGTGCAGTGCTTAGTATCATGTCACCTACGTACGTCTCATTTGGCTTCTAAAGTTAAGAATAAAACCAGTTCTGTAAGGTCCATCATTGTTCTCAATACATTATACTAAAGTATTTTATACAATTATAACATTAGGTTATAGCAAATCACAGCATACGAAACCTGTAAATTGAATTTAACTAGACCTTAATGGCACATACACTCAGATCAACACCTGTCGTCAGTAGTCAGTACTGGATTATGACATTTAACAGTGGAGCTATTTGGTAGTCCAAACCTAGTAAGCTAGAAGCTACTGAGCTAGGGCAGGGCACTGAGTCTTGAGTATAGCACCATAGCATAATAAAAGTAGAGCCCTGTCTTTATTTACATGGCCAAAATCTCATAAAGTAAAAGGTGGGAGATGAATTTCTATAAATTAGAGCCCTGTCTTTATTTACGTAGCTGCTATTTGACTGTCTTTAAGATGCCTTAATTCATAAACAACTCACAACTCACAACTCCAACACCCTTTTATAAATTTCTTATCAACACCTCTTTCCCACCACACAGACCTCTCCATAATTTGCTCATTTCTCTCTCCTTTCCATTCCCACCTCTTTTTCCATCATTTTTGGGTAGGCACACCATTTGTTGAACTGCCTGACTGAAAATTCCTTTCTGAAAAATAGGGGAAGAAAGTTGCGGTCATAGCTTGGTGAAAATGGTGGCTGAAAGGCCGAAAATTGTGATAATTGGAGCAGGAATGGCGGGTATAACAGCAGCACACAAGCTGTACACAGCAGCGGGGAGAAGAGAGACTTTTGAGTTGTGTGTAGTTGAAGGAGGGAAGAGGATTGGGGGTAGGATCAACACTACTGAGTTTGCGGGGGATAGAATTGAGATGGGTGCTACTTGGATTCATGGGATTTGTGGGAGTCCAGTTTATGAGATTGCTCAAAAGATTGAGTCTTTAAAGTCTGAGAAATCATGGGAATGTATGGATGATTTGTTTGAGGAGAAACTGTCAGTTGCTGAGACTAGAGCTGAAGGTGGGTTTGCTGTAAGTCCTGCTGTTGCTGACTCCATTTCATCACTTTTTCATAGACTAACGAGTGTTGCTCAATGCAAGGCTGAAAAGGGTGATCTGGGAGGGATGCAGGTCAGCAGCATTGGCTCCTTTCTGAAGCTGGGTCTTCAGCAGTATTGGGATTTGAGAGGCAAAAAAGCGGATGATGAGGAGTTTACAGTTTGTGGAAACTGGAGCAGGAAAATGCTGGAAGAGGCAGTTTTTGGTATTTTTGAGAACACCCAGAGAACATATACTGGTGCTGGTGATCTGTTTAGTCTTGATTATGCAGCAGAAAGCGAGTACCGGATGTTTCCTGGAGACGAGATCACGATTCCTCGGGGTTATACAACCATTGTCGAGGCCTTAGCCTCAGTTTTACCCACTGGTATGATCCAATTAGGTAGGAAAGTGGTCAAGATTGAGTGGCTAGGATCTGACTATGATGTTCATAGTGGTAATATCAGTAGTAGTAGTAGACCAGTGAAACTGCATTTTTCTGATGGGTGTGTTATGCTAGCTGATCATGTCATTGTCACAGTATCACTTGGAGTACTAAAAGCAGGAGTCAGTGAAGAATCTGGTGCAGGGCTGTTTAGTCCACCTCTCCCTTCTGTGAAGAAAGATGCAATTCTGAGACTTGGGTATGGTGTGGTCAACAAATTGTTCTTGCAATTGAGCCCATCAGCAACTCAAGAAGAGGGTAATCTTTGTAAGATTCCCTTCATGAAGATGGCGTTTCATCGGGTGGATTCAGAGTTTAGGCATAGAAAGATCCCATGGTGGATGAGAAAAACAGCTTCTATTTACCCAATCTATAACAACTCAAGTGTCTTGCTTTCCTGGTTTGCTGGGAAAGAAGCTCTTGAGCTCGAATCTCTCGACGATGAGGCAATAATCGAAGGGGTTTCGACAACTGTGTCGAGTTTTATCTCAAAGTCTAGTCAATTCCATGATGTGCGCAATGGGAATATGGATTCTGACAAGGGATCAGAGTTTGAATTCAGAAAGGTCTTGAAGAGCGAATGGGGTACAGATCCTTTGTTCTTAGGGTCATACAGCTATGTTGCAGTGGGATCTAGTGGTGAAGATTTCGACACACTTGCTCAGCCATTGCCAAGAGCCGAGGACCGTGGCTTTACAACCGGTCCACCGCCTCTACAACTACTCTTTGCCGGGGAAGCAACGCATAGAACCCATTACTCAACAACTCATGGTGCTTATTTCAGTGGTTTAAGGGAAGCCACTAGACTTCTTCAGCATTACCATTTGGGCAACCAGATTACCGACATTCAGTAAAATTGTCCTCTAATATTACAACTTTGGCTATGTTGCAACAAAACAGATAGAATCTTCTTGGTTGCAATTTCCTGGTTCCTCTTATTTTAAACTTTTCTAGTGGTTCACAGATTTTGTACAACACTATAGTTCCTGTGTTGGTTTGCACAACTAGACAGCTTAGGTAAGGATCTCCAATCAACGGCCCGGTTGGTGGGCTTGTCTCCGTCCTATTGGGCAGTTACTTCTGTTCATTGTTGCTTAGGACTCTCTAAATTGATAAGTGATAATGCAATATATTACAAGGGTAGTCATGAATAGGAGAGGTTGGGACAGCTTTTTAGATGTACTAGTAAATGAACAAAAGAAGCTTCTTTTGAAATTTTTGTAGCTTAGTTTTGGTGCTGAGCTACTTTAGTTTGTGCTACTTGTCTTTTTAGTGTTTTGCACTATTAAAGATATATATATATATAGCTGGATATGATTGTATTTTAAGCACTGGAATTGTTAAAGATGAAGCATAACCTTGCTGCACTGTATACCCTTCCTCTTTCTGTCTAACCTGCACCTACCTCTTCAGTCCTCAATGCAACAATTATACTCCCTAATGATTGGAGCAGTCGAAACACTAGCAATTTTTATTTTGTTCACAGAAAAGCATAGACTCCTCCCTGCATCCGTGAGTACCCAAAACTGTGCTCCTAGTTTCCATGTATCTCTCAAGTGCGTGGTTGTCCGCTGGATTGGATGCACTGTTTTGCTGGCTTTTTTATTTATTTATTTATTTATGTAAAGAGAGCTGCAGGCGGTAAGCGCAACAATTGATGTAGACGGGATTTGATCCTAAGTCTTGAATACCACCCTCTAAGATTTTAACCCACTAAACCAGTTGTCATTCACACTGTTTTGCTGGCTCTTGATCGGTGCACCATGAAACTCTTGCTCGAGTTATAAAAAAGATTATGAGTATCGTATATGATCTGATCTATCATTGAAATATCCACTTCTTATGATAAGTCCCAAGTCAAAAATAATTTTTGCGAAATATAACCAGTCATTTTCAATCTTTATCTTCCTTAGGTATACATGTAATAGTTTTTTTTTTTTGTTTTTTTGGCAATGTACATGTAGTAGTTGAACGCACGTTTTCAGAACATTTTAGATGGAACACTGTTCATTTGAACGGATGGATATAGTTTGGTGAATGTTGTTCAAGTTATGTTTGAGTGATGAATCATGCAAATTGTTATCAGTTTCATTTGAGTCACAATGGATCATGCTACTTTCAGGTGTAGAGCATAAAGCCAGTAGGTTCTTATTGATTCAATATCAGACCAAAATATTGGCAATGGGTGGACAGTGTATCCGGGTGCACCATGAGCATGATACACCCGCTCCAAAAAAATGTACATTACGTACATGGAAAATGCACATAATACACATGCCAGTTATGTGGAATGTACATTCCTCATAAGTGATATGTGTACATTTTACATTCTAGATAATTAACATGTGTATTATCTACATTTTCCATATACGTAATGTACATTTTTTATGTACGTAATATACATTTTTTTGAAGCGGGTGAACCATGAGTATGGTCCACCCGGGTGCACCATTTACTTTGCGAAATAATGGTGTAAATGATGTATACAGAGTATAATTTTTTTATGTCCTTGTTTTACACAACTTTTACCTTATCCCTTTGTTACTGACTTTAGTCGTGACTAGGATTTTGTGTGCACAAATAAATACGTGAATTTAGAAAAATCTGTTATTCAAATTCACTTGAATAGGGCTAAAATGGTTTTAATAGCTCATCTAAAAAAGAGCTAACCTCATGTCAAAAAAAAAAAAAAAAAAAAAAAGAGCTAACCTTTTGTTCGATGAAACCATTCCAGTGAGTTTTGTAAATGATCCACAAAAAGTTATATGGAAAAGATACTGCAATTGATAATTTTACAATAATAATACGTTACTACATGAGTATAAAATTAAAAACACCATTCCCTCCATACCTATTTATGACTTTTTATGGTTTTCAACACATAATTTAAAATGCTTTTTTTATCTAAATTTGCAAAACAAAAAAAATTATGAAAATTTGATATTCCAAAAATTTATATTGAGATGCATCCAATAGGATCTCACTTAGTTTTATCAATTGTTCTAATATAATTAGAAATAAAAGTTAAAATTTTTGAGATTTGACTTCCAAAATAAAAATATAGCAAACAAATAGGAACAGAGAGAGTAAATTACGTAGATCGGAGGAGTAACATCACTAGATGGTATGTATTATAGTGAATAATAGACCCAGTGAAAAGTGGAGAGTGGCACTCTCCATGTCTCTATTGGTTCCAGTACTCTATAAATGATTTGTGTACTATAAGAGATATCAATTTGTGTCACTTGTCGTTCTCATTGTGTCTATTAAAAATTGTGGACAAACTCCAATAATATCTTTCCCTACGTACCAATCTGCAAATGTTATATTACTAAAGTTGTGATCCTTTTTCTATCATTAACATAGACATTAATTGATTAATTATTACTTCGTATATCATTTCATTTATTATTACTATATGATGTCGATATGATTTAGACGTCTAGTTTTGTTTGGCTTTATTTATTGGTATTTAATTCATTAGACCTTTGATTATTTAGAGAATAAAATAAACATTACCATATAACCCAAGATGATTTAGTGCGCCACCTTTCTCTTAATTAATAGCTCCTTTTTTAACCTTCTGTTAATATAAATATATTTCGCCAACACATGAAATAAATAATTAACATAAAGTTTTTGGACGGAACATAACATTGGTGACAAATGAACAAAGCCATGTATACGAAATTACGAATATATGATAAATTGATAACTTATCGTCTTGTCGTAACCACATTATCACTTGAGAAACAAGTTATAAATGCATGTATTATTTATTAGGAACTTTTGTGGAAATAGTTAGTCATCTTTTTACTTTCGTACTTCGTCTGTTCCATTTTATTTGCTCCAGTTGACTTTTTACGGTTTTCAAGATGTAATTTAAAATATTTCTTTTATATAAATTTGTAAGACAAAAAATTATGAAAACTTATCTC
The DNA here is from genome assembly GCA_026401315.1 of Dysphania ambrosioides. Taxonomy (NCBI): domain Eukaryota; kingdom Viridiplantae; phylum Streptophyta; class Magnoliopsida; order Caryophyllales; family Amaranthaceae; genus Dysphania; species Dysphania ambrosioides. The sequence goes on from CM048667.1 coordinate 7,174,179, forward strand.
GATGCAAATTTCAAGAAATGGCAGATCTATTCACCCTATCAATAACCGAGCCGGATCTGGTTTATCATAAGGGATTTGCCTTTTCTATTGATTCCTGCGGATTGGATCAAAAACAATTCTTGAATGAGGTATTCAACTCCAGGGATGAATCAAAAAAGAAATCTTTATTGGTTCTATCTCCTATTTTTTATGAAGAGAATGAATCTTTTTATCGAAGGATCCGAAAAAAATGGGTTCGGATCTCCAGAAATGTATTGAATCGATTCTTTTTAATGAATAGATCCGATCGCAGCTTCGAATATGGAATTCAAAGGGATCCAATAGGAAACGATACTTTGAATCATAGAACTATAAGGAAATATACGATCAACCAACATTTATCGAATTTGAATTTGAAAAAGAGTCAGAAGAAATGGTTCGATCCTCTTATTTTGATTTCTCGAACTGAGAGATTCATGAATCGGGATCCTGATGCATATAGATACAAATGGTTCAATGGGAGCAAGAATTTCCAGGAACATTTGGAACATTTCGTTTCTGAGCAGAAGAGCCGTTTTCAAGTAGTGTTCGATCGAGATAAGTTTTCATAATTTTTTGTCTTACAAATTTATATAAAAGAAATATTTTAAATTACATCTTGAAAACCGTAAAAAGTCAACTGGAGCAAATAAAATGGAACAGACGAAGTACGAAAGTAAAAAGATGACTAACTATTTCCACAAAAGTTCCTAATAAATAATACATGCATTTATAACTTGTTTCTCAAGTGATAATGTGGTTACGACAAGACGATAAGTTATCAATTTATCATATATTCGTAATTTCGTATACATGGCTTTGTTCATTTGTCACCAATGTTATGTTCCGTCCAAAAACTTTATGTTAATTATTTATTTCATGTGTTGGCGAAATATATTTATATTAACAGAAGGTTAAAAAAGGAGCTATTAATTAAGAGAAAGGTGGCGCACTAAATCATCTTGGGTTATATGGTAATGTTTATTTTATTCTCTAAATAATCAAAGGTCTAATGAATTAAATACCAATAAATAAAGCCAAACAAAACTAGACGTCTAAATCATATCGACATCATATAGTAATAATAAATGAAATGATATACGAAGTAATAATTAATCAATTAATGTCTATGTTAATGATAGAAAAAGGATCACAACTTTAGTAATATAACATTTGCAGATTGGTACGTAGGGAAAGATATTATTGGAGTTTGTCCACAATTTTTAATAGACACAATGAGAACGACAAGTGACACAAATTGATATCTCTTATAGTACACAAATCATTTATAGAGTACTGGAACCAATAGAGACATGGAGAGTGCCACTCTCCACTTTTCACTGGGTCTATTATTCACTATAATACATACCACCTAAGTGATGCTACTCCTTCGATTTACATAATTTACTCTCTCTGTTCCTATTTGTTTGTTACATTTTCATTTTGGAAGTCAAATCTCAAAAATTTTAACTTTTATTTCTAATTATATTAACCCAAGACATTCTAACAAACAAACGTGTAAATACAACCAAACACAACCACTTTAGTGAACTAACATCTTTATCATAACACTCATTTTTTTATAAAAATTCAAAAGCAAAATACTTTTAAATGTCATGCAAACAAGAACTTTGCATTTGGTAATTGATTGTGTTTGAGCTCTATTAATTGAGTTGTGTATATTACTTGAATGAAGAAAATAAATAAAAATTTATAGTGCAAGAGTTTCCTAAACTATAGAAGCATAAATATGAAAATTTCTGATTTTCTAGCTTTGTTATATCTAATTGACACTATTGCCTTAATCTTCTGATTCTTTTTGCCTTATTGTGTAGGTGAATATTTACCTTCCTGTTTTACACTCCCCCTCAAGATAGGTATTGGGATCCCTAATGCCTAACTTGTTTTGTGTTTCTTGGAAGGATTTTGTAGGCACTACTTTTGTTAGTATGTCTGCTAACTGTTCTTCTGATCGAATATATGGAATGGATTTGATATTGTTTTCCAGCTTCTCTTTAATGAAATGTCGATCAATTATGACGTGTTTTGTTCGATCATGTTGAACTGGATTTTCAAAGATGTTAATTGCAGCTATATCATCACATAGAAGTTCACAACTTTTCTCTAGAGGAAACCCAATTTCACTTAAGAGTTTTTGTAGCCATCGGATTTCTATTATCCCTTTTGCTATACCTCTAAACTGTGCTTCAGCACTTGAAAGAGCCACTACTTTCTGTTTTTTACTTCTCTAAGTAACCAAGTTGTCTCCTACTAGTGCGAAGTATTCTGAAGTTGACCTTCTTATTACTTTGTCTCCTCCCTAGTCTGCATCGATGTAAGCTTTCATTCCTAGGTGATACCATATCTCGTAGTTCCTTTTAGGTATCTAATGATTCTCATAACTGCTCCCATATGCTCATTTTGTGGTTGGTGTATAAATTGACTTACTAACCCATAGCATATGCTATATTTGGTCATGTGTGTGATAGATAGATTAGTTTACCTACCAACCGTTGGTACTTTTGTTGATCAGTTAGTTCTCCTCCTTCATTCACATGGAGTCCATGATTCACTATCATGAGAGTATCTGCTGGCTTAGAGTCTATCATTCATGTTTCGGCAAGGAGGTCAATGATGTATTTCTTTTGTTATATGAAGATTCCTCTTTTTGATCTAATGTCTTCAATTCCTAAAAGTATTTGAGCATTCCCATATCTTTCATCTCAAACTCTTTAAATAACTCCTTCCTAATTTTTGAGATTTCCTCATAGTTGTCTCCTATGAGAATCATATCATCAACATAAATAATCAAGCATGTTATGTACACAGTTTTCTCTTTTTTCCAGAAATAGAGTATGATATGAGTGCTCTAATGATACCCATACTTTTTCATTTCCATTGTGAACCTCCCAAACTAGGCCCTTAGTGATTGCTTGAGTCCATACAAAGCCTTTTTTAGTTTGCATCCTTATCCTGTTACAAAGCCTTCAGTAAATCCAGGAGGAGCTTCCATGTATACCTCTTCTTGAAGTTCACCATGTAAAAATGCATTTTTTATATCAAACTGATACAGAGGTCAATCTTTGTTTGCTGCTATTGAAAAAAGTACTCATATGGTGTCAATTTTTTCAATTGGCCTGGAGAGAAGGTCTCTGAATAGTCAATACCATAGGTCTGATATACCCTTTTGCTACCAACCTGGCCTTGTATCTTTCTATGGATCCATCTGCTTTGTATTTGATGGTAAACACCCATTTACATCCTACTAGGTTCTTCCTGAAGGCACTTTACATTTTTCCCATGTACCATTCTTCTTCAAACACTTCCTCCATACCTTATTCTCCAACGCTTCCTTCACATTTATGGGCAATTTTTCAGAGTATAGGGAAGTTAAAAAGGCTATTGCCTTCTTTGACGTCTTCCACTCACTAACTATGTTGGCCATAAGATACCTGGACTGTCGAGGTTCATACTCAGGTTCATACCTCTTAGGTGGAATCCTTCTAGTGCTTCTTGGAGGTAGCTTATATGTTTCCTGAGACTATTCTTAAGGTATCTCTGTGTCATCTTGAATATTTTCAAGGTTAGTCACAGGAGTAAAAAATTCAGTTACCTCATCAGGACTTTGAAGTGATAAAGAAGGCACAAGTGTGTTGGATTGTGCTATGTTTTCAGAGTGCTGCTTGATGGATCCGCCTACTTGTTCTTGTGGGATAGAGTCACTTATAGGGTTAAGTAACCAATCTAGATCATCATAGTGTGTCTCCCCCTGACAAATAGAGTGTTGTTTATAGAAGAAATCAGTTTCAAGGAAATCACAGTCTAATGTTATATGGACGTGTTTGATTTTGGGGTCATAACACCTATATCCTTTTTGATTAATCCCGTATCCTAAAAAAACACATTTTATAGCACATGGGTCTAATTTATTTCTTTTCTATTTAGGGATATGAACATAGACTGTGCACATGGGAATAGAGGCATAGGTTTTAAGATGATCAAGGAGTGTTTTGTAGTTGAGAATTTTTATGGGTAGTCTATTAGTGAGGTATGTTGCTGTTGCAATAGCCTCAGGCCAAAAACATGTAGGTTGCTACTGCCGTGCTTTTCTCTTGTGATGGCGGTTGCTGCTCCTGTGTTTTTTCTCTCTTCGTGCTTCTCTTCATGGAAATGGATATCTTCTTCTTGCTCCATGGTCTCCTTAAAGACAACTCCCCCTATCTTCATCCCTTTCTTCTTCGGATCTTTCCACCAATCGGGATAACCGATTATCTTGAAACACCCATCCTTTGTATGGCGATTTCCACCACAGTGGGTGCATTTGAGATGGTTTTTGTCAGACGTAAATGATGACCCACTTGATCGGCTGTAGTTTTGAGCAACAAGACCACTTTCGATTCCCAAATTTTGGGGATGGTTCGCCGGAGGTAAGGTTTCCAGATTTATGATGTTTTTCTGAGAAATTTCACGCCTAATGGTGTTGTAAGCAACCTCAATTGACGGTAAGGATTCTAAGTTCACAAGATTTTGGTGATCTTTATCAAGGCTTTCATCTAGCCCGACTAGAAATTAGTATAGCCTTTACTGCTGTGTTATTCTGTTGTATACTGTCTTATCTTTTGCACATGACATCGGGTTAGGCATTCTACGATCTATTTCTTTCCATATTAAAATCAACTTACCATAGTATGATTCAATTATTGTTTGGACTTGTTTGATTTGGTTTGCTTTGACGTTGAGATCATAAACTTGCAATCCATCCCTGCCATTGTTGTATAATGACTCGATGCCCTGCCATAGTTCTCTAGCTATTCCAAAGTCTAGGAACTGGTTTACCAGTTTCGGTTCTATGTTGTCAATTATCCCGGAAATAACTAGCAGATATTGTTGAGCCCATTGTATGTATGATGGGTCGTATGACTGTACAGAATCGGTAATGATGTGCCTGAGACGACCTCTTCCACTGATGGCTATCTGCATCAATCGTGCCCATTTTGAGTAATTCCCTTGCTATGTAATTTTTCGGATACATTGATTGTAGATGGTGTGGAATCACTATTTTCAAGGGTGGTTTTGTTGGTGTTTAACTCCTATAGGAGTTGCAACAGACTACTCACAGTGATGGTTGTTTCTAGGTTTTAGGTGGAGAACTCATGGTTCACAGGAAAGCTATGGTAAATGATAAGATTAATGGATCTTGGGTTTTAGGCTTTTCCCAATATCCGCTCTAATACCATGATTGTGTTTGAGCTCTGTTAATTGAGTTGTGTATATTGCTTGAATGAAGAAAATACATCAGAATTTATAGTACAAGATTTTCCTAAACTATAGAAACATAAATATGGAAATTTCTGATTTTTTAGCTTTGTTATCTCTAATTGATACTATTGCCTTAATCTTCTGATTCTTTTTGCATTATTATGTAGGTCAATATCTACCTTTCTATTTTACAGTAATGCCTTGAAAAGATGAAGTAAACTCATAAGTTCACTATAAAGTTGTGAATAAATCAAAACCCAAATTTTCATCATAAATATATGCTATGTCAAACACAATACTTATCACATATACTATTTGCTTTAACAATATAAAAGTTTATATGCTTGAAGGACTTGGATCCACATGAATTCTTTGACAGAAATTAAACTTCTAAATATCTTCTTAAATTAGAAAATGGCTGTTTTTTTAAAAAAAAAAAACTCATGGTTTCCACATAAAATAGGTATACACTTGTGTCGTTTTCTTTTACTAAATTTTTACTTCAACATAAAGAAGATAGAGTTATAGTCATATGAGATCTTATTAGATTCACCTCAATATATATTTTTAATATATCTACTTTTTATATTTTTAATTTATATATAATTAAAGATATTAATGGTTAAAAATATGCATTAGTAAGCGTGTTTTAAGAATTATTGCAAGTAAAAAAAAATAGAGGAAATATCAAACTAAAGTGTCTCTCAATTCTAGGAATCATTTCAATAACTATTTGACAAACTAAAAACCATACTTTTTTTGCCAATTTCACAAAATACATTTTTGTTGAAAAGAATAATATAAGTGAGGCAATCACATAAATTGAGACTATCACAAAATCAAATAAAATATTAAACTAAGAATTAGTTTAGAACAACCCTCCCTTGATATTTAATCAATAAACCATTTAGTGTCAACTCCCAAATGATAGATCCTCTAAGATTCACAGTACAAATCTCCTTTTACAATAGGAGCTCATAACCAATTCCATTTGTTAACCGAAGGTTATATGGTTTGATCTACGTCACTTTGTTACCAAAGTTGCCATAGTCAAAATCTCAATTGATTTGATCTGAGGAATGTTGTCTTGAGTATCAAATGAAGTAAGTAATAATAATCATTTTCAAATTGTTGGAATATATGAGTTTTCAAGGCTAGAAACAAGTACAATATAAATGAAGGAATTGAAATTGGTGTTTTGTGGAAATTTAAAAACCACTAACTTGACTTTTTTAATATATCATCATTGATCGAAGAATGATAATTACTAATTATGTCACTATAAAATTGTGTAATGTTTACAATAATCACTAAACCGGCAATGACACACACACACACAGATATATATATATATATATATATATATATATATATATATATATATATATATATATATATATATATATATATATATATATATATATATATATATATATATATATATATATATATATATATAGGGGAGGGATCCAATGAGAAGGGTGCTATATCATGTGAGAACCCTCCCCTTATGTGAGAACCCATCTAAGACCATTGGTTGAGTGAAGATCTACGGATGTGATCACAATAAAAAAATAATAGCAAATCTGTAAATATTTGAACTTGAGGATGTTCTGTGCATTTCGTCGGCTAGCACAGATTTTGTCAGTTGCTTTTTGCACTCTAGTAAGCTACTATACTTTTTCCTATCATTGTGGCTTTCCTTTATATTTTCATCGTTTTCTTCATTATTGTACATTAATATTAGAATTGTCTTCTTCCCGACCAGAGCTCTTCTTATATTTCAGGTAAAATTTTTTTTGCACCTCCTGTTATTTTTTGTTGCTTGTTAATTATTTTTAGAACATTATAGCAATGTTAAAACAGTAGAGCAACGTAAGTACATTAGAACAATGTTTTAGAACAATGGAAGAACTTTTTAGAACATTAGGTTCATTAGTTTAAAACAACCAACTAACCTATTTAGAACAAGAGAAGCACTATGTAGAACGAGGGAAGTACAAGTTAAAATATCAGTTCACTAAATTAGAACAACGAAGTCATCTACTTAGAACATAGAGTAATATTTTAGAACATTAGAGAAACGTTAAAATAGTAAAGCAAGGTAAGTACATTAGAGCACCGTTTTAGAACAATAATAGAACTTTTTAGAATATTAGGTTCATTAGTTTAGAACAACCAACCAACCTATTAAGAACAAGAGAAGCATTATGTAGAACGAGGGAATTGAAGTATAATTTAAATATTAATTTACTAAATTAGAACAACGAAACCATCTACTTAGAATATTAGAGTGACGTTTTAGAACATTTATAGCAACGTAAAAACAGTAAAGCAATGTAACTACATTAGAGTAACATTTTAGAACAATGGAAGAACTTTTTAGAACATTGGGTTCATTAGTTTAGAACAACCATCCAACCTATTTAGAACAAGAGAAGTATTATGTAGAACAAGGAAGTATAAGTTAGAACACGAGTTTACTAAATTAGAACAACGAAACCATCTACTTAGAACATTAGAGTCACGTTTTAGAACATTATAGCAACGTTAAAATAGTAGAAAAATGTAAGTATATTAGAGCAACATTTTAGAACAATGGAAAAACTTTTTAGAACATTAGGTTCATTATTTTAGAACAACCAACCAACCTATTTAAAACAAGAGAAGCATTATGTAGAACGAGGGAAGTACAAGTTAAAACATCAGTTCACTATATTAGAACAACGAAACCATCTACTTAGAACATTAGAGTAACATTTTAGAACATTATAGCAACGTAAATACATTGGAACAATGTTTTAGAATAATGGAAGAAATTTTTAGAACATTAGGATCATTAGTTTAGAACAACCAACCAATCTATTTAGAACAAGAGAAGCATTATGTAGAACGAGGTTCATTAGTTTCGAAATGTTTGAAATTTTATGAAACACTAGCTTAGTACATTTGAAAAAAATATAGAACATTAGAAGAAGACGCTAGAACAATCACTAGTAGAGAAATGTCTATTTGCTGCGGTTTTTTAGCTTTAAATACTGCGGTTATTTATACGAAGCACATATAGGCGAAGCACATGGAAAATCAACAAATACTGCGGTTTTTTAGATGCAGCAATAGAAACAACAATTGCTGCGGTTATTAGAAAAACCGCAGCAAATCCATCTATTATTTGCTGCGGTTTTACCAAAAAACCGCAGCAAATATTTTTAAAAAATTAAAAAAATATATTTTTTAGCATTATTTGCTGCGGTTTTTTGGTAAAACCGTAGCAAATAATAGATATATTTGCTGCGGTTTTTCTAATAACCGCAGCAATTGATGGTTACGAGAGCAAAAAAAATTAAAATTAATAGGTCATAAAAGATAAGAAAAACTAAGAAATGATGAATCGTGAAGCATATAAATCGAAAATTCAATTATGACCATTCGTTTTCACATGCAAAATTGCGATCTACAATATTTTGTACTCAAAATAAACAACCAATTCATTCTTCATAGATTTCGGTTGCTATTCCAAGGTTTCGTAAAGTTCGAAGAGGCATATCTCTTATCTCTTAGCCCGGTAATCCGAATGGTGTAAATTTTTTTTGAAACCACCTATTTTTAGAGGTACTACACAACTATGTTACCCTTTAGCGACTTCGGTGACGTATTATTTGAGATATTGAAAAAAACTTTGAGAAGCCATAAAATTGACTACGGGACTCTGAATATGGCTTATAATATGTCTAACTTGTGTACTTTTGAGAGATCTACAGGGGCAAATCATTCTTCGGGGGATTTGTCACTCATTATCTCCAAAAAAGGTCTCTAACACCCTATAATCTATGAAATTCGATTTTTAAGGCTTATTCTTTCATAAACACAACATATAACATATAGATCTGAACATATAAGAAGTTTTCATCTTCGCATTTATATATTAACAAATTATGGACAAAAAAATTTTAAAAAAATATATACTAGAGTTTAAGGCAAATACAAACCGTGATTTTGAGCTTTGGAGTATGTACACTTCTTCAAAATGGGAGAGATGAGTAAGTTATAAGGTTAGGGTTAGGGTTAGGTTTTTTTCGTGCGCTGAAGTGTTAGGACGATTCTGGGAAAGTTTTCGTGTTTGAATGGCCTGGAATAGAAAAGGCTGGGTTTTTATATTAATGAACAAGTGCTGCGGTTATTTTAAATAACCGAAGCACTTATGAATCACAAGTGCTGCGGTTATTTTAAATAATCGCAGCATTTATGAATCACAAGTGCTGCGGTTATTTGAAATAACCGCAGCATTTATCTTCCCCCAGGAATATAATATATGACTGATTAAATGTTGTGGTTATTTCAAATAACCGCAGCACTTGTGATTCATAAGTGTTGCGGTTATTTCAAATAACCGCAACATTTAATCAGTCATATATTATATTCCCGGGGGAAGATTAAATGTTGCGGTTATTTCAAATAACCGCAGCACTTATTGTTATGTGCTTTGAAATTTATTTAACCGCAGCAATTGAGGCGAAGCAATTGAACTGTTTTCTACTAGTGAATAGGAGACTGGTTTAGTACAATGCAAACATTCATTTAGAACAATAATACAAAAGTTTAGAACAATAAGGCATACTTAGAACAAAAGTTATAAATTTTGTAATTTGACATGTAGTTGGTAAAATTTGATAGATATGTTTTATTATTCTAAACTTCTGTTCTATTGTTCTAAATTATAATGTTCTAAACTTCTACCTATTGTTCTAAACTTCTATTCTAATGTTCTAAAATTTTGTTCTATTGTTATAAATTATTGTCCCAATGTTCTAAATTTCTGTTTTATTGTTCTAAACTTGTGTTCTATTGTTCTAAACTTTTGTTTAATTGTTTTAAATTTCTGTTCTATTGTTCTAAACTTTTGTTTTATTGTTCTAAACTTTTTTTCTATCGTTCTAAACTTTCGTTTTATTGTTCTAAACTATTATTCTAATGTTCTAAACTTTATAAGCAATAGGATTCCCTTCTTGCATTAACACTGCCCTCCCTGTTCCTGAAGCATCAGTTTCAATGACAAAAGATTTATGGAAATAAGGTAAAGCTAGCACAGGAGAGAGATCATGGCTTAATTCAATACCTCAAAAGCCACAATAGGTTTAAAATTCCATAGTAAGGCTTCTTTCTTGAGTAATGGGGTAAGAGGTCTGCAGATTTTGCCGTAATCCTTAATGAATCTCTTGTAGGATCTAGTGAGTCCCAAAAGCCCCCTCTTTTTCTTGAGAGCTTTAGGACTAGGCCATTCTAAGATCACCTTAATTTTCTCAATTTCATCCTAACACCTTTTTGAAGATATGATATGTCCTAAGTACATAGTTTTGGTGGATCTAAAAGAGCATTTTTTAATGTTACCCCGCAAAGCATTCTCCCTCATAGCCTCTAGTACTACTTCTATGTACTATAAGTGTTCCCCCCAAGTGGGGTTGTACACTAAAACATGTCATCAAAGAAAACAAGTATAAACTTCCACAAATAGGCCTTGAACATGGATTTCATGAGTTCTTGAAATGTAGAGGGGGCATTAGTTAGCCCAAATGGTATCAACAGATATTCAAAATGCACAAAGTGAATCTTAAATGGAATTTTATGAATGTCATGGGGATGTATCCTAATCTGATGATATCCAAATTTAAGATCAATTTTTGAGAAGTAATTAGTACCTTTTAGTTCGTCTAGAAGCTCCTCTATCACAGGGATTGGAAATTTATCCTTAGTTGTTGCCTTCTTGAGAGCTTGATAGTCTACACACATTCTCTAACCTCCATCTTTCTTTTTGACCAACAATACAGGAGCAGCATAGGGGCTATTACTAGATGTAATTGTGCCTTGGTCATAGAGTTCCTGAACTAGTTCTTTAATAATTATTTTCAGGTTAATTAGGTGCCTATAGGAATAATTGTTTTCTAGTTAGCTAGGTGCCTATAGGGCCTGATATTAATGGCATTGGTTCCTTATTTGAGAAGGATTCTATGGTCAAAATGTCTTCTGGTAGGTGGGAATCCTTTGGATTCAAAAAATATCTCAACATAAGTCTCTAGTAGAGCTCATATTGCAGGGTGGAGTTAAATTGTCCTTGAGCTTCAATTCAATACTCTGACCTCGTAGTTGTTCTTTCTAGGGTATGGCCTGGATCATGGATATCTCTCTAGAGTTATTCGTGAGTTTGGAGAGCTGCTGATGTTGAATTTCTTTGAGTCTCTTTGGAGTAGCTCCCCTCAACTTTACCTTCTATTCATTGACTTTGAATTCCATCACCAAATTCTTAAAGTCTCACAATATAAAGCCTAGGGTAGCAAACTATTGTACCCCTAGGTCCATGTCATTCCACTCAAAGGTAGGAGCAGGAAATCAGCCTTAAACTGATATCCTTGCATTTTCCACTTGAAATGTCTAACTACCTTGTCACACTGATTTGCACCCAATCTTCCACTTTAACCCACATTGATGACACCTATTCTACCTTGTATCAGAGCTTTAGAAATATAAGAGTATCCACGAAATAATGAGTACTACCCATGTCCAATAAGATGTGTAATGGTTTCTTTCCATACAAGCCCCTCATCCTCATGGTTTGGAAAGGGCAATGCCCATCTAATGCTTGCAGTGAGATCTGAGCAAACAATAATCCTTCTATAGTATTATCTACCCCTTCTTGTTCAACATCTTGTTCCTTTACCTCATTCTCCACCTTAATGTGATAGAGCCTAGGTCTCTTACCCCTACAATTATGCCCAGTTTCATATTTCTCATTACACCAAAAACAAAGGTCTTTGGATATTTTTTCATTGATTTCCACTACTGTTAATGTTCTTTGGTTTGGATAAGGTCTAGTGGGGTTGGGATGAATGTGTGGTGTAATTCTGGGTATTAAGAGTATTTGTGGTGTGGGTCTCATGGGGTTTATAGTGGGTTTTCATGCTTTTTGTGAGGCTTCTTAGAGTTTGGCTAGGTAATGGGCTTGTTGGATGGTGATGGGTTGGAACATCTTTACAGCTAGTTGAATCTCTTCCTCTATTCCTCCTAAGTAGCAGTTTAACAGGTGCTCAGCAACCATATTCAGCCTACTCACAATTTTGTCAAAGGAATCATGATATTCTTATATAGTGCCACTTTGCTTAAGGAATTTTAGTTCAACCATAGGGTCATCATAGAGGTTCCCAAATCTAACAACAATGTGTTGCACATATTAATCCCATGAGTGGAAGTGTATGTCCTTAGCATAGCTACACTAGTAGAGAACATAATCTGATCTAAGCTAAGAATATTATGCATAATGTGTTAAGTAATATGTCATAAAAGATAAAAAAAGCTAAGAAATGATCAACCGTGAAGCATATAAATCAAAAATTCAATTATGATCACTCATTTTCACACGCAAAATCGCGATCTACAATATTTTGTACTCAAAATAAATAACCAATTCATTCTTCATAGATTTCGGGTGCTATTCCGAGGTTTCGGAAAGTTCGAAGAGGCATATCTCTTAGCCCGGTAGTCCGAATGGTGTAATTTTTTTTAAACCGCCTATTTTTAGAGGTACTACACAACTATGTTACCCTTTAGCGGGCCTTGGTGACGTATTATTTGAGATATTGGAAAAAAAAAACTTTGAGAAGCTATAAAATTGACTACGGGACTCCGAATGGAGCTCATAATATGTCTAACTTGTGTAAGTTTTCGAGATCTATATTAGGGGATTTGTCCCCTCATTATCTCCAAAAAAGGCCTCGAACACCCTATAATCCATGAAATTCGATTTTTAAGGCTTATTCCTTCATAAACACAACATATAACATACAGATCTGAACATACAGATCTTCACATTTATATATTAATAAATTATGGACAAAATTTTTTTTAAAAAAATATATATACTAGAGTTCAAGGCATATATAAAACGTGATTTTGAGCTTTAGAGTATGTAGACTTCTTCAAAATGGGAGAGATGAGTAAGTTTCAAAACGCTTCACTGTTATAAGGTAGAGTGGGAGAGATGAGTAAGTTTCAAAATGCATATACATATCCATGGAGGCAGGAGACGAAATAGCCTGAGTTTTTAAACTTAGGTAGTGGGATGTTAAGTTATGGGGTTAGGGTTAGGTTTTTCTTTCGTGCGCTGAAGTGTTGGGAGTCTGGGAAAGTTTTCGTGTTTTGAATGGCCTGGAAAAGAAAAGGATGGGTTTATATACTAATGAACAAATGTTGCGGTTATTTGAATAACCGCAACAATTATAACCACAAGTGCTGTGGTTATTTCAAATAACCGCAGCATTTAATCTTCCCCCAGGAATATAATATATGATTGATTAAATGTTGCGGTTATTTGAAATAACCGCAACCCTTATAATTTTTTAAAATAACCGCAGCACTTGTGATTTATAAGTGTTGCGGTTTTTAAAATAATAGCAGCACTTTTGTTATAAGTGCTGCGATTGTTTGAATAACCGCAGCACTTATTGTCATGTGCTTCGAAATAGATTTAACCGCAGCAATTAAGGCGAAGCAATTGAACTGTTTTCTACTAGTGCTAGATGCCACAATAGAGCTTTTCCATCAAGGTGGATTGCAACAAGCTTGATCTTCAAGTTATCAGGTATATTGTCCAACTCAAAGAACTGGTTGCATTTATACAGCCAAGATTTCAAATCCTCTCCATTGAACTTGGGGAAATCAATTTTTGTCAGTCGAATGGAATAGAAATTGCTACTGTCATATTTTTATATTACATACCCCGAGTTTCCCTCCTTTTTTTCCATATAACAACTTGGTTAGCTATACTGAAAGTCCTAGAATGAGATCATTTAAATATGTTATGGATTTAGTATTTGGCCTATGTTTTCACTATTAATCTTACAAGATTTTTCTATCTCCTTATTTTGGGTTTCTAATAAGGTTTTCAACGTTACCTCCATCTTCTGCATATCGGCTTGTGTGACTGCCTCTCCTTCTTCAGCTTGCTCAGAGCTTTTCCAGGGTGGCATCTTAGTCTAGAGGAGCGTCGACTCTGATACCAATGTTGCGGGACCGAGCTTGGTGTAAGCCTAAACGTGATGGAATAGTAGGCAACGTAGCTGGACAATGTATGGCTTAATGCACTAGAACAATTTTAACACAAGGAGCAGTAAATGCTACCTAATCCAATCCCGATCTTGAGATAGTATTAGGATTAATCAATCCCGTGGAAATCAGATTGAATGAAGAGATTCCACAAGTAAAAATAATTAATATCAAATCAGAGAAGAGAGTAAATGAGAGAAGGATTGTTATATATATTCATTGATTGATTTCTCACATCTGATTAGAGGCTAATATAACAGCCAAATGCACAGCCAGATACAACTACTAACTGATTAAGCTTTAATAAAGGAAATTGGGTTACAAAATTATTCCCATTCTAGAATCCATCCTTCTGCCAACTCAGCTGCATTATTCAGTTGTAAATTAAACAATTCGAGTTCAGTAAATTTATATATTTTGAGAAGTTAATTGCAATGGAAGTTAGAAAGGTGAAAACGAAGCACTGTGTTAAAATACTTGCAGTAGGGCTACTACTTAAAATTGGGATCATTATCTGGTTTGTTTATTAGTTTATCTACTGATGGAGCTGAGTACCATGCAAAGGTGAGTCCATTTTGTGTTGTTTGAGTGCATGGATGGGCTGCTTTCGTTTTTCAAGTTAAAAATTAAGGGAACTCATTCTCCACCAAAACCATGGATGTTATTGTATGATCTTTATAAAATAATCTTTTGCATTCGACATTGAGAAACACTTTAATTTAGAGCATACTATCCTTATTCCCTTAGTGCTGATTTGCTAATCTTGGACTGAAAAAAGCCACCAAACATAGGGGGCCAATTTTGCTTTATTCACCATATAAGTTAGGCTTATCCTATTCTATATATGATTTCATTAGATATATGGAGAAACACTATAGAATGAATATAGTCCTACCTCCGTCGCTAATTTTTTGCCCTATTTGACTTTTTTACGGTTTTCAAGACACAACTTAAAACGTTTTTATCTCTAAATTAATAAGACAAAAAATTATGAAAACTTAATATTCTAAAAAATTTACATTGAGATGCATCCATCAAAATCCCACTTGAATATATTATTCATTATAACATGATGAGAATTTATAGTCAAACTTTTTAAACTTTGACTCTAAAATTAGAAACGAAGCAGATATTAAGAGAGAGAGTAGTATAAGATAAGAGAAAAACCCTTGTACAATGCTCTCATAGTGGAATCAAGTTTGTAATAAATAGTTTAATTGAACAAAAAAAAAATTGCTATAAAGCAACCTAGCGTAAAAGAGGCCCTATAACAATTTAAAATGGAGGAATCTAGGTACCTATATGAGGTTAGGTATTTTCCAAAGTCTAGCTTTGGTCCAATGACTATTAACTACATTGTGACTTTGAATATTGGTGGTCTTAATTAGTTCATCATATGCAATAGGTTTGAGAACCAACAGAAAGTTAAGATTGTAATTGATTTGTTATTTATGTATTGATCATGTCATACTTTTCTTCTAGACCTTTCTTATTTGCAAATGTATAAATTTAGTGTATGGGTCTCTGACTGAGTTGCGGGAAGAAAGCAGATACTCGTCTTTGTACACGACTGGAAGAGTGTTGGACATGACCAAATACACCAAGTTTCCTCCGTTAGATTAATCTTTGGATGTAGATACCTTATTTATTACTCATATAACGGTATATTTACTCTACACCCAAAAACCCTAGGTCTCGGAGGAATTCTCGGGGATCTTTAACTTTGTATCGACTTAAATAACGGATAAGATTACCTCGAATGCCAACCCTAAGGCTGGCAACCATAATACCCCATATGTTTAGTGTTATTGAAATGAAATGGTATTCTATATTATTTATTTAATTAAATATGTACTTTGTAAAGAATTTAAACCATTTAGTTAGTCATTTGTAACATGAGCTAATTTAAATGATTTTGGAGGGAAATTATATTTAAATTCCAATAATTTTATTTAATTAAACGAATTTAATTTCATCGATAATATAATCAAATTATTCATGTTATTCTTCATAAAATCGGATATTATATTTGATAAATCAGTTTTTATAATATCAGAAAATCAGAAAAGATATTTTGAATATCAATATTTTGTTATAAAATCAGAAAAGATATCTTGAATATCAATATTTTGTTTTTTGTTATAAAATCAGAAAAGATATTTTGAATATCAATATTTTGTAATATTATTTAAAGTGGCCAAAATTTTGGTATTAATTAAGGGAGGAACATCAATATTTGATTAAAAGAGATTTTTAAGAAATATATGGATTAGATTTAAGAATATTTCCTAAACTAAATATCTTTTATTTTGTCATGAATTATATTCTCCTTATTCTTCTTCACTTTTTTTTCATGACTAAATATTTTCCAACAAACTATGACTTCCTAAATCTAGTTGGATTATTTTACTCATCATAAATACCCATTTCACAAAATGACTTATTCTTTTACCTCACTTATTATACAAAACTCTCAACCACTTACATACCCCTCCCAACCGTTAACCACCACCATCACACCGCAACACCAGTCGTTTGAGAGGCCAAAAAGGATCTCATCTCAATAGGCATGCAGTGGTCTTGTAAAAGACATAGCCTTTCAAGGAGAGAATGATCCATTTCGCAAAGCTGAAGCTATCACCAAGCAAGTCCAAAAGGAGATCGATCTGGTATGCAAAATCAAACAAAGGGTGTGACGCTATGTCATCCACGAGCCTGAGCACAAAGTAGGAAGCTAGACTTCTTTTCAGGAAACAACAGTAAGGAGTCTGGCATGAGGAGAAGTTCGCGTTATAGGAAACAAGAGTCCAAGAACCATACCCAAGAATCTAAGATTAGGAAGCCCTATACACCAAGAAGAACATGTCAAGGCATTAGACCCTAGGTGACTTTGGGGGGGGGGGGGGGGGGGGGGGAGGGTTGAAGCCAAGACCACCCTTTTGATCACCCTTTTGCCTAATATATTTATTGATTTAGCATCGAAGATGGTTTCCTCAGACTCCATCCAATGCTAGCAACTTTGTGTACTGTGCAGATTTCTTCATCATAGTATTCAAAAATAATTTATTTGCAAGGCCTAATCCATCAACCTCTCATCAAACGACTAGTCTCAGTAGTATTGCTATATCTAAAGGAATCTTCGAATACAACTTTTTTTTGCTTCATACTTTTCTAGAAGAGGAGAATTTTCACCAAGCTAAGTATTTTGATGATGGGCATAAGCTTTTACTTCCACACTCCTTAACACTTAGGGATTTATTTTTTCTACGCATATCTAATTACTTGGTACATATTAGAATAGAGACATTACTTGATATCATTCAATAACTAAGATAAAAAAATACCTACAATAAGTTAATCACCACAAATCCAATTTTCAAGGATCACTATATCTTGACCGTTGTCATACCAAATATTGTACTTTTTTTATCAGAAAATATTAATAAATAGGCCCTTAAAAGGAATTTTTTCGAAAAATAAAAATCATTGCATTTTCACTTACTAAATTAAAGCCTTGATAGATTAGGAATGTTAAGTGACACTGCCCTCCCTCCTCATATTTTTCAAAGAAATCACCAATGAGCATTAGTAAAATTCATATTGTTTAAGTTAACTAATTTAACAAAATAGCAATAAAAATGTACTATACATCTCGATTGTCATTTTCCTTGGGCCTCAACTAGGGTTGATCCAAACCAATAGTTGGGCCAGGGGCTTGTGTGTTGGTTTGTTGGTAGATGGTCAATTACTCTCAATATTTTGGTGGCAAAAATAAAATTTAATTATCTTCTCGAAACATTTGGTGAATATCTATTAAATGCTTTGAAAGACGATTTTAATTAACCAAAAAAACTGAAAAAATTAAAAATAATAATCCATAGTTTAGAGTATCTTCCCATATTAATCTCAAGTCTGAATTATTTCTTAATAAGCCCTAATTTAATGACAAACTTGTATATTGGTCCCATACCAATTGTTACCTGTTGAGCAGTTCAAAATGTGATATGCCACTCATGTTTTATATGTTTTCCTTCTTAGAATTCACAGACAACTTTCTCCTTATTTCTACAACAATTTAGTTCAAATTCACCCACAAAAAAAACTTGTTGCTTTATTCCACTTTAGATAGCCTGGCCTTATATAGTCATGCATTAGAAATTCAAGTTAAATTAGCATGACCTCATCGGTGCTAATTATATGGAGTACAAAGTAATTAATGGTTGTGGCTTCCTCAATGTGGATTAGATAAATCATCTATTGTAAACAAAACTGATATAAGGGTTAAATAAAAGACTAAATAAATAAAGGCTAAAACATAAAATTATATATAAATAAATTGGTCTTAGAATTAAGTATCCCCTTGGTGCACATAATATGAAATGAAATTATGTCAATTTATGAAATGAAATTGGTGTGAATTAATGTTAATCCATTAGGAGAAAGGAAAAAGAAAAAAAAAACAGAAAATGATTTTTTTTTTATAAATAAAAATTTCAAGAAAATCACATAATTAAAATAAGAGTTCATTTTTATATGTTACAACATGTGACTGACGGAGCAAATATAATGAGAATAAGAACAAAGTTGCAAATAGAGTGCCAAACTTAGGACAATTAAGAAATTCCAAAGTTAGGATTATTAATGTCAATTTTTCCTACTAGCTATTGAAACCCTAGTCTGCTAACTATTATATTTGATCAATAGTGCCACTTGAACAATAGTGGTCGATTTGATGAGGAAAATAATGATGATAGCAATACAGTAGCATGAGTAATACGGAGTACTTCTTATAGAGCTAAAAATCACAGTGATCAAAACATGAGTTATGAACTGCAGACTGATTTTGGTGTTAATGATCATGACAGTCAGTGATATTAGTGACATGCAGAAGACAATAAGGCTAATTATCATGAATGACATTCTATCATCACAGTTATGGCATTGCCAGAAGATCACAATATTCAGAAAAATATGTCTGATAGAGCTGACAGTGAGGATTGAAATCAAGGTTTGAGGCACACAATGGTCTTTGTATTGGTATTGGTATCCTCCTACTAAGCCATTTCTGTACGTTTTCTTTGCTTATTATTACTCTCATCAAATTTGTCTTGACTACTAAATGCAATGCAATGCATACCTCTGATGTATTCTTCAATAAGTTGAGCATTAAAGCGCAAGATAATATCAACTATGTACAAAGTTGGGGGGCAGTCAGGTGTGTGTTCAGAATCCTAGTAGTAGCCCTCGCAGGATAGTAAGATGTCATTTTTAGGTAATAACCCAGATAACAATGGACAAATTTCCAGTCACTGAAGCTTGTTTCCTTCGGATCAAATAAATCCTAAATAATGAGGTGTAGGTAGTACTCCTTCTATTCCTTTATTTACTCCATATCTATTTATGGAGTCAAAATTTAAAAAGTTTGACCACAAATTCTCACCATATTAAAAGATATAGTACATAGAAGTTGAATCTTGTTAGATGCATTTCTATATAATTTTTTATAATATTAAGTTTTCATAAGTTTTTGACTCGCATATTTAAAGATAAAACGTTTTAAGTTGTGTTTTGAAAACTGTGAAAAGTCAAATTAAGCAAAAAATTAGGAATAAAGGCATGTATAACCCATCCAAGGAGAATCCTATATGATATGAATTGAAATCCTAAGGATTTTAATACATCAAAGTTGAAGAACACTCCTAGATTTTCCCTTTGATTCATCACGAAATAATCAGGCTACTCCAAACCTAATTATTATTGCAACTTTAATCTTAGAACACTCCTGAATTAACGAGAAAAGAAAACGCTAGTATAAACTCAGATTAATTTCAATTCAATGTATTTTCCCTTTAAAGGATTAGATGTGGTTTATATATGATTTAGGAGTTGGACAGATTTACAAGATTAGGAAATCAAATCTTAACAAAAAAAAAAAATAAAGGAAAGAAAAGTTGTCCACCTTGCTGCCCAAGACCCCAAGTAACTGTACTAAACTTTCTTGAACCTCCTCTAAACGAATTCAAACAACTTGAAACCCGAATTAACACGCTAATTTGGCCCACTAAACTAAACAAACACAAAGTGGACTTAGTTTGAAAGACTTGGCCCAATTTACAACATGCTTCATGTACAATCCATCACCTTAAGGGTATAGACAAAATCATAAAGCCTTATGACACAAAAAGAAATTAAATGAAGTTCTAAGCAAGTACTTTACTATACAGCAAACCAAATACCACAAGTGAAGAATTCATGCTTAGATGCAAACTAGAGCGGATCCATGTATTTTTCTGAGACCTTAAATTGCAAAGTAATTCAGACCTAATAATTTGAAAGATTATTTAGATTACTTATTTTGAATCTTCTTATCACGCGCATATCACCGTATTGATGAATAGGCTATTTGGTGCAGTCATCCAAAGCAGTACTTTCTTTCTGAACCAAGTAGAGAATATGGATGCACATCTTAGTCTATGACCTCATCCAGATCTTGATAATGAGCACAGTACAAGGAAGCTAGTGTGAATGAATAAATATTTCCTCTTTCAAACAAACCAAGAATCCAAGAAAGCTCATTTTCCCTCTATCATTAGTTTTACTAGCAATTACAGCACATCAGTTAACCCACATACTTCAACTACAATACACAAGCAGTCCTTCAGAAACATAAAGCTAATTTCTACAGCTGTAACTAGTAATGCAATGCATAATATGACTTTAACATTAAGAACCAAAATATAAAAATATAACAGGTATCAGAATTTCTAAACCTGACATCTGATTTCCTCGTAGGACTGTTAGAGATATTCAAGACTCAATGACAGGTTTGATCATGCAGAATGGCTGTTTGCGAAACCATTCCAAAATCTGTTTGTTGCCAAAGGATTAGTCATTGTACAATTTGACCATCACTGGTTATCAGGTTTGTTTCAGTCCTCCATTGTATTTCATGTGTGTGGATTGTACAGAAGCAATGACGATTAAAGTAGCTGATAGTAGAGCTGAAGTAAAAGTAACGATAGATACTGTTCTTGAGTGGGCCTTGATCCCTGCTGGCATGCTCCACACAATATCATCAAGTTCTAGAGCATCTCTGCTAGTAATGGGTGAAAATGAACACCTTTGAGCAGGCGGCTTTCCATGCATGTTGCAGTATATAAACAAGTCGGGAGCACCAAATCTGACTTTTGAATTTCCACTTTCTTCTAGGGGCTGTTGAATAGCATGAGATCGTAAAAGCAGTTTAGAAACTAGGGAAAAATAATCAGCATACAGATAAAAATAGGTCACGGAAAGGTGGCAGCAATGTATGCTTAGCTAATGTGTGTAATTCTTTTAGGCTACATTATGAAGTAAGCTAGAATTTCTATAGCCTTTAAGATTATACATAAAAATTCAGAGCCATAACTAGCTTTCAGTGAAGTCTGAATTCCTAAGGTTGTGAACTACCACAATCATCAGTAGGAATGACGATGTAGAATCTTCTCAAGCAATCAAAAGATACATATTGAATGCAAAACCAGAGAATTCTTTTATAATGGTAAAAGATCAGGGTCTGTAGGCTCCATATAAATGAATTAAATAACACTACTATGCTGATTAGAAGATGCATTAAGTGTACTTGTTAAGAGAGGCTACTCTTCTGATTGCAACGTCAGCCTAAAATTGAAATTTACAGCAAAG
The DNA here is from genome assembly GCA_026401315.1 of Dysphania ambrosioides. NCBI lineage: Eukaryota > Viridiplantae > Streptophyta > Magnoliopsida > Caryophyllales > Amaranthaceae > Dysphania > Dysphania ambrosioides. The sequence continues at coordinate 7,196,232 of CM048667.1, forward strand.
ATTTCAGCAGTATGCTTCTCTAACTCTCATCCTCAGTACAAATGTCAAGATAGCATCAATGTGTCCACATCATATCACCTTTAAATAAAGTCAGCACAAAAGAATTCAGGAGATCGACAAAATTGATGTCTAGTGTAAAGAGAACATCGAAGGCAAATTTTAAATGACCTTGAATACGCATTCAAACCAGCTGAAGACCTCCTAAAAGCATCTAAAGTTTACAAGTCAAATGTGGTTTAGCTCTAGGACAACGAAGAGCATGTAATAGACCCATAAACCGGTCAGCCCATACGGGTTTACAACCGTAGGGCTTGAGTTCAGAGGCAGGGCACCAAGACAAGGGAGGGGACTGGTGAGGGACATCAAGCTGAAAAAGGACCAAGGGCAGAGAAACAAACAGCTGAACAGGAAGACTTAAGTGGAATAGAAAGAGAAGACCTTGAGTAACAGCAAACAACTTTTGAGGAATACCAATTCAGGAAAGAAGACCAGAGCCAAAAAGGAGATTACACCAGAATAGACAAATCTAGTTTCAAGGCTCACTTTTGTAAACATTAATAGTCAATTTAGAACATTAAGATAAGATTATAATATTATACGAGGGGGATTGTAGGGGGGCATTCAGACATTGAGCTAAACACTGTAAGATTAGTAGCCTCAAACAGCGACAGGAGAGTAATAGCCTCAAGCTATCTATCTTTTGCTATAATACGTATTACAATCTTTTGCGGACGTTGTACGAAACTCCAGTACATTAGTCCTATCTTGTTGCTTAATTAGTGAACTAGTGTGTCTTGCCTTGGTAGGTTAAACTGATTGCAGGAGACCCTGTTCCGATGGAGTCCTGACCTGCCAACGTGGTATCAGAGTCGACGGTCATGGTGAACTCCAACGCGCAGTGGTTTGAGGCATTAGAAGAAAAATCAGCCGAAGTGGAGTCAAGGCTGAATTCCATCGAAGGGATGTTAGAGCGACAAGAAATATAGGCCGGGCACGCAGTAAGCTTAACCATGTTGGAAGCCCAACAGAATATGACGGAATAGTTTACCACCCTCTTCAATTCGTAGAGGAGACAAGAAGCAGATAGGCGACGAAGGGAACCACCGGGGGCAAACTAATCTAAGGGGAACAACCTCGGAACGCCGGAGTGGAGAGGACGCGACCCATGGGGATGGGGCAAAGACGGAGGAGGAGATCGATGGTGGAGGAAAAAGAAATTGGAGATGTCGATCTTTGAGGACAAGGACCCTGACAATTGGTTAGTGTAAGCCAAGATGTACTTCAATTTTTATCGCCTGGAAGACAAAGATCGCGTCACGGTGGTAGTCGTGGCCATGGACGAACCAGCATTACACTGGTTTCACGCAGCGACTGATTTTGGGGTGGACCGATCGCAGGAACCTAATTTTGAAAGGAATTCCGACCCACACACGCAGGAAGCCTTCAAGAACAATGGTTGGCTCTAACCCAGTCGTGCACCATGGAGGAGTATCGCCGGAAATTCATTGAGCTCGCATTCCCACTAGAGAATGTTCCCGGAGACATTACGAGGGGACAGTTCATCAATGGGTTGAAGGAGGAGATTAAGGCAGAGTTGAGACTACTAGACTCGGATACCTTGGAGAGGTCCATGGAGATAGCTGGGAAGATTGAGGGAAGGAATAGGGTTAATGCCGTAAGAAGAGGATTTGCACCATGGAGAACAGGAAGTCCAAGACAGAGTGTGGGAGGGTCTAGTAGTAGAAGTGGAGGGGGACTCATATCCACTTATTCGCTGCCCCCTCAAAACGACCTAAGAAAAATGTGGACCAAACCTACCAAATCCTAGGGCTTTGTCAATAACAAGCTAGTCCTAGTCAAGCCTCAAAACCCGCAGGTGAGACAAGGAGACTGAACAAAGCCAAGTTGCAAGATCGAAGAGCCAAAGGATTGTGTTTTCGATGGGGCGTCGGCCACAGGTGTAAACGGAAGGAGTTGAGTGTCTTAATGGTGGCCGAAGAAATGGAGGGGGAAGAGGGTAGGTAGGAGGAAGATGAGGAGCTTGAGGAACCGGTGGAAGTTTCATTATGTTCCGTAGTAGGGTTGACTAACCCAAAAACCATGAAGTTGAAGGGGGCGATACATGGAGGGAGCGTAGTGGTTATGATGGACCCGGGTGCCACGCATAATTTCATATAAACATGGGTAGTAGAAGAAAGGAGGGTGCTAATAGAGAAAAAGGGAGAATTTAAGGTTCTTTGGGGAATGAGGAAACCGTGAGAGGAAGGGGAGTTTGTTGGGAAGTAAAAGTGGAATTACAAGGGGGAGTGACAATCGTGGAGGACTTTCTACCCTTGGGGTTAAAAAATGCCGACATTATCCTTAGGGTGTAATGGTTCGAGAAGTTGTGAGCGGTTACTACAAATTGGAAGACTCACATCATGCAATTTGAAATAGTCGGGACACCGGTTACATTAGTAGGAGATCCCACTTTGGAGAAGACCCAAATCACCCTAAAGGCCATGATCCGCACACTTTGCAAAAACAAAGGAGGAGTACTTGTGGAAGTGAATATGCTTAATGAAGAGGACCGAAGGATAGAGGAGAAGGAAATGCCAGAGTTTGTGAAGAAAGTAATAAAAGAGTTTAGGGAGGTGTTTGAAATGCCCCACGGTTTGCCTCCTAACTGAGGGTGGGAACATGCCATTACTTTGAAGGAAGGGAGCAACCCGATGAGTGTGCGACCATATCGATATCCTCGAGCCCAAAAGGATGAGATCGAGAAATTGATCAAGGAAATGATGGATGTCGGGATCATTCGGCCCTCTACTAGCCCTTTTAGTAGCCCGATGTTATTGGTAAAAAAAGGACGGATCTTAGAGGTTTTGTGTTGATTATCGGGCCTTGAACAAGGAGACGCTGCAGGATAAATAGCCGATTCCGATTATCGACGAGCTCTTGGATGAGTTGCACGGGGCTACTTACTTTTTTAAATTGGATTTGAAGTTTGCTTATCATCAGATTCGAGTGAAACCCGTAGATACTCACAAAACGGCTTTTAGGACCCATGAGGGGCATTACGAGCTCTTAAGAAAGTTTGTATTGGTATTTTTTTTATGATATTTTGATCTATAGCAGGAACGCGAAAGTACATGAGCAGCATGTGCGGTTGGTACTTGATAAGTTAGCCACCAATTATATGTAAACTTCAAGAAGTGCGAGTTTGGGAGGAATGAGGTGGCCTACCTCGGGCATGTGATTTTGGAGAAAGGGGTAGCCATGGATGAGGAGAAGGTGGAAGCGATCTTGAAGTGGAATGAGCAAAGGAATTTGAGGGAGCTACGCGGGTTCCTTGGATTGACGGGTTATTATTGCAAATTTGTGCTCAACTATGCTCAAATTGCGGGCCCACTTACGACCCAATTGAAGAAAGATTGCTTTGGGTGGACTAAAGCCGCAACTTGCGCATTCGAAGCTCTCAAGCGAACCATGAAGACAACTCTGGTGCTTGCCATGCCCTACTTTGCCAAGGAATTTGTGGTGGAAACGGATGCTTCGGGATTTGGACTTGGAGCGGTGATGATGCAAGGAGGAAGACCAATAGCTTATTTTAGAAAATAGTTAGAGGCAAAAGCAAGAGAGAAATCCATTTATGAGAAAGATATGGCAATTTGTCTCGCGATCTTGAAATGGAAGCCCTACCTCTTCGAGCGACACTTTGAGGTTAGAACTGATCAACAAAGTTTGAGATACATCACGTAACAACGAGAGGTTGGAGGAGAGTATCAAAAATGGATGAGAAAAATATTAGGGTTCGATTTTGAGGCACAATATCGCCCGAGGCCTCAAATCCGGTTGTCGATGCACTATCACGCAAGGATCACTGCACGACTCAATTAAGCAAAGAAGCCTAATGGGTTTGCTGCAACCACTACCGATTTCGGAGGCCATTTGGAAAGACATATCTATGGATTTCATGGAAGGTCTTTCAATATTCAAGGGGCTAGATCGGTTTTGGTAGTGGTGGATCGATTGTCGAAGTATAGCCATTTTGTTGGATTAAGGCAGTCGTACACCGCCCTCCGGATGGCGGATGTTTTTACTCGCAAAATTGTGCGGCTACACGGAATCCTAGAAACCATTGTGACAGACCGCGATTGGATTTTTATGAGTATATTTTGGCGAGAGTTGTTCAGATTACAAGGCACCTAATTGAAGCGCAACATCGCCTATCACTCTCAATTCGATGGGACCGAGGTGGTAAATAAAGGCATGGAGGCTTATTTCCGGTGCTTCAGCGTTGGCCAACTCTGACGGTGGGAAGAGTGGTTACATTGGGCTGAATATGCATATAATACGTCCTCTCACACCTCCACAAAGTTCACCCCATTCAAGGTGGTTTACGGTCGAGACCTGCCTAAACTGTGGCGAGTGGGGAACACGGTGAGCAAGGTGGAAGAACAGCTTCAGGAACACGATGCAATACGGGAGGAATTAAGGATAAACGTGTTACGGGCTAAGCAGGTTATGAAAATAAACGTACATAGGAAGAGAAGGGACGAACAATTCAAGGTCGGGGATGAGGTATTTCTTAAGCTGCAACCTTACCGGCAAAAGTCCTAGGCCAGGAGACCTAACGAAAAACCAAGTGCTCGTTTTTATGGTCCGTATAAGGTGATTGAAAGGGTGGGTAACGTGGCCTATCGTTTAGAGTTTCCACCCTCTTGTCATATTCACCCCGTGTTGGAAACTACGGTTAATCCCATCGTACCAAAGCAATTAACAGCAAACATGGAATTAGTAATGGAACCCGAGGCATTATTGGAGTCCCGAAAAACACCCATAGAGATACAAGTCTTGATTAAATGGAAGGACCTCTCGGAGTTTGAGGCCACTTGGGAAGATGCTTGGATGATAGTGGAGCGTTTCCCGACTTTCCACCTTGAGGACAAGGTCATTGTAATAGACCCATCAACCGGTCAGCCCATACGAGTTTACAACCGTAGGACTCCAGGGCACCAAGACAAGGGAGACTGGACAGCAAGCTGAAAAAGGACCGAGGGCAAAGAAACAAACAACTGAAGGGCAGCAAGAAGACTTAAGTGGAATAGAAAAGGGAAGACCTTGAGAAACAGCAAACTTTTGAGGAACACCAATTCAGGAAAGAAGTTAAGAGCCAAAAAGGAGATTACACCAAATAGACAAATCTAGTTTCAAGGCTCACTTTTGTAAACATTAATAGTCAATTTAGAACATTAAGATGAGATTATAATATTATAAGAGGGGGATTGTAGGGGGGCATCTAGACATTGAGCTAAACACTGTAAGATTAGTAGCCTCAAGCAGCGACAAGAGTGTAATAGCCTCAAGCTATCTATCTTTTGCTGTAATTTGTATAACAATCTTTTGCAGACGTTGTACGGAACTCCTATACATTAGTCGTATATTGTTGCTTAATTCGTGAACTAGTGTGTCTTGCCTTGATAGGTTAAACTGATTGCAGGAGACCCTATTCCGGTGGAGTCCCGACCGGTCTGTGCTAGAGCATGTGATATCTTTGTTTTTCCTTTCTTTGTTTTGATAGGTAATAGCTTCAGGATAACACATCCTATAACTTCAGATAATAAGTTCACAAGTCAGAGTACTAATGCAAATTTAAACAATATACATCTAGCAGAAGGAAAGAATAATTATTTACATTCTTAGCCTCTTAGGTCAGATGACTGATTCCAGGACTCTCATTAATAGGACCTTTAAGGATTTCACAACATCAAGTAAACAAATATTTTTTTTTTTTTAAATGGCAACTTCAGCATATTTCTGGTAAAATGCTTTATCTACAAAGCAGTAACATTGACATCAGTACTTCATCAAACAAAAAACCCTTTTTGGTAAATGATCCATGTACACTGAAACTTTTAGGCAAACCACATTAATAAAATGCTCATACATCAATACTTCAAGAAATCATAAACTTTTAGGCAAGAGATACCTTTACAAAAAACATTTAGCAATTTAAATATTATGATAACTAATAAATAGTGCTTACAGGATATCGAGAATGCAATGGTATCTCTATCTTGTACTCTAGCACAATCTCCTGCCCTGCTGAATTATTCAAGGCTGCATCTAAGTGAATTTCAACAATTGATTGATTGGACAAAAATGATGGCAATTCCAAATTTGTATCTCCAAAAACAGAAGCATCCTTGAAGGCTGCAACAAAGCACTTGGAGTCATCATCATGAAAGAAGATGGATAATTATGAAGCACACATTTCAAAAACATATATAAGAAGCACCTCCACGATGAAGAAGATGTTGGAGCTCAAAAGGATCAGCAAAAACCCCAGATGGTAGTCTTTCAATGATTATGACCTCACATATCTGTGTGGAAAAGTCAGCAGTCAGACCTGGCTCAATTTTTAATCTGATGGATGAAGACAGACGGCGATGAGAACCTTCTCCAATCAGACGGCGCTCTAAGTTCAAAAGTTTAATAAATGATGGATTAGAACCAACAAGAATCTTCTGCTCCAAATACTCTAAAAAATTTGAATCAGTGAAGCTGTCATACTCTCCGGAAAATGACTCAAGAGCATATCTTGCAAAACAAGGTAAGGAACCAGTGCTTTGCTTTGGAGAGTTACCACTATAGTTATTAAGACTTTCCTGGAAAAAATGACAAGAGGAGCAGATGAAGAAAATTCATCGTGAAAAACACAAATAGAACATTCAATATCCTAGTCCAGCTAAGGGAATAAACAAGAGATTTTTAACATATCTGTTCGTAGCTGCAATTTCAATGACAAAACTTAAAAGAGGTAATAACAGATCTTCTGAAAATCAATAAAATTAAACTAACGCGTCATCATGCCATCTCAAAATTTTATTTATGTCTCAACACCTAAAAGGGTTTATGCTAAACAGGAATAGAAACGATTATTGTTCAGAAAACAAAGAAATAACCACTCCTTCACACAATAACAAAAAGAGAGGTTTAGTGAAGAATTAGTCAAAACTCAGTAAACACTCAGTTTAACAAGTGTACCAAATCACTAATATCCTCTGTAATTCTATTTACATTTATTTAAAGATGGTCATACCTAATAGAACCAAAATGAAGCCAACAACTTCACTCTGGTCCGCAGTCAAGCTTACCCCCACCCCACCAAACACACACAATAACAACAATGAGTTTGCACCATACTTCAAAGCAAATCCATGACAACAATTCCAGCAAAAACCTTCGAAAATCACATAGGGACCTGACATGCCATAAGACAAAAACCACCTAAGAGCTGGGGTATCAGGTCTGCCAGCAAGAATTCACAACTATATCCTTCATAATATTCATACTCGGCACGAAGATTCGGGTGATTAACATCTCGATCCTATAAAGAACAGACAGACAAAACATCTATCAGTCTCCATCAAGAACCTAAAAAAATCCAAGCCTTATAAAAGAACGAACAAATGAAACGTCTATCAGTCTCAACCAACAGCCTCAACAGAAGCTTAAACATACTAATGTTTTCTAATCTCATACAAAACTCGAAAGCAAAATCCACAACCCATAAACGAAGGAAGTGCTTCAGAAAATTTCCTAACCCCATCTACCACCAATGAGTAAACATCCCAACAAGCAGTACCACAAAATATTGATCCCAATTACGAAACGAAGATGTTCATATGTAAGCAGCCTCACCCTACAAAACGAACTAGTGGTATTCGAGACGTCGTTTCCCAGGGAACCTCAACATTATGCTCAGCCTGCCTATGATACAAGACCAAGATCTAATAATACTATACAACTTCATAGGGTAACCCTAAGTATTTCATCAACATTGTGAGAGCTACATTGCATAATCCACAGTTCCACAACATTCCAATTATAACAATTTCACATAACTCAATTCAGTTAAATAATGAAGCTTGCATCACAAGATTGTAATTTTGACAATTTAGAGAACAAAGAAGCAAGAAATAGGGATATTAGAAAAGAGATAATGACAAGTTTGGGGATAACTGACCTGATAAGAAGCAGATGTAGAGCACGTCATGAAATGAAGGATTGTTGTCGCCATTAGAATGGGTATTCGAGATTCGGAAAGTTTGAATACCATTTTGACGCAGAATTGAGTGTTGCTTTGTTGGGTTAGACAGACCAGATCATGAAGGGGGAGGAAGGATGTGAGTTAAGAGGTGTGGAGATATTATGGATACTACGTCACTACCTTCAGAGCATTCCCAACAAAATTATTTCCTCACATTCTCGCTCTATCCACTTTCTTACTACGTCTGCTTCACTTTACTTGTGAACATTTTTTGTGAGGAAATTTCCAACCTATTCACGAGAAAAATAATAATAATAATAATAATTAAGTGGACTATAATTTCATCATCATACTCTCTCTATTCACCATTTTATTTCACGCGATAATTGAGTGGTCAGAGTCTGCTTTTCTATTAGCTAGGTGATTGGATTGATTTCATTACGAAAATGGTTGTATTTCTTGTACTGTTCTAATAATTTGGTTTTATAATGTTTTAGAGCAACTTGTGTTTTATTTCTTAAACTATTTTCAATTTATGGATAGCAATTTCGATTATGTTAAAAAAATACACTAAATACATAATAAATACATCATAATTACATAGTAAGTAAATTATAAGTTAAATTATTAGATAATGTCCACTAATTACATATTAAATAAACTGTAATTTATAGCAATTAGATAATGTCAAGTAATTACAAACTAAGCAACCATCATTTATATTAATTAAATGATTCTTAGTTAACATTTGATAATATTTATGATAATTAAGTGTGAAAATTCATTAATATACATAGTAATATAGGATACATAAATAAAAAAAATATAAATTAGATATTATAGGATAAATAAATAGAAAAGAGAAAATATAGTGAGGTATAGAAAAAAGTAGGAGAGTCGGTGAGGAAATGTACCATGAGCATTTAACACATGCCATCCCCTATTCCCCTTGCCCTAACTAAAGTTGTACACTAAATCAAGTTACTCATATGTAGGGGTAATGATTTGGGTTGTCGGTACGGGTTCGGTTCGATACTAACGGATTCGGTACTATTGAGTTGGGTTGAAACAAGTTGTTAATTATAATTGGATTGGTTCGGTTCGATTTCTGGTTAATAATCGGATCAGGTTCAATCGGTTATTTACTAAATTGGTTTGATTCGGATTCGATTCAGGTTTGAATGGTTCGTGTTTAAAGGTGTTAAGACAGTTTATTTCGGGTTTGACTCAACTTTGGGCTAAGTCCAATTTGGACGGGTTAAAACAGTTTATATCGGACCATATTGAGACAATTCAATTTGATTCATGATTATTTTATGATTATGTTGTAAATGCATTTTACAAGTTAACTTAAGTTTATAATTCGTTAGTTTCTATTATGCACTTGTCAATTATTTGACAATAACCAGTGTTGTTAACATCATGATTTTATTTTGAGACGATAGGCTTGGTAGGACCTAATACGATCATACATGATAGCGTATTTGAATTTATAACTCTCACCTTATCAACAATAGCCTATTTTTTATTATTGTATAAAAGACAATTTATAAAACTATAAATTGTTAAAAAATCTTAATTATCAACTTATTGGAAACCAATACAAATAAAGTATAAATGTATACATTTGTTATTTCGATTGACTTTTCAATCGTCATATTGAAAAATCATAATCTTATTCAAATGGAATTCAGGTCAATTCCATTATAATCATCTTGTTGCTGTTGAGCCAGAAACTCCAAGAATTGCTTGTACTGTTCAATGGAGACTTGCGTTTTGTCTGGAGTTGATTCCTCAGCATGAGAAAGAGCAGCAAATCTGTTTTCTCTGGAAGCCTTAAAGCCAGAAGGAAATCCATGCAGCTTGAAGCATCTGTCAATACTAAGGCCAGGTATCTGACAATGAGTACAAAAATAATGAGAGCCAGGTGGTTTGGATTGTTTCTTAAGAACCATAATAGTTCCTGAATTTGGCATATAGGGATTGAAGTTTGTAGAGCAGTTGTTCTGATTATTTGAGTAAGATTGATTATGTCCTCTCTTATGCTCCTGATATCTTCTCCTTTCAGCAGTAAACGCCATAGAGTCAGGATGATTTGTCAAGTGTGACAGCTCTCTGTGTCTTACTTCTTGTGCAAAGATTCTGTAAACTTCTGCCACTTTATGTAATGCCTACAACATCAGTATATTACCACGAATAGTAGCATACTGCACAGTGAGCTTCATCATGAATTGCATCACCTTTTTCTCCGGTTCTCTTTGAATAATCCTTTTAGACAGATTGCATGTACAATTGTTGCATGTACATGATGGAAGAGGATGTGCCTCTTCCACCTCATCCCAAAGAGATTTGATATCAGTGAAAATTTCAGAAACCGATTTCTCACCTTGAGTGATATCAACCAATTATTGTTCAAGAGAGTATACCTGTGCCAAAGAAGCAAATCCAAACCTCTCTTCCAAATCGGTCCATATAGCTTTAGCACTTTTCAAAAACATCACACTCTTGGCAATCACATCATTTAGATTGAACAAAATTAAGAAACATATCAGATCATTGCACCTGTCCCAAGCTTTGTACTCTGCAGAGTTTGTTTCGTCTGGTTTGCTGATTGTTCCATCAAGGAAGCCTAGTTTATTATTTGCAGAGAGAGTCAAGAGCATGGACCTCTTCCATCCAGTAAAGCCATCTCCATTGAACTTGTGAGGAACAAGCTGGACAGTGTTAGCATCTGAAGGATGAATGTCGTAGATGCTCGAAGGGTCTTGATTTAAAGGCAACGTTGGAGCTCTAAACACTTCATGATTTGAACTAGCCATAGTTCAACAAATTCAGAAAGCAAATGCTAAACGAATTCAACAATCAGAACTAGAATAATCGATTTTCTGAGAAGAAATTGTGCGAATTTCTGGAAAATTAGACGTGTTTCTGAAAGAAAAGTTGAGCGAATTCAGAGAAAAACTAGAGATTGCATGATCTCTGCTCTGATACCATGATGAAAATCAGAGGAAGCTTGATAAATTTGCTGAAAACACTGAGCACATTGGAGAAGAACAGAAAGGGTTCGAAAGTAAAACCAGAGAAAATTATCAGCAGCATCCTATTACATCCTTTTCCATATATACATGACTGAGTAATGTATGAAAGGCTAAAAATAATAATAACAGATTCTCCTGATTTTCATCAATTTGTTATAACTAACTTTTACATTAAAGGATATGCTTAGAACTAACTATATTCCAACAGAGATTGCTGGAATGATGAACAAAGGTGTAAGGTGAAATAGCGCTAGGTTAAGCGTACCAATATCTTAGATTCTATGTGCATTTCATCTTTGATATTAATTGTTTTCCAGAACAAATGATATGAACATAGAGTTGCCAGGTACATTAATGGGGAAGAATGGAGACTTAAGAGCATATTCATATTTGACTAATGTCCAACCATCTGCTCCTAAGGTTACAAATTACAAGAGCCAAGTGTTTTTTCTTTTTTGGGTGTGTTTTTGTTCATTCAAGCCCCTTGAATTTCTTATAAGAAAAAGCCAATCTCCAAATCTGCCGAGTTTTAAGTACATTCCACAACCTAGTCGGAAGTTTTTTTGACAGCAGTCACATTCGGGCTTGATCGAATGACCTGTAATCGGAGTAACAGCAACAGACACCCACCTCTTGGTTGCTGCTCGACCAAGGGTGCTACAAGAAACAGAACCAAAGCATGAAACTCGTAGACTATGTACCATAATGTAGTTAAGTAAACCAAGCAACCGTATACAGTTTTCAACTGCAGATTTTTACATAGCTGTTCTTTTCACCAATGAAATTTCCCTTGGATCACCACCCATCTCTTCGAAAACAATCAGAAGATTATCACTTGGTCTCAACCATGAGCGTGGAACATGGTACCTAAAATATGAATTATATTTGTCACAAGGAATGAAATCATTGAAATGTTAGGTAATAAATATAAAGAGAAAAGGGTAGTTTCTTTACCATCTTTGTGAGGGATTTCCACATTCTCCTTGGCATTTAGTCTCGTAGAAAGTTCCAGCATAGTTGCAGTGCCTACATTTTCCCCTCGCTATGTTTTCTGGCCAATGACGACCTATGCTTTCACCATTAATCCACATTTGCCCCTTTCCCATGCTGCTCATATCTAAAGCCAATGGATCATTTCCTGCTGGTGCGTTAAAAGTAGTCTGAAAATGTGGAGCGGAAGTCAGATATCACCCTTTGTAAGAATAATATTTTGTTTTCCTTCATACCATGCAGAGAAAAAAAATTGCAATTTTTAAACGGAGCTTAGAGAGGATATCTTCACCTTATACCATGTCAATGGCTGTCGTTGAGCCACTGATAATTGTTCCCATTCCACAGAAGAACTGCCACTGATAGTATGCAAACCGAGATTTTCACCCCTCATTCCAACCTGCAAACAGAAGTGCTGGTTTTAAACAAATCTTACTGAAAATAAATTATATCATGAGAAAATGAGTGTTTTGCTTAGCTTTATATCAAGATGTTGTACACTATCAAAAGATTCAAAACAGACCTTGTAAGACCACTTCGACCTTGTCAAATCCCATGTTCCTTCGCGCAGACCTGTCAATGTAACTGGTCCAAGAACTCCTTGTTTATACCTCTCAAAGTGTGCACCAACATTCTGAATAATTCCAACAAAATCATAAAACAAGAAGGAAAGATGGTAAGGCTGTAAGTGGTTTTTGGCTAGAATAAAATTATATTGAAAAAGAAACTAACCGCAAGTCCAACTGCAGCACTGAGTAAGGAAATCCTGTTAATTCCAGGCCTTAACTGCACCTTCTGGCTAAATGTCAGCTGTGGTTTCTCCAATGAGCCATAAGCAGTGCCTGGAAATCATAGGCATCTCCAAGTTTAACTTAAAAAAGAAAAAAGAAACACAACTTGGAGATAATTGGCATACTATCTTTCTGTACCTTGAAATTGGCCATTGACAAACACATGTAAAGTATGTCCTGCAGACATAACTGTGAGAACGGGTTCTTCTGTGCTTTTTACGGTCACACTGGAAAATGCAAAGAGAATTGTAGGTGAACAAAAAATATCATGAAAAATTAGAAGAAAAAGTGGAAATTATCATGTGGGGTTAGCTGACGTACTCAGTCATGTACCACAAGTAGTCAGAGTTATCTCTAGTCACATTCAATTGTTCAAACAGGCCAGATCCTGAAAAAGTACTGTCAGTATCATCTGATGGAGTTTCATCAGTGTATGATTTCCAGGAGAAACCACCAATAGGAGTCATCTTTCCATGGTAGCGTGGAGCTGAAACCTGTAGAGAGATTAATAGAAGCAAGTTAGCATAAACTTGACAGCAAAGCCAAGCTTTTCAAGGTTTATAATAGTTCATCGCAAAGTTGTTCATTTCTGTTATAAACTAGGAGTTTCTTCTATTAATCCGAATGCTTAACATAAGATTAAAATACAAACATTTGAAAGCCAAATTTATCTTGGAGATCTGAGGATTAGGAAAATTAAATGAATTTGATTTGTTTACTTACCCTTGCAGTGTTGTAAACTTCTTTCTTGCAATCAGGAAGAATGCTAATGGACCATGGAGGTAGTTCATACTGTGAGCCACTGAAGGTGACTTTAATGCTCGAATGAGGATCATAGTTTGCCAAGAAGGCTGCACAACTCCCTGAATTTGAACTGTAGACGTGAGCCTGCAGAAGTTATTTTCAATCAAATTAGCTGTTACAAGAAAAATTATTCTGCTCCAATCAACTACAAGAAAAAGGAAGTACTGGAAAATCTGACTACCTCTTGGTCATTTCCAAGCTTGGTCACTCTTGCATCTGCAGAAACCAAGGCAGGCTCACACATTTTGATGGCTTTGTGCAGATTTTGCAGGTGAGTGTATTTTGGTTCTCTTGGTAATCCTGTACAAAAGTTAAGCATAAACTTTTTTTCTATGAAATATAGCTACTTGATCGGATAATTCTGTTATAATGCCAAAACTGGATAATTCTGTTATAATGTCAAAACTATTATACCATATTCATCAAGTGGAGCATCATAGTCATAGCTCGTAGTAACAAATCGGCCAGCAGTGTTTCCAAAGTTTGTTCCTCCATGAAACTACAAACAACAGAAGAAACATAATCCAAAGTGGTAAGCATTTGTGAGTTTTTGTGCTGGCTACATTTATGTTGATGATTGGTAGTCACATAGAACTTAAGATCTTACCATATAATAGTTAACAAATGAACCACCATTTTGAATGAATCTTGCCACTGAAAAGGCAACATCTTCTGCTGGTCTGTAAGGAACTGGTCCTCCGAATTTGGTGTACCTAGAGGAATAACGGAAGTAACACTTTTCTGACTAAGATCTAACGAAGTACAAACTCGAACACGATAGAAGGCGATGTATGAGTGAGTATGACATACCAGCCAGTCCAATTCTCAGTCCACATCTTGGGTTTGGACTTGGAGTTGGGGACAAAATTTTCACAGTAGAAACCGTTGCAGGTGTTAATCTGCCATAGTCAGATAACACAAGTTGTTGAGCAGATCAATATCTTGGGGTGCAACTCAGTCAAGGACTATGATGTTAGGTAAAAGCAGTACCAAATGGAAGCATTGGAACAACAGAAAGTTTACTAGTCAGGAAGTACAAATGACTACGAAGAAAACGTGGGGGCAAACATGATGAGCAATGATGAAACAACTTAAGATCAGACTTGAAAGTTTATGAGTCCAATTCTTGGGTTAATTTCAGATACTTCGGGTACAATAAGTGGGGTACTTCAAAATTTTCTTGACTACACCATGCCTTAGGTCAGTAAATGATCTAGTAAAAATGTAAAAGTTTCCATTAGAAGCAAAAGTAAAGCAAGGAGTCATGGTCATACACTTTGGGGAATGAAAAAAACAGCAAGGAATATTCACTTACAATATCACCAGGTGCATCATCTTGCTTGCACATGATCCAAGGTACCCCAGCATTGAGACCCTCAGCCATTTGGGCTGTCCATTTGGTGTAAGCTTTACCAGGAGCACCTATTTCCCATTCTACTGGTCCATACTCATTTTCTATCTGTTGCATTGTGAAAATTAACATGTATGTAACTCAGAACATTTTCAATGGTTCAATTCACCAAAGAAAATATTAGCATCATGCAGTGACAGAAAAGACTATTCAATCTTTTACTTTTGTACGAGGTATGTCAATAATGTTACATCAAATCACTATTGTACATGACTAAGTTTAACAATAAACTAATACTCCCTCCGTCCCTTTAATCCTTTATATATGCTTTATTTTTATTTATATAGTTAAAAGTTTAAAAAGTTTGACCATAAATTATCATTATATTATAAGAAATAATATATTCAAGCGATTTCTTATTGGATGGATTTCATTGTAAATTTTTGTCTTATGAATTTTGGAGATAAAAACGTTTTAAGTCGTGTTTTAGAGGAGGTAGTCATGACCGGAAAATTTTGTCTCATTAGCACTCAGATATGACACACGCTAATATGCCATGATAGACTAATCCTGTATTTTACGAGACTAGTAAATAAATTATTTGCATGACATAGTGTAATGATAGACTATTAAGAATCATTAGAATTTTGACTTCCTTGACATGATGTGATGCCCCCTCAAAAGACAGTTTACTGTTTACCAAGATACGAACTCCAAAATAATCACGAGTCCAATTTCCAAACCTGAGACAATATAATTGGACCTCCTTGCCAATGGAAAAACTTTTCTTCCTTCATCATGTTCACTATCTTTGCTGTAAATCCTTGCATTTTCTCCTTCATAGTAAAAAAGATTTCAAAAAGATAGAAAACATTTCAGCCACAAACATGCTAAGCTTTAGGGTCACAAAAGCTTAGGATAGAAGAAAAGATGATTGAGAGTACCCAAAGTGACAAAATTAAAAAGAAATGAGAAGAGCAAAAAAAAAAAAAAAAAACTAGTGACTCACTTTGAAAGGTCCATTGTCAGTTCTAAATTCAATTCCTGGCACATACTTGAGCCATACAGGAAAGCCCCTGAATATGAAAACAGGACAATATCCAAAAAAAAATTAACAAAAAGTATTCAAAATACTTTTTTATGCAAAGAGAGACGCAAGTAGCAAAGCTAAAACGATATTTTACATAGGTTTTGAATATCACGTTCAACACATTAACCAATAGTATTGAAATATACGAGTAAAAAAAGTTGTTGAGTGATTATTAGACAAAAGTAAAGTTCCAGGCACTTATTTCTGAACACTAATATGTGTCATTAAATACCACCAACTAATCCGATTTGATAACTGTCCATTCATTGGTATTTAATTATTTATGAGTGTACCTAAGTCAAGTGTCCTTCACTTTTGTACAATTGACAAAAAAAAAAAGAGAGAAGGTCGGTTTGGTTAGGGACTTTTTCTTGTAAATGCCAATCCTGGAATACCAAATCTGGCTTACCCAAAGTTCCACTCAGCACAAACAAAGGGTCCAATTCTGAGGTGAACGTAAAGTCCAGCTTGTTGTATAAGCTTTATGAACTTTACCAAATCATATCTTCCTTCAAAATTAAACTGCATAACCAAACCATAACAGTTAATAAAGTGTATTTTTAAAACAAATGTTAAACCCAAAATGTTCAAGAAACTATGGCTCAAAAATAAATAAATAAAAAATACTCTATTCGTCTCATTTTAATTGTTATATTGTTTATATATATATATACTTTTTTTTAGAAAATTTTGACTATAAATTCTAATTATATTATAATAAATAATATAATCAAGTAGAACTATGTTAGATGATGTAAATTTTTAAAAGTCAAATGTAACAAACAAAATAAAATAAAAAACGTAATAGATAACAATAAAAAAAAAAAAGGTAAGAACTTGGAGTACCTTGCCAGGTGAAGGCTCATGGCCATTCCAGAAAACATAAGTTTGAATCACATCCAATCCATTATCTTTAGCTTTTTGTATAAGATCAGGCCACATCTACAATTATCAAGCAACCAATTACTTAACATAATCTATTCGCATGCTCTTATTTTCTCGACATGCATATCACCCGTACAAACTTATTACCGATACTCTCCCCATAATACCCTTAATGAGACAACTTAACTTGTCGAATACACGACGAGTAACAGTGCATATCTCGGAAGATAAATCGAACAACCCTTAAGACACGAGGAGTAACAGTGCATATCTCGGAAGATAAATCGAACAACCCTTAAGACAGTAAATAAGAAGGCGAGTAAATGACTTCACCTCAGGGGTGCTCCTAGGGTAGTGAATGGACCCAGAGAGGAGAATCCTCCTTTGTTTATTGATAGTAATGGCTTTGTTATCATACCATACATTGCCACAAACAGGAGAAATTATTGACAAACTTATGAAAGCCAACATAAATAACATTATCATATCGTTGAACCCCAACATTCTTATCTTTTTCATTGAAATTATAGTGTCTTTGGGAAATTGAACAAGTATAATGAAGGGTTGTTTGGGTTTGGAGGAGAGAGGAGAAATGGGGGGGAGTTGAGTTGATGGTTTAGTTTGGAAATGTTGCGAATTGAGAGGGCGAAGTTGCTGAATTTAAGCATACTTTTGTGGGACCATTTCGGGTTTTAATTCTCTGACACGGAAAGTTTCTTATTTTTATACTAAAGTTTCATCCAAACAAGGAATTATGAGTTTTTTTTTTTTTTTTTTTGGATATTTTGAGCAAACAGAATTTATGGGGGAAGTGGAAAATAGGAATAAGATAAGATTCAACTAATTTTGAATGAAGGCGCACAATTTGGCATAGGATTTTATTACTATTTTGTTGAGTAGCTGAGTCACATTTTGGATTCCACAAGTTTCTCTAATCTTCGTATAATGATATATTATATACTTTCTTTTGAGTATTAATAGATTTTTAGGTTGGGTTATTTTTGAATTTTGGTTGGCAAAGTGTAGAACAATGCTAATTTTAAAATCTTAAGATTTTTAGGGTATTATTATCCAATGGGAGAATTTTTTTTTTTTAATCCCCTATTGCTTATCTACATTATATTAGAAGGTATTCTCTTTGGGTTTTTTCCTTTCCATTTTCCTATTAGAAAATTTTAAAATGTTGTTATCATTTGAAATCCTTCTATTTTGGTTTAATACTGTAGTTGAGTAGAAAAGCTTTTTTTAAAATTATTTAATACTATGGATTTTAGAAATTCCACTCCTTAACGTTCAATCCACTTGCTTCATTTTTTTAATAGACTCTTATCTTATTTTTAGATTAATTTAAATTATTTTTATAACTAATGATATTTTAATATTGTCTTGATATCTTTCATCGTCTTGGCCAAAAGGATTTTTGCCATCTTTATCAAGAGGTTCCTCATTATCCTCCTTCCACATTCATATATGAGAGAGTCTTGAAGAGAGAAAATTTAATGATCGAGCATCCTCACATTGATCATGCTTTAATAACAACAAAAAGATTATAATACTGCATGACAAATTAATATCCATCCACTATAAGGGCTATTAATATGCTCTAAGTGGATGAGGAAAAAACGTTTTAATGAAATCTACAAACCTGAATTCTTTTCAGAGATTAGGGGGACCCAATTCTATATCCATCCACGAATTTTGGTCTTCCAAATGGCCAAAAATGCGAAATCATGGTCCTCTAATGTTTCAAATACATCCTTTGCTTTTCTTAGACCAATATTTGATTTTTGCATTTGTTTTTCTTTATTTTAACCACATTTTGACATTTATATACAAAATACATATTATTAATTACATTATTGTTGGCTAATTAAATATATATTTTCATAATATCCATTATCTATAATTTTTTCAAATGTATTTTAAAATCTATAAATGATCAAAGTTAGTATACAAACACTGTAAAAAATTTTAAATATTACATCTATTGAAAATATAGAGGAATTATGAAGAATTGCTACTACATCTACACGTGAGCAAGTTCTGATAAGAACATTTTACATTAAAGCTTTGTTCACTCCACCTTTATAATTTACTGTACTAATTTCACAATTTTGAAACCAATTTCCTCAAATGAACATCATCCCTATATATATATATATATATATATATATATATATATATATATATATATATATATATATATATATATATATATATATATATATATATATATATATATATATATATATATATATATATATATATATATATTATTATGGTTCTATATAAATTTTTAAACTTTACACATCATTTATTTGAAAATTTAAAAACAAAGGCATAATTTATTTGGAAATTTCAAATCATAAAAATATAACTAATACTTCATCCATTCTTTTTTTTTTCTTCCCATTTAGAACTCGGATCGGGAAGAAACCAAGACAATATTAAATATCACTAAAATTTTATAAAAAAAATTAAATTAATTTAAAAATAAAATAAGATTCTATTGAAAAAAATAATTCAAATGGGTTGAACATTAAGTAAATAGTGGAATTTGTAAAATCTATGTCATTAAACAATTAAAAAATCAACCAATGAGCGACATATTACACGGATAGTGATCCTAGCCAAACTTTTCCTTTTCCAACCAATCACAATATCAAACCAAAATAGAAGGATATCAAATAAGATTAACATTTTAAAATTTAATGATAGGAAAAAATGGGAAGAAAAAATACTTGAAATGTCAAAACTGTCTGGTCCATGGTAGAGACAGTGAAGGTCGTTGAATTACCAATACTCAAAGCCATCTATTGCGTCCAAGAATTAAAACTTAGAAGGCTCATTTCTGTCCCTTTTAATCCACTATAACGTTTCATTTCTATACTTTTTCGTGATTTAGATCATAAATCTAAAAGCTAAGCTTGAGAAAAAAATAAATTAGAAGTTAAGGTTACCCTATTTTGGGCTGTACATTTAAAGGGAAAAAACAATAGGTTGAGAATATGGCATATATATATATATATATATATATATATATATATATATATATATATATATATATATATATATATATTCGTGGTTCTTTAGAGTCAGCTTAGCTTGGAGGCATAGGCCATGTATTTCGTAAATTTACTGTTGATTCGAGGTGCAAACCACTTGTACGTACGCAGTAAGAATAGCATATAAAATACGTTAACCAAAGAGTTTACAATGTACAACAACAAGCTACAACAAGTTAAGCTGCAAGTTAAATTCACACTTTGAGGCTACTTCTTCAATTCGTGTAGATGATCTTGGAGTACTGCCCTTGTTCAATGAGATAGTCCACTAGCTAGCTAGCTATCTCCTTCAAACCGTTCACACCAAGCCTACTCCCAATCCCTCAATGCAAGCAAGCTAGCTAGCCGTTTCTCAATCTTGTCTTAGATTTATGCATGGCTAGATGAATAACATGCAACCTACATATTGTCTCTACTTACATGTACGTACTCTTTTGTTTCATGTCTACTACCTGTGTAGTTCAGACCACGTACTCAAGACGACGAGTCTATCGATCTTCTAAAACAAAATTACACTTCATCACCAAAATTCATTCACTCGTTGTATAGTTTTTTTTTTGAGGACTTCGTTATTCATACCTTATATAAATTATATCAGGATATTGAGATATCATATATACATATTATTATATCAAATATAGCTATTGTTATATCAGATATAGAAATACAAAAAAACTCATATTAAGAATAGATATTATGATCTCATATATAATAATAAAATTGCGGAAATACCCAGTGATATATTTTTATCAGGTATAAATTAGGAATTTCTCGTTTTTTTGTTGCCATACTCATTGATGTTTTTGATCGATAAGTCTTTATACGTCCATTTCTCAATTTCGTATTTGAGGTTATATTTTTTGTCCTATGTATTAGAATTGAGAAATTTCTAATTTATACCTGATATAAATATATATCAAGGGATATTTTCGTAAGTTTATTTCTATATCAGATATTTCTAATGTCTATATCAGATATAACAATAGTTATATATGATATAATAATAGTTATATCTGATAAAATAATAATTATAACTGAGATCTCAATATTCAGATATAATTTATATCAGATATAAATTAGGAAAGCCTCTATTAGAATTAAATAATAAGTTAGTTTATCTTCAAGATTGACAAATAAACAAGTTTGTTGACAAAAAGGAAGATCTTTGATGAAGTCATATCGTCAATAATGATTAATTTGAGTTAAGTATGACAACTAAATATCAACAATTTCGTCCAACCTTTGACTTATACGCCCATTATTACATTTGGTGCCCTATCAATCAATTAACAATGATATATATCTGCAAGTATTTGCATCACTATTCGAACGAAGTTGCTTTGAAATAATGTCAAACAATCCAACAACTCTTTGATGAAGTGAACTTGTAAAATAATGAAGGCCACTTGCTAGCACCACCGTCCACTGGCCAATACCCGACTTTTGCAGCTCACTACATTCAGTTCAAGAACTATAAACTGACAGTGATTTCTGATAAAACTTCAACTTGTAGTAAAAACTCATAGAGTTTAGTTCAGCTTTTCGCTAATATCATTATGTCTCCTAAGCTAGCAAATAATATGACATATTAACAAAACAAAGTTAGCACTAAACACAATCATTTTGCTATTTCCATATGTGAATAGTTCAATAATGATTTCCCTGCATCCGTGTATTTTTGTACGACTCTAACCTTTGAAGTTAGCTACCACATATACGAGACTATAATGTATGTAATAACTTGTCACATTCCTTAGCTTATATCCCACAATTTAAAATTAAATAACATGATGAAGAGGGTGAAAATAAATTGTTCTAAATAATATATATTCATTTTGTAATGATATTAAAATATAGAGTAGATCTTCATAGAGTTGTGATGGGCTTAAAGGAAACTGAAACAACTTCCTTTTTCATTGAAGTAAATGGATTTGTTCTTGTCAAAATTACTTATTTCCCTATGAAATGATGAAGATCAATCTACTCCATTAGACCTTTTCAAATGGATGGGGTCCGTTAAGGGACCATGACCGACTTGTTTGTAAAAGGGTCTAATCAATAATGGGTCTAATGGGTCGGTTACTTAAAGGGTCATGTTTTATTGGGTTTTAATGGGTCAAGTCGGGTCAATAATGGGCCTATGGTTTCCAAGACTTTTAAACATTGTCAGGTAATGAATTATTTTCACTTACCGATAGTCCACTACCAAAGATTGGAGGTGGTACATGTAAACTATCATACTCTATATATAAAAACTATATTATCTTTGGACGGCCCAGCCCGACTCGGCGCGTTATATATCTCATTTGGCCCGGCCCGACCCTACCCGCTTTGGATCTTCTTTGACCCGACTCAGCCTTACCCGTTTTGCTTGTAACCCATCCCGGCCCTGACCCGACCTAATGCACAGGTCTATACTCCATCCTCCTGACTGGCAAATCAAAGTTGATCATATCTACCGGGAAGATTGGTTAGCCAACCAAGGAGTCACAAGCTCGACCGATTTCGCACTTTTGGAAAGTGCTTCATCCGAGTTCAAACATATTATGGAGGAAGACACGGGGGTTGTTTCGTTTGCTAGACTCATTATTCCTCCTCGGACTCTCGTTCTTTATTTCAGTAGTTGTTAGTCCAAGCTTTCTTACTTGTTTGCTTTTGGTTTGCTTCTTCCGGCTTCAGCCTCTACTGAAAATAAAGAGTAGTATTATATACTATTCTTAAAGGAAAATAAAATGGCACTAGGATATACAACCATGTCGATCATTTGCTAGTTAGACCTCTAATTAATAGTGTATTACTGTTATCACCCTTATTCGAACCAGTTGAAAGGATTTCAACGTTGAAAATAAGGTGTACGTATTAAAACCGTCCATTTTGAAGTCCAACCACTGTTGGATCAGACGAGAGCGTATGTCTTTTTGTGTAATTTATGTCAATTATCCACATAATATAGTACACCGTTTACCTAACACTGCAAAATCTTAGCCAACTTATGTGATGCACCTGCGGTAAGTGGAGGGCATTTGCCAGTTCTTGCAAAAATGCCTCTAGTATCTACCATCCGTTGTTACGTACCAAACAAAAAGAGCAAAGGTTGAAATTTGCCAGTTCTTGCAAAAATGCCACTAGTATCTACCAGCACCCATCGTGAGATTTTAAAGGCCCTAGGCGTAATAATATTTATGGGCCTCTTCTGTCGGACGCGTAAAAATTTTCCTTATCTATTTTGGATAGTAAATACATGATTATATATAATATAATAATTTTATTTTATATTTCATCCCGGATGCTACTACATAAAAACCTACCATTATTATTATACATAATATCTACCTCCCAATTTACCTCCAAACCTGCACCGCCAACATTATTAACAACATCTTCTATACTTCTCTCCTTTTCTACTGCCTTCTGTCCAACATTCCTTACTTCACCATCCTCGTTATCCTCCTTCTCTTCCCCTCTTTGATCCTCTGCCTCGACTACCTTCAACAACCCATTATGGGGTTCAATCACTCTATCAGTTATATTCTTCATGACAAAAGCAATAATCTTTCTTGCTTCACTCAACTCCTTCAAATTTCCCCCCTCCTGCTTCCTCCCCCTCATCAGTGAAGCTTTTAGCCACACCCCCCAACCGAACCCATTCACAAGAGAATCTGATAAATCAGATACACAATCTTTCTCACTATGCCCCATAATTCCACACCCCAAACAAAAGAGAGGCACTCTTTCGTATTTTAGATCAATCTTAGCAATACTACCTTCTCTAGTTTTCAAGTTAACATACCTTGGCAAGGGTTTATGAACGTTTAGGTTTACTTTCACCCTCCATCTCTTGCTGATAGCGAGATCATCCCCTTCAATTTCTAGCAATTCCCCTAGCCTCGATCCTATAGTTTTGATATGTTCCTCCGATCGGCACGTAAAAGGTAAGTTTTCCGGCCTAACCCAAAACGGGAAATGGGTTAGAGAAACATCCGATGACTACTCATCACCCTTGATCGTATTAAGGATCAACTGCTCAAAACACCATGGTCGACCATGCAATACTTTCTACTTGTCTCTCCTATGGAAAAATTGAAATGCATACAGATTCGCTCCTATACGTACTCCTAACAATTACCTTCCCTTTCATCGCCCAAGATTGGGTAATCGTCCATTTAAACGCTTCAAAATTTGTCCCTCGATCTATCAGAAGCTTTCCAATCAACATTAAAGAAACCCTAGAAACATGTTTAGTCGATACAAGATTACCAACGTCAATAACCTTCGATTCCTCTACGCCAAGTTTTATATTTGATTATTGGGTGATCAAATCATCAGCCATGGCATCAAAATCCACCACCTAAATATATTTTTCATATTTAGAAGTTCTAACGTAATAGTCCATTTTTTAAAATTTGCATGGTTATGAAACATATTATTTATCTAGGTCGATTAGGGTTTTTCCTTACATGATTATATGTGTTATAACTTGTTAAAATGTGAATACTCTCTAGTGTCAACTACTGTATTTGATTAAAAATTTAAAGGATAGTATTTAAAATATAATATTAAATTTTGTTTATAATATTATTTATTTATCTTTCTTTTTTTATGTAAAAAGAGCCGTAAGAGGCAAGATAATAACAGATGTAGATAGAATTTAATCACACGTCTTGAAATCACCCTTCAAACCTTTAACCAATTAAACACCTAAACCAAAACCACGAGGATAGAGAAGTTAGCATTATTTATGTTATTCCTTGTTCTGTAATCAATTATTGTTAGGACAGACAGAAAGGGGGCCTAAAGAAACTACCTCTAACTAACCCATATCGAGTTGGCGAATCTAACCTTTAGGTAAAATGTCAAACTTTCATTTGCTTACTGGTGAGAAGCCATGTTATAGTTGTTAACAAACAAGGATTTTTACATGAAAAAAGACAGTCGTTTGGTTTTCATTTTTCATATTTTTTTTTGTTTTTTTTTTGTCATTTTTTTGGCATCATGAGGTTTTTTTATAATGTTAAAAAGTTAATAAAAGGGTGTTAAAATAACTTATTTATAATAACAATAAATTTAAGTATGTGATAATAATACTCTTAAATTGATGTACTAATGCAAGTGTTTCTTATAATGTTAAATAGTTAATAAAATAGTATAAAAAATGGCATATTTACTATTTTATAACAATAAACTTAAATTGGTGATTATAATACTAATAAATCAAATATTATAAATTTTGATTATTTTTAAAGTTGATAATCCTGATAAATTTATAAGATTTTAATATTCCATCCCCAACTATAATAATTTGTAGATGACCTTATTTTTAAATTTTCTCAATTATGATCTTTATTATAACAAATATATTACCAATTTTCTTAATAATATGAGTATTATAAAGAAGATCATTGATTTCAATAGCTGGTCAGTAGACAATTTCTTTGTTTTAGCTATATAAACCTTTTTTAAATTGAATTGAGATATCTTGTACTCATCTCGTTGGTTCTTTTTTTTATATAGTTTTTTTTTCATTTTTAATGTACAACGCAAAATTAAGGGTTTTTTATAAATAAAAAATTTAGAAAATTTCATAATCTCGAATTCAAAATTTGGAGGTCTCTCATTTAATCATTGCTCCTAAATAATAATATAGGATATTATCAAGTTTCTCGATTATTTCAATATTATGAATTAAGAAGATCATGGATTTCAATAATATATTTTATTTATAGATTTTTTTGGTTATAGCTCTGTAATCTAGGTTTTTCAAATTGAATTGAGATCTCTTATACTTATTTCATTGGGTTTGTGTGTGTGTATGTTATATTTGTAATTTTACTGTACATGGCAAAATAAGAGTTTTCTAACTTAAAAAATTAAAAAATTTCATAATCTTGGATTTAGAATTTGAAGGCCTCTAATAAACCATTGCTCCTAAATAATATTATAGTATTTCATAATTGCTCCACTTTGATAAAAATAATTTCATGAAAAATGATCAAATAAAACAAGTAAAATGGAATGGATGAAAATAACTAGTGTACGAGGGAGGATTGAAGGGGTTTCTAGAATTCTTCTATGAATAAAAATTTATAATATATTTTTATCCTTAAAAAAACCTTGTCATTTTTTTCATAATATAAACATTTGCGTCATATATACGATTAAATCAATAACTTAGCCTTAGCTAGCTAATTTCTAAAGAGTGAAAGTAATGCATTCTCATAAATAACAATCATGCGCGTGTACAGTATACCACTTTCAATCATTTGATTGTTTCTTAATTACAGAGTAATAGATGGTTGATTCCTCCATAAGAACATCACAACATAATGGTATGTGTCATGGACAATGAAATGAAATGAAATGATTAGAACTTCGAGCATATCCTACGATCTATATTATATTTTCCCGTAATATTATCCTATGTTTTATTACTATGAAGCTAAGTTATGAATAGCGAAGACAACTTTGATCATTACTGGCTGAAAAAGGGCCACAAATTTATTGAATTATTCTCTAGTTTTGTTCCTCACAATTCCAAAAATTATAGGGATAAGTTGGCCGTTGAAGGGCTACTTTATTTTTCATTTATTATACCGTTTAGATTTTGCTCGAATCACCCTTAAAAATTATAATTTTGCCCCTCTCTTTCTATCCAACTACATTACTCATCATTTTTTCATTTCCTTTGATGTCCACCGCCGAAACGAAATATCGCCGCCGCTTCTCGGAATGGCCAACAAGCTTTCGACGTCCAATACTTAGGTAACCACCGACGACTGCACCACCCACCATGAACAATCATCACTGCCGCGACTTCTTGGAATGGACAATGAGCCGTCTATGTCCAATTGTCAGGATTTTTCTTTTAAGCCCCAGGGCTGGTCTAATGAAGACAACCAACCCTCGAAAAAAAGTTAATTATTATTCCTTTTAGAAACAATCAATAACTAATAAATTAAAGAAGGAAAAAATCGTAATTTTTAGAGGTAGTTCGAGTAAAATCCGAGTGGTAATAACAAGTCCCTTTATCATATGCAACTAAGATCAAAAAATGTATATCACTAGCCGATGGATATATTCTCGACCACTTGGTTGTACTTGGTTGTGGCACATTAAAATCAAAATTATTGTTATTGCTTATTTCGAAAAAAATAGGTTCATTGAAATTGTCATTTGGAGTGTAACAAAAAAACACATAAACTTATTATTATATGTTTGTTTTGAATATTTCTGCCAAAAATTGTTAACTATGTGACAATTTAAGGTTAGGAATGTATAACAACTAGCTATACTTAATAAAGATCAGATTGGCAAACGTTACGTGAAGAAAGATTGAAATGCAAACGATACGACAAATTGGTGACGCAGAAAACCCTAATTGGAAAAAATCGTGGGGGCTTATTTAGGCCGCCATTTCACTATGTTAATGACTTACCCTCAATGAGTACATATTACAAGCGATATTCAATGTGAATATGGATATGAATAGAGTTAAAACAAGAGCTAGCTAGATATTTAGCATAAAGTAGTAGACTTGAGGTTGTAGTTGATCCCTTCTATTATTGCCCTTTTATAATGTGTTGTTTCCTTATTTTACTATTCAAACGTCAATCAAATGGGTAACCACTTCTTCCCTATTTCCATGCCAAACTTATCCATCTGTTGCAAATACACAACGCTTATCCTGCACTCATGGTGACCATTATACTACTGTCATATTATTAGGGAGCATGATAACCATCAAACTCCTTTATATAAATGTCCAGATTCAATGTATCTTCATAATATTATTTGAACACGTAGCTGGTAACCGTCATCCTTCAATGTCGCTTGAATAACTTCTCCCGATGCGTCGCTTGACCATGTGTCAAGCAGCAGAGATTCTACCCCAACATCGAAGAAAATATGTTCATTTTGATTGTGATTGGAGTAATATGAAAAAAGCACATAAATTTAGTCTAGAGGAGGTTCCTACTTTTATGTACATTCATGAAATGTAATATTTTATACATTGTAGCCAAAATAAAGTGGATAAGTTTGAGCTTAATCAATTGGCTTAAATTATCAAACATTCTTAGCCACTGGCCTATCAAGGAAAAGACGCATGTCAAACTTAAGAATCAATGCCTTGGGAAAATGAAAACGTAAAGAGGAGATTTGATGAAATTTATTGTTGGTTGTGGCCCAAATTTTGTGCTATACTTACTAGTGGTCCAAATATTTTTGAGCCCAACTAATGAAATTTTGGTCGAGGATCATGTTACAAGATTAAAAGAATAATCTAGCATGGTGAGGAAAATACTAGAAGATCCTAGTACGTGGGAAAGATGTAGCATAAGCATGATAAAGTATTATCATGCATTCTTGAAGCTTCTAGTTCCATCTTTGCCGACTTATTTCCACCGCCATGCATGTGTATAAATAGGATGTCATGCATGGTTTCATTTAAATCAATCCAAGAATCAGCCATCAAATACAAAACCTCAAACATTAAGTCTTCCTACTACCAAACACTAACTACTACTCTTATTATTCCACTATCCTAATCTATTTTACATACTCCTTTGTGTGTTTATGTTTATGAGAATCAAATTGTAATATTTATCACCCTAATTATTTAGGATCCTTCTTGTACTCTCATTCCTTTTAATATAGTGGAATTATTTTTCAAGTGCTCGGTTTGTGTCATTTTCTTAATAGCTCTTCTTTCCCTTTACACTTTGATAATTTCTCGATTAAATTACGTTTTCGCTAGCGCTCTTACCCTAACATTTATATTTCTTCACTCGTTGTCGATATATTAGGAATCATTGAAATGGAATATTATGCTATATCCAAATATTTGATGGGACTACTTTGTTGGCCTTGACCGGTTGGCCCCTAACTGTTTCTTTCAGCTATTACTAAAAGAAAGCACACAATACATATCCAAACTTATGGCTAGTTGGACAGACAATAGGCCCATCAATCATATAATATAAGGAATTGAAAATTTAGTTCAAAAGCGAATTTCTATAGTATTAACTATACCATTTTTTGGTAATGGCAAACTTTATTGTTTCTAATGGGTTATTATGCTTAGATGTTTGTAGAGCAAAGATTCAAGTTCCAAAGTAAGAGCCTAATGAAATTGTGGTGTACCAACCTAATCTAACTTATCCATCAAACACATGAAGCACCCAAGGAGGCATAGAAGCAAAACAATAATTTGAAGGAGAATTGAGGGAAGTTTCAATCTACCACAATGACTTGTTCCAATGACAGAATTGGCACTGGACCTTGAGTGAAGGCCAAGTTTCGTGGAGCAAGAGAAGCCATTTGCATGAATTTGCTCTTGGGTTGTTGTGAGCACAAGAGAGAATACTTGATTGGGTCAAACTAGGTTTTAAACATGCCTTGCATCACAATCTTTTTTTAAGGAGTTTTTATCTTGTAAATCTATCAACTAAGATCAATAACGTGATCTTTGCTTAATTCAAGGAAAATGATTTTTAGCTAAAAAGTTTTTACCTTTTTCCCCTTATTTTACTTCCATGCAAGCATGATGTGGCTTTAGATTTTTAATGTTTGATAAATGTAGCAAAGTACATATAGTTAGGTATCAACCATACTTTTGTGTACAATGGATCACCGAATATGTACTTGCTCCCTTACTTTGTGCAACATGGTGGATGAAGCCTTTCTAGGCCTTGTGTATTTCAAGCACTCATTCCTCACATTTCACTAGTGCATTTACTGACCAGTTTTAGAGCTTTTCAAAGAAAATATTTCAGAATCAGTTGTCACATTCATTAGAGCTAAACTGGTTCCAACCATCCTCTCTTATGTGAGCTAGCATTAAGTTGTAATATTTGAGAGCTTATTGTATAAATTTATACAATAGGAAGAGAGAGTGAGTTGTAGGATTTTGAGTGGAGTCTAAGAGTGAGTAGAGAGTGACTTATAGTTAAGTCAAGGGGTGAGAGAACAGAGAAAGAGAAAAGGGAACTTGTAGTTCAGTTTGGAACACGAGAGGAATTAAATCCTAATAGAGTTTATTAGGTCTAGCCAAATAGTGGTGTGAAAAATCCTAGAGTAAGGTTGTGGTTTTTCTCTAGAGATTGGCACAAGGGTTTTCACGTAAAAAATCCTAGTGTTCCTTTCTGCTTATTCCTTTTTGTTTCTCTGTTCTAGTTCTTTAATTTCGCAAATTCAAAAAATTCCCCATACTTACAATCCCCCCCACTTGTAAGTATCCATCTAAATAACAATGTTGTGTTATTAAACTTAGTATTTAATTACAGAAACTTAATGACTTTTAATATATCTGCAAATGCGAATTGAATGGATTTAGTGACTTGAATTGTATTATTAACTTGAATAGCATTGGAAAATTTGTTTCCATGTTGTTGGCATTGTGGTTAGGTTATGTTATTTGTTGTTATGTTGGTGGTGTGGAGCTCTTATAGAAAGGGGTAGTTTGGTTAAATATGAAAGTGTAGAAGTGGGGCCTATTTTGGCAAGTATTGATACCACTTTAATAAGTTTGTTAATATGATATTTGATTTGTGTGATTTTAACAAAGTAGAGACGAATTAAAGTTGAAAATGAGATATCCTAGAGGTATATTAACATGCATAATAGTTCCCCTTAAAGATGACCATTCATTAAACGTCATTTGGCCATGTGTTAAAAATTTTCCGCAAACATACTTGAATTGAAATATATGCTACACATAATTTACATTCAATTCCCATCATTCTTTCTTATATTAGAATGATGGAAATGTTCTCTTAACATTATGAACTAAATCTCCACTCTTTCCCAAATATACATAACCCTTTCTCACAAATGCATTCCAATCCTTCACAAATCCTCTCCTTCTTTCCCATTCGTTGGACCACCTAGATTCTATATGAGCGGGTCAAGTGGTGGTGGACACAGTAAAACCCAATTCAACATATAACAACTCAACTCAACTCAATACACACCCCTAACGACACCTCAACCAAGTAAATTAAACTTAACATAGCATCCATGAATTAAACAACTAAGTATTCTAAATGCCCAACATAGGAGAGATCGGAAATGCCGTAATTTGGATGTACAATGCATTCATGCCTAGGTCTTGGCTATGGCAGTGACAATTAATTAGCATATGTTTGTAATATGTTAGGTATCACAACAAACTTCAATCACTCAATGTAAACATCAATTACTCGACGGAAATATCAACCGACTCGCTGTAGATTTTGGTACAAATTAGTATATGGGAACTTGAGAAGGTTTGATATGATTTTAATTTCTTGATTGTATATATGATTTAGAATTAAACTAGAAATTAGATGATAGGTGTAATAAAATGTATTAAACTCATACCTATACGAGTTTTCCATACACTGACATGGGCATATATACTAATTTGATGATTATGGTATAGGCCTGACTTGCTTGCTACTGCCTTACCTTTTTTTTGCGTTTGCTTTGTTCTGCCGTTGCCAATTTTATGATGTTTGAACAAGAGAGTAGCGGATATTCGATTGGGATATGTTGTCCGAAACTCTTAACTATGAACTGCACCAGAAAATATATTCTTTGTTATGAGGTAAGTTCCAACTCTCGAAGTTCTAACTTTCTTCTCTACATATTGAATTATAAGTGGAAGTGATTATCAAAAAATGTGGTACCTCAATCAAAGAACAACAGTGCTGCTCAGTTAATAATAGTATGCACCATTTTAGTAACGACACTTTTCTAATTCATATCTGATATATATTATATTAAGATATATATATATATATATTGTTATCATATATAGCTATTGTTATATCAGATATTAAAATATAGAAATAAGATAATAAAAATACTCCTAATATATTTATATCAGATATAAATTAGAAATTTCTGTTTTGATAATTAATTAAATGGTGAAGTTTTTCCCTTACTTGATCCCCTGCTGCGTTCCTTTTCGAGTTAAACTTTTGTTTATTTTTTTATTCAATTGGTTTAGACTTCTCGATGAGACCATGTGATTTAGTCCTGTACTAATTATGACTATCATGTAGGCTTCATGTTAAAAAGTGGTGCGTCAAAGCCTTTGATAATAATCTTAATGTACTTGGTCTTTATTTTCCCGTTAAAATGTGATGGAATTCTGGAATGAGTTGCTAGGATCATATTGCATAGGATAAGAATAAGTGGAAGGATGGCCGTGACTGTGAGAGTAGTCAGGGAAGACATGTTGGTCCATTCATACATGATCTCTTCTTTATATATATTAGGTCCAGAGTTCCCTCCACAGGAGCATTTTCTTCGTAAGGGACTCTAAGAAAGGGTAGAAAATGTTGCTTTACAACAAGAGTCTGGATATTATACTAGGTCTGGCCAGCATCTTAAACTTAATATGTTGGGTCTTATCCTTCAATTCTGAAGATAACGGGAGTAATATGTTGGAAATTGGAATGGAACATCATAACCGGATGAGTGTTTTTCATGATAAATATAGAAGGGCAATATTTGATCATCCTTCGACTGATTGTTAATTAGGAAATGAACCAAGCATTCAAAACTGTAAAAGTCGTTTGAGAAACAGATAGTGGTACTGATAAGGGTACGAGTACAGAAAACGATAAAATCATTTAACTGTCAGTGAAATGTTGCATTGGTACGATTTCGGATACAGGTATAGGTACGGGTAAGGAAAAAAGAGGTCATAAGCGAATCTGTGCAACATAGGTAAAAAATTAGTTGTTTGAGCAGCAGTATTGGTAAAACTTTGCTTATGGCTTCCAGTTTCCGAACTTCTAGTGTTTTAAGATAACTGTCAGCATTTCGATGGTCTCACTTAATCACATATAGCTGATACTTATAGCTTTGTTATCTGGAAGACAGATTTATCATTTCCATCTAACGTCTTATATATTCTAGAGATAGTTCTCGATCTATTGCATGCATGCATGGAATTGAACTTTAACAAAGATATCGATATTGAGATATTAGATGGGAGTTTATTCTTTTAGCAAGGCATGTGATTATTTAGTTCACCTGATTATTCTATATCCTTGAAAATGTTCGTGCTTGTTTATACGAATGTATCTGATTTACTCATGGAATTTTGCAGCCAAAATTTTGAACAGAGAAGTGGAAAATAGCTTGTTCAAAAGCCAAGTTCCCTGTGGATTGACGAGGAAGTTGGAGAAATAGTTGATGCATCGCAACTGAAAGTTTATGGAATGTTTTCCTCCCCTTGCTATCATTACCAAGCTAGAATATATGCAATGTACAAGCGTAATATTAAGGAGCTAATTAGGCTAACTAAGAATAAGCTTCACGAAAACTATATATACGGAAACAATGAGCATATAAGATGGAATAATATATATATATATATATATATATATGCTTGACTAAAATATGTACACTATATTTAACACACCTCCGCAGTCGAAACGGGAGGTAGACGGATGTTGAAACTGTCCCGAAAATCTTCAAACAAGACTCGTTAAAAGCCCTTTGTAAAAATATCCCGCTATGTGATGACACGATGGTGCATGAAGCACACGGACTTGACCACGTGTAACCTTCTCCCGAACAAAATGGATATCTATCTTAGTATGATTTGTATACTGATGTTATACTAGATTACCTAACAAATAATAACACTTACATTATCACAATGAACAAGAGTAGCCGTTGTAATAGGACAATGTAACTCCAAGAGAAGGTTTCGAATCCAACATGATTCGGAGACCACATAGCCACCCCAAGATACTCTGCTTCTGCACTAGAACGAGGCAATGTGGGTTGTTGTTTATACGACCAAGAAATTAAATTGTCACCCAAGAAAACACAATAACCAGAAGTAGAACGTCGTGTGTCAAGACAACCTCCCCAATCTGCATCAGTATAAAATAGTAGAGTAGTGAATGAGGATGAGTATAAATGAAGCCCGTGAGCCAACATACACTTAACATACCGAATAACTCGTTTGAGAATCGACATATGATCTACTCTCGGATCATGCATAGGGAGACAGACTTGATGTACGCCATAAGAAATATTCAGCCTGGTAAAAGTGAGATATTGTAGAGCCCTTGCAAGACTTCGATAAAGAGTGGGATCATCAACCTTAGCACTAGAAGTACCGCTAACTTTGGAATTATTATTTATTGGAGTAAATGATGGCTTACAAGATAACATTCCTGCACGCTCAATAATGTCCTCGACATACTTGCGTTAAGAAAGAAACATAACCCCTTATGTCCGGTCACAACCATACCAAGAAAATAATTGAGAGGGCCAAGATCCTTCATAGCAAATTCAGAACTAAGATGATCCATAATGGAACACCGAAGAGCATCAGAAGAAGTAGTAAGAATAATATCATCAACATATAGTAAAATATATACCAAATTAGACCCCTTGTTGTAAATAAATAATGAGTTATCACATCCACTTTTAGTGCAATCAATGGATAATACATAATCAGCAAATTACTTATACAAAGCTAGTGGGGCTTGCTTAAGGCCATACAAAGACTTAAGCAGGAGACAAACATAGTCTAGATGATCACGATCCCTATAGCCCAATGGTTGATGCATATAAATTATTTTCTATAACTCACCTTGAAGGAAAGCATTCTTGATGTCCATAATGGAACACCGAAGAGCATCAGAAGAAGTAGTAAGAATAATATCATCAACATATAGTAAAATATATACCAAATTAGACCCCTTGTTGTAAATAAATAATGAGTTATCACATCCACTTTTAGTGCAATCAATGGATAATACATAATCAGCAAATCACTTATACAAAGCTAGTGGGGCTTGCTTAAGGCCATACAAAGACTTAAGCAGGAGACAAACATAGTCTAGATGATCACGATCCCTATAGCCCAATGGTTGATGCATATAAATTATTTTCTGTAACTCACCTTGAAGGAAAGCATTCTTGATGTCCAATTGATGAATTGTCTAGGCCTTGGAGAGAGAAATACTAAGAACAATATGGATCGTAACTAGCTTCACCACGGGACTATATGTCTCACCACACTCAATTGTAACTTGTTGAGTTTTTCCATCACCTACAAGACGAACTTTATGCCTCTCAAACATACCGAATAAAATTTACATTAGGTAGATGGGGCACCAACTCCCACGTCTTATTTTTAATAAGAGTATCATATTTATTATCCATATACATTTTTTAATTCGGATCCCACAGAGCAGCAATTGGATTACGAGGTAAAGGAGACCGCATCACCGCAAAGTGACAAGAATATTTATTATTGGGTTTGAAAATCCCATTTTGGCTCCTAGTCACAACCCAGGGCTGCTGGGAAGTGTTTAGAAAAGGAATAGAAGCAGTGGAATGATTGGGGTTGGGAATTGGGCTAAATGGAGCTTGGGGCTCAATTTGTTGAGTTTGGGCACGCAATCCATCTATAGGGAAAGTAGGTGAGGTGGGATGGTCCACGTGTGGAATTGGAGAAGTAAGACAGACCGGTTATGAAAGAATTGGAGGGTGTTGGATGCATTTGTGGAGTTGGCATGATGCTAGATTAGTATAAATGATTAATGATATAAGGAGAGATGCCATCATCAAGAAAATTATAAGAATTAGTAGGTGGGGAATGTAGTATAGAAAATGGAAAACATTCTCATCACAAGACACGATGGTTTGTAGAAAATCCCAAAAAAAATGCATGGAGTTGATCTAGGTTGTAACTTATGAATACTCGTGGAGGGAATTAGGGATAACACAAATAACCAAATACCAGTAAATGAGAATAAGAAGGAACCCGTTTGTAAAGAACCTCAAGGGGAGACTTATTTCTCAATAATTTACTCGAAAGAATATTAAGGAGATATGTTGTCATTTGCAATGCATGATGCCAAACGGAATGAGGAAGGGAAGCATGAGCAAAAAGAGTACGAGAGATATTGTTTATAGTGCGGATTTTTCGCTAGGCTTTTCCATTTTGAGGAGATGTTGTGGGCAAGAAAGACGAAAAGACATCCCATTTTTTGATTATTATCAAACTCTTGCCCATTATCACATTGTACATATTTAATATGACGTTCTAATTAAGTGGAAATATGAGCTTTAAAAGCCAAAAAAAATTCATATACGTCTGTTTTGCCCCATTGGAAAAGTCCATAATAATTAGAGAAATCATCTAGAAATAAAACATAATATCCATGTCCTGAAGAACTTAAAATAGGAGAAGACCATAAATCACTATGAATAATATCAAATGGCATAGTAGTATTGGAGGAGGATGCAACAAAAGGCAACTTAATATGTTTCTCGAGTACACATTAATATGTTTCCCGAGTACACATGAACCACAAATGCTAGAGCACGAAAGTTTGTTACAATCAATGCTTTTATTAGCCTAAGAACATCTAAGATAGGAGCACCCGGATGGACCCAAACGATCATGCCAAAGTTTAGGAGTGATGGAAGAAAAAGTAGAAGAGGTAACTGGATTGTTGAAAGAAGATGAAATAGGGTAAATATCTCCCTTACTATCACACCACATTATTTGCATCCCCGTTCGAAGGTCATTCATAGAAAACCCAAAAGGATCAAACTCAATTGTCATATTATTATCAGAAGTATTTTTCTAATAGAGATAAGATTTTTTTTCAAGTTTTGGAGCATAAAAAACATTATTTAGGTAAAGGGGTGGACTAGGGGAAGATAACTTAGTGTGACCATAACCAAGAATTGGAATAGTATGAACATTACCAATAACAATACCAGTATTAGGATGATTGCTCAAATTAAAATAAGATGAGAGAGTATATGTAGAAGAAGTCATATGTGATGTGGCACCGATGTCCATGTACCAAGAAGAATAGGTTTGGCTAAAAGACATAGTGTGCATAGCGGACTCGATGTCGGTTGGTGCATAAGAGGTCTGTAGCCCAAAGGATGCATATGCTTGTTGTCGGTGTGGAGGTCTTACGGCCTAAAATGCCTTATTTAGTAGGAGGCCTGAGCCAACCTTGTGTAGGAAATGGACAAGGAAGGACAAGCATCCAAACCCATCCAGGAAAATGGGCCTTGTTGCCATGAGTATTGATGCTGCCCGCCACGACCGCTAGAGGTTTGCCCCCGGCTACCTCCGTTGTTGTCACCAAAGTCACGCCTACCACCGCCGGAGTTATTCTTCTGGCCATCACTGTAGTATTTACCACCGGAGCCATGCGTAACGTGCTTCCCCTTATTAAAAACCAATTTTTCAGAACTAATCGGACCATCATCATTGGAAGTTGCCATCATAGCTAATTCGGTGGCTACTTCTTTAAACATTCCTGCCTCTTCAAGAATAAGCATAGACCGAGCCTTGTAAAAGGGTGGTAGAGGATTGCTTTGTCGGATTACCGTACCCACTCCACGGTATGGCTATGTAAGACCACTTACCAATTGCAAAACCATTCGACTGTCCGACACCGGTGCTCCAATGTTCTTCAATTGATCTCCCAAGGATTTAAGACGTTGACAATATGCGGAGGCAGTAAGAAAAGCCTCCATATAAATAGTAGATAATTCTTATTCAAGAGCAACGACACGAGAATGTTGATTATCTTGGAATATATGACGCAATCTATCCCAAGCTTCTTAGCCATAGAATCAGGCTCGATAATGGTGTGTAAAAGTTTATTTGAAATGGTAGAATATCCGTGGCATCCAAGGTTGACCATAGTTCCTTTTCAACATCTGTAGAAGGAACATTAATCTTATTGGCTTCCAGAGAAATAATATGATCAAGAACCTTATGAGATCGTGCATGAATCTTGGAGAGTATTGAACGTTCTCCATCTCAAGCATAATGAGAATGTGGTTTTTGATGTTTGAAACGGCAAGAGTTGGATGAAAAGAAGACTTGTCTGACATTGAGAATGTTAAGAAAAAACAGAGAGATAGAGGGAAAGGTATATGGAGGTGAAGAAGAAGAAGAAAAAAATGGGCAAGGACACAAAGCTAGAACAAGCGGAAGACACATTAGGCAATCTGATACCATGAAAGTTTTATGGAATGTTTTCCTCCCCTTGCTATCGTTACCAAGCCAGAATATATAGAATGTACAAGCCTAATATTAAGGAGCTAAATAGGCTAACTAAGAATAAGCTTTGACTAAAACCATGTATATGGAAACATTGAGCATATAAGATGGAATAATATATATGCTTGACTAAAATATATACACTACATTTAACAACTCTAGATGTTGGCAATATGCTAGGGGTAATTGATGCTTATTAGTTTTGACAATTTGGAGCTACATTATCGATACCATAAGATTTTTGCCTAGTGTATTATCCATATATGCTGCTTTGTGCTAGTTCTTGCATATCCCTGTTTTAAAGATGAATAATGCTTTTATAGTAGCAAAAGGAGAATGTTGTATTATTTTGGGGCGTTGGACTGATTGTGGCTTTCAATCAAGATACAATCAATTTAACATTGTTTTCTTTACTTTAGGTACCATGAAAACTATCAATGAAATTAGAATCACTTTGAAAACATTTCGACATTATCACTATATAGACAATACGGAGTATAAAAGCACCATAAAAATATTTCCTAAGCCACTACACCTCTTCCTCCAAAATTTAGTCATTTAAACTATTTTCGTATGCATCAACGTCTTAAAAGACGTGTTTTAAAAATAGTATTACATGGTTTCGATTTGAGTACGATAAACCTACTTAAAATTTACAGTAAAAGCATCAACAACAAAACATTTAAATTAGAGCCAAATTTTATTTTCATCAACACCCAAAGAAAAGGTGTACAAGAGGAGGGACCAAAAATTTCCAAAGTTGTCTTTCTTGCAAGTCTTCTATTCCTTACTAAGGCAAAGACTTTTCGAGACCCCCAAAATACACGCACAAAAATAGCGCCCGAGATGCAAGAGCAAAGCGTTAGTTCTTCATCTTCAGGCTTTCCATCAATGGCTTCTAAATTGCAGCGGTACAAATTCGTTTGGAGAATCTTGATGGTCACCAACTTAGCTCTTGGAGGTCTCTTCTCACTCTCTTTCCTCCCCTTTTCTCAATTTTTCATCTTGATTTTCATCGATTTCCTACAATTTTTTTTTTCAATTTTAGTGCTGAATATCTGGGGTTTTCTTTTCCGATTATTGCAATTTTAAGTACTCTTTTCCCCAATAGTGTTGATTGTTGTCGTTTGATTGTGCGATTCTTGCTGAGATTCTTCGGGTTGGGTAATGATTTGACTTACGGGTTCCGTTTCTGATTGTTTGGTTAGGTTTAGGGTTAGGGTTTAGGGTTTTCTTTGATGTTTAAGGGAATGGCGTGTACAGTATTAGAAGGGTTTAGTTTGGCATAGGGGAGGAAGAATAGTAGAAGCGTAGAAGGTGGTGGAATCTGAAGATTAGGGTGTGGGTTGAGTTGGAGTTAATGACGCAGTATAGGTTCTGGATTGCGTTTGAACGGAACGGTCTCTTGATGTCTTCACATGATGTTTTGAAGGGGGGATTCTGAATTTTTTTTTCATTCACTATTGCTGTGGGTCAGTGGAGTTACCGGGATTGTAATCGATGAATATCTTGAGTATCGACTTCTTATTCACTGTTTATGATGGAGTAAATGTAGACAAACCTTGATCCTGAGCTTTGTCAAGAACCTAAGATAGATGATTCTTACTAGTCATGAGGTTTTAGAGAATTTACTTGTTAATTTGAATGTGCAAGGAATTTGTTGCTGTTAGAAAGAGGCATTGTCAGTTATAAGTTAGCCTATGGTTGCTTATTCGGTGCACTAAGTTGAAGCGGTGTTGAAGTTTGACAATGTTGCCTGTTTAGCTTTTGTAGAACACTTTAAAAAGGAGGAAAGGTTATGGAAAGATGTAGGCAATGATTATTTGACCTTTGTTGATTATCTATTGCTAATCAAAATACCTTAACTGCTATGGAGTATTTAGCTTCTTGCTGGTTTAGGGGCCAAAGTAGTTCTAAAGCAAGGTTATGAAACCCCACATCTGTGGGGTAAAATTGATTGAAGGCAAAATAGTTACAAAAATTGGGTTTCCCTTGTGTGGATTCTTATGGATCATTGGATCTAATCTTAATTGTACTGAGTCTGTACTACTCGTTTATCAGGTGTTTTCCTTCTGTCTGTCATTCTTTGTCAGTGTCTCATTTGTAAGATGATCATTATTTGACTGTTATTAACAGTTTTACTCCAACAAGTGAAGTTTGTTTTCAGAATTCGATCTTGTGAATTTTTGTAGAGGCGATGTTTGGTTGAGTTTTTAATGTCCTTAATGTATGCATATTATGAGCTAGTTCTTGGCATTCCTTTCATATTGCACCATAGTTGAGCTTCATCTTGTCCTAGCTGTGCAGTGATGAACTGTTCCACTGGAAAACCTTCTGTGCTTGACTATGTTGTGATTTCATGGAAATAGATACTTGTGTTGAATGTGGTTGTTCAGTGATCAAGCTATGACTTGATTTTGCTTTTAAATTTGACTCTTCCTATGTTTTCTTAAGCTTCCAGTTTAGTCTAGATGTTTCTTCTATGTTTAATCCAATTCCTTAGTGTTTATTGATATATCTGGTAGTTTTTAATTTAAACTGACCTATGTTGGTCAAACTCTTTGATCTAAACCAAAGAACTCTTTCCTTGCTTATGAGTGCCGTGCTAGTTGTTAGAATCTGGAAATCTGGAGTCGTCTTAAAATTTTACTTTTGTACGATTCTAATATACGTGAAGGATTCTGGTTCTAAGAAGGGTCTTAAAATAGTAGAATCTAATGATCTAACTGAGATGAACATTTGAATAATAAGAATCTGATTACGATTCTACAATCCAACGATCTCATCCTGCAATAATAACTTGAAATAATTAAATCGTTCTTACATTTTTAAGTTCTCTACTAACTTTTCATAAAAGTGTAAATGTTTCCAATTATCTCAACTTTTAAATTTACAAAATTTAAATAGTCCAAATAATATTACTTTACACTTTCTAATAACTTGAAGTAGAGTTAGTGGATAAAGTTTTAGTACTCAAAATCTCAAATAATATGGATGATTTCAACGGTATATCATAAATTTAGCAAATATGTTTGAATCTTATGGCTTGATCATACAGTTAAGACTCTAGACTTCTCTTCAATTCAAAGAAAAATCCCAATTTTGAGAACCTTGGGATGACATGTAAAAAATTCACGCTATTTGGCATAAGATTCTGGTAATGATGTTCTTCTAGTACCCTCTAATCTAGTTTCTTTTTGAAACTTCCTTCAGCGGAATTCATGCAACATGTATATGTTTATTATTTATTACCATGACTTTATTTCTGTCATTCTCGAAATAAGCTGTGTAAACTTTGATTACAGTTGCTAGCAATTCTGATCTGTCCCGAAATCCTGATAGGATATTATTTTTCCTACTTTTTTCTTACCCTTTTTCCCTTTCCCCTTGCTTCCTTTCTTTCTGTGTGCTTGTTATGTTGGGTGGAATTAGGAATGAAAGTTTTTTTTGTCAAGTTATTAAGTAATGCTATGTACACTGATTGTTCATTTGACTGTCGCAAAAAATTCCAACAATTGCAGGTTATATTTTTGTGACAAAAAAGAAAAATCGAAGTTTGAAAAGTGAAAAACATGAAGAAGCTCCACCACCCACTGGTTCAAATGCACTGACAGTCAATTCTTTGGATCAGCCAGAGATTGCACCAGCGACCCCAATCACTGGACTTGTAATTTCCACTGATACAAGTGCACCAACAGCCAATTTCATGGAAGAGATAGAAATTGCACCCAGCACTCCAGTTCCTGAGCCTGTAAATCCTGCTGATACTTATGGACCAACACTCTATTCCATGGAGGAGTCAGAAATTATCCCTGTTACCCCAATTGCAGAGCTTGTGAAGGTACATGAGCCAATTGCTGACGATCAGCAACGAGAGCTTTTCAAGTGGATACTTGATGAGAAGAGAAAGGTCAAACCCAGAGATAGAAATGAAAAGAAGCAAATAGATGAAGAAAAGGCCATCCTCAAGCAGTTTATAAAGACAAAATCAATCCCTTCCCTCTAGCCTCTATTAGAGTCTGTCTTTATCCTTTGAACGTAATTGTTCGGATGCTGCAACTAACTTCGACATGATCTCAGATATGTGAGCCAATTTTTGGGGTGCTCCATTTAGTGGTTTGAGGGCTGACTTAGGGATAAATATTCATGTCTATGCTTTTAAATAGGAGATAACTTGCTTCATGAGTTAACCCTTTCTTACACTGGAAATCTGGTCATTTGTGAGCTGGAAAAATTATTCTTTTTAGAGCTTAAGGAAAGAATGTTCTATAATCATGTAAGTTGTGCAAGGTTCAGCGCCTTGGTCTTGTGAACTATGATGATTAAGAAGATTCGTGTTTCATTTCTTCTGTTTACTCTATGTTTTGGCGTTACTATTCACCACCCCATATTACTTGACACCGACATGGTGAGCAGATGTAGGGGTTCGTTCTGCGCTTTCTACAAGACGCATGTAATTGTTACCAAGTATGCTAGTAAGGCTTCGTGTAGTTGGTTGGAGGCTTACCTTGTAACCTTGAGAAAATACGTATTTTGAGGGCTATTGAGAACGTTCTTAAAAATGCATTTGCTTTGCAACAATACGCTATGCATTGTTCTGTTGAAATAGAAAACTGATGATCAATAAATTGTAGACTTTGAGAATAAAACGTTATTTTTTTACGAGATTAGATAAAATAAGTTGTTACTCAGTAGCTTGTGTTATTGGTAATGAAATATCTGCGTTGTCCACTTAATTAAAATCATCCGAATATGCAAGATGATGGTGACTAACAAGCTGCCTGATCATGGTTTAACGGTAGCCTCAAATTTTACAAAGATAAAATAATTTCAAGAAAAAGAGATGAAAGTTGATACAGTTTTCTATATTGAGAGTTTATTGAAAAATGATAGGTAATTCTTCTTTTTTCTAAAAGATAATTAATTCATGAAAGAGACAAATATGTAATTTACATTTGAAGATTTGAGGTCACGAATGCTATTTCTTTGAATTTGGATGGGTCCCAATCTTGGATGCCTTCATCACTTTGGTTCATCCATATCTAATCCTTAGTACCATCCTATCTCAAATAACTACCAGATTTTCCTGATGTTTTTCCCTTTCATTTACTTGCTGATAATCTG
Organism: Dysphania ambrosioides; assembly: GCA_026401315.1. Lineage (NCBI taxonomy): Eukaryota > Viridiplantae > Streptophyta > Magnoliopsida > Caryophyllales > Amaranthaceae > Dysphania > Dysphania ambrosioides. Next base: position 7,239,457 of record CM048667.1, read on the forward strand.
CATTTAGTTTGACACTAACACTTTCTTCGATCATAATCGTTATGCCGGGAACTATACATGTTTCGGGTAAGTGGTAGTAGGTCTTCATGTTTTAGTTTGTGTACCAAGATGAAGTGAGTTGTAACTGATACAACTACTACTTTTTCAGTACTAGAATTGGTGGGATTTCAGTCTCCACCACAGTGTTCATCAATGGGTGTTAAGGGTATGGAAATTGTTTGATTTTCTTTGAATTTCTCAGTTATCTCTAGTTTGTGTCATTTTTAGATGTCCTAGTTATGGGATAATGCAGTTTCTGTGGGAAAGCAAGCATATGAGATGCTGGACAAGGAAGAAACTACGTTGTAATGTCACTCGACTTTATGTAGAACTTCGCGATACTTGTTCACTGTACAGTATGTTGGAATAGTTCTGATATCTTTTAAGCTCGAATTTGAGCAACTAATGATGGAATTCTACTCCTTTCTGAATCTTTTAGCGCATTAGCATCTCTTCGGGAGAATCTGAATGTGTCAGTGCATGACTCTGAAGGAAATGAAATAGCACACACAGGTTTGTACGTTCTTTTAAGCTCATGTTCTTTGTTCAACACTTCCATTTGTAGTAGTCGTAATTCTGTGGTGGCTACTGATGGAAGTGAAGCTGCTTTGCAGATGTTGAAACTAGGTCAATTGTTGAAAAGGGTACTTGGGATGATCTATTTCCTCTTAAAGATGGGGGACATATCCATATGAGACTGCATTTCATCCTTACTCAAGATGAGCTAAACCGGATTCGTAGTATGGTAAACATCTGTCAGATTCTTTACTGTTATTTGTCCTACGACAGAACCTCAAAATTTAAGAAAATGTGATACTTTTGAATGGATTAGCATTGCAAATTAACCTCTCATACTATGACATTCGTTTCTTAACTATATCCGAGTCTACGAGTTATTTCATCCTCTGCCTTCATGCATTTATATAATGTGTAGGAGTTTTGTTGACTTGCAGAGAGAATCTGCAGCTCAGAAAAAAAGGGAGGATCTTCTGAGGAGGAGTCGTAGTAGCTCAGATTTGACAGGTGCTTCAGGTGGTAGGTCCGCATCTTCTATGTATTATCCTGAAGTGTGTGCATTATATATGAGATACAGAGGATAAATTTTTTTGACACTTCTTTTTGGCATTGTGAACTGAAATTGATATCAGCCCTGCATCTTCACAAGATTCACTCAAGTCTCAGGAGAGAAGTGTGTATCCTTCTGACAGCGTAACTAACAAGATATCTGCTGATTCCGATGTTAGATTTCTGAACCAAGCTCAACCTGGTCTGAACAAACAAGTAATTATTGTCAGGTTTTGATTTAATTTTGTAGTTTCTTATATCGCATCAAAATATGTTCCAACTAGATATTCTGGAAACAGGCATTTTCCACCTCCAAATCTACAGGGGCATTGGATAAGCTTCCGGCCTACCAAAAGCTTAAGGAAAGATTTCAAGGACTAGGTGCAGAGCAGCAGAGTCAGTTGGATAAAGCACCTAGCAGTAGTCCAGTGAAGGTATCTGTTTAGTAATTATTTATAAATTATGCTCATAGTGTCTTTTATCTATGTTACTCGGACTCTTCATTTCACCTCAAGTACCCAATTCAGATTTTCAGCACTCCCCCGTGGTTATGGATAATTGACACTTCATTTTTAGAACAAAAAAAATACATGTAAACTTTTCACGTAGTCTTGAACATGTAACCTATTTGTTGTTTCCAACATGAGAACCTGAGTCCGAGTTACTGTCTTTTACTGTAAAATACACCTTAAAAATGAGAACCCAGATTTTTAGTTTTCTTTGAAAAACACATGGGCAACAACTCAATTAAGCAGTAGTACTACAGTGGAGGATATTCCTTCCAGAAAAGTCCCAAGCTTAAAGAAGATTGTTGCTGTCAAGATTAAACCAGTGTTATCCAAATTAGAAGAAACAGTAGCTTCTTCAATTCCAGAAGAAGTAGAGGAAGAAAGAGGGAAGTTGTTAACTGCTTTGAATAAAACAAAGGAAATGGTTTTTATCAATACTAAACCACTTTTGTCCAATTTTGACACCATGCCAGTTCGTTCAACTTTAGAGTAAGTAGGGAAAGAAAGTGGGAAACTTCTACCTGTTAATAGTATAAGAAGTAATACTACAGTGTATAACCCTTCCATAGTGCCAATCCTAAAGAAGACGGTTGCTGTCAATACTAAAGCAGTTTTCTTCAATTTGGATACAGCACCAGCTCCTTCGACTTCAGGGAAATAAGGAAAGAAAGAGGGAAATTATTACTTGCTTTTGATAAAACAAAGGAAACAACTCAGTTAAGCAGTAGTACAGGAGTGGATATTCCTTATTAAGTGCCGATTGTAACGAAGATAGTCACTATGAATTCCAAAACAGCACCTGCTCCTTCTGTTTCAGAGGAAATAGGGAAAGAAATAGAAATACTGTTACCTGCTTATAATAAAAAGAAGGAAACACATCAGTTAAGCAGTAATAAGAAAGTGGATACTCCTTTGGAAGTGTCAATCTTAAAGAAGATAATGTCTGTGAGTTCTGAAACTGTTTTGTCCAATCCAGAAACAGCACTGGGCCTACTTCAGAAGGAATAGGAGAAGGAAGAGGAGATTATGGGGAGAAGATATATGATGAGAAAAATGTATCCAAAACCCAACTTACGATAGAGGAGTATAATAGAAAGGAAAAAAAAGTCTCCGAAAAGGTGGCATACATAACTTGTTTCTGAAATAAGTATATTTTCTTTGAAGACACTTCTTGAAGCATTACCTAGAAGAAAACAGTTTTCTACTGATTTATTGAACAAAAAGTATGGATTGTCAACCAATGATGCTTTTTTTCTGAGAAGATATGGAGAAGAAAACAATGGAAATCTTCTCATCATAACGCAAAATCTAAAAAATTTCATGGGAATGAGCATTGCTCGATTGATAGCTTTCGTGGATGGATTTTTTTGGATGAAATGATACCCTCATGTGTTTTAAATGATGATAGGAAATTTGTAGATGAAGTTGAAGGTTGTCTTTCCAATTTCAATCAAGATAATAATCAAGAAAAGGTCAGCCAAGCTAGATGACCACAAGGAGATTATACTAGTGTTTTCCTCATCTTTCATCCTAGAAAACTCGAACACTCATTCATGTAATAGAACAACATGCACAAATTGACTGTAAATTTGTGGATAAGTGGCATGCTAATAACAGCTGGTGCTAAGTGGCAGTGTCATGCGTCATTTTATTACGTACAATAAATGAAATTCTTCCTAGGGGGAAAGCAGTTTAGCTATGTGTTCTTTTACTGTGAATCTGTGATGTTGTGTAATCAAAATTACTGTAAAGGAAACTTCTCACCAAAATGTTTTTCTTTGTTATGATTTCAGCTCACAGATACTGGTAATGCTCTAAGAAAAAGTGAAAAGGGTTCTACTGGATCGAAAAAAATGGTACCAAACAGAAGAGCTAACATTCCTTTTGCTGGGCCAGGCGGACAGGTTTGTATTGTCTTGTTCTCCATCAGTTGGCTGCAGAAAATAGTGGCTGAAATACATGACAATTAAATTGTCTTCATATTTGCAGGTAATGAAGATTGCGATAATGGTCGGCTTTGGCCTCCTAGTGTTCCTCACAAGACAGAGAAATTAAAGGGACAATTCTTACATCTGCAGTTCTTAGACAGTTAGCGCTTCAACAACAAAACTATTTTTCGTACTTGCACACATAGCTATCCTTCATGGTTTAAGACTTTAAGCTATGAAGTTATACATTGATTGCAAGATTTTCTTTTGACTGAGACAACCACTGATCCTCAATTTCCCCTACAAATGCAGATAATACAGTCAATGGTTAATTTTACGAGCAGAGTAGGATGAAAGCATCATACTATATATAAAAAAAAAAAATCAAATTGACATGTATACCAACTGCTTTATGTCAATGTAAATCTATTGTTGCATCTTTTCATCTTGCAGCTGACCCTTCTCAGAAATCCGTGGTCTCAGTAAAGGAATAGAAAATTTGTATTGTTTAAACTTGGACTTCTTACCCAATATACTGCAGGTATCGAGGATAAACAATCGACTGCAGAAGAAAGGGTAGCAAACCCAACTTGCCGTTTACTATGGAAACCTTTCATCTTCAATTTTTCCACTTCTATAGATTATGCAGGTTGCGATATTTTCACTCTATCTGCAACCAAGCTTTAAGAGTGCAGAAAATTTTTGTTGAGAAACCAACAAAGGGTAGGTCCTAGGTGTGTGCAGGATTCAGGATTCAGCAGTTTTAGCCCTCAGAGAAGACCACTAGGATTATCGCTGACCCCTGTCTTCCAGCATATGAATGGTTCTCAGCCTCATCCCCATTAGTCCCTTGCAGAACTAACTAGGTAATGAAGTTGTATCCACTCTTCAAGAACAAATCCAACAAAACTCACCAGTCACGGTCCTTCAGTTTAATCATGATTTACTCATTGTAACAACAAGTAATCAAAACAAGAGGCACATAATAACCTAAAAGCCCTTTGCAAATCACCATGATCATGAACCAACATCCCAGCTTCATTTTTATTATGTACATGTCCTTCTGATACTTAATTATCCTGGTGCATTTTTGGATCGAGATCCCATCCTTTATGTGTCAGACCTTTAGCATCTTCCCCCTTGCTCTAAGAACTAGCCAGACCTACAAGGATTACATGGAGGACCTTTTGACAATCAATAAGCATAGGATGTGATTTCAATCAGACTCTTTTGTTTGGTTAAACCCTCTTTGTTTAAGGATTTCGAGGTTATTCTGAGCCGTTTAAGCTTATTAATCAGCTTATGCATAGGCACACCAAAAAACACTTACATCCACAAATGCTAGATGATACGAACTTAAAAGTCAAAATTGTTGGGTAATAGTCAAGCAATTCCTTGGACGAGATAATTAAGCAACAAATTCAATATTCTTAGTACGATTTGGTTAACCTTACATTATTGAACCAATTGATCAATCAAGATGAAGCAAATATCCATTGAAAACTTCCTACAGATGACAAATATAGTCAAAGAAGATAACAAGTTATTGTTTTAATTACTTAAACATGCATGGTATCAAAGCCTAAGACGAAGTTTTTCTGCTTCTGTAGCTATGCAAAGTATGGGGCATTGATGATCTATCAGCTTATCATGCAGGTAATGCTTGAAAGCTGTGGTGCATCACTACCTTGATTTAAGCGCCAGCAAAATTTGAATGAAGTCTTTATTCTTAAAGGATATGTCTCTGCAAAAGTTGCTAAATTACCCTTAATATCTATATTTCCTACCCAAAGTATTGTCCATATACGAAATATAATAAAATTATTATATCCCATTAAAAGTGATCATTTGAAATAACAAAAGTTAGCCTTCAAAGTTGATAAAGATTGATATATGTTGTGTTGAGGGGTAATTTTTGTTAAATTGATGAGTAAATTTTATTGAGATACAATAACTTTATTGTATTCCTTGTATCCCGTGTATATACAATACTTTTTATATTTCTCATTGAGCTTTCAACTTCAAATTATATAAAGTGATGCCACCAACATTTTTTGCAAAATTCATCACAAGTTTCATAATTCTTGGATAATTTTTCACACATGTTATTACTGAAATCATGTTGACAAGGACCATGAACTGTTACGGTGGTTGGACAAGTGCTCCGAATTAAGCCATCAATGAGTGCTGCTGGAGTGCTGGATTCTCAAGTTTCAGTTTGTACAACATCTTTAATAAGTGAACATTGGGCTGTTGTGAGGCCTCAACCTGTCCCAACTCCTTTGGAACAAATTCAGTCATCCTTACAGCACAATTATGGTTTAGATGAATATTTTTAAGTGAACTAATTAATTTCAACTTTTTACTTTAATATTTTTTTTCTATATCTATATACATATGTTAAATTGAAGAAAAAAAAAGTAAGAAGACAAATTATTTATTGCCTAACCTGATAACTATGATAAAATATTTATAATTTATGTCTAATATAAATTATATTAAGATATTGAGATATAAGATATTGGTATTTTATGTCTTCTGTATACCCTTAGGTTCGCCATTTTTGCTTCATACGAACATATTTTATCTTAGAGGCTAATCCCTTTGGGGATAGGACATTGTAGGTCCAAACAAAACTCTTGGCCCCAAAGGTCAATCATATACTTAACCCATCAAACTATGACATTTGTCTTAAGTTTAAGGTGCAAGTCGTAGAGGGCGTTTAATAGGGTCATCATCTATATTGGATAGTGCACTCAATTCAATCTAGTTACGCATATTCATTTTGTTTTTCACAATTATGGTCACTCCCATTTCTTTAGTTTTGCTCCAATGAGAGTGCACCATAAGTTGTGAGAATGTTGGGGTTGAAGATGTATGTAACGATGGCGGGTGATGGGCTTCAAGAAATATTGCTTCTACAAAAGTGACATATGCTTGAAAAAGGAGATGATGTGTGTGATGGAAGGGGGCTGGTAAACGTCGGGCCAGTGGCTGGGCTATGGAGGTGACCATGAAACCAAGGGAAAGAGGAGCATAAAACCAAGGGGAAGAGGAGTGATAACTAAGAAGAGAAAGAGGGGGAGTAACGAGGTTAGTAAGCAAGGGTGTTTTTGGTAAGAAATGTGTCAATATAAGGCGTTGTTGTATTTTAGGACTTCATTTAACAATTCAATACATAAAATAAGTTGATGAAATACCTTGACTCTTTATCTTATCTCCTTCATCAGTACTTCGTATTAACAAAAAAAAAAAAAAAAAAAAAGCAAACAATTATTCTCTTAGGTTTCATCTCTTCTATCATGTGACTTTCCTTTTTCTCTAGAAAATATTGTTTGATCAAAGCAAAAAGTGATATATTATTCCAGTTTGTGACAAGAAAAACTTCATAATCACCATATCCGACAATAATTACACTAGAGTAACCATAAAAACTAAAAACATACAAAATTTACTACCTTTATACTCAACTGCACTAATCGAAGTAGCAGGTACCACAAAATTTTACACTGCCATTTGGAGCGAAAACTGCGTGCAACATCCACATTTCAAGCACTGGCTGGAAGGTTGCTTTCGATATTTGAAGGCATCAAGATATTAAATCCATCAGCCGCAGTTGAAATGATCATTCCTGGGATCTGGAGATGCCAATGTAACTCCTTCAAGTCCTTCTGTCCCTGAATATGGTTGGGATGAATAACAGTTAGCACAAACAACAGCAAAGTGTATTGACCAAGAACTAGTGATACCCTGAGTGATATAACCTGGTGGTTGAATAAAAGCTGTGGAGGCAAATCCTCAGGAGCTTTTACATTGTCTTCTATTTCATTTCTAAAATCTTTCTCTTCTTCTTCATCTCTTTCTAATGCCAGATCCCAAATTCTGGAATGAACAGTTAGAGACTATCAGATTTTAAGCATATACAAGCATTAAAATATCAAAACTTGCTATGCTTACGTCAGCTGATGGTCAGCTGAGGAGACTGCCAGTGAAGAAGACTCATGGGGACTCCATTCAATGGAAGTGATGGGGTGTTTATGGTAAGTAAAATGTGCCGCTAAAGAATCTCCTCCTTCCTGCCAAGAAATGGATTATTAGGAAATTAGGAAATAAGTGCCAGAATAGAAACCCTCTTAGTATATACCGCCAGAACTATATTTGGAACTTAAATGTTCCTGGGAAAATAGATAAGATAAAAAAAAAATCATGAAAAACAATTAGTGGTTTGCCATAAAGTTTTCAGCCAAAAATATGGCCAGGCCATTCTACAAGATGAACAGATGACCAGCTTTCAACAGGATTGAACAAAAACTATGGCCAAGCCAGATGACTAGGACCGAAACAGAAATCTTTTGAGCCTGACCTGGCCCATGATCAGCTCTAGGTTAAAAAAATGACCGATAAGAGTTGGTATAGTCTTTCCAGTTTGAAATAAGTATCAAGAGACCTCTGAACCCCAAAGCAACATGTTTAGCTGCTCTTCAACACAAAGTTTAGTATCATAATCGAAAAATATAGACCCTTTTCGGCAGTTAGCTGGTTCAAAGCTCTTAGAACCAGCTCTTCAGTTAATCAACCGAGAGCATCTAACATGCTTCCGAGTGCACCTAGCATCTAGAGCTAGGTACACCCAAGGCTATATTTTACTCATTGACTAAACATTTGCTCATTCGCGTCCTTAATGAACAAAAACAATACCCTTTGGTGTAGGTGCAACCCGGTGCATGTAAGATATTTCTATTATCGGAGAATGAAATGCCACCAAAGAAACATATATCTTTTTTATTGTTTGACAATATTTACGAACTACAAGGCAAAACTGATTAAAAGACACATGCCAAACAATCCCTTATTACTGTCAAGACAATTGATACTATCCTTGAAGCAACTCTCTAATCAGCCTACGCAATCACTGTCTCACTTTTTGCTTTCACGGGGAATCAAAGGATTCACAATTAGATACTGCAACACATTCATGGTGCATTATTTCAGAAAGACACTGTTTACAATACTTTTTTGATTAATTTGGAGCATCCCACATCATCAACTATCAGAATCTAGCCCAATGCATTCACCAGTGCTCTTCGTGTGAATGTTCGATCATCCTCTAGACTTGGCAAAAGTTTCTGACTAAATGTCCACATAGGTTGTCAGTGTTATTTGCAATAAGTTGCAACTAAAGACACGTGATATAGATAGGCATTATTCCAATGAACTTACCAATTCTTGTGCCTTCATTGAACAAAAAATAAATTTTTTTAAGCGTCACTCCTATAAATTTCAGAGAAGCTATTAGGGTAATTTCTATAACAAAAACAATTCTAGTGACATCATTCCATACATTGCTGGAAGAAGAAAATTTCAAGCCACGTTCGTATCTTGTATACAATACAATATGTATGTACCTTAATAATTCTAAGATCGTGAATGGAAAATGAGCCATCATCGCTCCCTGATGCAAGTAACCAAGGTTCTAACCTGAAAGAAAGCATCAAATCAATCAAATCATGCGGTAGTGGCAAAAAGTAATAAATAAGGGGGAAACAGAGAGGTTTAAGAAACGCTTAACCTGTTCCATGAGATTACGTTAACATCTGCATCATGGGCCTTGAAGGGTATTACAGGAGATTTCCCCACACGAATATCCCAAAATGCAACAGTCTTATCAACAGAAGCAGAAGCAAATACAAAGGGTTCGACAGGACTCCACTGTACAGAAATGTGAAAACAAGATGAGATGAATAACATAATAAGCAGCACTCCATCAATTTCCTGCTCAGAAAAGAACCAAGCTTAAATTTAATAAAGTGCACCTGCAAATCTTCTACGCTAGCAGTATGTCCAACAAATGGGTTCTCATCAACATTCCATTTTCCTGATGCTGGCTCCCACAAATAAATAGAACTTTGACAATCACCTTCACACACATATCACACAAATTTACTCGCTTCAGCTACAAATCATCAAGGATTCATAAAAAGGAAAAATTATTTCTATTAAATATTGTGATCTCACCAGATACAAGTCTTCCAGTTTCTAAGGGATTCCAATCTATGGCATATCCTTCATCTTTATGCCTGAACTTACTCAATGGGGCCTGATTAGACACTGAAGTTCCACCTCGGCTGATATCTGTTTCTGATGCTGCTAAGAAACTCAGATGAGCACTAAAGTCCCAAACCTGTAGACAAGTTCTCAACTCTTAATACATAGACTCACGATAAGAAGGCTGGCCATGGGTGTACAGTTCAGTACATCAACATAAAAGTCTACATGATTGCAGCGCACAGGAATTTGTAAAGTTAAAGAAGATGGCTCACATTCAATACATACTATTAAGATCAAATCCTAGCCAATTTCATTTAACACTGACCTGCACAAAACCTGTATCTCCCCAAGTTGCACAAACATGGGGATTTTGTGGCATGGAACGGATTCGATTGATGCATCCTTGATGAGCCACCTTGCACAGCTGCAATACATACAAAACACTTCGTGAAGTTTGATGGATTTATGATCAAAGGGACTCATCGATACCACATGTGATCACCAACTTTTCTTCTACTAAAATTTTGAGTAGAAAAAGGACATGAAGCCGATATCCAAAATGAATACTTGCCTGCAATATAGGTGCTCTTAATCCATGCTGATTACCATCTTCATCACTCTCACTTTCACTACCATCATCCGAGCCATCAACAGTTTTTTCAGGTACTAACCCACGCCTTTTCCCAGAGATGTTAGATAACTTGAATATTTCAATAGAGTTTAAAGATGATTTGTCAGCCTGCAGAAGGAAAGAAAAGAATAATGATTCGTAAATTGAAAAAGAGACAATCTGCAATCTTACTACAAAAAAGATAATTAAAACCAGAAAGGTCGCAAATTCAAAGTAATCATTGGGTAAATCAGATTTCTCTCTACTACTATGATACAAGGCAATGGTGACATGCACCATACTAGTACCAGTAATCAACAATATAAGCAAAAAATTTTAGCAGTTAGGTTAAAAAATACATCAGAAGACAAACTATCATCAATTTCAAGCTAATTTTCGTAAATCCACTCCTTGTCTCACAATGAAATTTAAAGCAGCCTGAGAATCACATCAGCTGCTTGCTTAAAATGGTGTCATACATGCTTCCTCTATGTCATTTCACAGGAGTTATTCTTTCTTCTGAAATCAACTAAAACCAAGCCCCTCAGACTCTGCATGATTCAATTGCGTGATTTGATGATAAAAGTCAGAGTAACATTTTGTCTCTTCCAACAAAGCCACATAATACTCAAGCAACTTCTCTGAAGCAAATGGCATTGCCTCGGTTTCCGATTTGTCAGGTTTCACCAATGTCAATACCAACACCACAATCATTATTTCTCCATCACCTTTGAGAATAATCTGGACCACCAGTTCTATCTAAGGCTTCCTCCTAAGAAAGAGGTTTCAATGTTTAACTTCAAGACACTTGCATTATCATCCTTCAAGTTTCAGTTATTTAGCAAATCAAAATGATGTTCAGGTTCACTTCAGATACCCCTGTGTCACTAGCATTCCAAAATGTCCACAACCTTTTATTAATAAATGAGCAAAACCTGGATTCTCTTGGAATATGTCCATAATAGGAAAACCATTTCAAATTCATATCCAAAAGGTTAAATATTTTAAATTAAATAGTTGGATATGACCATTGTTATGGGTGTAAATCTACACAATAGTTAACCGAATATTAGCACAAGAAAATATCTACACGAAGCCAACCAAGCCAACCTATCCTATTATTAAGGGATCATATTCCCTCTCCTATTGCTTAGAGGACACGGTTAGAGCGGTTATAGAGAATTCAGGGAGAGGTTGAACAAGTAAAGGGATCATGGTCTCATGTAGGAATATCCCACCTACTACCAAGAATATCTCCAACCACCAAGCAGTGCATACACTATATAAACAAGACCATCTCCAAGCTACGGCATGATCCTCACCCTCACGTAATATATTCTACTCCTGCTTCTCCAAATACGTCTTCTCCTTAACTCTCCTACTTTCTACCTTCAGCTACTATATTATGTTACCCACCTAATATGAGGAACTCTACTCTCATTTAATCAACTTATGCATAACTATGTTCCTCCGTAGATTATCCAACATTCCACTGCAACCAAACTACTATATTATATTCTCATATTATTTCACCAGTAAGACATTTACAAAGAATATCAAGCCACTAAGCTCTCTTGTTAGAATTGTGCCAGATGATAAACACAGTCAATTTTTCTAAGCTATTTCGTAATATTCCCACCAGCCTTCATCCATAAACTTATAAACATCTGCCTATTCGTCCACACTCTTGATTCCAACTTATGAGCACTAATCCACTAATATGCTCCTCTAATTTCTATTGTCAAACGCCCAATTGTAACTTATATTTTTATTTAGCATTGCTAATATACACATTGTAGTAGCACTCATGTAAGTTTTTAACACCAAAATTATAGTGGATTGGTGGATTCATAGTCACCGATGATTTTTTCCCTAATTAGGGATTTTCCGCGTGATTATATCATGTGTTGCCTCTCTTTATTTTCGACATTTACTTCCTGTCATTTATTATACTCGTCCTATCTATTCACCAGCATCGTAACCTTAAAATTGTCGTTAGTCAACAATTTTTGGCATAAACAACTATAGTCTACAAAAGTATTTGCTCTAAGCTCAATAATGAGAAGAGTGTTAAGAGAAACTTTTGAAAAGCACTAAGCATGTCTGTACAAAGAAAAATATGCATTCCCTCAACTGGTGTATCCTTTATGTATAAAGATGACAGAAATTTTTTCCCGTCCATGCAATGGAAGAACCCTGTGTAAACCATTCTGACTGATCTAACCATTGTAGCCTACATTTCTGAGTTACCAAAAAGTCCATAGCCAAATCATCAAATAAGTAAATAGCACTCAGTAGCAGTATTGTCATAAAGTAAACCCACCAACTTCAATCATAATCACCAGCAACATCAAAAAGAAAACACTTCTTGTGGTCAATGACTACCATAAAAATCCATGCTCTGACCATTACTCCTCACATACTTACCTCTGGTTCATATCTGTTTAAGTGCTGTCTATAGCATAAGACATCATTTAGTAAAATCTTTAGCCAATTGTCATACATTCTTTCTCCCAAAATATTTGGAGTAACACATACACATAAACATCGATTCAAAGCTATCATCCATCACAATGTAAAAAAGATTGGAAAACCATGCCTGCCTTTATGTGATAATTTTCCATAATAAATAACAAAACCGTAATTCATTATTCCTACCTAAAATCTACTTCTCCAATGTCCATAGACATTTTAAGTTGTTTTTTCCTTCTTATTACCCTAGTCCTCACCAAAATTAAAAAAAAAAAAAAAAAAAAAAAAAAAAAAAAAGTATGAGACTATTTCGACATCAAAGAAGTTTTACAGCTTCAATTATACAGACATCCTTCCTCTTCTACTGCCTATAGTCCTCTAAGTTTCTAGAGTAACAAAGAATGAAGTCATGCAAATAGTGAACTGAGACTCACTTTCTGATTTAGAGAAGTCCATATGGCAGATAACAACTAGACAACTTGTAAATCACTGGCAGGGAAGAAAATATTGTATAAAATTGTAGATATATCTTAGTGGTAGAGGATAATGAGAACTTCCTATCCAACATTACGGAGAGGAGGTCAATGAAATTGGTCACATTATCTTTTTACCAAGACATGAACAGGTATTCAAAGCAAACAGAAGGGTTTTATGCATTTATTACATAAACTAAAACAGAATAAATGACTGAAAACAAAAAAAAAAAAAAAAAAAAAAAAAACATTTAAGGGATCTCACCTGAGTTCCAGCAACAACATAGACAGTATGAGGAAACTCAGTTCGAACCAATCCTAGATTATCTCGAAGAATATCAAAACTGCAAAATTAACACAAAAAGCACCCATGAACTCCCTAACAACATGAATGAAAGCAAGTACAAAGACCTCAAAAACATACACACAAAAAAAGCACCCATCCAAGACTATAAAAGAGCACAGTCAACTAACATCCAAAATAAAAAAAAAAAAAAAATCCAGCTCCCAAATCAGTGAAACCAATTCCAATGAGTAATTATTTCAACAACCCAAACGCCATAAAAAATTATAAGAACAACAACAATGTCGATTAGACAAGGTTCACTTTACGAACCAATTCCAATAAATAATTAGTTCAAAACCCGAACACCATCACACATTACAACGACAACAATGTCGATAAGACAAGGTTCTCTTCACGAACCAAAGATTTTATCTTCAGTAATCATCGTATACTAACACCAATACAAAGCCCTTCAAACACAAAATTTAAAAAAAAAACAAAAACAATTAAGACCCCTCCAACCCCCCTTTCACAATCCCGATAAGGTGACATTTGCTACACGAAACCAGCAACAATGTCAAAGCCTTAATTCCGATAAGGCGATATTCCCTACACGAAACCAAAGATAACATCTTCGATAATCATCGTCGAGAAGTCGACTAACAGAATAAATCACTTCAAGCACAACCCCCATCCAACACCCACTCCCAACCCCCTCAAAATCACAATCACATAATTCCAACTCCCAAAGTTAACAAGAAATAAAAATAATTATAAAATAAAAATACCCACCATGAAAAACATCAAATTTTCCAATGCCGAGATCATACCTTCAACAATAAGCCAAAAAAAATGAGGGAAAAGCTTTAAACCTCAAACAAGGCCAGCCCATATGAAAGGCATGATAAGAGTTGTAAGTAGTAGGGTCAAATTGAAGTTCTTCATCTTTTTCAATGGGGTCGAGACCCGCTTGATACACGCGTGGCGCCGGCAATGAAGGGACTCGTGAAGAAGATGCCTCCGATTTTTTGGACACCTGAAAGTAGAAAGACGTGAGGACAATGATGCGAAAAAAGGGGAAAGGATTGAAATTGAAGAGCGGGGGAAGAAGGAAAGAGAGACTCTGTTCTTCTTCTTTATGGATTTGATGCGGTTTTTAAGTCCTCGGGCCATTGTTTAAGGTTCGACAATGGGTCTACAACTGCAGCTGCCGATGAAGGGGAGAGATTGAAGTGGAGAGGTTTTTTAATTATTTTTGGGAATGGCGAGTTTTAGTTTTAATGGTGTGTAAGTGGGGGTTTAGAGTGTAGGGTTTATGTCAAATTTGTGGAATAAAGGTTTCGTTAGAGAAATTGGTATAATAACTGCCAAATAAAAATCAGCAACTTAATCATCTTTGATTATAATTGGTCACTCTCCAACCCAACTGATAATGAGGATAGAGATTAGGGATAATTGTTTTTCTTAGATTAACCAATTAAATTAATTCCCTTTATAATTAAAATTTTTAACCACATACATAAAATAAGGTTCATTTAAATATTTGGCTTCTCAACCAGAACAATACACCCCCTCTTGGACTCCATTGCAAAAAAAAAAATGATATTAAAGAGGGTGTGAAGAATGTTGATATTGAACAATTTGAGCTTTTGGTATAAGCAAGGTTTGTTATTAATTAAAATTGTTATATTTTTATTAAATTTCAATATCTTTGTAAATATCATATCAATATTTATCAATAAATAATTTTGGTTGTTTCAAAAATAAAATATGTCAATCGCAAGATTTTATAGATTTTTTTTCCTTGAAATTTTAAGTAGGAATGTCAAAAGGAACAAAGGTAGTCCTTTTCTTACGATAGGAAACAATTTCTTTGTATAAAAAATGATATGGTCAAGCTATCCTTTAGGCCTTTAGCTAATAGTTCTTGGGGAAAAAAAAAATTTACCAAATGATTTGCAATCTCTCTTCCATATTTTTTTTTCAATATTCTTCCATACTTACCGTATATAAACTCATGCGAATGTTCATCTTACTTACGATAAATGGTTCCTTTTGATGATATTATGAAATATAAAAGAGAATTTGCTTCATCTATAAAAAGAATAAAACAACTATAGGGGTTAAAAAACTCCTAAATAAAATAAATAGGAAAAATAAAAAGAATAAAAATTATGTAAGTGTTTTCAAAAACAAATCTAACGACATTAAATAATTTTTATTTTTTATATAAATACGTGGTGAAAGGTCAAGTAGATTCATGTGTACATTACGCTAGAAGACTAAAAAAAAAAACCAAAATATAAATTGTAACCCTAACCTATTCAATCCAATCTTGCTTATGTAGTGTCACAAATAACTAAAAAATTATTTGTTGGATTATACATGACATGACGGAAAATTATGATACCACGTACATCGTCAAACTCCGGCTTCCATTATTCATTAGTAGCTTATATGTTTAAAAAGTAGTATTTGCCTTACTAAATGTGACAAGTATGAAGACCATACCTTGACGATATAATCTTCATTTGTACAATTGCACCAGGCCACCAAATAGAGAAATTAAGACTTTGTTTGGAAGATGCTCTTTATGGGATTCGGAAAGTTTAATGCAATAATCCTATACGAGTCAGCGCCATACAAGAGATAATTAATCAGCACATGAGGAATACAAATAAATACATGGAGTGCGGGTTCATTAGTAAATAACATTAGTTACACAAGCTACGCCAAAATGAGGAAGCAATGAGACCCAAACTAAAGGAAGTATGCTGTCCAAGACAGCAATTAGACAGCATACCTATTACAGAGTGAGCAATTTGCAAATCTGCAATAGATATCAACTGCACAGAGTCAACAGTTGGAAGAAAAGCAAAGATCATTTTTTTTGTTTTTGTTTTAATTGAAACAGGTTTAGGCCACGATCCCTGCAGCATGTCAATATGAAAGATCTGAACCTTCATCCTCTATCACAAACCCACCGGCTTGCCGTTTAATTTGGGGAACGGATCTTGCTTGCTCAGAACTACAACTTTACTCTTGTGCGCAAAGTAACCTTTAATAAGGTTTTTGTGAATAATAATTGCCACAATACATTCCACCTGCACCATGGCATTACTGTAAAGAATAAGCCCTCATTGCAACAGGTGGGATAGCAAACTAATAGTGTAAAGAAATGGAAACAAGCGATCACCTCATCAACATCGATATCTATCTGAAGCCATTTCAATGCTTTGACTATAATGTCCAGTTTTACCTGATGTGCTTTACTTGGATCTTTGTGTTTTTGGATGGTATAGCTACAAATATAAACTTACACATTAATAAACAACATGACCAACAGAATCTCAAAAATGAAAGCACAAATATGCGCTTACATCTTTTTCAATAATCTTCTGTAAACCTGCAGCTCAAGTTTTTCCAATACAAGGTACACACCTGATCTCAAAAACCTAACCAAAAACAAAAATTATCTCAGTTTCATCTTAAGGAAATCAGTGTTCTCACCCATTACTTTTTATAGACCAAACATTAAAACCAAGACACACCTATCTTCATGCTGTTGGAGAGCACACCGTAATAGTCGGAGATCTCCCCTTCTAAGAGCAAGGACAACATCTGCGTACTGCATGAAGCAAATGCCGCATAAGAATGTAGGACTCAAGAGAAGCATCATGCAATAAAATATATTAAATACTCATATAAACCTCCATGGTTGCTTTCTGCAAGCTTATTAGAGGGAAAAGGGATGCTTCAAATCAGTTGATCAAGTTTGACCTTTTCTTTTCCAACACTTGCAGAAAATCACAAATTCTATAATAAATGTCTAATATTCTTCGATAGATTGTATCCTCAAAGCACAGAGAGCATTTGAAGATCTAAATTAGCAACAACAATAGAAAAGGCAAAGTTCCAAAAAAGTATTTCACCTCGAGGAGATTGTACTTTTCCAACAGAAAATCTCCAGGCAAGATGCCAATTGAAAGCTTAACAGGTATCAGATATTTCAGGATCATCCTAATTTATACAAGAAAACCAATTACCATTATAAAAAGAAAAAATATATACTCCATTAGAATAGTAGAAAATAGAAACTGATAAATAATTGAATGAAACTTTCCACCCCGAAAGAACTACCCAGAATCCAGACATGTTTAGCAACAAATTCTGCCAGATTGTAGCAACCACACTGAAACATACCCATTCCCTAATCTTTCATAAATTGAGAAAACTAAAAAGTAAAAATATTACAAGAATTTTTCTGAAAAGAGAGCTGTGAGAGAAGAAACTCTTTCTGGTCAATAGAATAGTCATTAGCACAAGATAGAAAAGGCAGGGAACTAAAATAATTGAATCTATTTTTTTTGTCGCATTCTGGGAAGTGCAAAAGCAGAGAATTTCAAGCAGCATCTAGTATCGGAGAATACTCCGTAGCAAACTGGGGCTTCATTGCCAAAGTTGCATGGATTAAAATTTAGTATTAAGGTTACTACATAAACAAAATGAATAGATATTGCAAAGACTGTATGCATAAGCATCAGCTACAAAATTTGTTTCAAGGAAAAAGCAAAATGCAGACTTCACTTGTAATTTTATTTTTACATGCGTACTACGTCCCTTTTCACTTTACCTGAACTAAACTATTTTAGTGAACTAAACTTATGAAACCTGAACTGAAATTAATTTTACTGAATGACAGTTGTACTTGTTCTTAGGAGTTACTGATCTGTTACTATCTATTAAAAAACAACTATAGAGAAACATTTTCCTACCTAAACGCCTAGGATACTTTTAATAATTCCTTATATTTATTTTTTAGGATAATTCTCATTGGTAACCTTCTACTTTTTCAAATTATATTTCATCGACTAAAAGAAAAACTTTTACAATGGTAGCCTGTGTTTTTTAAAATTCTTATTCGTGACCTTAATAAACCTTTTTTAGCAATTTCCGTCTTTTTTGTTAACCATAGTTAGGACTTTTTCCCTCCAAACTTCTTCCCCTCAAAAATCAGTACAGCAGAATGAATATGTTTAGACCTTTTTTCCCTCCAAACTTTATTTAACTTCAACCAACAAACCTTGAACCCAATATTTTAGAAGAACCCCACTTCATTGAAACACCAAATTCATAATGAGAGACTCATAAATCAGTTATGCAAAGATGGGAGAATCAAAGAAGCCAATGATATATTATGTGAGCAAAATCTTAGACCTTCTGCTTCAATTTACTCTTCTCTTTTCTTCCATGTCTTCAACATAGAGCCCTTCATGAGGGGAGGAGAGTTCGTGACCATATCAACTCGGCTTTTCATTCTAATCATTGATGGATATGTATGTGGTATGTGGGAGTTTGTGAAATGTATGAGACATATTTGTGTTATTCGAATACTATGATTTAAGCGTATGCAAGGATTGGGAAGGTGGCGTATACACATAAGTTGTTCTAAGTTTTCTTAAACTGCTATGATATAGGAGGCCAAAGGAGGCTTTGAATTTGTACAGGGAGATGCAGAGGAGTTGTGGGAGTTTGGATTGTAATAAGTTTTATATCTAGTGTGATTGTTGCTTGTGTTGCTTCATTTACTTCTAGTGCACTTGTTCATATGTATTAATGAAATTTCTTATCAAATTTCTCATTGCAGATTTGGTTTGTTAGGATATGGGTCCATGGTGGGTGTAAGTTTACAGCATATTCCTTCTGCTAGATTGGTTTTTAAGGAGAAGAAGTTTCGAGGAAAGATGCAACCATGATCTAACGATGGTTAACAAAAACAAGACGAAAATTGCTACAAAAATGTTCATTATGGTCACAAACAAGAGGTTTAAAAAACACAAGGCTACCAATGCAAAAGTTTTTTTTTTAGTCGACCAAATATAATTCGAAAAAGTAAATAATTACCAATGAGAATTACCCTATTATTTGTCCATTCAGCTAAATTTTCCCTATAAAAATTATTTATGGACTCCATATAACCTAAACTTCTAACGAAAAAGGAGAATTTGCAAAAAACTACCACGTAAAATCACCTTGTGAGAAAATATCATGTAAAAAAAATCTTGTGAGAAACTACCATTTAAAAATTTTCATTTACACGATACTACAGCCTAGTGGTTTTCTGCCTCGTTTATTGACTATAGCACTTGATTAACTAACCTAAATTATTTCTTCCCTTTTCCTTTTTCCCTTTAATTACCTCCCTTTCTTTCCTCCTTGCCCTTTATCAAAATCTAAAAATTGAACATTTCAAATTCTTTAAAATTAGAAATAACAACATACCACAAACAGGTAAGGACTAATGGCAAAAGTTCTACAATAATCCTTATTATCAAGCCCAAAAAGATCACACTCCTCTTCCTCGTTATAACCATCATCATCATCGTCATAGGTTCATCCCCAAATATATTCCTAGCAACAATAATTCTATTATAGGACACTACCTCATCATCCCTGCCATTTTCCCTCTCATCACTCACAGCGCCACAGCTGCTACTCCGTCGCCGCCACTAGAAGAGGATCTTAATCTTGACGATGAGGAAGTGATGAATTGGACTCAAAAGATGAGCGGGATGAATCTAAGGAGGATGAAGGATGAACACCTCCACTTTCTCCTCTTCCTTCTCCTGTTTGTTGTTCATTGTTATCATATTCACCATCATCTTCTCCAAATAAATCCAAGTCTGGGGAAAATTCCACGAGAGAGATTGGAGGAGGGTTTTTGCTATGGAAGGTTTTGAAATCTAGTTTTTTTTTTTTGCTTGTGCGTATTTTAGGGAAATAAGGGGGGAAAAGGTAAAAAATAGAAATCTTACGTTAGTTACTCACGTGCTAGTTACGTGACTAGTCAACCTCATAAAACCGGGTCACTAGAAAACTACTATGTGGTAGTATCAAACAAATGGCATTATTGAGATGATAGTTTCACACAAGATTTTTTTACATTTTAGTTTCGCACAATTTAGTAATTTAACGAGGTAGTTTTCGCAAATTACCCAACAAAAAATGATACATGGTACTCTGTATTAAATTTATTATTACACGCCCTAAAATGCAAACGTTTTCTATTATATATAGGGTTAATAAACAAAAATAATACAGCTTTTGGCTAGTCCACCTAAAAACATACAACTTATTGATCAACTCACTATAATACAACATTTGCACTCATTTAAGTTAAAATAGGTTAATAATTTTTTTTCACCTACAAACTGACGTGAAATACATATAGTAGGTTAATAATGTAGGTTAATAACTATTCCCTATTTCCGCATCTATTCCATCTGCCTCCATAAATTCCCAAATCCCTCTTTCTTCCTGATTTTTTTTATTTTCTAAACTGAGCGACCGCTTGAAATTCTTTTTGAGGAACTGCTTGATAACCGGTTGACATTTGAGTCGTAAGTTATCTGTGACCTAACCTATTTTAAGTTAAATGACAGCAAAAATTTGTATTATAGCGAGTTACTCCGTAATTAATATATTGTATTATTTTGAATGGATTAGCCAAATGTTGTATAATTTTTGTTTATTAACCCTTGTATATACATTTTTTTAGGTTAATACTATATTAGCTAATTTCTTTCCTCTTATCAACTATGCAATACAATAAAAATATACTTTAACCAATAAAACAAATTATGACATTGAAATTTGAAGGAAGTTTGCATGCACACATAATGAATGCTTGAAAAATGTTTAACAGACCCAATACTAATCCCTTCTCACAATCTCTTTTCTATGCCCTTTTATGCTAATTTTTTAATCTCTTTTCAATTTCTTTTCCATCAATTATGACAAACATATACATATTATTATGACAAGCATATTCGACCTCCAATTGTCTTCAATCTTTTTCCTATCGGTTTAAATAAAATTCGTAGTCTTATAAATGATTTTTTTAGAATTTTCGTTTCAATCAAATTTCGAATCATTTGATTTCAGGTCCTATCAGTGTTCAAAATCCATTTTTAGAGGTTGATTTTTCTGGTTGGTTTAAATTCTTTAAGATTTACTAAACACATGTATTTAGTTTTCATATAATATGATGTTTTCCTAATTGCACTAGAAAATTCAAATTTATCATAATTCATCCTATTTCATTAGAACTTTTTTTAAAAAAATTATTGGTTGTTAGTGGAACGAATAAATGTGTTGTGATACCGGTGCTCTTTGCATGGTATCTAACCTGGTTTTTACTAAAACTAACTTATTTTAACTAACCTTAAATTTTTTTTACTGAGTATTATTGTTTTAAGGTGAGTGAACAAGGTCTATCCTTTTTCAATCATTTATATATATATATATATATATATGTACCGTCTGCTTGAAAAATCAGGCATATCTCTTGAAAATTAGGATAAATTTATACTCAAACAACACAAGTTATCAAGAAAAGAGATATAGAAAAGGGGGATGCTAACAAAACCTTATATTGGCTTCACGGTCAGGATGGCAATGACCCAAAGCATATGACAATTTCATATCAGCCTGCATGTTGGAGACATAGCTTTGGGATAAGTAATTGCATATGAACCATAAACAGTTTTCTGCAATGACTAGAATGAACAAATCCAAAGGCAAACTACCACACATTTGTCCTGGATTGATTTAATAAATGGTATTTTGGATCTTGATCAATAAATTACGAGATTTGGTAGTGATACAAAGAAATTGAGTGAATATTGCTTTGGATATTATTTAGGCAATTGTGAGACTAGTTAGCTGAGGACCAATGAGATTTGTACATGATCATCCTCAGCAGACATTTTCACCCACCTATAACCAAGAGTTATCAAGACAGTAGATTGAACTCCCTTTCCCTTTGACATAAACCCAGCTTGACGCTTTCCCAGATTATGTTAAAATGTTAATTTCACTCCAGATCGAAGGTGACCGAACGTATAAATGATGCCAGTAACTTTCTAGCTATCAATTTTTTATCCAGGGCTGTTGACTGTTTTCTAAACTGCTGAGTGTAGGTGCATGAGAATTGGTCCTACCTAATAATATACTGCCTTCAGTAGTTAAACAAAGACCAGAGAGAATTTCAATCTCCATGACTAAAAGTCCAAGTTCACCTGACTGGGCACTTAAATGGATCACAATTTCAGGATGTTATTTCACATAGAGGTAACAAACAAAGCCTTTGTCTCGTTATGTTTTGGATTGGTACACGAGCAAAGTAGGAAAAGAAGCTGTTCTAGAATGAAACAATAGCACTTTGCATGTGGCACAGCAAAAAAAATTGCAAACCTAGGTGCTTCAGAAATATTAAAAAGGGTCAGACAATTGGACAGGAAAGTAGTTTGGTTCAAAAAATATTACCAACTACGGCAGATCCTCCAACAGACATTCGTTTAAAGAGTATGACAGGTCCAGGTTTACAAAGAGAAATCACAATAAAAAAAATAAAAAAAGAAAACAGAAAACCACTTACAGCAGGGAAATTTTCATTGAAAACTTCAAGACGGCCTGTGTAATACATGTAAGTTACCTGCCATATCATAGAGGCCCAACGTTGCCTGAATATAAGTATGCATACAGTGGAATATTTATTTACAAGAAAGCACAATAATTGAAAAAAAAAAAAGAGCAATTGGACGTACCTTATCCCTGGGTGGAAACTCCTCAAACTCAAATATACGAGCAGTCTCAATGCTTCTTATTACACTACGACAGAGATGGACAGTACCAAGCTGTAACAAAGTGAACAACAAAAGTCCATCAAATCACGATATAATTCGCTTTCCTTAGCCGTAACGAAGATTCAAGAGTATAAAGTATGAATGAACGGCTTTGACGCATTAATGGGTAATTGGACATCAAATGCTTATGAAAGAGTGATTTAGGTAGAAGTTTCATCTTGTAATTTTCAGAATTGTTGCACCAATACGAATCCGGATCTGGAAACGAATACATGTACGGGTAGAAAAAATGGCAAAATCATGTAATTGCTAGTAAACTATGTTGCACCAATACAACTCCTGGTACGGGTACGGCTACGGAAAATGGAAGGTCATACGGGAATCCGTGCAACATAGTATGAGATGGGACAAACAATGAAATGGAATGGGTAAGAACTCATCGGATAAAAAAAAAAAGAAAAATTTAACACTCAATTTGCACCTTGAAATAGATTTTGAACAACTGACAAGTCACATGTAAGGCTCCAACACGTTTTGGCCCTTTTCCCTGCCAAACACAGCTCATATTAACAGCATTACATAAAAAAAATGACTCTAAACAATGTATGGCTGTGACAGCAACAGCCTTCCTCAATGCAAAAAAGCATAAGAACAAACAGCCACACTGTGCATATACATGATTTGATTGAACAAAACATAAAAGCAACAAGCCACTAGATATACCAAGAGTACAACTTGCAAGACTAGCCTACAGATATCTTATGATGAAGGTAACCGGAAAATGTGAAGCCTGGAGTCTCAAATTATAAAATCGTACTTCTATGAATTCAAAAGGTATGTAATTATTCCCTCCGAAACAGATACCATCAGGATACAAGCATAATAAACACAGGAAACCTAATAAACACAGGAAACCATGTTAATTCAATCTTCATCTTTCAAAGAATGATCACGTATCAATTTGCTCCAAAATGATCCCTATTACCGAAGAACCCATTACTATCAACTTCAACAATTCAGACTTGAGCAAGAAAAATGTTAGTCGGACAGAGGCAGGACATGTTAAAAAAAATCAAGAGAAATAAAGCATTGCAAGCACTGCAATTAATATGATCAAATTAAGCAATTAGCCCTTCGGAAAGAAAAAATTCCATCGGTTTGTTCCTAAATAATATTTCCTCTGTTTCTTTTAAGTTGACACATTTCATTTTGGCACTTTTGCCAACATATGATTTCAAATTTTAGTATCTTCAATTACCAATAAGAAAAAATTATGAAAAGTCGATATTTGGAAATATTATATATTGAAAGTAATCCAACAAGACCCTACTTGAATATGATCTTTCCAAAGTGTAAATCACAAATGAAAATTTAAGTAAAGTAGGTAAATAGTGCTCAAAGTCAAAATGTGTCAACTAAAAAGAAACAAAGAAAGTATAGATTTAGAACAGTATACATTTTTGCTAGGCTCTAGGGTGGTGCACAAAGAATAATTCAACTACAAGCTCCATGGGAGTCGCACGGAAAAAAAAACATAAGCAATTCAATATCTGCTAGTCCTAAATTCTCCATCATGTCCATAGTTCTAGATTCACTTATCCAGTTACTCAAATACTCTTTTTCAAAACTGAACTGCACAAACAAACAAACAGATCTACTCTTACTATTTTTGTTCTGTAATTAATATCATATACCCCGCCCCCCTTCCTCCCCTTTGGATCCCTCCCTGTAAAATTAGACATACTTAGATGCAAGTGGTAGCAAAGGCACAATGGAAAATAACTGAAAATCAACATTCTATGTATACCTTCCAATAATCCTTTATTCCCTTGGAAACCTAATACTTGCCACATTCTGTCTATTCCATCAAATGATCCTATACTTCATTTCTTCTTTCTAAGTAAGGTCCTGAAGCTCATAAATCAAAACTATGCTTTGTTTAGAGGTGTCAATGAGCCAAACTCGCCCGCAAGATAATTTAGATATTAATGACCGGAGTAGTGCTAAGCTTGAGCAGTCCTTTGTGTCCTTACATATTAGAACTTTTGACTTGCATTCAACAGTAAAGAGTTTACAATAGTGTAGTCGTATAATAGTAGCAAATTCACCCTCTATCCTAATAAACAGGCCACATATAGTTGAAGGCTGTTTTTAAGAAATTGGGTTCAACCACACAAATAGTCAAATGCCATTAATATCCTTCTGTATTAAAAGTTTACATCTTTTGAATGGCACAAGGTAGTGTTTCCATAGGACTATCATTAAGGGTAATATGAACAAGTTATAACTTTGACAAGCTAAACTAGAAAGTCGAAGTATAGACATGTGGCCTGATATAAGAGAGCATAAACTTGGTTGCAATTTTCCAACTGTTCCAAATTTTTGAGTTTGAAGATACTCACGATTTTTATAGAGCCCAAAATGACATAGCATGGCTGAGAACACCGAAGCCTTGCTACTAAAAGTTTAGGCTCTGTTCAACTTATAATCACCCCTAGCTCTGCCTAAATGGTGCTACCACTCCTTCCTTGTATAGAAAATAGGCCAAATTTCTATTCTCTTTCATCCAAAAAACAATAAGCCATTATCTAAATTTAGAGTTAAACTTTAAACTTTCCCATATAACCCTTAATGATACCTTAAATGGACAAAGAAAGACTAGTAGACCACATTAGGAGGTAGACACATAAAGGTAGTTGAATAATCAAATCCTTCCAATAATCTCATATTGGAAGCAGAAATTGGTAGCTTGGCTCATAGAAGCTATTTTACTCCTTTATGGGTTTAAATATGGTATTTGGCCTAATTTCAATATTAGAGTTTTATAAAATAGAATCTTGGCCAAACAGCCTCTAACTGAAGTGCAGTCAAAAGGTGCTCAAAGTGCCTCCACTTTGATGTCTGAGGCCCTTTAAAAATTGCCTTAGTTATTTTCAGAATAAAGGAACCATGACCAACTTTTCATACTACATATGTATCTTGAGATAGTACAATGATTTGATGGTATTTACAACGGTTTCTTCATGATGTATCCAGAGCTTACAAAAAATTCATGAGCTACCCTGCATTTACAAAAATTCATCAGGTACTCAAAGGCTTGCAATATTCTATCAGATTATCTCAATGAATAATAAACATAAGATTAAGCAAGCCAAATCACCTGAACCAGCGATATATAGCTTAATTCCATAATTATGCCATCTTAGATTATTGGCCCAAATTTTTTTAACAAATCACTCCAATAAATTTCTCCACAAAACTCTCTCAACTACTATAGCCAGAAATTCCCCCAAAAGATCCTATTTTTCTCCTGGATAGTTGGATTAACAAAAAACCCTTGCGATATGCACAAGTCAGCATACCACGATCACAATAATCAGATCCCTTGTGACCTCATCTCACTAGGCCCCATGCCTTCACCTTTACTTACTGCTTAGAAATGAAGGACTTTTATCACCTCATTTGGCCATATGTCATCAAGAAGAACAGCTTATGCTATTCAAACTACTAAAATTTAATTTCCAATCAATCCAACATATCATCACTGCAAAAACAGATGTAAGCAGTGATCCCCAAAAAACCCTAAATAACCCTCCAATGGAGAAGATCAGCAATTAAAGCAGCATTGTGGAAAATATAGCAAAACACGAAACCAGAACATCAAAAAACAAAAAACGCGAGAAAAACATACAGCAATGACACCAAAAACTTTCATGAGAAATGAACCAGCCGCCTTCAATCTGTCCGGAGTTTTGCCATTCGAGGCCAACTCTCTGTCAGCCTACAATCACTATTCAAATCAATGTCATATCCAATGCCAAAAAACTACCACAATAATTCACTACACAGCAATCATACCCTCTCGGCTATAATCCTGATTTCGTAACAAACAACATACAACGCTTCCAACGCCCACGCCGACTCCCAATTCCGAAACTCCTGTATAAATGCACTAAAACAATCACCAAGTCCTAATCACGACCTACCCAAAGATCAACCAATTTTCAATAAAATTCAAAAATAATGCATATTACTTTGCGAATTTCTCATATGAATTGTACGCGTCCACTAATTGGCCAAGCTTGTAACACTGCAAAGATCGGAGCAACGGCGCCAGTATTTCGCTGGATTGTCTGATCAACCGAGTCACGTCCTGCAAATATTTCAATACATTTAGGGTTTGGGACAGTGCTTGAGAGTTTGAGGAGGAGAGATATGAGAGAGACCTGGAAGATGTTGAGAGCGTCGGCGACGGCGAGGAGTTTGGGGTTGTTGGAGGAGAGAGAGAGAAGGAGGCGGAGTGTAGCGGCGTCTTGGGAGGCGATGGCGTCGGAGAAGGTGTTGAGGTAGTCTGTTATTCTTCTGTGCGCTTCGCCCATGCTTATGTACGCCATGTTTACTCTCGAGTCTCGCAACTGTAGGAGAAGCTTCAAAGTTTAGTGCAGCAATGTTCGAGTGTTAGACCACCGAAGTAGAAAAAAAAACTTTTAATCTTTCTCAATCCACTTTATTAGTCTTCTTTACTAGTAGTAATTCCTATTACGAGTGATTTTTATTACCATATCAATGCTTAAAAATCAAAAAAAAAAACTTTTCATCACTCTTTCATCCACTATTTATTAATAATATACCATAATATACATATCTTATTTATTTTCTCTTTAATTTTTTAATAATTTTTATGCTACATATTTAACTTTCCAATACAATTAAAATGGCTTAAAATTAATAATATTTTAATTTTTAATTATGTTTTTAATATAATCGATTAATTTAATAATTTTTTAAAATTTTTAAAAAAATTTATTACGCTTAAAATTAATAAATATATTTTTTTAATATAATTTTTTATTTAACTTTTGTATACAATTATTAAGAATATATATAGGAGACTTTTGTGGTTTATAAAAGTATATCAAAATATAACAAAATGGATGTCTATTTATAGAGGAAAAAATTTTATGACTATTGGTGAATTTTATTTTTTTAATTTAAACGTTAATATTACCGTTGCGATTTTTTCATTGGCCAGCAACAACACTTTGCGACATTTGATTTGCCCATTTAATGGTCTGTTTTATGGTTAAAGCTGGACACGTGTCGCAATGGCATTAGTCCCCAAAATCAATGCCGAGACAAAAAAAAACAATTCTAAAGTGGTGGGGGCCACCACTGAAATCAACCCCTTTTTTCCATTTCTACGCAGTTTCAGTGGGACCTAGCTGCAAATTTCATCCAATCAAGAACTCTCCACGTGTGTAAAGATGGCCCACAATCTATTACTATTCACGCAACATTTCCCTCATCTGGTGCGTGATTTTGTTTCCTCTTACCCGTGGTTTTTTTTCCCTCACTGATGTGAAGCTCGGGTATTTATTTTACGCTGTTATTTTCACTCGTGAGGGATTTTTCCGTCACAAGTAGGAGTGCTCTTAGAACATAGAACTTGCAAGAGTAGTAAATAAAGATGATGGATGTATGATTCAACGAAATATTGGACATCATATACACAAAAGAATTTGAGTAAATTTAAATACGTATGGATTTAAATAGTAACAAGATATTATATAATAAAAGGAGAAATATTAAGGATAAATTATGGCTTATTGTCGCCTAAGTGAGAACATACGATGAAATTTTTGCTGCTAAACTACATTTCTACGTTGGGAGCTAAAATATTTTGCTTATTTTTAATGGGTTTTTATTAAGGATAATAAATCTCAACTATTTACTTAAATAATGGAAAATAAAACCCTGACCTCAAGAAGAAGAGTCGACCATTAAATTAGCTATCTTTAATAATGAAGAAAGTTGAAACAATTGGTGCTTTAACTTGGTTTTAGATAGTTTTATGAATTTCTTTTTATCGGTTTTCCTACTTTTCCATCTCTTACAACTTGGTTTTCTCTTTTATTATAAATTTGTTCCTTCACAAATGGCTCATCTTTATTTAAACGCTTTTATTGTACTTTTAATTCATGTTTTTGAAAACTAACTTTATCGTTTAATTTTTTGTAGTTTAAAAGAAATTTCTTTTTGGATCGAAGAAGGAATTAAACACTTTGCGCACAAAAACAAAATCAAGTGAAATCACTTGAAGGCTAGGAGCAACAAAGGAGCATGAAAGAATTAGAAGATATAAATATGACAAAAGTCATAAAGCAAAAGCAAAGATCCAAAAACACAAGCAAATTTTGTGTCTAGATTATTGATTTCATTCATCTTATTGAGAGAAATTATGATCTTAAGCATAGATGTTATATTCTCATATATAGGTTTTATGATATTAGGTATAAATATTGTGATCTTGGACATAGGTTTTATGATCTCACGTATAAGATTTTTGATCTCAAGTGTGGGTTCTTTTATCTCAACTATAGGATTTATGATGTTAGATATAGGTTTTATGATAACAGGTATGGATTTCGTGATCTCAGGTTAATGTTTTATGATCTTAGGTATAGGTTTTATAATCTTAGTTATAAGTATATGATCTCAAGTATAAGTTTTATGATTTTAAGCATAAGTCTTGTTATCTTAGGTTTATGTTTTATAATATCTAGTATAAGATTTATGATGTGAGATATAGGTTTTATGATATCATGTATAGGTTTTGTGATCTCATGCATAGGTTTTATGATCTCTTATATTGGTTTTGTGATCTCGCTATAGGTTTTTGTGATGTTAGGCATATGTTTTATAATATCAAGAAATGGTATAGATTTTGTGATCTCAAATATAGGGGTGATCTTAGGCATAGGTTTTGTAATCTTCAAAATTGGTGTAGATTTTGTTATCTTAAGTATAAGTTGTGATCTCGGATATAGATGTTAGATGTTGTGTTCTTAGTCCTACACAACTTCACTTTATTAGCTGTTGAGTTCCTTAAGTTTTGATGTTTTGAATGATGACAAACAGTTACAGGAAACAGGTCACAAGAAATTGGAACTGTCTCCTTGACTGCTATGCTTAAAACAGTCACATATTATCTATTGCATGTTAACCATGTTATATGTGCAGTAGTTAAGCTGACTCCAAGACTTGGAGCATAGAAGCCTTTCGAAGACATTCGAAGAAAGATACCTTGCTCAAGATGAAGCATCCAAGGAAGATTCAAGTCTTGTAGATTATATGAAAAGAAGATCATTTGTACTTTACTGTTAATCTAGTTTTTCATGTAATATGCTCCGTAGTATGACTTATATGAGTAGGCAATATAAGTGTTTTAAGTGTGATAAGTCATGTTATGAATTCTGGTACAAAGCTGGAACAGAATTCATAACTTACTTAATTCAGGGAACCGGGTTTACTGAATGGAATATCAAGCTGCGTATCTTTGAAAAGATTTTGTAAAAATATTTTCTAAAGAATTATTTTGGAAAATATATTGAGCAGCTGGTAGATTAGATGAGAATATATTGGTTACCTAAAAACTAGGAGTATTTACCTTATTTGATTCTATCTATATGATTAAGTCAAATAAGATAAATACTTTCCTAAACTCACATAAGGTGACAGCTCAAAAGATTATGTGACTTTAGGAAAGCCAGGGTTTTTGTAATCATATATATAAACTCATCTAATCAACCAAATTCAATAAGCCTCTCACGTGAAGAAAACTGAGTTTATCTCTAGAGAGCATTATACACACTTAAGCATAAAAACCTCTCATTAAGTCATATACACGAGCACCATTAGAACTTATATCTTTCTCTCATATTAGCTTTTAGAAGCAAGATCAAAGGAGAGTTTGATTCTGTAAAGAGCCTTCAACGGAGGGGTTGATAGGCTGGGAGAGTGTTTGTGAGTTCAAACACAAAAGGGCTTACTAGTGTAAGTCGAGTGCACACTCGGAGTAGAGTGTGGGGGGAACTGGTTCCCGGAGTAGGGAAACAGTTGAGTGTCTGTGTTCTTTGTTTTTCGAAGTAGATTAATAAAAGAGCATAGAGTAGGAGGACGTAGGCCTGAGTTGGCTGAACCTCGTTACATTGTGTGTCTTCCTTTATTGCTCTACATACATTCCGCTGCTAATAGGAACCAGCAAAACTGGTTCCTCCCACAGATCGAAAAAGTGAGAAAAATAGGCCAAGACTATTTAACACTCAATTCAACCCCCTCCCCCCCCCCCCCCCCCCCCCCCCCCCCCCCCCCCCACCCACCCACCTGAGTGCTCTAAAACCTTCATTAACCATCACATTCTTTGTGAGCATATCCTCCATATTCTGATGTCCCTCAATCTTCTCCAAATCCATCACACTACTACCCACAAAGCTTCGAATGTAATGGTAGCTATGCTGAATATGTTTGGTCCTATATGAAATGTAGGACTGTTAGCCAAATGTATTGCCATTTAACTATACCCATGAAGCACAACTCGTCCATACTTTCTCCTTATCTCTTTAAGAAACCTTTTTAAGACATACCATCTCCTTGTCTACCTCTAATATAGCAATGTATTCGACTTCTTTAATAGATAATGAGATGAAACTTCTAAAGTTTACAACATCGTTAATGCAACATGAAGTATTATTGCTTAAATTAAGATCCCTATCAATATCAGCATCAACAAATGCTTCCAACTTTACTCCCTTTTTCCAGAAGCAAAGTGCCATATTTAAAGTACCTCTCAACTATCAAAGCAACTACTTCATACCTTCCTAATGCTTCTCACTTGAATTCAAGACAAATTGCTAACAACTCCCACTCTATAAGCATTGTTTGGCCTAGTACATAGCATGAGAGATTTTCCTAATTCATACCTGATATAAATTATATTAAGATATTGAGATCTCATATATAAGTATTGTTATATCAGATATACAGCTACATAAGATATAAAAATATAGAAAAATTCATATCAGAAATAGATATTATGATCTCAAATATAGAAATAAAATTACAAAAATACCCCTAATATATTTATATCAGGTATAAACTAGAAATTTTCCATTGCATAACATTCATCAAGCTGTCAAATACTAAAGCATGAGGAACATTGACCGTCAACTTCTTTTTTCTTCATTTGTTTTTGGCAAGAAATCCTGTCAATTTGAAGACAGTCAAAGACTATGAAATCTTAGGCTTAGCATCCATAATATTGAACCTAGAAAGCATCTTGAGAATGTAGTCCTCTTGAGATAGCTTCGGCTAAACAATTGTCCTATCCCAAGAAATTATGAGGATATATTGTATGGGATATACCATTTTAAACTCTCATTCGAATGATAGTTATTCATGATGATTGTATATATTTGGATATATTGTTTAGTGTTGTTACTTGTAGATGGAAGATTAGGAGATTTATTACTACTCTATACTTGTGATTTGGCTAATGATCAGTTTTTGTGCCCATGTTAATTGAGTTTATTATAGCAATGTTTTTCTCTCTTTGACTTAAACATGATGTAGGAGTTAGCTATGGTCCAAAAATAATGATAAAAATATAAAGGAAAAATTTTGAGAGACATGATGAGGTAAAAATCGCAAGTACAAACTTAAATGTCTATATCACAACAAATCAACAATCGAGGAATTAAGTCTAGGCATTTTGATGTTTAATGTTGGAAATTTTTATCTACCATATTTTTGGTATTTGCCATCTTAAATACCCTATAATTGTAAAGAAGTAATTTTAGCACCAATGATTTTTCAAAACAATGGACACTTTTGATAATTATGGTATAGTTTTAGACGTTGAAAATCACATGTTCGAGCAATAATTATTTTTTGGAGGAATTTCTGATTTATACCTAGTGGGAACAAAGTTTGTTTATCCATTGTTTAATTAAATTTTTGAAATCAAATAATGTATAAAAAATTACAATTGTTGTACATTGATATTAAAAATATAACTATCACAAAACTTTATACTATATAGAATAAGTGTTATTTTCAATAAATAAATAATATTTGTTATTTATAAATATAATTTTTTTGCATCAATATAACAATATTTTGTATTGGATGACAACAAAATATTTAGCATGAACAAAAAAGTCTATATCAGATATAAATTAGAAAATTATCTTTTCTTTTTCCCTTCATCATTATTATTCAAATCTATATTATGATATCAATATCATAATATGGAGTAAAAATTACTAAATGAACCTAGGGCGTCGCCCGGGATAACTAACTAGTTTATGTTTGAATAACGAATAATACATAATAATAGAAGGGGAAGATTACGATCAATTATGGCTTATTATTGCCAAAGTGATAGTATGTAATGGAATTTTTGTTGCTAAACTTCATATGTTGGGCGTTAAAAATTTAGTTATATAACGAGGCTAAACTATCTGCTATAAAAGTGGAGCTGAAGCCAAAAATATCTACCAAGTTATCTTTAATAGTGAATTCCAGTTAGGTTGATCGTTCCATCAACTTTTTATAAACAGTTTAGAAACTTTTATAATTAGTTTTTCCAAAACTTACAACTTGATTTTCTTCGTTCACGTATGACTCTTCCTCGTCTTAAGCCTTTTAGTCCTCCTTGAAAGATTCATCCTTTTCATACTCCCATAGTCCCATTGTCATTTTGAGGCATTTAAGTTTAATAATCACATCACAAGATTCATCAAATTCCGTCTTCTATTTCCACTCCCTCACGTTCTTCCCCCATACCTTTTTCCTCAAAATTTCCCACGTACCCTTTAACGAACCAAGCTACTCATCGACTCGGGCTCGATTCGGTCAAATAAAGCTCGGCACGAGACTTAAACGAACCAAGCCGAACAAGGCCTTGCTCAGCTCGAAAGCTCGTTAACAAGTTTAATAAAATTTAACTACTATTTGGACTCGAAAGCTCATCGATTAAGCACCCCTACTCTAGGTGTTTCTCTACTTCAAGACTCCCCTAGTGTAGCTTTACATTCCTTACCCATACAAAACACCCATACTGGACTGTCAACGCCAATGTTTACAATGACCTTTCTCCTAACGAAACATTGTCCACGTTTTGCTGTCATCTTCAGAAGAATCATTATTCCAAACTCTCACCGTATTGTATTATACTCCTCCCTCCTCCTTCCTCATTCACCCAATTTCCTCCATTAATCTACCCCCACTTTCACATTCTCCTCCTCAGATCCATCTTTAATATGGGGTCAAACCCCCATTACTCCCCTGTCAACCTACACTCACTTCAACAACACCAACAACAACCAAATTCCGAAACTGCCCTCCTCTCCTTTGACACTGACCCACCCCCACCTCCACCACCCACTCTGCACCACAAACTCCTCCTCCTCACCACCTCCATCTCCCTCATCGTCACCGCCTCCTTCGCTTTCCTCTTCCTCACCACCGTCGCCACCCCTACCCCCACTCCCACCCAACCCACATCCCGCCCTCTCACCAAACTCAACCACCCAGTTGTCCTCCTCATCTCCTCAGACGGGTTCCGATTCGGGTACCAATTCAAAGCCCCAACTCCCAACATCCACCGCCTCATCGACAATGGCACCGAGGCTTACCCGGGTATGATCCCAGTCTTCCCAACCCTCACCTTCCCTAATCACTACTCAATCGTCACGGGTCTATACCCGCCTTACCACGGCATCATCAACAACTATTTCGTTGACCCGATCACTAACGAAACATTCACAATGTCTAGCCACGAAACCCACTGGTGGCTCGGGGAGCCCTTGTGGGAAACCGTCACCAAGCGCGGCAAGAAGGCCGCAACTTACTTCTGGCCAGGCTCCGAGGTAAACCGCAGCGCGTGGCATTGTCCCAAACTCTACTGTATGCAATACAATGGCTCTGTCCCGTTTGAAGAGCGCGTCGATACTATAATAAACTATTTCGATATGCCCATTGACGAAATCCCTTCGTTTATGACATTGTATTTCGAGGACCCGGACCATCAGGGCCACCAAGTCGGGCCGGATGATCCGGAGATTACGAAAGCAGTAGTGAGAGTTGATGAGATGATAGGGAGATTGATAGAGGGACTGGAGAAGAGAGGGGTGTTTGAAGATGTTAACATTATTATGGTGGGTGATCATGGCATGGTTGGTACATGTGACAGGAAGTTGATATATTTGGATGATTTAGCCCCATGGGTCGAAATCCCGTCGAGTTGGGTCCAATCTTACACCCCATTGCTCGCCATCCGCCCTCCCGAAGAGACCTCTCCTCTGGAGATCGTGGCGAAGATGAACGAGGGGTTGCAATCGGGCCAAGTCGAAAATGGGAAGAATTTGAGGGTTTATCTCAAGGAGGATTTACCTGGCAGGCTTCATTATTCTGATAGCTATAGGATTCCGCCTATTGTCGGGCTTGTTGAAGAGGGCTATAAAGTAGAGCAGAAGACGTCTAGCAAGAAGGAATGCGGCGGTGCTCATGGGTATGATAACGCCTTCTTCTCCATGAGGACGATTTTCATTGCCCATGGCCCTCGGTTTGCCACTGGAAGGAAGGTGCCATCGTTTGAGAATGTTCAAATATATAACTTGGTTACTTCTATACTCAATATACAAGGACCCCCCAATAATGGCACTGTTTCATTTCCAAACTCTCTTCTTTTGCCTGATGCATAATCCTGCAATTGTTTAGACCTTACTAGCTTGATAATTCCTGGATTGGTAATTGTTTCAGGCATGTTTATGTTGTGGTTGTAACATTCATACTGCAATCGACTCTGTTTTGTATCTGTGCTTAATTTTAACTGAGAGATACTGCTGAGGATCTTAGAACCTACACATATTCTCGTATGACCCTTTTCGTGTCCGTACCCGTATCATATACATGTATTCATATCGGTGCAACATAGTTCACTCGCAACTAAATGATTTTGCCATTTATTCGTACCCGTACATGTATTCGTATCGGCATCGGTGCAACATAGCTTAAAAGTGTACCCTAGTTGGACATGATTATGCAGTGAAGATGGGTGTTTAAATCAGGGATCTAGAGACAATTGCTAGTCATTTTTATGTCAATTAAATTTTGATCCTGCTAATCTAGTATGATGCATATCTAAAACGAAGTATGCAGAAATGCTGTACAAATGTTGCTTTATTTGAGATGTCCTGTTTTTTGTTCCTTTTGAACACCAATTTGACTATTTAGGCTGTTGTTTGATTGTTCAATTTCATTAGAAACTTCATTCAAATTTACAGTGAATGTCTAGTTTACGAGCTTACACTTGGCTTTTTGCCTGATGCAATTCTACCCTTTTGTAGTCATATGTCGATAACATTACACCCAACTAATCAATTACTAGGATTTACTTTCTTGAATACTAAATTGGATCACTCAAAAGAATATGATACAAGTAACAATAGCACGCAATCCGTGAAAATAGAACTCCCCAACCTAGCTTCTAATCAGTCTTAGTTTTGGTGCATTGCATTTCATCAATTCCTTATAGGTGTCGCCAAAGAAGCTGGAAAAGTGCTTGAGGATCAAGGCTTTCAGAGCAAACCATCCAACAATATGGTTCGTTCTAATTACTTTGCCTCTTCGTTCTTCTTTTGCAAAACCAAAGTTGAACTTCTGACAAAATCAAGGCAGCATTTGACATCTGTATGTTTAAAGATTTGGACTTCAGAACATCAAGTTAATACTTGATATACATTTAGCATTTCCCATGTTCATGAAGTGATGTAGTTTGGGACAATTCCAAAGCTAGATATCACGTAGCCTAAGTTATAGGGGAGATACTTCCAAGTAGAGGTGGACACTAGGCCGTTCAGCCCGGCCTAGACCTCGGCCGGTAAAATATATGTGTCGAATCCGAATCCAAATTCTCCAATCCTGATCCTATTCAATTCGGTTCGAGAAAATATTCAACTAGGCGCACGATTCAAACGGACCGGCCTAGCAATTCGGCCATACCCAAACCGAATAAATTCGGCTAAAACTAGCCTTTAACTGATTCGTCGAGTTAGCTGTTGCAAATCCCTCTATATAAACCCATGAATTCGGTTTTCTAATCCTCACAACACTCACTCTCAATCTCTCAAACTCTCATTCTTTCAATCTCTCAATTACTACTAAATACAATTAGCTTACTTATTAGTACTAATCTTCTTCTTAATTAATCTCTTAATCTTCATTAGTTATCTTAATTAATTGGTTTATTATTCTTAGTTTACTTGTTTACTACTACATTTTATAAAAGAAATGACTTCAAGAGGTAGAATCAGCATTAGTAGCTTGTACGAAAATACCGTAGATTTTGCTCAAAACTTGGAGAAACAACTTTTCGGTACTCCTATAAGTCAAGTTCCTCAAACTCCAACTTCGGAGATGCGTCATCCTGCTTCCACTGTTTAAGGTAACTCTTAAACTTCTAATTAATTAATATTAATATGAAAACCAGTTAGTTTAATTAGATAGCTTAATTAAGTATAATGTTTATTTAGTTGATGATGTTCAATTAGTTAACGATAATGTGTAGATTAAGTTGATATGTTGATTATGTAATTATGTTTAATTAGTGATGATGTTTTTAATTAGATTATGTTAATGATGATAATTAAGTAGATTAAGTTAGACTAGTTTAATGAAATTGATTATCTTAAATAGTTTAATTAGTTGATTGTGGTAACTAAGTAAATTATGTTGATAATGTTAAATTAGTTGATTATGTTAGCTTAAGCAGATGATGTTAAATGAAGTTGATGATAATATGTTAAATTAGTTTAATTAATTGATAATGTTAGATTAAGTTGATGGTGTTTAATTAGTTGAAGATAATAGGTTAATTATGGTAATATGTTGATGATGTTTAATTAAGTATATTAGGTTGATGATGATAATTAAGTTGATTAATTTAGATTAGTTTAATTAGTTTAAGTAAATCAATTTTAGTTAATTATGATAATTAAGTAGATTATGTTGAAAATGTTTAATTAGTTAATGATGTTAGATTAAGTTGATGATGTTTAATTAGTTGAAGATAATATGTTGATTATGATATTATGTTGATGATGTTTAAATAAGTACATTAGGTTGATGATCATAAATAAGTTGATTAATTTAGATTAGTTTAATTAGTTTAAGTAAATTCATTTAAGTTGATTATGATAATTAAGTAGATTATGTTGAAAATGTTTAATTAGTTGATAATGTTAGATTAAGTTGATGATGTTTAATTAGTTGAAGATAATATGTTGATTATGGTATTATGTTGATGATGTTTAATTAAGTATATTAGGTTGATGATGATAAATAAGATAATTAATTTAGATTAGTTTAATTAGTTTAAGTAAATTCATTTAAGTTGATTATGATAATTAAGTAGATTATGTTAAAAATGTTTAATTAGTTGATGATGTTAGATTAAGTTGATGATGTTTAATTAGTTGAAGATAATATGTTGATTATGGTATTACATTGATGATGTTTAATTAAGAATATTAGGTTGATGATGATAAATAAGTTGATTAATTTAGATTAGTTTAATTAGTTTAAGTAAATTCATTTAAGTTGATTAAATTAGATTAGTTTAATTAGTTTAAGTAAATTGATTAGTTTAATTAGTTTAAGTAAATTCATTTAAATTGATTACATTAGATTAGTTTAATTAGTTTAGTTATATTAGTTTAATTAGTTTAAGTAAATTGATTAGTTTAGTTAGATTAGTTTAAGTAAATTGATTAGTTTAGTTAGATTAGTTTAAGTAAATTGATTTAAGTAAATTGATTAGTTTAGTTAGATTAATTTAATTAGTTTAAGTAAATTGATTTAAATTGATTATGTTATATTAAGTTGATGATGTTTAACTATGTTTAATTAGTTGATAATGTTTAACTTGATAATTAGTTTTGATAAATTTGTTTTATAAAGTTGATTATGTTATATTAAGTTGATTAGTTTAATTAGATTGATGATGTTAATTAGTTAGCTAATGACTTAATGAACTAATAATGTTAGTTTTTGACTTAATGTTTATAACTTGATACGAAATGAAGGTGAAGATGATGGTGAAGGTGGGGTACCTGATTCCACTCACTGCAGAAATAAATCTTCACCAATATGGCCAAATTTCAAGAAGGTTTCAATGACTGACTCTTTTTTCAAAGGGAAGAAGTTCATGTGTTATTTCTTGATATACAAGCAATAAGGGAAGAAGCCGATAGTGGCGTATGCATGGAAGACCGGTTATGGGATGGGGAGATTATTCCGTCACTTGACTAGAATACACGAAATCGATATGGAAGCAGCTAAATTGGTAGGCGCAGTAGAATCGTCAAGTCAAACACAACTACACGGGTATATGGGTACCATGCCCAGAGGAGGTATGCCCTTTATATATAATAGAGATAGAATGACTGATGAATTAGCTAAACTTATAATTGTCGACGAATTACCATTTAGCCATGGTGAGAGCCCGAACTTCGAACATTTTGCTAGAACCTCCTTACAACCTGCTTATAGACGTGTCCCTAGGAACACACTTAAGCGCCATACCCAAACTGCTTATTACAAATCTAAAAGTAGTTTAATAGAAATATTTCGCACTTTTAACGGTAGTATATGCCTTACTAGTGATTAGGATTGGCAATGGACCGGATCTAGACCGGATCCTTATGGATCCAAATCCAGATCCGTTTTCAAGGATGGATCCAAATCCAGATCCACTGGGTATGAAAAATAAGGATCTAGATCCAGATCTAACGGATCCGGGTCTAAAACGAATCCTACATATTTTGTCTATTTTTTGAGACAATAATAGATTTCAAATTTATAAATCTGCATTTTGCATCTACTACAATAGTCCAACGAATGATATAAGTTCAATACTTTAATAAAATTCACATAACTAATCAAATATTACAAAACGACAAAGTACAAATAAATAAAATCAAATGGCCCAGGAACCCATGGACCAGGCTGTGGCGAAGCGGGAGCAACGACAAAGACAATGTTCAGTATTCCTCGTTGTGGCACCGAGGTGAGACCGTGAGAGTGGAGAACTGGAGATTAGTGAAATCTGAGATTGTGAGAGAGACAACCAGAGTACCAGAAAAATGAGAGTGTTGCCGAGATCAAGTTAGGGATTTAGGGTTGAATTTGGGCCTTATACACAATAACAATTTTATTAAAAAAAAACGGGTAAACGGATCCGGATCCGGGTATTATGGTTGGAACCATACCCGGATCCATTTTTCAGTTAAGGACCCAGATCCATCGGGTCTAAATTTTGAAAAATCATATCCGCAAAAACGGATATGGATCCACGGATCCGGGTCGGATCCAATATCTGTTGTCATCTCTACTAGTAATGCATGGACCTCTACTTTCGGTGAACATTTTCTTTGTATAACCGCCCATTGGATAGATGATGAGTGACATATTAAAAAACATATCATTTTCTTTGAGGCTATGGAGGAGAGACATACTGGTTACAACCTTAAGGTAAGGATAATAGAATGTCTTAAGATCTTTCACTTGCTTGATAAAGTGTTTTCCCTTTCCTTAGATAATGCTTCAGCAAACACAAAATGTATAGATAACCTAGCTTAAAATTGTTGAACAGTAATGAGCTTTTACATGTACGTTGTTGTACTCATATTATTAACATCTCGGTTCAAGAAGGTTTTAGCTGAGTTAAGTGACTTGCTTAACCCCATTAGGGTGTAATTAAATAGATTAGGATTACAGCCTCGGTTAGAAAGAAGTATATGGCCTTATGCAAGGAAAGAAGCCTTAAGAAGAGGCAATGGTGTCTTGATACACCAACCCGTTGGAACTCAACATATAGGTTGTTAAATGATGTCATTAAATACCGTGAGGTTTTGACCATTCTTTATGACGAAACCCGAGCGACTCCTGATGAACTTATTACTGATTTTTAGGGGACTACCGCTATTTTCATTCGTGACATTTTAGCAGCATTTGACAATGCAACCAAAATTTTCTCATACATTTACGACCCTAACATTCATTTAGTTATATTAGAGTGTGTTAATGTTTGTTAATACTCTTAGCGAGCATTTCAATGTCACCCAAATTAGTTACGTACTTACTAGTATGCTAAGTAAGTGGTATGCTTACTTTAGTGAATTCCCTATAATATATGGTATAACGACTATTCTTGATCCCGGGGTTAAAGTTTCGGGTTTAGAAAACGTGTTAGAATTTTATTATAACACTCTAGGTCTACAATACGACGTCAATACCTACATAGAAAATGTACAATTGTTTTATCTAGTTTGTATGATTATTATGCTTCTATTTATGCACCTTCCCAACATATATCGTCGTCTAATGGAAGTTTCGGTATAGGGTTCGTGCCAGCACTTAGAAGAATTTTAAAAAAATCAAAAACATCGGCTTCTTCTTCTTCTTCACTTTATGTTATTAATGAATATCTTTCTTACCAACATGAAATCGATGAAAATTCTTCAATTATTAAGTGGTGGCTCGATCACAAATGACAATTTCCCGTTCTGGCAAGAATTGCAAAGGATATCCTTGTAATTTCTACCTCCTCCATTGCTTCTGAGTCTACTTTTAATGAAGGTAGAAGAGTACTAAACGAGAAGAGATCCCGCTTATCCTCCGAGAGCATAAAAATATGCGTCTGTAAGAAAGTTTGGGATTTAGCGGAGCGTAGGACCAAAGGATTGAGGGAGGACAATAACGACAAAGACGATCATTGGATGATGATGGACACGAGCGAAGGAAGC
Source organism: Dysphania ambrosioides (assembly GCA_026401315.1). Lineage (NCBI taxonomy): Eukaryota > Viridiplantae > Streptophyta > Magnoliopsida > Caryophyllales > Amaranthaceae > Dysphania > Dysphania ambrosioides. The sequence goes on from CM048667.1 coordinate 7,281,178, forward strand.
GACAACCCAACAGGTGAAAGAGGTTTAGGGACTCCCCCTGGCTCGTCGCTGATGTCCTTGAGGTACGTAACAGAACTATGCGGGCTTTGATTCCTTTGGGATAAGTAGGCAACTTCATTTTGGAAATCTATATTTAATTATATAATTAAATTTTGATTTTCAAATTTAAGTACAAGCCCTTTCTTTTCTCCCCCACCCCAAAACTTATTTACTTAAAATTATCTAATTACGTTAACTAGAATAATACATAATTAGTTTAATAATAGTTTAATTAGTTTATTTAGTTTATATTGTTTAATAATACGTAAATATGAAATTAGGTAAGTATACAACTATACAAGCTTAATTAGTTTAATAATACATAATTATCAAGAAAATAAATTAAAATTTAATGTGATTTAAAAGTTTACAACAGATGTCATTATGAGTGTGAATATAAACGTTTAATTACATTCATAACAGTTTATTATTCTAATTTGTAAATGTCATTGTATGTAATTTGATTCAATTCGTGAATTTGTTTCGATTCGATACCAAATTCGTTCCGATTTGAATCTTCAATTTGATTCGGTTCACCATGGCCATCTCTACTTCCAAGTTTGAGGTTTATTATTACAAGCTATTGTGAGACTTGTGATAAGCTCTAGTGGTATTTAAAGAAACCTTTTTTTAAGGGGACCTAGATAGAGGTAATAAATGGCCAGGTCGATTTTTTTCCCGAGAAAATCTCCCATTGTGGGCCAAGACATTGGGAGGGGTCATGCTTAGAATTAGACCATTTTTATGCAAATAAGATCCTGCACCCGGTTGCACGATGCACATCGTGCACTCGGTGTAAAACGCAAAACATTTTACATTAAACGCAAGTGTCACAGAGTAGGGGAATTAAGGGAACATTTTACTTGGTGATTGGGAAAAGCAAAAGTTTTTTGCAGATGTTCACTGTAGCATGTACTTTACAATGAGACAAATGCTGACCAATGCAGATGTTCACAATTAAAAATCTTATTTTTTGCATCAGAAATCGTGACAAAGCTGACCAAATTTTTTTTCACAATGAACATTATTTAATCATATACCGAACATTTAGTAGTACAAAAATGAGCATTTTAGTATTATGCAATGAACATTTATATAACTTGAGTGAACCAATTCAAAAAGAATGCATTGGGATGGAGTATTAATTTGTAATGATGATGTATTGAGATTTCTTTTATTTAATATTCAATGATTGTTAAATAATTATAATATTTTAATATTGTAAAAGTATTTAATATTGTAATTGTATTTAATATTTAATATTCATATATCGACTAAACATCTACTCAGTTCCACTGAATATTTATTGAATTTCACTGAACATTTACTTAGTTCCACTGAACATTTATTGAATTTCACTAAATATTTACTCAGTTCCAATGAACATCTACTTAATTCCAATGAGCATTTACTCAATTTCACTGACCATTTATTCCATTCCAAACATCAGTTTCACTAAACATCTACCTAAATCACTAAACATATCCGTATTTTGACTGAACATGTACTCAATTTCACTGATCTTTTAGACAATTCCACTTGATCATTTAGACAGTTCTACTGACCATTTAGATAATTCCAATGAACATTTCCTTTATTTCACTGACCATTTTATTGATCAGATAGTTAATTCCACTAAACATGTCTTTCATTTCACTGAACATTTATTCAATTTTACTGAACATCTAATTAAATCCACTGAATATGTCCTTCATTTCAATGTCATTTACTAAATCTCAGTGAACATATGCTTAATCTGACTGATCATTTAGTTAATTGCACTGAACATGGGCAACATTTCAATGAACATTTGATAAATTTTTCTAAACATCTAATTAAATCCACTGAACATGTTCATTGAAATTGAATATGTTCATTGAAACTAGACATACATTTAGTTTCAATGAACATCTACTTAATTTCACTGAACATATTTTTAATTCCACTGAACATCTAACTAAATCCACTGAACATGTCCTTAGCTTCACCGACCATTTACTAAATCTCACTGAACATTTCTTCAATTTAACTGATCATTTACTTCCTTCCACTGATCATGTCCTCCATTTCACTGAACATATACTCAATTTTTAATTAAATCTCACTTACCATCAACTTAGTTTCACTGAACATATACTCAATTTTTAATGAACATCTTCTTACTTTCACTAACACATATAGTCAAATTCAGTGAACATCTACTCAATTTCACTGAACATCTAATTAAATCCTTCACTGAACATATACTTAGTTTTCAAGGAACATCTTCTTACTTTCACTGAGTCATACCAGGAGAGAGAGAGAGAGAGAGATGTAGAGGAAAGGTTTCTTTTTTTTTTTTTTTTGGAAAATGAGGAGTAAATGATGGCAGTTGCATGGGGAATACAATAGCAGTATTTCATAAAATAGGGCACGTCCAATCATCTCAAAAAATGATGGTTTATGGGGGGGATTTTTCAAACTGCAAATGGTCATTGGATTCAAGGAAATGGTCAGTGTATTCGATAACGTGTAAACAATGCATAGTACACTTGCGTTTTATGTAAACTGTAGTGCGTTTTACACCGGGTACACGATGCATATCATGCACCCGGGTGCAGGGTCCATATGCTGCCATTTTTATTTACCCAACCCGCATTTTCAAGTTAGAAAAAGGAATTTTCTAGGATTAGACTGAAATTTTGGTCAAAATAATAGTTGTGAATTGCCCTAAATCCAAACTTATTTTAAAATTTTTCCGCCATATTTGGGCCCAATTTTCGTGCTTAAAAATCTACTCAAATATGTATTTTTTTTTGGGTTGAGTCATGCTAGGGATTAGGTCACCTTTAATCACCTTTAAACTTAGAGCATGAGCAGTAAGGAGGCTTTCTGAGTCTCTTTCAACTTTCATCTCACTACTAGATCCATATAAGAACTCATTCTTAAAATTGTAAGAAATGCACTAATTTTAAACCCATGGCTTTTAGTCTTCCTCTTCCTCTATCTAATTTTTTTTATTCAATATTAGTGGACACATGTTAGGCCTACATGTATATGATGACATAGTGACAACTCTAATTAGATTTGTGGGTTCTTATTTGAGAATTATTCTCCCTAATAAGAATCCCCACTATTTGTGTAAAATTTAACTCAAAGTTATGTAAGTGCTAACTCTTAATAAGACTTACTTTAAAGAGGCCCCCACTCATGATCTTAGTTTTTTAAGATAGTTAGTAGAGACTGGATCCCTAGATGGCTAGCTGCTGTAAGCCCTGTCACATTTTTTTACATTGAACCTATTTATTATATTGATATTATATGTTGTATCATGTTCAGAATATGTTGCCCTCAATGGAAATATCAAATATGTTTGACAATGTGATACGTAAAATGGGAAGAAATGGTTGCATCAACAGGGGTAGTTGAGGTGGATGTGTAGTTGCATCAACTAGGGTAGCTGAGGTCGATGTGTATGATTCTAAACCCCCCTTCCAAGTACTTAGTCCCTTTATTTTAATTTCGAAATTATTTTTAAAATAATATCTTAAAAATAGTACATTATTACCTAAATTTAATCATTTTGACAATTTAGGAACTAATGAAAGAGCACATTCATATGCTTGTTTGACTCTAAACAACTCCTTTAACCGATTTTTAAAATTCTTATAATTAAGTTATAAATTCATTTTCAAGACCTTAGGTTAAGTCTTCTACAATACCATCATTTTAGTTCCCAACATTTTTAGAATCGATGTTGCCTTTAGGTCAATTAATATTGAGTATTGCAAGAAAAAAGAAAAAAAAAGTTTCAAACACAATATTTTCTTGTAATAGAGATTATGTAAGCATAGAATATTTGTCAAAATTTCTTAATTTTTTTTATATTGATCTTATTTGAGTAGAGTAAAGCGCTTCAAAGTGTTTTCTCCATTTTATTTTGTATAAGCTAATGATCATATAATTTACCCCGATTTAGATCCTTACAACTTTAGCTACATAGTACAAACGATATTTCAACTTGATTCATAATAATACAAAGTTCAAAATAAAATCACCTTTTAAGTAGTGATTTTTAATCAAACTTTTTAAAATGTATTAAATTATATCATAGATCAATTTTATTTTGAAATACTTTTCAATACATATCTAATGATATGAAAATTTTAATTCATAATATTAATTTTATCTACTCCACTTAGTCCACTATACCATACCAAAATCGATCCAACATACTAATTACCCGGATATAAGGTAACATAATAGTAGAATCCAACCCATCCAATCTATTTGACATGTCAACCTTAGACCTTTATAATTTCTTAATGTATGTACTTACCTTCCATCCCAAAATAAGTGCCACAAATAGATTTTGGTACAAACTTTTAGGCACTCCAAAGGAATATAAAATGATGAGAAGGTGAAGATTCTATTAGATAAAATGTCATTTTAAAACTCAAATTAATGGTAGTTGATGAGGAAGATTAGAAATTATTAGGGGTAAATATATAATTTTGATATAGCCCCACTTTTAAAATATAAAATTGTGGCTCTTAAAATGAGATAGAATGAAAAGAAAAATGTGAAATTTAATTTGAGATGGAGGTTGTAATTTCAAAATTCATTTTTTTTATTCTTCCTAATTTTTATTTTTTCCAAATTTTCAAATAATTAACTTCAAATTTAAAAAAGAGGTAATAAAATCGCTAATAAATACTCCAAACATGCGCTACCATTATAAACTTGTGGATCAAATTTGACTTATTGGGAGTTGACTTATACCTTGAACTTATCTATCTTATTTTATCCAAACTTAATTTGTTTGAAATAAGTAAAAATAATTTGAGTTGAATATAGTATACCTCCTTTTGATTATATTAATTTCCTTACAAAAGTTTTGAGATTCATGTATAACCATTTTAAATTAAAACCATTTCTTTTAGTTTATTTACAATTTTGTATGATATAGGTATAAAGTTTGTACATTCAACGAAATAACCATTTATATATTTTATTTTTTTAAAAAAATATTATACAACATTTGGGATCATCACAAAACCAAAAGTTTTGGATAATAAACAAACTTAATCAATTTAACAACAACCAATAACCCTACTTGTAAATCATCCAAATTCGAAATAATTAATATGAATCCAATCAAACCTACTTATTTGAAATATCAACCTTATTCCTTTACTTCATCTTTTGCTATGCTTATAACATTTTAATTGCGAAATTTATTTTCCATTTCTTTCATACAATTATTTTTCCCAATTTTTTATAAATAAAATAATAAAGGCTCTTTCAAAACAAAAAATTAATAAAAGCTTGACAATAAAACTCCAAAGACGCGCCACCATTTCCTCTTTACCTCCCTTCATCCCCAATTCCACTCCTCCATTTTCCCCTCTCAAAACCCCCAAAACTCCCTCCCATCAAACCCAATCAAAACCGACCCAACCCAAAATGACAACGTACGGTACTATCCCAACATCCCAACCACCACCCTCAACACCCACACCCAACCTTGAGTTCATCACACGCGCCACTCACAAGATCCGATCAACCTACACAACCCACCGTCGTCCCTGGCTTCTCTTCCTCTCCTCTTCCTCCCTCTCCCTCCCTTCCTCCCTCTCCTCCGCCTTCCTTCGCCTCAAAACCAACCTCTCATTCTTCCGCGTTAACTACGCCATCATCTCCCTCTCTCTCCTCTTCCTATCCCTCCTCTTCCACCCTGTTTCTCTCATCGTCTTCCTCCTCACCTTGGCCGCCTGGCTCTTCCTCTACTTTCTCCGCGACGAGCCGCTTGTTGTCATCGGGTACAGTGTTGATGACAGGATTGTTCTTGGGTTTCTCGCGGTTTTGACGGTAGTTTTTCTGCTTCTTACGGATGTTACCGTGAATATAGTGGTGGCGCTTGGTATTGCTGCGGTGGTTATTGCAGTTCATGCGGTGGTGAGATCCACAGATGATATACCGGATTCGGAAGCGGGGTTTGAGGTTGATGGTGCCGCCCCTGGGGGGTATAGTCGTGGTGTTGGTAGGTCGGGTGAACGGCTTCCGTTGAAGGACGCAGCGTCGTCTTCGTTTTCAGCTTCCAATTGATCAGACAATGTAACAATTGTGAGTTCGTTTGTTCGGCACTTTTATCTTAAGTTAATTAAATTTTACTAGTTTATTTTTGTAGAGAAAAATAGATACTCATATATATAATGATTATGTTTATTTGGATGGTTGATTGTTTGATTTATAAGTTGGGGATTTTATGTTTGAAAATGAAATGGGAGTGGAAATTGAAGTGATTTGGGTCTTTTTTTTTTTTAAGTTAATATTATATTGGGTAGATTAAGTTAATACTATCTCTTTCTCTCTTGGTTTCCATATATTTTGTTCTATTTCTATAGATTTTAGAGGTAAATTTTGACTATGAATTCTCTCCGTTTCGATGAAAAAACATATTAATTGGAAAATATTTGAATTATCTATGCGGAAAAAACAAATAGAAAGAAAAAAAAAACGAAAGGAGTACGTTTTAAGTAGTAGTAGCGAAATACTGAAGAAAACGCTAACGAGAATAACTATATATATTTTTTGGTGCATGAGAGTAACTACATATAAATCAACTTGGCATATAATGACTTAATTATTGTGTCATTTATGTTTATTGAGCAAAAGCAATTTTTAATGTAGTTTAAAGTGACTAAATTTGCTTAAAAAAAATGAAAAATAGGTGTGTTTAAGGAAATATGCCAACCGTATAATATAATAAAAAAAGAAAAAGGGAGCAAATAAAATGAAAGGATCTTATGGCTCCCAATAACATAAGAGAAGTATTAGGACATTTGATTCCTCAATCCTCAATCCTCAATCCTCAACCAACGTCCGGTCCGGTGCTAATAATGGAACACTTTGATGTTATGGAACAAGCTGGATTATGTGGTTTGTTTGCTTGCTTGCTGATGTCATTATTACTTTCTTTTTTTTGTTACTTGATGATTAGATTGTCATTCATTTTGTTTTTCTGCTTGTTTTATTTCCCCCACATTCTAGGCTATCCCAATTATGTGTATGCTTGCTATAGTATTTTCAGTCATCGTCCACATAAGGTTGGATTGTGATCAGCAAACTTTTTACTTCCTATTTTTTGTTTTTTATTTGCACTATTAAACTTTGACACGAAGAAATATTTTCAAGTGGGATATTGTTAAAATCGTTAAATTTTGCAGTTACTTAGAACAATTTTTTTTTTTTATAATAATTTTTGCTTCTGTAAAATTATAGATATTTATGTTTGAAATTAAGTATTGTAGAGCATGAAAGTTTTAAATAGTGTAGTTAAAAAAAAAAAAAGTGGAGGAAATATATTTAAGATCTAATCCAATATATCATTATACATTTTATTTTTTGCTAAGACATAAATTGCTCCAAATCAACAAAAGAATTCCTGTTAACTGCAGGTCTGTAGTTAGTTTGTGCTACTTACACTGTGAAAAGGTTACGATAATCTCGCCGTGAGAGAGTAATTTGTGCTTTCCTCACAAAGATATGTGGCAAATTAAATCTTTAATTAAAGTGCCAAATTCATGTCCATCCTCAAATGGGATTAAGGATGACATTTCAAAAGTTTCTACATTAGGAGGTATTTTAGTAGGAAGTATGTGGTGAGCCATCCACCACTACAATAGTGTATACTAGGGAGTTAGAAAGGGTGAGGAATAGGGGGTTGCCTTGCCTTTTTATTTTTGGTAGTGTAAAAATAACACTCATTTCTTGCCATAATAGCTAGTTTATGTGCCTTAATAAGACATCTTAAGACTTCAAAACAAGTGAAAAAAACAAAAGATAAAGCAACGGTGTGTGTGAGTCCTGTGATATTCAAGAAGAGTATGGTCGAGGGCTGAAAATAGCACAAGCGTAAAACCACATAGTCAAGAATACATCAATCATAAATGTGGAGGACTTGCATGATGATTTGTTTTGATCTTCCATAGAATTGATGTTGTTTACAATAGGAGATCAAAACGGGTTATTTGTTAATTAATGACGAAATGATGTAGTTGTCGTAGGATTATTGATGGATTAATTATATTTGGGCCGCAACAGATGAATAATTTGCGAAAGGGACAAGTGAAACTAGTTTCGAGGTGGTATTTCGAGGAAATTTACTCGTGCCTATTTTAGAATTAGTGTTTTGGTTTGGATATATCTTAATGAATACTTAGAGGAAATGTTTTTTTAGTTAAAAGTTAAATACCTTTGTTCTTATCCTATAATTGGATATTTATAGCGATAAGGAAAGAGGTGGAGTGCGGGCTTGCATGTGCCATTATAGATCGTCCTTAAGCCAGTCTAATGGGCTTGACCCAATAGGCTTTATGCTTTGGGTGGTTGATGGATTGTTAACTAATTGAGCTTGTGTATCATAAGCTGTTTATAAAACCCGTATAACTTTCATATAGATTTAATCCTGCATTTTTATTTGTAAACGATTTCTTTTTTCTACAGACATAACCCATGCCATTTGGGAAATACAAAAGAAAAATCACAAATCACGCTTTCAAAACTAGTTATTGGTATTTAATGAAATTGAAATAAAAAAAAAACAATAATGAATAGACTTTTATTGTATGAAAACTTCTAAGCCCTAAAATAATGTAGCATATCATATGGCCATCAGAAATCCAAGCCCAACGATGAACAACCTAAGACAACTATCAGCAGTGGGCAAAATTTTGCCATCCAATTGTCTCTCTAATCACTTTTTCACTCATCCTACCCAATTATCCTCATGAGTTTTTTTGTGAATAAATGTTATCCCAGCAATGAGTAAAAAAAACTTCTCACCAATCTCTCTCTTCCTTTTTCGAATACTCCACCACACTTTCTTTCTCTTCCATATTCACCAATTTTACTTAATTTTCTAATTAATGTATGATTATGATTAATAATTTTGTATTGTTATTAATTAATTTATGTTATTATTGTGTAGTAAGTGTTTCAATCAATTTGTAATGTACTTAATATTTTTAATTAGCGGTCATAACTACAGTATTTAATTATCGCATCTTTATATCGTTTTTCATAATCGTTTTTAAATGCCTTTTTAAACTATTGTTTACTTTATTATCAAATTTAATTAGCGTTTTTTTAATAATATAGTTTTTAATTAGCATTTTTAATTAGCGATTAGCAGTAGCGCTTTTTAATAATTATCACTTTTGATAATCGTTTTAAATTAACGTCATAACTAACGTCTTTATTATCGTTTTTAATTACCGTTTTTATTATAATAACACTAATTTTTAATTAGAGGTATTTTTAGTTTATTTTAATTTTGATTTAGCGTTTTAACTGTTGGAGTACATTAGAATGAAAAACAGAATACGTAATTTTTATTCCACGAAAAATGTTGAAACACAAATTTTATAACGTTACAACTAAACACTGACACATTGTATGCAATGAAGATTAAATTAACATATTACTACATTCATAATTAGGAAAATACCCCACAACTTCCTAATCTTCAGAACCATATTTTTGCCAAATGTGCTCGATTAAATCATTTTTTAACATCTCATGCGTTCCCTTATCACACACAGTTATTCTTCTTCCCAGTTAGGTGTCTATGTCAACATTATCAGGCCATCTGGTGTTGAATTCGAATGGTTCGCCGTTATTTTTGTTGAACTCGAACTCGCGCCGGGACTAATGATATCTTCTTCATAAAATTATCGTAGCACGTCAGCATGAATGTAGGTGTGTCGTTCGTCTTCGACTATCATGTTGTGCATGATGATTGAGGGTGACTGATTCGAGAAGTTGTAAGTGTTGTTATTTCAACTCTTTCTTCAGAGAATGGGTAACAATACTCTGCAGGAAGGTGCCCCATCTCCTGACACCTTCCATGGAAGCAACTCTCAACATTTTGATAGCCAAGAGGAAACTGTGCCTAATACACCACAATATCCTCCTAACCTCTCCCCAGTAATCCCCACCCAAACATCAGCTACCCCCACTCACATCTGGTCCATTGCGGAGGATGAAGCACCGATCTCGGCCTACATGGAGCATTGTCGGGACACCCTTAACGGAACTGATCAAAAAGCGGCGGACCTTTGGCGGAATATTTCAGCTTCGTACAACGAGATTCAGGCCGAGAAACCCCATGTTCTGCCGCCAAGGATCGTTAAAATGCTGGAGAGTCGATGGAGGAGAATCGCCCCTGATATTATTCTATGGGGTAGCTATTACGAGGAGGTCGTCAAGATCAATGGAAGTGGGTACAGTGAAGACGATTGTATCAAGAACGCCCACAAGATATTTTGCAACTCTATGAAGCCGAAGCCGAAGCTGAGGAACTTCACATGCAAGCACGGCTGACGGATGGTGATGGGGGACCCGATGTGGCGTAGGATGGTTCAGTGGGGTATGTCTAAAGAGGAGAGCATGGCTTGTAAGGCACCTGAGGAAGGCGAGCTGATTGACAGCAGCGGGGGCAATTCGAAGAGGTCTAGAACGAAGGTTGAGGAAGTCGCCGAAGAACCAAGTGTCGGTTTCACATTGGGAGGCACGCTACGACCAAGCGGTATGAAGAAGGCAAAGGAAAAACGTAAAGGAAAGGGGGTTGGCATGGACATTGCAGTTTTCGGTTTCAGCGAGCGAATGTAGGCAGCGAACGAGCTTCGTGCGAAGAAGGCAAGTATGCGCCATCATCGGATGGAGATGAAGGAGAGACAACTGAAGCTCGAAGAAACAAAGATGAAGTTCGACATGCTTCAAACTCTAATGTCGAAAGCGTCAACTTCTAGCGAAGTGGCGTTCAAGGACAAGCTGCTCATGGAAATGTATGGCAGTAACTGAAACAACTATAACTATGTTTTGTGTTGTAATTTGTCTAATTTATGTTGAATTTGCGTTGTAATTCCCATTAGTACTGTATCGTTTACTTTGTCTGCGTTGAGTTTTAATGAGTTTTAATTATGTTCTGTTTGCGATCTATCAAAAAATGATTTACTCCGTATTTTACTGTTGTGTGAACGTTTTGTTACTTGCTATTGACTTTTTAAACGAGCTGTGACTGTAATATCAGCGAAACGTCGTTTTCTCACTGGTAGTGGGCTTGCATTGTGTGGTCGATTTTGTCTGCACATTGTATCATAGTGAAGTTTCACTGTCGTCACTTTGTCTTGACAGTGAAGTGTCACTGATGTACTTTGTCCTGACGGTGAAGTGTCATAGTGAAGTGTCACATTGAAGTGTCATAGTGAAGTGTCACATTGAAGTGTCACATTGAAATGTCATGGTGAATTGTCACATTGAAGTGTCATTGATGTAGTGACAAGTCATTGTCATCTGAATTTGTAGTAAATGAGTCCAAAGAAGTGCATTTACTCCCACTAGCGGATAAAACAACCAATGAAGTGCAATGCTTATAAAACGTGGGTGCACACAAGATAGTTAGAACATCATACCCACTTCATTCTCAAACAAGAATTTATCACCCATCCCAAAACAATCATCCCTTCTCCTAAACAAACACCAAAATATGTTTTGCATGAATATTTCCAGCTCTAGTTCTTCCGACGATTATGAAGAATATGATAGTATTGTGGATGAATTTGCAACAAACGATTTACCTGCAATACTACATACACATAACATGTTGCCCGGAGTAGTCCCCACAACTGCCGGCGGAGTTAACACGGAAGTAAGGAGCAAAGACAGGAGAAGGGAGAAGGGTCATGCTAGGTTGCACAACGATTACTTCGCTACTGATAGTGTTTACGACAACAAACAGTTTTGCAGACGCTTTTGAGTGAGTCGGTCGCTGTTTGTTTGCATTATGAACGTTGTGGTCGAAGGTGACGAGTACTTCCAGCAAAGAGGAAATGTTGTAGGAAGGATGGGACTGTCGTCACTATAGAAATGCACTGCTGCTATTTGAATTTTAGCGTAAATTATGGCCCCGGACGCTGTGGACGAATACTTGCGGATAGGCCAGACAACTGCACGGGAGTCAATGTTGCGTTTTTGCGAAGGGGTCATCAAGAATTTTGGAACTCAGTACCTCAAAAGTCCAACAGATGAGGACCTGAGAAGGATCCTTTATCAGAATGAGATGCGTGGATTTCCCGGTATGATCGGCAGCATAGACTTTATTGGGAATGGAAGAGTTGCCCAACGGCATGGAAAGCCCAGTATGCCGGGCGAAGCAAGAAAGATTCTCTAATCCTGGAAGAGGTAGCAAATCAAAACTTGTGGATTTCACATGCTTTCTTTGGAATTCTCGGTTCATTTAATGATTTTAACGTCCTGTACCTGTCACCGTTATTTGACGATGTTTTGTAGGGCAGAGCTCCTACAAGTAATTTCTCGGTTAACGGCCATGAGTACAATTTGGGTTATTACTTAACGGATGGCATATACCCCAAATGGGCCACATTTATCCAAGGTTTCAGCCACCTCAAGTCCGAAAACAGAAAATGTTTGTTGATAAACAAGTCGCCGCTTGTAAGGATGTTGAGCATGCGTTCGGAGTTCTTCAGGCAAGGTTTGCTATTTTACGACAACTGTCGCTTGCATATGATGACTGGCCGCTAATATGTCGATGCCCTTGTGGATTCATCCCCTATAAATTCCTCATCATCCCCCTCGCTTTATTTCAAGATGAAAGAAAATCAGAAATTATTCTAGCAAACGATAAACATAGAACTAAATAGGGACTGAAATAAAGCGAATGATTTCAAAAGAAAGGAATAAATTAATACTCACAAAAACTTCAATGTATTATCCACGATCAGAATTTGAACGACAAAATCCAGAACTCGGAGTACAAATGTCGAGAAAACAGAAAACCAAAAGCTAGAACTAAAAGAATTTGGAGGCTAAGCAAAACTAAAACTGCATAAAATATAAAAACCTAGCTTCCCTCCCTCTCATCAGAGGGAGGGGTATTTATAACAAAGCATAAAAGAGATACGAAAACCCTAAAATGCCTATGGGCCAGCCCTAAAAGAAGTAGTTGTTCCGGAGAAAACACTGTCATTCAGCGAAATTCAAGGCCCATTCGGCCGAATATGACTCCATTCGCCCGAATGCTCTTTCATTCGCCCATTCCACAAGCTCCAAAGAATCGATCTCTGTCCGATATTTCCCCGAATGAATGGTCTAATTTGGCTGAATGGAAGCTCGTTCGCCCGAATGAGTTCCATTCGGCCTTCCTAGTGGCCAAGGTATAAATGATCTGAAGACTGTCCATCATTCGGTCGAATCTGCGCCATTCGACCGAAAGACCATCAGATTCGGTCGAATCTGAAGCTCTGAATCCTCTTTTCAGTTTATGATGCTTTCTGAACTCCGTGGAATCTTCATGAGTGACTTGAAATGATTGCCCAAGCTATGATACACGTTTCTAAGGCTCGAATGCATTGCATTTCACCTCGAAATCATCAAAAACACTTGAAATGATCTTAAGACAACTCGAAGACAAGATCAAGGTAAAATCAAGCGCAATATGCATAAAATCAATATGAAACTACGAGACTTGACACTAAAACAAGGTAGTAAACGTGCTCTTAAAACGAGCACATCAGAAGACACCTCAAATTTTTTTTATTCCGGTACTTTTAGGATAATGAAGATTACGGTGGAGATGGAATTGACTATAGTAGTATTTTTTTTAACATGATGATTTGGCAACATCGGAATTGGCAATCGAATGGGCTAAAAATGTCATAATTCAATTCGGTTTTTGTTTGACGACTTCAACATGGAAAATGGAAAGAGATAGCCAATATGATAAATTGTTGAAATGCGATCGTTCTTCAAAAAAAGTTGATCAAGACATGACAACAGCCGTGAGGTTCGACACAAAGAGGAAAGGTTGTGGCTTCTTATTTAAGATTAAGGTTTGTCTGCGTCGAGATCTTAGCAGTTGGCATATTGTTGGTGCTTCAAAACGGGGTAAACACAACCATGTGTTGATTATGTATCCATAAGGGCATCGACAGATTAACGGCATTAGTACTGGTGTGAAGAAAGTTGTGCACGAGATAACAGAGAAGCAAGTGAGACCGGCTAAGATACTGATTACTTTGTTGGAGAAATATCTAGAAGATAATCCAAATAGAAGACATGTTTACAATGAAAGAGATAAGATAAGGAGATAAAAGTCAAAAAGAAGGAACCCAATCCAGCGATTGTTATATCAAGCAATCAAATATAACTACTTACACTGGTTTATGAATGATGAAGCCACTGATGTTGTGATCCATGTCTTCTTGGTGCACCCGATGTCTGCTGATTTGTTATGTACGTATCCATATGTTATTCTCATAGATTCTACATACAAGACAAATAAGTACTAGTATCCTTTATTGGAGATAATTGGGATGACTTCAGGGAACATAAACTTTGTGATTAATTATGCAATCATGAAAAGATGAAATAGAGGCAAGTTATCGATGGGTGTTGGAGAAGTTGAAGAATTATTTTGGTCCTGAGGTTCACCCAAGTTCGATAGTAACCGATTGCGAGGGTGGTCTATTTGCTCCAATTAGGGATTTGTTCCCTAATTTCGCACATTTACTTTGCACGTGGCATATCAATAAGTGTGTGCTAAATAAAGCTTATCATTGCATGGGAAAAAATAAGGTTTCAACTGATCAATTCCAAAAGGACCGTTAGAGGCAAGTCAAGTATGCTACTACACAAGGGCAGTATGAGGATAATGTCCAGTTCATGATGGATTGTTATAGTTGGTGTCCTGCACTTTTACAATATGTTACACAACAATGAATTCATCATAAAGAGAAATTTGTGTTGTACTGGACGAATCAGGTTCATCATTTTGGGAACACTACGACTTGCTGAGTCGAGAGTGCCCATAATGTACCGAAAGACTGACTTAACTCTTCCACATTGGCTCTTGACACACTTTTCGAGCGTGTTAACAAAGCAGTTGAGACCCAAGTCAACAATTTTAAATAGTGATTGGAGGACTCCAGACGAAGACATGACACATTGTATTGAGGTTGACTATACAAAAATCTCCATGGCCACATTTCCTACCATTGTTTGAGCTTTCTTGAAGAAGACAAGAGTAGGATAAGTTTTTTAAGCAACGAGATTAACATTAGATGTAGGTGCGCGTTGAAAACAACCCATGTGATTCCATACGCTTGCACAATAGTGCGATGCATTCAGCCGGCAAGGGTTTCTACCTAGATCAAATTCATCCTTTTTGGAGATATCTTGTAAATGGTGAAGTTGTGGATCCTAATGTCATAGATCGATGATCTAGTCATCCCGCTTTCATATGTGATAATACTCTACTTCTGCATGGTATGCTACACCCAGATGAATCAAATATTAGAGAACCTGAGGGTAGCATTACTACTAGAGGTCGACCATGACGTGATTTCAGTGCTTGGGAGTATATGGAGAGAAATGTTAGAAGGGGTCGTGGTCGATCTTTCTAGAAGTACTCATACTATGGGTCTTTCGTCCTCATCTATAAACATGCCCTCCACTGGTACGTACATAAACTTACATGGATTCATTTTGTCATTCAAATTACTTGTAATAATCTATTATCATGTTTTCATGTGTTATTTTCATGGCTGCACAGGTAGAGTGGGCGTTGACCAATTTCCATATAGTGATAGAGTTCCTTGAATTATAATGCCATATTTAGAAGGATGGAATGATGTTATAGCTGATGTAAATTATGGATTTCGATGTGTTGCCAATGTGTTTCATGGTTCTGAATATCTATGGCTTGTGGCGTGGTAGACGATAACAAAACGACACAAATACCAAGATGTATACTATGATGGTTTGGATACTGCGTAAGCGCGTATCAATTGGGTTAGAGGGCATTGTGGCATTGAGCATTACATGGAAATTTTCATTGATTTATTTTCAATTGCCAATTTTTACAAGATTCTAGAAGAGCATAGTCATGTGCTATGGATTGAGAAACGATGGATCTTCAATATATCCGTGTATTAGCGTTCTCCCTTGGGAAAGTCCTATTATCTTTACGAGGCCGTTAAGAGAACTTGTGATTGCACATTTGCGCAGGTATGAGCATTTCATTCCCTTGGATTTGGCTCAAAGTTTTCCGGTACCACCGATAGCTCCCTTATGGTTTCAAATTCAGAAGGAAAGTGTGGTTGGTTGAGAAGATATATATATACACACACACACAACGAATTGAACTATGGTAATCACTATCTTGTATTTAGGTTATTTTATGTACGATATATTCTTCACTTATTTATGTTATTTCATTCACTATATAATATTGTTGATTTAATGAATTTCATTTAAGTTCCAGGCGTTAGAAACATAATTGAAGACATGTTAAAAGTTAATGAATGAATTTCAAAAATGATTGTACTTAGCTTTAAATGATGATATATTGAACAAGTTAGGAAGGATTTGATGGATATCCTATGGAAAATTAGGTAGAGTTTCCTTTTTAAAGTGAGCTATCAAGTGACGACAACAACAATATTAATCTATTTCATAGTAATTCAACACACAATGATGCACACAATCCAAAAAAGCATAATACCCAACAACAAAAAACTTAAACAATCCACAATGCTAGCAGAAAATTGAATAAACTATGTTCTCAAGCCTCATCATTGGAATCTCGCATATTTAAAGATCGATTCCATATGTCAATGATAGTATCCCACCCACCGCAAGTGACCTTCGCCTTCTCGGTAGACATCAAATCTCTAATTTCCCAGAAATTAGAAGTCGCTTCAATATCCATGTTCATCCATTGCACACAAACGTAGAAACAGTTATAAGAATATATACTTAGTAACTTAACCTTATAAGAGTACGCAACTTACAACATCTGTCGCAGTCCGTGGTGGCACTCGTTCTCTTATGGATTCAGACTTGTCATTTGCAATAAGGCGAGGACGTAACTTCGAATTGAACTATGTCATGCACGAATCATTGCAAGTGGAAGGAACCTCAGCCCGCGTCAAATCACCTAGAAATAGTCTTGCACTCCTCGGGAACTAAACCCATAAGTTCTCCACATCAGAATTAGGACACTCCTTCTTATACTCGGCCGATACTTTTGGACGATAAACAAAAGCAGGCTTAGGAGCGGGAGATGAGATGACATGTACATACTTGAGATGTTGCAAGTATCGGCGGGGATAGGGCTCAATGATGTCCCAATATTGCAAGAAACCGAGGAACGCAGTTCTTGGTACCTTCTTAGCAGGGTCCCGAAATAACGCAACCACTCAACCTACAAAGCAAACGATTTGCAATTACCTATCAAGTTAAACAAAATTAGGACATAAGAACAATGATAACTTACCTTTGACGCAGTCATATTATCAAGCTGCCTTCGAATCACCCTCAGTCGCTCTGTAGAATTAGTAGCCACTCGAACATTCCAGCAACCAGTACAAGGATACCCTTCTTCAATGGCAATGTGATATCTATGGGGACGAAAGGCATGAAAATACTCACATATCCATGCCTTAAATAGATTAAGACAACCAGTGAGTTGCTTACAATCAGTACGACTGGCTAATCCAAGCTTATGGTAAAAGAACGCTAAGTAGCCGATCTCCAAGAGTATGTTCTCATAGTATTAGATTCCCTTACTTCTAGTATATCACGTGGCCTCATCCTACAACCGCTCTTATCCAGGAACAAACATCAACCAAGGCACAAAGAAAATAAGTAGTGAGTTGATTATTCAAATGCCTAGGTGGAACCACCTTCCTACATAAATCATCAACAACTTTGATATTTAGTGCACCTCCTTGCCAATACTTATGAGTATCTAATGTTTCAATGCTCACAACAAGTAACTCAGCACAGTAATTCTTCAGATCTCCAACATCAGACTTCACATGCACTGACTAATTTACCCTCTATAGGATCCCTAAGGATTTCCTGCACATGATGTAATAAAATCGTCATCTCACCGAATGGAAAGTGAAAAGAGTTGGTGTTAGGCTGCCAACGCTCTATAAAAGTTGATAAAAGGGTAGCATCAATATGGTTGAATATGGCCCAAGGTAGGTGGGACACTCCAATGTTATCTAAGCGTGCACAAATAGGTGAACTATTAGTCATCCATGATTCATACCATAACTTCAAATTTGCGCATGCTCTCCCTTTGTTATGGCATTTAAATGTACCCTCTTAGGTTGAAGATTCCCTCTTCTCACTGTCCCAGATGCGCCTAGCAATGTGACCAAAAAACTGGGAATGACACTCCCATCAACCGGCCCACTAGGAACCACCTATTTCACAACCCATGAATCATCGACCTTCATCTTTTTGCGGCTTTGACTAGACTAGAAATAGAAGAGGAGGTTGTACCAGAAGTACTAACAAACCAACCACTCTTACCCTTATGAATAGTTAATTCTTGATCGGCCCGAATACCCTCTAATTGAACCTTTAATTCATCTGTATAATCATCACCCTCTTTCCCGAAGTTGTCGTCATCATCATCCCAAATATCACCACTTTCTTCTTCATCCTCCATCTCTACGGACTGCTCATATCGAGTAGATACCCTCTCCCTTCGAGCTGATGCAGACACACCACGAGTACGTGGATGCCTAGGATTGGAATCATCCTGTTCATGTGAGCAGGTATCGATTTCCCTTTTCCTAGTCGATAGCTCAATTCCTTATTACATTAAGGAAAACAAACATATTGTTAATCTAATTTCTATTTCAATACCAATTTCCATACTTTATTATCAAAACTAAATCCATGGTAATATTAAAGCACTACATATCCTTGTGAAAAAAGAGACGGATAGATAAATTCAATTAATTTGATTTATATTCTCTCATTTCGTTAATCCTAATCTCACTTTTTCTCTTCATTTGATCAAAGGTTCATATTTAAGTCATAGACCGATAAGTAATTATTCTAAATTATCTCAGTTCTTTACATCCTAATCTTACTAATAATGTATTTTATAATTAATTAATATAACATACATTTTATAAAAAAAAACATTTTTTAATTAATTAGAGACAAAGATAATAAGTGGCTATGTCTATCATTTTACAATAGTATTATGTGTCAGGCTTATCAGGTGTAAAAGAACCTTTAGTTATGTTCGTTGGACAATTATTTGCCATAAAAAAGGGGTAGCTCTTCTGATTATATAATAGTAAAAATATTGGTTGAGTTCGTCACATTAGCCGAGTAATGTGACACTAATAAAGTATAAAAGGTCATCTCGCACTCATTTCAAATTAGATATATCTTGGTTATAAAATAAAGGTTTCAGGTATTAAATTTATTATCTCAGGAATACAAATAAATGTCTCAGGTATTGAATTTATTATCTCAAATATACAAATAAAGATCTCAAGTATTGTATTTATTATCTTAGATATACAAATAAATGTCCTAGATATTGAATTTATTATCTTAGATATATAAATAAAGTTCTCATCTATTAAATTATGTTCTGATCCTTCGTGTACAAGTTATGATTTCAGTTATATAATTAAATGTCTCATGTATTGAACTTATTATCTCAGTTATACAAATAAAAGTCTCATGTATATAAATAAAGATCTCAAGTATTGTATTTATTATCTCATTTAGACAAATAAATGTCTCAGGTATTGAATTTGTTGTCTCAAATATGCCTAAGATAATATATTCTTATCATGAGATAATAAATACTATACGTAAGAATATAACTAGGATCATAACTTGTATTCCTAAGATAAAAACTTCAAAAATTGAGTTATTAATTTCTAAATCTTAGATGGTAATTACGAAAACTGAGATCATAACTGGTATATCACTGAGATATTTATTCTATATTTAAAATCTTAATTACTATAACTGAGATTAAAATATCTATATCTTAGATATTATTTCTATATCTAAGATGTTTATTAATATAACTGAGATCATAACTGATATACCTAAGATTAGAAAATCTATAACTGAGATATTAATTCTATATTTAAGATCTTAATTACTATAACTGAGATCAGAACATTTATATCTTAGATATTAATTTCTATAATTTAGATATTAATTTCTATAACTTAGATATTAATTTCTATATCTAAGATGCTAATTGCTATAACTGATATTAGAACATCTATAACTTAGATATTAATTTCTATAACTTAATTATTCCTAATACCAGAATATCTATTATTACTAATAGGTACTAGATTGCAAACAAATTTATCAACAATTAGCTTACCGAGTCTACTATATACTTTGATTCTAGATATCGAATCAATTTCTAACTTCATTATACGATCTGTACTTTTCTCATAGTAATCTTTTGCCAAATCAAAGTACGTTATTTCATTTTAGATTACACCTAATTCTTAGTAGAAGGAAGAAGACTTCATCCTTATCACTAGGGTAGAACTCCACGTGTCAATGCTATTTTCTGCAATGTTGATAAAAATTCAAAGTTGAAGGAAGTATTTTCGATTGTATTTAATTATTTTTTAAACTGTAATTTGAAATCAAAATTTGAACCACAATTTTTGTCAATGAACTATGCGTTGGATTGTTGTATAGTCTTATAGATGCATTTACCACAAAAGTAGGTTGGTGAGATTCGTCGCACAAGATATCAACTATTATATAATATTAGTGATGTAGTGAGGGACGCTGGATGATAGGCCATGGTAAATTGATAATGTTGAAAGGATGCTCTAGTTTTCTTGTTAGTTGATGGTTTACTAATTATAAGTACTCAGTGTAATGTCAAGCCTAATGACAATTATGTCTAGAGTGTAATACAAGTGAATGTTACATTAGTAGCAAATATTTTGGAACATTTTTCTATTAGTTTTAAATAGATTTATCAAATTTTAACTTAGATAAAATACTTCAATATAGCTAGTTATATCGGAACATCTACATTAAACAATTATTATGACTGTTATTATATGCTACAAAAGCTTAGCCAACATGTAAATCAAGTAATCAACATCTTGTTAGTCTCACCTTTTATTTAATCTCCTACGGATAACTATTATTAATTTAGAGGCTGCGCTATTAACTTTAGCTTGTTAGATTCTTTCCTTATCCCATTCTTTTTCTGGAATTTATTCTATTCCCACTTTCAGCAGTGTACGCAGAAGCATACACACTTTATCTTCCATGATCTCCATCATCACATTTCTCATATAAACTTGTAATCTATTGTCCTTGAATGCATCACTAATATTATATAATTACTATTATTAGATTAATATAACATATAACCTAAACATACATTTTATACTTAAGTAATTAACATAATAATTATAATAATTATAATCATACATTTTATAATTCAACCTAAACATACATTTTATAACTAATAATATAATTAATTAACATAATTCATATATTTTAACATAATCAATACTTTTAAATTATTTAATTAACATACTTAATATATAACAATTCTAATAAAAGGCGGCGGCGGAAGGGGAGGAAACGGTGAGTCAACCCCGACAGGCGCCGGCACCACGGCTCAGGCTCCTGCTAGAGCCGCCTCCACTGGCCGCCGCCTTCCACTGTTCAGCCACCACAATTACTCCATCTTTCCCCCACCATCCAACCACCACTATGAGCATATAATTACAAAAAAATTTACCTTAACCACCGGAGCTGCCGCCTCTGCCACCGTCGTCCGCCGTGCCAACTCTTTGTCGGGCTTTTAGGACATATCGTATGCGGAAATTGTGTAGGGAAACGATTTAAGGGAAGTGTGTATTGAAAGGTTTAAGAGAAGTGTGTATTGAAAGGGTTTGTATGGAAGGGTTTAGTTGATTTAGGTGATATAAGGAAGCTAAGTAAAAGTGTAAAGGTGATTTCATTTGAAATTTGCTGGCGATGTCATGTAATTACGGGCGATATTTAGTGATCTACTTTATTTGGTGGGGATTTCTATGATGATCATTGTCTCTTGTTCGTAAACAAAACGATTATATTTGAAGATAGGCCTCTAATGGTTGGCTGGTAACTTTGAGAATTGAGATAGGACAACCCAACCCAAGCTACATGTTCAAATAATAATCTAGCAGAAGTTGATTTTTTATTTTTATTTTTATTTTTTACATCCCTAGAAGTTGGAAAGTTAGCATTCAAAGTATTGGATTACCAAAGCTAGTCTCCCTCTCTTTTTTCTTTGTATGGTTCTCAAAAGTTAGGGCTTATTAGGCTGAAAATAGAAATTTCTTTTAAATTTGGCTATTTTTTTTAATCTTGTATTTATGATTTCTATGTATTTTAATAAAACTACAATGGGGGTATGTATTATGTTCCACTATGGTCGAATTGTTTCAGGTTCAATATAACCAAAATAGTAGTAATTGATTATCTGGTAAAATTTTATTGAGGATCGAACAAGAGGTCTATCTTCGATTCATTTATTTATTAAACCAAAAGCAATAGTGAAGAGTTGGTTTCTGATACTCACGCATTTGACGTAAAATATTAGAACGCATCATGTACTACTATTACCAATTACACACTTTTTGGACTTTGAAAATACCCTAGTTGATCCTTATCCGTAGATACTTTTTTGAGGACTCAACTTTCCTATGTTATTTTTATTTTATAACTAAATTTTGGAAAAATTAAAATGAAATATACAACATTTGACTCGTATTGTCTATAAAGACCAACGTTCACTTTATTTTTGAAAAATACAACCTTTGACCTGTATTGTCCATAAAGACCAACCTTTTTTATTTTTGAAAAATACAACCTTTGCATGTGTTTGTATTTTAAAGATACTCTTAATCGGTTATATATTAAAACGGTCACTTGATTTCATTTATTCATCTTCCTCTCTTCCTCATCTGATTCATTCATCTTTCTCTCTCTTCCTCATCCGATTTCTTCATCTTCCTCTTTTACCCCATCTTATTCTTCTTCGAATTTTCTTTGTTTCCTTTCAAAATCTTCTTAATTTCATTTCTATTCTCCTTAATTTTTATTTATTCCCCTCAATTTCTGTATTTTGCCATTTTTCATGGTTTGTATATGAACCCTAAAGTCATGCCCAATTTGATTAATTGTCATGATACTTGTGAATTTTCATAATTAATCAATCTCAAACTCTAATTATATGATAATTATAAGTTTTGCCCTTAATTTTCTCTACAATTCGATTAATTGTTGCTCGAATTTATCACAAAAACATGCGTTTGTGCGTTTTATTTTGTGGTGGTGGTTGGCTAGCCAACGGTGGCTGGTCGGCGGTGGGGGTAGAGATGGGCTTGTGCGTGGCTGGACTACAAGCGTGGAAATAGGGTTGTCTTGTTGTGGTTTGACGTCAATTATTGCCTACGAGGGCATGAATGGGAGTTGCCTGCGTTGTCGGCGAGGGCATGACCTTTTGTGGCCTGTTGCGTAGCCGATCATTTTTTCATTAGTACCTTTAAAATACAAACATATGCAAATGTTGTATTTTTCAAAAATAAAGTGAATGTTTATCTTTATGGACAATACAAGTCAAATGTTATATTTTTCATTTCAATTTTTTCCTAAATATTAATATGTTTAGTACATTAATATATTGCTCTTAAGTTTCTAACAATTTTTTCATGATCTTGGTTTTAATACTATCATTGCTTATGTGTGTTCGTCTAAGTTGCCTTGTACATTTACTAGTTTTGATTATTTAATATTTATATGCTTGATTATAAGTATGTTTTTGCAGGAATTTGATTATATTATTTATGATTTTGCTATTATACACACACACACAGATATATATATATATATATATATATATATATATATATATATATATATATATATATATAGAGAGAGAGAGAGAGAGAGAGAGAGAGAGAGAGAGAGAGAGAGAGAGAGAGAGAGAGAGAGAGAGAGAGAGAGAGAGAGAGAGAGAGAGAGAGAGAGAGAGAGAGAGAGAGAGAGAGAGAGAGAGAGAGAGAGCAAAGAACTTAAACTACATAATCGAACCATAGAATATATAATCACTACTTAGAACAATACAATTAATATTTAGAATAACATAACACAAGTTTAAAAACAAAAAAAAATAAAGTTTAGAACAATAGATAATAACGTAGAATAATAGACTTATTATTTAGAACAATTGTGTTAGTTTTTAAAACATCAGAGTTAATATTTAGAATAAGAGAAGTAAACTCACGAACAATAGAGTTAAACTATAGAATTAAACCTTAGGATAAAATAATCACTAATTAGAACAATATAGTTAATATTTAGAACAACAATACAAAAGTTTAGAACAATAGAATTGAATTTCAGAACAATAGAATACATTCTTGGAACAATAATTTAAATCTTTAGAACACTAGAGTTAGTATTTAGAACAATAGAACTAAACATACAAATAATAGAGTTAAACTATAGAATCAAACCTTGAAATATATAATCACTACTTAGAACAATATAATTAATATTTAGAACTACGTAGCAAAACTTTAGAATAATTAAATAAAAGTTTAGAACAAGTGATAACAACCTTCGAGCAATAACCCTACTATTTAGAACTATAGTGTCATTTTAGAACAATAGATAACAAATTTGGAATAATAGAGTTGAATATTAAAATTTAACCTTAGAATAAGAGAATTACTAATTAGAACAATAAAGTTAATAGTCAGAACATTGCAAAAGTTTAAAATAATAAAATTAAATTTCAGAACAATAGAATTAAATTTCAAAATAATATAATACATTCTTAGAAAAATAGACTTAATATTTAGAATAATAGTCTAACTTTTTAGAACACTAGTGTTAATATTCATTTTATTGTTTACTAATACTCTAAAATTCAATACTAATGTCTTAAAACTTAACACATATGTTTTTAAAAAATATTCTATTATTCTAATGTGTAATACTGATGTTCTAAATTTAAGTACTGGTGTTCTAAATCTATTAACATATGTTTTAAATGTTTATTATATTATTCTAAGGTTTGATATTGATGTTCTAAAGTTGAGTACTAGTGTTCTAAACCTTAACACATATGTTTTAAAAATTTATTTTATTGTTCTAATGTGTAATATTGATGTTCTAAATTTGAGTATTGGTGTTCTAAAGCTTAACACATATGTTTTAAATATTTATTCTATTATTCTAAGGTCTGATATTGATGTTCTAAAGTTGAAGACTGGTGTGCTAAATCTTAACACATATATTCTAAAGGTTTATTCTATTGTTTTAAGGTCTAATATTGATGTACTATAGTTTAATATTAATGTTCTAATAAAGGTTAACACATATATTTAAAAATTCCATCTATTGTTATAATATGATATACCGAAGTTCTAAAGTTGAGTAGTGATGTTCTAAATCTTAACGCATATGTTGTAAATGTTTATTCTATTGTTTTAAGGTCTAATACTGATATTTCAAAGTTTAATATTAGTGTTCAAATTACTAATGAAAAATAATAAAAATCAAATATAAAGTAATAGAAATAATTTGAAAAGTATTAAAGAATTGTGAAAGTTGATATTGGAAGCCAGATTAATTGAGAATATAAAGAGACATTTTTTAAAACTATCCAATAATTATGGGGTGCGAATTTTTCTCAATCGCCAATTAATTTCAAACTTTTCTATATTTACAATTTTGCCATTAAGAATTAATCACAGTTATCAAAGTACAACGGTTATAGATGAATTCTTATATAAGGAAGGGTTCTCATCTAAACCCGCCCATATATGTATGTATGTATGTATGTATGTATGTATGTATGTATATATATATATATATATATATATATATATATATATATATATATATATATATATATATATATATATATATATATATATATATATATATATATATATATATATATATATAGGGGTTGGTTCATGTGAGAACCCCCCTAATAATGGATGGCATTTAACCGAACATAATGGCAAATTCGTAATTAATTCAAAAACTGACAAAAGGCAATTGCTTAAAAAGTGTAACTGACACTTGGGAAAAAGGGAACACGCATCACATTTCATTCACTACTTCAAAACTTCTTCAGAGCCCTTTCATCTTCTTCCACCATTTCTTCTCTCTTCAAACTTTCACAATTCCATCATTTTGCACCACTTACTTCGTCATTTCAAAACCCACAAGTTCGTGCATTTCTTTCGCAACAAGTATATAATGTTCTTCATATTGCAACCATTGTTATGAGTAGATTGGTAGTTTGTTCTGAGTAGATTGTTCGAAACAGGTTTGTGATAGTTCCATAGTTTCGGTGTTTTTTCAAAATAATGAGCATCATGTTCTAAACCAATGAACATGATGTTCTAAAGTAAAGAGCATAATGTTCTAAGCCTAATTTGTCATAATATCAAAGCATTGGACCAATTAACATGATGTTCTAAACCATTGAACATAATGTTCTAAACCAATGAACATAATGTTCTAAACCAATGAACATTATGTACTAAAGTAGTGAATGTAATGCTCTAAACCTAATTTGACATAATATCAAAGCATTGGACCAATTAACAAGATGTTCTAAACCGAAGAACATAATGTTCTAAACCAAAGAACATTATGTTCTAAACTAAAGGATATCATATTCTAAACCAAAGAACAACATATTCTAAACCAAAGAACAACATGTTTTAAACTACTGAACATCATGTTCTAAACTAGTGAACATCATGTTCTAAACTAGTGAACTTGATGTTCTAAACCATTGAACTTGACATAATGTTCTAGACTATTTAACTGGATTTTGTTTTATTTCATTAGAATTAGTGATTAATGCTCGAAATTCGGTATATACAATGAACATTATGTTAACCAAGTAATGAGCATAATGTTCTAAGCCCAATTTGATATAATATCAAAGTATTGGACCAATTAACGTGATGTTCTAAACCGAAGAACATAATGTTCTAAAACGAAGAACATTATGTTCTAAACCAAAGAACATCATGTTCTAAACTAGTGGATATCATGTTCTAAACTAGTGAACATCATATTCTAAATTATTGAACTTGATGTTCTAAACCATTGAACGTAATGGTCTCAACCTAATTTGACATAATGTTCTAAACTATTGAACTGAATTTTGTGTTATTTCGTTAGAATTAGTGATTAATGCTCGAAATTCGGTATATACAGTAAACATTATGTTAACCAAGTAATAAGCATAATGTTCTAAGCCCAATTTGACATAATATCAAAGCATTGGACCAATTAACATAATGTTCTAAACCGAAGAACATAATGTTCTAAATCGTAGAACATTATGTTCTAAACTAGTGGATATCATGTTCTAAACTAGTTTACATCATGCTCTAAACTAGTTTACATCATGTTCTAAACTATTGAACTTGATGTTCTAAACCATTGAACGTAATGTTCTAAACAATTGAATTGTAATGTTCTAAATCGATGCACAATAATGAAGAAAAGGATGAAACATGCAAGTATAATAATGAAGAAAAGGGGGAAACACGTAAAAATGAATAGCATGACTTGTAAGTCTAATAATGAGGAAAAAGGAAAACACGCAAAAGTCATTGTCCAGCAAAATAAAGTACAAATTTTTTTCTGAAAGACTCTGCCAGCCAACAATTTTTTACACAATGTCTAGATATTTACAGATTTGCCATTCATTTCTAATGCATTTTCAGCCGTAGATCATCAAGCATCCAAGGGTGTAAGATGGGTTCTTACCAAAAAGTAGTTCTCACATAAGGGGAGGGTTCTCACATGATCCCTCCCCTATATATATATATATATATATATATATATATATATATATATATATATATATATATATATATATATATATATAATTACAAGCTCTTCATTTAGCTTTAGTTTCTTGTTCCTTTTCCTTTGCTACTCCACTTCTTACTTGCCTCTTCTATGCTAGTGTGGCTCTTCTTCTTTTGTATGTGAAAATGATTGGTGGTCTGCTATGGTTCCTATCATCATAAACCTGTCACATACAACACCCGATATTGCTTATAACGTTGGGGCGATAAGCCATTTTATGCAGAAGCCACAAGTATAGTCTAAGAAGAATAGTCACTTAGAACTATATGCTAATATTAAAGCAGACTAGTAGGAAATCTAAACGATAGGAAGTTTACTTAAGGGTACTTTTCTTTAGTTGGAGTAAACTTAGTAACATTGGCAAAGTAAGAAGCAAAAGGTTGTAGGCTTGGAACACTATCAAGTGCAGAAGCAGAGATCGGAGGTATCGAAGACGAGTGGCAGATATACTTTGGCTAAGAGATCCGGTAACATAATTTGGCTTTCCTCCAAAAGAAAAGTGCTGAGTTATTTTATGACAATGAAGTCACAATCAACATCAAGGAGAAGTTGGAAGATCAAACCATATGTCTTCCCTTTGTTAGATCTGAAAACGTTTTGACAAAGTAGTTCCACCTAGATCGATCAATGATGTATTGGGCAAATTGGGTGTAACAAATTTCACAACTCAACTTGAGGGGAGTGTGAAAAAGAACCAAGCTTAAGATAAGTACGTCAAACCAAATCAAGAAAGTCAAGAATCAAATCCATTAGTATATCATTTACGGATTGTAGAAAGAAATTAGGAGATGTAAATTAGGAAAGGTATTTAGTATATAAAGCACGTGTCATCCTTATTCAATACAACACAATTAACAGAAAAACATATCTCTATATCAATCTTTAGCAGCATCTCTAATTCCGGCATCAATATGAACAACAAGACATGGAAGAACATGCAGAGATTGGACGGTATTGGTCTCTCTTTTGAAGCCTTTGCCAAGGCGATGGTTTAGTATGTTCTCTGCCTCTCCAAGCTGCATTGATTTTGGAACATGGGTGATGATTATTGCTCAAAGTTTGAGTTGTTATTTTTTGAGTGTTGGTTTTTATTGAATTTTGATAACATGGTTAGTATATATGGAATTAATTGTGATTTGGAATGTGGGTATGATTTAATAGTAATTTTGGTATGTGGATACTGTTTAATTGCTCAAAGTTCATGTCTTTATTTTCTTGGTGTTGTTTTTCGCTGACATGTTAGGTAATTTGTTGTCATTGTGGAATATGGGTGTTTGTTTTAATACTTGATTTTCAGGTTTTTGGCTGATCAGATGATTTCTGAATGAATTTTGTATTTGTGCTACGATGATATGTGTGTTGTTTATGGAGTAATTTCTTGTATAATTGTTGGCTGCTCTATACTAAGAAGAAAAATGAACTAAGTATCACAAGTCTGCTCGCGAGTGGGTTGATTCAGCGAATCAGTCCCCTTCCTTAGTCTCCTAGTTGGGGCAGTCTAGTGCGATGGGTGAGGAGTTCATGCATGGTGTCCTATAGCCCTATAGATGTGCCTGATGGAGTGGTTGGATACAGGATAGGAATAAGGTTGAGGTCGCTTGGGTCCGGGCTATTACTTTTGGCCTTAATTAAAGGGGCTTTAACTTAGGGGTTGCTCAAGGTGGTGGTTTTTACTGACTCGTCCGAGGTGATCAATGTCATGGTTGGTTTCTAGTAGATGCGACATAGCTTGTTGTTGGTTACTTAAAGAACTGCTGAACTTGATTGCTGAATTTACGTTTTACTTGAGGGATTCAGTACATATGGCACATAACTTGATTATGGAACTAGTTCTTAACATGGATAATAATCTAAATTTGATACATTTTCTCTACATTTAAATTTTATCTTATTTCTCTCGATTACATTAAATTCGTATTCAAATTACTTTTTTCCTTAGAATGGATAATAATCTAAATTATGAGAATAACCCAAATTCTCAAAATAAATCGTAATTTCCAAGAAAATCCAAACTTCTTAACCTTTGACTCAAATCTCCTTAACAATCCAAATTTTTAAGCAATGTTACAAAATTTTTACATAAAAAATCCACAACAATAAAATATTTCATATCATCCTTAAACTTTCTCTCAACAACCTCATTTTCAAAATACTTCTCAAATTTCTCCATATCAACCACATTCTCAATATTTTATTCAAACTTCTTAAGAATAACCACATTATCAAAATTTCACTAAAGTTTTCCAAATTAGAATCCCCAATAGTAAGAGATTTCCAATGTCTCTAGATTTGGAGCAATATTCATCAACTTTAGGTGGATATGTAAGAAGAAATAGAATAATAAAATTGAATGGCAACAACGAAGAAAAAGCCGAAGATGAAGCTCTTGTATCAGGTTATTTGAACTGTGGTGGTGATCTAGAGGAGGGAAAGGATGAATCGAAAGCTACATTATGGAAAGAGATGAAGGAAAAGTATGATATATGCAGCACATGTGAGTAATCCAAATATATATCATACATCTAAGGACAACAAAAGTTCTAAACATTATTAGAGGATAATTTCAATTTTAAAAAATAAAATATCAAAAAAATAAATAAATGGGTCACACAAAAAGGGTGAAATTATATTATGCACAACTTCATTACCTGATAAGTGAAATAATTCATTACCTGATAGTGTTTAAAAGTCTTGAAGATTATTGGTCCATTATTGACCCGACTTGACCCATTAAAGACCCAATTAGACCTTTTAAGAGACCGACCCATTAGGCCTATTATTGATTAGAGCCTTTTATAAATGGGCCGATAAAGGGCCCTTACTAAGGTCCCTCCCATTTGAACAGGTCTACATGCCTTATTCTCTTAAAATAAATTAAAACATGATTTTCTTAAAGCATTTAAACATGTATTTCTTTCTTAAGAAATGTTTCTCTTTAGAAAGGATACATGCTTAGCTAATGAAGAAGGCCAAGTCCTTGTCTCTTTTGATAGAAAAAAGGAAAGGACCAATACAATTCAAAATTGTGTTGATTTCACATGTCAAAATATAGGATCCTTGTGATCATTTACCTAAAGTTGAAGCCGTTTATTGATTTATATTAGCTAAGCTATTGCATTGATTGCTTAGCTTTCTTGATTTGTTTTTCCTTAAACTACTTTTTACTGTTATAAAACCAAAAATTCATGGTGAGATCGATTCTCAAAAAAAAAAAAAAAAAAGGTTGAATGATTACTTTGCCTCACCATCTTGTTAGCAATAGCAAGACAACAAGCACAATAATTAAATACAAGAAAAACATGATAATCCTTACTAAATTGCTCATAATCACCACTTGTCAAACTCCACTTTGGGAACATAATAATCACACTTTTGCATTGAGTTGCATAAGCCTAAGCCTCAAAGAGATTTAAATACTATCCTTAATTCTCCTCTTGTCAAGTGGTAAAGTCCATAGCTTTTCCCCTCACGTTATTGTGTATATTTGAGGTGAGCCAGTTAACCCATAATATACTTCTGCCAAATATATAGAGCATGCTAGTATAAGATATATTTCAATCATTTGTCCTACCCTTCTAAATTGTGTTGTGAATTTCGGCCATTTTATTTAGTTAAAGTCTTAAATAGTGACATTGAATGTATGAAATCAAATCTTATTCAGATCACTTACCTTTTGTCACTCGTTTGGTTTTGGAAAATTCTACAATATACCTCTATACTATTGCGTTTTTTACAGTAAACACATTGTACCCTTTGCTGGATGACTTAATTGGCGAAGTGAAGCTCCTTTGACGGACATTTCACTTTATTTTACAATATACCCTTGTACTATTGCGTTTTCTACATTGTATCCAGTGATTTTGAAAAGTCTACACTGTACCTATGAGTTCATTTAGTAAACACATTGTACCCTTTATGACCAATCTTCAACAGAAATTGCACAACTAGTTGTATAAATTAATCAAAAACCCTGATCAAACATATTTCAACAGAAAAATATCACAAATTTCAAATGACCAAGAAATGGGAAACCTCATTTCAATCAATTTTTTTCAATTCCATTAAATTAAAAAAACTATAATATAAAATTAAAGCCCCATCAAAACCAACTCAAGTTAATGACAGGAACAAAAATTTACTTGAATTTAAGAAATTATTTGAGAAGACGTAAATTTTTAAAAGTGATAGCGTGAAGTCGGAATTCCTTTTCAAAAGTATGAGTTGGATTTGGGGTAATTGATGGAATAGGATATTGGAAAAAAGTGGAACACTCCCCATCCTGATTCAGAAGACATTTGCATGAAGCTTATACTCCTATAGGAAAAAGCTTGGTAGAATTTGAAATTGTGATTGACAGATGCACTTAACAATGTGTTTACTAAACATACCTCAGGGGTACATTATAAACTTTTGAAAATCATTGTACACAATGTAGAAAATGCAATAGTATAGGGGTATATTCTAAAATAAAGTAAAACGTTCTTTAACGGAGTTCACTCCATCAGTTAAGTCGTCCAACAAAGGGTACAATGTGTTTACTAAACATACCTCAGGGGTACAATGTAGATTTTTCAAAATCACTGAACACAGTGTAGAAAACGCAATAGTACAGAGGTATATTATAGAAATTCCCTTTGCTTTTTTCTAAAAATAACATTGATGAT
Source organism: Dysphania ambrosioides (assembly GCA_026401315.1). Taxonomy (NCBI): domain Eukaryota; kingdom Viridiplantae; phylum Streptophyta; class Magnoliopsida; order Caryophyllales; family Amaranthaceae; genus Dysphania; species Dysphania ambrosioides. Next base: position 7,313,670 of record CM048667.1, read on the forward strand.
TGGATAAGAGTCTTATCCACTCTATTTTTTAATTATTGTATTAGGTTATCACCATGTACACAATCGAGCTGACTTCAAATGGCTTGATTCATTCCCTTATTATTTCCTCCACTACCTTCTATTTGAATAATTTTTGCAAAATAATGCCTATTTTTCGAATCTCTGAGATGAGTTGGTGGATCATGTTATTTGTTCATTCACTAACTCTTAAGACACTAACCCAACTTGTCTATGTTAAAATATCCAAGTCCACATCAGCCTAATCTCGAGTCAGCAATAATGTATATACATCAACAACTATACATGTAAAAGAAAGACCTAAGTGAAATGACAACGATCTTGTCCATGATAATTTCCATCAGATTAAACGTATGGTGACTAAGAATATTTTTTTTATTTCCAGGAAAATGTTCCATGAATTTAGTTAGCACCAATAAAGATTTTGCATACAATAAAAACCTTACAGGTTGAAGGGAGAAATTTCAAAATATGTTCTATCCTGAAAGTTTTGAGAGATCAAGTCCTAGCTCATGATTTAACCATTACTAATAGATGTACTTTAATTTCTTTCTCTAATTATTTCTAACTTTTGTTTTTATGCTGAAAAAAAATTATTGTTGCACCAAAGTTTCACTCTAATGCCTGCAACTTCATGGCGATATTATATGTAGGACTACAATTAGGTGTGGCTACTAACAACTACAATAAATATATCAAAAAAAAATAAAATAAAAGACAACCTCTCAAAGTTAAAATATTTTATTACGATTTTTTTATTAGAATAATTTAAATAAAGTATTTAGTTGGTATCCAAAATCTTAATCGAGGTTTATATGAATCAACGTGACATTAGTCTTTTGATTCATTTCCAGTAATATTGATGTGTCTATAAGTTGAATTGGGTCAGGTCAAATTCACTTAGGTGGAAGTTAAGTGTATTAATAATTAGTTTATGAACAAAGATAATCATTAATTTTAGATCAAGTAGTCCATTTAATTCGTTAATATCTGTTCAAGTATTCTAAGGTGGATTTGCATTAATATTCCTTACACACAAAAAAGACGTTGGATGTAGGTCACTATCAGGTTGCCCTGGTAGCTTTAACATTTGAGCCTAGCCATTTCAGGTCCGACAGTCGGATCAAACCAGCATTTACCATAAAATTTCAATCCCTGGCCGCTCCCTTCGACCAAATGGATCGTGAACCGGACTTTTTATAGTACAATTCAGGTATGCAATCATCTACAGCTCTGTTTCACGTAAAAGTTTCAACCTTTTAGCCTACTCAAAAGCCAAACTTAGACTATCAAATCTGATAGAGAATGCTGAATTGAAAGTAGTAATCCCATTTTAGAAGCAATGCAACCATCATATAAATATTTATACACCAAGATCATACCATAAAATTAATAATCATCAGAATTGCTACAAACAATTGAGTACATAACACAAACTTTTTCTGATCCAGGAACAAATGAGAGTCAGTAATCCAGTTCTTTAATCTGATTTCTGACAATTAAACACATGAAACTCACACTTTGGAATAACCGCATTCAGAAACAATCTCACAGTCTCCTCTTGTTTAACAACAGCACCCTCAACCTCAACCAATACAGCCCCCACAATCCTCTCATAGTCTGCACCACCCTCACCGCCTTGCGCAGCCGCCATATACGATATAATGGCGGCTTGCACAGGGCCCATACTCGGGTTATAGGCAGCAGACTCCATATAGCTCCCTTTATATATTCTCCCATCCTTATCAATCAACGCCACCCCGGACGGCCACCCGCTGTAGGGTGCATGAGACATGTTAGCCGCCTCGTGCGCGGCTAACACCAAATTCTTCAACTCATTGCACGATTCAGCTAGTTTCCCATCATCAAACTTCAGACTGTTACAATGGGTTTCCAAAATCAGTGGCACGTCTTTGTGGAGGAGATCATCCGGCCCGAATCTATGAGGCAGAAAGTACGACAAAGGCAGGAAACTGTCTACATCATTGGTGTCCGGGTACCCGTTTATATGATCGGGTTTGTTCAGGACGAAGATCTGGATATCGGGCGCGCCCCGGATTTCTTGGAGGAATTGACGACAATGCCCACATGGGTACGCCGAAACGACGACGTTTTTGAGGTGGGTTTGTGGGTGGGATGAGAGGTTGGTGATGAGGAATTGCTCCGCGTGGATTGAGTGGTGGAGGGGTAATCCCGGGAATTCGACGTTTACCCCGACGAAGATGCGGCCGTCGGAGACTAACCCGACGGCTGCCACTGAAAAACCTGAGATGGGCGGGCGGGCGAGTTTTTTAGATGATTTTGCTATCAATGGTAAGAGATTGATGACAGATTTTAGGCCTAAGTTTTCGGCCATTGATTCTGCTTCGGATGATTCAATCACAAATCTGAGACTGTCCATTTATTTTTTGAGGGGATGTTTTTTTTTTAAAATTTGTGGAATGCTATGGTTTTATTTGGTTAATCTCACGTCGAATAACTAAGAGATGGAATTACGCAATGAGGTGAAGTATTGAGAGATAAGTGTGTACGTGTTTCCCAGAAATTAGGGGGTCGATGTGAGTACCCATTGCGGGTAATTTATAGAGAATATTGGCTTTTATAGAGTATATAATTTAATATAATTTGCTTATAAACAAATGTGTTAACAACTCTATAGGTCCAATTACTAGTGGATTTAGAATATTGGCCCAATACTGATCATCAGCCCTTAACTGCTTCATTCAAGAAAGCAATATGGACTAAAATCCATCCTTCTAGAGCAAGGCCCAACTCTGGATATTCAACCCTACTTTATTATTGTCAATATCATAAATACACATTTATGGACCAAATACAAGGCAATTCAATTCAATAACAAGTCATTCAAGACAATCACATACTTTCTTTTTCCTAGGAAAGTAAGAACATTCCTTAAAACCTTCTGAATACTCAATATTCAAGAGACCTTCTCTTAAAATCCTTTGTTCAATCACTGACTTAGGCATCGGAGCGAGTTTTCTCAGAACACCACCCCCGAGGCCAGTAACCATGTTCTTAGCGCATATTGTCTACCAAAGAGATCTATGAAGCTCAACTTTGAAGGATCCCTGCAACTCTCTCTTTATTCATTACTTGGACCACAAGTCAGTTTTTGCTCCATCAGACAGAAATAACAACCATTAAAGATGTGTGAATATCAATATTTTATCTTAAGTGAGGAGAACAAAGTCTAAACTTCTCCCTTTGCTCTAAAATAGTATGAGCTCTAATCTAGTTCATGATTCCATATGAAGTTTTTCACTAGAAATTGTAAAATGTTGTTTTCTTGAATAAAGAGAGTATTATTTACAATAGGATATAGGTAAGCAATTTTCTTTAGTTGTAATAAGTATAACTTCATATACATTTCCAACTTTCCTTATTTTTTTCCAAGAATAAATATCCATACATTTCCAAGAATAAATAACTTCATATTTTCCAAGAAAAAAAAAATTGCGTAAACACTGTTGAAAAAATTTTAAAAGAAAAGAGAGCACCATGTAGTATCAAATGTGGCTATATAGAGTCAACACATACTACTCCGCGAGCCAAATATAAGGAACTTGTAACTCGTCACAAGGGGAAGTCAAGCTACATTATGAAAAAAACGCTCTCAACTCCTCAAATAAATGAAATCCAACATACCGAAGCCTAGACCACCCACAAAAAGAACACGAAGACTACTGATTCGATTATGTCTATGTTTAGTAAGTGACTTTTTGGTTGATTTGTATGCTTTTTGACATGGTCAAACAACCAAAATACATGTTATTTCCTCCGTCCCTAGTTAATTTTACATATTATATTTTCATTTGTTCCAGATTAACTTTTACACTTTTATTTTGAGAAAGTTCCCACTATTATTCTAATGCATATCTCTTTCCACTACAAAAAAAAGTTGTGATTCCACATCCTCTTCCATCCAATTAAGATGTCATTGTCATTCACTATCTCCTATCACATCTACTTTTCCAATTAAATTATCCTCTAATCTAATTTTTACCTACTTTTTTAATAAAAATAATAATCAATAACCAATTGTCTACTTATCGCCAAAAATTATGTACATTGATAAGTATGAAAACTAATTTATGATTTAGAAAATAGGTTATTAGCTTTTTAGTTGGTTGAAAAAATGGCTTTTAAGCTAAATTTAACACATGTAGTAAGACTAGCTTTTGGTTGATGGCTTTTGTCTTTTGTTACATTAAAATACTTTTTTGCCCCTTTAGATTAGTACTAGTAATTTAATTAAAAATTAATGGTAAATAATAGAATAGTATTATATATTTTCTATGTATTTAAACTTTATAATATATGTCTTTAATTTTTTAATTAATAGTTTATTACTAGTAAATAACTATAATAAATAAGTTATAATGCATGTCCTTTAAGGTCTTTTTCTATTACTTTACACCAACAACTAATTTCCATGCAAACATGTGTTTGGCAATATCAAATATATAACCAAACATTGCTTAAAAGTTAGAGGCTAGAACAACAACTGGTCGAGATCGGGGGAAATAACCAGCCCCGTCCCTGGGGTGGGACGAGTGGGACTGCTGCCCAGAGCCCCATTAAATAGGGTCTATTTTTTAATGTTAAGATAAAAATAAAAGGGATATAAATATAATATGTGTAAATTTTATCATATTAATTGAAGTATCTAAATGGTATATGACCTACTTCTATAAAGTTTTTAATGTAAATTGGAATGGGTTCAATTCCCTTTACTTGTATATTTTATGATTGTCTGTTCGATTAATTTTTTCTTAACCCCGTTCTATATATATACTTCACATGAATTAAAAAAAAATAAGTAACAACCTACTAAAACTAAATACAACATACAAAAGATTATTGTCATCAAAATAGCTACTTATGTCACAAATAAAAAATATAAGAAATTCAACTAATTATTTTGTCTATTATTTGTACATAGTTATCATTGTTCCTCATTTTGTTAATGCAATAACATCTTATTAATTCATTATATTTAGAATGTATACTATATTTATTAATTTGTGAAGAAAACTATTTATAATATTATAAAGAGAAATGACCATAATAATAAGATACTTGGTAAATAAAAACTTTTATGAAGTGGATTGTTCACGATACTATTTAAATTGAAATTTTTTATTAATGATTTATGTGATTATAATGAATAGTATTATATTTAATCATATTTTTTAATAGTTTATTTATTTTGTGAAACCACTGTTTAATTTTTTATATTTGTTAAACAAGAAAATAAAATAATACGAAATATATTATTAAATTTTAGGGCTCAAATTTTCTTATTTTTCCCTAGGCCTCTAAAATGTCAGGAACGGGCCTGAAAATAACCCCATGGGGATAGAAGAGAACAACACTCATTGACAGCCTTAATTCCCACTAGGTTTCAATAGTTCCTTCTTAGGACAGCACCGCAGTAAAGGGTACTTGTATCCGAATCCAAATCGATGGATCTTTGTGGAAAGCTGACAAGAGAGCTGGCATAGGATGTTTTCTATGCAATAACTTGATCGTAGGTGCCTGAAGTGGAGGAATGACATCTCTAGCAAGCTCCACCCTACATGGCCAAGCTCTGGCCTGCTTCTATTCTTTGGATTGGGACCTCTCTCGGAATTTAAAGAAATAGCAATCCTTTTCCACTCCTTAATTTTTGTAGGAGCCTTGCGGAGAACCACCCAACCACAAATATATCATATTCTGATTTTGGATAAACTCTTTACCAGTTGCACAATCACCAAGGTAACGAGGGAAAAAGTCAAACGGGTGCATGAAATGGCAAATATAAAAAGTTATATTATTATATATGTATAGGTAAAAGTTAAAATAAAAAGAATATTTAAAATGAGAAGATATCTTGACTCTTCATCTTCTAAATCCAACGAATGATATTTTACGTACTTATAGTGACCCTTTTTTAACTCATAGTGAGTTAGTGACCAAATAATTTTTTCACTTAAAATAACTATTTTTATTATTATAGTGACTCTTTTTATTATTATAATGACCATTTTTTATTGTTATAGTAACTATTTTTTACATGAAAAATCTAGCTTTGGGTCTTACCATTTGAATGACTAAGATTTGTTTTTATTATTCTTATTTTAAGCATCATTCTCGTTAGATCCCTTTCTTATATATAGAATAATTTCTCAAAAAGGACAAAGTACTAAAAAGATATTAGGAAGTAAATTATTGGAGGACCAACCAATATCCGGTGAATGAACATCTTAAGGTACGTAGGTTAGTAGGTATTACTTATTAAATTTGCTACGTAAAAGGTGGTAAGGAAAATTCATCACATGCTGAGAATGGACGAAGAAATTCAGAATCCCCTCCATGCAATTTCTTTAATATATGGAGAGATCAGTGAGTCCCGAATCTTGATCCAATATAGGATTAATTAATAAGTGGGAAAGCATTACGGTCCATCCAGGAACTTTCCTGTTAAGTACACTAAAGTTCTTGACAAAATAAAGTCATATTTAAATAATATTTATGACAACTACCAAGTAACCCTAATGATTTATCCACTTACATCGGAATCTTGCATGGATTTATCCACTTGGATTAATATGTAAGACGTTTTGAAGTGAGGGGGAAGGGTAAGGGATTTCTACCCTCTAAATGCCCCTAACAGAGCCCAGTAAGGTTGAAAAGTGAAAATGTGGAATTTAGGGGTGCCAAAGGTTGGATTCGTGTTTGGGTCATCTAGCCTATTTTCGGGTCACCTATTCCTCAATCCGAACCTAATCCATTTATGTTTTCGGGTTGAAAATCCCAACTTGAACCTAACTCATTTAATTTCGAGTGAGGTTCGTGTCAACCCATGTAAGTTTTTATGTCGAAAATCTCAAGGAATTCTTTTCACCATGACAGACCAAGTCTAGTTTTGTATTCTTGACAACTTTGCCGCTTACGGGGTATCAAATAAGTGAACAATATGAACTTGTTGTACATTTTAATGTTTTATAGTACTCTAAACCAAATTATTTGATGATTTCAACTCATTAATGTTGCTGCGGCATCTTTAACGTAACTGATTATGTCGAATTGTTTTCATTCGTGGTGGGACCTCTCTCTAAACCAAATTATTTGATGATTTCAACCCATTTAATGTTTTACTCTTTTATGAGGATGCTTAGTTGGGATTTTGCCATCGACCTGATAAAAAACAAACATTCGCACGAATATGGGTAGTAAATTTAGCAATTGTACGATCGGGTTTATAGCTAGGGCAACTATGCGTATCAGATTCCAAATAAGTAGGTAGTATATGAGATTTATTTGTCCTCTGCCTCATAGTAAAAGCTTAACACCTCATTACATTCACACGAATTGCCGCGCTTGTGGACGACGAATTTGACAATTCCTTCCGCTTCATATCCGAATAATCATATCTTTACTGGTCTATTATTTGGAATCAAAGATTAACAAATTTGATAATAAATTCTCATTATGTTATAAGGAATAATATATTTAAGTGGAATCTTATTGGATGTATCTCATTGTAAATTTTTAGAATATCAAGTTTTCATAATTTTTTGCCTTATAAATTTGGAAATAAAAATTTAAAGTCGTATCTTGTATACCATAAAAGTCAAATCGGACGTTCTTTTAAGGATGAATGGACTATGAGTAATTCAACTTTGTTCCTTGGAAAAGAAACTAGTTTAGCTTTTAGGTTATAAAAGTTCGGTCAATGTCACACTGTCACGGAAAGTCAATTTTGTATCAAAACTACACATTACATAACACTTGTATTTGATGTAATGGTGTATCCGTGAATGAGAAATTGACTACCCTATCTTCACATACAAGAAAGAATTTCCACCCTCAAGTTTGAGTTTAATACGTACAATAAAGAATTTCCACCCTCAAGATCGATTGAGTTTAAATCTCACTAGCATACTTTAAGAGTAGGAATTTCCTTAGCTTTATTCCTACGCTTTGTTTTTGTCAAAATTCGTCACCTAGTGACTAAACTAAGGCCGGGACGCTTGATAGTTAGTTAAGTTACATGTACAATTAATATTGACAATAAAATAAGAAATAAAAAAAATGACACAAATGATTGGAGACACGAAAAACCCAAAAAACGGGAAAAACCGCGGGGGCTCGTTAGGTCACTGATTTACTATGTCGAGTGTTCTTTGGTGTTACAATACAACTGTAGAAAACAAAGTGCCAAATTGAATACAATGAGCAAAGTAAATTGATGAATTGATGAATCAACTTTTTCCTTTTGTGTGTTCTCCCTCTTTTTCCTTTGACTATTTTGATCTTGCTTGGACTCCTTTTATATCCTCTACAGCTGACTTCAAATTTTGAATTGATTCCACTTATATTCCCTTGTCCAAGAATATCGGCCCCCTTTTGAACCGGTCAATCTCTATCTTCTATTTGTTTGCAAATCATATCCTATTTGAATCAGTCAATAGTCATGGGTTAGCTACGCGTCTTGTTCCTGCAAATTGACCAGGTTTTCCCATTATCATCATCGCTTCTATCGCATATATGTCTTTTACAAATGCCTACCCGTCAATGGCTTCCAAAAGTTACACTGTAACTGTCATGATCCTCGAAGCCTTCATTTGACACCTAATCGATCTAATATACATAGCCTCTTTGTCATGTCGCGTAGCTAGGCGGGATTTTCATCCATAACACTCTTAAAGAGCAAAACCTACAGAGTCGGACCGTTAGTTTGACCCATGAGGAGTTTCATCTCAATAGTACACCTTCTCCTTATATATATGTATAAATCTTTACCTAAGGGAAGCTACCCTATTTAAGTAAGAAGATTTCCATTATATGCAATTAAAAAAACGATCTAGAAACAATAGTCTTATGGAATAGGTTAGATTGAGGGAAACTCCGTTATTATAGAATATGTTCACCACAAACAAGTCTAACAAGATTCCATCCTAAACTCAATTAGCAATAGAAATTAAAGATTAGTCTACTAGTCTTATATGTTGGTTATCCTCATTCTCAATTTTCAATGTGAGGCAACTTGTTCTATTGGTTATGCTCCCCTCCACATATTATCAACTTTTTTGAATTTGCAAAATGGACAAGTCATAATATCCTCATTACGCCTTCTTTAGTCTTCTAACATGAGGTCACTGGCACAAACCCACCTATTTGTGTCCATCATGATTATGTTGGACTTCTCTTGTACTATAAGCAAATCTTCAAAATCTTCTTCATACATACTTCATGTCACGAAACCCTCCTAATTTAGATGTTGATAATGGGTCGGAATTATTGTATTTGATACCATGTTAAATTGGACAAAACTTCATAATCAGAGAATAAGTTGACTACACACAAGCCTAATAGATTTACATCCTAAAATCAATTGACAGTAAGAAGATTATTCCACTAGGCTTATATATGTTTATATTTTTTTTATGTAAAGAGAGCTTCAAGTAGTAAGGCAACAACTGATGTAGACGAGATTTGATCTCAGGTCTTGGATACCACCTTCCAAGACTTTAACCAACTAAAAGCTAGTTGGCATTCACTTAGACATTTTAAAACCTTCAATATAAGACAACTTATTCTTATAACACTTACAAAATATAAGATGTATTTCAAATTTTGCTCATAACCGTTCTTGTTACGTTATATGGAGTAAAAAAATAACTACCCCATAAATAAAAGACGTGTAGAATTTGTTGGCTATCAACTAATAATGAAGCTAATTGAAACACTTTAATCAAAGAAAAGCAATTATACAATGTGCTAGTGATGCAATTATTAAAAGTTCTTCAAATCGTCACAAATTAAACGTTATAGAGAACCAAGGTTCCCAACTTCTATTGTGCATGTGTTTGTAGAATTTATTCACTACGAGGCGGGTTCATGTGAGAACCACCCTAATATGAGAACCCTTTTGTGGGTGAGAACTCATCTAAAACCATCCACTTGCAAGATCTAATGGATGATATTGAGTGAAAAAGAATGGCAAAAGCGTAAATAATGACAAAACTGACACACTTTTTTAATTTAAAAAAAACTGGCACACGTTTCCCCATTTCAGAAAAATGTTGAGACAGACACAACATTTTGCAAAACCAAAAGCCAAAAAATTGTACTTTCTGACACAACTGTACTTTTTTTGAAAATATTTGTTCTAAATTTTTGTTCTAATTGTTCCAAATGTCTGCTTTATTGTTCTAAAGTTCTACGTTATTGTTCTAAACGTTTCTCTAATGTTTTAAGAAGATGTTTCTCTTGTTCTAAAATAGTACTGATTGTTCTAAACATCTTTTCTGATTGTTCTAAACGTCTTTATAGATTGTTCTATACTTCAAAACTAATTGTTCTATACTTTGAAACTAGTGTTCTAAACTTCAAAACTATTGTTCAATAGACTAAACTATTGTACTAAACTTATATTAATGCCTAAAATATTATTCTAAATGTCTTTACAGATTTTTCTATACTTCAAAAATATTGTTCTAAACGTCTTTACAAAGTGTTCTATACGTCTTTACTAATTGTTCTAAACATCTTTTTTTATTGTTCTAAATATCTTTAAAGATTGTCTATACTTTGAAACTGATTGTTCTAAACATTGTAACTGATTCTTCTATACTTCAATACTATTGTTCTATACTTCAAAACTATTGTTTTATACTTCAAAACTATTATTTCATAAAATTTCAAATTTCAAAAGATTCCAAAAATATAAAAATATTCAAACATCACTAAATTTTAACATCTACATGTCAAATTACATATTTTATAACGTCGAGTATAACTTCTGTCCAAATGTTTCAAGTATGTCATATTGTTCTAAAACTTTGTATTATTGTTTTAAACAAATGTTCTCATTGTTCTTAAAAAAACTCCTATTGTTCTATGGTCTTTGTCCAATGTTCTATATTTTTTTCAAATGAACTAAGCTATTATAAAATTTTAAATTTTCAAACATACCAAAAATATAAAAATATTCAAACATCACTAAATTTTTAACAACTAAATGTCAAATAAACATAAATTATAACGTAAAGTATAACTTCTATTCAAATGTTTCAAGTATGTCTTATTGTTCTAAAACTTTGTGTTATTGTTCTAAACGAATGTTCTCAATGTTCTAAAAATATTCAAACATCACTGAATTTTTAGCAACTACATGTCAAATTACATATTTTATAACTTCGGTTCCAAGTATGGTTATTGTTCTAAACTTTTGTCTTATTGTTCTAAACAAAAGTTAGCATTGTTCTAAATTGGTCTCTTGTTGTTCTAACGTCTTATTTAAATGTTCTATATTTTTTTCAATTGTACAAAGCTTCTATTGTTCTAAACTTTTTGAGTATTATTTAGAACAATCAGTAAAGACGCTTAGAACAATCAGAAAAGATATTTAGAACAATCAGTATAGACGTATAGAACAATCAGTAAAGACGTTTAGAACAATATTTTTGAAGTATAGAACAATCTGTAAAGAAGTTTTGGAACAATATTTTAGACATTAATATAAGTTTAAAATAATAGTTTAGGTCTATTGAACAATAGTTTTGAAGTTTAGAACACTAGTTTCGAAGTATAGAACAATCAGTAAAGACGTTTAAAACAATCAGTTTCAAAGTATAGAACAATCTGTAAAGAGGTTTAGAACAATCAGAAAAGATGTTTAGAACAATCAGTACTATTTTAGAACAAGAGAAGCATTTACTTAAAACATTAGAGTAACATTTAGAACAATAACCTAGAACTTTTGAACAATAGAACAGACATTTGGAACAATTAGAACAAAAGTTTAGAACAAATATTTTTTAGAAAACTTTAGCTGTGTCAGAAAGTACAACTTTTTGGCTTTTGGTTTTGCAAAAAGTTGTGTCTATTTCGGTATTTTTCTGAAATAGGAAAAGTGTGTCAGTTTTTTTTAAATTAAAAAAGTTTGTTAGTTTTGTCATTATTTACGCTTTTGCCATTCTTTTTCACTCAATACCATTCGTTAGATCTTGCAAGTGGATGGTCTTAGATGAGTTCTCGGGATCATGTGAGAACCCTCCCCTTATGTGAGAACCCTTTTGGATGAGAACTCATCTAAGACCATTGGGTGATTGAAGCTCCATGGTTGTAATGACATTAAAAATCAATGACAAATCTGTAAATATCTAAATATGGGGATGTGAGGTTCCTTTTTGTTCGGCTAGTAGAGTTGATTTCAGACAAAATGTCAGTGCCTTTTGTTCGGCTGACACATATCACTCTACTAAGCTTTTATACTTTTCTTCATCATTGTGGGTTTCCTTTATATTTTCATCGTTTTCTTCATTATTTAGAATTTGGTGATGGTTGAATATGTTTTAGTTTTGGAATGTATGAATTTATGAAATTATATGAATCACTAGCTTAGTATATTTGAATAAATATAGAAGAAGACGTTAGAACATTGTGTTCACTAGTTTAGAACATTATGTTGATTAGTTTAAAACATTATGTTCATTATTTTAGAATATTATTTTGATTAGTTTAGAACAATATTTAGTTAATTGTTAGTCCATTGAGGTTTAGAACATTATGTTCAATACTTTAGAACATTTTGTTCACTTGTTTAGAACATGATGTTCATTAGTTTAGAACAACCCACCAATTTGGAACAATATAAGTACAATTTATAACATTATACATTGAATTTAGAACTTTATTCACGAATTATGGAAATTAAACAATATTTAGTACATTGCCATTCCGTTGAGGTTTAGAATATTATGTTCACTAGTTTAGAACATTATGTTCACTAGTTTGGAACATAATGTTAATTAGTTTGGAAATACCCAACAAACTATTTTAAACTAATCAAAAAGCGTTTAGAACAAGCAACTAACCATTTTAGAACAAGATAAGTACAATTTAGAACATTAGTCACGAATTACAGAAATTAAACAATATTTAGTAAATTGCCAGTCTGATGAGGTTTAGAACATTATGTTCATTCGTTTAGAACATTATGTTCATTACTTTAGAATATGATGCTCATTAGTTTGGAACAACCCATCAATTTGAAACAATATAAGTACAATTTAGAACATTATACATTGCATTTAGAACATTATTCACGAATTATGGAAATTAAACAATATTTAGTACATTGTCATTCCGTTTAGAACATTATGTTTACAGGTTTAGAACATTATGTTCACTAGTTTAGAACATGATGTTCATTAGTTTGGAACAACCCACCAAACTATTTTGAACTAATGAACAAGCGTTTAGAACGAGCAACTAACTGTTTTAGAACATTATGTTGATTACTTTAGAATAATATTTTCTAAATTGTCAGTCCATTGAGGTTTAAAACATTATGTTCAATACTTTAGAACATTTTGTTCACTAGTTTAGAACATGATGTTCATTAGTTTGGAACAACCCACCAATTTGAAACAATATAACTACAATTAAACAGTATTTAGTATATTGCCATTCTGTTGAGGTTTAGAACATTATGTTCACTAGTTTAGAACATGAATGAAGAGCGTAGATACAAAAAGGAAGGTTTTGTGGACGTTTAGAACAATTCCCGAAAAGTTTGGAACAATACTTGGAACCGAAGTTATGAAATATGTAATTTGGCATGTAGTTGTTAAAAATTTAGTGATGTTTGAATATTTTTAGAAAAATGAGAACATTGGTTTAGAACAATGAGAACAAAGTCTTAGAACATTAAGACATTCTTGAAACATTTGAAGAGAAGTTATACTTTACGTTATAAAATATGTTTATTTGACTTGTAGTTGTTAAAAATTTAGTGATCTTTGAATATTTTTATATATTTGGAATGTTTGGAAATTTGAAATTTAATGAAATAATAGTTTTGAAGTATAGAACAATCAGTAACGATGTTTAGAACAATCAGTTTCGAAGTATATAACAATCTGTAAAGACGATTAGAACAATCAGATAATATGTTTAGAACAATCAGTAAAGATGTATTGAACAATCTGTAAAGACGTTTAGAACAATATTATCGAAGTATAAAACAATGAGTATAAACGTTTAGAATAATATTTTAGACATTAATATAAGTTTAGAACAATAGTTTGAATAATATAAGTTTGAACAATATTTAGAACAATCAGTTTTGAAGTATAGAACAATCAGTAACGACGTTTAGAACAATCAGTTTTGAAGTATAGAACAATCTATAAAGACATTTAGAACAATCAGAAAAAATGTTTAGAACAATCAGTACTATTATAGAACAAGAGAAGCATTTACTCAAAACATTAGAGTAACGTTTAGAACAATAACCCAGAACTTTTGAACAATAGAACAGACATTTGGAACAATAAGAACAAAAGTTTAGAACAAATATTTTCGAGAAAAATACAGCTGTGTCAGAAAGTACAACTTTTTGGCTTTTGGTTTTGCAAAAAGTTGTGTCTGTCTCAATATTTTTCTGAAATGGAAAACATGTGTCAGTTTTTTTTTTAAAATCAAAAAAGTGTGTCAGTTTTGTCATTATTTACGCTTTTGCCATTCTTTTTCAATCAATACCATCCGTTAGATCTTGCAAATGGATGGTCTTAGATGAGTTTTCACCCACAAAAAGTTCTCATATTAGGAAAGGTTCTCACATGAAACCAAATCTTGAAACCAAATATTTTCATTAGTGACCTAATACGAACCCGATAATGCTTAAACCGGATTTAAACCGAAATCAAGGCAACCCGTTACCATAATAGGCTTGACTCGAAATCTATCCGAACCCGAAATAACCCGCTATAACCCATTTAGAAACCGACCCGATTTTACCTAAACTGACCTTAACCCGAACCGCATACAACTTGAACCGAATTCGAGCAAGCAAATAATTTATTTAACTCAACCCGATAATGACCTGACCCAAGCCGAACCGACTCGACAAGTCAAATTGATCCGATTTAACCCAAACCGATTAGAACTGACATGCGATAGGTCAACCCAGAACCAACCTACGATGGGTCAACCCAAAATCGACCAGTGGACCCAATTTGACACCCTTGTTTGCTACCATCTTGGCCCCCTCGCGTACATCCTCATTGTGACAAGACCTTATCATACTGAACCAAGGGCCGTCAATTCATTTGTTCCATTGATGTTGCTAGGCACGATGAATATCTTCACAATTTACACGTTGAACTAAGCTAGTTGGAAACAAAGCTGATAGAAGCGGATCATGTTAGTCGATCAATCTATCACGTTTAACTTCGTGAACTGTTATTCGAAGCTCGCAAATATCTATCTAAAGCCCGCAAATAAAACATGAAATTACCTTCACGCCCTTGACTTATTTATAACATATCTTCACTCTGTTTTCTACATCGTCGGGAAAGGAAGCAGCACGGTGGCAGTGAGTTAAAAAAAATTCTAAGTAGGGCGTCCGTATTGGACGCCACTACCATTGTTGGAGCGTCTAAGCTGGACGACACCACCACAGTGGTGGCATCTAAACCAAACGCCTCACCATTGGTGGAGACGTCTAGCTTGGACGCCACTTTTTATTTAAATTGCGTTATATTTGTGGGCTTTAGTTGGATATTCCCGTAACTTCTAGATGTGAAACAATCTAGGGACGTTAATATGGTGAAAGTAAAATTGATGGATCAGACTATAGTTTAATCTACAATGTCACGTTATTAAGGCTTTCCTAATTTATATATTAAATAATTTATATCAGGTTATTGAAATATCGGATTTAAGTATTATTATATAGATATTGTTGTATTAGATATAGAAATACATAAAATATTAAAAAAATACTGAAAAAACGTTATGGTATAAACTTTATTATCTCAAGTATGGAAATAAAATTGCGAAAGTGCCCCTTATTATATTTATATAAGGTATAAATTATAAATTTCTCCACTTTATTTGACCTGAGTGAAAATTATTGGAAATTATTATCAAATGTAGCCTAACCTAAATTTGTAGCTAGCCCTAAGCTTATACTACGTGCAAACTTATTTATACTACTTTATCTATATATCATGCGGCCAAATTAACAAGGTTTGATATTGTACTTAACTATTCATCGTATATTGTCATCCATGAACTCATTTATTGACATCAACCTTAACCATCACTCGGGTTACATATCAACTATGAATGTACCAAAGGATGATCGGACAAACTCACAAACATTGGTATATACGGAGTATGGTGTAAGACATAACCAGCTGACCTTTGGTAGATGGTACGATGCCTGAATGGTCTCTAACTATCAGTCAAATAAAGTTCGAAGTATCCCCAACAATGAAATTTACCTCATCATATATAAATTTTTCATTAAAAAAATACTCCAACCTAAACAATAATTTCCAATTGCTTCGAGTATGATCAAATCCTTGTAATTAAACACTTAACTAGTGTTACAATGGATTTTTTGGTAGGTGATAGTGCATGATAAAAATGGTAATGAACTTGTTTGAAGAAGTTGAAGGAAAATTTAATGTCAAAGTCCATTATACTAAAGTAATCTAAACGTGTGTTATTTACTTTGAAATTTCCATTGCCACGTACCAATAGGAATTAGAGGAATAGAAAGCACCTACACCAAAGCAGCTTAGGCATAGAGTTCTTAATATAAGGTTCAACTAAGAGGAACAAGAAATGGACTTGGACTTGGGCTTGGGACAAAGTTGGACCATGAAGAACTAGGATGAGGCTCCAATTATCATAGCCCAGCCCACTAATGTCTGGTTCACATTCCATGGTAAAAATAGGGATAATAATTCAATTCAAATCTGAATCAAGTCTGATTCGATTTGAAAGAAAAAATCCGATCCAAATCCATTTTAAAAAACTCCGACTTTGAATAGGAGATGGGTCAGATTCAGATATTGTATTACATCCGACCCGATTGTGATCCGAATTCGATAGTCTGATCTGAATGAATAGTATCAAGGCTAGTATTATAAAAAAAAAAGCCCAAATATAATAACCCAAAATTTTTATAAAAATTAAATAAAACAAACCATGGTATTTGCTTGTATTGTATATTATTTTTTAAAATTTACTTAATATATTATAAATGAATTATAGTATTCTTAATGAAATATTAATAAAAAAAATATAGGTAAAAAAAGTACAAAATTTACAATTTATTAAATTTTGGATCGAATTCGGAGGTCTGACGAATCGGATTATGAAGTTTGACGAATCGGATCAGATTTGCAAGTCCAAAATTCCCGGTTCGGAGTCGAAGTTTGCGGATTCGAAGTTGGATTCAGATCCAAAATTAAGATTCGCGAACTTGTCGGATCAGATTCGGATTTTGTTGGATCCGCTCCGACTCCAATCCATTGTCATTCCTAGGTAAAAACCTTAAAACAATTGTAGCCTTGTCAATTACTCCATATGTCCCTAATTATTTGCCTTGTATACTAAAAATTGATGTCTTCAAACGATTGTCTTGTACTTTAAATGATCTTAGGAACCACAAGCTTACTCTCACATACATAATTTATAGCCCCATTAATTTTCTCTCTTACCAACTTTATCAAACCAAAACTTAATAAAATTAATATATAAAAAGGGGGAAAATTATCAGGGAGGGAAGGAGTATGTGACAGGGCCATGCCAGAGCAGAATATGGCCTGCTTCAATTAACAAAGTTGACAACATTTGTGCTATCAAATAAAGCAACATTTACCAAAAATAGAAATGGGAAAACCTCAGAATATGAAGATAAAAAAAAAAAAAAAAAAGTACATCGTGTTGCTTGATAGTTGACTAAATGCTTGTTCATAGAAAAAAAGTTCTCGTTACTTCAGTGAATCTTCTTCTCCATTGACCATATTGTTGATAGACTCAAACCTCACACCTTTGTCCATAAACTTAGTAGTCGAATACAGCTTCAAGTAGTCCTGAAAACGGTAGCTCCTAGGATATAGCAATTTTTCTGCAGGAGAAATTACAGCGTCTCCTGCAGGATTGTAAAACGTAGCAACTGACAATCTACTTCCTGATTTTCCTGTCATAACACGATGCAGAACGCTCTTATATCTTCCGTTGCTGAGCACTTCAATTTGATCCCCCGTGTTGATAAAAATCGTGTTGTTTTTGGAAGGCGGTATCTTAAACCACCTTCCATCTTTGAAAAACTCAAGTCCTGGGACTTGATCATCTTGTAGCAAGAGAATGATTCCACCTGCATCAGTGTGCTCTCGGAGGCCTCTGACGAGTTCAGGGTTCGGACATTCAGGGTATTTTGCCACCTTAGTTCCTACTGCAGGGCCTTTGCTTCCAGAGAATGTTTTCTTTATCAAGTCTTTTTCTAGCCCAAGGTTTTCACACATTAGCTCGGATAGTTTTTCGGCTACATTAACTAGTTGATCAATGTAAATTTCCATCGTGTTCCTGCAGATCATAGACATGAATTTTATCAGCTTAATCAAAGCAAATTGTTAGGGGAAATATGTAAATTTTGAAACCTTTGAACCCCACATGGTGACATGGCTATCTTCAATTTTATAACTCAATGATTACATAGGCAAATCCTCTGCATATTCACAAAATATCTAGTAGTCTATATAACAGTTATACCACAAAATTGGTGAGGCAAAAAAAATATTAAGAGTGTTGCCAACTGCTGAATTTTAAAGACATTAGAAAGATATGTTCCTTAATTTGATCAAGTAATAAACGGTTTACTATGATACTAAATTGGCACAATACACAATTATATCTATCTATCTATCTATCTATCCATATAAACGCTTTACTAACCGAAAATCTTCAGGTAAGTCATCAAAGTCACTCATATTAGAGTTGGGGCGATGCCAAATGAAGAAGCTGCTTTCCCAATCTGTGTTAGGAGCATTCTCTTTGTTCTCCAAAGCCTTGCTTATATCTGACTTGAAGAAACTGTCTTTCAACTTTTCCTCATAATATCCGTTTATGAATTGCTTCACTTTCTCCATCAACTCCTTGTCTATTCCATGGTTCTCAATCTGTAATTGTGTATCACACATAAACGTAAGTAAAACAATGCACTATTTACTCTATTTATGGAAAAAAAATCACTTTTCTCTAAGATTAAGGTATGATCATACAGACATGAACATCAGTGGCATATTCAGGATTTCTCTACAACTTCTTCAGACTTTATAGAACAAATTAAAATAGCTAACAATATCAGAGCATTTAACGTACCCGGGGTGTATCTAGTTTTTAGATGCACCCCCTCGTACTCTAAACATAATCATATGAGATTTTTTTTACGTGAGATGGTGCACCTTATTCTTATTCGCGGGTGTATATAAGAAATTATACAATAATATACATAGTATAAGGCATGACTTACTTGGAAGAAGCCCCAATCCTCACAGGCACGATGGAGGAGTGCTAGTGTCTCACTTCTTTTCTCACCTTCAAGCTCACCAAAGTTTATTGTTGTCATTTCCATTTTTAACTCTCTTATCTGATGGAATGATATGTGACTCGAGGGAAGATCTATTTATAAGCAAGAGTATTGCTTACTTTAACCAAAAAAAATTACTTGTAACGTTGATCAAAATATCTTATTTTAGATTTCGTCATGTAATCAACCGTGATCTTTGGGATGGTAGATTCTACATTAAGGTAGTTATAAGTACACTACCTGAAATTCCTGGTAAAAATGGGTCCAGATTCAACTAACAGTCTGGTTTAGTCAATTATCAAGTCGTTGATTTGCACCCAAAAAAAAAAAAAATCATCAAGTTGATGACTAAATATTGATCTGAGTCCTAAGTTCTGACTTTTTTTGATAAGAAAAACTTGGATCTGTGTGCTTAAATGAGTGACATTTCCCTCTATATTCGTTCTTTGGTTAATTGGTTTACTTAATTCTTGCATAATTATACGTTTCTTTATTTTGTAAAGCTACAAAGTCTTTATTCAATTTCTGTGGTCTCAAAGTACAAATTACCTCCATAATAATCTTGGGTTTTTTTTTTTTAATTTGAGTAACTATTCGGGTACTCTCTTAGTCTCTTTTTGTTCTTCTAATTTGTTTTTGTATAGATTCCAAAGCAAACTTAATTTTTAAATATTTTTAATTGTGTATTTGTAAAAATTATAAAAAGTTGATATCTAAAAATTATATATTGAGACAAAGTTTTTAAGACCTTATATGATTATGTTTTTTTCTTATAAATTAGAAATAATTCATGATTAAAGTTTGATTTTAAAATCTACATATTCTAAATTAGAAAAAATAAAAGAAATAAATGGATTAATTTTTAACAAATAATTACTCTAAGAATATGTTTTCTGAAAATTTTATCTTGATTGGTTGTCGTAGCAGTATGTAGTTTACAAAGATTATTGTTGTTGTATGTTGTACACTGTCGGTTAACAATATATTAGATCATCAAATTCTTAATTTTTTTTCACCTTACATTAGATGAGGTAAACACATAATTTCAATAAAAAAAAAAAAGTATTCTTTTTGATTGAAATTGAACTTAGTTTTTGATGATTTATTTGTAATTTTATCTTAACTATGTAGT
Source organism: Dysphania ambrosioides (assembly GCA_026401315.1). Taxonomy (NCBI): domain Eukaryota; kingdom Viridiplantae; phylum Streptophyta; class Magnoliopsida; order Caryophyllales; family Amaranthaceae; genus Dysphania; species Dysphania ambrosioides. Next base: position 7,334,222 of record CM048667.1, read on the forward strand.
CATTGATGTATTATAATTACAAGTTCTAGGTGTACTGCTAGTGGATGTAGCCTAAAAAGTAAAATCCACATAAACTCAAATACCGGTAGGCTCACTTCCTTCCAATGGGCTAGCAAAATTATATTTTAAGTAGTTTTTTTAAAAAGATTTTTTAGTATACTTTTTTCTCTTATAAATACTCCCTCAATCCCTAAAAAATTGCTCTAGTTTTATTTTTACGGTTTTCAATATACGACTTTAATCGTTTTTATCTCCAAATTCGTAAGGCAAAAAATTATGAAAACTTAATATTCTAAAATTTTACATTAAAATGCATCCAACAAGATCCCACTTAAATATATTATTTTTCATAACATGATAAGAATTCGTGGTCAAACTTTTCGAACTTTGATGTCAAATAGTGGATTGGGGCGATCTTTTAGGGACGAAAGGATTATTGTATTTTAGTATACTTTTTTTCTCTTATAAAGTTATTGTATCCTTAGAAAGATGACCCCTTAATATAACAAAAATTACCCCTCAAAATCGATAAAAATTAACATATATAGTGTCGATGGATAATTTTTATTATATTAAGTGGTGACTTTTAATGAAATTTAGGAGTACTTGTGTGTGTGTCTATATATATATATATATATATATATATATATATATATATATATATATATATATATATATATATATATATATATATATATATATAACAATTTTGTCTGTTAAAGATGTAAGCATGTCAGAGATCTCTGCCTCTCTCAATCCTATGCATCATCATCATTGCCAAACCATGTGCATTGTGACAATAAAGTGATTAGCCCATTCATAATATATGTCCATTCACCTCTAGCAGTGCCTAAAATAGGCCACAAATGGATTGCATCATTGGGTTAAAATAAAAGAGAGATTCGATCCTGCATTGGAAAGGGTGGCAGTGTTGTCTGACCCACTTAAACTTGCCTAGTTAGGCGCCCAATCACACGATAGATCAAGACCTCAAGCTGAATGTTACATACTTCCAGTGGCAATACGTATTGGGATAACAATTTTGGAGGAGACATATGTAGAAAAGAAGGCAGAATGTTTGTCATATATTTGAGTATAAACCATGGTTTAGTCACGCTTACGATTTTGTTCATTTGACCATCGGGTTAAATCGGGTTAATTGCCTATCGGGTCGGGTCGGATCGGATCGGATAGTGTCATGTCAATATCGTGTCTGCTTAAATTGGTTATTTGCTTGCTCGATTTCAGGTCAAGTTGTATTCTTTTCGGGTCAAGGTCAGTTCAGATAAAATTGGGTCGGTTCCTTAACAGGTAATAGAGGGTTATTTCAAGTTCGGGTAGATTTCGGGTCAAGTCAATTATGGTAATGGGTCGCCTTGATTTCGGTTGAAATCTGGTTTGAGCTTTATCAGGTTCACATCGGATCATTAATGACATGTTATCGATTTATGACTCGGTATTTGACTATTTTGGTTGTATTCATCCCTGGTCATATCGAGTCATTTGACTCATTTCGAATCAGCTCATGCAATAACTAATGAGACTTGTAAATTACCGCATCAAAATAATCACACCGCCCCTCGAAATTACTATTTCACCCTCCATTACTTTTCATCATTTCACCTTCTTTCTATTTTCTCCCTTCTACCTTTAACATGCCGGAAATCTCGCCGGAAACTGCCACCAGTCGCCAGTAACCTCCACCACTCGCCAGTAACCGCCACCACTCGCCAGAAGCCTCTTTTTTAATTAATAATAAGGGAGCCGTTTAAAATTTTAGGCTAGCCCTAGGGGGAGCCGTAAAAAATTTCCGGCTACCCCAAGGGCTGGCCGGAAATTTCAGACGGCTAGGGCTAGCCTAAAATTTCAAACGCCCCCCTCCCCTTTTTCTTTTTCGTATAATTGTTGTTAATTAGTATTATTTTGTTTAATTAGTTATATATTACTTTGTTAATTAATATTTATAATATTAAGTAATACTCCATCTGTTCTTTTTTGTTCTTCCCATTTATTTTTGCACAGATCACAAAGCAAACTTAAATTTTAAATATTTTCAATTGTGTATTTGCAAAAATTATAAAAAGTTTATATTTGACAAATATGTATTGAAACGAATATTTTAAGACCCCTTATGATTATATTTTTTTCTTATAGATTGGGAATAATTCCTAGTCAAAGTTTGAATCTAAAATATATAGATTCCAAATGAGAAGAATAAAAAGAAATGGAGGGAGTACTAATTAACAATAATTATACGAAAAAGAAAAAAGGGGGGAGTCGTCTAAAATTTTAAGCTAGCCTTAGGGGAGACGTCTAAAATTTTCAGCCAGCCCTTAGGCTAGCATAAAATTTTAGATCTCTATCCCTGAGGCTAGCCTAAAATTTTAGACGGCCCCCTTAAGGCTAGCCTAAAATTTTAGACTGCTTTCACTAGGGTTAGCCTAAAAAGGCTCATCCCCTTTTTTTTCTTTTTTGTATAATTATTGTTAATAAGTATTAGTTCATTTAATTAGTGATATGTTATTTATTTAATTATTATTGTTAATCATATTCATATTTATTTACATTGTTAATCATGGGTAATTTTTTATTTGATTAAGGACAAAATGCAAGGTAAATTTTGGGGGTGGTTTGAGTATTTTAGTGGCGGTAAATAGCACTCCACCTTATTTTTATATGAAGGTTAATTCATAAATTGGACAATGATGATGTCGATAAATCATTGTAAAATAAAATATTTATGAGGTAATGATTATTAAATGTGTATTATTGTATCAAGCAAGTATATGATATGTGGCGAGTCACGGGTTATTATAAATTGGGTCATATCAATTATGGGTCGAGCTTAATCGATTTCGAGTTCTCTTCGGGTCGGGTTTATAACGGGTCGAATTTGTAATGGGTCGGGGCTGTAATGGGTCGGATACGGATCGGGTTCGGGTTTCGAATATTAGGTCAAATCGGTTTCGGGTTGACTTCAGATCGGATTGAGTCGATTTTTTTGTCTCACTTTTTGGGTCATAACCAGGTTGGGTTCGGGTCGATTTCAGATCACTAATTAAGTCGGGGTCTGATTTTGACAGCTCTAGCTAGTTTGAAGCTCTTCAAATACGAAAAAAATAGCATATAGAATAAAAATCTTCAATATCATTCAAGGTCTAGTGATCAATAAGATCATATTCGATTCGAACCAATGCAATTTATTTTAATTAATCTATATTAATATTATTTAACTTCACTTATACGAATTTGTCCTTATCCATTCAAACAAAATATATTATAAGTTATTTACTTATGTATATATAAACTTAATATCGTATGTCATAACTTTTAAGTATATATTAAAAATTATGCATTTATAAATATATCAAATTGCTTAGTGTTCATTATATGATTTGATTTGATTAAATTTATCATACTCAATTGATTATCCGAATTTAAGTATGTATGATAGATATGTCTATATCTGATATTTGATACTTGTTCATATTTGATAGAATATTTCAATTATCAAACTTATTACATATCTATATGATGCATATGCATTAATATAGATAATTGGTATAAATAATAGTCATAATACAATGATATATATCATACATTAATACACTAAAAATACATATCCAATACTAGTTTGATTCGATAATGTACATATAATAATCATTACCTCATAAATATTTTATTTTATAATGACTTATTGACATCATCATTGTCTAATTTATGAATTAACCATCATATACAAATAAGTTATCGCATAAGCTGACTCGAACTGAGTCAAATGACTCGATATGACCCAGGATCCGAGTCATAAATAGATAACATGTAATTAATGACTCGATGCGAACCTGATAAAACCTAAATCGGATTTCAACGAAAATCGAGGCGACCCATTACCATTATTGACTTGACTCAAAATTTACCCGAACTTGAAATAACTCGCTATAACCCTTTCAGGAACTGACCCAATGTTACCTGAATCGACCTTGACCCGAACCAAATATAACCTGAGCAAGCAAATAATCAATTTAACATGACCCGATAATGACATGACCCAACCCGACCTAGCCAAATTGATCCAATTTAACCCGAACTGATAAGATCCGACCTTTTGATGGGTTAACCCAGATTGGACCTGTGGAGCCAATTTGATAACCTTAAGCTCAACCAAAATAAAGGGAAGAGAAGTTTGTATGCAATCAACGGGGGGCCGTCCCTAGGGAGGTCAACCGGGGTAGTCGCTCAAAGCCCATAAAAAAATGCCCAATCTATTTAATGTTAAAAGGGATATAAGTGTAATGTGTGCAATTTAAATGCAATTTGGCATGAATTCAATTCTCTTTACCTCCATGATTGTTGTTTTTTCCCAAACAAATGGTTATTCCTATTTTTTTAAGACAATTTTGTTCATGTTCAATTCTTAACAATCAGAATGCATATCTTATCATATGTATCAAATCATTAACCCTTATCTAAATTAACTACCTCACTAAATATTCCACTAATAAGAAATATAGGTAAGAAATTTAACCAATTATTTTGTATATAAGTTGTTCACAACTATCATTATTCCTCATTTTGTTAATACAATGACACCTTATTAATTTGTTATATTTATAATATGGACTAATATGTTTGATTTTGACTAGTAGTTATTAATTTGTGAAGAGAATTATTCATAATACTGTAAATAGAAACAATAAAGATAATACAATAAATAGCCTAATGAAAACTTCAATTCTATGAAGTGCTTTGTTTATGATTATTATTTAAATTAAAAATTTTATGGATTTATATTTTTTAGACACTATTAATGACTTATGTGATTACAATGCATAGTATTATTTTTAATAAAATATTTTAATAATCTATTTATTTTGTAGAACAAGCAAATAAAATGTACGAAATATACTATTAAATTATAGGGCCCAAATTCCTTATTTTGCCATATACCTTTAAAATATAGAAACGGGTCTGAATCAACGAGAATTCATAGTAACATCTAGTAAACTAATATCCCAATATCTATCATCGAAAGATACTCATATCTAGAGAATACATGATCGATATACATTTTGGTGGCTTACACGTAATAAATTATAGTCTTGTTGTAAATTAGTCAATTTGCTAACTGCTGGTTGAAAAGCCCCCAAATGGATTAATCTACAGACTTCATAAGCGTCTAATCAGTATTCACCAAATATCTGGGGATAGAGTAATACAAAGACTGGACCAATTAGAGTTATTGACTGCCATAAAGATTGGACCAATTAGCCATGTCTTATTCGGTCTGGCTTAGACACGTAAACCATGGCCCACAGGTAACACCACACTATACGAGGCTCAACTTGACACGAGGCACAAAAAGACAGGTTGTGTCACGTACAGAGCTGCTGTATTTTGACAACGGCTGGCCTGCCGTACATGGCCTAATTTTATTCATACTTGTATTTTTTTTATAATAATTAATGAATGAAGTTTCTCTAATATTTTCTAATATTCAAATGTATTATAATTATCCGAAAAGTAAAAATAATAGTCCAAAATTAATGTATCTGATTATGTTATAATTTTTCGAAATCATTTTTTTTGAAGTTTTTTTTTTTAATATTACAGTTGTCCGATAAACAAATACAATTGTATGATATTAGTTATTCTGAAATATTGATTACTTTAATTTTTTTAACATTAAAAAAATATGGGTTGACACGTTGATCGATCGGCATGGCTTGATACGATGGACCAACAACTAGCTAGGTCATTAACCTGATTTTTACAGACCCAGATAGGCTGACACGCACGATATGCCTAGAAGGACCGGCACACCAAGCATGGCCCACGGTACGATATCCAAGATCTATAGACAAGTGCCATTTTTCTACTTCCTTCATAGACTTCAAGCCTAAAATAAAAACAAATTAATAATATAGACATGCTAAAATTGGAAATTTTCCTAGATTCCTTCTTTTATTGATCCATTACCCAAATGATAATTTTTTAATATTAGCTTTAATTATTATAAATGGAGTAACAAATTTTCTCATATAAGAAAATCAAGCATATCCATGTAATTTTGGGAGATCGATCGCTTATTTGATTAATTTCATATCATAGCACATGAAAAGTAAAATTTTTTTACAATGAATATATGTGTAGTTTATTGGTTAAATGGTTTGTACTTCGTACAACGTAATTGACAAAAACATAAAATGATTAACTTTCTTAGAAAATTGTAATCTACTTTTCGCAAAACAAAGGTAGTTAATTGCTTCCCTATATGATTTTTAGGCTGGTGACTTAGTAGAGTACAAGTTATCATAGGAAAGGTTTATTTCCTTTATTCAGCCAAATAACATATTACACTTCTTTGGAAATAAAACTATGTTTATAACTAACAACTTTGTAGATAATATTATTCACATTTTTAACCAACCAACCAACCAACCACTTTAGATTAGCAAAAAAAAAAAAAAAAAAAAAAAAAAACCTTGAGCCAGTGAGCCAGTGATACTAGCTGTAATAACCTTGAGCTTCAAAGATTCAAATATTTCACACAACATTACTATTATCCCATTTCTATTACCACAGCTCAAGCTCACAATTACAGTACTCCCTCCAGCGAATGGCACCCCTATCTGAAAACAACTAATAAATTAGTTCATCTAATCTTAATAAATAAGTTTTCGTAATTCATACATGATATAAATTATATCAAGGTATATAAATCTCATATATATGTATTGTTATATCATATATAACTAACGTAATTTTATTTCTATATCTAAAATCATATTGTCTATATCTGATATGTTTTTTTTTTCTGTATTTTTATATCTTATGAATTTCTATATCTGATATAATAATACATTTATCTAATATAACAATAGTTATAAATGATATAACAATACATATATCAGATATCTCAATATCTTAATATAATTTATATCATATATGAATTAGGAGAACTAGTTTGTTTTAGATATGAGAAAATTTCTTTTACAATCATCATCACCACTCAAAATCTCAAATGCTTTAAACAAACCCAGCACCTTCGTCACAACTACCCTTCCCCAACACAAATTGAAGCAAACAACAGAGGGAGTATGAGATTTGGTAACATCAGACTCCGTAATGAAGGATTTTCCATTAATTTGATAAATTTGTTGACATTAATGTCTGTCAGATGAATGAGTTAATTTTTTTTTTCTCAAAAATTAAATTAGACTGATTCCGATAATCAATTGGTGCTTCTCATTTGATAACTTTTTCTTAAAAGTAGAACAAAAACGCATACCTCACTTTAAATCTTTATTCTTATTACCCACTTAATACAATCGTGGATTACCACATCTATATTCTAAGGTCTTGGAAAAATGATACGAAGTACTCCATATTCAAAAGTCAAAACTATTATTGTGTGCAGTTTCGTATTTTGGTTAGGGTTACATGACTAGAAAATTCAAGCATAGCTAAAAAAAAATAACAAAAATTACTTTGGTACTTTGTACTTTTTACATGATACCGAGGAGAAGGAGGGCTAGTCGGAAAGAGGATTGTACGATGAGAGAAGTAGCGGGTTAGCGTCTAAGAATTTTTTTTCTTTTGCAAATATTATTAGAAGATATTTGGCAAGTTTCCTCCAAAATCTATAGAATTGACGAAACTTATCAAGAGATTTGACTAGAACATGCTCATACTTGTAAGTCATCAACGAGAGGAGATATGAAGCTGCCTCGGGAATCATAGTGTTGTTTGAAGAGATCATTACTCTTCTTTGTTGCTCCCTCCGTCTTTTTTTACTTGCTATATTTTTCTTATACATAAGTCTCATTTATTTGCTACGAGTCTAATTTAGGTATAAAAAAGATGGAAAAACCCTTAACCAACCCTAATATTACTCCCTTACCATTATTATTTCATTCTAATCTACCCACCCACCCTTTAACCCTACTGCTAACTTACCCGTTCCCTCACTCGATTCTTCTAGTATTCCTCTCTTTCTCTTCTAGTTGCTCGTGTTTAAAAATCCAGATCTCTCTTCATTTGTTGCGTAATTCTTATCACTTCCACCAGATTAATAATCTTCATTTCATGCTCTCGGTTTTGGTACCCATATTGTTTTGGATGGGTGACGGAAAGGAAGATGGCGATCCGGTTCCTAAACCTAGATATTTCGGGTTTGAGCAAGACTACTTACCTCCATCTGAGATCCTATGTATACGGCGCATACTCACTAAAATTGATAAGGAGAGGCGACGAAAAACCCTTTTGAACTGTTTTATGGGGGCTTCTACTTTGACCCCTAAAGCACCACCACTGGAAACCCCAAATCCTCCACCAACTAGGTTTAAATCATGGTCCAAGTACTCTTATTGGTTTTCAAATCAACATGACAAACAAGGATAAGTGCTTCTCAATTTTTTTTGTTCTAATTTTTTGGTTCCTAGTCGTGTTGTTATTGTTTTTTTCTTCGTCATGGCTTATTTCATTCTTTATGTCCATATCTCTTTATTCTGATTTTGTTCTGGTATTGTCCTTGTTTTGATTTAGTTCTTGTTTTGATTTTGTTGATGTATTAACATTTTTTGTATGGTGTTGTCTTGTTTTGTTCTTTGTGGTGGCTTATTTCTTTCTTTATGTTCATATCTCTTCATTCTAATTTTGTTCTTGTTTCGATTTTGTTCTTGCTTTGATTTTATTGATGTTGAGAATTTTCTTTTTTTCTTATGGTGTTGTCTTGTTTTGTTCTTTGGGATGGCTTATTCCATTCCTTCTTTTTCTGTGTTATTTTTGTGTGCTCATATTACGTTGTTGTTGGAATTTTGTTGATGTTATTGTTGTTTTGGTTTGTGTTGTTATGATGTTGTTTTGATGTTATGCTACTTTGGTGCTGGTTGTTTATGATATTCTATTGTTTTGGTTTGTATTGATGATTATGCCAGATCCTAAGGACTACTGACTACTAATGTTGAGGTTACACCCTAAGGACATGTTCTTACTAATATTGAGGCTAGATCCTCAGTGATCTAAGCCACTCCAGTCACATGATTCCTCATCGGTTTAAGCCACTCTAGTAATGTAACTACTAATGTCATTCCAGTATGTGAACATTTTCTGACATTTATAACAAGTATTTACAGCATATAGAGTAGTACAATGGTTTACTAAGCAAAAGGTTGTATTTTGTCACCTGCTTTTGAATTATGACTACTATGTGCATTGGCCTCTTCAATCTGCTTCTGTTCTTGGTTGTGAGCATGCTCCTTCATCTTCATTTCCACCTTCAGGTTCTTCTTCTCCTAGTATAGTGTACTCCCTAGTTTGAAGCCATAACTTGCACTCCTCTACCACTTCCCTTGTGACATGTATTGATATAGGCAATTCACCTCTTCTTTCAAGTTGTTGCTTGTGTCATATGAGGTACGTAGTAGTTATTATTTCCTTTGATTTTCATAATTTCAACCATGCATTTCAGAAGTGTTAAGAAGATGTGATTGATTAGCTTAGGAGCATACTCATTATATGCCTTCTCCACTACTTCCACCAGTTGTTCTATTGTCTTTGGTGTTGTTTGATCCTTGAGTGATTTTATTACCCTAAAAACTCTAGATCAAGTGCATTGAGAAATGAAAATCGTGTCAGTTGGTTAATTAGCATGACATTGAAGCCATCTTTTGTTGCTTCTTCTATGAATTATGGGTCATCTTCATGTAAATGTGGCTTTGCATTGTCTTGCACAACCCATATTTGCTTGCATCCCCATTCTGGCCACTTAGCCTTGATTGTTGGTAGTATGTTATTGATCAATTTTGATTTAATGACTTCTTTCGTTCTTTCGTGACACTCAATATTGGTTTCACTTCTACTATATCTGCTGCTTTATTCTTGCTTGACCTCCTTGTTGGGACTAACTATGTGAAGGGATATATTTCTATTTTCCCATCGAAAACAACCTCACCATTTAAAATTATATGTAGCCTTGAAACTGTTGTAATGAATATGAATTTCATTTTAAATCTCTTGCTCTTGCATTATCTTTGAGATTCTTCCTCATTTGGGGCAAGATAGTATCTTGTTGTGATCTTGGGCTTGTAGAACCATTTCTCATCCACATGTATAACATTATACATGTTTGAAAATCTTGGTATATTGTGATGATTGTTGGTACAATAACATTAATGCACCACTGTACTCTTACTAGTTTATGTGCTACTAAAAGCTCTGGTTTTATGACATTTGTATGCTTCTTAATTGCACCTCTTTTGATCACTCTATGTGTTGTTGATCTGTGGATCCCTAGACTTACAGTTGATGCTCTAATTGTTCTTTTCCTCAAAGATATGAGCTTTAACTTATTTGGGTTGAAGGATATCCTTTTTCTACCCACTCTCCCATCCTTGAGATTATGAACAATGATTGGTTCATTTCTGGCTATTGTGCTCTCACAATTTGCCATATTCTAGTTATAGTCCATCTGGACACATTATACCAGTTAAGCAAGGTTATTGATACAAAAATGTTGGTAGTTGCTGGTGTAATTTTGGTGGTAAGTTCTGATCACATGCACATAGTTGTTGCAACTTATCAACAATTATTTCCCTTTCCATATTACTTAGCACATAATACTTTCTGATTTTCTCTAGTACTGGATTATTGGTTAGTTGTTGGTGTGGTTGGTCTTCTAGTTGCTATTGCGGTTGATCTTTTGGTTGATGTTCCAGTTGCTCTTCTAGTGGTTCATTGAGGTCTAGCGCTAATCTTCTTGGCACCAAGGCTGATGTGGAACCTGTTGGAAGGATATAGGATGCTCTATCAGCTATGTTTGAGCTTGTCATGATGCAACCAATATATGTCCAACGACTTTGTCAGGGGATGTCTCGATTTTTGAGATTAATCAACACAAAGGTAAGTTAATCACTCAATGATGATGCTTTTTTGAGTGTGATTAGTCTTAGCCCCCTAATCTCACTTCTATTTTTTTACTATTCCTCTAAAGTTCGAAATTGTAATAAATGTGGGATTTTCCATAATAAATGATGTTATATTTATACCCACTTTGTTGGTTTGTATGTTGTTGAAATTTTTGGAGGCAAGCTCCATGTCGTTAGTGTATAGTTGTCGGGAACAAAAACCCACCCAAAAATGTGTAAATTTAGGACGATGAACGGATGATGCAACGTTGTCAACCATATTTCTTCGAAATCATGGGTCAAATTTACATTCACTTCGTGGTGTAAAAACAAGTGAGACCAATCTCATAGACGAAAAAGCATCCCATTTTGCCACCTGAGCAAATTCCAAAACTCACAAGAAACAGGGAATTTGTTCTGTGTAGATAAGATACGCAATGGAAACCCGCCACCTAAACAAAGCAAGTAGAAAGCTAAACATTGGCAACGGAATAGCATCGAAACTTCCCACTCGTGGCACATAGAGAGCTATAGCGACGTTCATTAGTTGCGTGAAGATGATATAACTGTTTCAATCTTTATTCTCAGGTGGTCCTTTTCCACCTCATCTGCCTAAACACACAAAACAAAATTTCTTAGTAAGTTCAAAGGACACCTGTAATCGGTACATGTTTCGTTGTATAATTAGTACTATCTTCATCGGATTTAGTTGTCACGTATTCCGTCTACGATGAATAATATGACAACTAAATCCAAAGAAGATAGTCCTAATCATACAAAGAAACATCTACTTAGATTTTAAATAATACGAAATATTTATCGAAAACAACATCAATGTTAGGGCAAGATTGATCAATGATCATTAAGCTAGCTAGTTAACATTTTGCATTCTAACCAGTCACAGATTGACAGGTTGGATCCTCACAAAAGCATCGAGCCATCTACTGATGCAATAGTGTGGTGCATCAAATGTGGTGAGCAGTCTGACCGTCCTAACTACATTGTTTATAAAGAACACAAGCATGTACAACTTTCCATCCAACTTAATGAAGGGCTAGTGATGAAATGTGGACATTCTTAAGCATCTTTAACTCTGTCAAGTCAACCATCCAAGTCTACTGAGGCCAAGGCCAATAAATTTGATCCCCAATTCCAAATATGTGTACTCCTATCAAACATTAGTATTTAGTAGTTATACTTGTGAATGTTGGAGAGTCTGCATTTTTCGGTCAAACAAATTACGTACTTTGCGTTCATAGTGTGTGAAATTGAGAGATTCTTAGTTTCAAAATCTTTATTATATATCCCCCATATGTTTTCCGTGGACACTTGACCAGTGATTTACTGCGTAGTCTATCAAAATCAACAGTTTATTCTTGGATAACAACAAGACTACCTTACCAAATTAATAAATGCTTAGATCTTTGTCCTTCAATATAACAAAAGTTACATCTGAACATAATATATCTCAATTTTTATCAATTTAGGAAAAAACTTAGTTAACAAGTAATTTTTGTTGAGATACAATACAAATTATTGTATTCCTTATATACCCAAGTTGTTTTTGTTCGTGTTTTAAATTAGGTTATCATGTTTAACTTTTTTCCTTAGAAAACGTGACTAGTTATGAAGTTTGTGGCACGAGTACACATTGATGCAGTTAACAACCGTGGTACAACAAACTAAAATTGTAACCAAGTTCAAGTCGCCAGTACAATTGCTACAACGGACACATTTACAATAATTGTAGAAAAAAAATTGAAATTTTAGTAGGTCTAATTTTTTTAATTTTTTCTTGTATTTATGCGTGTGGATGTCGTTGGTTGGCTGTAGACTGTAGTACTGAATATCGCCTATTTAAATGATGTATGGTTACTTCTATAGTACTACTTAGTTTTAAGAATGTATTAGGTATGAATTCCAATGTTTGACTTGATCGAGCTACACATATGGCCATTTAATTGCACTTAGCATTGTACTTTATACATACGTCAGCCAATATATATGGTAAAACAACGAATATAATTGCATTTTTATGGGATTGTGGTGTTGGGCTCTACGTGTAGTCGCACTCATATTATGGTAAAATAGAGGATTGTTGTTTGCATTAGGCTAAGAGGCTATGTTATGGCCTTATAATGTTAGTTGTCTTCAATAATCAGACCATTATAATAATCTTAACGACGTCGTATTGTTCATTTTTTCAAGAATTTAACTACTATATCATCTTTGTAGTATAGGAAATGGGGCCATTCTAAATTATATTTTCAATTACAAATAGGTCGTAAATCATTAGCATTTGAGCTGGCTTAATACTACCCAAAAAGCATTCGAGATGGACGGATATGGAGAGGTTGTTCATGGATCTATTTTTATTGCTGACATTATTTTTTTTTCATAAAGTATCGTATAATCAAGTTATCGTATTTTCAGTAAAAATGACCCTTTTTAATATAACAAGTTATTGTATCCCCCAATATAATAAAACATATGTCAATCTTTATCAATTTTAAGGGCAACTTTTGTTATTTGAAAGGGTCACTTTTATTAGGAACACAATAACTGCATGTGTGTTTATTTTTCCCTTTTCTTCTTGGTTTGTTTTTCCCTTCATTAATTGTAGCCCTTCTGACCAAAATTTAATGGCTTTTGCCATTGTCCATACTACTAAGTCTAGCGTAGCTTGATTCTAATCTTCAAAGCAAATCCCAGATTGTTAATGTATTATCTAAGTATACATGTGCTTGTTTGTGTACTTTTGAAAAGAAATTATTGGGGTAGAATTATAAATGTGAAAAAATTTACTGGTGTACCTACTAATCCAATTATAAAGCTTTCTTTCCGAATTGTTGATGTATGATCTCGTTTGTATTGATCATTGAGATTAAAAAAATTAAATATGTTTACTTACTAATCCAATTATTATATATAGATTAATTTTTTATTCACCCAAAGCAACAATCAGGACACATAATAGTCATTTATAATAAACTATATATTATATGGTTCTGTAGTGAAAAGCATATTGTCAAGTGTAAAAGTTGGGAAATTAAAGCATTTGAATGATTGGCAGAGATTTTCACACAAGATATATGGACCCTATTCACATACTCCATAGTCCATACTACCAAAATATAGTTACCGGAACCCAATATAATTGGAATTGAAATAATTAATATTTTGAGACCTAGACACGCTAACTCAAATCAAACCAACTTATCACTAATCAACTAAACACTAACACACCACCTTCATCCAAGGCAAGCATTTTTACTTTGCAATATTATTATTTTATCGAGTAAAGTACAAAATATAAAAATAAAACAATTATTCTCTCTCTTTCTAATTATTTGCTCCATATATTAAAAATAAATATTTTTAAAAGATTGACCCATATCTTAAATAATCCTAAAAAATCGTATATTTTCCTCTCTGTGTACATAATTTATTATTTCACTAAATTCCTTCCTACCAATTTTACCCAACTAAAACTTCGCAAAGTTAGTATATAAAAAAGGGGTAAATTAGTAAAAAAAAATAGGGCAATATACCATTTTGTCCACAACCAAAGGGGATAAAAATGTATTGGGGAGCAGAAAGTAACAAACCTCGAGAAACACCGTCTTCAATAGCCTCCCAGCAAAAGCAGTGATATGAACAGTAATTATTTTGAGCTTTAAAGATTCAAACATCTCACACAATTTTACCATTGTGCCCTCTCTTTTACTACAAGTCAAGCTCACGACTATAGTTTTGTCCCCCACGTACGACACCCTCACCTGTACCAATTAAATAAACAAATAATGTTACTTATTATATATATATCTCTACCACAATAGTATATATTATATAGTTTTATCATATCTTCAGGATTTAATCAGACCATTATTGCTCACAAAATATTTAATTAGGAGTAACAATCATTGACAACTAAGCTACAGTGACTGAAAATAATACTAACAATATAAGAAATCAAACAAAATGAATAAGAAAATGCCCACTTCTAAGTCATCAATGACGGTTGATCTGAAACAACCGTTGGATTCATAATGTTGTTGTTTGCGATGATCCGTCCTCTTCTTCTTAGACTTAATGGGTGGAGTAGTAGGCATCTGTTGCTCATAATCCATCATTGAACATGAATTATCATTCGATCTCCGGTATTCCAGATCCGATATATCCGACTTGATCCTCCGTTCTTGCTCATGAAGCTCCCGTATGTAGCTTATCGCGTCCTTGATTATCGACGCTTTATCCATCTGATTTTTGTGCATACGGTTCAAAATAAGTCGGTTAATAATACTCCCTCCGTCTCTATTTGATACTCATAGTATTCGGCGACGTGGGTAAATTTTTTATAATCTTATAAGTTCAATACCAAAGATTTTATACGAGTAAAAGTAGTTAACACATGAAATGGGCAGTGAAATAGTAGTACCTTAGTAATGTTGGGCACGACAGCTCTGAGAGCGAAAAGGCGGTCGTTGAGCTTCTTACGACGATTCCTCTCAGAGACGATATTTTTCGAGGCCAAGGAAGAAGCACATCCATCAGGAGAGCTTGAGTCGTAGTCGTAGTAAGATGATATGGCATCATCAAACCCCAAACTACACGTAAAATCAAGGTAATCAGAACTAAAATTCGAACTCGACTCGAACCGAATAATATCAAAAGAAAAAAAAACACCAATGTACAAACAGGATACATATATATATAGTATAAGTAAAGCAGATATAGGGAAACCTATCAAAGTCTTGATTTTGGGGGTACATCCCGAAATCGGTGCCCCAGGCCTCCCAATAGAGTGAGTAATCATCACCAAAATTTTCCATTATAATATAATTTGAGAAACAAAGAAACACAAAAAAGTAAAGAACATTTGATGCTTTGCTTTTGTTAGGAGCAGATATATAATGATGGAGAGAATCAGACCAACTTTTAATTTATTTATTTGGGTATTATTTGTTCACTTTAATAGAGTAGGGAATTCGTTGGGCAGTACATATACACAGAGTGATATGAACACATTTGGTATAGGTGTGAGTGGTGGAGTGAATGGGAGATGTGAAATAAAAATGGAAGGAAGACTTTTTGTGGTTACTAGCAATATTAAGATTGTTATATAAAATTGTTTTAAGGCACGTGAGAAGTTTGCTTAAATTGTCATGGGTTGGATGGAAATAATCTGCACCGTCCATATGTAGTGTTATAGATATGTTACTCGGTCAATTACATACTCAATTAACCATGTTTTGACATCATTGATTGAATCCCATTACATTATTGAATTAGGCTTGGGCCCATTCAGCTTAAAGCACTGAAATTCTCCCTTTTTTTTTTGCAATGAAAAAAGATAATCTAAGCTCTCATTCAAGTTGTTGTATAACTACTTTATGGGCAAAACTCATAAATATTTTAGAAACTTTAAAACACGAGGAAAAAAAATTACATGCATCCAATCTGATATCTTCCACTAGAATCTTGACTGTTAAGCTCTATCGGGGCCTTGGATGGATTTAAGAGAGTTTCCCCTACTAACGTACAATTCGTACGAAGGAAGTAGGCCTCACATAATTTGCGTGCTTCATTGTGCCCTTCCATAGGAAGCCTAGATTCTTTCTCCACCTCATTCACATCTACTATCATTTTTATGGATGTACCAACCTATACCCGCTTCTACATTCCATCCCTGATTTTTCTTCTTACTCCTCTTCCATGCTCCATTTACTTCAACAATAATTAGATTTCTACCTTGGAGCTTCCTAATAGTCCATGAGTGAATCATCAGGGGAGAGTCAAGAAATCTACATCCATCTTCAAATTCATCTTGGCTGGCCCTGTGACTAATATGCAAGCTAAGCTAAGGATAGCAGTGGTCGTATCCCTCGTAAAGAGTCTTCAAATTTTGTTAGGATCCCAGTGGTTGGCATTTACGATGGTTACTTTACCTTAAGGTAACCATATGTCTTCTTTTATCCTCATGGTCTTACCATTAACAATGATTTTTCCTAAACCCTTTTTCATAGTTCTTGTTGTAGTAATCGTACTTCTATAAGCCTATAAGCCTTTTGGGACCTTTTTATTTCCTTGCATTGCTTCAATACCGGAATCTTTGTATTTTCATTTAGGCTCCGTTTAGAAGGGTGTAAAACGTTTTCAACTGAAAATGGTTTTCCATGGAAAACCTTTTACGTTGTAAAATCCATTTTCATTGAACTTTTCCGTTGTTTAATTGCATGGAAAATGATTTTACATTTAAATATTTTCTATTGTTTGGTTAAATTGAAAATCAATTACTCCTATTATCTTGTCTAATTATATTCTCTTGTCATTTTTCAACTTTTTTTTTCGTTGTATTTTTTAGTTGTTTGTCATTAGCTAAATTTGTTATGCTATAATAATTTTTTTTATAAAATCTACAATACATTTTTCTGATCTATTAATAACATATTACATTATAAAGAATATCGCCATAAAACCAGAGAACCCTAAAAATTTGGTTCAACATTATAGAAAAACCTTAAGCTAACTATAGGTATTCGCAATCGAATAAGCAAACAAATTAAATAGGTAAACCGGTCAATTGGTTGTAATGTAATAGTTTATACTTTTACATTTTTAATTCTAACAGAAAGAAAATTTCCACTCTAATTTTAAATAAATTTTTGATTGCCCACATTTCATGAGAAACTTACATGATTCAATCGAATCGGGGGGAAATCTAGGGTTTTTTTTTATTTTCGACGAAAATGGATAAAAATAGTTCAAATTCATGATATAGTTTGATAATTTAATAATCAAAATATGATATTCGAATAAAACGTACTAAATTGATGATATTCGAAGAAGATGAAAAGAAATTGTGGATACGACGCGCCAAGCACGTGGGCCGTGTTAGGCCATTAGCCGAATTTTAGGGAAAGGTAGTATGGCACAGTGCGACAGGATTACAATTAGGCACGACACGATAAGAGGCCAGACACGAGTTGACACGGTCCATGACGAGCACGTCACAACCCGTGCCCACCTCTATGCATGAGTTGGTAATGCGTGAGTTGTTTGTTAGTTGGTATTTTTTTGGAGCAAATGGATGTAAAATTGTTTTACTCCCAATTTTACATGAAATTTTTTTCAATAGGGTGTAAAATGAATTTACACTCCAAGTTTTACATCCTATATTTTACTCCAAACTAAACAATGTAAAATGGAAAAATAGTTTTCAGGAAAAATATTTTACACCCTACTAAACAGAGCCTTAATGATCATTGAGAGTAAATTCTGTGATTCCTTCTAGATTTTCCCATCTTGCTTGAAGAGAAGAGAGTAGTTGGTGTGTGAAATATTTCTTATACCAATACATCCTGATTTGGGAAGAAATAATAATTCTCTCTTCCTCTAATAAATTGTTTTATTTTATCTCTTGAAGAGCTCTACCAAAATCTAAGAAGAGTTTAATCGATCTTATTCATTAGTCTTTTCCTTATTATTATTGGCACGTTGGAAGGTGATCTATGAAACCTTAAATAATTGATTGGTGTAACTGTATCTCAATCTATTAAAGGGTCGTCCAAAGGCTAGATTACTTGGTGATTTCTGTATAGTAATTAAGCCTTTCTACTATCCGGTTACATCTTGCTTTTTAGCTCAAATATTGCATGTTTAAATTGCTAATTTTGTTGATTAAAACCCACGTGATTCAAGCCTTCATATGTTAAAGAATTTTGCATAAAATTTGGATAATTTTGGTTGATATTTCATGGACTTAAATCTCGAAAGACTGGTGTCATTCAAGTTAACTTCGAACTATATTTAGCTTATTGTTGTTGTGTGGATTTGTTGTGAGCATTGCTTAGAGTTAGGGCTTTAATTCTTGATTTGGAAACAACCCAATTGTAATACCCCATATTTTAGACATTATATTAAGAATATTTTAGTATAAAATAAATAATTTAAAAATTATTTGGCACCAATCATAATTATGGAACTTCATTTATATATTTATTTTATAAATTTATTAAGAAAAATTATTTAATTTTATAAATAAATATTTAATTTCTCAATTATTCCATTAAAATTTCCAAAAAGCCCTTTAAAATATCCCAAAAATATTCAAAGTATCCACTTTTATTCTAGAATATTCTAGAAGCTTTTAAAATATTATTCTTAAAAAAAAATATAGTTTAATATATTTATAAAGATTATTTTTAATTTAAAATGGATAATATTGAAAATTAGATATATTTACCAAAGAAATAAAAAAATATATATTAAAAATAAAAATTTTGACCATATCTAATCATGGCCAGCTACCATGATTAGAATTTTAAAAATATATATATTATTATATATATTTAATCCTAATTTAAAGGATAATTTTAGTTAAAAAGATAATTTTAAATTAAAAATAATAGATTTTCAAAAAAATAAATAATAAATTCTATCCTTATCTTATCCTTTTTATATAATTTATATTTCTAAAAAAAATTTATTATTATAAAATTTTATATTTTTTAACTAATTCTAATTGGTTTGTTTTGAATTAAATAATTTTAATTGGTTAAATTATTTAATAATTTAACTATTTAATAATTAAAAGATTTTTCTGAAATTTTGAGGATAATTATCATTTTAAGTTCATATTTATCTTTTAGTATTTTAAAATCCTAAAATTTATCCTAATTTCTACTATAAATATACCCTTAAATCTCACCTAATTCTCCACATAAAAATCATTAAACCCTTTCTAATTCTCTCAAACTTTCTCCCTCTTTCTCAAGCCACTCTCTGCATCTCTTCGACCATCTTGTGCCACCAACAACCACCAGCCTCTGTGAGCATCCTCTTTCCATAACTATTTAATTGTTTTAATTATTTTGCAAACTATTTAATTCTTAAAAAAGTTTCAATATTATGTGCATAATTATTTTGTTGCATTGTGTTGATTAGTTTATTTTTAAATCGATAGGAGGATCAACTTGAAGTTTAGTAAAGAGTTGCTAGGAAGTACTAAAATTTAAGGTACGTATATGTGTTAAATATTTTTATGTACAATTGAATATTTTATTTTGTGAATTATATTATGCTAAGATATTATTTTTAAATATATGTTTATATATGTTTATTTATTTGAAATTCCGATAACAAAAAAAAGGTGATATACATTTACCTTATTTTATTTAATATGTATCATGTTTCAAAAGGGCCAAATGATATTTGAGATTTCATAATTTTCAATGGGCTTTAATAATTAAAGTAAGATATTTGTATTTAAAGGAGTTGTAAAAGGAGAGTTATTATTATTATACATTACCATTTGATTTCATAATCAAGAAAGGTTCATGCTTTAAAGTACACTTGTTAGCAAATAAAAGGAAACTCCAAGGATAGACCCGTGATGGGATAACTAGCTTGGGGGGTGTGCACACTTAGGATTAAGGAGGGGATATAAGAAGAGGAAATTATTTTTATTAAGTGTTTTAATAATTTCATTTGTTTTGGATTATTATAAAGGAAGGTTTAAAGTTTATTAATATATAAGAAGACAAGTTTGAAATAAAGGAATTTAAAAGTTAAAGTATTTCTTTTAGCATGTATACGTACACAGTGTTTTTACACTGACACATATTTTCCTATTTGTTTTGGTTCGCCCTATTTATCATTTATGGTGAGTAGGTTTACAGGAATAAATGTGCATGAGAGCATTACATCAAAGGCACATATTAGTTAGGAGTTTTTATAATTTTCTTAATCAACTTTTGTATCTTTGGATAATCAAAATTTTAATTCTTTTTAATAAATAAATCGAGTTTTCTTCCGCTGCAATATAGTAATTAGTTAGCACAGCCGAAGCGTGGTGACACGTGGCGGTAATATCCCTAAGTTACTAAAATTACTATTATTATTATTATTATTATTATTATTATTATTATTATGTTAGTAATTTGGGGGTGTTACACCAATCGTCTGAATATCCATCAGAAACATTCTGCTAACATATACGGTCTAATGAAAGTAACACTCGTACCCTTTGTTTAGGATAATGTAAGGCTCTCATTTTTATGGCACGGTAATTTAAATATACATTTCAATTGCCAATTTAGTCTGAACTATGAAAATGTATCAAGAGATGGTTAAAATCTATTAATGTACTCATTTGGTAAAAAAACCTATTATTGAACATTGAAAATAAATAAGTGTAAGGATAAATCCAGAAGTGAAAGTATTAGCCGAGACAGTCACACAAACCAAATGGTATGACTTCTCAGCCTACACATTTTTAAAAATAAAATTTATGATCTTAGGCATAGAGATTATGATATTAAATATAGATATTATAATCTCAAATATATAAAATATGCTTTCAAGTATATAAGATATAATCTTAGATATACAGATTATGGTATCATATATAAAGATTATAATCTCAAGTACATATATTATGATATCAGATATAGAAATTTTGATCTTAGATATATAAAATATGATCTCAGATATAAATTTTATAATATCATATATAGAGTTTGTAATATATCGACTATAGAGATTATGATCCCAAGTATATAAAATATGCTCTCATGTATATGAAATATAATATGAGATATAGAGTTTATAATCTCATATTTAAAGTCTATAATAAAAGATATAGAGCTTAGAATATAAGTCTTAGAGATAATGATCTCAATTATATAAAATATGCTCTCATGTATATAAAATATGATATCAAATAGATAAGTTATGGTCTTATATATATTGTTTACGATATTAGATATATAACTTATAATATTAGGTATATAGATTATGATTTCAGGTATATAAATTATGCTCTCTTATGTATAATATATGATCTCAAGTATGTAGATTATAATGTCAAATATAAAGTTTATAATCACAGATATAGAACTTATAGTCTCAGGTAAATAAAAACGATCTCGTGTATATAAGATTTGATCTCAAGTATTGAGATTATGATATCAGATATAAAGCTTGTGATTTCAGGTATAAACCTTATGATCTTGGGTAAGTAAACATATGATCTCAGGTACGTAAACATATGATCTCAAGTAAATAAAACTTGATCTCATGTATATAAAATTTGATATCAAGTATAAAGATTATTATATCATATATAGAGTTTATAATTTGAGATATAGAAATTATAATCTCATGTATACTCTGTATTGTTTTGACAATTTTTTTACCTACAACTACAATTTATTCTACCTTTCTCTTAGCCTTTAAATGTTTTACAACATTACCAATAAAAAGTTACGTAAGCATCAAATACAAAAATATTCCTAACAATCAGTAAACTAAAATATGAAATTGCATTCATGGCATTCGAAGCGAAGGAGGTAGTGAATATTGTACAGTGATGGCCATCATGAAAATGGTGTTAGGATCAGAAAATATATGGAATAAATATCTATATTGGGAATAAAGAAAATAAATCTTAAGATCTGGCAACCTCACAACAGAGGTTTAACTGTATGTCGAGGTTTTGATCAATCAACCTTTGATCTATAACTTAATAGGTGGAGAAGAAGGTGGTTATAATAAAAGTCGTTGTAGTGATGGTAATCAATAAGATGGGTGAAAATTAGGAAGGAGGTGGGAATGAAAGAAATGAGGTTGATAGAGCAACTTGTCACACTAATGAGATGGTATGATATGTCTCATCTAATACATTCTAAATCCAAAAATATAACTTAAATCTAACACGTACCCCTTTAATATGCTTAGTTATGTATTTAGGTTATATATTTGGGTTATGACCTATATTTATTGGATAAATTAGTAGATTAATTAAATTATTAATAATCTCATGGCTTAAATTATCTCAAAATTATTGAATAAACTAGATTTATTGTCAAACTCATGATTTAATACACCCAAGGATATAGTATAATTAGGAATCCAATGGAAAAGTGTCTGTTAGCGAATGTTTCTAATACGTAGGATTGATTTTCTAAGGAAATTGAAACATCGATCTAGATGTCAACTTTAAAAAGGTAATTTATAAGAAACTACCACGTAAAAACACCATCTTGTGAAAAATTAAGGCATAAAACAAATCTTGTCAAAAACTACCATATTAAAAAATCAAATTGCACGAGACCACCATATGGTGATTTTCTAGGTGTTGACCTATTTTTGCAGTGTTAACTCAACACGTTAAAGGCACGTGTATCCGGCTTCAATTTTTCATTTTTTTTCTTGTCTTTTTCCCTTTATTTACCCCTTTATTTATTGCCATCATTCTTCCCCTTTTTTCCTTCCTCCTACTCCATTACTGAACTTATCTTTGCCTTCATTTCCTTCCTTCCCTCGTTTCCTTCAATCGATAATTGAACAACATTAATTATGAAATTCGACGAAGGTAATGGACAAAATCCCCTCTTATTCCCTTAACGTGTTTCTTTAGTTAAGGTTTTATAATTCTATGAATTAAGCTTAGTCTAAATTTTGCTCTTTTGTTTTGAAAATTGTTGGAAGGTGAGATGGATCTTTCATGGAGTAAATCTAAGAAATGTGGATGTGGATTTGGTGTTGCACAAAGGACATATTGGATGCAAGAAAACCCGAGAAGAAAGTTCATAAGTTTTACAATCATGAGACTGGTCAAAGGGGATTCCCTTCTTTGAGTAGATAATCTTGAGGATGCTACTGATTGGCCAAGGAATGTCATAAACGTCCTTGTTGTTGAGAAATAGAGGTTGGCTTGTGAATTAAAATAGTGAAGAATAGGTTTTGTTGCATTGACCATGAGAAAAGAGATTGCTTGACGAGGTTGAAAAGATGAGAAAAAACCCATAAAAAACAAGCCACTGTTGTGAAGAAGGACAACATTTTTGACAAATTGAGCATTGTCATCTTCACCACTAATCCAAGGTCTTCCACTAAGAGTTCTAAGAACTATTCCATAATTCTGATCATTTAGTCTCCATTACAAAGGGTGGCAAAAATTGACCCGACCTAAAACCCGACCCGAAAATAGTATGTTCGGGTTGAGATTTTCGACACGAAAACTTAAATGGATTGACATGAATTAGACCCGAAATTAAATGAATTAGGTTAAAGTTAAAATTATTTTCGGGTCAAAATCAGGTCGGGTCAACCCAAACCCGACCTTATAACCAAACTATATTAAGTAGATTAAAAAAAATATATACTTGACTAGTCAGCCACTTTGCCCAAACCCCAAGCCCAAATTAAAACCCTAAAAGACAATTAAACTAGTATTGTCAACTTGTTATCCATTTTATCTCAACTCTAAAGTTTTCTTATTTTTCAGCCATTCTAATGAATAACCACAATTCAAGGGTGACAAAAATTGACCTAATCTGACCCGACTCGAAAATAGCGGGTAGAGTTGATATTTTTGACATAAAAACTTAAATGGGTTGATACGAACCCAACCCAAAATTAAATAGTTTTGGTTTGTATTGGGGTTTTCAACCTAAAAATTTAAATGGATCAGGTTTGGGTTGGGTAATAGCTAACCCAAACACGAACCCAACACGACCTGATCCGTTTGCCACCCCTATCCACCACTGCCCATATCACAGGGAAGATGTTATTGTTTCAATCCTCTTAACTTCAGTGAGTAAAATGCTTGGGTATCCCGCAAGAAATAAAGGGGAAAAACAAAGGAAATAAAGGGAAAAAGATAAAAAAAATAGAAATCGGTCACATGTGCCTCTCACGTGTCAAGTCAACACAGCAAAACCAGGTCAACACCCATAAAACCACCATGTGATGGTCTCGTAGAAATGGATTTTTTAATATGATAGTTTTTTACAAAATTGGTTTTATATGGTAGTTTTTCACAAAATAATGTTTTTACGTGGAGAGCCTCTATAACAAATTTAAACGACATTATGGATAAAAGGCCATGAGTCACGACCCATTAACAATCAACAATAGTAGTTTATTTCTATGTTTTTCCATATTTTCCGCAGCTTTAGGCCCGTTCCTAAGATTTAGGAGGCTTAGGAAGAATTAAAAATTAGGACCCTAATTAACAAGTATTAAAAAAATCAAAATTAAGGGACTCAAGTACAACATATGCACTTCTGTAGTGACATTATAATGTGCTCATGAATAGTATAGAGGTGGCTGAATAGGTTTTAGAACTTAATGTAGATACCTGTAATCAACATATTATATGTTCTGTTTGGATTTTGAAATATTGCAACTATAGAAGCTAAATATATATGCTCCCCCCCTTCCCCCCTCCCTCTCTCTCTCTCTCTCTCTCTCTCTCCCTCCCTCCCTCCCTCCCTCCCTCCCTCCCTCCCTCTCTTCCTCTCTCCCTTCGTCCTTCTCTATCTCTCTCCCCCCTCCCTCTCTCTCTTATTTTTTTCCCTAGAAATACTGATTTTTTCGAGCAGTCTAGTTTACAACTACATACAATCCAAGGTCAATTCAAATGTATTTCATAGTCTAAATTTCATAGCTCAATAGAAAGGTTCATAATTTACAACTACATACTTTCTTACTGTCCAAGATCAACCCTGTACTGATTGTTTATAAGGGATTCTAGTACAACATATGCACTTTTGTAGTGACATTATAATGTGCTCATGAATAGTATAGAGGTGGCTGATTAGGTTTTAGAACTTGATATAGATACCTCTAATCAACATAGTATATATTCTGTCTGGATTTTGAAATATTACAACTATGGAAGCTGAATATACGCTTTCCCCTCTCTCCTTCCCTCCCTCTCTCTCTCTCGCCTGCTCTCTCTCCCTCCCTCCCGCCCGCTCTCCTCTCCTCTCCCTCTCTCTCTTATTTTTTTTCCTAGAAATATTGATTGTTTTCAAGCAGCTTAGTTTACAACAACATACGATCCAAGGTCAATTCAAAATGTATTTCATAGTCTAAATTTCATAGCTCAATAGAAATTTCATAATTTACAACTACATACTTTCCTATTGTCCAGGATCAACCCTTTACTGATTGTTTATAACTAAAGAAGTTGAATATGTATGTAGCTAGTGTTAGTAGTCAGAATTTTAGCTATAAGTGGTTAAGATATAATGCAACTAATTCTTAAACTAAATACTACATCTATTTTAGCTTATGGATCACTGGATCAGTATACCAATATACCATAGAATATGGAAAAAAAGAAAAGAAAAAAACTCTGCATAATCAACATCATGACATTTTAGAGAACTACACTTATGCCAAATTATTCTAGCATCCTAGCACCAATAATTTCAACCAACTTTTAGATTATCAAATGAATATACAAAATAAAAAATTGGAATGTAAAATCAAAAGAAATAAGAGAATTAGATGAGTAATAGAACTATAAAGGACATTAAGAGGAATTATAAAATACCTAAAGTCAATATCGTTGAAAATTGAAGATCATTATAACCATTGTTTGGGATAGCCATCTTCAATAAAATTAGGGATTGATTTGACTGATCTTAAATTGGAAAAGAAGATAATTAACGACTAATAAAGTGGAAAATTGGTAAGATAAAATCTTGGAAATAATTAGTGTATTGATCAAATTTATGGGAGGAAGAATTGGAATTTATTTGGAAATGCTGAAGTTTGAAGGAATGAGGGGTATGAAACGTAAGCTCTTGTCTGTTGATATTCTATGTATTTCAGTTTTTTTTTAAAATAAATGAATTTGGGCTTTCTATTTTGGAGCCCTGGACAACCGCCCAACTTGCCTTGGCTCAGGGACGGGGCTGCACTACTCCCCTTTCACCTTCTCCTCCAATTCTAATCTACACTCTTTCCTTCTCAAGTTTTCTCTCTTGCATGCAACATCATCAATCAAATCTTCATCATCCATATTTTATGATTTCTTTCATGGATATTTTTCCTTAGAGTATCACAAAATAAGTGAAGAACAAAAGCCCAAATTCCAATTACACAACTCTATTGTGGTCAAAATATCTACATCCAATTTCACATGAATAGTGGTCTTTTTCTTTGGTAATTCATTAGTGTTCTTGTTGACATTAAGCCAGTAAATAGGTGATATATTGGTTTCTTACTATAATTTCTTCAGTGTTTTGAATCTGATTGGGTTTTTTTAGATTAATTTCTTTTGTTTTCTTTTGAACTCCTTTTGTGAATCAATTTGATAATCCAATAATTGGTTTCTTTTTTTTTTTGGATATTAATTTTCTTTATTTTTCTGGAATTTTCTTACTTAACAACACTTATTGATCCAATTGGATTTGTAATCATGGGCATGGTTGTCACTTTGGAATGGCTAATCAATCCGCTTTTCTCAAATGTGATGGAAGCAATATTTTTCAAATTAGCGGATGCGCCCAAATCGTTGTCAGCCTCGTCCTTGAGATTTTTATGGCCCTAGGTGAAGTATAAGAAATGACCCCCTTTTAACTGGTAAATATAAATTTAAATTTCATGACTAAAATAAGTGTCATTTTAAAACTAGAATAGGCAATAGCAATGACAAAAAATAATTGCAAACATAAGCCACAATGACATGATAGAACATTCAATATACTAGTTGACATGATCAAACATTTCTGACTAACATTCAATTTCAATTCCATATCAAACACGTTTAAAGTGATAATTTGTATAAAGTTTCAGGTTACTAAACATTCAAGGTAGCTGAAATGAAATGTAGGAGTGGTTTGAGCCATTTCTTTAACTGTGGTTTACTCTAATTAGCATAAAAATTCTCCAAGTCAAACAATTAGTTCCATGATCATCATAAAATTTGATAACATCGTCATAAATTGCCAAACTACTCAATAATACAATCAATGAGGGGTGGTAATAGAGTTGTCAATGGGTTGGGTTGGGTTCGAGTTGAGATTTATCAACTCAAGCCCAACCTGTTTATTAAATGGGTTGAGAATTTTAACTCATTCCAACCTGCTATGGGTTGGGTCAATCTGAACTCAACCTATTTAAAAAGTTAAAGTCTTATAGTTTTTAATTTTCAAATTCTAAGCAAATAATAAAAAATCTAAAATCTTAACACAAGTTTAACAACCAAAATGAAAATTTTGAAAATATATTACAACTCCATAATAATAGTTTAGTGATGATGCAAAGTTTTAACTTAATAAAATACAAAGATTTTAAAACTTTCAGACTAGGAGAACTGAGAAATGAGAAGAACCGCAAAAGATATTAAGAATTGAAGAGGCAGAAATGCAAAATAGAAATTAGAAAGGTAGAGATGCTAGAGTTAACCAGTTAAGGCAAGGATATTAGAGTATAATTTGACCCAACCCATAAAGAAAAACTGAACAAAATCAAACCCAATAAATAAATAGGTTGGGTTAAAATCGAGTTGAAATTTCAACCCAACACAACATGTTTATTTATCAGGTTGGGTTGGGTTGACTTATTTAAATAATCAGGTTGAAAATTTCAACCCAATCCTTTATAAATGGGTTGGGTTTAGGTTGGATTGGCGGATTGTGTCAGTTTTTTCCAGCTCTAGGTGGTAATGAGGCTGCAACTAAGATAAATTCTTACTAAGTAGGAAACTAGGAATTAACACACTACATAATACACACGATTTCTGCCAAAAAAAAAAAAGAACTCCGTCCCTCAAAGATTGGCACATTTTACTTTTCGCGGTTTCTAAGACACGACTTTAAACCTTTTTATCTCTAAATACGCAAGGCAAAAATTTATAAAAACTTGATATTTTAAAAATTTATATTGAGATGCATCCAACAAAATTCCAGTTGAATATATTATTTCTTATAACATGATGGAATTTGTGGTCAAAATTTTTAAACTTGACTCTATAAATAGAAATGAAGCAATCTTTAGGGGACGGAGGGAGTAGTATACAACATCAAGAAAATAGAGTAGACCGCCATATATCAACAAAGGAACATTATCATCATTCAAATAACAAATTAACATTATAACGAATTCCCCTTATCCCGTTGGCATTAGCTAGCAGGAATAAGCAACAGCAATGACAGAAAATGGGTGCTGTCAAACTGTAGGAATAAGGCAATAAGAACCAACAATGATAAAAAAAAATGGGTGTTGTCAAACTGTAGAATTAGCTTTGTTGTTGTTGAACCTGTTTTCAAAACCCGCCCCATTACCTTACATCTCATACTGTCGAGATTAGGTATGATCAACTAAGGAGTGAATGGAGTAGAATAAAGCTGAGTTAGAGGAATGGGCTGAGGAAGTCTAGGTGAAAGGTTTCAGTCCTTGGTAACCTAGACAGATTCTAGAGCGATTGCAGTGTTTTTGCCTAACTGTATTGACACTTGTGCACTATTGTATTTCATAAAATTCAGGATAGTTGCAGGTGTACTTGGGTTTTACCTACCAAGACACCAGACACCAGACACCAGACACCAGACACCCATGGGCCATGGCTTCACATTGTCGAGCTTCCAAAGACCAAAGCATTCGTGAATTACTGAATTTCTTCACAAGTTTGCCAACTAAGGCCGACTACATGCTGTAACAGTACATTGATGCAACATTTTTGTTATAACTAGTCTATTCAAAAAATATAAATCTCTCCATCCCATTTTTAATTTAAAGTCAAAATGCTATATCCTTATCACAAAATTAAAACCGGATAGTAACAAACTCACACAATTGAAAGGTTGGTTGTTTTATCCCAAACAATTCAAGAGAAATAAAATAAAAAGAACCCAATATAATTCACTATAATACAATCATTGCTAATCACCATCACTAATAACTCAAAAAATTTTAAAATTCTATCCAAAAAGAATCAACCAAAATATCAAAAATAATAAAAAAAAATTTACCTTAAATCTAAAAAAAGTCAATAAGAGATTTGTCAACGACAGAGAGAGATTGAGTATGGATCAATTTAATAACAGAGATAGAATGGTGGTACCATGGTAGTCGTCAAAGGAATAGTTATGCTTAATGGGGATGATGATTGATGAAGGATTATTGCTGCCCTTAAACCCTTTATTTGTCTTATTAATTTTTCCTCCTGTTGCCATAAAATAATTGACATTGATTGAAGTATTGAACCATAAATTGTGAGATGGAAGTGGAGAAGTTTGAGATGGAGGAATTCAAGCAAGGGTGAAGAATGAAGAATGAAGAATGAAAGATGAAAGGATTGAAATTGTGAGCAAGATTCGAAAATTGCTAAATTGAATATGAATGATGAAGAATTAAGAATGAAGATGGAAGATTGATGAAGTAAGAACTGTACGAAGGCCGAGCAAGTAGGGATAGTGATTTGGAATTTTGGGGCTATAAAAGATTTTTTTAAAAAAAATATATATATACATGGTTTAATATTTGGATCCCTTGATTTGGACCCTAGACCATTGCACTCCGAGACTATCTTCAAGACCGAGCCTGCCGTTATTTACATAACATTAGGAAGAGAGGTTAAAAGAGATAAAACAGCTAATTTCAAAATAACTACGGTTTTTAGGGGTGGTACCAAGTCACTATCTAGCCCTAAATAGAAGTCCTACAAGGGGTAACAATATAAAAAATACAATTTTAAACTAAGGGTACTGGTGAATTACACAAAACTGCAGGATAACCATTTGAATTATGCAAAGTACCTCTAAAACATCTCCTCTTAGTATCCGCTCACGATTTGAGGGAATTGACAAGTTTCCCGACCTAAAGTGTGATGAATCTGTCGCCACCATACGCACTCTCTCATCCTTAGATTTTAAGTGGCTACGTATGAGTTGGCGGCATCCACAAAAAGAAAAGAACTCATTCCAAAGGGATTTGACACAATTTCTCTCTTTCACCATGATGAACAGAACATCTATCGTTCGCTCAAATAAGCTTCCCAACCATCCTTTTGTAGCCTGGCATCCTTTGCCAACACATCATTTTTAGCCTTTTCAAGATACTGCGCCATTCTGCAAGAAGAGAGAGTAAGCAGTTAGGCACTAATACATAAGGAAATTTTATCTCTTTGGATATTGCAGCATTATTTTCTGTTTTTTGAAATCTCTTTTGGTGGAAGATGAGAGGACGAGCAGTACCTAAACTTCAAATCTGAATCAGCAACCCCCAACATTCTCACTGCAAGGAGCCCAGCATTTGTAGCATTGTTTATGGCAACTGTTGCAACAGGAACCCCTCTAGGCATCTGCATTAATATAATAACCATGTCATATTCAACATATCACCCCAAGGCGCACAGCTATACATACGCTATGGACAAATTGTTAAATAAAACCTTGAAATTCTTGTTTTCTTTAGACAGGGTGTTCTAAATTTCGGTCCACTGTAAGACGAAGATCACGCAATTGGCATGTAACTGGGAAACAAGACACCCTATGGGTAAACTGGTGAAACAAGACACCCTATGGGTAAATTGGGTACATTCGGAGCAAAGCATACAAAGAGGCCTCCAGACCGAAATCAAAGTTGAATGGACCAGTGAGTTTTGGAGCAAGATTCGTAAGCACAGGTTCATATTATGGCTTGTAAGAGTTTGACAGATTACAAAGGAAATGTTAAGTATATTTGGCATTTGTGCTGATGATAAACGTCTCATTTGTAGTATGCAAACTGAAACATTAAATCATTTGTTCTATGACAAGCTACAGTAGGAACTTAGTGAATGAAGCTTTGCTGTGGATCAGTTTTTCTGGAGGTTAGAGGAACATGTCTCAGATGTTGAAGAATATACTGAAGAATTCCAGAACCACACAATTTAAAATACAAGTGGGCCTGGCCATAATAGCAGCAGTAGTTTATGAAACACGGAGAGCAAGAAACCAAGCTCTTCGGAGTCAAGTAGTGTCAAGAATAAGGAAGTTGTTAAGAATTTAAAAGATAGGCAAGAAAGTTGGGCGAAGTTGATAGGAAGTGGTTCTCCCAACTGTAAATTTTTTAGCAGTTGTTGTGAGGCTTTTTTAAGCCATTTTGTGCATTAAACTAGTTAAGTTGTGAATTGTTTGGCTTTTAATACAATTCTTTACTTCCCTAAGAAAAAAATCACATGATGTGCAAGGAACTCCCAAGTCTATGCACAGAGGCCACAACGCTATAAGATGTTTACAATAAATATAGGGGAAGAATGGATATTCTGTGCCCATAAACGGAGCTTCTGAGGAATAAAAAGGCTGAGATTGGTTTCTAGAATCCAAATACTGTGCATGGTTCAACCTTCTTCTTTGTCTTTCAGCACTACCATAATTCCAACAGGCTGAACAGGGCTAGAAAATTAATATATTTACAAATCAGAAATCTTTAAATAATACCTGGACAATTGATAAGAGAGAATCCTGTCCATCCAGGATAGAAGCTCTAACAGGGACACCAATTACTGGCACAGGAGTAAGTGCTGCAACCATTCCTGAAAGAAGCATACCTGATAAATCAATATTGTCTAAATGACGCAGCGATTGACAGGAGAAAACAGATGTTAAATGATAAATAACCTGGCAAATGAGCTGCACCACCAGCACCAGCTATGATGACTTGGATACCTCGTTCCCAAGCAGACGTTGCATATTTTACCATCATCTCTGGGGTTCTGTGTGCAGAAACAATCCTGACCTGCTCAATTTCATCAGATGTCACCTTTATCATGTGATGATTAACTGTGGCATATACAACTCAAAGAAGTTGAGAAAAATTCACCTCATGTGCCACTCCAAACTCATTTAAGATCTTGGATGCATCCTTCATGACAGGCAGGTCTGAATCAGATCCCATAATGATTCCAACTTGTGCTGAGATCACATCTAAAGATGACATTGCACAAATTTTTAGAACAATTTGACAAGCATGACAAACAATAAGGTCCTTAACCAAAATAGAGCAACTTATTTTGTGATAACAAAGGGAGTAGCTTTAATCATTTGTTGCTAGAGATTTGATGATAAAGAGCCTTTTTAAATAGAAAGATAAAGTTTGGCTCCATTCCTCACTAGAATCGCAATGGTAATCATTAATATTCTGATCTCCACTCAAAGAGAACTTGATGAAGCAAGTTAAAAAAAATACTTCAAGAAGTTCGTAAATATTAATTGTTTAGTAGTGTAAATATAAGATATAGGCCTTGTTTGGCTACAAGCTATATCTGTTAGATTTAGCTGTTTGTATTAGCTGGTTTGTCTAGCAGTTTGTACACTGTTCTGACTAGCCATTTGCATTAGTTGTTTATGTAAAGGTGTTGATAAATAATTGTTTGGTGTTACCTGTTTCATTGGGTAAGATGACCAAAAAGGGCATTAACATTATTCGTTGATAGATATTTGTATGTTAGACAACTTTCGTATACTAGAGTCGGACACTTGAACATGCTGAAAACCCATATGTTTTCGTTTATCAACATGGGGCAGTACAAAATTAAACAAGAAAAAAAGTATCAACTGAAAAGAGATATAAGCAAAATCATCACCCCAAAGAGTTGCTAGGGAGAAGTCAAAGATTTGCTGTCATATTCAAATGGAGATCAACATTTCTCGATTATTTAGCTTTAGAATATGATAGACTGAATCAAAATGAGTCATCAAGCTATCAATACTTATTGACTGTGAAATATCAAGTGGTGGTTACAATTGTAATGGAAGTAACCTCAATTAGAAAAAAGAATTATACAGGAGCCTTGCTCGATTCCAAGAGGAATTGAGTAATGCATATGAGAGGGGAAGTAAGACATCAAAGTATTACAAAACTTAAGTTTTTACTTTCTTGACACTACATATCTTTTAAGATTTTATCACTCTCTTATTGTGTTATAATAAGTGGGTACATGCCATAACAGATTGAATTTAAAAGGTTAACTAAGAAGCTAATTACCATCTGGCTTGTCATCTTTCAGCAAGGTTTTCAGATGTCTCTCCACAATGCCCATTGAAGAGCCAACAATAGTGATGTGACCCATCTTGCGTTGCCTTTTCATTACTGCAAAGTCAGTTTTCAAATCGGCAGTAATTACGATTTATGAATCATGGCCATGTAGCCTCTCTATAAAGGAAAAAATTCACAAGAAATCCAGGATTGATTTCCTTCACTTACCTGACTTGTCATACCAATGCACAGAGGCCCCTGGCACCGATAGAGCTCTTCTTATAAGTTCATGAGCTAAAATGAAACCTGGTTTCCCCTATAAGAAGAAAAAGAAGAAAAAATGAATGGAACAAGTCATTTCAACATAAAAGTGAGCGGTAGTTTAAGTCAAAGAAAATAGACAAGCCAATAAGTGATATAGTTTCAACAGCAAACTCAAACTCCTAGGAATAAACACACAAAACTCAACCTCTGAAAATTCATTTGCTTTTTATTACAATGAGATTGACATGGAAGGAAAATAAGGATTACATCATCTTCTCCCAGTATGTTATACATGATTGCAGCTGGTATCTTCATAGATGGATCACCGAGTGGAAGACCAATGACTGCTCGCAAGTGTTGTTCATACTGAGAGGTGTAACAAGATTCAATAGTATGATGTCCACTGTTATGCGGTCTGGGAGCTACTTCATTTAGCAGAATCTGCTTGACCAAATGTAGACTTAATTAGTGAACAGTAAAAGAAATGAAAACTTTATCTAATTACTGTATAAACCAAAATATATCAAGTGAAGTTTACCAAAGCTTCCAAAATGTAAAACAATTCAAACCTCTCCAGCCTCCGTCAAGAACAATTCTACTGCAAAGACTCCTGCTCCTTCCAAAGAACTCACAGCTTTATGAGCAACATCAGTGGCTAGTTTACTTACTTTCCATGGTACCACAGCTGGAGCCTTAACAATGTGACAGATATTTTCCCTGACAAAACAACCACAGCCAATAATAAGTATACATAATTGTGATTCTTCTTGATCTTGGGAAAGGGGGACACCAGGATGTTCTGCTCTCCTGCGGATGAGACAAAATGAGGCACTTGACATATTGAAATTCTCTAATAGTAGAGTAAACACATACTTGTGTACAGTTTCAACAACAGGATAGCACAAGACAGAATTGTCCCTTCCTCTAGCAACAATGACAGCCAACTCCTGAATCAAATAAGAACTAAGCCTCTTCAATATCATATCCTGATCCACCATAGCACACCATAATGCATATACAGAATGCTAAGATGATCAAGCAGTAAATGAAGAAGACACCTTAAGAAAATGGTAATTTGTAGCCCTAAGGGTTATGTATAAGAGAGCAATGAACAAGAATTAATTACACCATTCAACATATGACTTTGCCATCGAACTTCTAAATTAATAATTTAGACATTTCAGTAGATATATCTGATGTTAAAACATAACCATGATGGCAACATATAGAAAAATTTCATTAATATAATCATCACGGCAACATACATCAAACCCATAAATCCATGATAACCAACAAAACCTATCAGGCCAATGTAAGACCACTTGTGCTGAAAAGAGAATATTAAAAGCTATATGAGAAAACTTCCCATATCATGGGTCAAGTGACTTATGAAACACAACTAGTGACTTGGTATGCAGCTACTAAACTTACGACCTTCATGTCAAAAGGAGTTTCAAATTTTTCCCAATTGTATGCAGCT
Source organism: Dysphania ambrosioides (assembly GCA_026401315.1). Lineage (NCBI taxonomy): Eukaryota > Viridiplantae > Streptophyta > Magnoliopsida > Caryophyllales > Amaranthaceae > Dysphania > Dysphania ambrosioides. Next base: position 7,369,634 of record CM048667.1, read on the forward strand.
AAAATTGGGCAAATTGTGTCGTTTCTTCTTTCAATTGGACAGATAATTTCCATTCTGTAAGAATACTGTTATGCTTATATATAATGTTTACTTCTATGGAGAAAAGAAAACAGTTCAGAAGAGTTACAATAAAAAGTTTAGAAGAGTTTCAACTTTATTGTTAGCTTTATGCAAGTCTCCAGGAAATCAACATAATAACCATATATAATTTGCATTGTATAAATGCATGAATGTATCATGAATTCTTGAAACAAAAAAACAACATAACAGCTCACTGCTACCAATATAGGATGCTAACCTTCACAAATGGAGCCCATTTCTCAACATATAAACCTTGGTTATATCCCCCAAGGGCTGCAGAAAATGAAAAGGATATTATTATGGGGAAAAATGTCAAAACAGGGAGAAAATCAAGAAACCTAAAGAAGGGAGACAAACAGACAGATAGAGATCATAGATTGACAATGGAAATAAAAAAGATTTAAATGTTCAAGCAAAAATTTTCACTGGGCTGAACTCATCAACAATAGCCGTAGTAATACTGGGACCAGCCCACCATTACTAAAAGCTCAATTACAGTTAATGTATCAAATACTGTAAGACACCAAATGGGAAAAAGAATGAAAGCTCTCCAATCAAGCATATGCTTTTCTGGTAAGACAGCATGTTCCCTATCTTCAGGGAATCCCACAGTTCAAATGTAAACAGAAAAAGCACATGAATCCTAAAGAAACACAGCAACAAACTTTTTCATGATTTTGATGTTACTGAATAAATGAAAGTACAAACATAGAAAAGGGATAGAACAACTGGAGCACCACTGAATTAGTGAACTACCAAAAGCTTTCTGAACTTTTTATGCCAAAAATTTTCAATGATAACTGTTCACTAACAATGATAGAGTCGGATAGAGAAGATCATACCGGTGACTGCAGCAGAAATATCCTCTTCACATTTAGCAACAGCATTACCACGCCCATCATACGCAAGCCTTTTGCTCTTAATCATAATAGGATACCCAAATAACTTGCCAGCCCTCTTAGCACTTTCATGATTATCTATCTGCATTAGACATGATTCAGCTATATGACCCAAAAAAAAGCAGCAACAAACACTTTCAACAATGTAGACAGATTGGTACCTCTCTAGGCACTACCCACCTCCATAAACTCAGGCAAAGGAATACCATGTCTAGAAAAATGTAACTTCTGAAGATACTTATCCTGCAATACATACAAAGATAGTTACGGATGCAAAAATCTCACTTTAATTTGAATAATGAAGAGAAAATCAAACACATGTAAGCATAAAATTTCAAAACAAACCACACTATGATTCGTTAAAATGTTTGGATGGAAAAAATAATCAACTTCACATACGAATCAAGAACCGAATTTTCACACCACAATACAAACATAATGTGAATTTGTGAGCATAAAAACCTACTACCTGAATTATCCTAATGGTAGATGCTTTGGGTTCGCAATCAACTCCTTGTTGTTCAAGCTTATCAAGTGTGGCAACATCAACATGTTCAATCTCTACTGTCAAAACCCCGCATCTAGCCATAAAACAGACACAGGGCTATCAGTCTCATTACCACCAAAAGTAAACAAACTTCGAAAAACAACACAAAGACCGAGAGCTAGGGGATAAAATTTACAAAAAAACCAACCTCTTTGCAAACTCCTGAACTGTGGCACTGTCATTAAAGTTCCCAACCATATGATAATGTGACAAAGAACTAGCAGGGCAATCCGGTGATGGGTCCAAAATAGCTACCTTGATAGCCAATTCTGATGCAGCTTGGCATAACATACGACCGAGCTGCCCGCCTCCCAGCACACCCAAAACCTTCTCAGACACCCCATGAACAACAGCAGGCGATGGTATATTCTCTTTCCTAATAAAACGCAAATTCCCTATTCAGAAACCACTAATTCATCGACCCACACATCAATTAATACACAACTCTTGACATTCTAAACATACACACTTGTTTTTTTTCATGAATTCATACACATTTTCACAAACTCCGAACATACCCAAATTTTTTTGGGGTTTTGTTAAACCCCACAAAAAAAAGCAATAAAAATCTACCAATACTAACAAAAATTTGGATTAAATTACAAAAATTAATAATAAAAAAAGTTCAAACAAATGGAATGATAAAAAAAAAATTTACATGATTGAAGAACTGGGAGCATCAAAGGAGGAAGATTGGCAAGAGATAAAAGGGAGCTTCTTGCTGATGTTAATAGCTAAGGAGGACCGGGTGAAGAAGAAAGGAGCATGTTTTATGGTGCAAGAAGGATGTGAGCTGAGGGTAGCTTGTTGTTGAAGCAGCATTTGTCCAAACTGTGTTAAGAAACACTGACAAAAGCATTGTATCTGTATTTCTGCAGAAGGCAGCAAGCCTTATATACACAACTCTATTAGGTTAAAGATTTCAAGTATCATATCTCCTTTTTTTTGTCCCATTTTTATTTTTGTGAAGGTCCTTAAAAGTTAGTCCCATTTTTTAAAAAAGGTTTGTTTAATGGATTGATTATCTCATTTAATTTTCTTTATTATTAAAAAAGTATACCAAGAATTACGGGACAATTAAAAGGAGAATGAGGGAATATTGTTCATGGTTTTGGAATATGTGAGTTTAAAGGTTATGGTCCATTCCCCAAAAGTTACAACACTTTTATATTAGAATGACATTAGATCAGATCATACTATATAAGGTCATATCACATTAGACGAGACTTTAATATATCAAACATTTTTATTTTTGCTTCTTAAAATAAATATCTCTAATATCATATTAGTAAAAAATATGAAAATTATATATGGATAATAACGTTGAGACGACTCCAACAAGTTCTCATTTAATAGTGTTTTCATATATTTTAAAAATACAAATATAGTAAAAGATTAATCAAATTAGAAAATTTGTTCAAAATAGATCTAATTAGATCATATCAAACCTTAAACAATTGTGATCTAGTCATATCAAATAAGGCGAAGAGAACATAGACTCTTTTATTTTTGTTGAATTTATGATTTATTTCGTTCAAACATAAACGAATGATGTTTTGCACTTTGGCAACACCACAACTTGAAGGGTTGAGAGTGATATTATGTGCTCAAGAAGTGACTTGACACTTTTAAGAAGGCACTAGAATCTGTCTTTAAAAGTGTCTATTATGCTATCGAGAAATAGATCACCTAAATTAAGGTGATCACTTGGAGGACCCAAGGCCACGAAATGGTGGATTGTTCACGGGAATGCCATTGCAACATCTCAATGGTTTTATTTCCCATTGAGTTCAATCTTCTGTCAGGCATGTAGGAGAGTATACCAGAATTAAGTACTGAGATGTACGAGTGTTGTGTTTGTGCCTTCTTGAAGACTCATGGACTCTCATTTGCTTGCAGTATACGTACAACTATTCAAGCTTGGTTTTCCAGTACCCCTATAACAAGGTTTTGGTACTAAATGTGCGACCATAGTGTTGTTGGATGAGAGACACAATATGATATGAGCGTAGAAGAGTGCGATGGAATAGTATAACTAGTGAATTTTAACTATTTGTTTTCATTTATTTAAAAAAACTTTTATTTTACTTGTTTTTTTATCTATATTTGACATTAAAACTAACTTGTCTAGAGTATTGTAGACAGAAAACATGGTGGTTTTGAAAAGGAGGAGAGGGATAATTGTAGAGAAGAATGATGGTTATAGCAATAATCCTATAATATCTTTTGTAGAAATAAAAAATACACCACTAACAAATTATTTTAATAACTCTAAAAAATATTTACCTTTAGCCAAATGTTCCCAATGGATATTTTGACTAATAGGTTATTTTCGGATCAAGGATTAAAGCCCCGAACCCAAACAATGAGTTCAACACAAACCTGCAAAACAACGCAGCTTCTTTGTCCAGCCCAAACTGCCACACTCCTCCCTAGAGGTTCACTTGCCCTCCCTTGTGTCAATCACACCCCAAATAAGCTAATTCTAAGGGGGTGTACTCCCACTCCCTCAAATGAAGCACTAAGCACAACCAAACAATAAAGCAACTATTATGTCCAGTTTATGTTCTTGCATTGGAAAGTGAGTTTTAAGCTAAATTGCAACTTTACACAAACCCAATGATTCTAAGTTCTTTCCTCCCTTGACTTCTCTAGTAATACCTAGATTAAATGGCATGAATGAAGACACACCCAATAGTATTAATGTAGCAAAACTCATGCAAACAAGCCCAGCAAAACGCAATACTTCAATCAATCTCTAGCAAACTTCCAAAATAATATGGCTATGAATTCACAAACTTTTCCACGAATTATAACCACGAATTTTTAGAGTTAAAACAACAAATTATTTCTATTATAAAGTGATGATTATCCCCAACAATCTGCCACCAAGCCAACACACATTCAAATCCAACCCCACACAATTTAGCATACAACCAAATCAACACTCTTACGATTAATGAAGGGAATGATTCAACACTTTCCAGATTTTAAACCCACAAAATCATAATCAAGTTTTATGCCAAATTGGTGCAAATTATGCCAATAACTAGTGGAATTATGTTTGTGAATTTTCTGGAAACAATTGGTCAAGAATTCTCAACCAAAACAACTAACAAACACAACACAAATCGATAGATCAAAGGGTCTATACTCTATAGAATTTCACCAAGTTTTAGGGTTACCTTTGGGCTACCTTAAATTCTCAAGATAAAGATTCATCACTTAAGATTCAAGGGTTCTAAGAACACCATCCATTTGCCAAAGTGGACTAGCAATGGACACTCAAAGCCTCTCACACTCACGTGAAGAAACTCAAAGCAAAGAACATTTTTTTTTTCAATTCATCAACTGATTTAGTAGCTACGTACTGTTATACTCATTAAATAAGGCAAAGTACAAGAGTTATTAAGCTAATTAAACTCCTAATAATAAACTTGATACACGTCCATAAGGCCAGCAAGCTTAGCCTAATTTTTCATGCTTAACTTCAGCAAAATCAAAGTTATAACTTAGCTAAAAGACCTATCTTACAAACTAATCAGAAAATGAAAAATAACCTACCTTAGTAAAGTCTAATTCCATGCCATTAATGAAGAAAATTAAAAGACAACAAACTCTTATTTAACTAACAAAAATCAGAAATAAAACTAAGGAATTTTAATGCACTTGGATTCTTCAATCTCCTAGCAAGCTAGAAATCTTCTAATTCAACCTTTGCTTCACCAAAACCCACGAATTGGACTCCCTTTGCACGCCAACTCAGGTTTGGATATATGTTGCTTTGGACTTTAACCCACACCAACTCTTGGATCCTTTAAAGTTCATGTTTGATCTTCAATTGCCATGTCAATGGACTTCCACACCTAGCTAGCCCACTTATATTTATAGCCCAAATCCATGGAACTCAAAGTCAAATTCCAAGTCAAGCCTATGGAAGTCAAGGTCTAACCAATCAAAGTCAAAGTTAAGGTCAAGATCCAACCCATCAAAGTCAACTCCAAGGTCTAGACCAACATCAAGACCAAGTCAATGGGTCAAAGCCTGGGCCTATGAAGGCATAAGCCAAATCCCATGAAGTTTAAGCCCATTTTAGGCCCAATTTTCTGGGAACCTAGGCCCATGCCTCAACTCTTTGAATCCACATACAACATATACATCAACAACAAATAACAGGCAAGATTTGTCATTGTGTATCTAAGATCAACTGCTAATCTCTTGTGGCCTAGCTATGTGCCTTGTACTACTTACAAGTCATGAGAATCTTCACATGTAATAAACCCTGTGAGTAGAGGTGGCCAGTGGGCAGGTTTAGCCTAACCCAGCCCCAACCCGGCCAGCTGGAGGACTAGGCCAAGCCTGGTTCTTTAGTGGGCTGAATACAAATCCCGAATTTCCAACCATGACCCTATTCAATTCGGTTCGCGAAAAAGCTCGATTTGAGCCACTGATTTGGACCAGCTCGCCCCGACCCGTTAAATTCGATTGAAATAGAGTCGTTGCTTTGTGACCGTTACTAGCCATTGGAATGACCCCTATATAAACCCCTTAATTTGTTTTTCAATCCTCACAAACTCACTCTCAATCTCTCATTCTCTCCATCTCTCAATCTCTCAATTACTACTAAATGCAATTAGCTTACTTATTAGTTATAATCTTCTTCTTAATTACTCTCTTAATCTTCATTAGTTATCTTAATTACTTGGTTTATTATTCTTAAATTACTCGTTTATTACTACATTTCATAAAAGAAATGGCTTCAAGAGGTAGACTCAGCGTGAACAGCTCCTTCGATGATACCACGGAGTTTGCTCAAAACTTGGAGCAACAACTTTTTGGTACTCCTGCTGCTCAAGTTCCTCAAACTATAACTTCATAGATGTGTTCGCCTCCTTCTACTCCTTAAGGTAACTCTTAAACTTTTAATTAATTAATGTTGATATGAAAACTATTTAGTTTAATTAGATTATTTGATTAGTTATGTTAGATTATTTGATTATGTTAGATTAAGTTGTTGATGTTTAATTACTTGATAATGTTGAAGTTAAATTGATTAGGTTAGTTAGATTAGTTGATTATGCTATGTTAAGATTAGTTATGCTAGATTAGTTGATAATGTTAAAGTTAAATTAATTAGTTGTGTTAGATTAGTTAAATTACTTGATTATGTTATATTTGGTTGATTATGTTAATTAGTTAGTTAATGAACTAGTAATGTGAAGGTGAAGGTGAAGATGATGAAGAAGGAGTAGTCTACTAACTATAGAAAGAAATCTTCACCTGTATGGGTATATTTTGAGAATGTCCTAATGACCAACGTTACTTATAAAGGGAAGAAATTCATGTGCTATTTCTTAATATACAAGCAACAAGAGAAGAAGTCAATAGCTTCTTATTCATAGAAGACCGGTTATGGGAAGGGGACATTATCCCGTCACTTGAACGAAGTACACGGAATAAACCTTGAAGCATCTGAATCTGCAGGCGCAATTGAATCTTCAAGTCAAACACAACTACACGGGTATATGGGTTCCATGCCCGGAGGAGGTATGCCTTTTATGTATAACAGAGATAGGATGATTGATGAAATGGCTAACTTTGTGATTGCAGATGAATTACTGTTTAGCTATGGTGAGAGTCCGGACTTTGAACATTTTGCTAGAATGTCTTTACAATCCTCTTATAGATGTGTCCCTAGGAACACGCTTAAATGCCATACCCAAACTGCTTATTACAAATATAGAAGTAGTTTAATAGAAATGTTTCGCACTTTTAACGATCATATTAGCCTTACTAGTGATACATGGACCTCTTGTTTCGATGAACCTTTTCTTTGTGTAACCACCCATTGGATAGATGATGAGTGGTACATTCAAAAACGTATCATTTTCTTTGAAGCTATGGAGGAGAGACATACCGGTTACAACCTTAAGGTAAGGATAATAGAATGTCTTAAGACCTTTCACTTGCTTGATAAAGTTTTTTCCCTTTCCTTAGATAATGCTTCAGCAAATACAAAATGTATAGATTATTTAATATCGGAACCAAGCTTAAATTTAATAAACAGTGGAGAGTTATTACATGTTCGTTGTGGTGCACATATTATGAACCTCTCGGTTCAAGAAGGTTTAGCTGAGTTAAGTGTCTTGCTTAACCCTATTAGGAGTGTAATTAAATGGATTAGGATGATGGCCTTGGTTAGAAGGAAGTATATGACCTTTTGTAGGGAAAGAGGCCTTAAGAAAAGACAATGGAGTCTCGATACACCCACCCGTTGTAACTCAACATATAGACTGTTAGATGATGCCATTTAATACCGTGAGGTTTTGACTATTGTTTATAAAGAAACCCGAGCGACTCCGGATGAACTTATATTGTTGATTTCCATTAGAATACCGCAATTTACATCCGTGGTATTTTAGTATCATTTGACCATGCAACCAAAATTTTCTCTTATGTTTACGAACCTAACATTCATTTAGTTATATTAGAGTGTGTTAGCGTAGTTAACACTCTTAGCGAGCATTTCAACATCACTTAAATTAGTGATGTAATTACTAGTATGTTAAGTAAATGGTACTCTTACTTTAGTGAATTTCCCGTCATATATGGTATAGTTGCTATTCTTGATCCCATCGTCAAGACTACGGTTTAGAAAACGTGTTAGAATTATATTATAATGCTCTAATTTTACAATACGATGTGAATGCCTATATAGAAAATGTAAAAATATTTTATCTAGTTTATATGATCATTATGCTTCTATTTATGCACCTTCCCAAAATTTATCGTCGTCTAGTGGAAGTTCTAGTACGCGATGGAAGCCAACACTTGGTAGAATTTAATAAAAATAAAAAATATTGGCTTCTTCTTCTTCTTCACTTTATACTATTAATGAATATCTTTATTACCAACATGAAACCAATTCAAAATTTTCAATTATTAAGTGGTGGCGTGATCACGAACAACAATTTCCCATTCTGGCGAGAATTGCAAAGGATATCCTTGCAATTCCCGCCTCCTCTATTGTTTCCGAGTCTGCTTTTAGTGTAGGTAGACGAGTACTTGACGAGAAGAGATCCTGCTTATCTCTGGAGAGCATAGAAATATGCGTATGTAAGAAAGATTGGGATCAGGCGGAGCGTAAGACCCAAGGATTGAGGGATGAGGACAACGACGAAGATGATCCTTGGATGATGATGGACACGAGCGAATCAAGTGACAACGCAACAGGTGAAGGAGATTTGGGCCCTTTGGGGACTGTCCCTGGCTAGGCTAGGCTCCCCTCGAGGTACGTAATAGAACTACGTGGGCTTTGATTCCTTTGGGATACGTAGGCAACTTAATTTTGAAAATCAATATTTAATTATTTAATTAAATTTTGATTTTCTAAATTAAGTGCAAGCCCTTTCTTTTTCCCCCAACCCCTAAACACATGATTGATTAAATTTGTTTTATAAAAGGTTAATTAGTTTATTTAGTTTATTTGCTTTAATAATACATAAATATAAAATTAGGTAAATATACGTAGTTAGTTTAATAATACATAATTATCAAAAAAAATAAAAAATGAACTTATTTAAAAGTTTACAAATGCTTAATAATACATAATTACAAATGATTAATTACAAGTAATTAAAAGATTAAAAAAAATTTAGTAATAAATAATTACAAACTTTTAATTACATTCGAAACATTTCCTTTATTCTAATTTGTAAATGTGTTTATATGTAATTCGTTTTGATTCGATTCGGTTCAATTCGGTTCGTGATTCGGTTTGATTTGGCTCATGATTCGGTTTGTGATTCGGTTTGATTCGGTTCGTGATTCGATTTGATTCGGTTCGTGATTCGGTTTGATTCGGTTCGTGATTCGGTTTTCGGTTCGATTTGACTCGGTACCGAATCACCTAACCCCAACCCTGAACCGGACCGACCTGCCCCTAGGGTCGGTCCGGTCCCAGTCCCGATTCCCCCAGCCCGACCCATTGCCAGGCCCGGCCTAGCCCACACGGACCGGACCGGTGGCCTCCCCTACGTGAGAGTGCTACTGTCATCCGGGTCACCAATTGCCATTTTAATGGAAGAAACAATCATACAAGTTAATATGAATAATACTGCGACTTAATAAGAAGTTTATATGAACATTAATTAAATACTTGCATAATCAATATGTGTCTTGTCTTGAACAAGAGGAACTAGAATAACTGCATGATTGAACATAAGGAAAAAATGAGAGTGCTGACTAAACCACTCCATGTGCTTGTCTGAGCAAGTTGGTGAGTCCTTATCTAGGGGGTGTCAAAGCATGTAGAGTAAGACCGGGCATGAGTGGAGAAAATCTCTGCCACAAGGGCTCTACTGATGCAACTTGAAACTCAAACTCTTTTACGTTGGGGTTTCTAGCCTAGCTTGTACTCCTTTAGTAGGACGATAATTCGCATATGACCCGACTGCTACAAAATGGAATTGCATAGTTTTGCATAGTTTTCATCTTATCTTGTCATTTTTATGTCAAGTCTAAGCAAAGGTAGTATTAAAGCAAGTTTTGTGTCAATTTCAAAGCCACAAAAGAGTTATATCAACTAAAGTTTTTCTAAACTAAATGAGTTTCCTTTTGATCTCGGGTACAAGTTTCGGAAAAAACTTCTTTTAGGAAGATAGACGTTAATATTACCTATTTTTCAGTAATCATAAAAATTAATTTTAATTTACATAGATTATTTATTTAAAAAGTATTTTATTTAAAAAGGGAAAATAATTTAAATAATTTCCTATTTTAAAGAGGATTCCATATTTTAATAGTTTCCTAATTTAAAATGGACTCCATCTTTTTCTCGATCATTAAATTCTAAAAGTTTCCTAGTCATTTAGGATTCTTCTATGATAAATTAGAATAAACACTCACCTTTCTCATAATTATCAACTTTACAAAAGGTATATTAAGATGTCAAAAAAAATTATATATATTTTACTACTCTCTAATTTTTTCCAAAGGCATGTACTTGATTTATTTTATGTAAACCATAACTCAATTTAGTTTTGTAATTTATTTTACAGCATCTTATTCTTGAGAAAAACATTAGAAGTATTAAATTCTAAATATTTATTATGAATATTTTATGGTAATATTTAAAAAAAAATAGATTTATATACTGAATTTTAAAGTGAGTTTTTATGCCCTAACCTAGGAAATTTTGAGGTTTTAAATTAAGGGATTATTCTCTAGTATTGAAAGATAATTTTTTATCATAACTTATGAAAGTTACAACATTCTTGAGAGATTTTAAAATTATGTTTAGTTTCTATAAATTCATTAAATAGATGATAAATTGTATTTTCTTTATTATTTACAAAAGGAGAACTACTTCGGTGATTTCTAAGTTGCAAAGTGGAGAAACTAAATATCTAATCGAGGTACATAGATGTTGAAAATACTTGCATGTATACAAGAGTTTATAGTTGCAAAATTGTTTTTTCATGTAGTACCATGCTTCGGATTGATATTGATTTAGGAGCAATATCAAATGCATGTTTATTGGTATGTTTGAAGGAGTCAATATATTTATATGAATTTAATATGCAAGCATGGAGAAGAATTAATGCAGGTTTTTAAGTATTTTGCATGTATTATTTCCATAATAGTAATTCATGTCAAGTAATAGTAAGTTAAAGTTCATTCATGTCTAAGTCTTGTAATAAACTGCAAGAAAGGGAAGTTCAACAAGGTAGTAAGCAAGGAAGAAAATGAGTCGCAAAAATATTATGTGATCACTATTTATTAAACAAAGATAAAATGAAAATTTGTATGATGAGTATGTTTTGTCTTGTTTGTTCAAGTACGGTTGTTAAGTCTTTCAACATACTAATCACTTAAAGTGAAAGAGGTTAGCAATAAAACTCAAGTGAATTCACCTTAAAATTGAACAATAAGAGGCATGTGGTGGTATCTTAAGGCTCTAATTGGGTGACATGACGATATTAAATTACTCTTCTTTCTAATAGCATTGGGTTGGGATCCTCTCACTTCCATAATAGTGTCATAGTAATAATAGTATTGGATTCGAACTTTATATTATTCCTTTCTAGTCCTTTATGAACCAAACAACAAATCTATTCATTACTAAACCATTAATAATAGTAGTTTAAGTTAAGCAAGTCTAAAGTTTATACTAGTTTCTAATGTAAAAGTTTTCTTGTTAGCAAGTTGAAGCATAAGTTGTATGGTCGATTGTTCTTGTATGTTACAAACTATCTATTTTGGATGATGCATGTTAGGTTTAGGTTACGTTTTTAACATGTATGTACTCAAGTTTGCTAATTGTTTGTACTTTCTTGTTGGTCGATCATGACCTACCCTTAATTGAATCTATGACGATCTAACTTCACATTTGTATTATTGATGAGCAGTTGTCACCATTCACTAAGGTGTAAGGTTTTCGGCATTTATAGGTTTAGAAGTGTCATATTCATATAGGGGACCTAAGTGGAGAGTTTTTTTTTTTACTTTATTGCAATTGGTTTTGGATATTATCATTTGTTTTGAGTATGATACTTTGTCTTGGATTTTGTTTTACGTTGGTTTTGAGGATGGTTTTAAGGACTTTGTTTGTTCTATATTTATGGACTTTAAAAGACTTTATAAGTACCTGGGGTGATTTGAATAAAGTTTTGATAGTAGTAGTAGTTAGTTTCTATTGCAAAACTCTGAAGAGCTGATGATTAAAAAGTTATACCGCAAGTGCACGATGTCTATTATTAGCAGAGACTTAGCAAATACGAGTCGAATCCCACAAGGGGACAAATTCTTTTAGTTCTTGCTCAATTATTGTAAACTATTCCAAAAAAAAAACAAAGAGTGATTAAAAATCTATTGACTAAACTAGGACTAACGAAAATAAGTTTGTTCCCAAATGAAAAAAAAAATCTAGGGCATACATTCGATCCACCATGCTTATACCAACCCAAGAAATGCAAAATAATCCATCAATAAACAAATTAAGTCAAATAATTAAAGCACTTGTTAATCCTACGGTCGAGACTTAACGCTTATGAATTCACATATGTAGTACGATCGCTAACATATTCAAATTCGCCAATTGTAATTGAGCCTCTAAAAATATGATCTTTCAATTCAAATTTTTATTAGCTAAATAATTAACTCATAATATTGGCCAATTACATGAATTAAACAATTGAGCACAAATCAATTGGAATTACTGAGGCCTTGATTCGTAATTTTATAGATCATAAAACACAAATAATCAAGGTAAGCATGTCTTCCCTCACTTAGCCCTAGAAAAAGACTACTCACTCATAATTGAAATTAGCAAAACAAAAGAGATAAATAAACTTGAATTCATAATGAAGAAAATAAAAGATAAAGGATTATATAAAATACCTCAAAGATTGAATTAATGGAGAATAAAAATCTAGAGTTCAACCATGGAGAGCAACCCCAATCCTAAAGAACATAATAGGTTTTCTTCTAGCCCCCCACCCTAGAAGTCCCCTTAAATAAAATTTCTTGAAGTACTTATATTCTCTCCTTCCAAGCCTAGGATAAAATAGTAAAATGAAAATAAGGAAAATAAAATAATATAATACATAAGCCCAACGATTGGCTAATGGTGATACTAAGTAAAAACATGAGAAATAGGCTGCGGGCGCAGCTCGCATTGCGGGTGAAGCAGATCCGAGGGTCGAATTTCGCTCAAGGATGTTACGGGTGCAGCTAGCACTGCTGTTGAAGCAGATTCAAGGGTCGAATAGCTCACTGATATTCTAGGCGCAACTCGGCTTGCGGGTGAAGCAGCTCGTCGATGCTAGGCCTTGCTTGCAAGATCAATGCCTTTGACCCTCAATTCAATCCAAGACATCTACATCAATCTATAGACTCGCATAACACACTTGATGTCAAACATATATAAGCTCTTGATCAAAAAATCGATTACAAATCATTAGCCCCTTCCATCGAGCATTTCCTTTACGATATGAATCAATCGTTAATCATTCGAACTAGCTCCAAACACTTTGAAAGCTTCCAAATGACTATGAAAATCACCTGAAACATCAAAAACAACATAGCCAAAGCGTAATAGAGAACTATAACCAGACATTTGCAAATGCAACCCTAAAGCAACTAAATAAACTAACAAAAGACCTAAAAAAGCGCCTTAAATGTGCTTAAAAACTCCCTACAAATATAGTTCATCAAGAGCTGATTAAATCATTTTTCATAGAGGGCAATAATGTTTTTATAATTCTCTTTATTTGGTTTATTTATTCAAGAAAATAATTTAGAAGAGTGGAGAATTATGAGGGTGTTATAGTAATTTGGTTCAATAATGTACCTATAACGAATACATCCAATATGTAGTCCTTTGAACAACATTTGCATGGTTAAGCCCATAAGGCCTCCAAACAACCTACATATAATATAAAGTGAATACATTGCAATTTTCTTAGTAAGTGTAAATCGTAAAGTGATCATCCAAGTATTTCATTAACTCTAAAAGGAGATGATACCTATGTTGTACTTATCTCAGCTAGTGGGAGATGACATGACAATAGTCGATGGTTGTTCTTACACTTGGTGTTGTAATTCCACTTCTTGACTTGAGCACATTGATCAAGGAAAATTCTCATATATCTCTGCCTGAAGAATAAGTGGGAGACAACCTCCGATGCTCCCAATAACCATTATGTGTGGCTAAACCCATCAAGGAATACAAAATATGCTAGTGTTGCTGAACCCCAAGTATACCTCGAAAACTTGCCAATATCATCTAAATCTAGTATAAGCGTTAGGGAAAGGCGTGTAACACTCTTCTTGAAATACAAGGAGAAACTAAGTGTCATAAACAACAAAGCGGTCAACTCAATATCGAGGGCCAACCCAGAATTTTTACAACTAGCAATGATGTTGTGAATTAGAATACCCCTGTTATTTTGTAATAAATCGGGTTTGAATTCAAAAGCTCTGCGTGTAGAAACTCACAAAATGGCCCTGTAAATATCTTGTGTAGCCCTAAGCACTAACCGTATGCTCCTTAATGAGGATCTTCATAATATAATGCACGTTGTGTAAAATGATCACATCTCTCCTAAAGGCAGGTGTTTATGTTTGGTTGCTTAAACTCAATGAAAGCATAAGTTATTAACATATCAATGTGATAAAAAATAATAAGAGATAGGTTCCATAACCCACAATAAATTAAGACTCAACATCTTGCTACTCCCACAACTTTGCACACATATTACCCCTACTATGGCATCTCAAAATACCACGCTCCTCACTTGGCCCCTCCAAAAAATTTGCAGTAATGTCAGCCGTAAAGCTAGGAATGACAATACCATTTACCAAACCTTTGACATCAAACCCACCACTTACCAAGAAGTGTGAAGGGCACGAGATCTATTGCTATGACTAGTAACCATATCAAACCTCCCTCCATTTCCCTTCTCATATACACGCTAGATGAAGAATCAACATGCCTTGTCCTCTTGAGAACTTGAACTCGTGGCACGGTAGGGGTCGGGGACATGCATCTCATCATCTCCCTCTTCCACATATGCCATGTATGTCTCATCACTCTTGTACACGACCCTCTCTAAAGCTAGTTTTACCGATGTTTCTCGTCCTACATCATCATCATCCACCACCTCCTCCTCCTCATCATCAACGGATCTAGAACCCTCCTTCACCCGTAAAATATCTTTCTCCTTTCTAATCAAAGCATTAAATCCCCTAGATTTAGTAATGCCTTAGACTCGATCCCTTAACCGCACCAACACATGTGTACTCATTGTTAACCATTTTTATTACTCTAGTCAATGAATGTAATAAATATTATACCTATATTTTTCTCAATAACATCATTAACTTTTAAATAATTCATTTACACTTATAAGTTTTTATTAATTTTCAAATTATTTATTTACATCTATAATTATTAACATAGCATAATATAAAAATAATAATAATATCTCCAATTACATATATATTAACATTGTAATAAAAAAAATAATTCCAATTATAATTAATATAAATTTTTTATGCACATTTATATTAGAAAAATAATTATTAGCATTTAATTCAATTCAATTTAAATAACCACCATCAACTATCAACATACATTATTATAAATAATAATACTTAAAAATTTAACATTTTAATCATAATAATAATTCCAATTTAAATAAAAACAAAACAATGATTAGTCACATTGTAAAAAATAATCAAAAATAATAATTAAGAAAACTACATTTTAATAGATATTATTTAACAATAATTAGAATAATTAAAATTTAAATTAATTGACAAAATCAACAAAAATATCAAAAATAAAAAAGGAAACCATAGAAAAAATTAAATCATGAATAATTAAAATTAATAATAAATTAATAATTAAAAAACAATAACATAAAGTAAATACATGGTACTGCTTGAAAATTTTGGTACCTTTCAAAATTTCGGTATCACTATGATTGTACTAGAATTTTTAGGTAGTACCAAGTAAAATAAAAGTCAAAAAATAAATTTACTTGTTGTGACGATGGAGGTTAATGTGGCTGTGACAATTGTCCATAGGTTGTAGAGGAAGACGTGCTTTGCTTTTTTGCTAGTATTAGATGGTGGTCGTGCATAGTAGTGGGGGTGGTGGTTGCAGTCACTGTGGTAGCTATTGGAGTAAAAGAGTTGAAGATTCCACCATGATTACTAACGTTTTTATGTTTAATGATGGAAGCAAAAATGCAAAATCCAAAAAAGTTGACAATTTGATGGAAGCCAAAATGCAAGTCCAAGAAAGTTAGCAATAACGTGTTACAACCCATCATGCTCAAACTTAAACTAATATTTTATTGAACTGGTGTTTATTATGCTAACCTAAGTATTTGTGCAACCAAGTACTTGTTGGGCCCAAGTTTCAATGTTTAAGTTCATGTTATTTAGTTTGCCTAACTTTTGCTTAGCTTGCTTAAAGTCTTCCACTATATTTTATTAATTTTAATGTGCTTTGCTTACCTTGTTTTTATTCTAACGTGCTGCATGAAGATTTTTTGGAAAAATACTTGTTGCAGTAACGCACCAAAGATTTCAGTCATGATTCATGACTTTGTCAAAGGATAAGAATATTCTAATTGCCTAAATCTTTTATTTCTATCCTTTCCTTATTTCACTCCTTTCAAACTCTAGTATAACTTATTTAAACATATTTTTATTGTAAAAGATATCCCTTAATTTCAGCAAATCATTAACGCAACAAATATGCTGAATATTATTCTCATATTGATTTGCTTCAAGATAAGTTTGGTAGTTACCAAATTTCTAGTATCTTTATATTGAAGAAATCCATTTGAACCTTAAAGTGCAGCAAATTAATTGGAGAGAATCTTGTTGAGAAATATTCAAAAGATTTCAAACTTCAATAGCTACAAATCAACGATTTAGTCACAACTATATTGAAGAAAATCATGCTAAAAATATTCAAGAGATTTCAGTATTTCAGCAACATATTTTCAACCTGTTTTCAACGAGTCCAAGCAAAGAGAAGTCATTGAAGTTCAAATTTAAATACCTTGAAGCTGAAGCACACAAGCCTTCAACGAGAAATATCATACACAAGCAGCAACACATTTATTTTCTCTCTATCATTGTAAACCTTATTTGTATTTTAGATTGAGAGAAAAATAAAGTACAAACTCTTGAGTGATAAAAGAAATTTTTTTATAGAGTGTTATACTAAGAGTATAAAATAATACTCAAACGTATAGAAAAAAAGAGATCTTTTTATTACTAGCATCTGAGACGCTAAAGTATAGATGTGTTGCTACGGAGTAGAAAATAGATATTGTAATCTTCTACAAGTGCTTTAGGTCTCTAAAGAAAGTAGTAAAATAGCGAGTTAAATTCTAAGGGTTGGACAACCCTAGGCGGAGGCAAATTAGCTGCCGAATTTCGTAATAAATCATCGTATTTTGTCTCCTTTTATTTCTGCCTTTATTACTTATGTTTTGTTGTTTGTTTTTTTATTGTTCAAAGCTACAACGAAGTCAAAGTTTGAGCATCTTCCTTTGAAACCAATTTCAAGGCCTTCACATCCAACTTCAAAGTTAAGTCTCAAAGCTTCTATTCTGCGTTTGAAACTCATTTTAGGACCAGGAGACTGAAAATTAGACATACTCTATTCATCCTCACTACTACATTTTTTATCTAATGCAACCGTATAAATGAAGCTAATACTACGGCTATTTTGTTACCGTTGCATTAGAGAAGGCTAATACAACGGCGTCATATTCATTATATAAAAATTTGGACTAATACAACGGTTTTAAAAGTAGAGATGCTAATCCAATGGCACATATGTTCTATTCCAACGGTAAAATAGTCTAATACAACGGCAGTAAGCTAATCTAATGGCTTCTACTCTTATCCAACAGTAAGCGTGAAAATTGAAAATTTGTATTTTAATTTCCTCCCCATCTGATTTTCCCCACAAACTTTCACAATACTTCTTCGTTCTTCCTTGGCCAGTTCCCCCAATTCCCATGCCATATTGCAACTCCTAACTGCACAAATCACACTTCTCACCTTCGTCCTTCTGCTTCCCGGCTAATTCCCCTAATTCAACTGCTTCCCTCCCACGTTTCGCCGCTTCCCAGCTTTGTTCAGGCAGTGGCGGTGCTCGAGTTGGCAAATTAAAGGTGGTTAAGGAGGTGGCGTTGCTCAAGTAGGTGAAGCTGATTGTTCAAATCTTTTGAGGTATACCTCACTCTGCTCAAATATCTAGTGTATTTGTGTTTAGGGTTTGGTTTTAATTTGGGGGCGTAGATTTTCTTATGATGCATCCGAAATACTACCTCGATATATGCTCCCAAGTTTGAATCAGTCAATAAGTAAATAAATCTTGTTTTGATTTTGTGGCTAATTGATGCAAGTTGTCTGATCACATTTGTTTGGGATTCTGTAGTAGATGCATATAATTTTACAGTTTTTGACATTGGCCAATTGTCAATCTATTGTATGCTACATACTGACAAGAGTACATGTGTTAGTGTTTCTTTTATATCTGTTTGATCATGATCTTTTTTCCTTCGGTTTCTTCCTCTTTAGCTTATTAGCTAACAATAAGTGACTTCTAGGCTAGCAGCTTGAAGTATGTGTGATTGTTATGTTTGGGAAAGTTAAGGTACATCATACTCTTATCATCTTATGCCACTTGCTATCAAGCCCTTCCCATGTCAATTACCATAGAATCGGCTACTCGTGTTTCTTTGAGTTACTACGATACCAGCTTGCCAACTTGAGTAACCAATATTAGACGTGTTTTATTTGTGTTCTATAATGTTTTCTGTAGTGATTGGTCATTGTAGAATATATTATGTGAGATGCAACTTACTGTTGTGTCATTCTGCAGCAAATGTATGATGTTCTCTCCTTGGATTAAAAGTTTCATTCAACCTGAGGATTCCTCTTGTGTCCTTCATCACCATTTGCCATGATCCATACAGTGATGCAGCAATTGAGTCTTCCTATATGTTTCAATTTGTCCATGATAGTTGCGTTGTGAATGGGTGATTCTATGTTATTTGTCCTTTAATTATCGAACCTTCATCATTTTGATTTTTCATGTCGTTGAAGTGATACGGAGTAATGATTAGTAGCTAACACATTTCTACAGGGCTGGTTGGTGCTAGATCAACTCTTTCTATGATATACTTAATTGTTTACTTTTTTCATTTCTTTTGTTTCACGACCTTTAATGATCTGTTTTATTTTTAGGTTAAGTCTGGGCTAGGTGCTTACCAGATCAACTACCTTTTGTAGCTTTAATTTCTTTTTTTCTGAAAGTTTTCTATAAAGTTTGACTGAAGCACCAACAAATTCTAGAAAACAACATGCAAGACATATCTTTTGCATGGATTCAGATTTTTTAATGACATGTTTTATACCCCTAAAAAGAACGTATACAAATACTCGTACACCAACACCTATCACAAGCCTTAGAATCTATGCTTCTCTGCCACTTTTGGTAGTCAACATTCTTCCAAAGGAAGAAGACAGCTTACTTTTATGGCCCTGAGTGCATGGAAAAGAAAATAACATAGGGTTCTGTTTATAACTTCAGTAAGCATCTTCATCTACATAAACAAAGGCTAGAGTTTGTATGATTATGAACATTCCTTAACAATACAATACAAATGTAAAGAATCTTACAAGCCCATCCTGCCCAGCCCCCCTGCACAGCCCCAGCCCCTCTGTGTATATAGTTTATGTGCAATTTACCATTAACTATCAGATGCAAACACATTGGCTGAAAAGACAGATGCTCTCCAAGTTAATCTGAAAATCCCAACTCGTACACCAACACCTATCACAAGCCTTAGAATCATGTTTAATCTCATGACACGAGTAGTGAACCTTTCACTCTCTTGCTAATAGGACTATAGTAGGTCTGTAGAACTACTATAATAACTTTAATTTACCTCTTATAAAAACTATAAAAGATTCTACCAATAAGTTTCTTAATAATTCTAGCAATAATTTAGCTATTTTATTATTATTATTATTATTGTTATTATTATTATTATTATTATTATTATTATTATTATTAGGTATATTTCTTAATCTTAGCTTGTTATAAACTTATGATTTTGTAGGACTATTGCTCCCTGAAATATTTTCACTTGGGGAGGGTTTGGGAAGTCAGCATAATTTATCTTTTTTTTTTTTTGACATGATTGATCACTTACAGCAACCCCTTTCAAGTTGAACACTTTCTCCTTTTTGTTGAATTGGACCATAAGACTTGCAAGTAATTCAAGAATAATATATTAATTCCTTTTCTTTTTACATGTAGGTGCAAGACAAGCTAAACAATGGAGATGAATGAATAAATTTGATCGAGTATGTGAAGATTTTGCAAATTAGGAAATTATCAATATTGCAAGAGTGTAAATTTTTAGTAAACATTTGTTTATTATTAGTAAGATAGTATCGGTATATATATGATGGTAATGCATGTCATACATATAAATATGTATATGTATGTATGGGACGATATTTAATTTTGTAATGTAACGTATGTACTTTGTTTATTGTTATAAATAAATATAATGCTACCCTTTATATTTATTTTATATTTTATAGTTTTTAATATATATATATATATATATGTATATTATGCTACATTATATTCTATATACAATAATGCTAAATTCTATATTTATTAAAAAAAATCTAGGTTGTATCTAATCAAACGGCACAAGGCGTCTAATGCAACGTCAGCCGTTCTATTAGGTTGTATCTAATCCAATGGCACAAAGATCTAATCCAACGGCACAAAGATCTAATCCAACGGCTGTCGTTGGATTAGGTTGTACCTAATCCAACGGCTTTACTAATGCCGTTGTATCAGATCCCTTGTATCATTGGATTAGGCCTAATATAATGTCAGCAGATGTGACGATACAAAGGCGTTGGATTAGGTCTAATACAACAGTTTTTAACACCTAATATAACGAAATTTGCCGTTGGATTAGGTTGAAAATGTAGTAGTGCCTCCTCTAGAGTATATTTGATCATATTCCATCTCCCTATTAATTCTTCAAGAGGAGAAGGAGAAGAAAGACAAGAAAGGAGGAGGGAAGAGAGAGGAGAAATTGATTTTAATTAAAGAAGAAAGGAGGAGGGAAGAGAGAGGAGAAATTGATTTTAATTAAAGAAGCATAATATTGTCTTTTCCATATTACGTGGAAGTATATTCAAGTAATTGCGGGCATTGAGTAGCGCTAAATGGTTTTAACTCTACCTCATAGGATCTAGACAAATTGCAGTATGCTACTAGGCCTGCTATTGCTTTGAAGGTCACTAATTTAGAATTTATATATTCGTCTAAGCATTTATGAAATATCTTTAAATCTTTACTTTAAAAAGAAAAAGATAATAAAAGATAAAATTGATCTTTTATTAGACACTCAAACCAATCAACTTCTTAGTTTTACTTCTTTCATTTTTTTTATTCTTCCTCTTTGAAATTAGGAGAGGAACCAAAGCTATAATAAATATTATAAAAGATGCCATATTTTATCAGAAATAAAATTCTTAAAATTATCAAGAATCGCCACCCCATAATTGACTTATATTTATATAATAATCAAAAATAAAAAATATGTATTAGGAAGAACAACATTTGAGTAGTATTAGGTTAATATTAGGAAAAGAATCAATAAATTAAAGTGAATCAAACTAAAAAAAGATGATATATATGAAGTTAATAAACAAAGGAGAGACGTTCATAGGTCATAAAACAAAGGTACTTATTTTAAAATACTAGGACATAGATAGAAAATGCTAAGTACAAAGACCTTTGTGAAATTTTGTTGTGAGAAATATAAGAAGAACAAAAGAGAAAGGGAGTAGCAGAATGTGGAGCATTGGGTAGTAATATTGGCGGCTTTCAGAAATACCTTAAAATATAGAAGAAAAAAAAGTGATTGTTTAGAATGAATTAGTTAGTGGCACGAGTAGGGATGGCAACGGATATTGGATCCGACCCGGCTTCGTGGATCCATATCCCCATATCCGTTTTTACGGATATGGGTCTTCAAAATTTAGACCCGACGGATCGGGTCCTATGACTGAAAAATGGATTCGGGTACGAGTCCAACTATAATACCCGTTTTGGACCCATCTTGAAATATTTTTCGTGATACTAATATATTTACAAACCAATACCAACAAAGAAGGAGAGACTGATAGCGAGGTAAAGTTCGACCATTAGGTCGATTTGGGTATTTATTAAAAAAGAATGAAAAATTGATTTTGATAATATTTTTTTAATTTGTCTAATTTGAAATACTGTAATTTGCTTTATAATTCAATATGAAAAATAAAGTTCTTTTCTCATTAATGTCTAGGCAAATATTCTAATGTGTATAATAAAGTCCATAATTTCAATTACAAATTCATTTTTCTAGTTATGGAGTATTATAGACAATAATATAATAGCACAAAAAATGTCTTCCCGCCCAAACTATCCCTTATGGTGGTAAATACACCTAAATATGTATAATCCGTTTTAGACCCGTTTTGGACCCGGATCTGGATTTAGATCCTTACTTTTCATACCCAGTGGATCTGGATCTGGATTTGGATCTATCCTTGAAAAACAGATCTGGATCTGGATCTATAAGGACCCGGTCCAGATTCGGTCCGTTGCCATTCCTAGGCACGAGTGATACCCTAAGTATGTGATTTTGTATTTTACGGTACGAGATATATATTTCATTGTGGAATTTATATGGAAGTTGAAAAAAAAACAAGTAACGAAGGTTTAAGACTAAAGCCTAAAGCATGTGGCTATTTTCTTAAATTTCATTATTATTATTGATGGTTTTCTTAATTAATTGAGAATATAATATGTGTTTTATGCATACATTTGGGAAAAAATAATTTTCAATCTCTAAAACCAACACATTTTACTAAAGAGTTGTAAAAATTAATATAGCCAAATGAAGGTGTATTTATCAAACGTCTATAATGATTTTCAAAGACGTACGGCTTCACAAACATCTTCTAATCACTAATATACCCACGAGAATTCACGCATAAAGTTGATAATTTCGTTATCCATGTCACCATGTGATTAACATTATGCTTTCTTTATAGTGATTTGCCATGGATTTTATGTGTTATATTGATTATGGAGGAGAAAAGGGGTGACCATGAAAATGTGAAGACATTAGAAAAAGGGCTAAGATACTTAGTCAAACCATTTTTCTTTGACGTAAAGGGAGCCGTAAGCGGTAAGAGAACAACTAATGTAGATGTGTAATGAAGACTTTATTTTTTAAACATTGAATGTGTACAACTCATATTGACAACTTGTCAAGTTCCCATGTCAAAAAAAAAAAAAAAAAATTTGTCAAAGTCACTACTATAGTGTTATGTTATCATTCTTGAATGATGATGTCATAAAATGTTTTCAATTGAAAATAGTTTTTCATGGAAAATCTTCTACAGTGGAAAACTTATTTTCATAGAACTTTTCTGTTATTTGGTTGCCTAGAAAATGATTTTACATTTAAACATTTTTCGTTGTTTGGTTGAACTGAAAATCAATTACTCATATTAACAGTTCTAATTGTATTCTCTTGTCATTTTTTTTAAAAAATCCGTTATATTTTCTAGTTGTTTGTCATTAGCTAAATTTTTTATGATATAATAAATATTTTTTTTACAAAATTATATTTCTTTGATCTATTAATAATATATTACATTATACAAAATATTGCCATAAAACCAAAGAACCTTAAAAAATTTGGTTCAACTATAAAAAAATCTTAAACTAACTATAAAAGAGTATTCACAATTGAATAAGCAAACCAATCAAATAGGTAAACCAATCAACTTGTTGTAATGTAATAGTTTGTAATTATATATTTTAAATTCTAATAGAAAGAAAATTTCTACTCTAATTTCAAATAAACTGTTGATTGTCCATATTTCATGAGAAATTTTCATGATTCAATCAAATTAGGGGGAAATATAGGATTTTTTTTCGACTAAAATGGATAAAATTAGTTCAAACTCATGATATAGTTCGATAATTTAATAATCAAGACATGAGATTCGAAAAAAACATACTAAATTGATGATATTCGAAGAAGATGAAAAGAAATTATGGATCTTTTCCCCAATTTTAAAGAGAGAGAAAGTGTGGAGTAGAGAGAGGGGGTACCGAGAAGATGAGAAATGAAAAATGTGTGAATAGAACAGGACATGAGTCGGAACGAGTAGGCACGCTTTTGCACAGTTTGACACAAGCAAGGTCGTGGCACGGTATGATACGCTTTTTGTGGAGTGGACCACATCCCATACCGCGGACAGCAAAAAAAATTAGGCACTAACACACGAGAGGCACGGCTCGAAACACGCTATTATTTATCAATATTTAATACAACTAATATTACTATTATTTTTAATATTATTATGTTCTTGTAATATAACTTATTTTATCTAAAATTATTTTTTTCAATTCTATTGTATACTTTATTTTTATTTTTTGTTAAAAAAAATAGGCCAGCACGAGGTTAGACACGACATACCAAGCACGTGGGTTGTGTTAGACCATTAGTCGAGTTTTAGGAAAAGGTAACACGACATAGCGCGACATGACTACAATTAGACATGACACAAAAAGAGGTCAGACACGAGCTGACATGATCCATGACGGGCACGCCATGACCCATGCCCACCTCTATGTATGAGTTTGTAATGCATAAATTGTTTGTTAGTTGGTAATTTTTTTTGGAGTAAATTGATGTAAAATTATTTTACTTCCAGTTTTGGAGAAAAAATGTTTTCAATAGGGTGTAAAATGAATTTACATTTTAAGTTTTACATCCTATATTTTACTTTAAACTAAACAATGTAAAATGGAAAAATAATTTTAAGGGAAAATATATTATACTCTACTAAATGAAGCCTTAGTGAGAGGGTGATATGTGGAAAAATAAAAAATAAACTTAGACTTAACCTTTAGAAATAGTAAGGATTTAGTACCAATATATTAAAAAAGCATTATGTCAAAAGTATATATTTCACGTGACAGTCTCCTCAAAATCAAACTTTTAATTGTCATGTCAACCTCTCAATAAAAAAATATGGTTGCTACTAAGTCTCAACTCGTATGACATATGTATAGTTAAATAATTTAAGGAACCATCAATTCAATTAAAAGATAATAATGACTTTCACTATCTCCTTAATTGAATCAACAAAAATATTTATATCTTTGATCATTGTAATATCATATATCATATGTAGTAATAAAAGATTAATTTTTGTATCTTATTTAACCTCGAATTTCATTCACAAAAATTCTACTTAATATTACCATGTCTGATCAATTTTTTTTCTTCAACATAGACAAAATATTGTTAATAATAATAAAAATACTGAAAATAGTTCGAGACACTCACTAGCTTAAGTTAAAAAGATAGTATAAATTAAATGTAGAGGTACACGGTCTAGGCACAACCCTTGCCCTCGAGCTAGCCTCTTGTTGAATCGTGCCTTACTCTCGTACCCTTGTTGTCATGTCAGCACAAAATGGTAAGAAAGTGTTGATGTCTTATGCGCAAACTTGAACAGAATTTTAAGGGGAACTTTTTTTTTTTTTTTGAGAAAAATTTAAAATGAGAATTTTTTTTAACCCTTTTGTTTGATAAATTACTAATTTAATTTTATATCTAATATAAATATATTAGGAGATATTTTTGTAATTTTATTTTTATATTTGAGATTATAATATCTATACCTACTATCTATTTTTTTTTTTTGTATTTTTAAATCTTTTATATTTCTATATTAGATATAATAATATCTATATCTTATATAACAATAGCTATATTTGAGGTTTCAATATCAGGTATGAATTAGGAAAGTCTCCTTTTATTTAGTATCAGATGGCTAAGATATTATTAATATGGCATAACTTAGAAAATATAACCAAAGAAATTTTTTTTGTACTTGTAGCAAAATTATACATATTACATGCATATATGAAGTAGTAATTTATCACATTTCCAGTCCTATACAAAATATATATTTGATTCTATGCCACAAGGTTGCAAGTTCTACTTCAGCATCTTTAAACTTTGCAAACTCTAGCTTCTTCCATCGTATACATACTTTTTTGAGAACTTTCTCTATGAGCCTGAAACACTAGCTAGGTCCTCGTT
The DNA here is from genome assembly GCA_026401315.1 of Dysphania ambrosioides. Taxonomy (NCBI): domain Eukaryota; kingdom Viridiplantae; phylum Streptophyta; class Magnoliopsida; order Caryophyllales; family Amaranthaceae; genus Dysphania; species Dysphania ambrosioides. The sequence goes on from CM048667.1 coordinate 7,395,910, forward strand.
TAAGTTTTGTTCTTCCAAGCAAAGTTACCCTTCTAAAGATCTTCAATAACCTACCAGTATACTTCCTCTGGGAAGAAAAATTTACTGAACCAATACAACTAGTAACTTGTCCTAGTGAAATGTTCCTTCTTTTACTGAAGGATCTGCCTTCTAACCCGTAGTTTTTCATTTTGGGAGGGTTTTCTGCTGTTTCTTTGACGAACTTCTTCATTCGAAGACTCTTCTTAAGTGATACGAGTTCTTGTTCAAGATTCTGAATTCTGAAACTGGTGGACTCGTACTCCTTTGCTGCTGCAACTATCTCAGGTTTTCTCTGCAAGGCTACATGATCATTTTCTAGTAGGGAACTTAATGGTCTGTTCATGATCATTATTTCACCTTCATGATCACTGTCTCCTAGATTTTGGCTTTTCGGATTTGGATATCTTGAGCTCGATAGACTTCCTGAAAATTCCCTCGAGTATGCAAATCTGAATGACTCAGAACATTCTTTAAAAGCATGTTGTGTGTTGAGTTGCTGTACAAGAAGTGCTTGAACTATTAACCGTAGAGGCATGAACTCGTTCTGTACTGCCTCGATGCATAACTCTTGGGACAATTTCTGGCAATTCAGGTACTTGCAGACTGAGTGTTTTTCTTCTAGTGTTAAATGTGGATGTGCCTGAAACCAATGTACACGCCACCTTGTTCATAAAAAAAAACAGTCGTTTATGTAAATGTATTACTTCGTATCGATCTACCTTGAACTTGTGATAGAACTATAAGAAAATTTTACGCACAATGCTTCATATGAGGCATTTTTCCTTTGCTTTTCAAACAAAGAACCATTTTCTCTACGTGGTTCTACTCTAAGACCTTTTATTTTTTGCCGTATGCTTCATTAGTAGTCTAGTAGGGACGTAGGACAGTAGGGCAACAATTAATATGCAATAAGTTGCCTGTATTGGCAGTGTAGATAAGCTTACCTGGATGTATGTGTTAACTGCTGCATAGAGATGATCATGATTACATCTGTAGGATAAGGGCACTAACTCAACAAGATTCATGAATCTCTTGGATATCATATAAGGATCATGAGCAATCAAGGAGAGGTATGAGTCCCACAATTCTGCCACAATTGAATCTCTCATGGGAGAGTTTATTTGCTGCATTTCGACATTAGATGAGACATATGTGGAAAATATACTCTCCATCACACCCACTTCCATACTAGAAGCTAAAGACTCAGTTGGCTGCCTAGTGATCAGAAAATCTTCAACATGTGCCAGAGGTAAAAGATGCACAATTTGCGCTTGTAGCCTAGCCTTTTCTTCATTGCTTGTTCCTCCAAGTTGAAGAAATCTAGCTAATAAGGCAAAATAGAACCCAACAGGAATAATTTTACTCACCTTCTTTCCTACATGCAGCAAATCCAGGATTCCACTCAGTGTTTCCAAAACCTTATCTCTTGTGTCATCCTGTTGAGCATTACTACTGTCATCGTCGTCGTCTTTGTCACACAAACACTCCCAAAATTGGCGCGTTTTCTTAGAGATCACCCATTTGTTGGCATAGAACACAGTGATGGGAGTTACATATTTTTCCTTCATGCCTTGCCTTCTTAAGGACCCAATAATCCTCTTAAAAAACCCAAATGGCAGAGCAATTAGATCTTTAATCCAAAGATGATCTTGATCACCTGCAATCTCCTTATTAACTAGTTTGTTGTTCCATGGTTGGGCTGCAAGAGCTTCCAACGATACAATTGCTTTATTCCTTTTTCTCTCCGGATCAAGAATCTCCATGCACGCCATGAAGGCTAAGGACTCTATGCATCTACTTACAATCAGAAGCTCCTCTGCCCAAGGGAGCAGGGTTTGGCATTTTTGTAGGACAATGAGGGTATCATCCCAGCTTTGCAATACCACTTGTGTTAAGTAGAGATCGGTTCTCTCACAAAGGTTGCCAGAGCCACCCGATGCTTCTGTCATCTCCAGAAACTCTGCTGCACAACGAAGTGATGCTACATTGAATGGATCGATGAATGTGGAAGAGCCATAGATGAAGAGCGCGATCATCTCAAATGTTTCTGAACCACCAGGAAAGTCTGATGGCAGATCTACTTCTTGCCATTCATTCAGTTGCCTCTTGAAGTATCCACTTCTAGACGTTAGAGGAAACTGAAAAACATCAAGACATGGTTAGGTATCTAATTTGTAGCCATAATAAACAGAGTGTAAAAGAGATATATCAAACTCATGATTTATTTTCAACTCATATATTATGTTAGGAAAAAATCCTAATTTATACGTGATATAAATATATTAAAGGGTATTTTCATAATTTTATTTCTATGTCTGAGATCATAATATATATATATATATACCTAATATATTTTTTTGTTTGTATTTTATATTCTCTATATTTCTATATCTGAAATAACAATATCCATATCTAAAACTACAGTATCCTCATCGAATTTATATAAGGTATGAATTAGAAAAGTCTCGTCATGATAGCTTGCTTAATTATTACCTTGTGCAAGTGGAAGGATCTATTAGCAACACGAACACGAACAGTCACTGGCAATCCAGTCTCTTGACTCCTGAAATCACATAAACCATACATATATTATATGAGTGAATTCTTACATACACCTGACAATAACTTGGGTAAATCATCAAAAATGTTATAACTATACTACTATAAGGAACTCAAAAATTTTACCATGATATGACTTTTATCTTGAGCAAAGCACTAAGATTGGGGGAGGAATACGGACTTGAAAGAATAGAGGAATCTTTAGGACTAAGTAATGCTTCCATTTGTTTCAACGGCTAGCTCTTGGAACAAACTGCTAATTGACAAATCTTCAGAGAAAAAGAGAAGTCAGACAAAGTTTTTTTTTTTTTTTTTTGGGCTATTGCAGTATAGTATTAGAACTAACATTAACATTATATAATAAGCTCAAAAAATATTTGTCCATGTTAGTTACATCTACATATCTAGTATTAGAACTAACATTAACATCTTATATAATTAGACCAAATGCTAGTAATTAAGATATTGATCACTTTAATCTACACTTGACTATTAGTCTGTCTAAGATAAACTATATGTAAGTCGTATCCAACAAAGTTTAGTATGCTCTTTTTCGATGTTGAGAGAGCTTCAATGGGAAATATAAGCACATTCTTTTTCGCGCATAGTCATTGCCACATTTGTATGTATTTTACAATAAATTAATGTTTTGATTCCTTATTACTCCCACTGTCCTTATAAAAAAACCTCAATTCCCTATTTTGAGTCAAAGTTTGAAAAGTTCGACAACAAACTCTCACTATGTTATAAGAAATAATATATTCAAGTAAGATTTTGTTGGATTCATTTCAATGTAAATTTTTATAATATCAAGTTTTCTTAATTTTTTGCCTTACAAATTTAGAGATAAAAAAACATTTAACGTTGTATTTTAGAAACCGTAAAAGTCAAATAAGACTTTCTTTTTAAGGATAAAGGGAGTAATGCGGTATAGTGTGCTTGATCAAATGTGAAAATATTACATGTAGAGCGTTGACTAGTTTATATGGGGTCATGGAGAATTTAAAAAGGGTGAAATGAGAAAAGCTAAAGTTCACCAATAATAATATAGTCTTCTCGATCACAACACCTAGATTTTCAAAAAAAAAAAAAAAAAAAAAAAATTGACTATGAAATATCGGTGTAGTTTTAATATCACTCCCTTGTTTAACTTTTTTCGTCCAAAGCTCTTATTAAAATTGTTTTCAAATAATTAAATTACTTTGTACAATGTACTCCATATTGACCCTTTGAGGGCTTTGACTGGCTTGACCACATATGCATCTACAAGACTTCAACTCTGGAGCATTGGATGTTCACCAAAGACTTAGTAGTATTTTTCTCTTACCATTTACACGTACATAAAAAAAAAAAAAAAATACTTAGTATACTATACATTTATTTTAAGCTATGTATTAGTGTATTACTTCGTTGTGTTTAACAGTTTCTTATCTATAGTTTGTGTATACGACGTTCAAAATGCCATTGAATATGTAACTTTAATTTTGAAATAAACTATACTCTATATTAAACTTCAATAATCATAATCTATGAATTTTGACCATATGTTTGTCAAAAACTATGGATAAATCAGCAGTAGAATATGTCAATTTTCAAAGATGATAGAATTGTAATACACTATGCATAACTTGTAAATTTTTGGATTTGCTGATATAAAAAAAAAAAATTTAAGTTTCACAGAATTATTCTCAAAGCAATTCTATTAATTATTAAGGAATAGTGTAATGGGAGAATTGAAGTAGGTTATGGTGAATTAGGGTAAACGAACCTTTAATTGTTACGACGTGAATCGAAAAATTCTTTAAATATTTGGAGAAAGTAGGCATTCTTTCAAGGGTTAGTTGGTTCATTAATGTAATACATTGATCAATACCAATGTTCACAAAACCTGGTAAACTTATTTATAATGAGAAATATAAGGAGGCTTTCCTAACTCATACCTAATATAAGTTATATTAGAACATTGAAATATTAAATATAGGTATTGTTATATATAAGATATAGAAATACAGAAGATATAAAAATAATAAAAAATTATATATCATGTATAGAAATGAAATTACAAAAATATCTCCCGATATATTTATATCAGATGTAAATTAGGAATTTCTGGAAATATAATACCAATATACCATGCATTAATCTAAGCTATTACAGGCAAAGAGAAAAGCAGAAATAGTTCACTATGAGCCTAAAACATATATTCCATGCAAGCTAGCTTAGCTTACTTATGACATCTTGTAAGACAGTAATGGTTCATGCATAACCAAAAGAATATACGTACCGATCTTCTTTTCCTGAATCATATCCCATGTTCATTGATAGAACACAGCTTAGACTGATCGATCTTTTGTCTCTTACAATGCAATCTCCTTTGAGTTTCAATTTCTCTCTTCGTTGCTATTTGCTCGTCAATTATGGTTTTAACTGAACCCAAATTTACCAATTTTGAACCAACATATTTAAGTAAACTCAGATAAAAACAAGCGGAAGGAGTTGAAAGTGACGAAGTTGTGAAGGAAAAAGCAAGGAGATCATGACGTGCGGAAGAAGTTATAACTTTGTATGAAATTGAGCAACGCATTATGGGACGCCCAAGACGGCACGGCCACTGAATTATAATAATAATAATAATAATAATAATAATAATAATAATAGTAATAATAATAGTAATAACAATAATAATAATAATAATCTAGCATGCATGCATGCATGTTGTTGCATGAATTTTAATATGTTTTAATGTCTTACTTAATTTCATCAATTATTTTGCAATCCCTAAAAACCGAATCTCAGAAACTTTTTGTGTTTATGTGATTCAAATTAATTCACCAAAGTTCATTTAATATGTGGGAAAATGAGAAAGTCCTGCCTTCGGATTCGATGTTCAAGCATGGATAATAGTGTTATGAGCACTAACCAATGCATGGAATATGGGCGAGGGAGGTGGGGAGGTTTAGCAGACTAAGAGGTTGGTTTGCTTGCAACTCAAGCAACACATTCTTTTATATGGTCAGAAATATCGTGCTCTCGAAATCCAAGGATTTGATACAAGAGTATTATATACTCCATGTAGGGACACTGGAAGAAGACGGGAGAAGTTGGAGTTGGAATTGAAAATGATGCAAGAATAGTGCTCCCTATCTAGTCTGAAAATTTCCATTATATGTGTACGCCTATGTATGTATCAAATACACGATAGGGTTAATTTTTTGCACATTTGCTCGATTAGTAGAGCTCTTGATGAGCAAATGAGTAATACATACATATATGTGGGTGCAACTCCCATCTCATAATCCGTCCAGAATCACTGGACTTATATTTTATCCAACATTATTTATAATAATGTTTCTCTTACATTGATTACAGAAGGTCTTTTGTAAAATCATAAGTTCAGATAATGTGACTAGTAGTTATACCAGGAGGCATTACATCAATGGTTAGTATGCCCTTGGCTTTGATGGTTTGATTGATTATGGGTGATATAGTTGAGGATAACTAATGAGAAATTGGTATGTTGGGAGATGGAGAGGTATGCCTTAAAAATATTGCTTTCACAGAATAAAGAACTTCATAGGGTGAGGCAGATGAACACCAGAAATAAGCATTCACTACAGATTTCAGGTTTTTGAACTGCAAAAACAAGGGATTTCTTGCATTGCCTTTGATTTAGTTTTGTATGGAACACTGGGGACAAAATATGCTTTGATTATACAATTAACATTCCTACAGCTGCATCAGAAGATCCGCTAAACTAATCAAAGAACCCTGTTGGATTAGAAAACAGGTAAAATTAAATGAATTACATTACAAAAATGAACACTATTATACAAAAAAATACGCACTTGATTGGGTAAACACGACCAGCCACGGTAAACTTTGGTAAGTTGAATCGTATCTTTGTACATTTCCATTCTTCACTTGCCATATTACCTTCCTTCTCAATTTGTCAGACTCTGTATACATTAAACACCAATTTCGGCGCAGTGTGGCAAAAGTTGATTGTCAGTCAACCTCCTTTGCACTTTTAGGCACCTGTCCCCCAGAGGAAGAAGCCCATCAGGTAATACCCGAAATTTGCTTTTCTGGATCATGTTTTTATTTAATATCATGAATCATGAGACCCTTGGACGATCAAGGCAATACGCTTAGCACTGTCTGAGCGAAGGATATCGCCTTTAAATCCAATCTGGGAGGATAAGCCATATACAAGGAACCTCAAACACTAAATTTCACAGGCAGCACAGAAAAGATATCTGAAACAAACATTTAACCTATGCACATACTGGGCTATTACTAGGATAAGGAGAACAAAGGAAGATGATTACCTCACTAACACTGTCAGGAGAAAACCACCGTAACAACACTCCAAGATGAACCACAGCAGGTATCAATTTAAAAAGCAATGGTGTCGTCACCTGAAATTATGTACAAATTAAAGAACATATTAAACAATGAATCACATTACTTGGATTCACTACCAAAGGAGGAAAGTAAGGAAAAGAAGAGAAAAAAGATAGTGGCTGAAGAAAGTAAAAGGTTATTATATCGCCAGAGCCACTGCAGTTTATCTATGCATAGATGATTTCCGACTCAACTCAAGGGAGGTGGCAGAGGAAACCTAAGGGCATGCCTGGGCTCGTGTAACTAATCTCGGTACTCAATCCATATCATCAGTATGTGGTCACTTCATCCAAGAGAGGGTAAGAAGGTTCGAAATCACGAATGACAGCAGGCTATCGCTTCCTCCTTGCCTCATTGATTGGGGGACCTAATGCTGGTAGCTTGACTAGGTTGATGGCTTGATGTCATAAGTGTGCCAATTAGGAAGGTAAGACCAACTAGTTGAAAGGCTTTTTCATTGAGAATAGTTTTTAGTTCCCATTGTAGCACTGTAAGTTATTTCCTACTTTAGCTTAGCTTATGGATTTTATTTAGGTCAAAGAATGAGAAATTTGACAGTCAGGAGGGAAAGCTCCTTATTTTAACCATTCTAATTGACTAAGCTCGATTAAGCAGGGAGACCTAAGGGCTTAGTCAGTTAGTGGTATCCATTGGTTGGATAGCAGATTTACAAAAGAAGGCTAGCCAGCCTAAACCTATCCCAATTCCCAAGTAAAAGGGGTAATAGGATTACTCATGACAAGCAGTAGATTTATTTTTTCATGATCTCCAACCCCAATGTCTTCTGCATGCCTTATTCCACACTCAAAAATTATTTTTGTAGTTTATCAGCCTGTCTTGCCCCACACTTCTACTTCAGGAGCTTGCCTTGAGGGCACGATGGCAATCAATGTCTTGCTTTGTATGGGAGGGACGGCTAGAGTGCTGTAGCTCATTAATATCCACTTATGTTCACATCATTTTTAAGGAAACGAATTAATTTGCTGAACAGCCAACTAATAGCAGTAAGATAAGTACCACCACATTTTGAAGCAATATCTGTGCTAGCAACCCTCATGTCGGCACATGCTTAGAGGATATTATTTGATGAAGACACAGATATCAACAAATGAAAACGATCAAAACTTTAGTGAAAGGGGCTAAGATTATAGCCTAAAGTAAACATAGTTCCCACTTCCCATACTTCCATCACAGTAGCTATAGTATGTCACTGAAGGACTGGCATCAGCACACAGCAGAATAAGAACCAAAGCACCACATATGTTGATAATCTAAGGCCCATTCATATAACAGTGCTGAATGAAGAAAAAGAGAAAGAAAACAAAAAATAAACCACAACAATATATATCATTATGTAGATAAAATCCAACAAACAAAGGGATCCAAAACCTTTGGGTCAACAGTTTACAGAAGTGTCAGAGTACAACTTACCAGACTGAGAGCAGTTGTGCCAAGCAACAGTAAGTAAACTTTTCCCTGCAAGAGAGAATCACGCTCATTATGTCATGAAGGAAAAGGGAGTTCTCTGGGAAGATGATAAGATAAAAAGATATGATGCACTAACCCCAACCAGATGCAAATTAGAAGCGCGGCTAAGAAGAACGAAAGCAAATTCCCCAATTTGTGCCAATGACATCCCGACCTGTAAATCAATATTGGTTTGGCCATAACAACTACTGACTTGCAATGTATGGAACCTAAAATTGCAGAAGATAAAATCTTACAAGAAGAGAAGTCTTGTTGTTGTAACCAAATGCTTTCACAACTATTGCAATCACAATAGTTTTTATGATAATGACTAATATGACAGCTGCCAGTAATATGTCAACATGATTCCAGAGGAACTGAACATGAATTAGCATCCCGATGCTTGCGAGAAAAAGTGCAGCAAAGAAGTTCCGTATTGGCTCAATCTACAATATCATTAATAGCATATAAGAAAAATAAAACCCTGAAAAAGCATTCTTATAATATAGAGGTGCAAAGAGGACTGACAAAATTGCAAAGCACTGTGTAAACAATTTATTGAAAAAGAATTCCTAAGCAAATCAGAGTACCATTTACTATAAATTTGAGATTAACATATGCAAGTAAAACGCAATGCTCCTTTGTGCGGAGGAAATAAAAGGAACATACTCCATACAATTCAAAACAATTAGTCACATAGACAAACTTTATTAGAATGATTAAACTGTGCAAACCTTACCACTATATCTGTATGTAATAAGTGGCATGAAATGATGATTCATGATAGTAACCTATAAAACAGACTTTAGAATGATATTTTCACATTGTTCCTCAACATATGCACAAAATATAACATGCCAGAAAATAATGGTCAAAATGATTAAGTTTTCCTAGAAAGTCATGCATGGGCTAGAATAGTAAAAATGAGATAAATTAGTGAATAATGTTCTTTCAACAATACCAGATTAAGGTAATGGAAATCCAAAAGCTCATCTCAGATAGGTGATAGCTAATCTTAGCAGTAAAAATTACACCAAATCACAATGCATTGACTGCTGCAAATACAATGGATGGAAATTTACTTTCATAAAACAACATGACAAAAATTCTAGAAGATGAGTAGTGGGATATCTCAATTTTTATCTTATTTGAGCCCACAAGTTGTTTAGGGAAATGTGGAACTCATATTAGGAGTAAAGGAAGAAGATTGGATGCTCCAGCTATAACATCAGAGCACTGTAACTTACAGTATACTTGAAGACTGAGAGCTCTCATCTGTATAGAGAGAAAATCTTGCTATTTTCAGGATGAATCATCATAGGTTGAAGATATAATTACAATAGCTTTCACAGTGACATACATAAAGGGGGAACAAATAGGATAAACAAAATAATATTATAAGCAAAAAGGCTAACCTGCTCAAGTGTATGTTGAGCAAGATCAGTAGTTGAAATCATAACTCCAGCTGCAAAGGATCCCAATTCCAGGCTTAGACCCAGCTTATCACTACACTGATAAGACACACTCATGTCAAATGATAAACAAATAGGTGATACCTATAGCATTTTTATACAGTTTCCAAAATAAAATAAGAAAAGGACCCGTCAAAACATGACATCATAAACTTAAATGTGAAGGGAAAAAAAAAAGAAACAAACTATACGAAAATTAAACTTGTGAACTTCAAGGAGGAAGCGTTGACAAATTACAACACATCAAGTTGAAAGTAGTAAGTCTACTTTCAGCTCTTTATCAAACAACTGATCACAAGCAACTGGCTTTCTTTTTTGAACTCAGTTGTCCATTTGAGTTCCAAACGCAATCCGCACCGTAAATAAACATTCAATGCCCAACAAGTAGCAAATGGTCCCTTACGCACAGATATTCAAACTCACAAGTTTTACTCCTTTCATTTGCAGATGAAATCCACATTGTTGACCCCATTCAGAACAAAGAGTTTGGCGTGATTTCACCATCACAACAGTAATATCTTTTAAGAGCAAACAAAAGCAAAATGATCTTTCCCCACTCTGTGATTAAAATCTTCCAGCTCCTCCTCCAACCACCCGAAGCCGCCCCCCCCCCCCCCCCCCAAAAAAAATAATAATAATAATAAAAAATAAATAAATCATCATTTCTTCCCCGACCAAACATATTCCAGATGAAAGTCTTGCCTACATATGCTTTGAAGTAAAAAGTTATATCAGCAATGGCTATGAATACAACGATGCATATTCAGATCAATTCACTCCTGTACATATTTAGCATAACCTAAGAACCCTCGTTGGATTAGAGGAACATTGCCGCTTAATGGTTTAGAACTAGATGGTGCATCTATAACTGTCAATTAAGCTTACATGCAGCTGTATCGTATAGTAGGAAACCACACGACTTAGTCCTAACTTCATATAAATTAGAATGTTTCTGCAGTAATTGCAAGATGTGAAGGTTAGAAATAGACAACAGCAGCCGTGCTGACAGCATGATAGTGATCATGTGATAAATCTGCAATTTACTAATTTATTGACGGAGGTGATAGCAAACATCCCAAATCAGTCTTGACGAATGTTCTTAAGTTGGTAACTTGGTACATAAGACCCTATATTTGCAATCTATGTAGGCAAGTCTAAACTTTAGAAAAAAATATGAACTAATAAATAAGAAGGCACCTTACAAAAATGACCTAAAATAGCTTAATATAAAAATCAGAATCATATAATCATGAGAGAAGCTTAGCACAACTTTCCTTCATTTTACATCTAGTCGAGTTAGCAACAGCACTGATCTTTATTTCAGTTCTTGCTTAGATGAAAAAGCACCTCTGTTTTGGAACTTAGCTATAAGCACGTACAATTTCTATTTTTTTCTTTACATGTTGAGGTACAGGAGCAAATTTCTTCTCCCATTGACCATAGGAGTGACAGGTCTAACAATACCAAGAGTAGAACCACAAGAAGAAAGAGCTCAATTACTAAAGAATGGAACATAAAAGATGCTAAAATTTATTAGTAGCAAAGACAGAGGCTAACCCAAGCAACAAGCAAGCAAAAAGCCACTGATGCCAATTGATAAAGTTCATTTGTCTGCACATATTTATAAGCAGTTGGGTGAGGTGAAATCAACAGAAACAAACATCAAAATAACAATATTCCAAAATTTTAGATTGCTTACCTGTGACGAAAGACTTATCATCAACTTAAGAAACCGTGGGACAAGAGTTCGTGTCAGTATTGACAAGATAGCCAAAAAAGAGACCAAAGTGAGCAACCTGGATGGCACAAGTAAATTCAAATAACGAATGAGAATACTATCTGTCTACCACATCTTTCTAACAAATAAAGGAAGTAAGAATTATTCAATCCAATAGACATCTCTCAGTAGCACAATATTGTAGGATAGTTAGTTAAAGGGGAAATAAACAAAAATAATACGACCTAAAGCCGATCCACCCAAAATAATAACTTACTATAATACAACATTTACCCTCATTTAACTTTAAATAGGTTACGGAATTTTTTGCCTTTTTTTTTCTCTATAACAAGTGTTCGTGCTAACCACTTTCTTCACAAGAAATGTGCTGTAGATTATATTTTTTGACTTCCTGCCAAATGCTTACAACTGACGCCTTTCTTTCGAGGGGAAAGGTACTCTCCCAAGGTGTGTACTACTTTTCTCTAGACATACCCCCTTACAGCATGTGCACCCCCCCTTTTATTTCCCCTGTTCCCATAACCGTGTAACTACCTATATTCAAAAATACTTCTATGTCCTCACATGCTTCTATTCTCTGACACTAACTGATTTTTGTTACTGATTACTGGTGTTTTTCCCTTTCTTGCGAGCGCAAGTGATCTTGATAGGTGGCTTGATTAAATTCCCTACAAAATGCTTCTAGCTTTGAGTATCAGGATGAGTGCAAGTCAAAAAAAAAAAAGACATGAAAAAGTCATGTATCCTATTTTAAGTTAAATGAGGGCAAATGTTGTATTATAGTGAGTTAACCCAAATGTTGTATTATTTTGGGTGGACTGGCTATAGGTTATATTATTTTTTTATTTCCCCTTAAATTTATTGCTCCAATTTTGTTGACATACATCTAAATGTACTAAGTAAACATTACCATCGCAAACAACTCATGCATCACAAAAACAATAAAATATATCCATCAGTCCAATAATTTTTACTAAAACCCCAAGATCATTTTCTCCGACCCTTCCATAATCTTAGGCCTTTCATAAGAGAAAGGGGTATCTCAACCATATCTATATTGTCCACATCAGTCAGACAGAATTATTTCATAACAAGTTTCCACAATTAACTTAGAAAACCATCCCTTTAGTTTCTGATCAGGGATTGCTTGAGCTGAATAACTACATCAACAACAAACTGAATATGCATAGCCTCAAGGACTGAAGTAGCACCACCGCACTCCTGAACAAACACAATCATGGCAAGATTGATCACTCAGAATCGACTAAAATCATTATCCATGCCACTTCCTCCCTCCCCAAAGTTAAAGGGTACATTAGAAAGTGTCGTGAGTCTCACGACCATCAACGCAAGTATCACTTCACCCTCATCCATTCATATCACTTTTTATATTCTACCAGCCAAGTATCAGCATAAGCTGAAATTAACAATAAATCTTTCACATTCAAATGCAAAAGATGCTACGGAGCTATGTATCATAGAAACCAAATCTGAAACAGGAAAACAGTAGCTTTAAACTTTTGAAAAAGAGAGGATTCGGTAGATGGTAATTAAAATAATAATATTAAATTACCATAATAGTTTTTGAAACAAATTTAACAATACAAGGGACGCTCACGACTGAAAATAAAACAATTTCATATATATTGCCATTAAAGATGTGGGAGAAAAGAAAAAAAGGGAAAACATTTCCCTCTATTATCTGCTGCCTCACTGCTTCCTTCAACTTTCTAAGTCAAATAAATAGAAGCTCCACCCCTCTCTTAGCCAGTGCTGCTTCACCATTTTTCTTAATTTTTTTTCTTCCTGCCACCATTTTCTTGATAGAATACAGAAAAAAGGCTCAATAAAAGACAGAAGATATGCATAATCCAACAAAAAAGGTCATTGACAGCTGGAAAAGGGAGACAACATTTATGGAGGTTTGTTTGGAGAGAATCAACAGAGATACCATTTAATCCCTCAACCACCTGTTAATGCATTATCATTAATAGTTCATTTTTCAATGAGGCTCCGGTCAGGTCCAATGGCATAGAAACCAAGAGAGGGGGCTGCACCATAGATCCTAGGGTTTTTGAGGTGAGTTTGCAGATTATATTTATGGGAGGGTCATTTGATGAGGAAAAAGTGAGGTGAGGCACACACATGTTGCATACATTAAAGCGCTGGAAGTTTTAAGTGTCAATAGTCATGTTCAACAACAAGACATATTATAGACAACCAAAATAGAGTATTTTTAAAAAAATGCTCTGGGATGCAGCAGGATGGCTAATCAACATAAGGAATAATGTTCATGTGACATGGTTGTCCAAGAGTATATTTGGGTGTCATTGTGCATAGGACATTAAGGCAAGATGCAGTATTTAGAATTAAAATGTGACAGGAGCTTATGGTAGCACGAAATGTAGTAACGGAGTAAGAATGAGCATATTCTTAAGTTGCAGAATAAGGGGGGTGGGAGTTGCAACTGGAACAGTTTATAGGCAAGTAGGCATGGGTCTGTGACAAACGCTAAACAAATAGGAGAAATCTGCCTAGCAGTAACTACCTGAAAATGGGTAGAGTCTGGATCGTTAGAGATTAGATAACAGATTCAAAAGTTTCACGCCCTAAACTTTACGAGTAATTACAAGAGTTTAAAAAATGGGGTTCTACGAAAGAAGCAAGAGATTTTCGCACGGGTACAACATCAAATCACTTGAGGGATACAAGCCAATAAAACATTAGAAGTTTAATTCAATATGGTGGAATACCATATCAGAGTAACTTTGATTTTCAATATTACAAACATTTACTCTTATCAGAACTATCAAGTTTCCACCCCATACCAAAGACAATTATTCTGATTTGTTTATGACATATCACACTAAGAAAGCACCTCATACTTGCCCATATTAAAGTGATCACCAACTCAAGAACTAAAATAGATTATCATCAAACTAGGAAGAAATCACTTACGATTTACTCATGGATATAACCCCTTGGAAAATGCCAGAGGTACCTCCAAGTACAGGTAAGAAAGCAAATAGCAATCCTACAGTACAGTCCTAGCACCATTAGAAGATTATATGTTAGAGGCATAAGACTGTACAGTCACATACTTGACAGGATGAGCTGACTACAAGCATAAGTACCTCTCTGACACCATAGTTAATCCCAATCAAATATACGTCATTATACTAGAACAAACCCCTTCGGAGTATGATAAATGAAAGAACAAAGAAAATGCAAACCTGCAAAATGAGGGTCCCAATAGTGACTTGACCATGAAGGGTACTGACACTATTTTTTTCCATCAAAAACTTCAAAACCTAAGGTGGTTATAATAGACAGAGTCAGAATCATGATCAAAGAGTAACAAGGAACTACCACTATTAACAAAATGTAAAAAGGAAAAGTATACTGGAGGTAAGACATGAATACAGGAGCAAAGAACATACAAATGCTTTCATCTTTTGATTAAACGGACAATAGAATATCAGCAAAAAGCCACTTCTTACAACTAAAAACACTTAATGTTAGTTATATATAAAATGTTAAACAAAATTGAATCATTGACAAAATATACTTTCAGAGACGCACAAAAGATCCGTTCATAAAAGTTTCAGTAACAGTATTCAGCCCTAAGAACTTAAAACAGCCAGCAACAGTGTTTCAGTAAGAGCTACATTCAAAACACATTGACCCTTGGCATAAATGCACAATGATTCACCCACTGGCCTATCTTGACTTATGTTGCACCAAAACGAATCCGGATATGGATAATGAAACAGGTACAAAAAAAATGGCAAAATCATTTAATTGCTAGAGAACTACGTTGCAGAGATACAAATCCGGATATGGGTACGGGTACGGAAAAAAGCAGGTCATACACGAATCCATGCTACATAGATCTTGACTATACAACAGCCAAAACAAGATCAAAGACTTACCACTGCTGTTGATGACATTGACAGAAATAAGCCAACAAAGACACCTTCTGATGTTTTAGCACCACATAACTGTAAGAACAAAAGTAGCTTCATCAAAAACTATATGAGCACTTGGGAGTTACAATGCCAAAACTTCTTTTCCCAGCCTAAAAAACACAGGAAATATTACTTAGAAACTATCAGGCCAATGACCTAGAATACAATTAGACCTTTCATACAGCTGCAAAGGTTGACAACTTAAAAATGTTAGGATTATATGAGACATACTGAAGCTGTTACTCCACAGAGGAACATGAACAGGAAAATTTGGGATACGCCACCAAGGATAGCTACATATCGAACCACGCGAAGCTGTGCAGTAATTATACACAAAACTTGTCAGAAACTTATTTACTTTACTTCTAAGCTTAAGGGAATGCGACAACATAAACATCAATTAGACCTTGGATGCTGAAAACTCTAGGCCCAATGCAAATAAGAGAAAAATTACACCAAATTGAGCCACTGTCTCAACCTGCAGCACCAGAACAAGGCATACAGTTAGTCATAAGAAACAGTTAGCACACAAATTTTATTACCCTATCCATCCAATAATGTTTTCCCACTTCCTAAATGTGGCTCATAAGATTGTCAATCGCATAATACAAAGTGAGGAAACATTGCTCCTCCCTACCATTCCCTCTTTCCCACAGGGTATAAAAGATAACATCTACACTAATGGCATATAAAAACTTGTAACATGAAACAGGTATTTATATGGTCATATTTAATGGTGTCATTAACTTATGGTAATATAAAAGAACACATAGGGGCCTTCTATCTTTTCTTCGATTGATTTTTTTTGCAAAATGGACTGTCAATTGCATACCTGCACCATCTCAGTTACAAAACTGAAGCCCCCTGGTCCGATAATAGATCCTGCCAGCAGATAGCCAGTGATTACCTGCAATGTTGCCAGTTCAACTTTTCACGTTAACTGAGATGGTTGGTACTATACAGTTACAAGTCAAAGCACAATCCTACAAACTACAGATGTTGCACAGAGGCTTCAGCAACTACGTTTTCTCCAGAGGTGGTATAAGTTTAATAAAATATAGTGGCATCAAGAATCATACCGGTTGTCCAGCACATGCAAATGCAATGCCACCGCAAGTTGCAGAGACAATGGCAACAACTAGCTCTTGTATCAATCTGCAAGAAATACATAAATAATTTAACTCAGATATTAAATGCATACTACCACCTAAATCTTTGATCAATTAACAGAGAAAAATAGGACCTAACCTTAGGTCTAACTGCAGCATTGGATACTTGGATTTCAGATTCGAAATAATGAAGACGTTATCCTGGCAAGAAACCATTCAAAAAGCTCAAACATAAGTATTTATGTCCCCTTGAATTACAGAGATGACAATGAAGTCAAGGCAAGATGATGCACTAAGGTAGCCGATAACACTTATCAGATGTACCTTTCTATCTATCAATGTAGGTGTATCCTCAGCTCCGTTCTCATTGTCTAGGTTGAAAACTTGATTAGAAAAAAAAGATCTGAAACATAAACACATCACATGAAAGAGTTTCAATTAAGACAATAAACAAGAATCTCATGGAAATATCATAAGCTATAGAATAAATAAAAAATAGGAGTTAGCAAATTCCAGAAACAGATAGTTGAAATACTCAACAAGTCAACATCAAAACACACAATTAAACCTACCCTCCCAAATTGAAAAACGGCAAAAGTTTCTCAAATATTAAACAAGGCAATCCTTTCAAGGATATCAAATGCTAATATAATCAAACCAGAACAAGATTCTTAGAGTAACCATTATTTCAGTTCTACCAAGCAGTAGTCCCACTTATTTCTTGATGCATCATCTAGAAGTATAAAATCATGCTTCAACTAGATTGTTTACCCACAAAATAAGCTACATACTTCTTTTCCTCCTTTGTTTCGTTTTTCTTTGTCTTCACTCTAGCAACGGTCTCCAAAACAGCCTGAAAAATACAGACATTTTCTTTAGAATACTTGGAAGAGAAAAACCATATAAGTTTTGCACAACTACATACAATAAACTAAAAGCTAGACGTGAGCATCCAATACAAGTAGGATCCACAACCAGCATATTGAATCATTATAAACAACCACTTCCCCCAACTCTCTCCCTCCTCTAGAACCTATTTCTTGTGAGCCAAGATGAGTAACTTAGATGAGCCACACTAAAAATCGCTTATTACTCAAACAGCCAACACATAACGGTATCAAAAGCCTTTAGGCTTCTGTAGAACACAGTACAAATGAACACTTCTTCTTTTATGGACATTAAGTTTACAAAGTTAAAAAAAAACGAAAACAATGTAGTACAAAAAATGGGAACAGAAACATAACAAGAAAAAGGCAAGAATCAAAAATTAAGGAAACATGAAAACATTTATGTTAAAAAAATTATTCTATAATATTTGTAAAGTTATATATATTTAAATATTCAAAAAAATATGCATTTATTAGCCTTCATAAAATTGCTGGTTTGTTCATTCAAAAATAAATAGAACTGCTGGTTTCTTCCCTCTTATGTACACTGCATTAATGCCAACAGAACTAGCATCATACACCAACAATCAGAGTCCCCAATGAACTTCTAGTTTCTTCCCTATCATGGACACTGCAATACTGCCAAAAGATCCAGCTATATTCACGAATCACCCTAGTCCTTGATCTATCTTTTGCCATCTTCAGGCACATCCTTGACCCTTCCAAGCAGAACCCCAAAACATGAAAAGAATAAGGGCCATAATACAGAATATAGAAAACCAAGGAGAAAGTCCATATACCCATAACACAGAATATGTTGCATTAAATATCAAATTTCTTCTTTATGTACATTCTCGGTTGGAAATACGAACCTACCAAAATACGAACCTTATACTTGGACCCTGCCCAAACAAATAAGAATCCTCTATGTTAATTTGCATTCAGTCACCAAATCACCTTGGAAAAGAACTCATAATGAGATTCACTTCCAGAAAGTTAAAAAAAGGCTTGAAACAAACTACAGTCCACAACATTACTATATCAAATGATCACCATCAGTCTTAACCCCATTTTGCATGCACAACGGACTTCTAAGAAGATAATATCACAATACCTTTGGTTTTCATCCTAAGACACCACTTTGTGGACTGAAGGACCACAAAATTACAAGGCTAATTTTAAAAATTAGATCAGTGTCAAACATATGATCAGTGTGAGCACCTCATCAAAAATATGGCGTACCTCAGCATGATAATTTGCAACAATCCTATATCAAGCCATAGAAGAATAATGGAAGTTGAAATACAAAAAAGCCAGATATGACCCAAGAGGAAAAACCTATGAAGCTGACACTCATAAATTAAGAGCTTACCAAGAAACAACTCTCCATAAGCAGTCAAGGTAAGTTCTGGATCCTTCATTAAATCACATCTAGCCTCACAATTTAAGATCTCATCAAATTTTGCTATAAACTACTATCCTAGTCAGATCCTTAAAAAACTTTTAGGAGATACAAGCTAAGTACTTTTGAATTTAGAATTATGATATTGGCAATCCAATTCAGCAAATTTTAGTGTTTTACTTCATACACTGTTCTGAAATATCATCAAAAAGTATTAAAGAAATACCCAAAGTAAAAGAGGAAAAGACTCAAAAAAAAAAAAAAAAAAAAGACTAAGAAATACAAGTGTTAACTGGGTAATTAACATTGTAACACAAGCTTAGTTGTGATTTTCCAAATTATGCACACTTGAAGATCACCTGAGAGTTTGTTCAAGGCTTCAAGATTTCAAAGTTTCCAATCTTTGCAATCTTTACTGACACTCTAACCAATGAAATAATTTGAAAAATCAATAATGATTGATAAGGCACAAGTGAGGTAGCATTATTTCCAGTCTTCATTCCAACAAAGTATCCCTGTCCAACCCTTCAAACCCAGATGCAAAACATGCATATCAATACACAACAGAGAGCAAACTTCGATCAACACCCTAATCTTCTCCCATCCCTCGTGAAGTTCCCAAGTCAAAAAAAAAAAAAAAAAAAAATCGCCTTATGTATAAGATTCCATTGACAATTCACAGTTGGCCAGAAGTTCAATTGTGAGTCCAAGAATTCATTGCCTACATTACTCCAATTGGAACACTCAAGTCAGACAAAGGGACTTGTCCAAGAGACTAAACCAGCAATTTTGTGACATTTCCCCACAACTGTGACCTAAAATAAAATGTCGAGTGCCTATACCCATACCATGTAAGGGTATCATTTTATCAAAAATCCAACAAGAGTGCTTGAGGTGGAATAAAGATTCTGAATAACATCGTCAATGGGGACAGATAAAGACCCTTTTAACATAAAAGGTATAAATGTTTGCCCAAAAACAGAACAGTAATGTAAAAATGACAGTTTCCATAGATACACAATCGAAAATAACCCCAAAACTCGGTCCTTGACACTGTCATCAACAAAAGCAAGCTACTTTCGAGTTACACATCATCAACATCAAAATCACTTTGCATGTTCCAACAAAAGATCCTTAAACACGCAAATCCAAACCATCAAAGTTCTGACTATTGAAACCGAAACCGGAACCGCATTACTACAAACCTGCTGTTCCGCAACACTATTGTTAAAACTCCCAGAATCAGCAGCTGCAAAAACAAAAAATCAGCAAACAAAATCAACTAACAAAAAATCAACAAACAAAATCAACTCATTCTTCTTCAAACCAAATCACACCGACAAAAAAAATGATCCAAACCAAACCCTAAGAAAACCCCTAAGTCTTCCAATTAACAACTCCAACCCAAAATCACATCGAAACACACAAAATCAGATCCAATCACAAAAATCCAAAACCCTAGAAATCAATCCGAAGATACCTTCGTTTTGATCATTCTCAGGAAACTCCTTCTCCAAGGCGCGATCAAACATGTCGGCGAAACTGTTAGTGGAATTCGCTTCAGTGAGATTCGCGATAGCATCGGCGGCATTGTTGAAGGAGTCGTTGGAGAAGTTGCGCGCGCACGAGATTGGCGTAATGTAGAAGATAAGATACAGAATGAGGAGTATTGCGAGGAGCGAAGACGACGAAGATGACGAAGTGCGTGGCTTCGCCATTGGTGTTTGTGCACAGCTTAGTGAGGAGGGTGTGCGCGTAATTCCGACGGATATCGCGAGAGTGTTGATTTTGTTGGAGACTATTTCATTGACATATGTAACGTAATGTAATGGAATGGAATTATTATGAATTTTATGTATACACAAAGCATATATTATATGCTTTACCTTTTGTTGCCTTTAAGCTAGGGGATTTTGGTTTTTACTGATATTTTAAGTGTTGTGAGGGAGCGGTTATGACGAGATTTATAATTAAGGTTGAATCTATCATTGATTGATAGTGTTTGAGTATTGGTGCTTGTTTCTTTAAATTTTGGTTGCTCATCCGGTTAATTATTATTGGGAAATGACATTTTATTTAGGATAAATTGAAATGAAAAAATACAACATTTGACCCATATTGTTAATAAAGATCAACCTTTATTTTATTTTTGAAAAATCTCACCTTTGCATGTGTTCTAATTCTAAGATAATTTTTATCGGCTACTTGTTGAATTGGTCACCCGACTTTATTTTTTCATCTTCCTCGCATACAATGGTTTGGTTTGATGCAATCATCCTTCAAACCTTCACTCCATATTTAACTCCATACTTATCATGTTTTACCTTTAATTCCTTCCAAGCTTAAATATTTCTCATGTTTTAACTTAAACCAAAGCACCTACTGTAATATTTTCCATGTCCTTAGTTCTTATCCTATAGTGTAATTTAGCACATTGTGAAGAAAATGTCCTAAACAAGTGTAACAAACTATATAATTAGGACTAATTATGGAGATAATAATATTTGGTTATTTTAGCTGATTATAGTGTTTTGCTAAAAACCAACTATAATATGTATATTAATTAGATTAGTATACTACTAACTTTAACTGAATCCTATGAGGTCACACATATAAGCAATTGATTAGATAAATCTAATATAATTATGTGAGAGTTATAAACTGAATTAATTAGGTTAATTAAGTCACTTTGAGTCAATTAGCACAATCTCATATATGTAAATGTTATATATATGTAAATAAGGTATGTATGTAAAGTATTATATATGTAAATGTTACATATGTAAAGTATTATATATGTACATGTTATATATGTAAATAATAATATATGTAAATGTTATATGTATGTAAATAATTATATATGTAAATATTGCATATATAAGTATATACATATAGGGTTGAAAAACCCTAACCCTAATTCACCTCTCATCGTGCCTCCTCTCACATTTTATTCAAACCCTAAAGAGTAATCAAGAATGGTTATGGATTTCGTACTAGCATACGTGGGAGTTCTAATCATTGCTTGTGGACCAATATTAGAGGAACGACGATTAACGTTCTAAATTTTCGAATATGTGCCCTTATTGCTTTGAGGAATTCACGCATCAAGGGTATGGAATTCTATACTTATAGTTCATACTATTATGTGCATGAGATCCTATTTTAGATGCTAAGAAATTGTTTCTTGTAATTTCGCTAATCGCATCTAAATCCTTACACATTATTAGAGCTTTCTTCTTATTCCATGAATATTATTTCCTGATGGAAGGAGAGTAACTCTTATTTTAACATCTAACACTGTTTTTTTTTATTAAAGGGAATCTAACACTAAGATTACTTGCATTAGTTTCTGACAAAATTTGCATTTTGTTTGTCAGAGAAAGCTAATACTGAAGTACGCCGACAAATATAGAGTAGGACTTTGCGAAGCCACGATCTGACATGGTGAAAGTTTAGCTCATATCTGACAAGCTATTTTTCTAAAGGTGTTGCTGAAATTTCCAATATACATGTCACTTGTCTTAGTCAACATTTGATAAGGATAGAACTAATTGTCCTACTATAAGAATTGCGTAGCAAAAGAAAAGTGAAGGAAGAGAGAAGAGAGAAGAGAGAGTGAGATAAGAAGAAGGAGAAGAAAGTTAAGGAAAAATTCATTCATACCCATCCAATACCTATTGCTTCGATAAAGTACTAACCCTATAACAGAATTATTCTAACAAACTTCACTTTTTTCTAACAACCTTTAAGGCTTACAGAGCAAGCTGTCTCTTTATTTACATTCATTTCCCTTCATAACATATATATATATATATATATATATATATATATATATATATATATATATATATATATATATATATATATATATATATATATATATTCTCCTATATCATTACTGCCCCCTTTTTATGACTTGTCCTCAAGTCTTAAGGCAAGAATCCAGGAAATTGTGCCACAAACTCATCTGTGTAGACCCACGTTGCTTCATGAGCTGGCTTGTTCACCCAATGCAACAGGAGCTGCTATTTGGTTGTTCCTTGTACCTGACTCACTCGCATGTCCAAGATAGCTGCTGGTAGTAGAATGGATGTGGATAAGGATTCAGTCTAGTCAAGAAGGTTAGCCACTGGTGGGAGTTGACCAACAAACTTCTTCCGCTGAGATACATGTACCACATTATGAATTTTAGCTGTAGTAGGGAGCTGTAACTTATAGGCCACCTTCCCTACTTTAGCAATGATCTCCTGGAAAGATCTTTGCATATAGTTCTACAACTTTAGCCACACCCATTCCCCTGTCTCAAATGTTCTCTCAGTTCTTCTTTTATCTGCTTGGACCTTCATCCTGTTTTGAGCTTGTCGTAAGTTCTACTTTAAGAGAGCCAACATCTTATCTCTTTTGCGCATGCTTCGATCCACCAGCTCCATATTAGGTTCCCTTGGCATATATGGTAGATGAATAGGGGGTGGTTGGCCATAAACAATTTCGTATGAAGTCATTCTTGTGACTGTATGATAATGCGTGTTGTACCACCACTCTGCTAATGGTAAATACTTACATCATTATCTTAGTGTGTTACTTGCCATAAACCTCAAATAGGTCTCCAAGCACCGGTTTACCACTTCAGTTTGCACATCCGTTTTTGGATGATATGTTGAAGATAGCTGAAACTCAGTCCCATGAAGAGAGAACAAGCCTTTCCAAAACTTACTCAAGAATACAGTGTCTCTATCACTCACAATGCTTCTAGGCCAGCCATGTAAGTTGAATACATGGTCCAAGTAGGATTGAGCTACTTCTACAGCAGTAAAAGGGTGTTTCAATGCCATGAAGTGACTATATTTGCTCAATATGTCCACTATGACAAAGATTACATTTTTTCCCATGGACGTAGGAAATCCAGTCACAAAATCCATCAAGATATCAATCCAAACCTGTTCAGGGATGGGCAAAGGTTGTAGTGGTTTAGCAGCTGCATCATACTTAGATGCTTGGCAAACTTGGCACTTTCGCACAAAATTACTAACATCTTTTGTTATCCCCTTCCAGTAGAATAGTCCCTTTATTCTTTGCAATTTTTGTTCTCTACCTGAGTGCCCTGCCTCAAGGGACGCATGCTACCAATTCATCAACTTTCTTATTAAGTTCTCATCTGGTCTAATTACAATTTTCCCCATTTTTCTCAACAGCCCATCATGTATGCTGAACCGTGTATTCTCATTTCTTCCTGCTTCCACATCTTGAAAGAGTACCTGGATGTTGTTGTCCATTGTATAACTAGCCTTAATAGCACTAGCCAGGTCAGAATCCACCACAGCCAATGCCATGAGCAGCAGCTAAGATCCTTGAATTCGAGATAATGCATCTACAACTACATTTTCTCTTCCTAACCTGTATTGGATTTCATAGTCAAAATCCATTAACTTAGACAGCCAAAATTGCTGGAAGGGTGTGGAGATTTTCTGTTGTAACAACCACTTGAGACTCTTTTGATCTGTTCTTACTACAAAGTGAGCTCCTATTAGGTATTGCTCCCATTTCTGTACTGCAAATACCATAGCTAGCAACTCTTTCTCATACACGGACAGTCTCTAACAATTTAGGGCCCAAAGACTTGCTTATAAAGGCAATTGGATGGTTGTCTTGCATCAAAATACCTCCTATCCCTGTATTAGAGGCATCTGTTTACACTATGTATTTCTTGGTGAAATCAGGTAGAGCCAGGACTGGTGCCTTAGTTAAAGCTATCTTCAATGCTTCAAATGTTGCTTGAGCTTATTTGGACCATACAAACGACCCTTTTCTAAGGAGATCGGTTAACGGTTTGCAGATCACAACATATCCTCTTACAAACCTCCTGTAGTATCCAGCTAACCCCAAAAACCCCATTAATTCCTTGACAATAGTAGGTACTGGCCATGTATTTACAACCTCCACCTTCTCAGGATTTGTCTCAACCCCTTGACTAGATATGAAGTGCCCTAAATACTCCACCCTTTTTGTTACAAAAGAACACTTACTAAGCTTTGCATACAAGGAGTTTTGTTGCATTAACGTAAAAGCCACAGTTAAATGTTGCCAATGCTCCTCAAGGCTTCTACTATACACTAAGATATCATCAAAAAAGACAAGTACGAACCTCCTCAGCACCGGTTTAAAAACCGCATTCATCCAACTCTGAAAAGTAGATGGTGCATTAGTCAAGCTAAATGGCATGACTAAAAACTCATAGTGACCCATATAAGTTTTAAATGCAGTTTTGAACACATCATTAGGATGTATTCTCAGTTGATGGTACCCACTGAACCAGCTAATTCATCAATGAGTTCTTCTAACACAGGTATAGGGAACTTATCTTTAATTGTTTTCTTGTTAAGATCCCTATAGTCTATGCAAAGATGCCATGTCCCATCCTTTTTCCCAACCAAGACTACTGGAGAAGCAAAAGGACTAGTGTTATCCCGTATAATTCCCCTATCAAGCATTTCCTGGATAAGCTGCTCAATTATATCTATGCAAAGATACCTATATGGTCTAATGTTAACTACTCCACTCCCTGGCTCCAAATAGATCATGTGGTCAACTTTCTCCCTGCTAGGAGGTAGTGCCGATGGCTCCTTAAAGACATCGTAAACTCAGATTTTAGCTTCCTCGACTCTTCTAATTCATCCTCCCCTTCAGATAACAACAATAAACTAGGAGGCCTAGAACAAATAGCTTCAGTGACTTGCATAAAGAAAATATGAGCTGCATTTTGTATCCATTTGGCCGATTGCTCTTTTTCACATACCCTCAGTCTCTTCTTTGTTGCTCCTTTCAACTCCACTGGATACCCATTAAAATGGAACCTCATGATCAACTGCCTAAAGTCCCAAGAAATAGACCTTAGGGTACTCAACCACTGTACTCCCAACACCATGTCACACCCCCCTAAAGGAATTAACATCAAGTCAGATACAAACACACAGCCACCCAACACCCATGAAAAATTCTTGCAAATTGAATCACACACCAAGTGATGCCATCTGCTACTGTCACTGCCTGGCCATCAATCGATTCCACCTTACATCCTAATTCCTTAGCTAAATTTTTGTCAAGAAAATTATGCGTACTTTCGGAATCCACTAGTATCTGCAATAACTTTCCTTGCATCACAACTTGAACTCTCATTGTATGAAAATTTTAACTACCAAACAACGCACTCAATGAAATGTAAGGTTCCTGCTCCACCACTACTCCAGTCTCCTCCAACAGAATTGCTACTGCTTTATTCTCTTCCAACCCTGGTATCTCAACTGTAAACAACTGGGGCTCCTTGAATTGACACTGATGATTCCTACTATAAGGTGAATCACAATAATATCATAGGCCCTTGGCTATTTTCTAAGCCCTTACATCAGTCGGTATATATTTGGGTTTTTGAAAAGGTTTTAGATTAGAGTTCACGTGTTGTGGTGGTTTATGAGGGCTTGGTAAAGGTAACAGGGGTGGCTTATTTGCATTTGGTGTATGTGGTAATTGCCATTATTTAATTAGGGATAGTATTTTTGGCATAATTGGGTTTGTTCAGGGCTATAGTTTGTTCTTGCAACCGAACATATTCGACTGCTGAAGACATGTTTTGAGGTTTAAAGGCCTTGAAAAAAGGTCTAAGTATCGTCTTAAGCCCCCCCCCCCCCCCCCCACCCACAAAGCTCTCCAATAGGTACTGTTCTGGCAGTCTATATCCCCCCTGTAACATGACTGCACGCAAATTCTCAAAATCATCTATATAATCATCAATACTCCCCACTTGCTCTAATTTTTTAAATTCCTCCACCACACTCATAGTATTTTCATCCCTAAACTACCCAGTCACATCAATCACAAAATTAATCCAGTCCACCACTATTCTGTTAGCTAAATAACTAGACACCCATACTTCTACCTTGTTTACCATATTAAGAGATGCCAAATCAACACGTTACTCATCAGGTATCTTACATAATGAAAAATACTTGTAACATTTTTTAATCCATAATCTAGTATTAGACCCATCAAACTTAGGAAATTCGAGTTTAGGGAAATACCCAAATCTTGGCTGGTTCCCACGATCCTCCGGTTTGGCATTCAACATGTTATCTCACATTGCTTGGACCATCTTCATTAGCTCCTCAATTTTCTGGGAAGAGTTAATGGATTGTACCTCAAGCTTCGCCTCTAATGTTGCCATTTGTTCCTCCATTTTTCCCACCCGATTAGACACCGTCGGTGCCATACTTGAGCGTGTGTCAAAGGCGGAGCAACGGTAGCTCTGATACCAATGATAAGGATATAACTAATTGTCCTATTGTAAGACTTGTGTAGCAAAGAAAAGTGAAGAAAGAGAGAAGAGAGAGTGAGATCAGAAGAAGAAGGAGAAGAGAGTTAAGGAAAAATTCATTCATACCCAGCCAATCCCTATTGCTTTGTTTAAGTACTGACCCTATAACAGAATTATTCTTACAAACTTCACTTTTTTCTAACAACCTCTAAGGCTTACAGAGCAAGCTGTCTCTTTATTTACATTCATTTCCCTTTATAATCGTATTTATATATATTCTCCTATATCAACATTGCTCTTGGATGCCCCTTGAACTTGGTTTACCTGTAGTCTTGACATCGTTCAAAACTTAATGGACCAAGTTTTTGTTTTCATTAGGAATTTTTGTTGAGGTATGGATATTAATCCTCGTGAAATAACGCTGCACTGATCTCCTTTTGCTCCTCAGTCATTCTCTTATGATTATAACGAATGATGCTCTATTTATCTGGAATGAGTAAAGGATGAATTTTAGTACATTCAAAGTGTCTTTCTACAGTTTATATAATCTATTTAAGCGTGTTTGTTATTCCCTTGCTTTCCCTGATCTTTTGGGTTGAATTTAGTTATTCTGTCTCATTACATGACTTTACTGAATTCATGGTCATCATCTCTTGACATCTTGATCGATCTTCTAAGAAAGGCGATCATTTATCCTTGGGACTTGGGTGGGTGTTTATGTTTGTTCACTCATGTAGTGGATATGAGGATATATTTTCTCCCCTAGTCTGTAACTCAGCGTAGGCTTAATGCAAATAATGAGAAGTGACGAGTAATGACAATGATAATTACAAACAGAAATGTATAAGGTCACCGACAGTATAGAGATTAAGATGAAACAAGAACAAATATATACATACCCATTTCTATCAATATCGAACATCTTGAAGGCCACAGAGAAACTTAGTTTTAAACATTTAAAGAAAAAACCCCAGCTCATCATTGTCACCTACTGCCTAATTGGTCGGTCATTTTTTTATTAATACCTTTAAAATACAAAACATGTAAAGGTGGGATTTTTCAGAAATAAAATGAAGATTAACCTTTATGGACAATACGGGTCAAAAGTTATATTTATCATTTCAATTTTTCCTTTTATTTATTAAGGTTATATTTATCGAGATCTAACTAATGGTTAGGTTATATTTTTTCTAATCTTATGGTAGTATTTTGGTTGTGGTTAGTGTTATAAATTAAAATACCAATTTATTTTATATACCAAAAAAAGTGTAGCGCACAATCTAAAGTTTATATATGAATAAAAACAAACTAGATAACATAAGACTAAATGTAACAAGAAAGACAAATCAGATAAACCTACACGAGTCAAATCATATTCATAAGCATCCTTGTCACTAAACGTGGTACAAGGTGGAGCTTATGTCTAATAGGATACTCAATTACACATAACAAGCGCATACAACCAATTGGTAACCTACTACATTACTGCTTGCTTTTGGGATATGCTATATCTTTAGCAACCAATTTTAGGTAGTCAACTGCTAGGTTGATGCTCTCAAATATCAAAGTAGAGTCCAAGCCAATGTGAATCACAGACTTCACAGTCGTAGTCGAATGTTGGTGCTCTTAAACCCTACTTTCTTTTTCTTGTTGAAGGTAACACCCTCATGTACTAATTGACCCAATTTAATTCTAAGTAGGAGCGGGCTAGGTAGCTCCTCTTTAACCTGCTAAGGAAGTAGGGTTGGAGTAAGGGGTCGTTCACTACTAGGGTTTCTTTGTCTTGAGGTTTACAAGTTTGTGTCTCTTGAAGTTTTGATTAGTGTGTTCTTTTTTAATAAGTTGGCAGGTTTTTTGCAGGTTTGTGTCTCTTTGTTTGCCTATTCGGTTTAGTTCTTTATCCCTTAAATCAATGTGGGCTCTTTTCTAATTAATTTAGTTGCTTTCTTACTTTGAATTATGGTCAATTTTGATGCTTTGAAGGGGGATTTTATGCTTTTTCCATTTTAAAGAGAATGATATCTCTTTTGAAAGTTTGGGCCAATATAGTTAGTAGGTTGGTTAATCATATCCTTTGGGGATTTTTTAGTATGCTAGTATGTGCAAAGAAGAGTTTAATACCTTTTTTACAATTAAGGGATTCTTGATTTGGCTATTGAAAAACATACTTTAGCCATCAAAATCTTGTCCTTTGCCTTTATTAGTAACCTAAAGGAAAGCTCAATTTTTCTGGGATTAGCTAGCGCAAGCAACCTTAATCTGGTTGTATGTTTTCTCATATGTAAGAATTTTCTTAGAGTTGGTAATTTATGTTTGATGGTTTTGTTGAAAGGTACTTCGACTGTAAAGGCTTATTATAAGAGAGAAATGGCAATAATTGAGTTAAATAAATATGATTTAGCTTTTATTAATCTTGCCTAAGCCCTTCAAATTAGTTCGAATAATAGATAGTTCTAACAAAGTTTAAGGAGGTGATATCTTCTTTGGGGTGGTCACCTAGAATTTGTTGTGTAGGCCTTGGTAGTAGTAGGAAAAGATAAGGAGTTTCATATATTTTTTAAGTGTAGAGAGGATAGAGAGGACTGAACAAAAAGAGTACCTTATCATGAATAGGACAAGGAGGGAAAAAAGAGAAAGGGAGAAGATCATGGACTTTCAGTTTTGATAGAAAAGAAGAAGCCAACAAAGAAGGAGAAAGAGAAAACACTTCTTTGTAAGGAGGCAGAAAAAAGGAGAAAAAAAGGTGAAGTAGCATCACAGGGTGCTTTCGTGTGGCACAAGTGAAGAAGAATAAGGTTGATAACTCTTTGGATGTGGAGGGCAAAGTAATAGATTGAGGGTTTGCATTGAAAGAAAATAGTTCAACTCTAAAATCCACTTCGAATAAAAAATCAAATCTTTCAGGATCCACATTGCGGTTTTTAAATCGCAAGAGATATGATTCTTTTTTGTGTATTGCTCCCTCAATGTATGGAATGATTGCCTCGGGAAGAATACTAAATTCTATTGTTCATTCTAGAAGAATTTGATGAACATTCGAGTTTTAGGTCAATCAAACTCGAATAATTTTCCTAAAACTTAGGAAATATATACTCTAATGGAGCTTAGTCACACCATGTGGAGATAACAAGGTGTGCAGTATACTCCTCGTGGTTTATCTACTGCTATTAAGAACATGAATTTATTTATGAAACACTTTGACTTTGTATGCATGTACGGATCATTTACAGTGGGTGCTAGGTAAAATGTTTGAGTGGGTTTGGACATGAAGAACCGTTTCTCATCCACATGTATGGTGTTGCACATATCTTCTAATGTTGGTGTCGTGTTCACATCAGCCAAAATGTGACATACACCATTACACTCTTTGTATTTTATTAGTTGGCATTAATGTTGGCTTCATTTCATTGCTATATCACTTGATGAAATCCTTCATTACAATCTGTGCACAAAGCTCTTACTATGTTTAGTGATCTTGCTAACAATTTGATATTGGTCTTATTCTTGAGTGGGACTGACATAAAATCCTCTGTATCGAGTTTTATACCTTTCCTACCAACCCATTCTTTTC
Organism: Dysphania ambrosioides; assembly: GCA_026401315.1. Lineage (NCBI taxonomy): Eukaryota > Viridiplantae > Streptophyta > Magnoliopsida > Caryophyllales > Amaranthaceae > Dysphania > Dysphania ambrosioides. The sequence goes on from CM048667.1 coordinate 7,426,813, forward strand.
TTCTTGGATAGCTTTATATTTTGTCGGTTTATCATCTAAACTTCACCCTTGTCTATAATCGTTGTATAGTCTAACGACTACAACCCCATCGAGTTGTTAGCTGTAAAATGTAACATGTTGTAGCTTAAATTATTTGTTTTTTTAGTATATGTGCTATGCATGATAGCCACTCCTCGTCCCTAAAATCACTCATTTTGCTCTAGACCCTGCATTTTGATGTTGTGGGTGTGGCTGTATAGATTCTTGTTGTGATGAGTTGTATGGATGTTCATAACCAGTCTCAATATGCTGGTTTTGAGTTGTGTGAATACTCTGTGATGTTCAACTTCTAATGTGGTTTTGAATTTCCTCTACTGTCTTTGTTGGTGATATTTATTGGTTGCCATTAATGAGAAAAAGCTGACCTTAAACTATTGGTTTTGAGTGTCCTATGTTTATGTGGTGATGTTGACTGATTGCCATTAATGAGAAAACACTTCATGAATTTCCAATTGTGATATCAAGTGTTAGTGATGGGAGACCACATTGTTGGGTGTGATGCATGTCTGTTGCTAGCTGCATTGACTGGTTGACATTAATAAAAATATTTCCAATGGACAGGTCTAAAGATACTATAGATGATAATGCGATTATGAGAGATTGAGGTTCACATCTACTCGTGTTGTACTTGTATTTGTTGTTATTTTTACTATTGATTCTATAATTGAGATTGTTGTAAAGTTGGAGATTCTTTGGGTTTGTATTTATGGAGAATATTCTCTCTCCTAGAAGACCCTTATAAAGGATGTCTTTTATTGTTAAAATTGTGTGGTTAATTTGATCACCTGTAAAATTTTAAAATTTTGACCTAATTTTAAAAAACTAAAAAGTTTGGTGGAAATCAAATTTTACCAAAATTTCCCACTTTCCATGTGAGCATTTGAAGTATTAGGGACAAAACCTCACTTCCTCTCTCTAATTAATTTATTCTTACTTTCTTAATTGTTGCCTAATACAGCCCTACTTGCTCCATCTTTTGTAATTTGTTCATAAAAAGGCGTCTTTTGTATTTAGGGCATTGTTTGGGGGACAAAGGGAGTAGTTATTAAGATAGAGATCAAAAAGGGAATAATCAATAAAGAAAAGATGACTAATCAATGCTTATCATTACAACTTACAGAGAGATGAATCATGAATATTGGGCCCTTGCCCTTATAAAGTGGTGCGGCTTGTTTTGGTGAGTTAAAGGAGCTCCAAACCAATAGACATAATGTTGCATTGCAAGACAATAAGAGGCCTTGACTAGTAATCAAATAAATATTGGGCCCTATGTTGAGTCCCACTTTAGGTGCTTGAAAGTTGGGCCTAAACTTGTCAACCAAGAAAGCTAAATGTGGAAGCAATGTCATGGTCAAACACATTGGTTAAAAAGTTATAAAGAGAAAAACTAGGAATCTATTAACTTAGTAGAAAAGATTCACGAAACTAGAAGCATGCTTAATATAAAACTCTTTTAGATATTTTTATAATCCTTTAAGTATAATTGAACATTTAGAACAGATTTATATTAAAAACGTTTTTCCAAAATATAGTTAAACTTGAGCATAAAACCATTTAAGCACACCAAAGGAACTTTTATTCACATTAATTAAACATCATTACGTACTTGTTTCAATTAACAAAAGACTTAGACACTTACATAAATACTAAGTAAACCCCTACTTAGTCTTTATGCTTCCCATGGATTGAAGCTTCCTCTCAGAGGCTTCATTTTGAATTCCTACTCTGAAACTCAAACGTATCCTACTCTAGAACTCGGACATGATATCTATTGGAATTTAGCCTTAAGGTTACACATATGGCTCAAATATGAACTTGTTTACTTCTTGTGTGACTTTATATATTTAGGTATGCTTGATGTCTTCTTGACTTGGTATGATGACCCTAAAAACTCCCTTGCTTTCATTCCAGAGTTTACTTTCATAGCTTTTACAATATTTAGACAAATGAGTATTAAATGTGTTTGCATTGTCATCAACAAAATACAAAGTGAAATAATAAGACTGTTACACGATGGCCCCACATGGCATCCTAGTCGCTCAATGGTAGACTTTTTGACAACAAATTCTTAGGCCTACTCTTCATATTCTGATTATGGGTGAGTAATCTTTGGCCTGATAGACTCCCTACTTCGATTGTAGGTTTCACCATACCCAGTAAGTATTGAGGACTTAAGAAAATGATGAGGATGCTTCTTTTTCTGTATGCTTATGTCCCACATGGACTCTTGCCAATTTGAATCCGAACAGGTGCATGAGAGTATTCCTTGTAGCTGCCTTTCTTGTTGACAGACTTGCCTGAAAGCCTTTTCTTTGTGTTTGGTGGTGATCACCTCGTGAGCATGACTATGCCCTACTGGTGAATGTGCTCGTGCAGACCTAATCTCCTCTAATTCTGCCATTCCCCAGGCAATTGCCAAGATTTCTTTTTTCTTCAATAAGCTAAAGTTATTGCATCAATCTCAAGCGTTAGCTCAACTAAATCAGCTTTATGGGGGCCTCTTGCTAGGTCCTAACCCGTCTCTCTATCCACGAGGGATAGAGTGACCTTAGGCCTCATTTTGGCATCTGGCTTGACAAATTGAGGAGTTGAACCTTAGGCCATAACAATGAAAAATCTTCAAAAAAGACAAGTGAAACTAGCTTCAGGGGTGGTGGTACAAGGAAATCTACTCCGATGCTTAAGTTAGTGATTAATCTTAGGATCAAGGCTTGCCTCAAAGTCTGTGTTTAGTGGATGTATCTCAATAACTGCGTTAGAGAGAATGTTTGTGTTTGTGAGTAAAGTAGTGAATGCCTTTGTCTCTAGCTCATAAAAGCATAGCTATAGGTTTAAAGAAGCCTCGATGTTGGTTTTGGGCTTAAGGTGCCATTTGCAGTCTATCTAGCATATCAACCAATGGACTTGGGCAATAGCTCTATTAGTGTGCTAAAGGTCCGGTCTATGTGTTTGGATCAAGTATAAGGTCTGCTTACCATAATTTGTCTATAGGCCCAAAATGAGTCATAGCTCATGGTTTGGGTCAACCTATACAGCTTAGATATTTGGTTACGGAATGATGATTACAAATTCATAGAAAATAAACTAGACATCAAATGTATTAGTAAAAATGTGATTTAGAGAAAAGGATAAATGTTTGTTTTAAAGTTGCAAAAAAATCAAACACTATATCTAGTGGTTGCATTCCTACCCAGGATAATCTTAAATTTCTTATTTGCATTGCCTAAAGTGCCCGTCCTCTAAACCTGATGCGTTACATAACTCTATCTCAAGAGAGTAGAGCATCACAGAGAAGTTGTGACGAAATTACCAACACAAAATCTTGGAGATAAGAAAACGAAGAACATTTTATTGACGGTTTGAACGATACTTGATAAAGATGACTTTGACGACATTTAGACCTATGGTAATAATTAAATGTAGAGTTTGTAGAAATAAGCTAATTACTGGACTTCTTATATATTGAATAGGAGGGTAAATATGTATCCTTGGAGAGGGGTGGAGACTATTGGATAGGACAAGGATATTGTAACTACGTGAGGGGGCAAGGAACATAACTTCTGGGTTCACCAAGGCATATTAAATTATTAATGTCCTTTCATTGTCAATAACAAGCTCTGTCAACCTTCAGATTCCCATCACTGATAATTCAAACTATATGTGGGCTCTCATTCCATCAGAGGCCAGAGGGTGAGGACTAAGGAGCTCTAGAGAGTTTATCCAACTGGCCGCATAGAGGGTCTATTGTAACCAACAGACAGTACATATTGCATAAGATATAAGAACTGAAGTAAAATAAACACAACTCCAAAGAGCCAACCTGTAATGCAGTCTCCAGATCTGTTGGTGAACAATCAGCAGAAAAAGATCACATACATGGTCCAAGCTTCGTTCCAAACAGATGGTTCGAACCTGTCGGTAAACCATTTTTACCAGCTAACATGTCCATCTGCACATATGGTTTATGGACAAATTTACCATGTTCACCAGCAATGGTTGTAAGCCATGGAACATGAAACATAATCAGTTTCTGAGAGTTCTGACAGACCTCCATATGAGTATCTACATATAAGAACCTGCTCAGATATGAGCTTGATGAGAAGGAAAATATATTATAGCACATTATATCAAGCCAAAGAGACAAACTATATTCAAAACTCAATAATTTGGAGTACCATGACCAATAGGTAATAAGAAGGCAGTAAAGGGGTGCAATTAATTGAAAGACCAGCAATCTTTTGATCAAAGCACAACATGCACAATCTTCGGAATATTAACCTGATAAATGTGATATAGCCACCATTGCATCTACGCAAATATGAATGTTGTTAAAGACATTAATTTTATTTTAACCTACAGATGGAGACAGACTCATTTTGACGGGATTCTGGAAATACATCTACTAGACAACTAGTACGCTACACCTACAGATGGTGTGGGGGATGATTTTGACACTCATTTTCATTTTATCTTGTTTGGTTTATAAAGAGGTGTAAAAGTGGTCAGTGATTTATATCTGAAAGCACATCACTTTATGTAGATAACTTGGTCCCACCTCCATCCAATGAGTATGACATGTAAAATAAAACTGGGTCAACGCATTTAACCTATAAGAGGTATTGGTTCAAGCAGTTCAATAGACAAACAGAAGCATGTAAAGGCTAAGATTTCTGTAGGACTGCATCATGCTCTCCACTTTCATTATATGGGATACATTGTCATCAAACAAACAATCTTGGCTATCATAAAGATAAAAAATTAAAAAAAAAATCTTGAAACTTGAAAACTATGCAAGTACAAACTAACTCTTTAGTTTAGTACTGATGAAAGCTAGCTTCCTCTGTCAAAAGTACAGTACTATTTTTCCTGTGGACTAGTGACTAGTTCTAGCAAAGCATTAAGGTTCTCACTTGAGCTTCCACCTTGTTTAGTACTTTCTTCAGCCAACCCTCTAAGCACTTCCACATTCTTCCTCATTTCCTTCCCTTCATTGCTTGACAGCACTTGATGCAAGGCCTTGATCGTTCCATTCTTGGTAAATACTCCACCTTCGAGTCCAACTCCAACTTTATATTCACACTCAACAAGCCGCTGATTCATCATCTGATCCCCAAGCATTGGCCTACAAATCAGAGGCATCCCATTCAAAATACTTTCTAAGACTGAGTTCCAACCACAATGTGTTACAAACCCTCCTATGGTAGGGTGTCCTAAAACCTTCATTTGGGGAGCCCATGGCACGATCTTCCCAAAAGCCTCATCTTCTGTGGCACGGTCTATAAACCAAGAAGGTAAGTACTTCTTATTTGAATCGTCCAAGGACCATAAGAAGGGGAATCCACTACCATCTAGAGCTTCTGCAAGAGCTACAATCTCATGTGGTGGTGGTGCCGCAACTGTCCCAAAACTGATATACACAACAGATCTTTCACTGTGTTTGTCAAGCCACGGAAGACAGCTATACTCGTCAGAAACTACTTGAGGTGGGAATATCAGAGGAAAAGGTCCAAGGCAGAGCAATCTCAGTTTAGATTTGAGGTCATTGGTAACAGTGGGTGATAGTTTCTCAAAAGAGTTTACAACAACAGCGGTGGCTTTAGGCAACATCAATCCCATTTGGTCCACCATTTGGCTGATTGATGAGACCCTTCCATCGACAGTTCCCATAGGTAGGTCTCTAATGCGTATACATGAAAATCCAGGGATATACTGAACTAGTTCATCTTTTCGGCCTTCAAATCGTGCTGAAAGGTTCCAAACAGGCAATAACAGAACAAGTATTATAACTCATTATCAATGTTACTGGATTAATTAGCGAAACACATAGAAGTGTGAACATTGGAGATGTAACTTTGGACCGAAAACACAAACCAAGTTAACATAATAAACCATATGGTAATATAAATCACTAAACCACTGGCAGAATAATCCTATTTGTATTAATTAGCCTCATTAAATACATACAAAGTATTATTCAGTAAGGATAAGCAGAAAACGTGCAAATCACATTAAGTCCATGATGACCATTTCAGCGTAAATATAGAATATAGTTAGTTCTATATCACATGTAAACCATGACCATCTTTCAAGCAAATTTATCATCACTAGACTTCAGTTCCATGGGTGAAAACCATATTTATATTGTTTTGAATTCTTAAAGAAATAAGCCTAACCCCTGTTTGGTTCCCTTTATTTGTAACCATGCATAAACTTATTGCAGTCGCGACTTGCGAGCCAAGGCAAACGAAGTATCATCTCAAATCTATTAATTCCCCTCCAATTAAGTAATACTCCAAATGAATGTACGAACTATTCATCACATATACAGAATAACTTAGGCTCAAATGAATTTTACATGTTATGTATTGCAAATTGCATCGTTTAGAGCAAAAATTAACCCCTGACGCAAATGTTGTTGCTTGTGTTACAACTGTTAATTTTAATGGTTGGGATTTGGAGACGGCATCAAATTTAAGCTCCATATGTCACACGTAAAAAACAGAAACAACAATATTATTACATCGACCTTTTTATTCTCGTAATTGATTAGACCCTTTTATAAAGTAACCGATTAACCCATTTGAATAGACCTACATATAATGATCAGGCCCGAGGCATAGCCTAATTCCAAATCATGTAAGGACCAGGTCTAGGCATCGCCCATTACAATATACTAGTTCTATAGTAAAAATCTAGTCACATACTTGATCTACCGTTTCTTAATTCTTATAACATTTAATTTTTTCATATTTTAAAACTAATAAAGAAAATTATAAGTCATTAATTCAATTATTAATTATATATATACTAAGTAGAAGTTAAAATTAAAAAATACGGAACTAACTTTAGTTACTTAAGAAGGATGGTACACTATGACTATCAATATTGGAAGGACAGAGTACACGTATTTACCTTGATCGAGAACGCCAAATTTGGTGCGGAGAACTTGGGTATGATAATGAAGAGAAAGACTAACGACACTGGCAGTCCAAACAGGGATCCAAGGCAAACCATTCTCCTCAGCAATCTCACCACAAAACCAAAGAAAAGCATCAGAAACCACACAGCAAATCTTCACACCAACTTCCCCCTCCACCTCCTCCATTCGCTGTCGAAAATCCGCAGGAGCAGACCCAATGAAACTGTCTACAGTGACAACGGGGTTCCCCCCCTCCTTGTTGGATTGCTTCAGGCTGCATGGGACAATGTTAGGAGCAACCTCGTTCTTGAACAAGGCGGAGTTGGATTTTTCTGTGTTGATGAATGAGAAGTGGGTGTCGGGTGAAGCAGATGATAGGCATTTTACGAGGTGTATGAGCGGGGCTGCATGGGTTCCAAAGGGGAATGCACAAACTGCGACATGGCGGCGAGGATGTTCCATAGAAGAAGCTTTTGTAGGATGGGTAGGTTAGTGGTTGTGGTGTTCCATAGAAAAGTATGTATACACCTTAAATCTTGGGCAATGTGCCAAAGTGATTGCTTAACCCACGGCCACGGGATACTCAAATGAGGGGCGTGGCGTTGTGGTAGCCAAGTACACTAGTAGGTGGCAGGTGGCAGGTGGCAGGTGGTTTATTTGGTAAGAGGTATATGCCGTAAATCACACTTTTCATTAATTGAGTAATGAACTATGACTTGTACGGCTTATGACCTTAAGTTGTACATGTTCAAATAAGAAAAGGATGAATTCATGAATTACACTTAGTCCCTTTGGAAAAAAATAATTGCGTGGAAAATAGACTACCTTCCATCATAAATCTAATTTTACACTTAGCTTCTCATTTTATAAATTAATCCCTCTGTCTCTTTTAATTGTTACATGTGACTTTTTACGGTCTCCTAAGCACAACTTTAAACTTTTTTTTTTCTCTAAATTTATAACAAAAAGAATTATTTGTTATAACACAATTAAAATTCATGATCAAAGTTTATACAGTTTAACTCCCAAAATTAAAATATAGCAAGTAAAAAAAAGACAAAGGGAGTAATAAAGATGAAATTTGTTTTCTCTTTAATCACAAATTCCATTTCTTAATACTTAACTTCTAATAACCTCAAATCATCCACAATCTATCCCAAAGATCTTTCCCCCCTATACAGATAAATTCATGACAAACACGAAACACAGTTGATATTGAAAAAGTGCAAAGTGGATGAATACACTTAGTCCCTCTCAAAAAAAAAAAAAACCCACACACACACAAGTTCAGAGAATACATTTTCACTTAGTTACAAATGTCATGAATTAACAAACACAACAAAATCAGAAAATAACAACTGCTGCATCTAACCAGTAGCCAGCATAAAAGCATAGGCAAAAACTTGCCACCCTGGGTATTTTCCTGTGAGTGGGGGACTGGGTAGGGGTGAGTTTTTCTATTGGGAGTCGATGGTTCCCTAGTCTTAACAAATTTTTTTTGGAGGGTGTTTTCCATTGGGAAGGAGAAGGAGAAGGAGAATGAGAATAGAAAGTATGTGTGTGTGCCCGGGGGGTGGGCAAATGGAAATGAGTGGTAAGATTTGAAAAACATTTAGGTCAAAATCCATGGCCCAAAAGGTAAGTTCCAAACTTCCAATAGAAAGGAAAATGAACTACTGACCTGGCCCAAGTACCTATGTCTAGCATAAACCAAGGTGGATTAATGCCCTATCACAAACCCACTCCATACCCTCTAGGCAGCCAGGATCAACCCTAAGACTGTAGTCCAAGGTGGGAGTATTCGGTATTCAAGCTATAATTGTCTTCATGACATTGTATAGATGAAAACCTTAAATAACATGATTCAGATATTAATGTTTGATCTAAAACAAAATAGAACAGTTCCATAGGGTAGTGAACAGCCACAACTAAAGTGTATATTAAGCTATTGTTGACAACAAAACAAATTTCAAGTTCTATCCCACACATATAAGATAACACATCATATTCATCAGATAAAGCGTAATATACAGACATGAAACTTGTGGTAAGACTGGTGAACAACACATCCCACAGTCCTTTCTTTTTGGCTGTGCAGTCTTGTTCCCTGGCATGCTCTGATTAGCAGCATAACAGAGCGACCAGTAAATCACGAGCAACAGTTGGACTTCTGACCCACAGGCTGCCCGTGGATTGGTACTGTTGTGGGTCTGGTAGAATTTGATGCTGGTTGGCTTGCCACTCTACATACAGGAAAGATGAAAACATTTTATGATATTTCCCAGCTGAAATGGGTAACATACTATTTCATAAGGGAGTAAAAGACAGTTGTGTGGAAATCAATGTCCTAAGAGCGATGTAGAATATAAAATGTGGGATCAGTCCATTTTACAAGATGCAATGTCTGAATTTTCTGTTTAGTATATATCCAAGGCATATTCATGGCCATACATCATCATTTTTGGTCAAAAAACAACTTATAAACATCACATGACCTGGTACATAAGATAAAAGTGTTAAAAAATGATGATGAATATGATTTCTATTTCATAGGGTGGAGAAGGGATTTTTGGTTTTTCAAAGATGTGATAAGACAGAAAACTACACCTTTTCTTGATCTCTCCTGCCATAGTCATGAATGCTTGCTCTACATTTGTTGAATTCTTAGCACTTGTTTCCAAAAATGGGATTCCAATCTCATCCGCAAATGCCTTCAGAAGAAAAAACCCATGTAAGAAGCAGATATGATTATCAAGTACTTTATCATCAAATAAAATAAGGTAAGAAAATAAGATCATCATCATATATTCTACTCTCACACCCATAGATCAACAAACCTCAAATTTCTTAGTCCCATTTTTAAGGAAGATTTCTATCTTGGATATGATTTTCCTATATTTTTACTCTTTATTTCTCAGACCCATAAATGAATAAAGGAAATGATCCCAGTTTAAAAATAAACAAATAAATTCCCCTCCACCAATCAAATAAACTTCCGCTTGAGATCCAGGTGACAAAATTCACAAACTATGAACCCACAATTGAATAACAAAATATATTGTACAAGAAGAACAAGTTCCTAGTCATAGGTTCTAGCAATAACATGGCCAATATCACACATCAGCATATAGCATTATTGCTCAAAGGCTCACTTTGTTCATATTTGCTTTAATGGTTTTGAATTTCGGCACTTGACCCCCAAGATGATCAAGACACTCTACACTAGAATAAACTTTTATCATTCAGTGGAAAAAGATGGCAACTGGATATAAAGGTCAGCAGCAAAAGATGGGATTTTGTTCTCGACAAGCAGACACTCCCTCCAGTAACAGGAAATCGAACAATGATATTCTCTCAAAAATTACTTCCAGCGAACAAAGAGAACTAACTAATTACAATGGGTCAATCAATATCTCAGTAGGCTTGTCCAACAAAGAATGCCTAAATGATAAACTCAAAGAGCGAATACAGAATAGCAATACCTTTGCAGTTTCATATGAGACCACCTTGTTGGAAGTCAAGTCACTTTTGTTTCCAACCAAGATTTTAACAACATTGTCACTTGCATAACGGTCAATTTCATTCAACCATTGCTTGACATTTTCGAAGCTTTGTTGATCTGTTACATCATATACAATCTACAATACACGTGAAAACACAAACATGAATATGTAGTCATGATTCTAAGATGTGAATGCAAGGAAGATATATAAGCTTACAATAATTCCATGTGCACCACGGTAGTAACTACTTGTAATAGTCCTAAAACGTTCTTGTCCTGCAGTATCCCACTATAATGAACAACAGTGACGTCAAAATCTGGTTTTACCAAGATAAAAACTCACACAGCAACTGCAAAAATCAAAAGACTTACAATTTGAAGCTTAATGGTTTTCCCATCCTGCTCAACTGTACGGATTTTCTGCAGAAAGAAACATTATTTCAGGAAAACTTACCAATAAAGCAACATCCTCATTCGTTGATTTTTAGCTATGATAAAGTAAAATTCTGACAATGGGAAACATTTAAATAAATAAAAAAATAGGATAACAGTAATAACTAAGAAGATTCATATTAGGATGTAGACACAATGACTGAACAAAGTACATTTCTTTTTCAGCAATACAATTTTTCTTTTGCAAAGCAATGTATAGTTTCTAGAGCATTATATTCATAAGCCAAACTAAACGAGCATGGAAATAGATAAGGAGGATCTTGTCACACCTAAAAAGAGTAAATATACAAAAGGGTAAGAAATGGGGAGAAGGGAAAGAGATGAAATTCAGAAAGGTACATCTTTGACTAATCAATTATTCCGTCACTAATCAGAAAATCATCACCTCTCCTTCATACATAGCACAATTCAATACACAAATGCAACACTAGAGCAGCAAATATGATACACAGTATCATACATCTCTATAACTAGTAGCCTACAGGTAAATCAGCAATTGGACATTATGATAGCACAGTAAGGGTCAACTCAAAGCCCTCAACTTTCTATTCCAACAAATAATGCCTCAATTTCCAGATTCCATATTTTGAAATGAACTCAAAAACCTTGAAAAATAAGTAGATAATTTTCTTGTATCAAGTGATAATTACAGTTCAGGATTGTCAAAAGAAAGAGAAGATAAGGTTCTTTAATAAACATAGTTTCAATCATTCAATGAGAGAAAAATGCCATCCGTTTCTAGTTCCCAAGTCAGACTCGAATCCTATATATGTGCTGGTCAAGTCGTGTTGACAAGCTACACAAGACCCAAATGGTCAGTCTGAAGAGCACAAATTTTATTTCTTTTAGGTGGGGAAGTGGTTGTGGGAGGTGTTCATAAGCATATCCAAATAAGATATATACTCACAAAATCAACACCAATCGTGCTAATGTAGCTCTCAACATATGAATCATCCTGCATAAAAGAAGCTCCAGAATATCAGAGATCACTCCATATCTGAATAAAGTAAGGAGCAGAATTTGTCCCATTCTCGCTAACAAAACCAAACATTTTACCGCGAATCTCAACAGAAGACATGACTTTCCGACGCCGGAATCTCCAATAAGCAAAAGCTTAAAAAGGTAATCACTGCACCATAAACAAAGTCCAGCATCATTATTATTACCCCATCAATCAAATAATCCAATCCACGAGGGGCACACACGACATCACCTCGAATGAACATCGAAATCGACCCACCATGAGATCAATAGTCTCCAAATGACTACCTTCTCACCAATCAATCGACATACATTACAATTATGCACAACATCAACAAACCTAAACCAAACCTAACAACATGATCATCGATAACAGAATCCACTATGAAATAATCAATCAAAGTACTGAAGCTTAAACATTACCACTAAATAAACCCCAAATTTGCTTAAAAACTTTAACTTCAAACAATTTGAGCACAACAAGTAAGCAAAACGGTAAACCCTAACCCTAATTCATAGCAAATCAAAACCAGAATCAGATGAATTGCGAGGACATACTATTCTTGATTCATAATTGCAAGTAGCCAAGGATGATCCAAACCCTAGATTTGACCGTTAACCTAGCAATTGGGGTTGAACTTGACTGGATCAATTAGAGCACGACCGAATGGATAGATTGGAGGAATCTTCGATTGCACAATTGCAAAAATTGGGCATGAAAGTGGGACCGACGATTCGAAAAATCTAGAGTGTGGGTGAGCTGCGTTTATAGGAGAAAACGTGTGAGGGGTGCGAATGAACTGCTGTGCACGGCTTCTTTTTCCCTTGCCAGGTGTATAAGCAATTGAGCATTTCTCATTGTATTTAAGTTGTAAACTAATTCCTCTTTGTCAAAGATTACTCCTTTATTACAATTCGAAAAGTTTAACTATAAATTCTTATTATAAGAAATAATATATTTAATATAATTTTATTGAATGTATTTCACAATAAATTTTTAAAATATCAAGTTTTTATATTTTTTTGCCTTATATATTCAGAGATAAAAATGTTTAATATCGTGTCTTGGAAATAGCGTAAAGTCAAATACAACAACTTTTGGGCGACAGAGGAAGTAGTATGTGTCTGTACTAATGTACGGGTTTTTTATTTTGTCAAAAATATCATATTATAAGTGACTATAATACTTATAAATTAATATTATCCTCATATCGTTATCGTTATCGTTATCTTTATCTTCTATTTCACATTTTTTATCCTATTGGTTTTTAGTTTTATTATGAGGTGATTTTTATACAATATAGGGCAACTTTTGCTTTATTGAAAGGGACTTTTATTTTATTGTGAGGTAATATTTGTACTCTCTTCGTTCATTTTTGTATGTCGCATTTGCTTTTTGCACAATTTTCAGAGCAAATATTGTAGCTATAATAACTATAAACATGTATTATAAAAATATAAAATTTGCACATTAAAAAATATACTTTGAGACGAATCTAACAAGATCCACATGAATATTTTTTAACGTATACTCCCTTCGTTATTTTATTTCCTTCCCATTTGAAATCAAGAAAGAAACCAAGACAATATTAAATATCATTAAGATTCTATAAAACAATTTAAATTAATCTAAAAATAAAAATAGATTCTATTAAAAATAATGCAAGTGGATTGAGTATTAAATAAGTAGTGGAATTTCTTACGTTTATGGTATTAAACAATTAAAAAATCAACCACTGGACTTCATATCACATGGATTGTGATCTCAACCAAACTTTTCCACCCAATCACAATATTAAACTAAAATAGAAGGATTTCAATTGAGAACAACATTTTGAAATTTTCAGATGAAGAAAATGGAAAAAACAAAAAAGAACGGAGGGAGTATATATTAATGAATATTTACATTTAAGTTTCTCATTCTTCAAATAGAATATTCTAAATAAAATAAATAAAAAGAAATAAAGAGAGTATAAATATACCAATATTTTCTTTTGAATATATCTTATTCTATATCAACTGAAATCTAGAGTTGACTTCTATTGTATTAAGGATTAACTTTTATTGTACTAAAGGTTAATTACTATTGGTCATACAATAATTTTATTGTGTCCTTTATGCATAAAAAATCAATACTAACAAAAAAAAAATCCTATAATATGATATCCACTTGATTACTTACCAAATCTCAACTTTTACTAGCTAAGTAAGTTACTAAAATATTGGGACGGTGGGACCAATACAAAAAGGATGTGCTCAGACTTTAAGTTAATACAAAATAACTCAAACTTGGGTTTAATATTCGCAGTTACCTCAAACTTGAGATTTTTTTTTTTGGCAGCTAAAACACAAAAGCAAGAACTACCCATAATTTCTAGCTTGTGTAGCTAGTTTATGAGCAGCAATAACAGATGATCTATCAACTTTAGAACAAGCAAAGAAATTACAAACATAAACTTCTGTCCTAATATATATTACAAGCGTCCTCATTTCCGTGTAGGTACTTATTGGGTTCTGCAATGCTTGACTTGCTTCTGAATAGTTAGAACGAATAACACAATTATTAACTTTCTTGCGAGCCTCCTGAAGCCCTTTCCAGATGGCCCTAAGTTCCATATGAAATGGACTGGATGACCCATCACTAGATGACCCAACCAATCCCTGCTTTGCAAAAGTCAATCCTAGTTCCCTTTTAGCCCTTTTTCCATGCTCCATCAACCTCAACAATAATCAAAGAATTCCCATAAAGTCTTCCTTTTGTCCAAAACAATTATGGCATATGAGACGGAATTGGCAACGTAAAATCTTTATCCTAATGCTTAGAGATGGAGTCTAGCCTTCAAGTCCCTTCTTCAAAAAGAGCAAAGACCCTAGATGGGTTTGGTTGATCTCCAGATGCACTAACACAAAATAAGGAAATATGATGGTCGATATTGATTTTGGTCAGCCTATCTCAAAAGGAATGTTATCCAATTCCTTATCCAATCTTCAATGTTCAAGATGGGGCCATTTGAACGTAGCCCAAGAAACAAACTCGCACATATTCGTTTGACAAGTTTACAATCTCGAAACATATGTTCAAGTGATTCTATATGTTGATGACATAGGAGGCATATTGGATCAAGCTGAATTCTTGTATGAAGGTCCCCTTTGGATACAATGATCTTTTGATTAATTTCCATCCAAACATAAGAATTCTCCCAGATTTGCAGCTTAAACATGATAACATTGACTGTGGGTCTCCCGTATAAACATACATCTTGATTTAACTGTGAAAATTCCTGACTTTGACCTTCTCTAAACAGTAGTGTCCTGTAGTTCCTCTTGACTGATGTGAGAATTAAAGATGTCAGCGGCGATATCCTTGTCAAAAAGTTTGCAGATCTTTGGTGCATCCCATGATTTTTGGCAAATGATCTCTGATACCCAAGTTAACTTATTCTCCCCGGGGAGTAAATGTGACGATCTTATGTGCGCTTCTCCTCACGGAAGCCAATTATCATACTCAATTCTGATGGTATTCCTTTGCCTACAATCTTCCCAATCCCATCCTTCATGAAATTTGAACTAGAAAGCAGGCTTCTGTATGCCCATAATCCCTTCGCAATTCTCGTTTCCTTTTCAGCAGCCACAAGCGAAAGATCTTTGTACCTACCCTTAATCAGTCTTGCTACTAGACTTTGGGGCTCTCTCTATATTCTCCAGGCTTTCTTAAACAACAAAGATTAATTAATGTGTGCTATGTTTTTTATCCCAACTCCACCTTGACATTTTGGAAGCTCTAGGAGCTCCGTCTTCTGCCAATAAACAGGTTTTTTGTCGATTGTTGAACTCCAAAAGAATTTGATGAGTGTAGAGTTTATTTTTGATAACATTCTCTTAGGCATCATATATATTGTTAGCACATGAGACGCAAGCGCAACAAGCACAACATTGATCAGCAATATTTTTCCTGCTTGATTAGAATCACAAAATTTCCAAGATGTATCTTCTAAATAATATGATCATGGATGAAATTTAGTTTTGAACATTACCTTTCATCAACCTCCATAGGAACTCCTAGATAGGATCCTAGCTCCTCCTTTTGCTTCACACCTAAGGGCTTCTACATAAACTTCATGAACCTTCTAGGTGTATTAGGAGAAAAGATAATGGAAGATTTATTTGCGTTAATCATCTCCCTAGAAATTGCAAAATTCGTCAAGAATATCTCTCGTTAATTTACATGATTCAGGAGTGACTTTGAATAAAGGAATCTGAGGGTTCCCCATTACTGAGAATAGAGTACGAAACCAATGAAATATATTGAGAATTCCATTGCCACCATTTATCCAGAAACGTCATCTCTTTAAGAACTCTATCAATAAAAATCCCAGTAAACCCTGTCATAAGCTTTGTTGAGGTCAACTTCAAGAAGAGCCCCGAAGGATTTCCCTTTCTTTTTTCCTTTAACCCAATTCAACATTTCATGAGCAATCAGACAATTATCAAATATAAGCCTCCTTGGGACGAATGCAATATGAAACTTAGCCACAACATCCTTCATGACTAGTTTGAGTCTAAGCACCATGCATTTGGAAACAATCTTGTAGATTGTGTTACATAGCCTAATGGGCCTGAAGTGATGAACAACCTTAGGAATTGAACATTTAGGAATGAGTGTTATGAATGTAATATTCCAACCTCTAGAATGATTTTCTCCATCAAAGAAATTAATAATTGTATTAGTCACATCCTGGCTAGTGATTTTCCAGAATTTTTGAAAAAATATAGAGGGAATACCATCCAGGCCCGGCGATTTTAGAGGGCTAAGACTGAACACTACATTGCGAGTTTCCTACCTAGATACCGAAGCTTCCAGTAAGTTAATGGGATCATTAGAAATTCTCTAAATATCAGTCAAATCTCCCCATTAGCTGATCAAAATTCCCATGATTAACATGAGGCGTTCCTATACAAACCAGAGGGGCGTGCTCAGAAACGATGTACAAGTTTTTGAAATAATCCATGAATTCAGCCTTAATTTGTCTCAAAGGTCTAAAAATCTTCACTGATTTTTAGGCTTGAAATTCTATTTCTTGCCTTTCTTTCTTTAACATATTTTAAGAAATAGGATGTCACGTTGTCCCCATATACGTCCCATCTTGACTTGGCCCTCTATTTCCAATATCGCCATTTAATTGACGCTTTTACAGGCGCTTCATCTTTCAAAATGAGAGCTTTTTCTGCTTCTTAAAAGGAGGAAATGTTCTATTGATCTTTAAGAAAATTTTCTTTGATATCATTCCAGCATATATTCCTTGACTTCTTAAAATCAAGACACCATCTTTTTAGCCTATTGGAGATTCCAAAGCAGTTTTTGGTGACACACTCCATTGGATCTCAGCCCGAATTCCTCCATGAACCTTGGATAATTGAATGGACTTCATTAAAGCCTTAAGCCCTTGCTTCTAATCTATACGAGCTACGCTTCTTGTCTTGAGTAGGAGACATATCTAGGATAATAGGGCCATGATAGAGATAAAGATAGGCAAATTTAGAATAGCTGCTTTCGGAAAGAGAAGTCTCCAATCATTGTTGCAGTAGCCCCTGTCTAAGCATTCCATGATGCATTCTGTACTCTTTCTGTTATTATCCATGAGAAACGAGCTCCATTTGGAGGAATGTCAGAGAGGTGACAACTAACTCTCAAAATAATAAATTTTGAAGCACACCTTATAATCCGAGTTTGTGGTTATGATACTCAATTCGATTGAAGTCTCCCATTAGAAAATGAGGGCCCTTCTTGGAGGAAAGGAAAGTTTGAATTTGATTCCAGATTTGTGACCTTTGAGATAAGGTTGGAGCACCATAAACAAAGGACATATAATAATAAACACCCTTATTATAGGTTTCCACTGAGCAAAATATTACATTTGCATATGCATCAAATACTTTTACCCTAGCTGAGCTTTTCCAATACAAAAATAACCCTCCTGCACTACTTACAACATCCATACCATTAAAGGAAGAAAAGCCCATTTTCACAAAATGGGGTGACATGTCATCTATGTTACACTAAGGAAAATAACATCAATATTATACATACATACTACTACTACTAAGGAAAGGAATTGCAGGGATTGAAGAGTCATAAAGACCACTGCAATTCTATGCCATAAACTTTATTTTTGAACTTGTGGCTCTTGCAAGATAGCCACCATAACCATAACATCAACAGATCCCATAGCATCAGACTTAACAACTTCATTAAGCTTGACAACATCAAGACTCCCACTCAGCTCTTCCCCCAACTTATCCTTCATGCCATAGATAAAAGTATCATCATGCGAGTTGGGTTAAACAAATTACTTTGCAAAAAACCCCCTATATATCTTAGTCATTTTGATCTTCTTCTTCCTGGTTCTCTCTTTATGAAAACTAACCCTTCTTGGAGGATTATTTAGAACATGCGAATTCAACCAACTCCTACGTTTGCAAGTGTCATATCAAGATTAGCTCCCATTGTATGCGTGAGAATTCTTTTAGCATTTCATATCCCCTTGTCCTTTCTTGGTTTCCTCCTCTTTTGTTCCCTATTAGTGTGTCTTGCAGCAAAAGAAGATTGAGAGACTCTTTTTTGTTTGGCTAGTGGTGTAGATAAAGTTGGGGAAGATGGAGTTAGGGAAGTCATGGTGATGGATAAGGGGTTACTAGGGGGAGTTTGAGGGAGATGGACAAGAGAGGTTAGATTTAAAGGGGGTTCTAGAAGAATGGTAGGGGTTAGTGGTAGAGGTGATAGTGATTGCATGGGAAGTTGCATGGGTCGTGAGGGAGTCTGTAAAAAATGGGGGGTAGAGGTAGGCATCCACATGTTGAGTAGTTGGAAGTTTGAATTCAAAGGGAGGAGAGTTGATAAACATAGCAGGGTTATGATTAGGGGAATTTCATGGAGTAGGTCCCTAGGATGGACCAAACACAAAGGAGGGTAGGAATGAGTCTACCTTTTATAAGTTGGGCACTGAAAGACGATCTTCCTTGGATGACCAACATGCTCTTGATGATTCATCATCCGAGCTTTCTAATTGGAGAACGTCAGAGATGGATTCATATATATCCATTTGGTCTGAGCATGATTGTGCCATTTGTATGTGCTGAAGGGAAAGATTGTGCGATTAGGATGGAATGGAGGTGGGTATTCATAGTGGAGCACAAAAACTTTACCTCAGGTCTTACCATAAATAGAGCTAGTAGTTGAAGCAAAGGGATTAAAGGCATTAAACAGAGTGAATTGGAGGGACAAGGGATTAGGGAGATCTTTGTTGTAGGGGAGTAATGAAGAGAAGTGAAATGATAGTGCAGGTTGCCATGAATGCAAGAAAAAAGACAGGGTTGAACTTCTTGAATACAAGCCAAAATTACGTCTTTCACCTTGCTTGAGTTGTGGGACAAGTGTGCAACGGTAGGAGTAAAACGGTAAGCTCGTTGTATAATGGGAAACTTGGAGTACATATTATGGGTTTTGCATGGGGAAGGCTTCACATAAATGTACTGAAGCTTACTTGCACACCATTTATATCTATGCATCCCTCAAGTCCGCTGCTTCAACTTAAGTGATTGTTTTGCTCACAGAGAAATGATGGTGGCCTAGTCGGGCTTTAAACGGGTTCTTGGACCCCTTGACTGGGTAAGTCATGTGACTGGCAGAAGGCCCGGTTGATGCATCCCTTTCCTCAGCCCTGGGAATGTACCAATAACCAGAGACTCTTGAAGGCCATCAGATCCATCTCAAACTTGCACTAAGTTCTTGCTAAGTTGAACATGATTCCCAATGTCTGGGATATTCTCTATCTTTGCTGAGTCTCTTCTAGGATGTTTGTAATGCAGCTTGTTGATCTTCCTAATATTTCCTCTTTATCTCCCTTGTATCTGGTTGATGTTGAGAGGATTTGGTATTGGATCCTTGTTGCCTCTGGTTAGGAGAACCTTGATGATGATTAGAACTTCCTTGGTTTCCTGTGCTTCCTTGATCTTTATTGCTACCAAAACTATCTTCATTAGGATCATCCTCGTCTGAGCCTGACTTCTTGCTTCCCATACTATCCTCATTTTCCTCGTCATCATTATCCTTAGAGCCATCCTCTTCATCTTGACCCTCACTAGGTCTAGATAATTCTTCCTTTTCAGAATTTCGAGCAACTAGGTTTTCATTGTCTTCCTCGCTTATCATAACTAATTCAGTGGATGAGTTACTTCGAGTAGGCATATCCCAAAAAGGCTCCGAGCTACTCTCACCCTCCCAAGGGCTTGGTTCAACTAGATGTCTTAAATCAAGAGATGTGGTTCTATTCCTTTCCACCCTTTTGAGGCCTATAATCTTGTTAGTAGAGAGGGAAGAAGGAATTGTTGATTCTTAAGTTATCACTAGACCCATTACATCCTCTAGCAATGGAGATTGCAATTTGGGTTTTCACTTGATCGTTTGGAGCCTTACATGCACTCATTTTGTGACAAAGACGACCACACCTCTTACAAAACACAAAGATTCCTTCATACCTAAGATCCACCCATAGGAAGTTCCCCTCTTGTATTTTGAAAATAAAACCCTGGTACTAGTGGTCTGCTAACCTAAATTCCCACCAGTACTCTCATGATCCCCCAAAGTTCCCTTATAGAGGAAATATCATCAAACTTTTTTATAGGGCCAATCCCTTTCCACAATGCACTTGGCATTATAGATTATAGGAAGTCCCTCAACTCTAATTCAGAAATATCGAAACTCAAAAATTAAAGTACAAATTGCATGAAATGGTTGACAATATTTCAGTATCATGCACACACCTTTGTAGTTGAGTATTCTTCTATCTAGCAGGCATTTGAAGTCATGTTGAGATTGGCAATAGAACAGAAAACCCCCTGGATTTTGTTGACAAGGATAACAACCTTGGATGCTCATGAACTTTGGATCCAATGTTGGATTTCATGCACTGAGAAGCATGCATTCTGCCAGTCATGAAACTTTCCTACTACGAGTCTTTTGCCATCAATTAGAACTAGTTGGTGTTTTGCCGACGTCGCCCTAACAATTGGACACATGCGGGAAAGATCAGTTTGAATAGTATAAATTTTATCGAGAGCTCATCTATCCATAGTGGGACAAATTATAGGTGAAAGGGTTGATTTTGATAGAGTGTAGGTGTGTATGCCAAAACTTTTTTCGCTGGATGCTCTCAGTTAGAGAGAGAAAAGGTCCCTTCTTATAACATAATGGTTGTTCATAAACTTGAGATTTATGAAGTCAATTTATCCGGTTTGTTTTTTCAGTAAAACAGTTGGAAATTAGGTCAATATAACAGCTAAAATCAACACTTGCTCCACTACAAAAAAAAAATCGGCAAAAAAGATAAATGCTTTCCTAGGTGTTATCCTCAACTAATGAAGATAAAATTATTGCTGTGCACCCACATTACATCAAACTGGTACTATCTGAATGACCTATGGTTCAAGAAAATTAACACAAGAGATATATAGTATATTTCGTTCTTTGACGCTTTCGGGTTTTACTAATATTCCCATCTAGTCCAATTTCACCGGTTTAGAGTGGTAAATGTATCTATTTTTTGATACAATATAAAAATTCAAAAAATTTGTGTGTTCAATATGCTGCAGTAACTCCACACATATCGGTCTCAAATCCTTCTAGATATATAAATGTGTAAAATTTCATCGAACGGGATTTACCATAAAAAGAAAAACCCAAGAAATGAATCAAGACTAGTGTAAAGAAGAACAAAAACATGATGAAGAAAAGCAGATCCCTACGAAACAAAATTTAAATGATTTAACCGATTTTGATTTAGCACCGGATAATTAGTATCCTATCACTGCTAGGATAACAATGAAATGGACATAGAACTCAATTATAGAAGAGCTATAATTAGAGTTTCAGATTTTTTAATGTAGACGTCAGCAAAGGAAGCTTGCTTGAGGCCCTGTACTTGTACTCTCTTTCCAAAACAGCAGCAGCTAGAGAATGCAACTCACCCTCCTTGTCGGCCTTGTTTCGGCCTTTAGCCAGCTGCCCAATGGCAGCAGTACACTGTATTTTGTCAATGAAAATCATGAGAAACTTTACCGGCATACAGATGGTGATGGACGAAGAAAGCCTACAGATACGTCGCATACAGAAAAAAGAGGATTTTGGGGGGGGGGGGGGGGGGGGTAGGAACAAAACTTACCAGGCAAATACCATAAAGTGCCCTGGTGTTCTTGCCTCCAGTGAAATCTATAGTGGCAGCATAGTATTTCTTAGCTGTCTGAAGGTTTTCCAATCCACCAAGAGTGTAAAGCACCTACGTAGCCCAAAGAAAAAAAGAACACTTCAATCAGAGAAGAGAAAGTACAGGTGAGCTGAAAACAACATAGGCCAACATAGACACAACTCAATGATTTCATTATCAACAAAGAACAAAGCTCCCCTGAAATGAAGCCTGTCAGCTAACAGTTAAACACAAGAATTATGATACGTCATTCACTCATCTCCATATAATAATGTTAGATATATAACCAGTAATCATTATCTCAAGCATCAATGAAGGTCAAAACCGACACATGTTTACTGCAATGTATGCTCCTCATCCTGACACCAAAGAATCAGTAGGACGACTAACATATCAATTTTATAGTTCTAGGCCATGCATATAGCAAAATAGAAATGACTGATTGTGATAAAAAGTATTAATCAATCAAATATACAATGACATACTGTCAATTATTCCCTTAGTTCAATTCTTCATATGGGCTAGCCCCTCCAATAAATGTCAGTATCCCAACACTTGCTCACAAGAATAGGAATGGCCGCAAACAGGTGTTTGACTTTAGGAGAATAGTTAGAATATCTCACTCAGTTACCACCATTTCTTGAAAAGTTTCTTCTTAACAGTGCTCCAATGCTAATTAAAGTAAGCCAGACACTTTGAATAAAATGATACCGTCAACTCTGTATAATTCCTTTTTACACTTCTTCTCACTTCCTTGAATACTGCCTCATTCATCCAATATGATATTTACACATCCCTCAACCCACAGTGGTGGTCACATTGGTCAATAACTCAACAAGGTCCAATTAGAAGAAAAAGAATTCCATATTTAAACTACTTATAAAACAGATACAGTATACCCGACATAGCAATTCTCAAAACTCAAAATTGTGCACAAAATATTTGTCAAAACCATTATGACAAGGCACACAATCACATTTAATACTAAGGGCTATTCACAATTAAACAATTATGTCCCAGAAGAAGAAAATATTCAGGTTAAATTGGTGAGCTATAGAACAAGGGAGGATTCAGGATCACTTTGGATCACTCACAACTTTACCACTTTCTTTATGGACTTTGGCTTCTAAAAATATCATCACAACCTCAAGCTAATAAGCAAAGCAATTCTTAACAGTACTATTGAGTTTGCTAAACAGTATTGGTCAGGCCTCCCATTTTTAGGCTTATCTTGGCTTTTCTAATGATTCCCTTTTTTCTCAAAAATTCCATAGCATAACAATATAAAGCTTCCACAAAAAGAAGTACAAAGTATTTAAAATTAGAATACTTACATCAGCATAGGCAAGGTGATACAGAGGAACTGTGGGTTGAGCCAATATCAGCTCCTCGTAGCAAAAAGCAGCTTGCTTATACCTAATTGTAAAGAAAAAATAATCAAGCACACACTATAGGAATTCTTCAAGCAGACAGAAGGTTAGAAAAAAAAATTCTAATGGAGGCTTAGAATGCGTCTTAAGTCAAGGCTTCTTACATCTGCAGTGAGACGTAAATTTCTGCAAGTTCCCTCCATGCATCATTATCAGCCATAAATCTAGCAAAATCGGGACACCAATGTATAACTTCTCATGATCGCAGATATAATAGAGAGAAAAGATTCCTACATTACCACAAATTCAAAATAAAAAAAGGACATACATCATTTTAGTGGTCAAGACTTGTTACTAGTATGTGAAGCACACTTTGGCAAGATTTGCCTGTAGTGGCATCAACTAAAAGTTACTGGAACCAAATGATTGTTTAACCCAACACTGTCATTCAAAAACTGAGCAGATATGTAGGAGTTTAGCCTGGAAAGAGAAGGGTGCAATCAGCAGGAAAACTCAGATAGGGTGGAGTAATGTTCCTAACCTAGGTTTTATTTATCTGGAAACATGAAATTGATTATCCAGTATCCAGTGCCTAGATGGGGAAATTGTTGCAGGCTGTTGAGGTTCTTAAAGAGGTCCAGTGCCAAAATGGGTGCGCCTAGAACATAAGAGGCATTAAGTTTTGAAAATATCTCCTATCCGAGTCTAGGTATCAAGAATAATCAAATAAAAGTGGTCTAGAAGAGAGATTTATTATAGTAAGCAAATTTAGCAGTAAACACCTAAGAAAGTGTTTTGCCATTTGCTTCAGAAGGTGCAGGTCCCAATTGGAACTTTTGCAGCTCTTGAAAGAACTTTTGAATTAGGTTAGCCATGCTGGGAAGATTGTCTGCTTAAGATTGACTGAAGAAATTGATTATCAACATTG
Organism: Dysphania ambrosioides; assembly: GCA_026401315.1. Classification (NCBI taxonomy): domain Eukaryota; kingdom Viridiplantae; phylum Streptophyta; class Magnoliopsida; order Caryophyllales; family Amaranthaceae; genus Dysphania; species Dysphania ambrosioides. The sequence goes on from CM048667.1 coordinate 7,451,264, forward strand.
GTTCAAGCAAATGTCTTTTTGGTGAGCAAAGGTGAGGAATTGTCATGAGCACTTACACCTCCATGTGAGAAAACTAACGTTGTGTACTTGTGTAGAAGCTACTTTAATGATGGACACAGATCTGGCTAAATGATAAATGGGAAGAGAACAAACTTGCTTCTCACAAAAAATGAAATGTAAGCAAGGGATACACAGTTGAACCCTAAAACGCACATAGCTGGTTCAGTCCAGACTATATGGGACAGACAAATTTAAGGATGTTTAATAGCAAAAGCAGAGCTCATGCCTGGTGAATGGTGAAAGAGATTGTGATATTATTCCACATTGATTGGAAAAAATGAAGAGGGATAAATTAAGGAAAATTTAGCTCATTTTAAAATTTTCCCTAGTTGAGTTGTGAAGTATGCAGGATTAGTGTACAGAACTAGTACTCTGACTGATAATCTTGTAGAAGTTTTTTTTTTTTTTTTTTTTTTTTTTTTTTTTTTTTTTTTTTATTCCAAGGAATAATTGCTACAACAAAACCGCAAAAAATATTCCATGACAGTCGAAGTTGAAAAGGCTTGACCACAAAGGCATATCATTTTCATATGGAGAAACAAAATAGACAAAAACCACAAGCAATCCTCTGACGCAAGAGCCTTACACTTTTAAATATGTATTCAGGCATTCAATGGCTTTGAGAAGATCACCTCCAGCCTTTGCCATGGCCACTTTTCTTTTATGGACCATCTATAAAGAAAAATAAAACTCATAATTTGACTGCTTAAGAAATGAAATTAGTCTGAAATATCAACTGCTAGGTTACCTACTGCACTAGGAAATATCAATCACAAGAAAAAGTTCTAATAGAAACAAGACAACTAAGAAACTTGCTTGGTCAAGCGGGTCGTTTTCTAGAAGACTGGAGTAAGCTGACTCTGCCTCTTTCCAGCAACCCTTTGCTTCTAGTAACATCGCTTCTAATCTACCTGCAAAACAAACCATGTACAGACCACAATATTTAAAACTAAAAAGCCTTATTATCAAATCTAGGCTCCAGATTATGCTATAACAACAATAAGTTCAAACTGGTAAAAGTAAAACCAAATCATAGATATCAGTGTCCTTGGGGTGGTATCTTTTTAATGCTCATCAGACTTCTTTCCTTCTCAACCAAATACATATTATGCTAGATCATACACTGAACCATCACTTTCCTCAGAATTTGAAACCAAACAGTCTATGCATGTATCAGCAACTGCCAATAGATTAAACTTACCATCAGTTATGATACAGCTAATGGGAGCAGCAGAAACAATGATACTCTATAGTTCATTTCAGATGCACAAATTACGTTCAAACAACTCAAATCGGCTCTTTCCAAAGTTTGTGCATTGATCTAGAGATATAAGAATCATCAGGTAACTCTACCAAGCCACTAAGATCAATTGTCCTCATTTTCTCTGCTCGATCAAATCTTCTTATTTTCTTTTATAAGTGAAAGACCTTTACAGAAGCTTGAAAAAAGTATAATAAATATTCATTATACACATTATTCTGGTCAATACCTTGTTCCTTACAGTATGTAGCTTCCTTAAAGCAAGTAATTTGGCTTTAATTAGACATCATAACACAAACAACTTCCTTATGTATATCTAATGCACAAAATAAAGACCATGACTTGTTCCTCACAAAATTTATGTTTCCTAGCAACATGCATTTAAGCATTTATTGTCATTACACTGATGGCTTGTTCAATTTGAGATAATTATTAGAGATGATGGAAGTAGAACTAGCATTTAATAGGCACAGAATGTCTGGGATATCCAAGATTATGGGCGAATGACAAAGATATGTTTTCCGCCATTGACTTCTTAGCACATTTCTTAGAAGTAATGAGTGGTAATGGATACTAAAAACACAGAATTACAAGTGGAGATGCATTACCATGAACATCCATGTGGGAAGAATTTCCATTCACAAATAATTTTCATTACTATAAAACTAATACATGAGGTTATAACAAATGAGTGGGAACAACAGCTTAAGTGACCCTTGGCCACAATATAGATTGTGGACCATGAGTTTGTTATAAAAAAACACACATCATAATCTAAAGCATATGACCAACAGTTTCTCAATAAGATTCATTAACATCTACAGATCCCATTTCTTCCAACTGAGATTTCATATCATGTAAGTGAAACAGTGAGCACATGTAAGTGAAACAGTGGGCACACGTAAGTGTTTCATCACACCAATTTACCCGTTTCGGTATGTACTTTGCAAGGGAAAAATTAGATAACACCGAGTCATTCACATGAACTTTTTAACAGTAAATTTTTTATCTTAAAACCAATATGAGACGTTATCAAAATGTTGACGAGGGAATTTAATAGGATTTCCTATTCAATAATGAAACTAGAATTACTTCAATCCAGTACAAGGTTATCTTCCCAGTATGCAACATGCCACCAGCCAATCATCTCGAAAAGAATATCACGTACAAAAGAATATCAGTAATAAAACTCACCAACTCTTTTGCTCCCAGGGAATTTTGTGCTCAGTGCATTAACGCAATCCTGAATGAAAACAAAATTTAAGGAAGATCACAAAAATAAGGTAAATAGCTTTTTTACATTTGTTTACTAAATATAACAGCAAGACAATGGCTTGGGCATGGTTTAAGGAGCAATTTACAAAACATATACGGCATCATACATACCCTTGCAGTATCAAGAGAATTACAGTCCATGGCTGCAATTGCAACTTGCTCATATAATGTCCATTCTGCAATATAGAATCAACACAGAAGTTTAAAAACAAGACCAAAAGACATGTGTTGAAGAAAATAGAAAACTTGGCAACATAAATAACAAAAGACAATAATGACCAACAAGTTCAAACGTACATATCTCATCTGGATAGATGCACATGTAAATGTTTCTACTGTTTAGCCCTATCTAGCTACGACAAGCATAGCGACTATTACCACTAGACACGCAAAGAATATACTTTCTCAAAGAAAACGTAGTAATAGAAAAACTAAATAAAAGGAAAACATTTATATTTTTATTTATCAACACTGATACAAGGCAAGAAGGAAAATGATCAGAATCTAGGCTCACATAGCGTAGGCACACAAGGGAACTAGCAAGGGGTTAGAGGGTCAATATAACACCTAAAAATCTAGTTAAACAATGAAATTGGAAATTCGTTTATAAATCTGCTACATGGATATTAAAATGATCCTTTCAGAATTCAATCAAAATCAAGTCAAAACTCAAAGGCATGTCGCATTAGATAACACCATTACCAAAATGTCAGATTTGCTGTCTCTTATTTCTTTTGGGTCATGTTACAGATAGCATTATATAAGATTTGTCACAGAACACAACCCAATAAAGTTCACTGGTGGCTGAAGTAGTGCATGGGCACAGACCCACACACACATTCATTTATAAATTGAACAAGGTAATAAAAAACCACACTGAAACCTAAAATGAAGGAACTCAATTTAGCATTCTCCAACGTGATTTCTATATACCTCTGTCAAAACTCACTCAAATATTAAGGAGGCGTTTGCTAGAATCCAAAGGAATGGGTTGGAATGGATGTAGTATTTAGGATTATGATATTGTTGTTTGGCTGGGATATTGCAGTCACAGGTATGGAAACCCATACAATCTGAATTTTAATCCCCTCCTCACCCCCAGAATCTCATACTCTACCCTCCCCCAAGGATTATGTATCCATTCCAACCTACCCCCCTCCCCTTGTCACTCTCTTCCCTGTGTTTTCCTTCTCTCACTTGAAATCTTTGATTTCTGATTGTCTCTTCCACCAGCCACATACCAATTTTTCTTTCTCCAATCAGTTTATCGATGGATTGGAGCATTTCAATATGTTTTTCGGCAATTTTGGACTATTTTCCCAATTTCTCGGTTTCAATGTTTGGTATAAAGAAGAGATATATTTGAGAAGGAGAAGGGTACCAATATGTTTTCGATATGAATTTTCTTTTTTTTATGTTTTTGTATATCTTAGGGGGGCGTGTATTTACATGCAACCAAACACATTGATTCAAATAATTTTGAGACCATACCTTGAATGATTAATGTAACAACCAAAAAAGTGAAATCCAGTTATAGTTTCAACCCATACACAAGGGATTCTCATTCTCATAGCATTCCGTTCCAAAATTTTGAATCAAACGCCCCCTAATGTGTTTGAATGAGAGGATTGAAGGAGAAAAGGGATTGAGAGTGATGTATCCATATTCATTCATTTGGAAGCACATGTCCCAACCCCTCCCTCTCTATCTCGATCCATCTCCCTCCCCCTCTCTGCCATTGCTATCCAAGCACACTGTTACAAATTGTCATGATTATACTCATAAACTAAGTCCTTGTCCATTAAGCTAAACAAAGAAGCTTATAGAAGAGGGACAATTATTCAATTTACAAAATAAATTGTTGACTACATCAAAGAATAATATTCAATGTAGAGCAGCGTAATTGTTCAGCTAACCCACTACATCACAAATCTTGAGGTACCATAATCCAACCAATAAAAATTCAGCTTTCAAATTAGACAAATAATCAATAGAAACAGCAGTATCAATTAATCATAGGTCCAAATTGGACAACCCATAAGAAAGAACACAAATTACATCCTTATTTTAAAAATTAAGCTAATTCCAACCACTAATACAATCATAAGAATCTACAATCATAAAAATCGATTTGCAAACAATAAAATATAAAACCGTAAATATTATCAATTCCATTCACCCACTATATAACTAATCTCCAACAACATATAAATCACTAAATCATATTGCTTCCCATCAATCAATAAATCCAAATTGGAACATACACATTATAAAGTCAACGTAAATAAGCCAAATAAGAGAAAGAATTCAATCGTTTGAACCGATTCGTACACAGTCAAATTCCACACCACAAATTTAATATACTTCCATTCACCCACTATACAACAACAACAACATAAAACAACATATTCCGATCAACAATACACCTAATTGAACTAGCCCCAATAGTAATAACTAAATCACAGCAATTCCAATCAAAATACCATCACAATTAAGAGCATACCCATTACAATAAACCCCAAAGTAAACCCTTAAACCAGTCAAAGCAAGCAAATTGATGAACACGAAATCAAATTCAAACCCAGAAAACTACTCCACCAATCAAAATAAACAAAAAAATATCACAACTTGAAAACAGAAATCCGATTGAATTGGGAATCACCTTCATCCCCAAGAGCAGATCGCTTCTTGGGATCGTTCAAGATCGATAAACCGTGCTTCAAAACCTTGTCAGAGCGTCGAATTTTGAGCTTGCGCACCAAACAAAGGTACTCCCAAGCACCCCCACCTCCGTGCTCCACTTGTGACTCCAATCTCTTCAACTCTGTCTCATCCAATACTGTCACCATTTTCTTCGGACTAAAATCTGGTTTTGAAGGCGGGTTGTGAGTCAGATTTGGATACAGTGCGTTAGTGTCTGTGAGTGCGTGCGTATCTGTGGTGGTTTTTTTTTTTTTTTGGGGGGGGGGGGGGGGGGGGGGAGGCGGCGGCGGACGGGGGACGGGGTTGGATTGACTTTGGAAAGTGGCAAAGATGTTACTTGGTTTTGCGGCCGTTAATGATGGATCCTTTAAAACAAAATTCAACGACAATGCAACGTCCAAGATTGTTACTCCGTATGAACTTGTGATGCGTTATGTTATTGTTTTTAACTTGTGGACCCAAAATTTTTCGTCTACTTAATCATAATCGATAATCAAATATGTAATAATTTTCTTTACCAAATAATAATACTAAAAAATACATATAAATGTTCAAACAATACAAAATACAACTAAATGTTCAAACAGTACAAAATACAACTAAATGTTCAAAGAGTACAAAATGCAATCAAATGTTCAAATAATACTACAAAATACAACTAAATAGTAATAAAAACTTATTACAATAGTTCTCGGCGAGTTTTCATGTTTTGATATCGATTTATGATTATCTTCCATGCTAATATTAGAAAACAAATCATTCTCCAAATAAATAATCAAACAATCATTCAACATTTGATCTCCCATGCTATTTGGTAGTTTGTCTTTCACGAGCTTCAGGTCAGAAAATACCCTTTCCACATTTATCGTTGCGACAGAGAGAAGCAACACCAACTCCAAAAGTAAATAAACCCTATCATGAGTTTCAGACAATCCTTTCTCAACCAATTTGATTGAATGCTCACTAAGACCCTTCAAATTCCAAAACCTTTCATCTCTTCTAACAACAACAATGAAATTCTCAATTGTATGATCAAAGAACATCAATTCTGAAATTGGAAATTCATTTAGATAGAATTTTGCAAGCTTAATCAATTTTCCCTTATCAAACTTTGAAAATCGATACACAAGACTCAAACAAGACATACACACAAGTAATTCTTTTGTTATTTCGTGCAATCGATTTTAAAGTTCTTGCAATTGAAGATCAATGGCACCAAAAAAACTTCAACTCGAAAATAATGTAGATTAGACACTTATGGGCCTTTACCTCTAAACAACCTCATCCCAGGAACAACATATTTATCCTCCATATCTGGAATTGCAATGTCATAGTCATCAATAAAAGAATTGACCTTTTCCATATGACAATCCCATCCTCCATCTCTCATTTTTTGCAAATTAGTCTTTGTTTACATTAACCATGGCCATTGCATTCACAATGTCTTGATCGTGCTTTTGTAAGGCCATATTCAAGTTATTTGTTATCCCAAATATACCAACCATCAAATGTGCTACAAACACAAAATCAAAGGACATCAATAAATTTGTAAGTGTTTGAGCTCTATTAGAATCTAGTGCTTCAGATACTTTTGCAATATCATCAAGAGAACCAAGGATTACGGGGTATAAATCAAGCACATTCAAGATTGTCTTGAAGTGAGATCCCCAACGAGTATCACAAGGTCTACCTAATCCACATTCTTGATTTAAACCTAAATCGATTTCAAGTTCACCTAGAGATAAAGCTTCTACCACTCTTTGAGCTTGATTTTCACAAAGAAATTCTTTCCTCTTTGGTGAACTCCCCACAAAATTCAAGAGCGGTGCAAGTACATCAACAAATAACCAAGTTTAAATTGAATTCTTTTTAGCAAGTGCAACTTGAGTCAATTGAAGATGGTGAGCAAAGCAGTGGACAAAATAAGCTTGTTCACACTCATTCTCTATAAGGGTCCTAAGGCCATTAATGGAACCTTGCATATTACTTGCCGCATCATAACCCTGACCCCGTACTTGAGAGAGAGACAAAGAATGCTCCATTAATAAGGATTCAATAGTAGTTTTGAGAGTCAAAGAAGAAGTGTTTACAACATGCAAAATACCAAGTAAACGCTCACACACTTCTCCCTTTTTATTAACATGTCTCAAACAAAGAGCTAATTGTTCCTTGTTAGAAACATCAGCGGACTCATCGGATAGGATAGAAAACAAACCACCATCAATATCTTTGAGCATTGCTTTAGTTGTCTCTTTTGCACATGCATTTATGATATCTTTTTGGACTTTTAGAAAAGTAAGTTGACAATTACTAGGAGCATTTTTCAAAAAAACTTTAGAAAATTCAGGATTACCTTTGGAAATAAGGATCAAAAGTATAAGAAAATCACCTCTTCTAAAGGAACTTTATTTTTCAACATGACCATGGAAAGCCAACCCTTTGACATTGGATTGATTCAATTGAAGCTTCAAGTATTTTCCTATATGCATTTGTACTCTCCGTTGTTTATTTTGTTAAGGCTTGAGTGATGCTTGACTTTTGTTTCTTGAATAAAGCCATAGCTAGCACTACATTATTATGCGCACTCAAGTGTTTACCCACATGATTTCTTATTAAATTTGATCGATTCCATGATTTGAAGCCATCACTAACAAAAGCATCACCTCCAAATGCATTTTCATCCTTGCCAAGAAGTATCACACCACTAAGCATAAAAGCAATGCTTTTTCCCTAAAATAAAAGTTTGAGGAAATACAAATTCTTTGGGATGACAAAGCTTTCTTTGAATGTAAATTCTTCTCACTAAATCTCTATCGTCTTTATTAAAATGACTCATCTTTTTTCCATATCTTGTGGAAGATTGGCAAATTCATGTTCATTTAATCTTTCACCAAAGATTGGGGTATTAGGAGAACATTGGCCTTGTTCATTTTGAGGGGAATTTTGAGTTGAATAGTGAGATGGAGATGAATGTTGTTCACTTTCTTGAGGTGGAGATATAATTTGTTCATTTTGTGTTGGATTTGGAAGGGAATTTGGAGTAGGATTCTTTTTAGCAAAGAAGCTAGAAATATTTTGCATTTTGTTTGGAGTGTGTTTCTCTTCATTATGAAAATTGATTAAATATTCAACTAAATCAAGCAATATTCAACAAATAAATGTTTATAACAACTAACCACAACTAACACCATAAACAACTAATACTTGAGATTAGTTAATAAGTACAATAAAGTCTTATTCGGATAATTTGAGGATTGAGTTAATACTTTGTATTAATTAAATGGTATCTAGATGCTTCATAAGATTATCTGTGCACTTTATTAATCAATAATTCAATATCTCGATTGTATTATTGTGTGCCTCCGAATATGTATCGCCATTCTTAAATCTCAATCATAAATCTGACATTCTCAATCACTAAACCTAAATTTGCCATTCTCAAATGGTCAAATCTACCAAACCTAAATTTGCCAAACACAAAACACCAAAGTCACCAATACACCTCATGACCTCAAATCCTCAATCATGAAAAGTCATAGTCATCCAAATATCGAATGTCCTAATCACAAAATCTAAATCCAATGAAATAATTAGGAAATAATTATTATAAAATAATTAAATTAAACCTAAAATATCTCAATTACTCAAATAAGAAATTACCTTGTGACTTTGTGAGTGGGTGAGTGACTAAGTCATCTGAGTAAGGTCGACAGGTCATCAGTCAGTGCCTAGGGAGGGAAGAGCCGGTCTAGGTGACTAGGTGACGAGTGAGGGTGCGCCGGTGTGGCGATGTTGAGACTCACAGTGACTCGGTCCCGGGAAAAGGGGATTGGGGAAGTCGAGAGGGAAGAGCAGAGGCTAGGGCTGAATGTGTAATTCACTAAAGTGAGACATTGAATTTTTTTAATAACTTAGAATTTTTTTTTCGACCCCTAGTGAGTCATTTAACTCACCAAGTCTAAAGCGCAGTCTGCCACTGGCTACTCCATATATGAAATAATTAGAAAAGATGTAATCTAGTCCAATTGTGGATATTTTTTAAAAATTAGGCAATTTTCCTTTATTATTCATTTTTTATTTTTAAATTAGTTTTTCCCTTACGTAAAATATGAAAAATTCCTTAATATTTAAATTATATAATTTTTTTTTATCTAGATACTAAAACAAATTACTTGGTAATCAAGTAACTAAGAAAGTAAATAATTGTTGTTGTATTGCCGAAGGACCATTTGGTGACTAATCCTTAAGCTTGAACAGATAAATTAACATCAGGGTGTTGTTTTGAGGAAACTCATCCCGACTCTTAAGTTAGTCAATTATTTTAGGATAAGATAGTATGCATCAAAGTTAATATTTTTTTGGATTTTTCTTAATAAATGCTTAGAGCCTGCATTAAAAAAATAAAAAAATAATTATGTAGAGAAATTATTTGTGTTTTTGAGTGAAGAATTAATTACCCCTATCCTTAGCCAATTAATGAGTATATATAGTGTTAAGAGTTCTTTTTGTTATATGTTATTTTGTTATATAAACGGTGGCCATTGCACTCCAGAACATTGGATGGAGGTAATATGGGACATATTTCCCATCGATCAATATTGGAGTTGTGTAGTTCTTTTGTTATATGTTCGGATTAATGGTTCCTTGTACCCTTGTGTAATTATTCTCCCATGGAGTGCTCCATGCAACGTTATTTTCCCTCATAAAGAGATTTGTATCACGTACCCACCTCTGAGATTTCTAATATTACATTACACTCACTCTATCTCTTGAATATCCCATGCTCCCTTACTGGTTGTGGTATTGAGATTATTAAAATGTGGGAGAGATTGCATGAAGCTTGAATAGCACTTTGGGATCATTTAGCTAGTATTATGTAGGTGATGTCAGTGTAAATTTATGATGTCATTAAATACTTAATACTTAAATTACATACATGCAGGTGATGTGATTACTTCTCAAAAAATTTAGGTGATTTTATGTGATTACTTTTCAAACATTTATGTTGCAACTTCCATCCTCCATTCCATGCCTGCTAACTGTTATAAATAATCCTCATTGTTATACATGATCCCTCAAAGCCTTTATATTTTTCTCTACGTCAATAGTCCTATAAATTAAGTTTAGCTTGACGTTGAAGGCATGGAGAACAATGTTGAGTGGTCAGAATGGGATTACTACCCATTCACAAAGAGGTTTACTACATGTTGGGTAACTAGAATAGTACTTTTGTCTATAATGTAATACAAGTTGAAATTCCTATTTTTTCTTTGTATGTTGAATTCTAATTGAAGTACCTCTATTATGCAAAGGGATCTACCTGATGGGTCTACATCGTCGATCATAAAATCCAACTGCCACCCAATGGCCATCAAATGGGACATGGTCGAAGGTTCTACCTGATGGGTCTACATCGTCGACCAAGGTCTAGAGGCCTAGCGCTAGTGTGTGGAAGGATGAAGGTAAAAATTTAGGAATTACTAATATATACACATCTATAAAAGTGTAAGGCAACTAGAAATGCCAGCACATTGTGCTTAATTTTTTGGCCTCACCGAATTGGCAATATAGAAAAGCTAACATTGTAAAACCCCGAGAGGTTGTGGCTTGACCCTGGTATCACTCTTATCCATACATAATGTGGTCCTAAACTTTAGGACCATTCAACCCAACTCCAAGAAAACCATCATTATTCGATGCATATCTCGACAACGTTTATAGATAGACTCTAGGTATATATCACCGGCTTTCTAGTGATAGGTTATCAATTCCAACTCAGTCACCCCCCAATAAATCTTGCAAATCTAAGTTCATGTCAGCCTGTTAAGGATTCTCAACCACCATCGCGTCCTCATTCGTTACCCATAAAATTTGCCACATGTCATGTAGCATGATATTTATCTCCTTAAATGAAAGGTGGAAGGAACTCATATCAGGTTGCCACCGCTCAAACGAGGTGTTCAATGTCAATGTGGTCTAACATAGAATACGTCAAGAGTGATAATCCAGTATCATCGATCGCCCTCCGTGCTGAATCTAACATTTTATTCTTGTCAAAAGTGCAACTAACCACAAACACGTGCCCAATTATGGCATTTTAACACCATCGTTAGCTCCCTTGTCTAGATTCCATGAGCTACGTGATCCCCGTAGCTAGGGATCATGCTACCTTCTAGAGATCCCTAGGCATCGCTTCCTGTACTGTCTACTCGTCTAAAACTAGTTGAGACCTGTGAGATCCTAAAATAGAGCTAGTAGATGTGGTAGCCTCTACCTTCTCAAACTGACCCCTCAATAGTAGGAGCACGCTAGGTGCCTCGTGATGGACGAACTTGAATCTCATTCTTGACGTCCTCCTTAAGTAGCTCCTCTAATATGGTGGAAAAACCACCTAAGTTCTCCTCCATGCTGTCATCCTTATCATAGAAGGAAACATTAGCAGCCTATGATAGTGGAGGACAATAACTAGTCGAAAGTGAAGGCGGAGGATGATGAGTAGTCTCAGGTGAAGGTGCAGGACATCGACCAGTCGCGGATGAAGAATGAGTTAAACTAACGGTTGTCTGGGGAGGATGAGTGCACTATGTCTGGGGAGGATGAGTGTTCCCCCACAAACCTGAGTATGTCACTGATCAAAATAGTCGTTGGTAGTCAAGAACTCGAGAATACTCATATCCCTCTATTCATTTCAATATGGTAAACATTTGTACTAGTACAAATTATTCCTTACTATAGTTTTCGTTATCACTAATTACTTCTTAATACTAATTATCTTTGCTATTACAAACAACACTAATTAGTTAACACTAATTATCAATATTTTTCTTACTAATTCTTAATATTATTAAATATTATTACAATGACTAACGTTAATTATTAACACTTATTATTACTTATTATTAAGACATAATTATTATTATTTGAGTATTATGTATTAGTCGCTTTGTTCTTTTTTCTTTTGATTTGGAATAAGGGAAGAACCAAATACACTCATTAATAAGGCTTAGTTTCTATTAAATGCTTTAAATTTAATGCAAATGGGTTGAAGAGATTCCATCAAAATTAATGCTAGTAGTGATGGCCAAGGGGCCAGTCTAGGTGGGCTGGGCCGGTTCTGGGCCCGGGCCGGGCTGGGAGGAAAGGACCAGATTCGAACTGGTCTGAGGGGCGGGCCGGTCCAAACCGGGCTGGGGTTGGGGAAGTTTGATTCGGTACCGAATCGAACCGAATTGAGAATGAATCACGAACCGAATCGAATCACGAACCGAATCGAACCGAATCAATAACCAAATCGAACCGAATTATGACCGAATCGAACCGAATCATGACCAAATCGAACCGAATCATGACCGAATCGAACCAAATCATGACCGAATCGAACCGAATCAAACCGAATCATGACTGAATCAAACCGAATCATAACCGAATCAAACCGAATCAAACCGAATTTCACATAATGCCATTAGAAATCAAAGAAATGAATTATTTCGAAATTAATTAAATGTTTTTATTCACGAATCACATTATGACATTCGTTGTAAATTTTTATATTCGACTAATCACATTCATTTCTTTTGTCAATATTTTTCATTTTTCATTACATATTTACATAAATGACATAGAATCACAAAAAGACATAATCATATTTGATTTATATAAACTAAATTATATTCAGCTAAACTAACATTTATTGATTCATATAAACTAAATTATATTCTACTAAACTTACATTATTCATATAATCTAAATAAATTAACATTTATTGATTTATATAATGAATAAACTAAATTATATTCAACTAAACTAATATTAATTGGTTTTATAAACCAAAATAAGTTTCAACTAAACTAACACTCATATAAACTAAACTAAGATTCAACTAAACTAAAATTCAGTGATTCACCTAAATTAAACTATATTCAACTAAACTAACATTCATATAAACTAAATTATGTTTAACTAACTATATTAAACTAAATAACATTCACTAATTCATATAAACTAAACTATATTTCAATGAAAATAACATTCATTGATTCATATAAACTAAACTATATACAATTCAACTAAACTAACATTTATTGATTCATATAAACTAAATTATATTCAACTAAATTAACATTCATGTAAACAAAACTATATTTAACTAAATTAACATTTATTAATTCATATAAACTAAACCATATTCAACTAAACTAACATTAATTAATTAATATAGACTAAATTATATAAAATTCAACTAAAATGACATTCATTGATTCATATAAACTAAACTATATTCAATTAAACTAACATTTATATAAAATAAACTATACTCAATTAAACTAACATTCATATAACTAAACTAATATTTAATGAGTCATATAAACTAAAATAAATTTAACTATACTAACATTTATTGATTCATATAAACTAAACTAATATTCTTATAAACTTAACTATATTCGACTAAACTAACATTCATTGATTTATAGGAATTAAACTAAAGTATATTCAAATAAATTAACATTCATATAAATTAAACTATATGCAAATCAACTAATATTCGTATAAATTTAGTTATGTTCAACTAAACTAACATTTATATAAACTAAAATACATTTAAATAAACTAAATTTTACAAAACTAAAAGATTTAGGGCGGGCCAAATAGGGTTGGGCCGGGCCGAATAAGCGGGCCGGGCCGAACCGAATCAGTGGGTCAGGCCGAACCAAATCGTGGGCCGAATCAAATTTTTTCTCGAACCGAATCGAATAGGGTTAGGGTTGGGAAAACTGGATTCGGATTCGGCCCATTTTTTTAGCGGGCCGGTCTAATCCGGGCCAGAGACGGGTCGGGTTGGGGCTGGGCCGGGCTGAACCGGCCTAGTGGGCATCTCTAAATGCAAGTGGATTAGTTACATTCATTGACATTTGGGAAAAAAGGTCACTGACAATAATAAAAAAATTTAAAGCACCTAATGGGTGAACAATCATTCATATTGTAGCTACGGTGATCTAGAATTGTTAATTACCACTACTAAGAGTAAAATGCATGGATTCAACAACTTAAGTTTCCAAACAAACGTAGCATACGTCCTTATAAATATAAATCATATTGGGGACATCTTCCCTATATAATATAAAAGCATTAGCCTTTACAAATAGAAAAATATTGGAAAAAAATAACAAATTTCTTCAAGAGCATCACAACCTCTTAAGGATTCAGATTTGGACAAACAATATGATTTCTAGAATTCAATGCATATTTATTTCTTAGCAAAGATGTTATCGTTAATGATAACAATCATGTTGCAGTTGGTATACAAGAAAAGGAGACTTATTTATGCTGCAATGATTAACTATTCAACCCTCATCACCCACCACCATCTCCGAAACCAGAAGTAAACCATGCTCAACCACAACAAAATAATCATCAGTCGAGGCTTAGCAATGAAATGAGGCAAAAAGATCTACTACACTTGCTAAACAACAAAATATCAATTAGGTTCACTTCCATATAGGACCATTAACAAAATAGTAGCCAAGTTCAAATATAGTAGAAAAACAATTAATTCACTATGGAATAGAGCAAAACAAACAAATGGCAGCACTGCAAACATTCAAAATAGATCATAACGATCATATATGTAGAGGAAAGAGAATTACAATGCCATACAATCAAATAGCAAACATTCACATAGGTGACATGACTTGTGTAAGTGACCCAACAAGCGAATTAGATCTTGCTTCATCCACCATTTGTAGAATGGTCAAGAGAGGGGAAATGAAGCCAAACACCAATAACATGCATCCTAAAATTTCAGAAGATAACAAATTGGTAAGATTATATTGGGTACCAAGTTTACTCCAACATGAGTCTCTAAGCACTTTTCCAACTTATTACATTATGTACAACTTTGTTCATATTGACAAGAAATAGTTCTATTTATCTAAGAAATTAGAACTAATTTTATTTAGCAAAGGATGAGCCAAATCCATATAGGTGAGGGAAATCAAGCAAGTTCATCTAGAAGGTCATGTTCATGGGTTTTGTTGTAAGACCAAGGTGGAACAATAATGGTCAATGCATGTTTAATGGAAATATAGGCACCTTCCTATGCGGTATCTTTACTGCATCTAGGTGCTTGGCTACCCAGGTCCTTCTCCGATCCATAACTTAGTTGATTCTCCCCAGCCCAACTTAGTTACGACCCCTATGCTCTCACTCCTTCTGGTGCCCCTCTTTTGCCTAGCCTAGGTTCTCCTGTTATATATGCAAACTATTACATAAGGCCTAATATCACCCAAGATCCAACATCATCAAAACCATAACCTTCTAGGCCTCATCCCCTTTGCCCAACCAATCTTGCCATCCCAAACACAACACCCTCACTACGCATGACTACTCGGGGTCAACGTGGCCTATCTAAGCCTAATCCCGAGTATTTCTCTCAAGACCACGATATTGCATCCATTCACCAATACCCAAAAATCCTATTTGCTCTTCGGGAGCCAAACTGGAAACATGCCATGTAGGATGAATATGATGCATTAATTAAGAATAATACTTAGGACCTTATACCTCACCCTTAAAATTTCAATGTTTTTCACTCCATCTGGATATTTAGACATACAAATAACTTTCTGGATATTTAGCAATTATTAGCTATATATGCTGCATTTTTTAAAAAAACTGCAGCATTTGTTTTTTTTATTGTTGCGTCTAAAAAAATCAACATTTGCTGTTTTTCCATATGCTTCGCCTATATGTGCTTCGTATCAGCATTTAAAGCTAGAAAACCACATCATATAGACATTTCTCTACTAGTGATGACAAGAACAATATTATGGGGAAATGATAGAAGCTAATGGTCACTTAGTAAAGACCCGACCCAACTTATCTCGGAATGACATACATTTGTGTGTTGGTTGTACTTCTAAGCCCTTCCTCATTTCACAAGAGTGGATAACTCTTGGGTCACACCCTAGTGAGTAAACATACATCTTTATAAAAAGACTCAACTTCTCTTATTCCACTAATATGTTGTTGGAATAAGACTGATAACAAAGAAAAACTTATTTGGAAACCGAGAAGAGAACATCGTGGCCTGAAGGATATCACTGTCATAAAGTTGAATTTGTCCCGCACTTGTACACACGACCTCTTAGTAATCAACCCTCAAAGTTACACGACTTCTCCCGAACTGTGTACTCCGTAAGAGTGAATTAAGAACTGCACTAATACAATGCCCGAAAGTGTTTGTGAATATTTTGAGAGGAACATATGAAGAACTCAATCGTGATGGTTTTTCTGATTGCTCTAAAAATGAGATAGGAAGGTAGATATATAGAATATTTAGGTTTAAGAGGGAGGAAAGTCAGACTATAATTTAAGGCTTAAAAATATAACATTGCCATAATCAGTTGAGTGAATTAAGGAAATGGCAAATGCAATAATAGTTACAATATCGACAAAGATATTGTGGTCGTTATTGACGAGTAAAAGATTTTGACCAAAATATTAGAATCATGTATAAAGTCCCACCACACCCATACCTGCGCACGTGTTACGAACACAAACCAAACTAGGCTAGATAGTGGTAGTGCACAAGGGGTTTCCCTTTTCTAGCCCATACTACATATTCAACAATAGCAAATGGAACTCACCTAAATAAAGTGAACTAAACTCCCTCAACTCATCTATGTGGGACACATAGAAGTATAAGCTAGGAGCATTACTCTTTTGAAGCAACACTTAGGAGTATACCCATATATCTTCAACATGTTAGACTCCTTTGTTTTCATAAACCTTATTTTCACAAATGTCAACATAAGTTCCAACACTTACTAAAGTAGGAAGATTTTAAAGATACAAATGCAAGTCAACTTTTCTCAAAAAATGTCTCCAAGCTCATGGTCTCAGAAGTGAGAGGAAAGAGTAACTTCCAATCTGAAAGATGCATCCCTTACCACTTTGCCAACAAACAAACATGGTGTCTAAGAGGGGTAATTCAATGGAGATGCTTTCTGCACAGCTAGCCAAAAGGGTCACACTTGTGTTAAAATATTATGCATCTTCCTGGACAAGCATTAACGTGTACAGATAACACTACTGTGCTAATTCTGCACAAGGTTGTTTCAGGGAATAAGGGATAATTCACAAACTGATAAAAAATACAGAAGCAATGTTCTCGTATCTTCCAATTAAAAATGCCAGACACCATCATATACACACCCATGTATCTTTAGTTCTTTACTGCCTGCTTCCAGAATCTCTATTTCCAACGGAGTCCAGGGTGAATTGCCACACAGCTTGAGACGAGGTTGCTGTCAATCACAGAATCCCGTCGTAATGGATGAGCAAAGACATTTCTGACAAGCTATTGCATTTGTATATGATGAAAGAAATGAAAGAGAGAGTAAGATCAATATCTGTGATCACCAAATGTGCTGTAAATTTCCTTCAAACCCTTCATCCCCGCTCTTCCATCCGATTATGTGACAATAATGAAGATTCCATGTCTAAGTACCGGGACCCAAACTCAAAGAGCTTAGGCTAGAGAAAATATTAAACAACATACCAAAGTTTGGACATTCTGCTTTCAATGACTGAATCCTGTTTACTGACTCTAGAGTCAGGTCCTTGACAGCATTAGAACATGGCAATGAACCAATGATGCTCTGAAGATTTATTTGAGGATGTTCTCCTATGACAAAAGTGTCTGCTTTTATAAGGGTAAGCTGATGGTCTGACAACGATGGAGTTTCCAGGACAAGTGCTTTCCGCCTAACACACTTAAGCTTGAGAATGAACTCTTGTGATCACATACTTCTAATTTCAAGTCTCTTTTAAGCACCTATGATGTGATTGTCAAGCAAATCCTTCCTTCACTAGGTCAAATCTCAGAAGACTTGCTTTGACCACCTTCTTCAAGGATCCACTCTCATAAAATGGACTCCTTTTAAGCTTAATGCAACCCCTTCTCTTTGCATCTTTACTTTCTTGCACTGCATCTTATATTATACACCTTTTTATTTTCCTTAGCCTATGATAATGAGATTTGAACATCTTCAATCTCTATAGACTCATTTCAATGTCACTTTTACATGAGCAAAACTCTAGAATGAATGCAACTCTAGGCTCATTGCAATGCAACTTGAATGAATGTTTAGGTGTAGTCTCTAAAGCTCATTTCCTGGCATCATAAAAGCATACTTTGATATTGTTTTTATTTTCAAGTCAATGACGTATTTTGGGTTAAATCATATAAAACCCTCAAAACTAGACTCATTTCTTGGTTAAAGTATGTCATGAGAAATATCTTCCTTAAGCTCCATTCCTCATTTGATGAGTAAACCTTCAACACATATGCATGCATAATTCATACTTTACATATTTAAATTTTGCCCTTAATCGCTTTATTTCATTTCTGCACTTTTATTACATGCTCCTTAAAATGTTGTAACTGTGTGATCACATTTATCTTATGCTTTTAAATCAATCCCTATTCATTTTCTTTCAAGCCTATTAAGATAATATGGACAATCGGTCTAGGATCCATAAATCTTGAGGACTTTAAGAAGTAATCTGATGAAACACAATTCTATAAAGTTTTTTAGGTATTTTTAGGTTGCACTATTAGAGCATATTAGTTTATTTAGTTGCATTTTAGATATCATTCACATAGATTATCCATTTTGTACTCTATTATGCTCTGTTTGTGATTTTCCTAAAATTTCAGGTAATTTTATAGCTATTTGAATACTTTCGAAGCGATTTTGGATGAGTTGGATAATTGTTGAAAATGTAATCGACGAATTGAGGATTTTGATTGATGGATTCATGCTCGTACATGATTTTATTGATGATCATATTCATATGAAGTTATTTTGGTTTCCACAAGGGTAAAAAATAGCTAACAAGGTCAACTTGAGTTGAAAACAAAGAGATATATAGAAGTTGAAGAAGACAAATCTGACACATGTTCACTCTTTTGATCATAACTCAGTTATAAAGATTGTATTGATGCGATTCTAATTTGAAAAGTAGACTCAAAGAGATTTGCAATGGTAGGTCACACGCTCTGTGGAAGTATGTAGAACGAAAGTTAAAGCCTTGCAAAGTTGACCCTAAAAACCCGAATGCGGGAGAGCAGCGAATCCGAGTTATAAGCAAGTTAGCTCTAATTTGGCCCTAATAACTAGTTTAATCATCTTATCTTTCTATTTAAAACGAGTTTAGTAAAAAATAAATACAGTAGAAACTTATTATTTTATTTTTATGCATTATTATTTTCCTTACGTTTTATTATTCTAGTTTTCTCTTCTCTACAACATAACAGTTTTTCTTTTCTCTCTTCCATGGTGAAAAACTTAGTTTTATTTTCCCCACTAATCAAGACTTATAGAGGTACTTTTCATTTCTTTCTTCTCTATTTTATTTTTTTATTGCTTTGATTTTTATTATCGTTGTTTATTAAGTATTGCTTATTTATTTCTCATTCATGAATTTCATGTTTATGATTGTTAATATTTTAGTCATGAATTATGAGTAGATCTCTTTCTAGGGTTTTGGGGATCCATGAGTACTTTAATGAAATATTTTTATGCTAATTAATTGGTTTCAAGTTTATAATTGAATTCCTATCATTGGTTTGTCATTGCTTACAATTAGATTATGGCCATGTTTAATTGTATGTTGGGTAACTGTTGAATTTGATACCGAGAGGTAAAAATACCACATTATGACCAAACAATAATAGGCTTGACAAATCTAGGCAAGAGCGAGAGCCATTAGAAGTGTCTTGAGGGAGTCTAAGTTTGAGAGAATTAGTGAGCCCTAGTTCATTGAATTCATGAAACCCGTTAGTTGTCATTTCTCAATTGATTTGTTTGTTCATGGTGAACCATTTTCCTAAGTTTTAGCTAATTTGCATCAAGTCTTCACTTAAGTTTTCATCATTAGTTTGTTAGGTAACTACACTTCCAACCAAGGCCCTTTATACAATTTAAAATTTTAAGAGCTAATAGAATTACATTGCTTCCCTAAGGATACAATCCCTACTTCCCTTGCTATATTAGTTGGTGTTGTCGGTTTATTTTTGAGAGGTGTACGACAGCCTGTTCATAATCATCTTAACATAGATTAATTGCATAAATATTAACTTGCCAACCAACCTAATCTAGAGTTGTGCCCTTTTTAATTGCGCATGAATGCCTAGGAATCAACAAATCTTAATTGTTTCGTCTTAATGAAATCGTATGTATAGCATTCTTCAAATTAACATATATTGCTCATCCCAAACCCACTTTTGGTTCGTAGACCAGTTACGCGAGTCATCTTTGGAATTCCAACCCAATTAGGTGTCCAAACTTGATTCTTAACGACATACACAATATGTAGGGCACTAGTGGGAGAGGTCCCCTTTCTATTTCTCTTCACCGAAAAGAAAAGGTTGGGTTGTAAGAAACTAGGCTCTCCAGTAGTGGCTCACTCATCGAGCCATCCACTCGAAACCTAATTGGCTTTCCAAGCCTTAAAAATTTCACGCGTGAAAAAAGTCCCTACAGGTTGTTTGTAGTTTTATTTGAAATTTTCTATTGAGTTAAAGTGGAGATTGGTTAGGGTGTTCAAGAGAAATCTATAGTTGTGACTTATGAGCCCTTCCATGTATTATAAATTAATATATTCCGCCACTTAATTTGAGTTTATAATGTATTTCATTGAGGATTAAGATCTTCAATAACAGAGGAGAGCATGCTTTACAACCTTTCATTCAATAAAACCTATCATTTCCATACATAATGATCCATGAAACAAATAACATACCCAGGCCAATAAGGCAATAACAATACACATGTACACCAACATCCATTTGTTTCAACACTAAATACCAAATTACAGAAGTCCACTGTATATAGCATAAATACTAGACGACATGGCTAGTAATCATAACATAATAACTTTATTTCATCACCTCGCTCAACCACACAGTAATAAGTCAATAATACCAAGTGCAACTGTGCAAGTAGTAGGATTCATGCTTGCATTTATTATAGATGACATTATTTTTATATATTATGCTTCGAGATGATGACTCTCGATATCTCTGGTGATATGAATACAGAAGTCCATAATTTTGGTTGGGTAGGGCCCATCATCAGCAATCTTCTCAAACTCTGCGAGCCACTTGACAGCAGTATCTTTTTCTCTAGGAATCACATGAATACTGATAGTTAAGCTCTTGAATTCCTTAAGGAGATCTCCTTCAATGATTTTGAACCTCACTGACTTATTCTCTTCGTCTATGGCTTCAACTAACTCCTTAGCAACGCATTTCTTGCCATCTGCATTGTCCATGCATAATCAATCCACTTTGATATTGATCGATCATCGATGTATACATAGGGGCCAAACATTCTTCATTACAAGATCTAAACAACGAGACTTGCGACTGTATATAACAGAAATGCAAGTCATAATTTCTCTTAAACAATGTAATACCACATACTATAATAAAGGTCTTGCACTGCTTTCGTCTCATATCTTTGCAGAACAGAACGGTATCTAATTCATACCTAATATATTATATCAGAATAATGAAATATCAGACATAGGTATTGTTGTATCATATATAGTTATTATTATATTATATATAGACATTGTTATATCAGATATACAAATATAGAAGATATAATTATATAGAAAAATATATATTATATATATATATATATATTATGATTTCAATATAGAAATAAAATTAAAAAAATATCCCTAATATATATTTAAATCATTTATAAACTAGGAGTTCTTTTGTTTATATTGTAAAAGCCGTATTAGGTTCGTATCATGATCTCTAGCTAGCTAGATCCATTTTTTTTAATGGATATTGACTTCATGAATTTGTTCTGACTTCATGAATTTGTTCCAAATAGTACGTGTCTTACTTTAATTAGTTCCAGATGGAGTCTTACTTTATACAAAATATTATCCTCGTCAAAAAAGAAAGAAAGCGACATACGTCGACCAAATTCGTTGAACCGCCAGGAGAACGTTTTATGCATGTATATAATCAATAATGTAAGTATGAAAAAATGTAAATATTAAAAAAACTTTTGTACATAAGAATAAAAATTACCCTTTAATATAACAAAAGTTACCCCTTGACACAACATATCTCAATTTTTCATCAAATTTTTATCAAATTTAAGGTGTAACTTTTATTATATCAATTTGTTGAAATATAATAATTTTATTGTATATATAGTGTGTATATAAGATTTTGTGTGTAAATATACATGGGCTATTAGCATACAGTACTTGTACTAGCAGTGTCAGTTATGAACTCATGATATGCATGTATCCAAATATGTAAGAGGATAAACATTATGGTAATAATATCAACTTGAGTTGATTTGAGTTGAGTCGAGTTCGAGAGATAATTATAATTGGAATACATGGAAACAGTACTACATAAGTCTAACTTTTGTATGAACATATATTATTAAATATATTATGATATCATAGAGAGTAATAAAAACAATATCATGATTTGATTGAGTTGAGGATTTCATTACCAAGGGTATACTCCCAGGAGATAATAGAGCCAGGCTTCCCAAAATCACCCTCATGCACATCACAAGAATGTATTTTGCCAGGGGTGATTTTAGGGACATCGTGTGGTTTCATCCCAAATAGCTCATGGAATATATCCCCATGACATTTGATATCAACTTCAATCTCAAGCTTCCCTGCCACTCCCATACTTGAAACTAACACACTCTACAAATAACTATATGGATTATATTTGATATTATTTTGAGACACATTTATGGCTTGGTTAGGACCCTTTATTTATAGAAGCTAGGTTTTTTGGACCGTCCCCGCCGTAAACAATATAATAATTAAATGAATAAAAGAGAAAATTATTGAGTGGGTAACATTATTATTGAGTGGGTAACATTATTATTTCGTGTCTGAAATATATAATATCTTATGATAACTAACTAAACGTCGTGTATCATGTGACTAAGCATCCAGCTTGGAATGTAGTCTAATGAATAGGTTGCCATGCAAACCACAAGGATCACCCAATTGGAAAACCACAAAATGCGGATCTGGGTCAGCCCGGTTGCCTTCAAGGCAAAAAAATCATACATTCGAATACACCTAGCTAGTTTTTAGATGCATTCCTTCACAAGTTCTTTCTCACATGCTTCAAAAATGATCATGTGTGTAGTCATATTTCATATTACACTTTACATGGCCAGATCGATGGCCTTGAGCATTTCAATCATTTCATTGACTGCAACAATGAAAATGATCAAAAGAAAAGCAGGAGCCAAGGCATATCCCTCGACGTATTTCATTACCTTTATATGCAAGTCATGTCCACTGCTCTACGACTAAGGAGTACAAAAAACGCTGCTAATATGCAAACAGAAACAACAAATCCAGCAGTCCAAAACTTGCCCCACTTAAAAAACCAGGCCAACTCATGCGGCTTCACGCCTGCCTTCAGTGAAAATCTTGAAGCTAAGTAAGCTTTTAAGTCTGGCACTCCATCATCGCTAAAATATACTTCTAAGAACTCACTTGTTAACTTTAAGCGTTTTAGTTAGGACTGACCTTTCGTATTTAATCATATGGGTACTTACGTTGGATGTAGTAGGGTTCCACTAAGTTAGGGAATTTAAGAGAAAAAATTTGATAATATTTAAAAGTAGGGCCCAAGTCCGCTTAAAATTATTTTAAAAGGGATCTTGGAATCACTTAATTCAAAAAGAGACAATATTTAACTTGAATTTAGTGTGCGTGGGTTTTGTTATTTAAATTGTTTAAATACTTAAAGCTTTTATGATAAACATAATGAATCTTTGCATATTTGTATTGTAGATATCATGTCTAGTAACAACAACAACAATCCATTACTTTTAAACTTATGTTCGATCCTAAGAATTGTTCTAAGGTCCGAAGGAAGAGAGGATGTTCTTGAAACCCATATCTCAACCCTAAGCTAAACTTCTACGGATGCTAAGATAGCTTATCACAAGGCTGTCTTATAGAGGTTGGTAATTGTTACCTGTCTTATGTTGGCTTTTATGGACTCTTCCCTCCAAAAGAGGTTTGAGAAAATGGATGCATATAGTATCATTCAACAGTTGAAAATTATGTTTTGACTGCAAGCTAGAGTTGAGAGGTATGAGACTCACAAGGTTATCCTTGATTGTCAGCTAGAGATGGGCAAACCAGTGGGAGAATATGTCTTTAAAATAATAGGTCATTTTGAAAACATATCATTTTGAAAATATGAAAAGATTGGACTTTCCTTATAGCCAAGAGTTGGCTATTGATATCATACTCCACTCACTTCATGATAGATTTAAAAGCTTTAGGTTGAATTTCCATATGAATAGAGTGGAGAAAACCCTTGCTCGGTTACATGGGATACTCATTATTGCTGAGCAAAACATCCATTTTGAACCTAAAAATAATTTTCTAATGGTTCAAAAGGGAAAAATATTTAAGAAGGTTGGGGCTGGAAAAAGGAAGGGTTAACAAGGAGTTGTTGCCAAAATTTCTGCAAAGCCAAAGTGTACAGCTAAACCAAGAGTGGTTATTGAGAGCAAATACTTCTACTGTGACGTAAAGGCTTTCAATACTCTTCATTTATATAAAACTAAGTTTCATATTGTGCATGGTTTGAGTTACAAACTAAAGTAAACATAACAACTAATTATATATAAAAATTTTCTACAACGTACGACAGATATATATAGGGATAAAATACAAGAATCTAACTTTATTGGCAAGAAATCGTGCAAACTTGTCTCTCATTTCTTTCATTTCGTCAATGGTGAAAGACTCCTCTCTCGATGTGTCAAAAACCTAAATGTAGCCACCATAAATATAAAAAAATTAGATTACCATACATGCATGTATAGAAATGACTTTGATATGATTAGAATGAATAGCTGATTAGACCTAATATTGTTAGTAACTTTACTAGACAAAGACGATACATGAAATAGAATAAAGGAAAGTCTTATTTTTTTCCTTTTCTTTTATTTTGGGAGGAAATATATATTGGATAAAAGGAGGAGAGGCTTAGCATGTAGGATAAAAGCAAAAGCAAGCTTATTTATTTTAAAAGTTATTCCATTGTGAAAAGCCCTTCATTTATCTATATTACTTGTGCTTGTCCTAAGCCCCAATATATACTTACCAATCAAGGGGTCTCTTCCTAAAAACAACAACTAAGAGAACAACATGATTACTTTACAGGTTTGCAACTACTTTGTGTTATTATTCTAATAACCATTTTCATTACCTATAGTATTTGGTAATGATAGATGGAGACGTATGTAGAAACAAAAGTGGACAACACATGCAATAATTTCTAATTATTTATAAAAGTTTTTTGAAAATTTCGGTAGAGTTTCCTCTATGAAATGAACATTTTCCCAATTTTCAATCCAAAAATCATGTTCAATACAATTCAACACACAACAATAATACAATGCCATACCACATCAATCTTTTTATTGACGCCGGCCATATATTCTATCCTCCATAATATGTATATAAAATCAAATGTAAATAAAGGAATTAGATATACCTTTCCTACATCATTGACTTTCGTGGTAGAAGAGACTTAGTCATACATGATCTAATCACATAATAGCCACAATCTATCCTATTTTGTTATTGTGCACATAAATGGGAATGAAATGAATATTCGTGTCAAAATTAAAGTAAATCAAAGGTTGAGATACCAAAAAACATTAAAATTCCAAAAACATGTACCTTCAGTGATTTCCATTTAGCAAATGTGGCTCTTGAATGTAATCCAATACTTCCACGCAATTTCTTTATTTCACTGCTCCTGATAAGAAAAATATAGGCCATATCAATGTGATATTAAAGCTAAGAA
The DNA here is from genome assembly GCA_026401315.1 of Dysphania ambrosioides. Taxonomy (NCBI): domain Eukaryota; kingdom Viridiplantae; phylum Streptophyta; class Magnoliopsida; order Caryophyllales; family Amaranthaceae; genus Dysphania; species Dysphania ambrosioides. Next base: position 7,477,477 of record CM048667.1, read on the forward strand.
TCAAACTAAAATGCAATTGATCAACTTAAAGGTACCTATTCAACAAGGATTTGATAAGTAAATGTTGAGGTGGTTGCAGACACCTAGAATCGAATTGATATATTGTATGAGTCAAAGGACATATGACGAGGAGGAACCAATGTTAAATACAAATATAAATTTTAAGTCAATGACGGGAACATGATAACTTAGATAATGATAACAAAAGATATAACATGTTGAGACTAAAACAAACTCTTCAATATACAGAGCCAAAATAAATTTGTCCCCATCTCTGATTAATTTTATCAAACTTTGTTCAATGTATTCCTTCACCTTGGGTTGGCTTGTCATGCAGTGTGTGCTACAAATCTGTTGTGGACTTAACCACATAACTTTCAAAACGAACTCACATTCACTCAAATCCTCGTGAAGTGCACTAAACTCATAACAAATAAGATATGTTAGATGATAAACTTGAAACATTTAACCAACAACATATAGTAGTGTAAGTATATTTCACCTCATGAAGACTTGTACTATGGATAGATTCAACATCTCTCTTGATAGAAATTCACGAACATCCACTTTGTATACCCATGTTGATGTGTCTTCCATGTAGTGGAAATGTTCTTTTGCCTAATCAACTTGAATTGGCTTGTCATTAGGCACATTGCTAATACATGTATACATAAATAAACAATCTTTTCTTAGAATTTCAAGCACTTGAATATTCACAAGTGGATCTTCCTTTGTTTAGAGTCTCAATTGCTTTAATATCGTTTTTGTTTTTATCAAAATTACTATTATTGCTTTTGTTTAGTTTATAGTCAATATGTGTAAGTAGTTTTTACCAATCTTGTATCCCGATTAACCCTAGTATGTATTAGGTATTGATGAATCTCGATACCCACATTTAAATGTATAAAATTAGTTCAATTAACCTTTAATTGGCTTTAATTCCATTAAAAGGGTAGACGTAGTTGATTAATGGCATGGATTAGGTTCGTAATGAGAGTCGATTCATAATCTATATTAGAATAATTGGTTAAGGTGTGATTGATAATCATAAAAGTAGACATCATGACCATTAAGGCTTATAGGATGATGTGTTTAATGTCTTTCTATTGCATAGATCAAAGAAAGTTGGTAGGATTGCTTTAGGAGAAAGTTATTAATACTCGAGAGAGATCCTTAGTATTATTTAGTGTGTATTTGTCTTAGGAATTACTTTAAGTGTTAAATTCTTGGGATTGGGATAGAAATCTATATCTAAGTCATATTAGTGGGATTCATTGTCCTAGATATTTATCTCTTAATAATATGAATTTAGTTATAATTCGTATCCTAGTTTAGTTTAACTTATTCCTTAGTTAGAATATATACCTCCCTTTATTGGTGATGACATTCCTAATAGAAATTAGAACTAGCATAAATAGTATTAGTACCCGATAATCTCTAGGGATTTCGTCCCTACTTACCCGAGCTAAATTAGTTTAGGTGAATAGGTTACTTTTGAGAGGGTAGCAACAGCATAGTCACCAAGAGAGATTACTAAGTGATGAGAAGTGTACATTATGGTATGTAATGGAAAATAGAATATGTGGATGCCAATGTCATTTCAAGCACTTGAATATTCACAAGTGGATCTTCCTTTGTTTAGAGTCTCAATTGCTTTAATATCGTTTTTGTTTTTTTTTTATCAAAATTACTATTATTGCTTTTGTTTATTTTATAGTCAATATGTGTAAGTAGTTTTTTCCAATCTAGTATCCCGATGAATCCTAGTATGTATTAGGTATAGATGAATCTCGATATCCACATTTAAATGCATAAAATTAGTTCTTTTAACATTTGATTGGCTTTAATTCCATTAAAATGCTAGACGTAGTTGATTAATGGCATGGATTAGGTTCGCAATGAGAGTCAATTCATAATCTATATTAGAATCACTGGTTAAGGTGTGATTGATGATCATAAAAGTAGACATTATAACCATACAGCTCCATTCGCCCTAATGTTCTTCTATTCTCCCATTCCAGAGACTCCTCAAAATTGCTCTAGGTCCATCTTTCGCCCGAATGTAGGGTCTGATTCGGCCGAATGGAAGCTCATTCGCCCGAATGAGTTCCATTCGGCCTTCCTAGTGACCATGGAAAATATCTTTGAGGACTGTCCATCATTCGACCGAATCTCTCTTAGATTCGATCGAATCTGTACCATTCAGCCGAATCTCTCTCAGATTTGGTCGAATTTGAGACCATGCACTCCTCTTTTCACTTCTGATCCTTTCTGAACACCGTGGGATCTTCATGAGTGACTCGAAATGTTTGCCCAAGCTATAATACACGTGTCTAAGAGTGTCAAAGGCTCGAATGCGTTGCATTTCACCTCGAAATCATCAAAAACACCTGAAATAATCTTAAGACAACTCGAAGACAAGATCAAGGTGAAATCAAGCGTAATATGTATAAAATCAATATAAAACTACGAGACTTGACACTAAAACGAGGTAGTAAACGTGCTCTAAAACGAGCACATCAACTTCCCCCAAGCTAAACCTTTGCAAGTCCCTAGCAAATGAAATAGGAAGGTGTCATGAAAGCTTATGGAAAAACAGTCATAGGAATGAATGAAGAACAAGGAGAGTGAAAATCAAGACAATACAAGCCGTGCATGTGCAAAACTCTTCCCTAGCCATGGATGTGCAAGTACAATGGGGTTAGAAGAGCATAACAACGTTTTACACATACTCAGGATCACCAAGCAAGCTACATCATAGTTCATTCCATCCACTACCTAATGAGGTTGCAAGTCTACGCTCCCGAGGTTATTTCCCAAGATATGTGGGAAATTTCTAATACGCTCATGTGTTTATAGGGTATGTATTTCGCTCAAAATCATGCGACTAAAGATGAGTAGGGAATTAAACACCTAAACAGGGAGAAATCTCGGGGATTGTGTCTTATCTACTCTCCAACATTGATCTTACTAATCAGGTTAAGTCGAACAGGTTTGGAAAGGGTTGCAATGTAGGCTCGAATCAAGGTAGGGTAGAATTTAGGAATGTGGAGTTAAAATAGAGGATAGTAAGTGATCCAAGGAAATAAAACCGAGGAAGACTATGCCTTCCGACAACCATGCCACTCCCAAAATTCCCAATAATAGATTCTAATACACTATGTCAACTTTATTCTCAAATTTTTCTCTCTTTTTTTCTTTTTGTTTGTATTCTTTTCTTTTTCTCTTTTTTTTCTTTTTCTTTATTTTTCTCTTTTTTTTTTCTTTTTCTTTCCTTTTCTCTTTTTTTTCTTTTTGTGCTTTTCAAGTTTTTTTTCTTTTTTTTTTAACTTTCCATGTGAATACTTCCTTGAAATACGCTAAGATTAGTGTATATAGTCAAATCACCCAATAATCACTTTTCCAAACCGAAATCCTATATCGTAATGCTACGAACACCAACTTCACTATGATCACATGACTATCTTCTAGGTAAAAAGAGGAGACATTTGGCTCATATGGAGTTACATAGCGTGGCTATAAAAAGGTAAAGGCACAAATTTGGCTTAACCTAGAGTAAATTGATATTCATGGTAGGCACACTTTAGCTATGTAGCTTCAACTACAAACATGTTATCATACCTAATCTTTAGAAAAGTAGACTATGCTCGAGGAGAACAACTACAATTCTTAAGATTCCCTAACTAACATTCAACAATATAGGACTCATAATAAAGTCCTAAAAGGCTCAATCCTCACTAGGTTAGTCGAAATGTGCCTCAATAGGTAGTCATCCAAATTACATACTAAGCAAGCTCAAATCCCCCAAGCTAAGTGAAAGACAGTCGATAAACTCAGACCCAAAACAGGCACAGGGCTAGGGGAATACGAGTTTGCACATAATCAATGTAAAGTGCACGATAGAAGCTTGTATGCTTATCTATAGCATATGATGGAATAAAGGGGGGTTTGGAGCATATGATTAAAGAAGGGTGCATATGATGGAAAGAAGGGGGCACTTGATGGAAAAAAGGAAAACAAACACAAATATTACTAAATAAATAAATTTGGATTTTCAAGCGAGCAATCATACCAGTACATAGGCGCAGCGGCACATGGAACTTATTATACAAGCACCTGAAAACAACACCAAAAAGCAAAACACAAAACACAAAACAACACCAAGAAACAAAACACAAAAACACAAAACAATGCAAAACTTCACAGCACTAAAACCGACAGCCAAGACCAAAAGACACGCAACAAAATAATGAGTAGTAGACAATGGGTATCCCCCCCCCCCCCCTCGCAAGCCAGGCTGAAGCCATCCTTGGCGTTAAGGGAGGCCTTTAGGTCTACCACTACTCATCCCTTATAAATTCCTCATCACCCCCCTGGTCATCCTCCTTATTATCCTCCTTCTCCCCACCCATATAGTCCATCCCATAGTAATCCGAGGCTCTTCTAGGAGCCGGTGGGGTGAAGTTATTAAACCTACGCCTACCCACCCGCAACCGGTCAAACCCATGACTTAATAATATTTCATTATAGTTGTCATGGCGAGGGTACCAGGAAGGGGTGGTCATGCTTTCGCCAATCATATAGGAGCAGTTGGCCATGTCATACCTTGGGTAGTGTGCCCGTTCGAAGTTTTGCTCGAGGTGATCGAGCCGGGTGGTGTGGTGGGCTTGGGTGGTAAGGACCTGGTCAAGCTTTCTCTCTATGTATCTTAGGGAGGACATAATATCGGATTCAGATTCATCATCTGAATCGTCATGGTCTGGGAAGACCAAAGTGGAAGTCCTAGGTCTGTTACGCATAGAAAGGGTGTGAGGATGAGGAGGGGGTACAAGTGGGGGCTCGACAGCGTATCTCTGCACATCGCCGTCTAAGAGATATGAGTTCCCAAACTGCATGAGGGGAGGTAATTAAGGACAAGGAAGGGGAATGGTGCGGTCTTTCAGGTACCATCATCGCATAGGGTCAGTGAAAATAAAATCGGCCCGTTCAAGGTATTGCTCGTGAAGGGTGGTGGAACCGGCATATCTGTCACTGAATTCTATAAGATTTATAACATTAAGGAACTCAGCGATGCGGAATACATGTCCCCCTAAACATAGGTCAGTGTTTGCGTTTAGGGTGGCTATGTTGTTTAAAAACTTCCACAGCGTCATTAGAAGGCTTAGTGCGGTGTCATTGTGCAGTGCAAAGTAATGGTGCAGAATGTGCACTTCATGTGTTCTAACTAAGTGAGGGCTGGGGGAAGGGAACAATGTATCCCTAGCAAATTTAAAAAACATACGCAAAATAGGGTGCTATACATCAGATGCATATATATTCCTATTCGGATAAACAAGCCGGCCATCAATTTTAGGCCCTAACTAAGAAACTCGAGAGTTGTCTGGTTGTTTATCCGGAATAGGTTCGTTACTAAAACCAAAAATGGCACAAAATGCGGCATAGTCTAGAAAATAGGTTGCATTTCTTAGTCGAAAAGACAAATGCAACCTACCTTCACACTGACACGGGGTTAGGGAACTAAGAAACTCATAAGGTTAAAGCTTATGATTCGGGTATCACATGTTAATCCAATTTTCTAGGCCACATGCCGTCAACAAAGCCATAAATTGATCATATATACCCATTCTTTGTAAAATAGAAAGGTCTACCTTAAGCCATTGGAAACGTTCATATTGCTCCAAAGATACAAAAACCACTGTTGGATGATCCTCATCGAACCATAATTCCTGGCCGGGAAGTCGTTGTTAGCCCTTCGATTGTTGAGAACCGGTTTGTTGTTCTTCCCAAGCTGCACCCGAAGAAGATCCTTCTCCATGCTTCTTGGATCTCTTGCAGGGGTTTCTCAAGGTTCTTCTTGGACCCATGGTGATTGATGAGGTTTGAGAAGGAAAGTGAGGAGTTTTAGGGAGAATGAGTGAGTGAGGGAGTGAAGGGAAGCTCGGGCGACTGTTTAGGGTTGTGAGATTTTCATGAAGAAACCCATGGAAATGAGCTGTTATTTATAGACCTGGCCTTCCATTCGGCCGAATGGATGCCCTGTTCGGTCGGATGGAGAAGAGCTACGAAGAATTCTTCGCTCCCATTCGACCGAAGGTCGAATGGACCTCCATTCGGGAAAATGGAGTGTCCATTCGGGGTTTCCAGAAGCTCCCTATTTTTACGTTTGCAGATTTATTTGACCGAATGGGACCTCCATTTGGTCGAATAGGAGATATTCGCCTGAATTTGACTCTTCATTCGGCACTTTCAGAAACTCCTCCAAACTTTGATTAAGTTCATGGTCAATGCTCATTCGGCCGAATGGAACTGTCATTCGGCCAAATGGAGGGCTATCACTTGTGCTTTTCTAATTCAAAAATGGTACTATGATTGTTTTGCACAAAAATCTAAATAAAACCGGGTTACCTCCCGTAAGTGCTTTGTTTAACGTCGTTTAGCTCGACGTAGCTAGGGTAATCAATAACACAAAACAAAAATCAGAGTTAAACTAACTACTCAAAACTTAACAAAACTTCAAAGAACGATGAGTATAAGTTAAGATACTCGATAAGTGCCAGAATTATACCAATCATTCGACTTCGACGTCATCTAACCTTATTCACTCAACGGTGTTGACTTCATGAAGACTACACTCATGGAAGAGTTTTAACCGTTGCCCATTAACAATGAAACTACCTCTATGATAGTCTTTCAATTCTACCATTCCATAAGGAAATAATTGTAAAATCTCGAATGGTCCAGACCACCTCGATTTCAATTTCCCGGGGAATAACTTTGCTCTTGAATTGAAGAGCAGCACTTTATCTCCTACAAGGAAATATCGTTGGATGATATGTTGGTCGTGCCAATGCTTAGTGCATTCCTTATATATATGCATGTTATAGAATGCATCGAGCCTGAGTTCTTCCAATTCCCCTAATTGGGCGGCTCGCTTCTCGTAGAATTAAGTAGGGTCCAAATTAAGGGTTTGGATCTCTCACCAAGACTTACATTCCAATTCCACCAATAAATGACAAGATTTTCCATACAATAGCCGGAATGGGGTGGTGCCAATCGGGGTTTTATAACATGTACAGTGGGCCCAAAGAGCGTCGTCTAACTTCAGAGACCAATCTTTCCTGTTTGGGTTAACCACCTTTTCTAAAATTCTCTTAATTTCCCTGTTGGCTACTTCCACCTGTCCTTGAGTTTGGGGATGGTAAGGTGAACTGACTTTGTGCATGACTCCATATTTCTTCAACAATTTGTTTAGTTCGTGCTTAGCAAAGTCGGAACCCCCATCACTTATGACTATTTTGGGAACACCAAATCGAGGGAAGATTATGTTTTTAAAAAGCTTCATGACTACCTTATGATCATTTGTAGGCGAGGCAAGGCAATGGCCTCCACCCACTTAGACACATAATCAATCCCCACCAAAATATATTGGTTCCCGTGAGATGACACAAAGGGGCCCACGAAGTCGATTCCCTAACAATCAAAAACTTCACACTCAAGGATGTAATTTTGAGATATTGCCAACTTTCTGGCATCTTTCACAGCTCTTCACGAAAGTTTCAACATCCTTATGTAATGTTGGCCAATAGAAACCCGCGATGGTGACCTTAGTAGTAGTGTTCATTATACCATGGTGGCCCCTACACGCGTATGAGTGATAGTGAGTTAGAATCTTGGGGACCTCTTCTTCAGTGACACAACTGCAGATTATGCCTTCGGCACAAGCATGAAACAAATAGGGGTCATCCCAAAAGAAATTCCCGACTTTACTGAAGAAAGCCTTTTTCATACCCCTTGATTCGAACTCAGAAAGTTCTCCACAAGCTAAATAATTCGCAATATCTGTGAACCAAGGGGCTTTCCCAACTACTATTGCTGTCATCAGGGTTTCTTCAACCATTTCATCTTGGATAGGTAAAGAGTCATTATTAAGCTTGGGTAACCTAGACAAATGGTCAACTACCATATTTGCACTACCCTTCTTATCTTTCAACTCAAAATTAAACTCCTGTAATAGGAGCACCCAATGGATCAACCTCGGCTTTGCATCTCTCTTCGTCATTAAAAATTTCAGAGCCGAGTGATCAGTGAAAACTACAACCTTTGAACAAATCAGATACTGGCGTAGTCTCTCAAAAGCATAGACTACCGCCAGTATTTCCTTTTCTGTTGTAGAGTAATTGCACTGTGCTGGATCTAGTGTTTTACTAATATAACATATGCCATGGTGCTTTCCTTCCTTTTTCTGTCCAAGGACAACACCTATAGAGATATCACTAGCATCGTACATTAATTCAAATGGCAAACTCCAATCAGGAGCTTGCACAATAGGTGCAGATATCAGAGCAAACTTTAGCCTGTTAAAGGCATTGAGGCATCTCTCATCAAAGTTAAAATCGACATCTTTTTGAAGCAATTCATTCAAGGGTTTTGCTAAAGTCAAAAATACTAAGATGAGATGCCTATAGAATCCTGCATATCCTAGAAAGGATCGTACTCCTGTAACCAAGGTAGGCACAGGAAGGTTCCTTATCACATTAATCTTAGCAGGATCTAGCTTTATGCCTTTGAAAGACACTTTGTGGCTTAGGACAATGCTTTCTTAAACTAAAAAGTGACACTTTTCCCAATTTAGCACAAGATTTGTTTCTTGACACCTTAATAAAACTTTCTTGAGATGTGTCAAGCAAGTATCAAAAGAAGACCCTCCAATAGAAAAATCATCCATGAACAGTTCCATGAAGTCCTCTAACATATCAGCAAATATAGCCGACATGCACATCTGGAAAATGGATGGAGCATTGCATAAACCGAAGGGCATTCTTCTGTAGGCAAAAGTCCCAAAAGGACAAGTGAAAGTTGTTTTCTGTTGATCCTCGGGGTGGATTGGGATTTGAAAGAAACCCGAGTAACCATCCAGAAAACAATAGTACTTGTGCCTTGCCAATCTTTCAAGCATCTTGTCGATGAAGGGTAAAGGGAAGTGATCCTTTCTTGTAGCCTTATTGAGTTTGCGATAATTGATGCAAACTCGCCATCTTGTAGTGGCTCTAGTTTGGATCATCTCACCTTTGTCATTCTTGACAATGGTCATTCCTCCCTTTTTTGGAACAACATGAACAGGGATAACCCATCTACTATCTAAAATTGAGTAATAGTAGATGATGCCGACCTCAAGGAGTTTGAGGATTTCATCCTTAACTACCTCAATCATGTTGGGGTTCAGCCTTCTTTATGGCTCAATGGAGGAGAAATGCTCATCTTCAAGATGAATCCGGTGCATAACAAGGGTCAGACTGATCCCTTTCAAATCACCTAGTGAGTACCCGATGACATCTCGATATTTCCTTAATAAAATAAGAAGTTTTTCCAACGAAGTGTCATCGAGCTCAGAATTTACTATAACCGGACTACCTTCATCATCATCAAGATAGGCATATTTTAGGCTAGGAGGTAGAGGTTTCAAACTTACTTAGGGAGAAGGCTTAGGACTTTCCCCCTTATGGATAATACCTTCCTCAACCTCACAAAGTTGCTCATACAATGCTTCTTGGCTCTCATAATCTTGGGCCTTATCTAGTCGACCTTCTAACTTCTCATCTATTGTACATGTATCCTCATCATTCATTGAATACCCAACCTCTATTTCTCTTTTGTTGTGACAATCCTCACTCTCCCTATCATCCACTTCAAGGCGACACACCTGTTCAACCATAGGTTTCTTTAAAAGTGGGGAGATTTTGAAGACTACTTTCACTTAGGCTACTTCTACCATTATGGTGTCATCATGGCAATTAATAACTACCCGAAGTGTTTTCAGAATGACTCTGCCCAAGATAAGTGGAGTATAAGGGTCCTCTTCCATTTCCATCACTACGAAATTGCAAGGGACCACTAGTTCTCCTACTTGAATATGTATATCGTCAAGTTCTCCATATGGCACTTTTATACTCCTATCTGTCAGTTGAATCATTTTCCTTGAAGGTTTGAGGTTAAAGGGTAGCTTCTTGGCGATAGATAGAGGCAAAAGACTAATCGAAGCCCCTAGATCGGTGAGTGCCCCTTTGGGATCAAGATTTCCCAACTTTACTGGGAGGTTATAAGGACTGGGATCTCGCTCCTTCATAGGCATTTTCCCTTGTAAAATGGAGATAACCTGATGGGGGAGACTGATTACCTCTTCCTCAAGCTTTTTCTTGTTGGAATATAAGTCCTTTAAGAACTTAGCATACTTTGGCATCTGTGCGATATCATCAAGGAATGAGATCTTCATCTTCTGTAAGTGTTCGAGAAACTTCTTGTACTTATCATTAAGTTGCTTCTCAACTTTCCTATAGGGAAAAGGAAGTGGGGGTGCATATAAGCATTCTAACTTCTTTCTCTCCTCAATCCTCTTTTTCCTATCTTCCTCACTCTCTACCAACTTCCCACTTCTTATCCTATCATCCTTGTCATCTCCATTTCTTTTATTTTCAACTACAGACCCCTTACCTTATTCCTCTTATTTTTCATTTTTATCCACTCTCGTCTCATCCCCCACCCATACCAAAGGTGCATCAACCGGATATGAAGATCGTCATACTAAGTCCTTGATCTCAGGTGGATAGCTTAAGCAGTGTGTTGGTTTGGGTTTGGGTGTTGAGGTGGAGGTTGTGTAGAGGGGTTAGGTTGAGGGTGAGATGGGAATAACGGTGGTGTAGGAGGATTAGCCATTTGGGCAAGTTTAGTTTCAAACAACTTTTGCTGAGCTTGAAGTTATTGCATCTGTTGGATGAGAGTCTGATTAATCTGAGTAAGACTCTAGTTTTGCTGAGCAAGAGATGTTACTTGGGAGGCTAAATGGTCATTGGTTAAGGTGTGACCTTGCTATGGTTGAGAAGCCACATGATAAGGTTGACTAGGCGGGAAAGGTAAATTTGAACCATTTCTAGGTCCTTGGTCAAACCTTGGGGGTCTGTACACATTAGGCCTTGGTACATTTCCATTAGATTGGTTCCCTTAAAAACCTTGGTTGTTAAACCCACTCTGAGCATTTCTGTTGTATCCCGGGTGAAAGTTTCCTTGGTTTTGGTTTGAGTTAAAGGGAGGTTTGTACGATTGATTTGGGAAAGGTTGTTGTCCATACCCTACTCCTTGTCCTTGTCCACCATAGTTAAGGGCGACAACATGATCAGGATTATACCCATACCTATCATAATTCATCACATGCTGTTCTGGGTTATATCCTCCATAATCAATTGCGGCAACATGCTCAGAGTTCGAACCACCACAATAGGATGTATCATGGTTGGTACCCTCACATATGGCACATGCAAAGTTCTTTTCAAGCACTGGAGGGGTGTTCAAACTACCGACAAGGCTTAATTTGGACAACTTTTTATCAATAACTGCTTCTATTTTAGCGCTAATAGTGTCCAAGTTAGTTGTGTCTATCATCCCTTTAGGTAAACCCTGACTCCTAGTTCCTCCCTAGGCACTATTCTTAGAAACTTCCTCAATTTTGGCTTTTACCTGGGTGCAAGGAATTTTAGAAAGTTGACCACCTACTGCTGAATCTAGAAGTGCTTTGGTAGAGTCATTGAGAACATCATAGAAGAATGTGTTAAGATGGTTCTCCCTGTACTCATGGTGGGGGCATGCTCTAATCATTTTCTTAAATCTACTCCAAGTAGCACTAAAGTTCTCATCATCCTCTTGGGTAAAGGACACAATTTTCTTATGCCAATTTTGCGTTCGAACCGTAGGATAGAACCTTTCTAGAAATGCAGTTTCAGTTGAGCCCAATTAACAATCGAGTTGGGTTCTAAGTATTTATACCAATCTTTGGCATCTCCAGCTAGACTCAAATAAAAGAGGTGCATTCGCACATAGTCTGGGCTATTAAGGCAAGGAGGGATAAGTCCACAAATATCTGAGAATGCCTCGAGATGTTGAAGAGGACATTCATTTCTTAAGCCACTAAAAGGTGTTTCCTTAACCATTCTCGTGAACTGAGGGTGTATTTGGTATGGTGTAGTAGCAACAGGAAGTACTACACCTCCTTGGAACTCTTGTGAGCCAGGAGTTTCGAATTGACCAAACAATTGATGTTTGTCAGCCATTGGGGATATGGATGGGTTTTGGACAGAATGTGAGGTGTGTTTTGATGGGCGTCGTCTACTCACGCGTTGGATTTCAGGATTATAAGGTGTTATTGGCTGGTTTGACCTATGCATGCTTTGGGGCATGCAAACAGCAACGTCAAAGACAACCACTAACAAAAAGAAAAACACAAATAGCAAGCAAAATGAAATGAAATAAGTTATATCAAAAACAGAAAAAGTAAGTATTATGCCTTGTCCCTGGCAACGGCGCCATTTTGATAACCGGCTTTTAGGTGATTAACTAAAATACTAGTTATACAAATAATATTTATACCAACCTATGAACTATATGAGTATAGTGGAGTAGGGGGTCGAACCACAAGGACAAAGGATATCAAGACTTCAATTCTTAAAACAACCGGACTTTTTGGATTTGGAAACAACTAAAACTAATAACGAGAATATAGATAACGATAAATTACAAGGTAAATCAAATAGAGAAAAACGGGGACAAGATTAGATTCACCCTAGGAATGAAGCTTTCAAATTCCAACATGATAGGTTAGAGAAAATCTGACAATAACTAGCATGGACATCCAAGCATGCGAGAGGAAGTTGGTGATTCCGTAAATCACAACGAACGACCTATAATTTCCCTATGTCTCCAAAGGAGTGGCAGGACAAGATTCGCATCGGATTCTGAAACTACTTATATCATTAGTCCTATAACCTTAGACAATAAAGAACATAGCTTTTCCTAGGGTTTCACCAATCAAAACCCCTAAGAGAACTACTCACACATATTCATGCTAAACGACATAACGATATTCAATAAAGAAAACAAAAAGATCATGAAAAGAAATTAACGAGAACGAAAGCAATCAGAAACTATTCTAGTAAACGATAAACATGGAACTAAACATGGAATGAAATAAGCAAATGAATTCAAAAGTAAGGAATAGATTAATACTCACAAAAGCTTCAATGAATTATCCATGATCAGAATTTGAATGACAAAATCCAAAACTCGGAGTACAAATGTTGAGAAAAACAAAAACCGAAAGCTAGAACTAAAAGAATTTGGAGGCTAAACAAAACTAAAAGTGCATAAAATATAAAAAACCTAGCTTCCCTCCCTCTCATCAAAGGAAGGGTTATTTATAACAAAGCCTAAAAGAAATACGAAAACCCTAAAATGCCTTTGGGCCGGCCCTAAAAAGAAGTAGTTGTTCCAGAGAAAACATTGTCATTCGACCGAATTAAAGGCCCATTCGGCCGAATACAGCTCCATTCGCCCTAATGTTCTTCTATTCTCCCATTCCAGAGACTCCTCAGAATTGCTCTAGTTCCATCTTTCACCCGAATGTAGGGTCTGATTCGGCCGAATGGAAGCTCATTCGCCCGAACGAGTTCCATTCGGCCTTCCCAGTGACCATGGAAAATATGCTCTGAGGACTGTCCATCATTTGACCGAATCTCTCTCAGATTCGATCGAATCTGTACCAATCAGCCGAATCTCTCTCAGATTTGGTCGAATTTGAGACCATGCACACCTCTTTTCACTTCTAATCCTTTCTGTACACCGTGGGATCTTCATGAGTGACTCGAAATGTTTGCCCAAGCTATAATACACGTGTCTAAGAGTGTCAAAGGCTCGAATGCGTTGCATTTCACCTCGAAATCTTCAAAAACACCTGAAATGATCTTAAGACAACTCGAAGACAAGATCAAGGTGAAATCAAGCGTAATATGTATAAAATCAATATAAAACTATGAGACTTGACACTAAAATGAGGTAGTAAACGTGCTCTAAAATGAGCACATCAACTTCCCCCAAGCTAAACCTTTGCTAGTCCCTAGCAAATGAAATAGGAAGGTGTCATGAAAGCTTATGGAAAAACAGTCATAGGAATGTAATAAACGAATGAATTCAAAAGTAAGGAATAGACTAATACTCACAAAAGCTTCAATGCATTATCCACGATCAGAATTTGAATGACAAAATCCAGAACTCGGAATACAAATATTGAGAAAAACGAAAACCAAAAACCGAAAGCTAGAACTAAAAGAATTTGGAGGCTAAACAAAACTAAAAGTGCATAAAATATTAAAAACCTAGCTGCCCTCCCTCTCATCAGAGGAAGGGTATTTATAACAAAGCCTAAAAGAAATACGAAAACCCTAAAATGCCTTTGGGCCGGCCCTAAAATTAAAAGAAGTAGTTGTTTCGGAGAAAACATTGTCATTCGACCGAATTCAAGGCCCATTCGGCCGAATACAGCTCCATTCGCCCTAATGTTCTTCTATTCTCCCATTCCAGAGACTCCTCCGAATTGCTCTAGGTCCATCGTTCGCCCGAATGTAGGGTCTGATTCGGCCAAATGGAAGCTCATTCGCCTGAATGAGTTCCATTCGGCCTTCCCAGTGACCATGGAAAATATGCTCTGAGGACTGTCCATCATTCGACCGAATCTCTCTCAAATTCGATCGAATCTGTACCATTCAGCCGAATCTCTCTCAGATTCGGTCGAATTTGAGACCATGCACTCCTCTGTTCACTTGTGATCCTTTCTGAACACCGTGGGACCTTTATGAGTGACTCAAAATGTTTGCCCAAGCTATAATACACATGTCTAAGAGTGTCAAAGGCTCGAATGCATCATATTTCACCTCGAAATCATCAAAAACATCTGAAATGATCTTAAGACAACTCGAAGACAAGATCAAGGTGAAATCAAGCGTAATATGAATAAAATCAATATAAAACTACAAGACTTGACACTAAAACGAGGTAGTAAACGTGCTCTAAAACGAGCACATCACATAGATCAAAGAAAGTTGGTAGGATTGCTTTAGGAGAAAGCTATTGATACTCGAGAGAGATCCTTAGTATTATTTAGGGTGCATTTGTCTTAGGAATTACTTTAAGTGTTAAATTCGCGGGATTGGGATAGAAATCTATATCTAAGTCATATTAGTGGGATTCGTTGTCCTTTGTCTCTTATTAATATGAATTTAGTTATAATTCATATCCTAGTTTAGTTTAGGTTATTCCTTAGTTAGAGTATATACCTCCCTTTATTGGTGATGACATTCCTAATAGAAATTAGAACTAGCATAAACAGTATTAGTACCCGATAGTCTCAAGGGATTTCGTCCCTACTTACCCAAGCTAAATTAGTTTAGGTGAATAGGTTACTTTTGAGAGGGTAGCGACAGCATGGTCACCAAGAGAGATTACTAAGTGATGAGAAGTGTACATTATGGTATGTAATGGAAAATAGAATATGTGAATGCCAATGTCATCTAGTGATATATTTTAAATAATTAAATTTTTTTTATAGAGTTTAATTAATTTCAATCAATCTTGTGATAGGCTCTTTGTTTATATGTACATTATGACAATCTATTATTAATATATTAACCTCTTATGTTCTAATATTGTTAATTAATTATTCATAAGCTTCATATATTACATATTTTACCATTTAAAACATTTATTTTATAAAATATTAAATCCATTATTTGCTTCAATTCCAAGCATAACAGAAGCACTTGGTACACTAAGTGCTTTTGTTTTGCTTGGAACATAAGCAAATAATGGATTAGAATGGAGACTATTTGATGGTTATAAATGATTAATTACTTTGGTTCCTGAGGAACTGAAGCACATAAAGTTCCAAGTGTTTCGATTTTAAAACCAAAGCAATTGATTATTATTTGCTTTTGTTTTATAACCAAAGCGATTGAGTATTTTTTGCTTTGGTTTGGGGAATCAAAGCAATTGTACCATTTCATAAGTGCTTCTCCTGTATAACTAAAGCAAATAAGCTAAAAATGCTGAATTTTAGTTAGGAAGAGACAATATCTTAGGATGTGATTGAGTGAAATTACGAGACTTAGTTTCCATTTTTTCCAAAACTATTTTTAACTAAAATTGAATGAATTTAATTTAGGAGAATCCATTTAACAGTTAAACTTCACAAATATAGTTAGAGTGAAAATAGGAAATTTGGTTTTTACAAAAATCTCATAAAAATATTTTGCTAAAATTTTCATACTGTACTTTTAAAACACAAAGGAATTTTGATTTATTGACTTAGGCTATATTCATTGCTTGTTCCAATTAGCTATATATGTTCCTAGTCACTTACACAAACCATAAATATTATCTACTTTAGTCTTCATGTCCTCTCATCTTAAAGATACCTCATTGTTGCTTTAATGGAAGTCCCCACTTTAAAATTTATCGATTAAAATTTGCAAATTTGATCTAAGTCTTGATTGTATTTGATTTTTGTTACTTGACGGTTTTGAGCTTTCCTTGCTTCTACTCCAAAACATGAATAAAAAAACTTCAAACACTAAAACAAACATCAAATAGATTTGCAAGTTCTTGTCATCACCAAAACCAAACAACAATAATAATTCTATTATTTTTTTTAAGAATTAGTTTCATAATTAGAAAACAAGCTTATAAAAGGGAAAATATGTTTTAGAATAAAATTTAAGAAATTAAAATAATTTTAGATTGCTATATATCAAAATTTAGATTATTCTTACTTTTAAGAAAACACTTATCGTTCATGCATATTGCAAGTTAATATAACTATGTATGACTTATAAATGTTATGATCATTAATTTATTCTAAGAATATATTACTCACAAAATTCCAAATTAATTTTTCAATATTTCAAACTAGTTCTAATACATTTTAATTCAATAAATTAAAATTAGATTTTAACCCTAATTTTGATTGCCAACGTTGAGTTTGAAAACCTTGAACAGACTGCCAATGATAAGCCGGAGGAAGGTGAGGATGACGTGAAGTCATCATGCCCTAATATTTGAAATCTATATATCAAATTGATGAATTGCTAATACTTAGATCATTTCCCTTATTATGAGTTTCATATCACAAAACTCCCGAAGAATAACCCATTGGGAATAAGGAGAATGAGTAATGGATTTGCGAAGAAATCCACCTGATGAAAATGTGCATGTGTTTGACGAGAAATGAGTTGGTATTATATGTATGAAAGTGACAGTACATACTGTGTATTATGTTCAAGTTTGAAATTGGTCTTGAAGATAAGTTGAGAACAATTATGTTGTTTGAACTTTTTATTTGAATTTAAAGTAGATTGGTTTACTGTGATATTGTTGAAAAGGCAGATTAGATGATTTCACTGGCGTTAATCAAAAGATTAAGAATCAAAGTTTAAGGAAAGTAATAGTCTAATTTACAAAAAAAAAAAAAAAAAAAAAAAATCTACCGAAATTTCTAAAAATTCTTGATAAAAAGTTATGTTGTTTGTTTCTATTTGTAGAATAGAGAATTATGCTATAAAGAGGTTAAATATCATTATGAGTCTTAAAGGTTAATTATTAAAATGATAGTTAATGTTTTAGTTCCAAATTTATCAAACGATTAAGAAAGTATTAACTTAAACGTGAACTAAAGTAAGAATAAACTAAGTAGAGTCAAACTTAACTATAAATTGTTAATGGTTGAGAGAGTAAAGTTTAAGAAAAACAAAGTGTGTAAAACAATAACAAAGTGAAGGATTTCACAAAAGAAAGTGTCGTGTGTATTACATAATAATGTTGAAAAGGGTATTCACATAAGAGAGAATGTAAATTTCCATGAAGAGTTTCACTTTGGACAATGCCCAAAAGAGATAGAATTGTTTGGCAAAAAGGCTCACTAGCTAAGCAAAAGTTGAGTGTCGATGGCCTCATCTTCGTAGTCAAATAATTACTTGGCTATGAAATTCTTAAAAGATTTTAATAAAATTGAAAGTTAAAAGAATGCTTAATGAAGATTAATTAATGTAATTAGTGTTGAATGCTTGCTTTGTTGTTTGTTCTACTTGTATATGTGTGCTTGAATGTTTTCTTAACTCCAAAGAATTGGTGGTTGTGATAGTAAGTTTAAGCTTTTATGCATTGAGTTTTGAATTAAATTTTTTCTTAGAAGTTGTGCGAAGTTATTTTTGAAAAGTGTCATTGAAATTATCGGGTTTACTTAACTTTTGTTGGTTTTATTCTTTGATTTTATCCTGGTGGGGATAGACATGTGAAGTTGTCGAGTTGTAATTTTCTTTATTTAAACTTAATTATAAGACTTGTTTAGATGTCCTACGAGAAATTTATAGGTATGGGCCTTTTCATTTATTGTAAGTTATTTTATTTTTCTGTTTAATTTGAATTTATTATATATTTATTTTGGATTAAGGTTCTTCAATGACAGATGGAGAACATGGTATTACAATATCATTCATTCAATACAATATTACAATCTATCGTTGCAAACATATATAGTATGAAGAGATTCATGATCGAAACAAATATCATACCCAATAAGGCAATAATGATACACACACCATCATCCATTCGTTTCAACATTAAATATAAATTACACAATAGCATAACACCAGACGACATAGCTAGTAATCATAACATACATAATAACTTTAAATCTTTAATTCATCACCTCGCTCAACCATACAATGAGTCAATAATAAAAAGTTCAACAGTACGTTCAGATACAGCAGGTATCATTCATGCATATATTATTTAATATAGATGACATTATTTTTATATATTATGCTTCGAGATGATGACTCTCGACATCCCTGGTGACATGAATACAGAAGTCCATAATTTTGGTTGGGTAGGGCCCATCATCAGCAATCTTCTCAAACTCTGCGAGCCACTTGACAGCAGTATCTTTCTCTCTAGGAATCACATGAATACTGATAGTTAAGCTCTTGAATTCCTTAAGGAGATCTCCTTCAATGATTTTGAACCTCACTGACTTATTCTCTTCGTCTATGGCTTCAACTAACTCCTTAGCAACGCATTTCTTGCCATCTGCATTGTCCATGCATAATCAATCCACTTTGATATTGATCGATCATCGAAACAATTTTCATGGCAGGATATAAACAGCAACGAGATCTTCGAATATAACAGCTAGAAATGGAAGAATTATAATTTCTTTTGAACATTGTCGCACCACAGACTAAAATAAAGGCCTTGCATTGCTTTCGTACCATATCTTTACAGCATGGTAACTAATTACATAGATTATACATGCAAAGCCAATAAACCCCTCAATAATTCCCCATAATGAGAAGTAGACATGAGAAATATAAAGATATGTTCAGTATAATAAATATTAGTCATGGGAAATCTCTAATTTATATTTAAATTTGATTTATAAATATATGGGGAGCGCTATTATATTTAATATAACAATAGTTATATATGATATAACAATAACTATATTTGAGATATCAATATCGTAATATAATTTATATTATATATGAATTATAAAAACCTCATTAGTTATTTAATTACACCGTAAAAGGCATGCTAGGTTCATATCATGATCTAGAAAACTAGATAGATCAAAAAAAATTCGTGATAATATCAATATGAGTTAAATTGATGAGATAATTATATCAAGAATATATACAAGGAATGAAACAGTACAACATAAAACATTTATATAAACATATATTATGATAGTATATATAGTAATAAAAACAATAAATATCACGATTTGAATGAATTGATGATCGAGGAATTCATTACCAAGGGTATACTCCCATAAGATAATGGAGCCAGGCTTCCCAAAATCACCCTCATGCACATCACAAGAATGTATTTTGTCAGGTGTGATTTTAGGGATATCGTGTGGCTTCCTCCCAAATAGCTCATGGAATATATCCCCATGGCATTTGATATCAACTTCAACTTCAAGCTTCCCTTCCACACCCATACTTGAAGCACACTCTACAAATAACTATATGGGTTTGATATTATTTTGAGATACATATATGGCTTGGTTAGGACCCTTTATTTATAGAAGCTAGCTAGGTATTTGGACCATCTCTGCCATAAACAATAAACGAAGAAGAAAATTATTGAGAGGGTAACGTGTGCCTATTTATTGCTATTATTTCATCTCTGTAATATATAACATCTTATGTTAGTTCATTATCTAAACATCGTGTATCATGTGATAACTTCATTATTAACAAGTGAAGAAGTATGCTTCCTTTAATTTTGTTTTCAGTTCACCCAAGAATCAACATCCTAAGGTAGTTACTATATAATAGGAAGCTTAATATAAATTTTCCGTATCTTGCTTGATATAATTATATTAGGATATTAAAATCTCAGATATAGATATTTTATATCATATATAACTATTATTACATCAGATATAAGTATTGTTATATCAAAAATAAAAATACATAAGATATAAAAATATAAATAAATATATCAGTTATATACATTATGATATCAGGTATATAGAAATGAAATTATGAATATGCCCCTTAGTATATTTGTATTAGGTATAAATTAGAAATTTCTAAATCTCTTGTTTACTAAATATAAAGTTTTTTTTTTGGTTAATTGTTGTAGGAGTTTAGCGGGGGTTGTGGTCGCTAAAATATACTTTTAGGAACTCACTATTAATGTTTTAATTTTTAAGCGTTTTAATTATGAATAACACCTTTCATAATCATAAGGGTAAATGTTGGATGTAGTAGGATTCCACTTAGTTAGGGAATTTAAGAAAAAAATGTTAAATCTTTTTTGAACTTAGACTTCCACCTGTATATAAGCAAACCCCTTAATAAAATTTATGACTTAGATGAAATGAACTTCTATTCGTATTTCATGACTTTGCATTGGGAGATATTAGAATAATATATTTACGTATTAAGAATCAAGGCATTTTTGTTCTTACCTCTATTGCCTTTCTAGCATGCTACGAAGCTAGCTCTGAAGTTCGAAGTTGGTAATTTATCTCCTTCATTTTTATAAAACAAAGCTAAATAAAGTCATCTGGCTCTTATTTTGAATTTTTTAAATCTAATTTTCATTTGAAGCAAACTAGGTGCACAAATAAATAATTTTTATAAAAGAAAGTTATCAAAGTCACGTGAATTCTACTTCTCCCACCACGAGCCCCTAGTTAAATGATTAAAAATGAAGACTAATATGTTTTAAGTTTTTTTAAACTTATTTGAAAATATATTTCGAACCAAAATATTTTCAAAATTAAGTTTTTGTAGGTTCGGATGAAAATTGTTGCCTTGAATTTGACTGGCCCAAATGCTATATGTATATTTTTTCAAAATTTAAGCTGAAATCGCTATCCAAATAGTGATTTAAAAAAAATTACAAAAATTTTAATCAAAATTGCTGTTTTTTTTTACTGAAATAGGCTAAGCTAAATCGCTATCTGGGATAACGATCTTCTAATTAAGAAAATAAGCCACCCCAATTCAATCAAACCAAGATCACTTAACTAAAATTGTTGTCCCATCCGAACCTTTATAAGCTTATTTTTAATAATATTTTGGTTTCAAACTTATTTTTCAAATAAGTTTAAAAATAAAATTTAAAAAAATTAGTCAAAAATGAAATCCAGGGTTCATTCAAATACTAAAATACAAGGATAATGAGTCCCGAATGAATTTTTTTATCCTTGATCTATGATGGAAAGAAACACTTATGTAATTAAAACATGCATGAAATGTTATTAGTTTGTGTTATATCATTTATAATTGTACCTCAAAATGTCTAGCTAATAGGATGAAAGCTTTGTCGCCTTCTTTGAAATTGAATAGCCTATTCGCCTTTGTTCTAGGCAAGTTTATAAGTGATATATAATATTATTTTGAGTCATGAGCTAATAGATGTTATTAACAAAAGGAAGAGGGGGAATGTACACTTGGCTTCGATCAAATTGGATATGAGTAGAGCCTATGATAGAGTTTTAGAATTTTCTTTTGCGAATTTTGCGAGCATATGGTTTTCTATGTCATTAGATTTAGCTAATAAGTTAGTGTGTCTTCATAGTTTTGTTTAAGGCTTTGATTAATGGCTGGATTTTAGACTCTTTCAACCCAGTGTGAGGCTTGCACCAGGAGGATCCTTTGTTTCTATTCTCATTACTTTTTTGAGAGGATATTTTTGGTAGGATAGTACCATTAGGAAAGGACTTAGGGTGATTCCAGGGGATTAAGATTTCTTGAATATCTCCAAGAATTAATCATTTGTTCTTCGTAGATGATATGTTGTTGTTCTTGAAGCCTAATCATGAATCATGTGGCATTTTAGGACATGAAGTCCTTTTTGAAGTAAGCCCCAATATTTCAGAGGAGGATTCTTTGTGCTATAAGTCTACCCTTTTGATAAACTCTCTAAATACTTTTAGTCAGCATCTAGGAGCTCTAATAGACACGATGGGTCAAAGGAAGTACAAAAGATGGCTATTTTTAGTGCCTGTTTGATAAGATGTCTAAAATTTATCTTCCTTTCGGTTCCACAAAGACTATTTTTATCAATCTTGTATTGGGTTCAATGACTAATTTTTCTTTGTCGTGTTTGGAACTTCCCCTTTCGATTATTTTATCTCCTAGTTTCTTTGGGCGAAACAACAAGGTCTAGGTATACTTTGGGTTTGAAGATCAATTATGTTCAGAGATCGAAAGGCATAGGTGGCTTTGGTATTCATAATTTGACAGTTTCCATTAGAGTCTATTTAATAAAGCACGTACAAAAGATGGCTATCAATCTTCAACTCTTAGGCTTCATTTAGTAAGGTGTAAAACATTTTCCCTTAAAACTTTTTTCCATTTTACATTGTTTGGTTTGGAGTAAAATATATGATGTAAAACTTATAATGTAAATTTGTTTTACACCCTATTGAAAAAATTTTCCTTCAAAATTGGGAGTAAAACAATTTTATATACATTCACTCCAAAAAAAAATATTAACTAACAAACAACTCACGCATTACCAACTCATTCATAGAGGTGGGCACGGGTCGTACCATGCCCGTCATGGACCGTGTCAGCTCGTGCCTGACCTCTTGTCGTGTTGTACCGTGCCTAATTGTGGTGGTGTCGTGGAGTGTCATGATACCTTTCCCTAAAACTCGGCCAATGACCTAGCACGACCTACGTTCTTGGTGTACAGTGTCGTGCCTCGTAGTGGCCTAATTTTTTGACAAAAAATATAGTATATAGTAGAATTGAAAAAAAAATTTAGATAATATAAATTATATTAAAAGAATATAATAATATTAAAAATAATAGTAATATTAAGTGTAGTAATAATAATAATATTACTAATAATAATAGTATTAATAATACTAAATAATAGCGTGTTTTGAGTTGTGCTTCGTGCCAAATTAGCGCGCTGCTCACGTGCTAGTGCCTAAATTTTTTTTGTCATCCGCAGCTCGTCGTGACATGACCGTGCTCATGCTGTTCTGTGGCAAAAGTGTGCCTGCCCGACTTGCGTGACGGTCCGGCCCATGCTTAGCTCTATTCACACATTCTTTATTTCTCATCGTCTCGATAACCCCTCTTTCTCTCTCTGCTCCACACTTTCTCTCTATTAAAATTTGAAGTAAAAATCCACAATTTCTTTTTATTTTCTTCGAATATCATCAATTAAGAACATTTTTTTAATCTCGTGTCTTGGTTATTAAATTATCATACTATATCAAGAATATGAATAAATTTTATCCATTTTAGTCGAAAATAAAAAAATAACCTAGATTTCTCCTCGATTCGATTGAACCATGAAAGTTTCTCATGAAATATGGGCAATCAACAATTTATTTGAAATTAGAGTAGAATTTTTCTTTTTGTTATAATTTAAAATGTAAAAGTACTAACTATTACATTACAACCGGTTGATTGGTTTACCTGTTTGATTGTGAATATATTTACCTGTTTGGTTGATTTGATTATTCGATAGCGAATACTCCTTTATAATTAGCTTAAGGTCTTTTTATAATGTTGAACCAAATTTTTTAGGGGTTTATGGTTTTATGGAGATATTCTGTATAATGTAATATGTTATTAATAGATTAGGAAAATATATTGTAGAATTTATATAAAAAAATATTTGTTATAGCATAACAAATTTAGCTAATGACAAACAACTAAAAAATACAACGGAAAAAAAGTTAGAAAATGACAAGAGAATACAATTAGAAAAGTTAATAAGAGTAATTGATTTTCAATTCAACCAAACAACAGAAAATATTTAAATGTGAAATCACTTACCATACAACTAAACAACGGAAAATTTCCATGAAAGTGAGTTTTCCATGAAAATCATTTTCAGTTGAAAACGTTTTACGCCCTACTAAAGGGAGCCTTAGTCTTTAGGGTTTTTTTTGGGCTAAATAAAGGTTTGCTTTACATTCAAGGATAAGGGATCCAATGGGGGTGAGTCACTTCTCCTAGGGTTTTAGGAGTCTTTGCATAGCTAAAAAAAACTCCTGTTACAGAGGTGTCATTGGAAGATTGGTAATAGGGTTTTTGTTAAATACTATTGAGACAATTGGGTAAATGAGAAAGTGCCAGTTTGTCGTTCTTCTCTTTCTTTGGATGAAGCAAGAACTCTGTGGTTAGGTGATCTCATTTACCAAGAAACAGGTACTTGGAATTCAATTTAGATATTTAAGGCTTTTGAGGGGTCTCCGGTGAGTTAAATTTAATTGATGAATCCCCCTAATACAATGGAAAAATACAGTATATACTGGCTCTTTCATGGTATGGTTCTAGTAATTTGACTATGAAGTCGTCTAACAATTTTTTCTAGAACAACTGTTTGTTGGATCAAGAGGCTTACTTTAGTTGGGATTTTGACCTCTTCTTTTCAATTCTCTAGCATATTCTTGTTCAACCAAAATGGATTTTTTTTCTCTATAAGATCTTCTTTAATGGAATCCTCTTTCGGTCTTGTCCTTTTGCAATTCAGGTTTGGTGGATTGGTCATTTAGGGACCAACTCAAACTTCAACGAGGGTTAGTCCTTCAAAAATTAGCTCTCAACCTTTGTCCATCTCTTTTATAGCATGGATGAACGACATATATATAAAGTCCTCGACTGGTAGAATTTTAGCTCCACAATCTATTACTAAATTCAGTCTCAAATTAATGAAGTTTCGAGAAAAATATTCTTTGAAATATATCCCAACTTACATATGGGTTATAATTCATACAATATCCTTTGATGTATCACATACACCTTCCCATTATCCCCACTTGAGCTGGGGTTTGGGAATCTCATGGCAATCCCTGGCCTAATATGTCCGATCCATGAAGAAAGGCATGCTTTTATGCCACAAGAATTCGTTCATAGTACCTAGCTTGTAGCATGCAGTTGGTTAAAACATTGTATGCTTGACTATCGTCTTGATTCGTGTTTTCCTTACTATCCTAATAAATGGCTATATCTAGGGGTGTCAAATCGGGTCAACGGGTCGGTTTTAGGTTGACCCATCGCGGGTCGGTTCTTATCGAGTAGGTTCTTATCGGGTCAATTTTGCCTATCGGGTCGGTTCCAGTTCGGGTCGGGTCATTATCGGGTCGGGTTAAATCGGTTATTTGCTTGGTCGGGTTCGGGTCAGGTTCGGTTCGGGTTGTATTCGGTTCGGTTCGGTTCGGTTCAAGGTCGGTTCGGGTTGTATTCTGTTCGGGTCAAGGTCGGTTCCTAAACGGGTTATATCGGGTTATTTCGGATTCGGGTCAAGGTCGGTTCTGGTAAAATTGGGTCGGTTCCCGAATGGGTTATAGCGAGGTTATTTCGGGTTCGGGTCAAGGTTGGTTCTGGTAAAATCAGATCGATTCCTAAACGGGTTATTTCGGGTCAAGGTCGATTTTTATAAAATCGGACAATGATGATGGTTAATTCATAAATTGGACAATGATGATGTCGATAAATCATTTAAAAACAAAATATTTGTGAGGTGATGATTATTAAGTGTGTATTATCCTATCAAACTAGTCTATAACAAACGATGTTAAGTTTATATATACATAAAAACTTGTAATATGTTTTGTTTGAATCGACAATGACAAGTTAGGTTTCAAAGTTATTAGATATTAGGTAAAAAAAATGTCTGTCAAGATTAGGTCATATTCATGTATATTCAGATTATTAACACATCCTGTAAATTCGGGTAACGAATTGTTATAAATCGGGTTATATCGGTTATGTGTCGGTTTCAATCGGTTTCGGGTTCTTTTCGGGTCGGGTTTGTAACGGGTCGGGTCCCTAACGGGTCGGTCACGGATCGGGTTCGGGTCTTTGAATATCGGGTCAAATTGGTTTCGGGTCAACTTCAGGTTGGATTGGGTCGGTTTTCGGGTCTCACTTTTCGGGTCATAATCAGGTCGGGTCCGGGTCGGTTTCGGGTAACTTATCGGGTCAGTTCTGATTCTGACAGCTCTAGCTATATCCATTATGACGAGCTCCCCCAAGCTGTTCAATTTTTTGATTATGTAGCCAAGCTTGGCTTCCAACCCAACATTGTTACTAGTGGGGCTCAAATGTTTGTGTGTTAAGGCTTTTCGTGTATACTACTGAAGATGACATGTCCCAGTTACATAGATTCCCTAATTTCTACTCACTAATTAAGGCTAATTCTACTCCTGAATGATGTAAATACAGCAAATCATTGACTATTGAGATCTACTCTATTTTTGGTTGATTCTGTTGGTTTGTGCAGCTTGATTCTTGGGTTGATTTGATTCTGTCCAACAACTATACCTTCGGTGCTATGGTCAAAGGCTTTTGGGAGATTAGTGACAACGTCCCTGCTCTCAATTGAGTTGAGAAAATGCAATGTGATGGGCCATTGTTAGCCTAAGGTTGTCGTCCATAGCGCCATTATTAATACTTTCCAAGGGCAGGTTAATACAAGATGCCATGGAGCTGTTCTCCACTTCCATTTGTTTATGGACAGAGCCCACATTTCAAGTATAAAAACCTCTTTAAATAAAAGTCGCCAAAGATTAAAAAACGTTAATAAAGAATTCGTAACCCCTCGTATCGTAATCCCTAATGTTATATAATTTTGATAAGAGGTGGGTCAGGGGTTTCAAACTTTCAGTTAATGGAATCAATTATGCTTTTGACTAGAGTTGGCAGAATCAGACCCGACCCGATAAGTTACCCGAATCTGACCCAAACCCGACCTAATATGACCCGAAAAGTGAGACCTGAAAACCGACCCAACGCGACCTAAAGTTAACCCAAAATCAATTTGACCCGATATTCAAAGACCCAAACTCGATCCGTGTCCGACTTGTTAGGGACCCGACCCGTTACAGACCCGACTCATTACGGACCCGACCTATTAAAGACACGACCCATTAAAGACACGACCCGTTACGGACCCAACCCGAAAAGAACCCGAAACCGATTGAAACCGACACATAACCGATATAACCCGATTTATAACAATTCGTTACCCGAATTAACTGGATGTGTTAATAATCTAAATATACATGACTATGACCTAATCTTGACAGACCTATTTTTTACCTAATATCCAATAACTTTGAAACCAAACTTGTCATTGTCGATTCAAACTAAACATATTACAAGTTCTTATGTATATATAAACTTAACATCGTATGTTATAGACTAGTTTGATAAGATAATACACATTTAATAGTTATTACCTCATAAATATTTTGTTTTTAAATGACTTATCGACATCATCATTGTCTAATTTATAAACTAACCATCCTCATTGTCCGATTTTATCAAAACCGACCTTGACCCGAAATAACCTGTTCAGGAATCGATCTGATTTTACCAGAACCAACCTTGACCGAACCCGAAATAACCTCGCTATAACCCGTTCAAGAACCGACCCGATTTTACCAGAACCGACCTTGACCCGAATCCGAAATAAACCGTTTAAGAACCGACCCGATTGTATTGGAACCAACCTTGACCCGAACTAAATACAACCCGAACCGACCTTGATCCGAACCGAATACAACCCGAACCGAACCCGACCAAGCAAATAACTGATTTAACCGACCCAATAAGAACCGACTCGCGATGGGTCAACCCAGAACCGACCCGTTGACCTAATTTGACACCCCTACTTTTGAATACAAAATTCCTACAGGAAAAAGTACCATGACTAATGTTGATTAGGCCAAAACAAGTTCACGTGATTAACGAGGCAAAGAAAATAAGATGTTATAAAGATTGGCACCTTTTTCTGTGAGATTTCATTATCATTGGGTTTATGGAATTTTCTGAAGTTTGCCGTTGTTTGATCTTATAATATCAATTCATTTATACATGTGTCGGTCATAATTTCCCCTAATCACCCTCGGAAGAATCTAGGGAATTCTTGAAGGTGGAGTGCTTTGTTTGATACCTCTACAAATCTTGAATTTGGGACATTTGGAAAAGCAAAACACTAACGTACTTGAATGCAATATGTACTTTGTCTAAAGCTATTGTTATTATCCTCCATTATCATGCAAGTATTCGTCTAGAGTGTAATTATTCTTTAAAAAAAACAATTTTGAAAACTAAACTTCACTAAAATATTTTAAAAACTAAACTCCCACTGAACTTTTAACAAAACTGAATAATTGCCTTAATAGCCTCCTTTTAGCAGCATTATTTGACAATATCAAAGTTATACTAGTTATTCAACAAGATACATGAAATGCTCATGTCAAAGGAATCCACAAAATATATTATTGGAATCATATTTCAATTAGGTTTGTTCAATAATTTAATCTATAATTATCCAAGCAATTGACTAGACATTTATATGTCTCTATAGCCCATGAAATAGCATTGTCGATCAATTGATATGCTAGCCCTTCCAAATTATTTATGTCCATTAATAATTTATGGCTAGGAACACTTAGTATTTTATAAAATCATTCACCAATAGGGTTTCATTCACCAAATCACACATTTAAAAAGCCTAGTATTAATATAAAATACTTTGGACACATTATTTAATTCTAAACCACAATTAAATAAGAAAAGAACTTAATTTGGTTATAAACACAAAATTCCAACATAAAGTAATGTATTTACAATTTAAAGCCATTTATCAATATGCTTAAGTCCTATATTCCTAGCATGACTCCAATGATTGGGTTGAAGTAGGGGTTTAGTTAACGGATCAGCTACATTCTCATCCGTATGTACTTTGCAGACCTTTACATCCTTTTGTTTGACTATCTCTAGAATTATGTAATACTTTCTAAGCACATGTTTGGATTAATGATGTAACCTTGGTTCTTTCGCTTGAGAAATCACACCATTATTGTTACAAATAAAATTGATTCCTTCCAGAACACTTGGCACAACTCCAAGTTCAATAAGGAATTCTTCATTTAGTTGCATCAAATGCAGCTAAATACTCAGCTTCTGTTATAGAATATACCATCACAAGTAGAAAAATGTTCATTTACTTCGGTTTAAATAGCTTATTTGCTTCGGCTATATATATAGGTGAAACACTTATAGGCGAAGCACTTATGAAAAGGTACAATTGCTTTGGTTTATGAACCGAAGCAAATAATCCTTAATTGCTTCGGTTCTAAAATCGAAGCACTTGAGGATTATTTGCTTAAGTTAATTTGGAAACCGAAGCAAATTAATATTTACAATTAGAAAAAAAAATCCCCATATTAATCCCTTACTTGCTTCGATTCCATGCAAAACCGAAGCAAATACTGGATTTAAAAAAAAACATTTTAAATGGTAAAATATATAATATAAAACTTATGCGTAACTAATTAACTAACAAGATTAGAACATAAAATATTTCATTAATAATAGATTGTCACTATGTACATACAAACAAATAACAAATTAAACTTTACAAAATTCTCAAATTATTTACAATATATCACTAAATGACATTGGAATTTACATATCCTATTTCCCAATTACTATTCTCAGCACTTAGCTAGTAATTGCTCTTGGAAGTTAGGAAATACTTTGCCCAAAGTTCTCGAGTTTCGTTTAGCTCTTCATCGATGTACGGTGTTGTTCTTGAGAAAACCTGAAAAATAATAAAATTTTAATTAACTTAGTAAGAATCAAATAGAACTATAATGCATAATGTAAACACATGCACCAACAAATTCTATGCAAGAGATCGAGTATAAATTTCGACAGAGTTTCACTTGTAAATAGAACCATTTCTAAATTTTTAATATGTCTAGGTACCTGTTTCTATACACCAATAATGACACCATTATCATACAAGGGTCGTACCACATAGTAAAAGGGCAAAAACATTTAACCACCTCCATGATGAGAATAATCTTCAATTGAAAACAAATAAAACACAATCCAATATTCTTTTCTTGTTTCAAATTGAAGCTATCACAAATTCAATTCTATCATTGATATATGATAATTCTCCATCTAAATTAACTCAAGTATGAAAGCTTAGCAAACATACCTCAACAATATCTTAACTACTATAATGTTTAGTAACTATTTCAAAGACTAATCATATGACGTAGTTTCCACACTCGATATTTCCTACTTGCTGAGGGCACTACACCAGATAAGCAAAATTAATTATAGTGTAAGAAAATCGAAGAATATATCTTTAACTTGAAATAAACTTGTCATGTAAAAGTATATATACCTTAGCCAAAGTCCTATTTAAATTGTTTCATATTCTATGCCCAGTAGTCGCTCTGTGACTTCGAAAAGCTCTAATGTATCCAAAACAAAAGACAAATGGTTATGTAGGAGTACAAGATAAAATGGTACAATCTAGACTTAAGTGGATTACATGAAAAATTTTTAACACTTATGTATTCTTTGGTTCCTTAATTGCCATATATTTTTTAAGAGGATCGAAAATATAGACCATATTTTTCTCTAAACAAAGTACTAGGAGGATCAAGTAATTCCTATAAAATAAAAAATTAGTATATTCATGAAAAAGAAAATATGACGTGGAAGAACCCAAGTGTTTTCTCTATCTAGGTACTTATATTCCGTTAATAGCTTATTCCATTGTTTTCCATTGTAACTCTCAATACACCAAACAAATTACACTCTTAATACAGCAGCACTTCTCATCAGAAAAAAAAAAAGTTTCTATACACCAACAATATCATAAAAGCTTAAATTGAACTACTTTAACTTGAAATTGGTGATTAATTCTTTTAACTTTTTGCATTAGTAACATTAGAATATATTTTAGTAAGTTTAGTAACATTAGAATATATTTTAGTAACATTAGAATATATTTTGGCAACATTAGAATATATTTTAACAAGGTCGATCCCAAGTAGTCTAACTAATTGGATGGCCTTAATTCATGAATATGTTCTACTACACATGTATTTAGTATTATAATGTCTTATGAAGTACTCGAGCTATTGCATGACAAGTTGACAACCTCTTTATCCATTCATGATCTCGTATATATCTTTCTCATCCATCTCAATTGGAACAATTAACACAATTAAACGCTTGTAATCTTCATTAAGTCAATAAGTTGCTAATTACCAACATTTATAATTAGTTGCACAATCGTTTAAATATTAGACATTTGGCATATCACTTATTTAATGTAATAGACATATGTAAATAGAAATATACATGCATAACCTCACAAAGTGACATCATCACTCGTTGGATCCAAAAACTATAACCTATCATTGTAAATGGATGAAGGAAATAACAGCTGTCTAAGTTTATAGTTTGGCTCAAAGATCAGAGAGTTGACTTATGAAAATCATATGATCAGTGAACATTTTTGTACTATGGAGATTTTCTGCGGTACTGTGGGGTAAACATAAGCTAAAAATAATAAATGGAATAAAAATTGGTCCTCTTTAACTACTCATTCATCTCTATTCTTCGGCAAGTAGAGGAAAGCACCCTAAAAATAAAATTATACCTCTCTCAAGTTAAGAAATAAAAATGCAGCACGATATTCGAATTTTTTTTTTTATTTATAAGCTCTTTTTAAAATAAAATTTGAAAAATAAGCCATCTTAGAAAGTAATTTAAAAAATAAGCTAATTTAGCTTCAGAGTGAAAACGTTGCCCAAGGCAACTTTAACATAAGCAAAATCGTTGCTCCATGCAACATTTTCACATAAGCAAAATTGTTGCCCCATGCAATCGTTTTGCATAAAGTTGAAAAGAGAAGGGTGAAACTGGGGCAGAAAAAAATATTGCCCTGAGGCAACGTTTTCGGTCAGTAAAAAATGTTGTCTGAGGCAACGTTTTTGGTTTAACTAAAAATGTTGCCCAAGGCAGCGTTTTTAAATTTTTTTTTTTTTAAAAAACGCTGCATCGGGCAACGTTTTTAGTTAAACGGAAAACGTTGTCCGACAAAAAACGTTGCCTCGGACAACGTTTTTCACTGACCCAGTTTCACCCCATGTTTCCAACTTCATGCAAAACGTTGCCTCGGGCAACGTTTTCAATTCGAAACAAAATTAGCTTATTTTTTAAATTACTTTCACACGTGGCTTATTTTTCAATTTTTTTTTTTTAAAAAAAGCTTATAAATAAAAAAAATTCCAATATTCGAGCTTCGTTAGTTGGTAATATCATATGAATTGAATCATCCTTAGTGTTAGCAAAGTATAATAATTACAAGTAAACTATAAGTTGATGGCCTACCTTTATTTATTTAATTGTTTGCTTAGATTTGGAGAGGCTTCCCTAGCCAACCCATGCGACAGACAAGAATAAACACTGTTACTTGTAACAACTTCCCATTACACTTCTCCTTATATCTTTCCTTCATATTACTTTGGCTAATGGGACACTAAATATGAGATGGGGGAAATATATGCTAAAATTAGCATGGCTATATATGTTCATCAATACAGAGTGAGTGTCTTTTTATTACAAAGTCCATAAAATCTGACCTATACGCCTTCTGTGCCCGTTACAACAATAACTTAATGTTGTAAGCCTTTTACCGAACTGCAAGGATCGCTCTTAGGAATGTCAACGGATATTGGACCCGATCCGGATCCGTGGATCCATATCCATTTTTGAGGATATGGGTCTTCAAAATCTAGATCCGACGGATCCGGGTCTTGTGACTGAAAAACATATCCGGGTACGGGTCTAACCATAATATCAGGATCTAGATCCATTACCCGTTTTTTCATTTACTCATTTGTACTTGTTTGTATTGTTATCCAAAAGACATGTAAAAATTTGATTTTGTTCATTTGTACTTTATTGTTTTGTAATATTTGATTAGTTATATGAATTATATTCAAGTATTGAACTTGCATCCTTCGTTGGACTGTTGCCGTTGATGTAAAAAAGAAGATTTATAAATTTGAAACTTATTTTTGTCGTATAAAAATAGGCAAAATATGTAAGATCCGTTTTGAATCCGTTTTTGACCTGTTTGGACCCGAATCCGTTGGATTTGGATATGGATCCTTACTTTCTATACCCAACAGATCTGAATTTGGATATGGATCCATAAGGATCCGGTCCATTGTCATCCCTAATCACTCTAATGAAAGAGAGAAAGAAAGAACAAGTAAACTAGATGGTAATTGAAAGAGATGGATCAATTATAAGGCAGAACAAACAGTGGCAGCTCATTACACATTACTTTCATGGCAATGCATGGAGATTCCGATATCTTGTAGCAACATTATACAGATTAAAAGTAAAACCTAAAGCACAAATAAAAATGCCCTTTGAAACAACTAAAGGCAGTAACCAATACAACAATGTGACAAGCAGCTCTTACTATATTGAATAATTCGCAATGCAGCAGAGCCAATAAACTCTTCAGGAAACTTATGAACCTTCTCTGCTGCACGCTGCTCTAAGACCAAATCCTCCTTGTATGTAAAAATGGACTTCTCAGTTACTTTACAAGTCCATACTCTTTGGCAATATATATTTATCCGCTTCAAGTACTCTCTATCCAAAGTCAAGGAATCCAAAGGGTGGAGGAGGGAGGGTTTAAAGATTTAAACAATTTATATTCAGTCATATGTGAGGATACTGATAATCTCGAAAGATCTCTTTAGTGAATCGAACTTGAAACGCAAGCTCACGAGGCTACAAATCATTGAGAGGTTCCAACGATGACAATGTCCTCCTCTTAAGCAGCGGAATTGACCTACTCGATCAGAAAGATAGCGATTGATGCCCCACACTTCGACCCACTCACCCGCAAGCAATGTGTCAATATAACCAACATGCAAACCCTTGCATGTCTTCAGAACAACAAATTTAATCAGTCCCCATAACAGTATATAATCAGTAAAACATCCCAATTCCAAACACAAAATTAATCAAAACCCTGCATTATAACAAAACCCAATTAACAATGTATCAATACATGCAAACCAAAAAGGCCAAAACCCTAAACGCACCTTAGATAATCAATAAAAACCCATCAAAATTAAGCAAAACAGTACAAATCAAGCAATACCCATTAATATACTCATCAATCAGACCCACAAATTATGCATTACACAACAATAATGCAACACAATCATACAACAATCATAAATTCAGAACCCTAAAACAAGAACACACCCTAAACAAAAACCCACCAATGAATTCAACAAAGAAGCAAAAGATTAAACTTTCACGCAAATTACATCAAAATCATATAAATACAACCAACATCAAATTTAACCTACACTAAATAACATCAAACCAATATGTAATCTTAAACAAGAAGATACACAAAGACGCAAACTTTAAGGCATGTATTGTTCCTGACAGAATAGGAGTATACAAGAATGAATAAATGGGGTAAACCCCAGAAAATTTATGCAAAATTTACGGAAAAACTTACAGAATTGAAGAAGACTGGGCGAAAATGTAGAGACCTAGCAGCAATACAAGGGCAAGCGGTGGCAGCAAGAGGAGGATCGGAGGAGAGCAAATGAGCAGCAGCGGCGATGGGTCGATGAATAGGATTTAAATTGTAGTTTGGCATTAAAGTTTTAAGTTTACAACAGCTTAACCCATAAGTGCTTCGGTTTATAATTTAACCGAAGCATCAACTCAACAAGTGCTTTAGTTTCTTTTAGAACCAAAGCATTAATTGCACAAGTGCTTCCGTTCCTCACAAAACCAAAGCATTAATTCCACGATTGATTCGATTTTGGGAGGAGCCGATGCACTTGTTCAAATACCCTATATGACATCTTTAATTGCTTCAATATTTACATAACCGAAGCAATAGTTGTGAAGCAAATAAAGGGTTTTCTACTAGTGCATAGTGCTTTGCTTAGAACACTTCCAGCTCAATACACCTCTATTTAGACAAAATATGAAACCAGTTGCTATCAAAAGTCATCTTTGTTTGTATCGAATCTCTCATCTATCTATCATTTAACAAATAACTTACTATCACCTCTATACACCAAGAAACAATCCTTAGTCCTTAAGTACTCTAGAATGTTCTTAACTTCAGTCTAGTGTGCATCAACTAGATTATCTTGATATCTGCTACATACACTCAAGGCTTATGAAACATCAGACATAATACATATCATCAGCCGTCTTTGGACACTAAGTGTTGCTAGGCAATAAGCCATGCTGCATGGGAATGAAACCACTTTTTGAAGTTTTTCATATTAAACTTATTTTGGACCTTATCAATATAAGTTTCTTGACTTAGTCCATTCATCTATCGAGACCTATCTCTAAGGATCTCGATTCTCGATATGTACTCTGCTTCTCCTACGTCTTTCATAGAGAAACATTTTTAACCAATTCTTGACTGATTCAAGCATTTGTATATCATTCCCTATGAGAAGTATGCCATCTACATACAAGACTAATATGTTACTCCCACTAACCTTCTTTTAAACACAAGATCTTCTTTGATTCTAATGAAATTAAATATCTTAATTGCTTCATCAAAGTGAGAATTCCAACTCCGAGATGTCTACTTCAATCCATATATGGATATTTGAAGCTTGCATACCTTCTTAAGATTTTCTGGATCAAAAAAAACCTTGTGGTTGTGTCATGTACATATCCTCCTTCAAGAAACCGGTCATTTTGACATCTATTAGCCATATCTCATAATTATCAAATACAGCGGTTGCTAGAAGCATACGAATGAACTTAAGCATTGCCACTGGTGAGAATGTTTCATCATAGTATATACCATGAATTTGTTTGAAACCTTTAGCAATTAGTCTTTCTTTGAAAACTTAAATATTTTCATCCTTGTTTGTTTTCAACTTGAAAGCCAATTTGCAACTGAAAGGTTTTACCCGTTCGGGCAAATCAACAAAGTTCCAAACTTGATTCTTAGACATGGATTCCATTTTGGATTTCATGGCCTCAAGCAATTTATTTGAGTTGATCTAATTAAGATCAGTAAGGCATGCTTGTAAGCAGTAGGTCATTCTTCACTCTTTAGGAGTAATATCTCAAAATTCTCTACCAATAGGAGTTTTACGTATCTCCTTATTGGCTTAATGGTCCTACTAGACCTACACACGAGTTGTGCAGCATTCAGTACCTGTTTTTTCAAAAATTTAAGGAGCTTCCTCTGTGACTTCAAAGGGTTCTTCTTGCATAGGATGCGAGCCCTCCTACACATTCTCATTGATAACTAGAGGTCTAACCTCTTCGTTAGACAATGGTGAAAAACCATCACTAGTAGAAAACACTTCAATTTCTTTGTCTCAATGGTTGCGGTTAAATACGTTTCGAAGTACATGAACCTAAATGATGCGGTTATATAAATAACTGCAGCACTTATAACACAAGTGTTGCGGTTATTTAAAAAACCGCAGCATTTATTACGAATGTTGCGGTTATTTAAATAACCGCAGCACTTGTGGTTATAAGTGCTGCGATTATTAAAAAAAACCGCAGCATTTATTTCCGTCATGAAATGCCCATGGAAAAAATAATTTTGGAAAAATATCATGGTGATAAAGTGCTGCGGTTTTTTTAAATAACCGCAGCACTTGTGTTATAAGTGCTGCGGTTATTTAAATAATCGCAGCACTTACTAATGGCCTGGAAAATGTAAATATATCTATGAATATTTGCTGCGTTTATTTAAATAACCACAACACTTGTGGTTATAATTGCTGCGGTTATTTAAATAACCGCAATATTTTTTTATTAATATATAAACCTAGCCTTTTCTTTTCTAAGCCATTTCAAAACACGAAAACTTCCCTAGATTCCCAACACTTCAGCGCACGAAAAAAAACCTAACCCTAACCCTAACCCTAACCCTAACCCCATAACTTAACATCACACTACCTAAGTTTCTTCTCTCTCCCACTCGTCCCTCCATGGATATGGCACAGTGAAACGTTTTGAAACTTTCTCATCTCTCCCACTTTGAAGAAGTTTACATACTTTAAAGTTCAAAATCTAACGGTTTTGTATATGACTTGAACTCTAGTATATATTTTTTTTTGTCCATAATTTGTTAATATATAAATGCGAAGATGAAAAACTCTTATATGTTCAGATCTGTATGTTATATATTGTGTTTGTGAAGGAATAAGCCTTAAAATTTCATGGATTATAGGGTGTTAGAGGCCTTTTTTGGAGATAATGAGTGGAAAAATCTCCTTGTAGATCTCGAAAAAATACACAAGTTAGACATATTATAAGCCCTATTCGGAGTCCCGTAGCCAATTTTATGGCTTCTCAAAGTTTTTTTTTAATATCTCCAATAATAAGTTACCAAGGCTGCTAAAGGGTAACATAGTTGTGTAGTACCTCTAAAAATAGGGGGTTTCAAAAAAAATTACACTATTCGGACTACCAGGCTAAGAGATATGCCTCTCCAAACTTTCCGAAACCTCGAAATAGCACCCGAAATCTATGAAGTATGAATTGGTTATTTATTTTGAGTATAAAATATTATATATTGCGATTTTGCGTGCCAAAACGAGTGGTCATAATACAATTTTGGATTTATATGCTTCACGGTTGATCATTTCTTAGCTTTTCTTATCTTTTATGACATATTCTTAGCTTAGATCAGATTATATTCTTGATTAAATGTGTTGTGTTGTAATAGTATATAACAATTTTAAGAGATATTAATTATTAATAATATACTTTTATATGCATGTAAATTAACACATAAAATGACCTATTAATTTTTTTTGTTCTAGAAACATCAATTGCTGCGGTTTTTTTGGAAAAAATGCAATAATTAATTTATATGTGCTGCGGTTATATTAGAAAATCGCAGCACATATAAATTTCAAAATAAAAAAATCAATTAAATGTTGCGGTTATTAGAAAAACCGCAGCAAATAATCCTAAAAAATATTTGCATTACTAATATTTGCTAAAAAATATTTGCAAATAAAAAATATTACTGCGGTTTTTAAAAATATTTGCTGCGGTTTTTTGGTAAAACCGCGGCAAATAATAGATATATTTGCTGCGGTTTTTCTAATAACCACAACATTTGTTGTTTTTATTGTTGCGTCTTAAAACCGCAGCATTTGTTGTTTTTCCATGTGCTTCGCCTATATGTGCTTCGTATCAATAACTACATCATTTAAAGATAAAAACCGCAACAAATAGACATTTCTCTACTAGTACATATCCAAATTGTGCCTTAGTCACATCAGAGGTTTTGTGTTGTATCCATTTGTTGCTGATCTAGAAATTCTTCGAAATTAACATCCTTCTTGTCTTTATGAAAATAAAATGCTTGAAATAAAACAATCAAAATGAAATGAAAGAAATAGCGTCGAATGGAGATCAAGGGTAATAAATATAAAAGAGGTAATCATTATCTTAAGAAATTAGATAATGATACTTTATCTCTCGGACTACGAACTAACGCAAATTAGAAGGTGCATCCGGATACACCATGCTATTAAAAAATGTATATTACGTACACGAAAAAATGTATATTACATATATGGAAAATGTGTATAGTACACATGTTAATTATGTGGAATTGTGCATTTTACATTCCATATAACTAACATGTGTATTATGTATATTTTTCATGTACGTAATATACATTTTTTTGGAGTCGATGGACTGTCCAGTGATCGCTGTGAACATGGGGTAGATCACGACAGATTATCCCCTGGCAGGAGCATTATTGATAATGAATGCGACAACTCATCGGCATTCCACTTATCATGATATACAATACTGGCATCTCCGTAGAATTAATGCAGTCAGTGTTGCATGAAGTGTTAGCACCAGGCCACGTCGCTGGTAAACGTGAAAAGATGGCTAAAATATTGAATACATTAAATTAAGGGTCACAATTCATTTCTACCCCGCTAAAATAGCCTGTTGCTGACAAATTAGAGGAGACAATATCCTCAATTATTTCTTTATGTAGGGAAACGTAAGGTTAAATTATTGATGAACAAGCTCTCACATTTCGTACACAATTTTCTTAAAAAGAAAATACACTTATCTTAGATTCTAGAATGATTTTCTAAAGAGATAAAATTTTGGATATTATTATATGCAAGCTTTAGGACGTTATATTACATCTTTCTAAAATTGTATATAGGGTATACTATTTAATATTTTCCTAAAATTATTCATATATTATAATATTTATTCATATCAATTTGTAATTAAATAATATTTTAGGGAGGTACTTTTCCTTATTTTCTAACTCTCTCCGACCTCGTCAAATTGAAAATACATATGTGGTTCCCTTTTCATTTTTCATTGAGTAGAACTCAAAAAATCTACATCCTTAGTTCAAACATGATAAAATGGGAATAATGTACCAATTATGCATAATTTAATACAATCATCAAATATTTATTATTAAAAAATAGAATAAGTACGTACTTATCCCCAAATGACGATCTATCTCCATCATCAAACGTTATATTTTGACAACCACGTAACAATAATAAAAAAATACAATGCGAAATATGCATAAATTAATGCAATTAATCATAAAATGAGTATAAAAAAAATTAACTTGGGGTGGTTATCATTTTATATCTTGGCATGAAGAAACATAGAGTACATGATAACTAGGAGACTATTCTCAGAGGAGAACTCCTAATGCATCTTATAAGAACAAGATACTACTTTGAAGTACTACATGACATAACATCTAATTCATCACAAAAAGATGTCCAACATTAGCAATCCAATCTGTTGCCTCGATTTTCTTCTCTGGTATACATGGTGTTTTATTGACAAATTTAGGATAAAGATTTTAGTAATATGACTTTATTATTATCATCAATAGGTAGAGTATTTATACAAAACTTACGCTTATAAGATATAAAACAATTTTTCTAAAAGATATACTATCATAATAAAATATCCTAAAGATAATACCATAACATAAATAATCCTAAAAATATTATTCTCTTACTAATATCAATATGGAAAATGTATCACATTTATTTTTCAATAAATTGGTTATCTCATATCTCTATCACCCTCCCGCAATCGTAACAGCAGTAACACAAACGTTGCGATTATAAATTCCTCTTTTGGGATGTCGCCTTCAATCATGAACCAAACAAGAATGTTACTATTTTTCGAACGTGCAAATATAACATTATAATGAGAACGTCTCTTCTTCTCGAACTCATCGTATTTTGGTTTTTCTTGAGCGAAACTGTACTCCATTCAAATATTGGTTTTTTTATAGAGCAAACCACACTCAAATCAGGAAATTTTTTTTATCTCACAGCACAAGGAGAACCAATATTCCTTCTCTCACGACAAAAGAAGAGCCAAAAAACATCATATTCACAGCGAAACTAGATTGAAGATAATAATTTTTGTAATTTTGACTAAAGGTTCATCCTACTGGTATGTTTAATTTTATGACCCACTAGTAGGAGGAATTTTTGTGAACTCTCCCAAGATCTAACCTGCTCTTGATTCCATGACAAATTTAGGATAAAGGTTTTTAATAATATGACTTGATTATTATTGATCAATAAGTAGAGTATTTATACAAAATTTACGCTTATAAGATAGAAAATAATATTTCTAAAAGATATACTATCATAATAAAATATCCTAAAGATAATAACTTAACATAAATATTCCTAAAAATATTATTCTCTTACTAATATCAATATATATGAAAAATATATCACATATATTTTCCGATAATACTGGTTATCTCATATCTCTACATTTATCAATTATCAAACTTTCTAAGAAGTTCGAAATTTAGTAATAGATTAGTCAAATTTCTAACGAGTTGCCTATGAACCTTGCATCACTTTGATTACTAACATGTTGTTGCCTTCAATGATTATAGTTTTTATACCTTAATCAATAGCTAGCAAGATTCGCTGGTGAAAAGTCATTGCTTATACTACAAGTGATGTTGTGTTGTTGTTAAGGGAATCGCATTAGAAAGAGTTTCGTTGAAGTCTCGAATACTGATACCCACTGATGTAGAGTTGTAGCAAACCAAACCGTCAAAATTGAGTTTGAAGTAGTTAGGATGAGAGGCTTCCTAAGCTGCCAAGATGGATAAAGTGTTAATTACCAAAAATGAAGTGTCAAAAGTAGGGGTGGCCACGGGGTCAGTCCATGTAGGCTGAGCTGGGAAAATACGGATCGAAATCGGACCGGTCTAGGGGCGGGTCGGTTCGGGATGGGGTTGGGGCCGGGAAAATAAATTCGTACTGAATCAAATCACAAACCTAATTGAACTGAATCACGAACCGAATCAAACCAAATTCGCGAAGCGAATCAAATCGAATCGAATTCACAATTCGACTCAAAAACGAATTTTGTATCAAATCGAAACGAATTCACGAATCAAATCGAATTGAAACGAATTTTATACAATGACATTTAGAAATTAGAATAAATAAACTATTTCGAATGTAATTAAACGTTTATATTCACGAATCTCATAATGACATTCGTTGTAAACTTTTATATTCGCCTAATCAAATTCAATTTTCATTTATTTTATTAATAATTACGTATTATTAAACTAATTAAGCTTATATATTCACCTAATTTTATATTTACGTATTATTAAACTAAATGAACTAAATAAACTAATTAAAATAATTAAAATAATTATTGTAATATTAAACTAATTATGTTTTATTAAACTAATTAATGTAATATAATTAAACTAATTATATATTATTAAACTAATAATGTAATTAGCTAATTACATATTTACTTATAATCCATTATCATATTAAAATATTTTAATTAAACAAGTTTTGGGGGTGAGGGAGAAAAGAAAGGGCTTGCACTTAATTTTTGCCTATGTATCCCGAAAGAATCAAAGCCCACATAGTTCTATTACGTACCTCTAGGGGTGCCTAGCTAGCGGCGGTCTCCGAACCTCCTTCATTTGCGTCATCGCTTCCTTCGCTAGCTTGTCCATCATCATCCAAGGATAATCTTCGTTGTTGCTGTCCTCCCTCAATCCTTGGGTCATACGATCCGCTTGATCCCAATATTTCTTACATCAACATATTTCGATATTCTCAAAGGATAAGTGGGATCTGTTCTCGTTGATTACTCTTCTACCTTCACTAAAAGCATACTCGAAAGTAATAGAGGAGGAGGGAATTGCATGGATATCATTTGCAATTCTTGCCACAACGGGAAATTGTCGTTTGTGATCACGCCACCACCTAATAATTGAGAAATTCTCATCGGTTTCATGTTGGTTGGAAAGATACTCGTTAATAACATAAATTGAAAAAGATGATGAAGAAGAAGAAACCGATGTTTTTGATTTTTTTAAAATTCTACTAAGTACTAGTATGAATAGCATACGAGAAGATGATATATGTTGTGAAGATGCATAAATAGAAGCATAATAATCATACAAACCAAAAAAAATATTTTTACATTTCTCTATGTACACATTGACGTCGTAGGTTAGACCTATAGCATTATAGTAAAATTCTAACGCGTTTTCTAAACCCAAAGCCTTAAGCCCGAGATCGCCTATAGCCGCTATGCTGTATATGACAGGGATTTCACTAAAGTAAGCGTACCACTTTCTTTGCATATTAGTAAGAACCTCACTAATCTATGGGACATTAAAATGCTTGCTAATAGTGTTAACAACGCTAACACACTCTAATATAACTAAATGAATGTTAGGGTCGTAAATGTATGAGAAATATTTGGTTGTATGGTCACTATTAAAATGTCACAAATAAAAATAGTAGTAGTCTACTGGAAATTATAAATAAGTTCATCAGGAGTCGCTCGGGTTTTGTTTTAGAGAATGGTCAAAACCTCATGGTATTTAATAGCATCATTTAATAATCTATATGTGGAGTTCCAATGGGTTAATGTATCAAGACACCATTGCCTCTTCTTAAGGCCTTTCTCCTTACTTAAGGTTATATACTTCTTTCTAACCGAGGTCGTAATCCAAATTCATTGAATTACACTCCTAATAAGGTTAAGCAAATTACTTAAGTCAGTTAAACCTTCTTGAGCTAACAGCTTCATAATATGAGCACAGTAACGTACATCTAAAAGTTCTCCACTGTTCAACAATTTCAAGCTAGGTTCGGATATTAAATAATCTATACATTTGGTGTTTCCGAGGCATTATCTAAGGAAAGGGAAAAAACACTTTATCAAGAAAGTGAAAGGTTTTAAGGCATTCTATTATCCTTACCTTAAGGTTGTAACCAATATGTCTCTTCTCCATATCCTCAAAGCAAATGATATGTTTTAAAATATACCACTCATCATCATTCCAATAGGCGATAATACATAGAAAAGGTTCACCGAAAGTAGAGGTCCAAGTATCACTAGTAAAGCTAATATAGCCGTTAAATGTGTGAAACATTTCTATAAAGCTACTTCAATATTTATAATAGGTAGTTGGTATGGCACTTAATTGTGTTCCTAGGGACACGTTTAAATGCTGGTTGTAAGGAGGTTCTAGCAAAATGTTCGAAGTTCGGGCTCTCACCATGGTTAAACGGTAATTCGACGACAATTATAAAGTTTGCTAATTAATCTATCATTCTATCTCTATTATATATAAAAGGCATACCTCCTTTGGACATGTTACCCATATAATCATGTAGTTGTGTTTGACTTGATGATTCAGATGCGCCAGCCGATTCAGCTGCGCCTGCCGATTCAGCTGCTTTCAAATCAATTTCGTGTATTCCGGTCAAGTGATGGAATAATGTCCCCGTCCCATAACTGGTCTTCCATGCATACACCACGATCAACTTCTTCCTTTGTTGCTTGTATATTAGGCAAAAGCACATGAACTTATTCCCTTTTGAAGAAGAGTCAGTCATTGGAACCTTTTCAAAACACGGCCACATCGGTGAAGATTTCTTTCTACAGTGTATGGGATCGGGTACTCCACCATCACCATCACCATCACCTTCACCTTCATTTCATATCAAGTTATAAACATTAATTCATTAACTAACATTATTACTTCATTAACTAACTTAACTAACTAATTAACATTACTTCATTAACTAACTAAACTAACTAATTAACATTACTTCATTAACTAACTTAACTAACTAATTAAC
The DNA here is from genome assembly GCA_026401315.1 of Dysphania ambrosioides. Lineage (NCBI taxonomy): Eukaryota > Viridiplantae > Streptophyta > Magnoliopsida > Caryophyllales > Amaranthaceae > Dysphania > Dysphania ambrosioides. Next base: position 7,521,887 of record CM048667.1, read on the forward strand.
ATTACTTCATTAACTAACTTAACTAACTAATTAACATTACTTCATTAACTAGCATTCCTTCATTAACTAATTAACATCATCTACTTAATTAAAGTAATTAAACTTAATTTACTAATTTATTTAATCTTCAACTAATTAAACATCATCAACATATTATTATAATCTACATATTATCATCAACTAATTAAACATCATCAACATATTATCATAATCTATATACTATCATCAACTAATTAAACATCATCAACTTAATCTAACATCGTCAACTAATTAAAAATTATCAATATAATCTACTTAATTATCATAATCAACTACATAAACTATTTAAGATAATCAATTTAATTAAAGTAATATAATTTAATCAACTTAATTATCATCATCAATATAGTGTACTAGTAGAAATTACTTAATTTGCTGCTAAGGATTTGCGGCGTATTTCTAATAACACAATAATTTAATTAGAGGAGTAATTAATATGCGGCGTATAAGATAGGGCCCGCTGCAAATTTAGTGAACTTAACCATAATATGCGGCGTATTATGCCTAACCCGCAGCAAATTTATTGAGCTTAATATTAATATGCGGCGTATAACCCTTACACCCGCCGCATATTAATACATGTATTAAATAAAAAACCACCGGCACAGATTTCACATCTTCCCTTCTTCTACTCCTGTATTTCTTACGCCCTAATTCCCCAAACTTCCCTTTGTTTTTTTTCGCTATAATTCCCAAACCCCAATTCGTGAACTTGAAAATAATTCCTACTTGGGTTCGTGATCTTGCCCCTTTTCACCGCGTGTTGTCGTTGGTCAGTCGTTCGTTGCCGCCTTCCCCTCGCCGTCGGCTTCCGCATTACAAGGTAATGGGTTTTCTTTGTTTTTTTCTTTGGTTGGTGATGTACTCATGTATCTTGCTAATATACTATACTTGCTAATGTACTTATGTATCTTGCTAATATACTATACTTGCTAATGTACTCATGTATCTTTGGTCGGCCGCCGCCCTTTTACTTATACTATACTCTAATGTACTCATGTATCTTTGGTTGGTTTTATAAGTCATTATTTAGGGACTAAGGGTGATTATATGAGAAGTTTTGAGTTTTTCTCATCCCTTTCAGTTAAAACTTCCTATGGAATAATATATGGGGGCGTTTTGAGTGCGTAGACTATGGAGGAGTATATGTCTTTGTATTTGGGTATTGAGTTAGTATGTTGTTTAAATTAGTTTGTATATTAATTGGAATTAGGTTATGTTAAATATAGAGTGTTTTGTATAATAGTTGGAATTGAATATAGAGTGTTAATATACGAATTAGTTATGTATATTAGTTTGAATTGATTTAGTTACCGCATATGGGTTAGTACGTATATGAATTAGTAGAAATTGATTTGGCAATGTATATGAATTAGTAAATGGCATTGTGTATTGGTTGTGGTTGTATATAAATTTATATAAACAGGTTTGAAAATCTATTTTCAAAATTGGGAAATGTTGGATTTACAAAGGAAATTCTGCCAAATTTTTTATAGAATTTGTAGTGATTTACAAAGCATAGAACATAAATAATATCACTATAAGTATTTACCCTTTTTAACTATAGAGCGAGTGTTTGTGGGTCATTGTGGAGTTTGCTTAACCTTATTTTCGGTAATCTACTTGAGGACCCTTAGGTGCAATTATATATATAACTATGCATAAATTGAGTATTGATTAGATTGTTATTTAATCTCTTACATGTTAAATAGGGCATAACACAAATTATGGAGTGAAAATGGATGTATGGTAATCATGCTTCATTAGAGTTCATGAATGGAGTTGAGGAGTTTTGTAGACAAGTGTTGAAACACCTAAATAACATTGGAGATGATGAGGTGTGTTGCCCTTGTGTTGATTGCGGTAATGTGAATATAATTAGTAGTATAAGAGAGTTGAAGGACCATGTGACCCGCCTTGGGTTTAGGCAATAATACTACGTATGGGTATGGCATGGTGATATTCTTCCTTCTAATAACATGGGGTCGTGTTCTAATGAAATTCCCATTCATCAAGTTAAGCTAGACCATCATGGCCAATTAGAATCTGATGACGTTGAAGATATTGATGCCGAGAAGGAAGATGATAGGGAGGATGAATTGGAGGATAATAACCTTAGTGATGAAGATCGAATAGATGAAATGCTTGAAGGGGTTGGGGATCAAATTGGTAGTCAATCTCGTACTTTTAAGCTTTTGTGGGAGGCTACTGAGAAACCATTGTATCCTGGATGTACTAAATACACTAAGTTGTCTGCCACATCAATGTTGTTTAACTTGAAAGCAAAATATGGTTGGACTGATACTAGTTTGACAGCCTTATTGAAAATATTAGGGGACATGTTTCCAGAGGGTAATGATTTGCCTATATCCACGTACTATGCAAAGAAGTTAATGTGTCCCCTTGGATTAGAGTATAATAAGATTGATGCCTGTCCGAATGATTTCATATTGTATCGAAATGAGTATGTAGAGTTCATTTAATGTCCTAAATATGGACAGTCACGTTACAAACTCCCACATGGGATAGAGCCTGCAGTGGGGATTAAAGGTCCTAGTGTAAAGGTGTTGTGGTACCATCCTGTAATACCAAGGTTCAAGCATTTGTTTTTGATTAAGAGTGATGCAAAGAAGTTGAGATGGCATGTAGAGAAGAGGAAGAAAGATGGGATGATTCGACATCCTGCGGATTCTCCCCAGTGGAAAACAATTGATGAATCTTTCAAGGCTTTTGGTGGGGAAGATAGGAACCTAAGACTTGGTCTCTACATAGATGGAATGAATCCTTTTGGTACCTTAAGCAGTCAACAAAGCACATGGCCAGTTTTATTAGTGATATATAATTTTCCCCCTTGGTTATGCATGAAGCGTAAATATGTTATGTTATTGCTTCTAATACCAGGGCCCAAGCAACTTGGGAATGACATTGATGTTTACCTTGCTCCCTTTATTGAAGATTTGCAGTTGTTGTGGGATAAAGGTATATCAGTGTATGATGCATATGTTGAAGAGACTTTTACTCTCCATGCCATCCTATTTTGTACCATTAATGACTTTTCGGCCTATGGAAACTTATCGGGGTATAAGGTGAAGGGAAAGAAACCCTATTTGTGTGGATGATATGGACTCAACTTATTTGCCTTTTTGTGGGAAACATGTGTATCTCATGCATCGGAGGTTCTTGAATAGGTTCCATCCTTATCGTAAGAGAAAGGTCTCATTTGATGGTAAAGTTGAGCAACGTAGATCCCCTATACCGTTGACTGGCAGGGAGGTTTATGACATTGTGAAAGGAATAGATAATATGTTTGGGAAAACTGTGAAACACAAAGATGATCAGGGGTAATGGAAGAAGCAGTCCATATTTTGGCAACTTCAGTATTGGAAGTATTTACCTGTTAGACATTGTCTTGATGTTATGCACATAGAGAAAAATGTTTGTGATGCCATCTTAGGGACGTTGTTGAATATACCTGGTAAGACTAAGGATGGTCCTAATGTTAGGAGAGATATGCAGACGATGAAGTTTCGATCCAAGTTGTGGCCTGAAGACAGAACGCCTAGGAATGGAAAAGGTAAATCCACATATCTTCCTCCGGCTTGTTATACTTGTCCCAAGCAGAGAAGAGGATACTTTTTTAGTGTCTGTATGGGATCAAGGTTCCTACTTGGTATTCGTCTAATTTGAAGAACTTTGTATCAATGAAAGATTTGAAATTAGTGGGTATGAAGTCCCATGATTGCCATGTTATGATGCAAGTGTTTCTACCAATTGCCATCCGCCATATTTTGCCTAAGCATGTTAGGGATTCGATCACTAGACTTTGTTTTTTTTAATACAATATGCATCAAGGTGTTTGATCCGTCATGTTTGGATGAGTTACAGGCTAGTGTTGTTACGACCTTATGTCAACTAGAGATGTATTTTCCACCTTTGTTCTTTGATATTATGGTACATCTAGTTGTGCATTTGGTACGAGAAATCAAGTTGTGTGGTCCAGTGTTCCTAAGATGGGCTTATCCTTTCGAGAGATACATGTGTACTCTAAAAAAGAAGTTGAGAAACCCAGTACACCCTGAAGGTAGTATAATTCAAGGTATAAACACAGAGGTTGTAGGTGAGTTTCTTAGTGAGTTCTTATCCAAGGGGGAGGCAACTAGGTTATCAAAATCAAGGCATGAAGGGAGGCTCAAAGGGCACGGCATCGTGGGTTCTAAGGAAGTCATAATTCCATTGTCGAAAGAGAGACAAGCTCATTTATTTGTTTTGCACCATATCACAGGGGTTCATCCATACTTAGAAAGACATATGAATGAATTAAAGGTGTAGTACCCATCTAAAGGTGAACGAGCATTGATGCAAGAACACAATAACACCTTCATCGATTGGTCTCATGAAAAAATTATGCATGAATTGTCTGAAACGGGGCATAACATTTCTTATACAATCAAGTGGTTAGCTTACGGTCCTCAAACAACAGTTCAATCTTTTGAGGGGTATGATATCAATGGATATACCTTCTACACTAAACATCAAGATAAGAAACCAAAGTCTGTTCAAAATAGTGGTGTTTCAATAGTGGCTTCTTCTCGAGAATATGCTAGCTCAAAAGATAGAGCACCAGTTGATGCGATATTGTCGTACTATGGGATAATTCAAGAGATATGGAAATTTCAATACTATGGGTTTAAGGTTACCCTTTTTCAATGCAAGTGGGCAGGTATCAGTCGACGTGGTTTGGTGAAGAAGGATAAATCTAATTGGACTTTAGTCGACATGAGTCGGATGCGTGATACGGAGGAACCTTTTATTCTTGCATTACAAGGTAAACAAGTATTCTACATTAAAGACACAAATGACCCTCGATGGGCAGTTGTTGAACCTGGTAAACGACATATCCTTGGAATTGGTGATGTCACTGATGAGAAAGAGTATGACGACTTTGATGATCTCCCACTATTCTCGATGCCATGTAATGATGACATGGATGTTGGACCAGAAACGAAAACAAATTATAGGAGAATGGATCACCATGAAGGAGTTACTATAGATGAGTAGTATTCATTGTCTAGGTATTTAATTTTTTTGTATTTATGTTAATGTTTGCCTTCTTTCTTGTACTATTGTTATACGATTCACTAACTCGATTTGCATTGTCTTGTTGTTGTATACAGTTACAGTCTTGCATCATGGCTAGTGACGAAGATTTCAGTGTCTCTTCTGAGGACGTGGAGTACGATATGCACCTCGAAACTAATCGAGGTGATCCAGAAGACGTGGCTGTTGAGTTAGAAGCAGAGAGATTAGATAGATTATTCGACAAACATGAAAGGCTTGCTGAAGCCGTAGCACCTTTAGGGGATGATGTACATATGGACATTGTCACCCCCTCGTGTTCGGGTGCCGGGAGGGGGAAGGGTGGTGCTCGGGGCGTAGGTCGACCTAGAGGTCCGACTAGAAGCCTTAGAGTGGCCGAGCCTATGCATCTAGAGTTCGACCATTTTCACCGCCCCATTGGTAGGTGGCGTTTGAAGTATGGTCAGCACATTGGACTTCTTATTCGGAAGTTCAACATCAACTAGGAGTGGTTGGAAGTGAATGAAGGACTTCGACAGACCTTGTGGGTGGACACAATGGTACGTATTCCTAATTTAATCTCAATTACTTAAATATTTGTTTAAACTAACTTACTAAATGAAATTAACTCAATTTAAATTTATTTCAGGCTTTGTTTTACATTCCAAACAACCCTTAATTGAAGAAGCTTTTTCTATCTGCAGTCACCGATAGATTTCGGGACTTCAAATCGAATTTGGTTACTAGTTGGATTACCAAGACAAGAAAGGTGTCCAAAAAGGAAGCTAATAGGTTGCCTTATGAAATGTGGAAACATATTAAGGAAGGTGACTGGGCAACCTTTGTAAAGAACAAGACTTCGGAAGCTGTAGTGGTAAGTTAAATACTTATTTGTATTTAGTTTTGGAAAATGCTTTCTTTTGTACGTTAATTTTAAATCAAATACCTTTATGTTGTTGACAGGCTAAACGTGAGAAGGCGATCAAGAGTGTCAAGATGAACATTCATCCACATTACCTTGGGTAGTCAAGCTACAACGATGCAAGGCAACAATGGATATCTAAGGGTTTTTATCCCTCTTGCTCTGGACCTTCTCCTATAGAATCCATCACCATGCAAATAAGCTGTGGGGATGACTGGTTTTGTTCACGCCACGAGAAGGACAAGAAAACTGGGAAGAGAGTCATTCCCAATGAACAGACGCAGGCTGTGGCTAAGAAATACGTAAGTATTCTATTTGCATTACGGTATAGTTATCGATGCTTATAAGATGTGACATTCATTTCTAATCGTTTCCTTTTCATTTTCAGTTAAAGTTCCGAGATAAGCAGATTCAAGGGGAGTTCGTTCTCGCGAGGGCCCAAGACACATTAGCCATGGCCATTGGGAAGCCAGATCACCTAGGATGTTGTGTTGGACTTGGAGGGACTAATATTGGGTAGCGACAAGTATTTGGACCTCCTCCATCGAGATCAAGTCAACAGAGTCAAAGCGGAGTTTCAAGGGAAGATCGAGAACTGTTAAAGGCTCAACTCTGAGAGGAACTTAGATAGGAGTTTGATGCCACTATGAAGGACAAGTTGTTCTCCCTACTCCAAGACATTGGTATCAGTGCCAATCAATTAGCATCCCAGGGTGCACGGGTGTCTACTCCCCATGTAGAGGTGTGTTATATATTAAATTCAATTTCCATTGGTATTACATTAGTATTATTTGCATTAATAATGATCTATATGCTTTACATATTCAATTTCCAGGGTCCTACCAGTTGTCGCCTACTCCTTCAAGATCCAAGTACGGGAACAATATACGATGTAGCCGGTGGTGTCGCGTACCTTGGTCAGTCAGGCCACCAGTTCACCCGAACTCACCAAGGAATGAGACTCGAAGGATATGAAGTGGTGAAGGTTTATACTATTCCTAACTTCTTCAAAGGAGTAGCACTACCGGTCCCGATTCCACAGTACGACATATGGACATTGAACGACGCAATTAGTACTTTTGTGCAATGGCCTCTACCTTTGATCAAGATCGTAAGTGAGGTAAATATCAAAGTTCTAATTGAAATTCCTCTATATTTATATTTATGTATGGTCGAAGTGATGCGATATGTTCTTTTTTAATTAGGTGAATCCACAAGCTAAGAAGATGAAGGAGATGTTAGCTGATGAAGTTATTGGTAGCAATGAGCATGCCTCAAAGAAATCAATGGCAGAGAACCAACTTCTTCTTTCTGAAGATATAGCAGTTTCTCTTAGTCCCGAGTGCAAATGGCTACTCCAATTTACTGCCATGATGAAGGAAGACGATACCATTGCTGTGCCGTTGGACCGGGCCTTATTCCAATATTCTGAAGACGGAACAGCGTGGCTTGACAAAGCTGACATCACCCAGTTCTTACAGGGAGCTCAATTGAACATCTCTGTTATTCAGTGCTTCATGAGGTATACACAATTAATATATAGGCTAACTTATATGGTGCATGCAATAATTTTAAAACCTTTTAATTTGTATATATAATGCATTTTATGATTCCGTAGGGCACTACAAGATGATTGCGTGTCATGCGATTTACTTTCATTAGTTGGTTGGTTGTGTCCTGAGGCCACTTTGGATGTAAGAATCGATGGCAACATCAAGGAGGTAAAGACGTGCGTCCACTTCACATTCACGAAAGCCCTACAAGCTAAGTTGAAGTTCATTTTCGCCCCTATTTTCGAACGGTACGTTTGAATTTGATGTGTGATGCATATTATTACTTATAAATTTGATGTGTGATGCATATCCTAATTACTTATTTCTTATAATGTAGTGCACACTGAATGTTTTTAGTCATTTTTGTGGCTAGTGGAAAAATATACTTCCTCAACTCGGCTCGGTCAATGCGTATTACTAAGCTGAGAGCGATGATTAATTAGTAAGTATTATCAATAGATTTACATTGCAAGATGAGGTTGATATGAGTTGGACTTTTAAACTAATCAATTCCGTTTTCCAGTGTACTAAAAAGACTTACTTTGCAAGGAGAACGAGCCGGAAAGAAGACATCAACATGGATAGAAGTGATGGTTAGTTCCTTAACTGATTAAAACATTGTAAAATAATACTATCATAAGTATGGCTAACACTTTCATTTTGTAATTCGTAGTGTGCTCAACAACGTGGCGGAACTGAGTGCGGTTACTTTGTGATACGTTTCATGCTTGACATCCTTAACGGGTGCAGTAGTCGGATGCCCATGGAGGAGGTAAGAGCTTTTGCCCATAATTTCATCGTTTTGAGTATCTTCAATATTGTATTCCCTCATAATCATGCCTCAAACACTTTACGTGCAATTGGTTGAGCTAATATAACTCAATTATGAGAATAAGGATCGATTATTGGCCTTAAAACTTTACGGTTTTCTTTGTTACTTTTACCTGTCCTTCCGCCTTCATCGTAGTCCTCTGCTTTCCTATAAAATGATTTTGTGTCCTCTATTCTTTTTTGAACTTTTACGAGAAAAAGAAGGAGAAATAATCTATGGGAAAGAGAACAAGGAGCTAATGAGCTAAAATGGTGATGGAACGAAATAAAAGGTCGTGTATTGCTGCAGTTAGGAAGTAGCAGTGGATGAAAGAGACTGATGAGGGTGGTAGTAGCCAAGTAAAAGGTAAAAATATGAGGGTTTTGATGGGTGAGAATGAGGCTGTAGTGATTGATGAAGAAGAGTTTTTAAGAGGGGTTATTGGATTCATGAGATTTAACCCCTATTGGAGACTCTTCTTTATCAATCACAACAACTTCATTTTCATCCATCAAAACCCTCAAATTTATATCTTATATTAGGCTACTACCACCCTCATTAGTCTCTTTTATTGAATGCCACTTCCTAACTGCAGCAAGACGCGCCCTTTTGTTTTGTTCCATCACCATTTTAGCTCTTGGACCCCTTGTTTACTTTCCAGCGGATAAATTCTCCATCTTTTCTTCTTAATAGACGAAAAAGAACGAAAGGTCACAAATCTTTTTGTAGGAAAGATAAGGAATATGATGAAGGCAGAAGAGCAGGAGAACGGAACATAGGAAACTTGAAATGCATCGATTTGAGTTAAGATAGGTCAAATGGGATCGGTTTCTGGTAGAAGTGACTTAACACTTGAAAAACATCGATTTGAGTCAAGATAGGTCAAATGGGATCGATTTTGGGTATAAATTGACCTAAACACTTGAAACACATCGATTTGAGTCAAGATAGGTCAAATGGGATCGTTATCGGGTAGAAAGTGACCTAAACACTTGAAACACATCGATTTGAGTCAATATAGGTCAAATGGGATTGGTTTGGGGTAGATAGTGACCTAAACACTTGAAACACATCGATTTGAGTCAAGATAGGTCAAATGGGATCGGTTTCGATTAGAAAGTGACCTAAACACTTAAAACACATCAATTTGAGTCAAGATAGGTCAAATGGGATCAGTTTCAGGTAGAAATTGACCTAAACACTTGAAACACATCGATTTGAGTCAAGATAGGTCAAATGGGATCGGTTTTGGGTAGAAAGTGACCTAAACACTTGAAACACATCGATTTGAGTCAAGATAGGTAAAATGGGATCGATTTTGGGTTGAAATTGACCTAAACACTTGAAACACATTGATTTGAGTCAAGATAGGTCAAATAGGATCGATTTCGGGTAGAAAGTGACCTAAACACTTAAAACACATCGATTTGAGTCAAGATAGGTCAAATGGGATCGGTTTCGTGTAGAAATTGACCTAAACACTTCAAATGCATCGATTTGAGTCAATATAGGTCTAATGGGATCGGTTTCGGGTAGAAAGTAACCTAAACACTTAAAACACATCGATTTGAGTCAAGATAGGTCAAATGGGATCAATTTTGGGTAGAAATTGACCTAAACACTTGAAACACATTGATTTGAGTCAAGATAGGTCAAATAGGATCGATTTCAGGTAGAAAGTGACCTAAACACTTGAAACACATCGATTTGAGTCAAGATAGGTCAAATGGGATCGGTTTCAGGTAGAAAGTGAACTAAACTCTTGAAACACATCGATTTGAGTCAATATAGGTCTACTGGGATCAGTTTAGGGTAGAAAGTGACCTAAACACTTGAAACACATCGATTTGAGTCAATATAGGTCAAATAGGATCGAGTTCGAGTAGAAAGTGACTTAAACACTTCAAATACATCGATTTCATATGCAGTGCATTTTATATGCACGTTAATGATACGTTAATCAATATTAGGTATGCAAAGGATTCAACGGGGAGCCCTTCTCCAACGAAGAAATCGACGTCGTCCGCAATAAACTTGTAAAGTATTGGACATATAACTTTTTTTAGATTTTGTACATTACCTTATTCTTGTGTATTTTGTAATTTATACATCAATTTCATTAATTGGATTGTATTTTTTATGTCACTTAATATATGGTTGTTTTTACGACCCTATTAGTACGCATAAATGAGAGATCGATGAATCATGTGTATATATGTATCTTGGGTTGCAAAAATTGCAAATGTAATAAGCAGGTTTTGAATTTGAAATTTGGGCGTTGTAGGGATCAGCTTCATGCGTTTCAAAAAAAAAAAACTTATATTCGGCGGGTGTCCCCAAGACCCGCCGCATATTCCTATATTACAGGTCAATTTTTAACCTGGTTAAATGGAATTTTGCGGTGGTTGATGCTAGGTGACGCCGCAAATTACTGGCCAATTAGCGGCGGTTGTAGGATAGGTGATGCCGCAAATTTATGGCCAATTAGCGGCGGTTCTTGGGTAGGTGACGCCGCAAATTTTTTAATAATATGCGACGTATTTTTTATGCCGCAAATTGAATAGATTAATTTGCTGCTATATGTATTGCTGCTAGCCTTTTGACGCCGCATATGTCACTAAAAACCCTGCTGCATAGATTAATTCTACTTAATTAAATATCATGAACATATTATCATCAAGTAATTAAACATCATCAACTTAATCTAACATCATCAACTAAATAAACATTACCAACATAATCTACTTAATTATCATAATCAACTAATAAAACTATTTAAGATAATTAATTTAATTAAACTAATTAAACTTATCTAACTTTATCTACTTAATTATCATCATCAACATATCAATATAATCTACATATGTTCATCAACAATTAAACATCATCAACTGAATCTAACATCATCAACTAATCAAACATTATAAAATTAATTAAGCTATCTAATTAAACTAACTAGTAATCGTATTAACATCAATTAATTAGAAGTTTACGAATTACCTTGACCAGTAGTAGGAGCGAGGGCACATCTTCGAATTTGGAGTTTGAGAAACTTGAGCAATAGGAGTTTCAAAAATTTATTACTCCAATTCTTGAGTAAAATTTTTGGTATCTTCGTACGAGCTACTAACACTGCGTCTTCCTATTGAAGCCATTTCTTTTATACTTTGTAGTATTAAACAAGTAAATTAAGAACAATAAAATAATTAATTAAGATTAAGAGAGAAATTAAGAAGAAGATTAATACTAATAAGTAAGCTAACTGTATTTTGTAGTAATTGAGAGATTGAGAGATTGAGAGTGAGTGTTGTGAGGATTGGAGATTAAATTGGGAGGTTTATATAAGGGGATTAACGACTAATTAGCAACGGTACAAAACGGCTAGTTTTAGCTGAATTATTTGGGGTCGGGCTGGTGGGCCAATTAGGGCCGGTCCTGGCCGAATACGGAGCAAGTCAAATTTTTTTAATGAATCGAATCGAATAGGGTTAGTATTGGAAAAACATGATTCAGATTTGGCCCATAAATTATGCCGGCCAAATTGGGCTTGTCTTGGTTCGTATGTGGGTCGGGTTGTGCGAGCCAAGAGGCGGGTCGGGTTGGTGTTGGAAGGGACTGAATCGGCCTAGTGGCCACCTCTAGTCAAAAGGAATTATTTTTCGTTTAAAAAAAGTGCCTCTAAACTTAAACTTTCATGGAAAATTTATCCCTAATGAAGACTTGAATTATAAGGAGAGTATGTCTATATTCCAAATCCAACGATGCGGCCAAATGTTGTAAGCTAACTAAGTAGCCAATTTAACTATAAAATTTCCTATTGGAGTTAGCCCCCATACTAGATAGTCTTAAATAAGGGTGCTTATTGAGTTGAGCTACTCGGGCTCAACTCGGTCAAAACTTAACTCGATCAAAACTCGACTCGAGATCAAACTCGACTCGATAAGTTAACAAGCCAAGTCGAGCAAATCAAAGCTCGACTCAAAAAGCTCGTGTGAAACTCGAATTTTTTATTTATAGTATATATTTATTAAAAAGTATACTTCAAATATAAAATTGAAATAAATAAAAGATGGTTTGATATAAACCAAAAGTCCCACATTAGATAAAAATGAAATATGGTTGGAGAGACTTTTATACATAAAATCAAAGTCCCACATTGAAAAAAATGATAGATGTTTGAAGCAATTAGTATATATAACCTAACAATTTTTTCAACCTAAAACCAAATTAAGCTTATTAAAGCTAAAATTTAGCCTTCTTCTAGGCCCAATTGGGATAAGTACTTATGCCTATTGAGCTTTTAATCAAGCTGAAAATGAGTCTAGCTCGAGCTTGAGTTTAGCTTAAATCGAGCTCAAGTAGAGCTTGAAACGAGTTCGAGATTGAAATGAACGAGCTCAAATCGAGCTCGAGTAGAGTTTGAAACGAGCTTAAATTAAGCTCGAGTTGAGCTTGAAACGAGTTTTAATCAAAATCGAACTCGAGCTCGAGCTCAAGTCAAACTCGAGCTCGAGCTCAAGTCAAACTCGAGCTCGAGCTCAAGTCGAGCTCGAGAATTGAGTTTTTGAGTTAAGCTTGGGTTTCGGGTTTTTAGCTCACGAGCTTGAGTCGAGCTTAGACAAACTTGAGCTCGACTCAACTCATAAGCACCCCTAGTCTAGAACAGGTGTGGTTGGTACTGTAATTCCTCAAATTAGAGTAACAACATAGTGTGGGAGGATAAAATCAACACACTATAGGTTAATATCAACTTAATTAGAGCTTGGATTGAGATGTCTAGTAGACCTTCCTATTTGGCTCAATGGTCAATTCAAAAATAAATCTCTTTGTCATTATCAAATTTCCATCTAATTACTTTTTGAAGAATTTCTTTGTTGGGCTAGGATTTTTTCCCATTTAGGAAAATCATTGGCTTTGAGCATCTATTTGAAGAAAATTGTTATGTAAGTGTTATGTAAGTAGTACTACAGATAAAACTTTAACCATTAAGATTATCTATAATGTAAACCATTTTATAACCTAACTTAGCAATAAAAAGCATATTTAAGGGGAAGAGTTCTCTCCAAAATATGTATGTATATAATAGCGGACGAGATTATTGTTCTGGTGAGTCACATGACTCACCACTGGGCAAAAAAAAACTTATATATAATTTGGTATATTTTCTAACATATATGTATTCCTCAGCACATTAGTAAGGCTAAGGTGCTCCCATACCCTTAACCCAGGTTTGAATATTAGTACTTTTTTTCTCGCTTTTTCTAAACCTATTTTGTCTATCTACTGTTGTATCTTTCCAATTTACATTCACTCAATTCCCCTAACCCTACCCACTGCCCCTTCCACAATCCACTCCTCGTTTATTCCTACTCGGACAGCTCTGCGAAGGCGGAAGAGGAAGGCCCGTCTGTTGTCTCTTCCATGCGTCCACACCGGCGCGACCTCTCTTCTTGCTCTGTTTCTTGGCTGCTGCTGCTCCTGTCTCCACGCACGACCAGTGACCGCACGAGACCACTACATCGCCAGCACTGCTCATTTGCTCATACCTTTCTGCCTCCATGAGACCACCACCAGTCGACCACCGGACCACGCCGACCTACTGGTGTTGTCATCAAAGCCACTCAAGTAGTGTCCTTATTTCAAATATAGTTAATTTTTCAGCTCGTTCATTAATTAAATTTAATAACACCGCTCGATTAATTTATTTTTACTAACATTACGTTTTGTATAACTTGCCATTAGCTTTCAGTGCGAAGCTTCATAAAAGTTTTAATAGAGAGAAATATGTCATGACTTAAAACTTAAGAAGTTTAATGGGGACGGTGGGAGTATGGAATGAATTATCCAAAATAAAAGATAAATGTGATTAGCATATGTTACGAGTGAGCCTTACTTACAAGATGCATGCTTTATTACATGTATTTATATTTTATTTTACGTTTGATAATATCGTGAAAATTTCCTTTAAATATATAGAAGTTTATGTTATGGAGCTCCCTCTTTTGACTTTTTTATTTGAGCTTTTTTGTATGTTGGGGGTTTTTGTGATTGTATTGGAGATTTGGTGAGGGGTTTTGTTTAATTGATGGGTGTGATCTTGGGTTTTTTTGTTCATTGATTGATTTCCGGTTCGATTTGTTGGGGTTTGGGTTTAGTTTGAATCATGTGAATTGGGGTTGGTTTTACAATTCGATTATTGGTTTGATTTGTAAGATTTGGAGTTTCAAATATTAGGATTCTAATTGGATTTAAAATGGTGAATATTAGGGCTAGGGTTTGTAATTTGATTGCTAAATTTTGGATTTGTGTTTGTGAGATTTGGAACTTTAAATGTTACAGTTTTGATTGGATTTGAAATGGGGAATGTTAGGATTAGGGTTTGTTCAAATCGTGTAATTTGAGGATTTTTTATACAAATTTTGCATTGATCTTGCTGAATTATGGGTTCCATAAGATTGAAATGTTAGTTTATTGAGTTATGAATTGGAATCCTTAATGTTAAGTGTCTGTGTTTTACTCGATTTATTGCAAAATGTGTCTAAAATGTTGAGTATAATTTGGTTGTATTTTATACTCTTTGAAAATTTGGATGTACTTTTTAGTATTATTATTTGGTTGTTTGGAAAAAATTTATTACATGTTTGATTATCGATTGTGACTCACAAGGCAGAAAATCCTAAATCCGCCACTGATGTATAATATAGTATAATCCAATAGTACGTAAGATACTTCCCCAACTTTTCACTTCATCTCAAGTATTACTTATTCTTGTTCTTTTTAGTTGCAACATTTATGTTCTGCTTGTTAATGCATAAATTTAAACTTTATTGTTTTAAATTATAGTTTAGTAAAAATTATATATATATATATATATATATATATATATATATATATATATATCAAAATAAATCTAATAATATCTAATATTTAACTTTCTTTTGTTCATAGCATATGAGAAGTACGCAGCATGACTCTTGGTCTAGCATACTAACAAAAGGCTAGCAACTATTCGATCCTACGCCACATTAAGGCTCCGTTTCTTGATTGCATGAAAAATGATTTCACATTAAAACATTTTTTGTTGTTTGGTTGAACTGAAAATCAATTACTCCTATTAACTTTTCTAATTGTATTCTCTTGTCATTTTTTACCTCTTTTCTGTTGTATTTTCTAATTATTTGTCATTAGCTAAATTTGTTATGCTACAACAAATATTTTTTATATAATCTATAATATATTTTCTCTGATCTATTAATAACATATTACATTATACATAATATCGCCATAAACCCTAAAAAATATAATTTAATATTATAAAAAGACCTTAAACTAACTATAAAGGAATATTTGCAATTGAATAAGCAAATCAATCAAATAAGTAAATGTTTTCATGATTAAAGAAGTAAACAAATTAAGTGGTAGTGATGTAATAGTTTGTACTTTTACATATTAAATTCTATCCAAAAGAAAATTTCTACTCTAATTTCAAAGAAACTGTTGATTGCCCATATTTCATGAAAAACTTTCATGATTCAAACAAATCGTGGGAAATCTAGGTTCTTTTTTTTTGTATTTTCGACTAAAATGGATAAACTTTGTTCAAATTCATGATATAGTACGATAATTTAATAATTAGGACATGAGATTCAAAGAAAACGTACTAAATTGATGATATTCAAAAAAGATGAAAAGAAATTGTGGATTGTTTCCCTAATTTTTAGAGAGAGAAAGTGTGGAACAGAGAGAGGCTACCGAGAAGATGAGAAATAAAGAATGCGTGAGTAGATATGGACATGGGTTGAGTCGGCACGCGGGCCGAGCAGGCACGCTTTGGCACGATACGACTCAAGCATGATCATGGCATGGCACGACACACTGTTTGTGGAGTGGACCACGAGCAGCAAAAAAAATTTAAGCACTAGCATGCGAACGGCACGCCAATTTGGCACGAGGCATGGCCCAAAGCACGCTATTATTTAGTATTTTTTAATACTATTATTAGTAGTAACATTATTATTACTACTAAAATTAATATTACTATTATTTTAAATATTATTATATTCTTTTAATATAATTTAAATTATCTGAAATTATTTTTTTAAATTCTATTATATACTTTATTTTTATTTTTTGTCAAAAAATTAGGCCAGCACGAGGCACGGCGCGACACGCCAAGCACGTGCGACGTGCTAGGCCTTTGGTCAAGTTTTAGGTAAAGGTAGCACGACACAACACCGCACGTCCACGATTAGGCACGACACGACAAGAGGTTAGGCACGAGCTAGCACGGTCCATGACGGGCAAGACACGACCTGTGTCCACCTCTATGCATGAGTTGGTAATGCGTGAGTTGTTTGTTGGTTGGTATTTTTTTGGAGTGAATGGATATGAAATTGTTTTAATCTTATTTTTGGAGGAAAATTTTTTCAATATGGTGTAAAATGAATTTATATTCCATTTTTTACATCCTACATTTTACTCCAAACCAAACAATGTAAAATGGGAAAACAGTTTTCAGGGAAAACATTTTACACCCTACTAAACGGAGTCTAAGGATAAACCAATCAAGTTTCACCCCACTACTTTTTGAAACTAAGTTTGGATCCATCAGTATTTAATAAAAGTATAACTATTTGGGCTAAATTTTATGAATAAAAAAATTGCTCATGCGATAGGCCATCAAAAATATATATGTTGGTTGTCGTTGACGCATCACTCTTTTCGGTTTTTCGTACTTTAAAAATTATACTACTCATTTAAGTTCTATTAATTGTGCGTTTTCATAAGTTATACTCAATTTTATTTCATTTTCCCTATAGGTCAAAACATCTTCTATTTGGTTCCAAATTTCCGTGTATTTCTCACGAAATTTGTGCTTTACAATGCTTTTATATATACTTCTCATTCTTAATAGATTTTCCTTGATTATAGGAAACTAACTCTACTAGGATTCTACATCTACCTCTACCAGATTGATATTGTAATTCTATCTATATTGTATTTGTATATTAGTCAACCTTTTCTACACTCCTCCTCAAGTTTGTGAGGGGTTCTCAACACCCAACTTACACAACACGCTTTCTAATATAGAGACTCCAATTGCTTTGGTTAAAATTTCAGCCTTTTGCTCACTTGAACGTACACAAGGATGGTTGATTATCTTGGCATCCAAGTTTTCTTTGATGAAGTGTCTATCAATTTCAACGTGCTTCGTTCGATCGTGGTGAACTAGATTTTTAGACATGTTGATCTCGTAACTTTATTATCACAAAAGATGTCACATTTGTTCTTTAGAGAAAAGCCAAGTTCGATAAGAAGCTTTCTAAGCAAGAGGACTTTTGTAACTCCTTTTGCTATTCCTCAAATTCTCCTTTAGCACTACACATTACAACAACCTTTAGCTTTTTACTCTTCTAAGTCACCAAGTTTCCTCCAACTAAGGTGAAATAGCCTAAAGTAGATTTTCTACTATCCCTATCTCCTAGCCAATCTGCATATCTATAGGCCTAAAGACTCAAGTGATCATGCTTCATGAACATCATATCACTCCTTTACCTAGTTTTCCTTTAAGATACCTTAATATCATGTAAACTGCTTCCATATGTTGATTTTGGGGCTTATGCATGAACCTACTCAATACCCCAACTACATATGCTATATTAGGTTGATTGTGAGATAGATAAATGAGTTTCCCAACAAGTCTTTGATATTGATTCAGATATGTCGGTTCTACATATTCAGCAATTCGGAGTCCTTGATTCATCATAATTAGAGTTTCAGCTAGTTTGTAATCTAGCTTGTCAATCTCAGACATATATACTTTCTATGAGAAATGAAGATTCTAAGCTTCAATCTAAGAACTTTAATCCCGAGAAAGTACTTGAGGTTTTCCAAGTCTTTCATCTTAAACTCCCGAAACAACTCTTTCCTTAATA
Organism: Dysphania ambrosioides; assembly: GCA_026401315.1. Lineage (NCBI taxonomy): Eukaryota > Viridiplantae > Streptophyta > Magnoliopsida > Caryophyllales > Amaranthaceae > Dysphania > Dysphania ambrosioides. The sequence goes on from CM048667.1 coordinate 7,540,223, forward strand.
GCCTTATCTCCTCTCCATAATACCTTATAATAATCATATCATCAACATAAATAATATAGCAAGTAATCAAGCTGCCTTTTCTCTTTAGAAATAGTGTATGATTTGATTACTTTGCTTTTACCCAAATCTCTTCATGGCTACTATGAACCTCCTAAACCATGCTCTCAAAGACTGTTTTAGCCCATGAAAGGCCCTTTTTAGCATCCTTCTCCTTTGAAGAACTCCTCTGAAAAACCTAGGGGAGGATCCATGTACACTAAAAAGAGTACTCAGATCGTATCAATCTTTGCTAAAAGGCATTCCTTATATCAAATTGATGTAAAGGTAAATCCTTATTTAGTGGTACTAAGAAGAGTACTCAGATCGTATCAATCTTTGCTATAGGTGAAAAAGTTTCTAAATAATCAATTCCATAGATTTGTGTATATCCTTTTTCCACAAGTGTCGCTTTATACCTTTTAATACTTCCATCAGCCTTATATTTAATATTGAATACCCATTAATAGCCCATATCATAGTCTTTTTTCCCTTTAGAATTGATCATTTTTCCCAGGTCTCATTTTTCCCCAAAGATTCAATCTTTTCTTGCATGGCTGTCTTCCAAAGTTCATTTATGAGAGCATCTTCAACTGACTTCGGGGTCACAACGGAGTATAGACTCATGTTAAAAGCTACTGGAACTTTAGATAAGTTGGTGGATCTTGATCTCTAGGCCTTATAATCTGGATCATATCGCTTTGGAGGAATTCCTCTCGTACTTCTCGGAGGTAAAGGATACTTAGTGGATTCTACTTCTTTGATGTGTCTCTTAGTGGATTCTTCTAAATCATCTTTCTCGGATTCATAGTTAGTGGGTGTAGAATCAATCAAACTACATACCTCTTCTTTAGGGCTTGGGCTTTCAAAGCTTCAAGACAAAGTCATGACTGGTTGTGAGGAGGATTGTATCATTTTAGAGGCAGCCTTGATGGCATTGCCTACTTGCTCTTTTGGGTCCAGGTTTACCATCTCAAGATAAGTGAGCCAGCTTAGATTCTCAGTACAATTTTTCCCCCTTGACATCTAAGGTGGTGGTAGAAATAGATAGTCACAATAAAGTCACAATCCATAGTGGTGTAGATATGATTATTAATGGGATCAAGGAACCATTACCCTTTCTGATTCATAGCGTACCTTACAAAGATACATTTGACAACATGGGATTGCAATTTGGTCTAGTTTTGTTGTGAAAGATGGACATACACAACACAACCAAACACTTGTGGAGGAAGATGGTAGATAGAATGGATGGTCATGTATGAGAGAAGAGTTCAAGAGGTGTTTTGTAGGCTAGGCTTTGCGTGGAAAGAAAATAAGGTTGTGGCAATAACTTCTTGCCAATATGTGTTGGGACATAGGACTCTAACATTATTGCTCGGGTCATTTCAAGTAATGCCCTATTCTTTGTCTTAGCTATTCCAATTTTTTGTGGAATATCAAGACACGTAGTTTGATGAAAAAATCCATGGTCAGAAAATATGTTTCATATCAAGGTTAACATATTCTTGGCCAATCGGCCATTATTTGTCCTTAAGGTTTGAATTTATGTTTGGAACTAGGTGAGAATCATCATATAAAATTTCACAAAATTATTGTGAACCTCATATTTTTATTTCAAAAATAAATCTAACACATTTGAGTGCAATAATCGATAAATAACACATAGTATGACACACCATGTGTTTCTAGCATTAAGTGTTGATCCCCACACATCATGATGAACTAACATAAATGGTTTAAAATCATGATTTAAACTATAAGAGTACGAGTGTTTATGAATTTTAGCTAAACTACAAGACTCATAGTTTAAAGTAAGTTCTAAACATCAAAGTGAAAGAAATAGATGTTCTAAATACCCTAATAATGGGTGTCTAAACCGATGATACCACATCCATAGTTATTGTTCCTTAGTCCTATGAGCAAGTGTTGTACTACCTTGTTGAGATAATACAATCCATCCTTTCTAGTACTTGCCTAATAATCTTCCCTATTTGAGAGTCCTATATAATGCAAAAATAAGATCCCATTAGCACAATATAATTAAGTTCCTTAGTTAACTGACTAATAGACAATAATTTGTGAGATAACTTAAGAACTAATAAACAATTATTTTATGTAAGATTTGGAAGAATTTTAATAGCTCCTTCACTCTTAACTTCCACACACTTTTCACTGGCTATTTGAATGAGATTTTTTGTTGAGGTTTTTAATGGAATGAGGTCGTTTAGGTCATAGTCATCGTGTCTTTAGCTCTACAATCAAAAATCCAAGTTTAACCATTAAGCCAAAAACACGGTTTTTTCTAGATCAAGGACTAGGCTGATTTAGGCATGGCCATGTGATTGGGCTGGGATATTGGGTTTGCCTGATTGGATTGTTAGTCAACATTATAATTTAGGGTTTTGTTTCTTGGGGTATAAAATACCCTAGCATCACCCACAACAGCCCCCTTTCCCAATTCACCTTCATCCTATTTCACTAAACCTAGTTTCCATGCACTCACCCTCTTTCTTTTCCCCAAATCAGTTCTAGCCCTCTTGTGTAACCCTAATTTTCATGTGCCTCCTTCCTCATTCACCCTTAATTCTCTCGTCTCATCTTTTACCTCCAACTAATTCTCACAATCCTTTAGGCCATAGCTACGACAACTTTCCCACTTTCTAGTGTGCCTGATATGAGTGTGACACTCCCCTTTGTTCTCTCTTTACTCTTCCTTGCATCACTTGTCAAGGCCTTGCTAATGTCCCTTGTTCGAGCTTGAAGCTCAGACCACCATACCACGTAGCCTATAATTTTGATACACCCCTCCTTAGTATGTTTTGTCCCCCCCCCCCCCCCCCCCCCCGCAATGAGAGCAGTGATGGTGTAACTTTTCCTTTTCTTGCCAGAGCTATGTACCATTGTTCCTTTGCCGCATGATTAAACCGCTTCCAATCCTTGAGGAGGTAACTCCAATGATGGACTCCTTGTAAGTATGCCTCTCCTTGTTGTCTCACGTCTAATTATTGCATATGCTATTTCAATTGAAGGTAAGGGACTTGTGTTGAGTATATCCTTGCGATCTCTATCAAATGTATCCTTGATGCCGGCTAAAAATTGGTAAAGTCGTTTCCTTTGTGTGATTTCCTTGTGAATTTTGATGTCCTCTGGATGTTTCATTAGATTTGGTACTCATCGATTGATTTCTTTTCATATTGCAACAATATTTTCTTAATATGTTTCTAGTGTATCTTTGCCTTACCTCAAATCATTTGCTTTAATAAAAAGATCGTATACAAGGAGTCCGTCATGTCCGTTTCTATATAATAACTCTATGGCTTTCCATAATTCCTTTGATGTTGGATAATCAAGAAATTGATTAACCAAGTCTATCTTTATATTTTCAATGATCCATGAGATTATATTTGAGTTGTTTTGTGCCCACTTTGTATAGTCCAGATGTGTTGAGGATGGTGGGAGTGCACTGATCCCATGTCTGCTTATGGCCAATTGCATGAGTCTTGACCATTTTGTCTAGTTCTAATGGTTCAATTTTTCACTTAAATTGACCGAGATTTGATGTCCGCTGGTTTTCGGACCAATTTTGTTGGAATTTAATTGCTAGATCAGTTGTCACAATTAGTTTACAATGACTAGTTGTTCGTTTAGATCTTGGTTGGTTTGGTTTTCATCGTTGTTCGACATCTTCAGGTTAGATTGTGGTATATGATGATGGCTTATGATAGGGCAATCTGATCATAAAAAAGAACCATACGGCTCTGATACCATATAGATCAAAACACCCTCTATTTGGTTATGAATTTATGTGTATTTCTCTTGAATTTTGTACTTTACAATGTTGTATATATAGACTACTCATGCTTAACAGATTTTCTTGATTTCAGAAAACTAACTCTACTAGGATCTACTTCTACCTCTACTAAATTGTTATAGTAATTCTATCTATATTGGATTTGTATTTCATTCAACCTTTTCTACGTTACCTATACAAAAACCTTTACTTTGTTAGTAATCATCTCTAACTCTTCCTTTTATAACCAAGTTATCTTTGTTCCTCCACTCTTTCTCATAAAAAAAAAATATTATTCTATATATATATAAAGCTTACATATAACTAATTATTTTTATAACAATTATTATATGAGTAAAACTTAAGAAAACGGAGATCGGTGCATATTTCACCATAACTTTGTCCTAATCAATCATTACATTAATTTGGACTTTAATATTTTATGTCATTAAAATAAAAGTTATATTATTGTGCATACGTCATTTAAAAATCCTTATTATTGCGTAGTCCTAATTTTATATATTATTGGCATATAATAATTGAACCACTAGCTAGTGAAGGTGATCCTCCAGTTCGTCGATAGTGTTTCGTTTTATTCATTTTGGAATACCATGCAATGACCAAACGAAGGGGAAGTGTGCGACAAATTAAAGTGCGATGAACTCGAAGCACACTTTAACTATTGTACTAAAGATGGCGACGCCGTTGCGAATATTTAAAAGTAGTATCTGAACTATTTTGTAGTTGTTTCAGTATATGCAATCTGTTGTACATCTTTCCTCTGTAGAGCAACAATATAAGGATAATTGCATATACTGTAATTCTATCTTCAAGTTTCTATCTAAATTGAACAATGCTTATAATGGAAAATTGCTACATCTGTACAGCATTTGAATTTGATGCCTCGGGAACTGTGGGATGAGTTCCAGTTGCAGGTTTCTCTGGAACTAACGAAGATGGACTTTTGTCGTCCTTTGATGATTTTGAAACAAATTTTTGGCAATCTTCAAAACTTGATGGTTCAGTGATCCTAGAGCTGGAAACTTCAGTATCATAGGAACTTGAAGATAGTCCTGTCTTTGCTGTAACAGATGTATGAGAGCTAACAACAGATCTCGGAGAAGATGCTTTAGTCCTCCAAGATAGCCCAGTACCCTGAAACATTTTGCTCGAAATAGGTTTAGGAACATCCTCCTCAGAACAGCTGTCATCAGAATATATTGTTGGATCCTTTGGGCTAGTTTTATGCACATTTCCATCACTCCTATTTGTCAAGCTATGTTGCCTCTTGGCAATTTCTGAATCCTTCCTCGCAAGCACCTCATCTGTATCATCATCAGGTGAGCTATAGTGAGTGTACAACCCACTCCTCAACATAGGTGCCTGTTTGTTGTCTATTGGACTAGATGGTACAAAGAACTCATTAGTAGTAGCTTTCTCACTAGAACCAAAAGTATTACAGGGGGGTGTGCCTCGGTAGATCTTAAAGAAGCATCAGGTAATCCAACTCTTGTTATGCGCCCATGTGCCCTATTTCTCCATCTACCAGGCAATGATCCTAGGTTCAATTCCATACCAACTTCAAGGGTAGGTTTGGCTTCATTAGTAAACTCGGAAGCAGGATTTCATGACTCTGAAAGTCTCGACGATTGCAAAGATGTTTGTGGTCCACCTTCATCAAGCAAATCATTTTCAGACCGACTTTTGAAGCCAGTTGATACAGCTGAAGAGCTAGTCTTATAAGACAACTCTGAAAAACCATAATAATCAGAACCATAACTGTTTCTAGAAATAGAACCAGAAAACCAAATTTCCTCCAAATGTGTACTGCTCATAAAAGAATCAGTGATTCCTTTTTCAGCATATGATGAACTCAGCACAAAATGACCTACATCAAGCTTCTGGTAGTCATAGCTAAGAACTCCAGGATTAAGTTTCTCTTTCTGAAGCTCTTTCTCAGTCCCCGAACTTGCCTCATCAGAATCAATAAAAATCACAGGCAAGGGTTCAATTAATTTTGAATAGATAGATAGATGACCTTTTGAAACTTTCAGAAAGATCAGGTTCAAATAACAATTGGCTTGGCTTAGAGATGAACCCATACGTGTAGGTTCTGCGTGGAAAGAGAAATCGTGTTCCTCTGCAGAATTTAAGACGCTTTTATCATCTTCAATCATAACAAGATTCATCAAAAACCACATCTGCACTATTACTATTTTCCTTTTCATAGGTATCCACACCACCGGTCCTGTGGTTCATCCCAACAAAAACAACATTGCCAGAGTCAAATCCATATTACCTGATTCCAGAATTCTTTTTCCCTCTATAATCATTGAAAGTCATGTCTTCTTCACCATACGTATAAGAACTTCGAACATGCCAATCCTCTTGGTCAGCAGTATTCTTGCTGAAACTACCAAAAGAGCCATCACCATGATTGCTCAGGTTTAAGATAATCAGAATCTCTTGTATGCATTTTGCTGTTTTTTTTTTCGTCTCCATAAAATCAAGTTCTCCAGTCTCATACTGCCCATCGTATCGAGTGTAATCTTTGTTTGAACTTGTGGCATCACCTTCCGCATTCATGATACGTTACCTACTTGCATCTCCTTGGTTCAGTAATCTTGGAATCCTCTGTTTGAATGAACCACTGATTGAATCAGAGTTTCTTGTATGCTTTCTACTATTTTTTCTCCAAGTAAAATCTAGTTTTCCGGTATCATACTGTCCATATCGAAAGTCTTCTTGGTTTGAACTTGTTGCATCACCTCCCTCAGTCATGTTAACTTGCCTATTTTGCATCTCCTTGGTTCTGCAACCTTAGACTGTTAAGAGATAATCAAATCTCCTTGTATATAGTTAGTAGTTATCCTCTTCCCTTATTTGTAGCTCTTATATTTAGCCTTTCTTGACTTTTCTTACGGTCAATTATATTTTTGGTAGTTAATGAGTCTTAGCCACAATTGTAGACATAATCCTTGATTACATTGTGGCCTTGGTTTCCTTTGGTAGGTTATTTGCTTTCTCTATATATAGTTGTAAATACTTACTTTGCTATTTAATACAAAATGTATTCAAACTGTAATATAGATTTCTCGGATTAAAAGAAACCCTACTGGTCGATTTTAAATGCGCATAATTCTGTTGCAGTCCACAGCCAGCATTGTGACAATTACCCCCATTCGTCATGTTGCTACGGATAGAAAGTTCTGCAGCAGCCCTCCTAGCCAGGCTTACCATTTCTGCAGATTCAGCAGCAGCCTGAACAAACAGCGGTTGCATCCTTGAACTCCATATTCCACTTTTGTCTGCCTCCCACAAAAGCACTCTCAGCAGTCCCAGATGACTGACTGAACATCATCTTAACTGAAGAAGTCTCTGTAAACATCCACATTTACAGCTTGTGAATGAGACATTTTAATCAAAGATCACAAAGCAATTTTTGCTACCTGAAGGCCTTGAAACAGGACGAGAAGTGGACGATGGAGGGAGTACATTACTATTTGTATGAGCTTGGCTTCGAGAAGACGTCACTGGTCTTGCTACATCATGAGCTTGATTTTCCTGAAGTTCATCAGCAATCTCAAAATTTAAGGGTTGCATTTCAATCTTACAGCCCCTCCACCGAAAGTTCTACTTCAACCTTCGGCCAAAAAGATTTGGTCAAGAAATCAGACCTTGGCAAATTTCTAGAAATCAATGGGTCCTTAGTTTGGACAATGCTCCCAATTCCAGTAATTTGAATACACTTCATTCGTTTCCAATATCTGTTGTTTGAAATCTATATGTGCCAAACTTTAACCATTCATATATGCATGCAAACACAAAAATCCAGAATCATAATATGCAAACATTAATACATTCATACACTTCCTTTTTCTACTACCAATGACAATGCTTGAGAGATCTTTAAAGCATAACAGCAACGTTGAAAAGACAGCAAATGTTCCAAACAGAGGGATTAGATTTCACAAATGTTCAAATAAGAAAAGGTAAAACCCATATGCATATGCAAAAAATGCAGATAAAGTAAAGATTAAAAAAATTAAGTAATTCCACACCCCACATTCCACGTACTTTTCGAGCTTTAAAAGTCCATGCATGCAATCAATTTAATCATGTCCTTCATGCAAAGAATTATGACTACTTCTAAACATCATTATAGCCATAACTTAGCTTATGTCTGACCATCAGGGCCATTCAAAGATAGCTTTTCAACCAACTGATACAAAGTTTTAATCTATATCAGAAAAAGAGTATATGAACAAAAACCGCCTTCACAAATGTAATATTTTGGATGAAGTTTGCTCCCTAAAATGCAATTCACATTGAATAACACATTCCAAGAGAACTCACAGTTCTGCTAACTCCACATGCTGGACGGAGCTCGGCAGCAGCAGTGGCAAACTCTTTACCATATTTTGAAGTGAAATGCCTGCGGTCTGCGGACATCCTGGAGCTTAGTAGTGTGTCCACGTCTTGGAGCTCCAAATATTAAGCTCGTAAAAGCTTCTTTCAAATCAAGAGGACAGTTCCTAAAAAAAACAGACAGGGGCATAGGCACATAAGTCATAATACCATAGATCAGGGAAATCTCTACATTTCACTGATAGATGCAATAACAAATCCAATCACAATTAACCAACTACTTCTGTTTCCTCCATTGAGAATGTATAATTAGATTTTTCCAAAAGTTTCAAAAAAAAAAAAAAAGGTTGATCTGTTTCGCCAAAGATGTCAAACCAAGTATGTCGCTAACTTTGGTTTAAACTTGTATAAGTTGAAACAGGAGGCAGGTAAATAAAAGATAAGGATAGTAAAGTAGTGGATCCAATATTTTCCGCCTGGTGAGTTACAATCGATAATCAAACATATACTAAAATTTTTTTTATCAAATAATAACGCTAAAAGATACATCCAAATATTTTTTTGTGCCGATTGGTGAGTCATTAGGACTTGATGTACATCCGCTAATATCAAATGAAAACACACACCTGAATAGGTTTACATACAAGATACAATTCTCCCATCTGTTTTATCACTTGTATGTAACAAATTAACGAGAAGCCATCAAATAAGACCTTTCCTTCCCATTTTCTTCTACTCAAATCCCACTGCATAAAATTCTTTGGATAACAACTGCATGAAGGAAATGTCCGTCGATCAAGAGTAATTGCTAATTATAATTAGGACAAATATGAATATTAATTATAATCGGTTATTTTAGGTAATCATAATGTTTTGCTAGAAACCAACTATGATTTGTGAACTAATACGATTAGTTTACTGCTAATAATAATCCGGTCCTATGAGGTCACACATATGAGTATATGATTGAAATAATATGCATGAATAGGCATTATTGCCCAAGAGATGTGATTATGTGAAGAGATGCGATTATGTGAAGAGATGCAATTATGTGAAGAGTTGCGATGATCTATTATAAAGATGACTAAGTGACTTTAATGAATCATAACATCCTTCATTTTACACAAAACTTCTCTCGCATAACCTCCAGTAAAAGTAATAAGGAATTGTTCCTTATTCCGTACTAGCATACGTGGAGATTCATTCATTGCTCGTGGACCAATATTAGAGGAACGACAATTGACGTTCTAGATTATCCGTAAAACATGTCCTTCTATTTCGAGAAATTCACGCATCAAGGGTATGTTATACTATTCTGATAATTCGTATTATTAAATGCATGAGATCCAGTTTTAGATGCTAAGAAATCGTTTCTTAAAATTTCGCTAATCGCATCTAAGTTCCTACAGTGGTATCAGTTAGCCTCTTACATATTGTAATATGATTATATATGAAATTTGTTATTTTGATTCAATTAGGGGAGGTTAATAAGTAGATTAAAATTGCAAATGGAATTGATTAATATTAATGCATTTGATGATAGTATTAATCATTATTAGCACGTTTTTAAATTGAAATCGTTTCTTTTACTTTCATTGTTCCTCGCATCACGGTCACAAGTCCCAATTCGAATTCATCAACCACGAAATTGTGAATTTTGTCATGATTTTGATTCGAATTATGCGTTATTATTGATTAAATAACATAGATTCACAATATGATTGTGTTTTTGCATTAAAATTCGAACAAAATTTCCCAAAGTGCATTAAAAAATGAAGAACCCTAGAATTTGCCCCAAATTTATTGAATTGCTTGAAATTTGAGAAATTTCACAATTAATCCATACCAATCTATAATTATAGGATATTTATATGATTTCCCCTTAATTTTGGTCAAAAGTTCAAGCAAAAGTTGCTTGAATTTCATACCAAAAGCCCCAAAAACAAGCGGTCTTCGTCGGCTGTTTGAGGCAGCTGTGGCGGAGCTCCGGTGAGTCGATGGCTACGTTGATGATTCCGGATGGTTCGACGGTCGCCGGGGATTAATGGGGTAGGGTTTTCTTGTGGTGGGTCGCCGTGTGTAGTCGCCGGCGAGAGGAGGCAAGGGGATTGCGTGGGGCTGCGAGGATGGAGAGGCTGCTGGGCAGTGGGCACCTCCTCGCGGGCCACGACGGGCTGGGAGCCCGTGGAATTCTCTTGGCCAATTTTAATTTGTTTGCAATTTCATTTCCTAATTAATTTGATACTAATTACCTCTTCAAATTTAATTGAATCAAAAAAAGATGGTTAATCAAAATAATCTGTTTAATCAATAACTGTTATTGATGGATAATTAATTAATTTTATTAATTTGATTAATAGAATTAAATAATTTATGTTTTAATTTTATTAATTTGATAAGTGGAATTAAAATTTTTTCATTACTATACTTTGTTTATTATTTAAATTTAATAATATGATTAATAGATTTAAATAGTAAATACTTTATGTTATATGTCATGTTTTAATGCTTTAAACATTATTTAATTTTATTAATATGATTGATAAAATTAAATAATGGATGCCTTTTAATGCATGTTGTTATAATTCTAATATGTTGATATTATTATTTTATGCAATTTATAATATTTGATATTGTGATTGCATGAGGTGATTGGGCCCAAATGAGAATATAAAATACGATTTGCGTATCGTTTGTATTTTTGTATCCTAAATTCGGTCTGAGTGTCGTTTGTATCTTTGTAATTTATTTTAAATTTGTTAATTTTAAATTTCAAAAATTCTATGTATTCACTATGGATGGAAATCCAAGGAGTAAAGGTCCAAGATAATCAAGGATGGTGATCCATGATGGTTTAAGGACGAAGCCTATGAAGAATAGTCTTTAGGGTTTATGGGCCATACTAGGATCACAATTTTATTGCATTTTATTATGCTTATTTAAATTTACGCATGTTGCTCTTATTTATTGTATATGTTCTCTAATAAATAAACCAACATAGTAAATTAGGTCCCTAAAAGAAATATTGAGATATGTTTTTCCCAAACAAACACCTATTAAACCCTAGATCATAAGTAATAGTTTCCGCCAAAGCGGGGTGTTACATATAATCTCGGGAAAATAGGGTAATATTTATGAAATTTACATGTCACTGTTTGGTTTTGCTCAACAAGATTATCAAAAGACAAAGTTTTGGGTCTTGAAACATAGATATGGAAATAAAAGTTGTTATCTATCGACCAAGAATTATAAGAGATATAATTAGTAAAGGTTGTTTACTTACCGATAAAACATCAGATTTTATAAATAGAGCCAAAGTCCACTTAAAATTTTTTGTTTTAAAGGATCTTGGTATTCACGTTTAATAAATTGGGACAAACTTTAAAATGTGATAAGTAGCTTTGAATTGTTCAAATATTTTATTCTACTAATGATAAACATATTATTAAACTTTGATATTTTTTTATTGTAGATATCATGTCTAGTAACAACAACAACAATCTTAATTTACTTTCATACCTTGAGAAGGATAAATTGAACAACACTAACTTCCTTGATTGGGAAAGGAACCTAAGAATTGTTCTTAGGGCCGAAGGAAGAGAGGATGTCCTTGACACCCCTATCTGTATTCTGACAGTCACAACATCAGATACTGAAAAGGCTAGTCAAAAGGTTGTTAAAGAAAAATCAGTGTTTGTCACATGTCTCATGTTAGCTTCCATGGAACCAAACCTTCAAAAGAAGTTTGATGGTATGGATGCTCATAGCATTATCCAACAACTGAAAAAGATGTTTCAGAAGCAAGGACAGAGAGATACGAGACTCATAGAGAGTTGCTCCGATGTGTGCAAAAGGTCGATAAACCAGTGGGAGAACATGTTTTCAAAATGATGGAATTGTTCTAGAAAATGTCTAAACTGGGAATGGCCTATACCACTGAAATGACCATTGACATAATCATGATGTCATTGCATGATGGATTTCAGCAATTTAGGCAAAACTTTAACATGCACAATAAAGGGAAAACCTTAGAAGAACTACATGGAATGCTTGTCACTGCTGAGATGGACATTCCAAAACCAAAGAAAGAAATTCTTATGGTACAAAAAAAGTAAGGGGTTCAAATGGAAAGGGAAGGGAAAAAAGATTGTCAAAGGAAAGGGCAAGCTAGTTGCTCGGACTAAGACATCTATTAAGCCCAAGGGCGATCCAAAAGCGGATGCCAAGTGTTTCTATTGTGATGGAATAGGCTATTGGAAGAGAAACTTCCCTAAGTATTTGGAAGATAAGAAGAAAAGTTCTTCAGGTATCTTTGTTATAGAAGTTAATTTAACAACTTCTACTTCTTGGGTATTTGATACCGGTTGTGGTACTCACATTGATTCGGATGTGCAGAGACTAAAAAGAAGTAGAAAGCTGGCTAAAGGAGAGGTAGAACTGTGTGTTGGAAATGAAGCAAGAGTTGCTGCTTTGGCAGTTGGAACATATAGTCTACCGTTACCTTCTGGATTAGTTTTAGAATTGAATAATTGTTATTTTGTTCCTTCTATTACTAAAAACATCATTTCAGTTTCTTTGTTAGACACCGAAGGTTTTAGTTTTGAAATAAAGAACAATAGTTGGTTTTAGTTTTGAAATAAAGAACAATAGTTGTTCGGTTTATTTTAAACAGATGTTTTATGCTAGTGTTAAATTAATTAATGGTTTGTATGTATTAGATTTTGACAAAGATATCTATAATGTAGACTGTAAGAAAAATAAATCAAGTGATTCAAACCCTACTTATTTATGGCATTGTCGTTTAGGACACATCAACCCAAAGCGTATTCATAAATTGCAAAAAGATGGCATTTTGACATCGTTTGATTATGAATCATACGATATATGTGAAGGGTGTTTGATGGGTAAAATGACTAAGTCACCTTTTATAGGAAAAGGTGAAAAAGCAAGTGATCTTTTGGGACTCATACATACAGATGTCTGTGGACCAATGAGCATTATGGCCAGGGGAGGGTTTAGTTACTTTATAACTTTTACTGATGATCTAAGTAGATATGGATATATGTACTTAATGAAGCAAAAGTCTAAATCATTTGAAAAGTTCAAGCGATTTCAGAATGAAGTACAGAATCAACTTGGCAAAATAATAAAAGCACTACGATCAGATCGTGGTGGAGAATATTTAAGCCAAGAATTTGATGATCATCTAAAGGGTTGTGGAATACTTTCCCAACTAACTCCACCAGGAACACCTCAGTTAAATGGTGTATCTAAAAGGAGGAATTGCACCTTACTTGATATGGTTCGATCAATGATGAGTCTTGCAGATCTTCCAATATCCTTTTGGGGACATGCCCTCGAAACCGTTGTTTATACACTAAACAAGACTCCGTCAAAGGCAGTAGAAAAGACACCATATGAGTTATGGACAGGAAGAATTCCAAAATTATCTTTTCTACGAATTAGGGGTTGTGAAGCTTAAGTAAAACGTTTACTCTGAGATAAGTTGTCTCCCAAATCTGACAAATGTTTCTTCATAGGTTATCCTAAAGAAACAAAGGGCTACTACTTTTACAATCGAAATGTGAACAAAGTGTTTGTTGCTCGAGATGGTGTCTTTCTGGAAAAGGATTTTATTTCCAGAAAGACAAGTGGGAGTTGTATCTATCTCGAAGAAATTCGAGAGGAGCAACAAATGGATATGGATAAAACCACGTTAGAGACACAATCACAGGGCTATTTCTTACCGATTAGGCCATTAGTAAATGAGGAAGAGCTAATGCTTCAAAAGCACGATCCTCTCCTCACTTCTAACAATGTGATGGAGGAATTGCATTCAACGCAAGAACCTCCTATCGTCCCACTCGAATCAAATTCGTGCGAAAATTCTCAAATAATTAAGAAGAACATTTCTCCTGTTGCTCAGCGCGTACGTATATCTAGTAGATCAACAAGACCACCTAAGAGGTTTGTTGAACTTCTGTTAACGGAAAACTCTGAAATTATGATTTTGGACCAGGAAGAATCTACTAGTTACAAACAAGCCTTGACGAGTCCAGACTTCGAAAAATGGCTTGGAGCCATGAAATCCGAAATGGAATCCATGTCAGAGAACCAAGTATGGAATTTGGTTGATTTGCCAAATGGGGTAACACCTATTGGATGCAAATGGGTTTTCAAATTGAAAACTGACAAGGATGGAAATGTAACTGTTTTCAAAGCTTGACTGGTTGCTAAAGGTTTCAAGCAAATCCATGGTATTGACTATGATGAAACTTTTTCACCGGTAGTGACGCTTAAATCCATACGGATACTTCTAGCGATTGCTGCATTTTATGACTATGAAATTTGGCAGATGGATATGAAAATCGCCTTCTTGAATGGTTTCTTGGAGGAGGATGTGTACATGACACAACCAAAAGGTTTTGTAGATCTAGAAAATCCTACGAAGGTATACAAGCTTAAGAAGTTTATTTATGGGCTTAAGCAAGCATCTAGGAGTTGGAATCTTTGATTTGATGAAGTAATCAAAAAGTTTGATTTTCTCAAGAAGCGAAGAAGAATCTTGTGTTTACAAGTAAGAAAGTGGGAACAACATAGTCTTCTTGGTATTGTATGTGGATGACATACTTCTCATAGGAAATAACATACCAATGCTTGAATCTGTCAAGGAGTGGTTGAAAAGTTGTTTTTCTATGAAAGACCTAGGAGAGGCCGAATACATTTTGGGAATCAAAATCCATAGAGATAGGTCTCGAAGGATGATTGGACTAAGTCAAGAAACTTATATAGATAAGGTTCTTACAAAGTTCAATATGGAAAACTCTAAAAGAGGATTCACTCCCATGCAACATAGCATATCCCT
Source organism: Dysphania ambrosioides (assembly GCA_026401315.1). Taxonomy (NCBI): domain Eukaryota; kingdom Viridiplantae; phylum Streptophyta; class Magnoliopsida; order Caryophyllales; family Amaranthaceae; genus Dysphania; species Dysphania ambrosioides. Next base: position 7,555,285 of record CM048667.1, read on the forward strand.
AAACAAGACTCAGTGTCCAAAAACATCTGATGAGACTAAGCGAATGAAAAATGTTCCTTATGCATCTGTTATAGGATTAATTATATATGTTATGATTTGTACAAGGCGAGATGTCTCATATGCCTTGAGCGTATGTAGCAGATTCCAATCAAATCCGGGCGACGCGCACTAGAGTGCAGCTAAGAACATCCTTAAGTATTTAAGAAGGACTAAGGATAGTTTCCTAGTGTATGGAGGAGAAAGTGATTTAGTTGTTAAAGGTTACACAGATGCAAGTTTCCAAACCGACAAAGATGATTTCCGATCATAATCTGGTTTCATTTTTTGTCTAAATGGAGGTGCAGTCAGCTAGAAAAGTTCAAAGCAAAGCACTGTAGCACATTCTACAATAGAAGCTGAATATTTGGCAGCAGTTGAAGCGGCTAAAGAAGCCATTTGGATTAAGAAATTCCTCATTGAGTTGGGAGTTATGCCTACCATTGTGAATGGAGTTGACTTGTACTGTGATAATAATGGTGCAATTACTTAGGCAAAAGAACCAAGATCACATCACAAATCTAAGCATGTGCAAAGGAAATTCCATTTAATCCGAGAAATCATTGCTAGGAAAGATGTCAAAGTTTGTAAAGTTCATACGGATGAGAATGTCGCTGATCCATTAACTAAACCCCTTCCACAGCCAAAGCATGAAAGTCACGCTAGAGCTATTAGAATCAAGCATGTTGGAGAATGGCTTTAGATTGTGTAATTGATTTTCATAATTGCAAATACATTGACTCGTGTAATATTTATGTTTATCAATAAATCATTCTTATTTAATTGTGGTTTAGAATTAAATAAAATGTTTAAAATAATTGTAATTTTTATAGGTTGTCAAATGCGTGATTTGACAAATGAAACCCTATTAGGAGAACATAAATTATAAATTACCAGTGTTCCTAGTCTGAGACATTAATGGACATAAATGGCTCAATCAAAAGACTAGTATGTGGATCGATTGATAGCTCAGTTTCATGAGCTATAGGGACATAGAGATGTTTAGTCGACTACATAGATATGCATTGTGATGTGTATGGAACAGACCAAAATTGAAATAAGATTTCAAACTTATATTTAGTGGATTCCCCAGATATGAGAACAACATTCTTCCTTGAGATAATTGGTATATCCTTGATGATGTCAAACGCCGTGCCATAAAAGGAGGTAATAAAGGGAGCAATCAGGAATGCTAAAAGTTTAGTGGGAGTATTGGTTGGACAAGAATGGATAAGTCCTCCTATTTTAATTAGGATTGGTGTCTTGGCCTCTTAAAGTGTTAGAAGCTGAAAATGCATGGCCGTGCTCAAGTGGATTAGAGATTTAATCACTTGTTCTATAGTTCTTAACTCAGATTTCAAGAAATAATTTGATTCTTAATATGGATGACATAAGATGTTATCATATTATCAAATTCCACATTAAGTGACTTAAGGAATTTATGGTTACACACTTGTTCTAAGACAAGTGGGAGATTGAAGGAAATGTCCGTTGATCAAGTGTAATTACTAATTATAATTAGTATAAATATGGATATTAATTATAATCGGTTATTTTAAGTAATTATAATGTTTTGATAGAAACCAACTATGATTTGTGAACTAATACGATTAGTTTACTGCTAATAATAATCCGGTCCTATGAGGTCACACATATGAGTATATGATTATGCGATTATGTGAAGAGATGCGATTATGTGAAGAGATGCAATTATGTGAAGAGTTACGATTGTCTATTATAAATATGACTAAGTGACTTTAATGAATCATAACATCCTTTATTTTACACAAAACTTCTCTCACATAACCTCCAGTAAAAGTAATAAGGAATTGTTCCTTATTTCGTACTAGCATACGTGGAGATTCATTCATTGCTCGTGGATCAACATTAGAGGAACGACATTTGACGTTCTAGATTATCCGTAAAATGTGTCCTTTTACTTTGAGGAATTCACGCATCAAGGGTATGTTATAATATTCTGATAATTTGTATTATTATATGCATGAGATCCTGTTTTAGATGCTAAGAAATCATTTCTTGAAATTCTACTAATCGCATCTAAGTTCCTACACTGCAATCCTGGTAAAACATTAGAAAATCAACTTCAAGATGCCTCAGCTAATAATCCACTTTAAAATTACAAAAACATTCTTTCTTAAATTTTAGGGGACTTGCTTTCTAATGTGTCACTCGTCATGTGAAGACTCTTTGCTACGATGTGTCACTCGAAACAATAATCACCTTCTGAGCACCAAATGGCTAAGGGAAACTTGCCACAAGACTCATCCATCAGAGAGTAATATTCCAACTGCGTGACAAGCATGGTATGTAAAACTTGTACTCAAAAGCCTGATGCAAAATTATCACATTCATATGTCAAATGGCTTTATTGTGGATTGGAATCAATGTCCGACAAAGAAAATTTTGAAGCATAAGTCAGTCCTTGTTGATCAGTACAATATTGGATAGTGATATCCTGCTCTCTTAAACAAAATTCCTTCAGTAATAAACGTGAGGACTCTACCATGGACCCAAGATTTCTGTCATAAAATGAGTTATATCTTCATGCACTCGATGTTCGTAGATATTCGGGGGCGAGGGTCTCACTGATAAGTCCAAGTCTGATTAGGGTTTTTTCTAGGGGTTTTATTTAAACCCTTGTTAACCTAATCTCTATATTCTGACTTTTGTATTCCACCTCCCTATTCACATATCAATAAATCTGTTCTCCCTCGTTCTGTGGACATAGCTAACACATTATTAATGAACCACATAAATTTTGTGTGTTTGGGTGTGATTTTTATCTTAGTTTATCGTTTTGCATTCATCACAACAATTTTCGTAACCATACACAATCCATCCCCACCAGTACACCGCCATGAGACAAATGAATGATATCACTCATTAAATAAGAGAAAGGAGAAACAAAATCAAAGAAAAATCATCACCATATCTTGTAACTGCCCATCAAAATCAATCTCACCAAAATAATAGAATAGTACCAGGGAATTGCTTTTATATAGAGCTCATCTTGCAATTACAACATTAGTACAATTGTTCCTTCTCCATGGGATGACAAATATCTTGTCATCTTGTCTTAAAATGAAATATTTTTAAGAATTGAATTCCCCAAGATGTCCTCTGACAGAGAGAAAGTATGTAAGGATCAATTGCTGGAAAGAGCCTTCTGGCAAAATCAATCACAAGATGTTAAGACAATAGACCATTTATTTCCAGCTAAAGTTCATAAACATCCATCTTCAAGGAATTAATAATCCATATATGATGATGTCTTAATCAATACAAATGCCTCTCACTTAAATTTTATTTTACACCTTGTATTTTATGCATATTTTTTTATTCCTTTTCTTTTACTTAGAATATGATATAGAATTTGAACATCCCAACTTCTACTAAACATAATTAAACAATCAACTTTTTCATAAGAAAATCTTAGACAATCATCAAACTTGAATGATTTGTTTAACTGTTATTCAAAGGCTTAGTTTTTATACACGTCATAAATAAAACTTTGATGTTTTTTTTTTACAATCAATGATATTTAAGGTCTAATCAAAATGAGTCATTTAAACTAGATTGATTAGGCTTTATTGTCTAATTTTGGTTTTATAATTGGGAAGAAACTTCAATAAGTTTTCTTTTCAATTTATAAGTAAATATTCATACGTAAATCATACATTACGTATTTCAATATTCTGCATTTAAATATTTCACCTTTATTGCTTTATTTATACAATTAAATATTATGGTTTCTGGTTTTTTGTGTTTAGGGTTTTAACCTCACTTTTTATTGATTAATCTTTATTCATGTACATCATTGTATTTTAGTTACAAACTAATGCTATTTTTCTCTTCCCTAGACTCTCCTAATGATAAGTCTTTGTTGATTCTAATCCCTAATTTACAGCTCTAACATTATCTTTTCCATACTCCCCCACATGTTAGGTCATGGGATCCCCAACACCTAACTTGCACAGTACTTTTTCAAACACATTAGCTCTAACTGCCTTGGTCAAAATATCTGCCACCTGATCACTTAAACGAATAAATGGAAGACTAATGACCTTGGACTCCAGATTGTCTTTTATATAATGTCTGTTGATTTCCACATGTTTTGTTCGATCAAGCTGAACTGGGTTCTCTGATATAATGGTTGTCGCCTTATTATCACAAAAAGATCACTACTTCCCTTTGGAGGAAAGCGAGGCTTGGTCAGAAGTTTCCTTAGCCATAAGATTTTAGTGACCCCTTTTGCAATTCCCTTAAATTCCGCTTCAACACTAGACATTGCTACCATTTTTGTTCTTTGCTTTGCTAGGTCACCAAATTCCCTACAACTAAGGAAAAATATCCCGAGGTAGATTTCTCACTATTACGATCTCTAGCCCAATCTGCATCTATATAAGCTTCCAAGTTCAGATGATCATTTTTCTTAAACATTACTCCCCTTCCAAGAGTTTTCTTCAAGTACTTGAGAATTCTGTACACAGCTTCCATATGTTGAATTTGTGTTATATGCATAAACCTACTTACTACTCCCACAACATATGCAATATTAGGACGAGTGTGAGATAGATAGATTAGTCTCCCCACCAATCTCTGATATTGTGTCTGAATAGCAGGCTTTGCATCTTCATCAATCTAAAGTCCATGATTCATCATCATTGGAGTCTCTACAGGCTTACAATCCACCATTCCTACTTCAATTAGGAGGTCAAGTATATACTTCCGTTGAGAAATAAAGATACCCGCTTTTTATCTAAGCACTTCTCTTCCTAAGTAATACTTCAATCTTCCTAGATCCTTCATCTCAAATTCCTAGAACAATTTCACTTTCAACGCACTTATCTCTCCTTCATCATTTCCAGTTATAATCATGTCATCGACATGAATTATCAGGCATGTTATCAGTTTTCCCTTCCTTTTTAGGAATAGTGTATGATCAGCGTTGCTTTTCTTATAGCTAAACTTCTTCATTGCGAGAGTAAATCTCCCAAACCAGGCTCTTGGAGATTGTTTCAATCCATACAATGCCTTCTTAAGCTTACATCATTTGCCTTTCAGAACGTTCTTTAAGAATCCTGGAGGAGCCTCCATGTATACTTCTTCTCTAATTTCTCCATGTAGGAATGCATTCTTCATATCAAGATGGTATAACAACCAGTCTCAGTTCATTGCCACTAAGAAAAGCACCCTAACAGTATCTATTTTGGACATAAATCTTACTTTGTATCTTTCAATACTACCACCAACTTTATATTTAATAGTGAAGACCCATCTGTAACCTACAACCCTTTTGCCACATGGGAATTTTTGTGAGAACATCGAACTCTTCCTCCATTGTTCACTTTCAACTGCTTCTTCTATTAAGTGTCAGGGAAGTTGATAATATATTATTGTCAAGTGAACTTTGGACTGGATACTTCAATTTATGGGCTTCATAGGATGGATCATATCATTTTGGAGGAATTCCTTGTGTGCTTTTGGGAGGCAACTGATATCTCCTTATAGATCCTTTGGCATCCAAGTCTAAGTTTTCCTGCACCACTTCAACACTGTCTTCCATAGTTACATTCTCATATTCTAGTAAGGATGAGTTATGAGTTGCTCACCTCTGATGCTTGCGCCTACGGATGATCATTCCCGAGAGATACATCCTGTAATGATATAAATGGGGAAGCAGGATGTACTATAGTAGAGTAGTCTATAGGATTATTACCATGAATCAACCAACTAAGATCGTCTGTAATAGTCTCCCCCTGACATCGATGTTGGGAAAAAAATACGCGTCCTCAACAAAATCACAATCCATAGGAACATAGACATGGTTTGAGATTGGATCAAGGCACCTATAACCTTTCTAATTCACCCCATATCCAACAAATACACATTTGGCTGCTCTAGGGTCTAATTTGCTCCAATTCCTCTTAGGTAAATGAACATATACAACACACCCAAACACCCAAGGAGGTAACGTATGGAAGATAAGCACATCCATGTGTTTATAAAGGACACTGAGAGGCGTTTGGTGGTTGAGGGCTTTTGTGGGAAGGCAATTGGTGAGGTAGTTTGCATCGACAATAGCTTCAGGCCAAAAAGTTCTGGGTATAAGAGATTCAAACATCATGGCTTGGGTTATATCAAGTAAGGTGCAGTTCTTTTGCTCCGCAATACCATTTTGCTACGGGTGTCTAGGCGCGAGGTTTGGTGAAGGAGGCCATTAGTGGAAAAAAAAAGGTTTTAATGTTATGGTTAATGTATTCACCCCCATTATATGACTAAAGGATACTAATTTTTGTATGGAATTGGGTAATTATCATATGATAAAAAGTGACAAAACTATTATAAACCTCATATTTATTTTTCAAGAAATAGATCCAGCTCATAAGGGTGCAATCATCAATGAACAAAACATAGTACATAAAATCATGACTGCCAAGTTATGGGGCAGGACCCCACACATCAAAATAAACTAAATAAAAAGGTTTACTACTTCTACTTGGATTCCTAAGATAACTATGCTTATGACTCTTTGCAAGATAACATGCTTCACAATCAAACACAAGTTTTGATCCAACAAGAGAGGGAAAAATGCGTTACAAGTACCTTATTGATGGATGTCCCAAATGTCGGTGCCATATTCAGAGTTGTTCTTTAACGAAACCTCGACCAATTGCTGCACTACTCTTCTGAGATATATCATCAATATAATACAAATTGTCCCTCTCAGTACCATGCCCAATGATCTCTCTGGTTCGAGCATCCTGCACAATACAAAAAATAGAAGTAATTAGTATAGTACAACTCAATTCCTTTGTGAGATGACTTATGGACAAGAGTGTATATGCAAGATATGGAATGTAAAGATAGTTGTTTAAAGTCAGAGTTTCCCCGATTTTGATTGTCCCAGCTCTTGTAACCGATAGACAATCTCCATTTGTTGTTTGTATAAGGGTTTTTTGGGGTTTTACGGAGCATAGAAAATCACTCCTGCCATTTATCATAGTGTTAGTAGCCCCACAATCGAATATCCATCAGGTTTTTGATTTGACATTATACGAGTTTGCTATTGGATTTTTTTGGGTACGAGTTTGGGCCTGCGCTACACTGGGTTGAGCTGCTTTAATATAGGAATTTTGTGGAATATGTAGGTTAGGAATTTTTTGGAGTTTTATGGAATTTTGTGGGCATATAAATATGTGGATGGAGGAGGGATACGTGAGTTTGTAAGGGAGTGTTGTGGGCTGTGGGGATCTAGATGGGTGTGGGCCGAAATGAAGTGGGATGGTAGGAAGTAAGTTGTGGTAGATTGGGATGAAATTTGGAAATCAAAATTGAAGGGCATGTGATGACACGAAGCTCAGTGCTTTGACTTTTGCTAGCAGCACGACTCCCGAGGCATTAGATGGTGTGAGTACGACTCTTGAAGCATGGCATGGGAAATAAATTTCCCTGATTTTGGTAAGTTGCTTGGGAACCATCAACTTGGCACATGCACTCAAAGCATTTGGATTTTTTTGGGCTTTCTTCAGTGCCTTTTACATTACCTTTCGTATTTTCTATCTCTTTTACATCCAGTTCTCCCTGTTCTTTTATTTCTTGGCACACAGATGCTACACCCTTCTTCTTCATATCATCTACTCTCACATTACCCTTCTTAGACCACCACTCAAGATAGCCTATTAATTTGAAACAATCGTCTTTTGTATGGAGAATTCCACCATAATGTGAGCATTTGAGGAGAGCTTTATCTTTATTTTTTTGGTATGGCAGTTTCTCTGAACTCTTGAAATTTGTGCTTCTAAGTCAGGTAAGATCAGTAAGTTTCCTCTCATAATTTGTCTCCTTGCAATCTCCCGTTGGATAGTGTTGTATGTTACCTCAAATGTCGGTAATGGGTCTTGGTTAATGAGTTCTCTTTGATCTTTATCGAGGGATTTGTTTAACCTGACCAAGAATTGATACAATCGGGTTTGTTGTGTCAATTTGTTATGGATGGTTATGTCTTCGGGACAATGCATTGGATCGAGCATGCGCCTATCAATTTCCTTCAATATTGTGATGAGTTTGTTGTAGTAAGTTTCTATGGTTTCTTGGCCTTGCTTGATTGTGTTTGTTTTTGTGGTGAGATTGAAGATCTGTAATATGTCTATACCACTATTATATACTACTTCGATGCCTTGCCATAACTCCTTTACGGTTGAATAATCGAGAAACTGATTTACTAAATCAGATTCAATATTCTCTATGACCCATGTTCTGACCACAGTATCTCTTTGAGTCCATGTGTTGTACTCATCGGTGTCAGTGGATGGTGGGTTGGTTGTGATATGCATGAGCCTCCCCCTCCCTTCGATAGCCATGAGCATCAGCCTTGACCACTTCATATAATTTTGGCTACTTAAATTTTACAGAGATGGTGAGAGATCCACCATGGGTTTCTTTGCTATTATTGTTATTTAACTTCTCCAGAAGTTACAGTAATTGAGCCATACCATGGTAGAATTGCTCGGGTCTTTTGGTGGCTCACTCATGTTTACAAGTAAGCCTTGGTATGTGATGAATTGGCCGGAAATCCAACGAAAACGGGTCTGCACTGATACCAAGTTGAATACTACGGTTTTTGGTTTTTTGTGTTTAAGGTTTTAATCTCACTTTTTATTGATTAATCTTTGTTCATGTACATCAATGTATTTATAGTTACAAACTAATGTTATTTTTCTCTTCCCAGGACTCTTCTTATGATGTCTTTGTTAAATCTAATCCCTAATTTACAGCTCTATCAATATCTTTTCCACATAAACTTCCACACTTTATTTACACAAGAACCTTATATATTTGTTAGTGTTATGATCACCTTTCATGTTTTCACCTAATTCAAGATCAATTGAAGTGAAATCTTACCTAATAAGACTAATCTTTGGACAAACCAGTTTTGGGACCCTTAAACTTTAAGAACATTAAAGAAGTGATCACTTAATCTAAAATGATTCTTAAATTGTGAACCTACTTAATCGAGATTTTCTTTCTTGTTTGTGCATGTACCTAAGAACTATTAATTTAAAGTTGTGTCCTTACAATTTAATGTACAAGCTCATTATTTTCTAATCGACGTACATCGCTCATTTTTCAACCCATCTTTGGTAATTTGAGATCATTTACATGAGTAAACACTTGGGATTCAAACCCAAGTAAGCGTTCAAACTGCCTTTATTAGTTTGGTGTCGACTCCTCAATAACCCTTCTGTATCCAAACCATATGAGGATGGTTATTAAGCCTCGATGCCAATCCTTATCCATCACGCAAAATTGGAAAAGATCCCTTTCTTTTCTCTTCATTGAGAAAAGAAGGTTGAGTTGTAAAAGATGGGTCTTTTAGTGGTAACTCATTCATCGAGTTATCCCCCAACACTCTTTAAATCAAGAATAATAAAACAACATGTTCATAGCTTAAATTATAAACATATAATTTATTACTGTGAAAGCTTTAATTTATGAGTTTACCTCCTTAACCATGAGGAAGATGAAGAGCTAATAAGCCTCACACTTTCCCTAGGCAACTAGCACCTCCTCTTCTTTTCCTCCACTGTCACCACACACACCAACAAAGACACAACCTTCGGCGCGCATAAGTTTTATGTACCACCCGTGTGTGGCTTCTTCTCTCTTTTGAACTACTTCCTCTAATAATTTTCATAATGTTTTCTTAATTATTTCACCTAAAACCAAATGATTTATAATTTTTATAATTATTAAGTATTTTGCAAAAATAAAGCATTAATCTTTAATGAAAAAATTATTGTGCATGATTGCATTTAAATTAGGACTTCTATTAGAACAATTGTTGGAAATCATATTGATTTTGTATTTTTGTTTATTTGTATGAGTTTGATCGAGGGAGCTTAAGCGTAGCTTGTTGTGTTTATTACTAGTGAAATATCAAGGTGTGTACACGTGGCTTGGTACCTTAAATAATGTGTTATTATTATGATTTTATGAATTAAGGTTTATGATCATGAACGGAGAATATATTAATGATTTATAAGTTAGGGTTTTAAGGCATATTTATTAAAGCCTGATTTTATGAATTATTTTCATAATTGGCAAAATATATATATATACACCATATTATGTTTGCCGAATTACTAAAAATGATATTTTAATATCGCCTAATGGTTTAAGTAATTTATTAGATATTTGAATGTTTAAATCATGATCAAATTAATAATAGTGCTGGAAAAAAATTTAGATTGACTTATTATTGGTTTTGATGATGGCCAAATATGTTGAAGAATTAGATGAATATTTTGAAACATTTTTATACATGGCCGCTTGTTTTAAGTATTGAAAATTAATTGTTTCAAGATGTTTTATTCAATCTGTGAATTTAGAAGTTAAGAAAATATGTTGATCTTATTTCAGTATGTGTGCCGTGACTTCTGGATCATCTAAGAGGGAGATTTGAATCATTTATTTGATTTTTGGAATTGGTTATGTGTTCATCGATCTCATGTTATTATATCAAGGTGGATTATTAGAATTGTTATTGAAGTTATCAAAGTGATATTATTTTCATCAAACTTACTTCCATACTATAGAAAATGGGGTCTATTATTTTAACCTATGAACTTTGTAGATCAAATCCATAAAATACCCCAATGTATAGCCTATGTAAAGGAGTTACTAGTTTGAGGTTGTGTACACTTAGGAGTAGGGGTGCTTATGAGCCGAGTCGAGCACGATTTTGTCTAAGCTCGACTCGAGCTTGATAACTCAAACTCGAGTTCAACTCAAGCTCGAAAGCTCGTGATCTAAAAAACTAAAGTTCGAGCTCAACTCAAAAACTCAATTTCGAGCTCGATTAAAGCTCGTTTCAAGCTCAGCTCGAGATCGTTTCAAGCTCGACTCGATCTCGATTTAAGCTCGTTTCAAGCTTGACTAGAGCTCGACTCGAGCTTGACTCATTTTTAGCTTGATTAAACTCTCAACAGGCCTAAGTACTTATACCTCAATTGGGCCAAGAAGAAGGCTAAATTTTAGCTTTAATAAGCATTATTTGGTTTTAGGTGTAACACTATTGGGTTTATATATACTAATTAATTCAAACAATCTATCATTTTTTTCAATGTGGGACTTTGATTTTATATATAAAACTCTCTCCAACCATATTTCATTTTAATCCAATGTGGGACTTTTGGTTTATATCAAGTCATCTTTTATTTATTTCAATTTTAAATTTTAAGTATACTTTTTACTAAATATACTATAAATAAAAATTTGAGTTTCTCACGAGCTTTTCAAGTCGAGCTTTGATTTTCTCGGCTTGGCTCGTTAACTTATCGATTCGAGTTTGATCTCAAGTCGAGTTCAATCGAGTCAAACTTTGACCGAGTTTTGACCGAGTCAAGTCCGAGTAGCTCACGAGTAGCTCAACTCAATAAGCACCCCTACTTAGGAGGTTTCTAAGTTAAATTCCATAAGTTTGATTATTCAATTATTGAGTTTGAGAATTATTATTTTGTTATAAACCATTGTTTATCCAAGATTGTTCTTTGAATTATTCACCCATCATATAGATCAATAAGAACTGCAAAAGGAAGTTAAAGAGTGTAGACATTCCTTTTTTCAAAGCCCGTCTTGTACTCTTTTGTAGTAGAGTTCTAATAGGAGTACACAGACCAAGATGTGAACAATCTAAAGGTGGTTTTGGGATGGTGTGAAGAGGCAGCTCAGATGGGTTTGTAATTGGAGCACTAGTAGGAGTACGCAGACTCACGTATTCAACAGACAAACCATAAATGGATCCTTATCAAGCTCCAGATTTTTGACCGATTTGGCAGCCAAAGCATCAAGAACATCATAGAGACGACGGATTTCACTTGGTGGTTAGGGATCCTCCTCAAATACAAAGTAAGAAGGTTAACCTTTATATCCTCACCAAGATTTGCCAAGGATGAATTATTGAAGCAATTAGATAACAATACAAGCCCCAATCTCATAAACCCTAAACATTCTTGATATGGGCATGAAAATGTTTGTAGAGATGCGTTGGTTATTAATCCCTTGAAAATTTTGGAAAATTATGAGTAGAACGAGTGAGAGTTGAAGTTTTGAATAGAGAAAGCCACTGAGAAAAGGAGAGGAATAAGTCAAAGAAGCTTCGGGTGAAATGAAGGGACAAATGGTACTTTAGAGTTAAAGGGAGGGGTTATAGGGTTGTTTTAGGTTAAGCGAGTGGATAAGGTAAGGGTAATTTGTGGAATGATGACAAATATTTTTAAGGATATTTAAGAAATATAATATGCCTGAATAAGGAATGTAGCAAGTAATTCCGGATGTACAATAATAGAAATTACAATAAGTAGCGCAGGGCATGGGTTGGGCCGGCACGACAAGATAGTGGTCCGATCCGACACGTTGTTTGTGGAGTGGGGCGCAAGCCAAGTTGCGAACAACAAAAAAATTTAGGCACGAGCACGCAAGCAACACACCAATTTGACACAAGGCGTGGTCCGAAGCACACTATTATTTTGTATTATTTAATACTATTATTATTAGTACTATTATTATTACTACAACTAATATAATTAATAGTACTATTATTTTTAATATTATTATATTCTTATAATATAATTTAAATTATCTAAAATTATTTTTTCGATTATATTATGTACGTTATTTTTATTTTTTTGTTAAAAAAATAAGGCTAGCATGAGGCACGACATGCTAGGGACATGAGCCATGTCAGACCATTGACCGAACTTTAGGAAAAGGTAGCATGACACGCCCACAGTTAGGCACGACATGACAAAATGCTAGGTAAGACCTGTCATGGTCCATGGCTGACACGATATGGCCATGCCCACCTCTAATAGCAAGTAAATTAGGATGGAGTAATTATATAGTATTACAAAACCAGAACGTGCGTTGGTGGACACCAACTCATAAAACATCCATTTCCAGAATGTGCATTGGTGGACACCAACTCATTAATCTATTTTACCCAACATGACAAGTAGGGGTGGCCATTGGACCGGACCGAGCTAAGTTGCGATTTTCTAATTCGTAAACAACCCACATTTTAAGTGGGCCGGACCAAGCCCACCCACTAGCTATCTATAATGACAAGTACGGCAGGAATCTATCGCTTCTTATTGAATGAATAAATTTATGCCCTTTTTAGTTTGTCAAGCAGGTAAAATATATGTATATATTATGTTAGCCGAATCTTAACTTCTCTTAAGATTATAATCTAATAGTAAGTTTATAAAAAAAAAATAGATTGATGAGTCTTGTTTTTATAAATATCTATTTTTTATTTTTATAGTACAAAATTATTCTCAAAATACCAAATTAGCTACTTAGACTCTCCTCTCTTTCTATAACAATTTGGCATAAAAATCCCAATCAAGCCCCCAAATTTTCTTTTCTTGTTTGCTGCTCACATTAACACAACTCCTATACAATAGACATCAACTCCTGGGTCTCATAAATGATTATAATTATCAACAAAATTTGATAAGAAGGCAAACAATTGGATTTCAAAAGTTGCACGTCATCAGTTAGTAGTCTACTATAACCAACCCCTAACTCCGCTTAGGCCACTCACCCTTCACCTATGCAAATCAACCCAAGCAGCCGCCGGCCACCACCGCACAAAGCAACCACCAATGCCAACAGTCATCAGCCACTAAAAGCGCAAACGTGAAATAACCATAAAATCTTACACTAATATAACAATTTTCTTAGTGGTCCATGAAGTAGTAAATTAAAGAGAGAACTTTGAAACAAAACAAATACTTAATTTATCTCTTCTTGATCAGAGTATATATGTTAAACTTTTATGTCGTTTCTTACAAATCATTTGATTATCTATATGGACTAGGCCAAATATAAGTCCTATTTACTTTTATGATCAGACTTAGAAATTCCAATCTCCATACGAAAAAAGTCCTACTTCCAATACCTTAAGCATTAGTATAATTAACTATTTCATTTCATTACTAATTTGAGGTCTTAATTTTTCTACCTCGTACTTCATTATTACTCTCTCCATCCCTTAAATTTTGCCCTTTTCTATTTATATAGCCAAAGTTCAAAAAGTTTGACCACAAATTCTTATCATGTTATAAGAAATAATATGTTCAAGTGGGATCTTGTTGAATGCATCTCAATTTAAATTTTTAAAATATCAAGTTTTCATAGTTTTTTTACTTTGACGTTTACAATGGTGTCTCTAAGACCGCAAAAAAAAATCAAATGAGGCAAAAAAATTAGAGATCGATAGAGAGAGTTGTAATATGACAAAACATAAACACGAATCCGTTGACTTTTGCTTTTAGAGCATTTACAATTTTATACAACTAAACTTTACTACTAAAAGGCTACAATGTGTAAGTAACATGGTCCATGGTGAATATATATGAAGGTCTACATACAAAGTGAACATACATAATCTATAATTTACCTTAATTGATTATAAAGGATATTACATCTTTACTCTCACATACATAATTTATGATTATGTATCTTTACTGTCATATACATAATTTATAATCCTATTAATTTATTTCTCATCATTATCAAACCAAAACTTAATAAAATAACTATGAAATAGTAAATAATTAGGGATGTAATAGCCTAAATGAGCATTTATATGACAAAACATAAACGAGGATCCGTTGACTTTTTCTTTTAGAGCATTTACAATTTTATACAACTAAAATTTACTAAAAAACTCAAATGTGCAAATAACATTCTAACATGGTCCATGACTCCATATTCCATATGTAGGTCAATACATAAAGGGGTTGATGCATGCTTGGGGTTGACTAGTCCTTGCCAAAACAGCATCTTAATACTTCAGTTCTCCCATTCAAAATCACCATATTTTGTCATAACTACCCCAAGACCGCAGAAAAAATGATATCTATACCACAATTTTTATGTGTAGAATGGACAAAGTCAACTACTTTTGATATTAGGTAAACATGAAAGAATACTTGGCGCAGTAGATGTTGGAGATTTCTTGGAAACTAGCAACTCCAAATCTCCAATATTATTACAAAAGAATTACATCTTTATATACTTCAACCAAATTTTTTTTACAGCAGAATCTGATATATATAATTTCGACTTTTTTTCTTATAGTCTAGGTGATATATCACCAAGAAAAAATCATTTCTAAATGTAAAAAAAAAAAATTAAAAAAAGGGAAAACATTTTTTATTCAAAGAGAGAATGATCTCTTTCTTTAAAATTCCTTTCTTCCATGAAATTGTTTAACCTCTCTAACGCAACGTCTAGTGTGTGTTCACTCATGTTGGCAAAACAAACCCTGAACCACCCCGGTTCGGAGCAGTGACAAGACGAGCCGGGGGAGATGTTGAGCTTCACTTCATCAACAATGGAGTTCCAAAGATCCAACTCACACTCCCTTGTTGGTTTTTGAAGGAACGGGCTCAAGTTCATCCAGCAAAACAACCCTGCATTACCTTTCAAACAATGGATCCCGGCCTTCCTGAGCCCGCTGATGATCTTGTCATACCGCTTTGTTAGCCTTTCCCTATTTATCTTAATGTAATTCGCGGTGAACTTCTCGTCTGATAACATGGAGGCTAAGAGGTGCTGTGTTTGAGAAGACACCAAGGTGAAGCTAGACATTCTTCTGGCAGTTATGACAACCTTATCGTTGTATGAATAAAGTGTTCCTACTCTAAAACCAGGCAGTCCAAGGTCCTTTGAGAGGCTGTAAACAATGTGAACTCGCTCGGCATCTTTGAAGTTCCGTGCCTCAAGAACTTCAGCAATGCTGGTGAAGTCTTCTGGAGAGAAGACGGAGCCTGAGTAGATCTCATCTGATACAAGATGGATGTTTTTACGCGAAACAAAGTCCAAAATCTCTTCCAGGACCTTACGATGTATAGTTGCACCTAGAGGATTTGAGGGGTTTGTTATCAGAACTCCTCTTACTCTCATATCCATGCCTTGTGCTCTGCGGTATGCATCCTCTAATGCTTCAGGAGTCACCTGGAAGTTGTTTGAGCTATCACAGTGAATTGGTACTATATTGACACCAGTCCTCCACCTCAGGTCTCTATCAAATCTGAAGAATGAACGAGCACTAGGATTAGCTTTAAAAAGTCTTCATGTAACATTGAATGTTGGATATTGCACTTCGTAAAAAGCTTGTCTACTTCCTTTGTCTATATTTGTTTGCTATATTTGGCTTTTCACGGTTTCCAGCATTACACTACTTACAACCGTTTTTTCTCTAAATTTGTATAAAAAATTATGAAAATAAGATTTTATTTGAATATATTATTTATTATAATATAATTAGAATTTATATATGATTAAAGTTTTTAAACTTTAACTCACAAAAAATGAAAATATAACAAATATATAGCAACGGAGGGAATATAAGGCAAGGTGAGCCTACCCAGGGTAGTAAGGAGTTGGGACCAATAAAGCATCGCCTGGGTCAGCTACAATAAAGGTTAAAAGCTCGTTGGCCGCAGTAGCTCCTGCAGTGAGGACAATTCTTTTGTAATCAAACTTTGTTTTTCTGCCTCTTATTTGCTCCATGAAACTTGCCATTGCCTTGCGGAAAGATGGAAGTCCATGGTAGTCTTGAAACAAGGCATTTTCCCGAAAGCCAGCACTTTTTGTTTTTCCCCAGCTGCTTGCTTCTGAGTGCTGTTCCAAATATTCTTCAAGGATATCGAAAGAAACCTGTTCAAGAAATATCACAAGCTTTTTAGCAACCATCTCTACCAAACAATGTACATACTGCACTTTTTATCAGCATCACTGCATTTCAATTTGCGTTGCTAAAGATTCGCTGAAATTACTTACTTGATTTTCAGCAAGCCCCATCTGAATAACACCAGTGGGATTCGTTGTTTCTTCGTAAGGGTCTTCATCATACGCTTTCCAGCCTGCGAAATACGGAGAATCTTCTCCATGAGTATCAGAAACTGCGATGCTAGATAGCTCAACGGATGGCTGCTCAAGCTCAATAATAGCCATGGCTTAGCTTATTCTCTTTTTTTGATCTTATTTAATGAATCTTTGTACTGAAACAATTATACGAATTTCTACTAGTGAGGTCTAGTAAGACGATGGAAGCTTTTTCTTACGAGAGAAGATTAGAAAATTTGTTTGATGAAGATTAGAGTATTAAGAGCTTCCTTATATATAGGTAGGGTTTCACAGAGGACAAGCTAGACTCCTACAACTAACAGGCAACGAGGCTATAAAATATATGCAGGAAAAAAGTGAAGAGACCAATGATTGATTAGCAATGTAAGCAAGATCAAATCTGACCTTTTACATATATGACTTTTTATTTGTCATGACAACTGTGGAGGTCCTGTAGTCCTTGAATGAGATCCTATAAAATTTGGTGGTTGAGTGGAGTGGGTATTTATCTTAATGCTCTAGTAGTCATTTAAAAATTTTTGGGGTAATATCAGGTAGACCTTGTCCTGTCCTTGCAGCATGTAGAATGTCTCATGATATATTTACTTCTTCGAATATGTTGAAACTGCGTCTCAGTAACTGCTTGCAGTTCCAACCTATGACGAATCAAATATTCGCAGAATGCGAAAATTAAGACCATACTGGAAAGTGTACACAGTCATGCTTGAAGAATTGGGATAATACCTACAGCATTACAAAAAGATCTGACAGTAGTTAAATTCTGACGGGTGGGCAAAGATACCAATTAACACAAGATTAAGATTCTGATTTGCAGATAAAAAAAGACAAACTAGAGACTCCAACAAGATTTGATGACCTATACCTGCATCAATTTAAGGCAACAGCATTCCTAACTTGTCAAGGTTTTATGAAAATGTAAACATAAAATCCATGTCCTAATACTCTTATATATATATATATATATATATATATATATATATATATATATATATATATATATATATATATATATATATATATATATATATATATATATATATATATATATATATATATATATATATATATTAAGAAGAGATTTTGGTCATTCAAATGGTAAGAATCAACGCTAAAGATTTCATGTAAAAAAAATGGTAACTATAACAATAAAAAATGGTCACTGTAATAATAAAAAGTGTAACTATAATAATAAAAAGAATTATTATAAGTTTAAAAAATTATTTAGTCATTAGGAGTTAAAAAAGGGTCACTATGAGTATATAAAATATCATCCATTGGATTTAAGAGATGAAGAGCCAAGATATATTCTCATCCTTCTTATTTTAAGGACCCTTCTTATTTATATAGGTAAAAGTTAAAATAAGAAGGGTCCTTAAAATGAGACCAAATAAATTTTTTTTCACTTACAATGGTTCTTTTTATTATTATAGTTACTCTTTTTATTATAATGAATATTTTTTATTGGTATATAGTTACCATTTTTTTACATGAAATCTCTAGCATTGGATCTTACCATTTGGATGACCTATACCTTCTAATTGGATCCCTCTCCTATATATATGGGTCATATGAGAACCCCCTTATATGAGAACATTTTGCCAAATAAGAACCAATCATACACCAAATTCAACGGATGAAGTTGAGTGAAAAAAGAATGGCAAAAGCGTAAATAATAACAAAATTGACACACTTCTTTAATTTAAAAAAAAGCTGACACATGTTTTCCCATTTTCAGAAATATATTGAGACAAAAACCACTTTTTACAAAATTTCAAGAAAAAGTTGTACTTTTTGACATCATTTCAAATGTACTTTCTCCAAAACATTTGTTCTAAACTTATATCCTATTGTTCTAAATGTATGATCTATTGTTCTAAACTTTTATTCTAATGTTTTACACTTTTGTTCTAATGTTTTAAACTTTTGTTTTATTGTTCTGAAGATCTGTTTCGTTGTTCAAAACTTCTGTTCTATTTTTCTAATATTCTAAACTTCTGTTCTATTGTTCTAAACTATTATTTTATTGTTCTAAATTATTGCTCTAATATTCTAAACTTTTGTTCTAATATTCTAAACTTTTGTTCTATTATTCTAAATTATTATTTTAATGTTCTAAGTTTCTCTTCTATTGTTCTAAAATATTGTTCAAATGTTTTAAACTTTTATCCTATTATTCTAAACTTGTATGTAATTATTTTAAACTTCTATTCTATTATTTTAAAGATTGACACTTATGATCTAAATATTAATTATATTATTTAAGGTATAATACTAATGTTCTAAAGTTTAAAACTAGTGTTCAAAGGTCTAATCTTGATGTTTTGAATATTAGAATAAAAGTTTAGAATAATATAACAGAATTTTAGAATAATATAACAGAAGTTTAAAATATTAGGATAATAGTTTAGAATAAAAGAATAAAAGTTTAGAATATTAGAATAATAGAATAGAAGTTTAAAATATTAGAACAATAATTTAGAATAATAGAAGTCTAAAACAATAGAACAATAGAACATAAGTTTAGAATAATAGAACGGAAGTTTAGAACATTAGGACAATAGTTTATAACAATAGAACAAAAGTTTAAAACATTAGAACAAATGTTTAGAATATTAGAATAGAAGTTTAAAACAATAGGCAGAACTTTAGAACATTAGAACAATAGTTTAGAATAATAGAACAAAAGTTTAGAACGATATAACATATCTGTATAACAATAGAATAGAATTTTAGAACATTAGAATAAAAGTTTAGAACAATAGGCATAAATTTAGAACATTATAACAGTCGTTTAAAATAATAGAATAAAAGTTTTAAATCATTAGTACTAAATTTTAGAATAACAAAATAAATGTTTGGAACAATATATATTAATTTTAGAACAATAGAATAAATAATCAGAAAATGAAAAGTTTCCAATATCACGAAAAATGTAGTATTGTATGTACATCATGACTTTTGAAAGTTAGGAGAAAGGTGTTGTATATTGATAGTAAGAGTACAAAAAAATTATAATAAATTACACTTTTGTCATAAAAAAGCTGAAAATTTTTGGACTATCAAATCTTTTTATCAACGGTGGGAGATGAGTTCTCATATAAGAGGAGGTTCTTACATGATCCCTCCCATATATATATATATATATATATATATATATATATATATATATAGACACACACACACACTACGATCGAGTGAATATCTAATTAGAGGGTAAATGAGTGTTTTCATTTTTTGTTTTTCAAAGTTGTACTATTTTGCAAATAAAGTTAAACTATATAAAGTTACACTATTTGCAAATAAAGTTCTATATAATTTTTACCATTTACGCATGGGCCCATTGTCATTAAGTTGTCAGTTTCGTGTGGCTTTTTACTTACTTTTTAACATTTCTTTTTTAATTTTTTAATAAAAATTGTGAAATATGTTTACAAACATATATCAAAAATATTCTTAATTAGAATTACCCTATATTCTACATGGTAGGTTGGATTATCATCCAAACCATAATATCAAACCCTTATATCACTCACATAAAGAACTTGAACCAAATACTTTTTTTCCATATAACCAAATATAGTAACAAGCCAATGTAACATGTACCTTGTAACTACCACATACTTTAGATCAATTGTTAAGAGAATTAATCTAATTTAATTAAATAATATTAGTAATTTGGTATTTGGGTCCTAAGAATAAAATAACATTTGTATAAAGAGTTTTATTCATATATGAGACCTGATAGCTCGAATCCAGATAAGTTGGAGTTAAGTAAACTCTAATGGATGGCCTGAGTTTAAGGTAGTTATTACTAGGGAGTAAAACGTAGGTGTAATTGATATAGGTGAAAAAATTAGTGGGGAGAAAATAGCGGGGTTTATTTTTCTATAGGTTGGTATGAAGGAATCAATTACAAGAGAATTTCTTAACCTGTATACAGGTTTCATCGCAGTCATGGCCAAAGAGAATGATGACAGGCGTTCTTCCTCGGCGAGGATGGCTTGATCTATTACCCAGCCAGAGTGCAAGTGTGATAGCAAGTACGCCATCTTTAGATCTCTTTAGCTACGTCTCATCATCATAACTTTGATCAACATCAACTCCAAACAACCAAATAATCAAAAATCCTAGAAAACACATATTTCTCATATCTTATCATCAAATAACAACATTAATCAAATAATAACACTCAGATTTATGAACCCAAACTTTGAACAATATAATCAAGCACAAATCGAAGATTAAACACTATTGACGTACTTCTGAAGTAGAAACAAATCAAAGATTTCTGAAGCAGCAGCAAATCAGAGTTATATCATACCTCATAAAATTTTAGGCTGAACCAAAAACAAATCAGAGGCATGAACGGTGGGTACGAGGAAGGAGGCGTGAACAGTGAGGACAAAGGAGGCATGAACTGTGGAAGGAGGAAAGATAGAGTTCAATGGCTATAGATTTTTTTTTTTTTTTTTTTTTTGGGGGGGGGGGGGGGGGGAGATAGTCGAAGAGCGACGGGCAGATTCTTTTTTATTTTGGAAAAGAAACTAAATAATGGGCCGGAATTTCTCCCTCAGTGAAAAGTTTCAACATGAACCCCTATAGTAATAAAATACGTCATTACCCTCCTTTTGTGGGAGATTATTTCGGGCCCAAATAATTTCCCTCATTCCAAGCTTTTATTATAGACTATAATATTTAACCCACCACTTAATCCGTGCTATCACTCTTGATCTAGGTGACCGTATTTATCTATAAATATCATATTTTGTATCCCTAGAAAAGTACAACAGTACATGTGGATATAGTCAAAGTTCTATTTCTTGCACAGCAAATAAGCAGCATATGATATGCAAGTATGATGTTTTAGGATGAGGGTTAAGTCTTAATTTGTCAGAATGAGTTAAGTATGTGCCTCTAACTTCACTAGAAAATAAGAAGGATGAAAGGGAGGAAAGATCGAATAAAAAAAATTTTAACGACAAGGAGAATATAACATTGTCGGCTCAAGATTATTGGAAATCCATGTGCAGAATTCAACAACAAAAGATTTTCTATCAATGGATTGCATTATGAGGCGAAATAGGGATCAGTAGCAAGTAGTTGCTGACGACTGTTTGGCGGCCTCAGCCTCTAAGAGTGTGACAAATATCAAGAGCACGTCTTACCAAAAGAAAATAAATCTTATTTTAAATTCCTCTGCTCAGATTTCTTTTTTTTTTTTTTTTTTTTTTGCTATTGAAATTTAAGCTTATGGTTTTAATTTCATAATATCTTGTTAGCTTTCATCGGTTCATTTGTTGGCATGTAAGAGCAAAAGTAAATATATTGGTAAGAACCAAAGATAATATTGGAAGAATGAGCTAATTAAAGAAAAAAAAAAGGTAATTATAAATTTTTATGCTTATACTTCTCGAGTATTACAGAACTGTAATAATTGTATTGATTTATATCAAATTATATACAGTAGTTTTTATATATAATAAAAAGTAATAATACATTATAGAACAATTAAAGATTTCAAGATCATTTTCCACTTAGAATTATAAAACTGCTGGCTTGTAACTTGAGTCACCCAAGGAAACAAAAACCATTGGTTAGTAAGCCAAAATCCATCCCACATGTTTCTTTGTTTAGTATAAACTAACTAATATAATACTTTGCATATTGGTTAGAAATGCACTAAAAAATCATTGGTTAATGCAAAGAATATAGGGATTAAGTTCATTAAATATGTAACTAAGTTTGACTTAATCAAGAGCTTAACTATCAGATAAACTAATACTCCCTCTATCCAAAACTGTTTGTCCCATTTGATTTTTCGCGGTTTTCAAAATACAACTTTAAACGTTTATATCTCAAAAATCCGTAAAGCAAAAAAACTATGAAAACTTAATATTTATCGGAAAGTAAAAACTGGATGTACCGCAGGAGTCCAACATTTTCCTAAAAAGCCACTGAAACCACAAGAAAGTGAGAAGTTTGGACCAATTCTTCTACACAAAGCTGACATTAGGCCAGTCACCCAAGTTCCTTGCACACTTAAATTAATTCTTAGGCTTTCGTGGTCAAATATGCGTAGACGAAGATTCATGAGATTCCCTGAACTGTAAACAGCTAAGTGTGTGTCAACATCTTAGTAGAAGAGAACTATGTTAAAACTATACTATATAGTATGTATTTTCACATTAATAGTGAAAGAAATATAGTAGAACTATTCACAAGAAATCGAACATCTAATAGTGTTGCCCTGAAAGTTCCTACAGTTCTAAGGAGATCAGACATAATGATTTTGTCAATTAAGATTAGAGATAGTTAATGAATACTTATATCCACCGGCGAATAGTATCATAATCAACGAAAATATGATAGTTGAAAGTGATACTATCTATTTACATCACTCTCAGACTGCATCCCTTCAAACAGGAACATTAGTTATTAGCACTAGGTCAATACCGAGCCACACAAAAACTCATTAAAGAGATAGCCTACTAACATTGGGACTAAGTGGGACTTCGGTTAAGGGCAGGAAATATTCTTACAAATTGTAATACCAAGGAGGCACTGTTTCTTGGGATCATATAAACGAGAAATTTCTAATTTATACCTGACATAATATATTGAAAAGTATTTTCGTAATTTTATTTTTATATTTGATATTATAATGTTTTATACCTCATATCTGTTTTTATATATCTTCTATATTTTTATATCTGATATAACAATAATTATAACCAATTGGTCCATTTTGTAGAAAGGAGAACTTTCGGGGAAGTTGCACTACATGTTCCATGCTTTAATCAGGTCAAAAACTCCGTCTATTTTTACTTTTGAAGAACTTCTACTTCATTTTTTGTGATTTTTATGTCAACTAAGTAGCACTAAAATTAAGACTTTTTAATAGAAAAATTCCTAGTTTATACTTGATATAAATACATCATAGAACATTTCAAAATTTTATTTCTATATCTAAGATTATAATGTTTATACCTGATATGAGTTTTTCAGTATTTTATATCTTTTATATTTATATATCTAATATATAACAATATCTATATTTGATATAATAATAGCAATTTCTAATATAACAATATCAATATATGAGATCTATATATCTAGATATTACTTGTATCAGATATGAATTAAAAAAAAAACCTCCTTTTAATAAGAAAACCAAATTTTATATTTTTTTTCTTTACATAATCATATGTTTTTCTAAGGTAATCAATTGGTGAGTGTGTCATAATAATCACACTCAACTTAGAGAGCCTTGGAAATTGGAAGAACAATTCAATACCAACATAAGCAGCATGACGCAACAAGATGAGTTTTCTCGTACAACAAGCCTTGTAATGGGCTCTTTTTTATTTCTTTGCTAACGTTTATGATTTGTTTCTCTCGACGTAATAACTTGGAAGAAACAGTAACAAAAAAGTTACGCTCATTTTAAGGAAACTTGTTAATTTGAAGAACTATGCCAACACCAGAAGCATCATGATACAACGAAATGATTCTGTTCTGATATTTTAAACCAAGGGAGTAAGTAAAAGCAGTTACCAAAATGAGGGAAGAAAAGTATCAGTTCTTATCTAGCATGAGTTACACTTCAGAATAAAATTCATGTTTCATCCAGTCCAGGCACCGCAAAACTATACAAACTTTACGTATAATGTCTCGTATATTAAGATATAAAAATCTACATGTGAGTTAGAACTAGTTGTCCCACATTAATTAAATGAATGAGAGTTAAACACTTTATAAGGCTAAGAGACAAGTCGGATAACTGTATGGTTTTAGAATGAAACTCTATTGGATCTTGTAAAGAGACTCTCTCGAGGTGACGGGTGCGGCTCAAATTAAATAAAGAGATTAACTAATTTCGTCCCTAGATCACAAATCACCTCCGCATGCTGACTATTGCATCAGATATCTTCTTAGAAGATACATATCCTATAAGAAAACGGCATGTGGGATTGTTGAACACAATCATGAGTACATGATGTCAGTGTAGATAACATTAGAATATTGAGTAGTTCAGATGACAGTACAGAGTAAAGATACACTGCTATTTGTATTAGGTCTGTAGTTCTGATTCATACGGCATACCCTTTCTTAGTTCTTCAAATCTGATCTCACTAAAAGTTTTATAGTAAAACGGGCGGTGATATACTTATAGTTGTAGTGTATGTACACAACACGTCTACACGGTTTTGCTAGCTGCATTAGCTGAAGAAATAGTATTGATGTTAGCCTTCTATATTGACTCTGGGGACATAGTTTATCTACTGCTTTTGTCGTTTCATGGATACAACACGGTTTTTTGTATCCCAATAAAAGTTATTCATTAATATTTATTATATTAAAGGATAATAAAAATCTTATTATATTTTGTGTTCGTAGTCTTTTACCTAAAATAATATGCTTAATCCATAATTTATCCTTCAGAATTATTAGATTTCAATTCCGCAATCACAGAATGAGCGATTCACGTGCATCCACATAGCCTTGACCATCAGCTGGTAGATTAAGACCATCCAAATTTAGTTGTTTTATACTAGTCCCAAGCATGCAAGTATGCAAACTTTTCTTTTGTTTTTTTCACTTAGTCTCCACTCCTTCATCTTCCAACTTGCATAATTTCTTTCATAATTATATATGTAATCTAGTCCTATCTCTACCAACCAGAATACTCTTCTTTCTATGCCAAAGTGCCAAACATTGCCTTTTTTAGGCTAAGCAAAACTCCAACCTTTATTTTTCTTCTATATCCTATCCATGTGACGACCTCCCAACCCAAATTGCAACTATAATTAATGATTTTGAACATAAGTTTTTGGAATTTTTGCTTGAAACCCACATCTTCCATCGTAACACAAGAACAAGCACAAAGTACCAAGTAAATTACATAAAACCTAACTACCATGACTTCCCCTAATCAATTTCCACTAATATTGATTTATTGCATTACCATTAAAGCTCTTGTTTAAAAATGACAATTTCACCCTCAAGGTTTGGGACACTCACACTATGAGCTTAATTTCATTCTTTTGTTAACATAATACTCTATTAGTTCCTTTCTATTTGTTATATTTATTTTTATATCGTTCAAAACTTCTATTCTATTGTTCTAAATTATTGCTCTAATGTTTTAAACTTCTGCCTATTGTTCTAAAATTTTATTCTAATGTTCTTAACTTTTGTTATAATGTTCTAAACTTTTGTTCTATTGTTATAAACTAATGTTTTAAACTTCTGTTTTATTATTCTAAACTTCTATTCAATTATTCTAAACTTTTGTTATATCGTTCTAAACTTTTATTGTTCTAAATTATTGTTATAATATTCTAAACTTTCATTCTATCGTTCTAAATTATTGTCCTAATGTTCTAAACATATGTTCTATTATTCTAAAATTCTATTACATTGGTCTAAACTTTTGTTTTAATGTTTAAAATATTAGGATTAGACCTTAGATTACTAGTTTTAAACTTTAGAACATTAGTATTCGACCTTAGACAATAGAATAAATATTTAGAACATACTTGTCAATTGTTAGAGCAATAGAATATAAGTTTAAAATAATTACATATAAGTTTAGAACAATAGAATGAAAGTTTAAAATATTAGAACAATGATTTAGAACAATAGAACAAAAGCTTAGAAAGTTAGAACAATAGTTTAGAACAATAGAACAATAGTTTAGAACATTAAAACAATAGTTTAGAATAATATAACAAAAGCTTAGAACATTAGAACAATAGTTTATAACAATGAAACAATAGTTTAGAACAATAGAACAAAAAGTTTAGAATATTAGAAAAATAGACATAAGTTTAGAACAACAAAACAAATTTTTAGAATAATAAAACAAAAGTTTGAAACATTAGAATAAAAGTTTAGAACAATATATCATACATTTAGAACAATAGAACAGAAGTTTAGAACAAATATTTTGAAGAAAGTACAGCTGAAATAATGTCAGAAAGTACAATTTTTCTTAGGCTTTTACAAAAAGTGGTTTTTATCTTAGTATATTTCTGAAAATGGGGAAACATGTGTCACTTTTTTTTATAATTAAAGAAGTGTGTCAGTTTTGTCATTATTTACGCTTTTGACATTCTTTTCACTCAACCTCATATGTTGGATTTGGGGATTGTACGGTGTAAGATTGGTTCTTATTTAGCAAAAGGTTCTCATAGGGGAGGTCTCACATAAAATAAAAAAACAAAAAATTTGCAAATTAAAAAATTATACTTCAAAACAAATCTAACAAGATCTCACATTGATATGTTTTAATTTATATATATCAACAAAAAATCATATTTAAATTTCTCATTCCTTAAATAAAATATTTTAAATAGAACTAATAAAAGGGAACACAAATTACATAATTAATTCCCAACTTTTAGTATGATACCCATATATCTAATAAGAGTACTATACTCCGACTAATCTAAATTTAATCCCATAAAAAAACCTATTGGAAGAGGCTTTCCCAACAAAGCTATGTTCTATAAATTCTATGGTATTAAATTTGAGACCTTTGATTAAGCTAGATCAACCCCTTACCATCAACTAATCCAATTGCTTCCTATCAAAAACAACATAATTGCCAATTCTTCAGCAAATTCCAGCAAAATGCCAACCATGCAAGCCCATCAAAAACCACGAAAATTCTCACCTTGGAACTCTTGAATGAATCATATAATATAATTATACATGACTGAATAAATACATGGCCTCGAAGTATTCAAACACATGTGGTAGTTCTTGAATTTCAGGGAAAAGCATGCATGCAATGGAATTAATAATCTTACCAACAGAGACGTACTATATATTGCATTTGCAAGCTCACCTGCGACCCCTTATTGGGGCTTCACTCTGACATTTCTAACTATGCTCTGTTGCTCCGAATTGGCATTATTTTTTTCCATCTGCACAACAATTATCTCTTAAGAAATAATAATCTCAGAAGATCTTCATTTAATACAAGGGTGTGATAACTTTTATGAGATTGATCAGCTTCTTTGACTTCTTTTTTATGGTGGTAGTATTGTTTATGGGATAGACTTCAACACATATTTTTTCAGAATCGATATGACATAATCCCCTTTTGCTCTAGCTAACTCTAGTCCTTTTCTTTTTCTCCCCAAATTTATCTTTCTCTTTTTATTTGTTACCATGCACCCCTTTAAACTTTGGTAAAATTAATTTTAAAACGACATCCATAATATAAATTTTATCCTGGTAAAAACTACACTGTCTAATAATTTATTGTAACTGATATATTGAATGATCATTTAAATAATCATTTGATTGTATTTGAAAAGTCATAACTTTTGCTATTCTATATAATTCTTTATTAATAACCTATTTAATTTTTAGGGTGCTTCAATTCATCAATATTAGACTAAAATTTCATTATAGGAAAGTTCACTAAATTCGAACTGTATAGCCCTATATAATCGACGACAAGAACATTAATAATGAAAAGAAAAATTTATCAAAAGTACCTTAGCTTGTTATTTTTTTTTTCTTTATAAGAAACAATTAATATAAAAAAAATGAAAAAATATCGTGAAAAACTACCATTTAAAGCGATTTTTTTTTTTGCCCAAATGGTATTTATGCTGATTTTCGACAAATTTGACTTTTTATAGTGTTGACCTTTTGTTTTTCCCCTTTTCTTTAATTTTTCATTTAAAGTTCTTAAATTGATGAATAATTAGTAGCTTATAAAAGGGAGAGTTTACGGTAAAGAAACACAACTTAAACAAAGGTTAAAAAAAGGAAGAATGAAAATTTTGGATGAATACGAAAAGAAGAGGATGGGAAAAAACAAAAGGTCAATGTTAAAAAAATAAATCAAATTCACAAATCAATTCAATAAAATATACTTCTCATAATTTAAATATATACTTCAACAGGATGATTATTTCTAGTTATTGGTAGCTTGTGTAGTAGTGTAGGAAGACAGGAAGCAGTAGTTAAGTGTAATAAGCAAAAACTTAAAGGTGTGCTGCGCTGCACACAAGTTTGTTTGAACGTAATGATCAAGTAATATAATCTTTGTTTATGTAAAAAGAAAGTAGTTTTTACTATCAACGTTCTTCAAACACAAAATATTTAGACCAAATTTTTGCCAAAAAAAATTGTTTTGACTCGCTTAATAATCACCTCTAAGTTCTTTCATTTAAGTATTTTTTTTTTTTTGAGTCATTTAATTTGACCTTAGAGTGTTTTTCTTTTTACTTTGAAAAACTTTTGAACCAATTATAATACTTAGCCTTCAATTTACACAAATCTATTATTTGTTAAACAATGGTGTAAAAAAATTTTAGTAAGTGCAATTGATTTTTTTTTTTCTAAAATTTTAATGAAAGGCTATATTTAGGAGTCCCCTTAATCTCAAGCTCCAAGTTTTCTCCACTGGATGGGATATTACTGTATCCTTTTTATTATCCTTCTTAAATTACAGAATGATCATAGTGGGAAAGTTGTTTCACCAGAATGAGTATTACTAGAAAAAATTTAGAGGTTTTTTAAATTCATATCTGATATATATTATATTAGCATATTTAAATCTTATATATAGGTATTATTATACTAGATATAGCTATTAATTAATATGTGAATGGTACAAAAGTAAGTTTAAATATAATTAAATAAAGAAAGTATAAGTTTCTAAAGGAAGAATTTTTACACTCTTAATGAGCTGTTTAGCAAATTTAGCCTTCATAAAGGATTGGATTTAGAAGTCCAACATTACAAAGTGGAGTTCATTATGTAGGGACCGTTTGGATATGTTTTTGAGTAGTTGCATGAGTGATGAGTTGGCTCTCAAAGAACATTGTACGAGCTTGTATATATTAAGTGTTAGCGGAATATTTCCGATGGATATCCCGAGGCTGTATATATTAAGTTTTAGCGGAATATTTCCGATGGATATCCCAATTAATGGGTTGTTTTGGATCAATGAATGAAGCTCCAAAGATGAGCACCGGTCTCAGCAAATTCCAATAAAACAACACAACTCCCCAGCTTCCCCCACTATGCCACGTACCTCTTAAGACCCTCACTCACCCTTTCTCACGTCTCACACAACCCCATCAGCCTAGCCCTAGGGTGGTGTAATCCCACTCTCTGAATGATAACCCAAACAATGCAAAACACGATAAACTTCAATTCTTTCTAGAACTGATCAATGCTCCTAGAAGCTGTTCTAATGCTTTGATTTTTAATACAATCAAACCAAATATTTTTAAGTGATTATTATGAAATATAAGGCTTCAAATGATGTTAACACTTACAAAATAATTTGCCAATTCACACATCTAACAATCACGCACAAAGATCCAATACAACTCAAAAGCTTCCAAACTAATTCTCAATCAACTTTAATACTTTCAAAAATAATTTGGGCCACGAAATGAAGCCAAACAACCATACCTTATCCACTAATTTTATAGCCAATAATAAGGATTTAAATAACACAAACACTATTTAGGATATATGAAATAATTCTGCACAAACCCAGCTATGTTCCACGCATTAAACTTGCAATAAGGTTGAATGATTTTCAAATTAAACCAACATGCTCCAGATTTTAAACCACGGATTTTCAAGTCAAATTAACAGATTTTCATGCAAAATCTAGCTCATATTACGTACATAATCATTTGTGACTTTTAGACAAATCAGCCAACCAATTCTCATGCAACAAGAATCGAAATTAATAGTAACCAAATTAGATCAAAGGATCCTTAGACTTTACATATCGATTTCACCAAGTCTATGAATACCTTTGGACTTCCTTAATAGCTCTAGGATACAGATTTCACCACCTAGAGTTTTCAAGGCCTCCAAGTACACCATCCCATGGCCACCAAAGGATGACACTCCAAGCTCTCACACTCGCGTGTTTCAACTCATGAGAGTCAACTCCAAGGTCAAACCCAATTTTGACCAAGACCAAGTCAAGGCCCAAGTCAATGGGTCAAGACCCAAGCCTATATATAGACCCAAGACTTGTGCATAATTTTTTTTAGCATCGGGTTCACAAATTCATATGTAACATTAAGGTTAGTTATGTAGTATCATCATTATAGGATATAACTAAATTTGTACCTAGGAGGGATGCAACTTGTGGATAAGTAATATAGCCATGTAGCTTATACAAAAACCACACTTTAAGATTATAGGAGATATTAAAATTAATAGTAAGGGATAATGAAAATATGAATATCACTAACAAGATTACACATAAATAAAAACAAAGGTATTCATTTGTATGTATAGCCTATATATAGTCGGGTAGAGTTGAGTAAATTTCATCCAATAAATAGCTGTTTTTACAAATATCTTTTCAAAATACCTTCACACAATCGTCTTCGGATCTGAAAAAAATTCCAAGCTTTATGATTCAATTGTCTTCATGCTCTTAACACATACTAGATCTACCCTTGCCAAATATTAGAATTTTTTAAACCTCTTTTTTTAAAAAATTCAAAATATAATTTCTGGCTAAAAGTATTTCAAAATATGACACAGGGCTAGGTTGAGATAAAAATTGCTAGGACAATGACTTAATTGGACCTGGGCTAGGGTTAGGGTTAGGATTTAAAATAGGTTGGACAACAACTTTCATACCTAGGCAAAGTTGCTATATTGGACAGTGAATTTTCCTAGGGATTTATCTTTCCCTTTTCCTCCCGCATCCCACACTCACTCACTCCCACTCAAACTTTGGAAGGTTCTCGGCAATTCGATTTTGTCATGAGGTGCCTCCCGAGGCTGACACTTCGATTGGGGAAAATCTACGACGAACTGGACGAGGCAACTAGAGGGGTGGGTTGCTCAGTGGGATAGTCGGTGAGCCATCTCAAGGTACCATGGACTACTAAGATCCATACCTCATATGGTATCGTACGATCACAAGACGTCACATTAGTTCTTCGTCCTCGTCCGTCCAGGAGGTGGCACCTACTAATTATGCACTTCTATCCATCCCCTAATACATTATGGTATGATTTTCGTTCAATAATGTTGTTGTTTCATTATATTATCTGTTGCTTTATAATTCTAACTTTATTGTTATTTTAGACTGAGGATTTGTTATTTATTCACAATTATTGTCTCGATAATCATGAATTAGGTCATGTTAACGATGATAGAATCGTTGAGATGTACACCAGAGGTATTGTCTCTATTGACTGAAGGCAAAGACTTTGACCATTCCAGAGTGTCCCTGCTATAGAGGACACTCAGTGCTCATCCTCGTCGTCTCAGGCTCACCATGTTTGCTACCTTTGTCACTTTAAAGTGAGTCATCCTACACATCTTCAACAGATCTCTTTACGCAATTTACATGACAACTTAGTTGCGATTATACACAACAGAGTCAGAGTACTCCAATTTCTCATTTGGACCCCATAGAATAGGCTGTCACTCTTTATTTGTAGTCTTAGTGTTAAGTTTAGATATTTTTCTTTACATGATGTCATGGACTTTGTATATATGGTCTATTCTCTTCATTATTTATACATAGAGATTTTGGTATATATGTATAAATGAATTCCCTTTATTATGTGAATATGTTTAGTTTATTGGAAAATGGTGGTTTGCATATCTTTATTTTGCTTTTATGGATATATGGGTTGAGGAGATGAGCTATGCAACAATGAAGGCTTGTGAGTTTTTGATTAAATTTTATAACAATAGTATTACAGGGTTGAATTGCATGTACCAATGAAGCATACATATGTACTGATATATATATATATATATATATATATATATATATATATATATATATATATATATATATATATATATATATATATATATATATGATAAGAACTCTTCTTTTGGTTTGAGAACTCTTATGATAATTGTTCAATTCAAGGAAATATGAAAAGTCCATTTTAATCAATCATACACCAACTTTCTTTCCTCCCTTTTCCATCAACACTCAGCCTTTCTTTTTCCCATCACCACCCAACCTCCCTTTCCCATCAACACATAACCTCCTTTTTTCCGTACGTCAACACGCACTCACCAATCCTGAGATCCACAATTGTTTTTCAATCTTTTCTTGATTTTGTTGCCAATTAACACCTTGTGTTTCGTATTGTTGAATTTTCTCTTGAATTTGATTAAATTTTTTTATTTATACATTTTATGTTTTATTATTTTATAAACCTATTGATTTTACAAAGATTTTTTGACATTGCATTAGGATTTTGATGTAATTTTTGATATTTATTCAATAAGTCCTTCTACATGGGCATCTTTTCTTATCTAGTCTTGCAAAGATGTTGATTTAGTTCATGAAATACCTAAAGTACAAAAAACACCATACCAAGAATATTAAGAAAGTGTATAAAATTATGTAATATCAACTCTATCAATTAATTATACATAATTTGGTTGTCTTGAATTGACTTAGGTTTTGGTCGTCCCTTTGGAATGGATGTGTCTCATTTAGACATGGACGTCTTTCCTAGGGTTCGAAAAATCTTGGGATTCTGATTTGGGAAGGCTGATAGAAACATAGACATGTATCGGAGGACTCGTCCATGTGGAAATGAAACTCAAAATATGTTCTTTGTTTCCAATTGGCATATAAACGTGTGTTAGGGGAACTCGTCCATGTGGAAATGAATCTCATAAACTCATCCGTGTGAAAAAATTTTCTATTATTATTTTGTCTATTTGCGAAGTGGGCAAATATATTTTTTCCATTGCGAAATGGATAAAAAAAAATTTCATTTGCGAAATGGGCAAATATATTTTTTCCATTTTATAAATGAGTAAATATAACTTTGTATATGTTCTCATATGAACAAATATATTTTGTTCATTTTGTCAATGAGTAGATATATTCTATCCATTTGAAAAATGAGCAATTATAATATAGACTAAAACTATGAAGAGTCATAAATAGCAAATAATTTGCACATTTGGCAATATTAATCATCAAGTTTGAAAATTACAACCACTGTACATTAATTTTTAGAACCATAACATCCTCAACATCGAACAAATTATTATTATTCTGTTGTCTTTTTAGTTAAAAAATTTCGACGATCATGATTGGCAAGCATCTTACATGTTTAACAAAGTTTAAAAGCGCGCTTTTGCACTTTTCTTTATTTACTCTTCCTTTTCTCCTTTTTTTCTCTAGTGCGATACTTTATTATTAGACTTGTTTGGGTTCAAGATAGTGACTTTAGCAGGAATTCGGCAATCAAAGAGTGCTTCAATTTATTTACTTTTATCTTTAGGATTCATGAGGTTATGCTTAGATATCAACTCTTCCTTAAAACTCCTAATTATTCTGATGAAATCATCTAGGTCTTCCTCAGCAAGGGCCACACAAGAGAACATGTCAGACCATAAGTCTCCAACTTTCTTCTTCACATCATCCATTCTAGAGAAATGTTTAACGATATTTCCACCTAAATCAAAGATGGGCATATATACTCATTGTAGCTTTGGTCTATTTGCTCTTTATGTACTCATTTGGTAAATTTTTAATACCTTTTTCTTTGATCACCCAAAGTATGTGCCTACGGAGATGTCCCTCCCTTTCCAACATCTTACAATAGCATTTTGCAAACTCGGCAACTCTATTATAATCAACCATATATTACTTGTTGTTGCGTTTTTTTTTATCAATAATGCAGATAGACTCTATATCTTGCTCAACAATCAAACTTAATTTTAATACCACAATCAAAGTTTCAAACTTCATTCCTACATATAGCTTAACATTAGTAGAGCACAAGGGAAACCACTCCTTTTCATAATTATGAGTAGGATGAAGCACATGAGTCATCAGTGTCAATATATCTATAATAATATAAAATTGATATAAATTGTCAGTTTACCAAGAAAAAATAACATGATTTGTTCATTATATAAATGGATAAATGTTCATTGTCCATTTCAAAAATGAGAAACTATTAATTTTTCATTTGTTAGTGAGTAGTTCATATTTTCTAATTTGATAAATGAACAAATTAAATATTAATGTACCCATTTGTAAAAGGAGTAGTTGATATTAGCTTATGTGTTACATGGAAAAAATATTATTTTGCTCATTCCCAAATGAATAGTAATCTCAAATTTTCTTTCAAATTTGATGAAATCATTCAAAAGAAACTAAATATAAGTCAGTTGACATATTTAATAGCTCGAGCCTTGTTCCAATTATGTATGTAGAATCAAAAGTGTAATAATTTAAGTTTTAGTACTAAGTTGTACAAAGGGGGAAAAGAGAGAATTGTAGGACTTAGAGTATGTCCAAAGGAGAAGAGAGAATGAAAGGTACTCATAGTTTAGTTTGGAACTGAGTGGAGAGAGAGTCTTGTAGAGTGTATTAAGATTTCTTATTTTCCCATGTAGTGAAATAGTTGAAAAATCGCAGAGTTGGGTCATGGTTTTCTTTTGAGATTGACGTAAAAGTTTCCACGCTACAAATTCTCAAGTTTCTTTCTTTTGTTCCTTTTACTTTATGTGTTCTAATTTTAAAAATCTTCTAACTCTCCTACTTAAAATTCATCCCCTCTCTTGTAAGTATCCATCCTCATAACACAAGATATTACGAAGATGATCATCCTTATGAGTGTCCTTAAGGGAGTAGCAAAGTGACTACTAGTACTACAATGAATAATAATGAACCCTTTAAGTTCTAGACCAGACATCTAATCGACATCAACAAATGCTTGGAGAAAAAGGATGCATTACGTGACAATCAGACTCATTAATCTCTTAAACATGACTTGATAAAGCATATTTGGTAAAAAATTTGGTTACATTAGTCCTTGGAATCTTTTAGGCTTTTCTATGATTTGATGGTTAGAGAATGTATGTTATTTATTATTGTAATTTATTTTTTATGATGATTTAGTGTTCATGGAAAAAAATTTAATGTATCATTATTTTATTTGCTTAATCTTTTTCTCCATGTTTTTCAAAGTGAAATAGATCATTTTGATTATGCTTAATAATTATAGGAAAAATATAAATAATACTAATTAATTTCAATAAAGTAACTCACTGGTTATTAATTAATAAGTAATATAAATTTAATTAATCAATTAATATATTAATGTTCATGTCATGATAATAATTATGAAATATTTATTGACCAAATGTTGTGCAGTACGTGTGTGAAAATGAAAATTTAATGCTTATATGAGAAATTTGAAATTATGTAAGAAATAGAAAAAATATGGTGGGATATATTGGAAAATAAAAGAGAGAATAGTGAAGTAAATTTTTGTTTACTTATTAAGGGGATGAAATTTTCAGTAAAATTTTGCACACAAAAAATATGATAATGTTGAAAAATAAAGTGTTGAGAGTGATTGTTGAGGAAATTAATTTTGTATATCATTGGAAATGGTCTATTGGAGAATTGGAGATCAAGTGAGGATTAGTACAATGGTAAGAGACCTTGAGATCATGAATGAATTGAAGAAAGAAAGGTTGTTGATATATTAAGACATTTTCCTTGAATTTGTCAGGTGTCACTAACTGGAATAGTAAAAAAGAAAACCATTACATGATAGAATTAGAATGAAAAAAGAATATATTTTTCATTAACCAAAGATATGTATGAGTTTATTTTGCTTATTAAAGAAGTGTTAACTTCAATAAAATCAATGAAATACAAGAAGACTAAAATGCAAAATAAGAAAAAATAATGCTATGAAACTTTGTAATTAACCCGCCCAATCCCTATTCCTAAGCTCAATCCAAAGTAATTTTTTTAGTGCATATTGTGTCCCAAACTTAATCATGACCCACCTTTTCTTTTTTCCCCCTATTCTTCAATGCCTGGACAGTGCGGCAGGTGCACAGTGAGGATTGTGCACCTAGATCAAAACACAACCTATCACTACATACAACGCATGCAGCATTTAATGTGTGAAAAATGTAATGAACATGCGTGTTAAATATAATGAACATGCTGGTCAAGTGTAATGAACATTGGCAGTTTAAAGTTTCCCCAAAAAACATGAATAATTAATGTGAGAATCGAACCGTCACTTCTCTAATATTAACAACCAACATATCTTTTCAGTTTTCTCATGCACTCATTATTAGCACAATTTCCCGGTGCTGTGTCTCTTTAGTTTTCATTTCTACAAGTACATTGGTGTACATTTGATTCGATAATAATGAAAAAGAGAAATACAAATAATGTATATTAGTGTTGACTATTATGTACATTCAACATCTTGGTCCTTATGCTCATTGAAATTGTTGGCATATAAAATAAAGATCAAATATTCTACATGTACATTTGATTCGTAGGTAATGATCATTAGCAAAGTGAGTAATGTACATTATATCTCAATAGTTTGTACATTAAACATCTAATTACACAATATGAAATTGCTGCTTAGCAAATTTCATTTGATTATAACGAATATTAGAAATATTAATAATTTACATTAAACATTCTGGTGCACATGCTTAGTGAAAACACTGCTTGCAAATTAAATGTACATTAGAAAAATTGGTAGTGAAATGTACATTTGATCAAATGTTATATATATTAGAAATGTGAGTAATGTACATTAGAAATATAAATAATGTACATTTAAGTTGAGTACACTATAAATTAACATCTTGTTGCACATTTTAGTTGAGTAGTGTATATTAGAAATGCACATGGATTTGTACATATACATTTGAAATGTGAACAATATGCATTAGAAATATAAATAATGTACATTTAAGTTGGAGTTAAGATAAAATCAGGATTTAAACTTTTAATTTTGTTAGTGTTTGGGACCTAGTTATTATTTTTGCACTTTTTGCTACCTAGAATGAATTTTCAATGGGTTTTTTTTAACCATTGGTTAAACATGGGGCCCACCCAACATCAGTTAAATAGAAAATAAAAAAAATTAATCAATCTAATTTAGAAGAGAACAATCAGAAATCAAGTCCAACTCTTCACCTTCTATGGTTATTCAAAAGCCAAAATTCTAAAAATGTAAGTTTGTTTGAATTATGATCTGTATGCTTTTTAGATGTTGTTGACAATTATTTTTCATGAAATTTCAATTAAAAATTGAATATTTTATGTGTTTTTGTTTAGGATTTAAGGGGTATGCTATAAAAGGGGAAGGTTAGTTTATTAAATCCGATTTTTTGATGAATGATGTCAGTTTTAGGCCAAAGTTGTTGGGAACAAGATAGCTAGCTAGTGATGGAAGAAAGATCATGTTCATAACCTGTTGAAAGATCTAGCTTACCCAACAATTTTCTCTGACTATATATGTTGGATTACTTAAGATATCATGGACTTCTCATTGAACGCCATCCAAACATAAACTCGAGTTAAGATAACCTGACGATGATACTTTCTACTAAAACCTATTAAAGTTTACTCAAGGTCAGTAGAGCTGATATTCTAGTCCTTTAATTACTTGGTATATGGTGGTTATTTCTCCATTTTGTTTGAATAGTAGCAGCTAAGACTACTTGAGATTAAATTATATAATCATGCAATGCTAGTGGATGTTAGCAATATTGAGGACACTGTTTCATCTATATATGTTTGATTGTAAATTGCAGTTTTGTCATTGGATTAAAAGCATATGATGATTGATCAATGGAGTTTGGACTTCCTTTATTAAAACTTTTTATTTTGGATTTCAGAAATAATATATTTTTGGACAATGCATGAATTCCCCTATTATTTTTGGTTTTTATAGCTGCTTTTTTGTATTGTGAAACAATTGCATTGGATTTATTAACTGCTTCCAACATATATTTTTTTTCATTTAAAAAATAATTTTTTTTTGTTCTAACTGGTTGAAGTTGAGTTAACGTTGAGTTAACTAGCCGAAAAGCCAACTGCATGTCCTCAAAAGTGTCAACAAAAGTTCCAGGTCACAAATGGTGAAAAATGAAAGTGTGGGTCATAATTGTTATCTTAACTCATTTAAGTTGAGTATATTGTACATCTTATTGCATATAGTGAAAAAACTGTTAGATACATGGATTTGTAATGTTCATTTCAAATGTGAACAATGTACATTAGAAACATAAATAATGTACATTTAAGTTGAATATATATGTTGTACATTAGACAGCTTGGTGCATACACTTAGTAAAAATTTTGAATTAGCATATTGTAATCATAATTACACGGATGTACATCGTATGACTTTGTAATGAATAAGTTCCTTGCAATTGATGTACATTTTCATATCAAGTAATGTACATGATATTTTCGATAGTAGTGTATGCGTATTGAACATATTGAAATGAAAAATTCGTCAGATTTTAAAATGTGATGAAAATTAAATAAAAAAGAATCCCAATAATTCTATGCTATTATATTTTCAATGCAAAAATTAGAATTTCAATGCTTCATCATTGCAAATTACAAAGCATTAATGACGCAAATTATTAAGTATTAATGATAGTTTTTTATGAGAAACAACGAATTGCACGCGTTCATTGCATTTGTTAACGAATTGCATGCTTTCATTGCATTTGTTCTCCATATTCATTGCGTTTTCCTTAATTAATTAATGATGTTTGCATTTTATCCTAAATTTTCTTACGTTTTTAAACCAGGTGCACAGTTAGCAATGTGCACCCGCGTGCAAGATCTTATTATTTAGCAAAGTACTTTAACCATTGTTATATTTAATCAAAACTAACCATAGTATAACAAAATATATGATTAATTTTATTGCTAGTTTTCAATTTTTGGTATAATTTATTTTCAAATAATATTATTAGCTTAAAACAAGAGCTTATATCGGAGACTACTTTTTAAAATTTCATATTTTTTTTTATGATTTTCAATAAAATTAGAGAAAAAGAGATACAAAATGAGCCAAATTTAGAATAGCCACAGTATAATGTAACCACTTTTACCATTGATTTTCAAATAATTACAATCCATGCTCATCATTGTTTACCATTTTATTAAGAAAAATGGTTCTTTCCCTCTATGTTTTATTATTTATTGGTGCATTTTTTTTGCTGTGCACTAGCGTAGTGATTTATGGATTATATGTTAAAAATTATTTTTTAAATGTTTTAACCCTCAAACCAATCAATGAGAATGACTCTTTGAAAATCAAAAGTTTAGATTAAAGTTTTAGAATGACCACCAAGATATAATAGCTATTGAAAAAATCTTTCCTAAATTATGTACATTAAAACTATTCTAACTTTCAATGTTATTCAAATGTATTCGAGAAGCCCAATACCATATGACCTAACCGACCAATCAACCTGCCCCTTTGATCAGTCCCATCTACCTCGGTTCACCATGGCCCGTTAGTGAAATGTTGTGACCACGGTTCACCTTACTCAGTTCAAATCGACTCGGATGCATGTGACTATGTGAGATGCTCTCGAAATAAAGTTTGGCAATCTTGGAGACGGCTTGAATGACAGTAGGTCCTCTGTTCATCGCGACCTAGGCTTCCTTCCTTCGGTCACAACTGCACCTTCTCAGAGAGGCTTGTAATGGTGTTGGTATTAGCAATAGGGGATTTGCACATCCCACATAGGGCACCTGATCTCCCTGCCAAGTTCAAGTCCATGCTTGTTCCTGGCAAGATTCAACACATCATCTGCACTGGGAATCTTTGCATCAAAGTATGCTCCTCTCTCCTTTGACTTTTAATGGGTTTTGCTTTGTTCCTTACGATTTTTGTGTTTGTTGTACTTAGGAGAATTCTTTGTGAAATGGGTTTTTTGAGATCATGTTCGTTTGTTTTATTTTATGGGTTAATTATATGGTTTAATATGAAGTAAAGTGCTAATGTTTTTTCATTTTTGTGGTTTATGTGATCTGTGTTACAATTGCAATGTCCGAAAATTCAAATAAAATATGGCAAATTAGGTAGGGACTAAACTGATTAATGAACTCGTCATAGAGCAAACGGATTACTATAATATGAGAGCTATTCTGCATTCTGATTATGGTTACTAAGTTTTTCTGCAAGCTGCTTCCAAGATACAATAGAAAGGGGTGATTATCGTAGGGAAGTTATTTGTTTTTCCCTCAATATTCGTGATTATCTAAGTAGAACCTGATAACTGAATCAAATGATTGGAATTAGTGAAGATGGTATTTTCTAATTAGTATCCTTTAGGGGGGTTAAGCTAAGGGGAGGTTTTGATATGAATTTTCCCATGGATTTGAGGTTAAATTAAGTTGAATGCCGTTGGGATTTGGGGTCGGAATAATCATAATCGTGAATTTCCACACAGATGATGGTGGGTTTATTATGATGATTGAAGAGTTTTTGAAGACTCTGAAACTTCTACGCTCTGGTGGGACTATGAGAAATTAAGGGTATGTCTCGGAATTAATCATCATTAAAAGTTTTAGTAGCTAATGGAAGGAGTTCGTCAATAGAGTTGTGGCAGGTGCATCATTGGCCATATTAGAACCTGGACTCCTAATTTGTGACACTTGGACTTGTACAAATGTATCCATATTTCATATGGCTAGCCATGCTTGAGTTTTATATTCATGTAATTGTGAATGACTAGCATACACAATCACTTGCATAGGATTGATAGTACACCCTCCATTCTTTTTGTTCTTCCAACTTGGAACCGGGAAGAGACTGAAGAAAAGTTAAGCATTTGTAAGATTTTTGAAATTTAAGAAGTGTATAATTTTATGTATGTGGAAATAATAACTTAATTTAATTTTAGTTGGTATAAATGTAATCTTATCTACAAGTAAGTGGAAAAGTAGTTAATGCAAGTGAGGCACATGAAAATATGAGTCAAATGGAAGGATAATTATGAAAGTACAATATGTTGAAGAGGATATTTTGGGAAAAAAGTTTTATAAAAGGTAAAAATTCTAAATGAGAAGAATTTATTTGATTGGAAAAGTAGGAAGATTATTTAGGAACGGAGCTAATACATTTTTTCTTTCCAATTAATAATGTAGGTTAGGAATAGCACTTAGTTGTATTGGGTTAGCGTTTTTGGGATTTGAGGTGGGAGGGCCACTTGAGGTTCCAAAGATTCTTGTGAGAATATAATTTTTTTATTTGGTTAGTCCATGTTTTTCCAACTTTTAGAGCCATGCAAGGGAATCCTTTTCCATCCCTAGTCTTATTAGCTATGGGATAGGATCATTTATTAGCATCTTTGTGGACTAAGGAAGCAAGGGCTTTTGATAGTTATGCAATGGGGGGATTTACAAAAGAACTGCGGCAAGATTTAAATTTGTTTCTGCTGATTTGTGGACAAGTTATCCTCTGCCTAGCAGTTTTATCTTGATGCCCTTGTATTTAAAAAAACTTATTTATCAAAGGAAGAGAAAATTTCCTTGAAAATAGGATGGAATACTTGGTTTTGAAGGAAAATCTTGGATTTTTGATTGGAAGACAACTATAAACTTTTAAGGGTTACATAAACTTTTGAAAATTGATTTGATTGTATTATTTACTTTTTAAATCTTTTCTCTTCAAACATAATCATGTGTTTTATTTTATTTATCGTGTAAGGAGAATTATAAAATAACATCAGATTATTAGATAAGCTATAGAGTAGGGGTATGATTGAAATATCTTATATGCACCCAAGTGCACTCTCTAAGTATGTAAGCTTTCTTATGTGATAAGGTGCACCATATCTTCCCGGTTTTCAAACGTTTTAGCATATAGTTTTTTCATTGTATAATACAAATGTATGTGATACTACAAACACGATTATGATTACGGTAGAATTTAGATTTAGAACACCAACTAATATAAAAGAATCTTTATCATTGTATGATTTGGAAATCACAATATGAACAAGATTTGATTGACTTGTTTCATATTCTAAGTTGGATTGTGTGTTTAGAATAAGACAATCATAGTATTACATAGAATAATTTTGATATCACTATGTATCTCAATTAAATTATATTTAGATTTTGCATCATATATATCAGGATAAACCCGCAACCCAAACCACCTATACTAATTAATTGAAGGATTACACAAAACTCATTATGCTGCTAATACTATGTTATTGATCTGATCCTAACTACATTTATAGTACATAGTAATTCCTATTATAGTTTATAATTTCTCGCTTTAATAGAATATATTATAAATGGATCTCATTTTTAAAGTACTTTTTAAGATGTATTTAAAGATACAAAACTTAAATATTTATGCTATTAATTGCAAAAGTGAATATTGCTTTTATTTATGCATAATGTTTTTATCTTATG
Organism: Dysphania ambrosioides; assembly: GCA_026401315.1. NCBI lineage: Eukaryota > Viridiplantae > Streptophyta > Magnoliopsida > Caryophyllales > Amaranthaceae > Dysphania > Dysphania ambrosioides. Next base: position 7,598,522 of record CM048667.1, read on the forward strand.
ACTACCAAAATTATTTCCTAATTCAAGTTTAATTTGTTTATTTCCTAATTTGAGTTGAATTGTATGCATGTTATTAAAAGGAATTATATTTTAATTTTTCCTAGTTGTCCTCTTAGATGACATGGCATGTGTCAAGTAACGCCATAACAGTGATGCTAAGTGGCGTGCTTTTAGACTAGGAAATAATTCCCCTTTAAATTAAGTTAATAGATAATATTGGATGGCTTAAGGATGTTAGGTCAATGTGAGGAGATCAGAATCATCAGATTATTATTGCTTGTTGCTTAGCTCTCCTTTGTATGAACATTTCTAATAGACGAAAGATCATTATATGTTCCATGGTCTTGATCATATAGCTATCATTGACTCCAGAAATTGGCTTTTACAGGCTTTTGGAAGGGTAGTGTATCAATGTTATTATAAAAGGACCACTTTCTATTGTGTGGTTTTCATCATAGACTTTAATCGACTCAGGACATTGTTTTGTTCACGGGCCTTTGGAAGCGCTTTATAAATTTTGTTTGTATTACAGAGATAGAGATGTCTCACATTAACTGTATTTAAATGCTCATCTATAATTGGGTGTTGGGATTTCAGAAATGTGCCTCTTAAAATAATTTATCTAGGAAATTTATGACATGTGATACTAGATAAGGCTATTATATTGACTCCTGTCCTAACCACTGAAGTGAATATAGGTATGAAAACCTTAATCCACACGTGGGATAGAAACTAGACTATAAACCTTATAAAGCAACGCACCAAAGGCTCTAATCTAGGTCGAAAGTTTGGAGATATGATTAAAGAAACAACCTCAATTCTTCTCACTTTCTCACGTGAACTTAAAGAAATCACCGGCTCAAAAATCTTTGCTATGCATAAAGAATAATTAACTATCGAAGTTTATTGCTTAAAACAATAAAAACAAGTTCAAAATCTGATTTTTCTCAGCTTGGGCACACATCTATTTATACCCTAAGCTTATGAGTTTGAACCACTTTGAGATTGGGACTCCTATTTCTAATAGGTCTCCTAATAATCACCCAACAACCAATAGAAATCTGACACCTAGCTATTACACGCTTCTATTAGGACTCTAATTTACAAAGGATAAGATTAACTAGAGTACTACTACTACTTATACTCTACTCCTAATTAAAACACATTAACACCCCTAGATAAACTCCTAAGAACAAGGACACATATAACCTATTTGACCGAGTCTATAGGACATTTAAACACCCTTGTTTATTTATTTTTCGTGGATGCCACATCAACCCATCCTCATGCCACGTCCCTAAGCTCCAACCATGTCATATGCTACATTATGTCAGCACGCCATGTCACTTCATGATCACCGTCTATTGCCCTAACCCACTGACCATTGTAATAAAAAATTTTGCCCTTGGTCAAAATTTTCAATTTTCAAAAATCAATCAAAGATTTTAGCTTTTGATCAAGGCCTTCCACCAATCATCATCTCCATGACTTCCACACATTATAAAACCATAAAACCTAAAAAAAAGGAAACTTCGAAAAACACCTATGCCTAAAATGAGAAAAACACCATACTAAGATAAGATGAACCCTAGAGGGAATAGGATTTAACTAGCTTGAAAGAATTCCAGGCATCCATTCGCATTAACCACTTTAGCATAGGGGTATACGATTCATTTCAAGTGTGGACAAGATTTTTTTAGTACTTTTGATAAGACTTTTGGAATCCTTATGTGAAAAGTTTAGGTGGAGGCATGAGAGGAGTCTTTTTTAAGCTAGATTGTGGGATGTCTTTAAGTTAATTGAGCGTAATTTCTTCACTATTAATGGCCATTTGGAGTTTCCCATGTTGAGTTTTGGAGCATAAGTGTTTTAGAACTAGTTAGACTAAGTTGTTTCAAGGATGTTTTAAGGCCTTGTTCTTGTCCATGTGCATTGGAGGCCTAAAAATTGGTTTAATGCATAATCAGAAATAAATTTAAAGAATCCTCTTTCTTTTCATGTTGTTTTGGTCTTGTACATGTGCTTTTGGTATTATGTAAAAGTAAGGAGTATATGAATTGAGTATTAGCTATTTGAATTTTGGAGTTGAGCAGATTGCTGTCTGGCTGTTGCCATTATCTGATGTATTTTATTATTTAAGGTAATGTTCTGGAGTGTGTTTATTTTTTCAGGCATAAGAGTCACCTCAGCTCTTTAAGTTAAATTTTGGTGTACTTAAATTATGTGTATTAGTTGAAGTTCTTAATAATTCAAACTTCGACAAGGACAAATGCCTCAAAAGAGCATGCATTAGCTTTAGATGCTTATCTACAAGTGGTTTGTTATAGTTTCTTAACTCTGATGATTTTTGGAGGTTGTGATTGAGGTTGTGTTTCAGATGAATAATGAATTAATGATATTGTTTGCTGAATCAAGCTTCAATATGTAGAACTTTTTAATAGATTAAACCGCACATAACTGCAACTGTAAAGGGAATTAACATGTGAAAGTGGTACTGTTTGTCCTAATTTATAACAAATGGAATACCGGTACCCATTATCGTACTAGTGAATCAGGTAAAGCGGGGTCAAAACATGAATGGCTACGTGGTTATAAGTCAACAACTTATGATCAGATTTGTCGCTTTCTCAATTTTTAAAGACTTGTTGGTCTTTATTCTGTCGAAATGGCCTCCTTATTTTTGTGCCATTCTTGACTGGTTGATATGGAAGGCCGTGTGTGTCTTGGCCTCCCTATAGTCTTAGTCCTGCATACAGTTGGATACATGCTAGATGGTTGGCTGTGTTGCTTTATGTTCATAAATTAGTTACTTACCAATTTGTACTATTTGTTATACTCATTCCATTAGGGAATGTCATACCTCACATTTTAGTCTTCCTGGGTATGTACAACTGGCCATGGGATGTGACATTGTATGGTTCTACAATCTATATTGTTAACCGCGATAAGCTTTAATGTGCCTCTATTGAACATTTGCATAGGTAGATGGAGGGAGTGCCATTTATCATCAGTTTTAGAACGTAATAGATATATGAGATGATTAATTTGTTTGACCTCTGAGTCTCTAATTAGTCATTACTGCTCATATTATCCACAAATCCATTTAAACATTTTGACCTTGTAGACTTCTGTCTTTTAATGGCTTAATATTTTGGATGCTTGATCTTTTCTGGACCTGCATCAAAACTTTATTATCTTTGAGTGGATTATAACTTTTGGAAGCTTTATGTTTTTTATTCTTTTTTTTTGAATTTAATGTTTGACACCTGTTACTGTAGTGTTGTTATGTTCAAGTGCTGAATAATTATTGCAGTGATTGTTCCTTTCATCCTTGGTAGGGATTGTCTTCTGCTGTCTTCAACATCTATCCTTTTATTTTGCTTGGAATTATGTTGGTCCAAATAATCGATTGGATATAAGACTGTATTTGTGGTTCATTCAGTGGCTTCAATTGGATATAAGGCTGTATATGTTGTTCATTCAGTGGCTTGATTGCCACTTGAATAAATTGCCGTACTTTAAAATTCATGATCACAGACAAAATCTTTCTTTTTAACTGCTTATTTAAGGGGTGAAGCACAAAGAAAGCATTAGCCGTGCTCATTTGCGTACAAAACTTGATTTTTCTTGTATGTGGATGTGAAAATTGTGTTATTTCAGATTTCGTTCTATTAAGATATTAGAATTGCTTTTGTTTCTATGGAAGATTTGATAATCCTGAAAACGTAGTTGACAGATCCCTGTATGTAAATGTGGCTATTTACTCATATAAAGTTGTCTGCAGGAAGTACATGACTACCTAAAAACAATATGCCCAGATCTCCATATTACTCGAGGAGAATACGATGAAGATGCGCGTTATCCAGAGACAAAAACCCTAACCATCGGTCAATTCAAGCTTGGACTTTGTCATGGTCACCAGGTTGGACATAAACTTGTTGGCCCTGAAATTCTATTTGTGATTTTATCAATCTTTCCATGTTGAATGAAAACGGCACTGCTAGTCACAATTCTGTAATAAGAAAAAAATCACTATTATCCTCCCCCAAGATCCCAATTGCATTAGGAAAGAATGTATTGACATTAACATAAAAACAAATCTGTCCCCAATTGTTATTCTTGAAAGCTATGTTAAAGGTTCTCTATAGTTTAGGCCTAGAGTTTTGATCAGGGACTTTCTTACTAGGAATATTACGATTGAGTAAATGTTCTCTATACTTTTGCTTGTTACTATCGGATGATGGAGAAAACAACTATATTTGCCCAGTTGTTGCAGAAATTGTTTCTAACTTGATTCCCTGCTGTGAACTGGCTTTGTTGAAGATCATGATGAAATTTTTGCAAAGCCAAAAACTGAGGACTGTTTGATATGCTCTGTTCCAACTTATTGTTGTTGATGCCCTTTATTGCTTTATAAATCTTCGTTTTCTGAGTTGTTTGGTTTGAGATGGAAATGAGAAAGTGTTTTGTAGACTTCATTTCCACTTGGTCCAATTCCATTCATGCTTGGAAAGAAAGAGTTAAACTTGGAGAAGGTGTGGAAATGGTGGGTTCGGTAAATTGGTGTGAAAATGACCCTAAGAGGTAGGTTGGGATGGCATTAACCTTGAAAAGTATAGAATTTGGGATTGAGTATTAAAGAGCCTTGTAAAGGGTGGTGTGCTCTCCTTTTTCTCCTACTCCAGCAGTGCTTCGCTGTAATTCTTGGGTTGCTTAGTGTTCTCTTGTGCTTCCTCGGCGCTTGATGCATAACAGGCACTAACGTTTGCTGTGTGGAGGAAGTTCTGCTGCCTGCCCCTGTACACCCGGAACCATTTTCTACCTTTTAAAAGCATACAAATGAAATTGGCATTGGGTTTAGATTGGTTTTATCATAGTATAAGGTTTTGGCCTCTCTTGAATTTCTTTTCCAAGCTCTGCCGTTACTGACTAGAGACTGGTTACTCCAGTGTCCAGTATAATTGACTCCATTTATGGGGGCTAAGTGAAGATGCTTTCCGTGTAAATGTGGAAGCATTGCCCTTTCACTGCCTTCAGACTTCTTAAGATAAATGCATGCTTGAGGTTAATTTCCTTAGTATCCAGCATTGATTAATTTTCTGCAGGTTATTCCTTGGGGGGACTTGGACTCCTTAGCCATGCTTCAGAGGCAGTTAGACGTGGACATCCTTCTTACTGGGCACACACATCAATTTACTGCATACAAGCATGAAGGTGGTGTTGTCATTAACCCAGGATCTGCCACAGGTGCATACAGCAGCATCACCTATGATGTTAATCCAAGCTTTGTTCTGATGGATATTGATGGGCTCCGTGTGGTGGTTTACGTTTATGAGTTGATTGATGGAGAAGTTAAGGTGGATAAGATAGATTTCAAGAAGGCTTCTCCTCAATCTCCTCACTGACTCAACTAAAACTTTGTAGATGCGCCTCTCCTTCTGATCCTGAAAGGGCTGAGACTGACTTATGCTGTTGATTAAATTTTTCTTTCTGGAAAATGTTGTCATGATATGATTATATAACTTTCAATAGGTCAACCTAGGTCTGTTCCTTAGACTTTGCCTTTCATTTGTGAGTATAATCTGATTTTGTACTTAACTGTTTGATTTGAGTTTGTTGATGAATTTTCTTATCAAATATATCTTTAACATCTGTACGGTACTTTCATGATGTAGATGGTAAATTTACACTGTTTAAGTTGGGTTGTATTGGTTTAGTCACCGTCAGAAAGAAATTGTGGAGACTCTGTTCCAATGTTGTGCCGTTGTGCGCCCATGTACATTTTGCAGCGTATAATTGGACATGTCCAGCAGAGTTATGTGAATATTGTGTAAAATAAAGAAAATTGTATATTCCGTAAAATGAATGTGCATTCTAGGTTAGTAAAATAATTCAAGTGTGGTAGAGACATCGCATCCTAGAGTATAATCTTAGGGCTTGTTTGGTATAAAAAATTGGAATAAAATGAAATGGGGTTTAAAACTCATTCTTGACTAAAAGCTGTTTGGTTTGGGGAAAAAAAGAATGGATTTCAAACCCTTTGAAAACCCTTTGAGGTTTCAAATCTTTTGAGGTTTCAAACACTTTCAAAATCTCCTTTTCGATTCCTTTAGTTTTAGAAATTCTATCGCCCGTGTTATAATAATAATAATAATAATAATAATAATAATAATAATAATAACAATTACAATTATTATTATTATATTATTAATGGTATTATCATTTTTATTCTATTTATTATATTAATTATGATTATCATTATTATTAATATATTTATATATTATTATCATTATTGTTAGTACTTTTTTCTATAATATTTATTTTTATAATTATTTTAATTAGAGTTGTTAAAATATGACCCGATTCAATAAACTACCTAAAATCGACTTGGACTCAACCTGGTTATGACTTAAAAAGTGAGACCCATAAACCAACTCAATCCGACCTGAAATCAAGTTCGAAACCAATTTGATCCAATATTCGAATACCCAAACCCGATGTGTCCAAATTGTTACAGATCCGACCCATTACAAACCTTACTCGAAATCGATTGAACCCGAAAAATAGTCCGCAGTTGACTTAACCCAAAACCTGCTATAACCTATCTAGAAATTAACCCGAATTGACCTGAATCGACATTGCCCTGAACCAAATACGAGCTAACTCGAACCCGAGCAAGCAAATATTTGATTTAACCTGATCCAACTTGACCCGACCCAATAAGCCAAATTGACCCAATATAACCCGAAACCGATAAGCATCGACCCGCGATTAGTCAACCCAGAATTGTCCAGTGGACCTAAATTGACACCCCTAGTTTTAATATCGTGAATTTATAAAAATAAAAATATTTTTATTTTTAATGTCAAGATTACACTTATTCATGTTTGAACCAAAAAAGTAAGGAACTAAATCTCATTCCTTTTTAGATCAAATAACTAGAAAGAGTTTAAACTCATTTTTGTACTTAACCAAATAATTCTCTAAAACTAATTTCACTCCCCCGAAATATCATTCCTAATTTCATCACATTCCTGCAATTCAAACAAAACCTTAGTAATTGCAAAGTAGTCAATTAGGAATGAGATGATCATCCATTCAAACCTCAAATTGATTTCAACCAATATAATCTTCAGAATAGTTATCCTTAGTGTGGCCGTATGGAATGGAATCGCCAACTGTAGATGTATGGAAAATTGTGGGAGGCCAATAAGATAAAAGTTGCGGTACTATGCTGCACAACTTTAGTAGGAGAAATGCTATGACCTATTTAATGAACACATACGAAAGTTAAGATACTAATTTTCCAAATGATACCTAAGTTCTTGCTGCAATTTCAGATTCTAAAGCCCGTCATATCCTAATTTCTGTCAACAACAGTGCTGAAAACAAAATTTGTTACTCCATACCAAATCCTGAAATGTACAACAATATATGATTCAGTCTCGCCAAAGAACGTACAATGAAGTCTTCCATAACACACCTGGAAACATACAAAATAATAAGTATATCCGACATTTGACAACAAAATAGTACAATAGAGCTGAAATTTGTATTACTATTCCCTTTCCCTATCATCTGCGTAAGAAAAAACATGCATGACAGTCTATAGAGCTAAGATTTCACCCTTTTTAACACCCACCACAAAACCAAAGACTCATTTGTTTTCACCCTTTATACACAAAATGATAATGGCCGCTAAGCAATTTCTTCTTTACCGTGAAGGAAAATCAAAATCTGACTAGAAACATAGGTTAAATGAGCCATCTCCTATCTTATCGCCAATATTTCAAAGGAATTCTTCAACTTTGCTATCATACATCACCATCTTTCTCATCAGCCTTCACATCCACACTCTTCTGCTCATCATCAATCACATCAATATCCTCCTTTTGTTCACTTTCAGGGATAATCACATTTTCTACCATAGACGATGTACTCCCATTTTCTGATATGCTTTGTACACCTGCACTCTGTGTTCTCCTAGGAATGTCTCTTGATGATGACACTGATAACAAACGGGTTAAACCATCAAATGAACCCTTGGCATCCATAATAAGGGGAGCACCACCAGGGAAACAGCGACCAAAGCAAGTTGCGCAATAGGGAAAAGCAACCTGATCAGGATCAATGCAACTTTTTAATTAGGATATATAGTAAGAACAGAAACAGAACAGATTTTATAAGAAATTTCACCTCCATGAATGCCCGACAGAGTGAGAAGAAAAGAGTAGACTCATTATTTCTAAGCATCCGTGACTCATTATATCTCAATAACGAGTTATGAACAGCTTTGAGTCCCTTCACTAATTCCTGAGCAAGAATATGTTTCAAGCTTATAGGTGCACATGGACGTAACTCATTCATTGCTGCCGACACACCTACAAAAAAATAAAAATTAATTAACGACATGAGGATGAATCTAACTAATGTCATCAATCATGACAGACATGGCCTAAAGACCAGCTCCACATATTCATATGCTCAAAAACTTCATGAAGGCTCCGAAACAAAATGATTGCAGGTGTAAACATATCAGGTTTGCTAGTAGATTAGCAATACACCTTTTTGGTAGAACGGTAAACTTTGATAAGTTATATTACTTATATACATGCCTAAACTGAGATAATCCAAATCTCTATCACATGTCAATGCATCTGTGAGGTGTATGACATTAGATAGAGCATATTTTACATAATATGCTCCTAGATTGATCAGGTGCTCACCCGAATTAAATACTACTGAAACAAATTTTATCTCGCACATAATTTATCAGAAAAAATCTTTTTCTTAGTATTGCATGTTAAATATGTAGAGGGATATTTGACAGAAAAAACCATATATGACAGAAAAACACACCATTTATAAATACAGCAAGGGGTGGATGCTCCATCAAATATGAAGGTGGGGAAACATCCTCTCGACTTTCTTCACTGGCTGTACTGCCCGAATACCCAACAGCTGGCAATGGCACCCAACGGTGTGAATCCAAGACAAGCTGAAAAAGTGATTTAAGAGTTCAAAGCAGAAAAGAGCTATGAAAGTATTACCAAACATAAGCGGTCAAGAGTCCACAACTAAGCACCATAAACAGATATCAAAATCCAGCAGAAATCATTTCCAAGTATCAGCAGAGTTCTAAAAATTTCAGAATTCAGCTACGTGTGTTACCTGAAAATTCTCAATAGCAGTAGCAACATTCTTCACAAATAAGTTGAGAACAGCCCTGGAAAGGGAGGAAATGTATTTAGTTGGCAAGTATCACTGACGTCAGCAGTTTCAATATCAAACTTTAACCCGTAAACTGATCCTTACTCTTCAAATAGTGATGGAAGCAGACCCCGGTAATCCAGTCCGACCCAACCAAGCCCCATCGCCCAGTGCTGTCACAGAGCAAAACATCTAGCATTAACTTCAGGATCAAAGGATACAAAGATCATATAATGAAAGCAGAAAGTAACTATGCGAATCTCATAGTTGAAGAGTCAACAGATGCAGCAAGTTGTGCATTTCCAAATACAAGAGAGATCAGATGCAGCTAATAGGCTTTTGAAGATCATCAGTGCCTCAATGACTGTTGCTTCTGCAGCTATATATGTCATGTCTTAAAGTATTGCTTTTTGTCATAGTAAATTCCCTACTTGTAGCATGATGCATACCATACCTTCAGCTAATCTTTTCTATGTATTTTTGGATGAGAGTACAATTTTTCACAAGTGAAAAATCCAATTATCATGAAACTAAACAAAAAAAAACCATAATTCCTATACAGAAGTAAGATGCATAGAAAATGAGATCTACTGCACCGCCTTCACACTACCAAAAATGGGGAATTTGCCCTCTTGGCAAGGAAGCATGAAGCTATCTCATCCAATGAAAATCAAATATTTGAACTAGAAGTCTTATATTTTTTTCCTGCTATCAATGGGGGAGATGAAAAAGCAAGTTTGATCACACAAATTAAAACTAGATTGAATGATGTATTGATAGCTTTGCAACATAACGTCCTATTTTTTTTGTGTCACAAATCACCACTCCTATCGAGATTTGATAAAAGAAGAGCAAAAACTAGGCAGTACAGGTCCCCTGAGGGCATCAGACCTTTTGTTTTGTCCCCCTTGTCCAAAGGGACAGTTTAATTTAAGGGTCCCTGTAATAGTGGTAACTATATCCAAGAAAAATTGTTTTTTTGGTAAGAGAAAATATAAAGTGAAACTGCAGTATCTTTCAAGAGAAAGGTATTCTCACAGCATAATAGGAAAAAGTCAAAAAATTCAAGTCAACAAATTTGTCTAAACCCTTTGTATCTTCCCTATTGAGTGATCTGGAAAGTCCCCAACTGCCTAAAAGAAGCAAGGAAGGTAACTATTTGCAAAAGATCACACAGAACAGCACTGCAATGGAAAATGCTGCGATTCTAGTCAAGCCATATGCTCCATAAGATGGCCATTAGTACATACTCCAAAGCAACTTCTTTTCCTTCCCTCCACCAGCCCGCACGGGGATCGGTAACAGCTTTAGTATATTCAAAGGACTTACCCAAGCCTCATTTTAAAACAAAAAAATTCCTCCAATGACAAGCCAGATTACACTGAAGGAAAAAATGTGAACAGAACTCCCCCATCAGCTTGACAAAGCAAGAAAATGTTAGGTATACTACAATTGGTCTATTATACATAAACATTATCACTACCGCCAACCAAACAGGACATCTAGGTCTAATACACGTGGTCTGTACATTATACATCTGATCATTCAATAAACACACTCAAAAACGAGAAAATGGATATGTGATCGCTGGTGCAGCCAACAATTTCCGAGTAAATATATAATTAAGCTGAAATATTCTCATCAGTTTATGATAGAAATCTTTGGTTAGCAATAGTGAATACGCAGACACAAAGCTTAAATCACGCCATTGCACAAAAACAAGATCAAACACAGTTACTTACCATGCACTGATCAAGGATATTTGACAAAGATCCTCCTTCAGTTATTTTGGGAAGCATGAGCTTAAGAATTTTAAGGTGAGATGTGATTTGATGCATAACCCAGCTAAAGAGAAGCCCCCCATCATAGTTTTCTTCACTTCCAGATGTGTCATCAGCAAATATGGCTCGGTATTGGTTGACGACATCAAATAAATGCATCCGGTGACAGTTAACCATCCCCCTCAAATATTCATACGGATTTCTTTGGTCTAAATCATCAAGGGTTCCAGTGATCCATGCCTCTCTACATCTCAAGAACTGTATCAACCCGACAACAAAGTCATTAATCACCATATTCATCAAAAAGCAGTAAAAAAATAATAATATCTGAAAAGAGGGCAAATTGACATCTGAACTGTACTAAATTAACTTTCTACCAAAGATGCTAGTAGTAAAAACAAACTTAACCTGCAAACGCATTTCATATTCGCTGAAGACACCAATTCGACGTAAATATCCAATGATACGAAGACATTCTGGCAACTGCAGCACAAAACATGTCAAATCCTAGCAGTTTCAAGATTACTGGAAAGGAGTACGAAAGCACTGTAAATCATACCGGCAGCATACTTAATCTGTACATAAAAACTGTAATGGCACGTTATTAGTACCTGAATATTTGATCTGAGCTTTTGAAGAAGTTGTGAAAGCAGAGATTGAGTTGTCTGCTTTACTTCTGCAGCCAAAGCCTGAATGACAGGGATCCTTCAAAAAGAATAAAGAAAATAAGAATATGATGTGTGGTGTTAGTATGATTCCCTAAACAACTAAACTGTGGTAATGTGAAGAGATATGGGTACAGAAAGAAAATAAAAAGAGCAATTCTTACTTTGGGTGCATGGTGCATAGCTTACTAACAAAAGCTTCCAAGTCGAGTGCCTCATCATAATTTCCGTTCCTCACACATCTGGACATAAAAAGGCAATGAACAGTTATTAGCAATTATTTCAGTACCTAACCTATGAACAGTAATCAAAAGAAGAAATAAGCATCAAGAACTTTTATTGATGACTTAAATCAACGTTCATAGTAACATAATCTAGAGTATGTGATAAACACAGAACACATGAAATATGATACAAATTGGTCAAAATAGCAGCAGTTAAAACAAATGACATAATTAGCGGGCACGAGATTTTCTTTAAGAAAAAGCATTTACACTATCTTTTAAAGAAACTTATGAAAAATTTTCAAATGGATATTCCTAAAACACCCAACCTGTTACTACTGGCCAGAAAATTTGGTTTCTGGTTCATTTGTCACATATCTTACAACAACTTAGTCTGGTTAGAAGCAACTATGAAACCTACGAATAAAATATGACTCCTATTCAATGATACATCCAAATAAAAATAAAAACTAAAATTCAAAAAAATTTCTTCTCTTAGACTCTTGTTCCTGTAAAAAGATGGAAAAATAAAACCACAAATAAATATAGTTAAGAGGTGCTACAATTAGAAACCATGACAATTTCAACCAAGTTAATTCCTATGGGACCATCAACCACTTTATGTTGTCGCCTTCGTTTTACATATCTAGTCAATAACTGTGAAAGCAATAGGCACTTTGGGGCAATCAAGGATCAAACAACAGTTACCACTTCATAGCAACATACGTGTCCATAAGCTGAGGAATTTCCAGCAAGTCAAGCAAAGTACTATGATTTGTTAGCAATGTTTGGTTCATTTGCCTTTTCTCCAGAATTTGTTCAGCTGACTCAATGAACTCAGTGCAACCAGATGTAAGCTTAGGGACTTCAGCAATCTGCAACAAATATTAATTCCACATGTTCAATTCCAAAACTCAATAAGCCAATTACATACACCAAAGTTGTCCCATATCATAGATGAAAATTCTGAGTACTAAAGTTTGCATTCAGCTAATTAGATCATATGCAATAATAACTACCCTGACATCTTCCATACTAGGATTATGAAAATTTAAAGAGTAAAACAGAACATTATGATGAAAATATCAGACCGAAGCCTTGAGGGAAGATATAATTTAAGTTTAAGTTGTTTATTTTTGTACTTCCTATTTTAGAAACTTCCCATATATAGTAAGTGCGTTTTGTATTAAAATGGCATGCTTGCCAAAACACTCGTTAGCCTAGAATAGAAGTTCCTAAGGTGTTTGTTAAATAGACTAAGTTAATACTTTAACTTTATATCAATGGAGCAATATCAATGGAGCAAAGAGGAGCAAGGTCAAAGGTCGGGTCAAAGAGGACATTCCTATGGCAAGTCTAAGAAGATGAATTAAAAGAAGAAGCCTAGGAGGACTCTACAAGTAGGATAGTTGAAGAGGAAATCAGATTTGAAGAGGAATCAACTTCTTCAAAGATAGAATTCTAGCTCAACTTGAATTCCTTATCTTTATCTTATCTTATCTTATCGTGTAAATCTTTTATCTTCAGGAATTTAAGTAGAAGTACAATCATTAGGAAGCTATGGTCCTAGTACTATAAATAAGGGGCTGATTTAAGCTTATAGAATCAAATTTTGCTTAAGAAAATTTGTGCTTTGTGTTTTACACAAGTGTTCTTTGAGTTTTTCATAGTTTTCTAGATTGAGACTAGGAAAAGCTTGCTCCTTTACTATCTTAAAGACTTTGGCTATTCAAGTGGTGATCTTAGGAGGCTTTGATAATCTAAGTAGTGGATTCTTCTTAGAGAACTAAGGCTAGCAAAAACCCATTGAAACCCATCCACAAAAAATACACAAACAAACACAGCAAGTTCATGCATTGATCAAAAAGTCAGATTTCCCGATTTTTGCACATTGCGATTTTCTTACCTTTAAAGCTTGAAACTTTGAAACGTGTAAATCTCGGCTTTACATCATTTGGTATCAGAGCTTAGAAGGTTTTTGGAAGAATAAAACCGTGTTCTTAGATCTAAAGAACTTAGAGCACTAAACCACGGATTGGAATAGAATTTTTCCGTAACTTTGAAAGGTAATATCTCCTTCGTTCCTAATCCAAATTGAACGATTATTTTTGCGTTGGACTCTTATCTTTCTAAAGTTTATTGTCCTAAAATTTTGTGAAATTCCATTGAGAAACGCACTCTGTAGAGAACAAAATAATTGGAATATCCTAATTAGTAATTAGATAATTTGAGAGTTTTTGCCTTTTTCCAGAGTTCTACTTAGTATTTTTCAGAGTTTCTTTTAGCGTTGGAATCCTTATAAAGAGAGGGATTTGGGTATAAAATATCATCGAATTCTTATTTTTAACGAATTCCAACAAGAAGACATTGGGACGCTTTTTCTGATCACTACATGAAAAGATGACTTTGAATGCTCAAACTTTGCAAGAGGAAAAATTACAAAGGAAAGCTATTTTCTGCACAAGATGCATCATCCAAGGAAAAGTATGTACTTTAAAAGTGGATGGAGGGAGTTTTGCTAATTTGGCTTCACAAGTGCTAATAGATAAGCTTAAATTATCTGTTGAAGCTCATCCATCTCCATATGTGATTCAATGGTTGAATCAAGGGGAAGGAATCAATATCACGCAAAAAATATTGCTAAACTTTAGCATTGGAAAGTATATTAATGCTATTTGATGTGATGTGTACATAAATACATTGCTCTTGTAAAACACAAAGCACAAATTTTCTTAAGCAAAATCTGATTATATAAGCTTAAATCAGCCCCTTATTTATTGTACTAGGACTATAGCTTTTTAAGGATTCTACTTCTACTTAATTCTTAAACATAAAAGATTTACAAGATAAGATAAAGATAAAGATAAGGAATTCAAGTTGAGCGAGAATTCTATACTAGAAGAAGTTGATTCCTCTTCAAATATGATATCCTCTTCAACCATCTCCTTATAGAGTTTTCATGGACTTCTTCTTATACTTGTCATAGGAACGTCCTCTTTGACCTTGCTCCACCTTGTTCCATAAATATAAAGTTAAAGTCTTAACTTAGTATATTTAACATACACCTTAGGAACTTCTATTCTAGGCTAACTAGTGTTTTGGCAAGCAAGCCTTTTCATTACAAAAACTCGCTATATATGGAAAGTTTCTAAAATAGAAAAGTACGAAAACAAACAACTTAAACATAAATTATATCTTTTCCTCAAGGCTTCAGTCTGATATT
This sequence comes from Dysphania ambrosioides, assembly GCA_026401315.1. NCBI lineage: Eukaryota > Viridiplantae > Streptophyta > Magnoliopsida > Caryophyllales > Amaranthaceae > Dysphania > Dysphania ambrosioides. Next base: position 7,613,625 of record CM048667.1, read on the forward strand.
TCCATCACAGTATTAGAGTTTCGAGGAGATAGTAAGATCATACTGAAGAATAAAGCAAAGATCATCCATTCCAAGAATTATCTAGAAAGAAAGGAAACGAAGCACTCTTAAGATACCCCATGCCTTTGCTTTGTCAAGATCAAACAAAACAATGAGTGAAAACAACTCCCATGGTGAAGTTGTAGAACTAACTGACAAATTCTGCACATCATTACTTCAGATGCAAATACTTAGCAAATACACTTCACTGAAGCATGTGCACCAACAAGTTTTGAGAAATTACTGGAGCCATCCAGGCATGGCCCTATTAGACATTCATAAACTAGTTCAAAGACAAAGCATTCAGTATACTGCTTCCTTCTATCTGGGAAAAATGTTCACAACCGTATAAAAATAGCAATCAGCCAAGTTTTAATGATAGTAAATAGTTGTGCCTCCCCGTACAAACAAATTATAACAAAGTCAGAAAGACAGGTTGCACAAGTTTCACATGCCTCAGCTCATAGCCCTAGAGATAAAACTTAACGACACTGTGAACCCCTACTCCTTACCAAAAAATAAGTCCACATCTCAGAATTGCAGAAATAAGAAAATCCAAATCATAACCAAAGGTTGTAATTTCATAAGCTTTGTTTTTGTCTTTCCAACAAAAAAAAAAGTATCTTATAAAGTCCATGCCAACAGAGGATAGGAATTGTTTGGTTATTCACATAATTACAGAATTCATTAATTAACATTATCCCAAAAGAAGTATACCATAATTGCCGACAGGGAAGGATTTGCGCGAGCACAACATATATGATGAATGTTTCCCAATGCAGACATGTATTACACAGCCTAGTTCACTAAAAAGAAACATTCGATGCAGTCAGTGGAACCTGAGGCTTGAGACATCATTTACAGGAATGGCAGACATTAGTATTAGTGGAGAGACCAAAACAGTAGAGGCTTTACTTGATAAATCAACTGTGCGATACCCATTTACAAAATTGTCAAAATAACAATGCAAATCTTTTTTTTAAAATCATTCTTTTTCTCCTAAAGTAAATGCTTGCGACAGAATGTTTGCATGTATAGTGTCTACAGTCTCCTCTTCCTTCAAACATATCCAAGATATCAATTTGGTCAAATCAGTTCTGTAAAACCCCTTTGATATTGCAAGTACTTGTCTACTAATAAGTTTATCAAAGGCATACACATCCTAAGAGATTATTAGCCCAGTGTTCAAAGACCTCTTGTTTGCTTCTTTGTTATAACTTTTTTCATTGCAAGTTGTTCACTTAAATCAAAAGTTCAATCCAATGAATAGCTAAACTGCCCCTTCTTATGTCATCCTCGACCTCTTGCACATACGCAAATCCTCCACATTCAACATAGTCTCATACAAAATTTGCACCCTGGTTTTCCACTCAAAATAAGTAAACAACAAGAAAGCAACTGAGTCCATAAACATTGTTTAAATCAGGGATTTCTTTTTTCAGGTGGATAAGATCTATGTTGCTTGGAATCTTCATTTCTCTTCAAAAGCCAGATCCTTGACACTTAGACAAGCTTACGGACATCCACATCCACTTTGCACTTCATGGACCAAACACAGGGCAAGTCTTGCATTGCCACATTTTAAATGGGGTGATTATCTTTTACTATTTTTGGTATGGAGCAAAATCGGAGGGACTAACGAAACAATCACCGACATTGTCGAAAGCCAGTCTCGCGTGTAGGATCCAATTTACGAACAATGATGGAAAGGAAACTGACATTTGAAAATGATCGAAGAATTACCAGTGATTCAAGATGCTGATCAATAGACGAAACCTCGTCTCGAATCGAAACCAAAGCATCAGCAGCAGAGATAAAAGAGCGGTAATTGTCAACCGCAACCTCCTGCATCTGGCGCCGTATCCTCTCCGCGTCGACGCTGAGTAGCTCCGGTTCCTACACCACAACAATCAATCGATAAATCAAACAATCCGACCTAGAAATTTGTGAAATGAACGGATGGAGGAGAGAGAATGGAGTAGAATTATACCTTGTGAAGACGATCGAGGGTGAAGGAGAGGAGCTCGGAGACGTAAGGTTGCTGAGAGATGGAAGCAAGCGGGATCAGACCTGCGATGTCTTCGCCATTGTCAGAGTACGACGACTCCATCGAATTACTGTCTCCTCGATTTGCGCGAGTTTGGACTCAACAATGGCTAGAGGATGGGAGGAGTGTGTAAGAGAGGGAATGTGGAGAACAGGGCAGACTCCCAGATCCACGCACTTCAATTACACATTTACACAATGGCCTGTAGGGTCTCAATTCGGGTCGTCAGTTTTGGATTGACATACTACAGATCGATGCTTATCAATCGGGTTATATAGGGTCAATTTGGTCTAGAGTCAGATTAGGTTAATATCGAGTTGGGTCAAATTGATTATTTGCTAACTCCGTTCATCTCAGGTAGCATGTGGTTTGGGTCAAGGTTGATTCTAGTCAATCCGGGTCGGTTTCTAAACGGGTTATAATGTATTATTTAGAATTTGGGCAGATTTCGGATCAAGTCAACTATGGCAATGTGTAGACTCGATTCGGGTTGAAATTCGGGTTTGGCGCTATTAGGTTCGCATTGGGTAATTAATGACATGTTATTATAAATTTATGACATGGTATTTGACTATGTTGTTGTATTCGTCTCGGATCATATCGGATAATTTCGGGTCAACTCATGTGATAACTTGTTTTTATACTAAGGTTAATTCATAAATTGGACAGTGATAATGTCGATGAGTCATTGCAAAACAAAGTATATATGTAGTAATGATTATTAAATGTGTATTATTGTACGTGTCAACAAGTAAAGGATGTGTATCTTTAGTGTATAAATATATTGTTGGACTATATATATCAATTATCGTCAATAATGTTCATTTCGCACTTTTGGAAAGTGCTCCTACTGATTTCAAATATATTTTAGATGAGGATATTAGGGGTGTTACGTTTTCTAGATTTGTACCACCCTAATATTTGTCTTTCTTTGCTATTTTCCTAGTTGTTGGTTCATAGGTTTTAGTTTTGTTTTCTTTGTATTTCTCGGCTTTTGCTTCTCAAGGAAATTATAAAAAAAAAACTATATTAGTGCATATCATATAAATATATAATCAATTTGATGATTAAATTGTCCTATCAAATACGTAAAGTATCAAATTTCATAAATAGACATATAGATCAAATTAAACTAACTCAAAATTGGATAATCAACTAAGCATGATAGATTTATTCGAATCAAATCAATAGTAAACACTAAGTAATCTTGATATATTTATAATATACTTAAAAGTTATAATATATGATATTACATTTTTATAAATATATAAGTTAAGAACTCGTAATATGTTTAGTTTGAATGGGTAAGGAAAGTACATATAAATGAAGTTTAATCATATTAATATATATTTATTAAAATAAACTACATGGTTCAACACTAGTAGAAAAACACCTCAATTGCTTCGCCTCAATTGCGGCGGTTAAATACATTTCGAAGCACATAAATATAAGTCTTGTGGTTATTCAAACAACCGCAACACTTAGATCACAAGTGCTGCGGTTTTTTTGAATAACCGCAGCATTTATTCAGTCATATATTATATTTCCTGGGCATGAATAAATAATGCGGTTATTTGAAATAACCGCAACACTTGTGATTTATAAGTGCTGCGGTTATTTCAAATAACCGCAACACTTATAAATAACAAGTGCTGCGGTTATTTCAAATCACCGCAGCATTTATTCATGTCCAGGAAATAAAATATATGACTGAATAAATCATGCGATTGTTTAAAATAACCGTAGCACTTGTGATTATAAGTGCTGCGGTTATTTGAAATAACCGCAGCATTTATTCAGTCATTTATTTCTCTGTCTTCACTTTTTCAGGTCATTTCAAAAGACGAAAAGTTTCCTAGACACACTGAAGCGTACGAAAAAAAAAACCCTACATTAACTTCGTCTTCTCTAGTCCTCCATTCCTTCTCTAGTTTAACCCCATTATACCCATTTACAAACTTTCTCTCTCTCTTCGAAAAAGCTTCAGTTCGCATTTGGGATTCTTCCAAGCATTTGTCCTCTTCTTCGCGAGATTTGAGGTACGTCTTTTATCCCATTTCGTGTTTTGATAATGTAGTATATTTTTGGTATAATTTGGAAATGCATAATATACTTTGCTTAAGTATCTGGACATAACTCTAATAATTAGGTTAGGACTTTACAACAACTCAAAGTCGTATCTGGACGATGTTGATGAAGGATTGAATGAAGTTGATGTTGGGTTGAACTCAAAAATATAAGAGATAGCTTATTTCAGAACCTCTCCCCACCAACCCAGACCCTTACTAGAGATCTTTCAATGTTGTTTTTGGCATCTAAATGGTGGGATGCCTTATTTGCTTATAAAAAAATCAGGACATTTAAGAGCAAAATGGTCTATGTTCTAATTGTTAGAAGCTAAATTTAGGCATTCAATCTTAGTTTAAGAGTTGAACACTGACTTCTAGTATCAAACATATGGGAGAGCGCTCGTTACCAACTAGGAAATTGAAAATAAATCTTTTTTAGGAGCATGGGGTTGATAGTGGAAAGGAAGTTAGGCATGGGCAAATGCTTAAATGCAAGAGGATACCTCTGTAGTAGGATTGCAAATCTCAGAGATGCCTTCATAGCATGGAGCTAGACTAAACTACACCTAGCCTAGCTAGTTTAAGCTATGAGAGATGTGCATAAGGATGCCAAAAGGCTATGAAACTGAAAAATCAAGTTATAGTTTTTTCAAGAAAAATATGGAACAGAGAAATAAGGAAGGTCATGAGTGATCCTCTTCTGTTGTGATTATACCTAATGTCCCCTGATGGATCTAGCCCTGAACTTACTCTAAGAAGTAGGTTCAAAATTGGTTTCATCTAACCACTAGTTCACAAACCCCCAAACAATACTCTAAGAAGTAACAATCCCTTAAGAGCTCAACGAATAAACCCAACAAAGCTAGAGACACACAAAACTCCCTTCTTAAGTTCTCATGACCTAACCACCCTACATTCCTACACGTCTACACTAGCACCACACACCACGCAACTGCCCGCCCTGGTAATAGAGGGATCGGACTGTGATCCTCTCCTTATGTAAAGCTAATGGAAGAAACTGTTTAAGCCGTTGGGGGTTTTCTCGGTGTACAATTAATTTCCTTTTCTCTCCAAGATTTCTTTTAATATATATACTACCAACTCAAGTTTTTTGGTTTATTTCTTTGAAGTTCAAAATGGATCAAGATTGGATGTACGGTAACCGAACCTCAATGGAATACATATAAGGGGTTGAGGAGTTTGCTAGGGTTGCACTTAGACACCAAGTAGACAATCATTCGAAGATATTATTGTGTCCATGTTATGACTGTAACAACTCTAGGGGTTATCATGACATTAATGAAATTAAAGATCATCTAATTCGTCGAGGTTTCAGAGCGGATTATAGGACTTGGATTTGGCATGGTGAAATAGTAGAGTTCGGGTCAAGCGCTAGTAAGTTTCCTAGTAGGGAGAAGCCACCTCGCAATAAAGATGGGTTGAATGTTAATGAGGTATATGATGATGTTAAAGATCAGGATAGAGTGGAAGAGGATAGAATAGACGAGATGATTCATGATGTTGAGGACGATTTCACCGATCATCCTCATATCTTTGATGAAATCCTTAGAGTTGTAGAGAAGCCTCTGTATCCTTCTTGTACTTCACACACTAAATTGAATGTTGTCATGAAACTCTTCAACTTAAAGGCACGCCACAATTGGACTGACAAGAGTTTCACACACTTTTTAGAAGTTATATCGGGTATGCTTCCTAAGGGCAATGAACTGCCACTTTTTACCTACAAAGCCAAGAAACTCATGTGTCCTATGGGAATGGATTATGTGAAGATCCATGCATGTCGAAATGATTGTGTTCTATATCGAAATGAGTATGAGGATCTAGATAAATGCCCAATATGTGGAGTTTCCCGTGACAAAAAGAAGCACAATGAGCTCGATTTGAGAAAGAAGAGGATACCGGCCAAGGTTCTATGGTATCTTCCCATTATACCGAGGTTTAAGAGACTGTACTCAAATGAGAATAATGTGAAATTGTTGCGGTGGCATGCTAAAGGGAGGAAGAAAGATGGGTTGTTACGGCATCCTGCTGATTCTTCTTAATGGAGAAACATCGATAGGATGTTCACGAGTTTTTTTTTTTTGGGGGGGGGGGGGGGGGGGGGGGGGGGAATCGGAATCTTAGGCTAGGTATTTGCACTAATGGAATGAATCCGTTCAGGACCTTAAGCACCCAGTACAACACTTGGCTTCTCACTATTTACAATTTGGCACCTTGGTTACACATGAAGCGCAAGTACATCATGTTATCGCTTCTTATATCTGGACCTAAACAACCTGGTAATGACATAGATGTCTATTGATGTGCTCATTTTAGAGCACGTTTATTACCTCATTTTAGTGTCAAGTCTCGCAGTTTTGTATTGGTTTTATGCATATTATGCTTGATTTTACCTTGATCTTGTTTTCAAGTTGTCTTAAGTTTATTTCAGGTACTTTTGACGATTTCAAGGTGAAATACGATGCATTAGAGCCTTTGACACATGTATCATAGCTTGGGCAATTTTTTGAAGTCACTCATGAAGATTCCATGGAGTACAGAATAGGAAAGAAGTGAAAAGAGGAATGTAGGGTCTCAGATTCGGTCGAATTTGAGACACATTCGACCGAATGGATTCAGATTCGACCGAATCTGAGACATATTTGGTCAAATGAGTGACAGTCCAAAAGAGAATTTGACCCTTGCCACTGGGAATGCCGAATGGAACTCATTCGAGCGAATGAGCTTCCATTCGGCCGAATCATACTCCACATTCGGGCGAATGATGGACAGGGATCGAGTCCTCGAAGCCTCTGGATTGGGCGAATGGAAGACCATTCGGGCGAATTGGATTGTATTCGGTCGAATGAGACTTACATTCGGGCGAATGAAAGTGTTTTCCTCTAGATCAACTACTTCTTTTTAGGGCCGGCTCCTATGCATTTTAGGGTTTTCGTAGGCTTTTCTTGTTTTGTTATAAATACCCCCTTCCTCTGATGAGACGGGGGGGGGGGGGGGGGGGGGGGGGGGGGGCTAGGTTTTATACTTTTATGCACTTTTAGATTTCTTTAGCCTCCAAATTCTTTTAGCTTTAGCTTTCGGTTTTCAGTTTCCTCAGCGCTTTGTAGTTCGAATTCTTTTCGTGGATATCAAATTGAAGCTTTTGTGAGTTTAATCTCTTCTTTTGCTCTTAATTAATTGCTTTACTTCATTGCATGTCTAATTCTATATTTGTCGGTTATTAGCATAATTTCTGATTTTGTTTTCATTCTCGTGATTTCATTCCATGTTTGTTTCTTTGGCATCGTTGAATATCTTTATGTTTTTAAGCATGAATATGTGTGAGTAATTCCTTTAGGGGTTTTGATTGGTGAAACCCTAGGAAAACTATGATCTTTATTGCTTAGGGTTGTAGAAACGATGATAATAAATAGTTTTGGAGTCCGATGCGAATCTTGTCCTGCCACTCCTTTGGACACATAGGGCGATTATAGGTCGTTCGTTGTGATTTGTAGAATCACCAACTTCCTCTCGTATTCTTGGATGTCCATGCTAGTTATTATCATATTTTCTCTAATCTATCATGTTCGGTTTTTAAAGCTTCATTCATAGGGTGAATCCAATCTTGTCCCCGTTTTTCTCTACTTGCTTTATTTCGTGATTTATCGTCATCTATCTTCTGCTTATTAGTTTTAATTGAATTTCCAAATCCAAGTAGTCCAGTTGTGTTAAGAGTTAAAGTCTTGATATACCTTGTCTTCATGGTTCGACCCCCTACTCCACTATACTCGTATAGTTTATAGGTTAGAATAAATATTGTTTGCATAACCTGTCTTTTAGTTAACGACCTAAAACACCGGTTATCATCTATCTTGCTTCTCTTATCAATGACTTGAGATTGTTGTGGGAGGAAGGTGTCCAGATTTTCCATGCTTAGTCTAAATCAAATTTCACTATGCATGCCTTGATCTTCTGCACAATCAATGATTTCCTAGCTTATGGAAATCTTTCTGGTTATGCTATGAAGGGGAAGACTACATGCCCGGTATGTGAAGAAGATATAAAAGCTATTCGCCTACAGAATTATGGGAAGCATGTTTACATGGGTTTTCGTAAGTACCTTCCAGAAGATCATCCTTTTAAAAGAAAGAGGAAAGCTTTTAATGGTTCCATAGAGTTTTGCGAAGCTCGTCTCCCTCTACGTGTGAGTGAGGTATATAATCGGGTTAAGGGCATTGAAACCGTGTTTGAAAAGAGCTCTAAAAGTAGATCAGCTGGTTGTTATAAGAAGAGGTCTGTGTTCTGGAGTCTTCCTTATTGGCGCCATTTGGAGATACGATATTGTCTTAATGTCAGGCATATTGAGAAGAACATTTGTTGGGACTCTCTTGAATATGCCTGGTAAAACCAAGGATGGGGTTAAAGTTAGGAGAGACATGACTGCTATGGGACGAACTGAATTGGCTCCTCAAGAACATGGTAAACAATGGTATCTTCCTCCTTCTTGGTTCACACTTTCAAAGAAGGAGAAGATCAGCTTCTGCGAGTCTTTTCATGGACTTAAAGTTCCATCTGGGTTCTCTTCGAATTTTGCGAAACTTGTTTCAATGACTGATATGAAGTTAGTAGGTATGAAATCCCATGGTTGTCATGTTTTGATGCAATAATTCTTCCCGTTGCTATTCAAGGGATATTACCTCCATAAGTGAGGTACACAATTACAAGGCTGTGCATCTTCTTCAACGCTATTTCAAGCAAGGTAATCAATCCAGCGATATTAGATGACTTACAAGCTGATGTGATTGAGATCATGTGTCAATTTGAAATATATTTTCCACCTTCTTTCTTCGACATCATGCCTCACTTGGTCATCCATTTGGTTCGTGAGATTAAGCTATGTGGTCCAATTTGGGGGAGGTATATGTATCCATTAGAAAGAGAGATGGGTGTCTTAAAGAGTACAATCATGAATCTAGCCAAACTAGAGGCCAATATAGTATAGAGAACAGTTGCTGAAGAAGTTGTATCATGGATTGCACATTATCTTGCTTGATTGCATGAAATTGGGGTACCAATATCAAGACATGTAGGGAGGCTTGAGGGTCATGACACTATTGGTCGGAAATGAATTACTCTCAGTTATGATTTGAAATATAAGGGTGAATTGTTTATTTTGCAAAAACTGAGTGAAGTCCATTCGTATGTAGATGAACACATGAATACTCTGAGGAGTCAATATCCTTCTAAAAAGGATTTGTAGCTGGTAAAGGACCATGATGCTACATTTGTTGAATGGTTCAAAGGAAGGATCATGGATCAATTATCTGACGTACTTGACGATGGTTGTGATACATTAAGGTGGTTGGCATATGGTGCTAAAGTTCAAGTTATGTCATATGAGGGATACGACATCAACGGTTATTCTTTTTACTCAAAGCGCCAAGATGAGAAGTCGACTACGCAAAATAGTGGTGTAATGGTCGTTGGCATGTCTCCAGAATTTTCTAGTTCAAAAGATCGAACATTAATAGACAAACGGAGTTCATACTATGGGGTTATTGTTAATATTTTCAAACTTGACTATGTGAATTTTAGTATTCCTCTTTTCTATTGTAATTGGGTTGATAATAACCGCGGGATAAAGAAGGACGAACACGGGTATTTAACCCTAGTGATTCCCAATCGCCTGGGACATCATGCCGATCCATTCATATTAGCTTCATAGGCGAATCAAGTTTTTTACATGGTCGATCTTGCCGATCACAATTGGTCTGTTGTTATTGAAGGGAAGAGACGGATTCTTGGCATTAGGGATGTTGTTGATGAAGATGAATATGATGAACAGTTTGATGAAACCCCGCCATCCACATGGAATATTCCGAAATTAGTTGTTGACGATATTCTAAGGCGCAATGACCATGATGAAGGATTCTACGTAGCTAGGGAGTCTTAATAATAATGAACTACCAAATTATCCAACAAGAAGGTATTACAAAGAAAATAGATAGAGTAGGAGAATCTAAACAATTAACATGTTAATAAACAGCAAAATTTCCATTTATAGAAGTTTATTGCATATAGTTATATGATTCTTTTATGTTATTTTTTTAAATTGTATATATTGCATATAGATGTTTACTCCTTAATTCAATTAACTTGACTGACCTATTTATTTTATATTTGTAGATTCACAGACATGGAAGAACACAGAGGACCCCAGCCATCTTCTGCTGCCGACACTCAGCAGATGAAGAAGAAGTGAGTGGGGAGAGGTCCCTCAAAAGGGATCAAATCCATCCCTAGTGTCTAGAGAGTTCTAGAGTGGGACGCACTCGGACGCCCCTGTGGATCACACTACAAGGCATATAAATGTCATTTGGGGGAGATCAGTCGGTCAAAAGTATCGTTCTTGATACTGGTCTGGAGCTCCATACCGAAAGGGGTGAAGGATATGCTTTGGGAGGATGCGAAGGTAATTAAATGCAAATTTAATTATGTTATTTTTTGTTGATCTAATTGTGTTCTTTTGTGTTTCTATATAATACAGAAAGAGTTCCCGATCGAGGATGATCCTCGAAAGAAGCAGGCGGCTCTCGCCTCTTGCCACTTGAAATGGAGAGACTTCAAGGCTAAGATCGTGAGTGGTTGGATCTCCTGTACAAGGAATAAGGAGGGTTAGTCCAGGAAGTGACCTTGGGAGCTCTACAACTTCATTTTTGAGGAAGACCGGAATGCATTCGTGAAGATGCATTTTACAAAGAAGTTTAGGGTAAGAGTTTCGTTGAATATCGTTTGATAAAAATTACAATATATATTACTTCAATTTCACGGGTATTTTCCTATATGTAATAACGTGTATCCTATAAACAGCAAATAAGCGAGAAGGCGAAGAGGAGTGCGACCTTGTATCCTCATCATATGGGTCAACACTCATATGCTGAGATGAGTGAAATCTGGAGGCGAAAGGGCTTCATTCCTTCAGTGTCGTCGTCGTCTAGTTGTTCATCTGTTGTTTTGAGTCTGCTAGATAGGACGACGACTTATCTTCTTGGGAGATCCGTCCCTGACAACAAAGGACGTCTCATGGTGCCTAACAAGCAAACGGCTATTGTCCGAGACTCCATTGTAAGCTATGTTTATTTACGACATTATTATATTCATCTTATTATTTATATTTTGTGAATTATATTAACTTTTCTTTTGATATACACGCAGGAGGAATGGAGACGGAGAAAGGAATCAAGAGAGTTCGTCTCCTAGCCACGGGACAACATTCTGTCCCATGCCCTCGGCAAAAAAGACCACCCAGGTCGGGTGGTCAGTTACGGAATCGACGTTGGCCAAAAGACTATGTACGGGGCTGACAAGAAGAGCTCGGTCCTGATGAAGAGGGTAGAGGATGTCGAAGCTCAAATCGATAACACTGTGATAGAGGTTGAGCAGCAAGTTTGAGCTCAGACGATCAAGGAGATGGAGGAGAAGATGGATCTAATTCTCCAAGAGAAGTTCAGGCTATTCGTTGCGCAATTCGGTATCCTGCAACCACCTCCACAAGAACCTGAGCATAGCAACAGGCGTGACCCTCTAGTCTTCCCATCCAGTAGCGGCTCGGGGGTTAGAGATCCTTTTCAGGATCTGCAGGTTTGTTTACTCATGTTTTACAAACTACTAATCGCATATGAAATTCATCTAATTTAAATGAATGAGAAACTGACATCTTTGTCACTTTTGTTGCAGGAGCAAGTTTCCTGTCAGTTGTTGCACATGGTGAACGGCAATGAAGCAATCATTGTTGCTTTAGGAACCGTTCATCCATCTTTGACTCGAGACCACCATGCTGACATCCTTCCTGGTCATGTAAAGGTCAGCGTCAATGACTATGACTAGGTCCATAAGGATGTCCATGTCCCTGCCCCTTCTGCCTTCATCAAAAGGCTCGAGCAAGCCCACAGGACCTTCGCACATTGGTCGAAGCATCTAGTTCGGCTCTTGTCGTCTGAGATAAATGCATTCCGCCTCACTTTATGAAGTTTTATTCTACTAATGTATTGATATTAAGTTTTGAATTTGTTTGAATCAGCAAAGAGGTACAGGTCGAAAGGACGCAACTGAAGGTACTGCTAGTGGTCCTAGCGGTCCAGAGACAACTGAGTCCGTGAAGAAGGACGTTGCCCAGACCAATCTCACTGAGCTGGCCTTGAGTCATCTTGGTGAGAATTGTCGTCAAATAAGGGCCCAGTTGTCGAGGCTTCCGCCAGATAGCATTGTCTCCTTTCATTGTGGGAAGATAATATTCGGGTACCCCGAGGACCAGGATATCGTGATCGTAGGAGAGGACGTCACTCAACTTCTCACAAGAGACGAGCTGAACGTATCTGTGCTCCAAGTCTTCATGATGTAAGTTACCTGACTATTGAATATAATTCCTAGTATAATATGTTTTTTTAATTTGTTCATGTTGCTAAATGGGTGTTGTTTCTATTAATTATAGGGGCCTGTTATGAGTTGGTCCAAGAAGAAGGACTAGGATCCTTTGGTTTCATGTGCCCATCTAGGGTCTCGGCTACCATGATCGGCAATGACCAGGGTTTCGTCACTTCTTACATGGTATCTTTTATGCCCAATCACCATAAGAAGCGTTACATCTTTTGCCCGTACCATGAAAGGTATGAGCTTCTTACATAGTATCCGAGAGCTTGTATGTTCATATTTTAACCATTTACCAATCACTTTGTAGGCGTCATTGGATACTACTTGTTCTGTCCTTAGAGAAGAGGACATTATACGTTTTCGATCCTCTTCAACAAAAACGTAATTTAGCGATTAAGGAAGTATTAAATACGTAAGTATTTGGTAATTACAATTTTTATTTCACTGACAAGAGTAACAAATTAAAGTATAGTTATTGTCAACTACTTTTTTCCAAATCTAGTTTTTTTAAGAGCTTTAAAGTTCAGTTCGGCCTCCATAACGGATTGAAGTTAAACTGGATTCCGGCTCAAGTAACCCTATTTTCAATCATATGACTATTTCGTTGCCTTAGAATTGTATTAGATCTGTTTGATTTACATTTTACTTGGTTTCCAAATGCAGTGTCCTCAGTAGATTGGAAATACTGAGTGTGGCTACTTTCTTATGCGTTACTTATTTGAAATCCTCCACAACCATGCTACTTGTGAGGATCTTTCAACGGTACGTATTATTCATGAGCTCCGTAATTTATTTTTGAGATCTAGGATATAGATAACTCGAGACCATCGATAACGGATGGATGGTGTTGTGTATGGGAATTGTGTTGTGAACACACAATTGATTTGTGAATTGTATTGTGAATTGTGTTGAGAATACACAATTGTGTTGTGAACACACAACTGTGTTGTGAATTTTTGATGGATTGTGTTGGATTATAATCATTGTGGAAACAGGTACTATTAAAAAATGGAAAAAGGTATAATTACAGAGGAAACTCTGCCGAAATTTACGCTTGGAATTATGTATCCTGTTTTGTAGATATACTAAACCTATCTTTTTTACCCTTTCAGGCGATTCAAAGAACAACGCTATACTCACCTCAAGAGCTGATGGAGATTAAGGAACTATGGGCGGAATACTTCATTGGGGCTGGACAATATGTATAGGTAGAGCTAGCTTCTTCTTCGATTTTGTTATCATTAGATTAAAACATTAGATTAAAAGGTAGTAGGAATTCATTGTATTATCATTAGATTAAAACATTCTTTTTGTATATAACAATTCATTGGGTTAAGTTAGTTGTAGATAATAATGTAAACTCATTGGCATATAACAATTCAAATAACATTCTTTTTGTAGATTATACATTGGCATAAACTCATAATAAACTCATTTCCATACATATATTGCACCAATTGACATTCCCTACTTTTTAGAAATGGTGGGAAAGTAGGAAAAAAAAGAACACATAAATGTTGCGGTTATTATAATAAACCGCATCACATATACCTTATTTGCTGCGGTTAAATAAAATAACCGCAGCACCTATTGATCAGAATAAAACTAATTTTTTTAGTTTAAAGGAGTTAATGTTGCGGTTATTTAAGAAAACCGAAGCAAATAAAATGAATAAATGTAGCGGTTTATTATAATTATCGCAACAAATAACATTTTTAAATTAAATTTTTTTTTTAATTTTTAAGAATAAATGATGCGGTTATTAAGTAAAAACCGCAGCAAATATGTTAATTAATGATGCGATTAGTTTAAATAACTGCAGCAAATAATGTTTTAATTGCTGCGTCCAAAAAACCGCAGCATTTGTGGTTTTTTCATGTGCTTCAGCTATATGTGCTGCGTCATAATAACGGCAGCAAATAAGGTTAAATAACCGCAGCATATAGACATTTTTCTACTAGTGCAAATCAAGTTTATAAATAACCATAAAGGGAGAATTAAATATGACCTTAATGATTACTAGACCTTAAATAATATTAAAAATTACTATGATGCAAATGAATTCTATAGTTTATGAAAGATTTAAGTTATTAACTGATGGGAAATTGAGAAATATCGATAGAGTTATAAATGCATAATCATTTATTAATACTCCATGTATACTTATTACATAAGATGTGAAGTTTACAAAATTACTACGGTGACAACAATTTTTGTGTTATGTAACTAATTTAAGTTGCTATGATGAAAAAAATTTACTATAATGACAATTAATTTTGTGTTACGTGACAAAAAATTTGATGATATTTATTAGATAGTCGTACGACTTATAAGTCGTAACATAGTCACATAGTTAGTAAACCTTTTAAAATTTTGATTCCACAAATATACATATTAAATAATTAAAATTAATAAAAATATTTAGTTTTGAGGTTATGATTTATACATATATATATATATATATATATATATATATATATATATATATATATATATATATATATATAGACACACACACACACACACACACACACACATATATATTCAGGTCGTTAACCTGTCGGCAGAAATCGAGTCACAATTTCTTATAAGTTAGAGCATATATGACTAATTTTCACCTCTAATATTAACTAACGTACTAAACAATTCCTTTTCCATAGATAGAAAAGTAAATGAACTCTTAGGATATTTGCTCCCTAACAAATATCAAGGAGTTCTTTAAACCAATGACTTCCTTAAACATACAATTTTGCCTACTTTCATGTATTCATGTAAAGTAAGGACATTAAGTAAATTTCATTAACTACTTTCATGACAATGTTCACAACATTAAATTAGGGTTCTAAAATCAATTAAGGACCAATTGTCATTATGATCCTAATTAATTTATGAAGATTGTAATATATTCTATTTAGTATGATTGATTATAAATATTACAATTATGGTCATTGCATCACTACTTGCATTTGAGATTTTTGTTGATTTGTTAGAGTATTTTCACCGATAACTTGTTGTCCTTTTTATAGATAAAATTCTACTAATATTTCTACTAAAATATTATATTTATAATATGACTAACTAACTTACAAATGCAAAATAAATTAGGTACCTAGAAGACACAGTGAGGATGATTCTAGCTTGAGGCATCTACGGTCCTATGGAATTTCTGCTTAGGTATGGAGGGAGAGGGATAGTTCACGTTTGCAACAGTTACATCATAATCAAGATGATGAGGAATCGGATGACGATTTGGAGAATTACATGATAAATGAGGAGGATATCCCTAATTATGATTTGGGTTGATTAAGTGCTAGGCTACTAGAAGATTTAGAGGAAGAGCTTGTACTGTCCAAAGATAAGGGTGATAGATTTGTAGGGGCACCGGTAACGTTATCTTCTTCCACTATTTTTGCTAGAGTTGTAAGAAAACCAAGATCTATGATTCATGGGTTATGAAGGGTAAAGTTGTTGACAGCCCGATTGAAGGGAGCATGATTTCTAACTTTATGAGTCACGTTATAGCATGCATTTGGGCAATTCAAGAGCGAGCAAATTGTTTCATTGATGTGCCAAAGCTAAGAAAGAACGTGCTCCCTTATATCGATATTTGATCGTATTAAGAAGGTTGGAACTACCAAACAACAACGCCTAATCAGTTTTGAACTATGTTTCTTGCTTGAACTCATATATTCTCGCATAGACACGCCATTGATAACTGCTTTTCTGGAGCGTTGGAAACTAAACATGAATTCCTTCCACCTCCCATTTGTTGAGATGACAATCTTGTTGCATGATCTTGAGGCCATTCTTAGTGTTCATGTTGAGGGTAAGGTATGATTTTTGAAATGCATTCCCTACTATTCTAAGAGGACTACTATGTGTTGATCCTGACATACTTAAAGATGGAGATCAAGAAAGCATATATCATTATTGAGGTGCCAGACTTATATGTGTATATAATATATATATTGTTTGAGATAAGGTTTAGGATACACAGTTTTACACTTGGTTTTTTCTAGTGATGGGGTGTACTTTATTCATAGACAATAGCGGTGATAAGGTGATGAAATAGTGCCTTCTAGAAGCTTTAGAGTCGGATACTATTTCAACATACTCTTGGGGATCACTTATTCTAGCAAAATTGTATCGGCTATTGGGGGATAGTTAGTTGGGTAGATTGTCGAGAAGTAGCTGGTTTCATTACATAATTGTGTGGATTTATGAGTATTACCCTACATTTCGTCCCCATAGATACCCTAAGATTGCTTCTATGCCTATTCCTCGTGCTAAGTTATGAGAAGTCCGGTTCGAGACGAAGACCATTGGCTGACTATAGAGATTTGACGCACATTTGACTTGATAAATATCAATTAGGTATAATATTATTACTATTAATATTTTGAAATGCTTTATTCAGTTCACTTAAATATTTAATTTACTATATTTTCCCCTAGATTGGTTGTCGTACGCTCCAAATCCAATTGCTAATTGTCGAAGGACTTCCTATGACTTATTCAATATGCCTTGAAAATGAAGAACGTTAGGATGGATATGTCTAGTTTTTCCTTCCCCCTCCAATGAGGCCAGTGAAGGATTTTCAACCTCCCAAAAGGAAGGAATATAAGTGGAGTGGCCTAAGACTGGTGAGTTTGTTTTGGAACCAATTTCCTGCGACAAGAATCTTACTTTGAGTTCCTTGATTAGGAAAAGTATCGGCAACAATGGGGCACTTGACCTCAAGTGCTGTGTTGATTGCTAATTGTCGGATGGATATATAGGAGATGGGTGGTTTCCATAGACAGATGTAAATGTGGTATGTTTAGAAATTTTTGTTACAGAGTTTTTATTAATACATATATTTCTAACTATGCTTTATCTTGTGATGCTTGTGTAGTAAATGAACTTGTTAGTATAAGCTTCTGAATGTGTCTTAGTAGATAAGGACACTTTTACTATTAAGAGGTCTATTTTTTCAACGAGATAAATGGAGGAGATCATAGACAAGTGAAATAACATCATTTAATATTTGGTTATGTAGATTTATGAGGATTAACTTGAAGTGGTGTTGACCTCTGTACCTAGCATGTTGTTCATAATTTGATTGTGTGTTTAAATTATTACTACTAACACGCAAGTGTGGATTGTAAATATCAAATATCGATAACTTGGACATTAAATTACAGAGGAAACTCTGCCGAAATTTAATTGAAATGTGTTATAACTATTGCTTAGTCGAGCATGTATGGATCATGTCATAATGGATAAAAATCACTGTACATAATTTGCTAACGCATTCCAATTAGCTATTCTATGATTATTCAAATGCTCCCAACCCTCCACAATTTCATTGCTCCTTTTTTCCAAAATAGATTTATTGGTGGTATTGGAAAACCAAGTGACATATCTAACCAAATGAAATGCTAGTAAGTCTCTAAATAAGCAATTGCAAATTTTGCTACTGGTGCAGTCAAGGTCGATGGAGAATGTCAAGTTAGAACTATAGTAGACGGATAAAATGATCAATTGTGCACTCCCACTCCAAAGAACATGACTGCACACTTGTAAATATTAGCAATGATGAATAAGTCTTCTTTAGCCTCCATAATTTCATTGCTCATTTTTTCCAAAACAGATTTATTGGTGGTATTGGAAAACCAAGTGACATATCTAACCAAATGAAATGCTAATAAGTCTCTAAATAAGCAATTATAAATTTCGCTACTGGTGTAGTCAAGGTCGACGGAGAATGTTAAGTTAGAACTATAGTAGACAGATAACATGATCAATTGTGCACTCCCACTCCAAATAACATGACTGCACACTTGTTAATTTAGTAATGATGAATAAGTCTGATTTAGCCTCCATCTAATGTTTTTCCATATAACATTGTCCTTCCTAATTAATACATTGAAAAGCCCCTTCCACATTGTTGAAATATACAAATTTATATTTTGTTAAAATTCGATGCCACTTTATTGTACATGAGTCTACGTGGAAAAATGAAGTTTTCTTGTCCATTATGAAAAGCATAAGCAACACATCAAAATTCACAATTACCATCAGCTCTAACATCACTCCATCCTTGAATATAGTTCATGATAATACTAGAAAACTCTGTCTTTGAAGGGAAATTTCTCCATGTTTATTCGTCCTCCAAAATTTGGAAAAGCCCATAGTTAAAGTAGATAGCATAATAAAATGACTTCATATAAAAAGGTCGATTCGTAAGATCAATGGATGGCATGTTCAAGGATGATGATGTCTTATTTGGCTTGAACATTGTCTGGATCTGGATCTAGATCTAGATGTAGTGTCATGTCCATAAATGTACTCCCAAACAAACTATTTATGCTATAAAGGTCGACCTCTAGTTCTAGCGAGAACATCGCTCTAACATGTCGTGTAGGTAGTATGAGGCATTATGTGCAAGTCAAGGATCACCAGATGTAACTCTTTAAGAAAGTTCCCAAAATTGTTCCAACTCTTGCTCAAATCGGTCGACATAATCTTGGGTCTAACTACAATTCTCCAATAGCGAGGATTTTCAAGAAGGATAAATCTGATCCATATATGATGAAGATTTCTCCCAATTAGTACGAGACAGAATGCATGCACAAGGAAGACTATGTGTAGCTAACAAAGCACACTCGCATCATACTGAACTTCACCACATAACTCCCTCATCTGTTATATCTCTTCCAAAACTGAGTTCAAGTAATAATGTGAAATGCGACCATGAAACTAATATATGAACTCGTGGTACGTAGACCCATGATGACCACTTGACTTCTCAATGTCTTTCTCTCTTTTTTACCATTGTGTCTAAAGATGTTTGTCAAAATGTTAAAAAATGCATCAAGAGAAGTGGTGAAAAAATTGAGTCAGTTCTTCAAGGCATTGTGCGAGCTCCCGACCCTATATGTGTTCCCTAAGAAAAAAAAGACTTTGTTAGTCTCATACATAACAAATCTATTAGCATAAACTCCACTATTTCAGGGCACCATGCATAAGAATCCATGAATCGTGTCACGTTAAGTACTTCGTCATTGTTCTGGCATGCACAATTTGCTCCATTTGCCATTTTCAAAGTCGTTGCTCGCCTCTTTTTTTTTATAGGTCTTACACCTTTTTCACATAGTTGTTGATATGCCACATACAAAGCAAATGGCGAGACTCAAGAAACAACTCCGCATTCAGGTGAAAAAGACCTCACTCACTATCAATGACAATGACATTGGGGCCGGGTGGATATCAAAGTTGATGAGATGCCTTAGCTTATTCAATACCTAATAATAACTATCTGCTTTCTCATCCTTCAAGATTGTATAACCGATGGTCCGAAAATCTGATTTTCTGACTCTTACTGACTATTCCTTACTCAGGGAGGCTTTTCAGCCTTCTTCTTCCAAAAAATGCTTTCGATATTTGAGTCGTGTCAATGTCCTTTCCTAAATTGGTGGGAAATAGCCTGAGAGGAGCCTACTTAGCCACAACCTCTCGCTCTTTTTCGTAGTTGGGAAGAGGGAAGGAGTACGAAGTTTGTATTTGTCTAAGTCCTCCCAACTATCTCAATTAGAGGATATTTATACTTGTTTGTTTTGTAAATTAAATCTATTAGAATCGCATATGGCCACATACATAACATCAAACTAGATTTAGGATGCACCATAAACACGTGTCACCTAAAATGTATTAGTGTTGATATCGTACCATCATTCATAGTTATGTTTCTTTTCTTAATTAAACAATTGTCGAATTGCGTTCATTCCTTCAATTCCAACTTCATCTTAAATCTCTCATTGTTATATTTTATAAATGAGACTGTGTACTATTATTAACTAACTAAAACTAATTTTTGCTGATTAATTATTTTTTTATGGTATGTACATAAAGTTCCAAACAAACAGCTTTTAAAAAATCACCATGGAATCAATGTGAGAATAAGAACAAAATATAAAGAATAATTTGTATTATTTCGTGTAAAACTACACAGATAACTGATTATTTTTTTGCCAATTTTCTAAACAAAACTGAGGAAAAAGAACAAAAGCATGATAACGTATTGCAGTATTGCCGAAGATTTGGTGGTTTTTGGCCTAAAGAACTACTAGGTTATAAGTCGGATAAATAAAAAGTTGAAGATCGAGTGGTAAAAATAAATGGGTATAGTAAGTGGCTGGCTCTGGTAGTTGCTTGAGAAGGTTGCAGATTTGGTTTTATTTTTCACTTGGGCAACCCACATGCTTCATGCGTGGTTCTATTTTGACAGTCAACTTTAGCTAATTTAACTTGATTCTTGAATTTATCTGCTTATCAGAATGATTAGCATATTCACATTCTGAGGTATAGTCATCATCTAATGAACTCGTTAATCCTTCTTTGTGCTAATGAGAAGGGTGCTTTAAAACGAAAAGAGTACGTCTTTAAATTAAGAAGGATGAAAACGTATCTTAATCATTTATCTCGTATTATTGACCCTTCCCCACATCGGATCAGATGAGGCAAGAGTTTTCAATTACATCGGATCAGATGAGGCATGAGTTTTCAATTTTTAGTTATAAGTCGTCAATTTGATTACCTCTTTAGCTTTCTGTATCGGATTAGAAGAAACGTCATGCGTGATTTTCTAAACTATGTACTGATAAACATGATTGCATATATAATATACATACCCTAGAAATGTTAAGAAATTAGGTGTTGGCCGGTCTCGTGGATTATAAGATTAGATTTGGATGTGCTCTTATCAATTAGGAATATGCTCATGTCATAATATACCTCCCTGATGGCCAGGGTTCCACGTCCTGCTACATCTTACAACAAAGACTTAATTATCAAACTGCCTTAGTTTTAGGTTCTTTCTCTGGCTGCTGTCATGCTGTGTCTAAGCAATGCAACTTTATTCTGGTCCACTCGTTTTCGAATGAGAAGCACTACGCATACCATTGTACAATAGTGTTATTCTGCACTAGCTAGCATGCGCATGCAGTGATGCATAATTTGCAGATCCCAATCTACATTATATATTCTTTTCCTATATATTGAACTGTGGAAGAGACGGTACGACACAGTTAGCTATGGGCTATGGGCTATGGGCTATGGGCTATGGCCATACAGCTTCAATATGGAATCCTAGCTAGGACCTGAGATGCAGTGATGCACCACTGCTTGGGCACCTCAAGTTGCAAATGTGCAGCTTCTATATTCAGCTGTTGGATTAGATCGATTTAAGTACCCCCAATATCTAACAAGTATTCTTTGAGAACAAATGCTTTAAGTTTAGGTAGCTTGAAAGTTGCTGTCCATGCTATAATGCTATTGTTATGTCAGCATGCAATTGGGACGGAATTGAATGTGCTGATCCTATGAATTCTTGGAATGTAATGTTAACTCATTACGGTGTCACTTGATTTCATGCGGTAAGATGCGTCACTACTATGCTTGATCAGTCGAGACGTCGAGTTCCATGTTGGTACGTGGACTCCATATACGACAAACATTCTCTTCATGCAATTTGCCATGTTTATTCCTTTGCTACCAGCAATTTTGAGTATGAATAATAATAATAATAATAATAATAATAATAATAATAATAATAATAATAATAATAATAATAATAATAATAATAATAATAATGAATCTGTTCTAGCTACTCATGATCTAATCTATCTTAGGTAAGTTATAGTTAATTTTAAATTTAACTCAAAACTTAAAATAACTTAGCATAACTTAGCTAAGTGCAATTAGTAAAATAACTCGATCGCTAGAAATCTCAATCAAATAATTAAGTAAAACTATAATTCCATGTGATTATGGGTCAAAAATATAAAATTTAGCAAAGTGTTTGGAATTAATCTTATTATTATACCAGTGAAGAGTAAAATATAAAAATATTATGATTAATTTAATTAAATATAAAATTATATTTTTTATATAAGATTAATACTCCCTATTTTATGTTTAAATTCGACTCAACTTATTATTACATGTAACCTTTAATGACCTTAAAAAACTTAATTTATATGAGTGGTATAATTTATTTTTCTTTATTTTCATGATATTTTTGGTAGAGTTCTATTATTACTTTAATTTCCTTTATTTCCTTTAATTTGCCAAATGTCTAAATGGAATAGCACTTTAATTTTGGATTTTGTGCCGTTTATATTTTCTTTGACTGTGAAAGATTTGATGATTTGTTGATTGGGGTTGTGGAAGATGACCTTTATTGGCATGAACTTTTCCAACCAAATTGGAAATATGACATTACAAATTACTACGTATGATTCGTGAAATAGAAGCAGACCAACTAGAGTAAGTGGGTGGCATGCATGGTTAGCTACTAAGAAAGTAAAAGATGATATGACGTTTGTTTGTTGATATTTGATTGTAGAATTTGACTCGATTAAAAAACATCATGGTCCAAATTATACGGAAATTCTAGTAACTCTGTTTAAATATTTCATCACTCTTAAATGTAAAAATGCAAACATTATGCTTTCCTACCATTGCTAAAATCGCCCTATATGACCCATGCATATATGTTACTTGTGTTTTACTCGAATTTCACAAAATCGCATGAGTCAATTGCATTTGCGGGTTAATTCATTTGTCTCTATTTGTTTGCTATATTTTCATTGTTAGAGTTAAAATTTAAAAATTTTGATTACAAATTCAAATTATTTATAATAAATAATTATTTATAATAAATAATATATCAAAGTAGGATCTCATTAGATATATTACAATGTAAATTTTTTCAAAATATTAAGATTTCATAAATTTTTGTCTTACATTAAATTTGGAGGAAAAAATATTTTAAATTGTATCGTGTAAATAGTAAAAGTCAAATGTAGCAAATAAATAGGGATTGAGGGAGTATGTCAATTTAATAACTTTTACCATTTTCCTTATTTTACAAACAATGGTAAAATTTAAGCCTGTAGCTTGCTATTTTGTTTGATTATGGAAAATGTCAATGCACAAAACTTATACAAAAAAAACCCCACCTCGCAAACCTTATCAATCCTTGACAATACGATTTAGTGATTATCATTGTGTATTTCACGATTTAGGCCATATAATATCCTTAAATATGTGTTTAGATGACTTCTTAAACATGTGGTAGAAAATTATAGAGAGCAACATAAAAGGAACATTTGAAATTCGCACAAAAAGATGATGAAAGTTTCAGAGCATCATTCCATACGAATAACATTCACTTTTGATTCTACTCGGGACGGATGTAGCAGTTGTCCTAATGGGTCAAATAACTCACCAGTCAGCCCCAAAAAAATTTGGATGTATTTTTTAGTATTATTATTTAGTTGTTTGGTCAAAAAAATTATTACATGTTTGATTATCGATTGTGACTCTTCAGGCAGAAAATCTTGGACCCGCCACTAATTCTACTGATAAAAGATAAATATGTACACATATATATGCTTTGATTAGTACTTCAAATTTGCTAGCATTTTCAAATATATAGCTGGTATTTTTGTTATTTCCTCACAACATCTTACATGCTCCCCAAGAAAATTGAAAACAAAAATTGATAATCGTATAGTCGTATTAATTACTCCATACTCTGATTGATTTGCATGAGCTAATTACCTCCCAGAAGTCAACAAAAGGCCAAAGAATATAGGTTGCACCAAAGGATAATTTGGCAATAAAAAGGCCACTCAATGTGTATTCATACGTTAATTGGCTAGTTTGAGTGCATGGCTCGATATCCTTCTTAAGCGATACCAAACTACTTACCATATTAAATCAACTCGACAATCGGATTCAAATATAGTCAAGGTAAAAGCTCCAATAAAGCGAGTGGTCAACCCATAAAAATACATTAGCAAGTTACTCTTGGGTATATGGGTTGTCCAACTCATATACCCAAGAGTGGTCAACCAAAAACAAAAAATACATCTTTACACCCATTTTTTGGGTATATATACGGGTTGTCCAACTCACAATATCACATAAATATCTCCAAGAAATATATCATCTCTTGAATTATTAGAAACATAGTAAACACCAAGATTCAAATTAAACCTGATGCAACACAGAATTTTGTTATTATATACGATCATCATGAAGCCATGTAGAGAATTCACAATTGCTCATTCAGGGAGTTACGTATATATTAGTAGAGAATAGTTATTTGTTGCGGTTTTCTAGTTCTAATTGCTGTGTTTTTAGTGCGAAGTACTTATTGGTGAAGCAATATAATAATATGTAAGTGTTACGGTTTTAGGTGAAGCAAGAAATGGTACAATTTCTATGATTTTTTTAAAAAAAAGTAGCAAATAAGTCTTTTTGTTTAAAAAAAAAATCATTTTAAATCCGTTAAAATGCTGACTATTTTGCCTGCTCTTAAAGGGGGGAGAAGGAGGAATGTGGAATTTTTACTAAGTAGAACCTTACTGACCATTTAAAGACATTGCAATTACTATGTAGTATGGAAAACTATACCAACAAAGATCAAATGACAGCATCTGTAGAACAAATATGCATTTGCTTCAACATCTTACTTGAACTAGCCATTAAAGCTCTTCATACACCTTGGAAAAAAAAATACACCTCAATTGAATCGATACAATGAATTTTATTACGGCAGATGAGAAATCAAGATAATAACAAATATCATCAAGATTCTTTAAAATAACTTAAATTAATTTAAAAATAAGAATAGATTCTATTAAAAAATTATGCAAGTAGGTTGAGCATTAAATAAGTAGTGGAATTTTTAAAATCCATGACATTGAACAATTAAAAAATCAATCAATGAGCTACTTATCACATGTATAGTGATCAAATTAAATTTTTTCACTCAATCACAATATAAAATTAAAATAGAAATATTTTAAATGAGAGCAACATTTTAAAATTTCTGAATTAGGAAAATGGGAAGAATAAAAAAGAACGAAGAGAGTATATATTAATATAGAATGTAAATCTGCACCTTTACATATCCGGCGTGCATCATCCCCTAAGGCAACTATTGCTTCTATCACGTTGATTATTATGTTGACAGGAGCTCTACATTGAATTTAATGGTTTAGACAAGGAATGGCAGCAACATGTAGAACCACTCATGTCTAAAAATATTATTCACAGCCTAAGTAGTAGAAATGCTAGAGTTTGGGATATAAAGGCATGACATAAAGTCCAATAGAATGAAGCAAACAACTCACGTGTAAACATTCTCAAGGTGAGCAATCTTTGCTCCAGTTTCTACATCAGTGGCAAGAATTGAGCAGTCCGGGGATCCTATCACAATTGCTGAAACCAACGCAGACATTCACTTTCCTGCAAGAACACTTAATTTTTTTAAAATGAAAGGGGAGATAGAGATTGATTACCACGTCCCTCGTTGATAAACCAGGATGCTCTGCAAGACTTTCATCCCACTCTTTTCAGACTGCATTTATTAAAGTTACAACATGTTTAAAAAGATTTTAAAATTAGGTTTAGTTGTTGTAAATTCGTTGAATAGGAGACTAATTGAGTTTCGTTTATTATTTAGGTTGGAAGTACTACATAGGAAATTTCTATGTTGCTAAAGTGGAGAAAACTAATTACCTATTCAAGGTACGTATATGATGGAAATACTTGTATATGTATAAAATCATGTATAAGAGATTGTTGCTCAATATCATTTTTATGTAGTATCATGCATAGGATTGGTATTGATTTGTGAACAATGTTGAATGCATATTTATTGTCATGTTTTAAAGGAGTTAATATATTTTTATGAATTTGATATGCAAGCATGAGGAAGGTTTGATTCATGTTTTTAAGAATGTTGCATGAATTATTTTCATAATAGTAATTCATGTCAAGTAATAGCAATTTTAAATTCATTTATGTCATAAGTTTTAAAATAAACTATAGGAAAGGAAAGTTATGTCTTTTATGTCTTGTTAGTTGAGCATTGTTAATAATCTTGTTCAATAAGGTAGTAAGTAACGAAGGAAAGTGTCATAAAAATTTTATGTGATAACTATTTATTAAGTAAAGATAAAATGGAAAATTGATTTAAAAAAAAACAGATTTTTACTTTGTAAAACACCCATATATTTTATAGTAATTATATAGTACAAATTTTAGATTAAAACAATAAGAATTAGGAATAAAAACATGGCCAAGCTAAGAGTGGCGTGTGACACTCACGCGCTGCCTTCACGTGAGGAGGACATGATGGTGGATCAAGGCTTCCAATACTTGGGAGGAATTCGGGTGAGTTTTTATGAAGAAAAAGATAGAATAATTAGGGCTTATTATGTATTCGTAGGAAAAATAAATAAATAAATTCAATTAGGGCTTATGAATCCAAATAAAATAAAGCTCTAGGTTACTTGATGACTAAGTGAAAAGGATTAGTTAAAATCAATTAACTTTTAAAATGAATTTCCTAAATTTTGGATGTTATGGACTAGAAATAGTATTTGCTTTCAAAATATATTCCCATAATTATCCAAATTATTTAGAAAATTTTTGAATTTTATACTATAAAATAAACAATTGTAATTTCAATAATTAAATTAAATACTCCTATTACATAAAATTCTATAATTTCAAATGTAATTCTATCTAAAAATTATTTAAGTTATTTTATTACATTAATGACCACTTAAATAATTTAAATATTTTAGAAAATACATATTTTACTAAATAAAAATGCTATAAATA
The DNA here is from genome assembly GCA_026401315.1 of Dysphania ambrosioides. Classification (NCBI taxonomy): domain Eukaryota; kingdom Viridiplantae; phylum Streptophyta; class Magnoliopsida; order Caryophyllales; family Amaranthaceae; genus Dysphania; species Dysphania ambrosioides. The sequence continues at coordinate 7,640,895 of CM048667.1, forward strand.
TTTTTTAAATACTCTGAAAATAAAGGATTTTATTTTTATAGAGTATGTTTGAATATGTAAATTCATGTGTTTTCAGTAGTGCTTAATGAGTATAAAACTAATAGATAATGGAGCATAATTAATTTGATTTTAAAAGTTTAATGAAGTATGATTAATTATGTATTTGTGCAAGTATGAATTGTTGGTTTTCGTGGTGTTAATGTTAAATGACTTAGTTCTAACTAAGTGTGCTTGTGTTGGGTACTTGTATTGTAGTGGAGACTTAACTTAATCTAATAAGATGAGTTAATGATTACGTGAATTGCTTGTCAAACCCAGAAGATGGGTTAAGTAGGTTAATAAGAGGAAACCTATAAAACTTAATAACAAAGTGACTCATAGGAATGAAAATGTACTATATAAGATGTATAAACTTATTATTTAAATTAAGAATGAGAAGGATTTTGTTAAGAAAGTGAATTCTCGATCTCTAAGTTAAGTAAATTTATTTTTTAAGTTAAGAATTGGAGGGGATGCAAAAGTTCTATGTTGAGTATGCTTATTCTTTAATAAAAAAAATAAGAAGAAACTATTAAAGAATTGAGTATGTGCAAACAATAATAAAGCAAAGGAATTTGCAAAAGGATATTTAGTCTAACCATTGGTAGCAGGAGTCATTATGAGAATCTTGACATTTATTTTTGGGTCAAACTTTCCTATGAATTAGATTTATGATGGTTGGGACAACACCTGATAAGATCGAATTGTCGAAGCCATGCAAACAAAACGAGGTGATGGCCTCAAATTTCATAGGTCAAATAATCGAATATGGAACTCCTAAAAGCTACCGAAGAAATCACTTACTATCCTTATGTGGACTCAACAACTGTGTTAGTGGATTGTTGTGACTTGTTTATTCCTGTCATTCTTTTATAAGTTGTATACGTAGCTTTTCCTAACATGTGCTATTTTTTTTCTTTGAACCTATCCTAATTAGGGCGAATTCTCCAGATAGGAGTTGAAGAGTTGAAAATCAAGGTTAATTTCATAGTTGTATTTTCTTGTTGCTAGGACCATTGCATGTGATGTATTATGTTGAACACACATTGTTTGTATAGTAAATAGGTTGTACCGTGTTTACTTTAAGATGGCAACTTAACGTCGTTTTTAATATAATTTTGAAGTTGACTTTCAAAGCTCAAGCTCAATATTGTATTTCCCCTCTAAAACTGCGATTTAGATTGTGGAGTTTAAGTTGCATTATTGAGGTAACAATTAGTTAATTTATTTTAATTTTCCTCCACTACATTAATCACATTGATTAGAGAGTTTATTACATTGGGCCAGTATACTCGTGTATCTTTTTTTAATGATGAAGGAGCCTTAAGGAAACCATACTTGCTCAAATATGCATAGGCCTATAAGCCTATTTACCCTAGATTCTAATTTGTAGTGTACTTGAGGTCCTCTCCGATTGAAGATTCTAATATTGCAAACCCTTATAAATTTATGATAAAAAAAAAATGATAACTTTTTTCTTGCTTAGCAGATGTTATCATATTATATGGCTACATGTTAGAGAAAGCCTTTATTTGGTTTAATATGTTTGGCTCCGAACGAAATGTTGTGATATCAAAATGACCTTACATTGTTACATTAATAGGATCATCATATTCATCATTATGAAAAACTCAAGCCCTTAAATTATTTAATTTGTTGTATGCATGAGGATGGCTATTTGCCTTTGGACCAAGGCTCGTTGAACACACAATGTCTCTTAATTTGTTAGGTCACTCGAAATGATCACCACATGTTCTTTAAGGCCAAAATGAGGGTACATAAAAAATATCATACATTGTGTGAATATTTTTACTTTAGAAAATGATATTATGTAACTATATTTTTCTAAGTATATGTGAATATAATTCTTTCTAACTGTTCAAATTATGTCATTTGTGATGAATTGCGGTCTTCAACAACAACTTCCACAAAAGTTTCTCATAAAAGATTGTATATAAATTATTGTATCCACGCAAAAAGTGACCTCTTAATATAGCAAAAGTTACATTTTAAAATTGACGTATATTGTATTGAGAGATAACTTTTGTTATATTGAAGGGTCACTTTTACTGGAGACCCAATAACTTTATTGTATCCCGTGTGTATAAAACTTTTTAATAGTCGGTCGTCCTATCTCTTGAATTTAATGCGATAGTTAATGCAAATCCTCATCCTCCCATAAGAAATCTCATCTGATTATTTCTTTTCTTCACTAATTTGCCGCATCTTGCAGATTTTGTATACTGTTTTTGACTATTAGTTGACACAAGGGGCCATATGACTAGTATCTAGCCCATTTATCAACCCCAAATCAAAGTTACGCCAACATGAGAGAAAGTGATGAGAAACTAGCTAGCAAACCTTCCCCATATCTCATCTACTTTCTACTCAAAAATAGGAAGCAGTACTTGGTGAAGGTGCCAACTTCTCCCCCACCCACCTCCCAAACCACTCTCCCGAAAAGTTTCAAATTAACATTAACGCATTGATAACCTTAGGGCTTATTTGATATTATTTTCTATTTTCAGTTTTTTGTTTTTTTTAATATCGAAAAATGAGAAACCCTAAAAGAAGTTTCATGTTTTTTCATGTCTTTTTTTAAAATCAACATGACTAGTATAGATATAATTGATTTTAAAGCTAGGGTTTTAACCAAAAACATATAATTAGAAATTTTAAAAACTAACAATAATATTGAACGATCCGTTATATTTTTTTAGTTATTTGACATGTTCTAAATTCACAACTTTTACTATTACAATGTAAATTTCAAAATGTAGAACTTTATGTGAGAACATCATTTTTTTTGGTGTCAAAAAATGTAAAATATGTGTAATTTTAACAATTAAAATTCTTTACTTCTTTAGACCCTATTTGTTGACCTTATCTTCACTTATCTTCGGAAATATAGATCATATAAGATCAAATAGTATAAGATTAGGAAAACACAAGTTACCCTAGAGTAATTTGTAAAATCATAAAAGATCAACGAAGTTCAAATTAGATCAGCTTAGGAAAAATAAGTTAAAAATAGCTAAATGGAATATATTCTAATTTATTTAAAACTATAAAAGTTGATATCTTGAAACTATATGTAAGAATTACCCCTTATATATTTCTTAAAAACTATATTTTCAAAATTTAGTAGGAAAGGTTAAGGGTGCTTATGAGTCGAGTCGAGTTCGACCCAAACTTGATAACTGAAATTTAAGTTCAAAAGTTCGTGAGCCAAGAAAATGAAACTCGAGTTCAACTCAAAAATTCGATTTTCCGAGTTCAACTCGAACTTGACTGAAGCTTGTTTAAATCTTGAACTCATTTACAACTGGTTTATAAACTTAATAAGCCTAAGTATCTATGTCCAAATTGGGCTAATAAGATGCCTAAGTTTTAGCTTCAATAATCTTGATTGATTTTAGGTGGGAATCACTATTAGATTTATATATACCAATTGCCTCAAACCATTTATCATTATCTTTCAATGTGGGATGACTTTAAGTTTATATATACAACTCTTTTCAACCATATTTCATTTTATTTCAATGTGAAACTTTAGTTTTTCTCCCTCCGTCCCTAAAAGAACGCCCCAATCCATTATTTGGAGTCAAAGATTGAAAAGTTAGACCACGAATTCTCATCATGTTATAAGAAATAATATATTCAAGTGAGATCTTGTTGGATGCATCTCAATGTAAATTTTAGAATATCAAGTTTTTTCATAATTTTTTCCCTAACAGAATTGAAGACAAAAAAGTTTAAAGTCGTGTATTAGAGACTATGAAAGTCAAATTGGGGCAATTTTTTAGAGACAGATGGAGTATATATCAAACCATCTTTATTATTTTTTTTAAAATCTTATATCATAAGTATACATTTATATAAATAATACTATAAATAAAAATTTGAACTTCTCACAAACTTTTTGAGTTGAGTTTTGATTTGCTCGGCTCGCTAACTTATCGACTTGACTTCGATCTCAATCCGAGTCTAATCTAATCAAACTTTGACCAAGTTAAACTCGAATATTTCGCTAATAACTCAATTCAATAAGCACTTTCACCTCCCCCTTACTTTTCCCGTCGAGAGTTTTGCTTTGCTCTTCCCAACAAATATGGGGGTCTTATTTTTATTTTTTTAAAATTTTTTTGGCGATTTATGGGGGCCTTATTAGGGAAGGCTACATGGACGACTTTACTTAACAACGTGGACATTACCTAATTGTCACATGAATTAAATGAGAGTGAATGAAGACTGTTTAAGTCATATTATTTTTTTATTTTTTTTTGGCGCTATGTTTCAGTCATATTATTAGTGTACACTGTACAAGATATGACAGAATATGTGGCGACACGTTTGCGTAAACGGCCTCGAAATCTTAAAATAGTATTCAAAGTAACTGTAACCCTTTCAAGTTTTCAACAAACATTAGCAAAATTAATTCAAGTCTTAGCTGCCAACTATTTTTCTCTCTCCTTCAATTATCCTTGTCAGCATTTCCAATCTACACATCATACATTTCATTATTTTAAAGACAAATTATCCTCTACGCTCGGTTCTATTTTACTCCACGTATTTCTTTCCTCCATCACACGAGTTTGGCATGAGTAATCATCCACTACTCTCCTCTCTAACAGATTTAACACTATATGGAACGCCTCAGAGTCAACATCATACATGAATGCATCAGTTTTAATCAGACGGTTCTCCGCCTAACACGTGGATGTTGATGAAATAAAGGAGGGAATTTACATAACAAATTAGTAAAGTACGTCATTAGACATAATTAATTGGTTCTATTAGTTAAGTACCCGTGCATAATGCGCTTATAAAGTATAATAGGATCGATGTACGCACAACCCGTTGTAATTAATTTCGTCACATATACTCACTTTGCCAATTATATTTTCTTGGGATGTTATATTTTTAAATTAAAACAGCTAGTTTATCTTATTTATTTATACTGATTGTAAATTTAACATGGTGAAGAAAAATAAACAAAAGAATAAAATAATTTATTGAAATTTTAGATATATATATTATTATTTTAAATATATATGTTATTATCACTGATACAAAAATGAAATTATGAAAATGACTCTATTATGTAAAGAAATAATAATTTTAAATATAAAAATAATAATTAAAAAATAATCTTTAAAAAGTAATTTTAATCGAACATAAATTAGGAAAGACTACTGTATAAAAGGATGGCAGCCTCCCCAATATTTGCATTAAAATCTTCCATTTTCATTCGGATTTCCCATTCTCTCTCCGCAAACTCAAAACCCGCAAAAAAAAAAAAAAACGCCGTTCACTTTCTATTTTTTCTCTTCCGTTTCCCGTTCGTCTTCCGTTCTTGCTCCGTTATACAATGGCGTTCAAGAAAACGCTAGTCCAGCGACTATTCAATCTCTCACGATTCTCAACGCCTTCTTTATCACGCAAGCCGCCCTCTGAACCACCGGAGTTGTCCAGGATGAAGCGGAATATTCAGCGCCGTCCACTCTACCAGTCGGCGACGCCATCCTCGTCGGCGGGTCTCCGGCTGTTCCCTCCAACGGGGGAGAACATTGCTAAGAAACTGAAAAAGATGGACATTGAAAAAGATCGCATTCGGCTAAGCGGGGTGATGGAGGAGGTGGGGTTATCGGTGAGCGAGGTGAGGAAGGTGTTGAGAGCATGGCAAGTGGAGTTAATAAGATCAAAGCTGAGCGATGTGGAGAGAGATTGGATAAGGTATGAGGAATTCATGGAGTTGATAGAGAAAAGTTGTGGAGGGAACAGAGACCAAGCGTTTTCATTTGCGAAAACGCTGGATGATAGCGGTTCTGTCCTTGTTCTTGGAAACACTGTATGCCTACGACCTCAACAGGTAGGTCCTCTCTTCTAAGATTCCCACTTAAATTCTTGAATATGATATAAATTATACTAAGATATCTTCAATATGATATACTAAGATATTGTATAATGAAATGTTGATTATGAAAACTCATAGCTTTTGTGTGACCGTAACAAACATGCATGTGCTATGAATGGTTCAGATTGATATGTTATTGGTTGAATAAGTACGAAGTATTGTATCCATAGTCCACCTTTGACACCTATTTTAACGTTTGTGGGCCACATTCTAGTATTCTGATAATGTATTACCTGAAGGAGTATGGAAATTGGGAGGAGAAAAAGGAAAGGAAGAGAGAAGGGGAAGAAGAAAGGGTGTAGTTGGGATAAAAAAAAACCAATGACACTTATTATTTTATTTTTGAGATAAAAAACCAAATTAGAGAGAGTTGTAGTTGGGAGAATTATCTTTTTAGTATATTTCCCCAAAAAAATAAAAATCATTGTAATGAACCCACTCTAGAGGACAGGTTGGGCCAGCACGCTTTTGACACGGTACGACACGATCATAATTAGGCACGATATGACCATAATACGGTCTATAGGCATATGTCCACCTTTACCCACTATCCTTTTCCTAGAAATCATACCATAAAAAAACAAAATAAAACAAAACAAGAATCCTCCCTTCTTTGTAGTAAAAAAAGTTGGATTATAAACACACGTGCACAATAATTTCTAGTAAAAGTAATCCTCAATATGACAAAAGTTATCCCTTAAATATGATAAAGATTTACATATATTGTTTTTAAGAGGTAACTTTTATTATAGTGTGTGTATACATTATTTTTTGAATTTTTTTTACTCAAGACATGACGAGAAACGCTCTTAATTATATAATATAAATTTTTTTTTTTATTATTATCAACATTGGCTGAAGAATTTATTATGACAACCAAAAAAGCTTTTCACAATGGTTATGGGTCATTTTTTTTAACCTACAACAAATCCAAAATTTTCCTTTTGATCCGGTTTGACTTTATGTTTCGTGTTTTTGTAAAAGTAATTGAATCGAATAGAGTATATGACACAACAAATGATACTCCGTTTGATGTGGCTTTACTTGAAGTCGAAAAAATTGCTTTGGTTTTGGCCAAATTTCAAGTAGTTTTGAAAGATAATCTTTAGAAAAGGGTCTAATTGTAGTAGAAATTTCCCATGAAAATGGGTCCATGTCCTTCAGCATGATAAAAACTGTAGAAATTTCAGATAATAATTCTGGGAGAACTCTATGTAGTCTTTGAAACGGGCTTTAAAAGTTCTATATGTTAAGTGGGAGCCAAGTTTTACCCTAACATTCTTTGTTTCAAAATTCTTTGGTTACAGGTAGCCAAGGCCATTCAGAGCCTAGTCACACCTCCATCAGTTTCAGACCCTAACGATACTCGAAGGCAAGAGCTGGAGCTGATGGAGGAGCAGAAGGTGGAGATTGACAGGAAGGCTGAGGCACTAGTCCGCCGGGAATTGTGGGCTGGTCTGGGCTACATGATCGTCCAAACCGCGGCCTTCATGAGGCTCACATTCTGGGAACTTTCTTGGGATGTGATGGAGCCTATTTGCTTCTATGTTACTTCTGCCTACTTTATGCTCGGATATACCTTCTTCCTTAGGACAGCAAAAGAACCTTCATTTGAAGGGTTCTATGAAAGCCGCTTTAGGGCTAAGCAAAAGCAGCTTATGAAGACGCATTACTTCGACCTCGAGAAGTATAATGAGCTCAGGAGAGCTTTTTACCCACACAGTTCATCCTCCTACTGGGATCATAGTAGGATGATTAAGTTTGATCACCATAAAAATGATTGAAGAAAGCAGGGATTATAGATACTTTCATTTTTCATGTAAGTAGCTTTATGATATTTCTAATTTGTGGATAAGCAGTTTGTGTACTCTTTTTGGCCCCTAATCCACCAAGAACTGTAATACTTCGATGATGAAGAAAATGTTGAATGTAGGCAGCTGCGTCACAGTGTAAATTGTTAGAGGAAACTCATTTTTACCCCCCCTTTTTTAACCTTCTTTTGTTACTGTAGCCAATGTATTTCTCCAATTGAGATGAATAGATCAGCAAAAAAGAATTTACAGTGCTAAAATTATGTTTTGCCCGTTCTTCTGCCTGTGTTACTGTTATTCATTAGACTCTCAAGAGTGAGACCATGTCACACAGTAATCTTCCTATTGCCTTCTAGAATCTATTAATTGGATGGTTTGATAACCGGAGAGTATCCACTCTGCTTGTTCAGGTATACAAGTAACGACGTAATTCGTCGATTTCGAAAGTTCTTGTGAATAGTCGGCATGTCACAGAGAAGATCAGAAGGCAAGTCAATCAGCAACCAGTACATCTGTCTGTGATGCTATTATTCATAAGACGACCCCTAAGAGTGAAAGCATGTCACAAAGTGATCTTCCTATGTCATAGAGAAGAAGGCAAGTCAGCAGTACGTATGATGTAATCCGTCCACTTCATGATATAGATTACGAATATACTTGTGAATGAGAAGTAGGCAAATGTCATAGAGAAGAAGGCAAGTCAGCAGCAACCGAGAAGTAGTTGTAATGTGACATCTTTTGAATGGTTGCCGAAAACTTGGAGAACAATGTCACTTGCCACAAAATGGGAACTGAATTCTGTGGGGGAAAAATGCCATGAATGTGGAACTTTCTAGCTATATAAGAATGTAATAGAGGTTATATCATGTATTTCGCTGTGTTAAATGATTGCGACTTTGATTTTTATGATTACTTCATGCTACTCATGTGTCACTTCATATGCTTGTCAAGAGCTGCAAATGTCGCGTAGAATTGTTTGGAATTATCTTTCGAATTTGCATGAATGCGAGATTTGGGAAGAACTAGGGGAGGTACAATTGGTGCAATGATACGGAGTCTTCGACCGTGTTGCATGCATTGGGAGTTCAAATGATGCTGCATCATTAAGTCTGACTGAATGACTGATGCCACTTTGGGAGTACAGATGCACTGATGCATAGACGTTAGAAAATAGGCAAATTTAATTTCTACTCATATTACTAAGTAATATTATGAATGATAATGGGTCGGATTCTTATCGGACTCAATAAGACTCAATAAAATCCGACTTTGACCATCTAGTTTGCGAATTGTAGTCATGGAAAGTTTTATAGAATAAATTGTGACTGCAGAAATTATATGAAACTGCATTCAGATAATGCTTTTTGCTACAATTATTTTCTTTTCTTTTTCATGGCTATTTAAAAAGTTGATGGACAAGTAAAAGAAGTCCGTGGCGTGAAAATTTTGCTGGGTATTTCGTTTAAAGGGGACTATGGCGTGATTATTTAGAATTGAAGGACATGGACCGATGCTTACTTTTTCTTTTAAATTTTTTTAAAGCAATACTGAAAAATGTGAATGAGTAAAGAAAAGCTTGAAAACTGTTATTCATACGTGTGACTATATATGGCCAATACAAGATATGATCTTGCTGTTATGTAGGATATGATCAAATATGATAAAAGATAATGCAATCTCCTAGAATATGGGTAACTATATCTCCTATTATATAGCTTATCAATATTTATCATAACAATCAATAATTATCTCAACACCCCCCAAATTGGAGCATGTAAAGGATAAAAAATGCCCAACTTGAAAAGTAGAAAATCAAATTGCCTTTTCCAAGTGCCTTTGTAAAAATATTTGCCAACTAAGAATCCGTAGTCACATGAGGGGGTGTTATAGTACCATCTGTTATTGCATTTCTAACAAAAGGACAGTCAATCTCAATATATTTTGTACGTTCATGAAAAACTGGATTCTTTGCATAATGAAGAGCTGATTAGCTGTCACAAAATAGGGGAATAGCCTTGGGATGTTCAACTCCAAGACTTTAACCACTTCAACTCACAAGTAATTGCTGCCATGGACCGATATTCTGCTTTTGCCGAAGAACGGGAAACAATATGTTGCTTCTTTGTTTTCCAAGAAATAGGAGACTGACCCAAGAAGACCAACCAACTAGTCAAAGATCGTCGGACTATAGGGCAAGCCGCCCAATCTGAGTCACACCACCCTTTTAGAGTCAAATCACAATCAGCCCGAAGTAAAATGCCTTGTTGTGGTGTTCCATTTAAATAGTGAACCACTCTCAAAGCCGTCTCCCAATGTTCAAGGCAAGGTTGATGCATAAATTGAGACAATATGAGTATTGAGTATGCAATATCCGGATGAGTCACAACAAAATACAAAAGACGCCCAACAAGATGACGATACATTTCCGGATCCTGATGAAGAGGACTTTCGACAAGAACAGTGTGGGTAACATGATCCTACAGCTTGACAGACAAAAAATTTTCTTGCAACCCACAACCGAGATTTATACTAGACTGCTCGTGCTTCCTTGATGGTGCAACATCGTTATGTATTTGGACCGGTGCAAACTCAGTGTCTCCCACGCTAGGCAACGAGGTCTGCAGTGATGTTGTGGTATTTTCTTCCACTCCGTGACCAACCTGTGGAGTGGGCTGCCCAGCGTGGTCTTCTCCTTCATCCGACAGCAAAGACCGCAGTGATGTTGCGGTTTTCTCCTCTACCTTGCGGTCCATCTGTGGAATAGGCTAAACCGTGTGTTGGGATTGATGAACGACGGGGTGTTGTGGAGTTAGCTCCACGCCATCTCCCAAAAATGTTGATTTATCATTCTAAAAAAAATCCTCATCAAAGTTAGTATGTAAAGTGACCTCATTTTGCAAAGATACGACTGAATCATGGGGTATATAGCCGCTTGAGGATGAACAAAAGGGAACACATCCTCAAAAAATTTAACATCATGTGAAACAAAGAATTCTTTCCTATCGAGATCAAACAAGGTCCATCCCTTTTTTCCAAACGGATATCCCAAAAAACACATTTTCTACTCCGACTCTCGAATTTATCTCCCTTAGTCTTTTGATTATTAGCAAAGCACAAACACCAAAAAGTACAAATTGTGTTATATGATGGAGCAAAACTGAATAAACCTTCAAAAGGAGTCTTATTTCCCAATAAAGGTGTAGGAGTTCTATTAATCAAGTGTGTTGCGGCTAGAACACATTCCCCCAAAAAATAAACAGGCAATTTTGCTTGAAATCTGAAAGCTCTAGCAACATTTAAAATGTGTTTGTGCTTTCGTTCTACCCTACCATTTTGTTGGGGGGTGCCCACACAAAAGGAGTAAAACAAGACGCCTGTAGCTGTAAAATAATCCCCCAAACAATTAAATTATGTCCTCTGTTTGGAAGATTTTGATAGTTTGAGAAAATTGTCGATCAACCATTGCCAAAAAATTCATAAAAATACGGAATATTTCTGTTTTATCATCTAATAAATATAACCACACAACACGAGAAAAATCATCGACTATTGTTAAAAAGAAACGAGCCACACATGAAGTATGTTTATAGGGACCCCATAAATCACAATGTATTTTCTTTATCTACTCAAGGGTTTTTCTTCTCTGGGATGTTGGGCCTGAAAACATATTTCACAGTTTTTATCTAAACTACCCTTAAGATTTGCAAGAGGAAGTAACTTCACTACGCGTTTCGAAGGACGACCCATACGTCTATGCCAAAATTCCAGTTGAGATGTCGTTTTTGCTGAAATTTGTTGTACGATATTCATGCCTCCGAAGTAGTAAAGTCCATCCCATCTAGTTCCCATTCTAATCAGCTTCTTTATTTGGTCCTAAATAGCACACATAGAGGAATCAAATGTGACAATGTAATGCAAATCATCATTTAATTAAGATTACTGAAATTAAATTACAACTTAATTTTGGGGCATATAAAACATGTGTCAGAATAATGGAATCCGACAAGCAAATCAAACCCTCTTTGTCTGCAAAGACAGTGTCACCATTAGGGAGTCCAACCGAGCAATCGTAAATTTTAGTAGTATCAAACAACCAAGACATATTACCAGTTACGTGATGTGTTACTCCCGTGTCAACTATCCACATGTTTTTATTGAACTTACCATTCAATCTATTATCCGGGATTTTTGTGTTACTGACAACTGCTGCAATGGCTTTCCATTATTTGGGGGAAAATATTTGAGATGGCACGGTATTGCTACTGCCTGGAACTGTACCATTGGTATACGTGGCATTAGCACGGACATCACCACGGCTTCTTCTAGCATTGCTGCCTCGACCACGACCTACACCATCGTTCCAACCTTCTGGATAACCGTGGATTTCATAACAGGTGCCCACTTCATGTCCACGTTTATTACAATGAGTGCAAGAGAGAAACAAACGGCAGTGGATGATTCATGCCCGACCTTTTTATAGTGCAAACACGTTGGACTCTCTTCACGCCCACGCCCCCTGCCCGTAGTTGATGGTGTAGCTGCTAGTACAAAACCAACTGCCTTCGTTGTATTCTCCATGGAACTTTTAGCAAGGTGCACACGTTCATCTTGGACAACCAATTGAAAGGCTCAATCAATGGAAGGAAGGGGATCTTGTGAAAGGATGTTGGCTTGTAATGGTGTATAATAGCCTAAATATAAGCCCATTGAAAAATCATGCAATTTTGATGTTTCTCGGCGTTGAGCATGTAACTCTCTGGCTTTGCATGCAGAACAACAAGCACAAGATATGATAGGCTCATGGTGAGCCAACTCCTCCCACAAAGCATTCAACTTGCCATAATAAGTAGAAACTGACATGGACTTTGGTTGTTCGCACCGAGCAATTGATGTTTTTAATTGTTGAATTCGAGGGTCGTTTACTAGAGCAAAGCGAGTACATAAATGATCCCATAACTTTCTTTCATCTCTATACTTGGTTAGCATGCTCTTGACCTTCAAGATCAATGGTATTTGTAATCCATAATACTAACATGGCGTTGATTGTATTCCAATCCGACTTGGTACATGGGGGTGACGATCCTGTGATAGTACCTTCAAGAAACTCGAACTTCCTTCATGCTTCTAATGCCATATGGACGTCCATAGCCCACTTATCGTAGTTATCTCCATGAAGTTTGGTTGGGGTAATGATGTCTCCAGGACGATCTTGTGACCCAAGAAAAAAGGTGAATTTGGTTCTATTTTTTGTTGTTGTGTTTTAGGTTGTGGCGGCGGTTGTATATCATCATCTACCATTGTTGCTGGCTTGATACCATGAAAAATGTGAATGAGCAAAGAAAAGCTTGAAAAATGTTATTCATGCATGTGGCCTATATATGGCCAATACAAGATATGATCTTCCTATTATGTAGGATATGATCAAATATGATAAAAGATAATGCAATCTCCTAATATATAACTTATTAATATTTATCATAACAATCAATAATTATTCTAACAAATACTGATGGTCAATTTTGTGTTAGGAACTTAATTCATATGTGAGTTACGATAAGTTATCTCAAATTGAAGATTGAGAGAAAGAATTACCTACATATAAGACTAGTGAGTTAATTCTCTTTTAATACAAAACTTTAGTAATTTGTGTATGGTAAGACTCTCATCCGATACGGAATTTTTCACAATCTAACATTTTGTTAAATGATTTATTTATAAAATTAGGAGGGAAAAAAGTAAAAAGAAAATAAAGAAGAATTTGTACATCTAAAAAGCAAAGTTCAAATGACAAACTCTATAACAAAATTGAGAAAAAAAAAAATCAATAATTCCAAATTTTCAGATTTATAAAATTTTTCACTTTAAAATATATATGTTTTGTGTCAATTTTTTTCACATCAATATGCCATTGTTTCTAGTGGCATCAACGCTAATTATATTCCTTCAATTTCCTTATATATGTTTTGTGTCATTTTTTTCACATCAATATGCCATTGTTTCTAATGGCATCAACGCTAATTATATTCCTTCAATTTCCTTTTCTTCTAAGTACACATCATAATGCCTAGTTGCCTAGCATAAACCAAACTTTCAATTAACATCTCATGCTTAAGTTTTCTAGCTAGCTTGTCATGTCTCATGACCTTAAGTTTGACGAGTGGCAACTTATCATGTAATACCCTTAAAATGTGCTCAATATAATTTATCAAATCGTAATTACAATTATTGGCCTAAATGCTTCCTATTTTTTTGTAAATCCACCTTTAAACTTGCTAAATCTTGACGAGAATAGGAATTTTTTGCAAGGATAACATGGTCACTTGCATTAGAGAAGCTACACCTTGCATGGGAAAAAATTATCTCAGTGGGCACCTTTCCTTGTCACTTGAAAAACTCGTCCAACTAGCAAGTTCTTGTTCAATTCTGAGATCCAATAAGTTACATGGAACAATTGTGCACTTAGAAAACTCAAGGTATCCATTGCTTCAATTAGTGGAAGTGAAAAAATTTTAAGCTTTTTTTAAAAAATAATTTCAAAAATAGGCTCCGTACCAAAATATTTTCAAAACTAAGTCCTTTCAGGTTCGGATGAAGATATTTTACTTGAGTAAAATCGCTGCCCCACGCAACGATTTCGGGTCCGCCTAAATTGGGCTGGCCCAAAAGCAATATGTATGTTTTTAAAAATTAAACCAAAATCATTGCCTTGGATAACGACTTTGGTCTCCTTAAGTTATGATTTTTTTTTTTAAATCGTTTCTTGAGGTCGCCATTTTCCTTAAGTAAAATCGTTGGCCCATGCAACGATTTTCATCTGAACTTGGAGAAACATACTTTGAAAATATTTTGGTCCAAAACCTATTTTTCAAAATATTATTCAAAAAAAGCTTAAGAAAAAGTCTAGCATCAAATCGCTTCAAACCGTTAAGTCACGACACCAACATTTGCCTAGTGGAAATCCATGGTTTACATTCACAATCAAAATTTGTTCAAAGTGATGTAAGCCATGTTGGGTAAATGGGTAGTGGGTACTATCTAAATCAAGTGTCAGCCAGCTTTAAAAGTTACACCCATGCATGACCTTCAATTAGGGACGGTAATGGATTGGATCTGGACAGGATCCTTATGGATCCAAATCCGTTTTTCAAGGATGAATCCATATCCTAATTGAGATCTGCTGTGTATGGAAAGTAAGGATCCATATCCAGATCCAAAGGATCCGGGTCCAAACGGATCCAAAACGGATCCTATATATTTTGACTATTTTTTTTTGCGACAAAAATAAGTTTTAAATTTATAAAGTTGCATTTTACATCAAGGACAACAGTCCAACAAAGGATGTAAGTTCAATAATTGAAAATAATACATATAACGACTCAAATATTACAAACACAACAAAGTACAAATGAACAATATCAAATTTTTACACGTTTTTTAAATAACAATACAAACAAGTATAAATGAGTAAATGAAAAAAATGAGTAACAGATCTGGATTCGGGTATTATGGTTAGACCCATACCTGGATTCGTCTTTCATGACAGGACTCGGATCCGACCCGGATTCACCGGGTCTAAATTTTGAAGTAAAAACGGATATGGATATATGGATCCGGGTCTGGTCCAATATCCATTGCCATCCCTACCTCCAATGCCTCAAAGTCTTCATTTGCATTGACTTCTCCAACAATAATGCCTTGCATGGGGAAGCTACCAGAAATTAATTGTTAGAAAAGATCCCAACAGTCGAGTCATTTAGTGCATCTTAATACGAACGCAACCAATGATTGTACGGCCTACAATTGGTAAAACCTAGTCCAGTATTAATGACTCCTTCTTCCTCTTTTAATGAATCATGGTCGATAAGGATGACAACAGACCATATCTAGACCTAATCCTAATGGATCAAGACCCAAATCCCTTTTTCAAGGATAGATACAGATCTGTTGGGTATGGAAAGTAAGGATACATATCTAGATCCAACGGATCCGATTCCAAACGGATTCAAAACAGATCCTATATATTTTGCCTATTTTTTTGCGACAATAATAAGTTTTAAATTTATAAATCTGCATTTTACATCTTAGGCACTTCTTAAAAGAAAAGCAGTGGCTATTATATCACCAACCGCAGCTAGAAAGAGAACAGAAGAGTAGTGAAAGTCCAACAAAGAATGTAAGTTCAATACTTAAATACAATTCATATAACTACTCATATATTACAAATCAACAAAGTACAAATGAACAAAATTAAATTTTTGCACGTCTTTTGAATAACAATACAAACAAGTACAAATGAGTAAATGAAAAAATGGGTAACAGATCTGGGTCCGGGTATTATGGTTAGACCAATATCTGGATCTGTTTTTCAATCACAAGACCCGAATCCGTCAGTTCCAAATTTAAATAGTGTAGCACACCAACTAAACAAACTAAAAAATAGGGAGCATAATATCACTTCCTAATTTTACTCCATAAAAAATACTAATCCACTAACAACCACTAAACTACTTTATTAGCATCCTAAGCCACTACAAACAAACTAAACAAAACTAATGGAAATTGACTTTGAATTAGTCATTCAACACTTCCCCTTGATTCAAAGTTGCATACTCATAGTTGCATTCGGAAGAAATCATGCTTGGCTTGAGGAAGAGCCTTAGTAAGTATGTCAGCCACCTGCTACTTAGTGCCACAAAATTTTAAAATAATTTTCCCATCAGCTAAAAGTTGTCAAACAAAGTGATGTTGCACGTCTATGTGGTTAGTTCTTACATGAAATGCTTGATTTTTGCTCATTGCAATAGCTAACCTATTATCACAAAAAATATCAGTAGCTTTTGCTTGTACATAACCAAGATCAGAAAGTAGTTTTTGAGCCACAAAACTTGACGTCTTGCTGAAGTAGCTGTTGTGTACTCAGCTTCAGAGGAAGATAAGCCTTTGTCTCTTAATTCTTTGAACTCCATGTAACTAATCTTGTAGACTAAAAACAATCCTAAAGTGCTCTTACGATCATCAATGCTACCTATCCAATCATTATTAGTAAAGCCCACAAGTTTGAGACTTGATGTTTTGGAGTACCAAATGCCAAAATCTATAGTTTTAGCAACATAACAAAGTATTATTTTGGTTGCACTAAGGTGTTGCCTAGTTGGATCATGAAGAAATCTGGATACCAAGCTGATTAGAAAAGCAATATCGGGTCTAGTACGTGTTAAGTAATTTAAACCACCGACTGGACTTCTATATAGTCTTACATTTTCTTCTTCCGTTCCATCTTCACATTGTAGCTTTTCATTGGCGTGACTGCAATTTTACAATCTGACATATTGATCCTCTTTAATAAATCTGTAGAGTACTTCTTTTGGCACACAAAAATTCCATCCAAGTCTCTTTCTTTACTTGAAGACCCAAAAAATATTGCAACAACCCCAAAACTGTCATCTCAAAAGTCTTCATCATACTAGACTTGAAGTTTGCAACTAAAGAATCGAACGAACCCATAAAAATCACATCATCTACGTGAAGGAAGACTAGTAAAAAAATTAAACATTACCTTCACGTTTAACGTATAAAGTGGGCTCATTTTTAAAATTTGGTGTTCCATAAGTAGAAATCAATTATGCTATACCATGCTTGTGGTGCCTGCTTTAGCCCCTATAGAGCTTTCCTTAATCTACATACTTTGTCTTCAAAACCATTTACGACAAAGCCTTTAGGTTGAGCGACATAAACCTCTTTTTCTAGATGGTTGTTCAAAAACACAGACTTCACATCGAGTTGATACATAGGTAACTTGAGCTGGGCATCCAAGGCTAACATTATTCTCATAGTCTCAAAACGAGCAACGGGCAAAAATGTCTCATCAAAGTCAACTCCTTGTTGTTGGGAGTATCCTTTTGCCATGAGCCTATCCTTGTGCTTTTGAATACTACCATTAGCATTATATTTTGTTCGAAACACCCACTTTAGCCATATCACATTTTTGTCTTCTAGAGCTTCAACCAACTCCCATGTGTTGTTCCTCTCAATATCTGTAATTTCTTCGCTCATAGCAATCTGTCATTTAGGTTGTTCTTCACCAATGCCTTGAATTTTTTAAAATTCTCAAATACTTAAATAAAACCAACTCATATGTGAATAATCATCACTAAACAACAAAAAAATATCAATTTCCACCTAGTGACTTAGTTTTTATAGGCCCGAATAAATCAACATGCACAAGTTCAAGCCATTTAGGTGCTCTCCATGCCTTCCCATTAGGAAAAGAAGTTTTATGTTCCTTCCCGTAAACACAACTCTCACAAAAATTAAGCTCACCTATTTTTGGTAAGCATAACACCATTTCTTTCTGACTTAAAAGTGTCAGATTGCGATCATTCAAATGTCCATAAGGTAAATTCCATAACTCAGATTCATTTGTCAATTTAGCAATTAATGAATTGTTCAAAACATCAATTGAAACATTAAGCGGATACATTTGATTCTAAGTTATGTGAACATTTGATATACTATAACCTAACTTCTTATCAACTAGAACACAAATACCATCATCAAACACAATCTTATATCCACTACACATCAATTGACCAATACTTAACAAATTATGATCTATGTTTGGTACAAATTGCACATCATACATGAGTGTTACATCACCTTGCACAGTTTTGATGGTGATAACATCTCTTCCTTTCACTTGCATTTTTTTGTTGTCTCCTAGACGAACATCTCCTATTTTTGACTCATCAAGCTCTTTGAACAGCGGCCTTATCCCAGACATATGGTTAGAACATCCACTGTCCAGAAACCACACATCATGGTTGCTTGGAGAGATGTGTGAATGGGCCATAAACAACCTGCTCTCTTCTTCTTCCATCTTAGAGAAATTTGCTTGTGGGTGCTCATCTACTTGGTCCAGCAATCAACATCTTTGTGACCCTATTTCTTACAGTAGTGGCATTGGATTTGTGTTTTGTGTTGAGAATGACCTCTGCCTCTACCATTACCATGATAACCTCCTCGACCACAACCTCAACCTCCGCGGATACCGCCTCTACCTATGGTTTCTCGAATTTTCACTCTTCCCCTTAAAGGAAGACTCACCCTTCACTCGAAACACTTTTTCTTCTACTTTTGCAATATATTTCATTATTTTAATTTCATGGGATAACAGAGAACCCATCAATTCATCAAAGGTAAAGCTTGATAAATCCTTTGACTCTTCAATTGCAGGAACAACATTATTCCAATCACCATTAAAGCTTCTCAACACCTTAATCACAATGGTCTCATTGCTAATTTGCTCACCATACGATCTCATTTGACTGACAGCTTCAGTCACTCTAGACAAATATTTTTGGATCTACTCCTTCTCACCCATAGCTAAGTCAGAAAAATCACTATAAAGTGTTTGCAATCGTACCTTAATTACTCTCTGATCACCTAGATACTCTTGTTTGAGAGCCTCCCAAGCTTCATGTGAACTATTGGCTGCAGTAATTTGGGGAAAGATGTCATCATCTATCGTCGATTGAATGAAGAACAGCGCCTTTGCATCTTTCTTGCGGTTTTACTTCAATTGCTGGTCGGGAATTGTCGGTTCCATCATCGGCTTATCATACCTGTTCTCAACTAAATCCCATAATTCTTGGGATTTAAAAATTGTATTCATCTTAAGACTCCATAGATGATACTTCTCCCCCTTGAATATAGGAATTAAGGGTTGGGCAGATGGATTTGTGCCATTTCCTGTCATTTTTGCTCACTCACATTTCTAGGTTTTGTGTTTCTCATGGTGGAGAATAGCAGGCACCCTTTAACTTTTTTTGGTTGCTTTCTATGGCTTTCTCTCTCTTACTTTTCTTTTTGTTTTGTTTTCTTTTTTTAATTGAATTGAACTTGGTTATGCTTTGATACCATAATGTTGAAACAAGAGTATAATATATTGAAAAGCAAGGTTAATTCTTTATTTAACTTGAATTAAGAAAAGCAAAGCACATCAATTTAAATAGTGTAGCACACCAACTAAACAAAAAAAAAAGGGAGCATAATCCCAGTTCCTAATTTTACTGCATAAAAAAATACTAACCCACTAACAACCACTAAACCACTTTATTATCATCCTAAGCCACTACAAACAAACTTTGAATTAGTCATTCAACATAGGGGCGCTGTAGTTGGGTTTTCGGTTGGGCTCATCGTTTTGAGGACCAATTCTTTACATCAGGAGATGTAGTAGAGAATAATATTGCTAGTATCTCTTTGTTGGCTGGTAATGAGGATTTTGCATAAGGATGATAATGCGACAAAGGCAAGGAGGAGTAGGAGAAGATATAGACCATTAATTACACAAAATTTTACTCCCTAATCAAAACTTCATCATTTACCCCTAACTTACCTGATGTCAGACGACAAAACCAACCAAAACAACGAGGTGATTGAATCACCAGTGACCATAAACCAGTTGTGGCAACTTCTATAACGGTTAAATCCCAACAAACCTGTTCTGGAAACTAGTAACCAAGCAGTGTGCTTGAGTGAAAAACTCAATCATGTCAACTACATAAAAAGGTCCAAGCTTATGCACTTAGCCATCCGTAGGTGAGGCAGGCTCAAGCACATCATTGCTGCCCCACTAACACCAGACGACCCAAGTTACACAAGATGGAAGCAACATGATTATGATTTTTTCTTAGATCATTGAAAACGTAGAATCAGATTTAGTCAAACAATTTTTAGACTACCCAACAGCGAGGGAATTATGGCAGGGAATTGAAACCCTCTATGGCAGTGGATACAATTTCCTGTAGGTGTACGACCTCACGGTTAGAGCAAACACAATGAAGCAAGGAAAAGATTCAATCGAATCTTGCTATAGGAAACTAGTAATCATTTAGAAGGAGATTGACAGATAAGTACCGAATCCCACGAAACATGTAGAAGACATAAGCACATATAATGAACTCATAAAGAAAAATAGGTTGTATCAATTTTTAGTAGGGATCAATGATACCTTCGATGATGATAAGCGAGATATACTCAACAAAAAACCCCTCCCAACAGCAAAAGAGGCGTATGGATCAATTAGAAGGGGATAGCAAGGAGGAGGATTCTTACCAGAAGAGAGGAGTCACAAGGGGTTGTACCTAGAGTCGGTAGTGGGCTAGCCACGGGGTCCAAACACGGGTGAACCCAGATCCGGCGCGAAGGAGATGACAAAAGCCATCTCCGGTGCACCCATTATGGTGGAAGAAAACATATCAAGGAGGGTTATTTCAAGTTGATAGGGTACCTCGAGTGGTGGAGGGAAATACAAGCCCGTAGATCCGAAGGGAAGGCCGGATAACCTCCGATCTCGGAGCAAAGATGAACCGAAAGACAGAGGCGACAAGATAAGGGGAGCGTACTAGAAGCACGGGGCAAATCTGAGGCAGCAACCGGAGAAGAAGAGGTAACTCAAATCACTAGCGAGGAGGAGTAAGAAATTCTCAAATCTAGAGAAGGTACATATGAGAATAAGGGAGAAGAGGAGAGAAGTGTGAAAACGTCGAAGGGTAGAGGAGGAGTTAGGTTAGCCGAAATGAGTGAGGTCGGGGATGAAATAGGGTTTAAACCCTTATGTGCCTATGACCCATTTGATTACCTCGGCCTAGAAACCGAGCCCAAACCCTAAAAATTAACAATAAGAGTGCGGGTTGGTATAGTTGGACCAAAAACTCCGGAAAAATAATGCCAAAAGTGGATTATTGACTGCGGGGCCACCGATACTATGACTTATGACCCGAATGACTTTGTTTCATTCACAAATCCTCAAAAAATCCTTATTCAAATGGCGAATGGAGAATGTATTAGGGTTGAGAAAGGAGGATCAATTGAAGTGTTTTTGAATCTTATTTTGAAGAATTGTTTGCTTATGCCTCATTTATCTCACAAATTACTTTCTATTAGTCAGTTAACAAAAGAACTTAGTTGTACTGTCCTAATGAGTTCTGTTTTGTGCTTGATATAGGACCTTCAGACAAGGGCGATCATTGGGCATGGTACTGAGAAGGAGGGCACGTACTATGTAGATGCGGTGTCTCAACAGGGTAATGCAGTGCTTGCTCGCGGATCAGTGGAACATCAACTCTGGATGTGGCATTGACGTCTTGGACATCCATCCTTAGAGTACTTAAAACATCTTTTTCCTACTCTTAAAGATTCTAAAATTAGTTTGAACTATGAATCGTGTGTTTTATCTAAAAGTCACAAACATTCATATTTTTCTAGTACAAGTCATGTTCAAAAACCATTTATGTTAGTGCATTCGGATGCTTGGGGTCAAACACTTAACATTGGGCCCTATGGCTTAGCATATTATGTTTTGTTTATTGATGATTGCACTCATATGAGTTGGGTGTTTTTTCTAAAACACAAATCTGAGGTATTTGATGTCTTTGTTTGTTTTTAAAAAATGGTTCTTACCCAATTTCAAACTTAGATACGTAACTTTAGAACATACAATAGGGGAGAATACCCATGGCCTAGTCCAATAAACTACATGCCTAGATACACCACAACAAAATGGCATTGCAGAATGAAAAAATAGAACTTTACTTGAGATAACAAGGGCAATTATGTTTAAGTCGAATGTTCCATCCCATTTTTTGACAAAGGCAATTCCTACGGCAAATTACATGACCAATCGTCTCCTTACTAAAAGCCTAAACTACAAAACACCTCTTTACACTCTTCATAGTTTGTTACCTATTCCACCTACACACTCTCTTCCTCCACGAGTTTTTGGGTGTACAGTATATGTCCATCTCTCTAGACAAAATAGAAATAAACTACAAGCTAAGGCTATCAAATGTGTTTTTGTTGGCTATGGGGTGTATCAAAAAGGGTATAGATGTCTTGACCCAGTAACAAACCTTATGTATGTTACTATGGATTGTAACTTCTTTAAGTCCAAATACTACTAATCCCATCTTAGACGTCAGGGGAAGACACAAATTGAGAGTCTAAGGTGGCTTTCACATCCAGGGGGAGCTGCTGATCTAAAAGAGAAAGTAGGCAACACCACCAAGACTGCCCCTACATGGGTACAACTACCTTCTCGATCTATCCCAGCCCAGAATAACGATCCTAAGACTAAGGTAAATACGGAAAGTACTTGTGAAATATCTGAGGTTGTACCCACTAACCATGAGTTTTTGGAAAACAATAAGAGCACTCTTGGAACAAATATGCATCCCAGGTATCATTTACCTCCGTGAAGTACAACGGAAGTTCCTTCGAAGATATATGATCTTGAGTATGAGCCATAGAGGTCAAAATATCCAATTAAACATAGTGCAAAACACTTTTTAGAGATAGCTTTGGCCTTTAATACAGGTTAGTACTCCACTTTGACTCCAAAACATGTTGAGAATGCTCTAAGAGATGAGTTATGGAAGAAGGCTAAGCAAGATGAAATCAATGCACTATAAAAAAATGAAACATGGGAGAAGTGCTTAATTCCAAGAGGGAAAAAGTGGTAGGCTGCAAATGGGTGTTCATTGTCAAATATAAGGCTAATGGGAGCATTGAAAGATACAAAGCAAGACTAGTTGCAAAGGAGTATACACAAGTTTATGGGATTGACTATTCAGAGACTTTTTCACCAGTCGCTAATTGATACTATCAGGATACTGTTCTTAATAGCATCTAACAAAGATTGGCTACTCCATCAGTTTGATGTGAAGAACGCTTTTCTACATGGAGAGATATTTGAAGAAGTATATATGGAGCCTCCCTCGGGTTTCTCAAAAGGGTTTATAAATGGCGAAGGATGCAAGCTGAAAAAGGCCTTGTATGGGCTAAAACAGTCTCTGAGAGCGTGGTTTGGAAGATTCACGATGGTTATGAAGAATTTTGGATATAAACAGAGTAACTCATATCATACATTATTCCTGAAAAGGAGAGGGGATTTGATTACTTGTCTAATTATCTAGGTTGATGACATGATTATCATTGGTGATGATGAAGAAGAAATTTGACTGTTGAAGGAGTATCTGTCACAAGAGTTTGAAATGAAAGATCTAGGAAACCTAAAATACTTTCTTGGGATTGAAGTTCTTAGGTCAAAATAAGGAATCTTCATTTCCCAAAGAAAATATATCCTAGATCTACTGACAAAGATAGGTAAGATAGACTGTAAATATGTTGATACACCGATGGTTACAAATTATGGGTTGCAGATTAATGAAGATGCTAATGTGATAGATTAGGAAAAGTATCAAAAGCTTATAGGTAAACTCATTTACTTATCACACACTCGACCTGACATTGCATATGCAGTCGAAGTGGTAAGCATATTTATGCATAAACCCCAAGCTCAGCACATGAATACAATCTACAAAATTCTAAGGTACTTAAAGGGAACACTAGGGAAAGGAGTCATGTTCAGAAGGAATGGGCACTTGAAACTTCAGGCTTACACCAATGCAGATTGGGTAGGAGACCGAGATAGCAGAAAATCCACCTCAGACTATTTTACACTTGTTGGAGGGAATCTGGTAAGTTGGAGAAGTATGAAACAAAAAGTAGTTGCAATGTCTAGTGCTGAGGTTCTCTGGCTAAAAAAGCTTCTCACCGAACTCGACTTTCCCCTCGAGAATCGTTGTGAGATCTTCTGTGATAATAGGGCGGCGATCAGTATCTCAGAGAATCCGATCCAACATGATAGAACCAAACATGTCGAGGTTGACAGACACTTTATTAAAGATAACTTGGAAGCTGGAGTAATCAGTCTCGCGTTTGTTAGTTCAAATAAGCAGTTGACCGACATTCTAATGAAAGCAATAGGAGTTAGTACGTTCGAGGAAATATTGTGCAAGTTGGGTGTTGAAAATCTCACAACCAACTTGAGGGGAGTGTAGAAAGATCAGATAACAGAGAAGATCAGATCAAAAGATTAAGATAGAATTAAGTGAAAGATAAGATAAGATTAGCAGAAAATAAGATAGATATTAGCACTAGATGAACTTGGATAGAACTTGATCCTCCTGAAATCAGGAGAAAGTAGTTAACCTTTGTACTAACCACACGAGTATGTACAGAATTCATTCAACGAAATAAAAAAATAAAAAAAAACACAATTCTTGAATTATAAACTTCTATACTATTTATCTAAGTGATCATGTGATTCCATGGGTTGTGAAACTGTCATAGCACTTCAGCGCTGATCTAAGTCCCTTTGGCTTGTTTGGTGGCTGGTGTGGAGCTTTTCTTGGTTGACAAAGTATGAGATAATGAACTTGTTCCAATGTCTATATACACAAGAAAAGGCTCAAGAATACACCAATACCAAGCAGTAGACGGAGGGAAAACAAAAAAGAGAGAAGTTTTAGGCTTAATCTCTGGGGTTCTTCCGCTTTCAGTGACCTGGCACGTTAAAAACGTAGGAAGGTACATTAAGAAATGTATCATGCAGTTATGTAAGCTATCATTCAACTGATTTACTTTTCGCAAGGTAGTACATGTACATTCTGTGATGGGTGAGCTAACACCTACCTATACATGAACCATTAAATTCATGCTATATTGCAAATGTAAGAGAGAATTACTGGTTGTCAGTATTTGGACTTGTAAGAGTTGTCACTATGAGTAGTGTCTCCGTATAATGGGTCGCTGCCATTTGCACAGCAATTTGTGCAAGTCTTCAAAGAAAGTGATCAACAGATAGTGGGCAAAATCATTCATCCATATGGAAGGAACTCAAAAAAAGGGCAAGGGAAGAATCATATGTGCTAGTTGAGATAGGATAAAGCGATTACTATACATTTATTCACCTCGATATACTTTAGGTTTTACAAGTTAATGGAGCAATGTACGAACGAAAACCTCCATATTGAAAGCTCTCAGGGAAGAAATTCCTCAACTATTGGAGGCAGGCAGGCACCCCACCTGGTATACAAAGAATTTTGTAAATCATTTAAACTAACCTACGTTATGAATCTAAAGATTTCCTAATCAACATGTACAGATGGACAGCTTCGCTACAAAACACAAGGAAGCAATCCATAATTTCAGTTGCTAATGAAGATTTTGATGATAACTCACAAACTATTGGGTGGATCAGTATTTGAAGTTTCTGGAAGTGAAGAGAAATCTAGGGAAGTTGTTAAGTTGTCGGGGTTAAATAGTGGTTTTAATTGCCTCTCAACCTCTTGAGTTAGAAGATTTAACTCTTCATGTATCATGGATACAGCAGATTTGCACGATTCCTCGTCTCTAAATGCTAGAGTCCATCTTCCATCAACCAAAGTTCGTGCCTTAGCTTTTCCCAATGCTGCAGTTTTTGAAGGATTCAGCGACGGTAATGTTGGAGGACGGATCCTCAGGTGTAGCCATCTTGGGTGTTTGTCATCTACTCGGGGCTGCAGCACAGAAAATCAAGATGTCAGGATGGGACAAGGAAAATGTCAATAAGTACTGATTGAGGCATCTATAATTCCATATGATGACTATATATATAACTTCTGAAAGTAATTGTTGTCAATAAAGCATAAATTAAGTTAAAACATACATTACAGGCAGCTAAAGGTGCCACAACTCGAACAATTCCAACATTTTTCCTCAGGGGGAGTTCTTCCGCGAGTACAATCCAACCAGATGTTCCCATTGTCACAGCTTGAAACCAAACATAACGTTCTTTACCTCTTTCAAATGCAATTCTACAAGGAATGGCATCAACTGCATGAACAACAAGGAGAACTTTGTCATTCTTTTATGAGATATGAATTTAAAAGATGTTCCAAGCAGCTTCTTGTTATAAAATGTTAGCAAGACAAAATAACAGAGACAAGAAACTGACCAAGTTTTAATTCAATGCCTTGCTTTGGGACAACAGTGTCAAGACCCATGGCTCTGCCACGAGAGTTTTCAGGTATGTCGACAGAGGGAAAGATTGGTGCATAATCAGCCAGGAGTCTACCTCGTGAGAAAATTTGAAGTTGACAAAGAAGTACAAATGTCTGCATTAGGAAGATTTCAAAATATTAGATCTAAACTATCTTCATCTCCAGAGTGAAAACTTCAGGGTGTGTCAACTGGCTTTCCAGGCAGAAGCTAAGCATGGGGGGGTTGGCTAATATATCGGAATACAAACTGTTCTAAACCATCTGCATAGCATGTTAAAAGAACGCAAGCATCTAAAAACAAAGACCAAGGTGAGGTACAACATATATGTCATCTCACCTTTACCACCTCATACATTCTCTCGCCAGCGGCCAAAGATTCACTCGAGATGATCCCTGGAAAAGATGAGTAAAAGAATTATCTGAGGACATGATTTCACATGCAACAAAGGCATAGGATTCAAATGGGAATTTATAAAACCTCCAGAGGAAGACGGAAAGAGCATGCTTCTCAACTCATTCCTGGGGGATGAGGACTCCGTCACTATAAAAACAAGAAATCAGAAAGCTAAACCACAAAAACCATTTGAAAGCAAGCAATGTTAATATCAAGTTAAATACCTTTCTTGCACTTCCTCCACTCATCACAAAGAACTGAGATAAGTAAATCAGCCCACATTCCTCTAGCCTCCAGGAGGATATTACTAGAGCATTCAACAAAGGATTCCTGCCCAAGCAACATCCACAACGACATTAGAAGTCAACTAGACAATCTTTGATTAGTAGAATAGGAAGCTTAAGCTTCAGTGTAACTAAAGTGGATTTCCAAAAAAGTAAAATAATAACAACAATGTATAGATCCTATCTCCAGTTTGCCTCTCACTACTGGTCCTAAACTCAGGTGAGAGAAGAGGGTTGCTTTAGTTGACAACCAATAAAAACCACCACTACTTATCTTTATCCAATAACTAGTATCAATTCCAACAAAAAGTATTTTATTTTCTATACCATTTCTTTTAGATGAAGCATAAAATAATAAACTGCCCAATTAATGTTCATGGCATACTAAGTTTCTGACCCTTGCATTTCAATCACCAAATTACATCAATATGATTGAATATAAAACCCGTAAGGTGTGTCTCGAACAAGATTATAGTCAAGTGAATGTCTATGTAAGTTACATGAGATTTTCATGTGAATATCCATGATAATCCATCTCCATCAGTACGTACACGTTCTCTTAATTGAATTTCATTAATCCTTAACACCTGGAGTGTGAAATTACGAATGTTATGGGTAAAGCTATCAAAGACCAAGCCAACCAGAGAACAATACAACAAAAGCAAAAGAGATTCAATCTCACACTTGATCCACATGAACATAATGAGCCGCATGAGCCCAATCCAAAATGACTGACCTGAATCTGACCTGATCTGAAAATTCTACCAAGGTACGGAGTAGGTCGTATGGGTGGTAATAAAAATTTGCAAAAAAAAAAAAAAAAATAGATGTTTGATAATTTGAAAAGGTTTCTAATGGATATTCAAGCAAAATTTTACACATAATACCACATTTAATGTCTTTAATATCAAATTTATGCCCATGTCACAAAATGGAACCAGCAGACAGCCACAAATGTGACACTATCTCATCCAGATCGAAATATACTCCCTTCATCACATATCTAGGATTCTAGGCTCAACTTGAAGACTTGAAGTCTTTGACCAATGTTTATAGTTAAAGAAAAAGAGCCATTCTAAACTACAGAGTCACATTATAAGAAAAATCCTACTCCAAAGTACAATACAATATAGTTTAAACCAAGCAACAATACCCCTTGACGGACGATTATCACAGGAAATAGTAACATTGTTGATTTGCAAAGTAAAAACTTTTTCCCAAAGGGCATAAAAAATATTGTAGTTAATTTTAGTTAGGAGTTGGCGGCAATTATTAGATAATCTTTCTTGGTATTAATGATTTCTTACCCTGAGCAGTTCAAAATGCTGCCTATTGAATTCCGCCTCACTATAAGGGAGCAACTGCCGTAAAAGCCAACCACCATCCCACAATGTCCCAGCAGAGATATCTGACCGGCAGAAAAGATTGACCAATGCATCCAGCACCTGAAACAAAAACTTAATGTTAATTATAGTAAAGAAGCTTCCAAAAGCTGTCTAGGCAGGCAATCAAAGGCCCAAATAGCCCCAAAGAGTAGGTTGCTAAAACTGTGAAGCTCATACAAAAGATTTTTGACAGTTTCTTCCATATTGTTTTTCTTATCATCGGCAATATGATTTTCAAACGAATGATGGTATGAAGAATACAGTAATGGGATAAAATTGTACCCTATACCACCCTCCACGATGCCTAATAGGTGACTCAATATTCTGATTTCTATTCTATTTTTTCTTCAAAGGGTAAATAAGCATTAAGGGTCTAAGTTTTTGCACATTAGGTGTAAAAATATTAGCTCCATCATTTCAGAAAGGCCATAACACCATACGGATGATTGTCCGCTTTCTTGCAGCCAATACACTGCTGATTCAATCTACTGGAAATGCTAAAATGTCACCTTATCAAGGCTCTGTAAAATTATCAATAGGGGAAGAAATTTCCTGAGGATAGCACCCATCCCAGCTGTTTTTAATGAGATCTAAGACCAAATCAGCATTTGACTAGAAATCGAACATCACGGAGCAATTGGACACCCTGAAAATACTTCCTGGTTCTCAAAAATAGGATAGAAAACTTCTCCAATGGCAGGCTATCATCATACGATCTTTCACATAGAGAGCAATCATAATTTTTGCTGAAAGCGGACTGATGTACATCTTCACCACTGTTATTACAGATACTGCTACAGTTTTATTCAACATAGTATCCATATCATATGTCTCCACAGCAAAGAAAGAACTGTCTCCAATACTTCCAGAACAACAGAACCGATCTTACTTACATGCTTCTCTATACTAGCCCTTCGCCAATCCCCACCATTTTTTCATTGGCACTAACCCCAGATTAAGCATGAACATTAAGATTTGCACTTTACAGGTCTGATTCCATGTTTGCATTTGCCTAATTGGAAGAAAAATTCACTAGAGCAGTCAAATCGAATCAAGGGTAGGGTCACATCGGACAATTGTCAGTGTACGTGTATCCATAAGAATCAACTGTGAAAAAAAGAAAAAAAATAGGTTTGGCTGTTTGGGTCACTTCGTTTATATTTTTTTTGAGTCGGTTGGTCAGGTCAGTTTTTGACGGCCCTAAAAATCACTGCACAAAAGGGACTTAAGACATTTTGAGCTGGGACCTTCAATACAGAAGTCCGCCTATACCAATGCAAATGTTAAAAGGAAAACAAGAGCCTTTGAATCACATTAGTTATAGCCTCAATGAAAAACAAAATAGACACGCCAGAATCCAGACATCCACAAGCTTGGTCTTATGCCCAACCTCAAGCTCATGTGCATCCTTAAAAACGGCCACCACAAGCCGTGAAAAATAATTGCAGTCATGACCTTGATAGAAGTTGGAGAGCTGCAGAAGCAGCAGCCAGCCCCACTACATAGTAGGTATTTCAAAAAATCCTTAAAAAAGACATGATTGACTTTTCAAAACCAAATCTTTTATATGCAAATTATTTGGAGGCTCTAAGCAATTTTGAAGGGACTGTAATGAGACTGAACTGTCAACAATCAACAGTATAAAAGTTCAATGCACATAACAGAGAAATAGAAGCAGATATGATATTAAATTGATCTACAACAGAATGACCTATGCATAAGAGAATGACCTATATTTAAATTCAATGCTCCAAACCCTCTTTATCAAGAGTCAGCATGCCAGCTCATGGTTCTTTACAAACCATAGCAATCCTTTAGGATGATGGAGCTCCATCAATGGCCAATTTAGTACGAATATGTCAACCTCTTTCTTCTTTTCATAACAAGATGCCAACCACCTCTTGTCTGGAATGCTACCTCCTTAAAGCTCCTCGTGTAACCATCAGTCCCAATCAAATATCCCAGCCTACAATCATTCAAGGACTTGCAAGATCCCTTTGATTGATGCGTCATAAATATTAAAATTCAAAACCATTATGTCCAAACCCTTTAAACATAGAAACCTTCGCATTCCCCCAAGATTTGGTTGTTGCTTTGGAAGGCTAAACTATCAATAAAACCCTACTATAGATATATCTCATTCAAATTTGACTAGGTCAATTACCCACGTTTTTATTAGGTTGCAATACTTCCTTTTTATGGAAACATCATATTACTTGCAACCAAGATTAAAATGTAAAGTTTCCACTTGAGCTAATAACAGAATAATATTGACCCTTCTTTTATGAGCAAGTGGGTCTTTTTTCTCTCCCTTTGTACTTTATGGTATTAGTCAAGTAATCACAAGAGTAAACATATTCCTATTTCATTTCTCTCCTCTTCTTGGTTTGTAGTCCAATTCACTAGTTTGTCACTTAATGTAAACGAAGGAAGTATGACCCCCTTCATTATGGACCAAAGTTAAGATGGCCATGCGTGACACTTCTAGCCTAGTCTGAGTAACAATGCCCCAACCATAACAAAACCTCCATATCTATAATAAACGTGATAACCTACTAATAATTAATATTTTGTAAGGTCAAGCTCTTTGCCCATGGATGGTACAACTGTTTATGGAAGACATTCGGAAGCTGCTAAATCATTTCCACTTAGTCGCCTCTCGTTATATACGTAGAAAAACTATCCGGGCTGCTGACTACATAACATCTCTAGAGCACAATATTCAGACCCACCAAATATTGATCCTATTCTTGACAGCAAGTTTTTCTATATTTTTTCTCTTGATAAGTTAGGAAAATTCCCTAATTTATGATGTATTTTTCCTTATAACATTGACTTATTTAAGAATCATACCAGTAAGCCCCTTGCTCAGCTGCTCCTTCACAAATTTCACATGTATCTCGACAAAATTCTCTCGAAATTCCCTTGGAGAATGGGGATTAAAAAAAGGTTCAACGTAGGTTAACATCTTCATTAGACTTCAACAAATTGAATTCAGTCAATACCTGAGATCTGCAAGAGCGTGGGCTTGATCTTGGTTCAGCGGAAGCAGAAACCCCATATTCCTGCATATATATGAAGATTTAAGGGGAAAGAGAGCAAACAGAGTTTAGAGAAAAAAAACTATAAGCCACTTAATTCATAAAAAGCAGCAAACATAGAAGATTAAGACAAGATAAGGTGATAGAGATGTGCTCTAAGACATCAAAGTAGAAATAATTATAGCACTGGTTAGTAAAGATTAACTTTGTACAGTAAAACAATTTGCACATTTAATACATGATGGCAATCTAGTTATCAATGGGTTGGAATCCAGTGATTCAATTTCTCATCAATGACGACTCTTGAACCGTAATCATAATTATCACACCTAGTGCCTATGCCCTAAAATGAGACACATGCTTAAGAAAATAGGGAAAGATAGTTGTGCACAGCCTTATCCCTGCAACACAGAGAGGCTGTCCTTTCAAGCCCTTGATAAAAAAATATAGATAGCTTACTGCCAGAAACTTCACTGAAACAAGAAGCACCAGAAATTTGTTGAGCAATTGCAAGGTGATCCACTATAACCAAAAGCTTAAACATCGTCACAAATATTTCTTTCAGCTCTATTAGTAATGGACAAAAAAATCACTCCTGAATCTTGAACCAAAATCATAGAAGCTCCTCTCAAGGTCATCTCAAGTTGAGGCTATACCAGCATCTTTCACTACAGGAAGGGTTGAAACCAAGGAAACTCTTAAGATAATAATTCTGTATTTTGTTGCAATAGCCTCTGAGTTCAAACAAGGTTGAGCTATAATGACTACTGACATTTCTCAAATATAAAGCCAGTATTCTCAGTAGTACTGTTCAACTATTATATTCGCCACAAAAGTATATTTCATATGTTAACTACAATTTGGAGAAGGTTTACAGATTTGATCCACCTGAAGTTTCAACAGCTCATGTCTCAACATTTTTGACTAAACTATGTATTTAAAGGTGAAATAAAGAGTAGAACTAAAGCCAGAAAACAACTTGATTCCATTATCACAATAAGACCAATGGTTAAAAACTAGCAAAATGAACAATCCCTTTAAAAGTCCATCTCTCCTCTTAATTGTTATCCTCCTCATTACACTATTACACCATCTACTCCACAATTTGGGCTATAATAATCCAAATTGCACCAGTTAACTAGTACGAAGTAACTACTTTCACATACGTAAATTATTACATCAAATACTTAAGAAAAAATAACTTCATTTGCTTCTCATTTGTATATAACACATGTGCCTCAACCATCACATTCAAATAAAGGCATCGAAGTATTTTATGACCTTTACAATTCTGATTATTATAAATAACTCGATTGAGTAAGTCACATTATTTCTTTTCCAATTTGTTGTTGGACTGCTGATAGTGAGAAAATGCTAGTTCACAGAAAACCTTTGACGTGAAGAATGATAAGGCCAATCATTCAAATTTGTCTAGAGCAGTGGAGCTCATGCTCTTTCTTGGATATTTCTAATTTTACTAAGAAAACTTATCTGATTCTGGATTCCAAAATTAGAGGTTAGACCCCAAACCTTTAAATTTTGATACTTTGGACTCTGGGAAGCACAAAATGGTGTCCGTAAAGCTTCACTTGAAAGATGTTCGCGTATCTTAAAAAAAAAGAGTGAAACAGGTTGGCTTGCTGAAGTGTGGAAGATGGTCTTGTAATATTGTTGGAAATTACGTGATGCGCTTGGAAGAAAAGAAACCAACAGAGTTTTGTGAGTGGCTTCTCCTTGTCAAGGTTTCAAATCCAATAATGAGCCTAATAGCTGGAGTTAAGTATTAGTCTCTGAGCCTCACTTCACGTTTGTTGATTTTGTAGAATTGCTTTATGGTAACTTGAGTGCATGAGCTTTTTTACACTTAGCCCTCCATTTGTATATGGGTGACTCCCCTCTTTGTGATACAATTCTCAATTACATTACCAATAGCATGATAAGAAAGCTTCACTTGGAAGTAAGAAAAGGGCAGAGTCCACTAGTATTCATGTGAAAGACATGGATCCAATTTCCATTTCTAAGAAACATTAATGGTAGGTGGTACTCGCTCACTAAGCACACCCACCACCCACCCCCTTTTACTATGTATAATTCTTTTCAGAAAGTACAACTAGGAACAAAGAGCAGAGAACAGTGGAAATTTAAGTACCTTGAGTTTTTGTGAGTAGCTATCCAGCTCACTTATAAAACTGCTTCTTGTTGAGTTACTTCCTGAAGAGAAAAGTTGTTCTTCACCAGAGCTCTCGCCTACTAGAGCTTGCTGCAAGCATAAGTCATTGTCAATTTTTTAAATTCAACAAATAAAGTGTATGGGATCTGAACCAATCAAATCAATCTTGTCATTCTCTTGTGGAGAAGAAAGGGCTTAGAGCTTGGAATAAGTATTAATTTTCATTCACAAGAATTATAAACTAGTAACAAACTACCGGTGATTATCCATGACAAGTATACACTCAACTAGATAGTTGTGAGAAAGGAATAATATTACTACATGATTATAAACAATTACTCACATGCTATTAAACATTCTTGAAGAAGAGCATAATAACCCTTTATTGGACAAATTAACATGTAAAATTATCGTAGAAGCCTTCCCGAAAACAAAAATACAGACTAAAATGCCGCTTCAGTGAAAAATCTTTTGTATCTCTGTTAACTCCGTCCATATAAAGTGAGACCCTTTTGTTGGACAAGAAGACCCATAAGCGTGCCTAAGCTCCATCTCTAGTGCTTCTTATCTTTTCTTTGATGCTCAAATATCTCGTGGAGGCCTAATCGTAATCAACAGAGACACCAAAAACACCATGCTGGGCCTTGCTCTTAATACCCTAATTCCAGAGAAAAGGGTGGTGATTCACCTAGTTTGGTAAAACAAAATACAAGGTTCATTCTCACCTACAATTGGAGTTCAATAATGCCTATTGTAGGCCTTAAAAACTTAAAGTGCACGTAAAAATTAATGGGTTCCTATGCAATAACTTCTTTGTCTCAACTCTATAATTCCTTGACAAGCTCTAAAAACCTCATAATGATATCTCCTCTCGAAAGTCACTGCCTGGAGGAGTAGATTGGACCTCAGATCCCATCTGTTTATCACTATATATCATCTCTTGAAAAGATCCAACCACAGCCCCCATAAAGTTCAATGAAAACAACATGAATTGATTTAAGGATAAAATAAGCTTGAGCCACAATAAACCTATGATCTCATATAATCTCCAAGTCCTCAATTATACTGAGAACAACCAGCCATGGACTCCAAGAATGCAACACTAACAAAAACACCCTCTCTCCTTACTGTATCACCAACAATTGGGGCCATTTGGCAAGATGCATGAGACAGGAATTGAGGATGGTAAGCTGAATAGCAGTGCTAGCATAAAAAAGACATGCAAGATCACACAAAATTTCTGATGGATTAATGAGGAGCAATGTATAGATATATAACTCCTAATAATCTATAGACGATAATACGCACGGCTCCATATCACAAGAATCTTGCAGCAGCAGAAGTGTTCCAAAAAGTCTCAGTTTGAAGCTCTCCTCGCCTTTTAGGAAAATCATACAAAAGATATGGTAACCATGTACTACATGTTATTTTTCAAGACAACCCTCACTAATATGAAAAGCCTACCAAATCACTGAGAAATTATATACATAAATCTTGAAAAGACAGTCTTATCGTTGGAAGGAGGTTGTTTTAGGAAATGACCAATCATACAGGGTTATCATCACTTTCTTTTTCTGCAGATTTGACTTCATAGATACTATAGCCTGCAAGAGAATTTTTTTGATTTAACCAAAAATCCCCAGAAGAATCTTAGCAATTATTTTTATTCCTTTCTCATTCAAGACCTCAAATCAGCCTAACTTGTGATCCAATTTTCCTTCTGTGGAAATTCAAATTCTTGGAGCCACCAATTTACCAACTCAAGCTTCTTACCCAAAGACAAATTCTGAGATTACTAAACACCTTTACATATCAATCAATAACAGCACTATAGAAAGCCAGAAATCTTAGATATTCACACAATAATATTTACTTCCCATTCATAATCCTTCAGAAGTAACATGCTGAGCCCAATAAAAAGTGTTCACTGTTACTGCAATTGTGATTCTACATTGGATCAGAAGAGGCCCTAAGGATTGGATGAGATAAGATCATATGATCCTTTAATCTATGCAAAATTAATGAATCATAGTTAGACATCTTACCTGTTTACTAAATTTTTCAGTAACATGACTCTAAAAAATGATATCATCTTTCACCAGTTAATAACTTGTTGATTTGCTAGAATGAGAGTCTAGATCAAATGCTACAATTTGCTTTTGCAAGTAGTATGTGAGTGTCAAGAAAAAAGAAGCATAACAGAAACTGAAAGACTTGCTTCAGAAGTGAAATGAAAGCTCTTTTGAAAGCACTTTAAGGTCCAAGAATAATAATATTGCAGTATCATGCCCATTTAGAGACATTTTATAGGAATTCGATAATCATTATAGATTTATACAATCCTATCAAAAATATTACATGGCTATGATTTTTAAAATGATTCAAGTCATTTACCATATTTGTATCATAGCAATGATCCGGATCACAATTAAATATAAGATTGTAACTAAAAACCCATGCAAAATGATGATATATAAATTATCATCAGATGAGTAATAAAAGTATTATCCAATTAAAAAGAACATACCAGCAAGAGCTTCTTATGTAGTTTCCGTTTTGAAAGAATTCCAAACGCATCTAGCATTGACTCTTCCAGTTCTAAATAACATTAAGCTTTTGTAAGGAATATAGCAAGAGAAATACTCCATCAGTCCACAAAGTTTGTCAAGCTTTATAACAAGAAAAGAATGAAGAGGAACATTTAAATAATGCACTTCCATTAGTAGTTTTCACTTTCAATTTAATTGCACAGGGTACTAATTTTTGTTGATTCATTACAATGAAAGAACTCAGGCGTTAATGTCTATTTGGTTTTTGTACAACTTAAACCTTCTTTTCTATTAAAATCAATAAAGACAGTATTCTCAGAAGGCTATAATAATTGACTTCAACAAACTTCATGGGACAGAGACATAGTAGAATCCAAGCAGTCTAAAATTTAAAGTATTACCTTTGGTTTGCAACAATGTAGCAAGTAAACTTAATGATCCCGAGACTTGTACATCATTGCCTACATTAAGATAAGAAAGTACAATCTCCCTACATAACATGATATTCAAATTAAAATATATTAATTGCAATCTGAAACCCACAGAGATATAAGTTGCAAGGTAATAAGAATAACAATTCATTTTTGGTTAACTTGTACTAGCCAGAGCAAAACAAATGGAAACTACTGGAGTTAAGTAACAGGTTATCCACTCTGGTAATTTCGAATTCACTTTGCTAGTTGCCCAGTACTCCAACGGTAATCAAAATATTCCTAAAGAATGAAACAATCCATGTACATATATTATTTCTTGTTGACATCATATAAAATAAAGTCCAACTCCTATAAACAAAAGAACGGGAAGTGGAAGGATTTACCCATCCATATTGAAATATATGTTACTAATAGAAGAGAATTTATATAGTAAAATCTCAAGTAATATGCAATTGTATCAGCTGAAAACAGTTCACAGCTAGCCAAACTTTAAATGAATGTAACAAAAAAATAAACAATAAGAAATTTTCAAAATTTTCATATTATCAATATTGATTCTTAGCTGTATTCTGATGAAAATGTAGCAATGTCCAAGACAAAATGAACTCATGAACAGAAGCATAAGTATTTAAGACTTCTCATATAAGGTAACCAAGAAATAATTAAGCTAAACCTGGGAGAAGCACACACTAGAAGTGCAGACAATCTCTAGACAACAGTACATACTACAAAATCCACCAATAGATCCAGCCAACAATGAGAAATGGGAAAATGACAAGCACAAAGTAAGATCGTTTAGCACAGGAGGGGAAATCCATGAATTGACTTTATCTAACATATTGAAAACTTCTACTTATACCACAGCAAATATAAAAAAATATGAACAAATAACATGATAGCTTGAGTTCAGAATTCACCTTAGTGACCGATTCAGATAACCACAATTGTCTAGCAAGCAGACATCTTTGGGAATGGCAAGTGTCAAATTCCTTTCATCCTCTACCGTAGATCCATTACTACTTTGAGTACTTTCTTCAGGCGATAGATGCTGAATTTTGTAAGAGGATGCATCACCATTCACTTTAGATTCTTGAACTGATACAAAGGCAACTCGAGGACAAAAGAAGGCAGCAACAATGGTATTTGCCAAATCTTTGATTTTGACAATTCTCAAAATGCAACAAAGCAGATACACTGAAGTGATAGCTCCAGTTTCCATACCCTGCATGCAAAGGCTACAGAAAGTAGGTAAACCAAGTCTCTTTACAAGAAAAGCACGGGACATCACGGCAGGAACTTTAAATAACATTAAAAAAAACAACCAGCTCTTGTTTCCCCATTTTCCTTTGAAGAAAACCATTGAGAATTTCGAGTAACCTATATCATATTAAGGAATACAAAGAGTTGGTAGTAAAACTGCAATTATCAAGAAAAAAGCATTAAGGATAAACAAAAGACTAACAGGTAGTTTAAATTTCCAAACTTACAGCTGCAGTAAAAGAAGGCAGCAACAGTGGCAATATCAAAAGCTGCAACAAGTTGTCTGTTATCAATCTGTCAACATCTGGAATCCCTGCTGAGATAACATCACTTAAATAATACAGATTGTCCTCAATTTCATCCACATAGGCAATGATGCTAGATGAGTAATCTTTAGGAGTTTCCCTGTAGACCAACAAAGGAATAATTAATGCTGAGTTGGTAAGTGTTTCAAATTAGGTTTTTCAATTGACATCACAGAACTGAAATACCGTGAAGCTTGAACAAAAAAGTCATTCAAAGTGAGGCACTGCTTCTTAAAAAAAGTAACTTGATCTGTAAAGTAATTAGCAAGTGTGCCACTTGCAACATATCTATTTACACTCTCATCCCCAACTGCAAACAGAGAAAGAAAATTATCAGAGGAATGAATTCATAATGGAAGGAAAAGAAAGCTCAGAGTATTTATTTACGAATGAGTACATCAAAAGAGGGGAATAACTGACCATGGTAAACATTAAGAGTTATCGTACGTATAGCAATACGTATCATAGTCTCCTCATGGAAAGCAAATCGGATTGCTTCAACATATAATGGGAACAATACAACCTCGTCCTTATTCAGAAATAAGAAAAAAAAAAATCAGGGAAGAAATTCACGCAGAAAAGGGAAGTTCTCCATAAACATAAGATAGATACTGGTTATACAATTTCATAATCATGTAAAAAAATCAGTATCACCGCAAAATGGAACTTGCATCAATGACATTGGTTGAAGCAAAGGTAGGAGAATTGAAACTTAGGTTGAAGCTATTTCCCGAATAACAAGTTTGGTAGGAATTAGCCTTACAAGATGAAAGACCTAGTTTTAATATCAAATCTCAGCACCTTTGACAAGGATTTTCTTCATAAACAACTTACATGACTTCTTTTTCCACACATTTTCACCCTCCCCAGTCATTATTGAGGAAGATAGAAAGCTGGCTTTAATGACTGCCCACATCAGACTCTGATAGTATGACAGTAAGTAGTTTCCAAGAAAACAAAAGCAAAATACCATGCTTACATTCTCTGTCTTCACAAGCAATGATATTGTGCTCTTGTTCAGATGCCCACTTATTGCTCTGCACACACCAATCCCAAAAGTAACTCATTAGTGTTCTTTGCAAATATTTTTGATACAGATACCACATACAACAAACACAAGTAACTGTTAAAAAATTAATAAATGGAGTGCATCCATTAGAAGGGATCAGACCTTAGAAATGATATATAAAATGATAACAGCTCTTCATTTCGGAAGTCAAAGGAATAACTTATGAGATAGTTAATGTGCTCATTGCTGAAGAGATAATCTATAAAATGTCAAATAAGCTACTGTCAGTTTACACACAAAAAAACTACCTAACAAAGTGAGGGTAGGGCTAACTCACATATAGCATGCTCATTTTTCAAGTTCTGAATCATGATGCTCATTGTCTGAAGTAATTGGAGAGAAACAGTGATAGTTCTACTGATTTTCAGAATACGTGCAAACTCTCCCAACACTTGCTTCTCCATAAAATAACTGCAGATCAAACAGATAGGATTAAAGAATCAAAAGCTTACATCGATAGAAGGGTCTTTACCAAAATCACCTTAGTCACAGTCTAACAGACTTACATCATTTCAATAGCCATATCCTATGTTTTGGGTTTCCAAAAAGTATGTACGTAAATAGAACGGGACAGTATAAAGCCTACTTGAGACTAGCTGCATCTCCAGAAAGGTTAAAAATTGACAATAATCCTTTTCTCTTCGACACGGATAAACATTGCAAGATGGTCTAGGTAGTCATTGCAATAAGGAAAAGGTTATAGAACCCCAGATTTATAAATGAAATCCTCTCCTGGAAGCTAGCTTGGTCACAAATAACCCATCCAAATTACCAAGAGATTCCAGACAATAAACATAAATGGACTTATAGACACAAGGATTGAGAACAAAAGTTCAAGAATTACAACGCTGGAAGAGTTCAAAGCAATTTAGCAATTGTTTGCAGGAAGGAAACTTGTAACCCTGGATTTTAACCAAAACATTATGGCAAGTTCAGTCAAGGAACAGCAACCCACATGTTGGGCAAGAAAAGAAAAGCAACCTGGATGCAACACCCATCCTAACTTCTTCAAAACATTTTGACAAAAGTAGCCATTTGAGTCTAAAATTGGAAGCAAATACAGGCCCCTAATGACATCAGTCCGGCCTACACACAGTAAAAGCAAAACTACACAGCAAACCCATATTTCTCTCTCAACTTATCAGAATCTACAAACTTCAAATTCTACTAATTATTGCCAAAGCATAGAGCTTTCAAGTGATGCTCTATAAAGATAATCCTTATATCATTTCTGAACATAAATGCTTACTCGAAGAAGGTTGAATCATGCTGATCTCCATATGTTACCAATTCCGCAATTGATCTCAGTGCCTCAATAACAAAATCCTTCATGAAAAAGACACGACAATGATAAAAGTGCCACAAAAATTTGGCAACAGAAGACTGGACAGAATATAAGTTTCAACTGACCTTGTTAACTTCATTGACAATTTGAATCTTTTGCAGCTGATCAATTAAATATCTGCAATCAAGGAGAGAAGTCAATACGTCAACAATGGAAGCATAGATTATACTTTCTAGATTCAGTTGGCAACTACTGCTAACACCACATTCACTCTCAAGGAACTATTACAGATAAACCTAGTCACTTTCAAGCAAAACAGGAACCCTTTATAAAAGACAGAAGAACCTAACAAATTACAACATAGTACCTATCCTTTTCTGCTAAAACATGGAAATTTACTAGAGCATAGCTCACACCAAACTGCTTAGTTATTCAGACTCTCTTATTGGACAGATGTATGTTATAGACAGAGATGGGGTGTAAATAAGTACATATGTCACATAGTCAAATAGCTAACAAGCATGTATAGGCATATATGACAAGGTATGCAACATAGCTAGTTTAAACTAAGAGTGGATTTATGAGGGTAATCTGAAACGTGACCAATAACTTATTAATGAGCCCTTACTTCAGTACAAAATGAATCAAATGTTATACAGATCAATGAGGGTGAACTAATAGGACATGCTAGGAGTTACCAGATTCAATAATTTAAAGTTACTCAGGAAAAGATAAGGCAAGAAACTAGCTATAAACTATAAAGGGCCTTTTGCTCATCATATTCAGTACTTTGAGGTGATGCCCACTAGAAAGACAAGAATAAGAAGGATAAGTAAGTTGAACAGTAATGGACTATTGCTCCAGAAAGAAAGACATGTCTTAGAAGGTAAGCGAATTAAAGTGCAACAACTTCCCTCCATCTGGAAATAGAGAAGTCACCCTGTACCAAATCTTCATAATTAACGGTATTATATAGTTTTAAGTTAAACCTCTGTAAAATAATAAAGTGGGGGAAAACCAACTTCTGTTAGGAATTTCAAAAAATATAGTTTACTACCTCTATTCCCAATTTTTTGGCCCATTTGACTTTTTATGGTCTCCAAGACACTACTTAAAACGTTTTTATCTTCAAATTCAAAAAAATTAACAAACCAAGACCTCACTCCTTCTCTCCCCTTAGTTATACCAAACACATACAAACATAGTTGTCACATTGTCCTAACCTCTCATTTTATGAACACATGACTTTACAACAAATCCCCTCGTAATAAT
Organism: Dysphania ambrosioides; assembly: GCA_026401315.1. Taxonomy (NCBI): domain Eukaryota; kingdom Viridiplantae; phylum Streptophyta; class Magnoliopsida; order Caryophyllales; family Amaranthaceae; genus Dysphania; species Dysphania ambrosioides. Next base: position 7,682,994 of record CM048667.1, read on the forward strand.
TGTGTGTGGATCGATCCTCACTCCGTCGCTCAATTAAGCACAACATAATTGAACAAGTTTACATGTTTAGTAAAAACAACAAATTTTTTCTCCTAACATCCTAAAATGGTATACGTAACTCCCAGTTTCGGAACCAGAATAAACTGGGAGTAACTAACCAGAAATTTCGACCTATGATCGCCACCATAAAACTAAAATTTCATCCAGAAATCGAACAACAAAACTTCAACAGAAAAACACCTCACTTTCTAGTATTACCTCTTTAAAACAAGCCAAATTATGCGGTTCGCACTTTCGCAGCTCTCAGTTAATAAATCGGATGAATCAATCAAGTCAAGAAATACCAAAAACAAACACTTGAAACTCAACTAATCCACTAATTAAGTCACCTTAAAATTTCAAAGAAACCAGAATCACACAAATTGAAGAATATGACACTAATTGCAACATTATACTCAAAAAAGATTTCAATTATATTTACAAAAATTAAGAAACCTGAGTTCGTCCAATGAGAATCGATTTCTGGGTTTCCAGAACGAAAACCACATCATTAACCAATCAGACCTTCAAATTCAACATCCTCAAAGTTGACGGACTGAACCCGAACAATTTCAAGAGGATCCGATTGATTCTAGCATATAACAACAGCAGCAGCAGCAGCAACAGTGTTGATTTGTGAATGTGAATTAGAGGATGGAATTGTGGAAATTAGGGTAGGGAATCGGAGAATTAGGGGGAAATTGGTGATCACGTTGATCGGTGAAGAAGGGGAAAGCGTCGGGTTATGTGCACCGGTAAGAGAGGAAGGTGCACGATGGACTAAGATTTACTTGTTTTTGTTGTCTATTGCTTGGTGCCTTGGTGTCAATTCTGTGTTTAGGGATAGGATTTTTTTTTTTTAATTCAAGGGACTTGTTAGAGTTTCAACTATAATATGCTTGTGAATCGTATTATATACATCTTATATCAAATTTATCCTATTTTCATATAATATTTATTTATCTTATTTTTACTAACTTTTATTCACTTTAACTCTCAAAAGTGTGTAACTCCTAGCCCAAGCATCAAATTGACGCGTTTTTCAATCTCTTATTTTAAATTCATGTACGTACCTTTAAAGTCGTTAAGTCGTTTGATATGCGAATTAGGATATCTACTAAACAAACATACAGGATATAACTTTGCTATGGAGTTATGAACGATGAGATTTTTTCTAAATTATGTAATTTTTTTCAAGATTTACGACGCCCCAATACCCATAGGAGTTAGCCTACTAATCTGGCCAAAAAAAAGTATCTAGAAGGGAAATAATGAAGATTTTCCAGTTTTACCTACTTCTAATTTTAAAAGTAATTAAATCATACTAATCAAGTGAACTTGTTCATGCTTACTAGTTAATACTAAATAAATAAATATGAATTAGTTATTTTCATTTTGTTAACAAATAGTAATTATTTTTATTTATTCATACTAATTATTTTATTTCTATATTTTAAAATAAAATTTTAATTTTTCATAAAATTATTATTAATTACGTACATTCTGTTCAAGCATGGAGTCCTCACTTTTAAATGGTTCTGCCGCAGATGACTTGCCCATTTTGGACGATTTTGTATAGTTTTTTGTATATTAAGTGACTCTCGATTTCATGTAAGGGCAATTTGGCCAAATAATGTGCAAAATACATATTTTATACGGGTGATAGATAAGGATTAACGAGCGATGTTTATAAATTCGCTATAATAATGACAAGGAATATGGGTAATCAAGGACTTCCACAAGGGATAATAACTTAATTAAGTTTGATGTATGTATCTGACTATCAAAAAATAGTATTTATCTATAATTTTCACCGATTATAATTAAACGGAGGTGTACTTTGAAGGTGGCTCTATACGTTTAATTTTTTGGTTTAAAGTTTGTGTTTATGAGATATTCAAGTTTCAATGAAATCACTTGTTGATCAAAACAAACAATAATAGTATTTTATTTACGAAAATTTTTTACTATGAGGATGTGGTACTCCATCAAAATGAGCGTCTTGGTCTTGTTTTCTTAACCATATTTTCAATGAGCTAGATTATTTTTACTAGATAAAATAAATTTTTGTTCAATTGAAATGATTTTTATTGGGTTAAGGTGATCTTTATCAATTCATCGATATATATGATTTAATAAAACTTACTTTTTCTAAATAAAACTATATGAAAATTAATTTTAATAATTAAAGATTTGAACTTAATACTTCTTCCGTATTTTTTAAAGTAGGTAAAATGTAAGGAATTTTCTACTTGCTCTTGTGATTGATTACAAACAAGAGGGAGAGAAAGATGGGGTGGGGCTAAAAGATGGCCATAGGGCCGAGGCAACCCAAGCCTGACAATGGGCCAAGGTCTTGGCTTGGTGAACTGGGATCGGCCCGGTGGGGGTAGGGTTGGGTGATGTCACCCTACTACGGGTTGGGTTGGGCTTTGTCACGAGGCCGCATAAGATGGGTTAGGGTTGAGTCAAGGCTAGGTTAGGATTGAGAGAAATTGAAAATATTTAGGAAGATTGAAGTGAGGAATGAGAGTGAATGAAAATGAGTATATATAAGAAACAATGCAACAACTATAAGATTTCAATTACAACAGATACATGTTTTAATTGCAATAGTTAGAATGCATTTGTAGGTCGGGCTCACGGGTCAAGTAGGGTGGGTTGGTGTTGGCGGTTGGCAATTCCGTAATTGACTCATCAATAATGATGGATCAGAACGATTTAGCACTGAGCGATAAGCAAGCCAGGCTCCACAAGTCCTAAATAAGGCGAGGTCAAGATTAGGGTGGATTGCTAAATATCGCCCGTAATTATCTACCTATTGTTCATATTTTATATGTATTTTGCCATTTTTTGACGATATATTTATGTAACATTTTAATTTACTAACCTAATTTAACCCATTTACCTACCTTTTTTAATTTTATCACCTAAAAATCCAACTTTACACTTTTACCTACCTTTTTTTCTATCACCTAAAAACTCAACCTTTCAACATTCCTCAAACAACGATTTTACCACGGTATAAACGTCCAAAACAAAATAATTATCCATGATAAATAATAAATAATAACTAAACGTGAATTATCAACTAATTAAATTACTAAACATAAAATTATTAACTAATATTCAAGAATACAAAATTTGGATGGTTTTCTTCTCGGTTCAACCTTGAGCGGGCACTCAGTTCAATATTGAGCGGGCACTCAACAGGAAAAATTGTCCAAATTCCGTGTTCTTGATAATTAGTAAATAATTTATGTTTAGTTATTATATTTAGTAGTTTAATTAGTTAATAATTTATATTTAGTTATTATTTATTAATTATGTCGGTTTTGATGTTTGTATCATGGTATAATCAATGTTCCACTTGAATTACTCGCTTAACTTACATAAATTAACTAGCTTATGTACTTAACGTAAGTAAATGCACGTAACTTAACACAAATTATGTAGGTTTACATACTTAACATAACCAAAATTAACTAAAAATACACGAAAATCAACTACATATGCTTGCATACGGAAGAACTGTAATCATTTGACATTATTGAAGTTGGATAATCTTCAAGAAATCGCACTCACAATGGAAGTGAAATGAACAAAATTCACTAAAGTGAAGTATACAAAGGTTGAAAATGAAATACAGATGAAAATAAGTTGTGAAAATAAAGTTATAATAAGTGGTAAAAATGGTCCAACGTATATATGCTAACTAAGAGCAAATTTGGTAAGTCGCATATTAAATACAAGAGATAACTAGAAATTTAAAGGCGATATATAGGGATAACTCCGCTGCTCCATCTCTATGGAGGGAATGATAAATTAAAAATGAGGGAATGATAAATTAAAAATTAAACAATGAAAAGATATTTTGCTTTTGCCCTGTGATGGTTATAAGTCCTAAAAATACACCCAAATCAAACACCGCGAAGCCAGAGAGAGAACCCCCCCCTAAAAAAAAAACCTTCAACCCAATTAACTCAACCAGTCGAAGGCGGCATCAATGGCGTCAGGGTCAGTAGTTCCGGCGAACAGAGGGCGGCGCAACCATACCGAAGACGAAAAGCTTCAATTCGAAGCGACAGCAGGCATCGAACCAATAACGAGCTTCGAGAGTATGGGGATTAAAGACTCGCTATTGCGCGGGATCTACGCCTACGGGTTTGAGAAGCCGTCCGCTATCCAACAGCGCGCCGTTAGACCTATCATTGAAGGTCGCGATGTTATTGCGCAAGCTCAATCTGGTACTGGCAAGACTTCCATGATTTCTCTCGCTGTTTGCCAGATGGTTGACACTGCTTCTCGAGAGTACGTTCAATTTTTTTTCTCTTTTTTATTGAATTGTTTTAGGGCTTTGCGATTGTTAGGTTAATTTTTTAGGGTTTTGTTTTTATTGTGTTTTTGCGTGACTTGAGAATATTAGGGCTTGAGGAATTGGTTGATGGACTGAGTTAGGGGTTTAGGATGTGAGAATAGGCTTAGGCTTGACCTCTACCCTTATTATAAATCTATATGGAAAGATGGGGATGTTTGGTAAAAAAAAAAAGCTAGTTGATTTGAAAGGGGCTAGTCAGTTTAGTTATAGAAGCGAGTAAGTCAAAAGGGTAGGGTTCGTTTAGTTAGAGAAGCGAGTCAAATCAAAAGTTAGGGTTAATTTAGTTAGAGAACCAAGTTAAATCTAAAGGTGGGATTAGATTGGGTATAGAAGCAAGTTTGATTGAATGGCGAGGTTGGATTGGTTGAAGAAGCAAATTCAATTAAAAGTCGGCGTTAGTTTAGTTAGAGAATTGAGTTAGTTTGCTTTGGAAGTTGATTTTTTTTTTTTATTTGGGGGAGGGGTGGGGGGTTGTGGTTGAAACAAAAAGGTATTTTATTTTGTACAGTCTTTCTATCATTGCTTTGGGGTGAATTTGTCTAGTTGAGATGGGGTTTAATGTGTTATACGGTTTTTTAGTGTTGGGAACATGCCGATTAAGAAGAGAAGGATGTAAAGTTATGTGCTTGGTTGATTAAGAGAGGTGTTTTTTTGGCTTGTGGGGTGTGTATAAAAGAAGAGGATAAGGAGTTTCTTAAGTTGGGTTTTACGTATATAGGAGTTTTGAGAGCAAGTGTATGTCTTTTAGTATGAAATTGGAACATTATTGACAGTCAAAGACTAAAAGATTTTTTATCTTTCTTTGATTCGTTCTGTTTTTGAGATAATGAGGGTGGCATAGCTTTCATTACGCTGTTTCTTAGAGGCCTAGGTCATATGGCTACCCGTGAAATGATCTTTTTTTCAAGTTTTGAATCTTGTAATTTATTTAGGTGATGAGACTTAAGGGTCTTTCTTCGTAAACAATGGCGATTTGAAGTCTGTCATAGTCTCATAGGTCTCTCTAGTTTCTTTTGTTCTTGTACATTCTGAGGGGTACATAAAAAGATTCTAGTCCTGCAGAAAATCAGCTTGTTTTCCTTCTTATGATTGTAAGGCGCATTTAGTATCATATGGCAATGGAACCAAGATGATCCTACTCATGAAGTTAAAAAAAAATGTTGCTGAGACTTGGTCCTGGGATTTTTTTTACCAAAATGGTTTCTTGGTGAGAATTAGGGGGCTTCATACTGAAACCAAAGAAAGTGCCATGTCTTTTTTAATCAAACTATTATAGACTGGCTCACACTCTAAGATAGTAGTTGTAACTTGTAATAGATAAATCATTCCATTGTTGCCATTAGACATATGTAATGACATGGTGAGGGATACAGTTTTTCCATTCTTCTTATATTTATATGTGCTACTCTGCATTTTATTATGCCCTAGCTTAGCCCATATGTTCTGGGTGTAGAGTGTTGATATTTGTGGTTGATGAGGTTTTTAATCAACCACTTGGACCACAAGAGAGGATTGAGATAATAGGGAGCTTATTTTTATCAAAACTATTTACTATTTATGGTTAAACCCATGTTCTGGTTCAAGGAGTGAAAGGAACTCAATATTCTGGGTTGTAGTCTTGATGCAAGTTACATAGGAGAAGATGGTTGAAGCTGTATAGTATATCATGGAAGGATGCTTGAAAATCAATTTACTATGTGGATTCTTGTACTTATGTAATACTGTGAATAATTTAGTTGATTCTAAGCTGGGAAGACCTGCTTATCTTTTATGAAACTCGTTTGAGTTTACATAAAGGTCACTGTTCATTTTTTAATGGTGTCTTATACATGTTACCTTTCATCCTGTAGGGTCCAAGCATTAATCTTGTCGCCTACTCGAGAGCTGGCTACTCAAACAGAAAAAGTAATAATGGCCATTGGCCTCCACATGAATATACTAGCTCATGCATGTATTGGAGGGAAAAGTGTTGGTGAGGATATCATGAAATTAGAGAAAGGAGTTCATGTTGTTTCAGGAACCCCAGGTAGAGTGTGTGATATGATCAAGAGGAGAACACTGAGAACCAGAAACATCAAACTCTTAATTCTTGTAAGTCACTCGATTTCTCCCTTTGTAGCTTTTCTTATTTTTACTTGATTTTTCTTGGAGATTTTATCTCTGTCATTTGGGCTTTGAATGATTTGTATGGCTCATGGTGATTTTGAATTACTTTGAATCTCTGAACAGGATGAGTCTGATGAGATGTTGAGCAGAGGTTTTAAGGACCAAATTTATGATGTCTATCGTTACCTTCCACCAGAGCTTCAGGTACTATTCCTCCTCCCTTTCCCCGCCCCTCTGTTTTCCAGGAGAATTTATCATCGCTGTGGAATCTGTTGGGAGTGTTTACATATTACTTGTGTATGAAGCTGTTTGTGCTAGTCGTATCTCTCACTCAAAAACGTTTTAATCAGTTTGTTTTCTGTTTTATTATATGTTATTTTCACATTCTAATCAGCTAATGCATCCCTAATTCCCTATATTTGATTATTTGTTTTGCTTATTTCACTAGAAATTAACATGAAAAAGAACTGAAAATATGCATGACAAAACATGGTAGCTTTTTTAGACCTGTGCATTGGGTCGGGTCAGGGCCGAAATGGGTCATAAGCAAAACGGGCCGGACCGGGCCGGGTAAAAAAGATACAAAACACGTCGGGCCAAAGGAAATATATAACGAGCCGAGTCGGGCCAAACCGTCCAAAGAGAGTATAGTTTTTATCTATAGAGGGAGATAGTTTACGTGTATCATCTCTAATCTTTGGTAGTGGATCATCGACAAGTGGAAATAATTTGTTACTTTATAGTGTTTAAAAGTTTTGGAAACTATAGGCACATTATTGATTAGGCTCTTTTACGAACGGGTCAGTCAAGGCCCTTATCGGGCCCCATCCATTTGAATAGGTCTAGTCATGAGGACAGCTTGACTGTGATTTTGCTGTTTTATTGCCAAATAATTCTTCTGTGTCTTGGACTACAATGTTGATTGATCCTTGAAGTTACATTGGTGTATGTATATCAGCTTTGATTTGTTTACATGACAATGGGGTCTGTAATATTTGATACGTCTACGTCTGCAGGTTGTGCTGATCTCTGCCACCCTTCCCAATGAAATTCTGGAGATTACTAGCAAATTTATGACAGAGCCTGTTAAAATCCTTGTGAAACGTGATGAATTGACTTTAGAGGTAAGTATCTTCCTCCCCCCCTCCCCCTTTTATCTCGCCACTTAAACAACTGGTTACCTGGTTCTTATATTCTTCAAACAATGACAGGGCATCAAGCAATTCTTCGTTGCAGTTGAGCAGGAAGATTGGAAGTTTGATACTCTTTGTGATCTTTATGATACTCTCACAATTACTCAAGCTGTTATCTTCTGTAACACTAAGCGGAAGGTAATATATTCGCTTGTGTGTTTCATTTTCTCATTTTTGTTTTTCTTTTATCAATTTTTTGGAGGTAGTTTGTCTTTGGGCATTTCCCTCAACATATGACCGCAAATTACTTTATTCTTCCAACATTAAATTTATTCTTTATTGGTCGATCTTGGTTGCGAGTTGCTTATTTGTTTTTGTTGTTGCAAGCTTTTATGGGCTGCTATGCTTCATGGCTAGCTTCTGAACATGGCTTTTTGCTGTTGATTTTTGTAAATTTGACTTAAAATCACTGGAAGAAAAGGGGGACTGGAAAAGCTTTTCTGCATATCTAGTTCACTTCAATCAAAATTTCTTTATTTGATCTGTTTTCTCTAGCACCTTCTCTCATGTCTTGTGGTTTAATTATGTGGATTTCTCTGAACTTGTTGTAGGTTGATTGGTTAACTGAGAAAATGCGCAGTAATAACTTCACCGTTTCTTCAATGCATGGTGATTTGCCTCAGAAAGAGCGAGATGCTATTATGAAGGAATTCCGTGACGGTGACACTCGTGTTTTGATCACAACAGATGTGTGGGCTCGTGGAATTGATGTCCATCAGGTAGTTGTCTGTTCTTTTACTGGGTTCAATTGCTGAAATCCCCTTGCTCCTACTAGCTGCTGTAAGAAATTAGTGGAATGGTTCTTTTCCTTTCAGATTCTCCGCAAGTTGGAAAGTTTCCTTCTTGAATGCTAGCTTAATTACCTCATGTCTTGTTGATTGTCTTGCATACTTTTTTCTTTTTATCGACAACCTTATGATGTATACTCTGCCTAACAATTATGAACTGATTGGTGTCCCGTAATTTCTGACACTATCAGGAGTTACCTTCAGATCAGGCTACCATAGTTTCATAACTGATGTAGTTGATAGGCCTTCTCTGTTACCGTCCTCACTAATATAACTTGTGCTCCTAGTTACATAAATAAACAGAGTTTAGCAAGATGGGATTCCTTCCACCCAAAGTCATAGATGCCCAATTTTTTTTATCTTAAAAGTTTTTGATGTTTTCAGGTAGAGTAGTCTGCTTGGGTGACTGGTGAGCCCCATTCGGTTTTGCACTACTAGCATTTAAGTTCACGCTGTTGAAAGTTAGTAGCTATTGTAGATATTCATGATAGTCGTATTAATTTTGACTGATTTTCGTATTTTGTTTTCTAATTGCAACATTCACAATTTCCTGCTCCCACGTCGTGGGAGAGTCAGCGACAGTGTATTTTTCCAGAGAGTCCAAAAGGAACTTTTAAGTAGTGTTTGGATTTCCCAAGATAACTCCATGGATCGCAACTATTACCAAGGTTATTTTGGTGAAATTTTATCTAATCTTAAATTACGATGAGTGGGGTTAATTTGACTCACAAATTCGAATGGATGAGGTGTCATTCAAAATGCTTTATAGCTAAATATGTAAACTTAATATTATATTTTAGCTCGAAAATATGATGTCTCTGTTGTGTTTTAACTTCCCTGTTCATTGTCCCAGGTTTCATTGGTAATCAATTACGATTTGCCTAATAATCGTGAGCTCTATATTCATCGGATTGGTCGTTCTGGTCGTTTTGGGCGTAAGGTGTGTAATATTATTGTAATTATAATAATTTTTTAATCTTGGTCTCTTTCTTATATATTACTTGTATTATTCTTATTTATGTCATGGGCCTCATGGCTGACATTCTCAATGCATCAGACTTTGTATCTGTGCATGATGGAGGCATTTTGTGATGTTTTTGTTGCTGTAGTTCCCTGGTAATTTTATGCTTTCATGTGCAGGCCTTGCATTATTTTGGATATTTTCTTCTTTCGAAATGAAATGTTTACCTGAGGTCAAAATTTGACCTGTTTTGCTTGTTTTTTTTAAAAAAAAATAAGTAATTGAAGCTACCTCAACTTAACCTTCTCATTATAAGTGTCCCCTCCCCCATATTAAAAAAAATAACTTCCAATATGCTAGTGAATTTTTCCATTAAATATCTATGCTTGTTGCCCTGTTTTACAATATAATACTATCTTTTCACCCTTCAATACTTTTTGCATTTTGTGAAACCCATATAGATTGTGTTTTCGAGAATTGTTAAAATGAGAGTTAAAAGTGCTTTCTATATTCTTAAACAGAGGCACTTAATACTTGTGGTGTTAATTTATTTGATTTGTAGCATTGTTGTACATGTGGCTTGCCAAAACTAGTGAGCCATAAAAATATTAAATCTATTGTGCGTCTGTTACCTGAGAATCTGTCTTAACTAACTCATCTTTTGTGGTTGTTCATTTGTTCAGTCCCCTGACAATCAAAGGAGCTGTTTAAACATTTGTCATTAGTTTGTTTTGTATTAAGTTTTGTTCCTTGGCATTTTAGCAGCAGCAAAAATCTGAAGGTCTTACCTTAAGCAAACAGCATTCTAGTCATGCGATGGTGTTTCATTGGATTATTTATGACACAGATGGGTCACATACGAATACTGTATCTTTGACTGTAGTGCATTTTTTGTCCTTTCCATTTTATTCATGTCGCAGCTCATGTATATATCACCTGCTATACTTTCTTTTTATCTGTGGGCGTGTCTTTCTGTTTTTCTGTTCAATTTACAGGTACTGCTATCCTGACCTGATGTAAACTTGATATGGTTGTTCTTATCGCAGGGTGTTGCAATTAACTTTGTCAAAAAGGATGACATCAGGATTCTAAGAGACATTGAGCAATATTACAGTACCCAGATCGACGAAATGCCAATGAATGTGGCTGATTTGATATGAGTTGAACATGTGCATTAGTGTGGTTGAGGCGACTTATTTCTTATGTCTGGGAACAGTGCATGTGCGAGTGATCAGATTGGGTTGATTGGTTTTCAGTGGTTTATCTGTAATGATTGTAAACATTTTGCTGAAGTTAAGCTTACATTGTCTGATTATATTTAAGATTTTCTACTTTTGCTTGGACTTTGGCATCATTACCCCGCATCTGCCTTTCTTTGGTCGAGTTATCATCTCTTGTGCAAAAATTGGAATTTGAAACCGAACAGAACCATTATGATATTTTAAGGATTTGATCTTAGCCAATCTCTCACTACATGCAGCCAACCAACAGTTGTACCTCTTTGAGCCCTTTGGATCTTGCTAACCAAATTCAGTTCTTAAGATCAAGCATGTATGAAGTCGACAATAACTCAACAACTAAAGAGTATAAATTTTAAGCATCTAGGAATTCCTTTACCAAAAGCAATAAAATGTTTAGGTGATAACAAATCTTTGAATTAGAGAACAAAAAGGTGCGAATTTAGCTTGAATATAAATTCTAATCTCTAGGAAGATATTCCTTGGCCTTCGAGTTATAAGGTAAAAGTTTACATCAAAAATATCAAGTGGAGATGAACTTACATGAAGAAAAATCTAACACATGCCATTACATTTTCATTCTATCACATGTCTTGACAATTAAAACTATGTAATGACATAAACATCAAAGATACACATAAAAAAGCATATGAACAACATAAAATGAAATACATAAGCCAACATAATTTATTTACTTAATAAGCCAGCATTTCCATTACATGAAAGAGTAAATATCTTACATATAATTCATTCTTGATAAGATATTGTCAAATAGGATAATGTATACAAAAATCGAAACAAAAGATAAAGCTATTAGAATTATTCTAGCAAAAAAGAATCTGAATTACGTTACATCCCCTCTTCTGCATGAACACAAAAGCCTAGCCTACTTAACATCTCTAGACAAAACACAACCTAAGTGGCTAGGCTTAGTATTACAATGCCTTATGTAATAACCTACAAAACTTAGATCAGAAGGCACCACAAAGGCTAGGTTGAAGGGGCAATATTTCCATGAGGAGTTTTCATACCCAAGTATATATAAAGTCAAGGATTTACTTGGAGTGAAAGGAAGCACTGTTTGGGAAGGAAGCTTACATAAGTAAGACTGATGAGTGATGCAATCAGCTTCAACAAATATAGGAGCAGCTTATTGATTGTTCTTTACTCCTAGAATACGCTCCCTAAATGCAATTTAACTCTCGCTTTATTGAACATTGAATTATAGGCTTCACAAATCCATAATTAATATCAACCACAACAAAGTTCTTCATTATCATACACTGCACAACCTTCTTGGCTAGGCTTTGTTTTGCACCGTCAATTGTTGTGCTGCAGTCTCCCACAATACCCTCATGAGCACCACCATTATCTGAACATTTCAACAATATGCCAAGACCTAAATCCTCATTTCCAACAGTAATTGTCTCAGTTGGAGTCACCAAATATCCTATCTTATCCACTATCTTCAAAATATGCAAAAAATCACTAGCAACAAGCTTAGCGTCCTTGCAAACATAAGCTTCAGAATCTACATCAAATAGAGAAATAGTCAGCCTATTCTCCATAGACAACAACTTAGACTTTATAGGCAATAGAGATTTCCACACGTCTCATACATGACTATTTTCTCAGATGAAAAATCATCTATCTTAGTATTAAACTTCAATATTAAGCTACAAATAGCCCTTTCAAAGGCAACTTCACACGATTTATCTAGATTAGAAGCTTCCCCACCTATAAAAGTATATGCAAGAAGCTCAATCTTCTCCTTGACACACACAACCACCCTGTTGATTTTGTTGGGTTAAACAGTAAGAAGAAGAAGTAAAGCAAAAAGTCTAGTGATTCTTCTGCTCAAATTGCTGAGGAAACTGACCTGAAACCCTCATAAAAAAACTGACGAAGTTTCTTTGAGTGCACCAAGTGAACCTGAAAAGAAATCAAAGGACAATAAGAAGCATAAGCATAAATACTGATAGATAATAGTCTGATATTGCCTTTGTTAATGTTCTGTAAAAGATATTCTTTGTGTAATTTAGGAAAACTTAGACTCTTCCATTAGCTTGTACATATCCTATATATATTCGGCATTAATGAGAAGGATCCGACCAAGGGAGAATTACACAATTTTACATGGAATCAGATTTTTTGTAGGGTTTTCTTTTCTCTCCCTTTCTCCCTCTTTACAGGAGTCTTGCCGGTGCACTTCAGTACCTCACGTTCATGAGGAGACCTGACATTGCTTATGCTGTTCAACATGTTTGCCTCTTCATGTATGCTCATGGGGAACCGCATTTTAACGCTCTTAAGCATATCATCAGATACGTCAAAGGTATTGTGGACCATGGGTTGCATTTATACAGGTCGACTCCTTTGGGTCTCGTTTCCAACATCGATGTTGACTGGACGGGTTGCCCAGACACTCGCCGCTCCACTTTTGGTTATTGTGTTTATTTGGGTGAATTTAGTCTCATGGTCTGCCAAACGACAGGCTGCCCTGTCTCGATCTAGTGTTGAAGCATACAAAGGTGTCGCTTACGTTGTAACCGAATTATGTTGGCTGCGTAATCTCCTTATTGAGTTACATTATCATATTCAACGGGCTTCCTTGGTATATTATGATAATATATATGTTGTATACATGTCTGGCGATCCAGTGCACCATCAACGAACCAAACACATCGAGATGGATATGCACTTTGTTCGTGATAAAGTCGCTCTTGGTCATGTCAAGGTTCTCCATGTTCCTTCCTCTTATCAATATGTAGATATCTTTATCAATGGTTTGCCACAGCAACTATTTCTAGATTTCAAATCTAGTCTAAGCGCTCGGCCTCCTCCCGCTTTAAATGGGGGGGGGGGGGGGGTGGGGGGGGGGGGGGGGGGGGGTTGTGATAGATAATAGTGTGATATTATCTGTTAATATTCTGTAAAAGATATTCTTTGTGTAATATAGGAAAAATTGGACTCTTCCATTAGCTTATACATATCCTATATATATTTGGAATTAATGATAAGGATCCGACAAAGGGAGAGTTACACAATTCTACAAGTATGAATCTCAAGAGGAGAAGATAAAGGACAAGCTCGATGAATTGCCAACAAAAAAAAGTATCAAATAATTCTGATGTTGTTTCAACGGAAGAGAAGAACGAAAATTCCAAAAGTAAGAAAAAAAGAAAATACTTCGAATTTAAATCTTAATAGTTTATCAGTTGAGGATATAGAGGTTGATAAAGAGAAAAAAAGTTAAAAGAATAGAAAGAAGTCTACATCTGATGAAAATGAAACTGACTCTGTTAAAAAGGTAGCACATGCTGACTCCAAGCGTAATACAAAATGAGAAGTTTAGAAACTACCATTGGCAGTAGTACTAGGAGGCAGTCACATCTCCGAAATTGGTGTATGAGGAATTTGACCACTCAGAGTAGGAGCTCCAAAAATTTGTTGCTCCAAATCTTGAGTAGAAGTTTAGATATTTATTTGAAACTAATCTTTGAACAAGCTACTAACATTACTAGCTAGCTCTTTCTCTTGAAGCTCTTTCTCTTGAAGCCATTTCTTTTAAATTTATAGAAGTAAATTAAAAGTAAGAAAGCAACTAATGAATAAAACTAATTAAGATTAAGAGAGTAATTAAGAAGAATATTTGTACTAATTACTAAACTAATTATATGTAGGATTAATTGAGAGAGAATTGAGTGAATTGTGAGGTTGAATGGAGGAGTATTTATAGAGGGAATTCCAATGGCTAGTTTTGTCTGAATAAAGCCAGGCCGAGGTGAACCGATTTAGTATGAGTCAAACACATACCTTCAAGTCTAGTGAGTAGTCTACAAAAAATTATGTAGGTGCCAATGAAGATGCCCAACTGTACTTCTAAACTCATTTGATGAGTGGTGTACCGATGAGGAAATATCCGCTATGAAAAAATAGAGATGAAACCAAAGTGATCAATTGTAAAACATGTAACAATATTATCTCGGCTATATCCAAGGGTGGGACTGAGCACCTAACTAGACATCCAAAAAAATATGGTCAACCATCTAGTAGTACAATTCAACCAACATTTCTTGTTACCATTCACATAACTTCACTTATAATTTTGAGAAGGATAGAAATAAACTTTAGAAATTGTTAGCTCACGCTTAAAAAACTTTCTCTTTGTCGAAAATCAACCATTACAACACAAAAGTTTGTAGGAAAATTAATGTTTCTTTTGCAACGACAACTTTCTTAGAGTATAAAAATATTAGTTGAAGATTTAAGTAATCTTTCCTGTAATGTTTCTTTAATTTCATGTTCATGAGATAATGGCTAAGAACTCTATTACTTGTTTGTGACTTGCCATTGGGCGGATAACGAATGGATCTTACAAAAATATATCATCCATATTACAATGTTAAAGTACCCGTACACTAATCTTAATATTGCTCACTGTTTAATGCAAGTCATTGATGCATATAATCTTAGGCCCAAAATCCTATCATGACATATTGATATTTGATAATGCAACATCCATTATATATAGTGCAAATATGATTAAACAATAGCTAATTGATTTCACATTATATGCATTTGTCATGTTCTTAATTCGTATGTAATGGATGTAGTCAATGCATTAGGTCCATTTTATGAAAATAATTAGAAATGTTATATTTTTTCCATTAATAGTTCTTCTATAAGACTTCTGGAGTGAAAAACATTTCTAAGGTAGCAAAAACTAAAAGGTTGTTAAATTAAAACAATCTATGCAATTATGTAAAACTCCACCTATGACATATTGAGTGAGGAAAAGGAGTACAAGATTTCCATAATTGTATTTTTTTTAATCAGAATTTTCCAAAAATAACTTTATTAAAAGATGATAAGGCCAATTCTGAAAAGTATATGTAGTTTTAACAGTTCTTATATAGCATGAAAATTATTTTTCTTCTATTTATAATCCTTGTTCTTAATATTTTCTTTAAAATGCATGTTTATATACTCAACTTGACAAGATTATGATACTTTTCTTCCAACAATGGAGAAAATTGGCATAGGCATTACACCAATATTCTTATGAGTTATATTTTTCTTTTATACTAAATTTGAGGCAAAAGTATGATGGCACATTTCTATTACTTGATATTTAGTTTAGATGCATGCAAATTGATAATGATGTTGACTCTTTTTTTTTTATCTATATAGTGATTATGAATTTAAATATGGAGTCATTACTCAATTTTCCCCTGCTCAATTTTCTAAACACGTAAGGATAAAGGATCATTTGCACAAGCTACTAGCATAATGTCTAAGTTTTCAAGAAATGAATCATCGAGGAGAACTCAAAGCAATGTCTCATAGTTCTACATTTACTTTAGCTATGACTTCATGAAGTTCAATATTGATGAAGAAAAGTATGACCTTTACCTCCTCAATTGGTGAAAAGAACAAAGAACCAAACATCTAATTTTGACAATGACGGTACATGATGTTTTTGTAGGAATTTAGATGCAATTAGTGGAATTGCAAGAAATGATTTCTTAGCATCTAAAATAGGATCTCATGCATATAATAATAAAAATTATCATAAGAGTATAACATACCCTTGATGCGTGAATTCCTTGAAGCAAAAGGGCACGTTTTTTGGAGAATCTAGAACGTCAAATGTTGTTCCTCTAGTATTGGTTTACAAGCAAGACTGGATTACCCGCGTATACTAGTACGGAATCAAGAACAATTCTTGATTGCTTTTTAGGGCTTTTATGAAATTATGTGACAGGAGGCTAGTATTGAAAATTAGAGTTAGGGTTTTCAACCCCATATAATAATTAAGTAACTCAAAGTGACTCAATTACCTAATTTGATCAATTCACAACTCTCACATAACTATCTTAGATTTATCCATCACTTTCTTATTTGTGTGACCTTATAGGACTCGGTTAAAGTTAGTAGTATATTAATCTAATTAATATACATATTATAGTTGGTTTCTAGTAAAACACTATAATCACCTAAAATAATCGATTTTTATTATCTCCATAATTCATCCTAATTATATCTAGTTTGTTACACTTGTTGAGGACATTCCTTCAATCTCCCATTTGTCTGAAAACAAGTGTGTAACCATAAACACCTTAACTCTCTTAATGTCAAATTTGATAGTATGATCACATCTCATGTCATCCATGCTAGTATTCAAATTATTTCTTGAAATCTGAGCTTGAACTATCAAAATAAATGATTAACTCTTAATCCATTTGAGCACGTCCATGCATTTTCTAGTTCTAACTCTTTAAGAGGCCCAAGACACAAATACTAACAATTAGGAGGACTTATTCAATCTTGTACAACCAAAACTTCCACTTAATTTTTAGCAATCCAGAAATTCCCTTTATAACCTCCTTTTACGGCACGACGTTTGAGAATGTCAAAGGCATACTAATCACTAAATGAGAATAGTGTTGTATTTATGTCAAAGGAATCCATTAAATATAATGAATAAAATTCTTAAAACAGTTTGAAAAATATCAAGTAGGTCTATCCAATATGCATCCATATACATATCCATGTAAATGACTAGACATCTCCATGTCCCCATAGCCCATGAAATTGCGCTCAATCAACTTACACACTAGTCCTTGAATGAATCATTTATGTCCAAGTTAATGATTCGGACCGAGACTAACAGTATTTTATAACCTCGGTTCACTTAATAGGGTTTCATTCATCAAATCACGCATTTAACAAACCTATCGAGTGTTATATAATACTTTGGACATTTTATTTAAATTCAAACCACATTTAAATAAGAATAATCACTTTATTGATAAACATAGACATACATATATAAGTGCTTTATGTCTGTGACTAATTTTGCAATAAAATAGTACACAACTAAAGACACTCCCCAATTTGCACGCTTAAGCCCTAAAACCCTAGTATGACTTTCATACTTGGGTTGTGACAAAGGTTTAGTTAACGGATCAACAATCCGTGTGAATTTGCTTGGAACTCTTCCAGCTCAATGCCTCTCCATTCAAACAAAAGATAAAACCAGACTAAGATCAGAAGTTTATCTTTATCTATTTGGAATCTCACATCGATATAATTTTCAATCATCAATTCACTTTCAAATTTGTACACTAAGAAATGGTCCTTAGCTCTTCTCAAGTAGTTTAGGATATTCTTAGCTATATTCCAGTGTGTTCACCTGGATTCGAATGGAATCTGCTACATATGCTCAAAGCATATGAGATATTTGGTTAAGTACAAATCATGTCATACATAATGGACCATAATACACATTACGCTTAGTCTCATCAATGTTCAAAGGACATTTAGACTTTCCCAACAATAAACTATGTTGCATGGTGAGAAAACCTCTTTTAAAAGTTTTCTACATCGAATCTAGCAAGGACCTTATCATTATAAATTCTTTAACTAAATCCAATATGTACTCAGCTTCTCCAAGGTCTTTCATAGAAAAATAATTCTTTAGTCATTCTTTGACAGAGTCAAGCATGTGAATATCGTTTCCTATGAGTAATATGTCATCTACATATAAAACTAAGAAGACAATGCTACTCCCACTAAACTTCTTGTATACACAAGATTCTTCTTCATTTTTTAGAAAACTAAACTTTTTGATAGCCTTATCAAATTGAAAATTCCAACTCCAAGATGCTTGCTTCAGCCCATAAATAGACTTTTGAAGCTTGCACACCTTCCTAGGATTCGCAGGATCCACAAAACCCTTAGGTTGTGTCATATAGACATCCTCTTTCAAACCCATTCAAGAAAGCGATTTTGACATTAATGTGCCAAATTTCATAATCAAACAATGCAGCTATCGCTAGGATTATCCGAATGGATTTAAGTATCGCAACTGGTGAAATTGTCTCATCATAGTCAATACCATGAATCTGCCTGAAACCTTTTGCAACCAATCTAGCTTTGAAAATATCAATGTTTCCATACTTGTATGTTTTCAATTTAAAAATCCATTTACAACCAATAGGTGTAACCCCATCAGGAAAATCAACCAAGTCCCATACTTGATTCACAGACATGGATTCCATTGTAGATTTCATGGCTCCGAGCCATTTTTCGGTGTCTTGACTCACTAAGGCATCTTTGTAGCTAGTAGGTTCCTCATGTTCTAAAATCATTATTTCAGAACTTTTAGTTAACAAGAAGTCCACAAACCTTTTTGGTGGATTTCTTAATCTACTAGATCTACAAGGGGCAACAACAGGAGAAATTTCCTTATCAATGATTTGAGAATTTTTACTCGAATTAGATTCGAGTTGACTAGTAGGAGGTTCAAACATTGAATGTTCTTCCTCCAGTACAAGGTCATGCATGGGAGAGGGTTCATGCATTGTATGCACAACCTCTACCACAGGTAATGTCACTAGTACTTTTGCTTTTGACATGGGTTGAACCACATCCATTTGTTGCGCTTCTCAAACTTCTTCGAGAAATACATTACTCCAACTTACATTTTTTGAAATGAAATCCTTTTCTAGAAAGGTACCATCCTTAACAGCAAATACTTTATTTTCATGACGATTGTAGAAGTAATAGCCCCTTGTTTCTTTAGGATAACCTACAAAGAAACACTTGTCAGCTTTGGGAGTGAATTTGTCAGGCTGTAAAAGTTTTACATAAGCCTCGCATTTCCAAATAGGTAAATAAGACAAGCTAGGAACTCTTCCTCTGCATAACTCATATGGTGTCTTATCGACTGCTTTGGATGGAGTCTTGTTTAGTATAAAAGCATCAGTTTTGAGAGCATGTCCCCAAAAGGATAAAGGAAGGTCAGCAAGATCAAACCATATCTAATAGAGTTTGATTTCTCCTTTTAGATACACCATTCATTTAAGGTATTCCTGGTGGAGTCCGTTGTGAACGAATCCCATAACTCTTCAAATGATCACTGAACTCTTGGCTCAAATATTCACCACCACGATCTGATCGTAGTGTTTTTATTGTCTTTCCAAGTTGGTTCTCTACTTCATTTAGGAACTCTTTGAATTTCACAAAGGATTCTGACTTATGTTTTATTAAGTAAATATATCCATATCTACTTAAATCATCAGTAAAGGTTATGAAGTAGCTATAACCTCCCCTAACTTTTGTACTCATTGGTCCACATACATTTGTATGTATTAAGCCCAATAGTTCATTGACTCTTTCACCTTTTCCAGAAAAAGGTGATCTTGTCATTTTTCCCATCAAACACGACTCGCATACATCAAATGATTCAAAAATAAAAGATGTTAGAAGCCCATCTTTATGTAACTTCAGAATGCGACTTTGGTTTATGTGGCCCAAACGATAATGCCATAAATAGGTGGGGTTTATATCATTTGATTTATGTTTCTTGCTTTCTATGTTAAGGATAGACTTATCTTGGTTAAGTAGATACAACACATTAGTATTGTTAGCATTAGCATAAAATATGTCACCTTTATAGATAGAGAAACAACCTTTCTTTATCGTAAACTAATATCCTTCATGATCCAAAACATGAAATGAGACAATGTTTTTATCAATATTAGGTAATTAATAACAGTTATTAAGTTCCAATACTAATCCAGAAGATAGAGGTAGATTATAAGTTCCAATTGTTGTGGCAGCAACCTTTGCTCCATTAGCTATACGCATTTCTACCTCTCCCTTAGCCAGCTTTCTACTCCTTTTGACTCCCTCCACATTTGAACAAATGTGAGAAGCACAATAGGTATCAAATACCTAAGAAGAAGTAGAAGTTGCTAAAGTAACTTCTATAACATATATACTTGAATTAGAAGCACCAGACTTATTGTCCTTCAAGTATTCGGGGCAATTCTTCTTCCAATGACCAATCATGTCACAGTGGAAGCATTTGCTTTCAGTAGTCACCCTTGGCTTTGCTGTAGCATTTGGCTTTTTAGAAGATTTAGAAATAACTCTTTGTTTACCATTTTTAAACTTCTCTTTGCCACCCAACCTTCTTTAAACCTTTTTCGTTTTGAACAATTAGAACATCTTTATTTGGCTCAAAATGGATGTTTTGCTCAGCGATTATGAGTATCCCATTCAACTTATACGAATTGAAAAGCAATGAATTGTTGTTGTTGTTACTAGACATGATATTTAAAATAGAAAAATATGCAAAATTCATTATGTTTATCAAAATGAGCTTTAGGTATTTAAAATTTTTAAATAATAAAAGCTACATGCACTCAATTCATTTAAAATGTCCCTTTTTGAATTAAGTGATTCCAAGATTCTATCTAAAATAATTTTAAGCGGACTTGGGCCCTACTCTTAAAGTTATTTTATCAAGGTAAGTAAACTCTTTACTAATTAGAACACTTGTAATTCTTGGTTGATAGGTGATAACTCCTTATCTTATTCTTATCCCTTTGCTTCAAAACCCAAAACCCTTTTGATGATTTTGTTGATTATAACCAAACAAGGCTTGTAAATTTCCCAAATTTACCCTAATTATCCTAAAACCATTAGAAACACCCTACTTAGTTAGACCCTATCACTAATGATCAAAGGCTTCAATAGGTGTTTGTTTGGAAAAGCATATTAACTCAATATTAAATAGGGACCTAAGCCATGTTGATTTATTTAAAAGAAAACTCATAACATAAATAAAACAACATAAACTTAGAAAGAATATTTAAAGCAATAAAAGATGAAAAATAAATGTGATCCTAGTATGACCCCTAAACCCTAAAGACTACTCTTCAAGATCTTCGTCCTTGAACCATCATGGATCACCATTCTTGATCATCATTGGAACTTTACTCATTGGATCTCCATCCATAGAGAATACATAATATTTTTGAAATTTAAAATAACAAACTTAAAATAAATTACAAAAATATAAACGATGCGCAAAACGTATTTAGGACACAAAAATACAAAACGATACGCAGATCGTATTTTCTATCCTAATTTGGGCCATACCAGTCACCTCATGTAAACACAATATCAATTATTATAAATTGCATAAAATAATAATGTCAACATATTAAAATTAAAACAATATGCTATTAACAATTAAAAGCAATTATTTATTCAACTTATTAATCACATTAATAAATTAAATAATATTTTAAATAAAAATGCATGCCATAAATAAAAGAATAAACAAAACAAGCATTCACTATTTAAATCTATTAATCATATTAAAACAAAATATGACATTAATAAAGTTTTAATTGAACTAATATAATTAATAAAATTAAAACATAAATTACTTAATTTTATTCATCAGATTAATAAAATTAAATAATTATCCATCAATAACAGTTATTGATTAACTTGATTATTTTGATTCAATTAAGAGTTAAGTGTGGTATTAACTCAAATTATATACCCCAATTAAAGTTCAAACCTCCCAACATTAAAGAATCGGGCTCCAAACCCGACTTGGGCCCGTCGTGGCCCGCGAGTTGGCTGCCCAGTAGCTTCCTTCGCCCGCAGCCCATGTATGCGCACAAGGACTCCTAGCCGGCGACTACTCATGGCGACCCACATGAAACCAACCCCACCCCATGATTCCCCAGTTGTCAGCGATCCTCCTAGGACCGTCACCGATGCCGTCCAACCACCGGACCTCCGCCATCGCAGCCTCAAAGAGCCGACGTAAACTGGAGATTTTGGAGTGAAAATCATTTAACTTTTGCATGAATTTCGGACAAAATTATGGGGAAAACATATAATCATCTTATAATTATAGATTGATATGGATTAATTGTGAAATTTCTCAAATTTTAAGCAATTCAATCAATTTGGGGCAATTTTTTAGGGCTCTTCGTTTCGTGATTTTAATGCCCCTTTGTTGAACGAATTTTGATGCAAAACCCAATTAAATTGTGTATACATGCAATTTAAACAACAATGCATAAGAATTCGAACATCAATCATGCCAAAATTCCTAATTTTATGCATAATAGATTCGAAATTGGGGTTAGCCATGAACCACGAATAGGACGAAAAAATTATTTCATTCAAAAACCGTGTGAATAAGTGACTAATTCCAGCATCGTAATGCATCAAATAAATCAATTTCAATAGATTAAAATCTGATTTTAATCATGCATTTCAATACCACACATCAAACCTCCCCTTATTGAATCAAAATAATACAATTTCATATATAATCATATTAAAATATACAAGAGGCTAACTGATACCACTGTAGGAATTTAGATGCGATTAGCAAAATTGCAAGAAACGATTTATTAGCATCTAAAATAGGATCTCATACATATAATAATATGAATTATCATAATAGTATAACATACCCTTGATGCGTGAATTCCTCAAAGCAAAAAGGGCATGTTTTTCGGAGAATCTAGAGCATCAAATGTCGTTCCTCTTGTATTGATCCACAAACAAGATTGGATTGCCCACGTATACTAGTACGGAATCAAGAACAGTTCTTGATTGCTTTTTGGGGCTTTATGAAATTATGTGATAGGAGGCTAGTATTGAAAATTAGAGTTAGGGATCCAATGAGAATGGTGCTTAAAATAAGAAGAATAAGAAGAGATTTCAGCCATTCAAATGGTAAGATCCAACGCTAGAGATTTCATGTAAAAAAAGTTATTACTATAATAATAAAAAATAATCATTATAATAATACAAAGAGTAATTATAATAATAAAAAAAAGTCATTATAAGTGTAAAAAGTTATTTGTTCACTATGAGTTAAAAAAGGGTTACTATGAGTACATAAAATATCATCCGTTGGATTTAGAAGATGAAGAGTTAAGATGTCTTCTCATCCTTCTCATTTTAAGTACCCTTCTTATTTTAACTTTTACACACTCACACACACACACACACACACACACAAACACACACACACACACACACACACAACTATCTTAGATTTATATAATAATTAAGTAACTCAAAGTGACTCAATTACCTAATTTGATCAATTCACAACTCTCACATAACTATCTTAGATTTATCCATCACTTTCTTATTTGTGTGACCTCATAGGACTCGGTTAAATTTAGTAGTATATTAATCTAATTAATATACATATTATAGTTGATTTCTAGTAAAACACTATAATCACCTAAAATAACCGAATTTTATTATCTCCATAATTCATCCTAATTATATCTAGTTTGTTATACTTGTTGAGGACATTCCTTCATTTTTTGCTATCCAAGTCTCATTCATTGTTCTAAAAGAGCTTTTAGTGCATCTCAAAGAGTTTTATATGATAGAAGAACAAGCCTAAAACCCATAACACTAAAATGTGTGTGTTTCAAAAACTAATTGGACATCGAAGATCGGTCCTAAGATCACACATATGCACAAAATGACGATAATGATGGTACATTTGGTTCCGATCATTCAAGGTCTAACAATTTCTAATTAATTTTATTGACTATAAATAATGTTTATTTTTAGTTTATTGATAATGATTAATTAAAAAATTAGATTTTTTTTTCTTATTCACTATTTAGATTATTAAAAATAAATATATTCTTATAATATAACTTAAACTATTTGAATTTTTTTTTTCTCGATATGAATAAGTATAAAGTACTTTATTTTTTAACGAAAAAAATGGCAGATCATTCCGTCCCATAGGTTAAGGTATAGGGATTGGTCGGCCCACCTTTACTTAAAGCTTGCTAGCTAGCATGTTATGCATGTTATACATTTAAAAGCCTTACACCATAATACGACTTAAGCTCATGATCGGATTATCATTAATCCCATTGTCTATAACAAAAAGTATTTTTTCATCGAGTAATTTTTCCAATGGGGTGTTTGGTTTTAGGATGGGTGTAAGTGAACTAAGAAGCAAACGGTAGGATAAGGATAGAATTGAGATTGATGAATCAAAAGTTGGGTTAGGAAATTGTCCATTTCTGGCCTAGGCATTAGGCCTGGCCCAACCAATTCTTGTTAGCCTATACCCATATTTTTGGGCTCATAAAAGAAGGTGTTTGGGTTGTTTTTTGATCGGGCCTAAATATTGATTTAAAACATTAGTTTTGGATTAGCCAAAACCCATTTCATTACTAAAAAAATTCAAGTTGAGTTCTAAAATTGAGTCCAAAGTTTATGTTTAAACCCGCTCATTTTTTGGGTAGAGTTAGGCCAACGTGCTTGGCCACTTTGATTAGTTTTAGGACAAATTAAGTAATTCCTCATGTTTGGTATGCAATGAGAATAACTATGATATAAGTAGCAAATATTTTAATATACTCTTACAAACTTTATACTTCCTCATTTTCCTTCCTTTCATTAATGGTATAATTCACTTTTAATCAATTTCTTATCCCAACTCATTATACCTAGACTTATGCATTGCGTCTGGTTAGGGATGAGATGAGTCACATGCAAACGGGACTGAGTTTTTCTAGATCACTCTTGTTCCCTTTAAGTAAGCTCATATTCATATTGCATACAATTAGTCACTTAGAAAACTTCTCAGTTAGTATTGGATCATAAGTAATCCTTCATAATAGTCTGATAAGCCCACTTACCAAGGTGAAAGACTCAGCGGTTTTAACAAAATTAGCGTCGTATGTAAGGTGGGATGCGCCTAAATCATGAAGTTAACATGTTCAATATGTAGATGTTGGGTTTTTTGATAACTAGAAACGTAAATAGAAAGTATGGAGTACTATTGATAACATTGCTCACTTACAAAATTGAATAACACTAACTAATCAACAACAAGAAGCAATTAGTTCAAATCATATTTTGGTTCAAGAAATCTTATTTTTCTGAGCTTGTTCGGATCTACATCCAATATATATAATGGTTCACATATCGGTGGATAAAACGGTTTATTTTTTTGTTTTGAAGTTGCATTTTTAAAATAGAAATTATACTATTTTCTAATGAAAATTTACTTATGAAATTATGAAATATAAAGTTATACTATAAAAAAATAAAATTATACATAATTTCACCATTTTACAAATGAATATTATTTTACCATTATTTTCTTTTTTAAAGTTACACTTTTGAGATTGAAGTTGTACTATTTTCATATAAAAATGCACTTATAGAATATAAAATGGTACTATTAGGGTATACATAATTTTACCATCTTCGTGTGGGCTCATTTCACCATCATTTTCTTTATTGAAATCATACTTTTGATAATTGAAATTAAACTATTTTAAAATAAAAATGTACTTATGAAATATAAAATTGTAATATTATGAAACATAAAAAATTATTCCTTAACGCTCCTAGGGTAAAGTCTAACCAAATGATAAGATAATAACAGGACAATTGTATAGTGGTGGAAACATACGAAGGACAAATGGTACCATAAGTAATTGTATCCTTAATAAAATGATAGTCCGCCTCAATATGTTTTGTTCATTCATGAAAAATCGGATTTTAAGCAATATATAATGCAGAGTGGTTGTCATAATAAATATTCATGTCACTTTTGTGCACAACACCCAATCGCCTAGTAGCTGCTCTAACCACTTCAATTCGCATGTTAAGGCAGACATTGACCTGTATTCAGCCTTCGCAGAAATACAAGAGACCGTTGGTTGTTTCTTGGTCTTCCACGAAATCAAAGACATACCCAAGCGAACAAACCAACCACTAAGAGAGCGTCTGGATAAAGGGCAGCTTGTCCAATCCGAATCACACCAACCTTCCAGTTGTAGGGCAGCGTCAAAACGAAGAAAAATACCCTAACCAAGTCAGTCATCAAATAATGCACAACCCGCAGGGCAGCGTCCCAATGATCAATTTGTGGCTGTTGCATAAATTAAGAAAGAATATGAACTGAGTAGGCCAAATCTAGTCTAGTGACGCCTAAATATATAAGGCCGCAACAAGATGACGATATTTTTCAGGATCCGTATTAACGCACTAGTAGTCAATGCTAGCCGATGATTTTGTTCCATGGGAAAATCCATTGGGTTCTCATTACTAACTCCTATTTCGGAAATAATATCCAAATCATACTTATGTTGATTTATAAATATGCCTTGCTTATTTCAAGCAACCTCTAGACCTAGGAAATATTTCTAAACACCTAAATCTTTGATCTTAAAATGGATCCCTAAATAAGTTTTGAAATTCAGCATACTCAATTTATCATTCCCTACCACAATTAAATCATCCACATAGATCAGGACATTAAGGTGTATATCACCTTTCGTCAGAGTAAATAATGAATAATCTGAATATGACTATTTAAAGACATAATTTTTCAAAGCCGATGCCAATTTAGAAAACCAACGTCTAGGAGCTTGCTTGAGACCATATTAGGACTTCTTTAACCTACAGACTTTATCAGAATTATTATTGGTAAAATCCAGAGGAATTTTCATGTATACCTTCTCGTCCAAATCACAATGCAAAAAGGCGTTATGGACATCCATTTGATGAATGTCCCAATCTTTCACAGCTATCACGATTAAGAAAGACCGGACCATCACCATTTTTTCCACAGGAGCAAAATTTTCGGTATAATCAAGACCTTTGACCTAATGATGGCCAAAAATCACCAAGAGAGCTTTTAGTCGTTGCATATTTCCCTGTTTGTCATATTTTTCTTTATACACCCACTTGCTCCCAAGAGCTTTCTTTCTCGGGGCAATTTTTCAATTACCCAAGTACCCTGTTCTTCATGAGCATGAATCTCATCTGACATTGCCTTATGCCAACCCTCATGTTTCATGGCTTCTCAAAAATTTTTAGGCTCAGTTCCCCTTGTAATAGCTGCAAAAAAAAAACATTTATGTTCTATAGAGAATGAATTGGGGTTAACATAATGTATTAAATACAAGACCGTACCTAAGGATGATGATGAAACTAGGGTAATGCGAGATGGAGTGGAGGATTTATTGTGTTGAATTGTGGTCACATAGTCACGAAGAAGGACTGACGGATGCTTCACATTCATGCCCCAGCCCATGTCATTAGCAGGGTGTTGGCGTAAATCTGTAGCATTTTTAGAAGAAACTGGTGCCCCTTCCATGTCATCTGCCCCGATCCTACTAGAGTATTGGTTGTGGTTTGAAAGGTTTGGGAAGGGAGCGAACCCACACCCAGTGCAGTGGGGAATGGTCATCCAGTCCACTATCAAACTCATCGCCATACACCTCAGAGTCAGACTCTTGAACTTGTGTATTAGGAATAGGTTCAGCAAAAGGAAATTGTGTTTCATAAAATTTCACATCACGAGAGACCAATCTCTCATGAATGTCTAGGCCAAGAACTAGCCACCCCTTCTTCCCAAAGGGATACCAAGAAAGACACATCTATGACTCCGACTAGCAAACTTATCAGACTTACTACGTTGGTTATGAACATAGCACAAACACCCAAATATTTTGATATGATCATAAGTAGGATATTTTCCAAATAACAATTCAAAGGGTGTTTTAAAATTGAGTATCCTAGACGGGGTACAGTTAATTAGGTGACACACCGCTTAGACACATTCTCCCCAAAATTTCAAAAGTAGGTTAGCCTGAAATCTTAGGCCTATATCTACGTTTAAGATATGTTAATATTTACGTTATACTGCTAATTTTGTTGAGGTGTACTCGCACATGAGGTTTCAAAAATGATGCCATTTGCCAAAAAATAATCAAACAAGGCATAAAATTCTGTCCCATCTTCACTACGCACAATTTTAATCACTTGGGAGAATTAATGGTCAACCAAAGCCACAAAATTCTGAAACAAATGTTTAAACTCAGTTTTATTATTTAGCAAATATGTCCAGATTGCTCTGGAAAAATCATCCACAATAGTTAAGAAATACCGAGCTCGACCAAATGCAAGAGTTTTGTAGGGACCCCACAAATCTATGTGTACTAACTCAAACATCCTACTAGCCTTACTGTTACTAGTTGGAAAACTACTCCTATGCTACTTTGTCCGAGGACAAACGTCACAAGCTTTATTCTTAAAAGAGTTTAAAAAGTTATTACTAGCACATAGAAGATATTGAAGAACCTTTTCCGATGGGTGCCCCATTCATTGATGCCACACACCCAAAGAATTATCACTGCCTCCTATCAATGTCATTACTTGAGGAACACCACAAAAATAATAAAGTCCATCCACTTGATTACCCATTCCAATCACCTTCCTCGTCTGTAGGTCTTGTATAACACATAAATTGTTATTAAACTATAAAACACAAGTCAATTCATCATACAATTAACTAGCGAAAATTAAATTGCAATTCAATTGTGGGACAAAAAGAACATTCTGAATAAGCAGTCCTCCCTCCAACATCACAGATCCCATCTTAGTTGCATTGACATATTTACCGTCAGGTAAACCAACCCATCTTAGTTGCATTGACATATTTAGCGTCAGGTAAACCAACAGGATAATGAGACACATCAGAGATGTTAGTTAAAAGAGAAAGATCATTGTTTACATGATGCGACGCCCCGGCGTCAATCAACCAATCTTGCTTACCCTGTAGTCTAGGCGTAAGAGAATTTAGATCATCAAGGAGTTGTTGCACTTGGACAGCCATAACACCCTAAAGTATCGTCCCATCTGTAGGAGTAGGCGCACCATTAGATGCACCCACCGTAGTAGAGGCGGTCTTGTAAGCAAGAGCTGAAGAAGAGAGAGTGATACCTTTCCCACGGCCCCCTGAACGGACACCTCCACGTGCCGCAAGAGCACCCCCATGACCTTGTCCACAGCCTCCCCGAGGTCTAGCATCACACCAATCTAGAAAACCGTGAATCTGAAAACATGTAGATTCCAAGTGGCCTTATCTATTACAATGCGTACAAAACTTTTCAGAATTGTTAGAAGATTTCTGAGACTTTGAATGGGGATCCGACTGAACCTTAAAGGCCATAGCCGAATCTTTAGGAGTAGTGGTGGCATCGCCACTGAGTCGTTCTGCCTGTATAACCTGTTTGTAAGCTTTATCCATAGAAGACAAAGGACCTTGATCCAAAAGATGGCCCCGAATAGAAGCATACCTGTCATCCAAGCCAATCAAAAAAATGGTGAAGATAGTCCTCAGCTCGAATCTTCTCCACCTGCCAGACAATGTTACAAGAACACAAACCACAAGAACAAGTAGGGACGAAAGAGAAAGAGAGCAACTCGTCCCAAATTTTCGAGAGGCGTCGAAAATAGACAGCCACAATCTTCGTCTTTTCTTGAGTACAAGCTCCAAGAGGTTGCTTAAGTTGGCATATACGTGTGTCATTGACAACATAGAAAAGCGCCTTAAGATTAGACCACATCAAAGTTGCATCCTCATACGCTCTAATCGTTGAATGTATCGTTGAATCCAATGTATTTGTAAGCCACGACACAAGCATGGATAACCGCAACCCAGTCCTCCAACATTTGAGAAGACTCGGGTTTGGGAATAGAACC
Source organism: Dysphania ambrosioides (assembly GCA_026401315.1). Classification (NCBI taxonomy): domain Eukaryota; kingdom Viridiplantae; phylum Streptophyta; class Magnoliopsida; order Caryophyllales; family Amaranthaceae; genus Dysphania; species Dysphania ambrosioides. The sequence goes on from CM048667.1 coordinate 7,713,074, forward strand.
ATCAATGAAGCCAAATTTAAGCTTCTCCTGCAAAGATGTTTTAACAGCCCTAGCCCATTCATCGTAGTTGTCACCATGCAACTGAATTGGGGTGATGATGTTACCCCGAGTGTCACTTGAACCTAGATGGTAGCTACCACTAGGTGGAGCATCGCCGGCCATGGGAGATCAACACAGCCAAAAGAAAGAATAGAAAAAAATGTAAAATATATCATTCAGTAGATCATCCAAGATCTATATATATATACAGTAAGCTAATTAGACTAGGATAAGGAAACATAAATATATCTCCCTAGAATCAGGGATAGAATAATCCTTAACACTCCTAGGATAAAGTCTAACCAAATAATAAGACAATAACATGATAATAATCCTAATAATATTGTAGTTCACCATAGCTGTACATAACTGATGACAGATTGACAAATGACAATGATATATTAAACTCTAACCCATATTTTCCATGCTACTACTCAAACTGTCACACACCTCATGAAAAGTTTACACGTAAAAACTCAAAAGTAGCTTGAGAACAACAATATACATATAGATATTAAAATCTCAAATATATGTATTATTATACCAGTTACATTTATTGTTATATCATATATAGATATTGCATGTTATATCAAATATAAAAATACAAACGAAAAAATATATATTAAATATAAATATTATGATATCAAAATTACAAAAAATACTACTTAATATATCTATATCATATATAAATTAGGAATAAACTAAAGTGATTTGGAATAAATGTTACTGCGGCAAATAGTTGTGCTGAAAACGTAGCACACTAATTTCTTACACAGCCCATGACTCTCGTGAGCATCCCAGGGGAGACATGAACTCGTGGTAGAATTGATAAAATCGGTTAGATTATGCAGAAATTATTACATAGCATAATAATTTGAGCTAAAAAAAAATTCGAGTATAAGAAATTAGGTTTTATATGCCCTCAACTTTCCTTTTTTCTAAACGTTCTGTTATAAACTAAGCATGCCAAATTTCCACTTGATTCCCCTTATGGTAGCAGGTTTGCAGCCTAACCGCCATCATATTTTTCAAATGTTTTTATTATATAATGTTCCCACCTGTATTATATGTATTCTGCATAAAATAAAGGATATATTATATTACTTAAATTTAGATTATTATATGTATAAAAAAAAACAAATTAATTCTTCATTCAACAACTTTGTGATAATGGAAAAGTGATTGATTTATTCAGAAGTATTATTTAATTAAAATAATTCAATTATTCTCAAGATATTATAAAAAATTTATTTTTTGGACAAAGAGATAGAATAAAATATTCACAACTTATGACATATATTATAGCTTTTTTTATACTCCCTCCGTCCCCCAAAAATTGTCTCATTTGACTTTTTGCGGGCTTTAAAACACGATTTTAAACATTTTTATCTCAAAATTCATAGGGCAAAAATTATGAAAACTTGATATTATAAAAATTTACATTGAAATGCATCCAATAAGATCTCTCTTGAATATATCGTTTTCTCACTTGAATATATCGTTTTCTCACTTGAATATATCGTTTCTTATAACATGACGAGAATTATATACTAATATTAGTAATATATCAATATGCATACTGCACAAAATATGAGTGTTTTTTTTCATCGTTTTATTGGTTTCCCTATCTCTTTTTATAACCATATCTTCCTCTCCTGTCACTGAGATTTCTGATACAAACTTTCACTCTACACTCTCCTCTTAACCTTCCCAATTCCCTGCTTTCTCTTCAGCTTTCTAGCTAGCTCCAATAACTATACCCCAAGTGTGACATAAATATAGACTACATATAAACTTCAAAAGGTGGTGCACTAGTGCGTAAGGTAAGATGGACATTGACCTATTGAAGTCCACACCAGATGACGAAATTGAGATGATGTTCATGACTATGCACATGGCCAGGCACGCTGCCTCCGGCGGCCCGCTCTATGCGGACACTGCGGCAATGATGTCCTTTGACGGGGGAGCGAGGTTGCCTCAATATTATAGCCCACCAACTTTTTTAGGTGTTCCACAAACAACTATGTCTTTCTCCAACAGCAATACTAGCAATAATAATAACTTTTCTTCTTCTTTATTGCCTAGTTCGTTCCCTTTATGCAGGGATAATAGCAATGAAAATGGAACTTCTTTTCCTCCTAATGGGACGTCTCAGTCATCACAGAAGCAAGCATCGATGGCATCAATGCGAGAGATGATATTCCGGATGGCAGCAATGCAACCGATCTATGTCGATCCTGAAGCGGTGAAGCCACCCAAGAGGCGGAATGTAAGGATTTCTAAGGACCCTCAGAGTGTAGCTGCCCGGCATAGGAGAGAAAGGATCAGCGAGAGGATAAGGACTCTGCAGAGACTTGTCCCAGGAGGTACAAAGATGGACACTGCTTCCATGTTGGATGAAGCTATTCACTACGTTAAGTTCTTGAAGGGTCAGGTGCAGTCCCTGGAGCGTGATTTTCCACCAGCACCAGCAGGGCTAGGCTTTCCTGTGGCTGTCTCCAGTGGCAATGGTTATTATTCTTTCGGTGCTCATCAACTTCATATGAATGCTGCACCTCACAATGTCCAACAGTTTTCAGATTCAGATGCATGAATTTAACATTGAATAAAGCCTGACGTAACCAGGGCCTCTTTCATTAGTACGTTTATCAAGTTCACTACGTAGTTCACTTATCGGAATAATTAGAATAGACTGACGCTTACATAGAAAATGTCATTAAGCACCCTATTATTTAGTTTTTAACATCTTCTATTGTAGAATTAGAGTGTAAAAATGACAATTAAAGTACCAAGTTATAGCATATAATCCATCTCATTCCTCCAACTACTTGAACATCTCATTCCTCCAACTACTTGAACATCTCATTCCTCCAATTCATAATTTATACCTGATATAAAAATATATCAAAGGATATATTTATAACTTTATTTCCATAAGTGAGATCATAATGATATGAGTTTTTTTTATATTTTTATATCTTCTATATTTTTATATTAATATCTATATTTAATAGAATAATAACTATATCTGATATAACAATAATATTTACATTTGATATTTTAATATCCTAATATAAATTTATATCAGTTTTCTACTAACATATTGTGTTCAGCCTATTACCAAAGCGGTGCAAATTAGCACGTAACTGTAGAAAGATAAGATGTTACAAAGAGATTAGATATGCTACAAGATAAGATTAGGAAAAGATAAACTAGAGAATAAGATAAATATTGGAGTAGGATAAGATTTACAGTGATTGTATTAGCCTGAAACTCAAAGAGGAGTTAGTATAAATACATGTATGTACAAGAACGAAAAAATAAGAAAAGCACAACAACATATTCTTTCTCATATGGTATCAGAGCCAACGGTTTTTCCTGGAAAAACACAATCTTTGAGCTTCATCATTTACCCTAACTCACCTTCAATGTCAGAAGACAGCAAAAACCAGAACAAGGAGGTGATTGAATCACCAGTCACCATAGATCAGTTGTGGCAACTGCTACAACAGTTAAAACCCAACAAAACTGACCCAGAGACTAGCAACCAACCAGTAAGTTTGAGTGAAAAACTCAACCACACGAACTACACAAAGTGGGCCAGACTTATGCATTTAGCTATCAGTGGGCGAGGCCGGCTCAATTACATCATTGCAGCCCCTCCTACAACTGATGATCCAAATTACACAAGATGGGCACAACAGGACTCAACTGTTTTCTCATGGATCATAGAAAACATTGAGTCCGATCTAGTCCAACAATTTCTCGATTATCCAACAGCAAAGGAACTGTGGCAAGGCATCAAAACCTTGTTCAGTAGTGGACAGGACGAACTCCAGGTATATGACCTAACAGTTCGAGCGAACACGATGAAGCAAGGGACAGATACTATCGAGGTGTTTTATGGGAAATTGGTAGCCGTATGGAGGGATATAGACCGAAGGGTACCAAATCCCATGAAACACACCGAAGATATCACAATTTACAACGAAATCATGCAAATGACCAAGGTATATCAGTTCTTATCAGGCATAAATGACACGTATGATCAAGACAGACATGACATACTCAACAAAGTGCCCCTACCATCAATAGAAGAAGCATACAGTATAATTCGAAGAGAAATCGCACGGAGGGCGATACTCAGTAACGAAGATCAGGCCAAGAAACTACCTGGAATCGGAAGTGGTCTAGCCACTCAGTCAAAGCCTGCCAAATCCCAACCCCGGAAAGAGGAAGATGACAAGGCAAGCTTAAAGTGCACTTACTATGGTGGAAGGAGGCACACCCGAGATGGGTGTTTCAAATTAATCGGATACCCCGATTGGTGGGCCGAAGCACAAGCACGGAGGAGTGGAGCAAAGGCCGGCAAACCCACCTCCTCCAACAGAACGAGACCAGAGGGACAAAGAGACCCAGAGAGAGGAAGCACATTAAATGTGCTCGGGTCAACAAAAGCAAGCACCGATGAAACAGACCACCGGAGACCCCAGACCGAAGTCGAGGAGTCTTCGGAAACAAGCGACAGAAGTGGGGATCGTAGAGGTAAGAACCAACACGAAATAACACTGGTAGATCCGGGGGAGGCAAGTGGAGAACCCATGTGGAGTAGGGAGGAAAACCCTAGAAGCCATGAGAGAAGTGGGAGAAGGGGAGCAAGTCAAGAGGAGGAGTGACGAAGAACACGAGAAACCCTAGGGGGCCAGCTGCGGGTTGAGAGAGCCGGAGGAACTCTAGGGGATGAGCTGCGAACAAAGGGAGGAACTCAAACCCTAGGGGATGAGCTGCGTGAAAAGGGAGGAGGCTTTTTAAAGCTCTCCAACAAAACCCTAACCCATAAACAAACCCTAGCCCATGACAACGCAGCCCACCAAAGTTTGACCCACACCAAAAACACATCCCACTTAACTCCCGGAAATCCAAACTCTAAAACCCCCGGGGTGTGTAATTTAACGCAGTTTAAAACCCAATGGGTCTTAGACTGCGGAGCCACTGATACAATGACTTATGACCCCACTAATTTTATCCTTTTCTCTAAACCAAAGAAAACGTCTATACAGACTGCAAGCGGGGAATACATTCGGGTTGAGAAAGCCGGAACGATCAAAATCTTTCCAAACTTGATTGGAAAATTGTCTTCTTATTCCTCAATTATCTCATAAATTACTTTCTGTGAGTCAATTAACAAAAGAACACAACTACACTGTTCTAATGAAATCCGATGTTTGTTTAATACAGGATCTTCACACAAAGACAATCATTGGGCATGGTACTGAGAGAGATGGCCTGTATTACATGGATGAGATGTTTCAACAGGGTAACGCAGCACTTGCTCGCGAGTCAGTAGAACTTCAACTCTGGATGTGGCATCGTCGTCTGGGTCATCCATCACTAGGGTACTTAGAATATCTTTTCCCTTCTTTTAGGAATTCGAAAATAAAATTAGATTGTGAAGCTTGCATTTTAGCTAAGAGTCATAAACATTCTTATTCTCCTAAAACTAGTCTTACTGAAAAACCGTTTATATTAGTTCATTCTGATGTCTGGGGTCCTGCCCCTAATTCTAGAATTCATGATTTGGGATATTACATATTATTTATCGATGATTGCACTCGTATGAGTTGGGTCTATTTTATGAAACATAAATCTGAAGTTTTTCATATTTTTGTTGACTTCTATAATATGATTCACACCCAATTTCAAACTCGAATTAAGGTTATCAGAACCGATAATGGTGGAGAATACGTAAATTCTAATATGAAACAATTTATCTCTACCCATGGGCTTATCCATCAGACTACCTGCCCTGACACTCCACAACAAAATGGAGTGGTCGAGCGGAAAAATAGGACCTTACTCGAGATAACTAGGGCAATAATGATTGAATCGGGGGTCCCAACCCGGTTCTGGCCCGAAGCTATCTCCACCGCAAATTATGTCACTAATCGATTACCCACGAAACGCCTAAACTACAATACTCCCCTTAATGCCCTAATCACCTTTTTCCCAATACCTCCTACTCATTCTCTTCCTCCCAGAATTTTCGGTTGCACTGTGTATGTTCACCTTCCGAGTCAGAGTCGTCACAAACTTCAAGCAAGGGCTGTTAAGTGTGTCTTTGTGGGATATGGGGTACATCAAAAGGGTTATAGGTGTTTTGACCCTGTTTCAAATCGTATGTTCACCACTATGGACTGCGAATTTTTCGAAACAACCTTTTATTATTCCCACCTAAGACGTCAGGGGGAGACTAATTCTGAGAGTCTAAGGTGGCTCACTTATCCAGGGAAAGTACATACAGACTCAAAAGAACAGGTTGGCAATACTAATGAAACTACTCCTACTGTAATACAACCACCTCCTCCATGCGAGCCTGATGTGTCTGATGATCATACAGAAGAGGTGACTCCAGAAAGTAACAATGATATAACTGAATCTGTATCACCTAACCTTAATGTGCAGGAAGACAATACAGATATTCCAGAAGAAAGGGAACCCTCAAAGTACATATTACCTCAAAGAAATACAAGGGGAGTTCCACCAAGGAGATATGATCCAGAATATGAGGCACGAAGGTCAAAATACCCGATTGAACCATGCCCAAGTAATCTCACTGAAGCTGCTCTAGCTTTTAACACCACTTTGTACGCAGATAACCCTCCAAAAACAATTGAAGACGCTCTCAGAAACAAACGCTGGAAACAGGTCATGCAAGAAGAAATTAATGCCCTTGGAAAAAATGGAACTTGGGACAAATGCTTGATCCCGGAAGGGAAAAGAACAGTAGGGTGTAAATGGGTATTTACCATTAAATATAAGGCCGACGGAAGCATCAAGAGATATAAAGCAAGGTTGGTAGCAAAGGGATACACACAAGTATATGGAATTGACTACTCCAAAACATTCTCGCCAGTAGCAAAGATCGACACTATCAGGGTGTTATTTTCAGTAGCAGCAAACAAGGAGTGGAGACTGCACCAATTTGACGTGAAGAATGCTTTCTTACATGGAGAGATAACCGAAGAAGTATACATGGACCCCCCTCCAGGGTTCTCAGAAGGATATCTGAAAGGTGAAGGATGCAAACTGAAAAGGGCCTTGTATGGGTTAAAGCAGTCTCCAAGAGCATGGTTTGGAAGATTCACGATGGCTATGAAACGATTTGGATATAAACAAAGCAATTCAGATCACACACTATTCCTAAAGAGGAAGGATGATCAAATAACTTGTCTCATTATCTATGTTGATGATATGATCATCACTGGAGATGATGAAAAAGAAATTCAGATACTAAAGGAAAATCTGTCTCGAGAATTTGAGATGAAGGATCTAGGAAATCTTAAATACTTCCTTGGGATCGAAGTTCTTAGATCAAGACAGGGAATCTTCATATCCCAAAAGAAGTATATCCTGGACCTATTTACAGAAATTGGAATGATTGATTGTAAGCCGACGGAAACACCAATGATAGTGAATCATGGGTTAAGAATTGATGAAAATGCAGAAGTAGTGGATCAAGGAAAATACCAAAAGCTTGTGGGTAAACTTATCTATCTCTCACATACCCGACCTGATATTGCATATGCAGTTGGAGTAGTGAGTCGGTTTATGCACAAGCCCCAGGCTCATCATATGGATGCAGTATATCGGATTCTAAGATATCTTAAAGGAACACCAGGAAATGGTGTAATGTTTTGGAAGAATGATCACTTAAAACTTCAGGCATATATCGATGCTGACTGGGCAGGTGATCGAGATAGCAGAAAGTCAACGTCAGGATACTTCACTCTTGTCGGAGGAAACCTGGTAACATGGAGGGAGTAAGAAACAGAAGGTCGTTGCGTTATCCAGTGCTGAAGCAGAATTTCGAGGAATTGCAAAGGGAGTTGTAGAAGTTCTCTGGCTACGGAAAATTCTTACTGAACTTGGTTTTACTCCAGAGACTAGTTGTGAGATATTTTGCGATAACAAAGCAGCAATCAGCATATCAGAGAATCCAGTTCAACATGATCGGACTAAACATGTTGAAGTTGATAGGCACTTCATCAAAGACACTTTAGAAGCTGGAGTGATTAGTCTGCAGTTCGTTAGGTCAGGCGATCAAAGGGCAGATATTTTAACAAAGGCTGTTGGAGCTGGAATATTTGAAAAGATATTGTGCAAGTTAGGTGTTGGTAATCCCGCAACTAACTTGAGGGGGAGTGTAGAAAGATAAGATGTTACAAAGAGATTAGATATGCTACAAGATAAGATTAGGAAAAGATGAACTAGAAAATAAGATAAATATTGGAGTAGGATAAGATTTACAGTGATTGTATTAGCCTGAAACTCAAAGAGGAGTTAGTATAAATACATGTATGTACAAGAACGAAAAAATAAGAAAAACACAACAACATATTCTTTCTCATAGTAACAGCTAGATTATTCAGAGAGTAACCAACTTATATTCTCAATAGTAGAAGGTGTAATGAACATGTACATTATGTGACAAGGTATCACTAGATTAAACATACGAGTTCTATTTAGGAGAAGGAAGTTTTACACTCTCAAATGACGACGAAAATGAATGGAACGAGGATGTTTTTACTAGCTAGTTACCATTCAATTATAGACGACTTTCTAAATATATGAGCAGACATTCCCTGTATATTCTTGGCGATGATACATGATCGAACAAGTATTTTTCTAATTCTACTCCAGCATCGAAGATTGGATATGGACCATATGGTCATGAGTCTCCTATCATCCTTACGTTAGCCCAACCTTAGCATTCATAACATAACAGGTTAACAAAAAAGGTACGAGTGCAGGACCATCTTGTGTAATTCATTGCCAGGTCAAGGAGATTTGATCAGCAAAGCACAAGCAAACTGTTTTGGTAGAAGAGGAAGTGACATAAATACACAGTAATTAATAGCATGCATACATTCAATTCAATAAAACTAGCTATAGTCTAAAGGGTGTTTGAATTCGCATCAAATATATGTTATAGTACTGGTGTTTTTCATTTTCTATAGTATTATATTAATGGATGCTAAGCTGATTAAAGTCTTGAAGGTAATGTTCAAGACCTTAGCTTAAATTATGTCTAAATCAGTTGTTGACTTGATTCAGTTGTTGACTTGATGTTTGCGTCTTTCTTTAAATAAATAAATAATAATAGAGATTCATTTAGAAGATTTTTGGGATAAGAAAGGTGAAAACTTGTACAACTTTTTTTTATCTAATTAGAAAATTTTAATGTGTATTCATATAACTTTATTTTTAAATAGTATAACTTTTAAATAGTATAACTTTTGTTGGTGTTCAGTATGCTTCAAGTTCAAGCTCAAGCAATACAAGTGTTGATGTTCAGAATGCTCCAAGTTCGAGCTTAAGCAGTGCAAGAGTTGATTTAAACTGATAATTAGCAGTACATATTAGTTTAATTTCGTACACATTAAATCCATTTTGTTTTTGGTAGTCTAGTACTACATAAGCGGATCTGAAGATGATACTTCCTCGCTAATTTGAAATAAAATAAACATCTTTTTAAAAATGGCAAGGAGAAGGTATTCAATTCCACCCCTCGACAACTCAAACAATACGACCCAAATTAATACGATAGGCCTTTAACAATAGGGAAAGATAAGGGGATCCATTCCCACCCTTAAATGGGAACATGAGAAAAGAAAAACGGAGCATACCAAAATGACAAAATGGAGCAGCTCGAGAAGGGGGTTAAAACTTGGAGTAAGTGGGGGAAAAACAGTGCATATCAAGTTATAAGTAGCCACTTGACCTTTATGCATATAGATATTACTCCTAGCTTGGCCTGAACATTCAAAACTACACCCATCTCATGCAATCAAAACTGGGAAAATACAGGAAAAGCTTAACTTACAAGATTATAGTTTGCAAGTGAAAGCATCGCTCCGTGTCGCTTAATGGAAGATGCAATGGTGTAATGAGAAAGTGTCCGGGTTTTTAGGGGTGAAGCAGAGCGGAATATACAAGAGCTAGAGACCCAAGTGGCTGGCTAGTGGCTACCAAGCTTGGAGTGATGAAGTTTTTTTGCTCAGAGAAGTAACCAACTCATAACTTCTAACTGATGATTCATCTTTTTTTTGGTATACCTTTGGAGCAAGTGTCGATAGTACCTCGTAAGACATACATACGAAACAGATAACGGGGTATTGAGTATTGTTTGCGCTGTTTTCGGAGTTGTCTACTTTGTGATCGAGATTTGATCTAGATAATAGTTATGAATTATATGCCAATTAAATATGTGAGGATGTGGCTAAGTTGTTTTGACTAAAGGAGCTAGTCTATAGTAGAAAATAGCACTGAGTACTACGGGGTCAGTTTTATATTGACCCTTTACGGGTTGGTGCTTATCGGTTTGGCTTAAATCAAGTCAATTTGGATTATCAGATCGGGTCAAGTTAGTCAGGTCATTATCGGATTGGGTCAAATTAGTTGTTTGCTTGATTGGGTACGAGCCAGGTCGTATTTGATTCATATAACACCCCTACATACACACCCACAAGGCCACAATCATCGGGTTAAGCCTTTTAAGAGTAGGGGATTAATATATTTTCTGGAAGGCCTCGTGCCCCAACTGCTCTTATAGAAAAGTGAATTCTCCCAGGCCCATTAGATTACATTTAAATTAATGGCCCAAAAAAGAGTTACATGTACAATTATGCATGGCACATCGATCCGTTAAGCACTTATGCCTAAGGAACTCTGAAGGAGGTCTGTATCGTTATTTATCGTCCTGCTGATCTTATATTTGGGTAGTGAGTAACGAAATCACACTTCTCTTACTAATCATGCAAGTTAAGACAGGATAACTAGAAAAGATTTCAATGTATGAAACAAGAATAAGAAGGCTGAAGAATGATAATGGTGAGTAGGGTGAAAAAAAATGGAGTGAAGCTAGCTCTTCGAATGAGGGTCAATACATGTGTTTCGAAATCAACTTTTGAGTAAAATTATCTAAATCAGATCAGCTAACTTTATTTTGTCCCGTATATATATATGCAGGCGAAAAGTACGTGGTATAGTTAACGTTGCAGTTCTTTGAAGCAACGGAATAGTTAAAGATTAGTGCTTGACGACCATACCAAGTTAATTAAGGTAATTGTTTATTACATATCATATGTTAAATTAAATCACATAGCTAACCTAAGACAGAATATGCCTTGAGAACAAATCAAGTGAACTTTTGACCTTTAATTAGTTTTTATTCCCTTTACAGATTTAAGAGTTGATTATCCAATAATTAAACCTTAAATTATGGGTTCCTTTTCGGCTTCCCGATTAAGGCATGAATAAGACTGACAAATGCGAATGAGGACTCTTTAATTAACACCGAAAAGACAAAGAAAGTAATCAACTCAACCGTCTGAAGAGTGGTGCTTGCCTTCGTATGCTAGTGGATGTAAAAATATAAATTAGCGTCTTTGATCGGTAAAGTATTTCACACTGTAAACTTTTGGTGCGCATATTAAATACAATAAAGTTATTGTATTATCAATAAAAGATATTATAATTTCTTAATTTACTCATCAATATAACAAAAGCAACGTTATAATTAACTTTATGTTATATGTATTTAGGCCCGGCCATTAAGGGTAAGCCACAAGTGGTGTGTGTGGCCTAGGGCCCATAGCTTACAGGTGACCCAAAACAAGTTCTCGACCAATTACTGATTAAAAAAATCTTTCAATACAGTTATTATAATATTTATTTCTTGGTCTCATACAATTCTTAAAATTGTGGAAGTTGAATTTATATCCATTTTCAAGCCAATCAACATGTGAATTTGAGCCTATTACGAATTATGAGATAGACAGTCAAATCAATTCTGTTTCGGGTATTCGGTTAGGGATCAAATGATCCTAAATCCCTCTAATGGATACTATAATGGGGTTGGATGCTCTTACTATATAAAATATAAATGTATGACAATATGATAAATGGTTATATTAATGAGAGTGCCCTAAATGAAACCATCAAAGCACCTTCTTGTTTATATAGATCTCATAGTAGTACGTGTATTTATACGAAGTCACATATTCATTCTTTCATAAAAAATTTACAAAGGTCCCTTTCTAACGTTTGACCTAAGGCTCTTAAACTATCAGGACCAGATTTGTATGTATTACTAAATGATTCCAAAATTCATGTCAAGGCAAATCCATGATGTCAAATCAAAGTCAAATCCCTCTAAAATTACTAATCATTCATGGACCCTCTTAAACAAAATTATTAAGCAAATAAAACATATTTCTAAACCAAAAAATGTACTACATACACGACTTTTAATCAAATGTACATTTTATTTCATCAAGTGTTTTATGTCAACCTAAGTCATAATTATGGGTAATACTCTTAGTGAAGGCCATGACTAAAATTATGGACTCTATACAAGAGTTAAATTCCTAATCAATGGAGTAATATGGAAACTAGTGCGTATCGCATTATTCTTAATAATGCTTGATAAATACATAATATAAGCATGGTTTCTGAAATAATTATTATTTTCCCTTGCAATTTTGTAAGGTCATGTCATTTTTACACTTTATGTCAAAAATCAACAATAAGTCTACGTGGTGTGTGTGGTTGTTACCAAAAAGAAAAAGTTAAGTGTGGTGGCCAACCGACAACAATAACGATCCGATATATATACCACTATAATTATAGACACCAACCCTAACTAGAGACAGTTTGAACTAGTGATTCCCACTCTTGCCACCAAACTAGCAAAGCAAGGCTAAGTATAGAGAAATTAAAACTTGTTTGGTAGGAGGAGTTTTTTTTTTATCATGTATTATAAGTCTATAACAAGTTAGGTCAAAATGTCAAATGGATGATGATATAAATATAAGTATTAATATAATAAGGAAACAACACCAACTGAAATATATAGGTATAAAAAAAACCCGGTGACATTTGGGTATAAAAAATTACATTCGACAACATTATTTAGCCCTAATTTTTTTTGTTGGAAACCAACATTAATTTTTTATTTTATACAAATTTGGAGAAAGGTTGCATTTAACTCATTTGGGTAGGTGATAAGATTAAAGGTTATGACTTTGAAAATTTGATTGAAGCTAAAAAAAAGAAGCCATCATGGGAGAATTGCTAGCTTATGGAGATATAAATCTTCTAGTTGCATCCAAGGGAAGTATTTGCGTGTGCATTGTGACATGCAAGATACATTTAGCATATTTGAATAAGGACGGTTTAGGTGAATGTGTGGAATAAGTTGGTTTTGCCTATGAGTTTTCTCCCACTTTACTTGATAGGGTTTTTCTCATTTTAGGCATAGGTGTTTTGAAGTTTTCTTTTTGAGTCTTTAGTGTCATATTGTATGTGGAAGTCATGGAAAAGAGCATTAGGGAAGTTTTCTTGATTAAAAGATTCAACCATGAAATGTTGATGTGAATCTATGTATTGAAACCTGGCCCTAATCCACACAAGGGGTAGAAACTAGAATTTTAATCCTATAAAGTGACGCATCGAACTCTAGGGCAAATAGTACTTGAATTGATTAAAATAAAGCACCCTCAATTCTAGAACTATCCTCACACATGAGTCTAAAGCTAACACCAACTCACAACTCTTTGTAACTCATGACAAAGAAAAGAAAAAACTCGAAGTTTATTGCTTAAGCACGAAAATCTGATTTCTCAAGTTTGGGGTGTACATTATCTATTTATACACATAGCTCAAGTGTTTCAGTCCTACTATAATTATGACTCCTACTTCTAATATAACTGCTAACAACCAATAAGATATTGTCACTTATTTATTATATTATCCTACCATAACTCTAATATTATCCTACTTAAAAAGATAAGATTACAATAACCTACTTCTAACTAACTATTGACTGAGTAAACTCTTATGAACGAGTATTACTTTTTGACCGAGCTAATTATGGGCAGCCACGTCCCCTATATGCCACGACTCTTCAATTAAATAAGCTAACAATTCTCCCATGATGGCATCCCTTTTTGTAACTTCAATTAAATTTTCAAAGTCGTTACCTTTAATCATATCAATAGGCCTAGCCTTTAATTATGAGAGTTATTAATAACGAGATGTATTCCATGCATATAAGTAACCGATACTCAAATTAAAAGCAATATTTTCTACATTTCAAATTCTAAAAAACACCCATTGTTGTAAATCCCCATCAGTTTCATTTCTTTTACAAAAAGTTTATATTTACCACTATATACTGTCACAATGCTATTCAAACCAAAAAAAAATATGCAGTTAAGGAATAGCTTTTTCTTTTTTTTTTTTTTTTTTTTTGCAGTAGATAACAAACATTGTCAATTAAGTATGTAGAAAAATAGAAAAAAAAATTACAGTTTGGTAACATGCAAAAAATAGGGCTGAATGTCTCCAACTGCAGTTTTTTTATACTCGAATGGTACTATACCATGTCACAAAAGGTTGTATTTTTTCATATTCATTTGGCATTTTGGCTGAACAAATTACTCCCTCCGTCCCTTTAAATTTCTATTTATAAAGTCAAAGTTTAAAAAATTTGAGCACAAATTCTCGTTTTGATATAAAAATAATGTATTTAAGTATAATTTTATTAGATATATTTTAATAAAAAATTTTAAAATATCAAGTTTTAATAATTTTTATCTTATAAATTTATAAATAAAAGCATTTTAAGTTATATATTAAAAATCATAAAAATTCAAATAGAGAAAAAAAAAATTAGTTACAATAGTAGATTATTAATATCTTGTCTTGATAGAAAACTTACTCTTTACGTGTGGGGCAGGGATCGTTACAATACTCTCTGTTTTTTTTTTATTTTTTCGTTTTTAATTTATAGATTTTAAAATTAAAATTTAACTATTAAATTTTTTAAATTTATTAAAAAAATAATCATATAAGATTTTAAAATATTCATCTCAATATATATTTTTCAAATATTAACTTTTTATAATTTTTGCAAATACACAACTAATAATCTATTTAAAATTTAAGCTTGTTTTTTAATATACGTAAAAACAAATATGAAGAATAAAAAAAACAGAGGGAGTAGATTGTTAGTGCAATCTTTGGCTAAAATTTTCAGTGACATGCACTTAACTCATGTGAAAATCAACTATTGTCTTGTGATGATGCTTCCATTATAATATTCGAACAACTAACTCATGCATATTACGGTGTACTACGGCTTCGATGTTTCTAATTTATTAAACGACTAGTAACAGAGATCTTAAATTAGATGTCAACTATACATTATAAACTTGCCTGATCCGCCTTATGGTGAATTTATTACATAAGAACCGAAAGCCCCTTATAGCTGTGATTCATACCATCAAGGCAATTGGGAAGAGAGGGTCAGCGCTTTCTTAAATGCACAATCCTTAAAGTCGAAAAAGATCATATTCACATGGCTCATAATATAGCTAATAAGTGTAGGACTGCATTCATTTCGTTTTAGTCTTTTTTCGCACCAAATGTAAAAAAAAAGAAACACTTTACATTATATATGCCTGAATAATGAGGTGTGTGAGATTGGGGAAAGTTACATTACTCGTATAAGAAAACTAATTAAATTAGCAAAGATACTGATCTAGGAGTTTAGTGTTGGATTAAGTGCTCAAAATTAGGGTACAATAGTGGTCTTTAATATTAAGAATATGATTAGTTTATCCATAAATAATGTTAGTGGATGGTTCTTAAAGTTTTTATGTATTGTCAATGGTAATTCACATTTTAGTAGTGATATATGCTAGTTAAATTAGTCTATTTTATGAGCCTATATAAGGCATCATTGTAAAAATTTATGCAACCCTCCATACTCATTGCTTGCTATTTTTGTCCTCTCTCCCTTCTCTTGCTAATTATTACTCCTTCCTAACATAAAAATCTTCATGTATTTTTTTTTTTTGGTGTCCACAAAAAATCTTAATGATAACTCACCCAATTCCTATGAGGTAGACCCTCCACTGACTTCTTTCTCTTACACCTTATTTTTATCTTCATAATGAGACCGTTTTCTTAGACCATTGACACCAGTGAGGAAAAAAAACCTCTCAATCTCTCTCTACCCATTTTCTCACTCTTTTCAACTAATTCCTCTCATGCAAAGTTTTTTTTATCACACCAATGCTTAAAAAAAAAACTCCTCATCACTCTTTCCTCCACTATTTTCTATACCCCACCATAATACACATCACCTTATTTATTTTCTCTTTAGTTTTTTTAGTAATATTTATGCTACCTATTTAACTTTTCAATACAATTAAAATGACTTAAAATTAATAGTATTTTATTTTTTAATTATGATTTATATTTTAATTTAATAATTATGTATTATTTTAAAAAAAATTATTATGCTCAAAATTAATAAATATATTTTTCAATATAATTTTTTATTTAACTTTTTAATACAATTAAAATATATAATGAATTATATTTGGTTTAACTTTGGTTTATTACTTTGGTTTATTACTCACAAAAAAAAAATTGAATAAGTGGTGGGGGCCACCACTGACAACCAGCAAACATGACCAAATTTGTGTGATTTCACTGGAGATTTCACCCATGACTTGGGCCCACATGCAACAACTATTCACCCATCAAAACCCTTCCCCCAGTGTACATTTTATTTTTTCCCTCATCCATGTTTTTTTCTCTCTTACTGGTGTGAAGTTCGGGTATTTATTTTACACCATTACTTTCACTAGTGAGGAGTTTTTTCCTCACTGGTGAGAGTGCTCTTATATCTACTAAATATTTTATGATCTTGTTTTATTTTTATTTATCTACTACATTGTGTGCCAAAAATCAACCATACCCTACTAAATATTCTTAAAGCTTGTTCAAATGTAATAGAAAGATTAAGTGTTGATGGAGAAAGTACAATATATGTTCAACATTTAGTGTATTAAGCTTCTCGAAACAAAAAATTTGTTATTCATTAATTGTTTATAATAGTACATTAAAATTTTGCCAAAAATTAACTTAGCGTCAACAATGATATTCAGATATTGGTAATACTAGCTCGGTAAGTGTTATTACGTTTATCCCTTAATAATTGCCCTATTTTGACAAAAAAAAAATCTCTCACAAGAATAGTTAAATAGGAAAAACGAAAAGTAATTTATAATAAACTCTTCCTGCTCTCGAAAACAGAGTCAAACGAAAGGTAATATTTTATCACTATGCGCAGTGAATAAATTATAACCATTATGATATCTGATCTTTGCAAATGTTTGTCTCATTCACTTTTGCAAGACAGAAAAGTAAGCCGTTACAAAAGAGCTTAAATTTATCAATAAAAAAGATTGTCATAGCTGCTATAGGTCAAATTTTGTTTTTAAAAGACTAATCGAGACATCTGGTCTTAGTGTATACAAAGATGTGCTCCCACCCTAGCAAATGAAAAGGTTTGAATGAGTTGTAAAGACTCTTAATAGCAATATAATTAAGCATTTAATATAATTACCAGCTAGTTTTATTACTTTATATGTTTGTATCAACCACTAGGAAAGCAATTCTACAACTTCAAATTAGAAATATATTGTATATCAAGTTTAAACATTGACATGATTATTTGAGCACACCAAATGTGTGTATGTATGTATATATATATATATATATATATATATATATATATATATATCAGTGCATCACGATAAATGAGATATTCCTAATTTATACCTGATATAAATATATTATAGGGAAATCGTAGAATTAAAATCATTTGCGGCTACATATTTGCAGTATATAACAAAAAAGCCGTAAATTAATTACTAAAACTTATAAAATGTGGTGGTTCTTGCCTAAATTCGACGCTAATTAATGATCTTAATATTAACATGTGGCGGGTTTGCATTTGTTTTAAAAGTAGAAAATATTCAATCTAAAAAGAAAGCTCTATCGAATTTTATATAGAATCCCTAATTAATATAAGTTATGTATATTAAATGTTGTGTTATTGTTGTAATTGTTTGAATTAATGAATTTAGCTCTGACTAAGCAGTGTGCGATGAGATTCAAACGTTAGAAGAGTACTAACTTAAACTATCGAGTATCGAGTATTAGTGGCGCGTTTGTATTGATCATTTAACCTTATTTTGTGCAAGATAATAAAGAAAGAAATTATGAAATTATAATCTAAGTTATTCAAAGGAAAGTGAATGTACTCCAAGACGGAAAAAGAAACTTTCTTTTCAATATAGGAATTAATTAGCTTTCTCATTTTCTAAATTGGAAATGATCGAGAAGGATTTGAAGGTACCTAACATGAGTGCACTTATTCTTGCATAAGAGTAAGATAATTATATTAAGAATCACTGAAAGATAAAATATAACAAAACGATGAATTTTGCTAAAGACTGTTAATTCCAAGTCATAGCTACTTCAATACTAACATTTAACAGCATTTAACCGGGCTATTTCAATTGGATTGAGGTTTTTTCTGACCGGAGACGATGGTACGTGATATGATCTTAAAGGACTAGTAGGCATGCTTGTAAGAGAGTTCAAGTGAGACGATAGTCTTAACTTCCATGAACAAGTAATTAATCATATATGGATAGCCTAAAAGCTACTAATAAAGCACGGAAAACCTGTCAAGTTACTTTTAAATCTGCCTAGTTATTCAATTATTTTGTATAGTGGGTATTGATTGGTGTTTTGTGTTTGTGAATGTTTTATCTTGAATGTTTTTCCTAATAATGTAATATTGATTTATAAACGGATGAAACTATTGTATCATAAAACTTTATTTTACACTTTGTAATTAAGGTTATTTATGATGAGTCGATAATTAAGGTTTTTAATTAACAAATAAAAAGTTGGGTTGTTACACTTCTTTTAGCCCAAAGCCCGAATAGCTTTTGAAAATGAGGTTTTTCTTAATTCATATCTGATATAAATTACATCAGGATACTGAGATATCATATATAGATGTTGTATTATCAAATATAGCTATTGTTATATCAGATATATATATTGTTATATCATATATAAAAATAAAAAAAAAATATCAGGTATAGACATTATGATTTCATATATAGAAATAAAACTACAAAAATACCCCTTATTATATTTATATCATGTATAAATTAGGAATTTTTACATAAAATTTTTCAAGAAGTACCCCATGTATGAATGGAAACTACTCCATTCAACGGTACTTTTGCTAGATATACAAGCGAGGGTCTGAAGACCTCGATCAGCTTTTAAAGGTTGAGATGTAAGCAGCTTGTTTGGGAATTGGCCTCTTCAAATCTGGGAATTTGCCTGAATGGAATGGAACCAACTACCAAGTCTTCAAATTTGGGCAAGTAATTTTTTGCAATGCTTTCTCATATGACAGGGAAAGAACAAGGAATGGTATTCAATTCATCCTCTTTTGTTGGAGTATTTTAGTTGCAGAGGAATGAAGTCTATCTTTAAATGGAGTAATCCAATCCCTATAAGAATCATAGGACCGGAAATATTGACTCTATTTCTACCTCAACAACAGCAATAACCTACGTATGCATACAATAATAACGAGACTACGCACAAGAACATCCAGAAGGAATCTGATGGAGCGTATGAGAAATCAGAAGCACCTAATTCGATCCGTTTGGCGATCGCAAGCATGTGCAGATTGTATGTTACGTCCACATTTACACCTCAAAAATGGATATTACAAATAGGGCAAAAGGCAGATATTTGCTAACTCTGCTTTGCAGGTAAAACTAATTAAGCAGGATTCTCGCAGTTATGGAGATGCATGCATGGTTAGGCAGGCCATTCTAGCCATTCAAAATCCATATTTTATCTCAAAAGATTGCAGGAGTCCCAATATTATACTCTCTCACCCTTTGGTTAGTTGCTATGTTTGACTTTTCACGATATTCAGGATACAAATTAAAAAGTTTTTATTTCTCTAAATTCATAAGATAAAAAAAAAATTATAAAACTTGATATTATAAAAATTTCCTTAAATATGTTTCCAAAAAAATTTCACTTGAATATATTATTTGTTATAATATAATTAGAATTTATGGTCAAACTTTATAAAGTTGGACTCCTACAATAAAAATATAATAAGTAAAAATGGAGTATTGCATATTGCTCATTGTAAATTTAAATTTTTTTACTCTATTATAGTTAATAGAATTTGTATTATCAAAGGCTAGAATCTAGGTAGCTAGAAGAGGAGCCTAGTAGAGAGATGGGTATAGACTTGGAATAAAAAAAATGTAAATCAAGCTGGTAATGCAAAACCCTGACTTCATCGTTGGTATTTACTGTTTAGTAAGTTGGAGATTTGGTGTTTAGTACGCGTTCGTTTGAATAAGAAACGCAGGTGACACATGTGAAGAGGTCATTGGAAATCACGTTGCAAAACCCTAAGATGACCGACCAAACCGCCATTTGCCACAAAATTGCATTAATGAAGGCATGTTCTCCCATGCTAATTGCCGCCCCTGACTTCGGACTTGTTGCTTGCAGTTGCAGTCCTAGGGGAATGTCAATGCATCTATCACCGCCTCCTGCCTAATTTCGCGGTAGGAAAGACGGTGATTACTAGTAAATTATGTTATAAGAATTCAAATACAAACGAGAGTATAAAAAACATGATATACCTGAATCCGTGCAACATGTAAATTATGTTATACAAATTCAAATAAAAATAGAGTATAAAAAACAAGTCATATGTAAATCCGTGCAACATAGATGAACACCCCTCTTCACTCTACCTTCCATAATTTATATTGTGCCAAACTGCCAACATTATTATACAATACCCATTCATAAAATTCTCAAAGCATCAACCGAATCTCGTTAATCTAACATTATTGTTTTATGAAGCATAGAAAATGAGACGTGAGGATTATTTAGGCTCTGTTTGATAGGGTATAAAATATTTTCCCTGAAAAACATTTTTCTTTTTTACGTTGTTTAGTTAAAAGGTAAAAGATCAAGATAATTTCTCACCCTTTTTATTTTAACGTCTCTTCTTATTTTAACTTTTACTTATATATTAAAGGTCATTCTAACTTCACGAATACACGTACAAAGAGTGCATTTTATTAAGTTGAAATTGTGTTTTCCTTATTTAAATTTTGCGTAGTATTTCGAATAAAGTTAAAAGAAATCCCTTCAAAAAAGTCAAAAGAAATCGAGTAGAGTCCCTTGTATAACACTGATTATTTTGGTGAATGTCATCCAAGCATTGAATGATGTTGTAGGTGACCAATTGCTTTTAGGATTTGCTACTTCTTTCCTTTTCTTTTAGTTGCAATATTTGCATTTTTACAATTTTTTTTTTGTTAATGACTATATTTTAATATTAACTTATAAAAAATAAGTGTCATCAATTTAATTATTATTGGATTGATTTTAATATATTTTATAAATTTAAATTTTTATAGATATTTTTTCAAATATGTAATTAAGTTTATTATGGTCGAAATTAATTTGTAAATAATACAAAAAATCAAATATTACATCTATTAAGAAATGAAAGAAGTACTTTTTTTTTGTCATATTTTCTTTTTACATAATTTTCAAAGCATATATTATAGTTATAATATAAATATGTATTATAAAAATTATAAAATTCACATATTAAAAAAGTATACTTTGATCGATGAATCTAACAATATTCCACATAAATATATTTTTAACTTTTATATTAACGAAAATTCACATTTAAATTTCTCACTTTTCAAATGAAATATTTTAAATATGATGAACAAAAGTATTGATCATCCAACAATATTATGCACCTTTCAAGTATCATTTCAAACACAATTAGGGGCAAGTGTGTCCCGTATTCCGTATAGGAATGTAATGTATAATTAAACATAAGCTTAATTTTCAAATACTCCGTATTTCTAATACCTCATCTACTGTTATCCTGTAAAATTTTTGCTAAGCAAAGTACGTAGTAAGTTCTAGAATCGTATGTAATTCACACAAAAACAAGAAGAATCCTCTAGCTGTATACGAAGTACCACATAAGCAAGTAAAAATCACTACATTATAATTAAGGGGTATATGAAATGATACTTTATAATATACGAAAATTAATATAAAATAAAAATGACATTTAGTCATGCAGTGATTCCAGTCATATCCGACCCGAATATAAAATAAATAATTGAACTCACAAATTTAGGAGCTTCAAGTCTACCACTCATTAAGTGATGACTGATGAGAACACGACGTCATGCCCTTTTTTAGTAATCACAGGTGGCACTGTGGCGAATCGTATAACTTATGACTCATCTCCCCTTCGACATGTCCTTTACAACCAAAATATGGTGTCAATAATTCATATAGTTCATGTGTTCACGTATTCTGCACGTTAGCACGTACACTCTAGAGCCGGTTTGAATAAAGTGTTTGACATAACATGGCCTTCAAAAATCAAAATTCATATGTTTATATTAGTATTGTATAATATTTCTTAATATAAAAGTATAGTTGGAGCATTGATTTGAATAATTATAATATACACGAGAGATTTCAAGTTCAAACATTTATATAATTTTTTTTATCAAATAAAAATTGGGTATTTAATTTATTTAATTGAGAGTCCAATTTTGAGAAATAAATAATATGTAATTGTTGTCCCGAGCCTTAATCACTCTATTATATACTTTGTATTTACTTAGTTTTAGCTAATACGTTTTTACCATTTTTTTAATAGTTTTATTGATTCATTTATTACTCCCTCAATTTCTAAAAAATTGTCTCATTTCTATTTTTAGAGTCAAAATTTGAAAATTTTGACCATATATACTCATCATGTTATAAGAAATAATATATTCAAGTGAAATCTTGTTGGATGCATCTCAGTGTAAATTTTTTCAATATCAAATTTTTTATAATTTTGTGCCTTATAAATTTAGAGATAAAAAATATTTAAATTCGTAGCTAAAAGATCGCGAAAAGTCAAATGGGACAATATTTTGGATATTGGTTAAACTTGACTCGGTAAAAGTGAGATGCTAGATAAGTCAAGGTTTCTTTTCTTTTAAAATTCTAACAATCTCAACCGCACTGAGAATTCGACGTAAATTTGTAACCTCAAATTTCGGATGTCTTTTTCAAAACAGCCATATAACATGGAACTTGCTACAAAATACAAATACAAAACATCCCTTTCTTAATAAGATTTTATTTTCTCTCTCTATAAATTCTCACATAAAGACGTCGGCAATTTTTCCGTTGAGCATTTGAAATATTTCAAATGTTAGGGGTGCCAAATCTCTAATGTCGTTACTTTAGTTGTTTTTTATAAGAAGGGAAAATTTAAAAAAAAATTATGAAACTAAGGGGAGATTTTCATTAGATTAAGTCCACACTATGTAAACAATCAAAATTCCCCCTATGTACAAACACATTTAAAATATTAAAATATTTTTCTTTCAAATCATCTAAATTAATTTGCAAAAAACTACCACGTAAAATACCAACTTGTCAAAATTTATCATGTAAAAAAAATCTTGTGAAAAACTACCATAAAATAATTCCAATTGTACGAAACTATTACATAGTGGTTTTGCGGACTTGACTTTTCACGTAAATGATAAGTATTGGTTGACTTATTTTATTCTTTCTTTTTTCCTCTATTTCTCCCCTTTATTGATGAACATCTCTTACATCATCACTACTATTAGAGTCTCAATCTCTAATTCACTTAGACAAACATCACTATCACTACTATCATATCCCTATTCATCTCCTTCACTTGCCCTTTTCAATCTGCTCCATAATAGCATCAAGTTTTGACCCTGTTGACCTATTTTGCACAGCAGATTTGGGTGCTCTCCTTGATGGGTTTGAGGTGGATGGATGTTCAGATTCTGTGTCATGTGAAGATGTATTCTATTTGGTATTGTTTTGTGTCATGTGAAGATGTAGTCTAGTTGGTATTGTTTGGAGGTGTTCATTACTAAAGGGGGAAATAAAGTGAAAATTAAAGAAAAATTTAGTTTAGCCAACGCATGCCATTCTTGTGAGAGATCAATCCCGCAAACTAGGTCAACGACCATAAAACCACTATATGGTAGTCTCGTGCAATTGGAAATTTTTATTTGGTAGTTTTTCACAAGATTTTTTTACATGGTAGTTTTTAACAAAATGGTATTTTATGTGATAGTTTTATTTTAAAAATTACCCAGTTTGTTAATATATTTATGAACAACTTTGACATCATGAGATGCATGCAACTGTCAAGCATGGGAAATATGTTATTATCTAATGTTGAAATGGAGCCCCCACGATAAACACTATATTTAATTTGACACAAGAAATTGCATTATTTTTTAGATTGTCCCTGAACAACCTACATCCAGATGTAAAATTTCCACCATGATAAACAATGTCATCTCCTATCGATGCAAAACATGAATTCTACCAAAACGGGGAGATAAACTTTATGAGATCCACTCACTACACTCAATACTCGATGATTTATTTGAAACTAACACTAGAAACATAAAGAAATAGGAGAGAAAGGTAAAAAATAATAAAACCTAATTTTTGAAAATCATATATAGAAAAGAGAGGGGAAAGGGGTTGGTTGGTGGGTGTTGATTGTTAGGATCCTTACAGAGTTGAGACCTTTTTAAGTTTTGTCTCTAGTTATCACTTTTACATGTAGGGAAATAGTTATCATGAAATATTAAAAATAAAAGCATAGTAATTTTATTTTTAGGCGGGAAAAGTGAGAAATAAAGGTTACTTACCGTAAAACCCATCTAACTTTCTAATTTGATATGATTCGATCTACCATTTTGACTAATTAGAGTGACCAATTTTGTGTCATTCTAATTTCAGTAGGGACAAATTTGTTTCAATGATTGTAGTTGACATGCTTTAAGTTCATGTCATTTAGCAGTCATTGGTTCGCCATCTATGAATGGAATGGGATGAAAATCCATTTCTTGAGGGTATGGATTCAAATGGTCATACCAATTTAAAAATATTTTGGTATATAGAAGATTTGATAATATTGAGGAATGAGTTGTAAATCTTTGGGATTAGTATGGGTATAAAATTCGAAGGGGTTGAGGAGGAGATAAACCCCTTGTGTATGTAATTTTAATCCAAAAATGATTAACCAAACTGACACAACTAAGGTATGGATTCAAAACCTATTTCAAAATGTTGAGCCAAACACCCCCTTAACTTAATTGCCTATTAGTTTTGCTAAACTCATACTTCGTATTATTTTTGCTACACTTAGCTATGGATTAATTTTTATTGAACTTAATGGTTTTCAAGACCTATAGTTTGATTTAACTTATTTTGTTGAATTTAGCCTTTTAAAATGATCTAGTATAAAGTCTTATGCACGTAGTAAAATAAAAACCATGTAATAATAATATTAAAAAGTTTATATTGACATGTATCTAACAAAATTTACTTGAATATATTATTTCGTATAGCATTTAAAATTTTTACTCTATAAATAAAAATTAGGGAAAAAATAAAAGAATAAATGGCATAACTAGACCTGTGTATTAAATTGAGTTAGGATCGGGACGAGTCACAAACAAAATGGGCCAGGCCGAGTTGGATCAAAGAAGATGAAAACAAGGCGAGTCAGCCAGTCTGATAAAAAAGAGTATAGTTTTATTTATATAGGGTGATAGACTGCCCGTATAACCTCAAATATTTAGTAGTAGAACAATGACAATTGACAAATAAGTAAAAATCATTCATTACCTGCTAGTGTTTAAAAAGCCATAAAACTAATGACCCATTATTAGTCAACTTGACTAATTAAAAACCCAATTAACATGATAATTTAAAAGACCGATTCAATGAAACACGTAATTAATTAGATAATTTTAAAGAGCTTTTAATGGGGCCCTTCCTTCAACTTATTAGTTATACAGCAATGCAAAAAAGTTTACTATTAAATAATGGACTTGTTATTAGATCTACTAATCTAGTGACAAGGGGCCCCCATTTTCCAATTTTCATATAGGTCGACCACCAAAGTTATCCCCAGAATTTCTGAATCGGAGAGGACGATCTTGGAATGAAAAGGACCACGGAAGACTACGGAGTGTATCACAAATCACAATTCCCAAATTCATTTCGCCATTTCGGTTACTACTATTCCACTTAGTAGTAAGTACTTAAACCAGCAAATAAATAAATAAATACGCTATTCACTCAAAACGGATAAAATAAATACAAATACAAACACTAACACTAACAACACTAACTCAAAGACGTGTGCTTTGGCTTTCGTTGGAAACTTCCTGGAAATTTCGAGTACCCCCAACCTAACGTCTTCCAGTGCAAACCAAGCAAAGTGGAACTGTTCACAGCCGTGTCTATACTCCCACCCAAATCAAGCATTCATCGAAGAAAGAAATAGACGATTCTGGAATCGGAATCCATACTTTTCTGGTATTTTTTTTATTACATATATTTGTTATTATTTATACAAATTTTCGGTTTTTTGGGGACTGTTTTACCTGTATGTTCAACTTAGAATTTATGCTATTTGTATATTTTTTTGGGGGGCAATGAAATAGTATAGTAATAAGCATTCCCCATGTGTAAGATTGCAAAATCTGCAACCCAAGTGATGAATCGCAAGTATTGGTGTAAAAATAATATTGAGAAGTAGTAGTATTGTAAATGCAGCAAACTTAGAAAAGAAGAAGTATAATTGAAGAGTGTCATCTCTCCTGCGAAGGTAAAATGGAAGACGAGTTGAAGGGGTCGCCGTATCACCGGCACAAAGATTTGGAGAGCGGGGGGAGTAACCGAGGAGGCGCTCCAGTCTTATCAGACAATGAGGATGATAGCCCCTTCAATCTCCATAATACTAAGCATGCTTCTATTGAACGCCTCAGACGCTGGAGGGTACGCTCTCCCCCCCTTTTGTTCTGGGATTATGGTTTGATTCATGGGTTTTCTTTTCGATTTTTTTGTTGCTTCTTCATTTTTTAGTGCTAATCTTAGTAATTTAGATTTTTTGTGTTATGCTGGATTCGTTTGTTAATGGTTGGGTTTTTATTTATTTATTTATTTTTTAATGTGCCCGTAATTTCTAACGATTAATTTTAGCTTATTGGTTTCCTATTCGATTAATTTGTTGATTGCTTTTTAAACTCAAATATTTTTTTGGTGGGTTTTAACGGGAATGTGTGTGTGTGTTTTTTTTTGTTAGTATAGTTTTTGTGGGTATTTGCTAATTCTTTCTATTTATAAAATTTTTTGCTATTTATTTTTCTTTTTCTTTTTTGTTTTGTATTTTGGGATTCAGTTGTTGACGGGTTGTGATTTGGAATAATTTTTTTTTTATTTTTTAGTGGGATGCGATTAATGATAGGATGATTTTTGTTGTGATTGCAGTATTAGTTGTTGATTTGGAAAAAATGTAATTGAGGATATGAGGATGATATTTGAAATAACAAGTGTTTCAATGTCATGTATTGACTACTAGTATTAATGAATGTAATATTTGGATTGATAATGAAATCATATTGACCACATAATGAAAGGAATAATTTTATGTCAAACATTTAGAATCATGGGTTTTTGTTGATGGCTTCTTGTTAGATGGTGATGAGGTTTTTTTGTGAGTAATAAGGTCTAATTGCCCCTTTCTTATGGACAAAGTTTGTAGTGTTAGTCATAAGATTCCGAAAACAAAGTTCTCTTCCATTTATACACAAACTTTACCGAGCAAGCAAAGTATGAAAAGGCTCAAGGTACACTGCCATGCTTTGGAAAAAAAGGCACTTGACCTCATACGCCCTGCCCTCAATGCCTAGGCACACCTTTTTATACATTGCAGAGGAAGGCATTGATCTCATAGATTGCAAGTAGTTTAGGATGTTAGTCTATTTTGTTATCATATCTAGGTGGTAGGGTAATACTAACTTAAATGCATTTTTCAAGAGTTTGGGGGTTTTAATCTTGATATCTAATTTTGGAAAACTCATAAGGTCCAATGACTCTTGTCTACTTTGAAAAGGTAAGAACTATACTCTGATAAAGTTAAGCTCTGTAACTGATTTAGTGACAAGTTGCTTGCTTTCTGATACCAACGAGCTAAATGCTGAGGGTGGTAGGCTATCACCTTCATTACCTTGCAAAAAATGGTACTTAAAATATACCTTCATTATGGCTTATAAAACAAGGACATCATTTCACTTTGCCATTAAATTTTATAGTTGCTAAAACTAAATTACAAATTTATAGGGGAGTGTCTAATGGGTGCACTGATGTGGTGCTGCCTAAACGAGATTCATAATGATAAATGGTTTAGAAAAGAAGTCATATTTTGTTTCTATTCCTTTGTCCATGGTCTGAAAAAGAGTAAGACAATATTTAATGAAACCACGAGTATTTTCAAACTTACCAAGCAATTTAATTTTGATACGAGTGCCTTTAGACTTTCAAACAATTCGATTATACTTTGAGATCCTTCAGACTTATGATTAGGACAAAATAACAGGTAAGACAATGCTAATATGAACTTCACTCCTGTTTTCTTATACATTCTACTAGTATATGGTGTAGAAATTAATTTGTAACAAGCTTAATCTTGTAAGCTTTGATACTCGGGTTTGATACTACATTAAATAGGTGTAGACACTCAAACCTCATAATTTTGGCTTAAAAAGTATAATAGTCCTTTTCAAAAAAAAAAAAGAAAAAAGAAAAAAAATGATTGTATAACAAAAGGAAAGTGTCTTGTCCCTACTAACACAATTTGTACTCTTGTCTTCATGTCCATTATCTTGAACCTGAGCATTTTTTTAGGTTGGACTCTTGATTTGGATTTATGTCAACTGCGACACTGCTGTTCTAATATGTGCATCATATCTTGTGTTTTGTCCTGGTTGAATTCATGGGGGTTCGACTAGTTGAACTGAATATGTTTTAGAGGCTCAAGGTCATACTGATGGAATATGAACTGAAGATGGATCACTGAAGTGTGGTTGAGTTGAATCTTCCATCGGCATTTAGCTGGATAGTGACTGTTCCTACTTGTTGTAATTATGAATATGTATAATGTTTGACCTGGTAAACAATTTGAGCTGATTAATTTCTTCTTCCAGCAAGCAGCACTCGTTTTAAATGCTTCTCGGAGATTTCGTTATACCCTGGACTTGAAGAAGGAAGAGGAGAAGAAAGAATTAATAAGGAAGATCAGAACACATGCACAAGTTGTACGAGTATGTATTTGAACTCTGGGGACTATTCATTTATTTTAGGACATTGAATATTATTTTTCATTTTTATTTGTTATTGTTTCAGGCAGCAAATCTTTTCAAGGAGGCTGCAGAGAAAATAAAGGGTAATTTCATGTCATTTTATTTTCATAGATTTGCAGCAGTAACTACGTAGGGTTACTATGCTTGTCATGAGTGTTGGGTTTTTTAGTGTTATTGTGCTTATGGTGCCTTCTATGGCCAGCCTCTCTGTTTTGGTTATGAATTCACCCTATGTTTTGCTTGTGAAGTAATCCAAGAGTATCCTGACGTTCCACATGGTGATTATGGAGTTAAGCCAGATGAACTTGCTGTTATGTCTAAAGAACATGATTTGTCAGCTCTACAACAATTGGGTGGGGTAAGTTTGTATTCTTAATGTTATTGTTAATTATGCTCACATGCCATAATATTGTTATATAAATGTTATTGTAGTTTATGCTCACATGCCATAGGCGATAACATTTTTATTAACCAGAACTCTATACAGATTCAGAATTACTTGTAAAACCACACGTTAGATGCTTTGAATGGTAAAAGCTTCTGTGCAACCTAAAGAAACCCAACAACCGATGATGGCTTGTGGCTACTTTTCAGTGCTAAATCATATACTTTGACCCTAGATCATAGTCTGTTTAATGTTTATTGTAATAATTGATTGAGGACCTGCTTATAGGTGCTTGGAAGATGATGTAGCTTTAAAGAAAGTACTCTTGAACCATTTAACATTTTTTAAGATTTACCTTGTCTTTTTTAATGAATTTTTTGATTCTGTTCTCTGGCTTCTAATTTGTTTTTAATGTTGTCTTTTTATTTTAACATGAAATACATGTATTTGAAAATTAGGTTACTCGGTTAGCAGAAAAGCTTAAATCAGATTTGGAGAAGGGGATCCCAGGGAATGATGAAGATATACTGCAAAGGAAAAATGTATTTGGAACAAACACTTATCCTCGAAAGAAGGGGAGAAGCTTTTTGGTTAGTTTTTATATTGCTTTTTCATCTTTTCAAATAGTTTTGAGGATTATTGATTGGCTTGTGAGATTTTAATTTTAATCTGCATGCAGCATGCATATGAGATATGATTTATCCTCCTTTAATTTTTATTACTTGGTTTAGCGGTTCCTTTGGGAGGCTTGTCAAGATTTGACTTTAGTAATATTGATGGTAGCTGCTGTGGCTTCTTTGGCTCTCGGCATTTCTTCAGAGGTGAGTCATGTATATTATAGCTAACTGATGTATTTTTTATTTCCTTGACGTTGTGGATTTGTATTCTTATCATTTGGGTGAATACCGGTTTTATATGTTACAGGGAATTGAACAGGGATGGTATGATGGAGGAAGCATTCTCTTTGCTGTTTTCCTTGTAATTGTTGTTACAGGTATAATTGATTTTCTTTTCAAGGTTCAAAGATGTCAAGCCTTCATTTGATGGATGGCTATTATCTCCTTCTCAGGAGGAACAGGTCAAAGTAACCAAGCTACAGAAATAACTGAGATAAACCTGTCATGTAAAAATAGAAACCATGCTAGTAACTTTGACTTTGTTTGAGGTGTTTAGATGGAGATATTGGGTAAGAGCGCACCAAGTATGAAGTAAATTGAACAGAGTGCTAGAATAGGATATCATAATTTGAGGCAAAAGATAATCAACAAACATAGTTTGGATAATTTGGTTATTTGGACATATTTTATCTGATAATGATGTTTCCTCTCTCTGTCATAAGGGGGAGAAAAATTTTGAACTCAGAAGTATCAGAATTTGGATTGTATGACTAGTTATGTGTTAGTGCCCTTGGTGGTAAATGCAAGTAACTTCATCAACAGTCACATTTCCTTTTAAAAAGCCTTTACAGAGGGTGGTTTTAATAGGGTTGGATTTATGAAATCATTCCTTGTTATGATATATAGGCTGTTTCTGCTTGACTCTATTTCTGATATGCTACATATGTTGGCTATATGCATATTGTATGGGCACCATAGATAATCATTCAAATTTAGTGAATTATGATCAAGGAAGATTTTTTTACTCTATTGGAATTTGACATTTAGGAATTGTAGTTGATAGGAATGTCTTCCATAATTAGTGTTGGAAGCTGAAAAATTCCCTATAACTATTTTATTTTATTTTTGCTGAGAAGTTGGTTACTTTTGGTTCTATGTCAGTACAAGTTACATTTGTCTTTATCTTTTTTTTGCTGTTGTGTTGTGTTACTTTTTCTGAGGTGATGTCAACTTTATTTTCTTATTTGGCAGCCATCAGTGATTACAGACAGTCTCTCCAGTTTCAGAATCTCAACGAGGAGAAAAGAAATATACACATTGAGGTATTTAAATACTTGAACATCATTGTACCATATTAAAAATAAGTAATTCTGTCCAAAGAGTAGCCTTAATGGTTTTTTTTTTTCCCATTGGTGCATACATCATTAGATTGTTGTTATGCTTGAAACATGATTGCTTGGAGGTCGCTGTTAACCGTGTGTTATATATCGTACATGCAGGTCATTAGAGGAGGTAGGCGGGTTGAGGTTTCAATCTTTGACATTGTTGTTGGAGATGTTATACCTCTTAAAATTGGTGATCAGGTGATAATGTTTTCTTCTCTCTCTTTGTTCTTGCTAGTATGTTTCATTTGTATGCTTATTGGCCTGGTTCATGTTTAGGTGCCTGCTGATGGAGTTCTAATATTTGGTCATTCTCTTGCAATAGATGAGTCAAGTATGACTGGAGAGAGCAAAATTGTAAGCCTTTTCCTATTCATAGTCTTTGATACTTTGAAAGTACAAAACCTCATTCCAAACTGTGTATTTCTTTAACTGGATTTTGTAGATTACCAAAGATTCAAAGTCACCCTTCTTAATGTCTGGCTGTAAAGTTGCTGATGGCTATGGAACTATGCTGGTAAATTTGAATCCTTAGTTATTACATAGTGTGTTTTTCTGCTGTATGTGAGCCTTGGATCAGCAAAGTATTAAAATGGCTGTACTGACGCTTTTAATGTTTTTCGGACTTCTGTTTAAATTATTTTTCTTCCAATATGTTTTGATTGATGATGAAATCGTCCCTGTCATTTGAACTATGTTGGTGTGGTGAAGTTAAAATTGTACTCTTATGTTCCAAAGTGATTGCTTTAGTTTTTAGGCGTAATTGGTTTATCTTTTATAGACATCCCTGGCTCTTGACTATTGCTTTCTGTAGTTTGCTCATTAGTCTGCAAGCCTCTGTTACTACTATTCAATAATGATTATGACAGTGACAGTTGATATGAAACAGAGGGAGTGCTTCTTTCCACGAGTTGGATTTCATTGTGGACAGAGTGCAGAATTGCAAAAAGAGGATGCTCATAGTTTAGATGAGTAGGCACTTTGTATCTTTTCCTGCAAATTCAAATCAAGAATAACTAAACTGTTAGGTTTTTCTTTATGATTAGTGGATATGATTAATGGAAAAAGTTCACTTCTTTGGTGCTTCTGCATAAGTCCTTTTTGAAAAGAATTTCTATTGGTGAATTTTCACATCAGAACCACATCAGATAGGAAGAGAGTGTATTGGGATTATGTTGTAATTCTTGCCTTTTTGTCTCAGGGTTTCTGAGAAGTCAAGTGTGAGGCTAAAGAAGAAAAAGGGGTTGTTAGTTTAATATGGTGGGGGGTCGTTTTATATGAGGCACAAGGGTTTTGGGGGATTTCTAGGTTGACAGGCCTATTAAACTGACAGAGGTCAGGTCTGGCCAGGCCCTATGTACTTTTTTATAATTAAAAAGGGAGTTTGAGGATAGTATGAGATTTGTTATGTAGGAGGAGCTGTTAAATGATTGAGGGGTTGTTCTTTATTCTTGAATGATGGTATCCTTGATTTGGAGTGATTTTTAATGGAGAAAGACTTGGAAACTTGTATGTTCAAAGATTCATTATATGAGGATGATGGTTTGCAACCTGGTACAACAAAAATGTCACACATGATGCAGAATTCCGCAATATTCCTTCTGTTACTGTTGCTTCTCTTGATTTTTATACCTTCTTTAGTATTCTTATGGTGAGGTTATTTCAGCCTGCTCATTATAGCATGAGACCTTCTGCATGATATATTATGTTTGAAACAATGGAGTATAAGTATTCAATTGGTTTCAGGTATCAAGTGTGGGTGTAAACACGGAATGGGGTATGCTTATGGCCAGTATCTCTGAAGACACTGGTGAAGAGACACCGTTGCAGGTAATTTCTTTGTGTTCTACAAAGTATATGTCACCGTGAAAAGATTTGTCTTTGGCTGTTTGTCTCTTTTCTCCTCTTTTTAGAAAAATGTCTTCATCTGCCCAGGTGCGTCTGAATGGCCTGGCAACTTTTATTGGTATAGCTGGTTTAACAGTGGCCTTTGTTGTTTTAGTTGTCCTTCTTGCAAGGTAAGATGATTCAGTTCTCAAGTGGACTTTCCATTCTTCTACTTGAACAAGACAGCAGTATTAAGAGTAAATTATAAAATTTGTGTATTTCCTGGTTTAGGTACTTTACTGGTCATACAACAGATGCTTCTGGGAATCCTGAGTTCCAGAGAGGAATGACAAAAGCAAAACATGCAATAGAAGGTGTTGTCAGGATTTTCACTGTTGCTGTATGTACAACTTTTCACGGATAAGATTTTTTGTTCTAGATGCTTCTTCTATCAATTTTGTGGGTATTATACCTTCTTGAAATTTCAGGTGACTATTGTGGTTGTTGCTGTGCCTGAAGGTCTTCCCTTAGCTGTCACGTTAACGTATGTATACTATCCTTTTTATTTGGTTTTCCAAATGTGGCCTCTGAATATCTTTAAATCTTATACTTGCTTTAGGCTCTTTTTGTGCTACTGTTTTTTTTGCTCTCTCTCTCTTTCTTCCCCTTATGCTTGCTTCTATCATCCTTAATTATATTAGATACAAGTACCTGAATACACTTGAGCTCACACTTATGTTAGACAAAAGTACCTGAATACAAGATGGTTGGGTTTGACAGTGATTATTACTTGTGTTGTGGGCTTTTTCGTTGTTAGAAAAATTGAAGGTAGTGATTCTTTTGGTGAGTGTAGTTTTTCTGTCATTTTCTCTTTATGAGTATTGAAATAAGCTATGTAGAGAGGGTAACAGCCATACAGGGTTGTGAACTTGTGATTTGTGTGCTTCCTCAACTATTTGGTTAAGCAGGCATCTATCTGTTAATATAAACTGTGTTGGGCCAAAGAGAATTTAATTATTTTAATTATTAAGTATGCTCGAGGATAATTTTTGTTCGAAGTTTCAGCATGCTGTGGTTCATTCTGCTTTTTTGATCATTCTTCAGATTTACATTGTGGGAGTGCTGTAATTTAAACGCACTTATTTTCTATAATGTGACAAAAGGAAATAGTTGATTATGTTATAGAAATTAGGAAATGACTTGACATTATTTATTCTACTCCCTCTGTCCTTTTTTTTCTTCCCATTTAGAATCAGGGAAGAAACCAAGACAATATTAAATATCATTAAGATTCTATTAAAATAATTTAAATTGATCTAAAAATAAAACTAGAATTCTATTAAAAAAATTATGCGAGTGGGTATTGAATTAAACAAGTAGTGGAATTTCTAAAGCTCATGGCATTAAACAATTAAAAAAATAGTTTCCATCCAATCAAAATATTAGACTTAAATGGAAGAAAAAAAAAGAACGAGGGAGTATTATATACTTGTATCCTTTTCACTGCTGATTTTTTTTCTTGATGTATTTTGCAGGCTCGCTTACTCAATGAGAAAAATGATGAGGGACAAGGCTTTGGTTTGTATCTCAAAACTTTATCTATTTAGTATTAACTGTGGATTTGTTGATGTGATTTGATCAAGTCTTATATTACTACAGGTACGGAGGCTTTCAGCTTGTGAAACCATGGGTTCTGCCACTACAATATGCAGTGACAAAACTGGAACCTTGACCTTGAATC
This sequence comes from Dysphania ambrosioides, assembly GCA_026401315.1. Taxonomy (NCBI): domain Eukaryota; kingdom Viridiplantae; phylum Streptophyta; class Magnoliopsida; order Caryophyllales; family Amaranthaceae; genus Dysphania; species Dysphania ambrosioides. The sequence continues at coordinate 7,748,308 of CM048667.1, forward strand.
AGGCAAGGCTTTGATCATTCAATTATCTCAAGTATTGCTGTGACTTTTATGTTACTTGTTTAAATATAAATAAGCTTATTATTGTTTTTATCTTTTATTTTTTATTGGATGCATTACCATATGCTTCATTCTGTCTAAATCCTTGCAGATGACTGTTGTAGAGGCTTATGCCAATGGAAAGAAACTTGATTCACCAAATGATGGTTCATTGTTGTCTCCTATGTTGTCCTCTTTACTCATTGAGGGCATTGCGCAGAATACTACTGGCAGTGTTTTTCTGCCGGAGGTTAGACCTGAATCAATCATAACACCTTGTGTTTCTTCAAACTATGTTGCAATCTTTGAATTTTTTTTTCACTACTGCTTTACATCCCACATCCAGGGGCGTTTTACTGAATTCAAAGTTATTTGGTAGATATTGTTGTTCAGGTTGTGTCCTTAAAATTACGAAAGGGTGAAGCTTAATATGGGACAAGGGTGGTGTGCTTTAAGAGTCTGGATTCATAATAATCGAATTGGGGAGACCTTTTTCAATGCTTATCTATGAACTGTGGAGGGGATTAACATAAACAGACTGGTTGGAAATTAGTTATTTGGGGATTTGGAAGGGATAGGATAACAGGTGGTTTTGTTGAAATGCCATGATGCCTAACCTGTGTGCCATTTCGCTGGAATTGAATGGTAGAATTATTAATGAGGATGCTTCTTCCTGTGATAGTTTATTAGATGCAGTAACGTTTTTTGCATCATTATGGATTAAGTTAGTAGGCAGCTAGGGCTTTCAGACTATATCTTGTTAGGGAGATTCAAAGGAACTGGTCTTATAAATATATATTTTTTCCTCTTTCCTGTGGAGGATGCCTTACCTTCATTGCTGTTCTCCTGTATATATATTTCCTGTTTCCTGTAGGACACCTCTTTTTCTTGCTTTTTTTTTCTGTTGCTGAGTTTTAATAAAATTTTTGTCCTTTTTTTTTATCAATAAAGTATATTTGTAGAAAGGAGACGAGAAAAGATCTTATGACTGCTTTTGGATACCTTTTGATTTGCATAGTATTTTCTCCTTGTGGGACAAATACTGTTTTTATTTATTTTTTGTTATTTTCACTACTGTGATCATAACTTGTCATTATTGGAAAAAATATGTTAGCTTTTTGCTATTTTTCTTGATTACTGCAGAAGTAGTTGTTTATCGCTTATGTGCTGATTGAAGGGATTTTTGATTTCTTGACAAGGGAGTCTTTTTATTCCCGTGTTATCATAGAAAATTTGGCAAAGTTGTATGCAAAAATTTGTTACTGATATTATTGATTTCTAAATCTTTTGCATCTGTTGTGTGCCATTTGGGGTTTACAATGTGCTTAGAAAAACCAAGGGTCTTTCCTTCAATTTTTAGAATACTAAGAAAATACAAAGGTTTTTCCACTAATATTCATCTATCTTTCTTGTAATCAGTGGTTAGCCCTTTTTTAGTTTTCTCATAAAGTGGGCTGGACAAAAAATGAATCATAAAAGTAATTTTTAGAGAAAAAAATAATGTTAACGCGTTGTGGATTTGTTTTGGCTCAAGTATATCTCATTATACAGAGGTATGAAAGTCATTAGAGTTTAACCCTTCTTACATTAGCTAACAAACTTTTGGTAGTATCCTCAAATCAGATTAAAGTGTGCAGGTAATAGTTATTATGTTTAGAAAGTGGAACACTAAATTGTTGCCTTGTGTCACCCTTCTTTTGTTATCAATGCAGGGTGGGGGGGACATCGAAATTTCTGGGTCACCAACAGAGAAGGCCATCCTTTCTTGGGGAGTTAAGGTACTTCACTTGCAATTTTGATATGGAAGTTAAAACATTTTATATTCATTATTAACTTTGTTTTCAGCTCGGAATGAACTTTGGTGCAAAAAGAGCAGAGTCAGAGATTATCCATGCTATTCCATTTAACTCAGAGAAAAAACGGGGAGGCGTTGCAGTTAAAACAGTAAGTTTCTGACATATTTTTATGTCAACTTGATTCTATGCTGTTTTCTATTTTTGTTCAAGTCTTTGCATAAGATGTCGGTGAACATTTCTAAGGCCATCCAAAATATATCTAAATTGCTTTGAGTTGTGTCTAAATAAGTTACCATGGACAGTTTATGTTAATTATTTTATTTTTAAAAGCAACGAGGTGATAATATGAGACTTTTCATCTTGTTGATCAAACAAATTAATTAGTGTTACAGTTCGGGTAGTTCTAACATTTTACAGGAAATCTACATACTTTAACCTGCTTTAATTAATCTACTTGGTAACTTTAGAGTCAGTATATTGAGCATAACCCTTGTCTTTTCCCTCTGTTTGCCTATTATAAAATATTAATCTAAATGTGGTGAAAATGGGTACTTGATCTGATATACCACGAGCTTATTGCATTGTTTTTTTTTTTTTTAATTTTTTTTTTTTATGTTTTTTGCAGCCTGGCTCTGAGGTCCATATACATTGGAAGGGAGCCGCTGAAATTCTCTTGGCCTCGTGTACCAATTACTTGGATGATAATGACTCTGTAGCTTCACTGGATGACCATAAGGTGAAGCAGAATAGATTATTTTTCTTTGCAACTCCATTGATTCATTCTTTGGTGGTGTGAGCTCTTTCAGTAGGGAGGACTGAAATGTATACCATGTTTGAAATTAAATTGTTTTATTATTCACAATTGTATGGTATCATTAAGATTGGCATATGCACATCTATATATATTCATTTCCTGATTTATGGTTTTGGTTGTCTACCTATTTGCAGTCGGCATTCTTTAAGAAGGCCATTGAACTGATGGCTGAGCAAAGTCTCCGTTGTGTTGCCATTGTGTATAGATCGTGTGAGCTGGATAGAGTACCCTCTGATGAAGAGCGCCTATCTCAGTGGACATTGCCAGATGATGAGCTTGTTTTGCTGGCAATTGTCGGCATTAAGGTACTCAATATCTTTGATCTTTTTGGATTTACTGTCCAACAGATCATGATTGACTATTTTTCGTGTGTGCCTGAGAAGCAAGTCTTTGATCTTTAACTGCTTTGACTAATTTAAAGATCAATGCTGATATTTGGATCTATTTATTGAAGTCTATTTTATTTCAAATGTAATAACAAAACGACCTATTACTTATTGTTGTGATTTGGCGTGTCCGTATTGCACAAACATCTTGCTGCTTATAACCTATGTTTTCTTGAGTGTGGGTTGGATTATGGGACAGTACCTAGAGTACAAATTAACAATCATAGGGAGAGGTTACCTTCATGAAATGCGTACATATAGCTTTGTATCTCTTGATTTTATTTTTGTTTCATCTCTTTATTTCAATACTGCTGGTCCTTTCTTTTGTGCCTTTCATAGTTAAAAGCACTGGGCTAAGCAGTGTTGAATAGTGTCAAAGTACTTTACCATATTTTAACCACTATAGGATCCTTGTCGCCCTGGAGTCCGAGATTCTGTTGAGCTGTGCAAGGCTGCTGGTGTCAAGGTATGTTTCTTATGTTGCTTTCAATGCTGTAATATTGCAAATTAATGATACTTTTTCCATTTTATAATTTAAATTGCCTAATAACATTGTCCTCTTCCATGTGCGTAAGCATTAGTTTCCTGATTCCTGTGCCAGTGTTTTTGAACTAGCTTACTACACCACACTTGCATGAGGTCCGTTATCAAACTTAATACTCTTTTCAAAGTGAAGTTAAAATATTCTTGATTCAAATTAGGTTTTGTTTGTTTTTTGAAAGAAGGTTGAATGTTCAAGGAGTTAAGAGCTCATTTTGGCCACCACTTTGTCCTCTAAAGTTCGAAATCCACCATGAAGCTAATGGTCTCTAGTTCATGCACTCCTTGAGCTGATGACAGTGCATGGACAAGACCATAGTAACTCAAGACAAAATCTCGTGTCTAGGTGCTTTATAAAAACACACAAATACTGCAAGGTGATTGAACAAAAAAAAGGGTTGGAGTATTTCTATTTCTCTTTTGGACTTGAAAAGAATTATGAGGTGTCAAGGGTGGTTGAAGGACCATGACTCTTATTGATACTGGGTGTTTTTAACATGGTTGGGGTCTGACAGGAATTTCTAAGCATCTTGTAACAGGAGAGAGCAGATGAGAATAAGGTTGGTCTTTTAATCTTGAATAGGGTTTCAGTGCCTGGCTTGAGATGGTTGTGGCTCTTCCTTTACCGTCTGGGATTGCTGGCTGACAATGACATGACTGAAATATTTGGGGTCTTTAGCAGAGATTACATTTAGAAGGCTTAGATCTTTATAGCTTCGATCAGGTTTTAGTCTCAATATTTTCAAATTCTCATCATCGCTCTCTGGTTTCACCCTTGTAACTTGTAAGGGACTGTAGTACTGCCTGCTAATGTGCTTTGGTGGTTGGAGTAATCTTTGACTCTGTGAATCCCTATGCAATAATTCTGATGATTATACATGCCAACTGTCTAATATCTTTTTTAAGGGGAATGTCCTGTTGAAGGCATTAAAATTCTTTCATACAATTTTTCATAGACGAATCATACTTTATTTCTGTACTTGTTTAGAATGATAATGCTACTTGTATTCCTTGTCTGATGTGGTTAATGGTTATCTGATGGCGCAGACTATTTTCCTGTTTACATAAAGGTTATGTTGTGTTTTGGCAGTGGATTTGGGTGTTGTAGCAATACAATGGATGCATATAAACTTTCATCTTTCATCCATTGTGCATTAGATAACTTTCTATCCGCATTCTTTTTTAAGATGCACACAAACACCTTTTTCTCCTTGATCTCACGGGTTTCCTATAAGTAGGTTCTGACTTGGTTTATTTGTGATTATTTGTACTCAATGTTAATGTCATACTTGTGTCCTTTTGCTGTACAAGTTCTATTCACAATGCAGAATCTTGCAACTAATGGAGGTGATGTTATTGCTTCAGGTGCGCATGGTCACGGGTGATAATCTTCAGACTGCTAAAGCAATAGCTCTGGAGTGTGGAATCTTAGCTTCAGATGCAGATGCTAGTGAGCCAAACTTGATTGAGGGAAAGTCATTTCGTAGCAAGTCAGAAGCTGAGAGAGAAGAGATTGCAGAGAAAATATCAGTATGCACTAGCACTTTTTTTTTATTGTTTTCATCAAGCATTATATGCTCTGCTTTACTACCTTGGAAAGAATTATGCTGTCAATATCTAAGTGGATGGAAAGTTTTAATTACAAGATTAAGACTATGGGAGTAACATCAACAGTCTTCAGTAAATATGTGTGTTATGTACAGGTCATGGGAAGGTCTTCACCAAATGACAAGCTTTTGCTTGTTCAAGCTTTGAAGAGGAAGGGTCATGTTGTTGCTGTCACTGGAGATGGAACTAATGATGCTCCAGCATTACATGAGGTATGTTATGGTCCTGAAATTGTGTAATCTTGGCTCTCATCTTTTTTTTTTTTCCCCTGACCTTGTTCTATCTGGCATAACTGAAATTCTATCTTTTTTGATCCTTAGGCAGACATTGGTCTTGCAATGGGTATCGCAGGTACAGAAGTGGCTAAAGAGAGCTCAGATATCATCATCTTAGATGACAATTTTGCTTCAGTCGTTAAGGTGGGTTGGTCCCTGTTAGTCAAACAATGGAAATAACATCCATTTCACTTAGTGGTCATGATATATGAGGAATCTCTGGAGATATAATTTCATAATGTGGAGATGTCTATCAACTTAACCTTGTTATATTTGTTGAAAGTTTTATTCAAGACAAAACAATTGAGTGCAAATCTTCTTATTTGCTATTCAGACTATTATTTGAAGTGTATAATTAATTGATTTGAACATTCTTCCAGATTGTTAGGTGGGGTAGGTCTCCCATTTAACTCAACCTTGTTATATTTGTTGGAAGTGTTATTCAAGACGAAAGTATTTAGTGCGAATCTTCTTTCTTGCTATTCAGACTATTACTCGAAGTGTATAATTGATTGATTTGAACACTCTTTCAGGTTGTTAGGTGGGGTAGATCTGTTTATGCTAACATTCAGAAATTCATTCAGTTTCAACTTACTGTTAATGTGGCTGCCCTTGTAATCAATGTTGTTGCTTCATTTTCCACTGGTGATGTCCCATTGAATGCTGTACAGGTAGTTGTTGCTACTGTTCTTCAATCCTTTGGAAGGATATGACATTTTCTTAGTTTTGAGTTACATAACGTTTATAAGATGATTATCTTCAGTAATATCGTGTTTGTGTTATGTAGCTTCTCTGGGTTAATCTGATTATGGATACTCTAGGAGCTCTTGCGTTGGCTACAGAACCACCTACAGATCACCTTATGCGCAGACTTCCTGTTGGTCGAAGGTTTGTACAGGAAGCTGAACTTTTGGAAATATGTTTATTTGATTCAATCTAATTTGTGATATTCAAGAAATATAATGTCCAAGTGTCCATCCATGTACTTGCTTCTTTTGTTTATATATTGAAGGTTTTCCAAATTTTTTTTTACTTGAAAATTTTATGGTGCAACATATGACTACTCTAAATTGCAGTCTGCGTGGGAGAGAAAGCTATCTTTTAAATGGATGAATCTGGTTTTAGAAATCTACGTTGCTCGGAAATGGAAATGGGAACAGACTGGAAAGTGAAATGCTCTATATCTAGGTAGTAGGGAAACAATTTTAAGCTTAAAAAGTCCAAAAAGGAGAGTACACTTGAATTTTTGCATTATCAGGATCCATGGAATGGTTCATAGGTAAGAAAATAATGAGGTTTTTTTCCCTTTATCCCTCGTTTCAAGATCAGAAATGTCTCCAATTCCTTCAGCCCCCTCTGATTTGTTTGCGCTTCCTGCCATTTCCAGTTTCTAGGAGGCTTAAGTGTGGGTTGCCAGATGTTTAAATGCTCTGCAGTTAGAAATTATTTGTTATTAAGCATAAAGGATTTACAAGTGAAGATTCTAATCTAAAAAGAAATGGAGGGGTTATGCTAGCTTTAATTTGAGTTGTGTGACAAATGATATGAACTCTGAGAACCAGAGTTTTATATTCTATTTCTTGTTTATATATTAAACTGCTGATTGACTTTCAACAGCTTCATGCTGCGTAGCTGTAAGCTCTCATTTGCATTTGTTCCAATCCTCTTTAGTGTTAGTGCATGCCCTTTTAAATTATATCAAAGACTTCTTGAACAAGTTATGAAGAAATTGATTCTAGTTTGGTTCCTAAGTATCCTGGGAAGTATAATGTTACCTTTTTTTCCTGTAGGGAGCCTCTTATAACGAATATTATGTGGAGGAATCTATTGATCCAGGTCTGCCTCTTACTTTGTTCAATTGCAGAAAATGCAGATATGCCTTTACAATGGAATTTTTTGTTTCTCAATATATAATGTAACTTGTCTGTTTTTGGAATCATAGGCTACATATCAAGTGATTGTTCTGCTTGTACTCAACTTCCAAGGTCGAAATATCTTACATTTGCGGCATGATTCCACTGAACTGGCTAACAGAGTAAAGAACACAGTGATCTTCAATGCATTTGTCCTTTGTCAGGTGAGCCTTCTGAGAGGCATAAAAAATGCAGGATCCCTGCCTTCTACCCATCCCTCTGGGGTTAGAGGGCATTTCCCTTAATTACGGAAATGTAATTTGTGGCCCTATCACTAGTCCCTATAATTATTCGTTTGCTGCCTTTACTGTCTTCATTTGATGGGGACATTTTAGTAAGGATGAAGTATGTCAGGACAAATAGGATAAAGTACAAAACTCTTTCTTAAAGCTACAAGATGAATCAGTTTCTATTAGATGAATCAGATTGTTGAACATGCATGGTCTTAACTTTCGAGTCTGGATAAATTAGCAGAAGGGCAAAGGGTTAGAAATGTGGAGCTCTTTCAAGTCTCATTTCATTCCGTTGATATTGAACTATGTACATGTCCATTACAGTTTTGGTAGGGGATACATAACTACTTGTTATGTAATAGATACAATTGCTGTGCAAGTTTTGGTGTTTAGGTTTTTTGGACTTAGATTGCTGAAGCTGTAACACTTTGATGTAATGTAATGATATGCAGATATTTAATGAGTTCAATGCTCGCAAGCCTGACCAACTTAATGTATTTGAAGGACTTATCAAAAACCGATTGTTTATTGGAATAGTAGCACTAACTTTAGTACTTCAGGTAAGTTTGGTAATATTATTTGTACTGTTTTATTTATTTATTTGTATATTTCTATTGCAGTGTGTTGCTGTTACTTTAAACTATTTGAGTAACATCTTTTTCCGTCTTATATATGTTGCAGGTAGTGATAGTTGAATTCCTTGGCAAGTTTGCTAAAACTGTTGGGCTGACCTGGCAGATGTGGCTTGTCTGCGTAGGCATTGGTTTCATCAGGTAGCCTTTTCTCTTTTTATACACTTTCTAGGTCTTCGATTTCTCCCTGTCTGTAAGCAAATTCTTTTGGCATGTTTTGGTTAGGCTGTTGTAATGTCTCTTAATTTCATTGTTTTTTCTCTTTTTACCCTCGTTCTTGATTTTCTGTTTCTCTCTTGGCATTAAGCCATAGACCATATTTATGTCATTTATTGGCCAACCTAAGGGTGCTGAACGAGTCAAGCTACTCGGGCTCAGCTAGTTTGACTTGCTTTAATCTGAGTCAAAGCTCTGTCAAATAGAGTTCGGCTTGAATTCAGGCTCAGCTTGAGACTTAAACGAACCAAGCCAAGCAAGTCACGGCTCGGCTCTAAAGCTCATGAACAAGCTTAATTAAATTAAATATATATATTTTAAAATTATCAATGTATATATATTTAAAAAGACTTAAAATGGACAACCGTGGGACTCATTAAATCAAGTTTTCAATAGTGGCATTCTTGGGGAATAGGAAAACATCTCCTAAGAGCTTTAGGCAAGAAACTAAATTTCAATTACTATGATGATTAGAAGTCCCCTGATCATTGCTTCTGCTATGTTCCCTGCTCCTGCCTGTTAAAATTAGAAATCATTCAAACCTTGAGTCCAATGCACTATCTCGCAAGAAGGGGAATATTTTTTGGGTAACAAATGTGATGATCACCTTTGTAATAATGCAGTCACAAGCTCCCATCCACTTCTCCATCTGCTTTTCAAATCCTCTAACCTATATATGTACAATATACCAAAATGGCATTGTCATTCGATAAAACAAATTCAAAGGACTTGAGCTAAGTTACTAGGAACAGTTGAATTATATTCTTATAAAAGTACCTTAACTGGTATTTACCGTTCCAACAATTCAAGAGTCGAAGCTAAGGATCTGTTACGGTCACAAATAATAATTAATTGACCGATGGGTTTCTCAAGCTCTTTATCAAACAAAGACTCTCCAAGAGCCTTGGCAGTCTTCTGTACAAGACCCATCCATTCACCACCTCCCATTAGCAAAACTACTGGTAAGTTAGGGTCCATCTTCAGCTCTACTTCTTAAGTCATCCAGCAAGCAGAAGTTATGTTATTCATAAATCTTCATAAGAAAATGCACACAGAACTTGCAAAATTTTCAGTATCCCATAATTCAATGGTGCATCATCCTGAAAGTAAACAGAACAGCTGTGCACAAAACATACCGTAATGCACATAGGGAGGCTATATCTCCTTAATGTACTATACTAAATGTTTTAGCTGATGTCAACATAAAAAACCATTGCAAATCATGTGTTGCTGCATTGGTTGCTGACTGCGTTGCTATCTATTACTGCCCTCTTGCTCTAGTCAATGTTTGAATAAGCTGAATCAGTAGATATGATGCACTTCGTCCACTGATTTAATTGGATCCATATTAGAGTCTGAAACAATGCTCTGGATTCAGGTTCAAGTGCACTGTTTGTGAAACATTTTGGTGTGGAATCCTTGCTTCCATTTGGTTTGGGATTGTTGTTACTTTAGGTGAAGAACCACTCAGATTTGAAGCTTCCCAGTGATAGATTTTGAGAACAGGGAGGCTGGAATATTAGTTGTTCCTTTGGGAGTCCCACATTGATACAAAGAGAAATTTTATGAAGGATAGGCTATAGAAGTAACAAGCTAGTTCTTGAAGTAAAATGTGGTTGAAACCCTGGTTGCCCTTGAAATGGGTCTTGGATAACCAACTTACAACTTTGGCCTATTTGGCCTAGGAATTATTAAAACCAAATATAATGAAACTTTGGGCTAAGCAAACTTGAACACAAGCCGAGCTTGAGATTTTGGTAACGAGCTTGAGCCAAGCTCAAGTTTTGGAACTCGACGAGCTCGAGCTGAGCTTGCTAATATTTAGCCAAGCATAGTACTATTTGGGCTCCGCTTGAAGATTTAGCGCCCCTAGGCCAACCTGTTGAAATGTCTATATTTTCTTACCATTTTACTGATATATCTCATTTTGTCTCTTTTTCTTGAACTAGTTGGCCTCTTGCTGCCTTGGGAAAGCTGATTCCTGTACCCGAGACTCCTCTAAGCACGTTTTTGAAGTGCAGAAGATCCCGTCAGAGAAGCCATCATGGTAAGAATAAATTCTTTCCCTCCCTGTTTGGCCTGTGAAATTTTATAATGGTACTCTATAGTTGTTTTGAAGGGCACAAAACATTTGCTTTGACCTCAATCTGTTTGAGAAATTATGGAATGTTTTTATGAATACCCGAGAGTAGATCACCCCTTGGTTGATCTTGTATCTCCCCTGATATCCTTTATTCAAATACTTGCTGATTTGTGCCTTTTTGTTTAATGCAATTTCAGGTTAGAGGAAGATGGGGATATGGATATCTGTATTCATTGAATATAGATAGCCTCATATGTTCTGCTCACTTTTGCATTTGGCTACTAACAATACGGGTGGACTTGTTTATACAAATTATCGTTCTTATTTTATGGTAGTCAAAACTTTTGTACACAGGTCGAAATGATGACATTTCTCTCATTTGTTTGGGCTGATGACAACAATTGCTAGCTGGTTCGTTGAGTTCTCGGATAGGTAGCTTTTGTTCTAGCTGGTAATTGAAATGGATGTCAAAAATTCAGATAAGAGAGCAAATTCCTGTGTCAAATCTTTGCAAAATGTTTATATATACTGCAAATTCCTGGGTTTTGGAAGCACTGTTACATATGATCATTGTATCCACTTCTCTTGAAGGAAGTTATGATTCTCTACCTTTGCATATTGTGATATATGCCTCTGAAGTTTATCATTCTTTTATTATCATCATTGTTTTTTATTTTTATTGCACATATTGATAGTAAAGAAATTTTGCGCCTGTCATTGACTAAGGTTCATCCTTACAGATAGAGAATGAAACATAAGATTTTTATTCCATGGGTTTATGTTAATCCATAGCCCAAACTTGGATCCAAAATCACGACTTCAGAAGTGTCTACTTAGTAAAAGTACTACTGAAGTGAAGATAAGATTTCATAAAGGGGTGGTTTCCATGATAAATTTGGAGTGGCATTTTTTTTTCAGAAGTTAAGCATCTAAGCCTATAAGAATAATTGAGTTTTAAGTTCTTCCTCCATATCAATATTAATTAAGTTAAATTATGAAATACTCCCTCAATATTAATTGACACATTGCGAAGTTGATTTAAAAAAATGTCAAAAAATAAAAATGATAGGAGACATATGGACTTCCAAATTCCATGCCATTGAATAATGAATAGTAGTTTAGACCAGTTTTTGAGTGTGTGTTCGCATTCCTTTTTTTTTTTTTTCCAACATATGAATTGTAAATAATATTTTTTTAATATGGTTAAAAGTAACAAGCTAGTTCTTGAATTGTAAGTTCATTGATATTATTTTCTTAGAATTATATTTAATTTATGAAGTATTTCTTTCGTTTCATAAATTTTTTCCTAATTGTATGTTATATGGTCTCTAATGTATACCTTTGTTAATTAATACTTCTAATTGTAAACAATATAAATTAAAATTTATAAAAAGTTGATATTATGAAAATTACATTTTAAATCTAACAAGGATTCACATGATAATGTCTTTTCTTATAATTAGTAACCAATGATGGTTAAAATTTTTAAGTTTTGACTCCATGAATAAGAAATGGGAAGAATTTTGTGAAATGAGGGAGTATGTAAATTACATCGTTTTATGCATGGGCAATGTCTTGTACTATTGTATGACCAACATTTTATGACCTTAAATAACCATTAAACTAAAATAAAGAAGAATTTTTTTTATCATATATTTAAGTTTAGTAATACTTACTGGATAAATTATTATTATTATTATTATTATTATTATTATTATTATTATTATTATTACTACATAGTTTTTTGGATCATATAGTTCTCCCTTTTTATTAATGTATCTCAAACAAAGAGTCAATTGTTCCTTGTCAGAAACATCAACGGACTCATCAGTTAGGATAGAAAACAAACCATCATCAATATCTTCAAGCATTGCTTTAGTTGTCTATTTTGTATATGCATTTATGATATCTTTTTGGACTTTTGGAGAAGTAGTTGATAATTACTAGGAGCATTTTTAAAACAATTTTAGAAAATTCAAGATAACCTTTGAAAATAAGGGTCAATAGTGAAAGAAAGTTACCTCTTCTCAAGGAACTTTTTTTTTCCATCTTGACCACGGAAAGGAAACTCTTGGAGTAAAAGCCATTGGATTAATTCAATTGAAGCTTCAAGTCGCTTCCTGTATGCATTTGTACTCTCCGCTGTTTGTTTTGTCAAGGCTTGTGTGATGCTTGACTTTTGTTTCTTGAATAAATTCATAGCTAACACTGCATTTATGTGCACTCAAGTGTTTACCCACATGATTTCTTATTAAATTCGATCGGTTCCATGATTAGAAACCATCACTAATAAAAGCATCACCTCCAAATGCATTTTCACCTTGAATAGATAACAAGGGAAGCAATATACTGCATCCTTTTCCACATTATACTCAAGCCAAGTCCAAGTATCAAATCACTTAGCACAAAAGCGACACTTTTTGCTAAAAATAGAATTTGAGGAAATACAAACTCTTTGGGTTGAAAAGGCTTTTTTTGAATGTAAATTCTTCTTACTAAATCTCTATCATCTTTATGAAATTGACTCATCTTTCTCCTCTTTCCCGGATGTTGTGGAAGATTGGCAAATTCATGTTCATCACTTAATCTTTCACCAAAGAATGGGGCATTAGGAGAACATTGGCCTTGTACATTTTAAGGGGAATTTTGAGTTGAATAGTGAGATGGAGATGAATGTTATTCACTTTCTTGAGGTGGATATATAATTTGTTCATTTTGTGTTGGATGTGGCAGGGAATTTGGAGTAGGATTCTTTTTAGCAAAGAAGCTAATAATGTTTTGCATTTTGTTTGGAGTACATTTTCTCTTCATTCTGAAAATTGAGTAAAAATATTCAACAAATAAATGTTTATAACAACTAACCACAACTAACACCATAAAACAAAACAAATCTCAAACTTAAAAAAACAAAATAAAAAAGAAATCGTAGTTGTAAATAAAGTTTCAATCACATAGTCAAACTTAAAAACAAATTCTAAATTTAGATTGTAAGTAGTTGACATAGTTGTATATTCTTATGTATATATATTGCTATTTAATAATTTGAGTATATTCTTTTGATAAAGGTTGGTATTAGTGAAGTGGTGACTCTGGTTAGTAGTAAGCTCATTCAATACAATTAAGCCAAGAAAGTAAGTTCTTGAAAATGACCTACAATTTTGGTAAACTTGTATATTTCAAGGGCACCAAAGGGCAATATTTTTGGCACCTTTAGACATGAAAACACATATGCAATAACAAGTGGATATACCCTTAATTTAACACCATAAAACTCACATATAACAAGTGGATATACCCCACATTATTAATCAATAATTCAATATCTCAATTCTATTATCGTGTGCCTCCAAATAAATATGTGCCAATTGCCATTCTCAAATCTCAATCATAAATCTGACATTTTCAATCACTAATCCTAAATTTGCCATTCTCAAATGATCAAATCTACCAAACCTAAATTTGCCAAAAATAAAATACCAAAGTCACCAATACAATCACGAAAAGCCATAGTCCACAAATGATCCAAATATCCAATGTCTCAATCACAAACATCACATAAGATGACAAGAGTACATGATTTCGACCATACAAACTTGATATATACTCCGATCAGCACATAATCAGTATTTTTAAGAGGGCTTGTATTCTACTATACTAGTATTAGCTATCAAGTCTAAAGTATACATTAGTGCAATTCTAATAATGTACCATACATGAAGGCAGGACCTAGCCAAGATAGGTTCCGATTTAGTAGCCACTCATCTTACCTACCACTCCGTAAAAAATACACTGATGCACCATACAACCAGAATTTTTTACAAATGAACTGTCAAACCTAAATTTGCCAAACATAAAACACCAAAGTCATCAATACACCCCAATCACGAAAAGCCATAGTTCACAAATTATCCAAATATCCAATGTTCCCATCACAAACTCTTAATCTTAAATTATTCTCAAGAATCTCAATAAAAAACATTGCAATTAATTGACAAAATTTGTAAAAATAAACCCTAGAAAATTAGGAAATAATAATTATACAAATAATTGAAATAAAACCCTAGAAATAAGAAATTACCTTGTTGTCAATGTTGGTGGATCCGACGATTCCGTGGGTGTCTGAGGTCGGCCGATCGGTGCCGCGATGCGTGAACACCAAAACACGGGCACACGGCGACACCGAGTGACTGACAAACACGGGGACTGAGTGATTGACGAAAGTGACGCCCAATGGGTCTGCCGGGTGCCGACGAGTGTGAGGGTAAAGGTGGCGGAAGTCGGGATGAGTCGAAGAGGCTAGGGCAACTGGGCAAGGATGTGAAGGATCGAGTGCGTGAAGCATGAGAGAGAGAGAGATTGAGGTTTATTATTTATTTATTTAATAATTTGAAAAAAAAATTTGGGCCCCTGGTGAGTCATTTGAATCACCAGGACTAAGCCCAAGTCCGCCACTGTGGAAGCATCAAGGTGCATAAGGAGTTTGGTAGACAGAGATGTTTCCATCAGCTTTACAACCAATTATCACCAATCATGGTGGTGAAACTGAATATACGCACTCCCCAAAGAAGTTTATTGTGACAAGAAAACACTGTTTCAAGGAAGAATGGAATTACTGCTAGAAAGTTTTCTTTTTTTCAAGTACACACCTACCAAAAGAAGCATGTTCAGTAGGCAGTCAAACTCGCTATAGATAACCACAGAACCAGCCTATGGATCTGCTCATCCAATGAAGAACCCACCAGCCACTGTTCAACCTCCTAGATTTCGTTAATTAGACAAAACAGATGTATTACATGCTAGGATGCCAACCACAAGCTCAGCCCTGTGTACCCTGATTTCTGGAAAATCTTGATCCAATTCAACAGCCACACTATGTAAATTACAGATTACTATATCCAGAAAGGAGCCTAACGAAAACTGTCTCCTCCATAATAAAAGCATTAGCTTCATCAATGGCTTAAAATATATCTCATGTGTATCAGTTATCACGAGGCTGCACCACCAATCTAAGACTGCTATGTCTTATTAGATCTTCCACACAAAATCAACACAAAACTAGGACACTAATCTTAAGCATCTAGCAGCCCAAGGTCATGACTCATAAAAAGATCCACCATGAGAAAGGAGGAACTCTGCAGCATAAAATGCACCATGCACTCATACGAGAGATTTTACAAAAAGGACTTGTCTAGGTAATGTGCATGATGCATAAATGCCAAACTCAAAGTAATCTACAAGCTTATTAATGTTATGTGTATAAACAAGCTCATAAATGTCAAACTTTAGATAATGTACAACAATTGTCAAGGATCCATTAGTGGCCGAGTAATTTAAGTATGTGACAATGACCTTGACCACAAAATTGGGTAACAATGTTGATCAAAACCACCACATCACTATTAGGTGAATCTCTGTACAGCCCAAATTTTGATAACAGCACTGAGAAATCTAAGTGTGAAAACAACTTCAACCCTAAAACATAATAAACTAGAACAAAATAGTCCGTAGTAAGGAACAAGGAAGATTTGGAATAACTGCTTGAAAGTTTTCTTAACTCTTAAGGTCACAATCTCCAAAAGAAGCATATTCAGTTGGCATTCGCATTATATAAACACAGAACCAGCCTAGACACCTGCTCATCCACTAAACTATCATTGTTCAACTTCTTTATACATTAGTGACCAAAAATGAGAGATAACATTCTAGGACATCAATCACCTGCTCTACCCAGCATTTCCTAAACATCCTCAAGTCTAGACTCAGGACAATCTTGATTTACTCCAACCGCTATTTTATGAAGGCTAAATATATATTCATCTAGCAAGGAGCTGAAATACAAGAGTCTATCACCATGATATATGCATTTGCTTCATCAATGATCTGGAATATATCCATGCTTAAGTACTACTAGGCTGCACCAACAATCCAAGACTGTCAATCTGCTATGTCTTATGGAAACTTCTGCATAGAATCCATACTCTACAACTAAATATTTTTCACCTAGAGAACTCTAGATCTGAAGGTTAGGTCTCATCAAAGATTTATAATGAAGACATGACAGATTCTACAGCACCAAAAGCACTACGTACTCTTATGTGAGATTATACAAAAAGGACTTGTCTAAGTGATAAAGATATAGAAGTACAAATATACCAAACTTCAAGCAATGAATAATCTTTCTGAAGGTATGTGTATAAATAAGCTCAAATAAGTCAAAGTTGAGTTAACATACAACGCTGGTCAAGCATACTACTCAGTGGCAAGATCAATTGGTATCATGATTCATAAAACAAGATGCATTACCAATGGATTGGTTTCGTAGTGCAAAAACTCACTAGTCTCCTGCGAATGAACCACATTATACGAACCTAATTCTACCTTGTCTCATTTTCTGCAACTCAATACAGTTTCTTCCAATAAATTACTTACTGTAGTAATGCATTATTGTCAAACTAACATCACACACCTCTATACTAAATTACTAACGCATCCAACTCAAACAAGCCTCTATACCTCTATACTAATGCATCCAACTCAAAGAGGCCTATATACCTCTATACTAATCATGTCGGGACAACAATTGCATATTATTTACGGGCCCTGTTTAACTTCTCAAAATTAAGCCCTCCATTCAATAAATTAAATACCCAATGTCTATTTGATAAAAAAATCATACCAAGCTGTCCACTTTATTTTTCCAAAATATAAGAAAATTGTTGGAGTAAAAGCTTGAACTTGAAACCTCTCATGTAATGCAGAAGTATTCAAACCATTGCTCCAACAACACCTTTATGTTTTTATACAAAACTAATATAAATATATATGAATTTTGAGACCCCTCAAAATTGGGACATGTTTCGTCCAGCAAACTGCACATGCCTAGAACCGCATATAATAGTAATGCATCCAACTTAAACAAGTCACTGCACTAGACCACACCAAATCAGAAAAAAGGCTTCTTACTCCTGTGTTCCAACTTTATCCATACAACAGAACATAACAAGTTAACAACAATATTAATCATATTCATAGAAATCTAACTCAACCACTGACCAAATCAAAACATTAATCCTCAATTTTGCAATACTTAGGCAAAACACATTAGAAACTAAAGCCCACGAATCATATTATAATCTCATCAATTGCAACATGAACAATACTACAAAAATACATTGCCAAGTTCCTGAATCAAGACATTTCACCATATGATAAAAACATAAATACGCAAAAACATAATTAGGACCTCAAATACGCCGGGATCTTAATGCGAATAAACAGCATACTCATAACATAAGCAATCACAACAGAGGTAATCCCAGCCGAAGCATACGAAACCCGTACACTCCTAGCTCGATTCTTATCAAGCGCGAGGTCCATGAGAATAATCCCAGCCCCACCAAGGACGAACATAAACCCGGATGACAACCCTTCAATTATGTACTGCCCATTAACCCGGCCCGGGAGGAAGACCACGGGTTTGACGGCCCCAGTGTAGGGATCTTGGGTGGACCCGATACCGGGGGGCTCGACGATGACGTCGTACACGATACCAGAGACGACCATGAAGTAGGTGAGGAGGATGAGGGAGAAGACGGTCATGGCGGAGGGGAGGGAGAAGGAAGGGAGTTTGAGGCGGAGGCGGGGGAGGCGGAGGAAGGAGAAGGGGAGGATTTTGAGGAGATGGAGGATGGGATCCAGGGAGTCCAGAGGCTGGGTGGATGGATCTTGGGTTTCGGGTTTGACCGCCATTGTTGTGGTGGAAGTGGAGCTTAGGTTGATAGAGGGAGTTGTGTTTGGGGATGGGGGTTTTAGATGGGAGAGGGTAGCGAGGAAGTGAGCGATGATTGTTTTGTTTATTAGTTTTACAGTTGCGAAACCGAAAGTAGCAACTTATATAAACCGAAAGACAATTTAATTTGAGTTCGATTCAATTTAAAGGAAAAAATTCGATCTAAATTCGTTTTAAAAAATTTCAATTTCAAATCCAATAAAAAACTCCGACTACGAATAGAAGATGAGTCGAATTTAGATATTGTATTACATACGACCTGAATATGATCTAAATCCAATCCAAATGGCTAGTGTCAAGGTCAAACAAGGTCAAATTTTTGTACCAATGGTATTATGATTGTATTGTAATTTTTTTAATTTACTTTATATATTATAAATGAATTATAATATTAGTATGATATTAAAAAAATAGGTAAGAAAAGTGCAAAATTTAAAATAGGTTAAATTTCAGATCATGATGGAAGTTCGACGGATCGGATCTGATTCGAAGGTCTTAAATCCTTAATCGGGTCGGATTCGGAGTCGAAGTCCGCGGATCCGGAGTCAGATTGCAAAGTTGTCGGATATGATTCATATTTTGTTGGATCTGCTCCGACTCCAACCCATTGTCATTCCTAATTCTTACAATGTGTGACTGTACAATCTTATCTATCATACTCCCTCTGTTCTTAATATTTACCCTATTTTAATCAAAAAGCTATCACAAAAAATGGTCAAATAGGGAAAACATTAATGACAGAGGAAGTAGTCGTTTTGATGAATAATCTCTTTGTTTTCTTCATTTTCTTGTGTATTTATCTAATTTACAATATTTTTTTGCAGCTATCGTTTAAATTTTTATGATAAATTGATTTTACCATACTTAAAAAAAGCCTACCTATTTCAGGCGTCTCCTTTTTATGACCCAATAATTGAATTATTCGAATCGTCTTCTTGATCCGAACTTGGGAAAAGAGTTGAAAATATTGCTTGAACCCGCTAATAGCCTCACTTGGTCCAAAAGTTTTTAAACATGTCATGAATATTAATAGTAATGGATTTACGGTCATAAACTCATGCATGGTCCAAGCTTATTTGAGTGGATAATCATTCTTAAAATATTTCTAATGATATTTATAAGCTTAATTCTGATTTGAAATGAAAGAGTTATGAATGATTTAGTAAAATCGAATTCGATTCAGATACATTTTACTGTAAGGGCTCTAACTTTTTTTAATTTTTATCTAAATGACTTTATTTTAGAGCGATTGGTTGATTTGTTTCCTATCATTTCTATTGATATACTATGTACCCCACACAAAGGTTCATAGCAAAAGTTGTGATCTTCGGGCACTCGTGAATCTAGGTCTACATGAATATAATTAGGCAAAAGCAAAGGTGGTGTGCGTCACACAAATGTCTTGCATGAGACGCAAAACTAATGCTAGAAACGCAACATTTTGCGCTTCAACCTAACCCATTTGCATGTTGTACAAAATTATTATGAATGCGCAAACCCTCATACGACTCCCCTAATGTACCATAAACTCTTTCCTTAAAACTATAAAGCCCCTATACCTCCTCATAACAATGCACCTCAAAAAACTACGCAACATTTTGCGCTTCACTAACCCAATTGCATGTTGTACAAAATTATTATGAATGCGCAAACCCTCATACGACTCCCCTAATGTACCATAAACTCTTTCCTTAAAACTATAAAGCCCCTATACCTCCTCATAACAATGCACCTCAAAAAACTTTTCTAATACTTATGCACACAATATCACATATTTCTTGTACTCCCCATTCTCAACAACTCACAAGCAATCTCAATTCTCATTCTCCAGTTCGTAATTTAATTATTCAATAGACCAAGGCAATAAAGGTATAATATCCATGGGTCCAAAATTAAATTTCTATTATTTCTTTGATGTTCACTAACAAATTTATTGATTTTATAGCCATGTGAATAAGCGTTTGTGGGTATGCTTATACATAAATTTTATTACTATTTTATTATTTATTGTTTTGACAAATTAGCATGAATATTAGTATTTGCATGACCGAATGTGTTTGCTATAGAGGCTTTTATTGCATTATTATGATGATTATCCTTGCATGAATTATGTTAACTTTTGTTCTTTGATTCATGTTTTTAAGAATTTAATAATATTTCATGCACTTATTTTATTTATATAATTTCACTTTTATTTATCGCAATCAAGATCTATACATGAAAATCACGGCTAATAAGATAATTATGGAAAATTAATTCAGGAATCCTTGTAGCCTGATTGTTTAATGAAGCCATAATTAGTAGTCTTTTATGTGCATTAATTCTTTCCCACTTTTAATAGATTGTAAGCTATGTGTAATCTTAGGAATTTTAAATATGTTGCTTGTGTGTAAGTGTTAGAATTTTTTGATATATAATTGCATCAGAGTATAGCTGCTTATAGGTGGTTCATGACTCAAGGCCTAATCCATATCTCATCCTCAAATCCGCTTTGGTTCAAGACCACGTAAAGGGGTTATGTATCTTAAGGATTCAAAATAGAGAAATCTTTGTTATAGATATGTCCCTTAGTATGTCTCTTGGTTTGTCTCTTTTATTAGCAAAGGCTTGTGAACCTTTCTTTAAAGATTCATTGGTAGTTGTTACATTGGCTTTATCATTGACCGTTTTGAATATTCATAACTGGGAAATGTTTGATACTAATGTGTTCCTTTGTTATGTGTCTTGGTTTGTCGTTGTCATTGAACCCTTAGCAAAGGCTTATTGATCTTCCTTCAAAGATTCATTAGCGAATTCTACTTTGGCCTTGTTACTAACTCTATATCTCAATGGAGTTATGTATATCAAGGATTCATAACAGGGAAATCTTTGCTATAGATATGCCCCTTTGGTATGTCCCTTGGTTTGTCTCTGTCATTGAATCCTTAGCAAAGGCCTTGACTACTCTTAATTTGGCCATATCATTCACCCCTTTTGAAGAGTCAACCACACAACCCCCGTGTGCGAAATAAGTTCACACATGCAATGCAATTACAATGGAAAATTGATGCTTATACCTATTATTATACTTTGATGTTCAATTAACCCCTAATGCCTTTTTTTTGCCAATAAAATCAATATTCCCATTTTTAAAGGATCACAAAAAATATTTATCTTATAGTTGGACGAACTTAATGTCATTCATTATACAACTATTTATCTCTCACTATAAGGACCCACTTGGACGAACTTAATGTCATTCATTGATTGGTGTAGATATGGTAACCTGGAAGATTATTACAAAATAAAGGGAGTACATGGAATACACTTATTAATTTCTTTGTATAATGATTCCCTTAAAGTTGTGTACTCTACACTTTTTGGTATGAGTTTGTTGAGTAAGTGCAAAAGCACCATTACAAAAATGGTGTTGAAGAGAATTGGTAGATTGTATTTTAGCATGCTATTAGCTTCTTTTCTTCTTAGTTTATGGCTTATTTAAGAATCAGTTAGGCTCATTTAGTTGCATTTAGCTCACATATATATTACATAGTTATCTTATGGTGTATGCTTGTTTCCTTATATCTTATAAGACCTCATAATGCTTAAGAAAAGAATATTTTTTATTGAAGCGAGAATTTGTGTTGAAAATTAGGAGCCTAGGAGAAGCAAGAAGGAAAAAGAGAATTGCATAAGAGATCATGCATAGTCATGGACAACCAGATCAATGTAGTCGACATAAATGTGTATCTCAGCAAATGATCTTACTTTCTATGTGATATTATGAATTTTTGAATAGATTATTTTGTTATTTTAGAGGCTCTATCTTTGCTCTCCTTGTATAAATGACCTATCCCCTTTAAAGATTATCTATCTTATCTCTTCACTAGTTTTTGATTTGGTAATCCTAAGACTTTTTTTTAGTAATCTTATCTTGAACTAGTTAGATTTAGCTGTGGATGGTGAGGAACACTACTACGAAAACTAATATAGAAGAAGCTTACATCTTCAACTTGGGAGGTTAGAGTTATCTTCATCCTTTGTATATATCTACTCTAGTTAATCTTAATAATCAACATGTTTGGTTTGCTTTCAATGAATGGTTAGTTTTCCTTATTAATTGCAATGCTTGAGTAAAACCTCACTTGGGAATTGGTGTACCTCCAATATGAGGGGTTATTGTGTTTAGTGCTTATCTCTCTCCTTAGGGTGCTTTGATGCTGGTTTAACTGAGGAAAACTGGTAATATTTATACTATGTTTATTGCTTTCAAGTTATTGGGGTTTATAGTTTTCAAAAGTGGTACTTTTGGACGTAAGGCTTAGCTAGCTTTAAGTTCTTGTTTCTTGGGACCCTTAGGTTTTAGTTGCATGATTCTTTCCTTAATGGCCAATGTAGTTGGATTTAGGTAGGATTGTTGATTTTATCCCTTAAATTAAATGATTCATGCCATGATAGTGGCTAGCTTAATTGATTGGTCTTTGATTGGCCATTCTTAATGTCTTTTTTTTTTTATTTCATTCTTAATGTACGTAGGAAGTTATGATTAGACAAGCCCTCACTCTAATGGTAGTTGGGGGTGAAACTAATTGGAGCAATTAACCCCCTTGTCGTCGTAGTTATTCTTATATATATGAGTCAAAAGTGATTCCATTCCCTCAAATGATTACATTGGTGTGGATCCCTCTTCTCTAAGGGTCTCATGTCATAGTTGAATTTAGTATCAACAATACTCTTGTTTGACTAATTAAACTATTTATCTCCTTGATTTCTACCAAATAGATAATCTACGTCGCATTAGCTCTGCGTGTTAGTCCTTGTGGTTCCCGACCTTACTTGTCTATTTCATATGTTTTTAGCTATAGACCAAAATACTTCTCCACATCATCATCCCACTGTACTATTAATTTCATTATCTATCATCACATATTGATAAAATAACAACATAGCCTATTTATTTTTTAATTAGTTAAATCCTTCATGACACACATGCATAATTTACTAATATACTTGTTGGGCATTGGTGCGTAACTCGATTATTTTCGGTGATGGTATTTCCTAAGGACAACCTGAAATTAATAATTTTTATACTTATTGTTTTTTTAGTAAAACCAATCTTTTATTGTAAAATATTTTGTACATTCATATCATTATATTGAAGTTTACTAATAGTTTCTTGGTGATGTAGGTACATAGGAGTTTCTATTATTGTATGATTGTATGTATTGTCATATTAATAATCTTTAATCCTTTTATATAATTTCACATAATTATTGACATGATATAACCATATTTTTGAAGGGGCATTTAATATAATGTTTATGTTGATTGATCTTGTATATTTTATGATTGTTTTATATCTTTAATTGTGCACTCTTTGTATACATTCACCTTTATTTATCACACTAGTTATGATATGTATTTAAAAATCATGATTAATAAGATAATTATATACTATCTATTTAGGTACCCTCTTTGCATGATTGTTTGATTAAATGATCACTAATTATTAGCCTTTATGTGTTTTGCATGGACCCACCACTATTAGTCACACTTGTAGAAAATAGTTCAATTGCTTCGATTCAAATAGCTTATTTGCTTCGATTATATAGGTGAATCACTTATGCAATGGTGCAATTGCTTCGATTTAGGAACCGAAGAAAATAACAGTCAACTGCTTTGGTTATAAAACCGAAGCAAATAATAGTTAATTGCTTCGGTTTTATAATCGAAGCACTTGGAACATTAAGTGCTTCGGTTTCATAAAGAACTAAAGCAATTATTACTTCTTTATAACTAGAAAATTATCTCCAATATAACTCATTATTTTCTTTGGTTCCAAGCAAAACCGAAGCACTTAATATAAAAAGTGCTTTGGTTTTTTCTTGGAACCAAAGCAAATAATAGATTTAGTTTTTTAAATAATATTTTAAATGGAAAATATATAATATATGAAGCTTATAACTAATTAATTAACAAGATTAGAACATAAAAGGTTAATATTTCATTAATAATAGATTCAAATACATACAAACAAATAATTTATTACAAGATTGATTGAAATTAAACTCTATAAAATTTTGCAATTATTTACAATATTCACATATCCTATTTCCATTACATATCATAATGTACGCTTCTCATCACTTAGTAATCGCTCTTGCTAGTTAGAAAATATTCCGTCCAAAGTTCTCAAATTTCGCTCAACTCTTCAACGACATACGATGTTTTTCTTGAGAAAATCTGAAAAAATAATAAAATTTCAACTAATTTTGTTAGTAAGAATCTAGTGGAACCATAATGCGTAATGTAAACACATGCACCAACAAGTTCATGCACGAGATCGAGTATAAATTTCAATAGGGTTTTGCTTCTAAATTGGATTATTCCCAAATTTTAATATGACTATTGTTTATAAAAACCAATAATGACAACATAGTCATACAAAGGCCGGACCACATAATCCAAGGTCCAAAACACTTAACCACCTCCATGATGAGAATAATGTCCAATTGAAAACAAATAAAACACAATCCAATATTCATTTCTTGCTTCAAATTGGATGCTATCAAAAATTCATTAATGTGTTTGGACTATTTCTTGCTTGATGTGTAAAAGTTTAGCAAAAATACCTTAGTAATATCTTGAATACTATGATGTGGTTGAATTATTTCAATGACAAATCATATGACATAGTTTCCACACTAGGTATTTCCCACTTACTGAGGGCACTACACCATATAAGAAAAAAATATTGAAGTGTAAGAAAATCGATGAAATATATCTCAAACTTGAAATAAACTTTTCATGTAAAAGTATATAGCTTAGCCGAAGTCTAGTTTAACGTGTTTCCTATTCTGTGCCTAGTTGTCACTCTTTGACTTCGAAAAGCTCTAATGAACCTAAAATAAAACACAAATAATGGTTATGTAGGAGAACAAGATCAAATGGCACATCCTAGACTTAAGTGAATCAAATAAAAAGTTTTTAACACTTACGTCATTGGTTCCTTAATTGCCATATTCATTAGGTAAGTCTTAGGAAATTTGATATGTAATTAAATCGGAGTAAGGTTGCTTATGGGTTGAATATGGGTTAAGGCCTAATCCATATCATATTCCTGAATTTTCTTTGGTCTAAACCATGCAATAATTGAGTTATGTTTCTTTAGTGTTCACAAGGGAGAAATCATTCCTATGAATTCGTCCCTTTTTGATATTGTCAATTTCAATATGTTACTAATTGTGAATCCTTAGCAAAGGTTTATAAATTTTCTATAAAATTTCATGGTGACTCATAAGATTTTTCCATATCCTTGACTCTTTTGGTGAGTCAACCACAATCCCCCCATCCACTACACAAATTCTCATGTGCAATTGCATTGTATGCGCCAATGCTAACTAGGGGTGACAAATGGATCAGGTCAGGTCTAGTTCGTGTTCGGGTCACCTACTTTTGGATCAGCTATCCCCCAACCCGAACCTGATCCATTTAAGTTTTCAGGTTGATAACCCCAACCCAAAGCTAACCCATTTAATTTTGGGTCAGATTCATGTCAATCGATTTAGATTTTTGTGTCAAAAATATCAACTCTACCCGCTATTTTCGGGTTGGTTTTGGGTCGAGTTTTTCCCCATATGAGATGTGGTTAATCAATAGAGTCGTTGAAGAATATGAAAACTTTTAAAGTTGAGATAAACAGCTGACAAGTTGACTGTAGTAGTCTAATAGTCTTTTAGGGCTTTAATTTGGGCTTGGGGTTCGGGCAGAGTGGATGATGACCAAGTAAATTTTTTTAATCTACATAATATAGTTTGGTTATAAGGGCGGGTTCGGGTTGACCCGATCTGAATTTGACTCGAAAATAATTTTGGGTTACGTGGGTCAATTTCGAGTTGGAATTTTCAACCTTAACCTGATCCATTTAATTTTGGGTCAGGTTTGTGTCAACCCATTTAAGTTTTTGTGTCAAAGATCTCAACCCTAATTCGCTATTTTTGGGGGTCGGGTCAGTTTTGGCCACCCCTAATGCTAACAATTGCACACCCAAAATGGTTGGCTCAATTGTGCGCATGTTTATGAAAGTTTGATCCTATTCAAATCACTTTCTAAACACCTAATCTACCCACAAACTCATTCCTCTATTCTCACTCATAAAACTACCCTAATCCTCGCAAAACCACCACCATACCTAACCAACACTGGAAACCATCACCAGAATTCTAGCAAAACCACTCGTTATGCCGAGACACCATATTTGATATCGTCTAGCTTTTCCTGAAGTGTCTCTCATTCAACGCGGTCATACCCTAATGTTTTAGCCTCAAGCTTAATTTTGCGGTCAACTTATGATGATTCCAAGTGCGACAGCATTGCCCCTCTTTCATCTTTTTCATAATTAATTCATTTTGTAAAGAGTGTGGATTCAAGTCAACTTCAAAGTACTTTGTGCATTGCTTACTTGTGGTGTTATGTTTATGAGTTAGTTTGCTTGTTGGATTATTACACATGATAGGTAGTTAGGTATAATGTAGTATGTGGAGATTTTAGTTGGATCTTTAGGAGTAGTTTTTGAGTTTATGTGCTTTTCTTTGAAGCATAACGACTCATTCTCAATCTACTGCACGAAACCATGGCTGACTAACACCCCCAACCTTGAATATCAAGGAACAACTCCATGATGAGTAAATGTTTTAGGAATATTTTGGATGTGTTTAGAACATGAGAAAAGGACATAGGATTCACAGATACAAAGGAATGAAATTGCATACACATGCAATGAATGTGAGGGGTCTTTGAGCAACAATTAACACTTAGTATCTTACTCTCAAATCTTAAGAATCAACTCAGAAAGAAAATAATGTTAAGGGGGGTAAAACCACACATAAATCGCATAAGTTTTAATTTGAAAACTTCCAAATTTGATAAATTCTTCAACTACCAACACTAGGACCATCTTCAGCTTATTTATACTTGTAGAAGGACTCATAGGTTACTCTACTTAGCATTTGCACTCTTAGATTAGTGTAAGGCTAATAAAAAACATTTAAAATAATTTAAGAATTTAAAAATGGGTTACCTAATGAAAGAGAAATATTAAGCATGATCTATGCTTAAATCAACTCATCATATTCCAAGACTATTTAGCAAATTTTACAGCCTTTCAAACTACTCTTTACAAGAGTTATTACACTTAAAATAACTAGGAAAATATTAAAAAGTTAATTCAAGGTTTATCTTCCCTCATTCAATCATTATTTAATCACCTTTCAATGCCAATTGTCCTCTTTACTGCTTGTATGAATATTGTCATTAAATGCAATATTGAATACTTAAAAAAATCATTTCAACAAATTGAAAACACTTTGAAATTCATTGAAAATATCTTGAATAATTACCCTACTTCTTGAATATGTGTAATATCTAGTCGAACATGACATGAAGGTTTTCTGAAACGTAGTGAATGATCTGTATTTAGTTCATAACCCAGCAAAAAAGTATGGGCTATAGCTTCTTACACTCGCACTTGAACTTCCTTATGGACCAAATCCTAATCAGTATCTCTCTCCTCATAGAATTTTACTCTCAAACTTTTATTCTCAAGATATGGAGAACGATCTCCAACATTAAAGGTAGCACTTACTCCAGTATAGTCACAAGGTAATTCCAACTTGTAAGCACGCTCATCATTACGTTCAGTCACTCCTTTAAAAAAAATTTGTCCTTGAAATTTTATTGTTACGAATAAGGAGTTATTAGGCTCAATGATGTAGGAACTTTCCCCAATCTTCTTCAAGGCATAAAATGAACCAACCAACATGAACCCAGATATCAACCAAATTCTTCAAAAAAACCAGCTAACTTCAATCTAGCATTAATAAGATTTATTCCATAGTCTATTTCTTAAAGAACTAAGGAAAAAATAGATAAAGCCATAGTAAAATATGACCCCCATAGTGAAAAATGATAATATGCTTTAAGATAGTTCCAAAGACTCCTTTTAAGAAGCTCCAATCAGATGTAACAACTTTTGAGTTTTGAACTAATGTTCCATAAAAGAAAATATGAATTAGTATGTAATTATTTATATGAAAAATGAGGCCAATATCTAACAAGTTGAAACTTAAAAGTCCACTTAAGACAACCTTTGGTTTCTCCTCTTCTAGTTGAGCTTCAAACTTCCTTGCTAGTCTATAATCATCAATAAAAAGTAAATAATGTGTGGTCTCCACTTTGTCGCAATTATTTTAACTAATACCTTACTATCATAAATCCAATCATTATTTCCAAAAGCATGATTCATCCAATTTTCATGTGGTTCAAAAAGAGTGTTAACAAATTTTGACATGAACCTTCTATACTAATTTGTTGATATTATCTCAAACAACACATGTAAGGTTTAGTAGAATCATTTTTGATATCCTTTGGTTAAATATACTCACCATCATCATTATCCCCACAAAAGGTAGTAAAGACTTCTTCAGTTGTAGGAATATGGGAATCAACTTGTGCCTCATCTTCAACAATGAAAAATTGCTTTGAAATCTCCTTAACAATGGGTGTAGTTGGTAGAGAAATTTCCTGCTTTTGCTTAGATTTGTGGCAAGAATCTGACTTCACAAAAAGATTTTTAATAAACTCATTGAGTTCTTCAATAATTAATTAATTAAGAGAATTTTGATATTGCCTTTCTCTACATTATATTCAAGTTTTGACCAAAGAAATTCAACACACTCATCTTTATACCAATTCCTAGAATTACTCATGTTAAAGGTGTCATAACTTTCACACTCAATTAATTTACCCAAAATGTACATCAAACTCACATTAAAACTTACGCGACTTTATTGATAAAAAGATCACCATGAGTAGTTCAATTTAAACTTAAGAGTCATTTAATTATAATGGGATAACATCATTTGAAATGAGTTTGAGTAAATTTGCCTCAAAGGGAAACAATTGAAAGAATGAGGATAGATGCACACAATTAGAACCTAATTTGGGGTTGTGTGGAATTTTTGTATAGCAATAACACTAAGTAAATTACTCTTAAACACTACGTAATACGAGCAAAAGTGCGTGGAAACACAGTAAAATACTAAGGTCCAATTTCACTAAGAAATCTTGTTTTGTTCTCAAATCACTCATGTTTCAAACTTCTAGAAAGTAAGCTTATTTATAGGCTTTGAATGAGAGAATACAAAGTAGTCATAACTTTAAATTTCCCAAAAAGCCTGACTATCCTAAACTTTCCAACTCCTTATCCCTTTCAACTAATTAAGCTAAGTTAGACAGTCACTAGGAAGAAGAACATCTTCCTAACGATCAGCCTATTACAAGAACTTAAGTACTTTTTTTAAAGCTAGTAAAAATAAGTTATTAAACCTTTTTGTATTATTTATTAAGTTGCATCTTATGATAAGCCTTTTCTTTAATGCTTCAACTAGTTAATCATTTCATTTACCACTTTATTTATTCCCTTCTTCAACACTAATCAATTACCTATTAAAGGCAAGTGATAAAGCACTAATTTAAAGTGAAACCAATAGGTTTAACTAAGTCTGCTTGCTCAAATTTGTCCACAACCAAAGTGTGGATTCTTTAGCATTTTATGGGCTAAGTCCATATAAAACATTTGACAATCCGTAGGAATGAAGGATATAAGAACTATAACTTCCAAACTGTGGTAATTACTTTGTATTTTCTCAACATAAGCCTATAAATAAGTAGTATTAAAGAAAAAAAAATTATATTCATCAACCATAACTTAATCTTTTTTGGAAGAAGGGGATAATGATATGGAATAAGTTCATCAAGTGCTAGAGAGTCCATACTTTTATTGTGCACAAATATAAGCAAGGAAACTTAGTTAAACCTATTAATTTCACTTCAAATTAGTGCTTTATCACTTGCACTCAATGGATAATTAATTAGTGTTGAAGAAGGGCATAAAAGAAGTAGTAAATGAAGTGATTCATCTAGTTAGAGCATTAAAGAAATAACTGATCATAAAGATGATTTGGACACTTGAATAGATGGTTTAGGCCTAAATAAATGATGTAGAAGATTTAGTAAAGTAATAGTTTTAAAGAGGTATTTAAGTTTCTCTAACTGATCATTAGGAAGTGTTTCTTCTTCCTTATGACTGCCTA
Organism: Dysphania ambrosioides; assembly: GCA_026401315.1. Lineage (NCBI taxonomy): Eukaryota > Viridiplantae > Streptophyta > Magnoliopsida > Caryophyllales > Amaranthaceae > Dysphania > Dysphania ambrosioides. The sequence goes on from CM048667.1 coordinate 7,778,760, forward strand.
GTTTGCTTAGTTAGTTGAAAGAGATTAAGAGTTGGAAAGCTTAGAGCCATCTTACTTTTGAGGGAACATAGGTGTTGTGGCTGCTTTGTATTTTCTCATTCTAAGCCTATAAATAAGCTCCCCATGCCAGAAGTTTGAAGCGTAAGTGATTTGAGGAAAAAAACAAAATTTCTTAATGAAATTGAATCTTGATGTTTATTTTGTGTTTACATGCCCTTTTTCTTGCATTATTTAGTAGTTAAGAGTAACACCTTTGAGAGCATTTTTCTTAGTTTTAATGTTGCTCAAAACCCCATACAACCTCAAATTAATTTCTAGTTGTACGGTTCTATCCTTGTCCTTTCAATTGTTTCCTATATAAGCAAATTTACTACAACTTATTCTAAACAATCATATCTCATTACACATCACCTAAGTTTGGAATCAACGTTCATGATAATGATCACGAGGCAAAACTCTTGAGCTATCGTGAGAAGAAGATTGAGGTTTTCCACATAATGTTCTTTAAAAGGGAAATTATAAAAAGTTTGGGAGTGCGGAAGGATTGAGGGAAATATTTTTGAATTTGGGATGGCTAAACCCTAAGTTAAGGCTCCATAGATTCATTGGTATTAAAGAAGGAACCCACTAGTTTCTGACTACACTTGAGTTTATTTCTTCATGCCACTACACCTTTGAGGAGAAGAAGGAAGAGATAGAACTTTTTACCAACTATAGTATTTTAAACTATAAGTTCCATCATAATTTGGAAGAGTACAATCACATCTTTAATTTTTTAAAGAGAGGCACAATAGCCGATCCTTCCAACAAAGATTTTAATCCAGTGTCCTTTTGGAGATTGATGGGGCACATGAGACACTATACTTACCATGACGGGCAAAGAGATAAGACAATGGATGATGTTAGCCTAATTTTTCACCTCCTTTACCAAATCTTACCCTTCTCATTCCATACTAGGCTAAATATTGGAAATTGCACCCTTATTGACCTCTAAATCCTTTTCCCTGAAATAAGATCCAAGTACTTCATCAGAATTAAAACCACTTCTGAGCCTCCTAATGTTGAAATAATTTTTGTTGACAAGTTTTGTGACCTCTCTAAAGCCAACAAGGACATGGAATTTTTCTTTCTTAGATGATTTTTGACCTAAATTTCCAAGTACATGAGGGTACAAGTTCAAAGGTGCACTCCTCTTTGCCTTTTCACTTTTAACTTCTTAAAGTTGAAGAATTTAATGATTAGTGAATATAGGGATGAGAAAAAAAAATTAAGAACAAAACATCACAAATCACTAAGTGAATTAGCTGTCACACCTTGAACTCATCTAGTGTGTGTCCTCACTAATTTGTTCCAATCCTCCTCAGAAATAAAAGCGTAGAGATTACAAGGTCTTTTCCTTGTCATTTATGGGCTCTATGTCATTTTTTATATATGCTAAAACTTATAGAATGAGAACTAGTAGTTACCTTAGCATCTTCCCTTAAGGAGTCCTTCACTCCAATCTTTCATCAAGATTGATACCTTACCACGACTTATTTCACCTAGGTGATTCTTGAATTCGTTGCCTATTTTTCAATAGATTGATTATACTCATCCCATTCAAGTACCCTCTACATCCCGTGGATTACTCTAATACCTTTCGAAGGACCTCTCCCAACTATTTTCCTTCCTTAACTTCATTAAGTATCTAGACTGGACTTTGGCCCTCTCATCTTATTATAATCCATTATTGAGAACCTACAATGTAAACAAGATGAGGAATTATATGATGCAAATTTGATACTAATGAAATTTAATTAGAATGAATAATAAAATATTTGATAGCTAGAATAATTTAATATTTACATACAACTCGCTTTGAAAGAAATCACATTTAGACCAACATAAAATCCTTCATCATGATCATTACATCTTAAAAAATCATTTACGTCATCACCAACTAATTTTGGTATACTCTATGAGGTTGGAGGGGTCTCATCAAACTGCTCCTCGTATCCATCTTCATCAACTACATCCTTAATGCCTAGAATCCATCTTTTTTCTTCTAGAACAACAGACCAACTACAATCGATATGATCAACCATGTAAAAAACTTGCTTTACAAAATCGGTCTACATGATATCATGAATGACTTGTGTTTACAAGGGTCAAATACCTATGTTCATCCTTTTTAACACCATTGTTACTATTAACCCAGTTACAAGAGAAAATAAGAATCTTGAATCACACATAGTCAAGCTCTAAAATATCTTCAATGACTCCACATTACGAATTTCTTTTTTCCAGTAGTGTTATGTCCTTTAAACTAACAAATTCTAAAGATGAACCATTTACCATTACATCACTGTTTTGCATAGTTGACTAGTCATCTTAGCGCTTCATATAAAAAGAATAAACAATGATGTCGTATCCTTCGTGCGATAGAACTTGAACTTTAGAACCATATGCTAATCATCTTATCATATAAAAAATATTTGGTGTGTTGGATAATTGAGATATGACTCTTTTCTTGAACCATGCAATAAATGTAGAATTGTGCTCCTTTATTAACTGTAAATCCCCTTTTAAAGGATATTCATTTCTAAGGATATTTATGTGCTCATCTAAGTATAGATGTACTTCACCAAGATTTTATAATTCAAGGAGTTCAGTCTTAGATTTCATGTACGTTAAAATCGAGTGATATATGGCCATTTTTCACCAATAAAACCATGATCCTCAAGTCTCCCCTCATGTTTAGACTTTGGTACCCTAATTTGTGCACATTCCAAATATTGAGCAATCCATGTTGCAACTTCTTCAACAACTATTTTCTGGATAATACTAGCCTAAAGTTTCACCAAATTCATTACTCTTCCCTTTGACGTACCCATTTCTCATTCAAAGGAATATATATACCTCCCCCAAAGTTAGTTTCCAAAGCTTAATTTCATGATCTAGATGAATAACCAAGTGTGTCATGATGTCGAAGAATGATAGTGGAAAATATGTCTTAAATCGACACATGGTTTTAACTACATTAGCCTATAAGTCATCTAACATTGTTGGATTTCTTAATTACCTTGCTACAAATATTATGTACCTCTAATGGAGGCAATATATCTTGAATAGCAACTGTCAAAAATTGTTGCATCAAGACATATTATAATAAGATTTCATTCATACTAACTTCAAGTCAGACATTGACATAAGTCTCCAAAAATTGAAGAGAACCCTGTTAGGATCGTTAATCCTTGAAAGACCCACAAGAGCTAACCTTCTCTTTTCTAGATAGTGTGAGCCAAGCTGGAGGAAGATACCTTTGTTTTCCATGCAGGAGCCAATTCAGCATAGCTTAGAGCTACCATGTCTCTCCTAACTTTAACCCCATCCCTTTATTTTACATATTCAGAAGAGTCCCAACAATAGTGGGGAGGAAAATCTTCTATAAGCGGGGATAAATACACATCTATGTCATTCCTGGGTTGTTTAGGTCAAATAATTAGAAGCAAAAACATGATATATCCACACTTCATGCATAACTAGAGAGGCAAATTATAGATGGTTTGAAGAACATAACCAAGGGTTTTATTGGGTGCTTAGTTTCTCAAATTGGTTTACTCCATCCATACAAAGACCTAGACTAAGATTTATTTCTTCTTGGATGAAATCCTTGAAATTTCTATCAATGTTCCTCCACAAATGTGTGAAATACATTTATAATATGTCTTTCTTTCCTTAAGTAGGGGTTTTCTTTGTTTTGTAGGTAATTTCTTGATTTCAATAATAACACTTGAAATTCTATCACTTTTACAATAGTGACATATTATTAATTACAATTGGAATGGATCCTTGGGAGACAATCACGCTAGTCCTTAGTGGACTATGTTCTTTAAACTTGTTCATTACTTACTCTTTATAAAAAGTAGTATTGTCAAAGAAAAGTTAAAATGTTATAGTTTACAATTTTAAGTTAGAGGAAATGTTTAATTGAGTTAGTAGTTGAAAGAAAGTTGTTTGAGTCAATAGTTGAAGCACAATTTGTCTTCTTTGAATATTGTTCTTGTTATATTGAAGAAGTAGTTTTTTTTGGATTGATGCACATTAGATTAAAGTGATTTCTTAACATATATATACTTAACTTTGCTGATTTTATAATGGATTAATTAATGGAAATAATCTAACCTTTGACCGATTTGCGGATATTAATCTAACCTTTTATTTATTTATAAATACACCTACCTTTAGCCACTACTGTCTTTCCCTAAATCACCCCCAATTGTGACATGTAACTGACGGTCATGAACATGTAATCTCTCTTTAAATATTATCTCATATTTCCGAAAATGGAAGAATCTCACAACACCAAAACCCAACACCTCGATCCAGATTCCGACTCAAAACTTGCCCTTGTAGACTGCGATTTACACAAAAAAGCAGGTCTTCTATTGGACGGTTCGACAAATCCCATATTTTCCTCCAAATTATCATATTTCTCACTTCTTGACATTCTACCACTTGAGTTTTTAGTTTGTTAGCACTCAAATCAGAATCACTATCACTAGCACACATTTCTTCTTCTTCTTCTTCTTCACTATCACTATCCATAATTCTTGACCTTAAACTTCTAACTGGCAAACTCAATGTCTTCTCATCAAAAACTTTACCTCATTCTCTCCTTAACTCCAGAAAGGGATCTTTCATATAGTGCAAAAGATTAAAACTTTGAGTTGGAAACACATTTTTATCAGAAACCCCACATGGGTTACCTTTCTCATAGTAAAAAATTAAAGAATGATGAAGAATATTAGGTGCATATGGTTGAGAAATCTGAGCTTTCAGGGGATTTGGCGTCGTCTTTTGACTACAAAATAAGCCTTGGCCAAAGATTTCATTGGATTTGTTTGGTCTAGATGAAAATGGAACTGCCTCTGCCATGTCACAAAAATTCCACTTGCTATTTAGGTCACTTATAAACAGGTTTAGTGAAAGACAACAACGACTAAAGGTTGTATTCATAAATAAACAAAAGGTTAGATTAATATCTACAAATCGGGCAAATTTTAGATTATTCTCATCAATTAATCCTTTTATAATTTGGTCATAACTTATTCCGTATTTACCCTATGACAACTCAATTTAAATTTGTTAGTGGTTAGCAGTCATCAATAGGTGTTAAGATCGATTTTGTAGGTAAAATAATTCAATAAGTTGGTTTTCATGGGGAACAAGTGTTTTGTTTCCTTTATATTTGTAGTTGGTTTTGAACAAATTGTGTTTTATTTATGATTGTTAGTTTTAAACATTAATATTATTTGTATCGAGGACTTTAATATGAAAGACTATATTTAATTATATTTGTTTTACTGTTAAAAACTATTGAGGATTTAAAAGTATTTTGATTAAAATTTTGTAGTTATAATTATTGAGGATTTTAAAATATTTTGATTAAAATTTTATAGTTATAAGAGTGAGTTATTATGTAGCAAAACTCTAAAAAGCCCATCTGAATATTTCTATTAACGAGTCATAGTAGTCTTATAATTCTTTTTATTGATTTTTAATATTCGACAAAATAATTTATGAAAATAGATTATTATAAAGGTGTTATAACTACTCTTAAATTTGATCGATACATCATATCCAAAACAAATCAACTCCACATATATTCAAGCAAATCCTAAGATTGGAATCATGATCGGATATTCATCTTTTTTCCAAGCCTCTAGAGTCCTAAACCCTATCAATTTACCGACTTCCTTAAGGTGAGTTCAACACTACTTGCACGAGAACGAAGAACCCCACAGGCAAATCTTTCTGACTTAGCCCCAACTGTCGGTGGGTGTAACTTACAATTCTTCACAACCAACGACGAAGCATAACAACAGTAACAAACCCCTCCTGAAATAGGTGGTGTTCTTTACTTCCACTCCAAAACAAACTAAAAAACAAACACACTACCGATCAATTCCTCAATCTATCCGCCCTTAAAGCAGGAGATTGATGACCCCACCTTCCTCACTTTGTTCGATCAGACAAACTTATGTTGTCCTCTTTTCATGTGTGATACCCGTGTCCCCCTTCTAACGTTCTCCCTGCCCTGCCTCACTCTCCTCTTCTGCTCCCTTACTTCTTATTTGCTCACACTCTCCCACTCCCATTCAAATGCATCAATATTAGAAAAATCCCTTCTTTTTTCTTCTATTTTTCCTGTTTTTTCTGGTGAAATATTGGATTTTTACTCAACATTGGTTTTTGGGTGAAAGATTGAATTTTTACTTTACAAAGGTTGGTTTTCCGGTGAAATATTGGAACTTTACTGGTGGTTTTGAGGGAGACTGGGATGCTTTGTAGTAGGAAGATGTTTAATTTGTTTGTGAGTAAGAATGTGAGGAAGATTCTCAAGCGTAAGGACAGTGATGCCGGTGAAAAAGGTATAATATTGTTTTGTGGTTTTTTAAATTAGCTTTTGGGTTAATGTTTGTGTTTGAATGGTAATATATTTGATTGATATAAGCGCATGTGGTTGATTTGATTGGAAAGGGTTGATATTTGTGTTTAATTGTGTAGCTAATGTGAATGATTTTTGTTCATTTTGTTGAATTTGATTGGATTGGTATTTTTAGAAATTAACTTTTGGGTTAAGACTATGCATTTTATCGATTTCGATTGAAAAAAAAAAAATTAAATTTACGGTTATTTCAATGTCTATATGAATGGTTAAAAAAATTTGAATGATATTGTTGCATTCTTGCATTATTGAATTTGATTGGATGGGTTCATTTGTATGTTTGTTTAGTGTTGGTGCACTTTATTGAATTTATTGGAAAGAGGAAGTTTTGTTTTGGTGGGTTTTTGTGGGTTAGTGTAACTAACCACTTTTTAATTTTGTGGATCTGCTGGGTATGATGGAAAAGGTATTGAATTGTATTAAGTGTAATTCTTTTTTGAGTCATTGCTTAAATCAAAAGTGGTAAGTGGAAGCATTAATGTTCTGTGCTTTGATGATTGTTCTAATTATATTAAGGGCGTCTTTTATGGAAGATTGAAAATTTTGTGGTGAATGAAGTGAGTAGTGGGATGATCTTCATAAGTTTATGGTAAAGTTCAATCTTTATCTATTATGTTAAGCATTTATTACAAATGTTGGGTCTTTCCTTGCATGCTGAGCTTGCAAAGGATTGATTTGATTTTGTTAGATGATTTGTAAAAGAAATCTGAATAAGGATCTTTCCTATTCATGGAGACTTTGCAGTCTTAAAGTTTTCATACTTCGCTTGCTTTAAGTCATGATGGAGCATAAAACACCTATGATGGGCAAATCAATGGTCATTTAGCTTGGTGAAGAGATAATCGATCGTATATCTTTATTCTCCATTCAAATATACATTTTTACAAAACTCCCTAAAAGCCCCTTATGGCTTTATTGGACCTGAACCAATGTGTACGCCTTCTCATGGTGCTACTCTGCAGTGTAAAAGGAGCCCTTTCTTCCATTTTTGCTATTGCTTCTGCTGGTGTTATGAATAGAGAAATACTATTTATGGCTTAAATTGCAGTAGGAAATGTTATTATAGGTAGAGCAAGTTATGCAGTAAGTGCAGAAATCACAATAAGGGTCCTATTTTGAATCTCGCTTAAGAACCTTGGGAGGAGAACAACGACCTAGGAAGCACGGACATGCAGCCCAATAGGCGTGTCGCGTGTCCAACACGCCTTGGACATGGTAAAATATGATTCCAACACGCCAAATCGAGTATCCGGTTTTTCTCAAAAAAAAAAAAAAAAAGTGGACACATAGCAAAAACATTATGGACACATATGGGACATTTTACTATTAATTTGATTTTTATTATCATCTTATTATTGTTGATGGGATTGTTTTGTTGTTTACTTTGACTTGGTTTGCTTAGTTAAACTTGTTGATTTTGTATTATTTATAAGACTGGAGTTTGTAAGCTATTTATGTGTGCTTTTATATTGATTTGTATGGCTATGTAGTATATTCTTAAATTACAAGGTTTTATTTTTTCTATGTTAGTATTAAGTTTTAAATGTATATCATTATTTTATTACTAAAAACTATTATTTTTTATTATTTGCCTTATTCCAGTGTCCGCCAAGATGATGTTTTACTGTACCCGTATTGTGTCCGTGTCCCTTTTTGATGCAACTTAGCAATAACCTACTAGTTTCTCAGTTTTTGGTTGATTAATATTTACAGCAGATTGGAAATAATAGTCATTAAAGTGACTGCTTCTCAACTTGGAAAATATATATGAAGTTAGGTTGCAGAAGCAATTAGCTTAGATCACTATCTGTCTTTTTGTCCCACATTTTCTTGACAACCTTTATTTCCTGGGACTTCATGATATAGTTTGGAAGGTCATTTCTGTGGTATTAGTGGCATTTATTTAAAGTTTTTGAAGCCTAAAACATGTGTTTTTCTTGATCAAGTGCATAGTTTTATCATATGGTTCCCTTGAAGTTTTGTTTGCTTAAATCATCCTATACCTTTATGTAGTGCATATTTTTTACTTATTTGTTTAAACTATTATAATTTTTTAACTATGATACATCCTATGGTTTAGTTGATTGCTTGTGCTTGTTTCTCTCACAATTGAACTATTGGACAATTGAGAATTTTGTTCTTTGTAAGTTAGGAGAGAGACCCTTTTGTTCCACTATTAACTGGCCGGCACGCATTATATCGTCATGACTATTGGTTCTACCTCTGTTACAAATTTTTGTATGGCTTTTGTGGCTTACGGAATTTGTACATCCTTTTTTTATTTTTTTTATTTATGTCTGAACAGGTAAAGCACTTGAAGATTTACGGTCTTCGCTGTTCAATGAGTTGCGATCTTCAGAAGGTGCAAGGCGTTATCAGCAACGCCTATGCGGGCCTATGATGGCACTCACTTTTAATTTTTTGGTATCTGTTGGTATTATATTGATGAACAAACTGGTAAATACTAATATATTCTTTTACTTTTTGTTAAGCAAGCAACTTTTAGTTAGTCGTTTTAATGATTGCCTCTTGTCCGTCTCTTGCTCTCTGAATTGCAGGTTCTTGGGAAGGTTGGCTTCAATTATCCGATATTCCTCACATTCATTCACTATGTAGTGAGCTGGTTTTTAATGGCTATTCTAAATGCTCTATCTATGCTCCCTGCATCTCCTGCAAAAGCATCTCGTTTCTCTTCTTTGTTCGCTCTTGGTATAGTAATGTCCCTCTCCACTGGTCTTGCTAATGTCAGTTTGAAGTATAATAGGTGAGTTACATGAATTGTTATTGGCTAATTCTTTTACTTCCTATTTTCTATTTTCCTTCTAACTGCTGTATTCTCAGTGTTGGATTTTATCAGATGGCTAAGATTGCTGTGACACCCTCGATAGTGGTTGCAGAATTCATTCTCTTGCGGAAGAAGGTCTCTTTTCAGAAGGTAAATCCTTGGTCTTTGTCATCTTTGGGTCTTGCATGGGATATCCAAAATGGGTTGTAGTTTGCAAGATATCCTTCCATTGAAAAAGTTGTCTGATGCAACTTGTTGATGGGTGAAACTTAAGATATTTAATTTGTGTGACCTTTTCATTGTTGATATTAACTCTAGTTAGACCTAAAATCGTAGATATTTAGGCTTTGATATCTTAAGTTATTTTGAGTGACAGACCTAAAAAAATTTTAATTCACATGCATTAGAATATATTAGTAACGGAAACAATTAGACTGTTCTTGACCAGTCTTTATGCTATTTATTGTGGGGAATCATACACTTGTGACTTATTATTGCTAATGTTTGACGGGCACCAGCAATTTGTATGTTTCTTTTGTAGTGGATATGAATTTTTCATACCCATATTGCTTCATAATATAAACATCATCTCCATGGTTATTTGGTATTTGAATGAGGGGATTGCTGTCCTATGGATATTGAAAATTTATGGACTGACTTGATTTCAAGCATAAACTTTGGATTTCTTGATTTTCTGTACTTTCATGGATAACCAAACATGGGGGGAATATAGATACTTTTGTTGAGGTTGTTGAGGGTAGCCAGCCTAAGAAAGCATTATAATGATGTTGAATATGCAGCGTACTCAGTTGACAAGCAGAACATTGTCCAGAAACTTTCTGGAGTAGGATATTTAGTTTACCAAATTACTGCATTGGAGTACTATGTGTTTCCCAACAGGCCAACATGTCACAGTATGCATCAATTTAGTGCTTATTGCAATGTTTCTATATTTAAGCCTCATTTCTTATAACGGAATGTCAAATGGCTTTGTACTGAGGTTCTGGCTTCCTTGTGGTTACGGAATGCTCTACAATGATATTTTGCTTCCATTTTGTTGCTTGGATAAGACACGATTATTGTAGCAATCCATTTTCCAGATTTTGCTTTGATGTGTAGAATAAAAAACATATAATTATGAAATTCACTGTTATCATACTTATTTCGACCAGCACTAGCATGTGACAAATTTATCAGCCGAAATATTAGTTTCTGTCATGCCAAACTTTACTGGCGTAGTATGTAGTATAAGCCCTCTTGGCAAGTAAGAGAACAGGGGAAGGAAGAAATAAAAAGTGGCAGCGTTATTCTTCCCTTGATTCAATGATAAATAGGAAGATGCAATTTTCTAGTATAGGTTGCAAGGTGAGGGGGTGGTGTGGTGTTCCTAATCAACTGATTTGTGAAAATCCTTGATTTTGGTTTCATAAAAAATTTGTCAAATTCATGAGCATGAACCGAGATGATAACTCCTTATAGACTCTTGGTCCTTGCAACCGATCCCATCTTTTTGAGAATGAGGCACGGGACGTTTAAAAAAGGCTTAAAACAACATATTATTTAATTTAATCACCATCTTGTTATTTCAAGTCCTAATTACTGAATTTCACTTATGTGTCATCTTGAAAGTTGAGATCTCTTTTTCAATTAGATGTTGCAATTATATAGGAAACCATTTGGAAGGTAGTCTCAGTGGTGAGCCCGTATCTGCTCATAGCACTTTATGTGGCTTCCTCTGTTTTGCTCTCTTCTGTCTGTTCTCCTCTAATGCCACTCGCCATTAGACCACCAATGAAACTTTGCAGCCCCTTTTACTGACTTTCTTGTTTGCTTCGATGTTTATTGAGGTGTGTTTCTACTTGTATATTATGATCAATTTTTTAGTCCAAGAGCAAGAAGATAGAGCTTCAATTTTGTATTTAATCTTTCTTTTTTCTCTTTTGTTCTTCTTTGTCTCGGCGCAATGAAGGATACACTAAACGAAAAAAGGATTAGAAATATCCTTTCGTTCCATGCCAAGGTTAAAATTGAGCTAGGAGCTAGGACAGGAGGGAGAAAATTTAATAAAAAAGTAGGTAATATTAGGGCATCCTTTGTGGTGAATTTTAAAATCTGAGCTTGGATGAAGAGAGTATTGTTTTAAGAAAAATGATAATTATAGTTATCATTTGGGATCCTGATGAGTTTGATATCTTCTTTCTGTTTCTCGAAGACATTTGATAGCATGGTTAATATATTACTCCATTATTGTTAGTGGCATAGTAATGAGTGCCATCTGATGTGCCTGTGACTTGTGTAGTTGCGGGCCTGGAGCAAAGGGGCAAGAATCGTGTTATGATGAATGCTTGTTTAGATTTGGTGGACTTTCTTCTTTCTTTGAGCTAGTGACGTGTTTTATTTTTATTCTTATCTTCACTTTCTGCTTCATCATTGCTTGAAACATTACGAGTGTCTGACTACTGGTATTCTTTAATTTCTATGACCTCAACCTCTTTTTTCCTTTCTAATTTCCTCTTTTGTGTTTCTCTATCCTGCTGTCAACTGTTAGCAAAGTGTCTTGTATGCTTCTTTTCTTCCTGTTTTTCTAAGCTCATAATTTAATGGGACTCTCATTTCCAGGCTTTTTCTCTCACTGTAGTCTCCGTTGGTGTTGCCGTTGCTACTGTAACTGATGTACAGTTCCACTTATTTGGTGCTTGTATAGCTTTAGCTTGGATAGTTCCTAGTGCTGTGAATAAGATCATGTGGTCCAACATGCAGCAGCGGGAGAACTGGACTGCATTGGCGTATGTGTTATCCATTTGACATTTAATCCTCTCAATCAAACTCTTTGTTTCTCAACTGTGAATTCATATGTTATCCTTATGGAGGTTTTAAATGGGCAGGTTAATGTGGAAAACAACTCCAATTACAGTGTTCTTCTTGGTAGTTATGATGCCTTGGCTAGACCCCCCTGGTGTACTTTCTTTTAAATGGGATGTCAGAAACACATCTGCAATTTTGATGTCTGCTCTACTTGGCTTCTTGCTTCAGTGGTCAGGAGCACTAGCGCTTGGGTAAATATCGGAGTACTTTCTTCATTCCAAATTAGGCCTAATTTGTGAGAGGAAGGATAAGTTGCATGAAATTAAGAAAGTTGGGATATGCTGAATTGCGGATAGTGTCCATAATGGTCTCGAGGGACCAATTTGTTTAACTTCAATTTTCAGAAAATGGAGATGAATTTATAATTTTGTGTGTAGTTTAATGTCTAACATATGCAATCAAATAGCAAATAACCTTTTCAGTTATTGGCTACGTATATAAATCGAATGACTAATGTAAAATTTTATGACACTTTATTGCTGTTAACCATTTTTCATCTTTACTAGTGACCTGCTTGGGAGTTTGGTCAATAGCCTAGTTATGTATTTTTCAGCCTCCCCCTCCCCCTTCAAAGTAATATTTGTGATGTGATGACACCGTGAGCCTTCATCTGGGAAAGATTCCAGAGCTTCCATTGCAGTGTATGTTTATCTGTTTTGTAAAAGTTGTAAGTTCAATCTAATTCTGTTTTATTATTGTTCAATCAAATGTGTGCAGGGCAACATCTGCCATTACCCATGTTGTTCTTGGCCAATTCAAGACTTGTGTTATTCTCATCGGAGGATACCTTCTTTTTGGGTCAAATCCTGGAATTACCAGTATATGTGGAGCAATCACTGCCTTGATGGGAATGTCATTCTACACTTTTCTTAACTTGCGCAATTCAGAGCAGCAATCAAATAAAATTGCCTCTAAACAAGCATCATTTTCTTTACCTAAGTCTAAGCTTAGCAGAGAAAACGGTGAAACTCATGACGACAATGATGCAGCTGAATCTGTTTGAGTCGGGAATAACTCATGCTACTGAACAAGGTAACATGCCGCGGTAACCATTCACTAACCAACTAACTTATTATACATTCCTCATTCCAGACGCCTTATAGAGAGTTGATTGACTGCATTTGCTGAAATGAAAACGTACATCTACCCATGTAGTTGATGAGGTTTTAGAGTTGTTCGTAAAATTAACCAGATTTTTCCTTGAATACTCTTGGTTTGGCTTGATTTTGTGTATTAAGATACTTGTGAGAAGCCCTGGTTTTTTTTTTAAATTGTTGCTTTCTCATCGGCATAGTTATTGTAACGAGGCTAATTTGTGCGAGGACTATTACTTCTTTCGTGTAATGTAATTCACAGTAAGATTGTTTGCCACGATATGTAATTTTCTTGGATTCTTTTTGTAAATTTGATGTTTTTAGTTACGTTTTTGGAATGTAGCCACGTGTTTGCGGCTCGAGTTTCTCTATCTGATACGATGTGACACTCTGCTAGTTTTACTTGGCATGCTGCACAGAGAAGTTTGGCAATGAGGCTAATGCAGCCAACTTCCAAAGATATGCTCTACTACGAGCTGATTCTGCATTACTAGCAGTTGAATCAGACATCAGTACGTTTCAACTTCTGCCTGAAAAGTAACCATTTCTGAAATCAAAACTAAGTGATGTAGCATATGACTTGTCCATCTCTGCTACAAATTACACGCAATTTTCTCTGTTCTGAAAAACTTAACAAGTCAAAACCTTTTTCTGTTTCTTTATGTTAGTCCTATTTAGAATATTTCATTTGATAAGTGAGAAAGTTAAATATGATTTTTCGTTGATATATATAAGTTAAACCATATTCTTGTAGGATATTGTTAGATTCGTCTTGAAATATATTTTTTAATATATAAATTTTATATATTTTTATAATATGTATTTATAAATATTATAGCTATAATATGTGCATTGAAACCTGTATAAAAAGTAAATGTGACAAATAAAAGAAAACGAAAACGAAGGGAGTATAATTTTTACTTGAATACGATCTCTTTCCATTACCCGACCTCAAAGTTTTCAAAAGCAACTGTGTACTCCCGTCGTGAAAGCAGAGTCTTTGGGAAAATTCTAAGTTCAGCTCTTAATCATATTAATATGGATTATGTCACAAAAACCTCATATAAAATCGGTCACCAAAGTGGTCTCACCTTAACATTTTGTGAAACCGGTTGCTCTAAGGTGACTTGTTACGTTATTGAGTCAGTGTGTACGAAACTAGAAATGTGTCGTACAAAATTTAGAGCAGGAAGCAGAACATGTTAAACACTTTCTATTGTGCGAAAGGTTTACTATTGCTATTGCACATAATGCCCTATATGTTCCATTCTTGGACTTGCATAGCTACTCACTTAGGGGTCAAAGTGAGGAGGGTTCAAATTTTTTGAAGGGCCTAGAGTCACCTATCCAATGAATCTAAAACAAGTTAACATAGGGACTTTCCTATACATCTACCCTACTCCCGAGAGTATCTTCCTTGCGGTGCATTTAGGGATACTTTGGTAGTTTCACGCTCCTATTAATGATAGATTGGTAATATTATATGCGCAACTTTAGAAATTTACCCATCTTTCTGCCCGAAATTCGCAAATTGAAACCCTAAAACCTCACAATGTAGCTTCTTCCTAAAAATAGGGAACTGCATCGTGAATTTTGTTTATTTTCTGATTAATGTACACTCCAATTGCATCATCTAGTAAACATCTACACTTATGTATTTATCATAATCGATTATATTTTTGTTAAATTAAGTCATAACACAGCGAAATCAACTATATTCGAAATGGGGGGGGTTGCGAATTTGGGCAGTTTTGATAAGTTTGGTGTCGATTTGTTTAACAGTGTTAAGAAGGTTTCGCAATTTGATATTTATGGGAAATTAGGAGAGGTAGTTTAAACGAGTTGGAGGTTGTTTCAAAGTGTTCATATCGTTGTTGCACAAACTCACTGGTGCTAATCTAGTTTAGAGGTTGTATTGTCGTTTTAAGATATCCAACGCATTCATAAAATTGGATTATGCAGTTTATTTTTATTTCAAATATTATGTGATGTAAATATTAGGGTTGGAGGGTAGGAATTACATATTATTTATAGGACCCTACTTAACTTCTTAAAATTGGACTCTCTATTCAATAAATTAAAACCTAATTTTTATTTGATAAAAAAAATTCATGTCATGAGACTTATCATATAGGGCCATGTTCCGTCGAACACCTTGCACATGCCCAGAACTTCATACGGTAAACATATGTCTAAGTTAAGTTTACCCGTAAATTTCTTAAATTGGGCTATACAGGGATTTCAAGCTGAGTAGTAAGTTGCATGCCCCTATTTGTGCTAGGTAAATAGTTTGCCGACTTAACCCTTAAGAAGTCAATAAGTGCACAACCCCCGTGCAGGCAGCAGGATCTCCCCATTCCACTGGCATTGGAAAGTGTATCTGAGACGTATTGTTAAGATAGGATATTTATAGAGTTTTTCAGTTTTATTAGACAGATAGTTAAGATAACATGTGAAGTGTAGGAAGGTAGTGTCAATGGAGTTAATTCATGTAGGACGACTTTATATACCAGCTTCTGTGCTTTAGTTTTAAGTAGGACACCCTAGAGAATTGAAGATAATGAATAAAATAGTGGCAAGTGTACGATGCCTTGGAGAAAATCTTTAAGCCAGAGGAACTAATGATAAATTAATAACATATCATCTGCTGAGCTGCCTATTTAGAGGAAGTACTAATTTAGTAAAAATTATTTTAGCTTGAATTGATGAACAATTAATTTTTTGCTCATCTAATAAATGAGCAATAATTTCTGTGCTTGTTTTCTAATGGGCAAAAACTTTGACACTTTAAATTTGTTAGTCTAAGAAAAATTATTAGAAATTATTTTAGCTTGAGTTGACAAAATTTCACAGACGAAGAATAAGTTTTTTTTGCTCATTTGTAAAATGATTAAATGAGCAATATTCGGTGTGGTCATGGTTAGGATCACCCCTTTCAATTTTGGCCGATGGGTACTACAATTATACTAAGTTGCATACTCTTAAGGTGAAAGATGCGTAGAAGAAAACTATAAGAAGGGAAAAATTTCACAAATAAGCAATTATTTATGTTCTCATTTGTTAACTGAGCAAAAATTATGGTGTTCACTTGTAAAATGAGAAATTTTTTATTTGTCAAATGTGCAATGACTCTTTTCTTATTTGATCAAATGGGCAATAATATTTGATGATTTGTTAAGTGAATGAAAATTTTGGTTGTTTGAGTGATAACTAAACATTTACTTATTTGAACTAATGAGCAATAATTTTTAAGCTGATTTGTATTGAGTGAAAATTTTAGTGCTCATTTGTTAAAGTTTGGTGCTTATGTATATAAAACTTATTAGCTCAATCGATAGAATGTTGTTCAATTGTACAAAGTTGTAGGTTCGAATCCTACATGGGTTATGTAGAGATTATTGTATGATAAAAAAAAAATCACTTTGTTTAACAATGAGTCATAATATGTTAAAAATACACAACCTATAATTTATGTAAGATTCAAACCTACATATGAGTGTAATATGATTGTTCGGTTAGTTGAATTAATGGGCTTATAAACAATACAATTAGGTGGAAGACTTGCAAGGGACGTACATATACGACCCCAATATCTATTCCTTTACATCTTTATGTAAAAAATTTGATAGCATCTCCTTTAAAATATGAATAATTTTCAAAAATTATGTACCTGCTTTTATCTTAAAAACTATCCCAATACACTCCAACATCTAATTCTCTACAACAACCAAGATTTTAGTCCAAAAGAAATGGTTAATGATACCATCAACGTGCATTATGATTTAATTACTCCATTGTAATGACAATCGAACAAGAAATACGACTGCTACATACTTCCACACAAAACACAAGCAAAGGTTCAAGAGAAATGGATAAATTGCAAGTTATGCTTGAGCGTTCACTATTACCACAGCTACATACCACAACCCCTCCTGTGTTTGATGCTCCTCCAACTAGCCCCTTATCATCAAGTCGGTGATTGTAAACTCCAAATTAAATCTGTCAATATATAAGAAGCTAAAATTTTGACACTTACCACAAATCATGAACTATAAAGACCTACCAATGATATAAGAAGAATGCGAAATTCTTAATTGGGGTATTTTTGTAGTTTTATATCTATACTTGATATTATAATGTCCATATCTGATTTTTTTTTTTTTGTCTTTTTATATCTTTTGTGTTTTTAAATCTGATATAACAATAATTATATATGGTATGATAATATTTATATATGATATAACAATATCTATATCTAAAATCTTGATCTCTTGATATAATTTATATCAGATATAAATTAGGAAAATTTCTAAAAAGAATTGCTCCCTGTTTCCGATTCATAAGGCAATACACATGGAATCTCACACAGGAAACATGTTTGACATGAAAGGCAACTAAACAAAATCAAATAAGCCACCTCGCTTCGCTATATAATCCTCTTAGGCTTGCACAAATGCACACTATATCCTATCTATAAATAAGACACGCTACTATATTAAAACAACCAATTTTATAGCAAAAAACACGAACTTAGCCTGCACCATTTTTGTCAAAACACTTCCAATTATAATTGGGTACCCGTGGTCATGGATTTAACTGGGGTGGCAAAAACTGACCCAATCTGAACCCAATCCAAAAATAGCGGATTAGGTTTGAGATTTTCGACATGAAAATTTAAATGGGTTGATACGAACCCGACCCGAAATTAAATGGGTTAGATTAAGGTTGAAAATTCCAACCCGAAAATGACACATGTAACCCGAAATTATTTTCGGGTCAAATCAGGTTGGTTTCGGGTCGGATTAACCCGAACCCGACCTTATAACCAAAATATATTAAGTAAATTAAAAAAAATTTTACTTGGCTAGTCACCCACTCTACCCAAACCTCAAACCCAAATTAAAATCCTAAAAGACAATTAAACTACTACTGTTAACTTATCAGCCATTTCATATCAACTCTAAAAGTTTTTTTTTCCAGCCACTCTATTGAATAACCAAATCTCAGGGCTGGTAAAAACTGACCCAATCCGATTCGAACCCGACCCGAAAATAGCAGGTAGGGTTGATATTTTTAACACAAAAACTTAAATGGGTTGACACGAACCCAACCTGAAATTAATGGGGTTTTCAACTCGAAAGCTTAAATGAATCATGTTTGGATTGGGCGATAGCTAACCCAAAAATAGGTGACCCGAATACGAACCCGACCCGACCTGATCCGTTTGTCATCCCTAGATCTAACTATTGTTATACAATCCCCCATACTTCCATTAATCAATGAAAACCCCTAACAACACTAGACGAAGATTATTTGATAGATTGATAATAGTTTTATTATCTTTGTTAATATAATATACATTGTGTAATTTAAATAACCTACGACTCTCGTAATCTAGATAAAATGGAACTTTGTACATATACTATATACATGAATTTAATGACAACTTCTAAAATCAAGAGAATTACACAAATTTATATGGTATCAGAGTTATTATAGGGTTCCTTCCTTCGTGAACCCTATGATCCTTCAACCGGCTTTCTCTCTTTACATCCTTCGTGATCTCTACGTACCTGCTACGGTGCTACCCAGCCTCCTCTTACCCACTCCTACCACTCACACCTTGGCGGTGGCTTTGCTGATTTGGGTCTAATAGTTCCAAAATTTTCAAACTTTTAACTTACAGCTATTAGTAGGCTAATGTACGCCATATGACTTTCTGAGGTCGTTACTGCTTGACAATTATGTCTCATCATAGTCTAATCCCAGGTGCAACAGGATAATATGGCAACTGATTACATAATTATCTAATTCCTCTGGGTTTTAAGTTTTATCTCTTTGTTGTAAACTATGTTCTTTATTTTATTTGATGCATTTCTATTTTTAAAGTCAAATTTTAAAGACTTTGAGTACAAACTTTAATTATATTATAATAAATAAAATATACGAGTGAAATATTATAAGATGCATATTAACGTATATTTTTAAAATATCAAGTTTTTATAATTTTTTGTCTTACAAATTTAGTGAAATAACGTTTCAAGTTGTTTCTTGAATATCATGAAAAGTCAAATATAGCAAATAAATAGGGGCATATAGAGTACATTCTACGGAGTGCTAGTAATTTTTTTTTTTTAAAAAGCCGATTTATATGTAATTAAATTAGTTGTATAAATTCATACAATGTTTCTTAAGTTGTGTGCCTATTTACTTTATTAGAAACGGACTGAATAAACGTGGAGGTTGAAACTAGAAAAGTCCAAATTGTGGTACAAGTGTTATTGTTTGATTATTCACACTACCAAGTGTTCTTAATCTATTTGTTTGATTTGTCACTAAAGTGTTCTCATCCGACACCATAATAAGATTTTGCTTTCAACAGTTTATATCAAAAAATTGTCTTGGTAGGTACATTGGACATTCTAATGGTTGTAGATTATGAATTATTTAAGAAGAATTATGAATAAATAGCATGCTAAATTACTAGGAGCTAAAAAAAGAACAGGGTAATGGAAAAAAGTAGGGGTGTCAGTTTGGGTTGTTGGTACGGTTTTGGTTCGATACTAATGGATTCGATACTGTCGGGTCGGGTTGAAACGGGCTGTTAATTATTTTCGAATCGATTCAGTTTCTGGCTAATAATTGGATCGGGTTCAATAGGTTATTTACTAAATCGGTTTGGTTCAGATTCAATTCAGGTTTGACCGGTTCGGGTTTGACTGGTTCGTTTTGAATGATTCGTGTTTGACTGGTTCGTTTTGAATGGTTCGTGTTTGACCGAGTTAAGACAGTTTATTTCGGGTTTGGCTCGACTTTGGGCCAAGTCCAATTCGGACAAGGTAAGATAGTTTATTCCAGGCTATTTCGAGACAATTTGGTTCAATTCATGATTATTTTATAATTATGTTGTAAATCATATTTTACAAGTTAACTTAAATTCATGATTATTTAGTTTCTATTATGCACTTGTTAATTCTTTGACAATAAACAATATTGTTAAGATCATGATTTTATTTTGATATGACGGGCTTGGCAAGATCTGATCGAATTGTAGAATCATGTGATCCTATATAATAACGTATTATAACTCTCAATCTTTATCAACAATATTCCTAATTTTTTTTATTGGTATGAAGAAGTAAAGGACAATTTATAATAAATTGTTACAAAATGATAATCATTAACTTATTGGAAACCAATATAAATAAAGTATAATGGTATGAATTTGTTATTTCGATAAAAAATATCAATCATCATATCCAAAAGTCCTAATCTTATTCAAGATCGATAAAACTAGGGGTATTAATAACCGTAACCATTAACTTTGTATAACCGTTTTATATTAACGGTTATTTTATCAAACCGTACAGAATTAACGATTATAGTAATAAAATTTTTGTAATGATTAACCGATATTATTACTTTTTAAAAAAAAACAAAACCTAAAAGGCTAAAATGTGAATGAATATCACAAGTTTTTTTTATGCATGAACAAACCTTGTGTAAATATGTGTTATTACTGTTGTAATAGATCCAAATGAACTAAGAAATCATATAAATAGTAAGCAATTAACCGTTAACCTCACCGTTAAATACAGATTAAGTGTTTATCGGTTACCATTACTTAATGGTACGATTACGACTAACCTTTTCCAATAACCGTTTACGAACACCCCTAGTTAAAACCAGTTAATGATGCTGCATTAACATTTCAATCAAGTATGAAACCTTAAAAATCAACTAGTGTATCAAACGTTTCAGTTTAAATGATAAGAATTAACTAACTATAGATATATAAGTGATTCACAATTGAATAAGATTTTACATCTTGGTAAAGTATCATAGTAAGATACTAATAAAATTACGAGAATATGAATTCTATGATTTTATCTATTTAGAATTTAAACAATTTAATCAACAATATTATTAGATTTGAGCATTTTTAGTTGTTTGTGTGTCCGAAAAGATAAAGTGGATATCAATTAATGACAAATGAAAGTCTATTTTATTAGATAGTCTTTAGACTTTTTTTTGCAGTTTTGTGCAATTAACAATTTTTTAAAATTTTTACAAATTACTTTAAATAAAATAACTATAAATTCATAATGAAAATTTTTATGTGCTTATCATTAATTTTGTATAAATATCTTATTTTTTTATTATAATGTAACATACATATTTCAGTATTTCACATATATTGGAACATGCTTTTAAGTTAAAATTTTGTGAAATAATAAGTCATTTGTTAAGAACCCTAATAATTTACAAGAAAATATTATTTGAGTATGATAACTCTAGAGTTGGGTTTTTAATAGGTTAATTTTGAACATGTTCTCTTAAATTGGGTTAAGGGTCATTATTAATTATGCCTTATCGGTTTCTTGTCGGGTTGAATCAGGTTTAGGTTGTTACTGATCGGTTTATAATCGGATTGGGTTGTTAATGTGTTAGGTCATTTCGGAATCGGGTTATATTTCGATTGGAGTCGGTCGGGTTAGGGTCAGTACGGGTTACGAGTTATACCTTTTTTGTTTTAAATCAGTTCGGGTTAAAACGGTTCAGGTTGAAAATTAACACCTCTAAAAAAAGGAAAGAGTTTGACTTGGATGAGGTAAGAATATCTAACCTTATTTATTTCACTTATTTTTTTTAAAAATAAAGATCGAAAAATAAGGATTTCTCAAAAAGAGTTGACATTATACGTGATATATATCACACTAGAATATTGGTGTGACCAAGGAAAACAACTTTACCTCATGACTCAGTGCAATTTTTATTTCTAACCTTTATTTTACAAATATTTCGAAATTTAACCTCTGGTCAAAACAATTTAGAAAAATAACCTCCCATTTAGAACAATTGTCACTGGCAACGGTTTTATATCCCAGTCAGCATTCAGCCTTTTACCCAGTCAGCATAAAACCGCTGTAAGTGACAACGGTATCAGATAAAGTTAAAACCGCTGTCACTGACAGCGGTTCTGCAATACCTAGCACATAAAGTTAAAACCGCTGTCACTGACAGCGGTTCTTCAGTACCTGGGTTTAAATCCTCAGTTTCCTCCCTTCCCCGTGTTCTCCCCATTCTTTTTCCTTCATTCGGAACCCAAAACCTCCATAACTCCATAACTTCGGCGACTCCAAGCCCCATCCACTCCGGCGAGACGCTTTGAACATTTCCGGCAACCGTAAGCCACCTCCACTCCGGCGCACCTCCTTCCCCAAAGCTGCTATAAGTTTCTTTTATTTTTTTTTTCAAATTTGATTCTAGGTTTTTATATTATCATAGTAGATTAGTAGGTATGGATTGATTGTTGTGGTTAGGATATAGATTGAACTTTGTTTTTATGTTTAGATTGATTGTAGTATGTGGATTAAAATTATTATTTGGATTTAATTGTAATATTAGGTGTAGTTGTGAATTGAATGTTGTGTAATGGTTTAGATGTAGATTGAATGTTGTTATAATTAACATGTGTAGCATATTGATTGAATTTTGTTTTTAGGTTTAGATTATTTGTAGCATGTGGAGTAAAAGAAATATTTGGATTAGATTAGATTGAATGTTGTTATTAGGTTTAGATTGATTGAATTGGATTGGATTGGATGTTGTTATTTGTATGTTGTGTAGCATATTTAGATTATTTGGATTGGATTGATTAAATTAATATGTGATGTTGTTATTAGGTTTAGATGTGGATTGGATCTTGTTATAAGGTTTAGACGTCGATTGAATAACAAAGGCTAATATTTTACCCTTCATAAATTGCATTATAGACATATGAAATATCCTTTTTCATTTGGAGGTGGAGATAGCTATTAAATAAGGCCAGGATGGGATATTAGACCAATGCTTAATAGTGTTGTCATTAAATTTACCTTTCATCTTGTAGGCGTTATGAAAAATTCAAAATATTCTTTGATTTGTCGTTAGGGAGGAACTCTTATTGAATCAAGTTCTAATGTTGAGTATAGAGGTGGAAGTTGTAGTATTATTCTGGCCAATTACGACAATTCTATGAATCAGTTACTTAATAAAGCTTATGATTTGTGTGGGTTGGATCGAACAAGGGAGGTGAAGTTGAAAGTGAAGCATGGGACTATGACTCTACCCCTTAATGATTCTTACTCATTAGAATGCATGTGGGCATGTATTAGAAGTTTCCCAAACTTTTCAATGGAAATATTTGTTAAAGAATTGGGTTCCACACCTAATGTACAACAAGCTATGCTTATTTCACAATCATATACTGAAATGCTTCAAATGTATACACAAAATCAGGTCTTCCATTCACAAACTCATCCTTATAAACCAATAATGGTTCCTTATCAACCACAAATGCCTAATCATCAAGCTCAGATTCATCCATCATGCTCACAAATGCCTAATCATCAACCTCAGATGGTTCATAGTGATAAAGCAATTACTGAATTTTCTTTGAATGAAGATGGTTCATACGTAGCAGAATCTTCTCGTGGTTTAGTTCCCCAATTGTGGCCTAATGATGACTGGAGGGATGAAGATCCTGATTTCATAGGAGAGGATATGGATAATGAGGTGGATAAGGAAGAGGAGGATGAGGAGGAGGAGGATGAGGAGGAGTAGGATGAGGGAGAGGACGTTGGACTATTATGTCCTATAAGGGTCCTCATGCAGTTACTTGCATTGGTGATGCCCATTCAGGGGGAGGGGGGACATATAAGTGCGGACTTAATAGGCAATTATATCAAGGTCCCTATACCGGTAGATCCCACACTTAAAGTTGATGTGATTATGCAGATAGTAAGAGATAAGTTCCACTATACCGTAAGTTATCACAAGGCCTGGTATGGTAAGCAATCCGCTATCGCGGCGGTATACGGTAGTTGGGAAGAATCCTATGAACGATTGTCGGCGCTAATGCAAGCCTTGAGAGACGTGCACCCCAGAATGGCAATAGAATGGTATTACTAGGCCGAGTATGGTGGGATAAATGTATTCAAAAGGGTATTCTGGTCCTTTAAGCCAAGTATTGATGGCTTTGAACATTGTTTGCCAGTGATAACCATCGACGATACTCACCTATATGGGAAGTATATGGGGAAACTTCTAACTGCGATAGCTATTGATGGTAACAACCAAATTTATCCACTTGCTTTTGCCCTAGTTGAAGAGGAGAATGAAGATAGCTGGTCTTGGTTTATGGCTTGTATTAGACATCGAGTGACCCAAAGAAGAGGTTTATGCGTTATTTCTAACCGACACCTTGGAATCATTCACGCTATGAATGAAGAGAATAGTGGATGGACACCACCGGATGCCTACCAACGATTTTGCATTCATCATGTAGCATCTAATTTGAAAACTGCCATTAAAGATGTGGCAGTCAAGAAATCCTTCATTCGGACTGCATTCCAACGGAAAAAGGCTAAGTGCACAAAGGGTTTATGGAACATTGCTCAGAAATCATTGCAAGCTACCGAGTATATTAAGGACATGATGTTCGAAAATGGGTCTTTGGCACAGGATGGTGGACACAGATTTGGTTATGCAACCACTAACATGTCTAAAGTGTTCAATGGTGTTATGCCGGGTGCTAGATTCTTACCGGTATGTGCAATAGTTGAGTTAACTTACTACCGTGTTAATAAGTGGTTTGTTAACAAAAGAGAAGCAGCAATGAAAAGAGTTCTCGACAATATGCCGTACACTTCTTTTATAACTGGGAAGATTGAGGTTAACTTAGCAAAGGCTAGATACCACACAGTAGTGCCATTTGATCTTCAGAGAGGTGTGTATGAGGTCACTACTAGTAAGGGTGATAAGATAAGGCAGAAAGGAGGTAAACGATATAAAGTTCATTTCCAAAATGTGACTTTCACTTGCAACAAGACGAAAGTTTACCATTACCCTTGTTCTCACGTCTTAGCGGTGTGTGGGCAATACAGCTTATCATATGCCCCATTTATGGATAAACATTTTCTCTCAAGTTCCTACCTCAATGCATACGAGCCTTGCTTCGTACCTCTTCCTGATCAAGCGGAATGGAGGTCGTATAGTGGAAACAAGCTCATTGTAGATGCAACCCGCATTAGACCTAAAGGACGTCCTCAATCTAAGAGATTACAAAATGAGATGGACAAGGTCAATGATAGAGGAGTCACCTACAGTTTATGTCGAGCACAAGGCCATAATCGAAGGAGTTGTCCTCAGCGACCTCTGAGATTAGGAAGTACTTAGTCATGTAGTTCCCACGTTTGTATTATATAATCTAGTGTAGTATGCAGTATGATGTATTGTATTGTAACTAAAATCAGAAATCATTTCGTTCTTATGATGTAACTTGGACTCTTTATGGTGTAATGTAATGAATTTATTTATGCTCTAATTATTTATGGTGTAATGTAATGAATTTATTTATGTTATACCTAGGATCATGGATCTAGGACCGAGAGATCCCTCTGTTCTATGTTTAGGAACGAACCATAGATCCATTTCATTGTGGAATGGAGAAGTTGACCCGACCGAGCACTTAGTCACTCGGCATCCTAGGAGTACTTTAGAGTGGGTTGTTGACCATAGAGTCCTCCACTACCTCAGGCTTGCCGGATTGCACAACATGCATAGACTAGGACATCTGATACTAGATTGTGGTCTAATTACGGCATTTCTAGAGCGTTGGCGGCCAGAGACCCACTCGTTTCACCTACTGGTCGGAGAGGCCACTATCACACTATGAGATGTGGCCGTACTAATGCATCTGCCCATATCGGGCCATGCATTTACTAGATCTTCCATCTCGACCAAGGGACGGGGGATGTTTCAGAGGATGTTCGGGGTGGACCCGCTAGGTCAAGGGCCCATTAGTATAGTGAGGACTAGCTGGTTGCGTGAGACGTTTGGATTGCTTCCAGCTGATGATGCTGATGACGCTGAGGTCGAGAGATATGCTAGGGTTTACTACTTGCTGATCATATCTCTATTTTTATTTCCTTACAAGTCCGGGAATGATATCAGCCTTATCTATTTGCCACTACTCAACCACAACTGGAGTGATATTGGTTCATACAGGTGGGGTAGTGCAGCGTTGGCATGTTTATACAGGAACCTCTGCCGTGCAGTGACTGTCAGGGGTGATGTCGTTCCTACCGATGTTGCAAACCCTTTGGTGATACTTCAAGTACGCTAACAAATAACATGCTTTACGTATCATATAACATCATAGTCTGTATTTGATTACTAACCATTTTACGTATACTCAGATTTGGGCATGAGAGCACATGGTATTTTGTCGACCTGCTATTCTTAATCGTTGTCGATGGGATCGAGATGGAAACCCTGTCGACATCAACTACAACCCCCCACAGCCTAGAAACGAACAGCCGCACGGTACGAGGTGGCTTAGACATAGATTCACCTGTGTCCATTTGGCCACTAGTGTTAACTCTTACAGAGACGCACTCGATAGGATGACAGATGATCAGGTAAATGTTTCATAATAGTTTTTTTTTTCATTGAGCCGTACGTTATCTATTTTCCACTAATCAAATTATTTGTGACTTAAATGACTAGATGGTTTGGGACCTATATCCCAATGTCGTTGACCAAGACAAGTGGCGTGCTTTCACTCCGTTGATCTGCTACTTTATAGTGGAGATGCATCTACCCGACCGAGTTATGCGACAGTTTAGGTTACAACAATACATCCCCGTAGCAGCTCTAACCTACCCTCGTTTGCACAAAATTGATCGTCGAGGGAGATCCACAACGGATTGGGGGGCTTTGCATGCTGAGTGGATCAGGGTTTGGAACAACAGAAACTAGTCTATTGTACAGGGACCCATGGACTATTACGATCCATATCTTATATGGTATCGTAACATTACACGCCTATTCACTAGTCCGTCATTCGTTCCACCACTGCAACATTTTCATCCATCAGGGATGCCTCTACACGTCATGGTATGTTGACTTTAATATTTGTAATTTGATTTCTTTACTTTATATTTCTGATTCTAACTTTTTTCTTATTTGAAGACTCAGCAACTGTTGGTTATTCATGACTATTGTCACGATAACCAAAATTTACCTAGTCCTACTATCGCAGCTGGAGTGAAGCAGGTATGCGTAGGAGGTTTGGAGCTAGCTAGCCAGGGAGGATTAGTGCGAGTACACCATGATTCCGGGAATACAGACGATGCACAAGTCACATCAGGTATGCCTTCCTCTTCCCAGACACATGAGGTCCCCGAGATCTTGACCTTTGAGAGGACCCAAGATGCATTCGGGTCCACCCAGGGTGAGTCGTCGCAGTATACTTCTCCTCCATATCTATTCCAATACCCAGTGAGTGGACTATTCACCCTGCAGAGCTAGAGTTCCACCTTTCCTCGATTAGACACTATTGATGAGGAGGACTGGCCTAGTTTGTAGAATTTCTTATATTATTGGAATTAATGTAAATATATTTCAAACTACATTGTATATATATATCTACGATTATTATAATTTATTATGTTTCATTTTAGTTGTCACTGACAGCAGTTCTAAATTGGAGGTTATTTTTTAAATTTTTTTTGAATGGAGGTTAGATTTCGATATATTTTTTAAAGAAAGGTCATAAATAAAAATTGCCCTCTTCCTTCTGTCATCATGCTCCTTATCATCAATACTCTTCTTCCCTATATCCACCTTAGCCTTCCCTTCCTCTCGAGCCATCGCCCCTTTTTCACCCTTCTTCAATGTCGAATAATCATTATCTCAAACACTAGAATAAAATTCAGAATCCACTAAATGAGAGGAGCAATAAAGTGTCAACATTGAGCATGACCTTAACACTAACAAAAAAAAAGCCATGCAAGTCTTTCGATAACAATTGATGCTTTCACAATGACAAATGAATCATTGGAGGAGGGAGGATTCACTACAACCAGCAATATAATGCCTTATTTTACTAGGAGATCGAACATCTTGAAGTGATTTTTGATGATTTAGTTCTTCAATTCTCTTAATGATTTGAACTTTTACTTGCTTTACCAGTGATGTTAGCTGGAAAAGTAAGTCTTCTTGCCGGCGGTTCGTCACCTAAGTCTGCTTGGCCTTCGCCATTGCCAATGGTTCGACATACAGCATGGAGGACAAGTGCCAAGTGTGCCCGACAATGAAGCTGAAATAACGTCGACCAATTATTGTATTGTGTTCTGTCATAATCAAGAATGATCAGAACACAAGTTTTTGATATTGGCGACTTTGGTCGAGAGATGAAGCTTGGTAACTTCATCCATGGAAGAGAAAAAGAGAGAATGTGGAAGA
Organism: Dysphania ambrosioides; assembly: GCA_026401315.1. Lineage (NCBI taxonomy): Eukaryota > Viridiplantae > Streptophyta > Magnoliopsida > Caryophyllales > Amaranthaceae > Dysphania > Dysphania ambrosioides. Next base: position 7,807,285 of record CM048667.1, read on the forward strand.
GATGAAGACAATAGGATATGAAAGAAAAAACCTAACTCTGATACCATGAAAGAATTATTTTTCGTGTGTTTCTCGTAGAATCATCAACCTTATATATAAGATTACTAACTTGATTTCAACTACTAAAGTAGGGGATGGTTACCTAAAATCATAGAGAGCTAAATATTCATTCTCCATAATTAACTAATACATAATAATAAAAAATATTAACATACATAAAAAAAATTATGTACTTTAATATATATAGTCTAACACTAAAATTTGAGAGGGGATTGAGAGAGAGAGAGGAAATATGTTGTGTTGTTGGAGTTAGGTCGTGTTGATTTCTTAAATCTCAATTTTTTAGCTTTAATTTTAGGTTTGAAACATCTAATATTAGATTTTAAACACTTAATCTCAATTTAAATTTCAATTATAGATTTTAAAACTTTAATTTCAAAATTTGAATCTTTAGTTTATAAAATTTCAAACATAGAATTTAAAAGTTTTAATTTTGGATTTTAAAGCTTTAATTGGCCTACATGTTGTTGATATATGTTGTGAATGAGTCAACGAGCCTCAAATACTGTATACATTTCAAATATAAGCCAATGAATCTTAGATATTTAGCTTTATATTTTAAATATAGAATAATGAGTCTTACATATTCGAAATTATATATCTCTAATATAGGTTAGTGAGTATTAAATATTGGACATTAAATTTCAAACATGGGCCAATGAGTCTTTGATATCGAGTATTATATCACAAATATTAGAGAATGAATATTAGATATTACACATTATATCTCATATTTCGATCAATGAGTTTCAAATATTGTAATATTGTGCGTAATATTTTAGATAAAGGATGTTGTTTACCTCTTAAATTTTAACTCTGTTACACCAAAGACATGGTGAGACCGTCTCACCCAATATTTTCTCTATTTATATATAATTTTAACTAAAATAAATTTTAGTAAGATCAAGTATGTTGAGATAACATCATCTAAGATAAGATCAGAAAAAATAAGTAAAAATCAAGCAAATAAATAGCAATTGTAGTATTTCACATGCTACAATGCTTATAATAGAAGATGATACCTAATTTAATATACAAAAAATTTAGTAAAGAGGGGATTTAACCATATTATTGGAAAACCCTTAAAAAGTTACTTTTGTAAATTGAGGGGTGATTTTTGTTGTATAAAAGGATACTTTTGTTTTTATAAAGGAGTAGCTTTTGTATAATATATACACAATATTTCCTTTTCAAGCGTATCTCAATATTTATCAATTGAAACTATAATATCTTTTGTTGTAGGGATGACTTTAATTGTTTTGAGGGATAATTTTTGTTGTATAGAGAGGTAATTTTTATTGGTCACACAATAAATAACCTTATTGTATCTCGTATCCACACAAAATCTTCCCAATTTAATTTGTATGGTTCTCTGAAGTTGACGTAATTAAGTTAGACTTAATATCTCAATCCAAAATTGACCTAAGATACTCTAATCAAAGTGACCCAACCATAATTCATATAATAATGATCATGATAACTTAAATAAAATTGGACACTCCTTTGATAATTAACCAAAATGACCTATTGAGTAAGGCTACCTTCAATACATAGGGTTTTAACTAATATAAGCAATTTAACAAATTTTCTAATTTCGTATCAATTTTTTAGGAATATTTGACAAAACCATGCATATATAATTTGATGCAATTCATGCTAATTTTTATATTAATTTTAATCTCCTTAATGATATTTTTATGATCCATATTTAGCATTTTCTTTAAAATAATGTTTCAGATTTTAAATACAATACTTTATACACTACGATCTACTGAGACGATCTATTTAGCCTTATATTATTTATATTAGACTGATTATTGTCCTTTCTTTCGTTATTGTAGTTATGTTGTATACTTGTTTAAAGGGATGATATTAGATCCAAGATCCTAACTAGTAATGTTCGGGCTCTAATCCAAACAAAATTAGCAATCATATAATTTCCCTATTCGATGGGTGTGATTAGTATCGAATAGGATAAGGGTTTAGATCCTATATCTTTAGATCTAAACTCTACCAATAAACTCAACTAAATTATACCCTACTAGAACTCTATTACAGAACCATTAGATTTTGACTAGAAAAAAAAAGTATAATAAATAAATTGAAAATTTTGAAACACAAGATATCCTAAACATCTCAAATCATCAAGCCATCATCTTGCCCTCATCAAATATAGACTTCAGATCTCAATATTTTTTTTAAATGAGAAATATGCATTAATATTATACTTTGAATTGTAATTCTTCTATAGATAAGAATGTGTTGTGTAGCTATTGACCTATGGACAAGAATGTTGCCGCGTTAAATTGACAATCTTGATAATTTATTGATTTTCTTATGGATTATGTACTTAAGAAAAAAATCGATAAAAAATAAGTGAATTAACCCTCTAAAACCCTACACCCTACTGAAAAAAATATGGGTTCGACTCCGAATCCTATCAGACCCTAGCCATTTCCCTCTATCCCCACTTCTATGCGCAAGTTAGCTAGTTTGCAAGTTATAGATAGCCAAGGTTTAGGTATATGCCTTGTATTTGAAGTCATGATTCATGACAAAACAAAATCATAAAAAATCTAGATTTGTATTCAATGGTGCTGCAAGTCAACAACATCAACATATGATTAGCTGATTTCCAAGACTTTATATTGTCTTCCTACTTGCATCATTACTTAGAAATGATACTATCTACCTAATGCGACGTATGAGTAAGACTTTGATAATGTGAGCCAGCCGTACTATTTTGCTGATAAAACGTACTTGCATCCAAACGCAAGTGGATGAAACTCGAAAGTTACTAGGTTGTCAATGTCAACTTCTATGATTGATCTAGCTATTTCATTGTACGTCCTGTACTTTATCCTGTTAATCCTATATATATTCCCTCTATCCTCTAAAAATTGTTTTAACAACGAATTTTAATTCTTTTAAGATACAATGGAAAATATTGGAAGGACAACCAAAAATGAAAAATCTTTAAGAGAATAAGACAATTTGTGGGGGATGAATCAAAATGAAAAATAAGTCAATTTTTGAAGGACGGAGGAAGCGTATGATTTGTATCGTGTCGCCGTCTTTTGTTATATATTTTTTGGTAGCTATTGTTCATTCATCATGTTATACAAATAGGAAATCAATTGGCTAGCTTTAGCTCTTGTACGTAGTCTGATTTGATGGCTGCATTTATATATATATATGTTAGCCATGAAAATAATATTATTTATATGAAGTAAACACAAGGAAATCAAGATAAACTTAGGAGGTAAAGGTTACTTTTTAAAATAAAAATCGCAATAAGGTCAGATGTAAACCACCGTGGTGCTGAAGTAGGCAGCAGCAGTTTGAGACTTAGTGATTACCAGTCACAAAATTTGGTATTATAAAAAATGGTTAATACTTATGGAATTAATTTGAAATTTTGACTTATTAATATTGAATTTCTTTAATCTTTTTATTTAAATTTCTTAAATACAGTTATTAAGTTTAAAGTCTAGCTCTTGATTTCATATGTTTGATAAAGGCTGAAGTGTAGAGCAAGAAATGTTTATCATATTCTCGTACACTTCTATCTGTTGAATGACTAATTCAAAATTAAATTAGTTGTCATTATTTAGCTAAGTTTGTTTGTAGTAGCTTAGGATGCTAATAAAGAGGTTTAGTGGTTTTTAGTGGATTAGTAATTTTATGCAGTAAAATTAGGAAGTGGGATTATGCTGTAGAAAAATAGATACATAAAGCAAAATTTCAAGAAGCAATTTTTTACATTTACAACAGGATCTTATGCACATTGCAAAACGAATCATAGGAATAGAATTTCATATCCTTGAAGGGTGATTTTCACAAGGCAAAGGGGCAATTCACACTTCTAAATGGAGATCTTTAGAACACCAATTGTTGCTTTTCTAGTGTTGATCCACAAGCAACAACTGAATCTCCACGTATGCTAGTACGGAATAAGAAAACTCTTTCTTATTGCTTTTCTTGGTGATGGCAAAAGAGGATGAATAAGCTTTGTGAGAATTTTGCTAAGTGATGTAGTACCTCCTTTCTCTTGACTTTGGTTTATTTATAAGTAACATCCACACTAGTAGAATATTAATTAATTGCGGCTATGAATTTGCGGCGTAAAACCAAAATAGCAGCATTTTAATTAATGAAGTTAATAATACGCGGCGGGTTATAGCTACAACCGCCGCTTTTTAATATCTCTTTAATAATATGCGGCATATTTATAGATCAACTGCCGCATTTTAATTCAATTTACACTAATATGCAGCGGGTGTGGGCTAGACCCGCCGCATAATAATCTTCCCTAATTATAAAAAAAATCGACATTGCTTCATATGTTTACTACACTTCGCTGCTCCCTCTCGTCGTATTCTTGCGCCCCCAACGAAATCTTTGTGGTCATTGCTAATTCTTGCCACCCCACCTTCACCTTCTTCATCTTTTTGTGTCGCCATCACTTGTGCCATGCTATCATCGTTTGGGTCAAGTATTTGGTTCATTTGGGTCGAGTGCGGTGGTGTCGCCGTCGTCTCCTCACCCTCTCCTTCGTGTCGTGCAACTTTACTTCAAGGTATTGTGTCATTTAATTTGTTCTTTTGTTTATTTGTGTATTTTTTGCGTATATTCAAGCATAATCCATGAAAGAATGAGCATACTCCATGGTTTGTCGAAAATTTACTTATTTTTATTAATGGGTTGGTAACGGAATATGCTGTAACTAGACGCTAAAATGACCGAGTAGCACTAATTAGATGGTTTAGCTAGTAATGTACGCAACAATTGTGAATCCGCATGCAGGTGTGTGTGCATCATCTATCTCTTGTCATGACACATTTATAATTAATATGTCAAAAATGTTGGGTGTATAAAAACTACAAATCACATGTGTAGAAGCCTTAAGTGGGTGGTGAGAATCGGGGATGAACAAGAAGCTATGCAAGAGTGTGATGAACGTGAAAGAGCCACAACTTGAATGAAAAACTTTTTTGCAGTTAGGGATCATGATACATATGCTACATGTATATTATGACTGAACAACTTACTATTATTTAATCAAGCGGCTCTTTTATGAAAATTCGAGCATATATTCGAGATTTTTTCTGATTATTGTCAAAATTTACTTATTTTTATTAATGGGTTGGTGATTTGAGCTCTAATTTGGGTTAGTTCACATTAATGTTAGGGGAAGGGGTTAATTAGTTCATAAGTGGGTTAGGGGAAGGGGTTTAATTTGAATTAGGGTTAGGGGTTAGTTCGAATTAGGGTTATAGGAAGAGGATTGTTTGAATTAGGGTTAGGGGAAGGGGATTGTTGGATTATTAGTCAAAGTTGGTAATATATTTTAATTAGTATGTGTATTAGTTGGTATTGAATTATGTTAGTATTCATATTATTAGGAATTGAGTTAGAATGTTATTTGAATTAGTTTGTATATTAATTGGAATTGGGTTATGTTAGATATAGAGTGTTAATATATGAATTGGTTATGTATATTATTTTGAATTGATTTAGTTAATGTATATGAATTAATACATATATGAATTAGTAGAAATTAATTTGGCAATGTATATGAATTAGTAAATGGCATTGTCTGTTGGTTGTAGTTGTATTCATATAAACAGGTTTGAAAATCTATTTTCAAAATTGGGAAATGTTGGATTTACAAAGGAAACTCTGTCAAATTTTTTGTAGAATTTGTAGTGATTTACAAAGCATAGAACAGAAATAATATCGCTATAAGAATTTAGTAACTTAAACTATAGAGCAAGTGTTTGTGGGTCATTGTGGAGTTTGCTTAACCTTATTTTTGGCAAGCTACTTGAGGACCCTTTAGGTGCAATTATATATATAACTATGCGTAAATTGAGAACTAATTAGATTGTTATTTAATCTCTTACATGTTAAATAGGGCATAACATAAATTATGGAGTGAAAATGGATGTATGGTAATCGTGCTTCATTAGAGTTCATGAATGGAGTTGAGGATTTTTGTAGACAAGTGTTGAAACACCTAAATAAAATTGGAGATGATAAGGTATGTTGCCCTTGTGTTGATTGCGATAATATGAATACAGTTAGTAGTATAAGAGAGTTGAGGGACCATGTGATCTGGCGTGGGTTTAGGCAATAATACCACGTATGGGTATGGCATGGTGAGGTTCCTGCTTCTAATGACATGGGGTCGTATTCTAACGAAATTCCCATTCATCAATATGAGCTAGACCATCATGGCTAATTAGAATTTGATGACGTTGAAGATGTTGATGCCAAGAAGGAAGATGATGGGGAGGATGAATTGGAGGATAATGACCCTAGTAATGAAGATCGAATAGATGAAATGGTTGAAGGGGTTGGGGATCAAATTGGTAGTCAATCTCATACTTTTGAGCGTTTGTGGGAGGCTGCTGAGAAACCATTGTATCTTGGATGTACTAAATACACTAAGTTGTTTTCCACATCAACATTGTTTAACTTGAAAGCGAAATATGGTTGGACTGATACTAGTTTCACAGCCTTATTGAAAATATTAGGGGACATATTTCCAGAGGGTAATGATTTGTCTATATCCATGTACTATGCAAAGAAGTTAATGTGTCCCCTTGGGTTAGAGTATAATAATATTGATGCCTATCCGAATGATTGCATATTGTATCAAAATAAATATGCAGAGTTCATTCAATGTCCTAAATATGGGCAGTCATGTTACAAACTTCCACATGGGATATAGCCTGTAGTGGGGATTAAAGGTTCTAGTGTAAAGGTGATGTGGTACCTTCCCATAATACCAAGGTTCAAGCATTTGTTTTCGATTAAGAGCGATGTAAAGAATTTGAGATGGCATGCAGAGAAGAGGAAGAAAGATGGGATGATTCGACATCCTACGGATTCTCACCAGTGGAAAAAAATTGATGAATCTTTCAAGGCTTTTGGCGGGGAAGATAGGAACCTAAGACTTGGTCTCTACATGGACGGAATGAATCCTTTTGGTACCTTAAGCAGTCAACATAGCACATGACCAGTTTTGTTAGTGATATATAATTTTCCCCCTTGGTTATGCATGAAGCGTAAATATGTTATGTGCTATTTGTGTGGATGATATGGACTCAACTTATTTGCCTCATTGTGGGAAACATGTGTATCTCATGCATCGGAGGTTCTTAAATAGGTTTATGACATTGTGAAAGGAATAGATAATGTGTTCGGGAAAACTTTGAAACACAGAGATGTTCACGGGTTATGGAAGAAACAGTCCATATTTTGGTAACTTCAGTATTGGAAGTATTTACCCGTTAGACATTGTCTTGATGTTATGCACATAGAGAAGAATGTTTGTGATGCCATCTTAGGGACGCTGTTGAATATACTTGGTAAGACTAAGGATGGTCCTAATGTTAAGAGAGATATGCAGACGATGAAGATTCGATCCAAGTTATGGCCTGAAGATGGAACGCCTAGGAATGGAAAAGGTAAATCCACATATCTTCCTCCGGCTTGTTACACTTTGTCCCGAGCAGAGAAGAGGATATTTTATGAGTGTCTTTATGGGATTAAGGTTCCTACTAGGTATTTGTCTAATTTGAAGAACTTCATATCAATGAAAGATCGTAAATTAGTGGGTATGAAGTCCCATGATTATCATGTTATGATACAAGTGTTTCTACCAATTGCCATCCACCATATTTTGCCCAAGCATGTTAGGGATTCTATCACTAGACTTTGTTCTTTTTTAATACAATATGCAGCAAGGAGCTTGATCCGTCATGTTTGGATGAGTTATAGGCTAGTGTTGTTATGACCTTATGTCAACTAGAGATGTATTTTCCACCTTCGTTCTTTGATATTATGGTACAACTAGTTGTGCATTTGGTCCGAGAAATCAAGTTGTGTGGTCCAGTGTTCCTAAGATGGGCTTATCCTCTCGAGAGATACATGGGTACTCTAAAAAAGAAGGTGAGAAACCCAGCACACCCTGAAGGTAGTATAATTTAAGGTATAATCACAGAGGAGGTAGGTGAGTTTCTTAGTGAGTTCTTATCTAAGGGGGAGGCAATTGGGTTATCAAAATCGAGGCATGAAGGGAGGCTAGAAGGGCACGACATCGTGGATTCTAAGGAGGTCTTACTTCTATTGACGAAAGATAGACAAGCTCATTTATTTGTTTTGCACCATATCACAGAGGTTCATCCTTACATAAAAAGGCATATGAATGAATTAAAGATGAAGTACCCGTCTAAAGGTGAACGAGCATTGATACAAGAACACAATAACACCTTTATCGATATTGACCTATATTGACCTATATTTCAAGTTTTTAAGAAGGGTTATTGGATTCATGAGATTTAACCCCTCTTGGAGACTCTTCTTTATCAATTACAACAACTTCATTTTCATCCATCAAAACCCTTAAATTTTTATCTTTTATTCGGCAACTACCACCCTCATCAGTCTCTTTTATTGATTGCCACTTCCTAACCCCATCAAGACGTGCCATTTTGTTTTGTTCCATTACCATTTTAGCTCTTTGACTCCTTATTCACTTTCCAGCAAATAAACACTTCAAATACATTGAAAGTCAATATAGGTCAAACGGGATCAATTTCGGGTAGAAAATGACCTAAACACTTCAAATACATTGATATAAGTCAATATAGGTGGAATCAGATCGGTTTTGGGTAGAAAATGACCAAAACACTTCAAATACATTGATATGAGTCAATATAGGTCAATTGGGATCGGTTTTGGGTAGAAAATGACCTAAACACTTGAAATTAATAGATTTGAGTCAATATAGGTCAAATGAGATCAATTTTGTGTAGAAAGTGACCTAAACACTTGAAATACATCGATTTGAGTAAATATAGGTCAAATGGGATCGGTTTTGGGTAGAAAGTGACCTAAACACTTCAAAAATACATCGATTTGAGTCAATATAGGTCAAATGGGATCGGTCCCGGGTACGAAATGACCTAAACACTTTAAATATATCGATATGAGTCAATAAAGGTCAAATGGGATCGGTTTCGGGTAGAAATGACCTAAACACTTTAAATACATCGATTTGAGTCAATATAGGTCAAATGGGATTGGTTTCGGGTAGAAAATGACCTAAACACTTGAAATACATCGATTTGAGTCAACATAGGTCAAATGGGATCGATTTTGGGTAGAAAGTGACATAAACACTTGAAATACATCGATTTGAGTCAATATAGGTCAAATGGGATCAGTTTTGGGTAGAAAGTGACCTAAACACTTCAAAAATACATCGATTTGGGTCAATATAGGTCAAATGGGATCGGTTTTGGGTATAAAATGACCTAAATACTTCAAATACATCAATATGAGTCAATAAAGGTCAAATGGGATCGGTTTCAGGTAGAAAATGACCTAAACACTTGAAATACATCTATTTGAGTCAATCTAGGTGAAATGGGATCGATTTTGGGTAGAAAGTGACCTAAACACTTAAAATACATCGATTTGAGTCAACATAGGTCAAATCGGATTGATTTCGTGTAGAAAATGACCTAAACACTTCAAATAGATCGATTTGAGTCTATATAGGTCAAATGGGATCTGTTTTGGGTAGAACGTAACCTAAACACATCAAATACATTGATTTGAGTCAATATAGGTCAAACAGAATCGTTTTCGATTAGAAAATGACCTAAACACTTCAAATACATCGATATGAGCCAATATAGGTCAAATGGGATCGGTTTTGGGTAGAGAATGACCTAAACAAATGAAATACATTGATTTGAGTCAATATAGGTCAAATGGGATCAGTTTTGGATAGAAAGTGACCTAAACACTTGAAATACATCAATTTGAGTCAATATAGGTCAAATAGGATTGGTTTTGGGTAGAAAGATATCTAAACACTTCAAAAACATCGATTTGAATCAACATAGGTCAAATGGGATCAGTTTTTGCTAGAAAATGACCTACACACTTCAAATACATCGATTTGAGTCAATATAGGTCAAATAGGATCGGTTTCGGGTAGAAAGTGACCTAAATACTTGAAATACATCGATTCGAGTCAATACAGGTCAAATGGGATCAGTTTTGGGTAGAAAATTACCTAAACACTTCAAATAATTTGATTTGAGTCAATATAGGTCGAATTGGATTGGTTTCATGTAGAAAATGACCTAAACAATTCTAATACATTGATTTGAGTCAATATAGATTAAATGGGATTGGTTTTGGGTAGAAAATGACCTAAACACTTGAAAAAAAATCGATTTAAGTCAATATCGGTGAGATTGGTTCAGTTTCAGTTAGAAAATAACGTAAACACTTCAAATACATCGATATGAGTGAATAAAGGTCAAATGAGATCGGTTTCGGGAAGAAAATGACATAAACACTTGAAATACATCAATTTGAGTCAATAAAGGTCTAATGGGATCGATTTTGGGTAGAAAGTGACATAAACACTTCAAATACATCGATTTGAGTCAATATAGGTCAAATCGGATCGGTTTGGGGTAGAAAATGACCTAAACACTTCAAATACACTGGTTTGAGTCAATATAGGTCAAATGGGATCGGTTTCGGGTAGAAATTAACCTAAACACTTCAAATACATCGATTTGAGTCAATATAGGTCAAATCGGATTGGTTTTGTGTAGAAAATGACCTAAACACTTCAAATAAATCGATTTTAGTCAATATAGGTCAAATCGGATTGGTTTTGGGTAGAAATTGACCTAAACATTTCAAATACATCGATTTATGTCAATATAGGTCAAATGGGATCGGTTTTGGGTAGAAAGTGACTAAACACTTCAAATACATCAATATGAATCAATATAGGTCAAATCGGATCGATTTCGGGTAGAAAATGACCTAATAACTTCAAATACATCGATTTGAGTCAATATAGGTCAAATCGGATCGGTTTTGGGTAGAAAGTGACCTAAACACTTCAAATACATCAATTTGAGTCAATATAGGTCAAATCGGATCGGTTTCGGGTAGAAAATGACCTAATCACTTCAAGATTTTAGTCAATATAGGTCAAATCGGATCGGTTTCGGGTAGAATATGACCTAAACACTTCAAAAACATCGATTTGAATCAATATAGGTCAAATGGGATCAGTTTTTGCTAGAAAATGACCTACACACTTCAAATACATCGATTTGAGTCAATATAGGTCAAATAGGATCGGTTTCGGGTAGAAAGTGACCTAAATACTTGAAATACATCGATTTGAGTCAATACAGGTCAAATGGGATCAGTTTTGGGTAGAAAATTACCTAAACACTTCAAATAATTTGATTTGAGTCAATATAGGTCAAATTGGATTGGTTTCATGTAGAAAATGACCTAAACAATTCTAATACATCGATTTGAGTCAATATAGATTAAATGGGATTGGTTTTGGGTAGAAAATGACCTAAACACTTGAAATAAAATCGATTCAAGTCAATATAGGTGAGATTGGTTCAGTTTCAGTTAGAAAATAACGTAAACACTTCAAATACATCGATATGAGTTAATAAAGGTCAAATGAGATCGGTTTCGGGAAGAAAATGACATAAACACTTGAAATACATCAATTTGAGTCAATAAAGGTCTAATGGGATCGATTTTGGGTAGAAAGTGACATAAACACTTCAAATACATCGATTTGAGTCAATATAGGTCAAATCGGATCGGTTTGGGGTAGAAAATGACCTAAACACTTCAAATACACTGGTTTGAGTCAATATAGGTCAAATGGGATCGGTTTCGGGTAGAAATTAACCTAAACACTTCAAATACATCGATTTGAGTCAATGTAGGTCAAATCGGATTGGTTTTGTGTAGAAAATGACCTAAACACTTCAAATAAATCGATTTTAGTCAATATAGGTCAAATCGGATTGGTTTTGGGTAGAAATTGACCTAAACATTTCAAATACATCGATTTATGTCAATATAGGTCAAATAGGATCGGTTTTGGGTAGAAAGTGACGAAACACTTCAAATACATCAATATGAATCAATATAGGTCAAATCGGATCGATTTCGGGTAGAAAATGACCTAATAACTTCAAATACATCGATTTGAGTCAATATAGGTCAAATCGGATCGGTTTTGGGTAGAAAGTGACCTAAACACTTCAAATACATCAATTTGAGTCAATATAGGTCAAATCGGATCGGTTTCGGGTAGAAAATGACCTAATCACTTCAAGATTTTAGTCAATATAGGTCAAATCGGATCGGTTTCGGGTAGAATATGACCTAAACACTTCAAAAACATCGATTTGAATCAATATAGGTCAAATGGGATCAGTTTTTGCTAGAAAATGACCTACACACTTCAAATACATCGATTTGAGTCAATATAGGTTAAATAGGATCGGTTTCGGGTAGAAAGTGACCTAAATACTTGAAATACATCGATTTGAGTCAATACAGGTCAAATGGGATCAGTTTTGGGTAGAAAATTACCTAAACACTTCAAATAATTTGATTTGAGTCAATATAGGTCAAATTGGATTGGTTTCATGTAGAAAATGACCTAAACAATTCTAATACATCGATTTGAGTCAATATAGATTAAATGGGATTAGTTTTGGGTAGAAAATGACCTAAACACTTGAAAAAAAATCGATTTAAGTCAATATAGGTGGGATTGGTTCAGTTTCAGTTAGAAAATAACGTAAACACTTCAAATACATCGATATGAGTGAATAAAGGTCAAATGAGATCGGTTTCGGGAAGAAAATGACATAAACACTTGAAATACATCAATTTGAGTCAATAAAGGTCTAATGGGATCGATTTTGGGTAGAAAGTGACATAAACACTTCAAATACATCGATTTGAGTCAATATAGGTCAAATCGGATCGGTTTGGGGTAGAAAATGACCTAAACACTTCAAATACACTGGTTTGAGTCAATATAGGTCAAATGGGATCGGTTTCGGGTAGAAATTAACCTAAACACTTCAAATACATCGATTTGAGTCAATATAGGTCAAATCGGATTGGTTTTGTGTAGAAATTGACCTAAACACTTCAAATAAATCGATTTTAGTCAATATAGGTCAAATCGGATTGATTTTGGGTAGAAATTGACCTAAACATTTCAAATACATCGATTTATGTCAATATAGGTCAAATGGGATCGGTTTTGGGTAGAAAGTGACTAAACACTTCAAATACATCAATATGAATCAATATAGGTCAAATCGGATCGATTTCGGGTAGAAAATGACCTAATAACTTCAAATACATCGATTTGAGTCAATATAGGTCAAATCGGATCGGTTTTGGGTAGAAAGTGACCTAAACACTTCAAATACATCAATTTGAGTCAATATAGGTCAAATCGGATCGGTTTCGGGTAGAAAATGACCTAATCACTTCAAGATTTTAGTCAATATAGGTCAAATCGGATCGGTTTCGGGTAGAATATGACCTAAACACTTCAAAAACATCGATTTGAATCAATATAGGTCAAATGGGATCAGTTTTTGCTAGAAAATGACCTACACACTTCAAATACATCGATTTGAGTCAATATAGGTCAAATAGGATCGGTTTCGGGTAGAAAGTGACCTAAATACTTGAAATACATCGATTTGAGTCAATACAGGTCAAATGGGATCAGTTTTGGGTAGAAAATTACCTAAACACTTCAAATAATTTGATTTGAGTCAATATAGGTCAAATTGGATTGGTTTCATGTAGAAAATGACCTAAACAGTTCTAATACATCGATTTGAGTCAATATAGATTAAATGGGATTGGTTTTGGGTAGAAAATGACCTAAACACTTGAAATAAAATCGATTCAAGTCAATATAGGTGAGATTGGTTCAGTTTCAGTTAGAAAATAACGTAAACACTTCAAATACATCGATATGAGTGAATAAAGGTCAAATGAGATCGGTTTCGGGAAGAAAATGACATAAACACTTGAAATACATCAATTTGAGTCAATAAAGGTCTAATGGGATCGATTTTGGGTAGAAAGTGACATAAACACTTCAAATACATCGATTTGAGTCAATATAGGTCAAATCGGATCGGTTTGGGGTAGAAAATGACCTAAACACTTCAAATACACTGGTTTGAGTCAATATAGGTCAAATGGGATCGGTTTCGGGTAGAAATTAACCTAAACACTTCAAATACATCGATTTGAGTCAATATAGGTCAAATCGGATTGGTTTTGTGTAGAAATTGACCTAAACACTTCAAATAAATCGATTTTAGTCAATATAGGTCAAATCGGATTGATTTTGGGTAGAAATTGACCTAAACATTTCAAATACATCGATTTATGTCAATATAGGTCAAATGGGATCGGTTTTGGGTAGAAAGTGACTAAACACTTCAAATACATCAATATGAATCAATATAGGTCAAATCGGATCGATTTCGGGTAGAAAATGACCTAATAACTTCAAATACATCGATTTGAGTCAATATAGGTCAAATCGGATCGGTTTTGGGTAGAAAGTGACCTAAACACTTCAAATACATCAATTTGAGTCAATATAGGTCAAATCGGATCGGTTTCGGGTAGAAAATGACCTAATCACTTCAAGATTTTAGTCAATATAGGTCAAATCGGATCGGTTTCGGGTAGAATATGACCTAAACACTTCAAAAACATCGATTTGAATCAATATAGGTCAAATGGGATCAGTTTTTGCTAGAAAATGACCTACACACTTCAAATACATCGATTTGAGTCAATATAGGTCAAATAGGATCGGTTTCGGGTAGAAAGTGACCTAAATACTTGAAATACATCGATTTGAGTCAATACAGGTCAAATGGGATCAGTTTTGGGTAGAAAATTACCTAAACACTTCAAATAATTTGATTTGAGTCAATATAGGTCAAATTGGATTGGTTTCATGTAGAAAATGACCTAAACAATTCTAATACATCGATTTGAGTCAATATAGATTAAATGGGATTGGTTTTGGGTAGAAAATGACCTAAACACTTGAAATAAAATCGATTCAAGTCAATATAGGTGAGATTGGTTCAGTTTCAGTTAGAAAATAACGTAAACACTTCAAATACATCGATATGAGTTAATAAAGGTCAAATGAGATCGGTTTCGGGAAGAAAATGACATAAACACTTGAAATACATCAATTTGAGTCAATAAAGGTCTAATGGGATCGATTTTGGGTAGAAAGTGACATAAACACTTCAAATACATCGATTTGAGTCAATATAGGTCAAATCGGATCGGTTTGGGGTAGAAAATGACCTAAACACTTCAAATACACTGGTTTGAGTCAATATAGGTCAAATGGGATCGGTTTCGGGTAGAAATTAACCTAAACACTTCAAATACATCGATTTGAGTCAATGTAGGTCAAATCGGATTGGTTTTGTGTAGAAAATGACCTAAACACTTCAAATAAATCGATTTTAGTCAATATAGGTCAAATCGGATTGGTTTTGGGTAGAAATTGACCTAAACATTTCAAATACATCGATTTATGTCAATATAGGTCAAATAGGATCGGTTTTGGGTAGAAAGTGACGAAACACTTCAAATACATCAATATGAATCAATATAGGTCAAATCGGATCGATTTCGGGTAGAAAATGACCTAATAACTTCAAATACATCGATTTGAGTCAATATAGGTCAAATCGGATCGGTTTTGGGTAGAAAGTGACCTAAACACTTCAAATACATCAATTTGAGTCAATATAGGTCAAATCGGATCGGTTTCGGGTAGAAAATGACCTAATCACTTCAAGATTTTAGTCAATATAGGTCAAATCGGATCGGTTTCGGGTAGAATATGACCTAAACACTTCAAAAACATCGATTTGAATCAATATAGGTCAAATGGGATCAGTTTTTGCTAGAAAATGACCTACACACTTCAAATACATCGATTTGAGTCAATATAGGTTAAATAGGATCGGTTTCGGGTAGAAAGTGACCTAAATACTTGAAATACATCGATTTGAGTCAATACAGGTCAAATGGGATCAGTTTTGGGTAGAAAATTACCTAAACACTTCAAATAATTTGATTTGAGTCAATATAGGTCAAATTGGATTGGTTTCATGTAGAAAATGACCTAAACAATTCTAATACATCGATTTGAGTCAATATAGATTAAATGGGATTAGTTTTGGGTAGAAAATGACCTAAACACTTGAAAAAAAATTGATTTAAGTCAATATAGGTGGGATTGGTTCAGTTTCAGTTAGAAAATAACGTAAACACTTCAAATACATCGATATGAGTGAATAAAGGTCAAATGAGATCGGTTTCGGGAAGAAAATGACATAAACACTTGAAATACATCAATTTGAGTCAATAAAGGTCTAATGGGATCGATTTTGGGTAGAAAGTGACATAAACACTTCAAATACATCGATTTGAGTCAATATAGGTCAAATCGGATCGGTTTGGGGTAGAAAATGACCTAAACACTTCAAATACACTGGTTTGAGTCAATATAGGTCAAATGGGATCGGTTTCGGGTAGAAATTAACCTAAACACTTCAAATACATCGATTTGAGTCAATATAGGTCAAATCGGATTGGTTTTGTGTAGAAATTGACCTAAACACTTCAAATAAATCGATTTTAGTCAATATAGGTCAAATCGGATTGATTTTGGGTAGAAATTGACCTAAACATTTCAAATACATCGATTTATGTCAATATAGGTCAAATGGGATCGGTTTTGGGTAGAAAGTGACTAAACACTTCAAATACATCAATATGAATCAATATAGGTCAAATCGGATCGATTTCGGGTAGAAAATGACCTAATAACTTCAAATACATCGATTTGAGTCAATATAGGTCAAATCGGATCGGTTTTGGGTAGAAAGTGACCTAAACACTTCAAATACATCAATTTGAGTCAATATAGGTCAAATCGGATCGGTTTCGGGTAGAAAATGACCTAATCACTTCAAGATTTTAGTCAATATAGGTCAAATCGGATCGGTTTCGGGTAGAATATGACCTAAACACTTCAAAAACATCGATTTGAATCAATATAGGTCAAATGGGATCAGTTTTTGCTAGAAAATGACCTACACACTTCAAATACATCGATTTGAGTCAATATAGGTCAAATAGGATCGGTTTCGGGTAGAAAGTGACCTAAATACTTGAAATACATCGATTTGAGTCAATACAGGTCAAATGGGATCAGTTTTGGGTAAAAAATTACCTAAACACTTCAAATAATTTGATTTGAGTCAATATAGGTCAAATTGGATTGGTTTCATGTAGAAAATGACCTAAACAGTTCTAATACATCGATTTGAGTCAATATAGATTAAATGGGATTGGTTTTGGGTAGAAAATGACCTAAACACTTGAAATAAAATCGATTCAAGTCAATATAGGTGAGATTGGTTCAGTTTCAGTTAGAAAATAACGTAAACACTTCAAATACATCGATATGAGTGAATAAAGGTCAAATGAGATCGGTTTCGGGAAGAAAATGACATAAACACTTGAAATACATCAATTTGAGTCAATAAAGGTCTAATGGGATCGATTTTGGGTAGAAAGTGACATAAACACTTCAAATACATCGATTTGAGTCAATATAGGTCAAATCGGATCGGTTTGGGGTAGAAAATGACCTAAACACTTCAAATACACTGGTTTGAGTCAATATAGGTCAAATGGGATCGGTTTCGGGTAGAAATTAACCTAAACACTTCAAATACATCGATTTGAGTCAATATAGGTCAAATCGGATTGGTTTTGTGTAGAAAATGACCTAAACACTTCAAATAAATCGATTTTAGTCAATATAGGTCAAATCGGATTGGTTTTGGGTAGAAATTGACCTAAACATTTCAAATACATCGATTTATGTCAATATAGGTCAAATGGGATCGGTTTTGGGTAGAAAGTGACTAAACACTTCAAATACATCAATATGAATCAATATAGGTCAAATCGGATCGATTTCGGGTAGAAAATGACCTAATAACTTCAAATACATCGATTTGAGTCAATATAGGTCAAATCGGATCGGTTTTGGGTAGAAAGTGACCTAAACACTTCAAATACATCAATTTGAGTCAATATAGGTCAAATCGGATCGGTTTCGGGTAGAAAATGACCTAATCACTTCAAGATTTTAGTCAATATAGGTCAAATCGGATCGGTTTCGGGTAGAATATGACCTAAACACTTCAAATACATCGATTTGAATCAATATAGGTCAAATTGGATCGGTTTTGGGTATAACATGACCTATACACTTCAAATACATTGAAGTGAGTCAATATTGCTCAAATGGGATCAGTTTTGGGTAGAAAGTGACATAAACACTTCAAATACATCGATTTGAGTCAATATAGGTCAAATCGGATCGGTTTGGGGTAGAAAATGACCTAAACACTTCAAATACACTGGTTTGAGTCAATATAGGTCAAATGGGATCGGTTTCGGGTAGAAATTAACCTAAACACTTCAAATACATCGATTTGAGTCAATATAGGTCAAATCGGATTGGTTTTGTGTAGAAAATGACCTAAACACTTCAAATAAATCGATTTTAGTCAATATAGGTCAAATCGGATTGGTTTTGGGTAGAAATTGACCTAAACATTTCAAATACATCGATTTATGTCAATATAGGTCAAAAGGGATCGGTTTTGGGTAGAAAGTGACTAAACACTTCAAATACATCAATATGAATCAATATAGGTCAAATCGGATCGATTTCGGGTAGAAAATGACCTAATAACTTCAAATACATCGATTTGAGTCAATATAGGTCAAATCGGATCGGTTTTGGGTAGAAAGTGACCTAAACACTTCAAATACATCAATTTGAGTCAATATAGGTCAAATCGGATCGGTTTCGGGTAGAAAATGACCTAATCACTTCAAGATTTTAGTCAATATAGGTCAAATCGGATCGGTTTCGGGTAGAATATGACCTAAACACTTCAAAAACATCGATTTGAATCAATATAGGTCAAATGGGATCAGTTTTTGCTAGAAAATGACCTACACACTTCAAATACATCGATTTGAGTCAATATAGGTCAAATAGGATCGGTTTCGGGTAGAAAGTGACCTAAATACTTGAAATACATCGATTTGAGTCAATACAGGTCAAATGGGATCAGTTTTGGGTAGAAAATTACCTAAACACTTCAAATAATTTGATTTGAGTCAATATAGGTCAAATTGGATTGGTTTCATGTAGAAAATGACCTAAACAATTCTAATACATCGATTTGAGTCAATATAGATTAAATGGGATTGGTTTTGGGTAGAAAATGACCTAAACACTTGAAAAAAAATCGATTTAAGTCAATATAGGTGGGATTGGTTCAGTTTCAGTTAGAAAATAACGTAAACACTTCAAATACATCGATATGAGTGAATAAAGGTCAAATGAGATCGGTTTCGGGAAGAAAATGACATAAACACTTGAAATACATCAATTTGAGTCAATAAAGGTCTAATGGGATCGATTTTGGGTAGAAAGTGACATAAACACTTCAAATACATCGATTTGAGTCAATATAGGTTAAATCGGATCGGTTTGGGGTAGAAAATGACCTAAACACTTCAAATACACTGGTTTGAGTCAATATAGGTCAAATGGGATCGGTTTCGGGTAGAAATTAACCTAAACACTTCAAATACATCGATTTGAGTCAATGTAGGTCAAATCGGATTGGTTTTGTGTAGAAAATGACCTAAACACTTCAAATAAATCGATTTTAGTCAATATAGGTCAAATCGGATTGGTTTTGGGTAGAAATTGACCTAAACATTTCAAATACATCGATTTATGTCAATATAGGTCAAATGGGATCGGTTTTGGGTAGAAAGTGACTAAACACTTCAAATACATCAATATGAATCAATATAGGTCAAATCGGATCGATTTCGGGTAGAAAATGACCTAATAACTTCAAATACATCGATTTGAGTCAATATAGGTCAAATCGGATCGGTTTTGGGTAGAAAGTGACCTAAACACTTCAAATACATCAATTTGAGTCAATATAGGTCAAATCGGATCGGTTTCGGGTAGAAAATGACCTAATCACTTCAAGATTTTAGTCAATATAGGTCAAATCGGATCGGTTTCGGGTAGAATATGACCTAAACACTTCAAATACATCGATTTGAATCAATATAGGTCAAATTGGATCGGTTTTGGGTATAACATGACCTATACACTTCAAATACATTGAAGTGAGTCAATATTGCTCAAATGGGATCAGTTTTGGGTAGAAAGTGACATAAACACTTCAAATACATCGATTTGAGTCAATATAGGTCAAATCGGATCGGTTTGGGGTAGAAAATGACCTAAACACTTCAAATACACTGGTTTGAGTCAATATAGGTCAAATGGGATCGGTTTCGGGTAGAAATTAACCTAAACACTTCAAATACATCGATTTGAGTCAATATAGGTCAAATCGGATTGGTTTTGTGTAGAAAATGACCTAAACACTTCAAATAAATCGATTTTAGTCAATATAGGTCAAATCGGATTGGTTTTGGGTAGAAATTGACCTAAACATTTCAAATACATCGATTTATGTCAATATAGGTCAAAAGGGATCGGTTTTGGGTAGAAAGTGACTAAACACTTCAAATACATCAATATGAATCAATATAGGTCAAATCGGATCGATTTCGGGTAGAAAATGACCTAATAACTTCAAATACATCGATTTGAGTCAATATAGGTCAAATCGGATCGGTTTTGGGTAGAAAGTGACCTAAACACTTCAAATACATCAATTTGAGTCAATATAGGTCAAATCGGATCGGTTTCGGGTAGAAAATGACCTAATCACTTCAAGATTTTAGTCAATATAGGTCAAATCAGATCGGTTTCGGGTAGAATATGACCTAAACACTTCAAAAACATCGATTTGAATCAATATAGGTCAAATGGGATCAGTTTTTGCTAGAAAATGACCTACACACTTCAAATACATCGATTTGAGTCAATATAGGTCAAATAGGATCGGTTTCGGGTAGAAAGTGACCTAAATACTTGAAATACATCGATTTGAGTCAATACAGGTCAAATGGGATCAGTTTTGGGTAGAAAATTACCTAAACACTTCAAATAATTTGATTTGAGTCAATATAGGTCAAATTGGATTGGTTTCATGTAGAAAATGACCTAAACAATTCTAATACATCGATTTGAGTCAATATAGATTAAATGGGATTGGTTTTGGGTAGAAAATGACCTAAACACTTGAAAAAAAATCGATTTAAGTCAATATAGGTGGGATTGGTTCAGTTTCAGTTAGAAAATAACGTAAACACTTCAAATACATCGATATGAGTGAATAAAGGTCAAATGAGATCGGTTTCGGGAAGAAAATGACATAAACACTTGAAATACATCAATTTGAGTCAATAAAGGTCTAATGGGATCGATTTTGGGTAGAAAGTGACATAAACACTTCAAATAAATCGATTTGAGTCAATATAGGTTAAATCGGATCGGTTTGGGGTAGAAAATGACCTAAACACTTCAAATACACTGGTTTGAGTCAATATAGGTCAAATGGGATCGGTTTCGGGTAGAAATTAACCTAAACACTTCAAATACATCGATTTGAGTCAATGTAGGTCAAATCGGATTGGTTTTGTGTAGAAAATGACCTAAACACTTCAAATAAATCGATTTTAGTCAATATAGGTCAAATCGGATTGGTTTTGGGTAGAAATTGACCTAAACATTTCAAATACATCGATTTATGTCAATATAGGTCAAATGGGATCGGTTTTGGGTAGAAAGTGACTAAACACTTCAAATACATCAATATGAATCAATATAGGTCAAATCGGATCGATTTCGGGTAGAAAATGACCTAATAACTTCAAATACATCGATTTGAGTCAATATAGGTCAAATCGGATCGGTTTTGGGTAGAAAGTGACCTAAACACTTCAAATACATCAATTTGAGTCAATATAGGTCAAATCGGATCGGTTTCGGGTAGAAAATGACCTAATCACTTCAAGATTTTAGTCAATATAGGTCAAATCGGATCGGTTTCGGGTAGAATATGACCTAAACACTTCAAATACATCGATTTGAATCAATATAGGTCAAATTGGATCGGTTTTGGGTATAACATGACCTATACACTTCAAATACATTGAAGTGAGTCAATATTGCTCAAATGGGATCAGTTTTGGGTAGAAAGTGACATAAACACTTCAAATACATCGATTTGAGTCAATATAGGTCAAATCGGATCGGTTTGGGGTAGAAAATGACCTAAACACTTCAAATACACTGGTTTGAGTCAATATAGGTCAAATGGGATCGGTTTCGGGTAGAAATTAACCTAAACACTTCAAATACATCGATTTGAGTCAATATAGGTCAAATCGGATTGGTTTTGTGTAGAAAATGACCTAAACACTTAAAATAAATCGATTTTAGTCAATATAGGTCAAATCGGATTGGTTTTGTGTAGAAATTGACCTAAACATTTCAAATACATCGATTTATGTCAATATAGGTCAAAAGGGATCGGTTTTGGGTAGAAAGTGACTAAACACTTCAAATACATCAATATGAATCAATATAGGTCAAATCGGATCGGTTTCGGGTAGAAAATGACCTAATCACTTCAAGATTTTAGTCAATATAAGTCAAATCGGATCGGTTTCGGGTAGAATATGACCTAAACACTTCAAATACATCGATTTGAATCAATATAGGTCAAATTGGATCGGTTTTGGGTATAACATGACCTATACACTTCAAATACATTGAAGTGAGTCAATATTGCTCAAATGGGATCAGTTTTGGGTAGAAAGTGACATAAACACTTCAAATACATCGATTTGAGTCAATATAGGTCAAATCGGATCGGTTTGGGGTAGAAAATGACCTAAACACTTCAAATACACTGGTTTGAGTCAATATAGGTCAAATGGGATCGGTTTCGGGTAGAAATTAACCTAAACACTTCAAATACATCGATTTGAGTCAATATAGGTCAAATCGGATTGGTTTTGTGTAGAAAATGACCTAAACACTTCAAATAAATCGATTTTAGTCAATATAGGTCAAATCGGATTGGTTTTGGGTAGAAATTGACCTAAACATTTCAAATACATCGATTTATGTCAATATAGGTCAAAAGGGATCGGTTTTGGGTAGAAAGTGACTAAACACTTCAAATACATCAATATGAATCAATATAGGTCAAATCGGATCGATTTCGGGTAGAAAATGACCTAATAACTTCAAATACATCGATTTGAGTCAATATAGGTCAAATCGGATCGGTTTTGGGTAGAAAGTGACCTAAACACTTCAAATACATCAATTTGAGTCAATATAGGTCAAATCGGATCGGTTTCGGGTAGAAAATGACCTAATCACTTCAAGATTTTAGTCAATATAGGTCAAATCAGATCGGTTTCGGGTAGAATATGACCTAAACACTTCAAAAACATCGATTTGAATCAATATAGGTCAAATGGGATCAGTTTTTGCTAGAAAATGACCTACACACTTCAAATACATCGATTTGAGTCAATATAGGTCAAATAGGATCGGTTTCGGGTAGAAAGTGACCTAAATACTTGAAATACATCGATTTGAGTCAATACAGGTCAAATGGGATCAGTTTTGGGTAGAAAATTACCTAAACACTTCAAATAATTTGATTTGAGTCAATATAGGTCAAATTGGATTGGTTTCATGTAGAAAATGACCTAAACAATTCTAATACATCGATTTGAGTCAATATAGATTAAATGGGATTGGTTTTGGGTAGAAAATGACCTAAACACTTGAAAAAAAATCGATTTAAGTCAATATAGGTGGGATTGGTTCAGTTTCAGTTAGAAAATAACGTAAACACTTCAAATACATCGATATGAGTGAATAAAGGTCAAATGAGATCGGTTTCGGGAAGAAAATGACATAAACACTTGAAATACATCAATTTGAGTCAATAAAGGTCTAATGGGATCGATTTTGGGTAGAAAGTGACATAAACACTTCAAATACATCGATTTGAGTCAATATAGGTCAAATCGGATCGGTTTGGGGTAGAAAATGACCTAAACACTTCAAATACACTGGTTTGAGTCAATATAGGTCAAATGGGATCGGTTTCGGGTAGAAATTAACCTAAACACTTCAAATACATCGATTTGAGTCAATATAGGTCAAATCGGATTGGTTTTGTGTAGAAAATGACCTAAACACTTCAAATAAATCGATTTTAGTCAATATAGGTCAAATCGGATTGGTTTTGGGTAGAAATTTACCTAAACATTTCAAATACATCGATTTATGTCAATATAGGTCAAAAGGGATCGGTTTTGGGTAGAAAGTGACTAAACACTTCAAATACATCAATATGAATCAATATAGGTCAAATCGGATCGATTTCGGGTAGAAAATGACCTAATAACTTCAAATACATCGATTTGAGTCAATATAGGTCAAATCGGATCGGTTTTGGGTAGAAAGTGACCTAAACACTTCAAATACATCAATTTGAGTCAATATAGGTCAAATCGGATCGGTTTCGGGTAGAAAATGACCTAATCACTTCAAGATTTTAGTCAATATAGGTCAAATCGGATCGGTTTCGGGTAGAATATGACCTAAACACTTCAAATACATCGATTTGAATCAATATAGGTCAAATTGGATCGGTTTTGGGTATAACATGACCTATACACTTCAAATACATTGAAGTGAGTCAATATTGCTCAAATGGGATCAGTTTTGGGTAGAAAGTGACATAAACACTTCAAATACATCGATTTGAGTCAATATAGGTCAAATCGGATCGGTTTGGGGTAGAAAATGACCTAAACACTTCAAATACACTGGTTTGAGTCAATATAGGTCAAATGGGATCGGTTTCGGGTAGAAATTAACCTAAACACTTCAAATACATCGATTTGAGTCAATATAGGTCAAATCGGATTGGTTTTGTGTAGAAAATGACCTAAACACTTAAAATAAATCGATTTTAGTCAATATAGGTCAAATCGGATTGGTTTTGGGTAGAAATTGACCTAAACATTTCAAATACATCGATTTATGTCAATATAGGTCAAAAGGGATCGGTTTTGGGTAGAAAGTGACTAAACACTTCAAATACATCAATATGAATCAATATAGGTCAAATCGGATCGATTTCGGGTAGAAAATGACCTAATAACTTCAAATACATCGATTTGAGTCAATATAGGTCAAATCGGATCGGTTTTGGGTAGAAAGTGACCTAAACACTTCAAATACATCAATTTGAGTCAATATAGGTCAAATCGGATCGGTTTCGGGTAGAAAATGACCTAATCACTTCAAGATTTTAGTCAATATAGGTCAAATCGGATCGGTTTCGGGTAGAATATGACCTAAACACTTCAAAAACATCGATTTGAATCAATATAGGTCAAATGGGATCAGTTTTTGCTAGAAAATGACCTACACACTTCAAATACATCGATTTGAGTCAATATAGGTCAAATAGGATCGGTTTCGGGTAGAAAGTGACCTAAATACTTGAAATACATCGATTTGAGTCAATACAGGTCAAATGGGATCAGTTTTGGGTAGAAAATTACCTAAACACTTCAAATAATTTGATTTGAGTCAATATAGGTCAAATTGGATTGGTTTCATGTAGAAAATGACCTAAACAATTCTAATACATCGATTTGAGTCAATATAGATTAAATGGGATTGGTTTTGGGTAGAAAATGACCTAAACACTTGAAAAAAAATCGATTTAAGTCAATATAGGTGGGATTGGTTCAGTTTCAGTTAGAAAATAACGTAAACACTTCAAATACATCGATATGAGTGAATAAAGGTCAAATGAGATCGGTTTCGGGAAGAAAATGACATAAACACTTGAAATACATCAATTTGAGTCAATAAAGGTCTAATGGGATCGATTTTGGGTAGAAAGTGACATAAACACTTCAAATACATCGATTTGAGTCAATATAGGTCAAATCGGATCGGTTTGGGGTAGAAAATGACCTAAACACTTCAAATACACTGGTTTGAGTCAATATAGGTCAAATGGGATCGGTTTCGGGTAGAAATTAACCTAAACACTTCAAATACATCGATTTGAGTCAATATAGGTCAAATCGGATTGGTTTTGTGTAGAAAATGACCTAAACACTTCAAATAAATCGATTTTAGTCAATATAGGTCAAATCGGATTGGTTTTGGGTAGAAATTGACCTAAACATTTCAAATACATCGATTTATGTCAATATAGGTCAAATGGGATCGGTTTTGGGTAGAAAGTGACTAAACACTTCAAATACATCAATATGAATCAATATAGGTCAAATCGGATCGATTTCGGGTAGAAAATGACCTAATAACTTCAAATACATCGATTTGAGTCAATATAGGTCAAATCGGATCGGTTTTGGGTAGAAAGTGACCTAAACACTTCAAATACATCAATTTGAGTCAATATAGGTCAAATCGGATCGGTTTCGGGTAGAAAATGACCTAATCACTTCAAGATTTTAGTCAATATAGGTCAAATCGGATCGGTTTCGGGTAGAATATGACCTAAACACTTCAAAAACATCGATTTGAATCAATATAGGTCAAATGGGATCAGTTTTTGCTAGAAAATGACCTACACACTTCAAATACATCGATTTGAGTCAATATAGGTCAAATAGGATCGGTTTCGGGTAGAAAGTGACCTAAATACTTGAAATACATCGATTTGAGTCAATACAGGTCAAATGGGATCAGTTTTGGGTAGAAAATTACCTAAACACTTCAAATAATTTGATTTGAGTCAATATAGGTCAAATTGGATTGGTTTCATGTAGAAAATGACCTAAACAATTCTAATACATCGATTTGAGTCAATATAGATTAAATGGGATTGGTTTTGGGTAGAAAATGACCTAAACACTTGAAAAAAAATCGATTTAAGTCAATATAGGTGGGATTGGTTCAGTTTCAGTTAGAAAATAACGTAAACACTTCAAATACATCGATATGAGTGAATAAAGGTCAAATGAGATCGGTTTCGGGAAGAAAATGACATAAACACTTGAAATACATCAATTTGAGTCAATAAAGGTCTAATGGGATCGATTTTGGGTAGAAAGTGACATAAACACTTCAAATACATCGATTTGAGTCAATATAGGTTAAATCGGATCGGTTTGGGGTAGAAAATGACCTAAACACTTCAAATACACTGGTTTGAGTCAATATAGGTCAAATGGGATCGGTTTCGGGTAGAAATTAACCTAAACACTTCAAATACATCGATTTGAGTCAATGTAGGTCAAATCGGATTGGTTTTGTGTAGAAAATGACCTAAACACTTCAAATAAATCGATTTTAGTCAATATAGGTCAAATCGGATTGGTTTTGGGTAGAAATTGACCTAAACATTTCAAATACATCGATTTATGTCAATATAGGTCAAATGGGATCGGTTTTGGGTAGAAAGTGACTAAACACTTCAAATACATCAATATGAATCAATATAGGTCAAATCGGATCGATTTCGGGTAGAAAATGACCTAATAACTTCAAATACATCGATTTGAGTCAATATAGGTCAAATCGGATCGGTTTTGGGTAGAAAGTGACCTAAACACTTCAAATACATCAATTTGAGTCAATATAGGTCAAATCGGATCGGTTTCGGGTAGAAAATGACCTAATCACTTCAAGATTTTAGTCAATATAGGTCAAATCGGATCGGTTTCGGGTAGAATATGACCTAAACACTTCAAATACATCGATTTGAATCAATATAGGTCAAATTGGATCGGTTTTGGGTATAACATGACCTATACACTTCAAATACATTGAAGTGAGTCAATATTGCTCAAATGGGATCAGTTTTGGGTAGAAAGTGACATAAACACTTCAAATACATCGATTTGAGTCAATATAGGTCAAATCGGATCGGTTTGGGGTAGAAAATGACCTAAACACTTCAAATACACTGGTTTGAGTCAATATAGGTCAAATGGGATCGGTTTCGGGTAGAAATTAACCTAAACACTTCAAATACATCGATTTGAGTCAATATAGGTCAAATCGGATTGGTTTTGTGTAGAAAATGACCTAAACACTTAAAATAAATCGATTTTAGTCAATATAGGTCAAATCGGATTGGTTTTGGGTAGAAATTGACCTAAACATTTCAAATACATCGATTTATGTCAATATAGGTCAAAAGGGATCGGTTTTGGGTAGAAAGTGACTAAACACTTCAAATACATCAATATGAATCAATATAGGTCAAATCGGATCGGTTTCGGGTAGAAAATGACCTAATCACTTCAAGATTTTAGTCAATATAAGTCAAATCGGATCGGTTTCGGGTAGAATATGACCTAAACACTTCAAATACATCGATTTGAATCAATATAGGTCAAATTGGATCGGTTTTGGGTATAACATGACCTATACACTTCAAATACATTGAAGTGAGTCAATATTGCGCAAATGGGATCAGTTTTGGGTAGAAAGTGACATAAACACTTCAAATACATCGATTTGAGTCAATATAGGTCAAATCGGATCGGTTTGGGGTAGAAAATGACCTAAACACTTCAAATACACTGGTTTGAGTCAATATAGGTCAAATGGGATCGGTTTCGGGTAGAAATTAACCTAAACACTTCAAATACATCGATTTGAGTCAATATAGGTCAAATCGGATTGGTTTTGTGTAGAAAATGACCTAAACACTTCAAATAAATCGATTTTAGTCAATATAGGTCAAATCGGATTGGTTTTGGGTAGAAATTGACCTAAACATTTCAAATACATCGATTTATGTCAATATAGGTCAAAAGGGATCGGTTTTGGGTAGAAAGTGACTAAACACTTCAAATACATCAATATGAATCAATATAGGTCAAATCGGATCGATTTCGGGTAGAAAATGACCTAATAACTTCAAATACATCGATTTGAGTCAATATAGGTCAAATCGGATCGGTTTTGGGTAGAAAGTGACCTAAACACTTCAAATACATCAATTTGAGTCAATATAGGTCAAATCGGATCGGTTTCGGGTAGAAAATGACCTAATCACTTCAAGATTTTAGTCAATATAGGTCAAATCAGATCGGTTTCGGGTAGAATATGACCTAAACACTTCAAAAACATCGATTTGAATCAATATAGGTCAAATGGGATCAGTTTTTGCTAGAAAATGACCTACACACTTCAAATACATCGATTTGAGTCAATATAGGTCAAATAGGATCGGTTTCGGGTAGAAAGTGACCTAAATACTTGAAATACATCGATTTGAGTCAATACAGGTCAAATGGGATCAGTTTTGGGTAGAAAATTACCTAAACACTTCAAATAATTTGATTTGAGTCAATATAGGTCAAATTGGATTGGTTTCATGTAGAAAATGACCTAAACAATTCTAATACATCGATTTGAGTCAATATAGATTAAATGGGATTGGTTTTGGGTAGAAAATGACCTAAACACTTGAAAAAAAATCGATTTAAGTCAATATAGGTGGGATTGGTTCAGTTTCAGTTAGAAAATAACGTAAACACTTCAAATACATCGATATGAGTGAATAAAGGTCAAATGAGATCGGTTTCGGGAAGAAAATGACATAAACACTTGAAATACATCAATTTGAGTCAATAAAGGTCTAATGGGATCGATTTTGGGTAGAAAGTGACATAAACACTTCAAATACATCGATTTGAGTCAATATAGGTCAAATCGGATCGGTTTGGGGTAGAAAATGACCTAAACACTTCAAATACACTGGTTTGAGTCAATATAGGTCAAATGGGATCGGTTTCGGGTAGAAATTAACCTAAACACTTCAAATACATCGATTTGAGTCAATATAGGTCAAATCGGATTGGTTTTGTGTAGAAAATGACCTAAACACTTCAAATAAATCGATTTTAGTCAATATAGGTCAAATCGGATTGGTTTTGGGTAGAAATTTACCTAAACATTTCAAATACATCGATTTATGTCAATATAGGTCAAAAGGGATCGGTTTTGGGTAGAAAGTGACTAAACACTTCAAATACATCAATATGAATCAATATAGGTCAAATCGGATCGATTTCGGGTAGAAAATGACCTAATAACTTCAAATACATCGATTTGAGTCAATATAGGTCAAATCGGATCGGTTTTGGGTAGAAAGTGACCTAAACACTTCAAATACATCAATTTGAGTCAATATAGGTCAAATCGGATCGGTTTCGGGTAGAAAATGACCTAATCACTTCAAGATTTTAGTCAATATAGGTCAAATCGGATCGGTTTCGGGTAGAATATGACCTAAACACTTCAAATACATCGATTTGAATCAATATAGGTCAAATTGGATCGGTTTTGGGTATAACATGACCTATACACTTCAAATACATTGAAGTGAGTCAATATTGCTCAAATGGGATCAGTTTTGGGTAGAAAGTGACATAAACACTTCAAATACATCGATTTGAGTCAATATAGGTCAAATCGGATCGGTTTGGGGTAGAAAATGACCTAAACACTTCAAATACACTGGTTTGAGTCAATATAGGTCAAATGGGATCGGTTTCGGGTAGAAATTAACCTAAACACTTCAAATACATCGATTTGAGTCAATATAGGTCAAATCGGATTGGTTTTGTGTAGAAAATGACCTAAACACTTAAAATAAATCGATTTTAGTCAATATAGGTCAAATCGGATTGGTTTTGGGTAGAAATTGACCTAAACATTTCAAATACATCGATTTATGTCAATATAGGTCAAAAGGGATCGGTTTTGGGTAGAAAGTGACTAAACACTTCAAATACATCAATATGAATCAATATAGGTCAAATCGGATCGATTTCGGGTAGAAAATGACCTAATAACTTCAAATACATCGATTTGAGTCAATATAGGTCAAATCGGATCGGTTTTGGGTAGAAAGTGACCTAAACACTTCAAATACATCAATTTGAGTCAATATAGGTCAAATCGGATCGGTTTCAGGTAGAAAATGACCTAATCACTTCAAGATTTTAGTCAATATAGGTCAAATCGGATCGGTTTCGGGTAGAATATGACCTAAACACTTCAAAAACATCGATTTGAATCAATATAGGTCAAATGGGATCAGTTTTTGCTAGAAAATGACCTACACACTTCAAATACATCGATTTGAGTCAATATAGGTCAAATAGGATCGGTTTCGGGTAGAAAGTGACCTAAATACTTGAAATACATCGATTTGAGTCAATACAGGTCAAATGGGATCAGTTTTGGGTAGAAAATTACCTAAACACTTCAAATAATTTGATTTGAGTCAATATAGGTCAAATTGGATTGGTTTCATGTAGAAAATGACCTAAACAATTCTAATACATCGATTTGAGTCAATATAGATTAAATGGGATTGGTTTTGGGTAGAAAATGACCTAAACACTTGAAAAAAAATCGATTTAAGTCAATATAGGTGGGATTGGTTCAGTTTCAGTTAGAAAATAACGTAAACACTTCAAATACATCGATATGAGTGAATAAAGGTCAAATGAGATCGGTTTCGGGAAGAAAATGACATAAACACTTGAAATACATCAATTTGAGTCAATAAAGGTCTAATGGGATCGATTTTGGGTAGAAAGTGACATAAACACTTCAAATACATCGATTTGAGTCAATATAGGTCAAATCGGATCGGTTTGGGGTAGAAAATGACCTAAACACTTCAAATACACTGGTTTGAGTCAATATAGGTCAAATGGGATCGGTTTCGGGTAGAAATTAACCTAAACACTTCAAATACATCGATTTGAGTCAATATAGGTCAAATCGGATTGGTTTTGTGTAGAAAATGACCTAAACACTTCAAATAAATCGATTTTAGTCAATATAGGTCAAATCGGATTGGTTTTGGGTAGAAATTGACCTAAACATTTCAAATACATCGATTTATGTCAATATAGGTCAAATGGGATCGGTTTTGGGTAGAAAGTGACTAAACACTTCAAATACATCAATATGAATCAATATAGGTCAAATCGGATCGATTTCGGGTAGAAAATGACCTAATAACTTCAAATACATCGATTTGAGTCAATATAGGTCAAATCGGATCGGTTTTGGGTAGAAAGTGACCTAAACACTTCAAATACATCAATTTGAGTCAATATAGGTCAAATCGGATCGGTTTCGGGTAGAAAATGACCTAATCACTTCAAGATTTTAGTCAATATAGGTCAAATCGGATCGGTTTCGGGTAGAATATGACCTAAACACTTCAAAAACATCGATTTGAATCAATATAGGTCAAATGGGATCAGTTTTTGCTAGAAAATGACCTACACACTTCAAATACATCGATTTGAGTCAATATAGGTCAAATAGGATCGGTTTCGGGTAGAAAGTGACCTAAATACTTGAAATACATCGATTTGAGTCAATACAGGTCAAATGGGATCAGTTTTGGGTAGAAAATTACCTAAACACTTCAAATAATTTGATTTGAGTCAATATAGGTCAAATTGGATTGGTTTCATGTAGAAAATGACCTAAACAATTCTAATACATCGATTTGAGTCAATATAGATTAAATGGGATTGGTTTTGGGTAGAAAATGACCTAAACACTTGAAATAAAATCGATTTAAGTCAATATAGGTGAGATTGGTTCAGTTTCAGTTAGAAAATAACGTAAACACTTCAAATACATCGATATGAGTGAATAAAGGTCAAATGAGATCGGTTTCGGGAAGAAAATGACATAAACACTTGAAATACATCAATTTGAGTCAATAAAGGTCTAATGGGATCGATTTTGGGTAGAAAGTGACATAAACACTTCAAATACATCGATTTGAGTCAATATAGGTCAAATCGGATCGGTTTGGGGTAGAAAATGACCTAAACACTTCAAATACACTGGTTTGAGTCAATATAGGTCAAATGGGATCGGTTTCGGGTAGAAATTAACCTAAACACTTCAAATACATCGATTTGAGTCAATATAGGTCAAATCGGATTGGTTTTGTGTAGAAAATGACCTAAACACTTCAAATAAATCGATTTTAGTCAATATAGGTCAAATCGGATTGGTTTTGGGTAGAAATTGACCTAAACATTTCAAATACATCGATTTATGTCAATATAGGTCAAATGGGATCGGTTTTGGGTAGAAAGTGACTAAACACTTCAAATACATCAATATGAATCAATATAGGTCAAATCGGATCGATTTCGGGTAGAAAATGACCTAATAACTTCAAATACATCGATTTGAGTCAATATAGGTCAAATCGGATCGGTTTTGGGTAGAAAGTGACCTAAACACTTCAAATACATCAATTTGAGTCAATATAGGTCAAATCGGATCGGTTTCGGGTAGAAAATGACCTAATCACTTCAAATACATTGATTTTAGTCAATATAGGTCAAATCGGATCGGTTTCGGGTAGAATATGACCTAAACACTTCAAATACATCGATTTGAATCAATATAGGTCAAATTGGATCGGTTTTGGGTATAACATGACCTATACACTTCAAATACATTGAAGTGAGTCAATATTGCTCAAATGGGATCAGTTTTGGGTAGAAAGTGACTAAACACTTCAAATACATCGATATGAGTTAATATATGTGGAATGGGATCGATTTGGGTAGAAAATGACCTAAATACTTGAAATACATCGATTTGAGTCAATATAGGTCAAATAGGATCGGTTTTGGGTAGAAAATGACCTAAACACTCAAATACATTGATTTGAGTCAATATAGGTCAAATGGGATTGGTTTTGGGTAGAAAATGACCTAATCATTTCGAATACATCGATTTCAAATACATTGCATTTTATATACACTTTAATGATATGTTAATCAATATTAGGTATGCAAAGGATTCAACGAGGAGCCCTTCTCCACCGAAGAAATTGATGTTGTCAGCAACAAACTGGCCAAGTATTGGACATATAACTTTTTTTAGATTATATTCATTACCTTTTTGTGTATTTTATAGTTTTTATACATCAAGTTCATTAATTGGATCGTATTTTTTATGTCACTTAATGGTTGTTTTTACTACCCTATTAGTACATATAAATGAGAGATGGATCATCTTGTGTATATATGTATCTTGGTTGGCAGAAATTGCAAATGTAATGTAGCAGGTTTTGAATTTGAAATATGGGCGTAGTTGGGATTATATTAAAGTGTTTAAAAAAAAAACCTATATGCGGCGGGTGTTCCCAAGACCCGCCGCATATTCCTCAATTATAGGACCTTTTTCAATCTGGCAAAGTACCATATGCGACAGTTCTAGGATAGTGACGCCGCATATTAATCATTAATATGCGGCGGTTCTAGGCTAAGTGATGCCGCATATTAATGATTAATATGCGGCGTCACTTAGCCTAGAACCGCCACATATTAATGATTAATACACGATGTCATTTTTTTACACCGCAAATTAAATAGATTAATTTGTTGCTATCTGAATTGTTGCTAGCCTTTTGACGGCGCATATGGTACTAAAGCCCCACCGCATATTAATCATTTTCTACTAGTGCCATATGTTACAAAATAAACTCATTAGTTAATACTTTACATAAGCATGACTAGTTAGCTTCTTAACCTCTTTTGCACTTTAATCCAATCGTATGCATATATGTGTGACATCATAGGATCGGTTTATTATTAGTCGTGCACTACTCAAATTAGTTCACAAATTATAGTTGGTTTATAGCAAAACATTATGATCACCTAAAATAACCGATTATAGTTATCTCCATAATTTGTCCATATTATATTTAATCGTTACACTTTATCAAAGGACATTTTCCTTCAATCTTCCACTTGTCCTAGAACAAGTGTGTAACCATATATTTCTTAAGTCTCTTTATGTCTAATTTGATAATATAATGACATCCCATGTTATCCATACTAAAATTCAAATCATTTCTTAAAATTCGAGCTTGAACTATCAAAAGAAATGATTAACTCTTAATCCATTTGAGCACGGCAATGCAATTTTCATTTCTTACTCTTCAAGAGGCCCAAGACACCAATCGTAACAATTAGCAGAACTTATTCAATCTTGTATAGTCAAAACTCCCACTTAACTTTTAGCAATCATGAGCATTGTCTTTATAACCTCCTTTTACAGCACGACATTTGAGAATGTCAAAGACATACTAATCACTAAATTTGAACAGTGTCTTACTCATGTCAAAGGAATCCTGTAAATATAACAAATGAAATTCTTGAATCGTTTTGAATAATATCATGTAGGTCTATCTAATATATATACATATACATATACATATCCATGTAAATGATTAGACATCTCCATGTCCCCGTAGCCTATGAAACTGAGCCATCAATCAACTTACAAACTAGTCCTTGAAAGAATCATTTATGTCCAATATAATGATTTGGACCAGTGACTAATAGTATTTATAACTTTGGTTCACTTAATATGGTTTCATTCATCAAATCACACATTTAACAAACTTATTGAATGCTATACAATACTTTGGACATTTTATTTAACACCAAACTACTGTTACATAAGAACAATCACTTTATTAATAAACATAAACATAGATATCTAAGTGTTTTATGTCTATGACTAATTTTACAATAAAATAGTACACAATTAAGGCCACTCTCTAATATGCTTAATCCCTAAAGCCCTAGTATGACTTTCATACTTGGGTTGAGGCAATGATTTAGTTAATGGATAAGCGATGTTATCATCCGTGTGAATCTTGCAAACCATCACATCCTTCCTTTCCACAATCTCACGAATGATGTGAAACTTTCTAAGTACATATTTGGGATTCTAGTGTGATCTTGATTCCTTGCTTTAAGCAATGGCACCATTATTATCACAATGCAAGACAATACCATTTCCAATACTAGGTACTACTCCTAATTTAGAAATGAATTTCCTCATCCAAACAACATCCTTTGTTGCATCCACTACAGCAATGTACTTAGCCTCTATTGTAGAATCAGCTATGATACTTTACTTTGAACTCTTCCCGTTTACTGTCCCTCCATTTAGACAAAAGGTGAACCCAAATTAAGATCGGTTGTCTTTATCTATATGGAAGCTTGCATCTGTGTAACATTTAACAACCAACTCATCTTTCTAGCTAGTAGGTTCCTCAAGTTTTAAAATCATTATTTTAGAACTTCTAGTTAACAAAAATTCCACAAACCTCTTTGGCGGATTTCTTGGTCTACTAGATCTACGAGGGGAAACAATAGGAGAAATTTCCTTCTTAATGATTTGAGAATTTTTGCTCAAATTAGATTCAAGTGGAGCAGTAAGAGGCTCGTCCATTGAATGATTTTCCTCCAGCAAAAGGCCGGTCAGGCATAGGAGAAGGGTCAAGTATTATATGCACTACCGCTACTGTAGGCAATGACACATGTACCTTTGCTTCTAACATGGGTTGAACCATAATCGTTTGTTGCGCTTCTTGAACTTCTTTGAGAAATACATTACTCCTACTTATCTTTTTGGAAATGAAATCCTTTTCCAGAAAGGTACCATCCTTAGCAACTAACACTTTGTTTTCATGACGATTGTAGAAGTAATAATCCCTTGTTTCTTAAAGATAACCTACAAAGAAACATTTGTCATTTTTGGGAGCGACCTTGTCAGGCTATAAACGTTTTACATAAGCCTTGCAGCCCTAAATGCGTAAATAAGACAATCTAGGAACTCTTCCTCTCCATAACTCATATGGTGTCTTATTGATTGCCTAGGACAAAGTCATGTTTAGTGTAAAAGTAGCAGTTTCTAGAGCATGTCCGCTAAAGGATATTGGAAGGTCAGCAAGATTCATCATAGATCGAACCATATCCAATAGAGTTTGATTTATCCTCTTAGATACACCATCCATTTGAGGTGTTCTAGGTGGAGTTCATTGTGAAAGAATCCCACAACTCTTCAAATGATAATTGAACTCTTGGCTTAAATATTTACCACCACGATCTGATCGTAAAGCTTTTATTGTCTTACCAAGTTGGTTCTCTACTTCACTTTGGAATTCTTTGAACTTTTTAAAGGATTTTGACTTATGTTTCATTAAGTAAATATACTAATATCTACTTAAATCATCAGTAAAGGTTATGAAGTAGTTATAACCTCCTCTAGCTTTCATACTCATTGGTCTAGATATATCTGTATATATTAGGCCTAATAGTTCATTAGCTCTCTCACCTTTTCCAAAAAAGGTGATCTGTCATTTTTTCCATCAAAATAAAAAGATATTAGAAGTCCATCTTTATGTAAATTATGAATATGATTTTTGTTTATGTAACCTAAACAACAACTCCAAAGATAGGTGGGGTTTATATGATTTGATTTATGCTTCTTTCTTTCAATGTTAAGGATGAGCTTATCTTGGTTAAGTAGATACAACCCATTAGTATTATTAACACTAGTATAAAACATGTTATTCTTATAGATAGAGAAATAACTATTTTTTTATCGTAAAAGAGTATCCTTTATGATCCAAAACATGAATTGAAACAATGTTTTTTTTATTATCAATATTAGGTACATAATAACAATTATTATATTCTAATATTAATCCATAAGGCAGAGGTAGATCATAAGTTCCAACTATTGTGGCATAAACCTTTGCTCCATTAGCTATGCACATTTCTACCTCACCTTTTTCCAGCGTCCTACTCCTTTTGAGTCCCTACACATTCAAAAAAATGTGAAAAATATAATTGGTATAAAATCCCCAAGAAGAATTAGAAGTTGCTAACTTCTATAACATAGATACATGAAGTAGAAGCACCAGACTTCTTATCCTTCAAGTACGTGGGGGCAATTCCTCTTCCAATGATCAATTACGTCACAGTAAAAGTATTTCCTCTTAGCAGCCACCATTGGCTTTGCAGTAACCTTTGGCCTTATAGAAGCTTTGGCAATAACTACTTATATACCTTTTTCATACTTCTTTTTACTAGCCCCAACCTTCTTAAACCCTTTTCCTTTTTTTTGAAATATGAGAACATCTTTCTTAGGTTCAAATTAGATGTTTTTCTTAGAGTAATGAGTATCCCATGTAACTCGGCAAGAGTTTTCTCTACTCCATTCATATGGAAATTCAACCCGAAGTTCCTTAAATCCATCATGAAGTGAATGGAGTATGATGTCAATAGCCAACTCTTGGCTATAAGGGAAGTCTAGTCTTTCCATGTTTTCAAAATGACCAATCATCTTGAAGATATGTTTTTCTACTGGCTTTCCCATTTCCAGCTGATATTCAAGGATAGCTTTGTAAGTCTCATGTTAAAATATAGTTTTCAACTGCTGGATGATGTTATATGCATCCATTTACTTAAACCTCTTCTAGAGGGAAGAGTCTATGGAGGCCAGCATAAGACAAGTTACAATTACCGACCTCTCCTAGACCGCCTTGTTAGAAGCTATCTCAACATCTGTAGGAGTTGATCTTAGTGTTGGGATAGGGGTTTCAAGAATACTCTCTTCCTTCGGACCTTTAAACAATTCTTAGGTTCCGTTCCCAATGAAAGAAGTTTTTCCCATTCAACTAATCCCGCTCAAGGATTGAACCCAAATTTAAAAGAGAAAATTTGATGTAGTTGTTACTAGACATGATATCTACAATAGAAATATGCTTATCATATTAAGCTTTAAGTTTTAAAAAATTTAAATAATAAAAGCCATGCTTTCTTAATTCAATTTAAAATTACCCCTTTTGAATTTAGTGATTCCAAGATCCTATTTAAAATAATTTTAAGCGGACTTGAGCCCTACTCTTAAGTTATTTTATGAAGGTAAGTAAACTTTTTACTAATTACAACATTTGTAATTCTTGGTTGATAGCTGGTAACTTCTTACCCAATACCTATCCTTTTGCTTCAAAATCCAAAACCCTTTTGATGATTTTGTTGAGTATAACCAAACAAGCATGTAAATTTCCCAAATTTAAAATTTAATCCTAAACCAATTAGTGACATCCTACTTAGACCGAACCTACCACTAATGATCAAGGCTTCCGTTGGTGCTTTTATTGGAAAAGCAAATTAACTCAATATTATATTAGGGACCTAAGTTACTATATTGGTTTATTTAATAATTGAACACATGCAATAAATAAACAACATAAACTTAGTAGAGCATATTAAAGCAATAATAACTGAAATATAAATGTGATCCTAGTATGACCCCTAAACCCTAAAGACTACTCTTCATGGGCTTCATCCTTGAACCATCATGGATCACCATCATTAATCATCATTGGACCTTCACTCCTTGGATCTCCATCCATAGAGAATACATATGATTTTTGAAATTTATAATAACAAATTAAAATAAATTACAAAAAGACAAACAATACGCATACCGTATTTAGGTTACAAGCAAACCTTTAATGATGCGCAAATCGTATTTTCTATCCTAATTTGGGTTATACCAATCACCGCATGCAATTATAACATCAAATATTATAAAACGCATAAAATATTAATGATAATAATATCACATATAATTAAGAAAAATGACAAATATTAAACATTAAGTCTCAAATATGCAATTAAAACAACTACCAGGGGCCCCTAAACAACACCAGGGACAATTAAACAATACCAAGGGACACCTAAACAACACCAAAGGCACCTAAACAACACTAGGGGCATCTAAACAACACCAGGGCCACCTAAACAACACCAAGGGGCACCTAAACAACATAAGGGGACACCTAAAAAACACCAGGGACTCCTAAACAACACCAAGGGATGCCTAAATAACACTAGGGGCTCCTAAACAATACAAGGGGCACCTAAACAACACCAGGAGCACATAAACAACACCAAGGGGAACCTAAATAACATTAGGGGACACCTAAATAGCACTAGGGACACCTAGACAACACTAGGGGACACCTAAACAACACCAGGGGCAACTAAACAACACCAAGGGACACCTAAACAACACCATAAACACACAAAAACCTCCATAAAAAATATAAAGAAAGCCACAACAACAGCAAGGGGAACAAGACGCAAGAAAACAACACGAGGGGATAATAGTAGGGGACTAAGGATAGACTAAAAACCACCAAGGGACACCCAAACAACACCAGGGACACACAAACAACCCAAGCAACACAATAAGACGACCATAAACAAACATAACCCAAGCCACAACAACAGCAATAGGAACAAGACACAAGAAGACATCCATAAACAAACATAAACTTATAATCATCGAAGTCCGGGAAAAAACCAAACAAATTAAACGAACATCATTGCGTAAACTAACAAAGAAATGGAAATAAAGCAAGTACACAGATGGCACAACATTAACTAGATCAGGCACAATATAAAGTAGATCAGTCCCAACATAAACTAAATCAACAAGAACCAAACAGGAAATGGCAGATCAACATAAACATAATAGAAAAAAATAGATCAAGAAAATTATAAAGGATAGAGAATCTTATCTAGGGTTTCCTGAAATAGTCAAGAACAAACAACTTCAACATCTCGTGACTAGGACTAGGGACGTAATTTGGAGGGAGCCATTCGGGCTCAAGATCTAACTTAGAGTCGTCGAGGTTCAGGCCATTTTGGCTTGGAAATGACTCACACTGCAACTTCCTCTCAGCACGCCTACCTAACCTCCTCCGGTACTTCGGTGTCAATCAAACCTCTTCTGGGGTTTTAGGAACCACCAGATGTGGTGGAGGAAGGTGGGGTAAAGGTGTCCCCTATCTTGGGCGGTAGAAGAGGTGAAGGAGGGGGAGTGCATAGGTTAAGAGGAGGAAGGGACAACACTAAACAAGGCGGAGGAGGAGGAGATTTGGAGGGTGAAAAAGGCGGGGTATAGGGAGTCTCAAGTACAAACTCCGACCATGGGCAAGAATCGAAGAATTCAGAGTCACCTATGTGGTATTAACACAAGAGTCGTCGAAGAATCAAAGACATAAGGGATTCAAACTCCGACCAATGAGATATTAACACAAGGGATTCAAACTCCGACCAACAACACGAGGGATTCACGGAGGAACAAGGGGTTCAATGGAGGATAAAGAATCAAAGTATCATGTTTGTATGGAAGTAGATTTAGGGTTTTCATGGAGGAGGTGCAGAGGAAGATGGAGTATCTTTTAAAGAGATCGAGAGATAGTGACGGCTTAGAGGAGAGTTAAGGTTAGGTAGGTGTGGAGGGAGTCATTAAGGAGTGGGCCAAATGGCTTTAGGCCATTAAATGATTAGTTAACCTCAAGTGCACACAAATCAACACATATAGGTGTAAATAAGCACAATCAAACTTTACTTAAAAAAGAAACGAGGCGATCTTTAAGGGACAACCCGAAAAGGAAAATGGGGCAAACTATGAGGGACGGAGGGAGTAATCATCAGAGAAGATGTTTGAATACTTGTTCATTTAATTGTTTTTCTTACAATATAATCAACTTAATAACCAAGGTGGCTACAACTACTAGGGAAATCGATCCCTCGAACCCAAATAATGGTGCTAACTACTAATTCACATTATCACATATATAAGAATTGAATGCAAAGTTGCATATACAACGGCTTGCATGTTTTGCCAACCATATTTCAGATTCAAAGCTGTTAGTTGGAGACAGTAACTAATTTTGTATTCTTGTTGAACATCCCAGCAAGCTATCTGCAGAGATTCTGATGATCAGAGCAAGACATCATAATGAACTAGTGATTTATTTTGTTGATATTAAGAATTGAGGAAAATGATCTAACATCTAACAAGATTCGCGGGCTACCGTCCATATTTTGTGCGGTGTGAATCTGGAAATAAAATCCCTTAATATTTCTATCTACGTCTCAAATTTTATTCATCAGTTGACTTTCTTCTAAATATATGTCTAGTTGGTGCAAACAATTGATATGTAAGACAAACTACTTAAAGCAAGGAAATAAATACTGGAAGCCACTCTCTGCAGTCCGCCTTCCAAAACCAGCAAATTCTAAAAGACATAGATAAGAAAGTTTTTGGAAATTATAATTTATAAGGAACGACCTAGACTCAAATTTGTACACGTAAATAAGGAAAATTATCCTAGACTCAAAATTTATAACATTGAAAATGTTCCGAGTTGCTTAACAGAAATTTATGAGAAATTTTAAAATATGTCCCATATATGTTTGTAAATATATATTACAATTTTTCTCATTTCGTAATAGTATAATTTTATAATTTGTAACTATTTCGTAATAATATAATTTTATACTTTGTAATTTTAGGGAAATAGTCATCCTCTATATAACTTTATTTTCTAATTGTAAAACTTCATATTTTATAAGTACATGTTCATTTACAATAGTACGACTTTAATTTTAAAAGTGCAACTTTAAAAAATGAAATGAAGGTAAAATAACGGGTTCATGTAAAATTGTAAAACTATGTATAATTCATTTTCCTAATAGTACAACTTTATATTTTATAAATATATTTCTAGCTATAAATAGTATACTAATTTTGTATGTTAAATTAGGTGAGTTAACCTTTTTATTCTCTTGGTGTTATTTTATTTGTGTCATTTGATCATTTTTGTTAGAGATTTTTTATATAACTGTGAAAATAATTTTGAGATGGGTGGTATATTATTTTGAGGCGACTTCCTAATATAAGCTTGTCCTAATTGAACTTTAAAATTAAAATGACTCAAACACAAATCAGATAGGTCGCCATTTAAATTTGGCTGATACAACTTTGACTCTTCCTATTCAAACCAAATCCAAATACTAATAAAGGAGTACACCTACAAGTAATTAAAAACCTAAAGCAAATGATAGGATAATCATGAAAGTACTTGCCTTTTGTACTTAGTTTTGGTTTTTCCCAAACGTCTAAATTAAAAAGTCAACACCACGTGTCTATAAAATCTATCTTTCTCAAACACAATTGTACTCTCCTCCATTGTCCGTACTTTTGTTCCCATATATAGCCATTGCTCTCCCCTTTCCATTCTAACTTCCATACACATTCATTCAAACACTGCACCCTCATTTTCTCCCTCCCTCGAAACCCCCACACCCAATAATTTCTCACTTTCACACCAAAGTTGTAAGCTTAGTATTGTCTTCTTCAAAACCACACAAATTAAAGTCCATCTTGTCTTGTAAATGATTGCATTTATTTCACACACAAAAACATGATGTATGAAACACAACAAGGGAGATTATTACATGGGAGGATGAATCACTTAATCAATAGTTTTACTATTAATAGTGATACCATTGGTAATAATACTAGCCATAATAAGATCAAAATCATCAAGGACTCATCAAGAAGATCAAAATCATCATCATTAAAGAATTACAACAATAATAATAGTATTCCACTTCAAAACAATAATGAACTTCCTCGAGAAGAAAGACTTGAGATTGTTGATTTAAGTGGAAGTTCACTTGATTATCTCCCTAATCCTTCCATTAATCTCGCTGCCATTTGCAAACTTGATCTCTCCAACAACAATCTCGAGGTATGTCCTCTTCATTTTGTCTTATTCATTATTTATGTTGTTATTTTTTTAATTATATTATATGGTTGTGAAATGAATGTTTGTTGTTTTATCTTTTGATTGATTGGTTTATAGCCTTCGTGGGGTCTTGCAATTTTTTTTTTTAATTTTCAAATGCAGCCGTAAGAGCTAGTGCAATCTCGTATGAAGATTTATATAA
Organism: Dysphania ambrosioides; assembly: GCA_026401315.1. NCBI lineage: Eukaryota > Viridiplantae > Streptophyta > Magnoliopsida > Caryophyllales > Amaranthaceae > Dysphania > Dysphania ambrosioides. Next base: position 7,851,055 of record CM048667.1, read on the forward strand.
CTTACCTTAATCTATATAATTTTACAAATTAATTTGAATGATTATGTTATTATAAAGTTAGTCCATGTAACTTAAAACAAAGTTACTTGCCCAAAAAAAAAAAAGTTAGTACATAATAGTAGAAAATAGCTAGCATAGCTGTGGAATGTGGAATGTGGAATGTGGAATGTGGAATGTGGAATGTGGAATGTGGAATGAAATATTTATCACCAAAGATTTAAAAATAACAGTTCATTTAGTTCTTTAATTCAATGGTTTCCTAATAAGTATCAGAAATTAAAAAAAAAAATGGAAAGAGTTGAATAGAAATGTAAATAGTATTATGAGGAAGATGCAACCTTTCTGTAACGGAAAAAAAAAATTAAATTAAATTAAATTAAGCTTATTGTCTCCCAACTTTACCTCCTTTCACTTATTTTAATCATGTGCTTACCATTTACCTGTTTTTAAACATGATGATGTTTAATTTGGATAGGGACAATGCAAAAGTAAATTTTTAAATATTGGTATGATATTTTGAAAGTATTAGGTGATCTTAAAATATTATTTTATCCCCAAATATTTGTTTGAACTTAATTTGTTTCTACCGTTTTACATTAAAAAAAAAAACCAAAACATCACGTTTTAAAATTAAGTAATTTCGTTGAAAAAAAAGAAATTAATAACCTTTAAACCTAATGGGAATTTTTTATTGTTTGTTGAGAGGTTATGTAACATGGAATTGATAGAGTAGTAATTGTAACTAGCTAATTTTAACTTCTAGCCTGCTAAAACACGGCAAAATTTATTATAATGAATGACATTAAATTTGGAAAAAAAAATAAAAAAAATTGACACTAACATCCTTGGAATGCCAAGTTTTTTTTCTAAAGAAATTGAATGATATTGTGTGATTTTGTCCTTTTGTTTATTGTTGACAAGGGTAATTTTATGAAATGAATTTAAATTTATTAAGCTTGTCAATTCTACAATGCTAGATTATTTGAGAACTAGAGTTAGCAATGAGTTAACTTAGATTGGGCTTAAGTTTAAAACCCAATCAATTTCGGGTTAATATTTGTCAACTTAAACCCAACTTTATTTTTATGTTTTTTGGGTTGAAAATTTCAATCCAATCCGAACTATTAAGGGGTCAGTATATTTCAATTCCATAAAGGCTTCATAAAGGCTTCAGTATATTTCAAAATAATGGTTGTCACCATCAGTTTTACTCCGCTCAATTCAATGGCCATCGCTATTTAGCAATTGGACGTCACCACGCACTTGTCTTCATATCTCATTTTATTTTCAAAATATTTGACAAGATTGACGGTTCTGTGTATAGCCTTAAAACTACTTTGTTTAATTTTCAAAATTCCATAAAAAATGTTCTTGACTAATCTATAAAGTTAAGGTGTGATGTCTCATCAAATTCGACTTATTTACTAAGTATTTGACTACTCTTAATTGTACTACTATGTCTTATTTAAAAAGTATGTGGCTATTCTCTAAAAACAAAAGAACACCTCAATTTTTCATAAATTAGTGTTTTTTTTTTTCCTTTCATATTCACCAGGGATGCATCATACTCGTTTAATTCCGCTTATTTCAGAGACTAACGTACTAGCTAAAAAAAAAAAAAAGAAATTCAAACTTTATGAAAAATCACATGTTCAATTCAGTATTTGGAAATGATAATAAACGTAGAAATACACGGATATACTGGTATTAATGGTTATCCTTAGAATTTTTCTACGTATGTATTGATGTATTTCATGTCAAGCTCTTATATTAGAAATACTTTTAAAGATATAAACTATTGTGCATATATCAATGGTTATTTTCGTAATCTTATTTCTATACCTGCTATTATTTTTTTTTTATAGCTGACCTCCTTATTTCTTTACTTGATAGGGTCATTTTCATAATTTTATTTCTATATCTGATATAACAACATATATTTAAAATAATAAAACATACATCTGAAATTTTAGTAAAGTATTTTTTTTCTTTTGCTTTTCTATTTCCTGAAATGATATTACTTATATCTAAAATAATAACACATATATATCTAACATGATAACATTTATATATGATATTTCGGTAAATTAATTTTTTTATGTATCTTTTGTAATATTTTTTTTACCATGATATAAATTAGAAGCACTCATTAGAATAAGAAAATATTTGAAAATTATTATTTGTTAAACATATTGGCAAAAATTTGCATCAATCCACGATAAATAAAAATTACTAGCTCGTAATCATCCCAATTAACTGGTTTAATTAATTAATTATTTGGAAAATATGTTGACAGAATATCCCAGAGTCGATGATAGCAAGGTTGCTGAATGTAGTAGTGTTGGATGTGCACTCAAATCAACTCACTTCTCTACCCAACTCAATAGGGTGTTTGTCGAAGCTCAAAATCTTAAATGTGTCTGGAAACCTTCTTAGTTCTATCCCCAGAACTATAGAGAATTGCAGGTTCCTTTTTTTTTTTTTTTTTTTTAATATTTCCTATATTTCCTTATTTTCGTCAATGTTACTTATTTGATATTGGTGTGCACACAAATGCTATTATAGCATATTTCAAGGACCATTAGAAATCTACAATTTTTACACAAGAGTTCCGTGGTACTCATGATCACTTACAACTAATTTTCAGCTTCTCTTTTTTAATCTTATGAAAAGGGTATGGAAAGATTTGCGTGTATATACGAGATATATTAACGTTATTGTATAATCAACAAAAGTTATATGTTTGAAAATAAATATTGGATATATTGTATAAAATTTACCGCTCCATAAAATAAAAATTACCTCTTTATACAACAAAAAAGTTACAAAAGCACAGTTTATTATTGGTTCATTATACATTTTTAAAACGAATGAAAATATTAAGGTAGAAGTTTATTACAAAAGCACAGTTAATTATTGTATTAACCTTTTTAATTAGATATACGTATAGCTCATTTTGTGCACTCTGTATATATCTTTATAATATATCATAAATATCTTTTGTTTCTGTTGACCAAGAAAAAAAATTGTTTGAAATACGGTACTAATTTGACAAGATACTGAGGTCATGTGGTGGATCGACTTGAATACAATTTAGGTGTAATTGTAAATGTCCACATCAATCTTTCGTGGCTGCCTTTTACTATATATGATGCACATTTTATAGCAGCCAACTATGAGGTTTAGAAGCGTATTACCGTATATTATACTATGTATTTAATGATAGCCTTGCACGATTAATGCTTAATTTTGTTCAAATCTCCTTTTTTATTACACAAAGTATTGTATTCATAAGGGTCACAAAAAAATTATTGTGTCGATAATAAAAGTGACATCTTAAATAACAAAAATTATTCCATCAAAGTTTATAAAGATTAACATATGTTATGTTGAGGGATAACTTTTGTTATATTGAGAAGTCACCTTTACTAGGGAGAAAGTAAAGTTATTGTATCCCTTGTGTTTACAATACTATTTATTTTTATAAAGTTTTTTGATTTGGGTGTTAATGTCAAATGACTAGCACTTAAAGTATTTTTTAAAAAAAAAAAAAAGAATTCATATTAAGGATCGGAAGTGAGAACGATCAAAGTACGTACCCTTTCTATGAGGTATTTTATATAAATTCTCCATAATATGAAGTTTTTTTTTAATAATTTATTCTTTGTAAAATATATTTGTCACATTCCTCTTTTCTACTAATATAAGTTTAATATATATATTCCTTTACGTGTGCATTAATTCCACTTCTTAATCGCTTCAACTTATATTATATGGAGTACGTAATATGTTGTAGATGGTCAGATGAGGATGATCAAATTCCATCTCCTCATGAAAATTGTAATCGATTTTCAAGCGTGGTTACGTTTTTAAATAATTCAACCGTCCTCCAAATACAAAAAAAAAAAAAAAAAGGAATTTAAGATTATTTAAAGTATAAACATTTGTGTTTAGTAGGACGGTACATACGTGATTATATTAGGTGAGTCTATCACATAGCATAGGTACTTGTATATTCTTTTGGTCGTGAATTTTCTATCTGAGGATCTAACTAAATTTCCTCATTTTGTTTGAAATAGTTAGCATAATAATGAGAAATGGATGTACTCTCTCTCGTCTACCAAAGATTGCCCCATTTCTATTTATAGAGTTAAAGTTTAAAAATTTTGACCATAGATTCTCATCATATTATAAGAAATAATATATTTAAGTGAGATCTTGTTAAATACATCTCAATGTAAATTTTTATAATATCAAGTTTTCATAATTTTTTGTCTTACGGATTTGGAGATAAAAACGTTAAAAGTCGTATCTTAAATACTGCAAAAAGTCGAATGGGACAATATTTGAAAGACGAAGGGAGTATATATATATATATATATATATATATATATATATATATATATATATATATTTAAAAAAGAAACCGACGTATAGCTTGTCATGTTAATTGTTTTGTTCCTCTATTATAACATGTTGGCGTTCTTGACCATTGTCGTTCTTAACGTGGCCACATCGTTGATAATTCTACTCATTTTAGGGCCAAATAATGGTCTAATTTATGTTTATGATGAAAATAGAAATGTAAGCAGATATTAGGTAGGTTGGCTGATTAAATATCTAAGCCCTTAGTTTTAAAAACATAGAAATTGAACAAAGTATCGACCAGAAGCTGCAACGAAAATGTCTCCTGTTTACTTGCTTATATTAAAAGAATAAACTTAACGACACCGTTTCATACTAATTCACTGTAGGATTATAAAGTAAAAATTAATATTCATGTGGAATTAATAGTTGCGTACAAGATTATTTTTTAAAGATTTTATTTTGTGTTTAGGTGAAAGTTGATTTTTTTTTAACTTAATTATTACAAGTAGTGCGAAACTTATAGTAGAAACAAATTGAAGTCTACGTCGTTGATTGTTTCAATTTTACTTATTATGTAAACTTTTTATAAAATACTTGACATTTGATTCAACACCTGGTTAACTAGTTGATGATAAGTTCTTGAATTAATCATGTTTAGTGATTGAGCTCATTCCTACAAGCTTGCAATTCAATTGTAGTATGTGCCTATTACCACTGTCTCTTAGTTTATGTCTCATGTGACTTTTTTAAGTTTTTAAGACACGATTTAATACATTTTTATCACCAAACTTATAAGTAAAAAAATTATGAAAATTTAATGTTTTAAAAATTTACATTGAGATGTATCAAATATGATTTTACTTAAATATATTTTTTTTATAACATAATAAGAATTTACATTCAAACTTTTTAAACTTTTACTTTATAAATAAAAATAAAGCAAATATAGTATTTTTTTTTTTTTTAAATACTACGGAAATGCTAAAGGTCTCGTATAATTTACACTAAAATTTCCAAACTTTCCTTATTTTTTCCTCTTAAATTTCCTGACTTTCCTTTATGTTTTCTTGCTTGTTCAGATTGCTGGAAGAAGTAAATGCCAACTTCAACAATCTTACCTTTCTACCGGACACCATAGGCTTTGAGCTGTTAAACCTCAGGAAACTCTCAGTAAACTCCAACAAAATACCCATCCTACCATTTTCAATATGCCATGCAACGGCGTTACGTGTGCTAGACGTACGTCTGAATTGCCTCCGTTCTCTGCCAGAAGACCTGGAAAACCTCATAAACTTAGAAATTCTCAATGTCAGCCAAAACTTCCACTACCTCGTCGACCTACCCTACTCCATTGGCCTCCTAATGTCACTGGTAGAGCTTGACGTGAGCTACAACAAGATATCGGAACTCCCAACTTCGTTAGGGTGTCTTCGAAAGCTTCAGAAGCTGAAGGTTGAAGGAAACCCTTTGGTTTCACCTCCCTTGGAAGTAATGGAGCAAGGGTTACATGCAGTAAGACAATATATGAGTGACAAAATCAATGGCTACCATAAGGAGTCTCCTAAGAAGAGGACTTGGTTTAAGAGCCTTAGGAAGTATGGGACCTTCCATGGTAATGGCAACGCAACTCCGAGTAGAATGCCTAACTATGAAGTCAAGGGAGGGCTTGTGTTGCCGGAGTATCGCCCCATCGACGCTCTTGCTTCGCCGAGATATAGCTTTGGGATCCTCTCTCCGAAATGGTTTTTCTCTTCTCCTCGCCACTACTTCTCCAGGTTACGATGAATCGGACCGTAAATGCAGTGTTCTAGGGGATTTCATGAGTTTGGTTATGTAGGGTCTATTGCCAAAATTCCACAACATCACTGCCCTTTGTAGTTCGCGATAAGGGAAATAACCAATCCTTAGCTAGGTCTTATATATTGTATATACGTATAGGATTTGTAGTGCAGGATTTAGTGGTTTTAATTTGCTGCCCTAGGGTGTTTATGACCCTTCTTGTCGTGCCAAATTTTGTGATAATTAACTTATATGTGTGCATATGTACAGTGTGCTATAACAAAATCTTTGTTTGTATGGATTTGTAATATATACATAGATGACGTTTCAAGGGTTCTATACATATAATTTCTAGAAGTGGCTCAATCGCCTAGGTGTTTGTTATAGATGACGTTTCAAGGGTTCTATACATATAATTTCTAGAAGTGGCTCAATCGCCTAGGTGTTTGTTATTTAGATAGTCACTTATAAGCTAGAGAGGGGGTGAATTGTAAGTAAGGGAAAATTTTCGATTTTGCAGAATTTAAAGAATTGGAACAGAGAAAAAGAAAGAAACAACATAGATTTTTCACGTGAAAACTCTTGTGTCCATCTCAAACTCTTGTGTTTGGGGCATCCTCAATAGTGTATTCCCTCTTAAACATGCCTCGAACACTTTAAATAGTACGGTTTGAGTCAATATAAGTCGAATAAGAGCAGTTTTGGGTAGAAAAATGGCCTTAACACTTGAAATACATCGATAAGAGTCAATATAGGTTAAATAGGAGCGGTTTTGAGTCGATATTGGCGTATTTCCCTTGAACATGCCCCAAACACTTCGAATAGGACGGTTCATGAAATTAACAATATAGGGTCGGTTCATGAAACTCCATTGACTTTTGTTGTACTTTTGTAGTTTTGCATGCATATTCATTCTTACTACGTACTATTCTCCTGCCCAACTGTTCAAGTAACCATCATCTCATACATTATCACGTCCTTTGTTCCCTCCCTGAATTCACCTACCTACATTTATTTCTCCACTCTCTATCTCTTCTCAAAATGATATCTTTACCCCATTATATTTTCTAAATTATTTATGGAATAATTCATAACGTTTCCTTTGTTTCGTTTACCTATCATTTCGCCTTTACCTCTTTCCTATGCTTTTCTATAAAATGCTCTATTTTCCTCTGTTTTTTTTTGGAACTTTTATGAGAAAAAGATGGAGAATTCACCTGTTGGAAAGAGGACTAGGAATCAAAAAGCTAAAATGGTGATGAAATAAAACCGAAGGGCGTGTCTTGCTGCGATTAGGAAGGGTGGTAGTAGACGAATAAAAGATAAAAATTTGAGGGTTTTGATGGATGACTATGAGGTTGTTGTGATTGATAAAGAAGAATTATTAAGAAGAGTTAAATTTGGTGAATCCCAAATCAAACAAGTGGGTGTTGTGAAGTAGGAGCTTGTTGATGATCATGTTGATAATAAAGGGGAAGAGGAGAAGGGGGAGAGGGAGAGGGAGAGGGGGATGAGTAATGATGATGACAAGGGTAAGGAGGTGACGATGTTTGATGTGAATGGTAGTGAAATTGATGATGATTCATTGCAGATTATTGGAGAGAGATGGAATCCTTTAGATTTTGTTTATGATCATGATTATAATGTTGATGTTGGGGATGATGGGCGTCATCCTTTCGTTGTGGATACTGATTATGATGGTAGTGATTGGGAAGTTCAAGGTTCTTTAGGGCAAATTACGTTCTTTTATAACCAAATTAAGGTTCTTTAGCCTAAATGCTTTCAATTAGAGATATTTTTACTCAAAAAACGTATATGGACTGGTTTTGACGTATTTTAGGCAAAACGTATTCTTTTTAACTCAAATTAAGGTTCCTTAGCCTAAATTTTTCCTATTCGAGTTATGTTGACTCACAATGACATATTTAGAGTGTTTTAAACCTATTTTGGGCAAACATGTTCTTTTCTACCCAAATTAAGGTTCCTTAGCCCAAATACTTCCTATTTGAGCTATTTTGACTAAAAATGACGTATTTGAAGTGATTTAGGCAAATTTTAGGTAAACACATGTTCTTTTCTACCTAACTTAGGGTTTCTTTGCCTAAATGTTTCCTATTTAAGCTATTTTGACTCACAACAACATATTTAGGGTGGTTCAAACCTATTTTTGGCAAATATGTCCTTTTTTGGCATGACTTGAGCTCAGGTAAACCAACTTTGTCCTATCCCACATGCTTACATACACTCTAATCACACTCATGCAATTGGGATTCACTTGCTCCAAGAAGCTTGGACTTCACTCGAATTCCAGTGCACCATCCCCTCATTAGAATAGACTAATGTGGTAGAATGGATTTCCTCAAAGCTCCATTAGAAATAATGTTTTGCTTTTGCTATTTTTTGAGTGCTTCATACATCTTATGGGTAGGTTAGACTTGGTTGATGCTGCACAACTTCATTGGGCTCCTTTCCGGAACTAAGAACATTGCTCTATACACATCTAGGCAACAAAACCCATTAGGAACAAAGTTTTTCATAACCTAAACACTTAGAGGAACAGGGGCTTCCTGATCCGCTTTCAACTTTCCCCATTTGTTTCCACGCGCAGATTCTTCCACTTTTCATCTTTCTGGCCGGCGTCTGGATTCCTTCTGCTTTCGTGCGCGCTGATGCTTTCAGCCTTACTCAAATAGGGGATAGGGCCAATAGGAATAGGGTGGAGAATCTTTTTTGGGAGTCGATCTAGATTCGAATGCAATTGGCACACTGAACTCCTAATAGGAACAACAGCGTTGTCCTGTGTAGTTGTCATTATTTTGTTTTAGTGATTTGTATATGAAATACTATCCAAAAATATGTTATCCATAATATTCATTTCTACTTCAACATAGAAACAACTATGTACTCATATATTTTACACATAAATATTATATGTGAATGCCAACCAGTTTAAATGGTTAAAATTTTCGAGGCTGATATACAATATCTGTGATCAAATTATGGAAATATTTTTAAGTGTTTTTTTAAAAGTGATTTAAGAATTGTGCTCCAGATAAAAATATTTTAAAAAATCTTTATTTAGGTTCAGATAGAAGTCGCTATCCGTGATAGCGTTTTCACTTAAGTGAAAGTCGTTGTCACGAACAACAACTTTTACTTGGGTGAAATTGAGTCAAAGGAAAGGAAAAAACTCAATTAGGAAGTCGCTGTCATAGGCAGCAAATTTCAGTTGATGAGAATATAGCCTATTCCTGCCTCACTATTCCTAATTGAGTTTTTAAATTTTTTGGCCTCTCAAAAAATTCTTCCCCAACCTTGTTTAACAACCAATGCATATACAAAAGTCATCCTATGACCACAACTCATACAACATCACTTTAATTAATACTCAACTTTCACTCTAATGTAAAAATGTCAATCAATCAATCTTCCATTGCATTTCAAAACATCTCAAAACCAACATGTAACATTTAAAATAAATTATATACAAAACGAAAACTTTATACACGAAACTAGTGATTGAATTATACAGATTTTGTTACATATGTATGTTGATGGTATTTATACATAAACTGCAATCCTAGCTAATTACACATAATGTAAACAAAGTCTAAGGACTAGGACTAGGGACCAAAAGTATCGCCCTCGAAAATGGTGTCCAAGCAAGATGTTGGTACACCTTGACTCTGCTGGGTAAACATTGCCTCAATCTCCCTTGGGGTGTATCTGAAGATAGCCTACCGAGATATATATGATGGCTCACCTTGGGTGGATGGTGACGCTTGAGTAGCCCACTGTGCCGTCTGAAATGGTCGAACGAGATGACTTTGGCCAATCCTTTGCATTCCTCCACACATCTCTATGACTCTTTCCGACAACACGTGACCACTAAGATCTCTGTACTTGTGACAATATTCATGGATGGACAATAATTACTTAGTTTGAAATAAAATCAAAGAACATCGTGAATATTTTAGATAAATAAAAGACAATAAACTTATAGATTCTATGTAAATGCATCAACATACCATAACATGGAGTGGGATGGCGTGCTGGTGATCTAAATAATGGGCTGATGAAATGCCCAGTAATAGTACAATACCATACTAGATATGAATCATAATACTCCATTGGCCCCTCGACTAAGTCACCCTCGATAAGAAACTATAGGTGTATATTATACCGATCTATGTACTAGAAATGCTAAAACAATCAATTAGTGGTTGCCTTTCCACGACGATCTTTGTTGTGTAAGCCAACGTATATCTTGGGCACATAAGGTACAAGCTACCGAAGACAGAACTATCACATCATTTGATCCAACAGATGCATCTCAACGTCAGAAAAATAAATGAGTGGTATACATGCCGCCACTCTTGGTCGTCATCCGCATCCTTGGGGTAGGGGTCCCATACCATCTTAAAAACACGAGTAAAGAATAAAGTGAACAACTAAGTAATAGTTTTATGCATTCCTAAAGTCATATATCTAAAGATATACCTAGTCTAGTCATCCTGTTGAACTTCTCTCTATATGAGTTTACCTTAGTGGATAAGTGAAATCAAGTGAGTCGATCTATGAGCCATCTTGTCCTATATGGCTCTCCTTCTATGGGCTTATTCGCCTAAATGTGAAGCAACACCGGGCTCCATCATGTCCTTGTCTACGATGTGTAGTACACGACATTTGATAGAATAATATATGCTCCCATATCCAAAGCTAAAGAATGATCAGGGTACTGACAATCTCTATAGCTGGTTTCCTGCCCCTAACTCAAACTGCTCGACAAAGGGAGATATATAGACATACCCATGCATCATTGCCCCATCTATACGATCTGATTGCATTGTAATCTCTATCCAAAAGTTGTAAGTAAATGAGCTGCAACTCATTCTCCGACTAATCAGCGAAAAGAAAACAGGAAATGAGCAGCCAATAATAAAGACGAGCATACACGAGAATTTGTTACGAAGTCTGCCAATGTGCCTACGTCTCCACCTAGGTTGTCCAACCCGTAGGATTTAACTCATTTTATTTCTTCCCTTAGAGATCTAAAGCACCCTTAGAAGACTTCACGCCTTTTTTCTACTCCATAACTTCCCTTGATACACCTTAGCATCTTAAATCCTAGAAATAAAAGAATTCTCACTTTTTCTGAACTTTTAAATATTATAAATTAGAGTATATCACTTTTATCTTTTTATCACACTCTTTTAACACTGAAAGATATACTTTATTTTTCTTTTCTCTCAATCTAATACAATGGAAGAAGTTTAATAATTAGAGAAAAGGCTTGGCAATTTTGCTGTAGCTTGAGGACGTGTTTCACATTGAGGACTTGGCAATCTTCTCTTTGAGCTTCAACAATCTTTTTATATAATCAAGGAGTAATAGTCTTCAACTGATCTTCTTCAAAGGTCCGTTACTTTTGAACAACACTTATCTGTTGAGATGACTAACATTATTTGAATTGTTGTTGATATGATTTGGCTGATAGGACTTCAAAACTGCTTCCAAAAAAATTCAGCACAAGATCTTCCAAGTTTGGATAGCTGTTATGAGGGTTGTTGGAGCTTAAAAATTTCTGTTGCAAAAGACGTTGAACATTTGAAACCTTTTTCATAAGAATCTCCACTGATAAAGGGGAATTTGTTAAAGCTTCAAATATTATCTCTTTCAACCCATATTTTCAGAAGATATCTTGTTGCCAATGATTGCTCACATGTGCTCTGAGATATTTTTGTTGCATTCAACCTCTGCCTTATCTTCTCAAAATTTGACTTGAATACAAACACATTAAAAATCAAAGTCCACGTGTTAACTAATTCCATGAATCAAGGCAATGCTAAAGAAAGTTTGCTATACCTGAAATTTGATAGAAAAATACTTTACATGTAGCAAACTACTATATTATATTCAAAAGAGCTAAGTACAAATCAGCAAATTGAAGGAAAATGTCATTTGATCAAGTGTAACAATTGAATATAACATGGACAATTTATGGAGTAACTATAATTGCTTATTTTAGTTGATCATAGTGTTTTGCTATAAACTGACTATGATTTGTGAACTAATTTGATTAGTGCACGACTAATAATAAACCGGTCTTATGAGGTCACACATATAAGTTTATGATTGGATTAAAGTACAAAAGAGGTTAAGAAGTTAAATGATCATGCTTATGTGAAATATAGACTAATGGAATGGGTTTATTTGTAACATATGGATGTTACTTATAAATAAACAAGGCTATGGGAAAGTATGTACACCACGCTTAGCCAAATTCTCTAAAAAGCTCATATTCTCTCTCAATTTGCCATCACCAAGAAAAACAATAAGAAATTGTTCCTTATTCTTTACTAGCATACGTGAGGGTACAATCGTTGCTTGTAGACCAATACTAGAGGAGCTCCATATAGAAGTGTGAAGTGCTTTGATCTACGTGGAAATCACGCTTCAAGGTTATGAAATTCTTTTTCTATAATTCATATTGAAATGTGCATGAGATCCTTTTGTAGATATAATAAATCGTTTCTTGAAAGTATTTACATTTCTACACAAATATATGTTAGAACTTTGCACAATCTTAGCATTCATTCTTGGCGGCTTTCTCATGCATGCATTTGTATCATAGTAATGTATTGATCTTTGACTTCCATCAGCATCAAACACATTAGATAGAGTTTTCAGATGTCAACTCCAATTAAAAACCTACATACTCATGTCACCTTGCAATCTTTTGCAAACAATCCCAATCCCAAATTAGTAAGAACCCCATCAATCATTCCCATCCGTAAGAAACAACCACTCATCAAACAAACAAATTGTCTCTTCAGTAATTCGACCCACAGAAATATACATGAATTTGATCCCAGAATCCCCGTTGAAGAAGCTGAAACTCCACCTAGTTCATGGTATTTTGACCCTTCTTTCTATTCCTTTGAGCTTGATCGTGTCTTCTACAATGGATGGCGTGTAGTAGGTATTATTTATACTCATTATTTTTGGCAAAAAATAGACTTTTTCCTTTTTTGGGGATTGGTGTTAGTCTTATCGATCATTGAGCTCTATTAAGATGCTGGTAGTTTTGTGTTAATTATTATTATTACTGAAGCAATATTAAGAAAGTGTTGATCTTGATTGAACAGTTATTGGTAAAGTTACCAAGCTTGTGGATTATGTGGTGGTATCTTATACGTTTGTTGTTATGGATTACCCTACTGGTCAACTGTAATTTGTGGATTACTTATTTGCTTTTTGTTGAAGGCTTTTGTGATCTGTTGAGCATATTATGAGAGTATTTGGGATGATGTGTAGGATGAAATGAAGATGAACTTTTTGAAAGAGGAGATTATTGTGTTTGGATTACTGGGGACAGACAGGCAGAGTTAAATTCGGTGGTGTGATGTTAGGAACCTTCTCTTTACCCTGTTGGGTGTGCTTGTGAGGAGGGTTAAAAAAGTTGGACGGGAATTTGATCTGTGTTCTATGATGTAGTGTCTGTGTGATATAGAGTGGATGTGAAAGGTATTCGGAGATAGACGGAAAAAATGTTAACAGGACAGTTTTGGACTTCAGTGTTTCAAGCTGGAAGTTGAAAGCATTCTTATTTATAAGACCCTAGTGGAACTAGAAGTTAAGTAGTAGAAAATTTGGCTCCCCTAATCATTCTTCATATGTGAACTTATTTTTGTTTAGGTTCCTTTAGAAATACCTACTTTATTATTTATTCTAACTTCATGGTGGTGATGTCGTAATCTTGTCTTGATCTTATAGGATGCATTGATCAGATAAAGAATGCTCATGACTATTTTACTGGCAGGTGCACCTTCCTCATCCCTCATTTGTGCATGATTGATGTGTGTCTTGGGGGGGGGGGGGGGGGGGGGGGGGGGGGTGGGGGGATGTTGCTGGTTTACTCTGATTGCCTGGTTATTACCCTGACAACGCTCGATATAAGTTGTTTACTTGCCGTGGCAGATTGGGGGAGGTGGAATATGTGATATGTCGAGATAGTGGTGGCAAAATACATGCATTTCACAATGTTTGTCGTCATCATGCTTCTATTCTTGCTTATGGGAGTGGTAGGAAAACCTGCTTCGTATGCCCTTACCATGTGAGTTTCATTGTTTTTCCTCCATTCCATTTTCCTGTAGTCTTTGCTTTTCATTGTTTTTTCTCCACAGAGAGATGGGTATTGGGATTGTTTTACCATGTATCAATAAGAACAAACAACATAGTGTTTTTCTAATAAAATAAAGTTAGTGGCCAGTTGTACTCAGGACCAAGACTTAAGCCTACCATTAGGCATTTTGTAAGCTGTCAAACATTTAGCAAGCCAAAAACTAGCAATAATAGTAACTGACTAACAAGGATACACTCTTTATTTATGGACAGCTCTAGTTTGTGGCAGTAATTGTATAATTCTTTCTTCCTTTTTCCAGCGTTTCAAATAATCATTTCGAAACCTTGATTGGCTATAGCATTTTAGATTTCAGTACAGATAAGTATAAAAGAAAAGTATTTGTTTTAATCTATAGAAGAGAATTTGCAACGAACTTGATTTTCTTGGTATGTGAATAAGGAGCGCTGAAATCACAGAATCCTCCCATAAGCCCATATATGTGCCTGGCTTTGAATTCTTTAGTTGTATACTGTTATCTAATTCAAGAATTCAATATAACAGTGTGGAATGTACCGAGGTCTTGACAAATTCTGTGAATTCTGATTTTCGAGGTCATTGAGGCCTCCAATGTTACAAGGCTCCTAGCTTAGTCTGAGTTTATCTATTGAAAAATGGCAGTGTAGGAGGAACCATAAAGTCATATGAATTGCGTTCACTATCAGCTAGCACAGCAGCATCCCAGAAGCAAATCCATGAAACTTGATCAAGTTTCTTCTCAGATATTGACTCCTAGACCGTTCTTCCATAGGATGACTTCTTTCAGCCACTTGGCACTGTATCTGTTTCTCTTTTCTTTTCATGTCCTGACTCATTGCAGACTGTCATTCTTTATGCTTCCTCTGATGTATTACTACAGGAACAGAATCTAAAATTGTTTTGTCTCTTTATGTTCAGTACCCTAAGTTGTTAATCCCAGAGTGTCGTCTTTTGTTTTTTTTTACCTTGGAGCCTTGATTCAGAACTTTACCATGGAAATTACTCATATTCTTCAGGATGAATCTAGAGAATCCATCAGGTCCTTCTAACACTATTTTTCTCTTCCATTGCTGCCTCATTCTCGATTAGAAGCCATGAATATGAGCACCTTTCTCTGGTAGATGTATGCTTGGCTTCCATAACTCTTGGTAGATTCCCTCGATGATGGTTCAAGTAACAACATGTATGCTGATGGTTTTACTTAGTTTTTCTCCTACCAAAATATAACCCTAAAAGGAGTTCAAATTGGACAGATTAAGAACCAAACAAGGCACCCCTGGTAGGAGAATCACTGCAATTTCTCACACTATCAGCCATGTCAGGATTGTATACTTCTTTAGTTTTGAGTGAGCTTTGAGTACATCAAGAAACTTTCGGCATATCTATCCTCATCCATCTTTTAACTAAATTTCCCATTGCACCAAAATGATTTTGGAACCAGAATCAATCTCACACTAAGTTTTACTTGCATTATCCATATCCTTTCCATTGCCTGTAGTATCTGACTATCTGGGTGGTTGAGGTTGTTGCTCAGTCAATTCCTCCAGGATCTCTTGCTGAGGATCCTCTGTACCTTTGACATCAATTTCTTGTAAGTTGTCCAGGAGCCAGAAGCAATTCCGACTTGCTCTGACTGCTATTGCCTATATTCGAGGTTCATAGCTTAATATGGGTACAGTGGTGGAATTTTGGTTTTTCACTGTATCTTTGAAACTTAGTCTCTTGCCTTTTCCACCAAGATGTTCTATCATACTAGTTTTGCTACTTGAATTACTGTGACCAACAATCTTTTGAGTTCTCAATGACCATGACCTCTAACCAAAGTAATATCTGCTGTATGCTGTTGCCCATTTAGGATATGCTAACGTATGGCAGTAAAATGCCATGGAAGGGAGATATATTGCCGCTACAAAGTAGTTATTTCTTTTTGGTTTGTGCTGATATACAACAGATATATCTCTTCAGTTATTGTTACACTGATGTGAACCATATCTTTAAGTGCAACCTGAAAGTTTTATATTGCTACGGCTTATGGAATTCTTTTTTCCATTTTTTTTGAGTAAATAACATGTTCCCCAACAACGTTTCTTTCACTTGGTCTAACTATTAGTCATATGTTAGTCATATGAAAAATTTACTTATGGACATGCCCCTTGTCAAATCAGCAACCATCCAGAGTATGAAGTTCAAATGAATGTTTGCATTCTTAATAAACCAATCCATGTTGAGACCTGAATGTTTTTCTCAGTGATTCTCTCCAGATAAACCTGCCATAGCGCCATAAAGTAAACGACCAAACGGATCTAATGTATCTTTCTCATAATATTATGGAGATTGTCCATTCATCATATGTTACTTCTCTAGTTTGTCATGTTGAGTAGTTGACTTTTTTTATCCTAGTGGTTCAGACCTACTTCTGCCTTCTATGTTTATTTTACCCAAATTCGAAGGTACATCACGTATATGAAAAATGTATATTAAGTACACGAAAAATGTGCATTAAGTACATGAAAAATGTACATACTACACTTGTGAGTTATGTGGAATATACATCACGTACATGGAAAATGTACATCACATACATGAAAAATGTACATCACGTACATGAAAAATGTACATTATGTACATAAAAAATATACATATTAAACATGTGAGTTATGTGGAATGTACATAACTCGCATGTGTACTATTTACATTTTTCATATACATAATGTATATTTTCCATATACGTGATGTCATGGTGCACCCGAGTGCACTGTCCAATATTATTTTTATTTTCTATTTCTTCGCTTTTTCTGAGAGTAAAAAGTTTGTTGAACTTACCAAAATTTGCTTATTTTAACAGTCCATTGCTCAAATTTTGATTTGTAGATTATCTGCTGCATTTTTGTAGGGATGGACCTATGGCTTGGAGGGAAATCTCCTGAAGGCCCCAAGAATAACAGGAATGCAAAATTTTAATCCTGAGGTTTGAAGCATTTCTTTACTTGATTTACACCATCCTGCTAATCATACTAAGAACAATGTTGCTGATTCTTTCAATTATATTTAATTTCTAGGAGTTTGGGCTCATACCGATAACTATTGCAACATGGGGGCCATTTGTTGTGGTGAACTTAGGTGCTTCCGAGAAGGAAGTTGATTGTGGAATCATGGAGAATGACTGGCTTGGTAGTTCGGCTGGCCTACTTAGTACCAACGGAGTTGACACCTCTCTCAGTTACATTTGTAGACGTGAGTACACCATAGAGTGCAACTGGAAGGTCAGAACTTGCTTTTTTCATATCTTCGAACCCTCCAATATATTTTATTTAGATTGAGAAAATATTTTATTTCGTCTTTTTTTATTTTTTTTTTGGGTTATCTCTTCAAAATTATCTCATTTTTTTTTTATAATGAAAGTCTTGCCACTACTAACCCTACATACTTTACTTTATTTGAGTTGGGTTATGGCTATATGGGTAATAATCCTAGTTTTTGGGCTAATCTTCCCCACTTTCCTTATCTCATTATTCCCATTTATCTTCTCAGCCCCCCACTTCCTTACTGACACCCCCACAACCACCAAGGCACCAATTCTGGCCATTATGCCCACCACCACTAACATTGAAATCCCAAACCAATCTCCACTGTCCATTTAAAAAACAACCACTACCACCCATCCACCCCGAAACCCGACCGCCACCACCCATTCACCCAAAAACCGACTACCACAACATATTTAATAAATCCACCACGACCACCACCTATCCTTCCAAAAACCGACCACCACTACCATTGAACCGACAACTGTTTACTCACCACCTCTACACAAATCAACAAATACCACCTCAACACTATTACCCACCAATACTGCCACCAAAATCAGTATAACCATTCCTGACAGAGAGAACAGAGAGAAAGAGCCTTAAAATTGAAAAAAAAAATTCGCTAAGAAGGCACTAGAATTTCCAGATCTTCAATGAATGAAAGTAAATCATAAGTTTTAAAGATAGCCATCAACTTCTTGTTGGTCACCGTTAAATTTCATGCCGGAAAGATGGTGTTGTTTGGTAAAAATGACGATGGCAAGGATTTTGGAAAAGAAGGGTTAGGCGCCGCTGACACGGTTATGGTGGAGAAAGGGAGAGGAGGGGGTGTGGTGGTTGTCTGATGGTTGCGGGTGGGTGGCTGTCATGGGTGGGAAGGAAAGTTTATGGGATCTCTTAATTGAAGTGGTAAAAAGAAATTTTTTAACCCAATTGTAGTTTGGTCCAGCTCTTATAAAATGAAAATGGGATATGGGGCAAACTTTAATGGACAAAGGGATTGCATTAATTGACTTGATCAGCTAATCCCGGCTTACGTTTTTCTCATTCAGGTATTCTGTGACAATTATCTGGATGGTGGCTACCATGTTCCATATGCACATAGAAATCTTGCTTCTGGGCTTAATCTTGACACATACAGAACTGAAGTATGGTCTCTTTCTCTGATGCATGATTTTACTTACAACTCATTGATGGTTTATCTAACCCACCCCTAAAGTATGTTAATAACTTTAAATATATAATATTTTCAGTTATTAAAAGTTGCAATATTTATCATATTTAAAGGCTTAATATAAGATGTAACATTTTTTTTTACCCTTTTAGTAACTTTTTGGGAAAAAAGGCCCACGACCTTTAATTATTTATATTCTCTCTACTTTACCACATGCATTTCTCTTAATCACCGTTATCAAATTTCGCTTATGAGCCCGTTTTTTATTTGTTTGTTTTAACTTATATTAACTAGATGTAGTATTTTTTTTTTTTTTAAATCTTATTACATTTTTGTTTAAAGTCAACATTGGGAGAATTCCAAATAAACATTCATATCTGAGCTTATACATAATTTATGTATTAGATGTATGAGAAAGTCAGCATCCAAAGATGTACAAGTTCTTCTTCAGAAGCTGGTGACAGACTTGGATCCGAAGCACTCTATGCATTTGTTTATCCTAACTTTATGATTAACAGGTGAAAATATCATTCTTTCCTTATTCCTGACATAGATAGCTCCATTCCTTACCACTACGATTCCTTGCATGTTTTGACTTTATGAAAATCTGAACCCTGGTTTTTTGTGTACTGTTAATTTTATAGGTATGGCCCTTGGATGGACACCAACCTTGTTGTTCCGTTAGCACCTCGGAAATGCCAAGTGGTGTTTGACTACTTCCTTGATGCATCGTTGAAGGTAATTTTTTTTAAAAATTTTGACTTCTTGTGACAGAAATCATGAAATCAATCCCTTTTAAAGTAAACAGAAAGTTTTAAATATCGGTAAAATAATTTATCTTAGTTTATCTTCTTGACCCGGACCTTATAGTGTCCGGTTGGCCACAGTGGTAATTTTGGATTTTGCACGATCAAGGCATGGGGTTTAAGAGTTCGCTCTACTGACAAACTTGGAAGACTGTCATCTCAGCACAGAAAGCAGATTTTAAAGTATAAGAGTATGGAAATAATGGGATGTGGGAAAAGGGGGTCAAACATTGGTACCACTAACATTTGATTTTTAGGTTCCTCGCTACCTTTGCTTTTCCTTGAGCATACCTGAGTTTTGGGAATTGTTATTGGCACACCTTTATGTAAGTAGAGCACAGAAAACAGTGCTCTCACAAAGAGGTATGCTAAAGTCATTTCCCATGTTCGATTCTTGGAGAATTAACATAACTAAGGACATTTGACACTTCATTTTTATCAAAATCATTTGAAGTTTTCATAGTGTGGTTGGTTATGATATTTATCATTTATGTCACTAGGATGTGTACCTGTGTCAGACACTGATGGCTATGTCTGAGTAGCACAACAGAGATAAAGAAGAAAACTTGACGGTGAAAACTGCATGGTCAATTGAGAAGTCCTAGCAAAAACGTCTTGCAATTTAGCCGACGATGATAAACTTGTCTTTATAATTGTTTGCAATTCATACTTAATTTTATTATGCGTCCTTTTCTGGTGAAAGGTAAGCTTCTTCCTTTTAACCTTCTTGACAATATTCTAAATTACGATTTACGAAAGCAAGTAGATTATTTGACTCCTGTAGTATAGTATGCAGTGGGGCTATTGAAAATCATGAAGCGAATCCATTTATCCTTCAAATTATCAGTGGTTATTTTTCTTTGATTACTGTTAAGTGCAGCGTTAATTCATTTATCTGTTGTTTGTTCTAGGATGACAAGGTGTTCATTGAGAGAAGTCTAAAAGACAGTGAAGAAGTGCAGGTGTGTGATCCTCAGTTCAGTTATTAATAAAATTTAATGATCCTCCCTCTTCCATTCCCCCTTCCCACTACCCCTTTCCATTGTAACAAATGGCTCTAGAAAAGAGAAACTGTGACATCAGGTTTGTATAAAACTGAAAAGAGAAATTCTGACATCAGGTTTGTAAAAAACTGCAGATAGAAGATATCATGTTGTGTGAAGGTGTTCAGAGAGGCCTTGAATCACCTGCATATAATACAGGAAGATATGCACCCACTCTTGAGAAAGCAATGCATCAATTCCATTGCTTGCTGTACAGTAACCTATCAGGGCAGAGACTTCAATCTTAGGTCATTTGTTGCTGTTAGATAACATCTAAGGGCGATGGTTGTACTGTGAAGCAAACAACTTTTTATGCCTAATATCCTGGTGGTAAGAGTTCGATTAATGTTCTCTAAGCACTTGGCATTATAATTTCTAGAATTCTGATATATTTTTGGTTTCTTGTTAATTCAAGCATAGACTAATGTTTTAAATTGAGCATAGGCGAATGGACTATACTTTTGGGGGTAAATATGGAATGTATGATAATAGACTACTACGTAGTACTATAAGTAGTTTTCTTGATCTGAGTAATGAAAACATTGTTTTGTGAAAAAAGTGCTTAGAGTTGTGTTCAGACTAGGGATGGCAATGGATCAAATCTGGATCGGATCCTTATGGATCCAGATCTAGATCCGTTTTTCAATGATAGATCCATATCCATATCTAGATCCAGATCCGCTGGGTATGGAAACTAAGGATTCATATCCATATCCAACGGATCTGGGTCCAAACGGGTTTAAAACGGATCTTACATATTTTGCCTATTTTTTTGTGACAAAAATAAGTTTCAAATTTATAAATTTGCATTTTACATCAACGACAACAGTCCAACGAAGGATGTAAGTTCAATACTTGAATATAATTCATATAACTACTCAAATATTACAAAACAACAAAGTACAAATAAACAAAATCTAATTTTTACACGTCTTTTGAATAACAATACAAATAAGTACAAATGAGTAAATAAAAAAAGGGTAACAAATCTGGATCCGGGTATTATGGTTAGACCCGTACCCGGATTCGATATTTGTCAAAAAATTTCTGGTACAATAGTTATTTGTCAAAAAATGTCCTAGAATCAATCTGACAAGATATTCAGATAATCATGTTACTTGATGAAAGTCATGTGGATGGCGCAGATAGTCACAAAAGTTAAGAAATCAGACTGCATCATAATTGGAAGACTGATATATACAATAAGCTTTGATTTTCAATTTTGAATGTTAGTGACGTGTGTTAGAGCTATCAGATATGCAATCATAAGTTAATGTTGTAAGCTTTCAACTGGTTTCTGTGCTAAGAGATTGGTAGGGCTTGGGTTCATATGGGGGATTACATGGAATTAGGACATTCAAATACAAGCCTTAAGGACGAGGATGCTTCATGATATATGTAGTCTAAAGTTCAACAATTGCTAGAAACCTCCAGATGTGTCCGTCAAAGTTCCATATTTTGTGGGGAGGTTAAGCTTAATCTCTGTAAACTTCTGGGAACTCGACTTGGAACTTCCTCCTCTTTGCTCACGCTAGAATTTGATAGTTGTGAACTTGAGATGTTACTTTAGTGATGATCACCACAATAGCATCGGGCAACTTTGTGATCTTGCTCCATGTAGTCCTTTACAGCAATTCCTTAGCAGAAGGAATCATATGTGAGCGAGTTGACCTTGTTTCGGATTGGAAGCGAGCACTTAAAGCATTCAGTGTTATCCCAGTGCAAAGCCAGGATAAGGATTAAGGTAGTTAGAAGTCTAACCTGTAGACATGTCTTTGTCTTCTTAAACTTTGTTGAGTGGGTTGATTGGGAAAGTTCTGTAAGGGATACTTGATTCTTCTCAATGGCTCCAGCACCAATACCCATATGAGATTGCTTCTTCCTGCTAACGAACAAGGCGATTTGATTTGAATAAATCTAAGGTGATAGACTAAGAAGATGAGAATCTAAGGCATTGGATACCTTTAATCTCACAACAAGAAACCCTGTCAAAACCTATTTGTGGCAATTGAGTATGCAAATATATCATCAATTTTGGTGTTTATCTTGTTCCGCTGTTTTCTAGTGTAGATATAATTTATTGAAATTTCATGATGGTCAATGTTTTCATTTAGCTCCCCCTTATATGTAGCTAAAATTTTTCAAGGTCTTTTGGGGGTATTGATGACATTTTCAGTAATTGTATTTGTTCTATCTAAAATTTTTTCATCTTTTTCAATCTTTCTAGATTTTCTTGGTCCCAAATCCTTTACACCAAGAGGCCTATTGTGTCTTTTGTGTGTGGTGGATTCATCTATTTATGGATTACTCAATTTTCTTATTGGAATTTCCACCCTTGTATGAGCATTCTCGGCTGGTATATGTGATTTTATTATTTCATTTGTATTTATGGATGCATCCGACAATTGATTTGCAATATTTACAAATGTAATATTTTATGTACTTTTTGCTCACACATATTTGTTCTTTGATCAAGGTAAGATAAACTTTTAGCATTTCATGATATTTCTTTCCAACATGGGCCTACTTTATCTTCCCCTAAGATTGGGAAGACTGCCTAGTCAAATTGATAGTTCGCAAACCGAGCTGTGAATAAATCACTAGTCAAAGGTTCTATATACCTTATGATGGATGGTGATTCATAACCAACATAAATTTACAACCTTCTTTGTGACCCCGTCTTCGTATGTTTTGCTAATGCTATGGGAATGTAGATCGAGTCATCCAATTGTTCTTAGATGTGCAATACTTGGCTCCTTTCTAACCACTAATTGTAATAGGGATAATTCAAGATTGTTGATGTGCTCGTTCTAGAGCACGTTTACAACCCCATTTTAGTGTTGAGTCTCGCGGTTTGGAATTGATTTTATACGCATTACACTTAATTTTACCTTGATTTTTTCCTTGAGCTGTTCTAAGGTCATTTCAGGTACTTTCAATGATTTCAAGGTAAAATGTGACGTGTTTAACGCTTTGACACTCTTATCAAGAGTTTAGATGAGCGTATCATAGCTTGGACACGCGTTCCAAGTCACTCTCGAAGATTCCACATAGTTCAGAAGCCATTAGACACTTCAAAGAAGCTGTTAAGCAAGGTTCACGCTCAGATTCGACCGAATCTGACATCCATTCAGTCGAATGGAAGGCAGGGATTCAAGCACATGACTCAAGCTCTCGGGAATAGCCGAATCAAAACCCATTCGGCCGAATCCATGCACTTCTTCGGTCGAATGGTGGACAGGTTATCAAAACTTGAAGTTTCTGTTTTGGGAGAATGACAAGACCATTCGGCCGAATGGTCCCTCATTCGGCTGAATCCACACTTCATTCGGCCGAATGACCCTTGTTTTCGCAGTTTTTGGTTCTTTCTTAAGTCGGCCCTCGAAATTTTTTTCTAGGGTATAAATACCCCTTATGTCCTTAGGGTATAAATACCCCCTTACTCTGTAAAAAACCCTCATGCCTATTTTGAGAGCTCTTGTGCCTCAACTTGGAACATCACTTTCATTGCTTTCATTTAATTCATGCTTTAGTTTAGATTTAAGGCTTTTGTTGCACTTCTTTTCAAGCATTGTATTTCGGATTCAGAATTTCTTTCATTCGCGCAATTCCATTCACGTAAGTTATCGTTTCTTTACTGTTCTATTTCGTTTAATGCTTTCACTTATTGCTTTTGTTAATTCCATTGCTCTTGCTATTATCCTTGCTCCATTTACGACTTTGATAGAGTAGTTGTCGGTTTTGATTTCTTCTTGTTTCCCCTTTTTGTTCTCTTGTTCATTTACGTTCAAATTGTTTATGATTTCAATCATGTTCTTGTTCATTGTTTATGCCCTAGTTTTTACTACTATGAGTGAGTAGTTTTCTTAGGGGTTTGATTGGTGATTGTTGATGATTAGGGTTTGAGATTGTTGATGATTGATTGACATTCGATGCGATTCTTTTCCTACCACTCCTTAGGAAACATAGGGCGATTATAGGTTGTTCATGTGATTTATAGGGTCGCAAACTTCCTCTCGTCATCTTGAGTGTCTTGATTGATTGTTGATCGATTTTCCCTAACTTAGCGTATTTGCTAGTTCAATTCTCCTTCCTAGGGTGGAACTAATCTATCCCCGTTTTTCTTTCATTGCATATTATCGTTTTTATTCTTGCGTTATTTTTCTGTCATTAGTGTAGTTCAATCAATTCGCATTCCAAATAAATGCTTTACATCAAGTCTAGAAACTAGCATTCCTTGTCCTTGTCGACCCCCGACTTACCATTACACTAGTTGTAGTAGTATTAGGGAGATTATAATTATTGTTTGCATAACTAGTCTTTTAGTAAAACGACGCTAAAAGCCGGTTATCAGATGTGCACTTGGCCTTAATCTTATCTTTTTAAGGTTGTAGCATGTAGTATCGCATGCTCTCGAGTAGAATATGGGAGTTTATATTTCATCATTAATAGCCTAATGATTAATTTTAATTGCTTTATAAATGCTTCTTTAAGGCCATTTTGTTTGTGAACATGAGCTACAGGATGTTCAACATCTATTCCGATTGACTTTAAATAATCATTGAATCTTAAAGATGTGAATTCTAGTGTATTGACCCATAAATAACTGAGAATTTTCTTAATAGAGTAACCGAGAATTGTACCCTTAGGCATGTGATATGTGTAAGGAGTTTTGCAAAAACAACACTCTTTGTTGAAACACGAGACCATCGTGATGAAACATTAGTTAATCGATGTAAATATCTCAATGGTACGCATGGTGGGTGAATTGACCCATAAATAAATATCCTCTTAGATTCTCCAAAATATAAGATTTACAACTAAAATTTTGCTTGTAGAAGATTTAATGATCAATTTTCCAAGTGAACAAGCTTTACAATTATGCTCATGAGGTTGTGGAGTCTATATAACGGATGTCCATTTGAGCATCAAATAATCTTTAACATCATGTTTTTCCTCGAATGACCTAAACGGTCATGCCACATAATGAATATTTCCTTATTGCCTACCTTTTGGTGAGAAGATGAGTGAGTTTTTATTGGACTAATATAAGTGAAATATAGTCTCGAAGAAATTATGATGACATCCTTTCGAGGATTATTTTCCTTCTAAAATCGTATTTAGTGAGATATATGTACTCCTTGTCATTCTCATTTGTGGTTTCCACATGGTAACTTTTTTACGCAAATATTTAAAACTCAATAGATTTTGTTGAGTTTTATTAGAGTATAACGCATCATTAACTATAACATTTGTTCTTCCTGGTAAAGTTACACATGCTTTTCCTAAGCCCTTAATCATGTTAGCGATGCCGACAATGGTGTGGAGGTTTGCCTTTATTTGCTTAAATTTAGTAGATATGACTTACTATTCACAAATGTTATGTGTGATTGCATTATCAATCAAACACTTTTGAGAGCCTTTCTTTTGAGTTTCCATTATTTCAGCAATATAACAAATACTAGTACGTAAAATAATGCATAACTCTATTATTATAAACATATATTACATGGAAAGGAACAAAAAAACCAGGTCAATACTTTAAGGAATATTAAATTAAGACATGGATCACTTGATATTTAGGCATTTGGTATGTCATTAACTAGGTATTTAGCCTCATCAAATTCTAATAATAGAGAAGTCTCCTCAACATAATTAGTTTCACGGTTCCCTTTCCCCATTTGAGAGGCCATGTAGAGATTCACATAATGTTTAACAATATGACATTCCTTAGCCCAATGGCCACGTATGCCACACTTGAAACATTTTTCTTCTGCATGACGCGAGATTGTTGGTGCCCTTTGCCCCTATATGGGCTCCTAGAATTTTGGCACCCTCTACCTCTACTATTGTATCCTCCTCAAAAAAATTTGGTGTCCTCTGCCGCGGTTATTGAAATTGCCTCTCCTATGAGTACTGCCTTTGCCACTTCTAGCGGCATTTGATTCTGCAAGAAGTGCACAAAAACCCACTGGCCTTAGATTATGTTTTGCTAGTAGAATATGATTATTTTTTATGCCACCAAAAGTATAGCAATTAAGTCACAAAATTTCTCACAACGCCTTCACGATATTGTTCTTGTTGAACCACGTTATTTTAATGCATTGTTGCGAGTGTTTTCTCTATTATAGCCTTTTCAGCTATGAGCTCTATACATCGCTTTAGCTAGGAGGTTATACAAAGATTGAGGAATCATACACACGTATTAAGGAAAAATGTTGAATCCTCTTAGTTTACCATTCACGTTGTGCCCTTGGGGGTATTTATCCTTTGTAGGTTCTTAAATCTATCACTTAGATTTTCCCATATCTCTTTAAGATCCTCAACGGGAATATATTATAATTTGAAATCTTTATGAATGTGGTACTTCAAGTACACCAAAGCTCTTGCCTGTTTAGTAGGGGTAGGGTTTTCATCTTCTATGATTTCATGTTAAAGGCTGTGTGTCTTAAGATAAGCTTTTGTATCAATTCTCCGTCCCAGATATATTTGACCGAATGTGTCTAGGATTTAAAAATCCCTAATTGCAATCCTTGTCATTATTTTCTGATTGCATAGTAATTGCATAAAAATTAGCAAAAAGTATTTTGCATTAAATGATAAAATATTTGCTCATAGTTTATGTGCTAAAGAATATGAAAAATATCACATTGGAAGCCACAGTGGTTCGATCATTCTTATTCGTATAAAATGTTACGGGTTCGAACCAAAAATAAAAAAATTATAAGTAGATATTCAAAGGAAATACATCTACTTTCTTTAATGTAAGTTTAACTACGTCTTTGATAGTCACTTTTTTGTGCCTTGTACTTCCATTACAAATAAAGTAGGCAGTTAGCTCCTTAAATTTTTGTTCTTTGTGTGTACTTACACGACGTTGGTGAGGTGAGGCCTTAGCAAAGCCTCAAGCATTATTGGATATGGCTAAGGGCATTAGTTGTTCTTACCGTCGTGTCTTTTCTGCATCTATCATATATAGAAAATATATCATTTGAAATAGGAGTTTAAATATTTTATTCCCATATTTTGCTACTATATCGTGGCTTTACTAGCAACTGATAATTAAAATTTTAAAGTTAAAAAACCCTGTAATCGTCAACAAGATAGTGGATATTTGAAGGAAAATGTCCTTCGATCAAGTGTAACAATTAAATATAATATTGGACAAATTATATTCGGTTATTTTAGATAATCATAGTGTTTTGCTAGAAACTAACTACGATTTTGTGAACTTATATGATTAGCGCATTGTTAATAATAAACCGAACGTATGAGGTCACACATATAAGCTTACGATTGGATTAAAGCGTGCGAAGAGACTAAGAAGCTCAAAAGTCATACTTATGTGAAGTATTGATGATTAAGTTTATTTTATAACATATAAATGTTATATATATATATCAAGGCTTAGAAATTAAAAGTACCATCTTTCATTCTAAGAAAGCTAATTCTCACATTGCCATCACCAAGAAAAGCAAAAGGGAAGTGTTCCTTATTTCGTATTAGCATACGTGGAGATTCAATCCTTGCTAGTGGATCAACATTAGAGAAGCAATAGGGTGCGTTCTAAAGATTTCCATTTAGAAGTGTGACGTGCCCCTTTGCTTTGCAGAAATCAAGATTCAAGGGTATGGAATTATATTCCTATAATTTGTATCAAAATGTGCATGAGATCATGTTACAGATATAAGAAATTGTTTCTCGAAATTCCATTTTACGTATCTACATTCATGCAGTGGTATAAGTTAGCCACTTGCATATTTTGATATGATTATGATTGATTTTCTTATTATTATGATTCACTTAGGGGAGGTTTGATATGTGGTATTAAAATTTCATGATTAAAATTGGATTTTAATCAATTGGGCTATTTAATGTAATGCATTTGATGTTGGAATTAATCACTAATTAGCATGAATTTAATTGAAACTTGTTTTGTTATTTTTCGTTGTTCTTGGCAAGCCCCATATTCGAAATTATCAAGCATGAAAATGTGACTTTTGGCATAATTAAGGTTCAAATTATTGTTTATTCTTGTTTGAATAGCATGGTATCACAATTTGATTGTATTTTTACATTAAAATTCGCTCAATAATTGTCCTAATAAGCATACGAAATATAAATCCTAAATTTAGCCTTAATTTAATTGATTCTTATGAAACTTGTGAATTTTCATAATTAATCCATACCAAAGTGTGATTGGTTGAATTTCACCTTAAATGCCTCTGTTTTGGACTCAAATTGGAGCAATATGTTGCTTGAATTTCGACCCAGTGTTGCATGAGGTAAGGCCATGGTGGCTGCACGTCTAGGTTTTGGTTCGCTAGTGTGTGGCGTCCAGTTTTGTGGGGTTGGTGGTGAGTGGGTTGCCGACAATTATTGCCGATGATGTGTTTTATTGCTTGCTTGTTGCGTGGGTGTTGTGCGGTGCGGGCACATTGGGCCAAAGATGGGCTTGAAGCCTAGGTGTTTCACTTTTGGATGTTATGCAATTTAATTTGGTTAATTAATTTAAGTTAATACCACATTTAACCTATAATTCAATAAAAATAATTATTTTCTATTTAATTAATTTCCTTTGACTTATTTTAATTGATGTCTATAATTACTAGGATTTTAGTAATATGATTAATAAAATGGGGTAGTTAATGACATGCTTTAATATTGTCATTATTTGGATTTATTTATATGATTAATAAAGTTTAGTAATGGATGTTTTATTTTATTAATAGCATGATTTTAACAATAACTAATTTAATTAATTTGATTAATTAAATTAGATTTTGTATGCTTTTAATTGTTTTAGTAGCATGATTTAACTTTGATTTTTAATAATTTTGTTATTATGCATATTGTTCAATAATATATGATATTATTATTTATTTGTATGCCTATTATAATATGTGATGTTATAATTGCATATGGTGACTTGTATGCCCAAATTAGGATAGAAAACATGATTTGTGCATCATTAAAGTTTTCTTATAACCTTAATACGATTTGCGTATTGTTTGTATTTTTGTAATTTATTTTAATCATTTATTTTAAATATCAAAAGTAATTTGTAAACACCATGAATGGGAATTCAAGGAGTGAAAGTCTAAAGATGATCAAGGATTGTGATCCGTGATGGTTTAAGGATGAAGCCTATGAAGAATAGTCTTTAGGGTTTATAGGTCATACTAGGATCACATTTATATTTTAACATTTTAGTATTACTTCAATATGTTTTACTAAGTTTTATTTATTTATTGCATGAATTCACTTAGTAAATAAATCAACATAGTAACTTAGGTCCCCAAAATAATATTGAGTTATTTTCTTTTCCAAACAAACACCTATGGAAACCTTCAATCATTAATGGTACGTTCTACCTAAGTAGGGTGTCACTAATTGATTTAGGATTAAATAGGGTAGATTCGAAAAATTCACATGTTTGTTTGGTTATACTCAACAAAATCATCAAAAGTATTTTGGATTTTGAGGCAATGGGATAGGAATTGGATAAAGAGTTGTCACTTATCAACCAGGAATTACAAATATTGTAATTAGTAAAGAGTTTACTTACCTTGATTAAATAACTTTAAGAGTAGGGACTAAGGCTGCTTAAAGTTATTTTAAATAGGATCTTGGAATCACTTAATTCAAAAAGGACATTATAAATTGAATTAAGTGTGTGTGACTTTTATTATTTAAATCATTTAAATATTTAAAGCTCTTTTTGATAAAGATAATGAATTTTTCATATTTTCTATTATAGACATCATGTCTAGTAAAAACAAGAACAATTCTTTGCTTTTTAATTTACGTTCAATCTTTAAGAAAAATAAGTTGAATGACAAAACTTCCTTGATTAGTAAAGAAACCTAAGAATTGTTCTAAGGTCCGAAGGATGAGAGGATGTTCACAAAACCCCTATCCCAACCCTAAGCTCAAGCCCTATGGATGTTAAGATAGATTATCACAAGGCTGTCTTGGAAAGGTTGCTAATAGTTACTTGCCTTATGCTAGCTTTTATGGACTCTTTCCTTAAAAGAGGTTTGAGAAAATGAATGCATATAGCATCATCCAGCAGTTAAAAATTATGTTTTGACTGCCAGCTAGTATTGAGGGGTATGAAACTCACAAAGTTATTCTTGAGTGTGAGTTGGAAATGAAAAAGCTAGTAAGAGAACATATCTTCAAGATGTTTGGTCATTTTGAAAACATGTAAAGACTAGTTTTCCCTATAACCAAGAGTTGGATACTTACATAATACTACACTACCTTCATGATGAATTTAAGAACTTCAGGTTAAACTTCCATATGAATGGAGTAGGGCAAACCCTTGCTGAGTTATATGAGATGCTCATTACTGCTGAGCAAAACATTCAAGTTGAACCAAGGTAATATGTTCTCATGGTTCAATAGGGAAAAGAGTTTAAGAAGGTTAGGATTGGCAATAAGAAGCATGAATATGGTAAACAAGTAGTTGTTGCCAAAGCTTCTATAAGGACAACGACTATAGCGAAGCCAAGGGTGGCTGATGAAAGCAAATACTTATATTGTGACTTGATTAGTCATTGAAAGAGGAATCACCCCAAGTCACAGTAGTAGGACAAGAAGTCTGGTTCTTCTACTTCAAGTATCTATGTTATAGAAGTAAATTCAACAAGTTATACTTCTTCTTGGGTATTTGATATTGGTTGTGTTTATCATATTTGTTTGAATGTGAAGGGACTAAAAAGTAGTAGGAAGCTGGCTAAGAGTGAGGTAGAAATGTGTGTAGCTAATGGAGAAAAGGTTGATGGTTCAACCGTTGGAACTTATTGTCTACTCTTACCTTCTGGATTAATATTAGAACTTAGTAATTGTTATTATGTCCCTAATATTGATAAAAACATTGTCTTAGTTATGTTTTGGATCATGAAGTATATTCATTTACAATAAAGAAAGGTTGTTTCTCTATTTTTATGAATGATATATTTTATACCAATGCTAATAATACTAATGGATTGTATCTATTTAACTAAGATAAACTAGTTCTTAATGTAGAAAGCAAGAACACATAGATCAAATGATATAAACCTTACCTATCTATGATATTGTTGTTTAGGCCATATCAACTAAAATTTTATTCAGAAGTTACATAAAGATGGATTTCTAACATCTTTTGATTTTGAATCAATTGATGTATGAGAATCATTTTTGATGGGAAAGATGACAAGAACACCTTTTACTGGAAAAGGTAAAAGAGCCAATGAACTATTGTGCCTAATAGATACAGATGTATATGGACCAATGAGTACAAAATCTAGGGGAGGTTACATCTACTTCATAAACTTCATTGATGATTTAAGTAGATATAGATATATTTACTTAATGAAACATAAGTCACAATACTTTGAAAAGTTCAAAGTGTTCCAAAGTGAAGTAGAGAACCAACTTGGTAAGATAATACAAGCATTACGGTCTGATCATGGTGGTAAATATTTGAGCCAAGAGTTCAGTGATCATTTGAAGAGTTGTGGAATTCTTTCACAATGAACTCCACATAGAACACCTTAAATGAATGGTGTGTTTGAGAGGATAAATCAAACTCTATTGGATATTGTTTGATCTATGATGAGTCTTGCTGACCTTCTAGTATCCTTTTGGGGATATGCTCTTGAAATTATTGCTTTTACACTAAATAAGACTCTGTCAAAGTTATAGAGAAGACACCATATGGTTTATGGTGATGAAGAGTTCCTAGCTTATCTTATTTATGAATTTGGTGCTGCGAGGCTTGTAAATTAGTTACAACCAGACAAACTTGCTTCCAAAGTTGACACAATGTTTCTTTGTAGGTTATCCAAAATAAAACGGGCTATTATATCTATAATCGTCATGAAAACAAGTGTTTGTTGCTAAGGATGGTACCTTTCTGAAAATTTTATTTTCAAATAGGTAAGTGGGAGTAATATATTTCTAGAAGAAGTTTAAGAAATGCAACAGACGGATATGGATCAATCCATGTTAGAAGTGAAAGCACTTATGCCTTTTCTTGTGGTAGAGGTTGTGTATTTTATGCATAATCCTTCTCCTATGGTTGACCCTATGTTGGAGGAAGTGCATTCAATGCATTAGCCTCCTACCGCTCCTCTTTAATCCAATAGGATCGGATCAACTAGGAGATCAATTGACAAGTTTCTTCTCTAGATTAGTGAAAGAAACAAGGAGCAAAAATGAAATCTTATCCCCTAAAGTCTTGGAGGAAGAATAGATATATGAAGGATCAAAAATTTATCAAGAATTTCTTACCTTCTTCAAAAATTTATAAGGTGGAGAAAGAATTGGTTGGATGGATAAGGGTTATGATCGTTTTGAGGACCGGGGGTCAAAAGTGGTTTTTTCCCCATTTGGCTTCATAAAAATATGACTAAACTGTTCGCTATTCCATCATTTAACCATACATGCATGAGACTAACCTAATTTTATATACAACACATATTGTCCATGTGTTTAAGAATACCTTTTGAACACTACAAGGAAAATTTTCTAATTAATATTTGACGGAATATTATGTATTCATATAATTCTTTAGTATATTCATTATAAATTTTGTTTTGATAATATAAATTACAACATATGTATTACAATAAATGACAAATACTACATAGTTTATATCATATATTTGTATATTATAGTCTTGAAAGCTTTATAATGATATTTTTAATTTCAATATACCTTTTACAATTTTTTGCATAATTTGCATATGAGATGTGTTGCCCATATAATTAACTTAGTAGTGAAAGATGGCTTGAAAGATGTTGATCTTTCTATGTTCAAAGTTCGTGCTGTTGTGAAGTATGTGAGGGGTTCTCTTGCTAGGCTCAAAAAGTTTAAGGCTTGTGTTCAAAAGAAAAATATACCTTGTAAAGGTCTTGTGTGCTTGGAAATTTAAACTATTTGATGCTTAAGTCTGTTTTGGCGTTTAGAAAAGCATTCAAAAATTTGAAAACTAAGTATCTTCCTTACACAAGAGAGCTTAGTAAAGAACTAATTTATGGGGTACCCGATGATGAATATTGGGACAAAGTGGCATGTTTCCTACCTTTTCTTGAAATATTTTATAAAGTCACATTGAATTTGTCTGGATCTCACTATGTGACGAGTAATACTTTTGTGGAAGATATATATGACATTGGATACACTACTTTTTATCATCTTACAAATCCTAATGATGCTATCAGGAGTATGGCAGCACAAATGAAGCTGAAATTTGAAAATTATTGGTCCAATGTCAATAATATCAATGTCTTAATCTTTATTGCATTGGTTCTTGATCCTAGGTACAAGTTGGAGTACACTTTGTGGGTTATTCATCGTTCTTATAATAGTTGCAATGCATTTTCCTTGTCTAAACAAATTATTCATTGTAAGATTGTTATGCTGATGAAAAGGGGTCTTCTTCTTCTGCTACTACTTCTAAGTTGTAATAAGGGTGGGTTACAAGGAAGAAAGTTCATCAAGTCATCCAAGTTGAGAAGTCTTTATGTGAGTGAGAATGTGGAATTGGATTTTTTTGGGAAAAAAATTGATTTGGAGAAGTATTTAGGGGATGATGTTGAACCTGATGATGATGATCTTGATATATTGGCTTGATGGTCAGAAAAAGCAAAATGTTAACCAACTCTTAGGAAAATGGTACGTGATATACTTGTGATTCTAGTTTCAACGGTAGCTTTGGAGTTCTGCATTAGGGTCATGTTCTAGATTCTTTTTCGCTTCTCTTTGAGTACTAATATGGTGGAAACTCTCGTTTTCTCTCAAGATTGGATGCGTTCTTCTCATGAACGTATTTTTATTGAGGAGAAGTTTCTATAGTTGAAGAAAATGGAAGAAAAAGGTCATTTATCAATCTTTTAACAAAATACTTTTATTTATTGTACTCCATATTTTTATAATGATCATTATTAACTTAAATTTGTTTTATTTATTTTGTAGATATGAAGGATTTTGTTAAGGAGCAGCCAACGATCATAATTGATGAGAGAATGGACGTTGATGGCAATGTTTGAGTATTGTTGAATTTTGTATTATGTGATATTGAATGGACCATTGTATTTTTTTAAATTTCTAAGCTTGCTGAATTATTGTGTTGTTGGATTATGTTATTTTAAATAGATCCTTGTATTTTATAAATTTCTAAGCTTATTTTATAAATTTCTAAATTTACTTGATTGATAGCTGCCATGTTTGGTATTTTGGTAGAATTGGTGTAGTCGATGTGGTATTTGAGTGCTGCCATGTTTGATATTTTGGCAGAATTTCTAAGTTTAATGTTTTTTTTTTTATCTTGAATCTAGTATAGTAGATGAACAAGCAACATAATAATCAAGTTTATGTTGCACAGCCTAGGATATTCCTTCATATTTTTCCTTTATTTTTTTTCAAAAATCTAGGTACCCATGACCTGACTCAAGAAATTGGGGTACCCGAATACTAGGTACCCAAATTTTCTGGGTCTAGTCTTGGGCCCCATTTTGAACTATCTGCCTTATTCGGATTTCTAGGTACCTGAAATTTGGGTACTTGCTAATGACTCATTGCCGTACCTAAGGGTAGGCCTTAGGTGCAATGGCTAAGGCCCTAGATCAAAGGGGACCCAAAAAAAATAATCCATGTATATTTAAATAAAAAAAAGTTTATATTGATTTGGTACAATTGGACGCTGTTTAGGAAGAGTCTTAGCCGCACTCTATCAGTTCATCTTCAACCTTCTATACTATCCAGTTTCCAATCTTTCATCTCGAAATCTCGAATTACTCATAATACTCACAACTTATTGTAGACCTATTCACCTTTTTCTTCCATCCCACAATTTTAATTTAGTCAATTATTACCATGGCACTAGGAAAAAAGATCACCAATATAAATAAGGGGTTCAAGGGTAGAAACAATGCTTCATCAATCATCATCTCTAGCTAAAGTAAATCAAGTACTCCTTCTTTGTTTTCTTTATAATTGGTTTATTGGTTTGTGATTTATCAAGTACTTTCAAACTTGTGTTTGAGTAGTGACTCCCTAATTTTTCAAATTTAATTGATTTATTTTTCTGCACTACATTAATTTAATTGCCTAAAGTATTTGCTAGAATGCTCATATTAGAAAGTTAGATGTTAGACTCCTAGTTTAATAATCATTAGATGCTAAATTACATTTATATAGATGATGTTATGGTACTTGGATTGATTCATTTGATATGCATTTTATATAATTATTAGGGTTTGACTATGCAATCAGTAGCGAACAATGCTTGTTTTGATAATGGGTTATGAAACATCAGTGGCGAAAATGAGCAATCAGCTTCATTAAAAATTTTGTTTTTGTTTTTGGTATTTTTGTATGTTAGTTTCAGTTTTATTTGAGAAACTTAAGTGAAAGAATACTAGTATTTCTCTGCTCAAGGCTATGTTTCCGTTTTCTGATTGCTGAGTTGAGTGAATTCGTTAGGGTGCCATATTACCATTGCGCATTCTATATTTGGTTTGGATTTCTGATTACAACATAATTTAAAATTGTATGTTAGATCTCCATGATTTCATAGTTTTTTTTTTAAAAAAAAAAACAGCCATGAAAGATTTCTAAGTTATTTAAGTCTTTATCAGATCTGTGCATTAAACTTTGAAATTGGTTTGATTTTGCAAAACTATATTAAATTGTTAGTTTAGTATCATATGAAATGTATATTGAAATAAATAAGGTTTTTTAGTTATGAAATTTACATTTACATTTTCATTTAAGGGGTCATTTTCCCACGCTTTGCCTAGGGCCCAAAAAAAAATCTCAAGAATGGGGCTGCTAATGAAAACCTTATGAGGGGAGTTTAATGGAAGAAACCCCATGTTAGTAGAGGAGAGAGAAAATAAGGAGAGAAAGAAATAGGAAGAAAGAAAAAGAAAAAAGAGTTAAGTTAGTTGGGCAAATGAGGAATACATGATTGGTAAAGGATTGAAAACCAGTTCAACATCAAAAAAACTATCTTTTGGTACCTTCATGTAAGATGCATTTTTTATGTGGTAGTTTCAGAAGATTTTTTATGTAATAATTTTTCAGAAAATGATGTTTCAAAGAGGTAATTTTTTAAAATATTTCCTTCTTAATAAGTATTTAACGTTTTAATGGTTAATCTTTTACGGAAAATTAAAACGTCAACTATTAATATTAACAGTTTGGTAACAATAACCATATAAAAGATTGATAATTTGATAAAATATCGTGTAAAATGAACCGGATAATAAATTAATCACTCATTGATATCTCTTTCGTCAACTTGATCGTCGTTTTCGCGTAGAATTTCTCCACTCTCATCCCCACTTTTAAGTTTTAACCAACCAGATGATACATTTTCCATAAAGATAGAGTACACATATTTCCCTTTAAACCCACTCAAAATCAAAAGTATTGCTTCAATATAAAATATAGTTACTGAAGCACATTAAGGAACAGACTCTGTATCTTCTAACATAAAACATGTAATACTCAAGCACATTAAGGAGTATGCATCATTTTTGCAACGTCTACATATGTTGTTCTCTGCATTCGGCTCTTGCTATCTGACAACAACGACACACAGAGGTTGCATCATATCGCTTGAAATCAAAGCCAAAATAAATGATGATCCATTGGGTGTTTAATTTTGTAAGTGGTATGGCATTACTTGTGACAGTACTCTAGATATGAGAGAATATAATATAATATAATATAGGGAGTACTCCCTTTGTTTTTTAGCCGCAAAATAAATTAGCCTATTCTTTTTACCCTTTTGGAGGATTACGATGATATCCTCCACGTTGCCATGTACCACTGCTAGTCACACCAGGAGAATGAACTGATTGTCTAGGATAAGCATGAGGGGGCGAAGGCTGAGGATACTGCTCTGGGGGAGGTTCAGGGATTAAACTACCTGGCGTTTGCTCCTCGTACTCTGCAAAGGAGAATGAAATGAGTGAATCTGTTTTTTTTAACTATAACTAAAACAAATATCGTCTTTTGAAAATCTAGTCTTATATACTGCACAAGTTCTTGAAAACATTTTAAACTACTTCTACTTCTCATTTCATGTTTTGGCTTCCTTTAATCCTTTCAAAATTAAAAAAAAAAAAAAATTCATTCATATCTTCAGTTTCATACTTTACCTGAAATAATACGGAGTAATTCCATAAAATAAAAATAAAAATACAAGTATTCTCCAATAAATGGAATAAAATTCTTATAATTAAAATATTCAATAAATTTATTTGCTACTCAATTATCAAATAGGAGATTAACCTAATTTCATATACAACACATATTTTCTATGAGTTTAAGAATTCATTTTGATACTACATGAAAAGTTACTAGTTGATATTTGAAAGAATACTATGTATTCATATCATCTTTTACTTTTTTAGTACATTCATTGTAAAATGTTGTTTGATAATATAAATTACAACGTATTAAAATAAATGACAAATACTATGAAGTTTATATCTATAATATCATCTATATATCAGTATTTTGAAGTTTTACATAGCTTTGTAATGATGAAATTTCTAATTTCAATACATTTTTTGCAATTTTTTTGCATAATATTTGACATTGAAATATATACAAATAAAAGAGTAACATGAACGAATTGTGTTCCCGTAGAATTTGAACCTGGATACCCTCAAATTACGTACAAATGTTATCGGGAAGTAACAGATCAAATTTGTTGGAAAAATGTTTGCCAGTGAATAATTAACTTATGTTAACAATGATGCAGTAGTCAGTTATAATTACAAAGTTTATGATAACATATAATCCCTTCTCTTATCTTACACCTAATCATACCAATATATGACAGATTGACAGCGGAGGATTAAAACCAGAAGTTATCAGTTGTATATGAGATTGGAAACTCACCTGTTTGTTGAATTGGATTAGATTCAAATTGTTGCGGATGTCGAGCTGATACGTCAGAGACAATGAATACAGCACAGGCCATAAGGATGCCAAGCAGACAAAATCCTTTTGTTGTGGCCATTTTAACTAATTGTACTACTGTCAAAGCTTAATTGGGCAATACTCAAAACGCATATTTATACCCGGCTGCGGGAAAGGGGAGAAGAATAGGACTAGTTCAATTGATACGACGTGATAATTTTACAAATACACCCTTTTTCAAAAAGAGCTCTTTCTAAATCATATCTGATATAAATTACATTATGATATTGAGATATCAGATATTAGTATTGTTATATTAGAGATGGCTATTGTAATATCAGATATATCTATTGTTATATCAAATATAGGTATTGTTATATCAGATATATATATATATATATATATATATATATATATATATATATACAGAAGATATAAAAATACAGAAAAACGTATACCGGGAATATACATTATGGTCTCAAATATAGAAATGAAATTATAAAAATGTCTCATGATATATTTTTGTCTAGGAAATTGACTATAGACTATGTTTAGTAATGCCCTTGATCCTAGACAAATTAAGATCACCGTATGGTTTTAATCATTTCTTTTTTGTTCTAGTAGGGAGATACAAAAGCAAGGGAACCTTCCTCTCAAAGGTTAGCTATAGCATAGCCGTGTAGGTTAATCACAGGGTACTTCCAATACATATTTTCAAAAATTAAAAACACCTTAGTTTTAAGGGTTGTACTCCATTTCACCCAAATTACTAGAATCTCTTAAACAATATCTTTTTATATAAACAGTACAAATTAATTTAGTTTTGAGATTTTGACGGAATCATCTATGGATCTTTAATAACCATTTGCCTTTCATTACTTAAAACCCATTTGACGGCCAGAGAGTTAATAACTTATATATAATAAATACAAAAAAAATTCAAGTATATTTAGGGGTTAAATGTGTGGGGTTATTTAACTAAAAATCAAACGGTGATAAGTTCGAGATTAAAGCCTTATAAGGGATGATTTAGTTTTAATTTAGGGGTTAGTTTTGAGATTTTAATTGAGTGGTTTAGGCTTTAATCTAAACCCCGCTATAAAAGCAGATTAGTGGCGTGTGGCCCAATTTAATCAAAATACTCCAAAATTAAATTTTATTAGAAAAGGAATGATAGAAATTACCCGACAATGTTGTGGCAGACTGCACGAAATTGGTGTCAATGATTTAGCTTAAGTCAAAAAAGTTGGGCAAATTTGACGTTTGTGTGTTGGTTGACTTTGACTGACCAATATCTTTTAAGTCTTTTCGACCAACTAATTACTTTTTAAGTTTTAACTCTCTCTTTTTTCATTACAGGATTTGACTGATGGCCCGTGCAAAACTAGTGGATGTAACATTGTCATTATCTTTTGTTTAGTGAGAAGAAACATGATATGATAAGTAATTTTACGGAATTTGAAACAAAACTAACCAATATTAAAACTTCAATGAAAAAATAATAAGTAGGTCATGTAAATAGAATTTCTACATGAAATTGATTTTTTTTTTTTAAAATAAGAAATTGGTGGTTAATTGACCCTCAAACTTAAGGTATGAATTGTTATTTGTTGTTAGTATACTACTATTAGGAACTGTCTTAGAAAGTTAGTGAGAAAACTGTTTATGACTTGGGAGTTAGATAATTTGAATCCCCTAAACTCGATTAGGGATGAGAATTGGCCAATGATTTTTACTGTGACTTTATGGTGGATTTAAAAGTGGAGAAATATGAGGATTATGCAATTGTACCATTTTGTACTAGTGTATATTAAACTATGCATGCAGAGACTAACTAGTATCATATACAACACATAATATCCATGCATTTAAGAAAACGTTTTGATACTACAAGGAAAATTTCCTAATTAATATTTGACGAAATGTTATATATGTATTCATATAAGTTTTTAGTATCTTCATTAAAAAAATGTTTTTTTCATAATATAAATTACAACGTATGTATTACAATAAATGACAAATACTATAGAATTCATATTTATCTATTTGTGTATTATAGTCTTGAAAGCTTTCTAATGATAAAAATTTCAATTTTAATACTCACTCATGATCTTAAGGTAATGAAAAAATAGAGAGTTAAAACTATAATTTTCATATGTAGTTTGAGCATACCTTAAGAAAATCATATGTACTTCAAGTTTTAATACTACAAAATCATGAGTATACCTTAAGAAATTTTTTTGCATAATCTTTATCATCCCATTCCTAACATTCTCATTCAACACATCTTCATCATTCATATTCTTATCTTTTGTAGCTTGAGCATATATTATGGTTCTAGACTTACCTAATGTCCTAGTAGCTATCTCAGTTACGCCATAATCAATATTCTCACCAAATAAATCATAAATGCTTTCATCCTCAAAGTCTCCTCCACATAAACAAATATCACGATCACTTATCTCCTTCACCTTCATCATCAAAATGTTCTACAATAGCATCATGATTTAATCATGAACAACATAGCTAAAGGTTTTCCTTGGAAGCTTTGAGTTACTAGGGTCTTATGATGAAGAGGGTGGCTTTGAGGTACTGGGATCTTGTGAAGATGGTGATTAATTCTTTGGTGTTATTTGGCAAGGGATATTTCGTGTTAGTGGATGTGTTTATGGAAGATGTAGTCTTTGTTGAGGTGGGAATATCATTAGCAAGGGAATTATTTGGTGAAAGGGGGGTATTCAAGTGTTGAGCAGATCTAGGGATAGAATGTACACCCTCTTAGTCCCGACTCTGACCCATGCTATACAGACCCACTCGAAGATGACTCTGTAGAAAAGATAAAGTTAACTAAGTAAAAGATAATTATAGATTAGAGTTTGAGTTTAGGTAAAATACTAACAGTGAAAGATAAAGTTAAAGTTACAGGATGGAGTAAAATACCTAGCTTCCATTATGTATAAATACACCACTCGAACATTGTATTCATTTATTTTTTAGAGAATAATAATCAAGAATTCAGTACAAAATACAAGTATTTGTTTCTCCTTGGTATCAGAGCTAAGCCATTAGGAAGTAGTTTTGTGGTGTTTTCCGGCTATAAGGGATCAACATATACCAAGATTCTTACCTGACGATGTTCAAACCACAAAAAAATTCCGATGAGGCTCCTGTAGCCATGGCCCAACTATTGCAAATCTTTGAAAAATTGAACAATAGGGGCCAAGAGGGTTACGGTTCTACCTTAAATGTCTCCGAAAAATTAAGCCACGACAACTATGCAAAATGGTCCAGGCTAATGTTAATGGCGATCGAAGGGAGGGGGAGGCTCACACATATCACTGCCC
The DNA here is from genome assembly GCA_026401315.1 of Dysphania ambrosioides. Lineage (NCBI taxonomy): Eukaryota > Viridiplantae > Streptophyta > Magnoliopsida > Caryophyllales > Amaranthaceae > Dysphania > Dysphania ambrosioides. Next base: position 7,892,969 of record CM048667.1, read on the forward strand.
TACCCCCCTCCACTGACACCGAAAAACTCGGCCAGTGGAACCAGAAAGACGCAATAGTTCGAACGTGGATAATCGAAAACATTGATTCAGAATTAGTTAATCAATTTTTGGATTTCAACACAGCAAGAGAATTATGGCAAGGAATAGAAGCAGTATATGGGAGTGGGAGAGATCGGCTACAAACATTTGACCTAGCTACTCGAGCAAATACAATCAGGCAAGGTCAGGACACAATAGAGACATATTATAGTAAACTAAATGTCCTTTGGAAAGAAATAGATTGGCGTATGCCGAATCCGATGCAATGCCCAAATGACATAACCATTTTCAACAAACTCCAACAACAAACACGTTTGTACCAGTTTCCTATGGGTTTATATGAGTCTTTTGACAAAGATCGTAAAGATCTCGTCAACTTAGACCCACTACCCACCGTGGAAATGGCATACAACACGATCCGGAGGGAGGTAACAAGAAGAGGGGTAATGAAGCCGAGCTTACCTCACTTACCTTTGGCCGAAAACATTGGAGGAGGACTAGCCACCACGAAACACCGGTCAGATAAGACTTCACTCCGGCGAAACGAGGTGGACAAGTCAAAACTTCGGTGCACACACTGTGGAGGGACCTGACACACCAAGGATGGGTGTTTCAAGTTGATAGGGTACCCAGATTGGTGGTCAGAGAATAAAAGGAAAGCAAATCGTGGAGAAGAAGCCATGAAGCAGAGCAGATCCTTGGTGGCCGAGAAGAACACCAAGCAAGAAGGGGACAAGGAGTACAAGGCGGAGGAAAGGGAAGGTAAAAGCTGCGCAAACCCTAGTGAAGTGAGGGAGGGAATTAAGAAGAACCCTAGCTGCGCAACTCTGATAAAGCCCAGCTGCGCAGCTTCACACTCTCCCTATTTAAACCCAAAAAAAATTAACCCTAGCTGCGCCCCACATAACCCTAGCTGCGTTTCCCTTATACCCACAACAAATCATACCCCAAAAATACCCCAGGCCCAACAACACTCACAGCAGCCCATAACATTTACCAAAGAAAACCTAACCCAAAATAAAAATGATTACTTGACCAAACCGAGGGTCGCGTGTCAAGCCGGTCTAAAAGGTCCATGGATATTTGACAGTGGGGTGACCAATACAATGACCAATGATAAAAGAGATATACTAAATCTTACCGAATCCGATAAAACCCTAATCCAGACTGCTAATGGGGAATACATGAAGGTCGCAAGATCCGGTTCGATTAAACTTGGGGATAATTGTGTGCTGGATAATTGCCTATTTTTACCTGATCTTTCCTATAAACTCCTCTCTATTAGTCATATCACAAAAAATATGAGATGTAATGTTATACTTACTTCTGATACGTGTGTTGTGCAGGATGCTCACTCCAGGAAGATTCTTGGGCATGGTACTGAGAAGGATGGATTATATTACCTGGATGACATATCTGGTCAAGGCAATGCTGCAATCGTCTCTAACTCAGCTGAAGCACAAATAAAATTATGGCATCGTCATCTAGGTCATCCATCTCTAGGGTATCTGCAACATCTTTTTCCTTTTTTTTCTAAGACTAAAATAAGTCTCGACTGTGATGCATGTTTTCGTGCTAAGAGTCATAAACAGTCGTATTCTGATAGTAGGAATCATAGCAAAACACCTTTCTACTTAGTTCATTCTGATGTCTGGGGACCTGCCCCCGAACTTGGAAATCATGGTTTTGCGTACTATGTCTTGTTCATTGACGATTGTACCCGAATGAGTTGGGTTTATTTTTTGAAACAAAAATCTGATGTTTTTAGGATCTTTGAAGGCTTTTATTATATGATTTTAAATCAATTCAAAACTAAAATTAGCATTCTTAGATCTGATAATGGCGGCGAATATATGAACCTTGATATGCGTACGTTTTGTTCTACCCATGGTCTCCTTCATCAGACAACTTGTCCAGATACACCCCAACAAAATGGGGTTGCGGAACGGAAAAATCGTACCCTGCTAGAAATGACTCGAACATATATATTGGTACCGTCAACCCGACCTTCGAAGTCAGGGGGAGAGTTTAAGGGACGATCTCAGTTGGTTGACTGGAAATGCTAGAAATAGCACCGATATTGCAGGTACAGATATTACAGGGATCCCGACTGACGCCCCAAGTGAAGCTGCTGATATAATATATCCTTCTTCAGCACTATCTCCAAGGACTCCTAGGCCTGAAGCAAAATGGGGTGACCAATGTTCCTAAATCATTCTGGCCTGAAGCAATCACTACAGCAAATTATCTGACCAATCGCCTACCCACAAAAAAACTTAACTATCTCACCCCTATTGCCACAATACGCAATTTCGAAATTACTCCCTCAGTCCATTTTTTGTCACCAAAAGTGTTCGGTTGTACTGTGTATGTCCATCTTCAGAAACGTTTTCGGCATAAATTAGAACCCCGGGCAGTTAAATGTGTATTTGTTGGTTATGGGGTATCTCAAAAGGGGTATAAATGTTTTGACCCAGTGGCAAAAAGGATGTTCACCACTATGGATTGTGAATTCGTGGAACATATATATTGGTACCGTCAACCCGACCTTCGAAGTCAGGGGGAGAGTTTAAGGGACGATCTCAGTTGGTTGACTGGAAATGCTAGAAATAGCACCGATATTGCAGGTACAGATATTACAGGGATCCCGACTGATGCCCCAAGTGAAGCTGCTGATATAATATATCCTTCTTCAGCACTATCTCCAAGGACTCCTAGGCCTGAGCATCCGACTTACTCATTTGAGGTACGTAACATTTCTCCTAATATGACTAATTCCCATAACACAGGAAATACTGAGACATTGCAGGAAGAAACTGGTATTGGCGAGCAGTTAAAAAGATATCAGTTACCTGCGAGGAGTACGAGAGGGGTCCCTCCAAGAAGATATGACCCCTCCTTTGTAACTCAGAGGACGAGATACCCAGTTCAGATGGAACCTTTAGGGAACATATCTCTAACAGCTGTAACGTTTAATGTTGCCATATATTCAGAACAAATCCCAGCAACAGTTGAGGAAGCCCTCAAAAATAAGAATTGGAGAGAAGCAATGAATGCAGAGATAGAGGCTTTATCTCAGAATAAGACTTGGGAACGATGTGTCATACCAGAAGACAAGAAAGCCGTAGGTTGCAGATGGGTGTTCACTGTAAAATACCGGTCTGATGGAAGCATTGAAAGATATAAAGCAAGATTAGTAGCAAAGGGCTACACTCAAGTTTATGGGATCGATTATTCGGAAACTATTTCGCCCGTTGCAAAGATTGATACCATAAGGGTTCTCTTCTCAGTAGCTGCCAATAGAGGATGGCCGTTGTATCAATTTGACGTTAAAAATGCCTTTCTTCATGGAGAGATATCTGAAGAAGTATATATGAAAGCTCCTCCTGGTTTTTCAAAGAATTTCAGTCTAGGGGAAGGATGTAGGTTGAAAAAGGCGCTTTACGGCTTAAAGCAGTCTCCTAGAGCGTGGTTCGGAAGGTTTACACTAGCCATGAAGAAATTTGGTTATCGTCAAAGTAATTCCGACCATACGTTGTTCTTAAAGAAGAAAGGAAACTTGACTACATGCCTTATCATCTATGTTGATGATATGATCATTACAGGAGATGACAAGGAGGAAATTGAGTTACTAAAGAGAAAACTTTTTCAAGAATTTGAGATGAAAGATTTGGGAAGATTGAAGTACTTTCTAGGGATTGAAGTTCTCAAGTCAAAAAGGGGAATCTTTATTTTCCAGAAGAAATATATTCTAGACTTACTAGCAGAAACAGGTATGCTAGATTGCAAGCCTGCCAATACACCAATGACGGTGAATCATAGGTTACAAATTGATGAGAAAGAGGAGTTAGCTGATCAAGGACAATATCAGAAGTTGGTGGGAAAACTCATCTACTTGTCACATACCCGACCTGATATAGCGTATGCAGTTGGGGTGGTGAGTAGGTATATGCATAAACCTCAAAAATCTCATCTAGAAGCTGTTTTTAGGATACTAAGATATCTTAAAAGGACACCAGAAAGAGGGGTAATGTTTAGTAACAATGGTCATCTGAAACTTCAAGCATATACTGACGCTGATTGGGCAGGAGATCGGGATAGCAGGAAATCAACCTCTGGGTATGTTACCATGGTGGGGGGTAACTTAGTTACTTGGAAGAGTAAAAAGAAGAAGGTAGTCGCAATGTCTAGTGCTGAAGCCAAGTTCAGGGGAATTGCAAAAGGTGTCATGGAGGTTTTATGGTTAAAAAGGCTCTTGACAGAACTGGGTTATGGTCCAAATATCAGTTGTGATTTGTTCAGTGACAATAAAGCAGCAATTAACATGTCTGAAAATCCTGTCCAATATGATAGAACGAAACATATGGAAGTAGATAGACACTTTATAAAAGACAATCTGGATGAAGGGAATATTAAGCTTTAGTTTTGTCGGTCAGAAGATCAGCTAGCAGATGTGTTAACAAAGGCAGTTGGAGGAGATGCATTTGAGGATGTGTTATGCAAGTTGGGTGTTGAAGACTTTACGACCCAACTTGAGGGGGAGTGTAGAAAAGATAAAGTTAACTAAGTAAAAGATGATTATAGATTAGAGTTTGAGTTTAGGTAAAATACTAACAGTGAAAGATAAAGTTAAAGTTACAGGATGGAGTAAAATACCTAGCTTCCATTATGTATAAATACACCACTCGAACATTGTATTCATTTATTTTTTAGAGAATAATAATCAAGAATTCAGTACAAAATACAAGTATTTGTTTCTTCTGACTCAACAGTAGTAGTGCAACCTTGACAAAAACCCTCCCTTATGAACTTTGAATCAATTTGCTTATGATACATAATAGGTGTTGCATGCAAGCAAGCTCATTGGAACTTCCTTCACTTTCTTATGAACTACATAAAAGATATCCTACCTATCAAGTTTATTGCTTTCAAAAACTTAGGAAACCATCATCACTCTTCAAATCTTTCGGTCTTCTTGATTAAATTATAACCATGCTTCTTATGCCAGTTCACTCACATTTTTTTACCCTAATTCGATCATTTTTATCTAATAAACAAACTCAAAATGATAGATCTCATCCTTATTTGGATGCAATTGCAAGCAAAAGTTATCACTACACTTTTCATATGTAGCTTGCCCTATTTTGTAACAAGTCTCCAAAAAGAAAGATCTAATGTTACCGAGCTCACTCATGATTTTATACATTGGGGAATCAATGTTTATCCTATTGTTCAAGCTGACCAATACAAATGGAAGCACACAAAAGCGCAAGTATTAAAAATTATTTCCTCTTAAAAATTGCAAATTAAACCTAATTACCTATCCAAATTAAAAGTGCAAAATTTCAACATTAAAAACATATAAAAATCATAATTATACAATAGTTAACCAATAATTATGTTAAGTAATTCCAATTACACCCTAAACCCAATTCCAATTAAAATAATAATCAAAACCCATGAAAAACCAAGCTTTTATATTAATTAATATGGATCATTAGTTGTACCTTTGGATAATGCATGGTGTACTTGATCCCCTTTATAGCCTTTGAATGTGCCTTTGCTTTCTCTTTTTCTTGCCTTATCCATGATTGAGAAAGTAAAAGGACGTGAAAATTAGGGGGGTTTTCAAATTTGGAAATTAATATTTTGAAACAGAGCATTATAGTATGAATTTACATAATATTTATACAAATATATTTAGATGTTGATGCTTCTTCACTAACCAAATTCAATGCAATAAATGCTTGTTGTGCTTAGGAGGGGAATTTAATGGAAGCAACCCTATGTAAAAAAAAAATGAGGGTAAGAAATAGGAAGAAGGAAAGAAAAAAATTTGGATTAAGTTAGTTGGACACGTGGGATAGACATGTTTGGTCAAGGATAGTTTTCCTTAAACTGAATGTTCTCACTTAAAACTATTGCTTCAATATAAAGTATAGTTACTGAAGCATATTTAGACGAACACTGTATCATCTAACAAAATAAAATCATGTCACACTCAAGCACACTAAGGAATATGCATCATTTTTGCAACGTCTATGTTCTCTTGTTTTCAGCTCTTACTAGCTGCCAACAACTAGACACAGAGGTTGTCTTGCTTGAAATAAAAGTCATAATATATATATGATGGTTCATATCATATACTATACGGAGTACTCCGTTTGTTTGTTAGGTAGCCTGCGGAATAAATTACTGTATTCTTCTTAGCATTTTGGAGGATTACAGGGGTGACGTGGCCTTGTGGGACTGCTACTCGCACCAGGAGAAGGATCTTGTTGTACCGGATGATAGGAAGGGGACGGAAAAAAGGAAGGGAACGAAGGCAGAGGATGTTGTTGCTGTACGAATTTAGGTATATATCGTTGAGGGACTGAAGGAGGATTGTAATACTTTGGGGGAGGTTTAGGGATTAAACTGCCTGGCGTTTGTTTCTCGTACTCTGCAAAATACAATGAATTCAGTGAATCTTTTTTTAACTATAATTAAAACAAATATCTATCATCATATTGTCTTATGAAATGCTAGTCTTAGATAGAAGTTTTTAATGCTATACTAATTCTTAAAAACATTAAAAATTACTTCTATTTCTCACTTTATGTTGAGGCTTCCCCTTTCTTTATTCCTTTTTAAAATAAAAAAATCATTTATATATTCAATTTCTTACTTTACCTTAGATAATATGGTGTAATTTCATAAAATAAAAAATACAAGTATTCTCTAATAAATGAAAAAAAATTCTTATTATTAAAATATTCAACAAATTTAGTTGCTACTCAATTATATTATTAAATCATTTATTGCATGAGACTAACGCAATTTCATATACAACACATATTTTCTATGAGTTTAAGAATTTATTTTTATACTACTTGGAAAGTTACTAGTTGATATTTGAAGGAATGTTATGTACTCATATCATTTTTTTACTTTTTTAGTACGTTCATTGTAAAATGTTGTTTGATGATTTAAATTTCAACCTATTACAATAAATGACATATACTATGGAGTTTATATCTAAAATATCATCATATTAGTCTATTGAAGTTTTGCATAGCTTTGTAATAATGAAATTTGTAATTTCAATAAATTTTATTGCAAATTTATGCGTAATATTTTACCTTGAAATTTATACAAATAAAAGAATTCGTCAAATTCGTCTAAGCTCGGTCAAATAGAGCTCGACTTGAGCTCGAGCTCGGTCAAGATTTAAACGAAGCAAGCCGAATAAGATCTGGCTTGACTTAAAAGGTCGTTAATAAGTGTGATAAAATTTAATAAATGAATATTTAAAATCTATCATATAATTTTATATTCCGAAAAAAAGCCTTGAACTCCAAGACTCAAAAGAGGAAGAAAAGGAAAAATGAAAAGAAACGTGACTCACAAAAGAAAAAAAATTTAAACTCAAAAAAGAAAAAAAAAAGAGTAAGCAAAGCTCACGCTCCCACGAGTCATTAGCAATGACAATTCAATCCGATCCGAACCGAATTCGATCCGATCCAAATAAAAAAATCAAATCCAAACCTGTTTAAAAAAACTCCAACTTCAATAAAAAAAACTCCGACTCCACATAGGAGATGGGTCGAATTCGGATATTGTGTTACATCCAACCCCATTGTGATTCGAATTCGATAGTTTGGTTCGAATGAGTTGTATCAAGACAAGTATTAAAAAAGCCCAAATTTAATAATCCAAAATAAAATAAATTAAATTAATAAAAAAACATGATATTTGCTAATGTTGTATATATATTTTTTAATTTACTTTATATATTATAAATGAATTATAGTATTAGTAATGAAATTAATAAAAAAATTAGGTAAGAAAACTGCAAAATTTACAATATGTTAAATTTTAGATCGAATTTGAATCGGATTAAGAGGTCCAAATTTCCTAATTGAGTCGGAGTTAGAGTCGGAGTAGGAGTTTGCGGATTCAGATTGAATTCGGATCCAAAATTAAAGTCCACAAACTTGTCGAATTGGATTCGAATTTTGTTGGATCCACTCCGATTCTAATTCATTGTCATTCCTACGAGTCACGATGCATCATTAGGCTCATATTTCTCATTAACATAATTACACACAGTGGCAGTTGCTCTTCCTTCATCCTTCACAAACCGTCGTCGCCTTGCCGTCACTCACCATTCAAATCTCAGGTAATTTCATCAATTTCCCCCTAAATTGATCTATTAACTTTTGTTTAATAATTTGTATTTAGGGTATTTTTATGGTTAATTTATGGGATTTTTAGTCTAAAGTTTTAATATTTTGGATATTTTATGATTCTGAGCTCAATTTTTAATGGGTTCATTTCTGGGTTTGATTGGAATAATTGGGATGGTAATTGTATATGGTAACTTCATCCTAAACTTGTGTTTTTCTTCATAGATTTGACAAGCTCTTTTCTCCTGCGACTACTCCAATTTCTCCATCAACTCCGACAATTTAGTCCCATTTTCATTTCTTTTTCCCCAGTTCTATCTTCGAGCCGAACTCCTATTTATATACCGAACTCGATTTCGAGCCCAAAATCAAAAGCTTGTCGAGTTTCGAGCTCGAGCCAAGACGAGCCGCGCACATCCTTAACGAGTCCAAGCTGAGCTGAGCCCACTACTATTCGGGCTCGGCTCATTGATTGAGCACCCTACTTACAATAAATGACAAATACTACATAGTTTATATCTAAAATATCATCTATATATTTATCGAAGTTTTACAGAGCTTTGTAATGATAAAATTTCTAATTTCGATACATCTTTTTGCAAATTTTTGCTTAATATTTGATCTTGAAATATATACAATTATAAGAATAGCATGAATGAATTTCGTTCCTGTAGAATTCGAGCTTGGACACCATCAAATACGTACAAATGTAATTTGGAAGTAACAGATCAAATTCATTGGAAAAATATTTGACAGTGAATAAGTAATGTTAACAATGATGCAGTAGTCAGTTATAATTACATAGTTTATGATAACATATCATCCCTTCTCTTACCTTACACCTAATCATACCAATATATGACAGATTGACAGTGCAGGATTAAAACCATAGTTATCAATTGTGTATGAGATTGGAAACTCACCTGTTTGTTGAATTGGATGAGATTCAACTTGTTGTGGATGTCGAGCTGATACGTCAGAGACAATGAATAGAGCACAGGCAAAAAGGATGCCAAGCAGGCAAAATGCGTTTGTTGTGGCCATTTTAAGTAATTGTACTTCTGTCAAAGCTTAATTGGGCAAGACTCAAAACGTGTATTTATACCCGGCTGCGGGAAAAAGGGAGAAGAATATGACTAGTTCAATTGATACGACATGATAATTTTACAAATACACCCTTTTTCAAAATAAGCTCTTCCCATACCTGTTCAAATGGGAGGTGGTCCGTTAAGGGCCCTTGACCAACATGTTTGTAAAAGGGTCTAATCAATAATGGGCCTAATAAGTCAGTCTCTTAAAGGGTCATATTTTATTGGGTTTCAATGGGTCAAGTCGGGTTAATAATGAGTCAATTTTTTCCAAGTCTTTTTAACACTATCATATAATGAATTATTTTCACTTACTTGTCAATGGTCTGCAACCAAAGATTGAAGATGATACATGTAAATTATCAGCCTCTACAGATAAAAACTATACTTTTTTTGATGGCCCGACCCAACTCGGCCCGTTATATATCTCCATTGACCCGATCCAATTCGGCCCCATTTTGCATTTTCTTTGACCAAGCCCAACCCATTTTGCTTGTGACCCATCCCCACCCTAACTCAACCCAATGCATAGATTTAATATATAGATATTGTTATATTAGACATAGAAATAAAAAAGATATAAAAGTACATAGTAGCATATATCAGGTATAGATATTTTGATTTCTAATATAGAAATGAAATTACAAAAATGCATCCTGATTTATTTATATCAGGTATAAAATAGAAATTTATTTTTTCTAAATATGTTTTTGACTAGAAAATTGATTATGGACAATGTTTAGTAATGCACTTATCCTACACAAATTAAGATCACCGTACGGTTTTAATCATCTCTTTTTTTTTCGAGTAGGACGATACAAAAGCTAGGGAACCTTCCTCACAAAGGTTAGTTATAGCATAGGCGTGTAGGTTAATCATAGGGAACTTTCAATACATATTTTCAAAAACCAAAAACACCTTAGTTTTAAGGTTTGTACTCCATTTCACTCAAATTACTAGAATCCCTTAAACAATCTCTTTTTATATAATCAGTACAAACGGAAAAAGTGTTAATAACTTATATGTAATAAATACAAAAAAATATTTTTCAAGTATATTTAGGGGTTAAATGTGTGGGGTTATTTAACTAAAAATCAAACGGCGATAAGTTCGAGGTTAAATTCTTATAAGGGATGATTTAGCTATAATCAGTTAAGTTACGTCACAAACTTGACTCAAAATTAAATTTTAATTGAGTGATTTAGGCTTTAATCTATACCCCAGATTAGTGGCGTCTGGCCCAATTTAATCAAAATACTCCAAATTTGAATTTTATTTGAAAGAGAGTGAAAGAAATTACCCGGCAATGTTGTGGCGGACCCTCCAACAAAGATTAAATGCACCAATTGGTGTCAATGATTTAGCTTAGGTCAAAAAAGATAGGCAGATTTGACGTTTGACTTTGACCAACTAATTTCTTTTAAGTCTTTCTGACCAACTAATTACTTTTTAAGTTTTAACACTCTCCTTTTTCATTATAGGATTTGACTGATGGCCCGTGCAAAACTAGTGGATGTAACATTGTCATTATCTTTTGTTTAGTTAGAAGAAACATGATATGATAAATAATTTTACGGAATTTGAAACAAAACTAACCAAAATTAAAACTTCAATGAAAAACAATAAGTAGGTCATATTAATAGAATTTCTACATAAATTGATTTTTTTAAAAAGAAATTGGTGGTTAATTGACCCTCAAACTTAAGATATGAAATGTTATTTGTTGTTAATCTACTATTAGGAACTGCCTTAGAAAGTTAGTGAGAAAACTATTTATGAATTGGGTGTTAGATAGTTTGAATCCCCTAAACTAGATTAGGGATGAGAATTGGGCAATGGTTTTTGTTGTGACTTTATGGTGGATTTGAAAGTGGAGAAATATGAGGTGTTTTGAGGAGGTGCTGGAGGTCCTAGTAGATCAGTTGGGATTCATTATTGCTAGAGTAGGGATGATCCAAAGAGCTTTAAAAAGGGATGTGGTGCTTGGTAATAAAAAAATGTGGGAAATGACAAGAAGTTTATATTAGGTGGTTAAGCCCAAATGTGGGCTGGGTTTCTCTTCATACTGATGGGGCGGCTAAAGTAATCCAAGACCAACTGGAGTTGGGGGAATTATTAGAGGTTGTCAAGGTGAAGTGCACGAGATGTTTGTTTTGAACTGTGGAGTGTACCCGTGTACTAGAGCAGAGCTCTTAGGAGTTCTTAAGGGTTTTTCTATTGCCTGGGATGTTGGGCATCGGAAGATTCATCTATATGTTGATTCGGAAGTAGTTGTGAAACTTCTTTTGAATGAAAATGAATCGTCCTCTCCTTTTATTCATATTATTCGCCGTTGCAGAGTTATGATCTCTCGAGCAGAGTGGTATATTGAGATTAATCATTGCTATGGGGAAGCAAGTAGGGCTACAGACTGGTTGGCTAATCAGGGAGTGTTGTAGGATGAGAAGCTTGTAATGTTTGAGGCCACCCCGGCGAGCCTTTGTGCAATTTTGTTGGAAGATTTCAGTGGAGTTGTTATGGGCAGATCCATCCCTACGGAGGTAGCTTAGTTCCTGTTTGTCTCTTAGTTTAGTTTTTTTATTTTGTTTGTTTTAGCTTGTGTTTGTCTGTTTTTCTTCTTTCGGGTCTTCCCCTCTATTGCACCAAAAAAAAAAGTTGATACCAATTAAATTAATTTCTCTTATTTTTACGTAAATTCAAGTGACAACATATGCCTAAAATAATACTACCTTTGTCCATTTATTTTTTATCCCATTTTTATTTATAGAGTTAAAGTTTTAAAAGTCTAATTATAAGTTTTCATCATAATATAAGAAATAATATATTCAACTAGTATCTTATAGGATGCATTATTTCAATTTATATTTTTAATTATCAATTTTTAATATTTTTATATCTTACAGATTTTAAAATAAAAGTATTTTAAGTCGTGTCTTTGAAATAATGAAAAATAAATGGGATAAAAAATAGGGATAAAAAGATTACTTTATTGTCATTTGTTTACATAAAGTGTTAAAAGTCCAATTATAATACTTATTTATACTGTAAACTTTAATTTAAAGTTTTAAACCAAGATATACATAAACTAATTTAGAATGATTCCATATGGATTCTGATGATTTGCTTGTAAAAGGTAAATAGACAATCTATACAATAATAAGAATGTTTGATTTGGATATAATAAGATTCTCAATTTATTTTTTGTCATCTTTATCATCTTTCTTCTTCTCTATAGAATATATTAATTCTTCTTAGGGTTATAATAATTAAGGAAATGTGAATTAAATTTTCTCCTTCCTCTCAAGTTCAAAACATATGACACTAAAAATAACAAAAACCTATGCTAGGTGGAGTGAAAATTGTAAATTTTATGGAGTTTTCCTTCATTTCCCTCCCTCGTCTATCCAAACATACATCATGCACGCACCCTATCAAGAGAATTTGACATAATTAAGTTGTGCTAAATTTTGACCCCCAAAAAAAGTTGTGTTAAATTTAGTAACTAGAACCCTTTATGTGGTAACATGAATACTCAAATTTGGAACAATGATTTCTTTTAGCAGTTCACAAGATACGAGAGTATTTCACTAGAACTCATGAGAAGTAAAAGGCAATTTGATTGATTTGAGATGCTAATTTATTTAAAGAAATAAAATAACAATATATAATATATTTATTTGTAATTTTATGGATTTTAATATGTTGTTTGATTGTAAGTATTGAAACTTGTGATATATGGTTGGATTAGAGTATAATCGCTAATGGATGGATTATAGCTCAAGACCAAATATATATCTTATCCCTGAATTTAATTTGGTTGTTCTCAAGGATACATAAAGGGAAAACCTTTGATTTGCATATGTCATTTCAGTATGTGTCTTTTGGTTGTCCCTATTCATTAGCAAATAATTATTAATCTTTCTTTAAAAATCATTTAAAACTCTTATGTTATCCTTATCATTAACCCTTTTAGTGAATCAACCACGCAACCCTTTATCATAATGCGTCAAACACACTTACACGTGTAATAACTCCATAGCAAAAAATGTTTACATCCTTGTTTGTGTTGTCATAGGTATTACATGTAACATGGCATATTTGATTTCTATTTATGTGTCATATATCAACTTGAAGGAGGGTGAGACATGGCCCATATATTTTCTCGTAAATGTATTTTAATATATTAGTATAGATTAGTCTTTGACTATTAGTTAGTTTACAGTTTCACAACTTTACATTGTCAATGCAGATTTACCTTTTTTGAAATTTTCCTAATTTAAAAATTAAAGTATAATGACTATAGACCTCATATTTTGGTTTATAACTTTAAATAAACAACAACAAAAAAAATTGTTTCTATTTAAGAGACCAAAATGATTACTTATAGGCCAAGTAATGAGAAAGAGTGTTGATGAGGGTCTAATTAAGTTTACCTTCATATATCATCGAGGTAAACAATATGCATCAAGAACAAGGTAATTGGCCTGAGTAGGGGTGCTTAATCAATGAGACGAGCTCAAATAGTAATAAGTTCGGCTCAGGTTTGATAAGGATATGTTTGGTTCAGCTCGAAACTCGAAAAGCTTTTGAGATCGGGCTCAAGCTCGATAGTTGAATATGAACTTGGCTCAAAGCACGGCTCGGAACTCTACTCGAAACTAGGCTCGACAACAAATTTTTAATTACAAATTTTATTTTTTAAAAATAAAACATAAACAATAATTCAAAATATAAATTATATATATATTAAATTTAAAAAGTTAATAGTAAAACATTTAAAAAATTCTGTATATTAATTTTTATCAAGCATGTTAATGAGTTTTCGAGCCAAGCCTGACCTAGCTCGTCTTGGTTCGTTTAAGTCTCGAGCAGAGCCCGAACTCGAACCTCAAGCCGAGCGCTATTTGACCAAACTTTGACTGAGTTAAGCCGAACTCGAGTAGATTGATTTGTTAAGCACTCCTAGGCCTTGGGTTACTCCGATGCCTAAGTTAGTGAATGAACAAAGGATTTCAAGAGAAAGTCCTCTGAGTTTGGGTTACTCAAATGGGGTTCTTAGTCAACATTCTTACTTGTTTTTGGAAGAGGGAATATGTATCTATCAATGTTTTTCTTTGTCCTTATTCCATAAATGGGCATTTATGAGACTGGTGGAGAATGAGTTTGGCTTAGATGCTTTAAGTTTGGCTTTGTTTAAGAAGGGATTGCGAACCATGTAGCTTTTGAGGGTGGAGCAGCTAGATGTTGGTCTTAAATATTGGGCCAATTATTCAGGCCAAAGGTAATTAGATTTGTACAATAATTAATAATGAGAATATAAAAGAAAATAATATGCTCCTTATGTTCCTATATATTTTGACTTGAATATTGCGAGAAGTACGAAGTAGATAAAGCAAAACGGATAAGAAAATGCAAATGTAAAGGGGACGATTATTTGTTACGAAGTTGGGCAATGTGCCTACGTCTCCGCCTAGGGTTTCCTACCCTTAGGATTTAATAACTTTTATTTCTTCTCTTAGAGACCTAAAGCCACCTTCGAAGATATTCACCCAATCTTCTTTACCATAGCTTTCCCTAGCTACACTTTAGCATCTCAATTCTTAGAAATAAAAATCTCCTTTCTTTTTCTGAACCTTTGAGTATTATAGTTTCTACTCAAGGTAGATCTCTCTTTTTCTTTTGATCTTTCTTTTTCACACTCAAGAGAAATTTTGTATTCTTTTCTCTCAAATATTAATTACAATAAAATGAATAAGTGCTAGAGAGAAAAGTGTTTGCTGTAGCTTGATTGTTGTATCACGTTGGAGGCTTGTCTATCTTCAATGCTTCATCTCACTCTATTTATAGAGTCATTTGCAACAAATAGTGTTCATAACAGAATCTTCAAAGAGCCGTTGCTTTTGAATCGGAGCTTCAAAAGTTTGATTGACTGTTTCAAAGCAGTTCCATCTTTCTCGCAGTTACTCTTGAAGTCCACTTAGCCGTTTTGAAATGTAACAGAACGTCTTTAGAATTTGAATTACGGTTGACATGTTGTTGCTGACTGAATTTCTTCAACATAAGCACGTCCAACAACTAATTCAAGCAAGCACATCTTTGACAGAATTTATTCAACTCCATACTCTTAGGAAGACCAAATGATTCAAACTCATCTTAATAGAGTTTTGAATTTATTCAAATATTTCAAAGTCCATAGCATAATAAACTCCTTATTTAAAGGAAGCATTTTAAACTTGAATTGTTATACCTGAAAAGTTAATTGAAAACAAACCACTAATAGCAAACATGTTATATGTTAGATATACAAAATCGGATAAGCATAGGAATGGTTGTATAGGGTTGCAACTTCATACGTACACATGCATGAGCATATACGTGTACATGCATGAGCATATACGTGTACATGCATTATACTTTTGTTCACTTAAGCTTTTTGACTTCCATCATTTATAAACAAAGATAGATATATCAAGGCGGAGTCTTCGGTGGTTAATAATAAATATGGGTGAACACTAGGGGGTGGCAACGGGTCTAAGACCCGACCCATTTTTTGGGGTATGGGTCTAATATTTTTAGACCCATTGGATATCGGTAGGATATGGAACTTAATGTCTTTAGGTCGGATATGGGTCCAGATCTAAAATTTTTAGACCCATATCTTACCCTTTGACCCGCACATTTAAAAAAATAAAATTTAAATATAACCTCAATTTAGAACTAAAACTAAAGATTCATTCATATTGTCCCACCATTTTCCTCTTCTACTCTTCTCCTTTTCATCCTCCATTTCCACTCTTTTACAAGCCTCCACTCTTTTTTATCGCCACTTTCTAGGTAACATATTCATATAATTTTAATGTCTACTTTGTTATTACTAGCTTCTCGTCATCATGCCCCCCATAAGCATATTCAACTAGGTTTGAGATTACTAGCTTCTATGCAATTTTAAAACTTGTGAATTGTGATGAACATGATCTTAAAAACATTGTAACATAGTACAATTAAGTTTAGGACTTGATTCATTGTTGGATTTTTACTCTGGTGCTTATATACTTGTTTTCCACTCACTAAATTAAATATTGTTTTGCAAGTATTTTAACGATACAAATTGTGTGCTTACGAAAGGATTTATTAATTCATCTCATTTCACATAGTAATGCAACTTATATTCTTTTATAACACTTAATCGGTAAACAATCCTAAGTTCTGAAATGCTAAAATACATCGAATTATAAAACATGTGAATAATAAGCACAAAGAAATAAAAGTATGTTAAGAATCCATTTTAAACCCATTTTAGACCCGAGACCCGTCAGATCTAGTGGATCTAGGTAAGGGTCTAAAATTTTAGGACCTAATGGATTTGGAGCGAATATGGATCTAATTTGAAATAATGGCAGGTATGGGTCTGAGTTTAATCAAACCTGACTCAGATCCTACTCATTGCCATCCCTAGTGAACACCTTTACAATTTCATTTCAATTTTCATCTTAAACTAAAGACTTGTTTGAGATCTTAGTTTTACAATAATAATGGTAATTTAGTTGTTAAATAATTTTAGAAAAGAAAAAGATTCAAAGTAGTAACAACTTTTATAATGCTTGTTCTATACAGCAAGATCAAAAAGGAAAGAGAGTAATAAAAATAACAATATTAATGACAAGAGTCAAACCAATAGACTTTAAAATAATACTATTAGGATAAATTTAAAAATAAAAAAAATCAACTTGAACCAATTCAATAAAAATCATCTTGAATTAGTAAAAATCAGCTTAAATTAATACAACTCTATTTCAATCAGTAAAAATTAGTCAAAGTAGTAAAGTAATTTCATTTCAATATTAATCATTTGAAGAAAATAGGGCCTATATAATCAAATTATGACTAAAAACATTAGCATGAAGTAAACAAACAAACACTTATATTATAGAGGATGACTAGTTGGTAAATTTGGAATATATGATTGAACACCTTAAATCATGTACATTGTATAATATGTATCCTTCAAATGTTTACAATTAGAGATTATATTGGATCATTAACACAATCTATATCTAATGGATGTAGGTTTGTTTTACAAGATTTAAATCTCATAATTTGTGTTATGGGTAAAAATCCTGCCTAGTTACGCGATAAGACGAAGAAGCTACACATCGCAGAACTCTTAGGTGTCAAAGGAGGGCTCTAAAGATTATGATAGTTACGGTATACCCCTGGAAGTTACTAATGGGAGGGTACTTGCAACAGATACGCGACATGAGTGGAGAAGATAACGGGAAGACCTGATCAATCTGTAGGAACATGATGCGTAGCTAGACCGCAGTTATTGACCGATTCAAACAAGATAAGGCCTACGGACGGATAGAAGATAAGGGTTGACCGATTCAAAAGGAAGTCGATATTTGAGGAAAAGGAAATCTAAGTGAAATTGATTTGAAATTTGAAGTCAGCTGGAAAGGAAATTAATGAGTCCAAGAAAGAGGGAGAGAGCTAGTTCTCTTAGGTGGAATACACTTGAAAAAAGCTAGTTCATTAATTCATTAAACAACATTGTTCATTATATTTAATTTTGCACTTTATTTTCTATATTAGTACTAAAACACAAGTGACTACTCCACATAGAAAAATGGCAGCGCCCCTGCGATTTTTCTCATTTTTTGGGTTTTTCGCGTCACCAATCCTTTTTGTCATTTTGTTTATTTCATGTTTTATTGTTAATTTTGAACCTTCTTGCAACCTAAATAGCTGTCAAACATCCCACACTTATTTTATCACTAGGTGACAATTTTTGGCAGAAACAATTGGCACCCATTGTGGGGCAACACCTAGTTTTCACAACCAAATCTGCACACCTTGATGTCAGAAAATGAGCCTAGAAGCCGACATAGAGAACACGACCCAGGAAGAATCAATGGATGCCCTCATGATGGAAAAAGCTGATCTGGAGGCCACACAACAACAAGTTGAAGAAATGGCCAAAGAACACAATTCAACAAAAAATTCTTTGAAGACAGTCCAAAAGAAGCTGGAATCCGTTTGAAGCTAGAAGTTCAAGTCGCATGGCGGTAAAATGGTACCATTCCCCCTGCTAGATGACTCTAGCATTGATGAGGAGTTGAAGTAAGAAGAAGAATCAAGATGCCATGAACCCAAGCGAAGACAGAGGATTAGGATCCCGACCCTACAGTGGTTAGAACGAGAATGCTTGAAGTGCAAAACGCATAAATGCTAAAGATGTTGAGAAGGACGCTTGGGGTCACGACACCATTAAATCTTGAAAAAGAAGATGGGTATGAAGCCTATGTGTTTATCCTGGAGATAAATGATGTGAATACCAAAAAGGCTTGTATTCCCGACCTAGACCAAAAAGGCCAGGATTACCAATATGTGTTACCCAAAAGAATATCGGCATGTCTTGATGCGCAAGTTGTTTGGCAACACAGTCACGGGCCTAATCATCTCGTGCGGACAAGTTTGAAACCCTTCTCCATTTCTAGTTTTCATGTTTTAGTTAACAAATTCTACACGCAGTTTGCTACAAGTCGACACCTGGAAAAGTAGATAAGTGACATGTATCGAGTGGAACAAAAATCAGGTGACTCTATTCACGATTACTTTACTAGATTCAATAACGAGATGATTAGCATCAGGCATTGTGATCCAAGAATAGCCATAGAGGCCTTCAAGCGAGGATTAGTCCCTGACTATAAGCTATACGTGGAACTTACCAAATATTCTTGTGCAACCTTTGAAGACATTAGAAATCATGCCCTCGCATAGGTAAGGTTAGAGGACGATAGAGCCACCAGGGGACGTTAGAAATCATGCCCTCGCACAGCTGCATACGATTGGAAAAATAAAGCTACCTGTCTATGCAAAAAAGGGTAAATCGAAATGTTAAATTCAGCGTGATAGATGTACCATCTACTTATAATGTCATCATGGGCAGACCTTGGATCCATTCAATGAAAGCAGTATCTTCGACGTTTCACCTAAGTCTAAAGTACCCCACTTAATGAGGGGTAATGGAGATTAACGGAGAACAAGAGGTTGCAAGAAAGTGCTACAGTACAACCCTAAATCCATCAAGGTCAACATTAAAGCAATTATAGCATGGTCTCGCGATGATGGCTCCTAACGACTAATAAATTGATGAGGTTGCATTAGATCCTTATAAAACATATATAGCGACTCCTTGCTAATCGTCATCCAAATTAATGAAGAATTTGAAGGAAAAAACTCCAAGATGTATGCATATCTGGAAATCATATAAGAAATACAATTGAACTTCCAATCGGTCAAGATCCAACAAATCCCAAGGGACCAGAATACGCAAGCTAACCCTTTGGCCAATATCAAATCTACACTAGGGGCATCACCTTACGAGAACATACCATTTGTTCATTAGGAAAAATCATCTATCAACAAAGAAGAAATAAATGATTCAAAAAGGATATGCATAGAAACCACATTGGGTAGTTGGACAGCACCTATCGTTAAATGCTTAAATGGAACTGACATACCAATTGACATGTTCGAGGCTAGAAAGGTATGCTTTAGAGCTTCTTATTTCACTCTCATTAACAATGTACTATTCAAAAATCCTATCGCAGGGCCCTATTTAAGTTGCCTAGAGCCGGATCAGCAGCAACAAGTTCTAAGTGACTTACACGATATATGGCGAGTGTGGTAACCATAAAGGGGGCAGAAGCTTGGATATGACAGTTGTCTATGATGCACAGATGTCATCCACAAGCCCCTTGAAGTGTTACATCCTCAATTATCACCTTGGCCAATTATGAAATGGGAATGGATATCATAGGCAAGCTTCCCGCAGTGCCTGGCCAAAAAGTTTTCATGCTGGTGTTAACGGACTACTTCTCAAAGTGGATTGAAGCTAAAGCATTCTAGCATGTAAGAGACAATGAGTTACTATCATTCGTATGAACTAACATCATATACAGATTTGGAATCCCTTCTAAAATCATATGTGATAATGGATCTCAGTTCATTAGTCACGAGACTGAGAGATTTTGTGATAAATGGAATATAAGCCTAAAGTTTTCAACAGCAGTCTACCCCCAAGCCAATGGACAAACATAATCTAATAACAAGATAATCATCAATTATCTTAAGAAGAGATTGGAGCGTGTGAAAGGAAAATGGGCAGAAAAACTTCCCGAAATATTATGGGCAAATAAAACTATGCCAAGGGAAGTCACTGGTCAAACGCCTTTTGCATTAGTTTACGGATGTAAAGTTGTTATACCAGCAGAATTACGAATCCCAATAGCTAGATATGGACTTGCAACTGACGAAACAAACAGAGAACAATTGCCATTTGAGCTTGAAACTCTTGAAGAAATTAGGGAAGTTACACTCGTAAGGATGGCCTCCCAACAACAAGTCCTGGTATGATGTTTCAATAAAAACGTGAAGGCAAATTCTTTTAAAAGGGGATTGGGTCCTACATAGAGTCGTCCAAAATACCAGAAACCCTTCCGACGATAAGTTAGGTCCCACATTCAGAAGGTCCTTATCAAATTGACAAAGTTATAGGAAAAGGAGCTTACTGTCTAAAAGACACTGCAGGTGTAGCTATCCCAAGGATTTGGAATGCAATTCATTTGAAATCCTATCATTTCTAAGAGTTACGCTAAGTATTTCTCCCTTATCTTTTGTTCCTTTGTATTTTTTTATCAAAATATATACTGATTTAAGCATCAGAGGGTCGTTGGGAAATCAACAACCTCCCTTAGTCACCTCATCTTTGTAAATATGTAACAAGAAGTCTAGACATATGAACAAATGGTCGCAACCACTAAGCAAATGAGGCTCTATCAGATATCGCCTAAAAGCGTCGCCAATACTATGCTTTCTAGCCTAAAAACATAGCTATTGGATTGAACATAAATAGACTGACACCTACTCTAACGCGCCCTAAAGATAGGTGTCCAATATAGTTAGACGCTAGAATAGTGCCTACGTCGTTAAGAAACACCCGACAATAGAAATGCATGCATTGACAACATCAATGGCTAAACGACATTCTAACGTGATGACACAGACATCAGGCAATGAATGAACGATAAAATTCATAAAGCATTGAGCAAAGTTAAAAGGTAAATTAGAAGTCTTACACATGACATCATATCAGACGTCAACACAAACTGTTTGAAAGAAACATCATTGAATTCAAATAAATTCAAACATCAGAAGACGGAGCATTCGGATCAACTAGCATCCCTAAGATCTCATCCTATTTATATGATGTTCCAAAACGTTCTTCATCATTTTACACTCCAAGGTAATGGAGGTCTCAACTAATTGGTAACGAAGGGAGGTAACTTCCTCTTTAAGGTCATCTACCGATATCATAAACTCGACGAGTTCCTGCTTAACCCAAGCCAACTCCTCCTCTTTCACAATGAGACCGCCCTCATCTGCAGCCCGAGCCCTCTCCTCCATCTTCACTAGCCCGTTAAGTCCTGCCAGATGACTAGAGTGCTCTGTCACTGCTCTTTGAGTTTTTTTTCAACATCTTGCAAGTTGGAAGCAAACTCCCTGCATGACTCCTTAAGCTCGGCGACACGCCCTTCTAGTTCAACTTTCAGTCGCATGCTCATTTCAGATAACTTTTGATGACTAGCCACACATTCCTCTAACTTGTTCAAGTGCATCTAGAGGACCAACATGTCTTGGAAGAATTGAATAAAATGAAAATAATAGACGTCATGAAAAACCAAAATAAGGGACTAAATGTAGAAAAGTCGGACATATATGTAGGCTGTGAAAAAGTGAGTGATTAGCCAGTTTATTAGCAGAAGCGTTCTCGCAAAGTGTAATTATTGAGGGCAAGAGCAACTCGTTGATAGTAGGGTGGAGGGCATTAATGTCTTGATCATGGCCCATGAACTCCACAGGAAGAATCATGTGGTGCTGGTTTATGCCAATGGTAGCACGGGAGGCCATCACATCTCTCCTAGGAGGGGAGGGGCAGGAGTCGTCAATGAGTATGGGCACGAAATGATTAGGAGTACGCACAGCAAAGGAACTCTTCTTGACGTTTGGGGGCAGGAGGAGCTTAGACAGGGGCCTCAACCGGTTTGGTAGGATCAGTTACATAATGAGGATCATCCTTTTCTTGTTACAGAGAAGATTCCACATGTCTGAATTTGACATTTTAGGGATGGAACTTCGGTTGCTTCCTATAGATACAAAATACTAAGACAAACACTAACATGTGGGTGGGAATTTGAAATCACAACTCTTGGAATGGTGACTCACCTGAACGATTTGACATAGCAGGAGAGCTATCGTGACTAGAAGATTTTTCTGTAGGTAAAGGGCCAGTAGGGTGCTTCTTTTGAAGGGAAATTGGTGTTGAAATAGGTGCTTCTGATTTCTTGGATAGGGTGGCCTTGAAGACAAGTTCCAGAGCGACAACACGAAAACTTCGACGACTTGTGTTGAGTGATATAAATTGTGTCGCACGAGACTCTGATTCTTCACTCGGTTTTTAACAGTTTTATCTCACCAACTAAAAAAAACAAGATGTGAGAATAATGTTAATAGGTGTGTCCTCCAATAATTTAGCATAAGGAAAGAAAGACATACCTGTAGAGGGAGGGCCGCCAGTAGGGATCCAACTTCCGATATGACCCAGAGATGCTTTATCAACAGAGACATATCACTTTGCCCATCCCCGATTATTTACACCAAGTCTGTCACTAAGGCAGCATGATCTAAGTTCATGTATAAGGTATACCAAGTTTGGTTGACAAATTTCATGGAGTAACTAAAGGATAAGTCTTCTACACTATAGGGCTCTTCTCAACCCTTAGTTAACAGATCAACTACCCTCAAAATACACCGGGTTCCTCGCATAATCTGGCAAGGATGGATATTATACTCTTTCATAAAACTTAGAGCAAGAGAAAAGAAGGGTAGATGATAACGCAAAAAGAATGGGTATTAATAAAAAGCTATACAGTTATCGGGGCAATCACCTGCCAAGCAATCCCCAACAGAATAAATTTTGATATTTGAAGGGAAATCGGCCAACAATCTAAAGGCATCTAAGTCCTCATCGGTTTGGTAGATGCTAAATCCCTAGTTACCTGGACAATAGATGACGAAGACTACCCTTTCCATTTAGACCGAGTCTTTTTCTTGTTCAAAGCAATGGCGACACAAAGGGATCCCTTGCTGGCAATTGGTTTCACCATTATTGAGGAAGTAAGTTAAAAGCTTAGAGAGAAGAATTACCTATTTTAGAGAGAGGGTTCACCAAGAAAATCTGGGATGTAAGTGTGTAAAGCACGGTAGAAAAAGAAAAGACACAATTGAACTTTATGATTTGGGGAAGAGTAAACGAACGGCTTTAAAGGCATGACTAGGTGGTTGAGGCAGAGGTAATTATGGTAGTTGTAGGTAACCGCCCCTCGATTCCTGTTCATTGGTCAGAGCAGTTTAAAATTTAAAAAGTCTAGAGTTGTATGTCTTCTAGGATTTTTCAAATTTTGGGGCAAATTGCTATGGGTAAAAATCTCGCCCGGTTACGTGACATAACGAAGAAGCTACACGTCGCGGAATGGTTAGGTGTCAAAGGAGGGCTCTAAAGATTATGGTTGTTACAATATAACCCCTGAAAGTTATTGATGGGAGGGTACTTGCAACAGATCGATACGCGACATGAGCACCTATGATAATGGGAAGACCTGGTCAATCCGTAGGAACAGGACGCGTGGCTAGACCACATCTGTTGACCGATTTAAACAAGATAAGGCCTACGGACGGATAAAAGATAAGGGTTGACCGGTTCAAAAGGAAGCCGATATTCGAGGACAAGGGAAACTTTGATTTGAAATTTGAAGTCAGCTGGAAAGGATATAAATGAGTCCAAGAAAGAGAGAGAGAGATAGCTAGTTCACTTGGGTGGAATACACTTGAAAAAAGCTAGTTTTTAAATTTATCAAACACCTTTGTTCATTGTATTCAATTTTGCACTTTATTTTATTCGTTAGTACTGTAACACAAGTGACTACTCCATATAGTAAAACGGCGGCCTAACAAGCCCTCGCGGTTTTTCCCGTTTCTTGGGTTTTCTGCGTCACCAATCCTTTATGTCATTTCGTTTATTTCACTTTTTATTGTTAATTTTTTACCTACTTGCAACCTAACTAGTTGTCAAACGTTCCAACCTTATTTTGTCACTAGGTGACGATTTTTGGCAGAAACAATTTGGATCCGAGATGTCAAGGTCCTACTTTCATAACCGAATCATACCTATATACATTATCCAATTTTCTTCATAATTTTTTTCTTTCAAAAAATTAAAAAAATACATGCATTGCGTAAAGTAGCTCTGATATAAAATTTAATTAAGTTGTCAAATTATTCATGGTATCAATATTTACTAATTTTGTTTAAAAGTTTTAGTATTGTAATGATACAAAATCTTAACATTTAGCAATTAGGAGGCAAATACGATAATAATAGAGGATAAAGTTAATTATACAAGGAGTGCATATCGATTTGGCTATAATTAGACACGGCTTAATTATGGTTTAAGTATGATGTGGAAGATAAGCACCACATATATTCATCCATCAATCACAAATTAGATGGTGCACCTGGGTACACCATGCTCATGATACCCCCGCTCCAAAAAAAATATACATTACGTACATAGAAAATGTACATAATACACATTTCACATAACTGACATGTGTATTATGTACATTTTCCATGTATATAATTTACATTTTTCACGTACGTAATGTACATTTTTTAGAGTGGGCGTACCATGAATATGGTGCACCCGGGTGCACTGTCCACCCATTGTCCATCAATTGCATCGTTACTTGGAGAGACTGCCGACAAAATTTGGTTAACTTTTTATTTTTTTTTTTCAAATTTCAATATAAATATTTAACAACAAATAGACGGAAAGAATATACTTTTTTAAAGAAATTAATACGGAGTACCCAATATTTTATTAAATGTAAATACAAAAAAGAAATGTGAAAAAAAAAATAGTTCGTATCATACACTATATGGAGTACTTATTAGAAATTCCTTTTGTTTGTTACCCTGCGGAACAAATTACCCTATTCTTTTTTACCCTTTTAGAGGATTACGAGGGGATCGTGGCCTTGTGGGACTGCCAACCACACCAGGAGAATGAACTGATTGTCCAGGATGATAGGAAGGGGACGAAGGCATTTGCTTTACGAAATTAGGTATATATCGTGGAGGGACTGAAGGAGGATTGTGATGCTCTGGGGGAGGTTCAGGGATTAAACTGTCAGGCGTTTGTGTCTCGTACTCTGCAAAACAAAGTGAATTCAGTGAATTTTTTTTAACTATAACTAAAACAAAAATCTAACATGTCGCCTTATGAAAACGTAGTCTTATATGGAAGTTTTTATTACTACATAAACTCTTAATAAAAAAACATAAAACTACTTTTATTTCCCAGTATATGTCGTAGCTTCCTTTATTCCTTTCAAGATAAAATAAATCATTCATATCTTTAATTTTCCTACTTTACCTGAAATAATATGGAGTAATCCATAAAATAAAAAAATATAAGTGTTCACCAATGAATGAAAAGGAATTATTATAATTAAAATAGTCAGAAAATTTATTTTCTATTTAATTTCATAATACTACATGGAAAGTTCCTAGTTGATATTTGAAGGAATGTTATGTATTCAAATCATTTTTTACTTTTTTGGTACATTCATTGTAAAATGTTGTTTGATGATATAAATTATAACGTATGCATTTCAATAAATGACAAATACTACGGAGTTTATATGTAAAATATCATCTATATATAAGTATATTGAAGTTTTACAGAGCTTTAATTTGTTATGATGAAATTTCTAATTTCAATACATCGTTTTGCAAATTTTTGCATGATATTTGACCTTGAAATATATACAATTAAAATAATATCATGAATGAATTTTGTTCCTCCAGAATTCGAGTTATGTTAACAGTGATGCAGTAGTCAGTTATAATTACAGAGTTTATGATAACATATAATCCCTTCTCTTATCTTACACCTAATCATACCAATATATGACAGATTGACAGCGGAGGATTAAAACCAGAAGTTATCAGTTGTATATGAGATTGGAAACTCACCTGTTTGTTGAATTGGATTAGATTCAAATTGTTGCGGATGTCGAGCTGATACGTCAGAGACAATGAATACAGCACAGGCCATAAGGATGCCAAGCAGACAAAATCCTTTTGTTGTGGCCATTTTAACTAATTGTACTACTGTCAAAGCTTAATTAGTATGGACAATATTTTACAAATACACCCTTTTCCAAATTGACTAGGAAATTGGCTATGGACAATATTTAGTAATCCTATTCAAATTAAGATCACCGTATGGTTTTAATCATTTTTTTGTTCGAGTACGAAGATACAAAAGCTAGTGAGCCTTCCCCTCCCCAGAGTTTATAGCATAGCCGAGTAGGTTAATGAAAGGGTACTTCCTAGGGCTCACAAAATAATCGTAACCGTTAACCGTGGATAATCGGTTCATATTAACGCCTATTTTATCGAACCGTTAATAATTAACTGTTACGGGTATCGAACTGTTAACCTTAATTGTTACGATTACCGAAATGTTAACCTTAACGGTTACGGTTACATAACTGTTAACATTTACGGTAATATAACGATTAATCGTTATTATTATTAAAAAAAACTAAACCTAAAAAACATGAATGAATGTCACAAGTTTTTTTTATACATGATCAAACCTTGTGAAAATATGCGTTAACATTATTATAGAATACTCAAATGAGTTAAGGAATCATACAAGTAGTTTCACAATATTAGGTGTACAAGTGCATAAAAATGAAATGAGATGGTTAGCGGTTAACTGTTAACCGTATTGTAAAATACCGATTAACCGTTTATCGGTCACCATTACTTAACAGTACGATTATGGTAAGTATTTTCCAATAACCGTTTATGTACACCCCTAATACTTCCCACATATTTCCCAAAAACTAACACCCCCTTAATTTTAAGGTTTGTACTCCATTTCACTCAAATTACTAGAATCTCTTAAACAATCTCATTTTATATAGGCCGTACAAATTGATTTAGTTTTGAAGTTTTGACGGAAGTATTTATGGATGTTAAAACAACCATTTCTCTTGCATTATTTAAAATCCATCTAACTAACAGTGTATTAATAAATTATGTAATAATAAATACGAAAAAATATCTTTCAAGTATATTTAGGCGTTGTTTAATTAAATACAAAAACTCTAGTAAAGTGGAAACATATAAATTATATTGAATGGTACCCTTACAAAATCTATTTTGTTAAATAGAGGGGTGATTTTGTTTTATTAAAGGGTAAGTTTTATACAATAAATCCAACATTTCCTTTTCAAACATTTTTCAATCTTTAACAATTGAAATTGTGATATTTTTATTATAGGGATGATTTTTTGTCATATTGAGAGATAACTTTTGTTATATTGATGGGTAAGTTTTGTTTGCCACACAATATCCTCATTGTATCCAGTATTCACACGAAAAATCTTTCCTTAACTAAAAATTAAACGTTAATAAGTTCAAGGTTAAAGCCTTATAACGTTATAACTTATAAGGATGATTTTGGTATAGACAGCGTAGTTATGTCACAAAAATGAGTACATGACACAAAATAAAATTTTAATTGAGTGGTTAAGGTAGAACCCTACTGTATAACCAGATTACTGGCCCAATCTAATCAAAATACTCCAAAATTAACTTTAATATGAAAAAGGAGAGAGAGAAAGAAATTACCCGGCAATGTTGTGGCAAACCCTCAAACAAAGATTATGCGCACGAAATTGGCGTCAATGATTTTGCTTAGGTCACTTTTCAAAAAAAAAAAAAAAAAAATGCTTTGGTCAAAGAGGTTGGGCGAATTTGACGTTTGTGTGTTACTTGACTTTGACCAACCAATTACTTTGTCTTTCAGACCAACCAATTACTTTTAACTCTTTTTTTTTTTTTTTTCTTTTCATTATAGGATTTGACTGATGACCCATGCAAAACTAGTGGATGTAACTTTGTCATTACCTTTTGTTTAGTGAGAAAAACTTGATGTGATAAGTAATTTTAAGGAATTTGAACAAAAATAACCTAAATTAAAACTTCAATGAAAAAACAATAAGTAGGATATGACGTTTGTCTTGTTAATATAATTTCTACATGAAATTGAATTTTTTTAAACAAAAATGGTGGTTAATTAACCCTCAAATTTAAGGTATGAAATATTATTTCTTGTTAGTATACTACTATTAGGAACTGTCTTAGGAATGTTAAGTTGATACGTAATTTATCTTATTTTCAAGAAACTAAATTGAAGAAACAAGAGATTCCTAAAATACTACTACCTCCATCCCTTTATTTTTATCTCATTAACTTTTATTTATAGAGTCAAAATTTTAA
This sequence comes from Dysphania ambrosioides, assembly GCA_026401315.1. Lineage (NCBI taxonomy): Eukaryota > Viridiplantae > Streptophyta > Magnoliopsida > Caryophyllales > Amaranthaceae > Dysphania > Dysphania ambrosioides. The sequence goes on from CM048667.1 coordinate 7,921,743, forward strand.
AAGTTTGACTATCAATTTTAACCATATTATAAGAAATAATATATTTAAATATGATCTTATTGGGTGCATTTCAATATAAGTTCTTTAAATATCAAATTTTTATAATTTTTTTCTTGTGAATTTGGAAATAAAAGTGTTTTAAGTCGTGTCTTTGAAACTGTGAAAAATAAAATGAGATAAAAAATTAGAGATAAAGAAAGTACTTTATTATCATTAGTTTACATAAAGTGTTAAAGGTCAAATGGTAATACTTATTTATATGTGTACTTTAGTTTGAAGTTTTAAACCAAGATATACATAGATTAATTAATTTAGAATGATACCATATGGGTATATTCTGATTATTTGCATGTAAAAGGTAAATGGACAACCTTTATAATAATAAGCATGTGTGATTTGGATCTAATAAGATTCTCAATTTTTATTTTCATTTTTATGATCTTTCTTCTTCTCTATAGAACCTATTATTATTTCTTTTCAGGGTAATAATAATTGGGATGATGATTAGGTAAATATGACTTAGTTTATTTCGTAAATTTTTCGATCCTAAATTTGCAACACCGATGTCGAAGCCCTCTACTTTAGGATTGATACAATATCATGAATAAAATCAAAACAATATTGAAGCCGTGAATTTGGAGATGTGCTCGAGAATGCTAAATGTTAATTGTTATGATTGTGAAGTTTGTGTTGGTATTCTATATCGTTCATTTTTAAATTTAAATTATCATTATAAATTTCACATGACTTATTATTTAATGATATTTCTCTACCCTTTAAAGAAACGCTAATTTATTTATAAATTGGGTTAGATTGGACTCAAGCACTTTAATTAAGTCGCAAAGTTGTAAATAAACCCAAACTTGTCTATCCTTTTGACAACCCTACCAATTACAACCACTAGAATAAGTTTATTTTGTAGAAATTTCATTACGTTGACTTTTAAAAGGGAATAATTAAACTTAATCCTAAAATTATCAACCACTGACGTCTCTTTCGTCAACTTGATCCTTCTTTTCTATTATCTCTCACGCGTAGAATTTGTTTCCTCTCATCCCCACTTTTAACCAATCAGATGATACATTTTCCATAAACATTAGATGGACATATTTTCCTCAACCGAAGAGCAGTCAATCAAAGAAGGCTAGTCGCCATTTAAACTACAACGTTCCTACTCAGTGCTATATCTTCAGTATAATGTATAGCTACTGAAGCACACAGAGAACGAACTCTATATCCTCAAATAAAATCAAACATGTCATGCTCATGCCACTTAATTTATTGCATCATTTTTGCAACGTCTACGTTCTCTTGTTTGCAGCTCTTGGTCGCGGGCAACAACGAGACAGACAGGTTGGCGTTACTTGAAATCAAAGCCAAAATAAGTGGTGATCCATTGGGTGTGTTGAAATCATGGAGTGATACCCTCCACTTTTGCAAGTGGTATGGCGTTAATTGTGACCGTAGGAACGAGAGAGTCACGGTACTCGACCTTCATTCCTCGAACCTCACAGGTACACTCTCTTCCTATATTGGAAATCTAAGCTTTCTTGAAGAATTGCACCTTGATCACAACTACTTTGGTGGGAAGATCTCGGACACTCTAGGAAAACTAAAGAATCTGACCATCTTATCCTTAGAAGACAACAAGTTTAATGGAATTGTCCCTCCTTCAATCTTCAACCTTTCACTACTGACACAACTGTCTTTCCTAGAGAATGACTTGGAAGGAAGCTTGCCTTCGGATTTAGGTGTAACGCTTCCACGTCTTACATTTTTGTCTGTGGGATCTAATCGATTCAACGGTCATATTCCTGCTTCAATATCCAACTGCTCAAATCTACAAGTCCTCCAACTCATTGATAACAATTTTCAAGGGAGTGTTCCTCCTCTAAATAAGCTACCAAGCCTTACACGCCTTGTCCTTTCAATGAACTCATTAGGGTATGACCAACCTGGTGATCTGAATTTTGTTACATCCTTGGCCAATTCCACCAAGTTAGAGTATTTAGAGATCGATCAAAACAACTTCTATGGAGTTTTCCCTCGAGTCATTTGCAGTTTTTCTAAGCTCACTTACTTGTTCATACACCATAACCACATAAGTGGAGAAATTCCAATGTGCATTGAAAACTTGACAAATTTGCAACTTTTTATTGCTAATGACAACACACTCTCAGGGGTTATTCCCCCCGGCATAAGTAAACTCCAAAATCTGTACATACTCTACTTGAACGGAAACCAGTTATTCGGTGAAATTCCGTACTCATTCGGAAACTTAACCAAGTTGTCTGAACTTTCCCTGTCTGATAATAGATTACAAGGCCAAATACCAGCAACTTTAGGAAAATGTGCATCTCTAACAGCATTATATCTTGCCAATAACAATCTTAGTGGTACGATACCCTTGCCACTTTTTAGTCTCCCCTCCTTGTCTATCCAAGTTGATTTATCTGGCAATCGCCTAACCGGTTCCCTTCCAGAAGAAGTTGGGCAACTAAATAATCTTCAGGCTCTGGTAGTGTCCCAAAACATGTTATCCGGTTTGATTCCAGGCTCCCTAAGTGGCTGTGTCGCGCTAGAGTACCTGTATCTAGCAAAAAACAAGTTCCACGGCGCCATTCCTAATGAATTAGGCTCAGTAAAGGGCCTCCTTGAGCTTGATGTATCATACAACAATCTGTCTGGTCCAATCCCACAGTTCCTAGAGCGTTTACAGTTGCGATTGTTGAATATATCACACAATAACCTTCAAGGTAAAGTACCTACTAGTGGAGTCTTTAGCAATGCAACTAATGTTTTAGTTAGGGGGAATAGTAAGCTATGCGGAGGCATACCCAAGTTGAAGTTGCCCCCCTGTAGTTTAAGAAGCAACAGTCAGGACAGAAGCTCTGCTCACAAAAAGAAACTGAAAATGGTCGCAATTTTTTGTACGGTTTTTGGGGTTGTTTTGGTGTTCACATTGCCTGTAATGTTTTACTTCTTGCGGCAGAGAAAGAGAACAAAGGAACCCCCACCTTTTGGTTATCCTGAAAATTTTCCCCATTTGTCCTACCAAACTCTTTTTAAAGCCACAAACGGATTTTCCTTGGGAAATTTGATAGGGAGTGGTGCATTTGGGGCTGTGTACAAGGGAACCCTTAAGGAAGATGGATCAAATGTTGCGATTAAGGTATTCAATTTGGAGTACCGTGGTGCTTCCAAGAGTTTCATGGCAGAATGTGAGGTCCTCCGGAGCATTAGACACCGAAATCTTCTTAAAGTGATCACATCGTGCTCAAGTGTTGATAATCAAGGGAAAGAATTCAAGGCATTGGTTTATCAACTCATGGCGAATGGAAGTTTGGATAATTGGCTGTATCCATCCCAAGCAGTTGATGAGGTTGACTACACCAGCAAACCCGCCAGAAAGTTAAATCTTGGCCGAAGACTTGATATTGCAGTTGATATTGCATCTTCTTTGGACTATCTTCATCATCGATGTGATGCCCCAATAGTTCATGGTGACCTAAAGCCGAGCAACGTTCTCCTTGATGAAGAATTGGTGGCACATGTCGGTGACTTCGGGCTAGCCAAGATCCTTTCTAATGGCATCAGTAATGGTCATGCAACTCTATCTAGCTCTATTGGAGTCAGAGGAACTGTTGGTTACACTCCACCAGGTAACAATGCACCTATCCCAAAATTCCAAATCTTTGTGTACCAAGTATATTCTAATTCTGATTATTTTCATGTATATCATCATTTTGAAGCTTAAAAGTACTATGATTTCGTCACAATAATTATTGAGGCATGAACTATGCAGAATATGGCTTGGGAAATGAGGTATCTACTACAGGTGATGTCTATAGTTTTGGGATCCTTTTACTGGAAATGTTTACTGGTAAGAGGCCTACAGATGATATGTTCAAAGGAGGTTTGAGCCTACACTACTACGCTAAAAAAGCTGTGCGTGAAGAGGTTGCCACAATTGTAGATCCTATTCTTCTTCAAGACATTGATAAAATGGACAAGACTAACCGTAGTGCTGCTTTGGAGGCGATAACTTCTGTGCTTGGAGTAGCACTTTCCTGCTCAAGCGACGTACCAAAGGAAAGGTTGGACATTAGGGGTGTTACTTCGTATCTATCATTAATCAGAGACAAGCTTCTTTGATGAGGAGTCAACAAAGTCAAAGTATAAGGATTACCTAAAAATACTTTCTCCAATAATTATTAACTAAGTTTAAATTTATTGAAAAAAATATGTTCATAATTTTAGTTTGAAAGTTTCTTAATGCCATTAAATAATGTAAGTGCAATCGTCTGCGATAATGTCCCTGTGTAAAATAATATAACTTAATTTTTAATTTGTATAAAATCGATGTAACATATTGTATCTAATATCCATATTTTATATGGATAAAGTTCTTATGTTTTAACCTTAATAGGAATTGAAATTATAGGCTATCAACATGTAGTGAAAAAAAAGCTTGAACAACGTGTGCAAGCATGAGCCATTGAGCCTTGATAACTAGTAAGACGTAATTTGATAAGGCTAAACTTTTCTCTTAGCGAGTAAGATTTAATGCTTTGTTTGGTATAAAATTAGTAAAAAAAAAAAAAGGTGAAAGAAATCGAAGAAAAGAGTAAATAAAGGAAATGAAGGGAAGGATTTTTTTATTTTTTTTAGTGATATAAATGGAAAGAAGAAAAAGCAAGGGCTACGTATTAAATATTCTACTTCCTCTCAAGTTTCTACAATTTTTTGACTGAAAAAATAATATTATTAATAGTAAAACATATGACACTAAAAATAACAAAAACTTATGCTAGGTGGAAAGAAAATTGTAAATTTTATGAAGTTTTCCTTCATTCCCCTCCCTCCTATCCAATCATACATCTTACACTCACCCTATCAAGAGAATTTGACATAATTAAGTTGTGCTAAATTTTGACGCCAAAAAAAAAAAAAAGTTGTGTTGAATTTAGTAAAAGGTTATGTGGAAACAAGAATGCGCAAATTGGGAACAATGGTTTTCATGGATACGAGAGTATTTCACTAGAACTCATGAGAAGCAAAAGAAAATTTTATTGATTTGAGATGTTAATTTATGTTAACGAAATTAAATATCAATATATAATATATTTCTTTGTAACTTTGTGGTTTTTGATATGATGTTTGATTGTAAGTCATGAAACTTGTGATATATGTTTAAATCGGAGTAGGGTTGTTTATGGATGGATTATTGCTCAAGACCTAATACATATCGTATCCCTTAATCTGAATTGGTTATTCTCAAGGATGCATAAAGGAAAAATATTTGCTTTGGATATGTCATTTCGTTATGTTTCTTTCGGTTGTCCCTAGCTATTCCTTAACAAATACTCCCTATGTTTTTTTTTCTTCAATTCCCATTTAGAATATTGTAGATTTTAGATTCAAACTTTGACTATGAGTTTTCCCCAATCTAGATAAAAAACATAATCATTTGGATTTTCAATAGATTTGCCTCAATATATATTTTTCAAATAAGTTTTTTTTTAATAATTTTTACAAATAAAAAATTAAAAATATTTAAATTTTAATTTTATATTGGGATTTGTGCAAAGAGTAAATGAGAAGAATAAAAAAGATTATAGGGAGTAGTTATGAATCTTCCTTTAAAAATCATTGAAAACTCCTAATTGATCCATATTGTTAACCCTTTTAATGAATTAATCACACAACCATTTATGAGTCAAACAAATTCACAAGTGTAATAACTCCATAGCCAAAAATGTCTACAAGCTTATTTTTGTTGTAATAAGTATTACATGTAACATGTCATAGTTAATACCTAGTGATGCGGCATATATCAACTTGATAGGGGGTGAGACATGGCCCATATATTTTCTCATAAATGTATTTTAATATATTATAGAGATAAATAATGACTATAAGTTCGTTTACAATATCACAACTTTACATTGTACGTCAATGCATATTTACCTAAATCTTACAAGTTTGTGAAATTTTCCTAATTTAAAAATTAAGTATGATGAATTTGGACCTCATATTTTGGTTTTATAACCTAACTATTAAATATATACAAAAACAACAATATTAATAATGAGAATATATTCCTACAATGAATAAAAGAAAAATAAAAATAAAAAGAGGAATCTTAGTTAATTTTGGTTGATTGAATAAGAAGATAATAGGGATATTATTTAATTATTAGAAGATATTTTAGTTGATAGTCCTTAAATTTAGAGAGGAGAGAGTGTGAAAAGGTAGTTAACGGGTAAACGCTTTACAATTTGGTCAAGTTTTCACTTCAATTTTCATCTTGAACTAAAGACAAAGGATTGAGATCTTTGTTTTACAATAAAGGTAATTTAGTTATAAAAGAATTCTATTAGAGAAAAATTAAGATTCATAGTAGTAACAACTTTTGGAAATGCTTGTTTTACAAAGAAAGAATAAAAAGGAAAGAGAAAGTAATAAAAATAGCAATATTAATTACAAGAGTCAAACCAGTAGACTTAAATATAATATCTATTAGGATAAATTTTAAAATTAGAAAACATCAATTTAAGTCAATTCAATAAAAAACAACTTAAATTAGTAAAAATGGTTTAAATTACGTAAAAATAAGTTTCTATTAGTATAACTCTATTTAAATTAGTTAAAATTAGTCAAAGTAGTAAAAGTAATTTCATTTCAATCTTAATCATTTGAAGAAGATAGGGCGTAACTAATCAAATTTCACATTCAAAATATTAGAATGAAGTAAACTAACAAGCACCTATCTCGTACATGATGACTAGTTGGTAAATTTGGAATATATGATTGAACACCTTATGTCACCTACATTGTACAATATGTTGATATCCTTTAAATGTTTACAATTAGAGACGATATTGGATCATTAACCCGCCTATATCTAATGGATATAGGTTTCTTTTACAAGATTGGAATCTAATAATTAGCCGAGTGATATGACACTGGTAAAGTATAAAAGTTTATTTTGCGCTTATTTCAAATTAGATATATCTTGGTTATAGAATAAAGGTCTCAAGTATTGAATTTATTATCTCTGATATACAAATAAATGTTTCAAGTATTGAATTTATTATCTCAAATATACAAACAAAGATCTCAGGTATACAAATAAAGATCTCAGGTATTGTATTTATTATCTCAGATATATAAATAAATGTCTCAGGTATTGAATTTATTATCTTAGATATATAAATAAAGATCTCAAATATTAAATTATGTTCTTATCCTTTGTATACAAGTTATGATTTCAGTTATAGAATTAAATGTCTCATGTATTGAATTTATTATATCATTTATACAAATAAAGGTCTCAAATATAAATAAAGATTTTAGGTATTGTATTTATTATCTCAGTTATACAAATAGATGTCTCATGTATTGAATTTGTAATCTCAAATATACCTAAGATAATATCTTCTTATCCTGAGAAAATAAATATTATACGTAAGAATATAACTAAGATCATAACTTGTATTCCTAAGATAAGAACTTCAAAAATTGAGATATTAATTTCTAAATCTTAGATGGTAATTACTAAAACTAAGATCATAACTTGTATATCATTGAGATATTTATTCTATATTTAAGATCTTAATTACAATAACTAAGATCAGAATATCTATATCTTAGATATTAATTTCTATAATTTAGATATTAATTTCTATATCTAAGATGTTAATTACTATAACTGAGATCATAACTGATATACTTAAGATTAGAAAATCTATAACTGAGATATTAATTATATATTTAAGCTCTTAATTACTATAGCTGAGATCAGAACATCTATATCTTATATATTAATTTATATAACTTAGATATTAATTTCTATATCTAAGATGTTAATTGCTATAACTGAGATCAGAACATCTATAATTAGATATTAATTTCTATAACTTAGTTATTCTTAAGACCAAAATATCTATTATTACTAATAGGTACTAGATTGCAAAAAAATTTATCAGCAATTAGGTTACCAAGTCTACTATATACTTTGATTCTAGATATCAAATCAATTTCTAACTTCATTATAAGATTTGTACTTTTCCCATAGTAATCTTTTACCAAATAAAAGTGTGTTATTTCATTTTAGATTACACCTAACTCTTAGTAGAAGGAAGAAGACTTCATCCTTGTCAGTAAGGTAAAGCTCCACATGTCAATGTTATTTTCTATAATGTTGATAAAAATCCAAAGTTGAAGGAAGTATTTTTGATTGAAATTAATTATTTTTTGAGTTGTAATTTGAAATCACAATTTGAACCACAATTTTTTTCAATGGATTGTGAGTTGGGTTGTTGTATAATCGTATAGATGCATTTGTTACAGTAGTAGGTTGGTGAGACTTGTCGCACATGATATCAACTAATATTAATTACTTGTATATTTAACTCAGAAACGATATCTTGTATTTTGAATTTTTCATAAATGCTTACTTGACATAATATTTAAGTCTATAATATAGTTTATGTTAATTAAGTATTATTTTGTTCGATAATGTAGCTTAGACCGACAATTTGAGTTACGTTATTAATGTAACAGCTGGATAATTAATTATACTCACTCAATTGTGACTAATAATACTCCCTCAATTTGAGAACTCAAAGAAAATAGTAATTGTGAGTAATTTGGGTATCATTGATATGGGGTATGCTGGAGGAGTGAGTATTATCCAAGAGACATAAAGGAATGGAGAGGGGAATAACAATGCCGGTGGCAGTTATCGGAGAGAACTTGGCAAACCCTCTATCCTTTGGCATCAGTACAGTAGTGAGAGATGATAGAAAAAAAAACATAATGGAGTTAAAAGAAGAGGAGGGAGATCAAAATCTATAAATAAAATATTAGGGGATTGAAAGTGTTTGGTGTGGAAAAACCAGAGGGAGGGCTAATGAGAGTGAAAAACGAAAGATGATGGAGGAAATGGAATTGGATGAAACTATTGCTGATAACTTGGACATTGTCCATCAAAAAGGCGGGTTCACATATGTCATAGGAGGGAGTGCCAGCGAAGGTGGGGCAAAAACCACCCCACAAATAGCCATGAAAATTTTGAGCTGAAATTGTCGAGGAATTGACAACCCTCGAACAATAAATTCTCTCCGGAAGCACTGTTGGAGAGAATTGCCAAATTTTTTCTTTATTATGGAGACAAAAATTGAGTCTTGTAGACTTGAAAGGATTTGTAACAAATGTGGCTTTACAGAGGGGCTTTGTATTAGTAGAAATGGATTATTGGGTGGAATTGGCTTATGGTGGAGAGATACCTATGTTAATATAAGACCTTTCTCATTGAACCATATTGCAATTAATGTCCTAGATAATAATCACAAAGCTATTTGGAGATCAGTAGGCGTGTATGGATGGCCAGAAAAAAGTACAAAACTTGGCAACTCATGAGAAGCCTTCAAGAAAGTACCCAACAGTGTCTAATTATCTTTTTTGGAGAATTTAATGAGGTGTTATCTGACACAGAGAAAGATGGTGGGGTGGCCAGAACTTAAAGGTTCTTGGATGAGTTTAGGGAGGCCCTTGTCACCACAAGAATGAAAGATTTGGGACACAAAGGCAACACTTTTACTTAGAAACACTAGTAGAAAACACTTCAATTGCTTCGTCTCAAATGCTGCAATTAAACACATTTCACATTTTGAAACACATGAATAGGGAGAACATACTTTTAACGTAAATATTGCGGTTATTTAAAATAACGCAGCACTTATAACTACAAGTGCTGCGTTAATTAAAACACCGCAACATTTGATATAAATGCTGTTTTTTTATTAACAACACCACTTGTGGTTATAAGTACTGCGGTTATTTTTAGAAAACCACAACATGTATTCTTGTCATGAAATGGCATGGCAGAGGGGAAGTCTGGGAAAATATCATTGAATAAGTGCTGCAGTTTTTAAAATAACCGCAACACTTATAACCACAAGTACTGCGATTAATTAAAAAACTGCAGCATTTATTAATGGCATGGAAAAGGTAAGTTTGGGGTATTATATTAATAAATAATTGCTGAGATTTTTTAAATAACCGTAGCACTTAACCACAAGTGCTGCGGTTAATTAATAAACCGGAGCATTTATTAATGGCTTGGAAAAGGGAAGTCTGGGGTAATATATTAATGAATAACTGTTGCGGTTATTTAAAAAACCACAGTACATATTCATTAATATATTACCCCAGACTTCCCTTTTCCAGGCCATTTCAAAACACAAAAAATTTTCCCCATACTCCCAATAGTTCAGCGCACGAAAAAAACCCTATGTCTACCCTCTTCTTCTCTAGCTATAACCTTCGTCTTCTCTAGACCTTACCCCATAACTTAAGATCCCCCCTTTTCGTCTCTAGCCCTAACCCCATAACACCCACTAACTAACTTTCTCTCTCTTTAAACGAGCTTGGCATTGGCATCTAGGCTAAGGACTTTGTGAATTTTATACTCTTCTTCGCAAAGTTAGAGGTACGTATTTCCATTTTTTTTATAAATATAAGTCTAAAACATGGTTAAATTAGCGTCATTATAGTTTTATTGAGTAAACTCCATTATTTTCGTTATTAGAGATCAACTACGAAGGATAGTTGTAGATGATGTAAGGGGAGTCTCAACTCCTCATTTCATCCTTCCTAACTCTATGTATTAGTTGCTTGATGGGATGCTTTAGTAGCTTATGACTTTAATTCTTGTTGTCTTCTTTTGCTTAGTCTCGAACTCCTTTGAAACAAACAAATAAATGAATAAATTTATAAAGTACAATATTACAAACTTGTCCAGTAGTATAAAGGGGGGCAACAAAAATTAAAAAGAGATATTAATTAACTAATCAAGGGACTTTTTCTTAACTAGTACGTCTATTTTGAACAAGTATTAGTACTAGTTATATCTAGAAGATGCATTACACATGTTTTTTTTGTTGAATCTAATTAGGACCCATGTCTACCATGCAATTGCCCTTGTTAAAAGTACTACTAATAAAGTAATAAAGTGGTGAAAATAGGTTTGATGCAACGATAAGGATATGTTGGGATAGTCCAATTATAGAGGAAACTGGGTTGAGTTTTTTAGTAAACATTTGCTTAGGCGATAAAATATGTTTTTTTGATGATAATTTCATTCCCTTAAAATATCAACTCAAGTTTTTTTGTTTATTTCTTAGAAGTACAAAATGGATCGAGATTAGATGAACGATAACTAAACCTCAATGGAATACATATAAGGAGTTGAGGAGTTTGCTAGGGTTGCATTTAGACACCAAGTAGACAATCATTCAAAGATAATATTGTGTCCTTGTTGTGATTATAACAACTCTAGGGTTTATCGTTACATTAGTGAAATTAATGATCATCTAATTCGTCGAGGTTTTAGAGCAGATTATAGGACGTGGAATTGGCACGGTAAAATATTAGAATTCGAGTCAAGCGCTAGTAAGTGCCTTAGTAGGGAGAAGGCACCTCACAATGAAGATGGGTTAAACGTTAATGAGGTATATGATGATGTTAGAGATCAGGATAAAGTGGAAGAGGATAGAATAGATGAGATGATACATGATGTTAAGGATGATTTCACAAATCGCCCTCATATCTTCGATGAAATCTTTAGAGCTGTAGAGAAGCTTCTGTATCCTTTTTGTACTTCACACACTAAATTGAGCGCTCTCATGAAGCTCTTCAACTTAAAGGCATGGCATAATTGGACTGATAAGAGTTTCACATACTTGTTAGAAGTTATATTGGATATGCTTCCTAAGGGCAATGAACTTCCACTTTCTACATATGAGGCCAAGAAACTCATGTGACCTATGGGAATGGATTATGTGAAGATCCATGCGTGTCAAAATAATTGTGTTTTATATCAGAATGAGTATGCAGATCTAGATAAATGCTCAGTATGTGGAGTTCCCTATTATAAGAAGCACAATGAGCTTGATTTGAGAAAGACGAGGGTACCAACCAAGGTTCTATGGTATCTTCCAATAATAATGAGGTTTAAGAGACTTTACTCATATGATAGTAATGCAAAATTATTGCGGTGGCATGCTGAGGGGAGGAAGAAAGATGGGTTGTTAAGGCATCATGCTAATTCTCCTTAATGGAGAAACATCGATAGGATGTTCATAGATTTTGGTGGGGAAGATCAGAATCTTAGGCTATGTCTTTGCAAGGATAGAATGAATCCGTTTGGGACCTTAAGCACCTAGTATTGCACTTGGCCCGTTCTTCTCACTATTTACAATTTGCCACCTTAGTGCAAATACATCATGTTATCGCTTCTTATATCTGGACCTAAACAACCTGGTAATGACATAGATTCTTATCTTGCTCCTCTTATCGATGACTTGAGATTGTCGTGGGAGGAAGGTGTCTAGGTTTTTGATGCTTATTATAAATCAGATTTCACTATGCATTCCTTAATCTTCTTCATAATCAATGATTTCCAAGCCTATGGAAATCTTTCTAGTTATACTGTGAAGGGGAAGACTGCATGCTTGATATGAAGAAGATATAGAAGCTATGCGCCTATAGAATTATGGGAAGCATATTTACATGGGTTTTCACAAGTACCTTCTAGAAAATCATCCTTTTCAGAAAAAAGAGGAAAGCTTTTAATGGTTCCATAGAGTTTCAAGAAGCTCGTCTCCCTCTATGTGTGACTAAAGTATATGATCGAGTGAAGGGATTTGAATCTGTGTTTGGAAAGAGCTATAAAATTAGATCAGCTGGTGGTTATAAGAAGAGGTTTGTGTTATAGAGTCTTCCCTATTGACGCCATTTGGAGGTATCGCATTGCCTTGATGTCATGCACATTGAGAAGAACATTTTAGATGCCATTGTTAGGACTCTCTTGAATATGCCCAGTAAAACCAAGGATGGGGTTAAATCTAGGAGAGACATGGCTACTATGGGGTAAACTGAATTGGCTCCTCAAGAACATGGTAAACGAAGGTATCTTCCTCAATCTTGGTTCACACTTTCAAGGAAGGAGAAGATCATGCACTTAAAGTTCCAACTGGGTTCTCTTCGAATTTTGCAAGACTTTTTCAATGAATAATTTAAAGTTAGTAGGTATGAAATCCCCTGATTGTCATGTTTTGATGCATCAATTTCTTCTTGTTGCTATTCAAGGGATATTGTCTCTACAAGTGAGTTACACAATTACAAGGCTGTGTATCTTCTTCAACGCTATTTTTAGCAAGGTAATAAATCCAGCGATATTAGCTGACTTGCGAGCTGATGTGGTTAAGACCATGTATCAATTTGAGATGTATTTCCCGCCTTCTTTCTTCGACATCATGCATCACTTGGTCATTCATTTGGTTCGTGAGATTAAGCTATGTGGGCCAGTTTGGGGGAGGTATATATATCCATGTGAATGAGGGATGGGTACCTTGAAGAGTAGAGTCATGAATCTAGCCAAACGAGACGCCATTATAGTATTGAGAATAGTTGCTGAAGAAGTTGCATCATGGATTGCACAGTATCTTGCCCGAGTTCATGAAATTGGGGTGCCAAAATCAAGACATATAGGGAGGATTGAGGGTCATGGCACTATTGGTCAAAAACGGATTTTACTTAGTTTTGATTTGAAATATAAGGCCAAATTATTTATTTTGCAAAACCTGAGTGAAGTCCATTCATATGTAGATGAGCACATGAACACTTTGAGGAGTCAATATCCTTCTAAAAGGGATTTACAGGTGATAAAGGAGCATAATGTGACATTTATCGAGTGGTTCAAAGCAAGGATCATGTCTCAATTGTCCGACACACCTGACGATGTTTCTGATACATTAAGGTGGTTGGCATATGGTGCTAAAGTTCAAGTTATGTCATATGAGGGATACGACATCAACGGTTATTCTTTTTACTCAAAGCACCAAGATGAGAAGTCGACTCTGCAGAATAGTGGTGTAATGGTCATTAGCATGTCTCCAGAATTTGCTAGTTCAAAGTACTGAATATTAATCGACAAACAGAGTTCATACTATGAGGTTATTGTGGATATTTATGAGCTTGACTACGTGAATTTCAAGATTCCTCTTTTCTATTGTAAATGGGTTAATAATAGTCGTGGGATAAAGAAGGACGAACATGGGTATTTGAACCTTGTGAATCCTAATTTCCTAGGACATCGTTCCAATCCATTCATTTTAGCTTTACACGCAAAGCAAGTGTTTTACATAGTCGATCTTATCAATTTCAATTGGTTGGCTTTTATTGAAGGGAAGAGACAGATTCTTGGAATTAAGGATGTTATTGATGAATATGAATATGATTAATAGTTTGATGAAACCCCGCCATCTACATGGAATATCCCGAAATTAGTTGTTGACGATATTCTACGACGCAATGACCATGATATAGGATTCTATTTAGCTAGGGAGTCCGAGTAATAATGAAATACAAAGAAAAATTGATTCAACATACAACATTACAAATCCAATAGAAAGGTAATATTAAGAAAATGGATAGATTAGGAGAATCTAAACAACTTGTTAATAAATAGCAAATTTGCGTACATAGAAGTTCATTGCATATAGTTTTTACATTCTTTTATATTATTTTTTGTTTTACTTGTTTACTATGTGATTCATATTGACTTTACTTGTTTTTTTTATTTAGAGATTCAAAGAAATGAATAAACATAGAGGGTCCGAGCCATCTTCTGTTGCCGACACCCAACAGACAAAGAAGAAGAGAGTGGGGAGAGGTCTCTCGAAAGGGATTAAGTCCATCCCCAATGTCCAAAGAGTTCTAGAGTGGGACACACTTGGACACCCCTGTGGGACAAACTATAAGGACTACAAGAACCATTTGGGGGAGATTAGTCTGTCAAAAGTGTCGATCTTGATAACCGACTAGAGCTTCGTCTCTAAAGGTGTGAAGGATATGCTTTGGGAGGACGCGAAGGTAATATATTGAATTGTGTTCTTTTTTGCAAATATAACTGTGTTCTTTTTTACAATTCTAATTTTGTTCTTTTTTATTTGTAAATCATATAGAAAGAGTTCCAGATCGAGGAGGATCCATGAAAGAAGCAGGTAGTTCTCACCTCTTGCGATCTAAAATGGAGAGACTTTAAGGCCTAGCTCGTGAGTGGTTGGATCTACTGTACAAGGAATAGGGAGGGCCAGATTAG
This sequence comes from Dysphania ambrosioides, assembly GCA_026401315.1. NCBI lineage: Eukaryota > Viridiplantae > Streptophyta > Magnoliopsida > Caryophyllales > Amaranthaceae > Dysphania > Dysphania ambrosioides. The sequence continues at coordinate 7,936,915 of CM048667.1, forward strand.
AAAGCAACCTTAGGAGCACTACAACTTCATCTTCGAGGAAGACTGGAACGCATTCTTGATGATGCATTCCACAAAGGAGTTCATGGTAAGTATTTCTTTGAATATTGTATGATAGTAATATAATATATTGTCTAAATAAAAATATATTTTCTTATATTTATATACTTGATTACTATAAATAGTAAAGAAATGAGAAGACAAAGATGAGTGCCGCCCAGAACTTGTATCCTCATCATATGGGTCAACACTCATATGCTGAGATGAGTGAAGTCTGGAGATGAAAGCTCTTCATTCCTTCGGTTTCATCATAGTCGTCCAGTTATTCATTGGTTGTTTTGAGTCTACCAGACTGGACAACAACTTGGCTTCTTGTGAAATCCGTCCCTAACGATAAAGGATGTCTCGTGGTGCCTGACTAGTGGACCGCTATTGTTCGAGACTCCATTGTAAGTTATGTTTATTTGTAACATTACCATATTCATCCTATTTCTTATCATTTACTAATTGATATTTTCTTTTTCTTTTGTTAAATACACAGGAGGAATGGAGACGGAGAGAGGATTTGGGAGAGTTCATCTCTCAGCCACGGGACGACATCTTGTGCAGTGCCCTCGGTAAGAAAGACCACCCAGGTTAGGTGGTCAGTTACGGAATAGATGTGGGCCAAAAAACTATGTATGGGGCTGAGAAGTGGAGCTCGATCCTAAAGAGGGTAGAGGACATGGAAGCTCAAATTGAGAACATTGTAAGAGAGGCTGAGTAGTGAGTTCGAGCTCAGACGATGAAGAAGATGGAGAAGAAGATGGATCTTATCCTCCAAAAAGTTCGGATTGTTCGCCGTGCAGTTTGGTATCCCACAACCACCTCTGCAGGAACCTGAGCCTAACATCAGGCTTGACCCTCCAATCTTCCCATCCAATAGCGTCTCAAGGGTTAGAGATCATTTCTAAGATATACTGGTTTGTTTACTCATGTTTTGTAAATTACTAATTGCATATGAAATTCGTATAATTTAAATGCATGACATACTGACATCTTTATCACTTTTATTGAAGGAGCAAGTTTCCTTTCAATTGTTGCACATATTGAACGGAAATGAAGCAATTGTCGTTGCTTTAGGAAGCATTCATCCATCTCTAACTTGATACCACCATTCTCACATCCTTCCTGATCATGTAAAGGTCAACATCGATGACTATGAGCAGTTATATAAGGATGTCCTTGTTCCTGCCCCTTCTTCCTTCATCAAAAGGCTTGAGCAAGCCCTCAGGACCTTTACATAGTGAACAAAGCATTTAGTTTGACTCCTGGCGACCGAGGTGACAATTATCGAGAAATGAGGGCTTAGTTTTTGAGGCTTTTGCCAGATAACCTCATCTCCTTTTGTTATGGGAAGATGACATTTGGGTGCACAGAAGTTCAAGATATTATAGTCGTAGAAGAGGATGTCACTCAGCTTCTCACAGGAGATGAGTTGAATGTATCTGTGCTTCAAGTCTTTATGATATAAGATACCTAACTATTGCATATAATTCCTACTATATTATGTGTTTTTGATTCGTTCTTGTGACTAAATGGGTGTTGTTTAATAATTATAGGGCTTGTTAAGTGTTGGTCCAAGAAGAAGGACTAGGATCCTTCGGTTTCATGTGCCCTTCTAGGATCTCTGTTACCTTAATCGGCAACGACCAGGATTTCGTCACTTCTTTTATGGTATCTTTAATGGCCAAATACCATAACAAGCATTTTATATTCTGTCCGTACCATAAAAGGTATGAACTTCTAAATGTAAGCTTTTTTTATGTATGAATATGTTTGTATTTTAACCATTTACCAATCGTAGGCGTCACTATATACTACTTGTTCTATCCTTAGAGAAAAGGACAGTATACGTTTTCGATCCTCTTTAAAGAAAACGTAAATTAGGGATTAAGGACGTGTTAAATACGTAAGTATTAGTTAATTACATATTTTATTTCATGTACAAGAGTAAGAATTAGAGTATAGTTTTTGACTACTATTTTTTGTTTCAAATGTAGTGTTTTCAAGAGTTATAAAGTTTAGTCCGGCCACTGTAACGGACTGAAGTTGAACTGGATTCTAGCTTAGGTATCACTATTTTGAATCATATGACTATTTTATTGCCTTATAATTGTATTAGATCTATTTGATTTATATTTTATTTTCTTTTCAAATGCAGTGTCTTCAAGAGATAGGAAACACGGAGTGTGGCTACTTTCTTATGCGTTTTGTGTTTGACATCCTCCACAACCATGCTACTTGTGAGGATCTTTCAACGGTAAGTATTATTCCTTTGTTTCGTTATTTATTTTTGAGATATAGGCTATAGATTACTCGAGTTGAGAATAGATGGATGGATGGTGTTGTGAATGATGAATTGTGTTGTGAACGGATGGATGGATTGTGTTAGACTATATTGATTATGAAAACAAGTACTTGTAAAAAATTGAAATAGGCCTAAGTATAGAGGAAACTCTGCTGAAATTTACACTTGGAATTATGTATCAAGTTTTGTGGATATGTTCTTTATTGTAATACTAAACCTATCTTTTTTCACCCTCTCAGCCTTCAAAGAACAACACCATACTCACCTGAAGAGCTGATGGAGATTAAGGAAATATAGGCGGAATACTTCATTGGGGCTAGACAATATGTATAATTAGATAGCTAGCTCAATCTTCTCTTTTGATTTTACATAAATATATTAGGGTTAAATCTAATTATATAACATTAGGTTAGGCCATTATTTTTTGTATATAACATTATGTTAGGCCATTATTTTCTGTATATATTATAGCATTGGGTTAAGTTAGTCCTATTCTTGTAGATGTAAACTTAGTTTATAAGCTCAATTCAAGTAGCTTATATTAGATTTGTAAATTTAATAATAATTTTGTGATAATTTAAATAAATATTTTATTAGCACATTTTCATATATATTAGAGAGCAATGTTCTCATATTAGAATTAGTTCCCTAATTTGTAGAAAGATTGGGTAACCTGAATAAAAAAAAGAGAAATATATGCTGTAGTTAATTTAAAAAACCAACCACACATAAAAATTAAAGAATATAAAAAAATTAAAAAAAGAATAAATGTTGCGGTTGTCCTAAATAACCGCTACACTTAGAGTAGTAAATACTGCGGTTATTTTAAAAAACCACAGCACTTATAAAAATTACTATTATAAAAAAATTCAAAAAAGAATAAATGATGCGGTTCTTTGGAAACACCGCAGCATATATTACTTAAAAAATATTTTTTTATTAATATATATGATCTTATATGCTGTGATTTTTCATATAACAGCAGCAATTTTTAATAAAAAAATATAATTTTTTTAATTTTAGATAATAAATGCTTCGGTTATTTGAAAAACTGCAGCATTTTTTACTTATAAGTGCTATGGTTATTTAGAAAAAACCACAACATTTGTTTTTTTTTATTGTTGTATTTAGAAAACCGCAGCATTTGATGTTTTTCCATGTGCTTCGCCTTTACGTGATTCGTATAAATCATTGCAGTATTTAACGTTAGAAAACCGCAACATTTAGACATTTCTCTACTAGTGAAAAAGGGTCTCTCTCAATCGACATTGATAAGAGAGCAATTGGATAGATTTATTGCATACAACAGTTGGTTTAAATTACTCTCATGCTATGAAGTTATTCATCTAGACATCAATGTGAAAAGGTCAGATCATGATTAAAACAGGGAGGTAAACAGACAAAAGAAATGGCTATTTTGATTTGAGGCTCATTAGTTATCCAGAACGGAATATGAAGAAGTGGTGAAGGCAACATGGAGGGGTAGCTTATTTAACCCAGTTTGGTTGAAGATTGCATTTTTTGCAAAGTCTTTAAGCAAGTGGGCTTCAAAATCCTTTGGCAGTGTGAAAAAGAAGAATAAAAGTGCAGAGGAGGTCAGGGTGGTGCAGGGGGTAATGGATAATTTTACTCTAGAATAATGTCAAGTGATATTAAAGGAACTCGACAATTTACACTAATTAGTGGAGTCATATTGGTATGCCAAGGTGAAAACAAATAAGCTACATGGCAAGGACAAAAATACATCATATTTTCACCACAAAGATAGTGCTAAAAGAAAAAGAAATACAATAAAAGGGCCAGAGAATGCTTTCGGTCAGTGGATTTAAGAAGAAAGAGGTATCAAAAGAATTAATACTGATATTTTTCTGACCTGTTTGCTTAGATGGTGTTAGCAATGTTTATGAAGCACTAAGAAGTATAGAAACAAAGATTTTGGAGGAGATGAACCAGATTTTGTTTAAAGAGCCGGAGGCCAAAGAAATTTTCATGGCGCTCCGAGATATGCATCCCAACAAGGCCCATGGAATTAATGGTTTGCATGCTCTTTTTTATCAAAAGTTTTGGCACTTGTTTAGTAAGGATATTGTTGGTTTCATTGTTAATTGGGGGAACGGTAATGTAGACACCATATATTAGTAAAACATGTATTATAATTATATCGAAATGTCATGAGCCCCACAAGATTATCGAATTCAGACCAATTAGCTTATGCAATGTATTATATAAGATCATATCTAAAATGCTTCCAAATCGGATTAAACCTCTATTACAAAAGATTATATCTCCGCAACAAAGTTCTTTTGTCTAGGGACTTTTATGAAAAATAATATTCTTATGGCCTTTAAAGTGTTTCAATATATGAAAAAGAAAGGGGAAGGTAAACACAACACAATTGCCATGAAATTAGACATGATGAAATCTTATAATCGGGTTGAATAGGGATTCGTGGAACAACTGATGCTAAGGTTCGACTTTGTTCCACCTTTGGTCCAGAAAATTGTCAACTGCCTTTCTTGTTACTCTTTCCAGTTTAAGCTGAATGGTGGAAATCATGGGAGATATCATCCCTTATTGGGGGTTATAGCATGGTGAACCCATCTCGCCATATTTGTTTCTCTTGGTGGAAGATGCATTCTCTCATTTATTATCAAAGATTATTAATGAAGGTGTGCTTCATGATGTGAAGATTTGTAATGGAGCTCCTTGTATCTCTCATTTATTTTTTGTAGATGACATCATTCTATTTGCTAGAGCCAATATCGAGGAATGTAAAAAGTTACAAGCATCCTGTAGGTTTTATAAACGGACTTTGAGATAAAAATCAGCTTCAGTAAATCAGAGGCTACATTTAGCAAATATGTGCCATAAAGGAAAACAAGGGATTTATGTGATACATTAGGGGTTAAAGAGGTGGAGAAACATGAGAAGTATTTGGGGGTTCTGACTATCACTAGAAGATAAGAAAAAGCCATTTTTGGTTGCGTAAAGGAAAGAATATGGAAAAAAAACTTCAGGTGTGGAAAGAAAAATTACAAAGCCGGGGAAAGAGGTATTAATAAAATCGGTAGCACAAATTCTCTATCTACTAAAATCTCAAGGTGGTATGGGCTTCCTTAATCTCAAGATTTTCAACTAAGCCCTTCTAGCAAAACAGGAATAGAGATTGGTTCATTATAAGGACTCTCTTCTTTATAGAGTATTAAAAGCAAGATATTTCAAGAATTCTTCTTTTTTATAAGCAAGAAGAGGATTTGATCTGAACTTTACTTAGAGGAGCATTTCGGGAGCAAAGTCTCTTTTACTCAAGGGCCTTTGGTGAATGGTTGGGAATGGTCTAAATATTTTGGTTTGGAGAGATAAGTGGATACCAAGCAAAGATGGCAATGAGACTCCGACCCCTCCTCCTAATCGGCTCTATGATCCCAATTTGGTAGTTGCACATTTAATTGATGACAACCCTCAAGGTTGGAATATGCAGGCCCTTGATCTCCCCCTTACGGCTCAGGATATTGTGAGAATATTGACAATTCCACTCATTCTCTCGATTTTTTTTATTTTTAAGCCAAATTTTTAAAAAAATTCAAAAATATAAGCTACTATTTAAACTAATTTAAAAAATAAGCCAATTTAGGTTCGGTTTTAAAATGCTACCAAAGGCAGCGTTTTGGTTAATAAAAAAACGCTACCCAGGGCAGCGTTTTGCATGGAGCTGGGTTTGAGGGCGAAAATTTGGGTGAAAAAAAAACGCTGCCTTGGGCAGCGTTTTACTAATTGATTTTTTTTTCCTACATGCCGTAAATTTATACGTATTAAATACACTATATAATTTTCCATCAATATTTAAATACGTATGAATCAAAATGTGAATTTATAAAGACAAATTCAAATAATAAGTACCGAAATAAACACAAACTAGGAAGAAGTTCATAACAAATTATGAAGTTTGAAATTCAAAATGTATAATAATTCAAAGTAAGTTTTAGTTATATAAATAACAAATTGTAATATAAAATAACGTAATGAAAAACGGAATAAGCCCTAAGAGTCTGGACCTGGAGTTTGCTCCTCGAAAATGATGTCCAAATGAGGATACGAACTCTGAGTTTGTGTTTGCTGGGTCCACCTTGAATGGTGTGCAAATAAGGCCTCTGGAGATGTGTAAGCTGATGACGAAGACTGACCTTGAGTGTAATGCTGACTAGACATCTCGATAGCAAGGGTCTCCGGCATAGTGAAGGGTGTAGCGGGGGTGGATGCGTCGCAATTCGTCTATAATGGATACGACCAAAGTCGGTAAGGCTGCCGTATCCTCTCCATGCTCTCCTGGACGAGACCGTACACGTGATCCGCCATAGGAGGAAACATGTCTCGGGAGTCGTGAACGTAGTCACAAATATGCAACAACTCCTCAGTCTACATGACAAAAAAGAAATATAAATGAAGTTAGTTGTGTACTATATATAAATGAACAATTGAATTGGCTAGAAATCTTACCACGATGTGTAACGACACTGCTGCAGTAGAGAAAGAGCTGATGAACCTCCTAGTGATACGTTGATACCATACCAAGTATGGATCGAAGTAGTCCATAACTCCCTCAAACGGATTGACGTGGACTACAGAATGTAGACGCCTATCCCACACGTTAATAAATTGTCGGTGCTGGTCCGTCCAAACGACTCCAGCCTTTCTACGTTGGTCCACCTTGTGTAAGTCCTCGCTCATGTCAACAGGTGGGGGTATGACCTGAAGCGATCCGTATTGCCGCATCACTCGTGTCGGCAAATGGAACTCAATGCACTCAAAACTTACGAGAGGCGAAATGACACGCCACTCGTCCTCTTCACCCTCATCTTCAGGATACAGATCCCATACCATCTATTTATAAATGACAGTTTAACATTAAATATTGAAAATAAATCTATGTAAAGTACATGTATGAATTACTAATGAGTTGGAATAGTACATGCTCATCTGTAATCCTATCGAGTAAATCTCGCAGAGAGTTCACCCCAGTTGCTAGGTGAACGCGAGTAAGATGGTCGACCAACCATCTGGTTTCGTAAGGCTCTCCATCTCCAGCGCGGCCTGGCTCGACGAAAATGTGGACCTCCTAAGCTCATCTGCATCATGTGGGTATGGCCGGACGACAGACGGTGCAATGCTCCCACGCCCAAAGTTGTGTAAGTGAAATGAATGGAATGAGTTAGTTGCATAGTTTTGTTAGTTTAACATGAATGAAAACATGAACATACAATGACTAGTGGCCCAGCTATCTTAACTGCTGCCCGACCCCGTCTAACTCGAGAAGCATGACACATCATTCGGTACAGGTAGGATAGAGCCGCGCTGCCCCAGCTTACTAATCTAATAAACTAACCTTACTTAATAAACTAATCTAGTAAACTAACCTTAATTAATTAACTAACCTACATTAACCTAAATTAATTGACTACAATAAAAAAAATTAAGTAATCTAATCTAATAAACTAACCTATTTTAATAAACTAAACAAAATTAATAAAATAACCTATATTAATTAACTAACCTAAATATTAAACAAATCTAATTAACTAACCTTAATCAATAAACTCATCTAATAGACCATCCTAAATTAGTGAACTAATTTTATACACTAAAATCATTCCCTAAACTACCCTAAAATAATAAACCTTAACTAATAAACTAACCTCAAATCATCAACTAACCTAAATTAATATAGTAACCTAATTTATGGTTTATTAACCTAAATAAAGGTTCACTTAACTAAATCCATATACTAACCTCAACTAAAATACTTTAACATATAAACTACCAAAATATTAATAATAATTAACAATAAAAAATAACAAAAATACTTATAATTAACAAAAATAACAAATAAGTAACATAACTCCAAATTAATTCACGAAATTACAAAAAAAAAACCGAAAATAATTCACGTAGATACAAAAATAAAAACGAAAATAATTGGAAAAAATAACACATAGTTCAAATTAATTCACGAAATTAAAAAAACTCATAATTCACAAAATTAAAAAATTAACATAACATAACTCATAATTCATAATTTAACATGAAAAAAACGAAATTAATATAACATGAAAATGAAAAAAAAAAACCGAAAAATCTTAAAAAAAAATAAAAAAACTTAAAATAACTTAAAATTAAAAACGTACCTTGTCAAAGCAAGAAAATGGAAGAATTCGGGATGAAAATTGAGTGGAAAATGTGTGTAAGGAATGAAGAGGAATGGAGGAAATTCTGTCGAAGCGCAGGAGAGGACTGGAGGAAGAAGAAAGAAATGAGGAGGAAGAAGGGAGAAAAAGAAAAAAAAACCCGGGGCCTTAGGAAAACGCTGCCCAGGGCAGCGTTTCATTTAATACAAAAAACGTTGTCCGATGCAGAGTTTTATTGCTGCACAGATTCCCCTACACTAGCTCTGAAAATATTCTAAAAAAAAAGCTGCCCTGGGCAGCGTTTTTTTCTGAACTATAACGCTGCCCAGGGCAGCGTTTTCGCATGACCCAGAAATTTAACCCCAAATCCAGCCCCATGCAAAACACTGCCTTGAGCAATGTTTTATATCCGACCTTAAATTTGACTTATTTTTGAAATTAGTTCAACCACTAGCTTTTTCGAATTTTTTTAAAAATTTGGATTAAAAATAAAAAAAATTCCATTCTCCCTATTGGCACTGATACACTGTTTTAGGGATTAACTCCCAATGGTGACTTTTCAGTCAAAACAACTTATTAGCTCGGCTGTCTTGGCAGAATCTAAGCACCAAATAAACTTTAGGAGGATTTATGGAAGCGTATATGGAACCTGGAAGGACCCCCAAAACTCCAACACTTCATTTAGAGAGCATGCTCAAATTTCTTGGTTGTGAAGAAGGAGCTTCAAAGGCGTTATGTCGCGAACGAGAGCATCTACCAACGTTGCCGTAAGCATGACGAAACTATTTCCCATGCTCTATTTTATTCCCCTTCATCCAGAACAGCATAGGAACACATCAAGACTCGGTGGCAAATAGACACGATGCCAATTTCACCGAAATATTCACCTACAGGCTGACCATCTTCCACAATCAGAACTAAACATCTTTGTAGCTCTATCATGAGCAGCCTGGACAAACAAGAATAAGACCTCCTTTGATTATTCTCCCTACGATCCAAAGAGCTTGGTAGGAAATTTTACGGCGTATGCGGTTAGAGTCTTTGGGAAAATGGGGTAAACGGAGTTGATTTCGGCTACTACCTGGAGGAAACCACAAGTTGATATTGTAAAGAATAACGTTGACGCTTCTTTGTTACAAGGTGAAGAGGTTGGGCTAGGTGTCGTAGCAAGGAACCACCATGGATGCATCATGTTTACTGCCACAAGGAGAGTTAAAGGCAACTGGGATCCGAGTGTTTCTTGCTGCAATATGCTTTCGTATGGAAGTAGCAAGAAGATTCGGATATAAGGAGGTCTGGCTAGAAAGCGACTTCCTTGGTCTAATACTTATTCATATATATTTATTAAGGATAGTTATACTTAATCATACTTACCCAACTATACTTATACTATATCCTTAATATATACTCTTTAATACGTAAAAAAGATATAAAAGACACATAAAAAATACTAATACAAATATGTATAAAAGACACATACAATTCATATAAAATGCCTATAATATACATAAAAAATATACATGCTAATACAATATCATTATACGTACTTTTGTACTGATATATATACATATATGTATAAGTATACATAGACTTTTACCCGTAGCTAATCTAAGAAAATGGGACCAACATTGCATGTCATGCATGACATGCAAAACAAAGAAAGGGCAGTAAATGCCACGCCATCCACCCAAAGCACCCCCCTTTGACCGGTCACCACCCACACAATATCAACCCTGGTACCCCAGAAACCGCCACAGCACGACCACCAAACCAAGTACCCAAAGCCACAAAAATCTAACCAGTAAAACATTAAAAAAACAAAACACCTCAAAACTCCAACCAAAATCATGCATAAAATTGACGAAAATGGGCAGCCACTAACACCCATATAATACTGGGGGTTCCTATTCTACTCGTCTAACTAGAATAGAATTTCCTAGATTCAATAGGGAGGATGTGGAGTCATGGTTATATAGATGCAATCAGTTTTTTGAGCTTGATGATATATCCGAGGCTCAGAAAGTCAAGTTAGCAGCAGTGCATTTTGAGGGCAAGGCTTTATTTTGGCATCAAGCACATACTTATATAAGGATAAGCCTAATCAATCTTGGGCACAATTTGTGAAAGATGTTACTAGCTGGTTTGGGCAATTATATGATGATCCAATTGCTAAGTTAAAGACTTTGAGACAAACTGGGAGTATCTAGGATTATCATGATAAATTTGATGGGCGTGCTAGTAGGATTGATATAGCACTGATGCACTTATTGAGTTGCTATATAGATGGTATGGATGAAGAAATCTAGTTGGCTGTAAGAATGTTTCAACCAACAACAATTCAGTTGGCTCATTGCTTAGCTAAATTACAAGAGGCAACTCATAAGGTAAGAAGGAGTAGAAGAAGTCTTGGGAGATTATTACCAACCCTTAAACCAACCCCAAACACCATCCCAAAAAACCCAAACCCTCCACAAAACTTAAACAAAACCTTAAGGAAAACCCTCACAGCAGCCAAAATGAATGATAAGAGAGCCAAGTGAATTTGTTTTTGGTGTGATGATAAATTCGAGATTGGGCATAACTATAGAGGAAGAAGGCCTGGATTGTACCATATTGAGGTAGGAGATGAAGAAGAGGATATGAAAGGGGATAAAGAGGAAGTAGAAGAAGTAACCGAGGAAGTGTATTGTGCCCAAATATCTTTGTAGGCTTTTGGAAATCGTACATTTCACACTATGAGAATGATGGGACAACTAGGGAAAAATACTTGCCTATTTTCTTAGACACAAGTAGCACACATAACTTCATCGATATACCCACAGCATTGAGACTTAGTTGCAAGGTGGAAGAAGTTCTACCCATGTGGATTAAGGTACCATATGGGGGGAAAGTTGAAGTGTTACAAGGTGGTGAAAGAATTTGGTTGGAAAATGCAAGGTTATCCTTTCAATATTAATTTCCTACTTTTTCCTCTAAGTGGGAGTAACATGATGCTTGGTGTTTAATGCTTTGCTACCTTAGGGCCGATTCTATGGGATGTTAAGAACTTGGTTATTGAGTTCAAAAGAAGAGAGAGGAAGATAAAACTAAGGGGAGCTACCACAAAGAAGTTGAAGCACATACCATCTTAGCAATTATCAAAATTGATGAATGACTCTTGGGAGTCATCAATGATTCTAGTAATACCTTATGAGGAAAAAATGAACCTCCATAGTATTGAAGTTTAAGAGCTTGCTCAACCTCATCCTTATATATAAGCTCTCATTAATAGTTATGTTAAGGTCATTACTAGCCTAGAAGGATTTCCACCTGTGAGAGCAGCCTTTGATCACAGAATACCTCTCAAGGAGGGTACTCAGGCAATCAACATGAGGCCTTATAGGTATTCAGATAATTAGAAGACAGTGATCGAAGAATTTATACAAGAATTGGTGATCAAGGAATCATTAAGAGCAGCAATAGGCCCTTTGCAGCCCCTGTGGTATTAATCAAGAAGAAGGATAGTGGGTGGAGAATGTGTATAGATTACAAATCCCTGAACAAAGCCACGATCAAAGACAAGTTTCCAATGCCAGTCATTGAGGATTTACTTGATGAATTACAAGGTACATCCTATATTTCTAATATTGATCTTAAATTGAGTTATCATCATATTAGAATGCATCCTAATGACATTCACAAAACTGCATTTAGAACATATTTTGGGCATTTTGAATACTTAGTAATGCCATTTGGTTTAACTAATGCACCCTCTAATTTTCAAGCACTAATGAACTCTCTGTTTAAGGTGCATTTGAGGAAATTTGTATTAGTATTCTTCAATGATATTCTGATTTACAACCCTAAATAGGAGAAAAACTTGTATAATGTGAAGACAATATTAGAACTTATGCAAGAAAATTCTCTAGAAGGCAACCTCAAAAAATGCTTTTTTGGATTCACCAAGGTTACCTATCCAGGGCACATTATTTCTGTTGAAGGAGTAAGAATAGAGCCTAATAAGATCAGGGCAATTATGGAATGGCCATATCCAAGAACACTCAAGCAGCTACGAGGCTTCTTAGGTCTCACCGGCTACTATAGGAGGTTCATAAGGGATTGTAACAAGATTTTTAGGCCTCTTATAAATTTGCTCTAGAAGGAGGCTTTTGTATGGAATGATGAAGCTACTATTGCATTTGAAGAGTTGAAGGTAGCGATGGTGACTCCACCTGTACTTGCTTTACAAGACTTTAGCAAGCCATTCCTTATTGAGACTAATGCATTAGGAAAAGGTTTGGGAGTTGTGCTAATGCAAGAAGGCCATCCAATCACATACATTAGCAAGGCTTTGTTAGAGAAGAGCTTAGGGCTGTCAATGTATGAGAGGGAACTAATGGCTATAGTGTTTGTAGTTCATAAATGGCATCATTACTTAATGATTCAACCCTTTACTATCAAGACAAATCAACAGACTCTAAAGTACCCGCTAGATGGCAAAGCGCTGACACCATTTTAGCCGAAATGGTTATCTTAACTAGCTGGTTTAGATTATGTGATAGAGAACAAGAGGGGAAAGGAGAATCAAGCAACATATGCTTTGTCTAGAATTTAAGAAACTCAACTAATGGAAATGTTAGTAACATCCTTACATTCTTCTCTATTAGAAGAAGTGCAAGACTCTTGGAAGGTGGATCATAACATACATATGATTATAGAGGAATTATAGGATAACCCTAACTCGCATAAACATTATATATGGAGTGAAAATTAGTTAAGAAGGAAGGGAAAGCTAATGATTTGAGACAATGATCAGATAAAAAGGAAGATCTTAACATGGTTGCATGATTCGGCTGTAGGGGGACATTCAGGTGTGGAGGCTACATTGAGGAGAATAAAATCTCTCTTTTACTATACGGGTTTAAGGAGGAGTGTAGCTGAACATATCAGTGTTTGCACAATTTGGCAGTAAAGTAAATATGATAATCAGGCTTACCCTGAACTTCTCTAGCCCCTACCTATTCTAGATAGAGTATGGGAGGAAACGACCATGGATTTTATAAAAGGTTTGCTCAATTTGTCAGGAAAACATGTCATAATGGTGGTTGTTGATCGATTGAGCAAGTATGCGCATTTCATTCCCCTTTAACACCCTTTTACAGCTATAAAAGTGGCATAGGCTTATGTGGATTATGTTTATAAGCTGTATGGATTTCCAAAGGTGATTATCTTAGATAGGAATAAAATTTTTGTTAAAAGACTTTGGAAGGAGTTCATGGATAAGGTAGGAGTCAATCACAAGCTCTCCACAACTTATCACCCTCAAATGATGGATAGTCTAAGGTCCTCAATCGATCACTAGTAGAGAAATGTCTATATGCTGCGGTTTTTTAACTTTAAATGCTACGGTTATTGATACGAAGTACATATAGGCGAAATACATGGAAAAACAACAAATGTTGCGGTTTTTTAGACGCAGCAATAAAAACAACAAATGTCGCGGTTATTAGAAAAATCGCAGCAAATATATCAATTAATTGCTGCGGTTTTATATATTTAAAAAATTTTTTAATTCTTTAGCATTATTTGCTGCAGTTTTTCTAATAACCGCAGAAAATAATTGATTTTTTTATTTTTTTTTATTCTGAAATTTATATGTGCTGCGGTTTTCTAATATAACTGCAGTACATATAAATTAATTGCTGTGGTTTTTTGGAAAAACCGCAGCAATTGATCGTTTTCAGAACAAAAAAAATAATTTAATAGGTCATTTTATGTGTTGATTTACATACATATAAAAGTATATTATTAATAATTAATATCTCTCAAAATTATTATATTTGCAAATCTAATTGTTATATACTATTACAATACAACATATTTAATCAAGAACACAATCTGATCTAAGCTAAGAATATCATGAATAATGTGTTAAATAATATGTCATAAAAGATAAGAAAAGACAAGAAATGATCAACCGTGAAGCATATAAATCCAAAATTCTATTGTGACCACTCTTTTTTGCATGCAAAATCGCGATCTACAATATTCTACCCTCAAAGTAAATAACCAATTCATTGTTCATAGATTTCGGGTGCTATTCCAAGGTTTCGGAAAGTTCGAAGAGATATATCTTTTAGCCCGATTATCCGAATGGTGTAATTTTTTTTAAAATCCCATATTTTTAGAGGTACTACACAACTATGTTACTCTTTAGTGGACTCGGTGACGTATTATTTGAGATATTGAAAAAAACTTTGAGAAGGCATAAAATTGGCTACAGGACTCTGAATGGGGCTTATAATATGTCTAAATTGTGTATTTTAGAGAGATTTATAGGCGGCAATCACTTATTTTCTCCAAAAAAGGCCTCTAACACCCTATTATTTATGAAATTCGATTTTTAAGGGTTATTCCTTCATAAACATAACATATAACATGTAGATCTGAACATACAAGAGTTTTTCATCTTCACATTTATATAATTATGAAAAAAATTTAAAACAAATATATACTAGGGATCAAGGCATATACAAACTGTTAGATTTAGAACTTTAGAGTATGTAGACTTCTTCAAAATGGGAGAGATGAGTAAGCTTCAAAACACTTTACTATGCCATATCCATGGAGGCACGTGTGGGAGAGAGGAGTAGGTTTCAAATTGCATGAGGAAGAAAGTTAGGTACTGGGTGTTATAAGGTTAGGGCTAGAGACAAAAAGGGGGATGTTAAGTTATGTGGTTAGGGAAGCCACTATAGCTACACTCAAAGAACATCTAAGTATGGCTCAAAATAGGATAAAGCAAATGCCTGACAAGCACAGGAGTGACAGGAACTTTTAAGTTAGGAGTTGGGTGTATCTCAAGTTGCAACCATACCAGCAACAATCGATTGAACTAAGGCACAACCAGAAATTAGCAAGACGGTATTTTGGTCCTTATCAAGTATTGAATAAAGTTGGGAAGGTAGCATACACCCTCAAGCTTCCTCCTTACTCAAAAATTCATCCTATATTTCTCGTGTCTCAACTGAAGGGCTATCGAGGACCTCTGCCACCCCCAATTGATTCTACAGTGTTCATAACACCTCCTCAGAATATGACATCCTATCTAATAGCATTGATAGATGAGAGAAGCATTAAGAGGAACAATGGAGAAGTGGTTAAGTGGTTGATTTAGTGGTCCGACACTACACCAGAAGATGCAACTTGGGAAGATGTGGTGGCAATTGAGCAAAAGTATCTTTTTGATCCTTGGGGTCAAGTATTAACTAAAGGGAGGGGAATTGATACAAATGCGAGCATGCACTATATGTTAGCAGAAGGGGAAGTGAGCAATGCACAAACTGAATGGCTGAGTTGGATGACAGAAGAATAGTATAGAAGGAATAAATGTAACATACCATTACAAAAAGCAGTAATTCTGTTATATAAGTTTTAGACTGTTATAGCTTGTACTAGCTTATATATTACAAGTATGTAATATGTAAAGGGGATCAATTACATAAAACAACAATTCTCTATACTCTTTTCTTTTCTCTATAGTCTTTTGCTTGATCATTTCCTTGTGGGAGCTTTTCATTCCTCTGATTTCCACTAGAGTGATCAAATCTAATGCATATATCTTCATTGAGGTTGGATTAGTTACTGTTTTGTTGTCGTGATCAAAATGCCACCTTTGAATTGCATCATAAGGCCTCTGCTTCTTCACACTTTCTCTTGGCTTTTCGAAACTGTGGTAGGGCAAATATTACAGAGAAATTTACTACTGGCATTTCTACAACCATAGTAATTTCCCGACGAATTCGTGCTCCAAAGATCACATCAACGATTCATGCCGCCACTCTATAATATTGAAAAAATTAAAAACACATTCATAATTTTGAAAGAAAAAGTAAAAGGAAATTTAAACGTGCTGCAATCGGCCTACCGTCTCATGAACAATCAAATCATCAACCTAAAACCAAAAACAAAATAAAAAAATTAATTTAGAATAATTGAAAAATAAGATTATTTTATATTTTCAAAAATATTAGAGACAGACAAAGAAGCAGTATGCAGTGGTGGAGGTGGTGGCGGCAGTTGGATCCCGAAAGAGAGTGAAACCAGAAAAAAAAGACGACGACAAGAAGACCAAAGACTGGAAATTACATAAAAACTAGAAATTAAAATTATTTATTTACAAAAAACATACCTCAATTGAAGGAGATAGAATTAGGGAAGATCGAATGAGTGAGCAAATGAAGGAGAAGGATTGAATTGGAGAATATGAAGGAGATGGAATGAATGGGAGAATTGGTTGTCTTCAAATCATATCATTGTGATGTTTGGATTGAAGTGAAATGGAAATCAAAGGAGGGAGACATAAAATAATAGGCAAGACTAGTACTTACGACGTGAATTTTTTTTGGGGAAAAACCTAAAGCAATTGGCCAGGAATTAGAATAGCAATACTTATCCTATCCGCGTCCCATTTTTAGTTAGGTATGACACACTTAGTAAGCTGACACTATTTGCGTCACATTTTTTAATAGTATGACGCAATTAGATAATTTAATTACGTCATTTTAAAAAACATGCAGACGCAAATATATTTATGTAGGAGATTATATTATATGTGCATCATTTGTTACTATAATTGATGCAAATAAAGAGACGCAAATATATGTTTTTCCACTAGTGTATTTCAAGTTTAAAAACGAGTGAAATCTAAACATGTAAATACATTGTTGATTAGATCAAAATTTACATTAGATTATATCTTTAAAAAACTAAAAGCAACAAAAATTTAACTAAAAGCTAAATAAATCACCATGTAAGAGTAATAAACAAATAATTAAAAAAGAAAATAAAAATTCTAATTTTTAAATAATTTTTTTATGTCCTACATATCACAGATTCATCATCATTACCGTTATTTATTCAACAATTTACGATATAGCTCGAACAGAACATTAGATATAGTAATTTTTAAGTAGATTATCGTCATCTCGTACATGAGGTTTACCTACTGAAAGTAACACATAATTAATTGTATTTAACCAAAGTTTAGAACTAAATAAAATCACAGTTTCGTAGAAATTGCCGTTGAGACTTGGTATCACATCCTTTGAATTTTTGTCCATTAACATAGTAACGCGGAAAAGAGAAAGAATTGGTGTATTATAAGTCTGGTGATTTTTGACTGATAACAATTAATAAGGCTAATGTGAAAAGGAGAAAACAACGTAACGAAGAAAGCTTCTTCTGTCCACTGCCTACAAATAGATTCCGAAGAAAGCTTCTGCTAACACAAAAACACGGTTTTACAATAGATTTAAGAGCTAAGATGGTATCTTCAAAAGGATTATTTCTTCTTGGCTTTCTTTTAGTATTTGGTCTCCTCATTTCCTCTCAGGTTTCAGCTCGACATCTAAAAACTGGTTAGTTTGTATCCTTCTAGTAACTATTATTTCCGTTCACTTTAATCCGTATCCATATACATATCCATGTTCATTTCTATTAACTATGAGTAATAATACGTATTAAAAGAGTTTATATTTAACAAATTTCCCACCTACACATAATAATTATTAATTAAGTTAGGATATTTAATTAACGCATAAGAATTATTATCGCTAGGCATGATCTTATTGGATAATTATTTATTATAAAATTTTAATTTTCAATGAGAATGTTTAATTATTAATTAATGTTTTGAAAATAATGGATACTCTCTTCATTTTTTTGAGTTCTACTTGATTTTACTATAGCAACTAAAATAAGGAATAGTAAAAAGGAAAACAACACACAAGTAAGGTCTTTTACTATAAGGAGAGGAGAGATAGTGTATAGAGGTCTCATTTGATAGGATATAAAACTATAAAAAGAAATTAATATAAAATTGTAATAAAGAATAATTCTTTTTCTCAATTGACTAAAACTCAAAAAATAAAAATAAAAAGAAGGTCCACAAAGTTTTTTCTCCCAAAGTTACTTCTTTCCCTCTTAAACTCAAATAAATTAGTTATATTATTTGTATGTGTTAGTTATTAACTATAAACTTTTCTATCCAAAAATAAGGTTTAATTATTGTTATTTTGGGACTTTAAATTTAAAATGCATACCATTAAGCTTTTAATTAATTTAAAGCAACTGTCAAACTATTATGGAATTGAAAGTTAGTTTATGATTTAATAATTAATCTTATAAGTTTCCTAAAGTAATCTATAAATCAAAGCATTAGTAAGTATGATATATTAGGGGGTAAGAAGTTAAGAATTATTTTGTTTCGCAGGAGGCAGGAAGTTAATTTCTCCAACACCCAATTTTCCGCTCTGGCCACCTGAACAAGGATCTTATCCTCCTGTTGAGAAAGGCATTTCAAAGAAGTTCAAACAACGGCAACAAAAATTTCCGAAATCAAAAGAAGGAAAAATGTGAAAAAATATATTGGATGACATACACCTTCTTTCATTCTCTAGCGCCATTTGTCTATCTATTTATTAAAAGGTGAATTATTTCTCAGTCTAAAATCGTGCTGTTTGGTATCACCAGTGTGTAACACGTTTCACACCACCTAGAATGACAATTAGGAAAATTGTATATACAAACTAAAATTTCAACAATTTAACTTAGATTAGGAAATAGTTCCTTTTGAAGGAAGCACACAATTTAACTTCTATTAGAAAACAACTCAAAATAAGGCATATAATATAATTTGAAAATTTGCATATTAATTAAATAGGGATAGCAATTTAATTCGAATCCAAACCGAGTTCGATCCGATCAGAACCCATTAAAAAAACTTTCACTCCGAATCTGATTAAAAAGTCTGACTCTGAATAGGAGATGAGTTAGATTCGGATATTACATCCGACCTGAAAATGATTTGAGCTTGAACCGTATGTCAAGTGAACAGGCAAACAGCCTAACAAGGCCAACATTAACAAAAAAACACCAAATATTACCACTCAAAATCCAAAATAATAAAAAAAATAAAAAGCCTTAAGACCCTTGACCCTCCCCTTTCCAACCAACATCAAGCACTGGGCTCTCTGTCCTAATACCCTTCCCTTCTCTTATATCTTCTCTTGCTCCGTTGCTCCCATTTTCCCAAGCTCCATAGTTCTCTCTTTTATTAGGCTTAAAGTTGCTTGGTCTGCTGCTATATCACATTCACCAATAATACAAGGTAAGTTACTAAATAAGTTTGTGATATTATAAAGTGGTTGTGGTTTGAAGACAATAATTTTAATGTAATATTTAAAAGATATCTTGCTACATTTTATTATTATTTTTAACATCATTGTTGATGTTATATTGATGTATGGATGGTGTGGTAAAATGGCCCCATTGGGGCCTTGTGATATGATGTATAATGACCCTTGATAGTATGTGTTTGAAAGGCCAAAAGTTGTTTAATATATGTTAGGCCGAATATAGTCAAACTCTTCGACCAATGGTATTACATTTGCGTAGTATTATTTTTTGAATATATTATAAGGGAATTACAATATCAGTAATGAAATTAATAAAAAAAAAATAGGTAAGAAAAGTTTAAAATTTAAATAGATAAAATTTTGGATCATAACAGAGGTCCGATGGATTAGATTGGATTCAGAGATCCTAAATCCCTAATCGAGTCGGATCCTAAATTAAGGTTCGTAAACTTGTCGGATAAGATTCGAATTTTGTTATACTCTTTCTCCACTTTTCGGATCTCAACTAGACCTAATTAAATGAAAGGGGCCCTGTTAAGGGCTCTTCACCGGCCTATTTGTAAAAATATTTCATCAATTATGAGCTTAATAGGTTGGTCTTTTAAAGGGTCATGTTTTATTGGGTCTTTAATGGGTCAAGTCAGATCAATAGTGGGCCAATAGATTTCAAAGCTTTTAAACACTATCAGTTAATGAATGATTTCACCTTACTTGTCAATGGTTCACTGCAAAAGATTGCAAGTTATATAAACAAACTATTATATACCCTCTATAGATAAAACTATATTATTTTTGGATGGCACGACCTGACCCAGCCCGTTTTGTATCTTTTTTGGCCTGTCCCAACTAAGCTCATTTTGCATTTTCTTTAGCCTGGCCCAATTCAGTTCGCTTTGCATGTGATCCATTCCGACCCTAACCCGACTCAATGCATAGGTCAAACTTAGCTATCAGCCCCCAACATAAATCACCTTGAAATGTTGATAGCATTAAGAGAGATAAGATATTGAACGTGACTCTTGGGTATTCTTAATTTCACATAGTCACATGCATGTGTTTCTTCTTGTTTTCACCTTTTCTTATCTATTTCTTCTTAGTTTATGAACTTGGGAAGCATGATAGGATATGGGAGGTGTAGAAATCTGCGCCTACAGTTGTACTTATACTCATGAATAATATATTTGCATAGGGAAGTTGTATGGTTAGTTGACTCTCCAAAAGGGTCAATGCTAAGTCAAAATATGAGTACGTCTCCAGTGAACACATAACTCATAAACCTTTGTTAAAGATTTAATGACATAGACAAACCAAGAAACATTCGAAAAGGAATTCCATAGCAAACTTTTCCATATTATGAATTGTTGAGGTTTATAAATCTATTATATGATATTGAATCAAAGTGAATTTGAATATAAGATATAGATTAGTCCTTGAGCTATAATTCACCTGTAAGTAGATCTACTCTCATTCATCATACATCACAAAGTCCGATACTTGCACATAAGCAACATATTAAAAAACCTTATGTTTACCCATGCTTATAATTTCTAAAATGTAGGTTTGATTTAAAGTACATAAAGATTAGTAGTTAGTGAACACTTCTCTAAAAACAATATAATCATGTTTATAGGAACTAGGGATGGCAATTTTTTCAAGACCTGACCTAAACCCGATTAGACCTTAGCCATTTTTTTAAGGCTTTGGACTAATTTTATGAGACCCTTTGGGTTCAGGTCAGATATGAGTTTAAATATCCTTGGTCAAATCTGGGTGCGAATCCGAAATATTTAACCCTAAATCCAACTCAAATCCATCCCATGGACCCACACATCAAATGTAGAAGTAAAAGACTTAGAATTTCACTCAGCCCATCATCTAATTGTGTGTGACATTGTTAGTTACAACTAGGAGAAGACAAATTATTTTAAAGTTTAAACTAGGAGAAGACAAATTATTTTAAATTTTAAACTAGGAGAAGACAAATTATTTTAAAGTTTAAACTAGGAGAAGAAAAATTATTTGTGAAATCTTAATAATTGATACTTTTCCTTCAATTAACAATTTTTTTAAGTGTTAACATTGTTATATTCTTTTCACTTGAAAAAAATTAAGGAAATCATCTAATTACAAAAGAAGAGAATGATAGGAAAATAGAAAAAAATATTAAGGGTCCATTTTAAACCCAAGACCAATTAGACCCGGGTCTACTCTGAAAAAATTGGTATGGCTCTAGGTCGTCTAATAGGACCCGATCCAAACCCAATCCAAGTCATTAACATTGCTAAAATGAACCCTAAATTGGTTATCCATAATTATCATATTAGTTTGTTGTGATATTTCAAATAAAAGTCTTGATTGGTGGAATAAATATAGGTGATTTATGTAAACAATAATATACAATAAGCACATGAAAATATGATAGAAAAGTATACAAACATACAACAAAGCATTAAAAATCATGGATCATGCACAAATAAATATCAATACAAAATAATAAAAGCCCATGTACAAAATATGGATAAATTATGGATGGTAATAATTATATTAAATATAATAAAGAATAAAAGGTTAGAAAATCTATGTACAAACATGACAATAAAAGCGTATTTATGCAGCTATAAAATTAATAAAATAGTTAGTGCAAGAATTTCATAATCTTATACGCTTTAAGCTTCAGGAATTGTGTCTTTGGGAAGTCTTGTCATTTAAGAGAGTGTACCTAGGGATGTCAATTTTAGTCCACGGATCGATTTTGGGTTGATTCATCACGGGTCAGTTCTTATTAAGTCTGGTTGAAATGGGTAAATTTGTTCTTTCGGATTGGGTCAGGTTAGGTTGGGTCGTTATCGAGTGTGATCAAATCGGTTATTTGCTTTGTCGGTTTAGTTCGGATTCAGGTTGGGTCATGTTCGATTTGAGTCATGTTCTGTTTGGGTCAATTCAGATAAGTTCCTTTACAGTTACAACGGATTTTTTTGGGTTTAGATCATGTTTGATTCGTTCCAATTCGGATAAGTTCCATTTGGGTTACAACAGATTGTTCTAGGTTTGGATCATGTTCTGTTCAAGTTAATCAAAATTGGTTCTTAGATAGGTTATAGCTTGATTCAAGTAGATTAAAATTCGGGTCCTAATCGGTTTGGGTCAATCCAAATCGGTTCCTTAACAGGTTGTTTCGTATCATATTGATTTGATGATAAAATCAAATTGACGATTGACTTATTCTATCAAATATCGAACAAGTATAAAACATCATATATAGAGCATAGACTGATAGAGACATAGAGTGATGTACTCATAGACATATAGTTCAAATTAAATAAACTAAAAATTGGATAATCAATTTAGCCGTTTGAGCATAATACATTTTATCGAATCAATAATGAAACACTAAGTAGTATTTATATATTTATAAATGTGTAATTGATAATATATACTTATAAGTTATACCATAAGGTATATATTAAGTCGTTAAATACTTAAGTTCACATAATTATGTAAGTTAAGAACTTACAAAATATATTTTTTGAATGGATAAGGACATGTTTATATACATGAAGTTTAATTATATTAATATTTATTACTTTAAAAAAATTGCATAGATTTGAATTAAATAATTGATTTTACTAAGGAACATAAAACAAGAATTAAATATGATCGTTACTTCACTAGAGCTTTAATGATACAAGAATTACTATTGTGATAATAAGTTTTTTCTATCACGACTGATTTAATATAATGACTGATGGAAAGTTGAAAACTACTGATATAGGTATTAATGCATATTAGTTTACTCATTTATTAATATATGCATAAAACATAAAATGTAAACTTGTTAAGTTCACATAGTTATATAAGTTAAAAACTTAAAATATGTTTAGTTTTAATGGAAAAGGACATGAAACATCTAAACAAATACATATGAATATAAGATTGAAGTTAATCATATTAATGCAATTTAGTTCTCATAAATTGTGTAGGTTTAAATCAAGTTTAATAAGTAACACAAAATAAGATCAAATATGATATGATTGATCACTAGACATTGAATAATACAAAAGTTAATATGATTAGTTAATGACAATGAGTTTTATGTTTTAGGACTTATTTCAGTTAAGCGACTAGTTTAAGTATAGTTTCTAGAATACAAATGACAATGTGATTGCATCTACCATTAAATGTTAATGAAAAATTATCGGATCGTATTTAAATGAGTCACTTTGGCCTTTCGAGTTAAGTTAGTTGGGGAAAAAAATATATAGGAAGTCTTTTAAAATTTTGAGTTTAGTTTCATAAATTATACATTTGAAATAATAAGAAACTATAGTTTTAAGGTTATCTCAAATCGGTTAAAAAATAGCTTGTTAAAATTAGATCATTCATAATTAGTTATAACAAATAGGTAAAATCGGGTCTCGGGTCGTTATCTATTAGGTCATAACAGTTATTTGTCGCGGTTTTGGGTTGTCATTGGGTAGGGTCATTAACGGGTTAGGTTGTCTTCGGGTCGGGTTATTAATGGGTCAGGTTACATTCGGGTCGGACTTATATCGGGATCGGGGTCTTGAAATATCGTGTCTAATTGGTTTTGGGTTAACTTTAGGTCAGCTTGGGTCGGGTTACAAGTCTCACTTTTTGGGTAATAAATAAGGCGGATGCAGGTTCATTCAGACAGTTTGCGGATCGGGTTAGATTTGACATCCCTAGGGGTACAAATGTTCACATAGGAATTAGAAGTATAATCCTAGAACTTAAGGCTACCCTTCATGAACAATTGCATCAGTATGATTTTACATCAAGTGCAACACGCAAATTGAATGTGCTAAGCGCAAAAACAAGCAGGAGTGTGATGTGCTAAAAATCTGCATTCCACGCAATTGTGTTACACTGCAGTCGCGAACACAGTTTTGTGTATAATTTAGATATGTTTTATGCAAATATAAGGTTGGAATTAAATTTTAGTAACTACAAATTATCCTATAACTGCGAATCATGACCAACCAAACCACATTTTATACTAAATTTAAACACTCTTTGGTATCGAAAATAAGCCTAAACTATTTATACATTCCAGGGGGGAAGGAAATAACTTGGGGTTAAGGGTTTAGACAAATCTACATGCAATAAAGCTCGATGTTTTGGAATACCTCAAGGTTAATAAGGGAATTCACGTCTTCAACAAACCCCATATGCTCCATGGACTAAGCCAATCCATTTTTGAAAGAAGATTAGTGTCTTATCAATGACGGTGTTCCGGACTTCTTGCAGAGCGTCGACATCCACTTGGTGAGCCCAAATAAAGGTGTAGTGTCGTCCCATATGTTGAACCCTACTTGGAACTTGATATGAATCAAGATGAGGACTTCGAAGGTCTAATTGAAACGGCTAAAGAGGATATATGCAACCATGAGAGAGTTATTAGCATATGGTGATACGAGGCTCCTAGATGCATCCAAGGCTATCATTTACGTGTGCATGGTGACATGTAACTAGCACACACACGCAATATATGAGAAATCGGTGGATTTCGAGAATAAGTTGGTTTTGCCTATGAGTTTTCTCCCACTTCACTTGATAGGGTTTTTCTCATTTCAGGCTAAGTCTTTTCGTATGAGTATTATCCATCATTTTCTACCTAGAAGCCATGGCAAGATCGTTCTTGAAGGTTTCTTGATTAAAAGAATCATTCTTGAAGGATTTCTTAAATATTAAAGACAAGTATAAGGAGGAAGAAATGTTTAAGACAAGGAAGCAATGGTTAAAACAATAACTTGTGTGAGGACAACATAAGGTGACGTGGCTGAGGGAGTATTGGATATTTACATTGTTTTATTTTGTGTCGGTTAGGATAATTAGTTATTTTTATTTTACTTATTATTTTATTAGTTAGTTAGTTAGGATGGAATCCTAAACTAAGTAGGATTGTTGAGTTGGCTCAAGCATAATCCTAAACTAAGTCAAATTGCTAAGTTGGCATATGTTTAGCCAATCATTGTTGCTTTCATTGTTGTGTTAGTATTATAATTCGTAAAGAGGGTAGGAGTAGGGAACTGAACTTGTGGACTATAAATATGATGTAGAACCCAGCCTTATAATCAAGTCTCAAATTAAGCAATAAAACATTAAGTGTTTTGTTTTGTTTGTTGCGTTAATTACAAAGAGTGTTTTGTGAATTGGTTCTTAGACTTTATATTCAGAATAGCTCTAAGGATTGAGGGTGTGTTTGCTTTAATCAATTCATAAAATTATTTCAGCTAGATCCAAACTTTTGGTGCATTTCTTTATAAAGTTTGCTTCTAGTTTATCCTTTTATAGTGAATTAAGATTTCTTATAAGATTAAAATCAGACTTCTTGTTTGCCATTCAGAGTTGACCACCACTTGGACTATAGCTTCACTAGGAGGTATAGCACCATAAAACACCCCTATAACTTAAGAATTTTGGCTGAGGTTGAATACGAGCTTAATCTAGTGGAGTGACTAGAACTCCTATGCGTGCCAATTTGGCCATGTTCAACAAACTTTTTAGAAACTTGAGAGTTGAGTTCACCCACGTCATTTATAATCTCTATGATGCTAAACTAACCTCACTAATTCAACACAAAAACTCCTTCTATCTTTCAAGGTTCCATATTAAATTGGGTTTTTTAGATTAATTCGAGAGTTAGGATCTAAGGCATTGAGTAATCTCTAGACAAGTAAGACAATAGCAAAATTATAAAATGTTCATTAATGAGATGTTACTACTTCGATTCTGTCGCTTTGTCCACTAATTAGTATAAACATTATTGGTGTCGATTATTTAACTCTCGTATGACTTAAATAAAAGCAATATGTTAGTGATATAGTCAATGTATCGATGCTTCGAGAAAGAAGTTTATCAATGATAAAAATAATTAAGACAACTAAACAATACTCAAATTTTTTACTAAAGGGATCCTAATTTCATTAGGAAAAGAGCTAGCTAAAGGACTAAGAAACTCATAATTATCAACCATAACTAAGCTAATTTATCCTAAAAATCACTCAAAACCTATCTAATCCCAAATGAACTATCTATCAACTTAATCAAAAGTCTAACCAAACCTGCAATAACCTATCTTTACCCATTCAAATTGGACTAGTAATGACTCGATCTTAACCTAAATGAGAAAACAATCGATTAAACCTAAACAAATTATTGACTTAACCTAAATCAAACCAATCCAAAAGCAACCAGTTGTCGGGTTCAATCAAATATCACTAGTAGAAAAAAGTCTATTTGCTGCGGTTATTTAACCTTATTTGCTACGGTTATTATACTGAAGCACATATGGCCGAAGCACATATAAAACCAACAAATGTTGCGGTTTTTTTGACGCAGCACTTATAATATTATTTACTGCGTTTATTTCAAATAACCGCAGCATTAATTAACCTTATTTGCTGCGGTTATTATTAAAAAAACCGCAGCATTAATTCTTAAAAACTAAAAAAAAAATTGAAATACTTATTTGCTGCGGTTTTTTGTAATAACCGCAGCATTTGAACATATTATTTGCTGCGGTTTTCATAAATAACCACAGCATTAAATAATTGAACCTTAATACTGACCAATAAGTGTTGCGGTTTTTTGTAATAACCGCAACATTAAATATTATGTGCTGCGATTTTTAGTAATAACCCCAGCAAATAATATCGGTTTTTTTTTTTGGTTCCCTGCTTTACCACCATTTCTATCAAGTAGGGAGCTGATGATTGCCCATTGCTGCCAATGTGTGTCTTAAGGCCAATGGTTTTAATTATTTTGTGTTTATGCTAATATGCCAATGAGTCAATTAACCCAATGTGTTCTAATAATACATACAGAAAGAATTATATATATATATATATATATATATATATATATATATATATATATATATATATATATATACAAAAGAATGTTTAATCTAATGAATACAGGGAATTCCTACTACCTTCTACCTTAATCTAGCTCTACCTACACATATTCTCCGGCCCCAATGAAGTGTTCTGCCCATAATTCCTTAATCTCCATCAGCTCTTGGGGTGAGTATGGCGTTGTTCTTTGAATCGCCTGAAAGGGTAAGAAATGATAGGTTTAGTTATCTACAAAATAGGAGACATAATTTCAAGCGTAAATTTCGGCAGAGTTTCCTCTGTAATTCGACCTTTTCCCATTTTTTAATAGTACCTGTTTCCACAATAATTACAATCCAACACCATCCATCAAAAATTCACAACAAAATTGTGTGTTCACAACACAATTATGTATTCTAACCACAATTCACAATACAATTCACAAACATATTGTGTGTTCACAACACAATTGTGTATTCTAATTCACAACACAATTGTGTATTCTAAATACAATTCACAAATCCATTGTGTTCACAACACATACAATTCCAATACATGAGTTGATCTCAAAACAATTCCCATATATCCATATACTATATCTCAAAAATAAATTACGGAGCTTATGAATACGTACCGTTGAAAGATCCTCACAAGTAGCATGGTTGTGGAGGATTTCAAACAGGAAACGCATAAGAAATAGCCACACTCGGTGCTTCCAATCTGCTGAGGACACTGCATTTCGGATCCAAGTACAATGTAAACCAAACAGATCAAATACAATTCTAAGGCAACGGAATAAATTGAAAATAGGGTTACCTGCGCCGGAATCCAGTTCAACTTCAATCCGTTACGGAGGCCGGACTGAACTTTAAAGCTCTTAAAGGCACTAGATTAGGAAAAACAATCTATGTCAATAACTAAACCTTAGTCTGTTACTCTTGTCAGTGAAGAAAAAACTGTAGTTACCAAAAACTTACGTATTCAGCACTTCCTTAATCGCTAAACTACGTTTTCGTTACAGAGGATCGAAAACGTATACTGTCCTCTTCTCTAAGTACAGAACAAGAAGTATCCAATGACGCCTACAACATGATTGGTAAATGGTTAAAATACGAACATACAAGCAAGAGGATACTACGTAAGAAGATCATACCTTTCATGGTACGGGCAAAAGATGAAACGCTTCCTATGATGATTGGCCATAAAAGATACCATGTAAGAAGTGACGAAACCTTGGTCATTACCGATTATGGTAGCCGAGACCCTAGATGGGCACATGAAACCAAAGGATCCTAGGCCTTCTTGGACCAACTCATAACAGGCCCTGTAATTAATTGAAACAACACCCATTTAGCAACATCAACAAATATATGGTCACATATTAAATTATGAAATTACATTCAATAGTCAGGTAACTTACATCATGAAGACTTGAAGCACAGATACATTCAGCTCATCTCCTGTGAGAAGTTGAGTAATGTCCTCTGCTACGATCACTATATCCTGGTCCTCGGGGTACCCGAATATCGTCTTCCCACAATGAAAGGAGATGATGCTATTTGGCGGAAGCCTCGACATCTGGGCCCTCATTTGACGATAATTCTCACCAAGATGACTCAAGGCCAGCTCCGTGAGATCGGTCTGGGCAACGTCCTTTAGCACGGACTCAGTCGTCTCTAGACCGCTAGGACCGCTGGCAACACCTTCAGCTGCGTCCTTTCGTCCCGTACCTCTTTGCTGATTCAAACAAATTCAAAACTTAATACCAACATAAGTAAAATACAAATTCATAAAGTTAGGCGGAATGCATTTACCTCAGACGTCAAGAGCCGAACTAGATGCTTTGGCCACTGTGTGAAGGTCCCATGGGCTTGCTCGAGCCTTTTGATGAAGGCAAAAGGGGCTGGGACAGGGACATCCTTATAGACCTAGTCATAGTCGTCGACGCTGACCTTCACATGACCAGGCATGATGTCAGCATGGTGGTCTCGTGTCAGAGCTGGATGAACGGTTCCTAAAGCAACAATGATTGCTTCATTGCCGTTCACCATGTGCATCAACTGACACGAATGTTGCTCCTGCAACAAAAGAGACAAAGATGTCAGCTTTACTCATTCAAGTAAATTAGAGGAATTTGAAATGCGATTAGTAGTTTATAAAACCTAAGGAAACAAACTTGCTGATCCTGAAAAGGATCTCTAACCCCAGAGCTGCTGAAGGATGGTAAGACTGGAGGGTCAGGCCTGTAACGCTCCGGTTCCTGCGGTGGTGGATGCGGCACACCGAATTGCGCAACGAACATCCTGAACTTCTCTTGGAGCATGGAATCCATCTTCTCCTCCATCTCTTTGATCGTCTGAGCTCGAACCCGGATCTCAGCCTCTTTCACAGCCTGTGTCACGACGTTATTGATTCGAGCTTCGACGTCCTTCATCCTCTTCATCAGTACCGAGCTTCTCTTATCAGCCCCGTACACAGTCTTTCAGCCAACGCCGATTCCGTAACCGACCACCCGACCTGGGTGGTCTTTTTTGCCGAGGGCACGGGACAGAATGTTGTCCCATGGCTGGAAGACAAACTCTCCTGATTCCTCTCTCCATCTCCAATCATCCTGTGTATATTTCAAAATAAAAGTTAATACAATTCAAAAAATATAAAAAGACAAATAGAATAATGACGAATAGCAAACATTACTCACAATGGAGTCCCGGACACTAGCCGTCTGCTTGTCTAGCACCACGAGACGCCCTTGTTTGTCAGGGACGGATCTCGCTAGAAGCCACGTCGTCTTCCTATCTGGCAAACTCAATACCACAGATGAACAACTGGATGATGACGACACCATAGGAATGAAGCCCTTTTGCCTCCATATTTCACTCATCTCAGCATATGAGTGTTGACCCATATGATGAGGATACAAGTTCTGGCCCGCACTCCTCTTCGCCTTCTTGCTTCTTTGCTGTTTATAATATACAAGTTATTGCATATAAGAAACTAACCAAGAAATTAAAGTAATATATATGATTAATATCAAACGATATTCAAAGAAATTCTTACCCTAAACTCTTCTGTAGAATGTATCTTCACAAAAGAGTTCCAGTCTTCCTCCAAAATGAAGTTGTAGAGCTCCCAAGGTCGCTTCCTGGTCTGGCCCTCCTTATTCCTTATACAAGAGATCCAGCCACTAACGAGCTTGGCCTTGAAGTCTCTCCACTTCAAGTCGCAAGAGGTGAGAACCGCCTGCTTCTTTCGAGGGTCATCCTCGATCTGGAACTCTATCAGTATTATGTAAAAACACAAAAGAACACAATGAGCCTAACAATTTCTATAACACAATTAGATTTGAATTTAAGTAACGTAATTAAGTACATTAAACACCTTTGCATCCTCCCACAACATATCCTTCACGCCTTTCGGTACAGAGCTCCAATCCGGTATCAAGATCGATACTTTCGACCGACTGATCTCCCCCAAATGGCATTTATATGCCTTGTAGTGTGTCCCACAAGGGCGTCCGAGTGCATCCCACTCAAGAATTCTCTAGACACCGGGGATGGATTTGATCCCTTTTGAGGGACCTCTCCCCACTCTCTTCTTTTTCATTTGCTGGGTGTCCGCAGCAGAAGATGAATGGGGTCCTCTGTGTTCTTCCATGTATGTGAATCTGCAAATATAAAATAAATAGGTCATTCAATTTAATTGAATTAAGTAGTACACATCTATATGAAAAATATACTATTTAAAAAATAACATTAAAGAATCATATAACTATATGCAATAAACTCATATCTATTTTCTTTGTAATACCTTATTATTGGATAATTTTGTGTTCATTACTATTCAGACTCCCTAGCTACGTAGAATCCTTCATCATGGTCATTACGCCTTAGAATGTCGTCTACATCATCAACAACTAATTTTGGGATATTCCATGTGGATGGCGGACTCTCATCAAACTGTTCATCGTATTCATCTTCATCAACAACATCCCCAATGCCAAGAATCCATCTCTTCCCTTCAATAACAACCGACCAATTGTCATCGGCAGGATCGACCATGTAAAAAACTTGCTTCGCCTGTGATGCTAATATGAATGGATCGGCATGATGTCCCAGACGATTGGGATTCACTAGGGTTAAGTACCCGTGTTCGTCCTTCTTTACTCCTCGGTTATTATCAACCCAATTACAGTAGAAAAGAGGAATACTGAAATTGACGTAGTTAAGTTCGAAAATATCAACAATAACCCCATAATATGAACCCCGTTTGTCTATTAATGTTCGATCCTTTGAACTAGAATATTCAGGAGACATGCCAATGACCATTACACCACTATTCTGCGTAGTTGACTTCTCATCCTGGCGCTTTGAGTAAAATGAATAACCATTAATGTCGTATCCCTCATACGACATAACTTAAACTTTAGCACCATATGCCAACCACTTTAATGTATCACCAACATCGTCAGGTGCGTCAGATAATTGATCCATGATCCTTCCTCTGAAACATTCAACAAATGTAGCATTATGGACCTTTACCAGCTATAAATCCCTTTTAGAGGGATATTGATTCCTCAGAGTATTCATGTGCTCGTCTACATACGAATGGACTTCACTCAAGTTTTGCAAAATAAACAATTCGGCCTTATATTTCAAATCATAACTGAGAGTAATTCGTTTCCGACCAATAGTACCATGACCCTCAAGCCTCCCTGAATGTCTTGATATTGGTACCCCAATATCATGCGATCGGGCAAGATAATGTGCAATCCATGATGCAACTTTTTCAGCAACTATTCTCTGTACTATACTTGCCTCTGGTTTGGCTGGATTCATGACTCTACTCTTCAAGACACTCATCTCTCTCTCAAATGGATACATATACCTCCCCCAAATTAGACCACATAACTTAATCTCACAAACCAAATGGATGACCAAGTGAGGCATGATGTCAAAGAAAGAAGGTGGAAAATACATTTCAAATCGACATATGGTCTCAACCACATCAGCTTGCAAGTCATCTAATATCGCTGGATGGATTACCTTGCTTGAAATAGCATTGAAGAAGATGCACAGCCTTGTAATTGTGTACCTCACTTGTTGAGGCAAAATCTCTCGAATAGCAACGGGAATAAAATGTTGCATTAAAACATGACAATCATGGGATTTCATACCTACTAACTTGAGATTAGTCATTTAAACAAGTTTTGCAAAATTCGAAGAAAATCCAGATGGAACTTTAAGTCCATGCAAAGGCTTGCAGAAGCTGATCTTCTCCTTCTTTGAAAGTGTGAGCCAAGCAAGAGGAAGATACCATCGTTTACCATGTTCTTGAGGAGCCAATTCAGTTCGCCCCATAGCAGCCATATCTCTCCTAACTTTAACCCCATCCTTGGTTTTACCAGGCATATTCAAGAGAGTACCAATAATCGCATCACAAATATTCTTCTCAATGTGCATGACATCAAGGCAATGACGTATCTCCAAATGGCGCCAATAAGGAAGACTCCAGAACACAGACCTCTTCTTATAGCCACCGACTGATCTATTTTTAGAGCTCTTTCCAAACACAGTTTCAATGCCTATAACCCGATCATATACCTCACTCATACGTAAAGGGAGATGAGCTTCGCGAAACTCTATGGAACCATTAAAAGCTTTTCTTTTTCTTCTGAAAGGATGATCTTAAGTAAGCATCAAAAACCTGGACACATTCTTCCCACAACAATCTTCAGCCATCGATAAGAGGAGCGAGATAGACATCTATGTCATTACCAGGTTGTTTAGGTCCAGATATAAGAAGCGATAACATGATGTACTTACGCTTCATGCATAACCAAGGTGGAAAATTGTAAATAGTAAGAAGAATGGGCCAAGTGCTGTACTGAGTGCTCAAGGTCCCGAACAAATTCATTCCATCAGTGCAGGCTTTCCCCCCCGAAACTCGTGTACATCCTATCAATGTTTCTCCATTGAGGAGAATCAGCAGGATGCCGTAACAACCCATCTTTCTTCCTCCCTTCAGCATGCCACCGTAACAATTTCGCATTACTCTCATCTAAGTACAGTCTCTTAAACCTCGGTATAATGGGAAGATACCATAGAACTTTGGCCGGTATCCTCTTCTTTCTCAAATCGAGCTCGTTGACCTTCTTTTTGTAACGGGAAACTCCACATAATGGGCATTCATCTAGATCCTCATACTCATTTCGATATAGAACACAATCATTTCGACATGCATGGATCTTCACATAATCCATTCCCATGGGACACATGAGTTTCTTGGCCTCGTAGGTAGAAAGTGGCAATTCATTGCCCTCAGGGAGCATACCCGATATAACTTCTAACAAGTGTGTGAAACTCTTGTCAGTCCAATTGTGGCGTGCCTTTAAGTTGAAGAGCTTCATGACATCGCTCAATTTAGTGTGTAAAGTACAAGAAGGATACAAAGGCTTCTCTGCAGCTCTAAGGATTTCATCGAAAATATGGGGACGATCGGTGAAATCATCCTCAACATCATGCATCATCTCGTCTATTCTATCCTCTTCCACTCTATCCTAATCTCTAACATCATCATATACCTCATTAAAATTCAATCCATCTTCATTGCGAGGTGGCTTCTCACAACTAGGAAACTTACTAGCGCTTGACCCGAACTCTAATATTTCACCATGCCAATTCTAAGTCCTATAATCCGCTCTGAAACCTCGATGAATTAGATGATCTTTGATTTCATTAATGTCACGATAACCCCTAGAGTTGTTACAGTCACAACATGGACACAATAATATCTTCGAATGATTGTGTAATTGATGTCTAAGTGCAACCCTAGCAAACTCCTCAACCCCTTATACGTATTCCATTGAGGTTCGGTTACGGTACATCCAATCTCGATCCATTTTGAACTTCAAGAATATAAACCAAAAAACTTGAGTTGGTAGTATATATATTAAAAGAAGTCCTGGAGAGAAAAGGAAATTAATTGTACACTGAGAGAACCCCCAACGACTTAAACAGTTTCTTCCATTAGCTTTACATAAGGAGAGGATCATAGTCCCTCCATTACCAGGGCGGAGCACAGGATTTAATCTCCAAACCCTTTCGTATGATTTAATCTCCAAAGTAATTACACTTTTAAAGACTACTATAGACTAAATTATATGATGAGTATACATAATCCATCCTTTCAATAAAACCTAGTAATATATATAGCCGGAATTATGAGAGATATAATAAATGATAACACGGTCATTAATAGTAAGATCACCTTTAATAGGAATTCAAATAGATAATTAGAGAGAATAAATTCAATATGAGCCCTCTATAGCATGAGCTATCAATTATAATAACTCTAATCAAAATTTATTAACTTATCATATTTGATAACTTTGTTCATAAGTTTTTCTTTTTTTGATACTAGGTGAATATAGGCTAATTTTACTTGTTTCTTTTGCAGATTATATTCATTTATTACAGCTCAATGATTTACTCATCAATTGGTCCACCAACATTCTTATTGCATCTATATCCTTCCTATATTACTTGACTACCAAGTGATTCGTATCGGTTTCAAGACAAAAACACGCAAAAATATCAGAAGTAACCGAAATAATATTTTTTTTACTTTAAAATTATTTTTTAATTTTTAATGTAGGGCATACCTTCATAATGTATCATTCAAACTACAATTTCGGATTCATAGCCACCTGTGCCTGTGCACAATGTTTCAAAATTATGAAACCTTCTGGATGTCTTCTAGTTTTAATACGTTCTTACAATTTTTTATCGAACTATATGGCATAAGCAATAAGTGCTGATTACTTAAAATCGGGGATTGCTTTCCTAACATTTCCCATTTCAGGACTGGAGGCCAATATCCAATATCTTTAATTTTTTTTATCATGAATAAATGATAACTATCAATTCTAGTCATCTTGATGCTACATCCTCCTAATATAAATTACACCGCATGAGTTATTATCAATTTCGAAAAGACTTACAAGTGATAACTGTTAATGGACTTTGTTCAAACACAAAGAAGAAGGGTAATACGTACCTCAAATCTCGCGAAGAAGAAGACGAATGCTTGGGACGACTTCCTCGAAGAAATCCAAATGCGACCCGAAGCTTTTTCAAAGAGAGAAGACGAAGGGGCTAAAGAAGTTGAAGTTCAAATGGGTATAATGGGGGTAGGACTAGAGAAGGAATGGAGGATGTAAAGTAATGGGGCTGGTGAAGACGAAGTACGTACGTAGGATTTTTTTTCGAATGCTCAGTAAGGGTCTGGGGAAATTTTCGTGTCTTTTGAAATGAGCTGGAAAAGTGAAGTCAGGGATATAAATGTACTGATTTAATGCTGCGGTTATTTCAAATAACCGCAGCACTTATAATCATTACGTTTAATATTTTTCCTGGGGAATATTTAATGCTACGGTTATTTGAAATAACCGCATCACTTATAATCATAAGTGCTGCGGTTATTTCAAATCACCGCAGCATTAAATCAGTACGTTTTAATTTCCTAGGGAATATTTAATGCTGCGGTTATTTGAAATAACCGCAGCACTTATGATTATAAGTGCTGCAGTTATTTCAAATAACCGCAGCATTAAATCAGTACGTTTTCTAATTTCCTAGGGAATATTTAATGCTGCGGTTATTTGAAATAACCGCAGCACACACTTATAAGTGCTACGGTTATTTCAAATAACCGCAGCATTAAATATTCCCTAGGAAATTAGAAAACGTACTGATTTAATGCTGCGGTTATTTGAAATAACTGCAGCACTTATAATTATGTGCTTCAAAATATATTTAACCGCAGCAATTGAGGCAAAGCAATTGAACTATTTTCTACTAGTGCATGCTAAGTACCAACTTTGTTAGTATCGAATTGATTTCGTTTCAACAATATGAACTGATACCTCTAACTGATAGGATAATCAAATCAACCTCAAAGGAACTCTTAGGGAAGAGGTTGGTAAGGAGATCCCTACTCCCCTGACGGTTTTTGCACGTAGTAGGCTAAAACCTTATACCCTTAACTCACGGTTTAAGTTCTCCCTCATGGTGCTTACTAAAGTATATTATATATGTACTTAAAATTTGACGATGAGTGGTAAGGGAAACGCAACAGGCAATGTAGAATCTTATTGGATATGTTTTATTTCAATATACTATCTTTGTTCCACAAAAAACTTCTAGTGGCCAATAAAATTATACAAAATGGAGTGAGTATTTTCTATAATATCAAATTATTGTATAATTTAATTTATGATATTTTACGAAATTAATGGTAAATCAATGGAGTTTTAAAGAGGAAAAAAGGTAGTAATGATATTTGGAAGGAAGTAAACATTGTATCTTATACTTCATCTGAGAATACACTCACTATGATCTCTGATTGGATATAGTGAATTCTTAGCATCTTAATAACATACTTGGTATGATAGAAAATAAAGAAGCATTAGGTGGTGAAAAAATCCTCAAGTGAATTAAGTTCTTATGCCAAATTTACATTAGGTTAGTTTGCCCCATTTTCTTTTTTAGGTTAGTTGTCCCTCAAAGATTGCCTTATTTCTAATTTTAGTAAAGTTGGACTAGATTAATTAGGGCTACACACATGGTTTGGAAGTGAATTGAGTTGTTTTGTAGAGCTTAATACCTTGGGCCATGTGCAAATGATTCCTTCATTAACACTAGAGATGGGCACAAGGCTAGTCCGGGCGAGCTGGGCCGGTCCACCCACCAAGTCGGTAGGGGAAATGGGGACCAGGGTCAGACCGATCCTTGGGGCGGACCAGTCCGATTTCTTGCTGGGTTTTAGGGGGTTGATTCGTATCGAATTGAACTGAATCGAAAACCAATTCACTAACCGAATCAAACTGAACCACGAACTGAATCGAACAGAATCACAAACCGAATTAATGAATCGAATTGAATTTACGAATCAAACTGAATTGAATTAATGAATCGAACCGTATCGAATTGACGAATCGAACCGAATCGAACCAACTTCACGAATCGAATCAAATCGAATTCACGAACCAAATCAAATCGAATTTCACATAATGACATTAGAAATTAGAAGAAATGAATTTTTTTGAAAGTAGTTAAATTTTTATATTCACGAATCACATAATGACATATGTTGTAAACTTTTATATTCGACTAATGACTTTTATTTTTCATTTTTTGTTGATATTTTCATTTTTTATTACATATTTAAATAAATTACATATATTATATATAATCAAAAAAAGACATAATCATATTTGATTCATATAAACTATATTATATTCAGCTAAACTAACATTCATTGATTCATATAAACTAAACTATATTCAACTAAACTTACATTATTCATATAAACTAAACTGCATTCAACTAAATTAATATTTATTGATTTATATAATGAATAAAATAAATTATATTCAACTAAACTAATATTAATTGATTTTTATAAACCAAACTATGTTCAACTAAACTAACATTCATATAAACTAAACTAAGATTCAACTAAACTAAAATTCATTGATTCATCTAAATTAAACTATATTTAACTAAACTAATATTCATATAAATTAAATTATATTTAACTAACTATATTCAACTAAATAACATTCATTAATTCATATAAACTAAACTATATTCAATTAAACTAACATTCATTGATTCATATAAACTAAAGTATATACAATTCAACTAAACTAACTTTTATTGATTCATATAAACTAAATTATATTCAACTAAATTAACATTCATGTAAACTATACTATATTTAACTAAATTAACATTTATTAATTTATATAAACTAAACTAACATTAATTAATTTATATATACTAAATTATATATAATTCAACTAAACTGACATTCATTGATTCATATAAACTAAAATATATTCAATTAAACTAACATTTATATAAACTAAACTATACTCAATTAAACTAACATTCATATAACTAAACTAGTATTTAATGAGTCATATAAACTAAACTAAATTTAACTATACTAACATTCATTGATTCATATAAACTAAACTAACATTTTTATAAACTAAATTATATTTAACTAAACTAACATTCATTGATTCATATGAATTAAACTAACGTATATTAAAATAAACTAACATTTATATAAATTAAAGTATATGCAAATCAACTAATGTTCATATAAATTAACTTAAGTTCAACTAAATTAACATTTATATAAACTTAAATACATTTAAAAAACTAAATTTTACAAAACTAGAAGACTTAGGCGGGCCGAATAAGGTTAGGCTAGGCCGGTTCAACATGCCGATTTAGTGGGTCGAACTAGGCCGGTTTAGTGGGTTGGGCTGAATTGAATTTTTTCTCGAATTGAGTCGAGTAGGGTCAGGGTTGGGAAAACTGGATTTGGATTCGGCCCACTAAAAAAGTGGGTTGAACCGGGCCGGTCTGGTCCGAACCAGAGGCAGGCCGGTTTGGGGCTGGGCCGAGATGAACCGGCCTAGTTGCCATCTCTAATTTACACCTAACCCTACGTGCCCCCTTTGCTACCTCACTCTTAAACTCCGCGTTTTCTGTAGAAAACTCTATATCTACCTCTATTCTCCCTCTCTAAAAACCCTAGATTCTTTTGGTACCATTGAATCTCTTGCATCTTGTAGATTCTTTTAGTGGTTTTGGCAGCCTCTATAACACCAGATCCACACACCTTGAACCTCTTGAAAACGTTCATGGTGAGGGATTTTGTGGGTCTTGGTCTACAACGACTCTCGTTGCCCGTATCTTGTGGTTTTTAGCCCATGGATTATTCTAATTTTTTTATTCGTACCCTGAGTGGTCGAAATTTTTCCCAGATACTCCTTGTACACCGCTTTTGTTTTATCCAGAGCCACCTGCTCCAATTAATGTAAGCACTCCCGCTCCACCACCTCTTCAACTACCCATATATCATACACCTTCTCCTCCCCGTCCTCCACCAAATCTGGTGGTTCATGAAACCTCGTAGGAGGTCAGGGTCCATACCATAATACTAGAGGCGGCTACGAAGGCGTGCAGAGAGGAAGTGGAGTGGGAGTCATTTATGACCCAAAGTTGACAGATTTCGGCCGGCTCTAAGTCTGGTGGTGAGGCGTTGGCAGTGGTTAGTACAAAGGAAAAGCCATAATGGCTCCCTCCTTATTATATACCTAATCTATGTCATGAAATTTTAAAACTTTTGGTTCCTGATTTCTTCAAGAAACCCTAGATAAGTTCCTTCTTCTTTGACACTTTTGTGTTCACTTTTTTGGCATTGATTTCCTCTTTTTTTTATTTTCTTGCTTTCATGATGTTTGTTGGTATTATTTTGGGCATGTTGATAAATTTTATTTTGGATTTCTTGTTTTTGGGCGTGTATGATTTAAGGCTTGTTTAAAAAGTTTCATGGTATGATTTAGGGTGTGTTGATTTTGGTCGATTCGTGTTTATATTGTGATTTTGGATATCTTGGAATTGGATTTCTTGTTATTGGGTACTCGTGATTTTGTGTTCATTTTGATGTTGTTGGTCATTTCATGTTTGGTTTTTTGTGGTAGTTGGATTTTGGATTTCTTCATTTTTTTAATGATTATGTAAGGCCAGGCTTTTGCGCATGTTGTCAATTTGGGATATTCGAATTTTGGGTACTCATGGTGATTTAATGGTTTACAATTCACCCTTGTTCCGTCTATGTTGTGATTTTGGGATTTTCTTGTGTTGATGCAATTGGTTATTTGCATGTTCTGATTTTGGGACTAACTAAGAGCACTTGTTGGTGATTATGTTAGTTTTGAGTGTTTGGTTAGTGATGATGCTTATCTAGTTGCTTATGGGCACTGCTTCTGTACATGTTAATACAGATTACTCTTGTGTTGATGTTAATTCCATCATTTTTTCCATTTCATGGTTTTTGGGTAATCATGATGATTTCCTGGTTTTCAATGCTCATTGGTTATGGTTTTGTTGTGTTGACCACAAGCTATTAAATTAGGAGCAATATTTATATGTTATTCTCCCACACCCAAAAATGGCAAACATAATACACACAGTACTACTTTAGTATTGTAATCCATAGTCCATTCACCTATTTTCAGGGAACTTCACATGCAATAATGGAAATATGGAATAACTACATTTTGGTACACTTAAAGCCAGCGTTCATTCATACGCACTCAATAAAATGAGTAGTAGCTTCAATAGATTCAAGGCATCAAATATTCAAATCACTTTCCAACGACGTAAGACATTTTAAAATATGAGTTCATAATTAACCAGCAAACCAAGTATGAGTTCATATTTACCAGAAAATTATTAAGCTTAGTCTTTTGCCAAGGTTATGTAGATGTAAGCTACGCAGCTACTGAATTTAAAGGTTAAAGTTTCCATGCAGCTGCCTTCAACAAATTTGTTGAGCGTGAAACCAATTGATTAGATTTAAGGGTGATTTTCTTGATTCAATGTTCTCAGAATTGAAACCCAAAAAAAAAAAAAAAATATACTCAAACTAGCTCATGAAGTCACTTGACTAAGAAAAGTCCAGGGTCAAACAGCCACGTACCACAAGCTCCTTGGAACTAAACATTTCTTCACAAGTAATACCCTCATTATGTAATAGCTGACCACAATTAATTAAATTCAAATCTGAGCTTAATTTTACACCCATTTTGCCTTGGTATTAAAAACGTAAGTTTCTATATTTTGGGCAAATATTAAGGAATAGAAGGAGTAACGTCAAAGACCAAACTAGAGGATCACTTTGACTTGGAATTGATTATTTTTGTTGACAACAGTTATAACTATCTTATCTAAGGGTCAAAAGTCCATCCGAAGAACATTGAAATTTTCTTTTTTTATTTTGCGTATGTATGATTTTATTGTTTATATGGAGTTGCATCAAATGATAGGGAAATTTGACTAGGACATTTGAATTTCAATATTTTTTAGGATTACTAAAGTTTTTTTTTTTTATTTATTATTCTATATAAATTTTATTGTTAAAGCTGTGATTGTCAATTCATCCAACGCATCTAATCTGTTGTTTAAAATTGTATGAAGCACACTTTAAGTATTTACTTCTCCGTATTGC
Source organism: Dysphania ambrosioides (assembly GCA_026401315.1). Lineage (NCBI taxonomy): Eukaryota > Viridiplantae > Streptophyta > Magnoliopsida > Caryophyllales > Amaranthaceae > Dysphania > Dysphania ambrosioides. Next base: position 7,978,571 of record CM048667.1, read on the forward strand.
ATTTGTTTTCATTCCAGCTCATTTTGTGAACGAGTCAATTACTTGTACTCCTTACATGATTGAAAATGCAAGATGTTACAGCTCAGCCGAAGAAAATTAACATCTATTGATAACAATGTTATAGTTTTTATATTCCTTCCACTTTAAAATAATTATTTTATTTTAACCATCACAAAAATAGTCAACGGAGTAATTAAAATGAGTGTTGTTTAGATGCCAAAACATTGAATAATAACCGATTAAAATAATCAAAGTTCTATCTATACCTAAAATATTCTATACTCCTTGACAAAAGTTATATACGTTGAATTGTAGAGGACTCAAAATCACTCTTAAGGTTTAATATTGTTTACTTACATCATCTCTCTTTGTGCCTCACTATACACTAAAAACACATAAATGATCATTTTGTTCAAAAACTACACATTACTTCACTTCATAAACCACATTGTATTATAGATAAAAATAAAAAATAAAAAATAAAATTTACATGAGAGAAACCCTATAATTGTTCAATCAGTTTTATCTGGATATTATGTAATATCCAAATAATTTGTTTTTGAGAGTTGTTATTCGCCGCCAGCAAATTACTCCTTAACGACAGCAATATATTTATGGTTTTGCCATTTTTCTTATTTTCCTCTTCTCTCCGTCACGTTCTCTCCTAAATTCAATCCCGAACATATTGACGCCTTTGATTAATATGCAATCGCGATCATCGGATGTATTTAGCAAGTTAAAAAAATTTTATGATGAAAATTGTCAAAACGCCTATTTTAAGGGCGTTTAGACCATTTTCACCATAGATTTTTTTTACCTCTCCTCCGATGATTGCAATTGCATGTTAATAGAATGCGTCGACGTATTTGGGATTACTTTCCGAGAATATTGGCAAATGAATGTGAGTGAAATGAGGGAAATGAATGAAAATGGCAAAATCGTAAATAAAAGTGATGACGTTAAGAACTTTCCACATTTTTTTTAGTTTTGAAATTTGATTTGAAAATATATTTCTGTAACCTTTTGTTAGTATTTCTTAGTCAGCTTTGAAAATTTAATTAGTGTAGTCTAATACATTCACCATTCAAATTAGATAACATATACAATAACTAGCGACCCACAAATTTTATAATACAAGAAGTTATGACTAACATAGAATGATTTTCTAAAGTTGAAAGTTTTGAGAGGAGGCTAGCATGTCATCCTGCGAACGCACACTGTTGCCTGACCTTTAAAAAGCAAAGCTTGGCCTTGTTAGATTCACAAGAGTGATCAATTCCAACTCTCTGTGAAAGTAATAGCAATATCTTCAAAGTTTGCAAAATGTCATACCCAACCTGCATAGTTTACTGGATCATTTTTGCTGCACTAATTAGCTGTTGTTTTCAGCTCTCAACAGCAGCCAGTAACAACGAAACAGAGAGGTTGGCGTTGCTTGAAATCAAAGCCAAAATAATCGGTGATCCATTGGGTGTCATGAGCTTATGGAATGACACCGTTCACTTCTGTGAGTGGTATGGCATTACTTGCGGTGGCAACTACGAGCAAGTGACGAAACTTGACCTGAATTCCTCCACACTCAGAGGTACACTCTCGTCATTTGTTGGAAACTTAAGCTATCTTAGAGAGTTGCGCCTCGACTACAACTACTTTTCTGGGAGAATCCCGGAAACTATTGGTGAACTTCAGAATCTCTCCAGTTTGTATTTAGTGCAGAACATGTTTAATGGAACAGTCCCACCTTCAATCTTTAACCTTTCATCATTGACACAATTATCATTACGACTAAATGACTTAGAAGGAAACCTTCCTTCAGACTTAGGCAATACCCTTCCGCGTCTTCAGTTTTTGTCCTTGGGTTCCAATCGATTCACTGGATTTATTCCAGCTTCGATATCTAACTCTTCAAATCTAGAAGGCCTCCAATTAGGTGAAAATCAGCTTCGAGGTCAAGTTCCTTCTCTGCAGAATTTACACAGGCTTTCTCGCCTTGTCCTTTCAGACAACTCACTAGGGTATGGCCAACCAGGAGATTTAGATTTTGTTTCTTCCATAGCCAATGCCACAGTTATAGAATGGCTTCAGATAGGCCAAAATAACTTCAGAGGAGTTTTTCCTCAAAACATTTGCAATTTTTCCTCGCTTGTTATACTTGCGTTACACCAGAACAATATAGCAGGAGAAATTCCAATGTGCATTGGAAATTTATCCAAACTGCGAGATTTTGTGGCTTATGACAATAAACTTTCCGGGGTCCTTCCCTCAATCATAGGGAAACTCCAAAGTCTTCAGATATTATACTTGAATGGCAACCAATTATCCGGGGTCATTCCACCCACAATAGGAAACTTAACGAGGTTGTCACTTTTTTCGCTGGCTCACAATAGATTTGAAGGCCAAATACCTTCGACTCTTGGAGACTGTTCATCTCTGACATCAATATTTTTTGCTAATAATACCCTTAGCGGTAGAATACCCGTACAAATTTTTAGCCTCCCCGCCTTGTCTATCATGCTCGATCTATCTTGGAACCAACTAACGGGACCTCTCCCAGAAGAAGTTGGGCAACTGCAAAATCTTCAGACCATCTTACTTAACTTCAACATGTTATCAGGTCAGATACCAAGTTCTCTCAGTAGTTGTGTCTCATTAGAGTACCTGTATTTGGGGAAAAACAATTTTCAGGGTATCATTCCTGATGCATTGGAATCATTAAAGGGTATCCTTGAGATTGATTTGTCGTACAACGATTTATCTGGCCAAATCCCACCATTTCTTGCTAGCCTACAGTTGCGATTGCTTAATCTGTCGCACAATCACCTTGAAGGTGAAGTACCCAGTGGTGGAGTCTTCAAGAATGCAACTGCTGTTTTAGTAGGAGGAAATAGTAGGCTCTGCGGAGGAATATCTGAATTAAAGTTACCTCGATGCAATAATAGCCTCAGCACTCGGGAAAGCAAATGGAGGCGCAAGAAGGTATTGACTATCTCAATTCTTTCAGCGTTGTCCGGGATTATTTTAGTGTTGGCTCTAGTTTTCCTGTCTTTAAAAGTGTTCGGGGAAAAAAAGAAGACTAAGGAACCCAAGACATTTGGCTACTCAGAAAATTTTCCAAACTTGTCTTACCAAACACTTCATAGAGCCACCAATGGGTTCTCCCCAGAAAATTTAATTGGGAGTGGTACATTTGGGGTTGTGTACAAGGGAGTCCTTGAAGAGAATGAATCTATTGTTGCCATAAAAATATTTAACCTGGAACATCATGGTGCTTTGAAGAGTTTCATGGCTGAATGTGAGGTTCTACGAAGCATCAGACACCGAAATCTTCTAAAGGTGATTACAGCTTGCTCAAGTGTTGATTATCAAGGAAGAAATTTCAAGGCCTTGGTTTGCGAGTACATGGTGAATGGGAGTTTGGACAGCTGGTTGCATCCTCCACACACAACTAGTGATACCTCATGGTGCTTGAATCTTCACCAAAGACTTAATATTGCAGTTGATGTTGCATATTCCTTGAATTATCTTCACCGTCAATGTGGTTTCCCAATAGTTCACTGTGACTTGAAGCCAAGCAATATTCTCCTTGATGATGAATTGGTTGCACATGTTGGTGACTTTGGCCTAGCCAAGATTCTCCAAAAAGGCATAAATAAATCTCATGCAAACCAGTCCAGCACTATTGAAGTTAGAGGAACTATTGGTTACACTCCTCCAGGTAACAACCTAATTGTTTTACACTTATCATAAAGTTCAACTGTACACATGTATATCCTCTCTGTATTTAATCATCTATCAACCATTTTTAAGCAAAAAACTACTTCTATAATACAGAATACGGTGTGGGAAATGAGGTATCTACCTATGGCGATGTCTATAGTTTTGGAATCCTTTTACTCGAAATGTTTACTGGAAAGAGGCCAACTAATGACTTGACTAAAGAAGGGATGAGCTTGCATAGCTTTGTGAGAAAAGCTATGCCTGAAGAGATCACTACAGTTGTAGATCATACTCTTCTGGATGACATAGACAAAGAGGATGAGACAAATAAGAGTATGATGTTAGGGGCCTTAACTTCTATACTTAAAGTAGCACTTTCGTGCTCAACTGAAGTGCCACAAGAAAGGTTGGCCATGAGTGAAGTTGCCACTTATCTATCCTTAATCAGAAATGAGCTTCTTGGAGAATTCGATCAAGTAAGTTTCAAGTACTGATTATTTACCTCATTGACCATGGAAAAGAAGAGTTGCACGGGTTTTTGGTGTATTTTTTTTTAAAAAAAAAACACTAAATTTCATTTTATTCAATATTTTTTATAAACAAATTTTCAACATAATCTTACAGGATATACTATGGTTTTAAATGACTGCAGGTACCCTTCATGAGAGTCAAGACGTCCAGTTTATAGATATTGAAGATTTGATAATTTTAGAGGCTGGTCATTGATTGTTGATGGAGAAGTTACTCTGTAAAACCTTATCTAGCAGAGTTAATAATGTAGCTTATGGACTTACAGAAGTATATGCAAGTACCATTGAAAAAAAAGCAAAGAAATCTTTTACGTATACATATGTAAGTCAGAGAATATTATGGTTTTAATCTTGAAATAAGTAATGAGAAACATCATTTGCAAAGTATAATGTATCGAAAGTACTAATTTAAATAACATGACTATGGCTCTGCTTGATTTGGTGTAAAACATTTCCAATGTATAATAAGTCTTTACGGAAAACATTTTTCAATCGGAAACCCAATTGCAAAAGTAGGTTTCCTTTGTTTAATTTGGTTCCATAAAAGAAAAGTTAATGAATAAGGAAAATGGAAGGGGAAGGGAGAGGGATAGGGATACGGAGAAAGGGAGGAGTAAAAGCGTGATAAGGAGAACGGGCCATGAGCTATAATCGGTTTAAAATCTTCCACTCCCAATTCATCTCAAATGTATAACACATTCGCACGAGACGTTTTCCTAGGTTGCAATTTCCCACACGCAGAAAATTACATGCATGAATACAAATATGCCTAACACAATCTCAAGCCAGCTGCAATGATACAAACCAATTTTTTTTGATAGCTCATTCGCATGCATAGCCAATTATGCTTTAGATGACTGAATCACCATTAAAGCCAATTATGCTTTAGATGACTGAATCACCATTAAAGAGCCCGACTTTTTACATCCCAACTTTCCTTTTTCGGTGAAGAGAACGGAAAGGGCTCTCCCCCACTAGTGCCCTACTTAATTTGCGCATTGTTAATAATCGGCTATGCTGCTTTGCAAGATTAAACAGGTCAAGGAGTTGTCACCAAACATTTATGGGCTATTCGGACACCCTTGGGCTTGAATCACAAAATGACTCACGTTAATGGTTTTCGAACCATGAGAAGGATCGAGAATGAGCAGCCTATTTTAATTTGACAATGTGTGCAAAACCATTGGCATGGAGATGGAGAAGAAATCAATTTTAGTTCCTAGATAAACATGCAAAAACAAGCAAAGATCACACTTTAGATTTGGTCGATTTGGCAAGTTAAGAACCATGTACATAAATATAGATTAGGTGACCACTTTGTTAATTGTATATATGTTTAAGGGTTCCTATGACCGGTTGTTCATTGATTATCTTATTAGGCATCGCCTGCAATCAATAGTTCTTGATTTAGAGTGTAAATAAACGTTAATCGTGCACACTTATTACAAAATAAGAATCATGAAATAGAGTGTAATAATCAAAGAAAGAGGCATGAGACAATAGATAAGAGACAAAGTATAATGAAAGATTAGGATGATGATAATTTGAAGGATTTGCATAATCAAATAGAGAAGAGAGCCTATAGAGATTCTTCCCCATGATGAACTTCAACTTGGAATAGAGTCTAAGTAATCCCCCATAAAATTACAAAATTTTGATTACTTTTTATCGAAAATACTTATATATATATATATATATATAATACATTATTTTTTTAGTAAGTTATTATTTATTTTATTCATAAAACTAAATTTTTACAAAATACGTATTTTTCTTTCTCTAAGAAATTCATCAAACCCAAAACTCTATCAATCATAGTACTACCTTTTACTTAAATCATATTTACCTAAATCCTAAACAACGTCTAGCAAAAACATAAGACATCAACATAAAGAGGAAAAAAATAACATGCAAAATACCAAACCTCACGTACACTCCTCGATTGTCGTCAACTTGCCCCTCCCTTTTGAATGTGAATCTGCCAGCCTAGTGCCACCTCTTGCTACTGCCCCTCTTGCACCGCCGGCAGCCATCACAACCGGTTCTCCTTCCCTTCCTTCTCCTTTCCTCTTTGTTTTCTCTTGATTTATGTACTATGTGTTATGAAATTATGAAATTTTGTTTGTCTTTGATTGTTCCGGTTATGATTTGTTGTTGTTAAAAGTATCCCATACTTTTCCATAGTCTCATTCACGCCATTATAGAATGAATTAGATGAGATGGAGTTCTCTTCTTCAGTAGATGGTTTGGATTTTCATCTTGCATAATGATGGGTTTTAGGATGGGGTGATTTATTAGGGTCTCCCACATGTAAATCCTTTCTCTGTTTCTTGACTTAATCCCCTCAATGTCTGTTTTTTTTCTTTCGGCAGCAAATTTAATTTGGAAGAGAAGAGCTCATCTTATAGAGAAATGTTTTATGTATTTTTAATACTAACTATATGTGCCAAAAACAAAGTCCAGGTTTGGTTATTTTACTATTGAGTCTTGTACACGTGTATTTCTTGTGACATGGCAAAATACTTTGGAGGAGTATTTTCCTTTGCATGAGAAATCATGGGTTTCCCCTTTAGAGGTTGTAGATAGGCTACAGATTAGGGGGGAGGTTGGCAAGAATAAGGATAGGATGTTGTGACCCAACACTTTTATGGAAATCATGTTATTGTGTGTGCATGTGTGGCTATATTAAGGGTCATATTCAAATTTTCTTTGTCTTTTTAATTATTCTAGGACAAAATGATGAAGCTTGGTTTCTTGAGGCTTTTATGAGTTAATGAAATTGGGTTAATGTGTAATTTTGGCTTTTGCATAGTAAACAACACTGATATTATAATTGAACTCTAGCTTGTGTTTTTGGGAGACTTAAAAACGTGATTTGAGATAATTTTAAAGCCTTAGAAAATTCAGTGTGGTTGTGGTAAATTTGGTTATTGGTATATTGATTTAAGTTGTATTATTTGGTATAAGAGAACACTTTGTAGAAGGTGCTTGATAGAAGAGAAAGTGGTCACTTGTTTATTTTATTCAAGGTACGTATTAGTAGTGAAATTCTTACCTTTAGGAGCATGATCTAGGGTAAAACGATTCATGTTTGGTTACGTATTTGAAAGGATCCATATTCTTTATTTAGAATCATGGTTTGGTATTGTTGATGAGTTATGAATTATGATTTGTTAATACTAATCAGGAAAGGATTATGTATTGTTGAGGAATCTCAATTGATTCAAGTGGAATTAATTTACTAATTAATCCATAATACTTTTATTATTACTTCTTTATTACTAATGGTATGAATTAAGTAAATATGGTTTTCAAGCTCTTAATGACGAGATTAGTTGTCTTTGTTAAACAGGTTAAATTTAAGAAGGAAATCAAAGTGTTAAAATTACAGTATAAAATAGGTTGATTGTTTAATTGTGATGTTTTACATGTGTTTTCTTTGGTGAATTGGAACCCAAGTGTAAAACTATAAACCACCTAAATTGAAAGGAGGATAAGCAATAAAACTATGGGCTAGTGCACAACTAGAGTATTGATAATCAAGGGTTAGGGCTTCATGAGCTGTTATCCGTGACTTTTGTTACAGGCCATGTTATCAATGAGTCTCTCTTTTTAAAAGTTTTGAATTAAAATTAGGATTAATTGAAATCTCATCTAGCTATAGAGACGAAGTCCCGCCTGTTTACCATCTAGATTAATACAAATTTTGATTCCCTTTAACAAGAATACGTTATTTTATTTATTTTGATGTTCCTGATTGGGAGATTGGGAGACAACCTTGTCTGATGCTTAATCCAACTTATTACTTAATTAAACAATGATTTAATTTTATTAAAGGATTATGTTATACGAGTAGGAATGACATACATTACTCTTATGAATCATCACATTTATTTTATTTTTCGTAACCTTTATGTACTTAGCTTTGCTGATTACGTGCTTTGTGTGTGATCTTTTGCTCATGGCCTTCACCTTTCAATTACCCTATAATGATCCAAATATTTAATACTTCTAATTTTGGGGAGCAGATTTATAACATGTATCGTGAGGATTTGCATGCATTACTAGGATGTAAGGATAGTAATTTATTTTCCTTGCTTTGTTTGACTTAACGTTTTCTAGATATTTTAAAACTAGTTTGGATTTGGTTTGATAGGTGTTTCATATATTTTCACAAGGGTCACAATGGTTCCGGATTATATATTTGATTGAGTTTGGCATTTTGAAGTTTTATTTGAAATTTTTATGTTTTTCGTTACAAAATTCTGATTTGGTTTAGAGCGTAAATGATATGGTTCCAAATTGTATTGTTTGATTGAGTTTGGTACAACGGTGATTCTCTCAATGTTTTGGTTTTCAGAAAGGGGAGTTACCAGGGTGCTATAGTCTAGTTCATAAAGATTTGTGTGCTTTAGCCTTAGAACATCATTGACTTGAATAGGCAAAATAGAAATCAAAGTATGCTTCATGAAATGAGCCTTTTAATAACTCTCAAATACGTATTCATGTACGATACATACCTAGGGTTTGCTCATAAAAATGGGACAAATGTTGAGTTTAGAAAGATTAGAGATGTCCAAATATTTGCATCATAGAATAAGGGAAAAGTGATAAAAGAGACTTAAAATAACTTGCAATAAAAAAAGTGCAAGGGAGAGGGTTTGATGAAATGTTAACATGAGAATAATTATAGAGATTATTCACTAATTAAAGTGCTTAACATTAGGGTTTTGAGACTTAACCTTGTAAAGTAGGAGTTGCTCCTAGATCTTCACATTATTCGCAAAAAAGACATTGAAATAAGAGTGAGTTGATCATAAGAGATCATCAAGAGTAATGACTCTTTAGTTGATCAAGGTTCACAAATAAGTTCTTTAAAACTAAATAAGGGTTCATGTGGGAAAGGTTTATATCTTCCACAATCATTACCAAGAAAGGACTATTCTAAGACCTTAAATGGATGTAGAACCATCAAGACCAAAGACTAGAGAGTGAATGAAGTAGAATAAGACAAAGTAATAAGTAAAAGATTGAGTTTAAGAGGGGTCCTAGGTGTTTATCGTTGAGGATAGTTCCTTAGCTTGAGTGTAGCTTAAGTATTTGTTGAAGGAGTTATGGTTGCTTGATATTTGAAGGCAAGAGGAATGCCTTAAATGCTTTAATTTGTGTTTGATTTGAGTGTGGGAGTGTTTGAGAGTATTTGAGGGTACTTGAGAGGGTATTAGCAGAGTAACGGTGCTTTAAAATTGTGAAAATGTCGATATCTTGCTCATAAAATGAGGGGATATTTATAAACAAAAAGAGTTGGTTTCCTGAGGGTTAGACGCCAACATAGGGCATAAAACGCTGGGCTTGTACGTTGAAATATAAAAAAAGAAATCTTTTGCAAGGTTGAAAAGAGGCTTGAAAGGAGTCAGGAGCTCTTTTGGGGTGGCCCACAAGGTTGGTCATTAGACGACATTGGATGCTGGAACTTACAACTGATTATATTATGTTTCAGTTCAGGCACTTGGAGCAGACTGTGCGCTTGACGCCAAGGCATAGTGTCAAACTCTTAGCCAATTCTTAATGCACAAACTATTCATCAGATGCCTAAAGTTGGCCTAGATTCAGCTCATGCGCGTAACGCCAACTTCAAGCGTAGGGCATTTTTGCTCCGGGTAGCCTGCTTTTGCACATATTTGAAGGTTTGATTTTGGATGATTTTTGATGATTTAAGGTTATGTGTTTGGACTTAACTATTTTTTCGAGGTTCGACTTTGAGGTGATTTTGGGTTTACACATACTTAAACTCAACCAAAGCTAAGTCCACCTGCAAAGGGTTGGTTCATCATTGGGTCACTACGCGGGGAGACACAATTTCATGTCTACACCATATTTTCACACTCTCTCTCCTTTCTACATTTAACGACTATCAACTACAATATCTTCTAGTAATTAAATAATTTCCCCATTATCTTCCCATTAATTACTCACACAACCAAGATTCACTAAGATACCTCTTTTTATTTTTATTTTTTCTTTTATTTGTTATAGGAATAATATATAGGAAGGTAAGGAGTATATTATTTTCTTATATATTCTCATTATTAGTTATTGTATAATTGGGCCTGAATAATTGGCCTAATACCCAAAACAAACCTTTGGCTGCTCTACCATTAAAAGTTACATGGGCCACAATACCTTCTTTAACAAAGCCCAACTTAAAGAATCTGAGACCATCTCATTCTCCATCCGTCCCATAAATATCCATATATGGACTAAGAACAAAGAAGAATAATCATAACTCACTCCGAAAAATTCAAAAAATATTCCGTCCTCTAAAAACAAGTAAGAACACTGACTAAAAACTATCTAAGTAACCTTAACTCGGTGAAATTTCTCTTGAAATCCTTTATTCATTCACTGACTTAGGCATCAGAGTGGGTTTCCTCAAATCACCACCCTCGAGGGCAGTAACCTTGTTCATGGTGCAAATTGTTTACCTCAAAGATCCATAAAGCTCAACTTGAGAGGACCCTCATCAACACTCTGTCTCATGACTTGGCCTACAAGTAAATGTTTTGGTCTCTTAAAAAAACAATTTGGCACTAGAAGAGGACCTCCTAGCCGTAGTGTCATAGATCTCCCCTTGGTTAACAACGTACACAGTATAGACACCAATTTCTCATCAAGATCGCCCAAATGCACCATCGGCATTCTAACCAAGTTTGGCACGCCAAAGGGCATGTCATTTGTGATGGATCCTACGCCATGCCCAAGGGGAGAAACGTCCCATAAGGCTGGTAAAGTAGAGAGGACGTCATCTCACTCCACCCCGCGTATAGAGGGGGGAAGCTAAACTTACCCTTGAACATTTAGATGCGACGATCGCCGCATTGTAGAAGGCTAGAGAGCAACTGGCAGCTACCAAAAGCCTCTAAGAGTCTAGCCGTAGGAAATATGCGGAACCCACTTAGGGTTAGACCATATCACGTGTTATGGTATGACAAACCCAATAGTACGTAGGAAACTCAACTTGCATGTAGGGGAATGAGACAAGGGCGCAAGTCAGCATAGAAAATCATTGAGCAACAAGCACTAGGCCTCACACCTGAGCTTAAGTTGGAAGGAGTCTATGTGGGACACTGCCACTCAGAAGAGGAAGCACCCACATTTCTTCCAAGAGTCTTCAGCTCTGACAGGCTTTGATGAGACCAACTACAAGAGTAGAGAGTCTGACGCACCGAAGCGTACTCTCAAACATCGCTACATGGACCATATCCAAGGATCCGTGTCTTAGAGACCCATCTTTCAGAGATAGGGAAGGTCAAGTGGGACCTGGCGACAGTAGGCTCTAGAAAGAATAATCTGCAAAGAGTCGACTTCATAGTGGATAAGAAAGGCAATGGATCGAATTTGGGTCGGATCTGATTAGACCCAATTCCATACCCATTATTTTTAAATTAGACCCATATTCACCCCAGATCTATTGGGTCCTAAAATTTCAGATTTTTACCCGAATACACTAGATCTGATGGGTCTCGGGTCCAAAATAGGCTCAAATTGGATTCTTAACATATTATTATTTTCATTTTTATTATTCTCATGTTTTATAATTGGATGTATTTTCGTATCAGACCTTAGAATTGTTTACCAATTAAGTGTTATAAAGGAATATAAATTGCATTATTTTTTCAAATGAGATAAATTAATAAATCCTTTCTTAAGCACACAATTTGTATCGTTGAAATACTTGCAAAACAATCATTAGTTCAGTGAGTAAAAAATATGTAAGCACTAGAGTAAAAATCTAATAATAAATCAAAAGTCCTAAACATAAAAATACTCATTTACAATGTTATTTAAGATCAAGTGCATTGTTATTCAGAAGTTTTAAAATCGCACATAAGTTAGTAATCTCAAACCTAGTTGAATATGTTTGTAGGGCCATGGCAATGAGAAGCAAGTAATCACAAAGTATACATCAAATTTATATGAATATGTTACTTGATAAGTGATGATAAGAAAGAGTTCAAGGCTTGCAGAACAATGGAAAATGAAGTATGGAGAGGAGAAGAGTAGAAGAGGAAGACGATGGGGAAATGTGAATGAATCTTTAGTTTTAGTTCTAAATGGAGATTTAATTTTATTTTTTCTAAAATGTGCAGGTCCATGGGTCGAATATGGGTCGGATCTAGGTCTAAAATTTTTGGACCGAGCATAACCCGAGGACATTTAGACCTATATCCGACCTAGATCTAATGGGTCTAAATAAATTAGCCCTAAACCCTAAAAAATGGGTCAGGTTTAATCGGATATGGATTGGGTCTTGGACCTGTTGCCAACCCTAACAAGAGAGCACTTAGCAAATTGAGTTCACCCACTGGTACGACTCCTTCACCATTTAAAAAGCCTCCATGAGAGCTTAGCCTACACCATAAGATCCCCATTCTCAAAAGAGATTTTAAGGGAACCCACGACTACGGTCAAGCTACCCAGCCACATGAAATACAATAGGAAAGGTGACCCCCTAAACCTCATTGCTGCCTTTGACAACCAACTTTTCTTAGGACAGTTCACATATGCGACATTGAGTAAATACTTTCCCACCACTCTCATTGGGGTGGCACAAGATTGATTCCAGGGCTTACCATAGGATTCAAGCAAGAGAATGGTGAGAGCTTGTGAGACTATATTAGGAAGTTGAATCAAGAGGTTCCCACTCTAGAATAGGTTTTCTTTACACGCCCTTTCAAAATGACCTATCCTATGGATCGATGACCTGTCTTGGAGGACCATTCGCATTGGCTAAGAAGTACATAGCCAATGAGGACTTCAACAAGGTGGTGAATTTGTATCCCAGAAATACAACAAGAACGCCAAGGCAAACCCTAATAAAGGGGATACATCTAAAAGCAAGGATGGTAAGGGGAGCATGAAAACTTATAAGGCAAAGTACGAGATGTACACACCCCTTACCATCACCCCAACTGAATTATATGCATTACGATGACAAGTGGCAGATGCCACCTTCATCCAAGCGGGCAAGGCGGAACAAGAAGGCATACTGTGACTTCCATGCCTGTTTGAGTCGTCGTATAGAGAAGTATGTCAGCCTAAAAAATAACTTAAAAGACCTAATCAGGCTAGGCTACTTCAAATAGTACAAAGAAATAAAGCAAGAGCAAGAGGAGTCGTAGAAATGAGGCAAAGAGGGATTTCCATGGCGCTTCGATAAGGACAACAAAATCATTTATATGATCTTAATGGGGAGGATTTGGCCGATTAGAAAGCTCATCTATGCCAGATGAGCCAGCAAAATTTATGCATCATCATAGAGCTAGCACTTCCAACCATGTCTGTAATAGCCTTTACCCCTGAGGACTATAGAGGTGTAATCTTTAACTTCCCTTTACGGACCCCCTCGTTGTGAAGGTAGATATTTGTAATAACACCATCCATTGGGTGTTGGTCGATAGAGGAAGATCAATAAACATGTTGTACAGACGCACATTCAACTAGATGGACTTGAGTGAGAGGCATTTGAGGCCCTCAAATACCCCTTTGGTAGACTTCTTCGAAGCTTTCATAACCTCTTATGGGAATATAGACCTCCTAGTCACAATCCGTGATGACCAAGGAACCAAGCAAAGGAAAAAATTAGAGTATTCTGGTGATTGATGCACCTTCATCCTACAACATCCTAATGAGGCACATATTTATCCAAGCAATTGAAGGAATAGCATCAACGCATCATCAGATCCTCCTTTCCTCAGCTGCGATAGAAGAGTTGGTCGACTACACAGATACCTGAAGGCAACCAAAAGCTACAATTTAGCTACCACCACGCTAGTGCAACAGTACCCACCTCAGTCAAGGGCAAGGGAAAGACAAGCTCATCGAAAGGTAATAGGCCAGCAAAACTCGAAGGGTTGTGGAGGAAGTCAAACAAAAACATAGTACTTCTCCTTAGAAGAAGGAACTGAGAAGATAGTCCAAATTGGCAAGGAGCCAATAGCTGAAACTAAAGGGGAAACATAATACATCTCCTCAAGTCAAGGCAAACATGATCATTCTTTTAAGAGAGTATCAACACATTTTTACGTTTTCTGCCTCTAATATTTCCGGAGTTAACTTGGCATAATACCTCACATGCTGAGTATTATGGAAGGATGTAGACCCATTAATTTGAAGAAACAAATTTTTTCGGCCGATAATAAATTAGGCCATTAAAGTTGAAGTCAGCAAAAAACTATTGGATGGCGTTTTCATTGAATCATGTCGATATCTTGAGTGGTTAGCCAACACCGTCATGGTGAAGAAGGATAATGGAAGTTAGAGGATATACATTAATTTCACTAATCTTAAGTATTAACAACACATGCCTAAAGGACTGCTACCTGCTTCCTAGAATAGATCATCTCGGGGACTCTAATAGTGGCCACAAACTTTTAAGGTTCATTAATGCCTTCTTAGGATATCACCAAGGCTTCATGCATCTAAAGGACAAGCGCTAAACTACATTCATCACTAGTTGTGGAACATAAAACTAGGCTGTTAGAATCAGACCCGATCCGATAAGTTACCCGAAACCGACCCGGACTCGACCTGATTATGACCCGAAAAGTGAGACCCAAAAACCGACCCAACCCGACCTAAAGTTAACCTGAAACCAATTTGACCCAATACTCAAAGACTCAAACCTAATCCGTGTCCGACCCGTTATAGACCCAACCCGTTAGGGACCCGACCCGTAAAGAACCCGATCTGTTACGGACCTGACCCGACCCTAAAAGAACCCAAAACCGATTGAAACCCATACATAACCGATATAACCCAATTTATAACAATTCGTTACCCGAATTCACTAGATGTGTTAATAATCTGAATATACGTGAATATGACATAATCTTGATAGACCTCTTTTTACCAAATATATAATAACTTTGAAATCAAACATTTTTATTAATTTAATTATTTAATAAGTACATTTATGAAAATAAAATTCTTAAAAGATTTATTAAATATTTAAATAAAAGCAAAACCATCATGTCTATGCCTATGAAAAGTGAGATTAGAGCCTTTAAATTTGGAGTTTCATTATTTCATAAATCTCATTGACGTACTTCTTTTTTTCAAAACAACAATCATTTTCCTACAACCTACTCTTTAAATAACATTAAATAAAAAAACTAAAATATAGTTTTCATAAAATTCCGTTATAACCTGTTCAGGAACCGACTCGATTTTACCAGAACTGACCTTGACCCGAATCCGAAATAACTCACTATAACCCATTCAGGAACCGACCGAATTGTACTAGAACCGACCTTGATCCGAACCGAATACAACCCGAACCGACCTTGACCCAAACCGAATACAATCTGAACCGAACCTTGCCCAAACCCGACGAAGGAAATAACCGATTTAACCCGACCCGATAATGACAAAACCTGAACCCGAACCGACCCGATTGGCAAAATTGACCCGATAAGAACTGACCTGATAAGAACTGGCCCGCGATGGGTCAATCCAAAACCGACCCATTGACCGAATTTGACACCTTTACATAAAACTACATGATTATGCCCTTTAGCTTAAAGAATGTAGGCGCAACATATCAAAGCCTGGTGGATCATGTTTTCGCAAACCAGAAAAGGGCGAAATATGGAGGTTTATGTCTATGACTCTATCATAAAGAGTAAGACCGAGGCTGACCATGTTGCAGACATAAGGGAAACCTTTGATAACTTTGATACCATCAAGATGAAGCTAAACCCAAAAAATTACGTCTTTGGGGTTAGATCGGACAAGTTATTAGGCTTCATGGTTAGCAAGAGGGGGCTCGATGCCAACCCAGACAAGGTTAAAGCTGTATTGGAACTTCCTGAGCTAAAATCTATCAGAGATATCCAGACTAACTAGAGAATGGTAGCTTTGTCTAGATTCATCTCAAAGTCAGGAGAAAAGTCACTTCCATTTTCAAAGTGTTGAAAGGCATAGCTCACACGCCTACCGACCAGAAGTTTGTCTAGGGACCAAAACAAAGTCAGGCCTTGTAAGAGTTAAGAGAACATCTGAACAAGCTACTGACCTTGGCTATACCAAACCCCCGGTGACATATTAATTCTCTACATTGCGATCAGCCCTATGGAAATAAGTGCAGTCCTTCTAAAGGAGGTGGACACCTGCGAGTAACCAGTGTACTTTGTAAGGCATACATTCACAGGCGCTAATACTAGGAATATAACAATTGAAAAGGCCTCTTATGTCATAATAATGGCTGCAAGGAAGTTACGTCCCTACTTCGACGCATATCAAGCAGTGGTTAAAATAGATCTATCTTTGGAAAAATCCTTGAAAAAGCTAGACAACTTAGACCGGCCAATTAGGCTTTAGAGCTAACCAATTATGGAATTAACTTCTAGCCTTGAACATCAATTGAGGAGCAAGGCCTAGCAAACTTCTTAGCAGAATGCTCTTACAATGAAGAGTTCAATGAGTCAAAGTAGGACAACTCTTCACCTATAGATCCTCCACGACTGAAGGATTAGGAGCCATTATAGTCATCATCTCCACATAAGGGAAAGTAATTGAATATGCATATGTTTTTGTTTTTTTAGTGTAATATGTTTTAGTGTTAATGGTATTATTTTTTTTCCGTCAAAAAATTATAGGAACTTGAGAAAAAGGAGAAAATTTAGTCATATCCTTTGCTTCCTCTTCTTTCCATTTATAAAACTAAAAAAAATTCCATCCCTTCTCTCCTTAATTTACTCAATGTTAGTGATTGATAATTTTATGATGAAATTTAATTTTTCACCCCTTTAACTTAATGAAATTCAGACAAAAGAAACTTATTCAAGTGGTTGAGAAGTTTTGGGTTCATAATTAAAGTAGTTGGGCCAAAACTAACCCAGTTCATAAACAAATTGACATTTCTATAATGGATAAGCAAAATATCATCAATAACAAGTCATACAAAATTTACAATGATAATTTCGAGTTGGAAATTAACTATATAAATTAATATCAACACAACCTTTGTATTCTTAATAATTAACTTAGGCATTCTTGAGCACAGTTCTTAATTTACGGCTCCAATGTTGTCGAGATTTTATTTGATGACATTCCTCAAAGTAGATCAAGACCTTCAACATTTATGTTACAAATTTAGGATTGAAAAATGTACAAAATAAATTATATTATATGAACCAAATTATCTTCCCAATTATTATAGCTCTAAAAAGAAATAATAGAATCCATAGAGAAGAAGAAAGATCATGAAGATGACAAAAATAAATTTAGAATCTTATTAGATCAAAAATCATACATGCTTATTATTGTATAGATTATCTATTTACCTTTTACAAGAAAATAATCAAAATATACCCATAGAACCATAAATTATTTTATGTATATATTGGTTTAAAACATCAACCTAAAGTACACAATACAAATTGTAGAAGAATCAAGATATCAAATCTTGAAGTTATGGAAACACTACCAAAAGACTAGTAGTAAAATCAGTTAAGGATAGTAGATTGTTAGAGAGAATATTATTGATATATTAGACCATAAATAAAGAATGTAAATTAGGAAGGTTTATGAGTATATAAATCCTCTTTCAATTCATAATGAATACACACAAAAAACACAGAATTTCTTACCTTCACAAATAAGTATTATAATTGGACCTTTAACACTTTGTGTAAACTAATGACAATAATCATAATCCTGAGGTAAATCCTATCTCGAGTTTATGTCCTAATGAAACTAATATTATTGAACAGGAAGAACTAGAAGATACAATTGTTCATGGATATCAACTTCCTCCACAAAGAAATCGGGGTTTTCCTCCAAAAAGATATGAACTAGAACATGAGTCAAGACAAGCAAAGTATCCTCTAGTAAATTGGGTAAAAAAGGGAAGTATGTCAAAGAAGGCCAAAACATATATCACAGCACTTTACTCTGAGATAATTCCAAGAAATGCAAAAGAAGCCCTACAGAGCAGTGTTTGGAAAAAAGTTATGGAAGACGAAATTCATACCCTAAATAAAAATAAAACTTGGGAAAAATGTAAGCTTCCCTATGGAAAAAAACCTGTTGGCTGCAAATGGGTCTTCACCATAAAACGCAGGGCAGATGGAACTATTGAGAGATATAAAGCTAGACTAGTTGCAAAAGGATATACTCAAACATATGGTATCGTCTATTCTGAAACTTTCTCACCTATTGCAAAGATTTATACCATAAGAGTATTATTCGCCATAGCAGCAAATAAAGACTGGCCTTTATATCAGTTCGACGTCAAAAATGCGTTTTTGCATGGAGAACTTCAAGAAGAATATTATATATGGACGCTCCAAAATGGTTCTGAACTGGTGAAGGATGTAGATTGAAAAAGGCATTATATGGGCTCAAACAATCTCCAAGGGCTTGGTTTGGAAGATTTACACTGGTCATGAGGAAATACGGCTACAAACAGAGTAATGCAGACCATACTCTGTTTCTGAAGAATTGACGTGAACTCATAACTTGCCTGATAATCTATGTGGATGACATGATTCTAACAGGAAGTGATAGAGAGGAGATCAACACGATCAGAGATCAGCAGTTCAAAGAATTTAAAATGAACGATCTAGGAAACTTGAAGTATTTCCAAAGAATAGAAGTCCTTCGTTCCAAGGACAGAATCTTTATATCACAACAAAAATACATTCTTGACCTTCTTGCTGAAACAGGTATGATGGACTGTAAGCCAGCCGATACTCCCATGATAGTAAATCATGGACTCCAAATTGATGAAGAAGTGGATCCAACAAATCAAGGTCAATATCAGAGACTACTAGGAAAGCTTATTTATTTGTCACATATAAGGCCAAACATATATTGCTTACTCGGTAGGAGTGGTAAGTCAATTTATGCATAAACCACAAAGGGATCATATGGAAGCAGTTCTTAGAATTATCAGATACCTCAAGGGAACAGTAAAAAAGGGTATCATATTCCAAAAAAATGGTCATTTAGACATGTAGGCCTATACAGATGCAGACTGGCAGGGAACAAAACTGACAGGAGATCTACTTCAGGGTACTTCACATTGGTAGGAGGGAATCTAGTTACTTGGAGGAGTAAGAAACATAAGGTTGTTGCCCTATTAAGTGCCAAAGTAGAATTCAGAGGAATTGCCAAAGGGACTACTAAAGTATTATGGTTGATAAAACTGTTAACAGATCTTGGGTTCCCTCCAACCGAGGAATGCCAACTCATGTGTGATAATAAAGCAGCTATAAGTATCTCCAAAAACCCAGTTCAACACGATAGAACTAAACATGTGGAGATAGATCAGCATTTCATTAAAGAGAATCTTGAAGCAAAAATCATAAACCTTCCTCATGTGAGATCTGAAGATCAATTAGCTGATATCTTGACAAAAGCAATACAAACCCAAATATTCAATGAGACACTATCCAAGTTAGGCATTAGAGATCCTACTACCTAACTTGAGGGGGAGTATAGAAGAATCAAGATATCAAATCTTGAAGTTATGGAAACACTACCAAAAAAACTAGTAGTAAAATCAGTTAAGGATAGTAGATTGTTAGAGAGAATATTATTGATATATTAGACTATAAATAAAGAATGTAAATTAGGAAGGTTTATGAGTATATAAACCCTCTTTCAGTTCATAATGAAATACACACAAAAAACATAGAATTTCTTACCTTCACAAATAAGTATTATAATTGAACCTTTAACACTTTGTGTAAACTAATGATAATAATGTACGCTCTCTTTATCCTTAACTTTTTCTTTTGGTAATGAGTTTAATAAGAACAAAACATAACTATCCCAACGAACCTTGCTGCTATAGCTAGGTTATGAGCTTTTAAAACATGATCTCTAGAAACTTTAAAACAGCTAAAAAAAATCTTACTGCCTCTATTTTAATGTCTTGAACAAAACTCTTCAATTCCTTCGGTACCTTAAGCAAATTCAGCAGAATGTCCACATCTTCAGCAAATTCAGCAGAATGTCCACAAAAGTCACCGAATAAGCACACTTCTGGTTTCCCCTTCTAGATAGCTAACAGTTTCGCATAAAGTGGTGACATAGCCCAAACTCTTTGGTTTCCTTGCACTCTATCTCCTTAATATAGGTGTATGTACTAGCCAATGTCTGCCTCTCTATATACCATTTTTGGTTCTTTTTCGCACTTTTTCCCATGCTCCATCTATTTCTAGGATATTCTCCCTTCTTCCCTAGAGTTTAGCTATTGTCCAAAAACTGATAGTAGGAGGTACTTGAGATAGCCTAGATTCATTTGTCACTTTTGGGATCCAAACTTGAAAGAGTCTTCCATTCCATTCTTTGAAAATGAAGAAGATTGAAGATGGATTTGGATTGATGTTTTTAAAACATGTATCATTTTTATGAAACCAGATACTCCAATAGAGAATAATAAAGGGTTTAGCTCTTCCCCTACTAAGATTACCATCCTTCATGAGAAAATTCAACCAATTGACATGCCAATTTCCCAATTGGGGTTCTATATCCGCAATCCATACACCAAGGCAAGAGGCACTCCAAATATTTTTAGAGATTACAATCTCTAAAAATATGTTTTAAGGATTCCCCTTGACATTTACAAAATGGACATGAAGGATCCAAATACATACCTCTGTTGAAAAGTTCTTCTTTTACAAGTAAGGCTCTATGGATAAGCATCCAAGTAAACAAGAGAAACTTTGGTGGACGTTTAATTTTTTAGAATTTCCTCCAAAATCCTTGCCAATTGGCATAAGAGAACGGGAATTAAGAAACAGGATTAGTTTCATGATCTCTCAGGAATCTGTATCCCTCTTTAATTGAGAAGTCTCCTAATCTCGAGTTTCGCCAAACTAGTTCATCGTCTCGAGCACTAGAAGTAATATGTGAGCAAAGAATGGTCGCAACAAATTTTTTGCCCCAATTGATTTTTCACGGTTTCAATGATACTAAACACTTTTATTTCCAAATTTGTAACACTAAAAAGTATGAAATTTTGATATTTAAAAATTAAAATTAAAATTAAAATGCATCCTATAATATCCTTAATTCATTATTTCTTATACTATGACCAAAACTTGTAATTAAATTTTTTAAACTTTAACTTTATAAATAAAAATGGGATAAAAGTAAATGGACAAAGGTAGTAGTATTTTAGGCATCTCTTGTTAAATTGCTTGAATTTAGTTCCTTGAAATTAAAAGACATTAATGTAATTGGTATTATCTTAACATTTCTAAGACAGTTCCTGATAGTAGTATACTAACAACAGATAATATGTCATACCATAAATTTGAGGGTCAATTAACTAACAGTATGTTTTTTTTTTTTTTAAAAAAACATTTTCATGTGGTAATTCTATTAACTTGACCTACATTTTGTTTTTTCATTGAAGTTTCAATTTTGGTTATTTTTCTTTCAAATTCCGTGAAATTATTTCTCGTATCAAGTTTTTTCTCACTAAACAAAAGATAATGACAAAGTTACAGCCACTAGTCTTGTATGGGTCATAAGTCAAATTCTATAATGAAAAAAGGAAAGAGTTAAAGGTAATTGATTGGTTTGAAAGTAAGGATAACAAGTCAATTCAAATTCGAACAGAGTCCGATCTGATATAAAGGAAAAAATTCAGTTCAAATCCGATTAAAAAAACTCCGAATCCAATAAAAAAAACTCCAACTCCGAATAAGAGATGGGTTAGATTCGGATATTGTATTACGTCCGACTCGAATATGATTCGAGTGTGATCCGAATGGCTATTGTCAAGGCTAAACAAAGTCAAACTTTTGTACCAATGGTATTTTGCTTATGTTGTATAATTTTTTTAATTTATTTTATATATTATAAAAGAATCATAATATTATAATATTAGTAATGATATTAATAAAAGAATTGGTTGGCCAAAGTCTAGTGCAACACAAACGTCATATTCTCCCAACTTTTTTGACCTAAGAAAAATCAATTACGCCAATTTCTTGCGCTTAATCTTTGTTCGACGATCTGCCACAACATTGCCGGGTAATTTCTTTCATTCCTTTTTCAAATAAAATTTAATTTTGAGTATTTTGATTAAATTGGGCCAGTAATCTAGTTATATAGGTGGGTCCTACCTAAACCTCTCAACTAAAATTTTATATTGTTATTCCGAAATAATCCCGTATAATACTTTAACCTCGAACTTATCACCGTTTAACTTTTCGGGTAAAATTAGGATATTGTAAGGTCAACAAAAGCTACTTATCAATATAACAAAAGTTATCTCCTAATATAACAAAAATCACCCCTATAATAAAAGATATCACGATTTCAATTTTTAAAGATTGAAATATGTTTGAAAAGGAAATGTTAAATCTAGGATACAAAAATTATTCATTAATAAAACAAAAGTCACCCTTCAATTTAACAAAAATGATTTTATAATGATTTATTGTTTAATATAATTTAGAATCCATACCGAAATAATCCCTTATAAGACTTTAACCTCGAACTTATCACCGTTTAATTTTTTGGTTAAGAAAATATTTTGTGTGAATACGGATACAATTAGGATATTGTATGACCAACAAAAATTATCTTTCAATATAACAAAAACCACCCCTATAATAAAAGATATCACGATTTCAATTTTAAAATATTGAAATATTTTGAAAAGGAAATGTTAAGTCTATTGTACAAAATTACCCATTAATAAAAAAAAAGTCACCCCTCAATTTAACAAAAGCGATTTTATAATGATTTATCATTCAATATATTTTATGTGTCTCCATATTACTAGAGTTTTTGAGTTTAATTAAATAAACTCACACTTTTAACCCCTAAATATACTTAAATGATATTTTTTGTATATATTATTACATAATTTATTAATGCACTGTCAGTCAATTGGAGTTTAAATAATGAAAGAATAATGGTTGTTTTAAGATCAATAAATGATTCCGTCAAAAAACCTCATAACTAAATCAATTTTTACTGTCTATATAAAAAGATATGTTTAAGAGATTCTAGTAATTTGAGTGAAATGGAGTACAAACCTTAAAATTAAGGTGGTGTTAGTTTTTGGGAAATAAGTGTTGGAAGTACCCCCTTGATTAACCTACACGGTTATGCAGGCCCGTCCTTAGGGTGGGGTGAACGGGGCAGCTGCCTAGGGCTCACGGAAAATGATCTAATTTTTTAATATTAAAATAGAAATAAAATTGGTATAAATATAATGTATGTAAGTTTTATCATAGTAATTAAATTAGCTTATTGATAAATGACCTTACTTGTATGATATTTTTAATGTAATTTGGGATGAATTTGAATCCCTTTATCTCCATTATTATTATTTTTTCTTCCAAAGAATGGTTATTCCTCTTTTTCAAAGAAAATTTTGTCCAAATACATATTTCATGATTTTTTGTTTAATTCCTTTTTACTTAACCCAATGTTATATATGCACTTCACATGAATAAAAAAAAGCGACAAACTATTAAAACTAAACACGACGTACAAAATATTATGGTCATTATACTTATACAATTATTAACTTTTAACCAAAATAGCTACTTATGTCACCAATAAGAAATGTAAGTAATTCAACTAATTATTTTGTATATTAGTTGTCTATAGTTATCATTATTCTTTATTTTGTTAATACAATGACATCTTATTAATTTGTTATATGTAAAATATGGACTAATATTTTGCATTTTAACTATATTTATTAAGTTGTGAAGTGAACTATTCATAATATTATGAAGAGAAATGATCATAATAATAAGATAAATTGGTAAATGAATACTTTATGAAATGGATTGGTCATAATATTGTTAAAATTAAAATTTTTACTAATAATTTTTATTTTCTAACACTACTAATGGTTTATATGATTATAATGAATAGTATTATTTTTAATCAAATTTTTCAAGAGTATTTTTATTGTGTGAAACCACTAATTTTTTTTATTTGTAAAATACGCAAATAAAATCATACGATAGATACTATTAAATTTTATGACCCAAATTTCTTATTTCGCCCTAGTCATCTAAAATGTCAATATCAGGCTTGCGGCTATGCTATTTAAGTATATAACATTTGAGGGGAAGGTTCCCTAGCTTATTTATCTTCGTACTTGAATAAAAAAAAATATTAAAATCGTACGGTGATCTTAACTTGAATAGGATAAGGGGCATTACTAAATATTGTCCACAGCTCTCCCCGCCTGCCGGGTACAAATAATACATGTTTTGAGTGTTGCCCAACTATATCCTAATTAAAATGGCCACAACAAAAGCATTTTGCCTGCTTGGCATCCTTTTTGCCTGTGCTCTATTCATTGTCTCTGACGTATCAGCTCGACATCCACAACAATTTGAATCTCATCCAAAACAACAAACTGGTTAGTTTCCAATCTCATACACAATTGATAACTTCTGGTTTTAATTCTGCACTGTCAATCTGTCATATATTGGTATGATTAGGTGTAAAATAAGAGAAGGGATTATATGTTATCATAAACTCTGTAATTATAACTGACTACTGCATCATTGTTAACATAAGTTACTTATTCACTGTCAAACATTTTTCCAACAAATTTGATCTGTTACTTCCCAATAACATTTGTACGTAATTTGAGGGTATCCGGGTTCAAATTCTAAAGGAACACAATTCATTCATGTTATTCTTTTATTTGTATATATTTCAAGGTCAAATATTATGCAAAAAAATTGAAAAAAATGTATCGAAATCAGAAATTCTATCATTGGAGAGCTCTATAAAACTTCAATATACTGATATATAGATGATATTTTAGATAAAAACTCCGTAGTATTTATCATTTATTGTAAGTAGGGTGCTTAATCAACGCTCCAAGCCCGAATAGTAGTGGGCTTGGCTCGGCTTGGGCTCGTTAAGGATGTGCTCAACTCGGCTCAGCTCGAACTCGAAACTTGACAAGCTTTTGATTTTGTGCTCTAACTCGAGTTTGGTAGATAAATAGGAGCTCGGCTTGAAGACAGAACTGTGGAAAAAGAAATGAAAATGGGACTAAATTGTCGGAGTTGACGGAGGAATGGGAGCAGAAAACGCAGGAGAAAAGAGCTTGTCAAATCTATGAAGAAAAACGCAAGTCTAGGATGAAGTTACCATATACAATTACCATCCCAATTATTCCAATCAAACCCAGAAATGGACCCATTAAAAATTGAGCTCAGAATCATAAAAAATCCAACAATATTAAAACTTTAGACTAAAAATCCCAGAAATTAACCATAAAAAATCCATCAAAAATCAACATTCAGAAAAATCCTAAATACAAATTGTAAAAAAAAGTTAATAGATCGATTTAGGGGGAAATTGATGAAATTACCTGAGTTTTGAATGGTGAGTGAGGGCAAGGCGATGACGGTTTGTGAAGGATGAAGGAAGAGCAACTGCCATTGTGTGTAATTATGTTAATGAGAAATATGAGCCTAATGATGCGTCGTGACTCGTAGGAATGTCAATGAATCAAAGTAGGAGTAGATCCAACAAAATTCATCCGATCCGACAAGTTTGCGGACCTTAATTTGGGGTCCGAATCCGCAAACTCCGACTTCGACTCTAACTCCGACTCGATTATGAATTTCAGACCTCTGAATCCGATCCGTCAGACCTCCGAATTCGATCCAAAATTTAATATATTGTAAATTTTGCAGTTTTCTTACCTTTATTTTTTTTGTTAATTTTATTACTAATACTATAATTCATTTATAATATATAAAGTAAATTAAATATATATATATATATATATATATATATATATATATATATATATATATATATATATATATATATATATATATACACAACATTATCAAATACCATGTTTTTTTATATATTTAATTTATTTTATTTTGGATTATTATATTTGGGCTTTTTTTAATACTGGCCTTGATACTACTCATTCGTACCGAACTATCGAACTCGGATTACAACGGGGTTAGATGTAACACAATATCCGAATCCGACCCATCTCCTATGTGGAGTCGGAGTTTTTTTTTATCGGAGTCATAGTTTTTTAAACAAGTTTGGATTGGATTGGATTTTTTTATTCGGATTGGATCGAACTCGGTTCGGATTCGGATTGAACTGTCATTCCTAATGACTTGTGGGAGTGTGAGCTTTGCTTACTTTTTTTCTTTGAGTTTAATTTTTTTTTTCTATCAGTTGCTTTCTTTCCTTCAAATATCAATTTGGAACTTTCCATGTAGTATCAAAATGAATTTTTAAACGTATAGATATTGTGTTGTATATGAAATTAGGTTAGTCTTATACGAAGCACAATTTGATAATAAAGAGCAAATAAATTTGCAAAATAATTTAATCATAAGAATTTTTTTCATTTATTGGAGAATACTTATGTTTATGTTCAAAGGAACAAAATTGTTACATGTGAGCCAAGTAATTATAAAGAGAGTCTTGTTAAGGGTCATCTTAAGTTGAACTTTGTAGATTTGTAAGGTAGACGTACAGCCTGCACCAATGAGAAGGTTTCCGACCTAGGGGTGATATTCTAAGGAAACTCACTCTAATGCTTAAGTCAGTGACTGAACAAAGGATCTCAAGATAATGTCTCTTAAAGGAATAATGTTCAAAGGGTTCTTAGGGAAAGTTTTTACTTGCTTTTCAAATAAGAGAGTGTATAATTGTTGTTGTGAATTGAAATTTCTTGTCTTTAGTCCATAAATGGGTACTTATGGGACTGATGAAGGTTGGAGCAGGCTCGGATGCTTTAAGTTGGGCCTTGCTCCAAAAAGGTGGATCTTAGCCCATATTACTCTTCTAGATGGAGCAATTAGGGGTTGATGGTAAGTATTGGGCCAATACTGTAGGCCCACTGGTGATTGGACCAATATAATTTGTCTCCTATACCCATTCGTCTATCAATGAAAGAGTATGGGTCTAATCTCCTTGTGGATGGACCACCTTCTAGTGACTGAGGGTAATAGCTTCAATATGAGGCCATTGGGTTTTCGGTGGATGGGCAATATCAGACTACTTGGAAGTCCTTTATCTTGATTTGAGTTTGAGTTTGAGATTTTGGAGGGCTAACAGATTTGGGAGCCATTTCGATTGTGGTGCAAATAACTCTCACTCTTCCCAATTCTCTAGGCATGTTGGCCTACTACCCAAGTTACTCTGGCTGTAACTGCAGAAATCATCTAGAATTCCAACCGTCTTCTCATGCTATAAAAAGTGATTAAGCAACGATTTTTTGAAATCTTATTTTCTCATAAAGTTTTTCTGCTCTCCTTAGCATTTTACAATATTCTCCGTTTGTTTCTACGTCTAGATTTTAAGTAATCATTCTTGTTTTCTTTCATTTTTTCTAACATGACCAGACAATTGTGACTGCACTGCTTTGATAGGGTCCGAATTAAGTCACGTAATGTTGGCGAAATTTTGGAGGGGTGGATTCTATCCCCTTCCTCTTTTGAGAAGTATAAGATTGTCTTACCATCTGTTTATTCCTCCTTTGACTCTGATTCACTAGATCGTTTGTTGGCAATGGCTGAGAAGAATCTTTCAAAAGTTGTAGACGACCCACATCCTGACCTTGAGAAGGGAAAAGAGGTCATTCCATTTGTACTCATAATTCCTAAAGGGGGTCCCTTTATATCTTGAGTCAGTCTGCAAGAAAACAGGCAAGTGTTTGGTAGAGCTAGTGGTTGATCAGATGACTAGATGGCAATATTGCTGGTTGCTTAATGATTATGGCATACTTCTGACACTTCTCACACTTCTAATAACTCTTTGGCGTTTGTCTTAATAGTTGGCCAATAGTAGCCTTCTCGAAGACCTTTTTTAGCGAGGGACATGCCCCCTAAGTGATGACCACATATACCTTCATGGATTTCCCTCAAGATGTAGTTAGCATACCTCGAGCCAACACACTTAAGGAGTGTAAAGAGAATGAATTTAAAGCTCCATCTCCTTAGTTTCCCTATTGTCCGATAGACATTATGAGACTAAGGCTCTTCAAACTCTTAGCTTTCAAGGGATTAGACTGTAGCTCTAGTTGAAGCTTATAATTCTCTCATCTAGGACGGATGGTCCGTGGCTTTAAATCAAGTTACTGCATTTTCTTTAATGGAACTAGTCTCTCTGACTTCCACTAACATAGATTTGTTCAGCTTGTGCATGCTAAAAATTCCATATTTTGCTTGTATTTTTTTGGCCTTGGGAGCAACTCTATTTGGAAATTTTCTATATCTGTGGTGAGGGTATTCAGTTTTACCAAATACGACATTATGTTTGTTTCCCTAGCCTCGCATTACCCCTAGAAATTAGTCACAACAAGTTGTGAATATATTCACAGTACCACATGCTTTGCTTCCAAGGTATGGCACAATTTTAGACTAGCGATGGCTGCCTCATACTTAGCCTCATTGTTTGTGGCCATAAATAAGAATTTCAGCGCATACTTAATTATGTCCCCTTTGGGGAGACAATGACTATACCAGCTCCTGACCCTTTTGCTAGTGAGGACCCGTCGATAAAAAGTTGCCATACCTTCTTCGTCTCATCAAACTCTTCGTTGTAAGAGCATTCTGCCACGAAGTCTGCTAAACCGTGTGCCTTGGTTGTTGTTCAGGGTTGGAATTTGGTTCCATAACTCATTAGCTTCAAAGCCCAATTAGCTTATCTTCTTAATTTGTCTAGCATCGTCAAGGATTTCTCCAAGGGCAAGTTTTTTCTGACCAACACTTGATATGTATCAGAGTAGGGACGTGACTTCCTTGCAACCATTATGACGGCGTAAGCGACCTCAATTCTTAGGTACCTGGTCTCAGCGCCTATTAGAGTGTGACTTACAAAGTACACCAGCTGCAAGGAGGTACCTACATCTTTGAGGAGAAGTGCACTTATAACCATAAGGTTGACCTCAATTTAAAAGATCAATACATCACTTGGGACTAGTATGGCTAAGGTTGGTAGTTTGCTTAGGTGGTCCCTTAACTCTTACAAGGCCTACCTGGGTTTGGTTCCCAGGTGAACTTTTAATTAGTCAGTTTGCGCGCCTCCCTTATTAATACCTTGAAGAATGGGAGCGAATTTTCACATGACTTTAAGATGAACCTAGACAAAGCAGTCATTCTTCCAGTTAGCTTCTAGACATCTCTAATAAACATTGGCTCGGGAAACTCTAACACAACTTTGACCTTGAATGAATTAGCATAGATCCCTCTCTTGCTAACCACAAAGCCTAAGAACCTTCCTGAGCTAACCTCAAACACACTTTTTTTAGGGTTCAGCTTCACCTTGAAGGCGTCAAAGTTATCAAAGGTTTCTCATGTCCACAAAATGGTCTTGATGACAGAATTATCAATGTATGATTCCATATTTTACCTCATTAGCTTACATAGACGTTATCCACCTGACGCTGGTACTGTTAGTGGGATGTTCTCGGTGGATAACCCGATTAATGGGTTGTTTTCAGATTAAGATTCAAATCCCTAAATTCGAGCTATGCTCTCTGCAAATTACAGCAAACCCACTCAACTTCCCAGCCTTTCCCAAATAGCCATGCGCCTCTTAATACCCTCACTCATCCTTTCTCACGTCTCACACAACCCTAATAACCTATTCCTAAGGTGGTTTAATCCCACTCTCGTATTCTGCCTAAAACTTATCAATGCGCAATATGGGTGAATTCTAGCAACTTCTAGGCTATGAAATTGAACAAATGAATTCCAATTGATCTCCCACAAAGTATAAGTTAAACCCAAAGATTATCATGCAACCATGAGCCCATGACTAGAAGTAATAACTGAACAAATATCCACGCCAAAAGAAGACCCAACACAATATGAACTTTCAACAATTACTCGTGTAATTCTATAATTATAAGCTATGAATTTGGGTTGGAAGCCTAAGCTTTTACACATGAATTTAACCTATTAATCCATATTTTATCCACACAAAGTTCGAGATAAATATGGAAAAACCTCTCCACCAAAATCAATAACAATCTAGCCAAAATCCCTCACGTATCAAGCATGTATCAAGCTGACCATATTTTGAATTAAGCCAACTAACACCAGATTTAATTCCACGAACTTTAAGCCTATTTTAATCCAAATTCAGAAGAATTAATTACCATTTATGGTTTAAAAGTTATTGATTAAACAGTCAAGAATTCCCAACAACATCCACCACAAATCTAACTCAAATCACCAAACGTAAGAGATCACCAAGTAAAGGCTTACCTTTGGGCTCCCCGATTACTCTAAGATACAGATACATCACTTAGAATTCTCTAGTGTTGAAAGAACACCATTCACTTGCCAAAGTAAATTATCATAGATACTTTAAAGCACTCACACTCATGTGTTTGCAATCCAAGCAACGAAAGTTTTTTCCTCAAATATTCTTCAATTAATTTTTTATTCACTTACTGCCCTATTTAAATACTACTAATATAAGAATTTAATCTAAATAATGCCCTAGGGAGAGTGGCTTAGACAAATCAAGATCTTATTTATTCCTCAATTCCTTGCTTTGAGAAATCCAAATTGCTCAATTGCATAGAAAGAAGATCCGGTATGACGAGAACTCACCTGATGCGGTTTAGTTCTCTTAATTAGACAATCAATCTCTCTTAGCAGTAGTTCATTGGTCATACCCTCGATGATGTCTATTAGTCCATGCTGATTGAGTTCTCACCTTCTTATTGATAGCGAAGAAGGAGCGAAGTCTTAACTATCAGACACACTACCTCTAGACTATTAGCACTTCATAAGTAGAATAGTTGAGTGACTAGACTGTGACTCTCTTTGATATCTAAGAAAACCTTAATACTAAGCCTCACTCATGTGCATATGTTGTTCAGCAAAATCCCTTTTCGATGCCTAAAAGGAATCCTATCAACTCTAAATTACTTTAAATCTGATCAAATAACTAATCCCATAATAATAGGAGTTTACACCTAAAGAAACTCTTAATAAAAAGAAAAATAAAAGAGAAATTTAAAATATTAGGACTCCTTAAACTTTTAGCTACACTTGGACTCCTTTGAAGCTCCAACACCCATGCCCACTTTAGCTCTTTCTCGCAACATTTATGAAATGACCTAGCCTACTTTGTTTTCTTTCGCATACTTAGTCTTCCATGTTTCATAAGTCCATATGTTCTTGCCCTTCTTTATTTCCATGCTGAGCCCATTTATTCTTAAGGCCCAATTTCATGAAAGTTAAACCCAAAGTCAAGTTTCAACCCATTAGAGTTAAAATCAAGTTCCAACCCATGGATGTCAACTCCATGGTCGAGCCCAGCTTTGACCAAGCCCAAGTCAAGGCCAAAGTCAATGGGTCAAGGTCCAAGCCCATTTTGAGCCTCGGGTTAAGGTTTAGGCCATTTCCATTTCTAGGCCCATTTTCAAATAAATTTAGGCCAAGATTTGTGCATCAAAAAATTTAAGCCTCAGGTCCATGAATCCATATATAACAAGTACGTTGTACTTGTATTCTTCAAGACAAAGGGTATCATCATGTAGTTGTACGTCCCACAACGGGTGATAAATGCGGTTGTACACATGTCTTTTGGATGCAAAGACTGCTAATATCCTAAGAAGGCATCCATGAAGCTCAAAAAGTTCGTGGCCACTATTAGATTCCATGAGTTGATCTTTCCTAGGGAGTGGCTAATAGTCATTTAGACATGCCTTGTTAAGGTCAGTAAAATCAACACATATTCTCCAACTCCCATTTGCCTTCTTCACCATGATAACTTTTGCTAACAACTCATTTAGCACCGTCTTGACTCTAATCTCAATAACCTGATTCTTGTAAGCTTAGAAATTTCATTTCTTCTACTTGATGGGCCTCTTACTCAATTTCATCTAGTATCAAAATTCTACTACAAGGGTGTGTGAAGGATTCAAGTGCCTCTTACTCAATTCCATCTAGTTGAACATTCATATATATATCACATTGACCAAACCTCCTCCGTCAATCAACACCTGGTGGATGGTATTGTAGTCGATGTTGACCTTCACAATGAGGGGCTCTACATGAGGAAAGATTACCCTTCTGTAGTCCTTAAGGGTGAAGGACATAAAAGGCATGTTTATGAGTACTAATTCTTTGATGGCGTATAGATAGGGTTGACTCATCTAACGTAAATGAGCCTTCTGCTCACCCAAATCGTCTCCACTTGAGACTATGTAGATGACCTTGTTGTCCTTATCAAATCACCGTGGGGATCCTTTGCTTTAGGCCTTGTACTGTTTGAAGTATCCTTACCGGATGAGATCCTCCAAGTTGTTCTTTAAGCTGACACACTTCTTAGTTGTGTGACTAAGGCTACCTTGGAAATCATCAAATGCTTTCTTGTTTTTCCCTTCCATTTTAGATGGAGGTGGCTTCTACCTCTTATTTTCATCCTTGTATAGGGCATAAATTTCAGCTAGGATTATGAAGGGGTGTTCTTCTTATACTTTATCTTATACGGTCTGATATTTACCTTACCATCCTTACCCTTAGGTGCTTCTCCCTTGTCAGAGTCTTATTTTGCATTCTTGTTTTCATTGTGGAATACAAAGTTCCCTACCCTATTGAAGTCCTTGTTAGCTTTGTCCTTTTTTGCTAATGTGAGTGCTTCCCCTAGGTTATTCATCGATCCCCAGGACAGAATATTTTGGAAGCGCTTTGGCCTCAGACTATTAGTTAAGGTGTATAGGCTTTACTTTTTCCAAAGTAGGAACCAAGAAAACCTTCTTATTAAACTTCTCGATGTAGTCTCGCAAGCTCTCATCATTCCCTTGCTCTATGCTAATCAATTCAATCGTAGACTTGGTGCGGCACTTTCTACTAACAAAGTGGTTCTTAAATTGGCTGTCAACTGGGTAAAGTTGAATATTGAAACCTACAGTAGGCGTTGGAACCAACCTTGCACCACTCCAACTAGTATAGTGGTAAAGTACTTGCACCAAGTGGCATATGTGAATCGTCCCAAGAAGAGTTAGCCCTTAAAGGCAACAAAGTGATCTTCGGGGTCACCTTTACCACCATACTTTATATGGCTAAGCAATTTGACCTTAGCTATGGATTCTCTCAGGATTTCTTCTGAGAACAGAGACTTTGTTGGTAACCTGATGATGAGTGCTTTTTAGTCACTAATTATAACCGCAAGTGCACGGCTGTTGCAGTACAATTAC
Organism: Dysphania ambrosioides; assembly: GCA_026401315.1. NCBI lineage: Eukaryota > Viridiplantae > Streptophyta > Magnoliopsida > Caryophyllales > Amaranthaceae > Dysphania > Dysphania ambrosioides. The sequence goes on from CM048667.1 coordinate 8,012,033, forward strand.
GGGTCGTCCTCTAGGAAGCTAATATAGGGTCAATTTAGCTCAATTTTATTAGATTACGCTAGAAATGAATCGTTTAGTGAAACTAATAACTAAGATTGCAAAGATTAAAATGTGATATCGATAAGAGAAAAGCCTAGGATATTAATACATCCCCACTGACATGCATTAACCTTCATCAAATATACCAACATCAATGATCAAATCAAACAACCCTTCAATTATCCTAACCTCAACTTTCGCTTTTTGATTAGTCTAATTGTATTAGGTGTAGCCCTCTTAATCTCAGCTCTCGCTTTTTGATTAATTAGCAAATATCATTAAGACAAAGGAAATAATTAATCTCAGCCGTCGCTTCTCGACTAATTAAACCAATGAATTTAACCTAATGAATAATTTTAACAACCTAATAAACCAACCTTAATTTGACATTGAATTGATATAAGAATCCACCTAATACATGCTAGGGTTCATATATTAACATCCTAGAAAAGAAACTACTCATTAATCATAATTAAATCCTATGAACAATAATAAAATCAAACATAAATATAAAAATCATAAAACTATAAGGGAATTAAATTAAATAACAAAGAGACATGAATAAATAAACACAAATAAAATCAACCAAAGAAAAACTAGAGAATGAAATTGTTGATGAAACTAGGAATGAAATTTGATAATTCAAGAATAATAATATTTTTGAGAGAGAAATACATAAACAAAACCATAAAACTAAAACTTAGAAAAAAGAGAGAAGAGAGGAAGAAGAGAGGAGAAAGAAAAACCTCAAACCTAGAATAGAGAATAGAATAATTCAAAACTCCCCCTAAAACCCTAACCTAGAAATTAGGAAAACTAACTACCCCAAAATCAGAAAAATAAAAAATAAAAAATAAAAAAAAAATAGAAAAGAGAAAAAGAAACTTAAAAAAAAAAACTTTTTTTTCCCTCCTTCAATTGTGCCGTGAGATCTACTCTTGCTTCTTCTTTTTTTTTCTTTTTTTTCTTTTTTTTTTACTTCATTTTTCTTTTCTTTTTTTAAAATAACTTTTGGGCTAATTCTTCTTTTTCTTTTCTTGGCCCAATTTCCACCATCAAATCAATACTAGCTCCATCATATTTTGTTATTGAAATACATTTATACTAAAAAGCCTTAAAAATTAGCAATAATCGATATGATTAAAGCCGAAATATAATTAGGGACTTTTAGCATAAATTCGGTTAAATAAACCCAAAATCACTCAAAACTCACCCAAAAGGAGTTTGAATCAATGCCGAAAAGTACAAATAAATGTACTTATCACCTGAATACTCGTGGCGGCTTGCTCGACGGTGAGGGAGTTATGCTGGTGGATGAACTCAATCTGTTGAGTGCTCTCTTATGATGTTGGCTTTTAGCAGCTTGTTCATCTTAGTGCTTGTTGGTAGAAGGCCTCACTCGTTGTCCCAATCCTTGTAGGATGGGCCTCTTGAACACAAACCCTAAGGTTTGGCATATAAAGCTAGATTTATGAGTGCGCTTTGGTGTACCGGACTCCCTATTCTTATAGAAAGTTTCATAGTAGTCAATAGGGTCGAAGGTTTCTGAAAAATTGTGGGTATTTTCTCTTTTGGGTAGTGTGTGTCCCACATGGACTCTTCCCAACCTAGGGCAGGTGTGAGACTTGATGCATGCTACCTGACAATTTCTTATACTAGCCTAATCTCCTATCATATTCTCCAACATGTAGCTCGAGTTTTTAGGACACCTTTAGGTCAGTTGTGGCGTGACACATGGCGCGATCTAATTGAGGCTGGACTCTTGGGCGTTCTTAGGCTGCTAGTTTCTTTCTAGCTTGTCGCAACGTGGCAATTGTTACATCTAGATGCTCAAGGGTAAGCTCGATTTCCCCAGCCTAATGTGCTTAACTAGAGGTGGATCTTCACCCTTGTTGTGTGGGATTGAATAGTCTAGTGTCCTTTAACCTCTACTGGACCTACGGGACAGTTCTCCTCTTGGGCACGGCATGTGATCCATCACAAACGATGTGCCCTTTAGCGTGCCAACCCTAGTTGGAGTGCCAAAGGTGTTCTTGGGTTATTCTCATGAGGACTCGGTGTTTGTACTACGTATGTTGTTAATCATGGTGAGTTTTAGGACATTGTGCCTCCTTTTAGAGGCAAATTGTTTCCATCCGAGGGAACAAAACTGCTACTTTGTGAGCAAAGTAATGATAGAGAGTGTGTTGTTAAGGGTCCTCTTGTGTTGAACTTCATATATGTCTTCAGTGATAGCCTACACCAAGAACAAGGTAACTGGACTCGGGGGTGGTGTTCCAAGAAAACTCACTCCAATGCCTAAGTCATTGATTGAACAAAGGATCTCAACAACATGTCTCTTGAAGGTAGAATGTTCAGAGGGTTCTCATGGAATGTTCTTACTTGCTTTTTCAAAAAGAGAGTGTGCAATTGTTGTTGTGAATTGAATGCCCTCATTTTTGGTACATAAATGGGTATTTATGGGATTTATGAAGGGTAGAGCATGCTAGAATACTTCGAGTTAGACCTTTGATTCAAAAAGGTGGACCTTAGCCCATATTACTCTTCTGCGTGGAGCAAACAAGGGTTAATGGTAAATATTGGGCCAGCATCAAGAGCCGCTAATGATTGGACCTATACAACTTGTATTTTTTATTTTATAGAATTACTCCATATTGTTTTAGGGTAAGTTAAATTTTCAATATATGAATATTTTTTAAATGAAAGGAATTGAAGAAGCCACAACAAGAAGTGAGAAATAAAAGTAGTTTTAGATGTTTTCAAGAATTTGCATAGTAATAAAAAGTTCTTTATAAGACTACATTTTCATAAGATAAAATGTTAGGTTTCTGTTTTTAATTATTGTTAAAAAAGATTCAATCAATTAATTTTGTTTTGCAGAGTACGAGGAAGAAAAGGAAACTACTTTTCCTCCTCAACAACCATTTTATTCTCCTGGTGTGACTAGTGGATTCATGTGGCCCCCTTATCCTCCAAAAGGGTAAAAGAATAGGGTAATTCACTCCACACGGTAACAAAAAAAGGGAATTTTTAATAAGTACTCCGTATAGAATATGATATTCGTTAAGATACCAATACAATTAATTGAATGTATGCCACCCTTTAATAACTAAAATACACTTCTATATTTATTAGTACACTACACCTATGTATGAACTTAATTAACTATAGTTGGTAATTTTTGACATTATACTTATGTGTATAGTAAATTCAAGTTGTATAAATAAAGGTGCAAATGCTCATTGTAAGACACAAAAAAATTACATAAGTAAAAACTCAATCTCTATAGTTTTTACATACCTGTGTTCATCTTATTTTACAACATCATTCTATCAAGCTTTGCAAGCTTGTGTTCTTATTTCATAACACGTTATTAGCACCAATTCTTCCTTAGTTAAAATTCTACCTAGTCTTATACATAGAAAAAATTCTTGCAAAATGATTTTGAGGAGTATACTCTATAGTTGTCCGTATTTAGGATCCTCTATATCAAAAACTCAAAAAAGGGTTTTTCATAGTACTTCCTTTGTCACCATAGAAAATAACTTATGCAATATATATTTTCGAATCTTTTACTTGCATGTCATGTTTTGTCATGCTAATATTTTCTGTCTATAGTAGATGTTATATGAAAATAACTTGTAAAATAATAAAATACATGATATGATGTAGATTTTGCTTTACATTTTATGTACTTCTACTTTTGATGCACATATGTTTAGATTAGAATAATAGTTGTTCTAACATTATTACATTCATGCATGGTAATATAGCTTTATGTACAATGACTTCTTTCCATTCAAAAATATGTGTTCACATTAGAGTTGATTTTCTACCATCCTTACTATTCGTGTATAGTACTCTATTATGAAACTACTATATAATTTCTTGTACATGATCCTAGCTATAGGACTAAAAATTCATACAATATGTTGCATGTTTGCATTTTTCTTACGTCAATATGTTCTTGTACAAAATATCATTAATGCTTGATTATTTTTTCAAGTCCTATGTACATAGACTAGCTATAAACATTTGATATCCTTTTTTAAAAAAATAACTTCATAATTTTTTATATTTTCATAATTAATATATGATTATCTAGTGGAATATTACATGATAATTTACTATAATACATTATGTAATAAAATTGATGATAAACCCCATATAAAAGCCGGATTTCCTACCCATTTTTCACCACAACACTCCAATCTTATCTTATTCTACCTTTTATCCAAAAACCAAATTTCTTTATCATCTTCATCAACCCATCACTCACCAGAAGTGCGCTTCACTACTCCTTTAGGGCATCTCTAACAAGCAGCAATGTTTCCCATCGACAACACAAATCCTCCTCCCACTTTCAATTTTGAAGAAAATTATAGGAAATTAAAGCGAGATATAATTTTAATAATAGCATTAGTGGTTTTGTAGGCGGCGATAATGTTATTTGCAATTTTTCACAAGTATAGCTTAGATTTTTCTCATTAATTAGGAATAAAATGCACATGTTTATCATTATACTTGATTTTCTATGCCATATTAGGTAAATTTTAAGCATATTTTATTATTATACTTTGATCACCACATATATCATATTATCATCATTATGTATTTTATTTCTTTAATTATCTCATTTTATTCAATTGCCATTAATTTTTATTATCATGCGTAACTTTGGTACTTATTTATTCATAATTCATAATAATAATCCAATGGAAAGAAGAAGAAAAAAGGGGATAATATATACTAATATTTTATTATTATAATTAATTTATCATGGTCACTACTAATTTAACTTAATTATTTTTTTATAGTTAAAGTGGGAGATTTAATGAAAAGACAATTCAACATACTAGACTTATCCGGGAATAATTTTTAGGAAAGGTTGGTTGATGCCCAAATGAATTTAAAAGCTCAAGGGTTGGATCGTACTATTAAATAAATCCTTGTAGCATCAAGACAAGAAAGTGATGCACCAAAAGTGGTCAAAACTGCTATTAAGCAGGAGAACGCAAAGACTATAGTATTAGTGTGACACCACTTACATGATAGTTTGAAAAATGAATACTTATTTATGGAAGACCCAAGAGAATTGTGGGTTAGCCTAATGGAGAGGTATGGACATCACAAAAGGGTGCTCCTTCCCAAGGCACAATTTGACTTGACCAATCTAAGGTTCCAAAAGTTTGAAACTGTTAATAATTATAACTCAACATTGTTTAGAATTGTATTCTTGTTGAGATACTATAATTATCCCATCATAAGAAAGCAAATGATAGAAAAAACACGATATAATTTTCATGCCCAAAATATTATATTGCAACAATAATACCGTTAAAGGGGCTTTAAGAAATATCCTAACCTTATCTCAGTAATACTAATTGCTGAGCAGATTAATGATCTTCTAGTGAAGAATCACAACTTTAGGCTAGTTGGATCTATGGCATTTAATGAGACAAATTCAATAGAAAGCTCAGGCCCATCATAATCAAATGTTGTTCATAAATATTGACGTGAAAAGTTCCATGGTGGGGGTAGAGGATGTGGAAATTGTCAGGGTCGCGACCATGGACATGGTAGAGATCACGTGGTACCAAGAAAAAGTAGCTTAGACAAAAATAAAGGGTATTAACATAGAATGCCAAATAAAGGTCCTCCAAAGGTGGAAGATATATGCTATAGATGTGGCATGACTAATCACTAGGGATGTACTTGTTGTATGACCAAACATTTAGTAGAATTATACCAAGCCTCTATTAAAGGAAAAGGAAAAAATTCATAAGTTAATTTTGTAAATGAAGAATCTTTCCATATGCCTAATTTTGATGTGTCTAATTTTTATATAGACAACACTAAAATCGAAAATGATTTCATCTATGGAGATAATAATTAGCCCATTTAACTAGTATGATATAATGCTTTTATTTTTCCATTGGTATTTCCTTCAAAGAACTTTACTCTTCTTCCCTTTTCTATCTAGTTATGTATTTTTAATTTTTGTTTCAATAAGTATGAGTTAGAATTTTTCTATACTAGTTTCATATTCATTTATACAGATATGGATCTGCTTGAAGTTAGTTCCCATTATCAATGCCTCATAGACAATGGAACAACCCACACTATCTTGAAAGATAAACAGTATTTTTCGAAATTGAAAATGTTTTAAAAAAATGTAAATACCACATCAAGAACTACAAGACTAATATATAGAAAGATCTGGAAAAGCTTGCATTGTACTCCCAAGTGGAGCAAAGTTAATATTAATGACACCTTATACCCGAGTAAATCTCGAAGAAATCTCATAAGTTTCAAAGATGGGCGTCAAAATGGTTATCATTTGGAAACCATGAATATGGATCAAAAGAAGTTTATATGGCTTACAGTAAAAATATATGGCAAGAAACATGTTTATGAGAAATTGCTAGTATATTTTTCTAAGTTATATCATGTGTGTGTGTGCGTGTGTGTATTAAATTTGATATCTAATAAGAAGTTAGATGATAACCAATTACTTACTTTTTGGCATGCCTATTTGGGTTATCTTGGCACTGGAATGATGCCCAAGATTATATCATATTCAATTGGACATTCAATAAAGAATGTTAGAATTCCTTGATCAAATGAATTACCATGTTTTGCTTGCTCACTTGGCAAATTAATAAAAAGATCATCAATAAGTAAAATTGCTACTGAAACTTTGACATTTTTAGAAAGAACTCAAGGAGATATTTGAGAGCCAATTAATTCACCATGTGGACCATTTCGATAATTTATTATATTGATTGATGCATCAACACAATGGTCATATGTGAGTCTCTTGTCAAGTAGAAAATGTCGTATTTGCGTAGATAATTAGAGTAAGGCTCAATTCCCTAATCATGCAATAAAGAGAATAAGACTCGATAATAATGGGGAAATTACATCCCAAACCTTTAATGATTATTGCATGTCAAATGGGATTATAGCAAAACATTTAGTAGCTTATGTTTATATGCAAAATGATCTTGCTAAATCATTAATCAAGAGATTACAATTGGTTGCACGACCTTTATTAATGAAATCAAAATTGTATTCATTTTCTTGGGCCATATCATAATACATCTGCCATCATTAAAAAGATTAAGGCCAACAACGGTATCATATATTTTCACCACTACAGTTGGTAATTGAACAAAAACCAAATTTCTCACATCTTAAAATCTTTGGATATACAGCATATGTTCTTATTGCTCCGCCTCAGCGAACAAAAATGGGTCCACAGAGAAGGCTCGAAATTTATGCTGGTTTTTAATCTCCTTTCATCATTAAATTTCTTGAGCCAATGGCTAGCGACTTATTCACGACTAGATTTATCGATTGTCACTTTAATGAGACAGTATTAGGAAGAAAGAAGTGGACCCACATAAGAAAACTATAGAAATTACATGAAATGTAACACAATTGTCAATATTTGATCCACGAACAAATATGTGTGAACAAGAAGTAAAGAAAATAGTTCATTTGCAAAGTGTTACAAATCAATTGCTTGATGCATTTAGTTATTCAAGGAAAGTGAGAAAATCACATATACCAGTAGAGAATGTTTCTGCACAAATAGAAATTTCCATTGATAATAAGGCCACTGAAAATGAATCTATAATACACCGGAAGTGTGGAAGGCCACTTGGATCAAAAAATTCTGAACAAAGAAAAACAAAAATAATCGATGGAACAACAAATGAAATTGATATTATCGCTCAAACAAAAGGTCAAGAAAGACTTAATGAAGAGAAAAATAAAGAGATCGAAGGATAATTTCTCTAAAGGGGAGGAACATAATGATCTAATATATTGATAATAATGATATTTCTATGAATTATGTCTCAACTAAGAAAAATTGGAACCAAAAGAATGTTACAATTTATCAAATATTTGCTTATTCTATAGCATCAGAAATGGCATTTGATGAAAGTGATATAGAACCCAGGACAGTGGACAAATGTCATTGCAGGCATGATGGTCAAAGTGGAAAGAGGCAATTTAAGCTAAATTAAAATAACTAGAAAAACAAGAAATATATGGAAAAATTACCCCTACACCAAAAGGTGTAAAGCTAGTCGGATACAAATGGGTTTCTGTTAGAAAGTGTAATGAGAAACATGAAATTATCCGATACAAGGCACGACTTGTAGCTCAAGAATTTTCTCAAATGCCAGGTACCTAAAAGATGGAATATTTGTCTACCACTCAAAGTATATTAAAAGAATTCTAAAACGATTTCACATGGACAAAGTATATCTAATAAATTCTCCAATAGTTGTCCTATCCTTAAAGGCAAAAGATGACCCATTTCGACCCTGAGAAGAAAATGAGGAAATTCTCAATCATGAAGTACCATACCTTAGTGCTATTGGAGCATTGATGAATTTGGTTAACAAGACATGACCTAACATTGCCTTTTCAATTAATTTATTAGCCAAGTTTAGTACTTCACCAACAAGGATACTTTAGAACGGAATAAAGCATTTATTTTGTTATCTTTTAAGAACTCAAGATCTTAGTTTGTGCTACAAATTGAAGAAGGATGCTTCTCTTATTGGTTATGTAGATGCTGGATATTTATCATATCCTCAAAAGGATAAGTCACAAACCGAATATCTATTCACCTATGGTGATACCGCTATATCTTGGAAATCAATGAAACAAACCTTGAACGCTATATCATCAAATCATGTTGAACTTTTCGCTCTATATGAAGCTACACGAGAATGTATACGGCTCCAACCAATGATTAGTAACATCTAAGGAAAATGTGGGATTAACAAAGAAACCAAAAGTCCTACAATCATCTTTGAAGATAATACTACTTGCATCACTCTAGCTACCAAGGGATATATTAAAGGTGATAGGACTAAGCATATATCACCAAAACTATTCTTCACACATGACCCCTAGAAAGAAGGAAAGATAAATGTTTAACAAATTCAATCATGAAAGAATTTAGCTTATTTTTTCACCAAATCTCTTCCAACTAAGAGATTTGAGTAACTAGTTTACAAAATTAGATGTGCCAACTACATAGAATATGTTGAAATCAGGGGGAGTTTTATATGCACTGCACTATTTCTCCCTTTGATCATTTTTTTATCCCATCGGGTTTTTACTTGACAAGGTTTTTAACGAGGCAACACTTCTAAGCATATAGTAAATAATGTTAAATTATTTTTCGTAGCTATGGTTTTTATCCCATTGGGTTTTACGTACCTAGCAAGATTTTTAATGAGCCACCTATACCCTGTTAGAGGTGGACATTCAAAGGGGATTGTTATGATACAAATACAATTAAGTGAATGCCCCCCTTTGTTGACTAAAATACACTTCTACATTTATTAGTTAACTTGTATTTTCTACACCTATGTATGAACTAAATTACCTATAGTTGATGATTGTTGACATTAGGCTTATATGTATAGTAGATTCTAGTAAGATAAATAGAGGTGCAAATTCTTATTGTAAGACACAAAAATTACATAAATAAAAACTCATTCTTTCTAATTTTTGCTAGCTTGTGTTCATCTTATTTTACATCATCATTCTATCAAACTTTGCAAGGTGGTGTTCTTATTTCATAACAATATGAACTTTTTTGCAAATTTCTTTTTGTATTCACATTCATTTAAATATTGTGTACTCTATATTAATTTTTTTTAAAATGTATGTTGTTCAACACTTTTAATGAAAATCAATAGAAAAAAGAAAAGGAGGAATTTTAGTAAATCTTGATTGAATAGCATGATCTACAGTCACGTGTAATGCCATACCACTTACAAAAGCGGAGGGTATCATTCCATGAGCTAAAAACACCCAATGGATCATAATTTATTTAGGCTTTAATTTCAAGTAATGCAACCTCTTTGTCTCGTTGTTGCTAGCTAGCAAGAGCTGAAAACAAGATAACGTAGATTTTGCAAAAATTATGCATATTACTCGTTAATGTGCTTCAGTATGACATGTTTTATTTTATTCCAAGATACAGAGTTCGTCCTTATTATGCTTCTGTAACTTTATTTTATACTGAAGCAATAGTTTTGAGTGGGAACTTTCAGTTTAAAGGGAAATGTATCATCTGGTTGGTTAAAACTTATAAACGGGGATTAGAGTGGAGAAATTCTACGCGAAAACGAGGATCAAGTTGACGAAAGAGATATCAATGAGTGATTGTAAGGCGAATCGTAACCATTAATTCATTGCCCCGTTGATATTTTATGGTTACCGTTATTAAACTGTTAATATGAATGATTGACGGTTTTAATTTTCCATAAAAGATTAACAGTTAAAACATTAAATACTTAAAAAAGGAAATATATTGAAAAATTACCTCTTAAAAACTTTATTTGTGAAATATCACATAAAAATCTTTTGAAAACTAGCACGTAAAAATTTCATCACGACATTGTTTTCTGATGTTGACCTAGTTTTCAATCCTTGACCAAGCATGTATTTCTCATGTGCCTACCTAACATAACCCAATGTGTTTTATTTCTTTTCTTCCTATTTCTTTCCCTCCTTTTTTCCCTCTTTTCTACTAGCATGGAGTTGCTTCTATTAAACTCCCCTCCTAAGCACAATAACCATTTCTCGTATTAAATTTGGTGAGGAAGCATCAGCATCTCAATAAATTCGTATACATATTAGCTAGGTAAATTCGTATTATAACGCTCTGCTTTAATTCATTAATTTCCAAATTAAGAAAACCCACCTAATTTTCCCGTCCTTGTACTGTCTCAAATCTCAATCAGGGAGAAAGGAAAAAAAAATTGAGAAGGCTAATGCACATTCGAAGGTTGGGGATCATGTAGCCATTATCCAAAGGTACAAGTAATAATCCAAATTGATTAATCTCAAAGCTCAGTTTTTTATATATTTAGGGTATAACGTGAATTAATTAACATAATTATTGGTTAACTATTATACTATTACGATTTATATATGTTTTAAATGTTGAAATTTTACACTTTTGGATATGTAAATAGGGTTAATTTGCGATATTAAAGAGGGAAAATGTTCAATATTTGTGCTTTTGTATATTGTTTTTTGTATTAATCAGGTTGAACGATAGGAAAAATGTTGATTACCTAATGTATAAAATCATGAGTGAACTTGTTAAAATTAGGCTTTTCTTTTGGGAGACTTTGTTAAAAAAAAAAAAAAGGAAAAACTACATATGAAAAGTGTAGTGAAAACTTTTGTTATTAATTGCATCCTAATATAAATGAGATCTATTAATTTGAGTTTGTTTATTAGATAAAGATTGATTGGGTTAGGGTTTAAAAAGGTGAGTTTGATATGGCATAAAAGCATGGTTATAGTTTATTTAATAAGTCGGAAATAGTTAAAAGAGTGATGATGGTATTTCTAAGTTTTTGAAAGCAACGGAATGTGATACATAGCATATCCTTTACGCAATTCATAAGAAAGTGAAGGAAGTTCAAGAGTGTTGCTTGTTAAGTATCTTAAGCGAACTGATTCAAAGTCCATGAGTAAGGTTTTTTGTCAAGGTTGTACTACTAATGTTGAGTCATCTTCGAGTGGGTCCATAAATGTTAGCATAGGTGTAAGTATAGTTGTAAGAAACAAACCCGACCCGATAAGTTATCCGAAACCGATGCGGACCCAACCTGGCTATAATCCGAAAAGTGAAACCTGAAGACCAACCCAACCCAACCTAAAGTTAACCCGAAACCGATTTGACCCAATATTCAAAGACCCGAACCCGATCTTTGTCCGACCCGTTACAAACCCGACCTGAAAAGAACCCGAAATCGATTGAAACCGACATATAACCGATATAACCCTATTTATAACAATTTCTTACCCGAATTCGCTGGATGTGTTAATAATCTGAATATACATGAATATGACCTAATCTTGACATAGTTTTTACCTAATATCTAATAACTTTGAAACCAAACATTTTTATTAATTTAATTATTTAATTAGTAAATTTATAAAAATAAAATTTTTAAAAGATTGACTAAATATACAAATAAAAGTAAAACCATCATGTTTATGCCAATAAAAAGTGAGATTAGAGCCTTCCAATTTAGGGTTTCATTGTTTTATAAATCTCATTGACATCCTTCTCTTTCCAAAATGACAATCATTTTTCTACAACCTACTCTTTGAATAAAATTAAATAAAAAAACTAAAATATAGTTTTCATAGAATTCCTCTATTTATACCTATATTCACTATTGATTTGATTCGATTAAATATATCATACTTAATTGATTATCTTAATATGAATTTGTTTAATAGATATGTCTATATCTGATATTCGATACTTATTCGTATTTAATAGAATAATTCAAACATCAAATATATTATATATTTATATGATATATATGCATTAATATAGATAATTGATATAGATAATAGTCATCATAAAATGATATATATCATACATTGATAAACAAAAGATACCTATCATATACTAGTTTGATAGGATAATACACATTTAATAATCATTACCTCATAAATATTTTTGTTTTTAAATGACTTATCGACATTATCATTGTCCAATTTATGAATTAACCACCATCATTATCCGATTTTATCAAAACCGACCTTGGCCCGAAATAACCCATTATAACCCGTTCAGGAACCGGACTGATTTTACCATACTCGACCTTGACTCGAACCCAAAATAACCTGCTATAACCCATTCAAGAATCGACCCGATTTTACCTGAACCGACCTTGACCCGAATTCAAAATAACCCGCTATAACCAGTTCAGGAACCAACCCAATTGTACTAGAACCGACCTTGACCCGGATCGAATACAACCCGAACCGACATTGACCCGAACCGAATACAACCCGACTTGAACCCGACCAAGCAAATAACCGATTTAACCCGACCCAAACCGATAGGCAAAATTGACCCGATAAAAATTGACTCGCGATGGGTCAACCCAGATCCGATCTGTTGATCCGATTTAACACCCCTAGGTGTAAGAGGGGACTAAGAGGTTGTGCATTCTATCCCTAGATGTCGTCAACACTTGAATACCTCTCTTTCACCAAATAACTCCCCTATTACTGCCATTCCCACCCCCAACAAACACTATATCTTCCATAAACATATTCACTAACACAAACAATCCCCCACACCGTTACACCAAATAAACATAATCTTTACAAGATCCCGGTACCTCAAAGCCACCCTCCTCATCATAAGATCCTAGTACCTCAAAGCCGCCAAGGAAAACCTTTAGATATGTTGTTCATAAAGTCAATGGAATTAGATCATGATGCTTTCACTATAACAAATCCCTTATTTTCTCGATATATTAGAGAAAGAGTTGGTGGTGAAATTTTACCCATTCTTTTCTTGCCACTTTTTTATATAGAGGAATATCTTGACAGCTATAAGCGTCGAGCTTTGTGTTCTTTTACCACATGACAAAGCACTGTGGTTTTTAAAAACCCAAAAGAACTCCTCGCGTGTGTAGCATTACATTAAAGGTCAAACTCAATCTAATTAATCATTCTTTAGCACGCATCATGTGCAATATACAACCTAAGTGCTCCTCATTCTCTCTACCTCATCCAATAGATCCTCTTTCTAAGTTTCTCCCTTCCGTTTAAAAATTTTCTTAACTTTGTTTTAATTCTCCTTGATTTCTGTTTTATTCCCCTCGATTTCTTTTTTTTTTTTGGCTTTAGTTTTCAAGGTTTCTATCTTTCTTCTAAATTTCGGTTGAATTCTCCTTAATTTCAGTCTTTTTGTGATCCCCTTAATTTTTTAATTTTTGCTTTAGTTTTCAAGGTTTGCATATGATTAATATTTTTGATTAATAGGTACTCCATATGCAAAGTTATAGTGAAGGATTTCGAGTAGATTTTGGTGAGCTATTCCTCCAAATCGAAAGCAGAAGGATTTTTTCTGTCAAAAAATTATAGGAACTTGAGAGAAGGAGAAAATTTAATACATATCCCTTGCTTCCTCTTCTTTCCATTCATAGAACTAAAAAAAATTGCATCCCTTCTCTCCCTTTATTTACTCTTTTCATCTATTTCTTTCACTTCTTTTTACTAATTCTATACCAAACATGTGAGAGATAATAGAAAAGGAGAATCAAGTTGACAAAAGAGATATTTTTAAGATAAAGTTTAGTTATTCCCTCTTTAATTTAATGAAATTCCTACAAAACAAACTTATTCAAGTGGTTGTAATTGGTAGGGCTGTCCAAAGTATAGAAAAGTTTTGGGTTCATTTACAACTCGACTTTTGATTAAAGTGGTTTAGCCAAATCCAACCCAATTTATAAACATATTGTAATTTCTTTAATATGTAAGCGAAATATCATCAATAACAAGTCATACGAAATCTACAATGATAATTTAGAGTTGGAAATTAACTATATAAATCAATATAAACACAAACTTTGAAATTTTGAGAATCAATTTTAGGCATTCTTGAGTACATTTCCGAATTCATGGCTAGCTCCAATGTTGTCGTGATTTTATTCGATGACCTTGTTTCATTCCTCAAAGTAGAGGCCTTCAACTTCTGTGTTGAAAACGTAGGATCGAAAAATTTACGTCATAAACCAAATTATATTAACCAAATTATCTTTCCAATTATTATGGACCTAAAAGAAAATAATATATTCCATAGAGAAGAAGAAAGATCATAAAGATGACAAAAAATAAATTGAGAATCTTATTAGATCCAAATCACACATGCTTATTATCGTAAATATTGTCCATTTACCTTTTACAAATGGAATACTTCTAAATTAGTCTATGTATATCTTGGCTTAAAACTTCTAACTAAAGTACAAAGTATAAAAGAGTATTATAATTTGACCTGTAACACATTATGTAAACTAATGACAATAAAGTACTCTCTCTTTAATTTTTTTTTTCTCCATTTGATTTTTCACGTTTTCAAATACATGACTTAAAACACTTTTATTTTCAAATGTCACCCCTTGATTTAACGAAAGAGATTTAATTTTATAAGGGTTTATCATTCAATATAATTTATGTGTCTCTACGTTACCAGAGTTTTTATGTTTAATTAAATAACCCCACACTTTTGACCCTTAAATATACTTGACAGATATTTTTTGTATTTATTATTACATAATTTATTAATACACTTTCAGCTAGTTGGATTTTAAATAATTAAAGAGAAATGAGTGTTTTAAGATCCCTAAATGATTCCGTCAAACCCTCTAAACTAAATCAATTTGTACTGTCTATATAAAAAAGAGATTGTTTAAGAGATACTAGCAATTTGAGTGAAATGGAGTACAAACCTTAAAATCATGGTGGTGTTAGGTTTTGGGAAATACGTGATGGAAATACCCCGTGATTAACCTACACGGCTAATGCTATTAAAAAAAATGAGTAAAACCATAGGGTGACTGGTTTATAGCAGACTAAGCTTTCACAGTAGTACAATTACTTATAATGGCCACAACAAACGCAATCTTTCTACTGGGCATTATTTCTGCCTGTACTGTATTCATTGTCTCTTACGAATCAGCTCGACATCCACAACAATTTGAATCTATTCCAATTCAACAACTGGTGAGTTTCCAATCTCTTACACATTTGATAACTTATGGTTTTAATCGTGTTCTGTCAATCTGTCATATATTGGTATGATAAGGTGTAAGATAAGAGACAGTATTATATGTTATCATAAACTCTGTAATTATAACTGACTCTACATCATTGTTAACATAACTCGAATTCTACAGTAACAAAATTCATTCATGTTATTCTTTTAATTGTATATATTTCAAGGTCAAATATCATGCAAAAATTTGCAAAAAGATGTATTGAAATTAGAAATTTCTGTAGGAATGTATATGCATTAAGCGAAATTTCAAGAAACTTTTTCTTGCATTTACAACAAGATCTCATGCACATTTCAATACGAATCATAGGAAAATAATTTCATACCCTTAAAGTGTGATTTCCACAAAGTAAAAAGCAATTCACACTTCTATATGAAAATCCTTAGAACACCAAATATTGCTCCTCTAGTGTTTGTCCACAAATAACGATTGAATCCTCATGTATGCTAGTACGGAATAAGGAACAATTCCTTATTGCATTTCTTGGTGATGGAAGAAGAGAGAATAAGAAGAGCTTTTAGAGAATAAGACTAAGAGTTGTGAAGTAGTACTTGCTTTCTCTTCACCTTGTTTATTTATAAGTAACATTCTAATGTTATAAAATAAACTCATAAGTTCATACTTCACATAAGCATGACCATTTAGCTTATTAACCTCTTTTGCACTTTAATCTAATTATATACTTATATGTGTGACCTCATAGGGCCCGTTTATTATTAGTCATGCACTAATCAAATTAGTTCATAAATCATAGTCGGTTTCTAGCAAAACACTATGATCACCTAAAATAACCGATTATAGTTATTTCCATAAATTTGTCCATGTTCAACTTAATCGTTACACCAAAGGACATTTTCCTTCAATCTCCCACTTGTCCTATAACAAGTAACCACAAATTTCTTAAGTCTCTTAATGTCGAATTTGATAATATGATGACATCTCATGTTATCCATACTAATATTCAAATCATTTCTCAAAATCTGGGCTTAAACTGCCGAAACAAATGATTAACTCTTAATCCATTTGAGCAAGGTCATGCATTTTTCAGTTCTTACTCTTCAAGAAGCCTAAGACACCAATCCTAACATTTAGGAGGAGTTATTCAATCTTGTACAACCAAAACTACCACTTAACTTTTACCAAACCCGAACATTCCCTTTATAACCTCCTTTTACAGCACAGCATTTAAGAATGTCAAAGACATACTAATCACTAAATGAGACTAGTGTTGCACTCATGTCAAGGAATCCATTAAATATAACAAATGAAACTCTTAAAACGTTTTGAAGAATATCAAGTAGATCTATCCAATATGTATCCATATACATATCCATATAAATGACTAGACATCTCCATATCCCCATAGCCCATAAAACTGCGCTATCAATCAACTTACAAACTAGTCCTTACAAGAATCATTTATATCCAATTTTAATGATTTGAACCAAGGACTAACAGTATTTATAACTTTGGTTCACTTAATAGGGTTTTATTCATCAAATCACGTATTTGAAAAACCTATCGAATGTTATAAAATACTTTGGACATTTTATTTAACACCAAACCACAATTAAATAAGAACATTAACTTTATTGATAAACATAAACATACATATCTAAGTGTTTTACGTCTGTGACTAATTTTACAATAAAATAGTATACAACTAAAACCACTCTCCAATATTCTTAAGCCCTAAACCCCTAGTATGACTTTCATGCTTGGGTTGAGGCAATGGTTTAGTTAACGGATCGGCGACGTTATCGTCCGTGTGAATCTTGCAAACTATCACATCCTTCCTTTTCACTATCTTACGAATGATGTGACACTTACTAAGTACATGTTTGGAATTCTGATGTGATCTTAGTTCCTTGCTCTGAGCAATGGCATCATTATGATCACAATGTAAGACAATACCATTTCCAAAACTAGGTACTACTCCTGATTCAGAAATGAATTTCATCATCCAAACTGCTTCCTTTACTACATCAGCTACATCAATGTACTCAGCCTCTATTATAGAAATCTTCTAGCTCATTACCCCTCCATTTAGACGAAAGATGAACCCAGATTGAGATCGGAAATCATCTTTGTCTTTTTGGAAACTCGCATCCGTATAACCTTCAACAACCAACTCACTTTCACCTCCATACAATAAGATATAATCCTTAGTTCTTCTCAAGTACTTAAGGATGTTCTTAGCTGCATTCCACTATACATCGCTTGGATTTAATTTGTATCTGCTACACATAGTCAAAGTATATGAGACATCTAGTCGATTAAAAATCATAGCATACATAATGAACCTTATTGTCGAGGCATAAGGTACATTACTCATTCGCCTAATTTCATAAATGTTTGAAGGACATTAAGTCTTGCTTAGTGATAAACCATGTTGCATGGGGAGGAATCCTCTTTTCGAGTTTTCCATATTGAACCTAGTAAGAACCTTATTAATATAAGTTTTTTGACTAAGTCCAATTAATCGTTTAGATCTATCTTTATAGATCTTAATCCCCAAATTATACTCAGCCTCTCCAAGATCTTTCATAGAGAAATAATTCTTTAATCATTCTTTGACAAAGTCAAGCATGAGAATATCATTTTCAACGAGTAATATGTCATCTACATATAAAACCAAGAAGACAATGCTACTCCTACTAAACTTCTTGTAAACACAAGATTCTTCTTTATTTTTGAGAAAACCAAATTATTTTATAGCCATATCAAATCAAAGATTTCAACTTCGAGACTCTTGCTTCAGTCCATAAATGAAATTTTGAAGCTTACATACCTTCCTAGGATTCTTAGGATCCTCAAAATTCTAAGGTTGTGTCATATACACATCCTCTTTCAAGAACCCATTCAAGAAAGCGATTTTAACATCCATTTTCCAAATTTCATAATCGAAGAAGGCAACAATCGTTAGGATTACTCAAATGGATTTAAGCATCGCAACTGGTGAAAAGTTTTCATCATAGTCAATACCATAAATCTGCCTGAACCCTTTTGCAACTAATCTAGCTTTGAAAACATCAATGTTTCCATTCTTTTATATTTTCAATTTGAAAATCCATGTGCTACCAATAGGTGTAACCCCATTAGGAAAATCAACCAAGTCCCATACTTGATTCACAGACATAGATTCTATTTCAGACTTCATGGCTCCAAGCCATTTTTTTGGGTCTTGACTTGCAAAGGCATCTTTGTAGCTAGTAGGTTTCTCATGTTCTAAAATCATTATTTCAGAACTTTCAATTAACAAGAAGTCTACAAAACTTTTTGATGGATTTCTTGGTCTACTAGATTTACGAGGGGCAACAACAGGAGAAATTTCCTTCTCAATGATTTGAGAGTTTTTGCTCAAATTAGATTCAAGTGGAGTAGTAGGAAGTTTAACCATTGAATGCTCTTCCTCCAACATAAGGTCGTGTATGAAAGAGGGTTCATGCATTGGATGCACTACCTCTACCATAGGCAATGGCACATGTACTTATGCTTTAGATATGGGTTGAATCACATCCGTTTGTTGCGCTTCTCAAACTTCTTTGAGAAATACATTACTCCCACTTACCCTTTTCAAAATGAAATCCTTTTCCAAAAAGGTACCATCCTTGGCAACAAACATTTTGTTTTCATGACAATTGTATAAGTAATAGCCCCTTGTTTCTTTAAGATTACCTACGAAGAAATATTTGTCGGCTTTAGGAGTGAGTTTGTCAGGCTGTAAATGTTTTACATAAGTCTTGCAGCCTCAAATGCGTAAATAAGATAGGCTAGGAAACCTTCATCTCCTTAACTCATGTGGTGTCTTATCGACTGCATTGGACAGAGTCCTATTTAGTATAAAAGCAGTAGTTTTGAGAGCATGTCCCCAAAAGGATATCGGAAGGTCAATAAGACTCATCATAGATCGAACCATCAAAGTATTGTACATCAAGAGAGTGTCGATGCCAAGGAACTCATTCAAGATAGTCCTCATGGCACTAACCTTTTCTCGAACATTGACATAGAGATCTATCTTCCCTATTGCAACTATTATGGTCCCAAGGAATCCTTTCACTAGAATATAATATGTCCTTAGTTGCATGTATCCAAGCTCCTTCTACTCAAATTCCCTTTTATACATGGCATTCTCATAGTTGTCTCCATCTATTAGTACCCAAAAAAAATTATTATTGTTACAGAAGGCCATTTGACTATGAGTCTTAGTAGGAGAAGATTATCCCTCTACAAAGTTTGATTAAGAATGCCGATGGTATGTCTAAGATCTCACTATTGCTTTGTATGGCTCCTCTCTCGTACTCTTGGGAGGCATCACTCTAATGTGCTTTTGTGCATGAAATTCATGGGAGTTGCATCCACTATCAGAACCCTAAATATCTTATTGTTACATAAGTCTATTTTCACTACTAATGGGTCAAAGTGCAAGAAGATTATCCCTCTACAATCTTTGGTTTTTAGCAAAGTGTGGTACATCTTAGGTCTTACTTTATGTCATAAGGGTCCTATTATGACTATTGCAAGGTATGTGTACTAGATTAAGACAAGTGAAAAACTTCCTTAAATCTTTTAGGCATATTAGAAACACATGTACAATATAATTAAATGTTTCTAGCCGGGGAGGAGGTGTCTTAGAAAACTCCCTCCAAAGCTTAAGTGAGGTCGATGTTTAACATCTAATATAATTCCTTAGAAATGAATGTTTGTGAGTATGAGTAAATGTAACTTTGTAATGGATTACAAATAGTATATTCATACCAAGGAAATTAGGTCAAGAAGTGTGTGCACTTATCATTATCATGTTGCCATGACCACCTTGAATAAATTATTTGGGTTAGTAGTGTGGATTGAGTGAATTGGGCATGTCCCAACAGTTGTGTCTAGTTGGTCAATAGGGTGAACTTCAAAAAAGTATCTAATATAAAGTAGGAGCAAAGAGTGCCTATTGTTTATGTGTATTCTTCAACATTTTCTCTATTCACATGCTATATACATTGACATGATTTGTTGTTGTTTTTTACGTGAGAGAAAGAATCAAGTTACTCAAATTGATGCATATAAGAAATTTGGGTAATTTTCAATGGTAAACCTGTATTTTAACGTTTTATACATGGTCGACTTGAAAAAAAAATTCTCAATTGTGACCCTCTACTCTTTATTATTTTTGTTTGTAGCCTTAATGAAACAGATTTTCAAAATTTCTTTGTATTTATTAACTATGGTTAATACTTTGCCTTTTTTCCTCTTTATTTCCCTCGCACCAACTTTAAAATTTCATTTTGTTTCCATTCCTTTTTTTCCAATTTGCTTCTATAGAAAGCATGAAGTTACCAAATGATTCAGTCAACGATAAAAATGAATCTTGTTGGGAAGAACCGAAGAAGAAAGAGTATGGATTCAATTGAGAATACGGTTTAAACATATAAAAAATGTTATAATTGTCATCACATTTGACCATCCCTAAACCATCCTCCACCTTCCTCCCTTTGACCATTCGCTCATCACAACTCAATCAAGCATAGTCAATGCATCTCACAATCGTTCATCGGCTTCAAACCCATTATTCACCTACCAAATCTCAACGCCAGTCACCCTAACAAGTAAAGCTCCATACTTAAAATGTCAACTCAAACTTTGTCTCCTTCGCTTTGAAACTCTCCTTCACTTTCTCTCTATAGAATTCCTCTTATTGTTCGACATCATTCACCCAATCTTGTTCGTTCGATCATGGGACGTGACAGCATGAAGACAACTTCAAAAGCGGTCAACAATGCCTGAGACATCGGCACAGTGGCGGGGGGGATAACCCAACTCAAGTCGGAATAAACCCATCTCCAGTGAAGACTCCGGGGAGGATGATGATTAAGTGGCCCTTCCCGCTGCCATCCCCGGCAAAGCCCATAATGGCGGCGTTGAGGCGAAGGAGGAAGGAAGGTGGTAGGGCTACGCTAGAGAGGGTGGCGGTGGTGGAAGGGGAGAGAGAGAAAGAGAGAGAGAGAGAGAGAGAGAGAGAGAGAGAGAAAGAGAGAGAGAAAGGAAGGTGGAGAGAGAAAGAGGGAGGGGTTTGGACAAGAATTTTGGGGCCAAGTATGAGTTAGGGAAAGAGGTGGGGCGAGGACATTTTGGTCATATTATGGTTTATTTGGGGGGATTAATTTGGGATCCAATAAGGGAAGTAGAAGATGATAAGTGCTTGGAGGGAAGTTTGATATAAGAATGACAAGGAAAGCATTAAGCATGATTAATAAATACAAAGAAATTTCGAAAATCTATCTCATTAAGTCCGTGAATAAAAATAATAAAAAGTAGAGGGTCACCATTGATCGAAAATGTTATTTTTCGAGTCAACCACGTATAAAACATTAAAATACAGGGTTATATTGAGAATTATCCAATAAATTTTATAGTTTTTCGATGCTTATTGATTTTGGGCTTTATGATAGATCCAATAGGCAGTCAACTCAAAAGCTAGACATATGTAGGCCCATACAATAAGTATTGATGTCTCTCTTATTTTTCCTAAGGAACTATACACGTTTTCGTTGAAATATAAATAGGAATGTTGAGACTTAAAAGGCAAGTTGAGTAGGTGCATACGTAGTACGGTGTACTACATCATTAGTTGGTTAATTTCATCATAAACTGTCCAACTCACGACCTTCTCGTCCATATTTTGATGACGGAATCTATTTGAATATTCAAGATATTAACTCGGTCGTAATCACGACTACTCACGACTAGCTATACGTGATTTTATCATACATCATACAATTCAATATTAATGTCAATCAAGGAAATTTATTGTTGTATACTATACATCATAACCCTATTAAAATAATCACGCTAAATGTGAATAATATAGCTTGACCAAGTTTCACGTAGTTACTCATCATTCACATTTTGAAATCACGGATGCCCTAACTTAAAATATCTCATCCTACGTTGGAAATCACGGAGAAATTTTCTTAAATGCATGCGTGTTCAGTCCTTAGCATACTCGTTAGTTCAACCCAAATCAACCCTCTTTTTCACAGAAATTTATGATGAAAACTTCAACGGCTTCAGTTTTTCTTGGCATCCTTCTTACCATTATTCTTCTCCTTTAAATGTAAAATCATTTTCCATGCAACCAAACAACGAAAAAGTTCCATAAGAATGAGTTTTCTACTGTAAAAGGTTTTTCGTTGAAAAAATTTTACGCCCTACTAAACGGAGCCATTGTATCAGTTTTCAATAAATAATCTCCATTTGTAAGATTCATTACTCCATGCCTGTATGGCTTTATAGCCTATATGTATTGGAGATTTGGAGAGAGGTAATTTCTGTTAAATTTCTGTTACGTACTCACCAATTATTTGCTAATATGTAATAACTGCGATGGTAAATAATTAATAATTTATCTTAGAAATGCTAAGAGTTCAGATAAATCACTTAACAGCTTTTTATATATTTTTTTGCGAAACCCTTCGTTTTTATTAATCCGTATTTCCTTCAACAATAAGGACTTTGAAAAGTAAGTTTCATTCTTTGAAGTTTTTATTTTATTTTTCATCACACGTATGCCTCTTTGGAGCTTTGTCATGAAGAATTTAGAAATTTGTTTATCCAAGAATTTTAGGATCTAGACAAAGAAAAACACTATATTATATGGTAGCCATCATAACATTAGTAATGCAAAGAAGGTTACGTACCACTAGAAACCGACTTGACAACTTTTTTCCCTTCATAATGTATAGATACGACCAAATTTGGAAAGAATATGTACACTCTACGGTGCATTCGATCCGTGTCAAGATTTTTAAAATTGGGATTAGTATTCCTATAATTTTACGATCCAATAAATAGACTCAAAAACGATCTAGATCTCTCTTTTTTTTAGACAATCCTACCTTGAAACAAAACAAAACAAAATGAGTAGATGTTAGAATCTTAAAAGGATTTATGATCTTACAATCCATCAATAACCCAGTCCTATTTAATTAATTATTATGTACAACATTGAAATACTAAGGTGATAAGCCGTTTTACAAATCTTTTTTTTTTTTTAGCAAATCAGCATATTTACATATCATTAAAAGTACGCAGTCATTACGCTAAATACAGAGTATAAAGACATTCATACTGATATAGGGTGAAGTCTCTGCGTTGATGAAATTTTTGCTCTAACATTTTGTTTGATGATGTAAGTTTTTGTTCTTTGATATTTTCTCATCCTTCTCATTTTAAGTATCCTTCTTATTTTAACTTATATATATATATATATATATATATATATATAATATGGACTAGCTTGAATCATGCAAATTGGGGCTATGTAAAGATAACCAAGCAACTTTATTTTATTTGGGCCTATTTTTACTAACGTGTTTTATACAGCTTAAGCATCTTGTCTAACTATTTTATAATGTAGTTTTGCTGCTTGTGAATCTTTACTTACCTAATCTTAAGTGCAACAAACTTTCTTGAAGATAGGCATCAAATTTGGGTAAATTTTATCCTATCCCTTTTTAAATGTTTAAATTTATAACTAACATAATTCTCTCACTTGGACTTTAGACTTTGTTCAAGTTTATTACAACTAAAATTGTCACATGATAAAAAGATAATGCTGCTTTAAATTTAAAGTTAATCCTCTCCTAAGTATGTGGCTTGAAAAGACTATGCTAAAAATATTTGAAGCCCAACACCACCCCATTATTTTTGGAGAGTTTTGTGCTACTTCAAATCAGAAGAATTTAAATTTCCTAAATTTCTTACGCCATCAAATCTGGAAGAATTTAAGCTGGTCATAATCAACAGAATTTGAATCGTGAGAATATCTTGAATGATTGGATCAAAATGTTCATCTCTCTTGTGCCAAAAGGCAAAAAAACTTAATCGGTGAACCACTTCAAACCAATCGGGCTTTGCAACACTATCTACAAGATCATTGCAAAGTGCTTGGTGTTCAAACTTAAGATGGTTATGAAAGAGGTTGTTCAGACTTAAGATGGTGTTTCAGAATTCTTTCATTCCAGGGAGGTTGATGTATGACAACTGTATCATTGCTCATGAAGTCATGGCTTGGATTAAGACAAAAAAGAAGGGGAGAGACTTTGCTGTTGTTCTCAAGGTGGAATCTTAATAAATCCTATGATAAAGTAAGGTGGGACTTCATTCAGAAAATCCTACATGTCATGGAATTTCCTCTAGTATGGAGTAGATGGATTTTGCATTGCATAAATTTGGTATCCTATTCTATCTTTGTTAATGGTGAACCATCTAAGGTCATCTTTCCCATAAAGGGACTTAGGCAGGCAATCCACTATCACCTTATCTGATTATTTTTTGCATGCAAGTTCTATCCTATCAGCTTGAGCTTTTGGAAAGTAGGAAAGAAATTTAGGGTTTGAAAACCAGCAAGAAAGCACGGAGAATATCCCATCTCTTTTTTGCTAATGATGCACTTTTATTCTTTAAAGCTTCCCCTGAGTCTTGTTCTTTGATGAGGCATCTTTTGGATGAATTCTGCACTTCAAGGGAGTTGGTTAATTCGGAAAAATCTTCTATCATTTTTTCTCCAAATATTTCATCTAAATTCATGAGATTTATGCATAAACCACTACGAGTGAAGAATAAAGATGCTATAGGAACCTACCTTGGAATCCCGGTGGAAATGGATGGTAGATCAGGGAGAAAGCTTGATTTTATTTACGAGAATATTATGAGAAAATTGAGCTCATAGAAGTTTTGCAACCTCAATCAAGCTGGGAAATTTGTTCTTATCAATGCTATCCTTATAGCTCTCGCATCTCATGTCATCTTATTGTACTTAATGCCTAAAAGACTTATGAATAAAATTAATTATGCGCTTCTCTGATTCTAGTGGGGCCCTTCAGGTGATAAAAGCCAATCTATTGGAAAAAGAAAGGAATTAATTTTTCTATCAAAACAGGACGGAGGGATTAGATTACATAATATCTCCCATATTAACATTTATATGTTATTTAAACAAGCATCGAGAATCCAGAAGGATCCCCAAAGCCTTCTTGTGAGAGTTATTTTAGGAAAGTATGAAGGGTCCCCAATTGGTATTTCTCAGTCGAATAGGAAGTTATGTAAGGGATCATAGGCTTTTTCAGAAGCATGGTTTGGCCTACAAAATCTATAAAAGAAGGTTTTGGAAGAGTTATAGGTAATGGTAGAAACACAAGCATTGAAGAGGACATATGGCTATCTCATGGAAAAATTACAATTAATGATTCAGGTCTTTAGCCAAATGAGGAGAAACCTAAGTGGGTAGCAGATTTGATGAAAAATGACTCTTCTTGGGATCAAAATAAGATCTGGAGACTTTTTACGAGAGAAGATGCTACAATCATTCTTTGTTCTCACATTGCACCAAGTGTTCGAGATGATGAGCTGGTTTGGTGGAACTCGAGATCTAGAGACTTCTTGATTAAGGAGGGAAGCAAATTTTTAAAAATCAAGAACCCAATCTTTTTTTCACTTCCTGTTTTCTTCTTCAATTTGGCAAGGATTTTGGAGGAAATTCTTAGAAATTAAGCTCCCCCCAAAACTACTCATGTTTTCTTGGAAGCTTATTCATGTAGCCTTAACTGTAAAGAAGAACTCTCTAGAAGGGGTATGGTATTGGACTCGATGTGTCCTTTTTGCAGGTTTTAAAGGGAATCCTTGGACCATTTTTTCATGATAGAGACATATCCAAGCATATTTGGAGTTCCTCTTGTCTTGGTCTGCGGATTGCAGATATGGAACCTCAGTTGGGAAGTTGGTGGGTCAATTGTTTGAATTATTTTATGATAGATGTTAGGCATAATAGGGAAGAGCTTAATCTTTTATCATCCTTAATAGGAGCATCTGCATCCACAAGAATGATGTCTATTTTAAAAACATAAATCCAAATCCAGCTTTAGTCTTCTTCATTTTCAAAGAATGGAATGGAAGACTCTCTCAAGCTAGGATTACAAAAGAGGCAAATGAAACTTAGCTTTCCCAGGCTCTTCCCATTATTAGGTTTTGGACAATAGGCAAGCTCCAAGGTAGAAAGCTAAGCTAAATACTTGAAAGTTGATAGATAGAGCCTAGAAGAAGGTTTGAAAAAGGAACCAAAGATGGTATATTGAGGCGGGCATTAGCTGGTACATATAATTAAATGAAGGGGATAGAGTACAAAGAAATCAAAGAGTTTGGGCCTCATCACCGCTTCATGTTGAACTATTGGTTATCTGTAATGGGATAAAAGAAGCGTGATTATTGAGAGATGTTTGCCTTCTTCGGACTGACAGTGCGGACTGTGGACATTTTGTTGAATCCATCCAAGTCCCTAAAGGAATTAAAGATCCTTATCAAGACATTAAATTAGAAGCTTTTAAATTTTCTTTCTTTACTTGTTTTAAAGTTTATAGAGATCTTGTTCTTAAGCCCATAACATAGTTGTAGCATCTAGGTCGAGGTAGTTATGTTTTTCTTTTTCGTAGTTAAATTCCCATTACCAAAACAAAAAAAAAAAATAAGAAGCCACTACAAGTATATATAAACTTACAGTCAATTCAAGTATCATGTCACAATTTGCATCATATGTCACCATTTTTTTTAGCTTATTTTTAATTTTTCAATCGATGTCTCGTTTTTAGTTAACACACTACACTACATATTTAATTACCTAAATAATAATTTTACAAATATTTTTTTACCATAAAGATACATTATCAATTTAACAACTATATTTACCTTTAACAAAACAGTAGAATATCAATAATTGCATAGCTAGTGAAAATCGTAAATTTTAGTTATCAATTTTTTTATGTACACATCAATTAAATCCCTAAATTATTTTTATTTAAGATATACCACCCTTAATTTTTTCTTAAAAAAATTTCAAACTAATCCCTTTCTAACTCTATAAGTACTATCACCTTCTACACTTTAAATGCACCAAAAAATATTAATAAAGAACCTCCTAAACTATCAAAAATTCAATACTCACCTTCTCCTAAACCAAAAAAAAAAAAATCTGAAGTTTTTTCTAAAGTTAGTTAATTTCTTAGTTCTTCTTACAAATTTTAAAGAACCAAAGTTGTAATCTGCACTTGTAATCTTGGAGATTTGACATTAGTTTTTTTTTTAAAATAAAAGTTTAAACCAAGTCTTTTAACTTTTCTTTTTCAAACTAGAAATTATTGTTGATTACGAAGGACAAGGATCATTGATAAAAAAAAAAAAAAAAAAAGAAACTATTTTTAGTTCAAGGTATGATCTTTAAAACTTAATTTACTAATGCATATTTTTCTATAGGACATATTAATGGAATCTTCAAGAATTAGGTGTTTACTTGCCTATAAATTTATGATTATATCATATCATATTATACAATCATTACTATTAGCAAGGCTACATAAACTAGTAATATTTGAAGTTAAGTGTTTAATATGGTTGCATTTTAGTACCAGTGCGTTAATTTTCTTAATAATAATGGAATTTGTGGACAAATTTTCTAGAAAAAAAAAATTCGAGATAATTCTAGATCATTAATATTCTAGCTAAATTTTAAAAAAAATTAATAAAACAATATTAAATTTACAAAATGAATCAAGTAAATTCATTTTTCTTGGGAGGCATCACTCCAATATGCTTTTGTACATGACATTCACAGAGTTACATCCATCAATCATAACACTAAATATCCTTATTGTTACACTATGGTATTAATTTGGGTGTTCCACTATGGTATTCCAAAACACTGCTTGCCCATTGGTGGCCATAATTTTGAGGAATCGAACGGAATTCCTAAGAAACGAGTGGTTGTGAGTATGATCTTCTTAGTTGGTCAATTTCATCATAAACTATTCAACTAATCATCTTCTTGTCCAATTTTGACGACGGAATCTATTTCAACATTCAAGATCTTTACTCGGTCATAATCACGACTAGTTGCCAAACCACAAAAGTTATAATGAGATTTTGCCCAATAATAGTAGCTCAACATATTTTAATCAAAATTTTGATGTACAGCCCAGCTATAAGTATGATTTTATCATACAATTCAATATTAATGTCAATCAAGCAAATTTATTGTTGTACAACATAATCGTATTCCAATAAATACGTTATATGTGGGTATCAACTAATTTAATAGATTTAAGTCTTAAGAGTGGTATTCAAAATCTCGATTCGAATTTTGTCAACATTATATTACTTGTAACTCTCCTTGTACAAAATTAAAAAAAATACATAAAATCATTTATAAAAGGAACAAGAGTAGAAATAATAAAAACATAATAATTATATCATTGCAAATTTTTCATATATATATCATTCCCCCATCACAAAATAAGTCACCACTTAGTAGAGTGAATATATTTTTTTTATTAAAAATTAGGAGTGCAAAGCTGTTGCATAGTTTTAATTATATTTACAGAGTACGTATGTTTTTATTTTTTTAAGTGTAGGAAGTATCAGATAATGTGTACCTCGCTCTAGAGTCTAGAACAAGTCTTGCTTGACCAAGTTTCACGTAGTTTCTCACCTACACATTTTGACCCATATAAATTGAGACAGAGAGATTGCATTTTGAAATCGGATGCCCTAACTGCGCACCAACTTAAAATATCTCATGCTACGTAGGAAATCTCGAAGAAATTTTCTTGGGTCTCAACTGCCTATAAATGCATGCATGTTCAGCTCTTAGCATACTCGTTCAACCCAACTCTTTTTCACAGAAATTTAAGATGAAAACTTCAAAGGCTTTAGTTTTTCTTGGCATCCTTTTTACCATTATTCTTCTCCTTTCCTCTGAGGTCACAGCTCGACAATTACTTCAGTCGTCTGATTCAACTCAAACCTCGGGTTAGTTACCATGTCCAAAATAACTTTTGAACTTATTCGAATTCCTAATTTATAAGAAGTATCTTATATAGTCGATGATATTTTTTGTAATTTTATTTATATATCTGATATCATAATGGCTATTCTTGATATACGATTTTTTTATTTTTATATTGTCTGTATTTTTATAATTGATATAACAACAACTATATATATAATATAAAAATACGTATATTTGAGATTTTAATATTCGAACACAATTTATAAAGGTATGAATTAGGAAAAGCTCTATATTTAAATGCATGCCTATTCTTCTTAATTATTACTCCCTACGTTGTTTGCTTTTTATGCATTTTTTTAGATTGTTTGGTGAAACTAATATGATATTACAATAAGGAAAATAATCTTTTTTTTTACATGTCACGTTTTGAAAACAGGCTTGAGAGTGTAGTGATGAATTAATTGTATGTCATGGGCAGCTTCATAAATAACACAATCAATCCATCATACATAATATGAATAAAGGAATGGCTGAGTCACTATACATAACATGGATAAGTGATTAAAAATTGGAGGTTTCGATGATGTATGTAATGATTAATCGTAATTTAATTCAAAAAGAAATCCTCGTATTATTATTGTATTTTTTGAGTAAAAACTTGGCAATTAAAGTCAATGGGAATTAGGGTTTCTAGCTAGCTCAAGTACTATAAACGAAGAGCAAAGTATTGTAAAATTCCATATATATATATATATATATATATATATATATATATATATATATATATATATATATATATATATATATATATATATTAGGTAAAAGTTAAAATAAGAAGGGTATTTAAAATGAGAAAGATGAGAAGACATCTTGGCTCTTAATCTCTTAAATCCAACGGATGATATTTTATGTACTCATAGTAACCATTTTTTAACTCATAGTGACCAAATTATTTTTTTTTTAACTTATAATGATTCTTTTTATTATTATAGTTACACTTTTTATTATTATATTGACCATTTTTTATTGTTATAGTTATCATTTTTTTTACGTGAAATCTCCAGCGTTGAATCTTACCATTTGAATGGCTAAAATCTCTTCTTATTCTTTTTATTTTAAACACCCTTCTTATTATATATATATATATATATATATATATATATATATATATATATATATATATATATATATATATTTGCCTGAGATTATTAATTATGATTATTCTTTTTTGATTAGTATTAGTAACTAGCTACTTTGTATATGATACCTTTGGTAATTAATAAACTCATAAAATGTTTTGTTTCAATTGGCAGAGTCCCCACCCCCGCCAGAGGAGTCAAATTCCGGTGGCTTACGGAGGCGGTGGCCACCTGAAGAACCCGATTTTCCACCGGTTGAAAGAGGCGGCCGTCCAAACGATGGGGAGTAGGACAATAGTATTGAATTATGGATGAGCCCCTACACCATCATACCTTCTTATCCACCTCTATCTCTTAAACCTTAGAATATATTGTTGGTTGTTGTCTAAAAGAAGCTTAGTATCAGTTTTCAATAAATCATCTCCATTTGTAAGATTCATTACTCCCATTTCTGTATGGCTTTATTTAGCCTATATGTATTGGAGATTTGGAGGGATGTAATTTCTGTTACGTACTCACCATTTATTTGCTAATATGTAATTACTGCGATAGTTAATAATTAATAATTTATCTTAGAAATGCTAAGAGTTTAGATAAATCCCTTAACAACTATTTATATATATTTTTTGCTAAACCCTTCGTTTTGCATGGCCTTTTTTAATAGATTTAACCATTGAATTTTATTAATCCGTATTTTCCTTCAATAATAACGACTTTGAAAAGTAAGTTTCATTCGTTGTAGTTTTTTATTTTATTTTTCTTTACACGTATGCCTCTTTGAAGCCTTGTTATGATGAATTTAGACATTAGTTACTCATCCAAGAATTTTAGATTATAGATAATGAAAAACACTATATTATAATACAAAAAAAAAAAATGTTACGTTAGAATCTTAACAGGATTGTATGATCTTACAATCCACCAATAACCCAATCCTATTTAATTAATTTATACAACATAAAAATACTAATTAAGATGTTAAACCGTTTTACTTTTATTTATTTAATTTATTTATTTTCCAAATCATCATATTTACATATCATCAAAAGTATGTATTCATTATGCTAAATACTTAGTATAAAGTCATTCATACTCTATCATTTAAGATTTGAAGTAGTTGATCATTACTAAAATTTTAATCAAACATCTTTGCAATTAATTACCTTATAAAACCAAAACTAGTATTAGGGCTTTTAATAATTTGTACACTTGAAACCACTCAAGTATCGACCTTAATTATATATCTGACAAAATAGTTGCATTTATTATTAAAATCACTTATATGTGTTTAGACAGTAGGATCAATATGTAGTATCCAGCAATCTAATCTAATTTCTCTCATCACGTTTTTCAATATGTAGGATCAATATGTTGCTATCAAAAATGTTAAAAAAAAAAAATACGAGTTACGGCTCAAGTAGGTCTCCTCTAAACGACAAATGTGTCATTTAACTACCTTTAATTGCCCAAAGTCCACAAGAAAATGCCCAAAGTCTATTATGGCATTCCCGTCAAAACAAAGAAAAACGTTACCAAATCTTTCTCACTGCAAAATCCATCAATCACTATCCGCTTTCTGCTTTGGCACGTAAATAGGTCATGAGTTTGATCCGTTCAATGACTCAACCCAAGGAAATTCAATTACCGCTTCTTCATTGTCAAAAATTTAAAAAAAAAAAATTACAACTTCTTTAAAAGGTAAGATTTTAAATCCTATCGATTTTGCGCGTGCTGACTTGCCCATGCTTTTCCTTCCTCTCCGCTACACCTATTGAACTAGTATGTTCGGTTGAGTTTAGGTCGATCAACCTAATAGAGTTCAAATTTTAAATGGTCATTTTAGCGGTCTATAATATCATTTTAACCAAAGCATTATCACAAAATGATTAAATGGACGATTTATGAATTATAAATATACGACTAGCAAAATACATTATCATAATTTAAACAATCAATAGTGATCTAGGATATAATATTTAAAAGTTGAAGAAACAAGGAAGTATGGAGTAACTTGTTCCTCAGGATCATCCTGATTTTCCAAGACAAGTCGTCCCTAATAACTCCTGTCGTCAATTCGTCAACCGAAACATTTTAGGGCCACGCGCATGTGATCAACTTGGTTTTTTGTTCTTATTTTTTCCCCTCATTTTTTGTTTTAAATTCTACGGTATTCATTCATCTCCTTGACTATATTTAATTGAACTTTAATAAGCAAACAGAGTAAGTGACTATGTCAAAAAACTTAGATAGGTCGAATTTGAAAAGGTCGTATTAAAGTACAACAACTATTATTTTTTATATTAAGGCATTTGTTAAAGAACAATAACTAGGGGGGTTGGGGTGGGACCCTAATTACGTTAAAGCCTGGAGTATATTCATGGACTTCCAATACTTCTCCATTACAAGTTGCAATATCATTATTTTCAAAGAAAATTAAAAACTTATACATATAGTATTTTTTACTCATTTACTAAACTGTTTTTTTTTTCAGTGTAAGCAATATAGAACAAGTCATCCTTTATTGAAGATTGATAATAAGGATGATCATTATATAAGACTAGTCGATTAAATTCTCTTATTATCGACAAAGTTTCACTCAATATAACAATTGGAGTTTTAAATAAATAAGCAAATAAGTATCCTTGGGTGTAGGATGCATGAGTGCGTATAAGACATTCTATTTCAATATTGTTATATATCGAAATTAAATATTATAATTAGTTAAATTCGAAGCTTTACAAATAAAACTAGTTGACGTCTATTACTTCCTTGCAACGTACGGATGTATAGAGTCAAACTATTGCCTAAGAAAAATCTTTGATTCCAAATTTGAAAATCTTTGAAAATTCTTGTCATCTTCGCCCCTACCAAATCCCAGCTGATGTTCCTGTCATTCTGCATTTCTAAGAACCCACACTAATGCTAAGTGGCCTGATAACAATAATAGTATTGCAACATTCCAACAACTCTCTGTGTCTGTGAGACCCTTTTGCATATCTGAACATTATCATCAAACATTACAAAATGTCATGGTCAATATCATCTCCATCTTACTGTATCATTTTGGCTATGTCTATGTTGGGTTGCTTACAGCTCATGACAGCCGCAGGGAACAACGAAACAGAAAGGCTGGCGTTGCTCGATATCAAAGCCCAAATAACCGAAGATCCGTTGGGTGTCATGAGCTTATGGAATGACACCCACCATTTTTGTGAGTGGCATGGTGTTAGCTGTGCTGGTAGGTACGAGCAGGTGACTAGACTGGACCTGTATTCCTCCAATCTCACAGGTACGCTCTCATCCCATGTAGGAAATCTAAGTTTCCTGAGGGAGTTGCGTCTGGAACGCAACAACTTTGTAGGGAGCATCCCGGACAGTGTTGGTAAACTAAACAATCTGACCAGTTTGGTGCTGGATGACAATATGTTTCATGGATTTGTCCCATCTTCAATCTATAATCTCTCATCGTTGACACAGTTATCCTTGCGACAGAATGACTTGGAAGGAACCCTTCCTTCAGATTTAGGTGATACACTCCCGCATCTAAGCGTGCTGTCTTTGGGATACAATCGATTTACAGGCAATATTCCGCCTTCAATATCCAACTCCTCAAATCTAGACACTCTCCAATTGGGTAGAAACCATCTTCGAGGACAAGTTCCTTCTCTGCACAAGTTGCTGAGGCTTTCTACTCTAGCCGTCTTCGATAACTCCCTCGGGGATGGTCGACCTGAAGATCTGTCTTTTATTTCTTCATTAGGCAATGCCACCAGCTTACGATGGCTTCAGATTGGTATAAATAACTTCAGAGGATTTTTTCCTCAGATTATTTGCAACTTCTCTTCGCTTACTATATTGACACTACATAGGAACAACATAGCTGGAGAAATTCCAATGTGCATAGGAAACTTGGCCAATTTGGAACAATTAGCGGCCTATGACAACATACTTTCAGGGGTCATTCCCTCGACCATAGGAAGACTCCAAAGTCTCCAGAGACTACGTTTAAATGGCAATCATTTATCCGGGGTCATTCCATCCTCAATGGGAAACTTAACCGGATTGTCTATCATTTCCATGTCTCATAACAACTTCATAGGCCAAATACCTTCTGCTCTTGGAAACTGTACATCACTAACAGCTATATATCTTGCTAATAACAGTCTTAGTGGTCCGATACCCTTGCAAATTTTTAGTCTCCCCGCCCTGTCTCTCATGATCGATTTATCTTGGAACCAACTAACTGGACCCCTTTCAGAAGAAGTTGGTCGACTGCAAAATCTTCAGAGCATTTTGCTTAACTTTAACATGTTATCAGGTCAGATTCCGAGCTCTCTTAGTAGGTGCATTTCACTAGAGTATCTGTTTTTAGGGGAAAACAATTTCCAGGGTACCATTCCTAATGAATTGGAAACATCAAGGGGTCTCCTTGAAATTGATCTGTCGTACAACAACTTATCTGGTCCAATTCCACAGTTTCTAGGTCGCCTACAGTTGCGATTGCTGAATCTGTCTCACAACAACCTTGAAGGTGAGGTACCCAATGGTGGAGTCTTCGATAATGCTACGGCTGTTTTAGTAAGTGGAAATAGTAGGCTCTGCGGAGGCATACCCGAGTTAGAGTTGCCTAGGTGCACTGTAAGCAATGGGACGAACAAGAACATCTTGATCATCACAATTATTTCAACAATTTCTGGAGTTATCTTGATTTTGGTTTTAGTTCTTGTATTTTTACGCATTTTCTGGAAGAGGAAGAAGACTGAAGAACCAGAGTCTATTGGTTATTCAGAAAATTTTCCAAATTTGTCGTACCAAACACTTGTAAGAGCCACCAATGGGTTTTCCCCGGAAAATTTGATTGGCAGTGGTACATTTGGGACCGTGTACAAGGGAATCCTTGAGGAGAATAAATCAAATGTTGCCATCAAAGTATTCAACCTAGAGTATCATGGTGCTCTGAAGAGTTTCATGGCTGAATGTGAGATTCTGCGAAGCATCAGACATCGAAATCTTCTCAAGGTGATTACAGCTTGCTCAAGTGCTGATAATCGAGGAAGAGACTTTAAGGCATTGGTTTGCGAGTACATGGTGAATGGAAGTTTGGACCTTTGGTTGCATCAACCAAATGCAATTAGTAGAACTGAGGGTAGCTCAAGGTACTTGAATCTTTACCAAAGACTTGATATTGCTGTTGATGTTGCATATTCATTGGATTATCTTCACCATCAACATGGCACGCCAATAGTTCACTGTGACCTGAAGCCGAGCAATATTCTACTTGATGAAGATTTGGTCGCACATGTTGGCGACTTTGGGCTAGCCAAGACCCTCCTCCTTGAAGGTACTACTAGTTATGCTAATCAATCCAGCTCTATTGGAGTCAGAGGGACTGTTGGCTACACTCCTCCAGGTAACAACAATCTAGTGCTGATTTATTTACACCTATCCCCAAATTATAAATTCTGATCCTGTTTTGATTTATTTACACCATCTTTTTGAACATGTAAATTCCACTTTCTTGTCATGATAACGTTGAAGGCATGAAATGCAGAGTATGGTTTGGGAAATGAAGTGTCTACCACCGGCGACGTCTTCAGTTTTGGGATCCTTTTACTCGAAATGTTTACCGGAAAGAGGCCTACTAATGACATGTTCAAAGGGGGCCTAAGCCTGCATTGCTTTGTGAAAGAAGCTACACCAGAAGAGATCACCAAAATTGTGGATCATACTCTCCTAGAAGACATAGATAAAGAGGACAAAACGAATAGAAGTGTAATGTTGGAGTCATTAACTTCTGTACTAGGAATAGCACTTTCCTGCTCAACTGAGGTGCCAAGAGAAAGGTCTGACATGAGTGATGTCGCTGCAAAACTATCATTAATCAGAAACAACCTCCGTGGAACTTTCATGGCTTATGATAAACAAGATAAATTGAAGCAGGTAATGCTTCGTACGTCCACTGATTTAAACCTTAACCATTATTTATTTTAGATTATTTTCCGTAATTTGATACTTATGCTACTATGAATCCATATGATTTGCTTTCTTTACAGGCGCAGGAACACACTTCTTGACAGTTGACATGTACTGCGCATTGCTCGAACGTAGAGAAGGCCAGTGGGCTGGACCCAGCCCATCTTGGCCCAGTCAGACAGGACAGATCCATTTGGCCTTGCCCGCTTAAAATATGGTGTTACAAATTAAGAAACCCCTCCCTTAGCCCAACCCAACCTCAGCATGGAACCAGCTCGGAGGCCACCTCTACTCAAGCATCATATACGAGAAATTCTTGCATTCTTTTGGCTTAGGTATATCAAACACAAGTATGAATTATGTGTGACTTAGCTCTCTATTTTGAATTTATCATAATACCGTGTACATAAGTATACTCAGTAAAATCTATAGTTTAAAATCCATCTCGAGTCGTAATGAGTTGAAAATGGTCTGCTCTGCGTCTTTTTTTCTATATTTTCTTCTCACTTAGAAAATGTACAAATTGTTGGGGTCGGAAAACTAATACCCCCTTGGTAAATCCTTCAATGATAGAGGCTGGGAAATTATTACTTCGTATGGTGCAGCAAATTTGCAATCAAACAACATTAAGTTCAAATTCAGGTTGACATCCATGCACAATAAATTGCATTCAAGTTCATTTAACATGTACTCCACACGTGTCACTTCCACGAACAATACAAACAAAAAACCGATTCTTCACTGGGTAATAAATATTTCCGGTCACATGAATTCAGAATAGAAGGCTTGTGCATGAAAATGTACCAATGTGATAATTCATGAAGAAGACATTAAATTAGAAATATATTGGAAAAAATGTGAATATGAATAAAACTTGATAAAGTATACCAAGATTGCAAATACAATACAAGGAGCACGTCAATAACTTAGGAGAACTTCCATTCTTTGATCAGTCTATATCTTTCCCAAAACACCTAATTCTAATTAAACCACTAGATTTACACTTCTATATAGAGTCCTCGACAGAAAATTGTGACCAATCTATAACACCAATATAACAAAAATATAATAAAATGTTCCACTTTTTTTGGGTATTTGGCAAAAAAAATTGTTTATTTTTTCCTTTCAACTTTCAAAGTAATGGTTTTACCAATATATATCGAATGTTTAAATCATCGATCTTATCCACGGTAATGAACTGATATTTCATTTTTCTGGGGTTGTTGATGCCCTGACCCAAAAAAGTACTAAGTTACTAACCTAGCTAGATCCATGCTTCCATGTCTAGAGTCCAAGAAGCACGTAGTACAATATTGTGATTGGTAAGGCAATCAACATTCCGAAAATTACCCTGCAAGGACAAAGATATAAGATTTTAGATTTATTTAGGGAGAGTATGTTCTCTTTATATCTACTCCTTCCGTCACTTTATATTTACTCTATTTTTATTTATACGGTCAAAATTTAAAATGATTTGATCCTAAATTCTTATTATGTTATATTCAAATGAGATCTTATTAGATATATTTCAATTTAAATTTTTAGAATATAAAATTTTCATAATTTTTTGTTTTTACTAATTTACAAATAGACCATAAAAAGTCAAATGGGGCAAAAAATTAGGAATGAAGGAAATAATCAAATAAATTTCAAAAAAAATAAAAATCAAGATAAATTTGTACAAATAAAGTAAGATAGTTGTATTTATCAAACTAATTATTATCAATGAAACTCTACTTTTATTCAAAACTGCGATAAGTTCAAAAAAGTGAAAGGGAATCTCCAACATGATAAAACTCCCCCTTCATGTAATATTGATCATGAAGTTGAAGACAAACTTAAAAATTAATTAACCCATAATAAAGTAACAAACTTTAATTTGATGTGAATAAATAAAAAAAATAAATAAATAAACAAAACTTACCCAGTACTTAAAATATCTGGATGGACATTATACTCCTTTGCGAACACAAAAGGCACAATTCCTTGAGGTAGAGCAGCCTGCCAACAAAATAGAGCTAACCATTATTTCCAGATTCATCTCGCAAATTAAATGGTGCACTCGGGTGCACCATGCTTATCGTACACCCGCTTAAAAAAATATACATTACGTACATGGTTGTACATTCCACCCAACTGACATATGTACTATGTACATTTTTTTGGAGGGGGTATACCATGCTCGTGGTACACTCGGGTGCACTGTCTACCCATTGGATTCATCTTAGTAGTCAAGTTTAGGCATGTTGTTTGAAGGAATGCTATGGAATACTAGTGTTACGTCTTATATATTCAAGAGGCAAAGCAGTAAGATAAGATTATGATGTACGTACCTGAACAATGGCGACGTGCAAAAGAACACCACGAAGACCAATGGCGATAGAAGTAGCAGCAATGACCGCAGGGCCAGTCAAAAATCTCACAGCCATTGCAAATGTAGCCACTCGTTTTCCGCAGGCTATTAGTCTAGGTTGCAAGGCCATGAACAAACCTGTTCATTCACGATTCAATTAAGACATACGTAACGTAAGAATCACAAAAATGTGGAGAACTGAAAAATATACCCAATATTTGTAGACTTATTCATGAAAGTAGCAAATGTTTTTGCCCAAATCATATGGTTCATGAAAGTTTAAACTTTCTTTTAAACAAAACTATGCAGGTATTTGTCGATATTATGCCACATTAACATTATCATATGGCTAGTAGGACGTTTTATTTGACTTCAAGTACG
This sequence comes from Dysphania ambrosioides, assembly GCA_026401315.1. Classification (NCBI taxonomy): domain Eukaryota; kingdom Viridiplantae; phylum Streptophyta; class Magnoliopsida; order Caryophyllales; family Amaranthaceae; genus Dysphania; species Dysphania ambrosioides. The sequence goes on from CM048667.1 coordinate 8,051,384, forward strand.
AATACTCCGACACTTCATTTCAGATAAAATCTTTCAAAATAACTAAATTAGACACTTGAACATATACAGCATTAATATATGTGTCTAGTAACATAGCATGGATGTGGATGTGGATGTGGATGTGGATGTGATATCAACGTCCAAATCTATATCCATTGGACATACGGAGTAATATATACATGTAAGTGCTAGCCCAATAATGTTTGGCCATAGCCCTTCATAAATCATATGAATAATCTGATATTTATGATGTGCAAATAATGGTACCTAGACTGAACATAGCCATTCCTAAGCCTGCATCCGACAAAATTGATATTGATCCCTTCACAATTGTGGGCATTTCGATGTTCCACCTGTTGATTTTGGCGAATGTTAGACAGCAATAATTGACAAGAAAAATGTGAATTTAAAAGTGTGGTCAAACAATGGTTGACAAAATGCTCCCATCTATATCCTAATTTTTTTTTTTTGTCATATTTGACTTTTTACAATATCTAAAACACTATTTAAAACATTTTTCTCTAAATTCGTTAGATAAAAAAATTATGAAAATCTGATATCAAAAAAATTTACAATAAGATACATTCAATAAGATGTCATTTAAATATATTATTATTTATATTATAGTAAAAACTTATGGTCAAATTTTTAAACTTTGATTTTATAAATAAAAATGGAGCAATAATTACAAACTATTTTAAGCAATTTTAGGTAACCAGACATACATTCAACTGATACATTAGTGTCAGTTGAAAATGTTGAATGATGCCTGGCATAGTTGAAATCAGCATTCAAACCTTACCTTTATTTTGTTTGTTTTTATTTTATACATATCATATATACAGTGTAATTTTTAGTACAATTACATACGATGGGACGAAAAGAATTAGTAGGAGAAAGGATGAAACCCAAGACCGTTGAAACATATTCTTGGACAAAGAAAAGCTGAAGGTAGTTGGTTTTAAAATTTTCAAAAGTTGTAAGAGATGTGCTCACCCGTCGAGGAAGGGACGTAAGAGTAGACTTTAAGTCCACTCTCAAACACATGCACGTATTATTTGGACCCTAAGTCAAATTAAATAAAAATATAGCCAAGAGCTAAACATGGCCTACCATTTTGCAATGGAAATGGCATACACTATACATATACATACATGATAACTAACATAATCTTTATTTTATAATATAATCTTTAATGCAGTAGTATTCTTTGATTCAATAGTAGTAGAGAAGTACATACCTGTATGATATGAGAGACCAAGCTAAGCCTAAGAGACTAGAATATGTGTTGGGGTTACGAATCAGTTTCCTCCAAACCATGATGAGTATGAGTCTTGTCATGACACTTGCAGGGGGCATCTGATGCTTCCTCTCCTCCACATTCCCTTCTTCCATGGCATCTACCACCTTCTTCTGGTACGGCGATCCTGTCGTCGGAAATTTAAATCCGTCCTCCCCGTCCACCTTATCTCCACTCTCTTTCCCTCTTGGACTCAAGTTCTCGGGAAAATTGTTCATGCCAGCTGATAATCCAACATACATATAGCATAGCTCTTAGTTATCATCATGTGATAAGTAATAAAGTTAAGAACTATCGAGCTGAAGTTAGATTTGGAACTACAGAGATATTATTCAAGCCAGCCTGTTGCTGCTCCTTAAAACAAGGTACTGTGTCATGACATCCTAAGTAAGGAGCGCATATGATGGACGTACATATTAAGTTATCATATTACTACTTCGAACTACGCTAACTGATATTTCAATTCAAAGCAAAGGGAGTACATTTTCTAGTAGATGAATGTGGTTTGATGTCATTTTGCAGACAAGAACACATAGTGTTAGTCTCAAGTATATTTTAATTGCATCCTGGAAATTAAGAGCAGTACATTTTGATGATCTAGGCCGTTTAATTTATTGGGTCAACGTAGCACTATCATCATTATCAAACAAACAATGTAATATATGTAGAATGTAGTAGCTTAGTATATATGATCAAATACTTTATTTGTTTGTTTACTAGGGATAACTTGAGATCACAAATTTCGGATCCCTCGTTTTAGAAATTACCATTTGAATTAAACCATTCCAAATCAAAACTTAAATTTTCCCATTGAATCTTTAAGCATACCTCTTGCAGCAGCAATCTCTTGTTGAAGGACAGCCTTAGACGAATCCAAAATCCCAATATCATTAGGCCCTCTATTGTTTATAGCATTAGTACTTTTCATATGCTCTGAAACAGGAGACTGATTTGAACTCCAAACAAACATATGCAAGTCCTTATTAGGCGGCGTAGGAGGGTTTCCACCACCCTCCTTCCTCCTACCACCTCCAACACCACCAGAGCTCGTTGGCCCTGAAATCATCGGGTTAGGAGGTGGGTAAGGCGGAAGCGAGCCCCCACCATGATATAACTCCCCACTCATACTCCTTCCCATCCTCCTCTTTCCAACACCACCGCCTTGTTGTTGAAGCTGTAACTGTTGTTGCTTGAAGATCATTTCTTCGTCAAAGTTAGAAGTTCTTGGAGTAGGTCCCTTGGAAGATTGAAGAGAGAAGACATCCCCACCTCCGCTACCTTGAGGAAAGGCAGCAGCGCCATGCCTCGGACTAGCAGCCTTGCTAGCAAACATGGCGTAAAAGTCGGTCTGGTTGAAGCTTGAGGCTCGAGGTGTAGGCTCCCTTGAGGACTGAATGCTGTAGATTTCCACGCCAGTGAGGTTGGAGGCTCGTGGTGTCATTGAGGTGAGGGAGTGGAGGTGGGACTTGTTGTAATGGGAGCCTGATACCATGCTTGAAGCTGTTGATCGTCGCACTACTACATGCAGTTTACCATCATCTCCTATTTCAGCATCTGCCTGTAATCATTAGCATATATTAACATATTGTATCCAACCATATGCTAAGTTTAGATTATGAATATTGGACCTTATCAGAGATCAGAAACTTTACATAGTATTGCTATACTTCCTAACAAAGTTTTTCTTGAATACATAATATGTAATAGTGCATCATTAGGTCCAGAAAACCTTGCCTGTATGGGCTCCCTGCCATTGAGAGAGACGACATCTGATTCAACCCGAAAAGAAGTGATGGAAGCGGCCGTCTCCGGGAACTGCTCGGAGATGAGCAGCTTAGCACCTCTATACTCAAACATGAACAACATAAGGGTATACCAAATAATACTTTGTAGCACCACAATTTGGACCATAAGATTACCACTGAAATCCCCATACATAGCCTTCAAAAGAGGGATGCCCATCACCAGGGTATTAGGCAAAGTAGAAAGTGAGAAGAGGGTGATCATCCACTCTAGATTTCCCTTCTTGGTGATGAGAAGCCATAAGGTAAGAGCAGCGAGGATGACTACTTTTTGTAGGCAATCCGCTGCTATGAAATGATAGTTCATCTTGTAGATATCATTGGTGGATATGAAGTGGAAGGAGAGTAAGGGCACCGCAAAAACTGCCACAAAACGATTGATCCCTGAGCATTGGTCTGGGGTGAAGATCTTCCACCATCGGACCGAACCATAGGCCAAAATCATTGCCACGTACAACGGGATGATCGCGGCAAATACATCGTATATATCTTTGCCTGTAATCATTTTTCCCTCTTACAAAGCAGGATATCAAAGCTTATTCACTCAAATATAGCCTAACAAACTGATATCAGAGCTAGATTCAGATATATTGTTACAAACTTATATCAAATGTAATAGACTCAAGTATATCCTAGATACGTTTGAAGATATAATGAGAAAAAAGAGTGCGGTTACTAAGCTATAGGAGCTAGTTTCCCCTTAGTTGTCTCATGGTGGAGCTAGGATACTAGCACGAAGGAAGAGTGTGAAATGCAAAGGAGTGATTTAGTAGTGTACTTTCCTTCTAGAGTTGTAATAGTTTATTTGGCAATCTTTGTGTACGTAATAGCTGTAAACTTGTACCAGTAGCAGTGCTCAGAAAAGAAGTGGAAAGAATCGGGGTTGGCGGGACGGTGTTTCAACGCCAAACCGTCATAATAATTAAGAAGAGGCACTAGTAGTAGTAGTAAAAAAATAACTGAAGCTCATTCAATACGCCATATGATTGTTTACCTAAAGAATATACCACAAATTTTAATGATCTGGTTGTATATTTTTTTTGGTTATAAAAAGTATTTCTTGATTGTCACATTTGACTTTGTGCCGTGGAACTGTTTGAACAAACCAAAGTTTATAATCCCAACAATTAACAATACGATGCAGATTCCGTAGTATTAGATTTAATACTTTGTACTAAGTATAATAAAGTGCCTAATCTTACAATTAAAATGTTAATTAAGTCATGGCAGGATAAGATTCTAGAGTAATTAAACTGTTTATGTATATATCTATAAAAGATTGTATTGTCTATAGTTGTTAACTAATTAAATCTGAAATAAATTAAAAATAGTATGTATGATATAAAATAATGATCATTAACATAATGAAATTACATGGCTTAGGTCCCTAATGGGAGATTCAGTATCCAAGAGGAAAAGACCTAGCTAGTACTTGTAGCTTAAAGAGAAAGAAATCTGGTTGGATGTAAACAAAATAGGGAAATGTATAATGTTTAAGACATTTAAAATTTTAGTTTAATTAGGCATATAGCTTTACTATTTGGCAAAGTTGCCACAAGATAATATCATAACATTGAACTAAGATAACTTTTTCAATTTTAGGGGTGACTTACTTTGGAACTTATAGTAATATGAAATTTGATCTCTAGCTATTAATTACAGTACAGCTATCTTGTTGATCAAATTAGCACATAAAACTACGATCATAGGCAGTAAGTTTCATTTAATATTTAACGATTATTTCAAAAAAAAATTCAGTACTCTTAAAAGTGAACCAAAGCTCTCAAAGGTGTACATATGTATTGTTGTGTAAATAAGCACTTTATACAAAACCATAACCTTTAAAATGTATAAAAACAATTGAACATTTTAAAACTAGATTGATTAGCTACTTAGTCTAGTCCACAAATTATCATACAATCAATCATCCCATTGAGCAAAATAGTTTGCATATCACACAATATCGACACATATTATTGGTAATGGTGGGCCAAATATACTATTTTGCTCCTTCTGTCCCTTAATGTTTGCCCCATTTAATTATTTTTTGTGAAAGTTTTTTCGTTAAAATGGGGCAAACATTAAGGAATATAGAAAGTATATTCTTACGGTGCACTTGAATGCATGAAATAAATTGAATTGTACTGTGCTTAATAAAAAAAAATAAAAAAAAAGTGTGCACGTATATTTGATGCACGATTTGCCTAGCAGTAACAGCTTTGATCATATAAGCCTAATTTGAAAACGAGATTGACTTAGGACATTGAATAAATAGAGAATCTCATACAAAATGCACCTAAAAATGCTAAACCTACGTGGACAACTATTCAAGAGATGGATACGACTTCACCATGCAATAAGAAAACATGAGATGAAGATAATAATCACTGAATAATACCACTACTCGTACTACGATAATTTACTTGTGCCTCAGTCTGCGGCACTGCAAACGTAGCGGCACATGAGCTCCCCCCAAAAATATCCATTTATTAGCGGTGGGATCCATTACCCTCTCTTGTATTTGTAAAGTGTTTGGAAATTAGCAAAAATTAAAAGTCAGATCTAAGTAATCAATTTTTATTAATAAAACAATATTAAACCCAAAAAACAAAATTGAAAGAGAGGGGAATCTGTCTTAGCTTGTTGGGACAATGCAATCTGTGGCTGCAGGAGCATGCATCTTAATTCAGAACTACGTACTGCATTAGACAATGCAATGTTCTATCAATTTCTTATTGTTTATGCGAATTACAAACCAAATTATCAGATAATCCAAAATTATAAGATTGTTAATGTCCTGATTGTTAGGCAATGCTCTCTTTATTTCACATGTCACCAGTACAGTGTTGGGAGTGACACACAGTAGTAACGCCAAAAACAAAATATAAATTGCGCAGAGTATCATTATTTAAGTAAGATAGGAAAAACATTAAAAAGTAAAGATTACTCCTTAAATTCATATACTTGAAATTTTTCTCAATACGCAATATAAAGGAGTAATAGCAGTGGCAGATCCAAGATTTTCTGCCTAATGAGTAACAATCGATTATCAAATATGTAATAAATTTTTTGTTATCAAACAAACAAATAATAATACTAAAAAATACATCCAAAATTTTTTTTTTGGGTCGACTGGTAAGTTAGTTGACTCATCAGGATAACAACTTAATCCGCTACTGAGTAACAGTCCATTAGTGGATTAGGTGTAGAATCATTTTTCCATCGATTGTTAACAGCCTGACCTAAAGCCGGGCTAATGCACGATGGGTTTGATTCAGCGACATCCATAATCTCAACAACAAAAATGTGTGATGAAGGAGACTTCGAAAAATGTCAAACTTTTTAGAGGAAAAAATTTCAAATTTCTCTACACTTTCCGTCTTATCTATATCTTTATTTTTATGTGCAAATGTTTAGTGTGTGAATTTCAACTTATCAATGAATACATCAAAACATTTCCAACCACTATCTCTCCTATTTTTAAAGTAATATCTATATATTTTATAAGATAACAAAATAATGTCAAATTATAAAGAATAAAAATTTATGATCATGTGATGATCAATGTAATAAGATGATTTATTATTTAATTACTGCTTTAGTAAGTTAAGAGTATAAATATAGAGACATGACTATTTGTAAAGACAAGAATACAGAAATAAAGACACAAAAGAATTTCTTTTATTTTCCTCCAGCTTTCCCTCTATTTTGGTCTGTGCTTTGTCTTGCCCCTGTGACCTTGAGTTCAGATGTATATGAGCTCTAAAGAACTCATCTCTTATAGGTGAGTTCACATGGTATCAGAGCAAGGATCTAGCCTGATAAAATCTCCTCGATTTCATCTTTAATCTAATATAAAAATTGTGAGCTTTGGTGAAATGGGTATGAAATACATGTTCTTTTCTACTGAATTTTTGATGATCTTGTATCTTAATCTGTTCGTGAATCCTGTGTATGAAGTTTAGGAGTAATTGCTGAAGTTTTTTATTAAATAAACTTGAAAGTTGAATTCAAGAACTTGATTCTTGGCGTATTTGAAGCAATCATTCATGGTGAGAATTTTCTTACCTAGAATAGATTAATACGAATGGCACTTGGAGCTAAGAACAAGTTGTGTTTCATTGATGGAACATGCAAGAGACCAGAAGTAGAATTAGAGGATTTGCATAAATGGATACGAAATGATTATATGGTTCAATTATGGTTGGTTAACTCGATGGAGAAGACAATATCAGAAGAACTCATTCTTCAACAAAATGTGGCAATTATATGATGAAATCATAGAGAGGTATGGCCAATCTAATGCACCTCTATTGTTTGACTTGCACAAGAAGATCATGTCAATTAAGCAGGGAGATGATTCAATAACTGAGTATTATTCAAAGATGAAAAGAATTTGGGATGAAATTCAATTATTGGAAGGATTTGCTTATTGTGATTGTGAAGCTCTTGTGGCATGTACTTGTGGTTTATTGAAGAAAGTGTTAGCACCAGATCAGAAGTAGAAGTTGATACAATTGCTAGCAGGATTAACAAAGGAGTATGATGCCACCAAAACAAATATCTTAAGCATGGATGTGTTGACTACTGAGAATAGAGCATATTATACTTTTCTCCAAGTGGTAAGGCAAAACAAATTGAATGAGAGATCACAAACGTCATAGATGGCAACATTCAACTCTATGAAGCATAGTCAACATTAAGAATTTCATTGCAGAAAAGAATATAAGAAGCCTAGATATGAAGATTCAAAGAATGATAAAAATAACAAAAAATATGATCATTGCAAAAGAAATAGCCACACTATGGAGCAATGCTTCTAATTAGTAGGCTATCCTGATTGGTGGACCAATATGAAGAACAAACAGATGAACAAGTCATTTAGTAGCAAGCTTTTAGCAAATGTTTATGGATTTGTCTGAAGAATGCAGTGACAATCCATTGGATTGTGCAGAGACTAAGCCATACAAAGTTAATTTTGAACTAGTGAGTGTAGTTTATAGAGAAATGATGAAGCTGATGAAAGGAAAACAATCGACATAATTCGATTCATCAATCAACTTTGTAGGTATTATTTCTGTTTTCAATGCTACTTCTATTCATAATAATCCTAAACAACGTGAATGGATAGTAGACACTGGAGCTTCGGATCACATGATATGTGATAAAATTATTATGTGATTAAATTATGTTTAACATGATTAAACATCTTCAAAGTTCCATTAAAGTTGGCTTACCTGATGGTTCTATTCAAAAAGTGCATCAAATTGGTGATGTTCAATTTACTCATGATATTGATAAGCGCAATGTGCTCTTACTACCAAGCTTCAAGCATAATCTATTGTCTGTTGGAAAATTACTAGATGACATTTGGTTGCAATTTTTGAACAAGATCGATGCATATTTCAGGAATTTACAACTAAGACCATTAAAGATGTTGTGCAGAGGAAGGGTGGATTATACAAGTTCAGTTTGGTAGCTTCTAATATGTCTAATTCTAATCATGATCATGTTAATGATTTAAGCATTATTTCTAATGCTTATAATAATGCATCCAGTATTCCTAAGTTTAGCCTTATTCATGCTAGGCTTAGGCATCTATCCATATATACATTTGCAAAATTACATGTTCCATATATTAATGACAATAAAGGAGATTTTCATTATGAATCTTGTGTGCTTGGGAAAATGCATAAAGCACCTTACTCATTGTCATCTTCTCATGCTCATATGCCATTTGATCTAATTCATATGGATCTCTGGGGACCATACAAGCAACCTAGCATAGGAGGAGCTAGTTACATGTTAACTATCCTTGATGATTCTACTCTCATAACATGGAATAACTCTCACAACATGGACTCATCTTATTCAAAACAAGACTCTTGTTGCTGATATTATTCAAAGTTTTGGCATATGATGAGACTCAATTTCAGCCTAAAGTGAAGATCATTAGAAGTGATAATGCAACTGAGATTGCGTAAGAAAGGTGCTCAAGTCTATTTAGTTAGAAAGGCATAATCCATCAAAGAAGCATCCCTGGAAATCCACAATAAAATGGAAGCATTGAAAGAAAACACATATACCTTGCTGATTGTGCTAAATCAATTAGATTCCATGCTGCTCTACCTAAGAAGTTTTGGGGAGAGCGTTTCCTTGTTGCAACATATTTCATTAATCTCATGCGTAGTTCAGTTCTAAACTAGAAAAACAACTTATGAAGGTTTGCTAGGTAATCCACCTAATTATAATGACTTGAGAGTAATTGGTTGTTTATGTTATGCTGCTTAAAAATGTGGAGACAAGATGGAGCCTAGAGCTAAGAAGTGCATATTCTTAGGGTATCCCTATGCACAAAAGGGATACAAACTTTATGATCTTGATACTCATAAAATATTTCTCAGCAGAGATGTGCAATTTATTGATCATATCTTTCCTTTTAGAGAAAATATACAAGCAACAGAGAAAGTTCGAGAATCATTGCCTCCTTTAGTGAATCCAACCTTGATGGATTTCACAAATCATGATATGCCTCCTAATCTATCTACTGATTGCATAGAATCTTAGTTTAATGGTTTTGATCATATTCATTCTAGTCATAATGCTACTGATCACACCGATTTTGTTTTGCCTACATCTGCTTTTCTTCCTTCTTCTATTTCAAGAAGAACTTCCACAAGGAAGAGGAAGTTCCTTTAAAAATATAAGTATTTGGTTGTTCATACATCAAAATCTCATGCAATACAAGCCTCTTCTTGGTTTGCAAAAGAATTCAATGTTTGAAGTGGTTGAGCTAGCATCTTATAATCAAGCCTCAAAAGACTCAAAATGGGTTAAAGCTATGCAACAAGAGATTGAAGCATTAGAGAAGAATGAGACATGGAGTCTGGTGGAGTTGCCAAATGGCAAAAAGGCTATTGGATGCAAGTGGGTGTACAAGGCAAAATTTTTGCCTAATGGTAAGCTTGGTAGATGCAAAGCACGTCTCGTTTCCAGGGGTGATAGACAGATTCGAGATAAAGATTACAAACATACTTTTAGCCAAGTGGCTAAATTTACTATAGTGAGACTTCTTATTGCTTTAGCTGCTACTGAAAATATGCATTTGCATCAGCTAGATATTAATAATGCTTTCTTACATGGTTTTGTTGAAGAAGAATTATACATGTCTCCTTCACTTGGTTATAATAAGGCTCTAGATGGTCAAGTTTACAAACTGTAAAGGTCACTATATGGGTTAAAACAAGGTAGCAGACAATGAAATATTGAGTTGACAATTTTTTTACTTACTCTTGGATTAGCCAGGTCTTAGAATGATTACTCATTATTCACATTGAAAACTGCAAAGTCATTTACTGTTATTGTGGCTTATGTTGATGATTTATTGGTTGCTAGCACCGATTAAAAACAAATTGATCATCTCAAGATTGCTTTGCATGAAAAATTCACAATAAAAAGACCTTGGTCCTCATAAATACATTTTAGGTATTGAGGTTACAAGAGATGATTCATGTATTATCTTGAATCAAAGAAAGTACATATTTCACTTGCTTAAGAACACTGATATGGAGCATTGTAAACCAGTTTATTTTCCTTTACCTAAAGGATTGCATCTTAGCAATGATGATGGTCTAAATCTTTCTGATCCTGAGATGTATAGAAGAATAATTGGAAAGTTGTTATACTTGAACATGACAAGACCTGATATCTCATATGCTCTGCAACAATTGAGTCAATTTCTTTATGAGCCTAGAACATATCATTTTCATGCTGCTCAACATGTAATTCAATATCTTAAGACTACTCTGCATCACGGTCTGTTTTATCCATCAGACTCATCCTTGAAGCTCACTGCTTATTGTGATGCATACTGGGGGAACATGTGAATATTCTGGTCGCTCATAATATGGATTTGCAATATTTGTTGGTGAATCATTGGTTTCTGGAAAACTAAGAAACAAGCTGCGGTATCCAAGAGTTCTACTGAAGTAAGACTTCGTAGCATGAGTAAAACAACTAGTGAGCTTGCATGGATTATTGGTCTCTTAACAGATCTGGAGATTCCTATTCAATATCCCATTCCTTTGTTATGTGACGAAAAAACAACTCAATATATTGCTGAAACCCCTGTTTTTCATGAGAAGGTCAAGCACTTGAAGCTAGATTGTTACTGCGTCAAAGAAAATGGGATAAATGGATTTATTGCTACAACACATGTGCCATCTACATTGCAATATGATGATATTCTTATGAAGCCTCTAAGTACTGCTCAACACCATTTCTTATCTATCAAGTTCGGAATGGTTATTCTATCCTAATTATTGCTTGAGGAGGAGGTGATGATAGTGTAATAAGATGATTTATTATTTAATTATTGCTTTAGTAAGTCAAGAGTATAAATATAGAGACATGACTATTTGTAAATACAAAAATACAGAAATAAAGACAAATAAAAAACTTCTTTTATTTTCCCTCCATCTTTCCCTCTGTTTTGATTCATGCTTTATTTTGCCCCTGTGATCTTGAGTTCAGATTTACGTGAGCTCTCGAGAACTCATCTCTTGCAGCTGAATTCACACCATTACGAAATAATAAAATTACCTTTTTTTTTTCTTATAAAATGTAACATTTTTATCGGTGAGTTTTTTTACGAGAAAACACCAAAACAATCAAATTTACTCAAATTTTTTTCAACGCCAATGTGAGTGGTCTAGAGAAACGAACTGACCCAACCAATGACGTGTTTCAAATTCGCAACGTAATTATGTACGGATTTAATGACAAAATAATGGAAAGCTCCCTCTGAATTGATGCTACCTGTTGTGTACACAGACAACAGCAGCACCAGAGAAAGTTAATTCTAGCCTATTACAAATATTTTATTTCAGTAATAATTTCAGTGATGGAGTCCACTATAGCAGTGAATGAATCACATGCTTGTCTACATCGGATTTTATGGAAGAACAAGATTCTTATATACGGAGTATATCTCAATTGTAAATAAATTTCAAAAATCAAATTGGTAAAATTCCCTTTTTTTTTTTTTTACATTCGTTGAATTTCTTATGTCTACTACTCCCTTAGTTCTTATTTTTCCTTTTCATTTAAAATCAGAAAAAAAAATCAAGACAATATTAAATATCAATAAGATTTTATAAAATAATTTAAATTATTCTAAAAATAAGAATAGATTCTGTTAAAAAATAATGTAAATGAGTTTAGCATTGAGTAAGTAGTGAAATTTATAAGGCATTAAACAATTAAAAAAATCAACCAATGGACTACTTAATAGTGATTTCAACAAAAAAATTTCACCCAATCATAAAATTTAACTAATATAGAAGGATTTTAAATGAGAACAACATTTAAAAAATTTCGAATGGGAAAAATAAGAAGAACAAAAAGGAAAGAAGTGAGTACACACCCTTTTACGCTTCATTTGTATTATCTTTCTGGGTGCTAATGAAAGCGAGCTTAGACCACTCTTATCAATGGGCAAAAATTTTCCTCATCCCTTTCTCTCTAACCACTTTCTCCCCTTCCACATCATTTTTCTCCATGGATAAATTTTTTTTCCAATATTCATCCCACCAATGAGTAAAAAATTCATCATCACTCTCTCTCTACCACCTTATTCTCTCTCTTACTTTCTACCATATCTTACTATATTTTTTTATCTCCTACTTAACTATATCAATTATATTGATTATTACATTAACCATATATTTATAAATATTAATGACGTCAATTAAATTAATTAAGATTTTTACATTGATAACTAACATTAATTAATTTAAAATAATTAATTAATCGAATGTGATAATTATAGATTTTAACTTAAATTAATATTAAATCAACGGTACAACAATTGAAATTCCATATTTAGATTAAAATTAGGATGATTTATGAAATCATCATCGAAACCATAAACATTTTTAGAAAAATTAGGATCCATATTTTTTTCTTTTTTTTTTTGAAGATTTTTTTACTTACCAAACTTGCAATAATAATATCAATAATAAAAAAAATAATAACAATAATGAACAACAACAACAACAACAACAACAAGAATAAGAATAATAATGTTGATATTAAGTAAATATTGCAAAGAAATATGAAATTAATAATAATAATAATAATAATAATAATAATAATAATAATCGAAGTTAAGCAATTTAGAGGTATGAAGGAGAAAACAAAAGTTGTGCAAAACTATATCAATATGGATGTCTATTTATAGATCACAAAAATTCATGACCGTTGGAACAAATTTTTTTATTTTTATAAAGTATATTTCAACAAAATAGCCATTGAAAATATAACCGTTGTAATTAAACAAATTATTCTGATTGGTCAGTTATTGACACTTGGCAGCTTATGATTGGACAGCTTTACACATCAACAAATTATTTTTTTTTTACCTGATGAGGAAATAAATTTTCCTCGCTTGATGAGGAAAATCAGATTTCCTCATTACATGATGAAAACTTCCTTATTGATGGAGCTACCCATTTTTCCTCATGCGTGATTTTCCTCATGCTTAAGGAAAAATTTGACCGTTGATATGAATGGTCTTAAGTTTACATCTAAGTGTACAATAACAATAACGAGGTCTAGTATTATTCTAAAGAAATGAGTCAACTACATAAATTCGAAGTTTATTTCATGTGAACATTGGAGTGTCTGAATTTCATATGGACATCCTGAGAGAATATGTGTTGTCCAAGAGGCAAGGGTCACACAGATTTAAAGCTAGGTTTAATAGCTCCGAAGTTGCCCATTCCCAATCTTTTTCTTCTGACTATATTGAAAATATGTGTTCAATCTACAACTTTGGTGAGTCCGAGGAACTTGATCAACAAAATCTTTGACTAGAATTTCATATTTTTTCTTTAAAGAATGTCTTAAAATATCAATACTTAAGTGCCTCGACTTGTGAATGATAGCAAGATTATGAAAACACCATCATATTCTTGCTCGAGAAAATCTACATAAGAAGAAAAAAAAAATGTAATAACATAGCAGATAAATCCCCTATAAACATTTAGTATTTCTATACATACTATGTGGGCAGTATTAGGAACAATTCCATAGGTTAAGAATATAGTAATTATGACACTTAATCCTACAGCCATAAGAATTCCTCGTTTCGCAATGGGAGTGGGGTTTTTTTTTTACTTGAGCAAAAGGTTTTCAAGTTTCAAAGGTTGCGGCAAGGTTTTATATAAATGTTTGTAGAGTTTTCCGCTAAAATAGCTTTTTCAATCCCGCCTGAAAAATAATTTGGGTGGAAAAATTGTTCATATAATAACGGTGCGTAGAGCCGTCAAAATTTGACCTGACTCGAAATCAATACGAAATCGATTTGACCCCGATATTTGAATACCCAATCTGTGTCTGACTTGTTACAGAACCGATCCGAAAACAACCCGAAATTGATCGAACTCAACAAATAGCTGATATGACCTGACTTATTATAACCTATTGCCCGATTTCAATCGACATGTTAACAAACTAGATATATGCAGTAATGTAGATAATTGATATAGGTAATACAATGATACATTGATACACTAAAAATATGCATCATATACTCGTTTGGTACAATAATACACATTTAATAACTATTACCTTAAATATTTTTTTTTTCCAATGATTTGTGGTTTAGCTAACATATAAAACCAAGCTATCGTATGAACCTAACCTGAAATTACTCGAGACTAATATAACAAATAGCAAATACCAAGTCATAAATCAATAATAGCATGTCATTAATCACCCAATGTGGACCCGATAAAGTATAACCTAGATTTCAACCAAAATCAAGGTGACCTATTATCATAATTGACTTGACCCTAAATCTATTCGAATTCGAAATAACCGCTATAACCTGTCTAGAAAGAGACTCGGATTGGCTTGAACAGGCATTGACCCAAACCAAATACAACCTGGCCCGAACCAGAATCAGAACCCAAATAACTAATTAGACCCGATCTGATAATGACCTGACCTGACATGACCCGACCCGATAGGCCAAATTGATCCAATTTAACCCGAACTAATAAGCACCGATCTACGATGGGTCAAACCCGAACTAATATGTGGACCCGAATTGACACCCTTAGATGTGAACCCTATACTATAAGGATCACCAAAACATTGTATCTTTGCAACATTTTTTAACATACGGCAACTTCCTCCTCACTCACTCGTATGGCACTTCAACTGTCACACAAGCTTCACGGATTCGAATCCTCACACATTCAACTTCCTTTTTTTCCCTCTTTTTCAATATATAATCTCTCTATTCACACTTCACTCAAGCCCTAACAACCATGTAACACATACCAGTCGTGCCTCGATGTCGCTGCAATCTCCATTGATATATTCGAGGAAACTTTGCTAATCATGTCTTGAGAACCTTAGTAGGTCGCAGTTGTCAACGTAAAGGCCCGTAATAATTCATACGAAGTTCTGTATTATCCTAATCTCTAATTTCTGTAAATCTGATCGTAACATAGGGTGCAAAGGAGGCACTTAGGATATCTGAAGAGCACTTGAAGTTTGGCACTATCTGTACTATTGCATGATCATTTTGAAAATGGAGAAGCTCTTGTCACGCAAAACCATCAAACACAGATCTGATCGTATTGATCAAATGGTTTTTCTTCTGACCCTCAAATCCTTTTGTATGGATCTTTTTCTGTCTTCTGTGTTTGTTGCATTCTTTACTAGAGGTTTGTAATCGCAACTGGTAACAGAGTCGCAGAACATACATGGACATGTACCGCCGGCAATGAAGATGAACGGAAGGTTTCTGATCGAAAAGGATTGGGTGTTAAACGCTTGAGTTAGGCTGGTAGCATGACGTTTAATATCAAGAAACGTACCGTATGTGGCTCATTTCACGAAGGCTTCATGTATGTCAAACCCTCAACCAAGAACAAGGAAATATAATGCGATAATACAGTAGGTGTGCTAAATGCTGCATTGGACTGGGTTATTCTCAGAGTTTGGCATAAGGCTACGACACAGTAGAAAAGGTTACCTCATAAAAGAAAGGTATTTACGGCCAATTTGCTCTCCAAGCCCTGTGATTTGTATAAATTAGAATGAACGAGAAACCAGATGCTGCAGGAAGGTCGTTCATAGCACTGAAAAAAACAATAGCAGGAACAAAATCATGTTTTGACCACCAACTTAGCACAAAGCTAAAAGAGGAACATCATCAAACATCTCAACAAAATTCTCTGGAGGCTCAACCGATCAACCATCTATCTACCAAAATCAAGTCCGCATTCTAGATTATCACAGCAACGCAGATAACCATTTCTTAAACCACCATTTCTACCAAGGGAGAACGCACGGTTACATGAGAAGAATCGCCCATTCACCCTTGCCTTCGTATTATTCGTTATCTGTCTATTAACAGAGAAGAAATATACAGAAGAAAAGAAGTAGAAAATGATGACATGGATGAGAATTGAAGTGCTTCAAGCTTTGACAGTTATATACTGATGTGAACACATGAGCTCTTGAGATGAATAAACTGTACTCATCTTCCACGAGATCAACGAATGAATAAACTTCAAACATATCAATCAAATAGTCACTTACCCGCACCATAGTCCCAATCACCCAAGGATAAAGACAAGCTAAATAATTTCCACTTCTCTTAACAAAAGACCAACAAATATGATCAAAACAAAAAGGGCTAAGAGCTATCACCTATGATCATATGGAACTGACTATTATCACCAACCCAAGCTTCCAAAGCATCCACCATTGCTTTCCACTACAACACACCTAAAATCAAGATCAATCGCCAACTTGACCACCCAAAAAACAGTTTTCGTCCCAGCAACTCAAACATCCCAGCCCTCACAAACCTGGACAGCAGCGCACAAAAGCAACCCACCCATAACCTCCCTCCCCTACTACCACTCCAATACCCATCCCTACCTTACCAAGCACCCCTGCATCAACATTGAACTCTACAGATCAACAGGTGGGGCTGGATTGGCATAGCAGCAGCCATAAAGGATACAAGACCCATCATCCCCTTTGCTTAAGACCAAGTTATAATTGACAGCTTCCTTCACGTCACACACCTATCTCTCAGAACTCTATTGATTTCGAGCCCCCAATATCAACCAGCAACTAGTAAGGAGCAAACTCTTCCCACCATATCAGCTCCAATAAACCGTTGTCCCAACCATCAGCGAAAGGCTTGATTTTCAGTCCACCAAACGCACTTTCCTCCCAAATTTTCCTACCTATAACACAATCTGGGACTTTCTGTTCCATAATCCACTAGGTTTCCAGCATAACTTTCTGGGTTTACTCCACAACAGATTTTCTATTCTTATATATCTGTCCTCAGCAATACCAGGTCATTGTAGTTATTATCAAATCTATGGAATACACTTCTCCTATGATCTTAACATGATGCCAAAATTGGCTAATTTTCATAGACCATTAACTTTGCCACTCAGAAGCTCATGATAAATCTTCAAATGCCTTGACAACATTAAGTTATGCAAGAAAGAACAATTTTCAGGAGGACAGGCACAGATTTCAGTGGCATCGCATGCCTAAATAAGGTAAAAACACAGTCAAGGCATAGATGAAAGTCAGAGAAACAAGAAAAGAAAGAAACCTTCCTTCCGATACAAACAGAAAAACCACACAGAGAGCCACTTCTGAATAGCTAAAGGAAATAATTTCTAGGCCACATGAAAAGGGCATGCCACATGAAAAGGGCATCCCTATTCAACCCTATAAGAACAATTCTTAAAATAAAGAGTTAAGGCAAAAACAGGGAGAATATAAGCAAAACAGGAGAATAAGAAGTCCTCTAAAGAAGGTAAATGTAAAGAATTAACCTCTAACAATCACATTTTTGGTAATCATGAATTATCCAAAACTAGTTACCAGACAGTTACACCAGATACTAAGTCTTCTACATCTAGATGAAGGCATCTCATGAGTAGCTCAACGCTTACAGTACTGATCATCATAGCCTATAAGCCTAATACTGAGAGAGATGAAGCTTCTAAATAATCACATGTAACCCTCAACCCAACCAAAACTTCAGCTATTCACCTGTAGTAGTACCAAAGTTTGAGCCAAAAAAGGGATATATGTGAGCATAACTAGAAGACAAGAAGTCCTTTAAAGAGAATAAATGGAAAGGCAATATCCTCCTAAAGTCCTAACTGCAAATCACACTTCACATCATCATGAACCATCCCCAAACAAATCTGAAAAGGTACCCCACCCAAGAAACATCAGATACTAAGCCTTCCACATCTGACATTTCTTTCCTACACCAGGAGTCCTACGGGAAGCTAAACGATTACAGTAGTTCGTTTAAACCCCTAAGTCCAGTGCGGAGAAAGAATAACTTTAGGATGCCCATACAAACTTTCAGCAGCAAAAACCAAGTGTGCCATTTAAAATCAATAAAACGCATTTAATATGCTCAGTAAGACCATGAGGCCAATACTACATTAAGCAGAGTACTACTGCAACCAAGATCCTAGATTACTATTTTGACCAGCTGGATTCAAAATACAATCTCAGAAAAAGCTGATAACATTAACAGTTTCAATTTGATTTTTATTCTGTATCACCTAAAGCATGATCACGGTGCTGACTGCAGAGAACTGTGTCCCAACCTGAGAGCCAGTATAAGCTTCAAATTTTTCCATTTCAATTTAGAAGCCTATCTAAGCAAATAATAACAATATATTTTGTAAGAGGGAAAAGCAAGTAAATTCTAAAAAACAATATCATACTAATACCGATTTTCATCTTCATCTGACAGCTAAGAAATGTAACAGAATACAGGCCATGTTCTGCTCATGGGTTCAAATCATTCACAAGAACGAAATGATTGTTAAATGGCTCTATTTTAAAAGAACAACAACTGCTCTTAGTATGGAAATGAACTATGAAAAGGCAAGCCAAAAAGAAGAACAGATCCAAAAGATAAGTACAGAAATAAAGCTTCTGAGACTTTCAGAAGCCTCTTCACAAAAACAATGAGATATAGAAAGCATGTTTCATGATTAAAAATAGGAGCGTTGAAATAAGACTTGGTAACAAGACTGATAAGCATAGCGGAGGGTACAAGACTAGGAAGGTTTTCCAAGGTCAAAGGAATTGATAACAATCACACAAGTCATAACAAAGATCTATTGTCCAGCTCTTCAAGAGCATTGCTCCAAACTGATAACTCGCACGGTGACTTATGTTACGTGGACTCCGGAACTCAAACCAGTCATGGGTACTGCCCATGTGTCAGACTCAACTACTTATGAAAATTTTCCGTGTTTGGTTCAAGTGTCAAAATGTTGATACCCATGTTAGAGTGCTAAGGACCCAACATATATAGTTGAGGTAATTGAAGAGCCCCAATAACAAAGAAGGTAACATCAAATTCAACTAAAATATTTGAAACTTTCATAAAAATATTCTGTACAAGTAAAAGGCCAGCACTTCAGTTTTTTGTAATATCTTTTTTTATAACATTCCTCCCCATCGATATCATACTAAACATACCTAAATAATACACATACAACTCAAACACAAAAGTAAATAAGATAGCTCAAAAAGGAAACAACAAAGAGAAGTATCCCTTGAAAATAAGGGCACTTATCCATAATGGCAACCTTACAAAAGTCACAACCTCATTTATACCTCTCCATATTAAAAAGAATATAAGAACTTATTGAGAAAATCAAAAAGGAAAGGAAATCAAAATAAAAAGGGTCATAACTCATAGGAAATAGGCATTACATTGCATATGACACAATACCAAGTACACAAATTAGGCTGTTTTAAAACTGTGGATAGTGGAATACACAAGAAACATAAAACATTCACCTTGTGATATCTCAAGCACGTCCACAACATCACAACATACAGGATGCGGCTTATTCCGAGATCACAGCACAAAACAAAACTTAAAACTAACACCACATCACCCCCTCTCAGTTTCAGTTCTCACCTAGACAAAATGATACATCTTTCATATTTTTTGTTACACTTATCCAAATCTATGTACAGAAACTACAGCAAGTAGAGTACTAAATATAAGTTTTCAACCTTTAAACAGGTGGTATGTTAGAGAAAGAGAACCCCTTGTAGCCCTTGTACGCATAATATGCAATCCTTGTATAATAGAAACCCGGTAAGAACAAGATCGCCCCTAATATTGCAAAGAATAACCCTGTTTCATTTTCATCACATACAATTCAAAAATCAAAATCCCACCAAAACATATCAATCCTAATCATGCAAACAAAGCAATACCCTCTAACACTTTCAACCAAATAAACTACTCCCGTTCTTTTTTGTTTGTCACATTTGTTTCCAAAGCACATGTTAGAGTTTTAATATCTATAAATACGAGTTATAAAAAAAATATTTGCATGTTAAAAATCTATATTTTGGGACGAATCTAACCAGATTACACGAAAATATGTTTCAACTTATTTATATCAACGAAAAACCATATTCAAGTTTCTCACTCTTGGAGTGGAATATCCCAAATAAGACAAATAAAAGGGAATGATAGGAGTAATTAAAGTTAACACACGTCTTTCAATTCCAACACATGCAATCCAATTGAATGAGTACCCTAAAAATATACCCAATTAAATGATGCATTCAACAAATTAGGGTTTGGATAAAGGTTAATAACCCTCTTTCAATTCCAGCACATACAATCCAATTGAATGAAAACTCTTTAAGCTAAGGAAATTACCAATTGAAAGATGCATTCTACAAACGAAACGAATTAAAGTTTGGATTAGAATTCAAAACCCACCTCAATAGACACAATTCTAGACTCAATGAAGCAAACAATTGATTGATAGGTTGATGGATGGATGACCACCCAAAAATTAGAGAAAAACCCAATTGATAGACGCAATCGATAAACCGAAACAATCAAAAATAAGGTTCGGGTTTGATACCATGAGCGCGATCACCGCCAATGTGATTGGCGGCCATGAAGATGCCGAGGACGATGCCAACGACGCCGAAGACGAGGAGAGAGACAGCGAGAGCGATTTCTTTGATTGGAGGCTTGTTGTTGATGGCGTAAGAGTTGTCCATCATGATGTCTTCATCGGTAATGGAGAAGGCGTGATCGACGTAAGCCATTGTGTCCTGAAGCTCAAGCCTCTTTGGATGTTGTTGCAGATGAGGAAACGAAGCGTTTTGAGATTATGGGTTTGGTTTGATGGTGCGGACTACGGAAGTGGGAGAAGTAGAAAATGAAGGTGGTTGTGATGGTTGCGTAATTGCCTAAGTCGTTGGGTTTGAACAGAAGTCTGGTATTACTACAATATCGATGATGTACTACTTAGTACTTACGAATAGATCGTACGACTTACGATCAATCGGCCACTCCGGCACCTACTTTTGTTGGTCATAATCCTCCCTATTAAGATTTAAGACCACTTTTGGACTTTCTAGGAGAAACCTTTTTCTAAAAGCCCAAATCGATTTCTCCAAATGAATGTAACAAAGAAAAGATTCGCAAAACTCATTTCTTCAATGTATTTCATCCTGTCTATAATACCCTTAATATTAGAAAAATTTCAAAGTATCCTATATAAAGACTCACACTCTCCTCCTCTCCAGACTCTTGTCTTCTCTCTCACTTCACCATCTTCGCAAATCGTTAATTTGTAGAACAAAGGCCAACATACTTCCAACTTTGCCTCCCCTCCTCGCTCTTATGTTCAACCTCGCTACTGCTCTCTAGGTTCCTCAATTTTTACAACTTATGCTCGTTTTCATTTCTATATATGATTCAACTTCAAATTTTGCTCGCAATCATACTAGAAACTTGAAAATCATTCCCAGCAAACCGAAATTGTGGTTTTTTGATAGCCTTTGGTGGGAATATGAGAGACAAAAAAAGGTTGTTGGTTTGTGAACATAAACAAGCACTAGTAGAAACTAATTCAATTGTTTTGCCTCAAATATTGCGGTTCATTAAAAATTGAAACACTGAAACATATCAAAAGTTTAAAACTTCAACTGTTGCAGTTTTTTGGAAAATTGCAGCACTTGTTCTCTTATTTTTTATCACCCTGACTTGTCTTGCGTGCTCCAACTTTCGAATACAAAAAAAAAACGCAGGTTTTTCTTCCTAACTCTTCCATACCCTAAAATTTCCCTAACCCTAATTCTAAATAATCCTTACTCCTTTAGCACTAATAGATATTAGTCCAATTGTTTTGCCTCAAATGCTGCGATTCTTTGAAAATTAAAACACCGAAACATATCAAAAATATAAAACATCAAATGCTGCGGTTTTTTGGAAAACTGCAACCCTTGTTCTCTTTTTTTTATCACCCTCACTTCTCTTGCGCGTTCCAACTTTCAAATACAAAGAAAAAACGCAGGTTTTTCTTCCTAACTCTTCCATACCCTAAAATTTCCCTAACCCTAACTCTAAATAATCCTTACTCCTTTAGCACTAGTTGAAATTAATTCAATTATTTTACCTCAAAAGCTGCGGTTCTTTGAAAATTGAAACACTGAAACATATCAAAATTTTAAAACATCAAATGCTGTGGTTTTTCGGAAAACCGCAACACTTATCACCCTGACTTCTCTTGTGCGCTCCAACTTTCGAATACCAAGATAAAACGCAGGTTTTTCTTCCTAACTCTTCCATACCCTAAAATTTCCCTAACCCTAACTCTAAATAATCCTTACTCCTTTTAGCCCCAACCACTCACATTGCCTTCCCACTCTTGCATATAAGTTAGGGCTCTAACTAGCATAGTTGTCAATGTATCTCTCCCACTCATGCCTTGATGTTTTTGCATCTCCATTTTCTGAATGGAGTGAAGATTTTCCATTGCATTGGCCCTGTATCTCCCATTTTAATTTGAAAAAGTCTACATACTCCAAACTTCGGAATCTAAAGGTTTGAATATACCTTAGACCCTAGTATACTTTTTTTGTTTCTATTTTTCGTAATTTATTCTACAATAATTTTTCTGATTTTTTTGGTTAATAGTATGTTTCATTAGATTGGATATATGTATTTTGGTTATTATTAATTGCTTGAAGATTTTAAAACTTCAGATTTCAAATGGGCGTATTTTTCGTAAATGGCATTGGGGGTTATTAAGAGGGGTCTATGCAGATTTAGTCATCCCTGTTGGAGAGGATGTTCTCATGGTTCAAACTAAGGATTACATCGTATATTTCCTAGGATTTTGATGGGATTTTGGTTGTTCATATGATTGGGGTTAAACAAGTTGGTATTAAGAAAGGTGAGGTGATGATGGATATTATGGATGGGGTCATAATGGATGCTAAATTTAAGCAGTCAGTCAGCAATGCTTGATAAGATTGAAGAAGAAAGGCAATGGTAGTTTATTTTGGTATGATTATCATTTTTTTGGTATCCTATATTGGTTTTGATTTTCAAGGCTTAATAGGGTGTCAAGATTTTGTTCAAGGTTGCTAGACGTTTGTAGTCTTCTTTAGTTTTCAAAACTTGAGATGTATAGGGGCCTTATAGTTGTAAATTGTTATTTAGGAGGCCCTAGTGTACTGTTTTTAGCATGTTACTTTACTATATTTTAAGTGATATGGCTCTCTTTCCACTAACAGTTGAGTCTAAGTCCAAGAGTTGTCTCTCGACTTTGTTTCTTGCTTAGTTTAGTTATGTTTAAGGGAACATACTATACTTGATGAAGGCTCTCCTACTTTCTAATTCTTGAGACAATTATATGATAAATACTTTTAGACTTTTGGAGAGGTAATTAGTGGGTTAGTAAAGTCTTTCTTATAGTTTTCTTATAGTTCTAAGCTCTATTGCTCGTGCTTTCTTATAGCTTTCTTATAGTTTTGATTATTGGATTTAATACTTAAAGTTTGTACTTGGTTTCATATTTAATAAGTTTTGAAATTTACAGATTGATTTTAGGACAATTTAATTTTTTCATTTGTCGTGCTCCGAAGTGCATTTTGAAGAAATTTCGATTGTCTTCTAATTCAAGGTGCTTTTTGTGTTCATATATGTTATTTTGAAGATATATCAAGAATTAATATATAAGTTGTTCATGTAAAAGAATTACCATATATAATTAGAGTTACACAAATATATAAAATGAATATATTATTGGGGAAACTTTATCGAAATTTTTAGTGAAATTTGTAGTGCTTGTCATCATTAGATGTATTAGTTGCTATGATATTTGATTTCTTTAGTAAAAAGTTTTAGATATGGCTTGAATAGGTTTGCTTAATATCTAAAATAATTTTTTCGATGATAAATTACATTGCCTTGAACTATCTATTCAAGTTTATTTGTTTATTTTTTAGAGGTTATTCGAAATAGATCGAGATTGGATGTACGATAACCGGACCACAACAAACTACTTACGAGGGGTTGAGGAGTGAAACTCTTAGACACCAAGTAGACAATCATTCTAAGTTAATTATGTGTCCTTATTGTGATTGTAACAAATTGAGGAGTTATTGTGACATTAACGAAATCAAAGATCATTTAGTTCATAGAGGTTTTAGGAAAGATTATTTGAGGTGGAATTGGCATGTAAAATGCTAGATTTTAGGGCAAGCTCTCGTAAGTTTGCAAGTAGGGACAAGACCCCTTGCAATAAAGATATTGTGAATGTAAATGAGGAGTACGATGAGGGTAGTGATGAGGATGGAGTGGAAGAGAATAGAATAGATTAGATGATGCAAGATATTAAGGATCATTTCACATAATGTCCTCATATCTTTGATTGTATACTTAGAGCTACAAAGAAGCCTCTATATCCTTCTTGTACTTCACACAATAAGTTGAGCGCTACCATGAAACTCTTCAACTTAAAGGCATGCCACCACTAGACTGACAAGAGTTTCACATATATGTTAGAAGTTTTATTAGAAAAGTTTCTCGAGGGCAATAAACTGCCACTTTCTACCTACGAGGCTAAGAAACTCATGTGTCCTATGGTAATATAGTATGTGAAAACCCATGCATATCGAACTTATTTATGCTATATCAAAATGAGTATACAGATCTAGATATGTGTCTAGTGTGTGGAGTGCTTCGTTACAAGAAGAAGCATAATGAGTTAGAGTTGAGAAAGAAGAGGATACAAGATAAGATTCTTTTGTATCTTCTAATTACCAAGATTTAAGTGTATTTACTCTGATGATAGAACTACAAAATTATTGTTGTGGCATGCTAAGGAGAAAAAGAAAGATGGGTTGTTAAGGCATTTGGTTGATTCTCCTCAATGGAGGAACATTGATAGGATGTTCAGAGATTTTGGTGGGGAAGATCAGAATCTTAGGCCAGGTCTTCATACTGATGGAATGAACCCGTTTGGGACCCTGAACACCCAATACATCACTTGGCTAATTCTTCTCACCATTTACAATTTTCCGCCTTGGTTATGCATAAAGCACAGATACATCATGTTTTCGCTTTTAATATTTAGACCATAACAACCCAGTAATGACATAGATGTGTATCTTCCCTTGTTTATCGATGATTTAAGGTTGATGTGGGTGGAAGGTATCTAGGTTTTTTATTCTTACACTAAGTCAAATTTCATTTTGTGTGCCATGATCTTTTATATGATTAATGATTTCCCTACTTATAGAAATCTTTCTTGGTACACTGTGAAGGAGAAGACTACATGACGGGTATATGAAGAATATATAGAGGTTGTGTGCTTACGGAACTGTGGGAAGCATGTTTACTTAGGTTTTTGCAAGTACCTTCCTGAGATCATCCTTTCAAAAAAAAGATTAAAGCTTTTAATAACTTCATAAGATTCAAGAAGCTCGTATCCCTCTATGTGTGATTGAAGTATATGATCGGGTGAAGGGCATTGAAACTGTGTTTGGAAAGAGCTTTAAGAGTAAATTGGCGGGTGGTTATAAGAAGAGGTTCGTGTTTTGGACTCTTCCATATTGGCGGCATTTGATGGTTATACACTGCCTTGATGTCATGCACATCGAGAAGAATATTTGTGACGCCATTGTTGGGATGCTCTTGAATATGCCTGGTAAAACCATGGATGGGTTAAAGTTATGAGAGACATGACTATTATGTGAAGAACCGAATTGGCTCCTTAAGAGAATGGTAAGCAGTGGTATCTTCCTCCATATTGGTTCTTATTGTCATTCTTTGCATGGATTCAAGGTTCCAACTAGATTCTCTTTGATTTTTGCAAGACTTATGTTAGTAAATGATATGAAATTAGTAGGAATAAAATCCAATGATTGTCATGTATTGATGCAATAATTTATTCAAGTTGCTATTCAAGGGATATTGCCATCACAAGTGAGATACACAATTACAAGGATATGCACATTTTTCAACACTATTTGTACTAATGTGATAAATCCAGCGTTGTTAAATGACTTACAAGCTAATGTAGTTGAGACCATATGTCAAATTGAGATGTATTTCCCACCTTCTTTCTTCGACATCATGCCTTACTTGGTCGTTTATTTGTTCATGAGATTAAGTTGTGTGGGCCAGTTTGGGGGAGGGATATATATCCCTTTGAACGAGAGAAAGGTACCTTGAAGGGCAGAGTCATGAATCCAGCCAAACTAGAGGCTAGTATTGTCTAGAGAATAGTTGCTGAAAAAGTTATATCATGGATTGCTCAGTATCTAGCTCGTGGACATGAAATTGGGGTTGCAAAATCAAGACATGAAGGGAGGCTTAAAGGTCATGGAACTATTGGTTGAAAATGGATTTCAGTTAGTTTTGAGTTGAAATATAAGGACAAACTCTTTGTTTTGCAAAATATAAGTGAGTCCATATGTACTTAGATGAGCACATGAACACTTTAAGGAGTCAATATCCTTCAAACGGGGATTTATAGTTAATATAGGAGCATAATTCTACATTTGTAGCTTGGTTCAAAGAAAGGGTCATGGCTCAATTATCCGATACACCCAATGATGTTTATGATACACTAAGATGGTTGACATATGGTGATAAAGTTAAAGTTATGTCATATAAGGGATACGACATCAACAGTTATTCATTTTACATAAAGCACTAAGATGAGAAGTCAACTATGCAAAATAATGGTGTAATGGTCATTGGCTTGTCTTCATACTTTGTTAGATCGAAGGAACGAACACTAATCGACAAACAGAATTCATACTATGGGGTCATTTTGGCTTAGAAACTAGTATTTGGGTAAAAATAAGCAAGTTTGATCTAAAATATACCTATATTAGTCCAAATAGATTGTTTTGAGTCAAAGTAGCTCAAATAGGGCGTATCTAAGTCAAATAAGTAGCATTTGGGTAGAATAGAGCAAGTATGACCTTGGAATATGCCTAAATTTGTCCTAGTACATCACTTTGAGTCTAAATACTCAAATATATGTTTGATTTACATATTTTCTGCTTTTTGAATGTAGTGTCCTTAGAAAATGGAAAACTCATAGTGTGGATACTTTTTCATGCATTTCGTGTATAACATCCTTTAATTATATCACAATAGTGATGATCTTGCAACTGTACATATGCTTTACTCCTTTTCGTAGGTAATTTTTGAGATCGATAGATATATTAATGTTGAAATGGATGTGAATTGAAAAGAGTTGGATGGGAATGAGTGCCCATTATGCTATTGTTGTGTTGTGATTATTATGTTGTTGTTTGGAAATTGGGACCTTGTGTTGTAATGAAAAATGAAAATAGGCTTGGCCTAATTAAAGAGGAAACGATGTTGAAATTTACACTTAAAAGTGTGTCAATAATGATGTTTGTGTGTTTATCATGCATAGAATCTTATTTAATTTCAACCACTAATATAATCTCTCTTTTATCAACTCACTACTACATTATTGGCTTTTGGTAGCACTTATTTGTAACACTTTTATATATCTAGATTTCCTAAAATATTAATTAGGTATCACTTTTATTACACCTTACCTTTAAGTAACACCATCATGTAACACTTTTTAAATTGGTAACACTAACATGTAATACTTTTTAAATTGGTAACCCTAGCATGTAACACTTTTTAAATTGGTAACCCTAACATGTAACACTTTTTAATTGGTAACCCTAACATGTAACACTTTTTAAATTGGTAGCACTATCATGCAACACTTTTTTTTTATTAGTAACACTTAAAGGTAACACTTTAATATTTTATATTTTTAAAATATTTATCAAAGTAAATATATTATTTATTTCACATACACAACTTAATTTAGTATAATCATATCTAATTACTCTTATAATACATACATTTTGAAATCCTTATCGTACTTAAGATAATTCTAAGTCTCACGTTTTACAGCGAAGTTATTTATTCTGAACAATTTAATAACAAATTTGAATTTTGATGAAAATGTGACACTTTTATAACACAGAAATTCAAACATTTAAAATCCACCCTTTTAGTCCTTCATTTGCTGCAGTTCTCCCATCTCATTCACTCTCATTCTCTCAACATTCCTAAAAGTGTCATCAAAAAATCTTTCCCCCAATAGCTCGACACTTACGCCATTTTTAGGCGCTTTCACCCTCATAATCCAACCCATTTCTGAAAATCGAATCCATTTTCCCTCTTTAATTCAGTTATATGTATTTTTTTCAATCAATTACCAAACCCTAATCTCCAATTTCCAAAGTAATTGCCTATTTTTTCACTATTCGAGATTCTGAATTCTGAAAATTAGGGTTTAAAATAGGGTTTTTGACAAATAGGCTATATTAAGGGAAATGTGGGAATTGGGTGGTTTAGATTTCTAGTAAAAGAACTCAATTTGGTGGTGAAGAAATATGAGTGATTTGGTATATGGGTTGGATTCATCCAGCAGTGTCGAAACAAAGGGCAGTGGGTTTGATGCTGCCCGAATTTAAGAAGTAAAAGAATGACTTCATTCTCAGTTTGATGTTGTTGGCAAAGACGTGCCCAAATTTGAGTACACTCCTTGAATTACATTTTCATAGTATTGCATCTATTTCTCAAGCAAAGACCCAAGTTTCTGGTATTCTTGCCAATGATTTTCGTTAGAAGGTAGTCGAGTATCGGTCCCAAGGTTGTTATCTTTACCCTTTTAATATGTTCGTTTATGATTATTTTGTTTTGTTGTGTATTTTGTATGTTAATGGTGGAATGCTTGTTGGTTCTAGTTGTTTTTAATTTTGAGCATCTCGTATCAAATTTTTTTTAGTTAAGTGCTAATCCCAATTTATACCGTCATACTTCAAAAAGTTCAAAGTGTGTTAAGACCTGGCCACCTACATTCAAGCTCTAATCCTCCATTTTGTATAGTACTGCAACGTTGTCTATCAAACCCCTTCCATACCATATTCTGTATTGCTCACTTCCTTCCTCCTTGATTACCTACAGTCACCTACCACCAAAAGTTACCTTCTTTGTCGATAAACAAATGGCAATTCCATTCTATTATAGCCTCAATTCTTTACAAGCAGCAATAATTCCATAAGAACTCACTTGCCCCTTTGATTTGTTATTAACCAACAGGTAATCCTCCTTAACCCACTTTTTTTGGAGTTTGTTTTGTCACTAATTTTCGATACTGTAATTGAAAGATGGCACTATTTGTGGAGTTTCTCTTGAAATTATGTTTGAGTTGATCTATGGCTACAATTATGGAAAAGGGTTGCTTTGTGTTTTTTGGTGGTATTAGATGTAATTTAATTTCTTGACTTTATTCTCCATGTCTGCAATTGATAGAGCACAAAATGTACAAATGTATGATTATCATCTTCAAGGTTCGTATTTCTTTGAAGAAGATAAATGTATATATTAAAAAGATAAAAACAGAATATATTGCAGTATCGTATAGTATAGTAAGAACAAAATGGAACAATCATTTTTGTTATAGGTTTTTTGGAATCATTTTGTTGGGAATCAACTTTTTTTTTGAAGAACACGAATAAAATTTTAAAATCATTAACATTTAGTCATTCTATCAATAACAACCATTAGTCAATATGTAGTTGAAATAGGTTTTTTGGAGTTTGTTTTGTCCCTAATTTTTGGTTTATGATACAAATGGTGGTGGATAGTTTTTTGGTGTTGGGTTGGAAGTGAAAGTCGTGGTAGTATACTTTAAGAGTGTTTCTAGGACCTTTTTCCATTTAGTAAGCCTTGGTTGTATTAGATTTGTAAAATTGTGCCATTTTTTTCTCCATAGAACCACATGATTCAGAAAAAAGAATGTGATTCGCATATTAAAATAAGTGATTTGTGCATTTATAGTTCATATGTGTTCATATACTACTAGATACGATATATTGGTTGTGATTGTGTTGATTATTCTGGTAGTATACACTTGATTGTGCAGGTGAATGTCTTAGCTAAGGATTCCGCCTACTAAAACTCTCTTTAAAGAAACTAAGATAAACTTTAATTATAATGATCAAATAATTGGGTACTAAAGAAGATGGCAGATCGTCAATCATGTTAAAGTTGGACGATGTCATAGGATGATCAAAGTTTATACGTGTGATATTTGAGTATATAGAAGAAAGTTATTAAGGTTATAAGAGAGATGTTTGTGCTTGTTGCACTTCAGCCCATCGCTAGAAAGCCCAACCGGTAATCAAAAGAAGTGTAATGGATGGATCAAAACTTGCATATCTCATGAGAATAATGGAGTGGTTATGTTACTAATGTAAACCAACTACCTGCCTAAAAATATACTTATAAGCCAACTTTCCAAGCTACATGTTATCAAAAGACAATTCATAATTACTGAGGCAACTTTTTTATCAACTTGTTAAATTTTAAATCAAAATCTAATATGACTAGTCTCATTACCAGATAAAATTCTGGAAAATTCCTAGATTCTCTCTAGAGTTTCCATAAATATATCAAATTCTCATGCAAAATAATTTGTGACTAGATACCCTTTTCTTCTCCATAGCTGAACCATTACTGATACATTATTAAAAAAATGGATAACTTTTGATTGGAAATCCACTGTTCTGAGAAGCTACTCAAGGTTTTTTAATGGTTTATTTCATTCGAGAATTTTGGAAATAGTCTTCATAGGACAATGACAATTATTTAGGAAAGAATTTTTTATGGTACTACATAATTAACCAGTCATTGTAGATCAACATGGTTTATTTATAATCTGATTTTACATTTATTTTCTCATCATCACAAAGCAGTTATGATACCCCTTATTATAGTTAAACTAGTTTGGTCTATGGTTGCTGTTAGATACTGAAGCAAGATGATTCATAGGAAACTAAATAAAATACCAAGGTGGTCAGATACTAAAACCGGTAAAAAAAATGGTCTATAATTATTGTTAGATACTGAAACCAGTATAGTCTAGGGTTACTGCTAGTTTATAAACCTATAATATTTAAAGGATGAGGAGTGGATGAACTTTCTATTGCTAGTCTTTAAAAAAAGGTTGGAAATTTCAAAAGAATTCGTTGTTATAATAAAGTATATCTTTACTTACCAACTGCAATCATTCTCAATGTTTGGTATTTCCAATAGCAAAGATAACAATAGACTACTTAAAATAGGAATTTGAATTATGCAGCTCCTCTAAAAATTAGATAGTAATCTTCTTACCTAACACTTTTATTTTCAAATGAACGCTAAGCTAGTGCCTAATGACTACTATAAACAAACATTTTAGGAAAAATTAAAACTAAAAATACAACATTTGACCCATTTTGTCTATAAAGGTCAACCTTCACTTTATTTATGAAAAATCCCACCTTTTCATGATTTGTATTTTAAAGTGATGTTTTATAGGTTACATGTTACACAGGTAACTCCCAACTCCCTTCTCTCTCATTTCTTCACTAGGCAATTGCGTACTCCATCCCCCAGCACAACTGTCATTCCCCGTGAAACAACCACCTCCCCCTTTAATTCTTCTATCACAAACACCGAAGCAAGTTCGTTACCGCCAATTGTTGGTTTAATTTCGCAATCATCATGCAATTCCAAAAAATTTCACTTAACCCTCAATTTTTGTTCAACATTTTGCTAGTTTAACATTTCACATAGTTCAACATTTGTTGAAGTGTTAAGGATAATTCAACCAACATTTTGTTGATTTTGTGGTTGAATTGTTTGAGTAATTTATGTGATGCACTCAATTTTCTCTTCATAAATTGAAGGTTCACAATGACCTCTGGTGTAAATTTGAGGTTCTTTTATGGTGGGTTGTTCAAAGACAGTGCAAGAGGAAAAGATTATGTGGGTGGTGAGGTTATGAGTTTTGTTGTTGATTCGGATGAGTTGTGTTGGTGGTACCTTAAGGATTTGGCCAAAAAATACGGGTCTTATAAGGTTATAGAGTCCATATTTTACCTAGTCCCTGAAAAACACAATTGAAAACTGGGTTGAAGAAGGTTTATACTGATGAAGAGGTTTTGCAAATGACTGAACTTGTAATCAAGGCAAAAAACATTAATCTTTATGTGTTGCATTATGTTGACATTCCTAAGGTTCTTCCCATTTGTAATACCCCATATTTTAGATATTATATTAAGAATATTTTAGTACAAAATAAATAATTTAAAAATTATTTTGAAACCAATCATAATTATGGAACTTCATTTATTTATTTATAAATTTATTAAGAAAATTATTTAATTTTATAAATAAATATTTAATTCCTCAATTATTCCATTAAAATTCCCAAAAAAAAAGCCTTCTAAAATATCCCAAAAATATCCAAAGTATCCACTTTTATTCTAGAATATTCTAAAAGCTTTTAAAATATTATTCTTAACAAAAAAATATATTTTAATATATTTATAAAGATTATTTTTAATTTAAAATGGATAATGTTGAAAATTTGATATATTTACCAAAGAAAAAAAAATATATATTTAAAAATAAAAAAATTCGACCATATCTAATCATGGTCATCTACCATGATTAGAATTTTAAAAAAATATTATTATATATATTTATCCCTAATTTAAAGGATAATTTTAGTTGAAAAGATAATTTTAAATTAAAAATAATAGATTTTCAAAAAAAAAAAATAATAAATTCTATCCTTATCCTATCCTTTTTCTATGATTTA
This sequence comes from Dysphania ambrosioides, assembly GCA_026401315.1. NCBI lineage: Eukaryota > Viridiplantae > Streptophyta > Magnoliopsida > Caryophyllales > Amaranthaceae > Dysphania > Dysphania ambrosioides. Next base: position 8,084,569 of record CM048667.1, read on the forward strand.
TATTTCTAAAAAAAAAAATTTAAAAGTTTATCTTTTTTAACTAATTCTAATTGGTTTGTTTTGAATTAAATAATTTTAATTGGTTAAATTATTTTATAATTTAATAATTAAAAGATTTTTTCTGAAATTTTGAGGATAATTATCAATTTAAATTCATATTTATCTTTTAGTGTTTTAAAATCCTAATTTCTACTATAAATAGACCCTTAAATCTCACCTAATTCTTCACACAAAAATCATTAAACCCTTTCTCTTTGTCTCAAACTTTTTCCCTCTCTCTCAAGCCACTCTCTGCATCTCTTCGGCCATCTGGTGCCACCAACAACCACCAGCCTCCGTAAGCATCCTATTTCCCTAATTATTTAATTGTTTTAATTATTTTGCAAACTGTTTAATTCTTAAAACTATTTCTAAACGTAATTAAAGTTTCAATATTATATGCATAATTATTGTGTTGCATTGTATTGATTAGTTTATCATAAATTGATAGGAGGATCAACTTGAAGTTTAGTAAAGAGTTGCTAGAAAGTACTAGAATTTAAGGTACGTATATGTGTTAAATCTTTTTATGTGCAATTGAATATATTATTTTGTGAATTATATTGTGCTAAAATATTTTTAAATATATGTTTATATATGGCTATGTATTTGAAATTTTGATAACAAAAAAAAAGGGTGATATACATTTACCTTATTTTATTTAATATGTATCATGTTTTAAAAGGGCCGAATGGCATTTGAGATTTTATAAATTTCAATGAACTTTAATAATTAAAGCAAGGTATTTGTATTTAAAGGAGTTATAAAAGGAGAGTTATTATTATTATATATTACCGCTTGATTTCATAATCAAGAAGGGTTCATGCTTCAAAGTCCACTTGTTGGCAAATAAAAGGAAACTCCAAGGATAGATCCATGATGGGATAACTAACTTGGGGGGTGTGCACACTTAGGATCAAGGAGGGGATATAAGAAGAGGAAATTGTTTTTATTAAGTGTTTTAATAATTCCATTTGTATTGGATTATTATAAAGAAAGGTTCGAAGTTTATTAATATATAAGAAGGCAAGTTTGAAATGAAGGAATTTAAAAGTCAAAGTATTTCTTTTATCATGCATACGTACACAGTGTTTTTACACTGACACGTATTTTCCTATTTGTTTTGGTTCGCCCTACTTATCATTTATGGTGAGTAGGTTTGCAGGAATAAATATGCATGGGAGCATTACATCAAGGGGCACATACTAGTTAGGAGTTTTATAATTTTTCTTAATCAAATTTTGTACCTTTGGATAATCAAAATTATAATTCTTTTTAATAAATAAATTGAGTTTTTCTTCCGCTGCAATATAGTAATTAGTTAGTACAGCCGAAGCGTGGTGACACGTGGCGGTAATACCCCTAAGTTACTAAAATTACTATCATTATTATTATTATGTTAGTAATTTGGGGGTGTTACACCATTGACCTAAAAGAATTATAAGAAGCTTTGATAAGGGTTTATGGTACTGCCCAACCAAGCGAAGAACAACCACCAAACCACCAAGAACAGCCACCAACCCACTAAGAACAACCACTAATCCAAGAACAAACACCAACCTACTAAGAACAACCAACAATCCAAGAACAAACACCAAGCCACCAAGAACAACCACCAAGCCATCCTGTTTTACTAAGCCAACCCACTACAGTACAAAAATCACGAAGCCCTCTTAAAGGAAAATGGAAGAAATTAACACCTAAAAGGGGACCACAAAGAAAGATAATTAGGACCCCAACAAGAAGTATCCCTAGGTTTAATATCATTAATGAATCAGCACACCTGGCAGTTAATGATACAACTCCAACAAAGCAAGCCAAGTCAACATCTTCTTCACATGACATATCTTCCCTTCACAAAGAATCTTCCACATCAGCCCACCCTACCCCTTTACATAGTGAATTTATAAACCCTAGCTCCTAAGAATAGATCAATAAAAATCCTAAATAAGAACTTGGTCTCTAATATGAGAACCAACCTAGCCAACCCAGTACTCAATCTTATTCTCCCCCTTCTTTTACTGTTAGAACCACATCAATTGATAAAGGGTATGAGTGGGAGGATAAAAAGCTTGAGAGTCCATTAAAGTGGGAAGAATTATTTGGTGAATTGGATGAATCAAGTAGTTAATATGCACCTAGTAGTGAAGAAGACTTTGATGATTATGCTAATTTAGAGCTGAAAAAGGAGGATATCATAGGTTTAAGTGAAGTGGAGCATTTAAAATTGAGGATAAGGTAGATGAAAGTGATGAAGAGTATAGAATATCTAGGGAAAGAGTGAGGGAAGTACAAAGTGAGTTGAGGGATTATACCCAACACTTATAAAAAGAAGTTGGTGTTGCTGTAGGCGCTGGTGATGCTCTAGGTGCTGGTGCTGAAGGAGTCAGATCACAAGTTGAGGATGAGGGTAGGAGGAAGTATGTTAGTGACTATGAGGAGAGTGGTGATGAGATAGACACTCCTACTGAAAGTGATGAAGGTGTAGATGAGACTAAAGGAAGGAGGCAAAGGAGGAGACTTTTAGTTCGTGCTAACACTGGCTTCAGTGTGTTCATCTGGACTGCAAGGCAAAGATTTATAACTAGGGAAGATTTTAAGCAAGCTTTGGCTAATTATGCTATATTTCAAGGTAGGAATGTACACATTGTAAGTAGCAATAAGCATAGGAGGCAGAGAGTAATAGTTTAGTGTGTTCAAGGCTACCCATTTCATTTGTATGCTGCTTGGGATTCTAGAAAAGGGTAAGATTTGTTGTGAATCCAGTCATGAGAAAACATCAATGCCATAGGAACATGGAAAAAAGGAAATGAAGTTTTCATGGTTAGCATAACAATATCTTCATGTTTTTAAAGCTAGCCACACTGGCCAGTTAGTGAGATTCAAGAGACTGTGAGGAGAGGATTTAGGGTTAATATTAAGAGGGAATTTACCTATAGGATTAAATACCATGCACATAAAATGCTTCATGGATCAATGAAAGAGCACGACAATAAACTTGGGAGGTATATGGTAGCCTTGGAAGCTTTATGTGATGGCACTACTTTAGAATTTTCACTTGATGGGATTAAGTTGGACTTAGTCACTGATGATAGCAAGGATCCTCATGATTTTAAAAGATTATTTTTTTGTTTTGGAGCTTTGAAGATCAGGTTGGATAACGGATGTAGGAGGGTTATTAATGTTGATGCATGCTTCTTAAAGACATTTCTTAGAGGGCAATTGATGTCAACTGTGGGTAAGGATGCTAATGACCAAATGTACCCCATTGCTTGGTTGTTGTTGAAGGGGAAAATAATGAGTCTTGGAATGGTTTTTCAATATTTTACAAAATTCCTTCAAGTGGGTAAGGGAGCTAGAGTAGCATTTATATTAGATGAGCATTAGGTGAGAATACAAATACACATTTCTGTTATATTTTTTGTATTGAATTGTTAGTGTAATTTTGATACATTATGTTTCTTTGTTTGTTTTTGTTATTTAAGTCTATATTGAGTGGTATTGCTAAGGTCTTTCTTGAGGCAGAACATAGGCATTATACCAGACAGATATTTGCTTTGTGGCACAAAACATTTAGGAGAGATGAGATGAAGATTTTGTTTTGAAAAATTGCCAAGGCTTATTATATGGCAGAATATAATAAAGCCTTAGATGAATTAGAGAAAATCAATCAAGATGCTATGGTTTCTTTCAAAATTTCTAACCCCAAGGTTTTCTATAGAGCATTCTTGTGCACATCAATTGGAACAGGTGCCATAACCAATAACATGGCATAAACATTTAATGGATATATCATTAAGGCTAGGACTAAGCACTTGATTTATATGATGGAGGATATTAGGGTATCTTTGATGCATAGGCTTATGATGAAGAGGATAGAAATTGAGAACTCTACATATGTTATCTGTCCTAGAATTAGAACAAGGTTAGACAACGAGATTAAGAAGATAGAAGAGTGTGATATGTTGCCAACGGGTTTGAATATGTTTCAAGTGAGGTATTTCTTGGATGTAATGAGAGTCAACTTAAATGCAAGGACTTGTACATGTAGGAAATAGGACTTAACTGGTATCCCCTATTTCTATGCTATAGCCTATATCTATTTTCATCATAAGAAAATACAAGATTTTGTTGCTGATTGGTATAAGAAAGAGGCCTACATAAAGGCTTATGCAAACTTTATCTCTCCATGTGAGGGTGAGAGGCATTAGCCTAGAATTGAGTGTAGGTTAGATCCTCCTCCTATCAAAATTGGTCTAGGAAGGCCTAGAATGAACGGGAGAAAGGATCCATTTGAAGATCCTAAAAGGCCATGGAAGTTAACAAGGCATGGGATGGAGATGACATGTACTCTATGTAAGGCAAAGGGGCATAATAAAATGAGATGCCCTAACAAGGAAAATGTCCCAACACCCAAGGAACCTCCACCCAAAAGACCTAGAGGGAGACCAAGGAATGATGGTTAACCTTCAGGCTCAACTATCCAACCAACATCAGGGTCTAAGTACCACAATGCCACTTTCCAACAAATAAAGCTAGGAAAAGGTGGAAGACTAATTAGAGGTGGAAGACCAATTAGAGGAGGAAGAGGGTCTAGATTCGGAATAAGCAATGGGCTAAGAATGGAAAGAGATGGAAGAGGAAGGGGTAGGGGTAGTGAAAGAGCTCAATCTGAACAGGTTAGTTCATCTTTTGGCTACTTCATAAGGTTGGTTTTGCTATAAACTTAACTGACCTGTTAAAGTAACTACATATGTTTATTTTGTGCTGATACCACATGGTGTTGAGTCTTAGTTTTGTAGTCAAGGATCATCCAACCAATCAAGCCAACAACATTAGACTTCCTTAGGATGTATTTTATTAGTGACAAATATAACTTTAGTTAGACTTGTGAGGGTGAACTCTTGTATGTACCTTTACTAGTACTTGCTCTTTTTTTTACAATAGATCTCTGTGTGCTCTGTGTGTACTCACAGACAGCAAAGTTGATGCAATATTTGATGTTATCTGGTAGATTTTTGAAACTATATCTATTATGCAATATATTTCAAACTAAAGCTTTGTCCAATGAAATCTTGATCATCAAACTTCAAACCAAACTATACAAGAAATATAATATATTTTAATCTTTATCATCAAACTTCAAACCAAAAGTAGTGTAAATTTAAATAGATAGTTTTATAATACAATACTAAACATAAACAACCCTTAATAAAAGTCATAACCCACACATAATACTAAACATAATAATTAACATTTAATCCATGACTATTTCATTAAAAGTGCCAAAAATAGCAAACATTATCCATGAGAATATCAAAACATGGCTCAAGTTCTTCTCATTTCTTGTACAACTGATTAATTCATACGCAATTGCCTCATTCTTCAATTCATCTAATTCCTCTTCCAGATACTCTGTCTTCACTCGCAATTTCTTGATTTTATCTTGACATATGCCTTCCTCAATTTCCATCTCAATAATTCAAGTGTCTTTCTCAAGCATCTTGTATAAAATTCTTCATTCAATTAGGAACTCGCCATTTGATGACCTTCACCAGCTACCCATCTAAAGAATTTACAAGCTTTTGCTTCCTCATTTCGCAAAGAATTTTCCTAAGTTAAATTCATAATAAATTGTATCAAACTAAATTACTCACATACACCAAGACACTTTCAGGACAATAAGGATATCCATGGTATTGTATTCCAGCATTTGGACCTTGTCATGTAATGCACACCACAGAATCAAAGTCATACTCATACAACAATTTGAGACGGGAATCGTTACAAGTAGAAGATGAAGAGTAAGAGGAGTTTCGATTTGGAGTAGTCATGTTTAAAGCTATGGCTATGGAAATTTGAAAAAATGAGGTGCGAAAGGTGAGGGAGGTGCTGCAAGGATAGGTATTGGGTATGAAAACAAGTGAGGATAAGGGGTAAGGGATGGGAAGGTAGGGGTAGGGGATTTCCAAAACCAACAGTTATTAAGAAGCAAGTGCAATGTCATCATGTTTATCTACCAGCCATCCGGTCATTTTTTTATTTATTACTTTAAAATACAAATCATGAAAAGGTAAGATTTTTCAAAAATAGACTGAAGGTTGACCTTTATAGACAAGATGTGTCAAAGTTTACATCTTAAGAATTGGGGTTGGCTTGTCAGATTTTAAACCCATTTTATTACATTTTATACCCAAGCTTCAGTTTCATATCCCTTCCCTTCTGCCTTTTGTCCCTAAAGACTAAGTAATATGTTGAACCTTTTGAGTAAGATTATATATTTCCTCTCTCAAACTCTTTTGTTTCCTAGCGCTTATTATTTTTAATTCTCTACCCCCTCCTATCTCTTATCCCGTATCTGTACACAACAATAGTATAGTTGGCTTGTGATCATTTGTGATTGAAACATGTATAAATCAATTTTTTAATATGGAAATAGTTCAAAATACAAAGGAGACTCTATTGAAATTTTCAGATACTTTTAATTAGAATTAGTTCATAGAACTCAGTTTAACTAAATACTATGAATGTGTATGTGTCTAATTTATTAATATTCTTGTTGAGCTAATGGTATTTATAGGAAATGTACGAATAATTTCATATGAATACATTATATTGTATTCCATTTTATTTCATGACAATTAGTTAATCGCATTATATGATTTTTCTAATTTTATACTTATTTATACAGGAACAAGATGATAGAATGGAAATAAATATAAAATGATGATGAGGCTGCAAGGAACAAGCATGCTTTGATCAAAATGATGAAAGAATAAATAAAGAGATTTATTTTTAACTATATCTTATATGTTTCTTTAGATAAATTATTCTATCTTTAAAAACATATATATAATAATGTTATTTTTGCGATATAAGATAATGTTTTGTCTTCTGTTCAACCCTTATGATGACATTTGCGCACATGTATACACAACTTTTTTTTTTAAGGAACAATATATGTAATACTTAAATAGAATAAATTATTAAGTTGTCAATTTTTTCATATTTTTAATTATTATTGTTATTAAAAAAAAATTTATTATTAGTGTTGCTATTATTTGCATAATAATTTTATGATGATATTTATTAGTTATGATTATCAGTTACAAGTAACACTTTAAAAGTGTTAGTTATTATAGGTATTAAAAACTATTAAATATAGTGATACCTAAATAGAAAAAAGTGTTGCCTAATACTGAATAAAGTGTTACTTAGGTGGCTAAAAGTGGTACATAATTATATAAAAAGTGTTATAATAAATTAATTTATGAGATGAAATAGTGATACCTAATTTTAAAAAGTATTTCATTTGAAATAATTAGTAACACTTTGAAAATGGTACATAGGAAAAAAAGTGTTACTTATGGCATTTAAAGTAACACTTGTAAAAGTGTTACTATAGGCTTATAAAAGTGTTACCTAATATAATAGATAGCACTAGCAAATATATCACCCATAAAAGTGTTACATACTTTAGCTCTATAATAACACTTTAAGTACTTTATGTAAAACTTTTTTACTGTTACCTAAAGCCAATTATGTAGTAGTGACTTTTCAGGCATTTATACAACAACACCATACTTAGATTTCGAGCTAATGGAAATTAAGAAAATTTAGGCAGAATACTTTATTGTGTCCCGACAACCTTAGGTAGCCCTTTTGTTTTGGTATAGCCTTGGATAGATTTATTTCTAGCTAGCATCGTTAGGTTCAATTTGTTGCAAATTATTTCTAACACATTATTCTTAGCATTATGATCTTATTAGCTTAAATTAGATTAGATTTGTAATATAACAATTTTGTGATATATTAGTAATTAATGATATATTTTTATATGTAATTAGCACATAAAATCATATCTATTGAGAAAGTAGTGGCGCATTTCTTAGCTAATGATCCAAAAAAAAGTGTTGTCACAGCATTTAATTCCTTAACTGTTGTGGTTTTCCAGAAAACTGCAACACTTGATGGTTCTAAATTAAAAAAAATTAATTTTAAAAAATACAAAAGTCCTGAAATTTTTCTGAAATACTGCGACACTTGTGATTTTTATTGCTTTGTCCAAAAACCGCAGTACTTGCATATATTCTTATTACTTTGTCAATAAGTGCTTCTTCTTAACCGCAATATTTAAGCATAAAAAATCATAGTATTTAGGTATTTTTCTGCTATTGAAGCTTATTATTTTTTTAAATAGATTTTAGTTATTATGATCATTTAGTTTGATCTAACTTTTACAGGCCTAGTTGAATTGATGTTCTTATTATAGTTTGATTACATCCGAACATTATTTTAAAAATAACGAGGGGGAAATTATAAAGAGAAGATGGTGGTAGTGTTCAACCTTTTAATGTCGTGAACATGGTTCTCCTTAGTGGTAACCTTAATGCCCATAATTTTTTGCATCATGGTCTAGTCTAATATAGTTTTAACAAGAATGATGTTATGTTCCGTTCACATAATCAAATTATACAAAGTACATGAATTTGTGAGATCTATTCTCCTAATTTAACTAAATTTTGTCCTTATTTGTACACTAACCCATAAGCAAAAGATGGTAGTGTTCTATCCTTGTAGTGTTAAGAACATGAATCTCCCTATTGGAAACATGTTGCAAAGAATCCTTGACAATGTCATATTCAAGATATCAATAGTGCTTGTCTTTTTTCAATATAACTACTTATATACTTCCTCTATTTATTTTTAATTGATACATTTTATTCAAACATATTTTCTAATGTATAACATCAAAAATTTATATATTTTATTACCAATAAAAGCTAAGAAATTAAAGTAAATATTTAAAAAATATACATTGAGATGATTCCACTAAGTCCCCATTTAACCATGTTTCTCATCAAATATAAATCATATTTGGAAGTCAAACTACAACAAGTAAATAATTTTTAAAGTTAAAATGTGTCAATAAAAAAAAATGGAGGAAGTATTAAGTATATAACAAAAGAAATTCTTCAACTTATTATATTATTCGTCCATGATATTGAAACAATCCAAAATGAATGTGTTGAATCAGACCAAGTACAAGGGGATATGTGATGTATATTCTAGTATGGAAATACTAGTTTATACGGGTTTTCAAATGTATCACACTTTAAAAGAAAGGGATTGTTTTTGGTTGGAAATGGGTTTAAGCTCAAAAGGGCAGGACTTCAGATTTGGAAGGGTTAAAGAAATGCATATTTTGTGTTTAAAGAAAGGAAATAAAAGAGGTTTAGTTTGTAAGGATTACTTACTTGAAAAAACTAATATATTTTTGAGGATTACTCACTCAACAAAATAATTTGTAGGACTTAGGCAATGATTACTCAATTTAATATAAAGAACTACCAATTTGCATGGAAGGATTATGGACTTTACCACTCAAACTCTTCAAGATAAACTTGGGAACACTTAAACAATTTCTCACTAAAATTCGGTCTAAAAGAAAAGGCTTTGTTGAGTTCCTTGAGTTTTGATGTTTTGAATGATGACAAACAGTTACAGGAAACAGGTCACAAGAAGTTGGAACTGTCTCCTTGACTGCTATGCTTAAAGCAGTCACATATTATCTATTGCATGTTAACCATGTTATATGTGCAGTAGTTAAGAAGATTCCAAGACTTGGAGCATAGAAGCCTTTCGAAGACATTCGAAGAAAGATACTTTGCTCAAGATAAAGCATTCAAGGAAGATTCAAGTCTTGAAGATTACATGAAAAGAAGATCATTTGTACTTTACTGTTAATCTAGTTTTTCATGTAATATGCTCCGTAGTATGACTTATATGAGTAGGTAATATAAGTATTTTAAGTGTGATAAGTCATGTTATGAATTCTGGTACAAAACTGGAATAGAATTCATAACATACTTAATTCAGGGAACCAGGTTCAGAGAACCAGGTTTACTGAATGAAATATCAAGCTGCGTATTTTTGAAAAGATTTTGTAAAAATATTTGCTAAGAATTATTTTTGGAAAATATATTAAGCAGCTGGTAGATTAGATGAGAATATATTGGTTACCTAAAAGCTAGGAGTATTTATCTTAATTGATTCTATCTATATGATTAAGTCAAATAAGATAAATACTTTCCTAACTTCATACTTTCCTAAACTCACATAAGGTGACAGCTCAAAAGATTATGTGATTTTAGGAAAGCTGGGGTTTTTGTAATCACATATATAAACTCATCTAATCAACCTAATTCAAGGAGTCTCTCATGTGAAGAAAACTGAGTTTATCTCTAGAGAGCATTATACACACTTAAGCATAAAAACCTTTCATTAAGTCATATACACGAGCAACATTAGAACTTATATTTTTCTCTCATAATTAGCTTTTAGAAGCAAAATCAAAGGAGAGTTTGATTCTGTAAAAAGCCTTCAACAGAGGGGTTGATAGGCTGGGAGAGTGTTTGTGAGTTCAAACACAAAAGGGCTTACTAGTGTAAGTCGAGTGCACACTCGGAGTAGAGTGTGGGGTGAACTGGTTCCCGGAGTAGGGAAACAGTTGAGTGTCTGTGTTCTTTGTTTTTCGGAGTAGATTAATAAAAGAGCATAGAGTAGGAGGATGTAGGCCTGCGTTGGCTGAACCTCGTTAAATTGTGTGTCTTCCTTTATTACTCTACATACATTCCGCTGCTAAATAGGAACCAGCAGAACTGGTTCCTCCCACTGATCGAAAAAGGGAAGAAAATAGGCCAAGACTATTTAACACTCAATTCACCCCCCCTCTTGAGTGCTCTAAAACCTTCAATTAGAATCAGAGCCTAGGCTTCTCATAAGAGTAACATCTAGAGAAGTCAAGTATGAGTACTCATGAATTGAACGCTATGAGCTACGACAATAAGACAACAAAGTTCAATGGTAACAACTATGCTTGGTGGAAAAATAGGATCAAGAATGTGATCATGGGAATTGATTATGAATGTTGGCTAGTTGTCAAAAATGGTCCCAATATCATTTTCAAGACAGATGAAGAGGGAAACAGGATTCCAAAGAAAGATAGTGAACTAGTAACTGCTGATTACAAACTGCTGTAGAAGAATACCAAAGCAATGTCAATTCTACAACAGGCTATAGGTGAGACTGAAACAAACCAGATCTCAGGTTGCAGCAATGCAAAAGAGATTTGGGATACCCTCGAACTTGCCTTTGAGGGAACCAGTGAGGTAAAAAGGTCCAAAATTGATTTACTTATGTCTAAGTATGAATTGTTTGCTATGAATAAAAATGAAAAGATTAATGACTGTTTTCGTAGATTTATGACAATAATTAATGATCTTAGATCTCTTGGTAAGAACTTTTCTGATGAGGATCTTGTGAGAAAAGTTTTACGCAGTTTGACAGATGCATGGACATCCAAGGTAACAACAATATATGAGGCAAAGGATTTATCAACTCTATCTCTGGAACAACTGATTGGTTCCCTCATGACTCATGAAATGCTGATTGATTCTAAGTCTGAGAAGGAACCAGCCAGAGGAACAGCTCTTAAGGGAACAATAGAAGAAGAAGAAGATGAGATTGGAATGATTGCTAAAAGATTTGAAAGAACTCTTCGTGATCAAAGGAAGAATTTCAAAGGTAAGAACTTTAAGAAATCTAACTCTTCTTTTGTAGGTCGCTTCAAGTGTGGAGATAAGGGACATCTTATTCGAGATTGCCCTAAGTGGAAGGACAAACAATCCAAATCTGGAGATAAACGGGCCTTCAAAAATGCAATGATAGCAGCCATGAGGGGTGATTCTGATTCAGGGTCTGATGAAGATGAGGAATCACCTAACTTTGATGTTTGTTTGACTGCCTTCACCAACATTCAGGGAAACATCACTGACTCAGGAACCAGAGGGGGAACTAGTACATTCAGAAAATGCTTAATGGCAAAGAAGGATGTGCTACACGAACACAAGGTAAACTTAGAACAAGTTAGGAAAGATATGCATGACTATGATAGAGATAATATGCTTGAATGTATTGACTCTTTATTAGATGAATGCTATAAACTTGGTGAAACTTACATAACTCGCAAAAGAAAACTTAAAGAAAAACGTATTGAATGTGAAATTGCTGTTGCTAGTTGTGATCACCTAGAAGAAGTTTGCTTTGAATTGAAAAATCAAGTAGCTGAACTAGAGGTTGAATTGGACAAGTGTAAGGTGGAACTGGAGAAGGAAAGGTCTTCTAAATCTGACTGTCCTAGTGATGATGAGGAAGATCTGACCTCCTGGCTCCCCAGAGACTTATCAACTGCTAGTAAATCTCTTAATTTTTCAGTAGCTATAGGTAAAGCAAATTCCTGTAGTAGAACTTCCGTGTTGAAAGCCTTTGAAATATTGGCTCACAACTTGGAAGAAATACACAAAGAATTTGTTTCACTTAAGGCTGCTCAGTTCACTGTTTCCCCTACAGGTACCAGTGTTAAGATTAGTGATGTAATAGATGAGTATGAAGATACTATTTGTGATTTGCAAGCTAAGATTCATAAACTAAAAAAAGATAAGCAATTAGTAATTGTTGACATGACTATTGATCCTATGGTTTCGAAACTTAATTTACAACTTGAATCCCTAAAAAGTGATTTTGATTTTCTAAAAGATAAAAACGATTTGTTGATTAAGAATCTTGAAACCAGAGAGAAAGAACTTCATGAAAGTCATAGACATGTTGAAAAATTACTGACTGCACAGGAAACTTTGAATTCTTTAATTTCTTTTAAAAATTACAAAGGAAGAGTTGGTCTTGGATATACTAGACAGAGAACCAGGACTAACTGGTCCCCCAGGGAAACCATGTGGGCTAAAGAATTCAAAAGAGGTAAGTATGTAATGACTAAAGAGATGCATGTTTGTTATCATTGTGGAATGAATGGGCATAAGATACATGAGTAACCTGCTAAGAAGAACAGTGAGAATAAGAACAATAAACATATGAAGGTGGTCTGGAGATGAAAAGACCAACAAGAGCCTAATATCGTTGAAAAGGGACCCAAACATGTTTGGGTTCCTAAAACTAATGTTTGATTTGTTCTTGCAGGCTAAAGTGAAAGGAGATACCTATTGGTATTTGGACAGTGGTTGCTCAAGACACATGTCCGGGGATAAAAGTCAATTCCTTTCACTAGTAGCCTTTGACGGTGGAAGTGTCACCTTTGGAGATAACAGCAAGGGAACCATCACTGGTTTAGGTAAGGTAGGTAAGACACTTTCAAATGCAATTGATGATGTATATTATGTTGAGGGCTTACAACATAATCTCTTGAGTATTTCTCAATTATGTGACAAAGGTAATAGAGTTGAGTTTCAAGCTAATCTTTGTCATATAGTTAATTCTCAAACAGGTGAACTTGTATGTGAGGGAATCAGGAAGCATGATGTTTACATCACCTTTCTGGATAAAATTCCTCAAGACAAGTTTGTTTGTTTGAAAGCTGTTTCTGACAATAATCAATGGATTTGGCATAAGAGATTTGGACATGCTAGCTTGACACTTTTGAATAAATTAAGGTCTCGTGATTTGGTGGTAGGACTTCCTAACATCACTTATGAGGCAGATAAAGTTTGTTCAGAATGTGTTAAAGGGAAACAGGTTAAAATCTCTTTTAAGCCTAAAACTGTTTTGAGTACCAGCAGACCCTTCGAACTTGTACACATTGATTTGTGTGGTCCCATGAGGATACAAAGTCGAAGAGGCCATAGATATGTCTGTGTTATGGTTGATGATTATTCCAGGTACACTTGGGTAATAATGCTACATTCAAAAGATGAAACGTTCGATGAATGGGTAGCATTGGTGAAGCAAGTGGAGAACCAGCTCTCTCACAAGCTAGTCTCGGTAAGATCAGACCATGGTATTGAATTTGATAATGCTAACTTTATTGAATATTGTAGGGAACAGGGAGTTAGTCACAACTTCTCAGCCCCAAGAACACCACAGCAAAATGGTGTTGTTGAAAGAAAGAATAGAACTCTTGAAGAGATGGCCAGAACAATGCTCATTGAGAGTGGTCTCCCTAAGAGTTTCTGGGGTGAAGCTGTGGACACTGCTTGCTATATTTTAAATAGAGGTCTCATTAGACCAAAGTTAAATAAGACTCCCTATGAACTCCTTAGAGGTCGAAAGCCTAATATTGCATACTTTCGTGTATTTGGATGCAAATGTTATATTCATAACAATGGGAAGAATCAGCTTGATAAATTTGATCCTAGGAGTGATGAGGGAATCTTTCTTGGATATTCTCCTCAAAGCAAAGCATATAGAGTCCTTAATAAAAGGACTTTGTGTGTTGAGGAGAGTGTGCATGTCATCTTTGATGAATTTAACATGTCTTCTGAGATTGCGCAGGTACAACCTGATGAAATGATTGGATTGATGGAGTTTACAGGGAACCATGATACTGGTCTCCTAAATGAAGTGCAAGCAGATCTAGGTTCACTTGATACTCCACAAAATAATGATAATGAGGAGCCTAGAGAAGAAAATGAAGACAATTCAGAAGAGGAACCAAGACCAAATAGTTCATCAAGTAATAGACAGGTAAGGAGTTCAGGGGGAATGAATGAAGATGCCTCCCCTGAACCTGAGGTAAGTAATGTTAATGGAAATAGCGTGAATATGAATCTTACTGGTTCCGAAGAAATTGATGAGATTCATGATCATGCTGGTTCCCAATCAAATGAAGAAGCACAAAATGATTTCTCTTTTAAAAGTTTCAAATATCAATTTTCTCATCCTCCAGATCAGATCATTAGTGATATTAATAAAGGAGTTCAAACGAGAAGAAATATTTTTCAAAACTTTTGTGTCTTTTATTCTTTCCTGTCTAATATAGAGCCATCTGACTATAAAATGGCACTGACTGATCCTGATTGGGTTCTAGCAATGCAGGATGAATTAAATCAGTTCCATAGGAACCAGGTTTGGCATCTTGTACCTAGACTAAAGGATAGGTCAGTTATTGGTACAAAATGGGTCTTCAGAAACAAATTGGATGACCTAGGTACAATAGTCAGAAACAAAGCTAGGCTAGTGGTGCAAGGTTACAATCAACAAGAAGGGATTGACTATGATGAGACTTTTGCACCAGTAGCTAGGCTAGAGGCAATTAGGATTTTAATTGCTTATGCTGCTCACATGAATATGAAATTATTTCTGATGGATGTAAAGACTGCCTTCCTAAATGGATATTTGAAGGAAGAGGTATATGTAGAGCAGCCACCTGGTTTTGAAGACAAGCTGTTTCCTCAACATGTTTACAAGTTAGACAAAGCTCTATATGGATTGAAGCAAGCTCCAAGAGCTTGGTATGAAAGATTGTCTAAGTTCTTGATGGAGAATAATTACAAGAGGGGAACAGTAGACAAGACACTGTTTATCAAAGCCAGGGGGAACAACTTGATTATAGTACAAATTTATATTGATGATATCTTATTTGGTGCTACTAATCAAGTACTATGTGATGAGTTTGTTAATCTTATGTAGAGTGAGTTTGAAATGAGCATGATGGGAGAAGTAAGATTCTTTCTAGGATTGCATATTAAGCAAATGGAAAATGGAACCATGATACATCAGCAAAAATACTTGAAAGAATTGCTGAAGAAATTTGGCATGGAAAACAGCAAGGCTTATGATACACCTATTCCCACATCCACAAAATTAGATAATGATCTAAAGGGAAAATATATTAAAGCCACACTTTATAGAGGAATGATTGGTTCTCTTCTTTATCTAATAGCTAGTAGACCTGATATTGTGTTTTCTGTTGGATTGTGTGCTAGGTTTCAAAGTAATCCAAAGGAATCTCACTTGAAGGCTGTTAGAAGGATACTTAGGTATCTTGTGGGAACAACAGACTTATGCTTGTGGTACCCCAAAGGGAGTACAATTGATCTTATTGGGTACACTGATGTAGACTATGCTGGCTTTCTTGTTGATAGAAAGAGCACATCAGGTATGGCACACTTTCTTGGCTCCTGTCTAATATCATGGGATTCTAAAAAGAAAAACTCAGTGGCCTTATCCACAGCAGAGGTAGAATATATTGCAGTAGCTTCATGCTGCTCCCAGCTACTGTGGGTAAGGAACCAGCTGAAGGATTTTGGTGTTGTTTATAATAGTGTTCCTATATTTTGTGACAACACTAGTGCAATTAATATTTCTAAGAATTCAGTTCAGCATTCCAAAACCAAACATATAGAGATTAGACATCATTTTCTGAGAGATAATATAGAAAAAGGTTTAGTAGAAGTTTTGTTTTGCAAAAGTGAAGATCAAATAGCTGATATCTTCACAAAACCCTTGTGTAGAGAAACTTTTTGTAATTTAAGAATCTTACTAGGTCTAGTTAGATTTTAGTCTTTGGCTTCATCTATTTCCCTCAATGATTGGTTAGAATGGTATTCTCTTGTATAGTATGTGTACATACCTATGTCGAAATCCTTCAAGTTTTATTTAAATGTTTTGAGATCTCAAAAGGATTAAAATTCATTGTTGCAAGAAACAGGTAAAATTAAACTAAGTTGCCAGAAACAGAATAAAGTAGTTTTAATCAAGTATCAGGAAAGGGAAACAGCAGATCAACATTGATATGTCTTCTATATAATATTTTCATATCTTTGGAAGATTATTATAGGATATTTTCCTTTTGAAAGGAAATAATCTTATTTCAGTCATTTACCAATAATGGCAAATCAATCACTTGCCTAATTTATAGGATGGTTAAGATATTTATGGCAAGTAATGATAGCTATCTTTTCAATTTTTAAAACTTGTCATATTTATCAAATCACTTAACCGTCATATTTTTTTTGAATTTCCATATTTCTGTTATTCTTCAAATATATATATAACCCTTTGTGCAGCTTCATTACCTCTCATTCATCACTCTCCTTCTCTCTTCTGCGTGCTGCTTAACAATCTAAGTGCTATTCATCATCTTCATTCTCAATTTCTCTCTCAAAATGGGAAGGAAGACTATAGCTTCATCTAGGAGAGGCAGAGGAAAGGGGTCTGCTAGTGACTCCACTCAATCAAGAGGAACCCCCATCGGTGTTCCATCCACCTCTCATCAAAAACAAACCCCAATTGAACCTTCATCACCCAATGTAGCTTCATCACCTTCAAAAACTCCTACCACAATCCCAGATTCCCCTCAAAAATCCTCCTCACCACCAAGATCAACCAAACCCTCATCAAAACAACCTAAGCCTATCTTCTATCCTCCAGAAACTGATGACTTTGTCATCAAGGAACCTGTACCATCTCAGGGGGAACAAGAGACAGAAGCTCAGCAATCTGTGAGCCAAGGAGTGGAGGTTAGTAGTGCTGAAGAGCACAGTGACGAAGTGGAAGTGGTTGAGATTACTGGGTTCAAAGAAGGATCAACAGATGAAAAGGTTAGGAGAAGTGGTCGTTTCACACGTTCTTCTGTAAAAAGGAAAATTGATGACAACCAGGAGGACCAGTCTGCTGATTCTGTGCAAAGAAACAAGAGAAAGAAGTTGCCTGCTAAAACCTCTCATGCTTCAAAAGGTAAATCTGTAGAATCCATTCCTACTGGCTCTATTGATTTAATTTCTAGACTAGTGTTGTCTGGGTGTGGTGTTGAAAAAGGATATTTTGATATTGCTGCATTACCTGAGTTCAAGGAGTTGCTTGATTATCAAGGTTGGTTAATTTTGTTTGATGTTTGTGCTGCAAATGTGTCTGGAGTTAGGGAATTTTATGTTAATATCAAGCAAATGCCTGATATGTCCATAAATTCATGTGTGAATGGGGTTGATGTCAGTTTATCAGTTGCTTCTCTGTCAAGTCTGTTAAGTATACCAAGAGATGGTTTTGATAAGTATTCTGGTGACTGGTGGCCCATGCTTGTTGGGGTCACACCAGAGGAGATATATACTTTTATGTTTGGAGGAAAGATGCCCAAGAAGCCAAGGGTTCTTAAGTCTGTAAATCTGAAGGAACCAGTCATGCTTGTTCTACACTCTCTGTGTAACAAGGTTTTAATACCAAGGGCTCAGGGTAGAGGTACTGTGAGAATAATGGAAATGGTATTGATGTATTAGTTAATGAAAAAGGTGAAAATTAATCTTCCTGCATTAATGTTGGCCCATATGATGAACTGTCATGGGTCATCTCATCACTCCTTGCCTTATGGATCCTTTATAACCCACCTGCTCAAATCTAACAATGTACCCCTGAGTGGTTCCACTGTCCCAGTTACAGTGTTTACTAGGGTCATCTTAAAACAAAAGGGTTTAGATATAAGTGGGGATCAGCTGCTGTTTAAATCAGAGGAACCAGTAGAGGATGTGAGATCTCCAACAAAGAAGAATTAGAAAGTAGAGGAGCCAGTAGGTCAGGCTCTAGTCTTGAAAAGGATGGAGGATCAGGAGATTTTTCTCAAAAACATCATTGGTCTGGTCCAAGATTTATTCTCCTCTATTGATTCTAGGTTTATTAATCTAGAAAAGAAGCTTGCTGGTTCTCATGATCAAGAAGCACCTGGTACAAGTGTTGCTGCTCCACAGTCTCCTCCTGAAGAAGAAATGCATGATGCTGAGGAAGGAGATGAAGATGAGTAACCAGCTGATGATGGAGACCAGGATGCTGACAGAGAAGAGGAGGATGAGAATGATGAAGATTGATTCTGCTTTCTGTTTTTTGTTTGCCTACCCTATCTATTTTGACTGATTCTGTTGATTTGCATCTTCCCACTCCATGAACTGTTCTTTTGATATGGAGTTGGGGTCTTTAAATTGTTGAACTTTGTTTGGTATTTGTTTTAAACAATTTTATGTCTACTATGTCATGCTTAGTTTGACTAATCTATTCTTGCAGCATTTAACTTGAATAGTGGTTGATGCCACTGCATGGATGAGTACATTTAATAATTTGTGCATTTTATTTTTACTTGAGTATACTTTTTAATGATGCCAAAAGGGGGAAAGAGTTGAAGCTGAAGCCTAGGATCTTCTTAGCCCTTTAGGATTTTTAGATTAAGTTAAATAGGAGTCGAGTCAAGTTAACTTAAGAAATTTTTTTTCAGTGTGTGTTCATTTTTATTCTTAAAGATGGTTGATGTACTCAATCCTAGTTGAGTACTTTATTGGAGTTTGTATGTTTTTAATGTGCTTGGATTGCAGGAACTTCAATTAGTTTGTCATCATCAAAAAGGGGGAATTTGTTGAGTTCCTTGAGTTTTGATGTTTTGAATGATGACAAACAGTTACAGGAAACAGGTCACAAGAAGTTGGAACTGTCTCCTTGACTGCTATGCTTAAAGCAGTCACATATTATCTATTGCATATTAACCATGTTATATGTGCAGTAGTTAAGAAGATTCCAAGACTTGGAGCATAGAAGCCTTTCGAAGACATTCGAAGAAAGATACTTTGCTCAAGATGAAGCATTCAAGGAAGATTCAAGTCTTGAAGATTACATGAAAAGAAGATCATTTATACTTTACTGTTAATCTAGTTTTTCATGTAATATGCTCCGTAGTATGACTTATATGAGTAGGTAATATAAGTGTTTTAAGTGTGATAAGTCATGTTATGAATTCTGGTACAAAACTGGAACAGAATTCATAACATACTTAATTCAGGGAACCAGGTTCAGAGAACCAGGTTTACTGAATGAAATATCAAGCTGCGTATTTTTGAAAAGATTTTGTAAAAATATTTGCTAAGAATTATTTTTGGAAAATATATTAAGCAGCTGGTAGATTAGATGAGAATATATTGGTTACCTAAAAGCTAGGAGTATTTATCTTAATTGATTCTATCTATATGATTAAGTCAAATAAGATAAATACTTTCCTAACTTCATACTTTCCTAAACTCACATAAGGTGACAGCTCAAAAGATTATGTGATTTTAGGAAAGCTGGGGTTTTTGTAATCACATATATAAACTCATCTAATCAACCTAATTCAAGGAGTCTCTCATGTGAAGAAAACTGAGTTTATCTCTAGAGAGCATTATACACACTTAAGCATAAAAACCTTTCATTAAGTCATATACACGAGTAACATTAGAACTTATATTTTTCTCTCATAATTAGCTTTTAGAAGCAAAATCAAAGGAGAGTTTGATTCTGTAAAAAGCCTTCAACAGAGGGGTTGATAGGCTGGGAGAGTGTTTGTGAGTTCAAACACAAAAGGGCTTACTAGTGTAAGTCGAGTGCACACTCGGAGTAGAGTGTGGGGTGAACTGGTTCCCGGAGTAGGGAAACAGTTGAGTGTCTGTGTTCTTTGTTTTTCGGAGTAGATTAATAAAAGAGCATAGAGTAGGAGGACGTAGGCCTGAGTTGGCTGAACCTCGTTAAATTGTGTGTCTTCCTTTATTACTCTACATACATTCCACTGCTAAATAGGAACCAGCACAACTGGTTCCTCCCACTGATCGAAAAAGGGAAGAAAATAGGCCAAGACTATTTAACATTCAATTCACCCCCCCCCCCCCCCCCTGAGTGCTCTAAAACCTTCAGGCTTTATTCATCAAATAAATCTGTCTAAAACATGACTACAAGCTTCCCTTTTATAGTTGAACATGCTTAGCTTAAAAGATGAAAAAACACAAAGAAAATAAATGGTTTATAATGATTACTAGTTTTATTAACTACTTAACTTATTAAAACTACTAAAAAAGTTGGCTAGAAGTTGAAAAGGAAAAGTTGGGTGTTAAAATCAGTCCCATAACTTTAATGCTTCATTGATCATCTAATTAACACTATAACTCTCCTCTTAACAACCCACTTCTTCAATACTTGGACTTAAAAGCTAGTAAAAGATGGTAAGTTAGCTTCCCATTAATGTGTTTTTTAATTAATGGGCATCCATAAGCTCCTTCATTAAAGCACATCTAAGTCCATTAAATGATATTTAAGGGCAATAACTCTAAGACTTGAAATGGAAGGATCATGGATTTCAAAGGTATCCATAACTTGGTCTTAAAGGGACTTAGCAAGAAGCACTTCTCTCATGTCAAACCCTAACGTGAATTTTCTTTGACATGTGCTTCAAGATCTTGACAAGGAATCCCAAAGTCTTAACTGGAAATCTCAAAGTCTTGATTTCTATCATCCTCCTTTTCTTCAAAAGGAGTTTTCCTCAACTCATCAGCTCAAAGTATGGGGACAAATCACCTACATTAAATGAGGATGAAACTCCATAATTGCCACCATGATCCACCTTTTATGCATTATCATTGATCCTTTCAACAATTTAAAATGGACCTTTAGCTCTAGGCATTAGCTTGTGTTTCCTTTGCTTAGGAAACCTCTCCTTTTGCAAGAAAACCCGCACAAGATCACCAACTTTGAGTTTCTTTGTACTCTCAAGTTTGCCTATTTCTTGTAATTTTCATTTGCCTTCTCAATATATGTTTCTCCCACTTACTTGTGAACATTGTTCATAAATTCCACACACTCTTTTGCTCTACCATGCACAAATTTATCCTTAGGGAGAGAAATGTAATCATTAGACACATATGGATTCACTCCATACATAATCTCAAAAGGTGAATACTTTGTTGTCTTGCTTGGAGTTCTGTTGTATGCGAATTTAGCATGTGCCAACTTTAACTCCCAATTCTTTCCTCTTTTACTAAATAATGCTCTAAGCAATGAACCAAGGATTCAATTCAGAATTTTAATTTGACCATTTGTTTGTGGGTGATGTCTTGTAGAAAATAGCAACTTGGTGCCCATAAGTCTCCACAATGATTTCCAAAAGTGAATCAAGAATTTGGTATCACGATCCAATACAATGGTTCTAGGTAAACCATATAATCTAGCCACATCATTGAAAAACAATTGTGCCACATTAAATGCATCATTAACCTTCTTGCAAGCAAGAAAATGTGCTATTTTTGAAAACCTGTCAATACCACCATAATTGAATCTTTATCACGCGCGGTTATAAGTAATGCCATGATGAAATCCATGCTTAAGTCTTCCCAAGATCTCTTGGGGATTGGTAATGGCTTGTATTCTCCTCTATGGAAACTCATCTTAGCTCTTTGACAAGTAGCACATCTTGCCAACATAAGATACACATTGGATAGCATCTTAGGCCAAAAGAAAAGTCTTTATAAGATTTTCTAAGTCTTTTATATGCCCATATGGCTAGTAAGTCCTCCTCCATGAGCTTCCTTGATCAAAAGTTGACGAATAACTCCTTTTAGAATTCAAAATTTGTTCCCTTTGAAAAAGAAACCATTTACTAGGATAAAGTGCCCTTGAACTCCATTTATGCATGGCTCAATGATCGCCTTGAGTTCAAGAACATCCTTATATGCTTCTTTTATCATTTCAAAGCCTAACACCTTAACTTCCATTACTCCAAGAAGAAAATACCTTCTTCACAACGCATCTGCCACAACATTACTCTTGCACTTCTTATACTTGGTTGAAAAATTGAAAGATTAAAGGAGCTCAACTACGTCTTGAATATTCAACTTTTTTCCCGTCAATGAAATGCAAGGACTCATGATCAGAATGTAATATGAATGGTTGAGGTCTCAAATAATGGGACCGATGATCTAAAGCTTAAGCCATTGTTTAAATCTCCTTATCATATGTGAATAATTCAGCTTCCCTTGACTTAGTTTCTCACTAAAATAGGCAATGAGCTTCTTCTCATGAATTAGAATAGTTATAATCCCGTTACGACTTTCATCACACTCAGCTTTGTGAAATCTGGCAGTACAAGAACTGACGCTTCACACATCTTTTTCTTTACTAGATCAAAGGCTTCTTAAGCTTACAATGTCCATTAAAACTTCCTTTCTTCGTGCATTTGGTTATGGGAGCCATAAGAGTGCTAAAATTTTTAATGAATCTTTTGTAAAAGGAAGTTTAACCATGGAAAGAATGCACCTCAGTTATGGTCTTTGGAATAGGCCACAAAGAAATAACCTCCACAATGCTTGCATCAACTTTAATTCTATCTCTTGAAATAATATATCTAAGAAACACAATCTCCAGCAACATAAAGTGACAATTTTCAAGTTTCCCATACAACTTTTGCTCTCTTAAGGCCTTGAAAATGTCTTCAAGATAATTCAAATGATCTTTATCACTCTTGCTATAAAAAATGATATCATCCAAGTACACAACAACAAATTCTCCCAAAAATGGTCTCAAGACCTCATTCATAAGTCTCATGAAAGTACTAGGAGCATTTGTCAACCCAAAAGGCATGACAAGCCATTCATACAAACCATGCTTTGTTTTGAATGTTGCCTTCCATTCATCTCCTTATCTTATTCAAATTTGATGGTAGCCACTTCTTAAATCAATCCTTGAAAATATTCATTTTCCACTCAATTCATCTAATATATCATCAATTCTAGGAATGGGGAACCTATAATTAATGGTTATGTTATTCACAACCCTACTATTATTGCACATCCTCCACGTACCATCTTTCTTAGGCACAAATAAAGATGGGATAGCACATGAACTTATTTATTCCCTCACATACTCCATTTGAATCAATTCCTCTATTTGTCATTGCAACTCCTTAGTCTACACAGGATTGCATCTATACGAGGGTTTGTTTGGAAGGGGTGCACTTGGGATCAAATCAACTTGGTGCTCAATACCACGAATAGGGGGATAGCCAAGTGGTAATTCATTAAGAAACATGTCATCATACTCCTTAATTAACTCGGCTAGTCTAGGGTCTTATTGAACAACCCTTTAATTCATTTCCCTCCTTACTCAACAGCAAAAACACTTTATCTTCATCATCTAAAGAATTCTTAAATTTTTTTCAAAGATAACAGCATGAACTCCCTTGGTTTCGATTTTGGCTCTTTTATGGTGGTAGGGTTTGTATTTGGGAAAAGTATTTTTGTGGTGGTAAGGGGTATATAATCTTTCTGCATCCTTGGTGAGTGATGTTATAGGTGTTTAATATGCCATCATGCATTGATTTCCTATCACTTTGCCATGGTATACCCAACAAAATATTTCAAGAATCCATGGGGAATAAAATCACATACAACTTCATCAACATATGAACTAATCTGAAATTTAATAAGACATCTTCTTCTAACTCCCGTACTCTTGCTTTTTTCAAGCCAACTCAATTTGTATAGGTTATGGTGTCTAGATGTTTTCAAATCAATTTTTTAAGGTCACTTGATACTACATTAGCTTCACTACTACTAGCAACAATTAATCACATACCTTACCCTTAACTTTGCACTTAATTAAGAAGGTATTCTCACTTTGAATATGAGCCTCTTTAACCTCCACTTGCATTTGAAGTTCTCTTCGAAGAACTTGGCTGCTCTTCTCTAGAAAATAGTCATCCATGGGGTCTTCTTCCTCATTCTCACCATTAGAATCATGGGATTCTTTATAATCTATAGCATCTCTGCCCTCCTCTTCTTCACAAGGAAATAGGTTGAGTTATCATGTTCTTAAGCTCTCTTATGGTTAGAGCTCTAGCATTGGGATAATCCTTCTTGTAATACCGTCTACCATGGCACTTAAAACACACAATTTCACTCAAATTCCATCCTTTGTAACAGACTTGCCTTTCTCTTTTTTTTAGGGTTAAAGGAAGGGGATTCCGTAATGGGGTTTGGGAACTTTGAAAAGGGGTTCAAAGGCTTTAAAATGAGATTCAAAGGCTTTGAAACAAAACTCAAAGACTTTTTCCTTCTCCTTTAAAAATCAAACTTCATAATAAGTTTACATGCCTCCTCAAAGGTGAGATTGGGTTTCACTTCACCTTTTTCAAATATGTACCTATCTAACCCAACCATAAATCTCCCTAATTTGAGTTCTTCATTCTCCACGATTTTGCAAATTATGGACAACTTTTCAAATTCCTTTATGTACTCCTCCACAATGCCTCCTCCTTGTTATAAAGTACTCCACTTTACATACATGAATTGTTTATAGTTGGAAGGAACAAATTGTCCCTTTAGCTTCTTCTTAAGTTTTGCTCATGTGAAAATATGGACTTTTCCATTAGATTCTCTCTTTCTTTGAACTTATTTTAATCAAGTTTCAGCATACTTAGCTTTATTCACTTTAGCAATCTTGTACTTGTGCTCCTCTTCTTAAACATCTTTAAACTCAAAGTAATGTTAAATAGATTGTTCCCATTCTAGGTACTTTTCTAGATCAAGAGTACCATCAAAGAGTTCAAGATCAACTTTGAGACTTTTATCATCAATCCTAGGAGGATTATGATGATTTTCTCGTTGCTCATGCGTTAATAAATGTGCCATCAACGCCATCATGTTATTGTAAAGTTGCTCATTAGTTTTCAAGAGTCGTTTTTTATTCTCCTCTATAACACACATTCTTCTTTGTCCAAATATTTTCATTTTGGTTTGGATTCGTTTGGAATTGCTTTTCTTTACCTAACGCGCTAAATGATGTATATTCTAGTATGGAAATACTAGTTTACACGGTTTTTCAAATGGATCACACTTTGAAAGAAAGGGATTGTGTTTGGTTGGAAATGGGTTTAAGCTCAAAAAGGTAGGATTTCAGATTTTGAAGCTAGGGTTAGGGAAATACGTATTTTATGTTTAAAGAAAGGAAATAAAAGAGTTTTAGTTTGTAAGGATTACTCACTTGAACAAACTGATATGTTTGCAAGGATTACTCACTCAACAAACTTATTTGTAGGACTTAGGCAAGGATTACTCAACTTAGCCTAAAGAACTACTAATTTGCATGGAAGGATTCCTCACTTCACCACTCAAACATTTCAAGATAAATATGGGAACACTTCAAAAATTTCCCACTGAAATTCGATCTAAAAGAAAAGGATTTCATTCATCAAACAAATCTGTCTAAAATGTGACTTCAATCTTCCCTTTTATAGATGAAGATGCTCATCTTAGAAGTCAAAAAAACACAAAAAAAAAAAAAATTTACAATGATTACTAGCTTTATTTACTACTTCATTAATTAAAACTACTTATAGAGCCGACTAGAGGTTGGAAAGGAAAAGCTTTGTGTTAAAATCAGCCTCATAACTTCAATGCTTCATTGATTATTTAATTAACAACATAAATAACTCTCCTCTTAATAGCCCACTTCTTCAATACTTAGACTTAAAATCTAGTAAAAGCTAGTAACTCCCTATTAAAGTGTTGTTTATTAATGGGCAGCGATAAAATCCTTCATTAAAGCGCAACCAAGTCCATTAAATAATACTCAAAGGGAGTAATGGAAGGACCATGGATTTTAAAATCATCCATAACTTTTTCTTCAAAGGACTTATCAAGAAGCACTTCTCTCATATCAAAGCCCTGACATGAATATCCTTTTACAGGCCCTTTAAGGTCTTGACTGGAATTCTCAAAGCCTTGATTGGGATTCTCAAAGTCTTGACTGGGAATTTCAAGGTCTTAATTTCCATCAATATGTTACTGGTCCATACCTTTTTAATGCATGAATGATCAAGCCATATCAAATAAAATTATTGGGTTCTCCTTATATCAGTCTTTTATTTTTGTTGTCTTAAGTAGGTAATTGAATAAAAGTTGGAAATAAGGAAGAAAAGCGTGAAAAAGGAGCCTATGTTGTGGTTAATTAAGATCATTCAAGGGACATTGTATTTTGTGTATTTATTAGTGTTAAAGTGTGTTGATAGTTAGTTAAATAGATGCTCTTTAAGGAGTGTTTTGATAGCTAGTTAAATAAATGTCTCTCAATTTCAACCGCGTTGGAGGGTTGTAGTTAACATTACGACTTCTAGGGATGTCTCTCGATGACTAATAAACTTTGAAAAATATTCATTTAAATTTTTTTTTTCTAGGGAAAATTAGTGCTCATAGTTGTGCGAGGTTTACGTTGTTTTTTCATGATTCAATAAGGGCACCAAGAGTGCGTATATAGGGCTTTCTAGGGAACATGGTTTTTCACCAATATTTTAGGCATTCTTTTATCTTCCTACATGCTTTTGAGGTGAAAGATCAATGAATCTTGTGTAATATTTAACAATAAAGGTGAAATAAATCAAATCCCTTGGGGCATTGAACATTAGAATTGGTCGTCCAATGCTACGACCCATCATTAATCGTTAGGTCTTAAGCATCAAACACTCACGTAGGGATGCTTTTAGTCAATTTTTGATGAGTTCGTTGATTTTTTCGTACATATTCCCTCAAAAATACGCTCAATATCCTCACCTTCCTCAATTTTGCTCCTAAGAATTAGATAACAATGACTTTTAGGCTAATCTAACCACAAAATCAAGTAAGTTTTTGAACTTTTTCCTTAGGATTTGAGCTCAATTTTAATTTTATGAACCCTAGAAAAATAAAAGTGGGGGGTTTTTCATTTTCATGTAATTTGGATTAATTGTGTTTATGTAATTGCTTGGTATAATATATATGGATAATATGCAGGCTAGATTTTATGCATAATATGACTTGTTTGAGTGGATTTGAGCCACTTATAAGGGAAGTTCATGCCTACGACTAAACTGAGTGTAGTTGGTGAATGCTTGATGTATTTTCTTTTGTTTTTGCTTGATTATGCTTATTTTAGTTTATTCATGATGCTTGATAGCCTCAAGAATAATGAATTCTCAATTTGGCTGGAAATTCACAAGATGGATTTGAATGATAGCCCCCAAAATTGATTACGTTCAATGGTGAAACAAAATGATGAGTTGCTTTAATCTCTTTAAAGATACAAGTAATAATGATTTTTGGATGTTTAGAATTTCTAATTTTGTTGACGTTACGTGCAAAGTTTTAGAATTCCAGCTTTAGTGACAAATCTTGTAAACTTGATTGTTTCTATCAAAACTTGTGAATGGTGGCTTCTAGAGTCGATGAACTTTAATTGTTCTTGTGAAAATACAAAAACTATAGCTCATTTATTACTTAAAACTTGCAAATTTCAATAACTTGGCAAAGTCTTTGGACATTCATCATGTCAGATAATTGTTGCCAATATAATGTTGTTTTTCACTTTGGGGTTGTGAAGGCACCATCTTGAAGCTCTTGATATGGTTTGCCAAAGACTATGAACTCGGTCTGATAAGTACATTTATTTGTACTTTTCGGCATTGATTTAAACTCCTTTTGGATGAGTTTTAGATGATTTCGGGTTTATTTAACCGAATTTATGCTAAAAGTCTCTAATTATATTTTGGCTTTAATCATATCGATTATTGCTAATTTTTAAGGCTTTTTAGTATAAATGTATTTCAATAACAAAAATATGGTGGAGCTAGTATTGAGGTGATGGTGGAAATTGGGCCAAAGAAAAGAAAAAGAAGAATTAGCTCAAAAGTTATTAAAAAAAAAGTAAAGTAAAGTAAAAAAAAAAGAAACATGAGTTATCTCACGCCACAATTGAAGGAAAAAAAAGATTTCTTTTTTTTTTCTTTTAAAGTTTCTTTTTCTTTTTCTATTTATTTTTATTTTTATTTTATTTTTCTGATTTTGAGTAGTTAGTTTTCCTAATTTCTAGATTAGGGTTTTAGGAGGAGTTTTGGATTATTCATTATTCTAGGATTTTAGGTTTTTGGCCTCCTCTTCTTCCTCTTATTCTCTTTTTCTAGGTTTTAGTTTTATGGTTTAATTTATGTAATTCTCCCTCAAAAACTTTGTTTCTCTTGAGTAATCAAATTTTATTCTTAGTTCATCATCAATTTAATTATCAAGTAAGTTTCTTCTATTCTTTTCTTTAGTTCATTATATTTTGTTGCTTATTTATTCATGTCTCTTGTTATTTAATTTAATTTACTTATAGTTTTATGATTTTTATATCTATGCTTGATTTCATTATTGTTCATATGTCTTTAATTATGATTAGTGAGTAATTTCTTTTCTAGGAAGTTAATATATGAACCCTAGCATGTATTAAGTGGATTCTTATATCAATTCAATTTTAAATTAAGGTTGGTTTATTAGGTTGTTAAAATTAATCATTAGGTTAAATTCATTGGTTTAATTAGTCAAGAAGCGACGGCTGAGATTAATTATTTCCTTTGTCTTAATGATATTTTCTAATTAATCAAGAAGCGAGAGCTGAGATTAATAGGGCTACACCTAATACAATTAGACTAATTAAGAAGCGAAAGTTGAGGTTAGGATAATTGAAGGGTTGTTTAATTTGATCATTGATATTGGTGTATTTGATGAAGGTGAATGCATGTTAGTGGGGATGTATTAATGTCCTAGACTTTTCTCTTATCGATATCACATTTAAATCTTTGCAATCTTAGTTATTAGTTTCACTAAACGACTCATTTCTAGCGTAATCTAATAAAATTGAGCTAAATTGACCCTATATTAGCTTCCTAGAGGACGACCCGTAATTGTACTGCAACAACCGTGCACTTGCGGTTATAATTAGTGACTAAAAAGAAGTCATCAAGTTTTTGGCGCGCTGGCACGTTGGTTAGGATTGTTGGATATGGGTCAGAACATTTCTAGAGAAACTCTAGAAAATCCTATTGATTTCTAGAGCAACTCTAAAACCTAGCTGAAAATTCCTAAGCTTATAAACACTTTCTCATTACCCCAAACCCTAACTTCTAAACTCCAAACTTCTCACCTAAACTCCCCTCACCCGACTCCCCTCTCGCACACCACCACAACACACCTAGCTAGCAACTCGTCGCCGGCAACCCAGCAGCAGACCGACCCGCCGGCAGCCAACCCGTCCCCTTCTTCGCACGTCCCTCTCTATCCCCTCTCCTCTTATGCGCTCCAACTTCACAGCTCTGCCCTCTCTCACGCCCGAACCGCCGACAACCACCACCCGCCGCCGACGCCTCCTGCACCGCCCAGCTGCACACCGCACCGTCGGCGCCCCAGTGACTTTATTCTTAGGTTGATGTACATTGGTGAATTACTTGGTGAATTACTTGGTGAATTGACTTTGGAAAATTGATTCTGTGATATATTGGTGCTTTGGGTAGATTGATGAGAAGTTCTCCACTTTGATGATTTGATTATTATATTGAAGAGTTGGAGTAGTGATAACTCATTGTTTTGGTGGAGTATTGTTGAGGAAACTCTTGGTTTGGTGTTGATAATCTTTAGTTTTGGTGATTATTGACTGGGTGATTCCAATTTGTGAACTTTCGGGTTTGATTTTAAAGCATCCAATGGGTCGTGCTAAAAAGAGTACTAATAATGCAAAGAAGCCCTCCTCCTCAAAGGCTAAAGCAAAACCGACAACTAGGCTTGTGAAGAAACCTAGAGTAACAATTGATTATTATGATATAGTCTTTCGGGACTCGGCCCATAGAGACAAATACGATCGGTTGTTTGTACATGGAGTGGTACCCACTCATTTTTGCGATGATGATGTTTTGAAGACCCTCAATATTGAAAGGGAGGTTGCTTGGCTCTTCTCCAATGTAGGTTGGGGTCCTCATTTCACTCAAAAGACCCCCACTTACAAAAGAGCTACACTAGAATTTTTGAGTACCCTTTCAGCAAACACGTATATCGGTGAGGGGTGTGAGCACGGATTGATTTCTTTTCAGTTATACAATGTGGAATATAAATGGGATCTAGCCACACTAAATGCCGCACTTGGTTTACCGACTGGTGGCCCGAGACATACCTCTTCTTATTGGCTAGGAGATCCCGTTTGGCAATCCTTTACTGTCCTTCAGCCCATTTACGACCCTAAGAATAGTGCAGCTAATCTTATCCATCATCCTGCTATTCGATATGTACACCGTCTATTAGCTAGCACTGTTCTGGGGAGATCTAGTTGTGGGTTGGTGCAAAAGGGCGACCTATACTTTCTACACCATATGCTACAAGCTAAGGAAATAGATACTGGTGCCTTCTTGGTCAAACAAATGGAACATTCAGCCAATAGAAAAACTAGTAGCTTCCCCATTGTCCAAGGTGCCTTCATCACCCGTATTGCTCTTCATTCAGGATACAAAGACCGCCTCCTTGAGGAAGGACACATATTAGGGAGCGATAGCTTGGATGACGCTTCCTGTAAGGCAATGGGTTGGTGTTCTAAGAGGGATGGAACTTTGCTATGGAAAATTGGAGCTATGGAGATTGAACTACCTCCCCTTGAGAGGTTGGATTTGTGTGTACCTGGGAATTGGAAATTGGTTGGTACTGAGGCCCCTGTTCCTATTCCCTTACTTCTAGAGCCTGCTCCTGCAAAGGCATCATCTTCTTCTTCACACTCCACTGCACCCGACATTGTTGCTCGATTCCAAGAGCAGATCGATGATATTAAGAGGGAGCAACAAGAATTAAAATCCCACATGAATTCAATGATGTCCATGCTAAAGGACATTCATACGTGGGTCCGCCCAGAAGAATCGTTGGTATCATCTCCTTCTTCTCTACGGTAGAGCCACGGGTATACTATATACCCGGCTTTATTTACTCTTTGCTTTACGCACTGGGGACAGTGCTTCATCTAAGCATGGGGGGGAGTATATCACAGGGTTTGTACATATTTTCTTATTGTTTTTAAGTTTCCTTTGATTATCTCAAAAAAAAATGAAAAAAAGAAAGAACGAAAACAACTAACCCAACTATGTCGAAAACCCGAAAGGGCGACATAGGCAAGAATTTGGGGGCCCGGCTAGGTCGAAAACCCAAAAGGGCGACATAGGCAAGAATTTGGGGGCTCGGCTAGGTTGAAAACCCAAAAGGGAAACTTAGGTAAAAGAGTGGCTTATCATGAATGGGTGAGTTGTGAGGCATGGAAAAGAAATGAGAGGCTAGGATGAAAACCCGAAAGGGCTCCTAGGCAAAATGAGAGACAAAAGAAAAGAGAGAAATCTATTTTTGCATCTCAATTACTTTGGAGTTGGTGTCATAAGGAGATGGAGCGATAAGGAAGGAATTCGGGAATTTTTCATCATTTGGAGGGATAAGTAGATAGCATTTGCTAATCGATTCTCATTTCTTGGAGTTATAAGGGAATTTTGTAGTCAAGGGAGCTTCATAACAAAATTCTCATTTCAATTATGTTGTTAGCAAGTCATATCTCGTTGATCTTGTTAATTTGGTTGGATTTTTGTTGTGTTTATTGTGTGTTGTTGTGTAAGCTAAGCATGGGAGAGTAAGTGGTTTGGTTCATTGGACTACTTAGCTTACACTGGGATTAGTGAAGATTAGGAAGGGAGACATAAGGAGTAATTATTGTTTTGGAGACCATGTTTAACTCTTTATTTTCATCTAGTCATCTCGAGCTTGCTCGAGGACGAGCAAGGGTTAAGCATGGGGGAGTTTGATAAGTACATTTATTTGTACTTTTCGGCATTGATTTAAACTCCTTTTGGATGAGTTTTAGGTGATTTTGGGTTTATTTAACCGAATTTATGCTAAAAGTCTCTAATTATATTTCGGCTTTAATCATATCGGTTATTGCTAATTTTTAAGGCTTTTTAGTATAAATGTATTTCAATAACAAAAATATGGTGGAGCTAGTATTGAGTTGATGGTGGAAATTGGGCCAAAGAAAAGAAAAAGAAGAATTAGCTCAAAAGTTATTTAAAAAAAAAAAGTAAAGTAAAGTGAAAAAAAAAAAAGAAACATGAGTTATCTCACGCCACAATTGAAGGAAAAAAAAAAGATTTCTTTTTTTTTTCTTTTAAAGTTTCTTTTTCTATTTTCTATTTATTTTTATTTTATTTTATTTTTCTGATTTTGAGTAGTTAGTTTTCCTAATTTCTAGATTAGGGTTTTAGGAGGAGTTTTGGATTATTCATTATTCTAGGATTTTAGGTTTTTGGCCTCCTCTTCTTCCTCTTATTCTCTTTTTCTAGGTTTTAGTTTTATGGTTTAATTTATGTAATTCTCCCTCAAAAACTTTGTTTCTCGTGAATAATCAAATTTTATTCTTAGTTCATCATCAATTTAATTATCAAGTAAGTTTCTTCTATTCTTTTCTTTAGTTCATTATATTTTGTTGCTTATTTATTAATGTCTCTTGTTATTTAATTTAATTTACTTATAGTTTTATGATTTTTATATCTATGCTTGATTTCATTATTGTTCATATGTCTTTAATTATGATTAGTGAGTAATTTCTTTTCTAGGAAGTTAATATATGAACCCTAGCATGTATTAAGTGGATTCTTATATCAATTCAATGTCAAATTAAGGTTGGTTTATTAGGTTGTTAAAATTAATCATTAGGTTAAATTCATTGGTTTAATTAGTCAAGAAGCGACGGCTGAGATTAATTATTTCCTTTGTCTTAATGATATTTGCTAATTAATCAAGAAGCGAGAGATGAGATTAAGAGGGCTACACCTAATACAATTAGACTAATCAAGAAGCGAAAGTTGAGGTTAGGATAATTGAAGGGTTGTTTGATTTGATCATTGATGTTGGTGTATTTGATGAAGGTGAATGCATGTTAGTGGGGATGTATTAATGTCCTAGACTTTTCTCTTATCGATATCACATTTAAATCTTTGCAATCTTAGTTATTAGTTTCACTAAACGACTCATTTCTAGCGTAATCTAATAAAATTGAGCTAAATTGGCCCTATATTAGCTTCCTAGAGGACGACCCATAATTGTACTGCAACAGCCGTGCACTTGCGGTTATAATTAGTGACTAAAAAGAAGTCATCACGGTCATTTTACTATAAATATACTATAAAAGTCTATTTTTGTCTTTGTTTGTCTACCAAGGTCTATGAACCTTTATTTATGGGGAGCCGAGTTAAGTCTTTAGATTATGCTCATCAAAATTTGAGAATTTTGAATTTTGTTATTTTTTCTAGGGATTAAAGTTTGTGAACTTAAACCCTTTTCAAGTTGTTCTAAGGAGCATGACCCACTAATAATGGGTGTTATAAACACTCTTGGAGTGTTGGTGGGATAACACCAACTCCATTCATTTTTCCCAAAGTGAGCTCAATATCATGGGCTTCAGCATTCACTTTAAGAGCAAAGTGTGCTTAGACCTGCTAGCCCCTGTTGTGGCCACCTTGCTAAATGAAGTCATGAGCATGGGGTATGACAAGTTTACTGAGGGCCCAAAGATACAAGGGATGAACAACCAAATGCTTCAGATCCTACTATTGTAGGATTAGCAAATTAATATTCTGTGACAATAGCTGTTGAGCTTCTTTTAGGTTCCTTCCCACCTTAAGAGTGGTAGATATTTTCACTCTTTCGATTAGGGTACCCTCGCCTACCCTACTCTCATCTCCTTTATGAGAGGTTGTGAGGGCAAGAACCGTATCTCCATTGGCGGGATGTGGCAGGTCATAAAGATATTTTTCTGTTTTTACCTTTCTGTTTGACTTGTTTTAGTTTTTAATTCTTTTTCTGGCATACTCTTTTAATTTGGTTATGTTATAGGAGTGGGTTAATGAGTACTCTCTAACACTGACCCGTCCTAGAGATAGGGTAATCCTTGTTGGAGCCTCTTGGATTGGACGTGAGAATGTAAGTGATCCTTGGGGGTCGTTGGTAAGCCTCGTGATTGACTACTCTAAGTTAATCGGTTGGTTAGCCTATATAGTTAGGAGGTTGAAGCCTGAGGTAATTTTTCATGATTTTCAGCTTTTATCAATAGTTCTCTTTTAACTGTTTGTTATAGTTTTCAAGTTGCCAATGAGGAGGGTCTTGATTTCCCTCATGCTAACCTAATCCTCTGGTATGTGAACTCATAAGAAGAGTTTGTCACTAAGCTAGTTAAAGAGGCCCCTATAGCCTCTTATGCCTATAAAGGAATATCCACTAAGTTCCCACTAGACTTCGGGTGTTTGATGCTAAAGAAAAGTGTAGGACACTCAACTCTACTTTTTAGGAGCTTACTTAGGGTTGAAATCTTGATTTGAATAGGGCATCATAAGAGTTTTCCTCTATATCCTTTACAGGATTCAGGCCAAACCTAGCTCTTACAAAGGATGAGTTAGTAGACTAAGTAGTGAGCTTCTTCAATTGATCCAGGTCCATGAACCAACAAAACCTATTTCCATCCAAGTCGGTGAGTTTTATGGATCCTTTAAAAAGTATCTTGTTGACAAAGTAAGGTCCATCCCTGTTAGATCTAACTTTTCCTTGTGGGTTTGTTATAGTTTTTTTAGTACTTTGAGTACTAGATCTCCTTCTTTGATGAAACAAGTGCGAAGCTTCTTGTTAATGTATTTAAATTTTGTCTTACACATAGGTGTATGGCCTTGAGCTGACATTCATCTAACAAAACCAACTCATCATATCTTGCTTTTACCTATTGTACTTTGAGTAATTGGCTTTCAAGAACAATCCTTAAGGAAGGAAGTTTAAACTCTACTGATTCTTGATCATTTTCTAAATTATGAATTAGATATTCTTATTTGTGGCTTCAATTGCACTATTTGTCTATGGTCTATATGGAGATGCATGATGATGTTAAATATGGTACTTAGTGAGGAGGTCTTTGCATTCGCCTTTGAAGAGCACTCCTTGATATATAATGAGTTCACTAGGAATATCATATTTGCAAATGATGTTTTTCCTCTATGGAGTAGGGCATTTGCTTGGAACCTAATGACTTACAAGATTTTTTGACCCACTTGGTGAAGTAGTCAATTGCTACAAGTATGAACTCATAATGTTTGATGCCGAAAGGCCTCACTTTGCTATTGATACAATACCCCTTGCAGAGAAGGCCAAAGGGATGAATAAGGGTGTAAAAATGATGAAGTAATGTGTTAAAAGATTGCACATTTTTGGCATGTGATACTTTTTGACATACCACGTACAATCTTGTTCCATGGTAGTCCAATAATACCCTAATCTTGATATTTCAGATCCAACATCTGGCTATTCATATGAGTACCACAAATGTTGTTGTTGCCTAGTCTGTAACAATTTTATCTTTTAGTTTAACAATACACTCGAGAAGGATGCCCTATGGGGTGCAATTGTAAAGTTGATCACCTTGAGTGATATACTAGGATACCAAGAGTCTTAAAGCTCTTTGATCCCTTTTTAAAGAATTAGTAGGGTATTCTTTATTTCATACATAATTTATGAAGTCATTGTACCAAGGTTCTCTATCTTCTACATCATTATAGATAATATTAATGTGTACGACTTTAGACCTCCTATCTATTGTAAGAGGCATCCCAATATAATTGATGGGAATATTGACCATTGAGGCAAGTTGTGCAAATGCATTGATGAACTACTTATCATCCCTAGGGAGGTATGTGAATTTAATTTCTAGAATCTTCTATGTTAGCTATTGATTAGCCTGGTAAGGAGCAAGACTTTCACTATGAACTTTCCAATTTTTACAAATTTGGTTATTTATCAAGGAGGAATCATAAAAAACTCGAAGTTTGTTTATGTTCAAGGAGATTGTTGCTTGTAATCCTGGGACACATGCCTCATACTCACCAGCGTTATTTATAGTCTTAAAGTCTAATTTGATATATGTAAGTATGTACTCTTCTTTAGGGGATACCAGGAGTACTCTGGCGCCACATCCTTTTTTAGTAGATGTGATGTACATATTTTAAAATAGAATGACCTGTTGTCATTCTCTATCAGATGGAGATCCTTGTTTGAGAGGTCATAATTATCCTCTAAATCATTTATAGAGATTCGACCAAAAAATCTAAGACTAATGATCCTTGATTTCTTTCTGTGACATATATTTTAGATCAAATTCTACTAGTAGGACCAACGATCTAGAAAGACATCCATTGAGAGCAGGCTTATCAAAAAAATAGAGGATCCATTATTGACACAATATGGACCATGTATAAGAGCATATAATCCCGAGATTTTTCCATAACCTCTTTGATTTTACCGGTTTTAATTCTAGGAAGATCATAATAATGTGTTATGTAATATCTTAGTCTATCCCTAAGATGTATTTGTAGGTCCAAGCAAAAATTCGATGAATTCCTTGAGTATATGTATCAACACTTCACGTTCTTCTAAGTTTAGTGTTTGCCCAATTTGAACATATTTAGGATTTTTCACATCACCCTGTTAATCTTTACAGTTTCTATAATCATTGGTGATTTATTTTCATGTTCTTTCATTACCTTAGTGATTTTAAAGTCATGTTCTTAAGAGACATAGCAGTTAGTGGTAGGGAAGGAGGTGGAACAAGAGTAGTAAGAAGAAAGTGTGTTGTTAATGAATTATGAGATTATTACATCCAGGGAAGAGGTTTGGGATTCTTTGATTGAAACAGTAGACACTAGCCTTAACTCAATACACTCATATTTGATTGACTTTGACTCAAACTTTAAATCTGAATAAAAATACTCTGGGGACTCAGAATTATCCAGCATTAGGCCTTCTTCGGCAACAAACTCCTTCTTTCCACTTGGAGTAATCATCTTCAAATTTTTCTCCATTCATGTATTTTCTTAGGATATATGCAATTGAATTATAAGGATCAAAGTCACAACCTTAATGATTCATTTGGACCTCTTTCTCATAATGTGTTTAAGTCTAAAGAGCAGAAAAATAGCCTTACTATCAACACATAGATAGCTTTGCAAATGAATTTTCTGCCATGTCATTGCCAAGGAAGTAATAATCAATTTCTTTGGTTTGAGCTAAAGAAGGCTTAGAGAAACCATTATAGAAATCCTCTTCACCTTCGTTGACAAATTGTCCGTTAGAAGTTGAGGGATAAGATTACAATTCGATATTAACCTTTTTTTGGACCTTAGCAGCCTTGCGAGCTACCTCTTGGGCGATGTGTTCACAAAGTTCTTTTCGGTTGGTTTATATCCCAACCCAAAAAGTTTCTTTTGACCCTTGGTGACTCTAAAAGGTTCGCCAAGATTGGTTTTTTACCAAGAGTCAAGCTAGAAAAGTGACCTAGGTTCTTCATCATTGTTTGCACTAAGGGAAGATTGATGAAAGGTGGCACTTCTTCTTTAACCATGGAACCTTCTATGCTAAAGCCCCATACTTCACATCATCTTCATTGTGCTTGATGTTATGTTGATGAGAGGGTTGTTGATAACTTAAACTTTGATGATCGAAGTATCAATATTAATAGTGGTGTCTTATAAGGGAATCTTCACTTTTTGAAGTAGTGAAGATAGAACATCCCCTAGATCATGAATCCATGGGTGACCTTATAGCAAGTTGAAGCTCGCCTTGATGTTTGAGACTTGAAAGGTTTCCTTTCCCTCAATTGGGCCCCAGATTAAGGACAAGTAGATGGTGACAAGGGATTGAAGATGAGAGTTATCGTAGGCACAAATCCCTTGAGCCAAAGGAATAAAATTCTTCTTAGTTAGACCCAATTTTTCAGCGGTACAAAGAGGGCACACATTGATTTCCAAGCAGTTGTCAAAGTGATCTCAATTAGATAAAGAGCTTTGTCATTGTTGCTCTTTTTAGGAGGCAAATCATTGTTTGTGAATAAGATTCATGATTAAGACTTTCCATTTATGATGTAAGAAAATAAACCACATTGTAACACCCTAGTAATTCCCCCTTTCCAAAAACCAAAACATTGAGAGAACTACCGGTGTGCTACCGCCACGTGTTCAAACATTAAGGTTATAAAACAGAATTTTACAGTGGAAAATAAAAGAATTTTTAAAATAAAATCATTCATCAAAACAAACTCCTAACATACTACAATTTGGAACCATTAAGACCCTTATTGCAATTTATCAAAGTAACGTTCAACTCAAATCCAAACCAACAGCCTAAATCATCCATAGCAAACATACTTATTTTGAAAACTAAACTAAAACAACACTCCACTCAACCCACCCATGCATGAATGCTCAACCAGATACCTATTAGAAATCTACTCCCCAATAATATTAGTGTAAATATTGGAACATTACAGTATAATAGAATGGCAAAGACCATGACCAAACAAAGTACGTAATCAAGAAGCTGAGTACATACGAAAATACAAAGTATAAACACTAAAATAAGTATAACATGTATGAATGTATTTTGCAACATTTTATTTAATTAACTGACAAAATAATTAATTACTTTGATTAAGAAATAGACAAAATTGTCTCCCCCATGTCCTAATTAGGACATCAAAATCGATAAATAATACATGCACTCCTAGCAAAGGGCATCAAAATATAGCATAAATTTAGATGGTAAACAAGGGCGACTCCGTCACCATAGCTAAATGAGATCTCAACTAATCCTAATTTTAATTCAAAACTTTGTAAAAGAGAGACTCGTTGATCACACGACCTCCAAGAAAAACCATGGATAATACCCCATGAAGCCCTAACCCATGATTGTTAATACTCTAGACGTGCACTAGCTTAGAGTTTTATTGCTTATCCTTCTTTCACTTTACGTGATTTACAGTTTAACACTGGATTTCCAATATCACCACAGCACACGCAAGTAAACATCACAATTATATAATTAACCTCTTTTATACTGCAATTTTAACTTGTTGATTTCCTTCTTAACTATTTAATGTGTTAAACAGAGTCAACTACCCTTGTCATTAACACTTGAAATTTTCCTTTACTTAGTTCATACTATTAGTAATGAAACAGAGATAATAAACAATCTTATGGATTAATTAGAAAATTAATTCCACTTGAGTCAATCAAAATTTCTCAACCATATATAATCATTTCTAGATTAGTAGCAACAAATCATAGTTATAACTCACCAACAATACCAAATCATGCCTCTAATGTAAAGACCATGAATCCTTTCAAGTACATAACCAAAAAATCTCACCAAAAGGTTGCCTAGACATGATACTAAGTTTCCATTTTAATTACCCTGGATCATGCTTTTAAAGGTAAAGTTTTTGTAATTTGTATATACCTAAAGTAAAATAAACGGTTGGCTACTTTTTCTACTACTAAGCACCTTCTACAAAGTGCTCTCCTGCACCAAATTATACAACCTAAATCAATATACCAACAACTAAATTTACATAAAAAATACATCTCCCATAGCTACTATTTGTATGATTGAACTGTCTTTATATATTTCTTTGCACAACTATTCACTACTTAGAAGAAATCATTGAAACAGTGCAATTAGTCAAAACTCCAACTCAAATAGCTTTTAATTTCCACCAAAATGGAATGGTTAGATAATCTAAGTTGCATTCTTATTTAAGTTGTTTTACGTGGTCTTCAAAGTTTCTTTTGTAGACTAGTTGGCAAGCCCTGAAAACATATTAATGATAAAGATGACACCTAATGCACTTGACACCCCAATATGTTGTGGTTTAAATTGTCCACAAATGTTGCTGATTGGGTGTGGCTGATTGATCTTGCTTATCACTACCTTGAGTATCAAACCTCTCACCATTAGATGAGCAACACTATTTACCATCCTCTTAGCATATAGTGGCAACAATAGATATTATACAATAACATTGTACAAAGTACTCGATTTCAACCGATAACACAAATAACAAAAGAGTATACAGTCCTCCTAAACTTCCCTCCCGACCAAATTAGTCAAAATGGGCAATATAACTAATGTATTAAAGTTGTAACCATGGTCTTTTAAAATTAAGCAATGTAATTATTCAATAAATAAAATAAACGTGATTGTCTTATCAAACCATTAACGTTGGAAGTAATCCACTAGATCAATGTCTAATACATACAGTAACAACAATAACTAACTGTCAACCACAATTTCATGCAACCACCGTCCAACTAATAAAGTTTGCAACGAATATAAAATTTTGCAAGTCATAAATCACTCCCGATAATAAAAACTTACACCCTCCTTGTCTACATAAATGATTCCATATTTCAATCTTTGCGTTGATGTCTAATAAACGACAATAGAGAAGGGTGACAGAGGAGAATCATACAACAGAGGAAAAGAGAAGTGCACGACAAAGAGAAGAAAGGACGTCTCTAGCTCTTAGGTTTTTTTTATTTGCTTTACTTTGGGTAAATAAGGTTTAGGGCTCAGGAAAACTATATATATAAGGTTTATTTAAAAGGTAGTACTAGGATTAATAGAGTTTTAGACTTGATGGGTTTCTTAGAAAAAAATATCTTTTGTAAAAATTTTGCTTTATAATTTAAATAATTACATAAAAAAATGTATTATTTATGTGAAAAGTATATGAATTGCCAAATTTATATTGATGCATAGGAAGTATTTTTGAATAAATCGTTGTCAAATTTCATAGATATATGGGGGAATTACACATGTTGGTCGGAGATATCTCAGAAGGGATGTTAATCATTGTCAATGCGTTTAGGAGCGCGTTGCAATGTTCAAAAGAAGAAGTGATTAGCTCCCATATGTTAAAATTTGCTTAGGTTTATTTGAGTTGTTTGGTGAGAGAAATTTCTTTGTGAGTGGTTTAGGTCATAAAAGGAATTGGTGGATTCAAAACCTGGTTTTGAATCCTGCCACCTTAGATCATGACATTGACTCCAAAGGTACTCTTCAAGTACCAGTTCAGATCCATTGCTTTTTGAAAAAGTGATGACTTGATTGATTTCATCTATGTAGATGCCTTTATAATCGCTTTCCCAAACACCAACAATGCTTTCTTGTGACAACAAGATTGTCACTTTTGGTGAAGGGAGGAAAGATGGGTCAAATATAAGACCTTCTTCGCAAATGAACATAAAAGCCAAATGACTAGTTTTGTTGCTACCTAGCCATAGGAGGAATGTGCAACCTTTTCTCATCCACCATATCTTAGAGCATATGCTTCAGGCATATACATTCCTCAATATTATGGTCATTACCTCAATGGAACTTACAATATTTCTTCTTGTCCTACTTTGCTCCTCTTCGCCCAATGGAATCAGAGGGTCTTAGGTCGAGTAGTTAGGAGCAAGATCATCACATCTAATTAGGCGGTCATAAGTTTCAGAATAAGACATCCCCAAATTGGAAAAAAGTCTACGAGGATGGTTTTAGAAACCACCCTTGTTGTTTTTATTGTTATTGTTGTTGAAATGGTTACTTTGAAGCTTAGGAGCTTTAAGAGCATTGAATTTGCTTACTAGTGCTTTAGGGCTGGTACCAATTTCAATTTTCTTACCTTTTCAATGCTCTATGATATAGGCTTGTTCGAAGAATTTCAAGCCCAAGAACTTTATATGGGTTTGTACTTGGAAATGAGACTAGGAATGAAGGTGTTTACCAGCTCTTTCTATGGTGCCCTTGAGACCATCTAAGATACCATTTCTTTCAAGCGGTTGAGGTAGGTCTTGACCCCTCACCTGCGCTTTAGCAAAGGACTTCCAACTCTTAGAGTTTAAAGTTGGACCTTCGATTGGTATTGATTCATGAAGGCATTAGTGACTTCCTTCCATGTCTTAGTTTCTTAGTAGCATAAAACCATTTTTGATAAACTAGTTTTAATGATATCAAAAAGACGAAAGGAATAATTTTGATTAATCCCTAGATGGAGGGATCCCGAAGATGAAGCTAGCTCAGAATCAGACGACAATTGTTACAAGATTAATACAACAAAATAAAAGACAAACAAAAATCATTAATTAATAATAACCTGATTTTAAGTAAAACTGTACAATATTTACAACATAATTTAAAACCCAACACCCGCCACGAATTTCAACGCAAACCAAGATGACTTATCCTTATAAATGACTCGAAATTTATCTAATTTAAAATAATTTGTCTTAACCCATCTAAATCCAACATGGGTTGGCCCAAAACGACTTGACTCGACTCAAACCAAAGTACATCTAAACTTGAAATAAATTGTCTTAATCAAGTTCAAACCTAAACAACATTGATATGAAAATATCATGACCAGAACTATATTAAATGCAATTTAATCGTGTTTGAACTTGATTAA
Source organism: Dysphania ambrosioides (assembly GCA_026401315.1). Classification (NCBI taxonomy): domain Eukaryota; kingdom Viridiplantae; phylum Streptophyta; class Magnoliopsida; order Caryophyllales; family Amaranthaceae; genus Dysphania; species Dysphania ambrosioides. The sequence continues at coordinate 8,127,346 of CM048667.1, forward strand.
TGACTCAACCAAATCCGACCCAAAAAAATATAAAATGAAATACAAACTTGATTAATATCGAACTCAATCCGTTCCATCAACCTCAACTCGATTTTACACCCCTTACCTTACAACAAATGCAGCAACCTCGAATTTTGGGGCTGTTGAGAAAAAAATTTGACAATGTGGAGGACGTCTTCAACTCTTGGAGCTTACGTCACCCGAACACTCTCCTCTCCGGTGGCGCGCGGCCGCATCTCTCCGTTGTGTCTTTCCGGCGCTGCCTTTCACTCTTATTCTCCCATAACCTCGCCGGCTTTCTTAACTCAAACAGCCTTGTTATCTTCTTCTGGCGGCATTTTCCAGCCCAACGTCGGACTCTACACTGATGACAAGGTGAAGTTCCGTCTTCCTCTCTCCCCTTTGACTAAGTATATCAGTTTTTAGGTGTTTGACTTTTATGCGCAATTTGATTGGAGTTGGGTGTATTATCTTGGAAATGCTAGTTCGTTGAAATCAAGGGTGTTTTCTGAATTTATCTCACTGATGGATTGTGGATTGTGAATTGTGGATTGTGAATTGTGGATTATGATTGTGCTTAATAATAGTGTGTTGGAAATGCTTGTTTTAGAGTGAGGGTTTTACGAAATTGAGCGAAATCGAAATGTGTCGTAACATCACTTTTTGTTGAGTGAGTGGAAGGGTTGCTGAATTGTCAGGATTGTTTGCTAAATTATGCTAGAATGTCAAGCTTTAGAATGTAGTAGTCCGTGGTTTAATTTCGATGTTGATGTGTAGTTGTGACTTATGAGGGTTCTGCGATAATGGGAGATAGGGGATTCATATTAGCTTATGGTGGATTGATATTGGCACACCATGTGAGTAGAGCACAAAGAATTGTCCTGAAACAAAGAGGTGCGCCAATATCAATATGAGGTGTACCAAAAGGCCCAAAATCATTTTCTAGGAGATTGGGCTACTGCTTAATTACATGTGGTTGGTTGTTTGCGCTTGTTGGTTTGAGGCATAACTAAAGAAGTTTGTTTGTTTAAGTTGGAAGCAGCAATAAGGAAGTTCAGGGAATCAGATTGGTGTAAGAGGGATGATGGTAGTTACTAGGGCTCCTTTAGGATTCAGGTGAAAAAATATATTTTTTAGCTAATATATTTAGTAACTTTTATTTCTTGGCTGTTTGGAGGATCATTACCTGGAAAGCGGTATGACATAGGAAAAGCAATGCACACTGGCATATTATTCACAACTTAACTTTGGTTAAGTAGTTCACTGGTGTACCACAGCTACCACACACCCGACCCTGTTGTAGATTTGTAGCGGGAGCTTTATGCTCTGGATACCACTTTCTTTTTTAGTCCACTAGTGTACCATAGCTACCACTTTAAATATATGTTTTGGAAGTTTGATATGCTTCAGGCACATGGTTTGCTGGTAAAGGAGGGGGAGGGGGTTGAGCTAATAAGGTAAGAGGTTAGATTTTGCAACTTTTAACCTCTCTAAAACTTGCTAATGGTGAATATTGCTATTGTTATTTGGGGCATATCATACACATATATCCATGTGTGAATGGATGTTGCTTGATAATTAGGGAATAAGGCTTCCTGGGAATGGTCATTTGAAAGTGACCTAAATGGAATATATGCTATTTGAAATCTTATTTAAAATGTGATTTGTACAATCATGTAACTAGGAAACTAGATGAAAGATTAAATAAAAATCCATTTTTTTAGTCACAAACTAGTGGATGTTTTCACTTTTTATCACTTTGGTTAGTGAGAAAACCTGCCATTATGATTGTTGTTTACACTCAGATTGTGGAGATAGAAGAAAAACTATACTATCATCCATGTCTTTTGCAAGTCTCAAAGTTCTACTATATTTCCGGTTTACATGAATTTTGAGAAGCGACACTTATGACTAAAATAGAAACTAGTAAGCATAGTAAGAAAAATGGGATTTGAACATTGCATTTTCCTTATGGATTTCATGCCTAGAATGTGTTTAATGGCATTTGTAGTATGACATTTAAGTTATTTAGAAAGAGCAAAACATTAGTATCATCTTTATTTGGAAATAGTAAGCATCCTAATGTCCATCATATAATAACTACTTATTTTTAAAAGGCTTGAGGCTATCTATGGCACTAAGGGTTTCTGGCTCATAGGCGCTAGGCAAAGGCACTAGGCAAAGGCGCTCGCCTTTGGGTGTGAGGCGCTCCAAAAGTGTAAAATGCGAAATTAATATTTTTAGAGTATATTTTATACTTGAAACAACATAATTAACAACAATGGCTCGTAAAATTCTCAAATGAATATGAAATACTTGTAAATCTATCTCAAAACTTGTAAACAAATGTTTGTGCATGCACAAGACAAATATAAGTGTCTTACAAATACATATGCATTACAAATACAAAGTCTTACAATACCAAATAAAGAATTAAGCAATTTAATAGATTCAGAAGAAGAAGACGAGACAACCAATTAATCTATGCTTCTAGATTTTAGTAACTTTATTTCCTTAGCCCATATTCAGACTATTCATCAACAAGCTTTTGTCAATCAATAATCCAAAATAGTAACACCATTAAGCCACTACACAGAATACACAGACTACATTCTATCCTTTCAAAAATAGAACAAAAAAAAACGAAAAAAAGTAAAACCCCCCCCAAAAAAACACCATAGAAATAAACCCCAAAAAGAGAGAACTAGAGAAGAAAAAGAAGACTAGAAGAGAAGTTAAGAAAAAGAAATTAAGTGAACCCTGTAAAAAACACCCCAGAAGAAAACCCAGAAAAGAGAGAACTAGATAAGGAGAAGAAGACAAGAAGAGAAGTTAAGAAAAAGAAAATTAAGTGAAGAAGAAGTGAAGAGAAATTAAGAAGAAGAAGAAGAAGAAGAAGACAAGAAGAGAAGTTAAGAAAAAGAAAATTAAGTGAAGAAGTGAAGAGAAATTAAGAAGAAAAAAAAAAGATATACTAAGTGAAGAAGTGAAGAGAAATTAAGAAGAAAAAAAAAAGATATACTAATTGAAAATAAAAACAACATATATGGGTGGTCACCGATGATTGGTGAGAGATGAAGGCACCAGCAGCGGTGAATCTGGGTGAGAGATGAAGGTAATGGCAGGTGGCAGCAGGTGGCAGCAGCTTGCAGTCAATTTCGTGTCCAAACTTTTGTGGCTTCCAAATCAAAGTGGGGTTGGTAGAATGGATGAACAAAGAACTGTTCATAATGGGCCCGCATCACATGGGCTTCTCCTAAGGATCAGCTCCAAGCAGTGCTTGCCTCGCATCGGCTATGGCGCTTGCCTCCAGGATTCGCCTCGCCTTGCACTAGCAAAGTGTTTAACCTAGCGCCCACCCATGCCTAGCGACTTAGGCATGCTTTTTAAAACTAAGAATAACTATTTGTGAAAGGGAGGCCGTTTTTATTCTCATTTTTTGTGGTTAATTGTTGCGGTATCAACACTCCAATAGTGACTCTTGCTTTCATGTCAACACTCCAATAGTGACTCTTGCTTTCATGTCTTTCTCCATTGTCAGGTATCTCAATATAGATGACTTTGTTCTCTTTGCAATTGGGTTTTCCCTTTTCTTTTTTATTGTTGTGGAGTTGTTGCTGACTGAGTTATTGGCATATGAGGAAAGACATAGAGAGAAATTCTGGTGCTTTACTTCATTGGTAATTTTTGGTTCTTTGGTCAGTAGGGAATTCCCATATCTTTTCTAGGAGCCAATCGCTGGCCTCCCTTTTGGATAGAGTAACCTATTCATAGCTTCCTTATTTTGGGGACCCAAAAGTAATGGTTGCCAGATTTTACTGTCTTTCTCACAGTTTTCTATTTTTCTTTACTCATTCCAATTTTTTTATTTTTTTTCTTTCAGAGGATAAATCTGAAGGGGTATGCATTGTTGTCAAGTGCACCAGGTGATGTAAATGGAGCTAAGCAGGTCATCAAGCAAAATATTAGTCGTGATGCTAAAGTTGACCAAATTCAAGATATGAAGATGCTAACCACCCTGGCTAAGTACTTATGGTCAAAGGACAACTTTGAATTTCGTCTTCGGGTTATGGCAGCCTTGGGATTCCTAGTTGGTGCTAAGGTGTGCTTATATTAATGTTTTTGAATTGCTTGCACATTATAATTTGACCTGATCAAAATTTATTAATTCAATTTTTCGTCTATTTTTAGCTTTTTATAATTTGGTAAGCTTCCTGCTCAAACGGTTCAAAAAATACTGCATATATTCTTCTCATCATTTTCCTTTATAGAGTATTCTCATTATCTATATATCATAATTTTGCTAATAGATAATTTGGTTCGGTTGCCCTCTCAGGTTTTGAATGTTCAGGTGCCTTTTTTGTTTAAACTTGCGGTTGATTGGCTTACAACTGCAACTGGAAATGCGGGCACTCTTGCTTCCTTCACAGCTGGCAATTCATATATGCTTGCTTTTTTTGTTAGTCCAGCTGCTGTTTTAGTTGGTTATGGGATTGCACGTACTGGTGCTTCTGCTTTCAATGGTACTTATCATGCGTATTTCTGTAAGGTTGTTAGTTTAAGTTGTGTTCCAAATCTACAATGGGATCACATATTTTGTGTTCTACTTCATACTAGTTTATATCTTCCATTTCCTTTGGTGTTTATTATTGCTTAATGTTCTGAGTATCTTTATAATTGTACTTGTAGAACTACGTACTGCTGTCTTTTCAAAGGTGGCTCTGCGTACAATTCGTTCTTTATCAAGGAAGGTAACTTCTTTTTTTTCCCTTTGTTTACTAGTCTGGCAATGTTTGTTCCCTCTGTTATGCTACTCAGACGGGGCATATATGCCATCGTACTGGTGTTTATACAACTCGCTACTGATCTGGGCACAGTTAAGGGTCACAGCTACCCATACAAAGCAGAAAGCTATAGAGGAGGGATGGGTTGGGGGAGATTTGGGTGGATCTTCCAGACTTCCATAAATTACCTATATTGTAAGGGTTTTAAGACCTTGGATTAGGTAGGAAATATAACAAAATTTTCAATTAAATAGTAATCAGCCATTACCAGAGATATAGGAAGACAATGGAGCTTTTGTTTGAAGGAAAGAGGTGAGTGGTGCATCTGTGCATCTGACTTGTTGCACCTTCTCCCATGGTGGTAGGTGGATTATGCTTGCCTGGAATAACAAGATAATTTAATGTCATGATGTGCTAGTTGTTTCATTAGAAGTATTATAGTTTATAATTTTTTATTTGATTGAATTCAGGAAGCCAATAGGGACAAAAGGGAAAGAAATGGTACACAAATAACAAAGTTTTGAACTTGCAAATATAACAAACTTGTATGTTTCTTTGAAACAAAAATCTTAAGAAATTAGAGGCAAAAATTTACCAACAAAAAGGGAATAGATGTGAAGTTCTTTTTTTCATGTTTCAACATGGTGTTCTGAAAAATGGGCCTGTGACATTTGTCAACTCAGATGAGTATAAGATATATGGTAGTTTTCTTTTGAAATAAGCTGCTCTCAATATCTTGTGAATTGAAAATGTGCATTGGATTAATTTAGTTGGTATGGTGTACTGTATTTCCTTTTCTGTATGTGCTAAAGTCTCTTTATGTTTGTCTACAATTTTTGCTTATTATTAAATGGCATCTCATATTTTAAGTATATAGCTCTTGTATTTTGGTTAATTACCATTCAAATGATATTCTTTAGTTTTTTTATGAAAGGAACTATTGTTAATTGCTACATTGGTTTGTTTCTGTAGGTTTTCTCACACTTACATGACCTTGACCTCCGATATCATCTTAGGTATTATATTTATATTTTTCTGGCTACAATGGTCAAACTTTATTTGTATGTATCATACATGGAGTATGCTTATATCTATTTTGATAAAGTTAATTCTGGTTTCTTTGTTAAATTGTATGTGAGGATGGTAAACACTAATATCTGTAGTGCATACTTGTGTTGGACTTGCCACTATTCTTGATTCTTGAATCAGTTGATGGAGTGCTTCTCTGACATTTCTTGATTGCTATACTATAGTCGAGAAACTGGTGCTCTGAATCGGATCATTGATCGTGGTAGTCGTGCTATAAACTTCATTCTATCATCTATGGTGTTCAATATTGTGCCCACAATTTTAGAGGTATGTCTTTGTAGTTTGTATCATGTGTTCTTGTGATTCTTTGCATTTGACAACAAGCTTTCCCAATTTCTTCTTTGGGTTCGTTGTAGTCATTTCTCATGGTGTGTTTGATATAATCAACCTATACTTCTTTAGATATCTATGGTGTCAGGAATATTGGCTTACAAATTTGGAGCTCCTTTTGCGTGGATCACTTCCTTGTCAGTTGCTGCATATATTGCTTTCACGTTGACTGTGACGCAGGTAACTGTTCCCTTCCTATGTGATTTTAAAGATTTATTCTCCTTACACGTTATGGCTTCAGTAAGTTCATAGGAATCTATGACATGTAATGGCAAATCTTTGAATGAGACAATGAGTTGCAACTAATAATCAGCTCAAATGTGTTGAGAAGCTCTCATCACAACTTCCATTCCTGTTTGACACAGAATTTTGATGTATCAATATGGATCTGAGGGAATGCACATCAACACTTCTATTATTAGAAAGGTGACCCTACCATAGGGTGTATTTTTCTCACCAAAATAATGTTCTTAACAAATAATCAAAAACTATAATATTATATTATCAACATAAAAAAATAGATTTGAGGGAAATAGTTTTTTGGTGTGAGCTTGGGGTTTTGTGAATCTCCAAAGATTCACAAAACCCCAAGCTCACACCAAAAAAATCACTGTCCTTCCTATTTAATGTCTTTTCCCCCCAACTCTCCACCCCTTTACCCCTCGTCAGTGACCCCACTCTTCACGCCTCCAATGTGAGGGAAATAGTTTTGCCTCGGCAACAAATCTTTCTGGAAGTTTTATGTATTCTGGATTTTGAGGTGAAGACAGAAGTTATAAAGGACTTGGGAAAATAGTTTTGAGTGATTTGTCATTGTTAGATTCCTTGACTTGTCATATGCCCTGAGTACTCCACTACTGATGGTGATGCACTCCTCTTCTGGTAACAGTTATACTTGGCTTAGATGGAAGCTTCAAACAGAACCAATGTAATCTAGTTATGAATTGGACTGATTGGGGATCTGCACCTGTACAAGGTGTATGTCGAAATAAGGCAATATGCAGATTAGGAAAGAAGGTTGACAATCTTGAGTTTATTCTCTCCGCAAGATAAATCCTACTGAGTACTGACTTACACACTTAGGTTTCTTAAGCATGACCCATCAGGTGGGCTTTAGTGTGAACTCCTGGTTTCGATTGCTGCTGCAGATGCTACTTGATTGTGGCTCTCTTCCCTCATTCAGCCACAGTGTCTTCAAACCTAAATCAGCCTTCATCCTAGTTCCTAGCATATTTCACATAATTAGTAGCTAAAAGACCTAAAAATCCTCTAGGAAATCAGTTTTGAAGCTATGAGAGGAATCCCTTTTATAGACCTTTAAGTAAAGTTCCTTTTGAAAATTTATGCTCGAAATGAAGTAATCAGGTCAGGAACAACCTCTGTCCTTTGGCTTATGTCGATAGATTAGTGTTAACGACCTAGCATTCCAGCTCTCACTGCTTTAGTTTCTTGCTTGATTGAGACCTTTAATTTACTTGAAACATCCAGGATTACATCAACTGGTCCTCTTTCTTGTCTTATTGATTTTCTCAATACTTGTAATGATTTGTGATCATTATGCTTCATCCTTCCATTGTGAGATCTAGGAAGCGCCAGGTGCATTTATTCTCGTTAAAATAATCCATACAAGTGAAGAAGTTGTTTAAGGGTCATCTTTTAAACCAGAGGAGAAAATCTTTTGCAAAATATCAAGAAATACTACTATGTTATATAGTCGATGGTACTGTTGTATGTAATGGTACTCAGAAATACTCCGTATCAATGATCTCAAAGTTAAAAAAATGGTTATTGTACACTTCTTTGCTTTTACTTAGAAGGGATATTTTTCAACTAATCTGTTTTGCTTTATTTTTTGTTTCCTCTCCTTGCTCTAGACCTTTAGAAGCCTATGCCTCTTTCCTCTCCCTACTCCCATCATAGCTATAGTATTAGCTGCCAACACTCTCATTTTCCATACCAATAACTTTGGCCTCCAATGAGGTTCTTCCTTGGGTGGGGCTGAATGTACATAACCTTACCCTTTCAATTGCAGAGTCTGTTTCACTGGGACCTTGGTTTGAATGGCAATTCTCTGGCATGCATCTCAACAAATAAGCATTTGACAACCATTTGGTGAGATATTTGTTTTAGTTCTTGGCGAACAAAAATCGAGAACATGCCCCATAGTGGTGCACTATTGTTACTGGCATTCACTTTTCTTTTGCGTGATAGAAGTTACCGTGTTGCTTAAGATTTTTAAGTTATTTGAATACCTTCTCTTGTTTGTGAGGTGGGCTTGTGTTGGCTTGGCCTATAGAATGATTTCTTGAGACTGCATTTTAAGTACATTTTTTGGGTTTCTTTTGCAGTGGAGAACAAAGTTCAGGAAGGCCATGAATAAAGCTGATAATGATGCAAGTACAAGGGCTATTGATTCACTTATTAACTACGAGGTGTATACTCATATTGTCCACCTTTACATGAATTATTTTTGGTTTCATTTGATTCTCAAAATCTAATCTATTACAATGTCCATTTTAGACTGTCAAATACTTCAACAACGAAATTTTTGAAGCTGAAAAATATGATGAGTTTTTGAAGAGTAAGTCTCCTAGTTTTTGTATCTCATGACTATGCAGTTCTTACTGTTGTGTTTATTGTGTATATAGTTTTGTTGATTTGGTCTCACTTGTGCTGTTCATCATTGAAGTTGTTACACTTTAGTGAACAGGTTATACTCAAGAGGGGGTATGATTGTTGTCATTTTTAATTGCAATAATCAAAACCAAAACGAAATTTGCTGTTGTACAATAGTATATAATGTGTTCATAGTCAACTGATTGATAGTTAGACCACCATATAATCTAAGCTACATTAATTAAAGGGGATTTGTAAAGAACATCATACATTATGTTTTATATGTGGTAAAAAATCTACCCCCAATCATGAATTTGCAGTACAAGAGCTCCACTTCTTACTCTAGCAATGAGGTTACCTGAAATGTTACTTCATAAGTAAGCAGATATAAATGATGATAACTTTCTAGAGTGACTTGCTTAGGTGCTATGCCCAGTGCCATGATCAGTGCGGCATATTTTTCATTTGTTCACTATGTCTCTATGTGACAATGTTTTGAATCAAATAAGCTTTATGTAACAAAGTTTATTGGAAATTTTTTTTTTTTTGTTTACTAAATAGAGCTTGTTTTATATCCAGGTTCTTCTAACTTTACCCCGCAAATCAAATTCCTAACTCATGTAAACCTTGATAATAAAACTCATGAAACTTATATATTTGTAATCATCAACACTCTTATGGAACCGGACAAATTATTCTGTATTATGATTCTTGGGCATCTTTTTATTTATTTATTCAAATAAACATGATACTGGCTCTGATTGTATTTCTTATATACTAGGGTATGAAGATGCTGCACTGAAGACTCAACGCAGTCTTGCTTACCTCAATTTTGGCCAAAATTTAATATTCAGCACAGCTCTGTCAACTGCTATGGTATTGTGCTCAAATGGTATAATGGCTGGGCAGATGACAGTTGGTGATTTGGTATTGCTGTTTTTGTTCTAGATGCCTGAATATTGTTATCCTAGACCAAATGGATTATCTACTTAAACAACTAAAATGCAGGTGATGGTCAATGGCCTCCTCTTTCAACTGTCACTTCCATTGAATTTTCTGGGTAGTGTATATCGGGAAACAATCCAGAGTCTCGTTGACATGAAATCAATGTTTCAATTGCTAGAGGTATATTTCGAGATCTTCTGCTTGGAACTCTGCTAAAGAATGTAATCTAAAATGAACTGTGATAATTTATCATTGCTTTCACACTTTTCCTATGGTGAATCTGGTATTGTGTGCTTTGGAATTTTTATGTATGGTCTGAGGGAACTTTGTCATTTAAGTTAATTGCATATCTTTGCAGCTTCTTGTTTGCTAAAGTGAAGTATTAGGGAAACCCTTTCACTATGAAATGAAGTGACCTGGCTGGTTGTCTGTTTCTATAAAAGACATGATCGAAGAAAGAGAACAATATTTTTCAAAGCTTTGCCATCTTTTGGCTAAATAAACTTATTGAATTCATAATCATGAGATGCCTTTATTTTTCCTCTATCATTTCACTCCTGCTGTTCATAGGATATGACTTTTGCTCCAACTAAACTTCATCATCACAATTGCAACTAATGCAGCCTGTTTATGATGAGGAAGCTTTCATTTCTACCAGATGCTTTTGGTTCTGTGACTTAATCATCTAGACTCTTTTTCTGTGTAATTTCTGTAAGGACTTAGTCCTATTTCGTTTTATTTTTTTATTTTAAGAACTGGGGCATCTTCTATTGCTGTGAATAATTTTTTCTCATGAGAGCATTTTTATCAATCACCAAGCAACACCAAGATTTTGGTCATGAAATCATTAAAATGTCTCTTGGTTTTAATCTCTCTCCTCCATTTTCTCTCATCTTATCTATTCTTTTTATTGCTTATTGAAATAATCTCTCTTCTCAACACCAAATAATTGGTCGTTGATATATATGCTCTGAATGACCCATGAAATTTTCAAATATTACTAATAAACTATTGTATAATAATGCGTTGGCTAGTTCTACAGAAACTGATGACCTTTCCTTTATAGAGAAGTATGTCCTCTGATCCTAAATAAAACATAAAAAGACAATGATGTGGCTATTATTGTAGGTTGGTTCTGGAAGATCCATGCAAAATAATGTATATAGGGAATCATCAAGCTTTTAATGAAAATAATATCCTATGATTTTCTGGATTATGGTTATATTGGAGGCTTAGAATGTGTATCATTTAAATTTCTTCAATTTTGATGTTCTTCAATTTCTTATATTTGTATATACCTAAATTATGTGGGCGTTCTCGCTTTGTATATATTATAAATTTGTAATATGATTATTCATGGAGAGACTGATACATTTTCACTTTTAGGGAGAGTCGATTCTGTAGATAACAGTTAAGTGGGTTTTCCCATGTATGCAATATCTTTTTAGAGATTTTCATTAGTTATACTTCTCTGTTATTGCTGCAGGAAAGGGCTGAAATCAATGATAAAGAAACTGCAAAACCTTTGAAGTTAACGGGGGGTAGCATTCAATTTGATAATGTACATTTCAGGTAGGAAGAGGATTCGTATGCTGTAGGAATGTGGAGTCTTGATACATGGAATTATAATATATACATATGTAAAACCTTCTTTATATATGCTTCTCTGTTTTTGTTTCTGCTACTTGGAGCTCTAACATGTGAAAACTACTGGTCATGCTTTCATAGATAAATACAAGTAATAGTGAAATCCCTTTCCTGAAGGAAGTGTCATTAACACATTGAGAGTTGTCATCTTTCCTAGACATGAGCTCTAGGACAAATGTGGGCTTTCAGGGCTTTCTATTTGTTTGGGTCCTTGTCTAGGATGCAACACAGTTTTATAGATTGTCTTTCCTGCTCTTTGCAGATGATCATTATTTCAGATGCATATTGGAATTTCCTAATTATGCTCTTTTGTTCCTCTTAGCTATTGAGAAGTTCAAATTGTGCTAGGCAATTACATTTCACAATTATTGTTAGTGGAGAATGTAAAGGTGTTGATTTTCTACCTTCTTCATTGATGGTTGCTTAGGGTTGCCTTCTCTGTCGATAGCTGCTTAGAAAATGTCCTCTCTTTTGATGGCTGCTTAGAGTAATCTTGATTAAGTGTCACCTTTGTCTCTTTCTTCTGACTTTTTGCATATTTTCAGCTTTTAAACCTTCTTTACTTATCCAATTGCTCTACATTATATAAGGAGACCATTTTTAATAGAGCTGGTTGAGATGTAACTAGTGAGTTTAATTAGAACTCAGCATAGCTAGTAAGTTGTAACTTATGAAGAATGTGGATAGTTTTATAATTGTGGCTGTACCATGGATGAATAAGAGACACATTGATTGAAGGGGATCTTCAAAAGGCCAACCTTGCTTAAAAGTTATTACTGATGTTATTTCCTTGCTCTTGTGAAGCAAAACTTAAAGTTTGTTTTATTTTTCTTTTGATGATTAATTTTGGTGGTACTGGATGCTCTTAGGCCTTTTGTTCTCATCCCTTGAGTTGGTATAGGGTGAAAATTAAGGCTTTGCCTAAATTTTGGGGCTTTCACAAGTTGGTTTTCACTGTCAGTTTTTCCCCAGATTTGTATCTTATTTGGTTTTAAACTTGAGAACAGTGCACCATCTTTGCACGCTTTTCTCTTTCTCAAAATTATTTTTTTTTCCCTGAATCAATATGCTATGTGCTGTTGTGGCAGAGTTTGTAAAATCTTAAAGCAACATGTTTACAAGACTGGGGATTGGACATTATAGACCACTGCTTATTACTTTGTACCATTTGATGCTATTCCATTATTCATTATATAAAACTTTGGCAATTTATTAAATCGAAACATTCAATGCTTCTGGTTTAAGTTTTTTTCCTTTATTACAAGACGTAAAATCTGTCTCTTTTTTTAATAATTTTGAAGCTGAATTTGTCCTGATTGTTTAATGGATACCTGACTGTTTCAAGATGTGATGCGAATAAAGTGCCTTTTCTGCAACTTTGTAACCCTTGTTGTGGTTTGCTACTGTGTTTAGTTGGTGAATATCTAGTTTTATGCCCCGATGATGTAGGGCTGGGTCACCAAGGGGTGAGGACCAAGGTTTTGTGACTGTAAATTCCCTTCTGGAATGCTAATACCTTCAGGAGAGCCTTTGAAGTCTAAACTATGTTGGGGGTTTTGATGCTTTGGGCTGGAGAGGACTGGACATGTTCTCAGTTTTAGATTTGTATATAAGACTTTTATGCTGAAAGAAGGTGTTTCTGTTGGTTATAGTGGATAAACTTGCTACTTGCTACAGAATCTTTGTATAGTCTCACTTCAAGGCAGCAGTTTTGGGAGTTGTAACTCAATTTTTATGATGTTTGTGTTAATTCAAAAAAAGAAATTATATCTTCTTATTCAACTCATTTCAAGCAATATCTTTTAGCATTAGAGGTTATCATATACAAAGTACATTGTATGCAATTATAATCCTGTAGTTCCTTCTATGCAAATTGGTCTTCTCTTGTGGTCAAGAATATCTGTAAGTTGATCTCTTCTAAGATTTTGATGTGTATTTTGCTTATCTAAATTGCGTGTTAAGATTGTTTAGTTGTTTTCTTATAATGATTATGAACATTGACAGTTACCTGACAGAAAGAAAGATACTTGACGGGATATCATTTGTTGTACCAGCTGGGCGAAGTGTGGCTATTGTTGGCACTAGCGGAAGTGGTATGCTGAATATAAGTCCTCTGTTTTGACTCCTTTTCTTTTCTCCTGTATGCATTATCTTTTCACTAGAAGAGAAGTTGTTTTGAAGAATCATCTTTAATGAGTTGTGATTTCACCAGTTTGTCTTTCCTAGTTAGTAAAAATCATCTGGGATTAACTGTAAGTTCACTCCTTTTTTAACCCTGATAAACTGACTATTTTTCTGTTAAATGTTAACTTAGAAAGTCAAGTTTAAACTTTTATAATGTTCAGCTAGGAACTACCCCTATAACGGTTGCATCATTTGGTAAAGATAAACATAGGAAAACCAGAAATAGATATCTGTATATCTTTATTTGATGGAAATTAGGAAAATTTGATCAAATATAGGTCTTGTTATCATTGAAATTATTCTATCTTCTGTCAAGTTTCTCAGTCTACTAAGCTTTGTTATTAGCTACCCTAAGATTTCGTGTCTAAGGTTGTACTTTGCATACTAGGGATGGATACATTGGGAAGATGAGTCATAATTGATGTTCTCTCTCTTCTTGATTGTGTTAATTTTTTTTTTAATTGATTCTGTTGTTTGAAAATTTTGTGATTGTGACTAACTGCTAGAATAAGGTATGATTTATTGCTTTACTGCTTATTATTCTGCATCTTATATATTTGCAACATTGTAGGCAAGTCGACCATTCTCAGATTGCTATTCAGATTCTTTGATCCTCATACTGGACATGTAAGAAGTGATATTTTATCAGTTTATCTTATCTGTGATCTTTTTCCAATGATGTTGTAGTGGTCTTCTGTGAATGGTCACATAATATTATAAACAGAGTCTTAACTTTTAAGAAGTCCTTGCTTTGAACCAGTGCCCTGTGGTTTTGTGTTGAGTGAATCAAAGAAGCTTTGGGGACAAAAGGAAATGTCTGACTGCTCGAGTTTTGAAATTATCCAACTGATTAAGGGAAATACTCAGCTGAGTAATTAATCCAAACATGCCAAGATCTTTGATAACCTGCTGGACCCAAATTTGTACTACAACTAAGAAGCATGCTGCAAGGAACACTCTCAAAAATAGAGGTTGGGACTAGACTATATACTTAAGAAGCACATTAGTATTCATTTACGAGAAGCTTGTGACAGAAGGTAGGGTGTTCGCTGAAGGAGACAGTGAAAAGGAATTAATAATGGCTCCAAACAGTGAAGAAATGTGATAGAGAATACAATGAAGAATATTATTGAGAGTTTATTTTAGCTTGTTTGTACGTTGGGAGTGACAAAGCCTTTTGGAAGCTTGGAATTATCTTCAATATGCTTTTTTCTTACGATAATTAATGTCAATTGCTTCTTCTAACTCCTAGAACTCAGTACTTAACCCATGCTAGAGCCTCGTTGTTACCTTGTTAGTACCCACTTATCTTTATTTATTTTGTCATGTGGAATCATGGGTTCTGCTCTATTGCTTCTAATGTATTAACTTTTACATTACAGATAAGAATTGATGGCCAAGATATAAGTGAGGTTACTCTTGAAAGTCTCCGTAAATCTATAGGTGTTGTGCCACAGGATACGGTAAAGTTAGAAATTTTTTTAAAGATACTATTTATTTATGACAGAGTTGTGTTCACTGAGCAACTTATGCTGTTCTCAGGTGCTTTTCAATGACACAATATTTCACAACATCCATTATGGTTGCCTAACCGCAACGGCAGAGGAGGTTTGCAATGTTACCTATTTCTTTGCTTGCTTAAATATGCAAATTTGCTGTCTCATCTTCTGTTTTCTTCAGGTGTATGAAGCTGCACGACAAGCAGCAATTCATGATACTATAATGAATTTCCCTGAGAAGTATTCAACTGTTGTTGGGGAAAGAGGCCTAAAGGTCAGATATTTTATAATTTAATCCAAATTTATTTTCCGATGACAAATATACTTCTTATTACAGATGAAACAACATCTGAATGGATATGGCTATAAGCTCTGTTGATGTTTTCCTAAGTTGTATGCTCATTATGGATTTCTATGCAGTGTAATTGTGTTACAATAGTCTATATGTATCCACTGTTAGGGATTTGGCGAGGTATGCCTTATCCCCAAGTAGTTGAGCCAGTATGGAGGTTGTTTCCTTGATACCTATTATTAAAGAATATCTAGAGAAGGAAATATTCAAGTTTTGAACAAAAAATTGGAGCAGTAACTGTAGAAGGGAGACAATAATGTTTGATAGTTGGAGGGAACATGCTGCAATTGGGGCTGCACTTGCCTCTCTTGGTTTTGTGGATAAATTGATACGCCGTACTAGATAATCTTAGTTCATGGGTGAAACCCTCAAGTCTCAATAAGTTTCTTGTTCTTATTATAGTTGAGTAGGGCTGGTTGCTAACCAAGTGGTAGCCAATTTCGTTCCTGTGCTCCTTTATCTGCTGATGTGGTGATTTTTATAATTAACTATTGCATTAAAGTTTTTGACGTCCCATTAGGTAATTAGGCTATTGCCAAAATTATTAATGTTCTCATACAGCAGCTTTCCTATCCTGTTTTGACAACTCTTCCATTCTGCAACTTCTTGGCCTAAATTCCTTTGTACATGTCAACCCCCCTTTTCACAGCCTCTGTGCATGCCGTAATTGGGGCTGCACTTGCTTCTCTTTGTTTTGAGGATAAATTGATACTCTGTACTAGTTAATCTTAGTTTAAGGGTGAAACCCTCAAGTCTCAATAAGTCTTTTGTTCTTAGTATAGTTGATTGTGGCTTGTTGCTAACCAAGTGGTAGTCAATCTCGTTCCTGTGCTCCTTTATCTGCTGTTGTGGTGATTTTTTATAATTAACTCTTGCATTAAAGTTTTTGACATCCCATTAGGTAATTAAGCTATTGACAAAATTATTAATGTTCTCATACAGCAGCTTTCCTATCCTGTTTTGACAACTCTTCCATTCTGCAACTTCTTGGCCTAAATTCCTCTGTACATGTCAACCCCCTCTTTTCGCAACCTCAACTCATCCACCTTCATCGCGATCAAAACTGCATAACTGACCGAATTTTCAAATCTAAATCGCTGCCTATGTTTGTTTATCATAATGTTTTTGCTGTTAGTAGGGAGGGAAGTACAGCCATGGTGTCTTCAATGCCATTAGAGATCAGTTTGTGACCAAGCAATATTGTGGGTTAATTTGATTTCTCTATTAATGGATAGGTCCATTGTAGCCAGGCAGAGTTGAAGCTGGGGGAGTAGGATATCAGTTGTGGGTTATTTTCTCCTAAATGGGTTATTAGGTGTTTTTCAGTAGAAGAGTAAGTGGGTGGTAGAAGGGGCAGCCTTTGTATTTTTATTCAGAAAATAGAACGTGGGAAGAATGCAGGTTGGTCCATTTGAGATTTAAAGTAGGCTTTCCTCTGTTGGCTTCCCCTCTTCAGATATCATTCTTTTACATTGCAGATATCTAAGACTTATTAGTTCATCATATTTTGTTCACTTTTTATTTTCTTTTTTCCTGTTTGCAGTTGAGTGGTGGTGAAAAGCAGCGCGTTGCATTGGCTCGCACATTCCTCAAATCTCCTCCCATTCTGTAAGTTCTCTTTCTTTGCACATTTTATCACAATAAGATGTTCAGTTTCATTTTTGCTTGCGTCTTTACTCTGTGATGAAGTGCTGGTTTTAGGGATCAATTTACTTTTTGCCAGTACCTACACTTGCAAACATTTTACTGCTGTTGCAGTTCTGGGTTTCTAAAAACTTAACAAGTTGCTTATTTGCCTTTCGAATGAATTGCTTGTAATCTCTAGGGATGTGATTTCTTGTCCCTTCTTCCATTTACTTCATGAAGATTTTTAGTGTTTTGAGTCTTTGGTCTGTATAATTGCCTGATTCATGTTTGAATTACCCTCTAAACTATTTACAATTCTGAATATAGAACTGGATGGGTTTTAGATTATTTCATATTGATTGGTTCATCTATGTAGGCTTTGTGATGAGGCTACAAGTGCACTGGACAGCACCACAGAAGCAGAAATCCTAAGTGCATTAAAATCACTTGCAAATAATCGGACCTCCATTTTTATTGCTCACCGGCTAACAACTGCTATGCAATGCGACGAGGTAAGTATTGTAGCTGGCTAATAGATCTTGATCTCGTATTGTCATGTGTTACTATGGAAAATTATATTGTGCTCTACTGCTCACGGGAGCCCAAATTATGTCTGATACTGTAGACATATTTTATTTTGTTGGATGGAAATTAATTAATATAAGGGAGAACCTTGCAGTTGCTGTGTATTCTGTAGTAAGCAATGGTGTTCTCATGGTTACTCTTTGAACTGTGATTTTCACCATTTAATGTTCTTCTATATGGTAATTGGAGCCTTGAAATAGATGAAAGAGTGGTTGACCAAAAGCAACTTTGACCCTATTTTACAGATTGAGGCATGAGTGTAATCTTACTTTTGTTGAAGCCCAAGTTGTATTTCTCCATATGCATGACTTGTTGGAAACCCAGAATTCTAGTATTATCTTGAAAGTAGTGCACTATGTAGATTACTTCTCAAGTGCTGTGAAGTTGGTAAAATTTAAAAACTACTGAAATATGCAGTAATGGCTTGTAATGTACAATGATTGAAACAATGAGTTGTATGAAACGCACATATACATTTTCTTCCTGTTGTATGTGATGCATTTTTGAGTAAATATTAATCCATCAATAGACTATTGTAGAAGGAGAATTCAGGTTGGCTTTATCAATAAGTTGCTTCTGATTTGACTAGTTGATATTCCTGCCTTCAGATTGTGGTTCTGGAAAATGGAGCAGTTGTTGAGCAGGGACCTCATGAGGTTCTTCTGACAAAGGCCGGTAGATACTCTCAGCTCTGGGCTCAGCAGAATAGCACTGTTGATTTTGTTGATTCAGCTGTCAAGTTGCAAACCTAGACACAGATGATGAAGCTTTCTAGCTGCTGGAAACGACATTGAAATTTTTGATTGCCAGGATTCGGTTAAGAACAGCAGGCGTGATCAACCAGATGCAGAAGTGTACCAAATCTGTCAATTTTTCTGCCTAGCGCCCGTTTCATTAAAAGGCGGATGATCATTTTTGTGGCGTCTTTTAGTATGAACTTAAAAGAAGAGGAAATTCCTTATGAGTTGTTTTATAGAAACCCTTGGTATTGTATATTGCCTCAAATTTTATAAACAGAATTTATTTTCAACATTAAGCTTCTGGGAGATGTCTTGTTCATACAGAGTACTTTGTATGATTAATTAGAAGATTTCATGATTTGCTTTGGCCTCCCAACACTGCAATTTTTGATTAATTATACACAATGGTTTGAAAACAGGTTTGGTTTGAAGAGACTTGATCTAAACGTTAATAACAAGAATTCGCGAGTACTATGTTTCTTGTGTTAGTTACCAATTAGGCAATTACTAAAGTCATTAAAAAATTTAGAAATAACTGGGAATTGGCATGAATACCATGTTGGGAGTGAAAGATAAGAGTCAAATGTGAAAGGTTGAATTATTTATATATAAAAAATGCATATTTTTAACAATTTTTCCCAAAAATGTTACTAAACGACTCTTGCAATTGCAAATATCCACATAATACCCACAAATAGAATGTTAATTGATATTTTTTTCCCTTGTCTCTTTTTTTCTCAATTTCTTCAATAGACCATTGAAACATCAATAACATTCATAGAACTTGTCTCGTCTCAAGATCGTTTGGAAACGCTGGAGAATTGTCAATGTCTCCGAAAAAAGAGGTAAACGTCAAAAAAATGTAGCATCTTTTGGAATGGACACGGTCACCATAGTAGTGGCATCTAGTCTAGACGCCACACTTTTATTTTTATAATTTTTTTTAAGTAAATGTTTGATTAATTTTTGGGTTTAATGAATTCAATGTACAGGATAATTGCGAAGAATTTAGAGGCATCAAAGTCATTACAGATAGAATTTTGAATGCTAATGGATATTTTGAAGAAGCGATAGGATACAGTTTTTATTTGGTTGCAGCAGCCTACAAAACATAATGAGATGGTTGGATGGATATAATCTTGAGATGCGATCGTTGGCGTGTGCTAAAAGAACGAGATATATGTGTCTCTTAAAGGTTTGACACGAAGAGAAAAGGTCATGGTTGTCATTTATCAAATAAGGTATGGGAACTTCCAAGTCATACAAGGTGGAAAGTAAAAGGGTATTAAAAATGGGGACAACATAACCATAAGTTGATTGAGTATCCAGTAGGCCATCGACAAATTAGCGGTGTTACTCCTGCCGAGAAACTAGTTGTGAAAGAAATTTGTGAGGCGCACTAGTCTGTGATCGACAGCTATGTTGAGCAATTTCCAAAAGACCAGCCAAATAAAAGGTACATCTACAATGTAAGACATAAATTAAGTTTTAAAAGGTTAGATGGAAGGAACCCAATTCAACAGTTGCTGAGCCAAGCAAAAAAATATGGTTATCAATTGTGGTATGATGTCGATGTAGAGAAGTACAAGGTAACTCTTTTTTTGTACATCCTTATTGTGTTAATATGTTATGTTCATGGTCATACATGATTCTAATTGATTTGACATATAAAACAAACAAGCAAAAGTACTCTCTAGTCGAAATAGTTGTGAAGACTCCTACAAATAAGTACTTTTTGTCGGCTATGTAATTAAGAAGAACAAGAAGACTGAAAGTTATTGTTGTATGTTGGATAAGAGAAGAAATTGTGTCGACCCTGACGTACAACTTTTAGTTATCATTAGTGATTGCGAGAGATGTCTTTTTTCCCCAATTGCGGAGTTATTTCCGGAGTATAAACATTTACTTTGTACATGGTATATCATCAATTGTGTGGAAATTAAAGCATATTGGCTTTTTAACAAGAACAAAGAGAATGTTGAGACTTTGAAAAGGGGTAGATGGAGCAGAATCGTACACGCTACTATGAAAAGGCGGTACGAGCGAGCTATAGAGTTCTTTAGGAATTTTTACCGCATGGTGTCTTGTAGTAGTGTTATGTCAAAGGTTTGAATATGCCTCACAAGGAGAAGTTTGATATGTATTGAACTAAATAGGTCCTTAATTTTTGGAGCACTACAACTTGTAAAGGGGAGAGTGCGGATTATGTCTTGAAGGATTGGCTTGATTCTTCCACCTCGACTCTGGATACACTGTTTGATCATGTTATTAAGGCACTTGATACTCAATTTACTAAACGTATGTACTATGTCGAGGGTTCCAAACGCCGCCATGGCACGAGATATGGACTATTCATATGTCAAATGCTCCATGGTCGTGTTTAAAGACATTATGCACTATATCGAGGTTTCCCCGTGCCACCGATACATTATATGTGGAATTGAATTCTCAAATCGATACTAGAAGGGCATGATCAAACGTATCAAATGCAGATTCAATTATGAAATGAATTATCTACTTTGATACCATGAACTTCTTATGTGTAATGAAAGACAAGTTAATTTTCTTTTTTGTGCTAGAAAGACAAGTTAGTTAATAATATAGGAAACTAGTTACTTATGAAATGTTATATTTTGATATAAAGAATTTTGTGTTTGAATAAGTTAAACTATTTGATTTTGCTATAAATTTCGGTAGAGTTTCCTCTATATAATGGACTACCAAGTCAGCAACATCATAATTCTAAACTTGTCCATTCATTTTAAAAATCAAATACAAACCAAGTCCAACAATGATAGACAAGTTACTTGAAACTATGACAATTCCACAATCCTAACACTAAAACAACAATCACACTACATAATACAAAGTCCTAATTACCCTATGACAACAAGTTCTACTACTCAACGTTCTGATGTAAATAATTATATGAAGCCTTGGAATCTGTACTCAACATCCTATCTCTCTCCTTAAGGACAACATGCGACGCTTGTATCATCATGGATCAAAGTAACATGCTTCTATATCACCATATAGACTTGTAAACATATGAACAACATAATTTTTAGAAGTGTACAAGAAACATAAGCAGTGCATGGTTGCACATGATTCACATCGTCATCATTGCTAAATTCTCCTTTGATTAGCTTCGAGTGAGAGTTATTGTGAAACCACTCTATAGAGTACTAATCTCACACATGGTAGGGTCCTAAGTGGCAGCTTTTGGAGCGCAGTAGTAGATATGATTTCGGCCATTAAAAACTAATCCCATATCAAAGTCACCATAACTTTTGGCCACTGCAAAGCTACTCGTTTGAGAATGTAGATCAAACTACACCACTAGGCTACATATGAGGAGGTGGGATAATTTGAACATACATAAGTTGATACAAGAAACGCTGGGGCATATAAGCTTTTATGATACCCTCGGTACTAAATGAGACCCATGTAGAGGGTCCTCTACACCTTAGCAATCAGGTTAGGACCAAAGGGAAACGAATTCACGTGCACATTGTTCCATATTAGCAAAAACCTAATAACATTAATATTGAAATATTGCACTAATCGAATCCACACATCAAAGACAATCATTGAATCAAGTGTGTATCATATATACCTGAGTTGTTCAAGGTTCTTCTTCTCAATCTAAACATTTCACGCACATGCAAAATGAATATTAGGGTCAAGGGGTAATGAGTCATTATGTGGATGAAATACAGGAAAGTACTCATAAATCCACGCCTGCAACAAAGTCATACAACTCCTAATACTAGTAGGATTTACTCGACTAGATATGCCTAGTCGACGATAAATGTATGCCAATGTAGTCGACTCCCAGTGGTTTCTAGCTTAGAGGGCTCTACTATAGTGCATGGCCTAACCTAATGCCTACTCTTGTTTGGGAATAAGGCATATCCAATGAGAATGAAGAGAAAGACACTTAGCTATATGCCTGTATATCTTGTTGTCTAGGGGGAGTCGTACCAAAACATAGCTTCTGAATGGATGAAAATTTCACACCGCTATGTTCCCATATCCCATAGCCCCTATGCAAAGTGAAATCACATCCACTCGAGTAGCTCTGCCAATAATGCCCTAGGAAGATCAACCTCCATCTAGACATAAAGCAAACTACCTTGAGTACGAATCCCAAGGATTGCATCAATATCATGCAACATAATCGTCATCTCACCAAAAGGAAGGTGGAATGTATTCGCGTTCATTTGCCAACACTCCAAAAATGCAAATGTTAGGTCTACATCAATGTGACCATACATGATTAAAGGCAAGTGGCACAATCTACTCCTATGCATAAGATCAAACATCTCACTTCCTTCAACCCACGTAGCACTCCATGTTGTTAATTCGGAGCAAATTGTGGCCCGATTTTGGCACTTTAAGATGCCCCCTACTGCAGACCTCTCCTTCTTATCCCAAATACGGGCAGCTTTGTGGCTTAAGAAGTTAGGGATGAAAGTCTAGTCTTTTAGCCCACTCGACACCTCACCCTTCACTAGCCATGAAAATTTACCCGAACATAGTGGGGTAAAGAAGATGTATCAAACCTACTAATAAACCTACTACCCTATCCTTCTGCACTTCATAATGATATATTCCTTTCACTTCCTCCAATCTCTCACTAAGGGACCAATATCCTCATAATAGGGTTCCTCCATCTCCTCCTCCTCCTCCAAATCCATATCCATCTCCTCCTCCAACTCCTCCTCTTCTTCTTCCTCACTAAAGGGCTACCAAATAACAACTCTCTCCCTTTGTGCAGATGTAAAAATATTACATGATCTTATGTGCCTAGGTCCTGAACTCTCCTCCTTATAGCCTCTTATGGTGTGTATGATTACCGTCTTCCCTCTATCTAGTCGGAATTTTGGTACCTAATTTCATTTAATAAAATAAAGATTTAGTTATATAACAATATCATTAACATCTTAACATTTACACACCAAATTGTAATACAAAGCTATTTACATTTGCTTTTCAAATTAATTCTATGTAAATTTTGGCAAACTTTTCTTTGTACATTGGACAACCAAGTTATCGACATTTTCTTTCCAAACCAAATATATATCAACAACATCCTCAATACAATTCTAAACAACCAAAATCAACTCTTGCAACATTCATTATATTCCAAATACCTAATTATATTACGGTATCAACAATTATCTAAATAATCAATAATAATAATAATAATAATAATAATATTCATAATTGTTAGCCAAGGCATTGGCCACGTGAATCCAAACCCATTGATTGTTGATCTAAAGTTTGTTCATTTGGTTAAGCAAGGGTTTCAAAGGAGTTAGGGAGTTTGTGGAAGACAATAAAAGCATTGAAACAAGTTTGTAGCTTATTAACCAAGTTTGTCCAATAGAAATAGCAAGGCGGTCATTCAAGGAGCTAGGAAAACATGTGTACGAGATATAAAGCACTTTTAAGAGTTTGGTTTCAATAAAAAATTGATATCTTAAATCAAATTTTATAGGAAATTAACCTCCTAAAATTTAGGGAGTTTTTTAGGAGTTTGTTAGGATTTCCTAAAATCTTAAAATTGTAGTTAAGCTTAAAAATGTTGTGTTTTTTTATCTTTTTCTTAGGTGGCACATCTATTGAGTTGTATCCAAGTTGGCATTAAAAGCTCAATAGGCTAGTGTCTAGGATTCAAATTCCTATATAAAGGGGTGGATGCACTCAATGTAAATCATGTTATATGATGATTAGAAAATCGTTTCTTTGCTTTTCTTATTCTCTGGTTTGAGAGCTTGAAAAGTGCCCTTTGCTAGCTCATTGGTGACTCTTTAAGTGGTGTCGAAGGAATCTTGATTTAGGTTAAGTGATGCATCTCTATCTTGGCTTAGTTTTTTTGGCAACGGATAGAAACAAAAGCAAACAAAGCCTACCTGAATTAACAACAAACCTAGAAACTTTAAAACAAGTAAAAAAATTGTAAAAACAACTAACACTTCATTTCTTATGTCCTTCACTAAGGGTGTAAGCTCCTTGCAAGTCTTAGATGGGTTCATCAGGGCTTGTATAACATACGTGCTATTTGATCGAACAACACAAGAATTTCTTGTCTTGTGATCTTCCTTTATACCTTTTCATATTGCAAGCAATTATGCTTGAAGCGGAGAGGAGGCCTAGATTCTTTCCCCATCCCCTTCATCTTTACCGTATCTTCTATGGATAACCCAACCAATTCCTGCATGGATGATCCCTTTGGTTTTCTTCCATGCCCCCATCAACTTCCACAATACTAAGATGTGTCCCCTAAAGTTTCCCCTTAAACCAATAAAGAATCACTTAGGGTGGAACATATAGGTTTTGTTTGATTTTTTCCTGCATTTCCCAAGCTTGGCAAGCTCTTGAGGTCCAATCTTTGAATAAGGCAAAAACTACATTTGAGCTTGGTTCCGCCTCTTTGAAGTAGATCTCGCTCATGTGGATTCAAATTGAAATTCACTAGGTTAATATGTAAGGTGAGTTTCTTCCTTGATTTATCTCGGTTGATTTACAAGTTCAAGTGTTGCAATTCATACTATTTCCCATTGAGCAATTATTCATCATGTATAAACCTAGATAATTTGGGTTGATTTGTGAATTAGCTTAAACATGATAGATCTTTGTGTCGCTCGTGTCTTGGATAGTTTTGTGGCTTAGTTACATTAGTTGGGTTATTGTGTGAATTGTTACGTGAATTTCTGGATGTTATATTGTTGGGTCTTTTGCAAGTTGTTAGCATTGCAAGTTTTATATCCTCGCTTCATCTGTTTGTGAGCACGCATAATGTAACACCCCGATAATTCCCATTTTTTGAAAACCAAACTTGTAGGAAACTACCGGTGTGCTACAGCCACGTGTTCAAACGTTAAGGCTATAAAACAGAGTTTTACAGCGGAAAACCAAAAGACTTTTGAAATAACATTAAACGTAAATCAACTCCTAATATAACAAACTGGAACCTCTACGGCCCTTACTGCAATGTACTAAATAACGTTCACCTCAAATTCAACAGTTTAAACCAAATCAAATAAACATACTTTATTCTAAAATCTAAATTAAAATAACGTTCCTCTCAAACCTGCCTATGCATGAATGCTCGTTTAGATACCTGTTAATAATCTACTCCCTAATAATACAAATGTAAGTACTGGATCATCACAGTGTCATTTATAGGCAAAAGTCATGATCAAAAACACACAAGGCATGTAATCAGCAAGCTGAGTACATACAAATTACAAATTAAAGTACAACAGTTGAACTGATAATTAGATAAGAATAATTATAAAATGTAAGAACGTATCACACGACATTTTACTCAACTGACATGATAAATTGATTAATGACTTGGATTAAGCAATAGACTAGGTTGTCTCCCCCATGTCCTGATTTGGATATCAAATAATTAAATAACCCAAGCACTCCCGTCGGAGAGCATCAAAATACGGTATAAAAATCCAGATGGTAAACGAGCGCGACTCCGTCACCATAGCTAGATGAGATTTCAACTAACCCCAATTTTAAGTTTAAAACTTTATAAAAGAGAGACTCGTAGATCACACGACCTCCAATAAAAGCCACGGATAATACCCCGTGAACTCCAACCCCTGATTGTCAATACTCTAGACGTACACTAGCATAGAGTTTTATTGCTTATCCTCTTTCTCTTCAAGTGATTTGCTGTTTAAACTCAATAAACACAATCACCGCAGCACGCATATGCAAACATTACAGTTATATAATCTATCTTTGTTATACTGTAATTTTTAAGCTTTTAATTTGAATATCAACTGATAAAACTGTTGAACCAAGTCAACTACCCTCGTCATTAAGACTTATAAAATATACCTTTACTCCAATCATACTATCAGTATGAAGGAGTAATAATAAAAAAACCTCATGGATTAATTAACAATTAATACCAATTTACTAAATCACGGTTTCTCACAAATAATACCAAAACATACCCCTAATACAAAGAACATGAATTCTTTCAAATGAATAACCAAACAATCTCATTCAAAGGGTTTCCTAAACATGATACTAAGTTTATGTTTCACCCTGAATCATGCTCCTAATTAAAATACACGAGTGACCACTTTTCCTACTATCAAGCACCTTCTACAAAGTGTGCTCCTATACCAAATAATATAATCTAAATCAATATACCAACAATCAAATTTACAACCATCGTATTAAATTTTTGAAGACTCCAATCCACTGAAATGTGTACTCCCTTGATTTCAAATGCATAAAAACACGACATCTAATTAATTATTAATACCCCATTATGCTAGACAACCAACACCAACATTAATCCAGTAGGCCAACATCAAAATCTCCTTTACGCCACAAAACATGCAAAATTGGCATATGCCCACTCAAATCCAAATCATTTTTAACACTATGACATGTTGATCAACTTTCCAAGAGAAGACGTAAAATAGTGTAGCTTAACATTTCCATTTGGTAGACATCAAGTTTAGGGGTCACGTCCCAATTCTAATAAATGGAAATTCCAATCCATATGCCTATAATCTCATGCAAGACTAACATTTAAAGGTACTTTGCTACAAAATCACGGTAGTGCTAAAGAACCAAACCACCAAATAATTCTCCCATAATAATAACCCTCCAAATATTTCTAATTGCTCTTATTAGGCTTATGATCCTTACAATATTCCCCGTTAACCCCACCTCCTGCTTTGCCTTGACGTTTCCATAGAAGACATGCATTTAGGGCACTTAAATTTGGCCCTAGGAATGTTATGCCGAAACATAGCAGTATAGAATGTCCATACTACACAACAAATACCTTAGTGGGATCTCACGTTTCTACAAAGTCCAAGTAGCATCAACCTACATTCCTTAAATACGAGACCTATGCATCAACTATACAAACATTCACAAAATCATCAAGTGTAACAGAATCAAATCATAATTTAACAACAACAAATCACAACCCAACCATCAAAGATGAGTACCATTTCATTACCTAATAACACAAAGTAAATAATAATTAAGGGAAAACAAAAAGGAAAGGATTTACATGTGGGAGACCCTAATAAATCACCCCACCCTAAAACCAATCATACTGCTAGTTGAAAAATCTAAAACATTTACTGAGGAAGAGAATTCTATCTCCTCTAATGCACTCTATAATGACGTGAATGATAATAGAAAAGTATGACATATGACGAAATCAATATCATAAATTTACAGCAATAATTTACAACCCGAACAATCAAAGACAACACCATTACATAAATTTCATAACACATAGTACATGAAATCAAGGGAAACAAAGAGAAGAGGAGGAAGGAGAGGGAGGGGGGTCTGCTCACCCTGGCTGGCAGCAGCACGGAGGCGACGGTAGGGGATGGCTAGGCAGGATAGTGGGCGGCAACAAGGAGGCTGCGGGGGCGGGGTTTTCTGTCAAGGAGAAAGTTTCACGGGATGGGGATGGGGATGGGGTTTTTTTTTTTGTTCTTTAGTTTTGTTTGTGTTTTGTGGGGGGATTGGCCACGGGGTGGGATTTTATTTACTTTTATGATTTTGTTTGTGGGGGACTCTACAGGGGGTAGGGTTTAGTATGTATTTTTTTTTTCTTTGTTTTGTATTAAGGTGTTTTGTAAAGTGGGGAGAGTTTAGGTTTAGTTAGTAGGATAGAGTTTTGGGTAGTATAAAATTTTGAGTATGATAGAATTTTGGTAGTTTAGACTTAGTGGGTTACTTAGAAAAATAAATAGATAATAATAAAAATAATTTGTAAAATTTTGGGGGATTACACATAAGCCCTAGACACATTGGCTAATTCATAGCTTAGCTTAAACTCAAACGTTTTGTTCTATTAGTATTTTAACTATTTTGGGCTAATTTGTTGCTTAGCTACATGATTTAGGTTGTTGCATAGTAGGGAAATTCGTGACTCATTGTGTTAGGGTTGGTTTCAATTCTACTTACAACATTGTATTATGCGCATAGGGGGATCCTCTTATCCTCTAGTTCTTACATGTAAAGCATGAGTCTTGGTTGTTCTTTAATCCGTAAAACCCTAACTTGTATAACTACTCCTTTCAATTATACAACAATAACAATAACATTTATTCTATTCCGAATACCTAATTATGCAAAACTCATTATAATTATCTAAATAGTCATAACAATGACAATAATAATAATAATAATAATAATAATAATAACTACAACAACAATAATACTATTATTTTCATTATTACTGTAATTATTATTTACATGCAAAAAAAACTAAAAAAAGAAACTGGGGTGGTGGCGCACTTACCTACAGAATTCGGTGGATGACATTGCCACATCTTTTTTCCGGTCGGCTCGATATTCATGGTATATTGATTTTAGAGTTTTAGAGTGGAGAGGAAAAATAAAATAGTATGAAAGATTTAGGGTTAAAAAAGAGGTAAGGACAAAAGAGTAATTTCACATTCTATTTATGGATGATATGCGGAGATTCGTGGGCATTGTTACACAATTCATACTATTTTCGTCACTAATTTTTAGCATTATTATACTTTTCACGATCTCTAATATACAAATTTAAAATATTTATATCTCTTAGACAAATAATTATAAAAACTTAAAATTCTAAAAATTTACATTATATGTCTCCATTAATATTTCATTTAAATTTATTAATTTTTAAAACATGACGTTCGTAATCAAATTTTTTTAACTTTCGCTTATAAAACGAAGGAGAGATACTATTACTACAATTAGTACACATATTGGTTATCAGGTCTTCATTTTCAGAATATCAAACGTTTCAAAAACAATATCATCACCGGCGCGTCAAACCTCGATTCCATCGCCGAATAATGGAGGGGGAAGTCACGCGCCGCGGCTTGGTTGCCGTGCTGATGTTGCTGTCATTTATCCTTGCCGCATCGCCCGCTTCCGCCTCATCCTCTGAGACGGATTTCATCAAGAAAACCATCGCTTCTCATGCCATCGTCATCTTCTCCAAATCTTATTGCCCGTAATTTTCTCTCTCATCTTGTTTTGAATTATAATTTTTTAAGTTATTGTTATATTTTTGTGAACTATCAATTATTCGAATTGAAGAATTAGAATTTGATTGGATTTTAGAAGAAAAAGATTTGGAATGATGTAGGCGTGAGAGGATCCTAGTATCACATTTAAGTAACTGAGCTAGTTAGTATTGTACTTGGTATTCTTGTGTATCAATCTGATTACTCCTTTTGCTGGCTTCCCTCACTACACCTTTGTCTTGTATAATTGTGTTGTGCTACTTTTCACTTTTGAATTTATTATCATGGTTTTGATAGCTAATGGTGTTTAAGATTTAACTAAATCCATATTAAGCTCTTAAGGGATTTGTTGAAGGCAATC
The DNA here is from genome assembly GCA_026401315.1 of Dysphania ambrosioides. Taxonomy (NCBI): domain Eukaryota; kingdom Viridiplantae; phylum Streptophyta; class Magnoliopsida; order Caryophyllales; family Amaranthaceae; genus Dysphania; species Dysphania ambrosioides. Next base: position 8,157,143 of record CM048667.1, read on the forward strand.
CTCCAAATAAACCCACCCCTTATCCACTATGTATAAATCACATTGTAGTTCACCTATCAAAAACACGCAATCGTATAGGAAGAATTATAATCACAAACAGTACGCATGATTTCTAAGAGTAAAAGCCATAATGTGAAGAGTAAAATCATGGGACTTGTGAGAAATCTACCCTTTTCTCCTTCTATATCACAAAGTTTTACTGCCCACAAACCTTAATTATAACAATAAGAGATCTTCAAAAAGATAAAGGTGTGAATATCACCAAGATGGAGATAATCAACTATGTGTGTTTCAAAACAACAATCACCTCATCCAAAATATAGCGTCGTACACCCACCCACTAAGCTTCTTAAGGAAGCTACAATCATTGCCCGTAAATTAGTGTTAGTTTGGGCTAAACCAAAATTAAATACATGCAATTTTAGTTATTACAACAGAATGGGCTGGACTCACAACAATCTTCCCCTCATCATAGGGAACTACCTTTGTCAACACCTCCATTCTTACTACAATAATACTGCAAAGTTGAAGAAGCAAGCAATGAGATATTATGCTTAGCAGATTTCTTCTAGAGCTGGGTTTGAAAGAAGGTGAGATAATTAGAGTGCTATTGATTTGTGTAAGAATGCAACTTGTCATACAATTAGGTGTTAGGGTTAGGGTGGGTTTGCTATGGTATTATGGTTAACAGATTCTTCCTAGTCGATTATAATTGCTGGAATTGTGTGGTTTTGCTTGGTGAATTATTTATAGTCAAATCCGGCTTACATTGAACTTAAGTATGTGTTTTGCCACTTTGGTAGAAGTATTTGTTGCTATTTATGTTAGTCAGGCTCAGGTACTAGTGTCCTACAAAGGTGCTCAGACTTGAATAAGTCTCTTAAGGAATGAACACTATGTGTTGAGTAGACATCAGAGCCTTTTTTTATTAGATAAATGACTCTGTCTTTCATGTGCACAAACTTCAAATTTTGAACTGTTAATTCCTTTTTTAATAGTTGGTTTACTTTATCCTTTGTGAGCATAAACATCAAATTTGGAAGGGTTAATTCCTTTTTTGTTAGTAGATTGATTTTGTCTTTCGTGTGTTTAAACTTCTATTTTGAATAATTCCTTAAGAGACTTACATAGTTTAAGTGTTAACATCCTGTTTTGTTATATGCTATACAATGTTGTATTTCCTTGAGCATCTCTCATATCTCTAGAAGATAATTTGTAGAAACTGCTGCTACACAGGTATTGTAGGAGAGCGAAAGAAGTTTTCAAAGAGCTGAAGCAAACTCCACATGTTATTGAGCTAGACGAGAGAGGTATATTTGTATCGGCCTTTTGAGACACTTAAATGGGTTCATTAATAAATGAACTGAGTTTTTGACTTATTTTGCATATAAGGATTCACCGGTTCTGGTTCTCTCTTCTGTTACCCGTGGTCAAATATCATGAAATGGAAGTCTTCTAAATGTCATTAGTTTATTATTGTGAGGAGGGGCATCATAGAGAATGCATAGGCTATAAGAGAAATTAGTTTGGTAGGAGGGTAGAAGCTCTATAACTAAGGAAAATCAGAGAGGTGGAAATTATGTTGAAGATTGATTAGAGTTTTTTTAGTATTTTAAATAGTCATTACTCATTAGGAGAGATTCCTGTTATTAATCAAATCACTTTCTTTTATTTCTGCTATTAATGGTGTCTAATCTACATTAATTTCTCCCCTTGTAAATGATGTTTGGACTTTTGGTCAGATATGTATACTTGCTTATTTTTCTTTGTTTATGAATAGAACAGAACATTTAGAAAGTTCTGTAGGAACAGGGGAGAGAGGAAGCATGGGAGAAAGAAGCCATATGCAAGGGAGGAGAAACCTAAATTTGGCTTAAGTTTCAGGAGTCTCATGCCTATTCCTCCCACTTAGAAGATTGAGTTACCGTTCACGTCCTGGGTCTGTAAACTTGAGAAACTAATAAGTCTAATGTTAAAACATCAAATGTATACTTCACTTTAAAGTTAATACCAAAGTCTATTTTCAGGTTTTAAGCGTAGCATTTGATGTTGTGTGATCTGTGAAAAGTGGAAACACTCAAGGAATCTCTTCAAAATAAAATCTTAGTGCAATAAAACCTTATGAAGTCCTGCAGTCTTTTTTTAACTTATAACCATGTGAAGATGCTTTCTGAATCTTACACTTTGTGTTACTTCTTGAAGCCATAACCTACTTAAATCACTATCTGCTTACAAAATTTCATGTTAGTATACTACCACCATTTACTTTATGATGGATAGCTGTTGTTGTTAACAAGAAAATTCGTGTGCATCTTTTATCTGTCACTTCACATTTTTATTTATATGCATGAATGCTTCACTGCTATTATCGGTACAGATAATGCAAATCCTCCCTGACATAGTGTGGCATATGATTTTGGTTCCTTGGAAGTACAATAAATTTTGACAGGCTTCCAATGGGCTATTTGGAATGGCACTAGATTCAGGCTGCAATTACATAGTTTAATAAACTTATGGCCATGTATGGCTCTCCCCTGACCTTCTATCTTCCGTAAATTAAAGACCAATCTCAGGGTACTCCAGTAGTGTGATTTTGCGGTGTGTATTTTATGCTTGGGCTAATTTTTGTAATTTAGGAATCAAGAATTCTTCTAGATTGAAATATTTTTTTTAAACCCCTATATGTTCTAAACACCTAGCTTACAAATATGTTGTTGAACAACCATGGAGTTGTAAGGGGTTAAGGATGGAGCCAACTCACAGTTAAAGCTTTCTTCATTTTCAAACTAATTGGGAGGCCCTCCAGAACTTAGAGTTTACAATTTAACCACCGACCCATCTATGATTATCTATTGCATACAACATTTGAAAGTTAAACCAATATCTTTCATACGTTATCGTGTTTGATAAGATTTTGATTCATTTGGTGGTTAACTGTTTTGCCTAAACAACTGTATCTATTAGTGCTCCATTTTCTTCATGTCTCTGTTTGTGTGTCTTTATATCGGGGGGCGGGGGTGCGTTTGGGACGATATGACGTTGGTTTCAGATGTAGGGACTCCTATTTTTATTTGAAAAAAAGAAGGAAAGGGTTTAGCATACAAAGTAAAGTTCTAACTGACTTGTATGGAAACATGTAATATGTTTCTCGGAGTTGGCTGATTGCTGCTATTATTTTCCCTTAATTTGTGTTTTTCTGCTTGTGGTTGGCAGATGATGGCTACAGCATTCAGGATGCACTCAGTGTTATCATTAAAAGACGCACAGTGCCCCAGGTCTTCATCAATGGAAAACACATTGGTGGATCAGATGGTGAGTTGTTCAGGGGGCATTTGGTTTGCTAAATTGGGATGGAATGGTATGGAAATCCATACCTTGGGTAATTGACTCAATATACCATATCAATCTAAAACTGTTTGGTCATTTCTGGAATGATTTTTATATCCTAATTATGAATCCATGGGGTAGGGTGTGTGTGAGATTCCATATGGATGGGAGGAATTAGAACCCCCTTGGTATGTGACCCTATACCAAAAAAAGTCTAGTTTGCAAAAGAGTAATGTCCTTTTTTCAAAATATGTGAATATGACAAAGGAGCATGACATGCATTCTTTCAGATACTGTTGAAGCCTATCAAAACGGAGAGTTGGCAAAACTTCTGGGTATCAAGTCAATCGATCGTGATGATCTGTGATTCAAAGTGTCTGGTGTCAAAATTTGGTTATCTTTCTTGGACTTAAGGTGGGCATTTCAATTCTTTTTCTATTTCAATAGTTTCTTCAGCATGAATCTTGACAGTGTTTCATTCATCCTATGAGACTAAGTTGTGAATTTTCCATGCTGAATCCATGGTTCTTTTTTCATTTTCCGTATGTGTCTCCCTTGTAAAGGCGTTCACGTTAATGCTTATGTGCCTCATGAACTCTGTAATCAACAACTATCTAGTACGGAAGGATTCTAAGAAAGAGAATTGAATGTCGTCCCCCATGCAGAAAAGTATGCGAGGCTGAGTGAGGTCCTTACCTTATTAATGGCAATTCCATAGAAAAGAGAAAATATACGTGACAATTAATCTCGTTCCTTGTTAAAATAGGAGTTAAAAACTTATTTTTCTAGTACTTGTTTATAATTCTTCTTTGAATCTTGTCTTGCTTTCATTCCAAATTTGTAGCTAACAATTTGGAGAACTTCTTGAATGTTTCAGTCTCGGGTTTAGTCAAGCAGGCTTCAAAAGGAAGAGTTTTCCAGAATATTGAACCTCTCATGTTGTATGTTACGAATATCTAGAAACATTTTGGCCATGTTCCATGGCATTAGTCCGTAGTTCGAATGTAGTCTTTTTTTAAGCCATCTCTGGAGAAAATAAATGGAATGATTTCTGCATACGTCTCTCTTTCACCCTTTGTTAAAATTGGGATTTGATTTTGGACTCAATTGTCTCCTCTCGGTTGTAGCTTTTCATTTTTGAGTATCTATTGACAGTTTTTAAATGTGCGACTTCATCAAAAAGTGCAGCTAGTGGCAATCAGGTTCCGCATTCTGCGTAGGATTACTTCAGCCGCATCCAATCAATCTTTACCAACCATGGTACCTATATTTACAGTTGTCAATTTTTAACTCGAACCGTGAACTTGATTTTACTGATCCGATTCGATTTAACTTTAATTGCTTTACAACCCAAAAAGTAGAAACAAGTAATCTGAACCGACCTGATTCAAACTCAATCCGATAACCGATTTTAAATGAAATAAACTCGATCAGAATCTGATCAGCTCCAACTCGAATATAACCCGATCTGAAATGACTCGGTTCATAACAATTCAACACGAACCGATTAGTAACAACTTAAACTTGGTTCAACTCGACAATAAACCGACAAGGCCTAATTTATAGCGACCCTTAATTCTATTTAAAACGATATATTCAAATCCAAACTATTATTGATAAGGTTGAATTCAAAAGTCCTAAATACTTTATTACGTATAATCACATGATTTTATGAATAGATCCTATCAATCCTTTCCTATCAAAGTAAAATCACGATCCTAACAACACTGATCATTGTCAAAGAATTGACAGGCGTATAATAGCAATTAAATAATCATTAACTTAAGCTTACTTGTAAAATGTGATTTTACAACACAATTGTAAAATGTAAAATAATCATGAATCAAACAAGATTGTTTTGAGATGACCCGAAGTAAACTGTATTAACAAGTCCAAATTAGATTCAGCTCAAGTCGAGTCAATTCCGAAATAAATTGTCTTAGCTCATTTAAACCCGAACCGTTCAAATTTGAACCATGCAAACCTGAATTGAACCTGATCCGATCCGATTAAGTAAATAGCTAATTGAATACAATTTGATTATTGACCCAAACCAAAAGGATACGAGAACAATTAACAGCTCGTTTCAATCCATCCCGAAGTACTAAATCCACTAATACCGAGCCAAACTCGTACGATAACCCAAATTGACACCCGTGTAATGTGTGTCTTGCGAGTGTTGCGACAGATATCTGAAAAGATAATGGTCCACCCCGTACAACAAGGATGCTTTCTTGTTGGGGGGAAGTTTGGATGTTTTTTTATGCCGCAATGCTTACCTACACTCACTTTTCCACTTGTTTCTATACGACGTGTTCCTCCTTTACACTTTTATAGCCAATTAGTACAAATGTTGTGATCCTCTATCTGAGCTGTGTGATATGGAGAAAGTCCTTCAGGGTCCATCTGTATCCAATAGCATTAACTACAAAATCCAGCTAGATTTTATTGGTTAACAGCAAGCCATTAGCTGCTTCCTATGTCGCCGCAATAGTGGTCGTTGATGACTAACATTATTTGTGGTCGGAAAATTATCTCTCCGAGTCATTACCAAATTATGGTGGGGCGGGGAGCCGGGGAGCCAGGGGAAGAATGAGAGATATATCTAATAAAGAGTTTCTAATTCATATATGATATAAATTATATCATGATATTAATATATTATATATATAAATAGATAAGATATAAAAATGCATATATCAGATATAAATATTATAATCTTAGGTATAGAAATAAAATTACAAAAATATCTCATGATATATTTATATCAGATATAAATTAAAAATTTCTTTCTAATAAGTTCACCATCATGTATCACATTCGTCTTTTGTAAAATATACTCCCTTTATTTTTTTTTATACTTGCAATACTTCTTAAATTAGGCATGTCAATATATATTTTAATCGTTAATATCTTTACTTATAAATAAGTAAAATTACAATATAGTTTAGGGAAATAGTTGTTTATGACTATGTCTTGGGAAGCAAAATTATTTGGGTCAAATTATAATGTATGAACTGAATTGCATGTTAAACGTTGACAACAATTATTTGAGATTGCCCACAAATTTCACATGAAATGTCCAGAATGCTCTTTTTTTCAATAACCCTAATTCACCACAAAGAACATCAAGCGGCCCGACAAGATACTATGGAGGCGGTGGGGATTGTAGCGCTGGAGGCAACACAACTTCCAAGTGAGGAAATTTATTTTGTCCACGGTGGTTTGTGTGGTGGAATCGTTGACAATGGCTAGGGCATCTAGGTCAACCGCCACCACCACGGCCTAGGAGTCAGATCTAGACGTCTAGGTTATGGTGGTGACAGCTAACGCAAAAACTGAAAAAATAAAATTAATAATAATATAATTCAAAAAAAGATAAAATATAATTATATTTTGATATAATTTGAAAATTAAAAGTACTATATTTATTTATTTTAAGTGTTAAACACAAAATAAAATAATTAGTTTAAGTGGGATGTAGGAATGACAGAAGCTGTAGAAGTTTTGATGGGGATTAATTTGGCACGACCGATAGGAGTGAAAAGAATCATCATGGAGTGTGATGCAGTGGAAGTAATATCGAAGGTTAGAGGCAGCTATAAAGAATTCAGTCTTGTGTCCTTATTTGTTGATGAGATTAGAGAGGTAGGTAAGATGTTTGATCTGTTTGAGTGTAACCATGTCAGGAAGGCTGAAAATGTTGTTGATCATTCCATAGCCCCGGTTAGTTCCTCTTGATGGTGAGGACATTGTTCTATTTTTAAACTTTCCATAGAGTATTACTTCTCTTGCGAAGATTGATCTTTTTTAATAAAAGTTTCTCGTAGTTTCAAAAAAAAATAATTAGTATAAGTAAATGCATAAAATGTATTTAGTAAGTATGAACGTAAAATTAGTAGTATTAAGTTTACTTAATTAGTATAATTTGGTAATTTTTATTCACATATTTTTTTAATTAATATAAAACACTAATTAGCAAGTAAAAATTTTAAATTTTTCATAAATTCTCTTCTAAAGGCCATTTTTTGGCAATATTAGCAGGCCAAATTCCTTTGACAATTTGGGGTGTCATAGGTCTCGAAAAAAAAATACACTTTTTGAAAACAATTCACAACGTTCAAATCTCCATAGTTGATTTTTTTAGTGGATCTTTTAATTCATGAATCAAACGACTTAACAATTTTATGGGTGAGTACATGAGCCAAAAATAAGGTGTTATTAAAACGAACATCAATTAGACACTTAGTTTAGGAGTTACGCCCTTCCGAACTTCCCAAAGCCCTCGCAATGTTGTCGATTTCCCTCGAGATCCAACCCAATGGTCGTTTTAAGAGCATCCCTTGTGTATCTCGATTTGGAGCTCACACACTCGGATCGGATAGAATTATGTCTTTTCTTAACTAAATAATTAAGTAATCTAAATATTATTTGGTACACTTAACATTACTAATTTCATTCTCGTACAAATTAATTCTATTAATTAATATTACTAATATTATTTTTCTACATTAACTAAAATCAATATTACTAAGGAAAAATTGATTATAAAATTCACACATTTGGCCATTCTTCTCTTAACAGTATCACCTTTCAATTAGCTAAGAAAAATTTGACCCTTGCCACCCATCGTCTTTTGACATACCCATTTACATGTAACTTGCTGAAATAGTTACCAATCTTATCGTTTATTTCATTTCTCCTTCCTTCTCTACAATAACCACCTAAAATAAATTTTTTTTCTTTATAGTAACCACCTAAAAGAAACTTTCTTCTTTACAGTATATTTCGGGAAGGTTAAGAAGTGTACTTCCGCCGTAAGGTAAGAACTTTATCCTAATTTAAATGGAAAGTTGAGAAGTGTAATTCCACCAAAGGTGGGATTATTTGGAATTAATTTTTCCAATTCCAATGTTAAGTCATACGTAGTTTTTAATTATGTGCTTAATTATATAGAACAAATTTACATTAAAATTTTCATTTAAAGTGTATGTTTTGAGTTTTAAATTTCGAGTTTGGGTAGTTGGATTGTTCTTAAAATGTTGTCATGTTGTTGTTGTTAGGTTGTAATGAATGAGACTGTGACTTTGGGATTTTGGCATGGTGGGATATTGAGGAAAGGGAAGAAAGACTTAGAGTATTTAGGGGGAGATTATAAGACTTTCCTTGTTGACCCTAATGAGTTGTGTTGGTGGTGGATAGAAAAATTGGCTAAAAAATGTGGGGATTATAGGAATATTGATTATAAGACTTAGTTCCTAGGATGTCTATGGATAGTGGATTGAGAAGGGTTTGTCATGAGAAAATAAGGTGCGTGGATATGTATATAGTGCATGGGGTTGATCAGACTGAGTTGTTGCCCCTGGAATTACCTTAAAAATGAATCAAGCACCTCACAACCCAGGCCAGATAAATTAAAACTAAAGAGGGGACCACATGTAACTCCAAATAGATCTAGTATTAGTGAAAAGGATACAGATGGCATTGATACTGATGTTAATGCTCCTAAAGATGCTGCCATGTCACCAAATTTGTCCCCCTTTAATGCCCTTGCTCACAAAATAACCCGTCCGAACCCTGAAAATCCCACTGTTGAACCAAAACCACAATCAGCAGCCATAATACATTGTGAAACACCTTAATTTTCTGACCAACCTCCAAAAGAACAAACACCTCCATAACAAGACAATCAACCACCTCCACCACAAGATAATCAACCACATCCTTTGTCATCTAACCATCCTGAAAAGGAATAGCTTCCATCATAATCAAACCAACCTCTACCTAATTATGACTATGAGGATGATAAACCAGATAGTCTACTACCTAATGAGCTATTTAGTGATGTTAGTGAAGAAGGTGATATGGCCTATAATCCTAATGATGAAGAGTTAGAAATTGTTGATGATGTTCTAACAGATTTGGAGTTAGAAGAAGAATGTGGGTTTGATGAGGTGGATGAAGACTATGAGGATGGTGAGAAGGAGTTAGAGGATATAAACTAGTTGTCAATGATGATGAAGAGTTCTAGAATGTTAAGGAGTGGGTTAGAACTTACAAGGATAAGCTATTTGAGATAGCATAGGAACTCCAAAGGAAAGTAAAAGAAGGAGAAGTTAGAGGAGAAAATTCAAACAGAAGTTTATTGTGAGATGAAAAGGCCTCTAGTTTAGGGTATGTGAGTGAATATGATGAAAGTGAGGAGGAGATTCATACACCACCTGACGGTTTTGGGGAGGGAGAAGAGGGTCGAAGGAGGGGAAGGAGAAATACTTTAGTTAGTCCCAATACTAATTTCTTAGTATTTCAGTGAAATTTTGGACAAAAATTAGAGATGAGTTTAAAAAGGCAGTGGCTAAGTACGGCATTATGCAATGTGAGTGTTGTATGTAGTAATAAGAATAGGGGTCATAGATTAGTTATAAGGTGCATTCATGGGTGTCCTTTCTACTTTTATGCATCTTGGGATTCATGGAGGGTTACATTTATGGTTAAGTTTGTTAAGGGGGAGCATTGTTGTCGTAGGTATATGAAGAAAAACAAACAACTTAAATCCACTTAGCTTACAAAGAAGATTTTAGATATTTTCTAAACAAAAGCCACACTAGACAACCAAAGAAATCATAGATATAGTTAGGGTATCATACAAATTACTTTTGAAGAGGGATTTTGCTTACAAGGCGAAGTACTATGCACACATACAAAATAATTCATGGATCTATGACAGGGTATTACAAGAAGGTTACTAGGTATTTAGAGGCTTTGAAGGGTTAAGCATTGAGATGGATTTGGTTACTGACAGTAAACAACCTCCAGTATTTGAGAGGTTATTTACTTGTTTTGATGGGTTACAAAAGGGATGGAAGGAGGTATGTAGGAATGTCATTTCTGTAGATGCTTTCTTTTTGAAGATATTTCTTGATGGGCAGTTACTTTCAGCAGTTTATAGAGATGACAATGAGCAGATGTATCCAATTGCTTGGGCAATTGTCGAGGGTGAAAATAATTTTTCACGGGAGTAGTGTTTTAAACATCTACAAAGGATTTTAGAGTTAGGTGAAAGAGCTAGTGTTGCCATTATTTCTGATGAGCATCAGAGAACTCCCTCTTATTCTCCTTGCTTATTTATGATGCAAATCATTAAGTTGTTTATGTTCTATTTATTGACATGATTTTTATGTTCATTTTATTTCCCTTATGTCAAGGCCATTGTAAATGTTGTGAGCACTATGCTAGGCACATATTTTCCTTATGGCACAAATCTTTTAATGGCGATGAAATGAAACTCTTATTTTGAAAATTTGCCAAGGCTTACAATCAGGAAGATTACAATGAGGCATTGGATGAGTTAAGAGAGATCAACCTAATAGTTTCCGCTACTTAGCTTATTATGTAAAGCCTTCCTAAACACATCCTTCAAAACAAATGTCATTACTAGCAATATGGCAGAAACTTTCAATGGCTATATAGTTAATGCAAGAACAAATCACTTGATTTATATGTTAGAGGATATCATAATTGCAATAATGGAAAGATTAGTGTTGAAAAGAAAGGTAATGTCCATATCTTCCTACATTTTATGTCTTAGAATTATAGCATTAATTGAGAAGGAAAAGAAGTTACTAGGTCATTATAATGTAATATCATATATTGATAACATATACAATGTCAAGTTCTTTTTAGAACAAATGACTGTGAATTAGGAGGCTATAACATGTACTTATAGAAAATGGGACATGAGAGGAATTCCCTACTGCCATGACATTACATGCATCTTCTTTGAAAATAAAGAGGTTGAAGGGTATGTTAAGGATTGGTTTGAGACTACTGTGTATCTTAAAGCTTATGCTAGTTCCATTCCACTAGTTGAAGGGGAAAGACACTAGCCAAGAATAGAGTGTGAGTTAAATCCTCCTTCAATCAAAATAGAATCAGGAAGGCCTAGAAAGAACATAGTTAGGGATCCAAGTGAGATCCTAAGAAGCCTAGTAAACTAAGATGGCTTGGCATTGAGATGACTTATACTATCTTTTAAGTCAAAGGACATAATAAAAGGAAATGTCCAAACAAGGATAGGCATGTGGTTTAGGAGCCTCAACCAAAGAGAGCAAGGAGAAGACCAAGGAAAGATGGGACATAACCATCTTCACACACTACTGGCTCCTCTAAAACAACATTTGCATATGTTTGAACATCTAAATTCATGCAACAACACAACCTAATTCTTAGAAGAGGTGGAAGAATGATTAGAAGGGGAAGGGGTACAAGAGCAGGCAAAAGTATGGGCACTAAGTTAGGAGGAAAGGGTGATAGCAGTGGAGATGCTGGTAGAGGTAAAGGATAAGGTGGAAGAGGGAGAGGATATGTGGCATAGGGAGAGGACAGGGTGGTAGAGAAGCAACTAGTAGTGACAGAACTTAAGCAAAGAGCACTGTAAGCAAGCTGGCCTGAAAACTGTTATTTGAGTTTATTCCTACTTTTTTCTTTAATCATTGTCTAACATGTTGATGATCCTCTTTACAGTTTCCACAAGGAGTTGGTAACTATATCCACATCAATGAACCAAGTCAATTATAGCAAAGTGAAGCATCAACATGCCATCAAGCAACTCAATAGATGTACTTAGTTTGTAGTTGTGCTATTCTATTGTAATGAATTCAACAATGACCTTGTGTTGGAATGTCGTTAGTAAACTTATGTTAGTTCTTTTAAGGAATTCACTATATTGATAAGTTTTTTAATGAATTAAGACCATCCATTTCTATTCCATTGAATAACTTTAATTAGAACACTTAGTGTCAAGAACAATGAAATTAGTGCTCGCAAATGGATCACATTACAATCTACTTCAAATAAATAAGGAGGAAACAAAAAAAATCCAAGAAATCAATAAGCCTATAGAGTAATCCTTCTCATTCCTATAGCTATTCATGAGCTCAATCCTCATTTGGCAAAGTTCGGCTTTCATATCTTGCATATCCTCTTGTAAATTGTTCTTCTTGGCTTGCAACTTCTTAATTTTTTTATTTCATCAAACTCTTCTCATGCTCCAATTCTAAAATTGTGGTGTCTTTCTCCATGAGTTGAAATTGAAGCTCTTCATTGTCATTTGGCTTGGGTAATAACTATGAAAAACCATAACTATCCACATACAATGTAGAAAACAATTGACATGGTATCAACATATTAACATTACCCTTAAAAGACCATAACTTCAACTAATATTCACAATATTATTGTGTATTTAGAGCAACTCCAAAACCACTTCCCCACATTTGGCCCTTTCCTTGCAAGCCGTACAAATGCCTCCAAACAATGGATGCATTTCACTATGCTTGCTCTATAATTCGAAGAACTTCCAGATCTAGTTGAAGTGTCCTTTTTTACAGACATGCTTGTGGATTACTATGAGAACTAGAAATAAAATGCATGCAGGAATGGGGGTGAAATGCATGGAGATTCAAGAGATAAGAACAAGACATCAAAGGAGGATAAGGGAAGCAAAGAAAAGAAGGAAGGGAAGAAGGGGGTTGGAGAACAGAGAGCATAAGGCATAGCCAATTTGAAATCCCAACGTTTAAAAAAACCGCCACGTACTATTTCACCGGCTCCAGCAGGTAACAATTTTATTAAGTATGTTAAAAGACGATGGGTGGCATAAGTTGGATTTTTATTAGTTAATTAAAAAGTGGGATTGTTAAGAGAAGACCGGCCAAAGGTGAGATTTTTAGAATCAAATTTTCTTATTATTAATTTTATTTCATTTTTATACATTAACTAAAATTAATACTTAATACTAATTAATTAAAAATTTCTTTTTGTACATATCACTAATTTTTCTATTAATATCAAATAATAATTACTATGACTAATCAACACTAAAAAAGTTATCAACACCTACAAAATACATTTCAAGTATTTATTTGTACTAACTATTTATTTTATGTTTTTTATTCTTAAAACTAAATAAATAACTAATATGTGCCCATGCTAATACATAGATTTTATATAATATTAAAATATTAATAAAAGGGTACAAAAATAGCATATTTATTATTTTGTAATAATTAGCTTAAAAAGGGGATTATAATACTCATAAATAAATATTATCTTTACATCATTATCTATGTCTTTTGTCTCACATTTCTAATCCAATTGTCTTTGTTTTTACTTTAATTTTCATTGACTTTATTCAATAATTTGTTTTTGTTCATGTTTTCGGGTTAGTCAACAAAGCCAAGGAATTTAAATTCTTTGATACTGTTTACCTCATTGCCAAGGATCTGAATTCATTGATTTTGTATGCCCCTGGCTGGGTTCTAATTTGGGGGTATTTGATTTATGCTTCTAATTCGGTTCATCATGTTCAAGCTTTAGGAAAGGAAATTCTCTAACTTTTTGTGTATCCTTTGTATTTTTTTCGTTTGATAAAAAGTCAGTATGAATCAATTGTTTTATTTGATGCAATATTTGCATTCATGATAATGCCCATAATCTCCAAGATTTTTCTACTTGAATACATGGAAATTTCCCGATTGTCTATTGTAATAAACATCAAAGGAAAAAATTGAATTGAGGTTGTTGTTACATTGAAAATAACAAATAACAAAGTTAATGCAATTGACTGATCTGTTTCCGACCAGCGAATGAAAGAAATGGTGCTTTGTAGTAAATGTGAAGAATGAAAATCTCTCTTGTTTTTGGTTCAATGGTGCTTTAATTTGTTTAGAGTTTGTAAACAATATTTTTGCTCATCTTTCTCTAGGCAATTGTGTTGTATTTATAAGTTTAGTCCGATTGTTTTACGTTTTAATATATTATGAAAAAGCTTATTAATTTCAATAGTAGATTAGGTGGGCAATTATTTTGATTTTTGTTAAGTAATCAGATTTTCAAATTGAATTGAAATATCTAGTACTTTTCTTATGGGATAATTTTTGTGTATAACCTTTTTAATTGTACATGAAAAAATAAGAGGTTTTCTTTTTTAAATAATTTTTTTAGAATATTCCATAATTTTTGGATACAAGATTCGAAGGCATCTCATTCACTATTTCATATACATAAGGGATGGATTCAATGAGAAGGATAATAAGAGATCGTAACCCTTCAAATGGTAAGATCTAACGCATGGGATTTTACTTTAAAAATGTCACTACAATAATGAAAAAGGTCACTGTATAGGAAAAAAATAACTTGGTCACTATGAATTTAAAAAATATCACTATATGTATATGAAATTTTAAAAAAATTACAAAAGAAAAAAAATTAAAAATTCAGAGCGAAGGGCAAAAAAGTCATTTCATGAAAAAATATTGGCAATCTTTGCTGGCGAGGTTTAGTAAGCCCCTTTATGAGAAGTAGGTGGAAAATGAATTATTCTACAAATATTACAATATGTAGAGTTTTAAATTAACAACTTTAAATATTTTATCTCTAATTTACAATATATTAGTTTATCATTATAAATTATTAATATCTTAAAATTAAAATTTAAGAGAAATCTAATAAGATCTCACTTGACTATAATGCATAAATAGCGTAAAAATATCTCAAAAACAGAGAAAATATATAGTATAAATTTACTCCCTACACAAAACAAAGAAATGGCAATAATTTAAAAAAAATTCATTGACTTATTCCCACTCTAAAAAATACACTCTTTTTTAGCTAGTTTGTTAAGTTATGCATGATTTTGATGTTTATATAAAGTTCATATCAATGTACACAATAAATGTTTGCACATTTCCAAAAATTTCTTTTTCTTTTTCTTTTATAAACTTCCATCACCGTTTCAAAGGTGCCAAGATGGTATCTACTGGTGAACAAAATACGCAGGCCGGCCGGCAGAATGCATGTATTTGACGATGGAAAATAAAATTTCATACCACATCCTCATTGACATCACATTTTCCTTATAAATTACGTATAAATTTATTATCTACTACGTATATCGTTTATCAAACGGGCTGTAACTCTCATCTCCACAACTCCACTTACCAAAACACATGCACCGGCAGCACTATAATTAGGGGTGGCAAAGACTGTCTCGACCTGAAAACTCGACCCAAACCCGACCCAAAAATAGCGGGTTAGGGTTGAGATTTTTAATACGAAAACTTAAATGGGTTGACACTAACTCGACCCGAAATTAAATGCGTTAGGTTAAGGTTGAAAATTCCAACTCGAAAATGACCCACTTAATCCGAAATAATTTTTGGATCATAATCAGGTCGGGTTAACCCAAATCCGACCTTACAACCAAACTATATTAAGTAGGTTACAAAATATTTACTTGGTCAGTCAACCACTCTGCCCAAACCCCAAGCCCGAATTAAAACCCTAAAATACAATTAAACTACTATTGTCAACTTGTAAGCCATTTCATCTCAACTTTGGGTGGCAAAAAATGATCCAAACCCGACCCAAAAATAGCGGATACGATTGATATTTTCGACACAAAAACTTAAATGGGTTGACACGAACCCGGCCCGAAATTAAATGGGTTATGTTTGGGTTGGGGGTTTCAACCCAAAAACTTAAATAGATCAAGTTTGGGTTGGGGGATAACTGACCCGAAAATAGGTGACCCGAATACGAACCCGACCCGACCTGATTCGTTTCCCTAACTATAACTGTGTATTTAGGTTAAACTTCACGTCCATTTAGTTTTTCTACGTACCAGCGTATAGAGGAATAAGAATAGGGGACATGCATGCAATAACTTGTAGGAAATCCTCACGTTTAAGAGATTCTTCAATACTAAAAGATGACACATATGATGTCAATTTGCATAAAGACACGTCCTATCTGCCTTCCAATTTGGTCTATTTTAAAGCAATAATGAAGATGCTAGTCTACTTTCCCTAATTATATACTCCTTTCGTCCCTCAAAAATTATTTCATTTCTATTTATGTAGTCAAAGTTCAAAAAGTCTGACAACAAATTCTCATTATATTATAAAAAATACTATATTCAAGTGAGACCTTGTTGGATGCATCTCAATATAATTTTTTACAATATCATGTTTTCATAATTTTTTTCTTTATAAATTTGGATATCGTAAAAAGTCAAATGAAATAATTTTTAGGGGACTGAGGGAGTATTCTACGTGAATTTTTGTAATGACTTGCTAATTAGAATTGCTTTTGAAACTTTGAAGCAAACCCTTGATGGATCGTCTGTTAATCACATTTCTGTCGCATGCAACACATGATCCTTCCACATATATATATATACATATATATATATATATATATATATATATATATATATATATATATATATATATATATATATATATACATATATATATATACATATATATATATATACATACATATATATATATATATGTATGTATATATATATATATGTATATATATATATATGTATATATGTATATATATATATATATGTATGTATATATATATATATGTATATATATATGCAATATTTGTTTTTTTTTTTTGCATTATATTATTCCTTTTGATTACCTAACCAATAATTTGTGGACTATATATGTATGTTTAACATAATTTGGTTTCGGAGTAGTGCATTAATTATACTAAGGGATTGGGGTTGATTTCAATTTTCATAAGCTTGGTAATGGCTGGCTTACGTTGAAATGTAGACGTGGAAACTTCTTATTTTTGTTGGATACAGTTGTTAAAGTATGATACTCATCTGTATAAAATATTCAGAAATGAATAACCAAAAATTGTATCTTATAAAATACGTTTGACGACCGGTGAAACATGTCTATTGTTTTGTATACACCAATGCTACATATTTTACCCAAATTTTAGATGATCTTGCTGATCCATTTGGTTCGTTAAATTATAAAGGGTGTGGTTTTTAATAGCTTATTCGACATGTGTATTTCAATTCAGGGAAAATAAGTTTAGATTAGTTCATATTAAAACTCTTATAATTTTAAGTAAGTTCCATTTACAATCATTAATAATTAAGTTTAAATGAATTAAAATAAGCTTCAAAAGTTTAATGAAGTTTTACGGAAATAAATAAGTTGAAATGAAGGCACATCCTAGATTCATATATATTGTGGAATATGGAATATAAATTGTCTTATGACAACATACAAAATCTATTTCACAATTTTTTTGTGTACTTTGGTTGGTTATGTGAGCAATCCGATTAGATTAAAAATAATTTCAGTTTTGTTGATTAGATTGTTGATAATCAATTCTTCAAAATATTTTGTAATTGTATCGCTCATTAGAATAGAAATTGTGGATGATGATGTGTGATAGGGCTATATATCGGTCATCACGACACCTACTATCAACAAAATCTCGACTTAACCTATTATAAGTAATGGGCAAGTAAGGATCGTATCCATAGGGAAAGTCTTCCGATAGCTACTGAATTCTAGCAGTTCAACTACAAGCTAGCTCAAACTAAAGCAAGAATTAGGTTTAAATCTAACTAAAATCTAATATGAGAATCTAAAGTACTTGTTCTTACCAGCGCTAGGGGTTCGGGATTCAACTAACATCGATTTCTAACACAATTGAGCTAAAACTGGGAATTGAACTCAAAATAAAATAATATGAGGCTCACTAACGCACTACCAACCTATAAATTGAACCTAAACATGCCGCAAGAAAGTGGTTTCAACCAAGAACCAACCTCTCATTCATCTTCAAGGAAGGAGCATTATAATTGAGATCTTTTGCCTAATCGTATTCTAAAGCATCCAAGTACCACAATAGATTCAAATCAACAATCAATAGTTCACAAGTCAACAATATTTAACATTGGGTCACTACCTAAATCTGCATTTCTCAATATCTTCGACCTAGGAAAGCAAATGGAAGAAATCTATATGGCCAATCTAGACTCCAACCAAAACCCGACATCAAATCACACATTAATCATTAAGAAACCAACTCCATATTTTAAACATCATCCATGCTTGGGATCGAGTTTTCACCCTATCCCCTAACTCATCTAACTACTCATATCTAATACTAGCAAATATCGCAACATAAATAAAGATGAGCATACTACCAAATCACGAACAAAGATTAACAGTACTATGCAAAAAAAACCTAAAATAATCGAGTATAAACTACACAAAAGCATAAACAATAAAACATACGAAATATAAAAGCAAGAGAAAGGAAAGGAAATATTGAATTTTATAAATTGAATTGATATCTAACAAGCGTTGATGTAATCCCGTCGAATATAGCAAAACCAAGAACTAAATCTTAAACTAATCTAAGAATTTGTGAAAGAAAATATGAAACCCTAAACTATGCTCTCTAAAGACTAAACTAGGCTAAAACTATCTGCTAATGAATGAATGATTGCCTCGTGTCTTGCTGCCCTTTGCATATCCCTCATAGAAGAGCTTGAGTTCAGCACAAAATCACCCAGCTTGAGCAGGCGCTCAGTTCAAAGGCAAGTGCCCGCTCATAAGGCCAAAATTTTGGATTCCAATGAACTGAGCGTCTGCTCAGTTCAACCTTTAGTGGCCACTTAGGCCTTGGAGCGCCCTCTTGGAAACTGCTCAACGCCTACTCGTAACTCTCTGTCTGTCAATTTCTATTGAACTAAGTGGTCGCTTAGGACTGGTTAAGCGACTGCTCAGGCCTTTTTTCTTATAAGAGGTCTATTGGTTCAATTCTTGAGCAACCTCTTAGCTTCTCTTCTCGACTTTTCTACTATGCAATCCTATTCCTTGGTTCTCGTGCTCACGCCAACTGAATACCTGCATCGAGCCACGAAAACACGTGTACAAGTAGAAAAGATAGCGAAAAATCAAGGAAAACATGACAAGAACATGAAGAAATTAAGCTCCTAAGGCTAAACCATGCACAAAGTGATGCAAAATGGGACAAAACGGGACGAATATGGGCAAAAAACAGTACAAAACTATGCTAGGAAGATGACAAATAAATGACATAAATGTCACTCATCAATGTGTTACAGAATAAAAATTATAGTTATTATTGCTCCTTAATTAGGGCATAAGGAAGAGTGCAATGTACAAGAACTTATTTATGATCATAACTAATAAATTAGTAGATACATGCATATATATGTACATAGCTACATATAATAAGCTTACCTCCTCCGTATTTTCTACTCTTCATTTTCAACTCCTTCTAATGCTCTCCCACTCAAAAGTTTTGTTTTTCATTCCATACTTTTTAGTGAGAGGGATTCTCTAAAATTTTGAAAGAAAATTTAGAGAGAGAAAATTTTTAGATTTGGTAAATTTTGGAG
This sequence comes from Dysphania ambrosioides, assembly GCA_026401315.1. NCBI lineage: Eukaryota > Viridiplantae > Streptophyta > Magnoliopsida > Caryophyllales > Amaranthaceae > Dysphania > Dysphania ambrosioides. The sequence goes on from CM048667.1 coordinate 8,176,728, forward strand.
AAAAATACTTCTTAACATTCAAAAAGGAGAGAAAAACTATAAAATTTGATAATTTTAGAGAGTAAGTTATATGGTTTTATAAGATTTTATTGCCCCATAGATGAAGAGTGCAACTCGTGGTGACATTCAATGACAGGCTCGTTTATTTGCTTTTTTCTCTTGCTTTAAAATTTTAAGACTTCTTGTTGATAAGGCCCACAAACTAGCAGTTACAGCTAGAAGTGTTAGTGTGGCTACTATTTAGGTTTTTCTTATATATCATTGCCAAAAAAAAAGATGAAGAGTGTAATTTCTCTTACTATTTGCTAATCTATTTGTTCTAGAGAAACAATGCAATGAGCTGATTTATGATTTTATTTTTACTAATTATCGTTGAATTGGCTGTAAATATTTTGAAAATTGAAAGATTTTTTGTTTTTTAGCTAGTGCATTCATTTTGAATTCACATTTTTATGTTCTTATTGTTTTCTAATCTAAAATTTCTTATTATTCTTTTGATTTTCAGTGAAATATTATTTTTAAAGATTCTTATTATTCTTCTCAATTATTCTTATTGTATTATTTGGATTGATTATTATTTTGAAAGTTAATATTTTTTCTGATTTATTCTTACCGTTCTTTTAAGTTTATGGTAACTATTTTATTGAAAATTTTTATAATTTTGAGCTTAGAGTTGATATTTTATGAGATTTGTCTAACCATCTCACTAATAAGATAATGAACATCATGCAAGAACTCATCGTCCTCAACTTCCTCCTCCTCCTCAATCCTTCTCTCAGATCTTGAACTCCCTCTCCCCCAACACCCCCCCTCGCCGCCACCCCATGTCCTCCTTTGGTCAATCCTCCATCTCCACCTTTAGTTTTCAATCCTACCCTCGTTTATACTCCTTCACCAACCTCTCTGCCTCTCCCCAATAACTTCATCACCATCACTTCTTAACCCTTTAACAATGACATCACTAACAATGGTGTCAAGGTCAATCTAATTCTCTCTCAACGACTTCTTTATCGTCTTATTGGTGCCTTAGTTGGCTTCCTCAACCTTCATATTGTCAATAAGAGCAAAGTATGAGTACTCTTAATGGGATCAGTTTTCTTGAGGCATGTGGTTGGATGTGAGCTAGGCTTGGGTGATTGAATTGGACAACTTGATTTTGAAGTTTAAATATCAAAAATATAAATTTAATCTCATATTTTGAGCTTGTAATCTATAATTAAAATTTTTAGTACTAATTAGTTTTACCATTTTATCTCATATTTTAAAAATCTTATCTCATGTTTTATATTTTTAATCATTAATTTTCATATATTAAAGCTTTATTTTCAAATTTTAAATATTTATTTCATATATTTGGAATATTCGTATTTTAAAATTTTAATATTAGAATTGAAAGCACTAATTTCATATTTTGAAACTTTAATTTTAAATTTATAAATATAATATTAGATTTTAAAGATAAACATTTGATCTCAAACTATTCAAGTTTTAATTTTATATTTTCAAGTTTCAATTTCAGATTTTGAAGCTTTAATATAAGATTTTAGATGTTTTATCTTAGATTTGAAAAGCTTAAAAAAATTCTCTAATTATGAACATAATATATTATAATAAAAATATATTATCATTTCATATTATAAATATTAATATTATATCATAAATATTGGCCAAAATATATCAGATTTTAGCCAACAAGTCTCAAAATTTGAGATTTAGATGTTGGTCTACATATAAGTCTTGATTTCGTCTCACAAAACACATGGTGAGATGTCTCCACCAATATTTTTTGTTGTTCTTCAATCTTATTCTTTGAAAATATTCATATTATTCTTTTGTTTATATGTAAACTGTTCTTTAAAAAGTTTTATTGTTCTTTAGAAAATATTCTTATTATTCTTTTATTGTTTATTTGTATATTGCTCTTTTGAAATTTTTTATTATTTATTAACCAAAGTTTTGAGACTATCCCAACCAATGAGTTTTTTTTATTCGATCTAAATTTTTTATTATTCCTATAATTTTAGTAAATTTTTATATTTGAAAGTTTATTTTGTTGTCCTATTTTGTTCATTTTGATCTTCTAAAAAAGTTATCATTTTTCTTTTCAAAATTCATATTGTTCTTTTGAATATTTTGCTGTTATTCTAAAAATTTCTAGTTATTTTTTTTTGTTTGTGTTAACTATTGAGCATTCATATTATTCTTCTAAAAGTTTATATTATTCTATATTTTGATGACTTGTTGTTTTAAATACCTTATTCTTTTGGAAAATAGTCTTATTGTTTTTAATTATGTAAAAAGAACATTGTTTTTTAAAGCTCTTATTATTGATTTAAATTTTTTATAATTATTTTTCTAAAATGTTCTTATGATTATTTTTTAATATAATTTATTCTTACTCTCTAAAGAAACTGAAGAAAAAAAATCTTTTTATTCATATTCTTTTATTTTACCTAAACATTATCAATGTGTACATTCATTCATATTCTCTTATTTTACCTATACATTATTTTGTATGTACACATAGATCTTTTGTTTTACTTGTATGTTCATTTGATAAAAGAAAAGTATGTACCTAGAGCTACGTGCAAGCGCATAAGTGCCTTCTAACAACTGAATCATAATTGCATAATACTCAGCCCAAAAAAGTGCATAACGCATCACAAAATTTAAATGATACAGTATAACATGATATATTATGGTAATAGTGATGCTTTGATATAATATATTGAGTATACTTTCTCTTGGACTATAAAAATATTAAAGAGAGAATGATGTGACATACCATAAGTTTGAAAATTTTGGCTTTTTTCTGTAGTATAACCGAAATCTCTCCAACATATTTATAAAACCTTCCAAAAACTAGTCACTATTGACAGTTCATGCATAGAGACAAAATTACTTGGATTCTCATAAATCATAATGTTACTTGGTATGGCATAACAAATCACTTGCTGAATTGAGGTCAAGAAATGATTGGGTGCAAACCAATACAAAGGGGAATGGAAAATAGAATGGAAGATTATGGAGCTTGTTGACAGAAAACCCCAATTTTTAGGAGTTGATGGAGCTTAGAAGAGACTCGGGAAGAAACAAAAAGCTTGGAGAATTAGCAAGCCTGTCGCCTAGGGTACGTGGGAAAAGACTAAATTTTTTAAATAATGTAAAAAAAAGGGAATATAAGTGTAATGTGTGTAAAATTTATTATAATAATTAAAGTGGCGCAATGATAAAAAAAAAAAAAAAAAAAAAAAAACTTAACCTGTTTAAAAAATTTTAATGCAATTTAGCATGAGTTCGATTCCTTTTACCTTAATGCATATTTCATTATTTGTTGTTTAATTTATTTTTTCTCAACCCCATGCTATATATATATTCTTTCTATGAATATAAAAATCAAACAAAAATGAGTAACAATCTATTAAAACTAAATATAACATACAAAATATTATTGTTATTATACTTATCAAATTATTAATAACCATTAGTTAAAATAGCTACTTTTTTTTGCATAGTTATCATTGTTCCTCATTTTGTTAATTCAATAACATATTATTAATTTATTTTATTTAGAATATGGCTAAGAATTTGGAATTTGACTATAGTTATTAATTTGTAAAGAGAATAATTCGTAATATTATAAAGAGAAATGATCATGATAATATGATAACTTGGTAAATAAAAAAAATTATGAAGTGGATTGCTCATGATATTGTTTAAATTAAAATTTTTACTCATGATTTTTGTTTTTTTTAACACTATTAATGATTTATATGATTATAATGTAGAGTATTATTTTTAATTTAATATTTCAATAGTTTATTTATTTTTTAAAATCACCACTTGATTTTTTTATTTGTAAAACAAGAAAATAATTATTTATGAAAAATACTATGAAATTATAGGAAAATTTTCCTTATTTCACCCTTGACCGATCCTGAGAATTAGCAAGGGTATAGAGCAATGCGTGGATAGTGCACCCTCCTGCACGATGTTCATTGTATACCCGTAATGTACATGACATTGTTGAAAAATGTTCATGACGTTGTTGGGAAATGTACTCGAGAAAAATAAATATTTTCCACCAAAAAATATTAACTGCAATAATTAATTTTTAATTTTGAAATGAATTGCCATTTCACAAATCTAAGCAGAACATATCTTTTCTCTCCCCATAGTAAAGTGACTTTTTAGTTTTTTCACTAATTTCAAATTATTGACATATGACATTAAGATCAAATATTTTATATATATAGTGAATTCGATTGTTATGAACATTATAATTAGAAATATGAATAACGTACATTTTAGTTTGACATTGTACAAGGTTTACATTTAAATATTTATGTACATTTAGTTCATTTGTGTAATGTAAAATATATATATATACATTTCTAAGAATGATGTGTATATTTAAATTGTGAGCAATACACATTATGAGTAATATTTGAAACATGATAGAATTGTTAGTAATATACTTTTGCGTACTGAATTCATAATGAATATGATATACACATATGTATGTAATGTGTACACTCTTAATGAGATATGTACCATATCATATAATATACATATTAAAAATGATATCTGATAACCATTGTTTAGGCATATATTTATGTACATTTAGTTTGTTTATGTAATGTAAAAAATATATATATGTATATTTAAATTATGAGTAATATACATAGTGAGTAAAATAGAAAACATGATAGAAATTGTATTTTCGGTTTTTTCCTTTCTACATACAATTTGTTATGGTCATTGAAAGTACATACAATATGCATCATATTTATAAAAGATGTATATTGACATTGTATAAGAATTGACATTAGTAAACAATAACTTTTTGTAAAATGTAAGATATATATGTACATTTCTAAGAATTATATGTATATTTAAATTGTGAGTTTGCATATTGTATTCATAATGACCATGATATACATTGCATATGTATGTAATATATGTACAAACCCCTTTTAAGTTATGTACAAATTCAAATCATGTAAAGTACATAATATATTTGACATATGAGGATCATTGTTAAGACATATTGATTTCACAATGTAAATGTTGTGTATGTATAAGGAATAAATCAAAATGAAAAAATCGACAGAAAATAAAATGGGATGCAAATTAAATAAAACAAATAGAATTTCAAAGGTCTGTTATTCTTATTTTCCCAACGAAAACAATAGAATCCCAATGTTTCATCCTTTATTTTTACAACATATTAATGCTTCTGCAAGAGAAATCATCAAAATAACAAGTTCATTTAGGTTCATTATTATTAGGAAGGTCCTTAGAAATCAGGTTTCTAAAACTCATAATATTACAACTATACCAACGAGTGCTTGTTGATTAACCTTGTTTCTTAGCTTACTTAGAGAAAATAAAAATAAAACTAAAATCACTTTCTCCTTCCAAACAAAGAAGATGTACTCTTTGTCTCTTTGATGCCTCCAGCTCAACGGTCAACAATTTTAATTTGGCCGACTCAAACGCCGTCGTTTACTCATAATTTCTATTTCATTTTTTTCCCTAATATTTTTCCAACCAATTAATTTGGGTATATAAAAAATACAGAGAATAAAAATATACAAAGTATTTTAATATTAGTTTGTATTTCAAAGTATTATTTATTTAGGTTGGATGAAACAAAATCCATCAAAATATCTTATACAATAATACAAATATATACTATACTGCTATACATCCCATATTTTGCTATCATACATTATACGGTCATATGGGTTTAAAGAACTTTGGAAAAAACATATACGACTCGCTTATAAAATACGAGTACGACCTTAGTTTTTTTATAAAAAAAAAAAAAAAAAACTACTCGTATATCAAGTATTAGTCCAATAATTTATACATACATTGTTCCGAAGAGAAATTACAAAGGCGTCGGTGGGAGATAAAAGCGCAGGGAAATTTGGAGTTGTTCATCATTTAGAGAGAGAAACTGTAGTGTGTTTTTAGAGAGAGCGTGTGTTCAATTCATTCCATACCCATATTTTATTTGTAGATAGATATCAATATTCCCTTCATTTGGGAGGTCTCAATTCCTCCAAACTCATCACTCTAAACAGGATAGAGAATCTGCTCTACACCCCAAAGAAAATGAGGGAGTTTTGCAGCTCTGTTTCAGTTTCTCTTGATGTGGAAACTATTTATCTTGGTGGAAAGGTTCTAATTTCTTTTTAATTCTTTGATTTTTAATATGCATTTTTTTTGTAATAATTTGATTTTTTGTGGGAATTTTTTTTTTGGTTTATTATTGTTCTTTAATTTGTGAAATTATTGGTTTTGGGGGGTTTAGCGTTTAGATTGTGTTTTAGCAACTGGGTTTTGAAGATCTTGCTGTACTTTTTTCTGGGTTTTGGTTGGTTTTATGATGTTTTAATCCCAATGTGCTGAATTGTTTGATTGGCATTTTTTAAAAATTATATATGGCTGTGACAATTCTAGATTCTTAGTTGTAATTTTGTGGGTACTATTTTGTCAATTTTGAAGTTAGAAATTTTGGCTCTTTCATTTTTTATTTATTTATTCAATTTATGTTAATTAACTGGCATTCCAGTACATTTTTGCTAAGGTAGCTTATACTCGAAGAGTGTTTGACTGTTGCAGTTCCCCTCAATTTCCCCTGAATTGTTTGACTTTTCTTTCTTATTGTAATGGTGGGATGAATAATGTACAGTTGACAGTAATCATTGAATGATTGTTCAGTTGTTGTCATTGTAACTCTAATTATATTCGGGAAGTGGGATTTTCTTGTTAACTTCTAATATGCTCGCATAAGTTTAACCAGACAATTAATTGAAAACTGAAGTCAGTAATGCTTCTTTTGCTTGGTGTTAGTAATAAAGACATTTCATTTGTTTTGAGCTTTTGACTATGGAAATGATTATTGCATTTTCAGTAAATTTTTTGTTCTCCTTGAGATTTCTTGTCAGCTTTTGTAGAGCCTTTCATCATTACTTTTGTTCTCATATTTCACTTTTTTATGATGTAATTTCAAAGCATATAAAATGGTGAATATATGAAGGAAAGCATCAAATGTTTTTGAGTTTTGATTCTTAGCCTCTTATGGAAGTGATTGCAAGAGTTAGGTGGCATTATTCTGTTGTATCTTTCATAGACTAAAGAAGTACTATTAAGTGGTATAGATCTAGTCTTTTTTCTGGAAAAAAGCCAGAGAATTAGTTGCACTGTTGCACATGGTAACCTACTTTTGGGTAAAATTCTATCTGGTATTCCTCCTTTTGTTTGTAATCACATAACCAAAAGATATGAATATTGCTTAAATATATTTATTTTAATTAATTAATAAAAGTATTAAAATGGCAAATCATCTCTTTTGACTTTATATATATGGCCATTTGTTTGGCAAAAGCTCATTGATGATGCGTTTTCTAGAGTAATTTTCGGTCTAGTTAGTTACGTTTTGAGACCATCTTCCCTCTTTTGCAATTCTGTTACTTTTATTGATGTATTAGGGTAATTTTGATTGCAGGAATACCATGTACAAACTGGCTGCGGCCCTGTATCAGTCATTGTTTATGGCGACAGAGATAAACCAGCATTGGTTACATATCCTGATCTGGCTTTAAATCGTAAGTGATAAGTTAATTCTCATTTCTTATTTGATCTGAGTAATGAAAGTATGCACATGCTAATTTAAACATTGTATATCATGTAAAATAGGAATATCACCCAACAATAGTAGAAGGTGAAAGCTTGGGTTGTTGGCTGCTATAAGTCCTGAATTCAAGCTGCACATGCTATTGTTATGATCTATGTTAATCGTTGTCTTCATTTCAGCCCAAGCACTTGTGTCGTAATCGCGACACCTTGATATGGGTATGGCACTTTGACGATTAGTTTGTGCCAAAGTCATGAAATTTTTTTTCTCAAATAGCCGAGTTAGACACTAGAATGTGTACCTGAGCTTTAGTAACATAGGTTATGATATGAGGAGACTCTGGTTCCTTTATCTCCTCTCCAGCCACAACTAGAGTGTTATGGGGAGAGGATGGAACTTATTGATGTTCATATTACCTAGTTTATGAATTATAAGTTTCATTATTCCATTTGGAATGGACTTTTGTTAAAATGGGGAGGGATGGAAAAGTTTGGGGGTTCTTCAAGGTGGAATAGGCAGATCTAAATTTTGGCTTTCTCATTGCCAAAAAAAAAAAAAAAAAATTTGGCTTTTATGGACAGAATCATGATATTTTCCTTACTTTTATTAAAAAAAGCTATCAGCCTTTGTAATTTTTTGGCCAATAACCTGTGATTATGTATTTATTGAACAGACATGTCTTGTTTCCAAGGATTATTCTTTTTTCCTGAGGCCGCTTCTTTGCTGCTCCACAATTTTTGCATTTACCATATCAGCCCTCCTGGACACGAGGTCTGTAATCTTTGTATATGGCTTAGGGCTTTCTGTTTATTCTGCCATCTTGTCTTTTCTTTCTCTGTTAATTTTTATCTGTACTACGTTAGAAAACTTTGTTTATTCTATTATTCACATTTACCTTGTGAAACTCTTGTCAAGAGTTTTTGCAGTTAGGAGCTGCTCCGTTATGTTCAGATAAACCCGTGCCTTCAGCAGAAGATTTAGCCGATCAGATCCTGGAGGTTCTCAACTTTTTTGGGTAAGCAAAGGCTGTGTGTATTTGTATGTGTGTTTGCATGCATGTGTGAGTTATTCATGTTATTTATGCTGGAGAAAGTTCAACTGATCTTTGTTCTCTGGTGCTGTTACTTTAGCTCACTCTATTATGTTACTCCATTGTAAATTCTGATGGAAATTTTTTTTGCCTAGGCTTGGTGCAGTGATGTGCATGGGGGTAACAGCAGGAGCTTACATACTGACCTTATTTGCTGTATGTTGTTTTCATATTCCGTAAGGTGCTTGTACAATTTCTTTGGTTTACTTGGCTTTTTAATGAAGGTTATTGATGTTACAGCTGAAGTACAAAGAGCGTGTTCTTGGTTTGATACTTGTTTCACCTCTGTGCAAAGGGCCCTCATGGACTGAATGGTTATACAATAAGGTCTTTTCCTTGCACTGCCCTATATTATATCCTACATAGAAAATATCATGTCTTGTACTATACCATGATAGTTTCTAAATCTGTTATTCTATCAATATTTAGGTCTTATCTAATTTGCTCTATTACTATGGGATATGTGGCTTGGTGAAGGAGTGTCTGCTGAAGCGCTACTTCAGTAAGGTATTACTTGGTTTTTAGCTTGGATCTTAACTAGTAATTTCCTTCTTGGTAGTTTATTTTGAACTTGTACCATATGCAGGAAGTTCGTGGCAATGCAGAACTCTTGGAATCAGACATTGTTCAAGCGTGTAGAAGGGTTAGTGCTCTCTCAATTTCTAGTTCATTGCCTTCAGTTTTTTTTCTTTGGTTTGGTTATGTCATGTTAAGTGGCTGCTTTTCTCTTCAGTTGCTAGATGAGCGACAGAGCATTAACGTTTTACGATTTCTTGAAACAATGAATGGGTAAGCTCTATACAAAGATTCCTTTTCAGGTTTCAATCTGGCTGAATTATTTTTCTGATTTGCATGTATTAATTCTGTATTTTTCTGTGTTGTTCAAATAAACAGGAGACCTGACATTAGTGAAGGATTGAAAAAATTAAAATGTCGGACTCTGATATTTGTTGGGGATGAATCTTCTTTTCATGCGGAAGCCCTGCATATGGTTTCAAAACTTGACAAAAGATGCAGTGCGCTGGTTGAGGTGTGTGCATTGAACTAGTTCACTTCAAATTCCTTTCCTTGTGATTGATCTAGTGAAGAATGTTTCTTTTGGTAAATCGCATTGAAAATGCATGAACCTTTTCTGTTGATTTAGAAACCACCTCAGCCAAGTCAAATTAGACATTTATGATATAATCTTGTTAATACTTTCATTATCTGAGGATTCCAAGCCTATTCAAAACAATAGCCCGAGGAGGTGAGGAAAGAGGGGGTGACATTTATTCTAGGGTAAGTAGGGCGAATGGGCCTTGAGACTTTCCTGACAGAGTATGGTATCTTTGATCATCTGATTAAGAAAATTTATTTTTCTTTATAGGAATTTGCATTTATCTTGTTTAGTCCAAAGTACATAGTAGTAGTGTTGCTTACTGTTAGGGGTGGACATGTTGTAGGTGCAATCCTGTGGATCAATGGTGACCGAAGAGCAGCCACATGCAATGCTTATACCATTGGAGTACTTCCTTATGGGATACGGATTCTATCGGCCATCTCAGACTAGTGGAAGCCCAACAAGTACTCTCAGCCCGTCCTGCATCTCTCCGGAGTTGCTTTCTCCAGAAAGCATGGGCTTGAAGCTGAAACCTATAAAGACTCGCATTTCTTTACAGTCATAGCAATTGCTGCTGATCTACAAGGTGTATTTTCCCAGCATCTCAACTTGTAATTTTTCGTAATCTTTTGGATCACAGAAGAGGGTCGTGGCTGGAGGGATGTAGATATGTAGGAATGTTTTTGATAGAAAAGGGACATATATACAGGGAGGATTATTATTCATTTGTAGTCATTCATAAACGAGCAACATATAATGGTCATCTGCTTGTAAATCCTTAGTACTCTATTATGATGACGAGCAATTAATAATGTTAACATTCACAGGTTTTTAATAAATAGGGTGAATTGTTCCCCTCCCCAAAACCCCTCAAATGGGTTCTTTGGATCCTATTTTTTCCAGATAATACGAATGAATTAAGAGCATATGAAGTGTTTTTCAGTTAGTACTCATTCCTTAACGATATGTAAATAAACTTGCTTTAAAATATTATAGTAACAGTTAATTGATTGACGACAACAGTACAAGTGAATCGAATTTTCCTATTTGAATGTTCTACCAAACAACTTTCGAACTTGCTATGTCCAGCCAAGTGAATCGAATTTTCCAAGTTGCCGAGTGAATCACTTTCAGAGCCCGCATTTCACAACGGACAAAATTTAGGCTTCTATCAAATCCTCAACAAATAGTCAAAAGCTAAACATATATTAGACTGAAATATGACCAGTAATTTGGAGATTTACCGAACAAACAAAATATATTTTCACCAATTTAGCAAAGCTTATATATATATAAAGAAGGGATTCAATGAGAAAAGTGCTTAAAGTAAGAAGAATAAAAGAGATATTGGTCATTCAAATGGTAAGATCTGATCCAATGCTAGTGTGTCACGTAAAAAAATAGTTAATATAACAATAAAAAAAATGGTCACTATAATAATAAAAAGAGTCGCTATAATAATAAAAAATAGTCATTATAAGCGAAAAAATTATTTGGACACGATGAGTTAAAAAAGTGACTATGTACATAAAATATCATTCGATTGGATTTAAGAGATGAAGAGCCAAGTTCTCTTCTCATCCTTCTCATTTTAAGTATCCTTTTTATTTTAACTATTACCTATATATATATAGGGGAGGGATCATGTGAGACCCCTCCTCTTATGTGAGAACTACTTTTTGGTGAGAATCCATCTAAGACCCTTGGATACTTGATGATCTATGACTGAAAATGCATTAGAAATGGATGACAAATCTGTAAATATCTAAACATTGTCTTATAAATATTTCGGCTAGCAGAGTTGTTTTAGACAAACTTTGTACTTTTTTCATTCTTTTGCTGGCACTTTTCCCTCTACAAAACTATTGTACTTTCTTCATCATTATGTATTTCTTTATAGTTTCATCCTTTTCTTCATTATTGTGCATCAATATCTCATTTTCCAAACTAGTGAACATCATGTTCTAAACTAGTGAACATCATGTTCTAAAGCAGTGAACTTGATGTTCTAAAGTAGTGAACTTGATGTTCTAAACCTCAACGGACTGAATTACTAAATGTTTTATTTCCGTAATTCTTGACTAATATTCTAAACTAGTATACATAATGTTCTATAAGAGTGAGCATAATGTTCTAAATTATTGAACATATAATTGTACTCATATAATTTCATAAATTCACACATTTCAAAACCAACATAATATACTATAATGGTTAATTTAGATAATATTTTGTAATCAACATAATATACTATAATGGTTAATTTCTAATTCTAAACGCTAGATAATTAGTTCAAAATAGTTTGGTGGGCATTTTCAAACTACTGAACATCATGTTCTAAACTAGTGAACATTATGTTCTAAACTAGTGAACTTGATGTTCTAAATCTCAACGGACTAAAATTACTAAATGTTTTATTTCAGTAATTCTTGACTAATGTTCTAAACTAGTAGACATAATGTTCTATAAGAGTGAGCATAATGTTCTAAACTATTGAACATATAATTGTACTCGTATAATTTCATAAATTCACACATTTCAAAACCAACATAATATACTATAATAGTTAATTTAGAAAATATTTAGTAATCAACATAATATACTATAATGGTTAAATTCTAATTCTAAATGCTAGGTAATTAGTTCAAAATAGTTTGGTGGTTATTTCCAAACTACTTAACATCATGTTCTAAACTAGTGAACATCATGTTCTAAATTAGTAAACTTGATGTTCTTAACTAGTGAACTTGATTACGGAAATAAAACATTTAGTAATTTCAGTCCGTCGAGGTTTAGAACATCAAGTTCACTAGTTTAGAACATCAAGTTCACTAGTTTAGAACATCAAGTTCACTAGTTTAGAACATTAAGTTCACTACTTTAGAACATGATGTTCACTAGTTTAGAACATGATGTTCAGCAGTTTGAAAATTTTCACCAAACTATTTTGAACTAATTACCTAGCGTTTAGAATTAGAAATTAACCATTATAGTATATTATGTTAAAAACTAAATATTTTCTAAATTAACCATTATAGTATATTATGTTAAAAACTAAATATTTTCTAAATTAACCATTATAGTATATTATGTTGGTTTTGAAATGAGTGAATTTATGAATTATATGAGTACAATTATATGTTTAATAGTTTAGAACATTATGCTCACTCTTATAGAACATTATGTATACTAGTTTAGAACATTAGTCAAGAATTACGGAAATAAAACATTTAGTAATTTCAGTCCATTAAGGTTTAAAACATCAAGTTCACTAGTTTAGAATATCAAGTTCACTACTTTAGAACATGATGTTCACTAGTTTAGAACATGATGTTCAGTAGTTTGGAAATGCCCACCAAACTATTTTGAACTAATTATCTAGTGTTTAGAATTAGAAATTAACCATTATAGTATGTTTCCTTTTACTGAAGTGAACGAAAAGCGATGTGTGTTTCCTTTTACCAAAGTGTCAGTCATATTTTTGAAGCACATGCTTTTTGTCAGTTTCTGGGTTAATTACGAATTTGCCATTATACTCAGTTAAATGTCATCCATTAGATCTGCCAATGTGTGTGGTGTTAGATGGGTTCTCACCCTTTAAAAGGTTCTCATATTAGGGGGTTCTCAGATGAACTATATATATATATATATATATATATATATATATATATATATATATATATATATATATATATATATATATATAAGAGGGATCATGTGAGAACCACTCCATTATGTGAGAACTCTTTTTGTTTGAGAACTCATCTAAAACTATCCACTTGCCAGATCTAACGGATGAGATTGAGTGAAAAAGAATGGTAAAAGCGTAAATAATGACAAAACTGAAACACTTTGTTAATTAAAAAAACTGACACACGTTTCTCCATTTTCAAAAAAATAATGGGACAAAAACTACTTTTTGGAAAACCGAAAAAAGTTATACTTTCTGACATCATTGCAGCTGTACTTTTCTCCAAAATATTTGTTCTAAACTTCTGTTCTATTGTTCCAAATGTCTGTTCTATTGTTCTAAACTTCTAGTCTATTGTTCTAAACGTTACTCTAATGTTCTAAGTAGATGGTTCTCTTGTTCTAAAACAGTTTAGTCGGTTGTTCTAAACTAATAAACCTAATATTCTAAAAAGTTATTCCATTGTTTTAAATTGTTGCTCTAATGTACTTACTTACGTTGCTCTATTATTTTAACGTTGCTATAATGTTCTAAAATGTGACTCTAATGTTCAAAGTAGATGGTTTCGTTGTTCTAATTTGATGAATTCATGTTCCAACTTATACTTCCTCGTTCTACATAATGCTTCTCTTGTTCTAAATAGGTTGGTTGGTTGTTCTAAAATAATGAACCTAATGTTCTACAAAATTCTTCTATTTTTCTAAAATGTTTCTAAAACCATTGGGAAGTATAAGTTAAAACATCAGTTCACTAAATTAGAACAACGAAACCATCTACTTAGAACATTAGAGTGACGTTTTATAACATTTATAGCAACGTTAAGTACATTAGAACAACGTAAGTACATTAGAGCAACATTTTAGAAAAATGAAAGAAATTTTAGAACATTAGGTTCATTAGTTTAGAACAACCAACCAACCTATTTAGAACAAGAGAATCATTATGTAGAACGAGGATCATTAATTTCAAAATGTTACTCTAATACATTTAGGGGGTTCTCACATAGTTTAGAACAAGAATGGCATTATGTAGAACGAGGAAGTATAAGTTGGAACATGAGTTCACTAAATTAGAACAACAAAACCATCTACTTAGAACATTAGAGTCACGTTTTAGAACATTATAGCAACGTTAAAATAATAGAGCAATGTAAGTACATTAGAGCAACGTTTTAAAACAATGGAAGAATTTTTTAGAATATTAGGTTCATTAGTTTAGAACAACCCACTAAACTATTTTAGAACAAGAGAAGCATCTACTTAGAACATTAGAGTAACGTTTAGAATAATAGACCAGAAATTTAGAACAATAAAACATACATTTGGAACAATAGAATAGAAGTTTAGAACAAATGATTTCGAGAAAAGTACAGTTGCAATGATGTCAAAAAGTACAACTTTTTTTTTTTGTTTTATAAAAAATTGTTTTTGTCCCATTATTTTTCTGAAATGGGGAAACGTGTGTAAGTTTTTTTAAAATTAAAAAAGTGTGTTAGTTTTGCCATTATTTACGCTTTTGCTATTCTTTTTCATTCAATTTCATCCGTTAGATCTAGCAAGTGGATGGTATTAGATGGGTTTTCACACAAAAGAGTTCTCATATTAGGGGGTTCTCACATAATTAATGATCCTATTTTGAACTATGTGAGAACCCCCCCCCCCCCCCCCCCCCCCCCCCCTCTCTCTCTCTCTCTCTCTCTCTCTCTATATATATATATATATATATATATATATATATAGGGGAGGGATCATGTGAGACCCTTCCCTTATATGAAAACACATAATGTGTGAAAATTAGTACAGACTGTTCCAAACATTAATTCTATTATTCTAAAATTTAATACTGATGTTCTAAAACTTCTGTTCTATTATTTTAAACGATTGTTTTACTATTCTAAATTTCTGTCTATTAACTTCTATTTTAATGTTCTAAACTTCTGTTCTATTGTTATATGTATATGTTCTATCGTTCTAAACTTCTGTTATATTGTTTTAAACTATTGTTTTAATGTTCTAAACATCTGCCTATTGTTCTAAACTGCTGTCTATTGTTCTAAACTTCTATTCTAATGTTCTAAACTTTTGTTCTACTGTTATAAAGATATGTTCTATCGTTCTAAACTTCTGTTCTATTGTTCTAAACTTCTGTTCTATTGTTCTAAACTATCGTTCTAATATTCTAAACTTCTATTCAAATTTTCTAAACTTTTGTTCTAATGTTATAAACTTCTGTTCTATTGTTATAAACTATTGTCCTAATGTTTTAATCTTTTGTTATATTGTTCTAAACTTCTATCCTATTGTTCTAAACTTCTATTGTTCTAAATTTCTATTCTATTGTTCTAAACTTCCGTTCTATTGTTCTATCGTTCTAAACTTCCGTTTTATTGTTCTAATGTTCTAAACTTCAGTTCTATTGTTCTAATGTTCTAAACTTCAGTTCTATTGTTCTAATGTTCTAAAGTTCCGTTTTATTGTTCTAAACTATTGTTCTAATATTCTAAACTTCTATTCTATTGTTCTAAACTTCTATTTTATTGTTCTAATGTTCTAAATTTCTATTCTATGATTCTAAACTTCTCTTCTATTGTTCTAAACGTTGTTCTAATGTTTAAAACATCAGGATTAGACCTAAGAACACTAGTATTAAACTTTATAATATTAGTATTAGACCTTAGACAATAGAATAAATATTTGGAATATACATGTCATTCTTTAGAACAATTAAATACAAGTTTAAAATAATAGAATGAAAGTTTAGAACATTAAAACAATAGTTTAGAACAATAGAACATAAGCTTAGAACATTACAACAATAGTTTAGAACAATATAACAATAGATCAGAAGTTTAGAACAATAGAATAATAGAACAGAAATTTCGAATATTAGAACAATATAACAATAGTTTAGAATAATAGAACAGAAGTTTAGAATATTAGAAAAATATAATAGAAATTTAGAACAACGAAACAAATCTTTAGAACAATAAAACAAAACTTTTAAACATTAGAACAAAAGTGTAAAAACACTAGAACATAAATTTTGAACAATAGAACAAACATTTAGAACAATAGAACAGAAGTTTAGAACAAATGTTTTTGAGAAAAGTACAGTTGTAATAATGTCAGAACGTCAAACTTTTTTTTTGGGTTTTGTAAAAAGTGGTTTTTGTCTCAGTATTTTTCTGAAAATGGGGAAACGTGTGTCAGTTTTTTTTAAATTAAAGAATTGTGTCATTTTTGTCATTATTTACGCTTTTGCCATTCTTTTTCACTCAACCTCATCCGTTTGATTTGGGGATTGTATGGTGTAAGATCGATTCTTATTTAGCTAAAGGTTCTCATATAAAGGGGGTATACACACACACACACACACACACACACACACAAGAAAAAAAATTGGGTTATCTGAATATAATTATAGTATACTTATAATTCTAAAATAACTATTTTTCTATATTGTAATTCTAGTATTCTTAAAATGTATACTACTATTCTAAAATAACTATTCTAGTGTTCTTAAAATGAAAAATATTGTTCTAAAGATTTATACTATTGTTCTAAAAATTCTATAATTTTGCTCGTATAATACCTATTGTTTTATAATCTAATTCTAATGTTCTAAAAATTTTTAGGAGAAATTTTTTTAATTTTTATTTCATTTTATGATTAATTTTGTTAAAAAAAAATTTGGGTTATCTGAAATTCTGAATGCTCTCATTACAAAACACATGGAGGGCAGCAACCACTGCTGCATGTGGGTGTCACTGCTGTCTGTGTTTGGCAAAGCCGTGATTGGTGGTGAAGTAAAAAGAAAAGCCCTTTTCTGGGCATAGGCTGGCGAATTTAATTTGGTGAGCACCAATAATTGTAGTCTTTGATAGGTCCATCCGTCCATCTTTATTCCTTCATTTGACTGAGTTGGCATCTATTCTGGACTAGTCATTTCTTTGCTTTCGTTTGTAACAACCCTTCCTTTAACATCTGCTAATTTAATGGTCACTTTTGTATGAAATGAGTGAGGATATGGTTTGGGTCTCTAAGATGATCATCGGTGGGATTTGACTAGGGTCTCAAATACCTTTAGTAATTACTTCGCATTGTATGTCATTGGATCAATTAAGAACTAAAAAAAACCTTCTATCACTAAGTACAATGTCATTTAAATCATGTTTATATAAATATTGTATCCTTGCCACGTCATAAGATATCATTTAGGTTATATTTTTTTCACAAAAACTCGAGTAAAGTAGGGACATATAAATTATATTGAATGGCATATCTGTATAAAGTCGCTTTTATTAAGTTTAGGAGTGATTTTTATTATATTAAGGAGTGACTTTGGTTTTATTAAGGGGTAATTTTTGTACAATATACCCAATATTACCTATTCGAGTATGTCTCAATTTTTATCAATCGAAATCTTGATATCTTTTGGTAGGGGCGTTTTTATTTGTATTGAGAGATAATTTTTATTGTATTGAGAAATAACTTTTGTTAGTTATACAATACATTAATTATATCCTCTGTACATCTAAAATATTTCCTATTTTTTTTCCCTCTGTATGCGATGAATGAAAGTGAGAAGCGGACTGACAAAATGAGAGAGTTTGAAGGCAAAGTGGGAAAGAGCTTATCGAGTAATGTAAAGGAGTGAGGGCCATTTGTATTAATAATCAATTATCGTTAGCACCATCGATTATTATTCGATGTAAGTCAAATACCACTATTTCTTCAGACATTTTTGGGATAAAAGCATGTTTGCTTTACTAAGTCGCTTGAGATTGAAGTTAAACAGTTGGTATTTGGAGGGGATGTTGGATATGTTTCATGGATTTACAAGCCCAAACCAAAACCCAAGTAGGTAGATGGTGGACTTTGTAAATCTGTCTAAAAACAACTATTTCCATCTTGTACTCGGTTTTTGGTTTGTAGTTCTATACTTAGGTCCTATTACATTCACCTTCTTTCCCTTTATATCAAGAAAAATAAAACTAGTTAAAATCAAACAATATACGTAAAATTTTATAACTAATTAAATTCTAATCAATAAGACCAAATAAGATGTGTAAAAATCAGGTAAATAGAATGCACCCTTAAGTCATTTTCTCTTCACTTGATTTTTACTAAACTGAAATTATTTATACTAATTAAAACTGATTGAAATTGAGATTTGCTTAACTTATTCGTACTAAACTGATTATTTTTGATTAAAACTTATTTTCATTAAAATAAAACTAAGTCACTCATTAATAAACTTGTACTCGATAGGGTGAAGGTAAATTTGATTGGCATCGTAATAACCTACAAATTAAATATCTTGGTAACTATAGCATATGCCCATGTAATTTATTGATATTCTAAAACGTTTATATTTGTGATATTAGATATAAAAAATCCTCAAATTCCACAAAAAGTAGAATTAGGTAGTAAATTAGTAATATCAATAGTATGTATGTATTTTAAGATAATATGTAATATCTTTATATTTTCCTACTTTTATAAATTAATATAGAGAACTATAAGAATAAAACTGTAATTCTATGTATTTGAAGTAATTACAAATATAAATTTCAATAATTATAAAGTAACTATTTAAAATAATAAAGTATTTTATTTTTAAAAGGAAAAGAATTTAAATAGCTTTTTACTCACAAAATGATTCTTCTTTTATAGTTTCCTAATTTAATAGGCTTCTTCTATAGAAAAAGATGATTATCAATTTTAAAAGTCTTAAGCTCCTAGTATAATTAGGACTCTTTTAAGGAGAAAGATGATCATCAAATTCTTAAAAGTCTCCTAGCCTATTTAGGACTCTTCTAAGTTAGACTAGTATAAATACCAACTTCCTCATAGATTTTAACTTAACAAAAGGTATACACGTTTTACTGCACTCTAGATTTATTAGAAACCCTAACCTTATTTAGTTTTTATAAAATATTTTAGAGCAAGTTATTATTAAGAAAATTAGAGATATTGCAAGCATTAAAATATAATATTCATTGAGAATATTTTTATATTTGTGTTTAGATTTATATAATGAATTTTAAAGTTAGTTTTTATGACCTAAATTATGGAATTTTGGAATTTTAAAAATACAAAATTGTACCCTAATATTGAAATATGATTATAACCCTAATTTATGAAAGTTATAGCATGTTTAAGGAATTTCAAAAATTAGGTTTAGTTACTATAAAAAATTTTAAATAGAGGATTGATTGAGTTCCATTATTATTTTTTGAGAGGAGTATTACTTTGGATATTTCTAAGTTGCTAAAGTGGATAACCTAATCACCTATTCAAGATACATACATGTTGGAATACTTATATGTATAGGAAAGTTATTGTTGTTCAATTTCTTTTTATGTAAGTATCATGCCTAAGATATGTTTGATTTATGAGCCAGGTTGAATGCATGTGTATTGGCATGTTTGAAGGAGTTAATATGTTTGTATGATTTTAAATTACAAGAATAAGATAATTTAGTACATGTTTTTAAGCATGTTACATGAACTATTTTCATAATAGTAATTCTTGTCAAGTAATAATAGGTATAATTTCATTCATGTCATAAGTCTTGAAATGAATTGCAAGGAAGGAAAGTTATGTCTTTTATGGCAGGTCTTATAAGTTGAACATCATTAATAAATTTGTTCAACAAGTTATTAAGCAAGGAAAGAAAAGAGTTTCAAAAAGGTTGTGTGATGACTATTTATTTAATAAAGATAAAATAGGAGTTTGTATATTGAGAATGTTTTGTTGTGTTAAGCATGTTTGTTAAGTCTTTTAACATATTAATCACTTAAAGTGGAAGAGGTTAGCAATAAAATTTGAGGTCCGAATTCACCTTGAGTATTTGATGATTAAAAAGCTATACCGCAAGTGACAATGTATGATGTTAGTAGAGACTTGGCAAATAAGGGTCGAACCTCATGAGGAGACAAGTTCTATTAGTTCTTGCTCAATTATTATAAACTATTCCAATAAACATAGAGTGATTGAAGATCATTTAACTAAACTAGGACAATATTGAAATTAAGGTTATTGCCAAATAAATAAAGGTCTAGAGCATACATTTGATCTACTATTCTTATACCAATCCAAGAAATGCAAAACAATTCATTAATAAAGAAACTAGGTCAAATAATTAAAGCACTTGTTAATCCTACAGTCGGAAATTAACGCTCACGAATTCACATATGTATTATGGTCGCTAACATAATTAAGTTCTCCAATTGTAATTGAGACTCTAAAAATATGATCTTTCAATTCAAATTTTTTTAGGCTAAATAATTAGTTCATGAAATTGGCCAATTACATGAATTAAACAATTATTTAAGCACAAGTTTGGTTATTTAGCTAAGGGTTATCTTAATGGGCTTTAAGTAATCTTTAGACACATCATCTTAGATTATACCAAGTAGGCAATCACTATGGTTTAATCATTTAGCTATAAAAAGGAGAGACCTGCTTTAGGTGTTTAGAGTGAGGGAACACCATAATATGCTTACTTTGGGCCTTAACCCTTATACGATCATGTTAGGCCTCTATAGTGATGAGAAACATCTATATTGATTCTAATCATCCATTCAATTGATTTTCAAAACTCATATAATTAGGTTATAAACTTATTTTTAGGACCTTTTAAAATTAACTATAAGGTAATGATTGGTTCCAAACCTATATTTATATATATGACCTTGAAATTCGATGGTATGACAATACAACCTTAATATAGGACTATATTAGATTCTAAAAGTGATTGGAAGTAACTAATTTAACTTTAATCATCTATTTCAATCAATTTTTAGAATTTTAGAATTGAGTCATAAGCCAATTTTACGACATCTTAAGACAAAATACAAAACAAATATTGATTCTAAACCTTCTTAAATGACCTTATAACGCACCTAATAACTTTATTTCACTTTCAAAAAGTTTTTGAAAATATCACAAAAATAGTATAAAAATTTAAATATTGATAAATTCGACCTATTTTGGACCTGGTGAAAGAACACCTTGATATTTTACCTTGAGTCTTAAAGTGTCATATTAGGCCTTAAAAGTGATTGAAAGCATCTACTTTGGTTCTAAACACCAATATCATTAGATTTTTAAAATCCCTCTTATTAGGTCATAAACTTGTTTATAGAACTTTTTGAGGCTAATTATAAGTCTATATAAGAATATAATCGGTTTAAATCTCCTTACATATCATATGAGATACTTTATACCTCTATTTCAAATTTGAAAATTTTTCAAATTAGGTAACCTTGCACCTCTATTTTTAATTTGAAATTTTTACAAATTAGGTAACCTTGCACCTCTATTTCAAATTTTTTTTAATTAGGTAACCTTGTACCTCTATTTCAAATTTGAAAATTTATCAAAAATGGTGCGTCATAATCATTAAAGTAGGTAATTTTGGACAATTTTAGAATCGATAAGGTAATAACCTTATATGCTTATCATATGAGTCTTACAGGGTTAAATTAGTTCAAAGAGTGATTAGAAGCATCTAATTTAAATACAATAATTCATTATAAGTGATTCACAAAAATCCTATAATTTAGTCTAAAACTTGTTTTCAGAGCTTTTTAAGAAAAAAATGTAAGAAAATGGTTGGTTACAGACCTTCTTATATGAACATATATGGTACCCAAAACCTATATTTTAATTTTCAAAAAAATTCTAAAATACCTTAAGTATGATGTATATTAAAAAAATCGGTAATTTCGTATAAATTTGAAACACGTAAAGCACCTTGATATGTTTACAATGGGTCTTATAGGTCATATTAGACCTTATGATTGATTAGAATTATCTAATTTAACTCCAAATATCCATTTTAATAGATTTCCAAGACTCCTATAATTGAGTCTTAAATTCATTTAATTTCATGGTTTATTGAGTCCAAATGTAAGCAATAATTGGTTTCAACTCTCCTTATATAACCATAAGAAGCACCCAATACTTATATGTCAAATTCCAAAACTTTTCGAAGACATTTCAATAATTGTATAGCCTTCAAAACTCGATAATTCATGACAATTTTGAGCCAGCTAAGGGACACCTTCATATGTTTGCTATAAGTCTTATAAGTCATATTAGACCCTAGACCTCCTTATATGATCAAATAAGGCACCCAATACCTTTATCTCAATTACGTAAATTTTTCAAAAATATCACAAAATAAAGTAAAACCTTAAAAATTTATTTTTCTGAACAATTTTGGACTCGTTGAGGGAATATTGTGATATACTTAGCTTAAGGTTGATTAGATGAATCTACTTTGAATTTAAACATCTATTTCAATTGATTTACATAACTCATATAATTTGATTCTAAACTTTTTTTCAAGGCCTTTCAAGACCAATAAAGAAATTATTGTCTCCTAATCTTCTTATACGACCCTAGGTGGAACTTAATTCCTATATTTCATTTCTAATATTTTTTTTGAAAATATCTCAAAAACAGGGTATACCTTAAAACATTCAGTGATTTTGTTCGATACCAGACTTGGTGAAGGAATACCTTAATATATTTATCATGGGTCTTATAGGGTCATATTGAACCATAAGAGTGATTAGAAGCACTTAATTTGAATCATACTATTTCAACCGGTTAAAGACTAAATAGAAGGAAAGATTGATTCCAACCTGCCTATAATTTTGAATTTTTTTTTCAAAAATATCTCCAAAATCATGTTTTAATGCCATCAAAATTAGGTAATTTTTGACTACTTTGGACTTGGTGAGGGAACATCATGTTACACTTACCACGAGTCTTACTAGATAATATTACGGCTTAAGAGTGATTGAAACCTTCTACAATTACTTTAAACATGCTTTCAAATAATTTCCAAATTTCTCACAATTGGGTTTTAAACTAGTTTTCAAAGCTTTTTGGAGACTGAATATAGGGCATGGAATACCGTTTTCATACATTTTTCAGATGAGGTGTTGTCTTTACATATTTCTTATGTGCATGTAAACATTTGATGTAAGATTTGTAAAGCAACATGCAACACTAGCTTGATAACAAAGAGGTTTAATAAGAGAAATACTATGAGAGGGTCTTATGTTCAATTTTTTTTTTTTTTGAATAGTAGTATATTTATAATTAAATTTTTCATTTTCGAATTTCCACCGTATTGTAATTTAAAGTGGTGTTATATAGTTAAAGGAATGACATATTGCAAGATAACAAAAAAATTTCACTTTTAAAATATAATAAGCATATGTGAATAAAAGGCAACCTAAATACACTTAACAACAAATGATGTATTGATGTGTACTCTTTTTGAGGTATTATTAAAGATGACTAGAAAACTCGATGCAACTTACGTGGCATCACCCAACCAATGGGGTACTCCCAAACACGTAGAAAAACACAACCAATGAACCAATTTACCATACTCAGTTTCACACTCCTCCCTCGTCAACATAAACCTCCAAAGTTCCCTCAAACTTCACACCCAACAAAAAATTCAATGGCGAAGCAGCAATACCCAAGACTAACACTACCAAGCATAGCAGCACTAATAATTCTGATATCTTTTGCTCAAATTACACACTGTTTGAAAAAATCTGAAGCTTCTGCTAGAAGAGAAGACATACCATTCATCAAATGCCAAGTTTGTCAAAAAATTGCTTCAGAATTGTATACCCAAGTTCAGAACAAAAAAGATGCTCAGATCTCACCTAACAAGGTTGAATCTTTTTCTCATTTTTTGTTTTTTTTTTATGATTTTTTGTAAGATTAAATGAATTTGAGTTTTGGGGTTTTTTTGAATAGCAGATTACGGAGTATGAGGTGATTGAGATTGTTGAGAATGTGTGTAATTTGAAGAAGGAAGAAGCTGATTGGATTTTGAAGATTGACATTGTTGAGAAGGGTGATCAATTGAAGGTATACCCCCGTCATATTTCAGGGTAATTTTCAGTAGTACCATCGTGTAATTGACTTTGATTGATTTTTATCAGCGGTACTATTAATTTTGTTTTGTTTGTCAAAAGTACCACTATACTTTTTGTTGCTCCTTACCAGTCTACAACATAAAAAAGCATACCTTTTTGTGGCTTGTTTGAGAAATTTATATCTGCAGCTCTTGGTACATTATAGTTACAGCCCCGTCCCTATCAAAAGTTCAATCTTTTGATTATTGCTATAAGTTGATTTGTTTGTAGAAGGAACTAAATTTGCTGATATTAATGGAGGGGTAGTATGTAATTCGACTTAAAGGTTTTGTTAGAGCAAGTGGGATGAAGTTGGAATCTTCGATATGTTATTTCACTAGGGAACCTCGTACTGTATATTTTCTTAGTTTAATAGGAGGAATTAAGGGCTGTATTGAGTTATTGGACTCAGTATTGTTACAAGTGTTTGTGTGTGATTGTTTGATGAAGTAATGTGATGTGTAAGTCATGAATCGTCTGAAGTTAGGAAGGGAGTTTATACTGCTTTTTCTTTGGTATGTTAGCATGTTGGTTTTTAAAGTCATGGAGTCCTGAATCTTTGCATTGATGTATCTTTTGATTTATCACTGTCGCACTAAAATATTTAGTCTTTCTCATAGCAAGATCATGAGTTGTGAGAGTCCGAGAGGAAGCTGCACAAATTTGATCTTAGATTCTAATTACATCTTCTAAAACCCATGGCCAATGAGGCTCGTATATGTAATCTCATATAGCACAATATTGAGAAGTTCAAATGAAATAAAGGCTAAAACAGTGATGGATGCTGATTATGGAGGATTCCCCATTTAGTACCAATGTTTGCTAAATGCTGAATATTTGACAAAAATGAATTATAAGAGATTTTTTAGTGATGCATGTCTTGGACTCTTCTAGCTTGAGGTACAGTTGTCCATAGTTACAGTCTTGTGGACTATGTTATTCATGATATTCACTTACTTCAAGTACCCTAGTTAGATTCTCAACACTTGTAGGTGGTAACACTTGATACTACATTTTGGACCAAAAACATTTTTATACAGATAGGTGAGTCTGAGACTTGGTCACAGAACGATGTCTAATATGAGTACCAGAATCTGAGTAGAACAGAAAAATAGATTATTGAAATGATAGGAAATAATAGCAAGTATGCTAAAACTTTGCTTTGCAATTGCATTGTTTAGTTTTATTCTGTTATGGTATCTGTGATGAAGAGTTTCAGGCAGGTGTTTAATCTGCTTCAGTTTGTAATAAGTATGATGTTACAACTAGCAGCTGCCACATAATTCTTTTTTTGTTATCAATTCTTAGATCTTGTATTGATTGAGTTACCAACTAGATTGCATTTTCTTAAAAACTTTTTCAAGTTGTCAATCCCTTTTCTGTTTTTAATGTTACTTCTGCACTCTGCTTGTTGGCTTCAGCTGGTTGATCAAGATTCTGAAGGGCTATGCAACTCAGAATGCAAGACAATAGAACGGGCATGTCAAGAGGTTAGTTTAAGTCTGAATAAATTGAACTTTTTGGGTCATACAAGTTTGCCTTTGCAGGCTCTTGATGTTCTGTTCCAAATTCATTGTGAGTACTGAAATTATTATACTAAAATATTGAATTACGCTGTCGGTAACTAAAAGATGCTAAGGGAAATTTCTTTTGTCAGACTCAATGTTGTTGGTATCAGGATGGGTTAGACGTTGGAGTTTTATTATTTCGCAATATAAGATCTTGTTTTATCTGGTAACTAAAGTTTTCTATGGTTCTTATCTGAGCAGATTGTTGGGTTTTCTGACACTGATATTGCCGAATATATATATGCTCGGAAACCTCAGCTTGATTCTTTAGTAAACTATCTGTGCAAGGACCTCACTGAAGCATGCAGTAAGAAGCCACCTCCTGTGCCAAAGGTACAAAATTGTTCTCTACCCAAGTTGACTAAGGTCATGGTCTTTATGCTTGGTTGAGTCTCTGGAATTTTCATCTTTGTGAAAAGTAGTTTTTTCAAAATATATACTGATTGTCAATTTTCTCAAAATTCTGCTTATTTCAATGGAACATATGAAATGCATTCCCAAACTAGGGGAATTTTAAGAACCACCGTCAGTTGATAATCTAAGGCCTACATTGCCAAGACGCCTTCCAATAATTGAAAATTAAGGACTGAATAGTTATTAAAAAAGGTTTGTTTGCCGAAGGAAACAAAGGGGACAAAGGTTGTCTTTTAACATCACACTGGTCGACAGATATGTTTCTAAAAGACAAAGAGTTAATGTCTTGCCATCATCTAGTTTGATTTACAAAGCTTATGGACTTAGATATCTTCTATCATAGATAATGGCACACTGTTACATTTAGAGTGATACTTGATTCAAGTAGCAAACTCGTGTGATTGAATTTATTTAAAAAGTATTATAGATGCTCTCTGTCCTGACGGGGTTTACAGTATTATTTACAAGTCTAGTTTTCAGCTGTAGGTCAGGCTATTACAAACTGTTTAATTGGTTTCTTAGCTCCAGTAGATGATCTGCAGTATTATTGCTTAAACTTTAAGGAAATTTTTGAGTTACAAAGAATTTTATTTGCTATAATTTGCTTAGTAAGAATTCCAGTTGTTAAGATAGAATGAAAAAGATAATGTGGAGTAAGTCCTTAGTAAATAGTTTGTGGAAAATTGTCCTCCTCTAAGGATTGCATAAAAAGAAAAGAGGTACTGTGCATTTGAAAGAAAAGGATATAATTGTTTTCATGATAGCTACTTCTTACATGCATTTACCATTCTCAAAGTTTTTAATTTCTTTAAAAATTAAGAAATGAGATTTTTGTTTTTTATGACAGAGAAAGTATGCTGCTTGCTCAACTCTATTTTCTTATTTTTTTTAATCATGCGAAAGCATCATATCTTCATAGCATGCAATTAGAATCAAGAATTCATTTGTAAAGGACTCTTCTTCTAATAGTTAAATGACACTAGCAAAGATTTTTCAAGTCAAAAGCTTCTCCATGATGAATCTGTATGAACTTTGGTACAGGATAGGGTTCCCGGGGAACCATTTGTCCCGAAACCAGCCAAAGAAGCTGAAATGGAAAAAATGATGAGATCCATGGAGGTGAGCTATCATTTGCTACTCACTCCTTTGAATCCTTTAATTTCCTTTGCTTTATTCTATCCCTCACGAGCCTCATTAAGTTTTTGCATTCTAGGGTCTACCAGGAGCACCCGGGATGAAAATGTACTCCAGGGAGGAATTGATGGACATGCAAAACTTTGGTAATGAGGATGTCGATGAGGATGATGACGATGACGATGAGGCCCAAATAAGAGCAAATTTGGTATGTCCGCGGTTGATCGGATTGTTAAATTTGTAACATTTCTTTCCCTGTTTTATTAATGTTCAAGTCTGCTGAACCCAGGGAAAAGCTTTCAAGGAAAAGGCAAAGAAAAAAGAAGACTGGAAGGAGAAAGTCATGAAACAGGTGACAGATACGGGGAAGGCTCTTAAGACACACGCGAATAGAGTCTCTCATCAGCTAAGAAAATGGTGGAAATCAAAAACAAGTGCGCCATCTAAGAGAAAAGCAACAGCTAACAACGCAGAACTTTAGGACCCTTTTGAAAAATCTAGTCTGAAGAGTACATCCTTGATATGGATTTTGTATACTGCTTTTCTATGCATCTTCAGAGGCGTTTTTAAAAGCAGGTTATCAGCTAAGAGAATTAAAATTTTGGAGATTCCTGTATTGCTCAGAAGTGTCACAAATTATAGAACAAATGTGATAAGGTGCGACATCAGCAGAATTAAACCACATATTTAGAAAATCCATTCATAATTGTCTTCTTTTATGGAACCAAGAGATCTATTATGACACTTCTGAACGAAGTAGAGGTAATACGACATATTTTTACTAGACAAGTGATAACAGCACTTCTTGGCTCTCCCTCTATATCTTTCGCCTGTCTTTTGAATCTCAAGTGTGATCAATGGCGGAGCCACCTCATAAGCTCCTACCAAGTAGGGGTAAGCAATATAACTCCTACCATTACATTCTAAGTGATCCACGGTGTAGTTAGTTAGTGTTTTTGTGTGGCATAAAGGTCACACGTTGAACTCTTGGGACTCAAATTTAACTATATATCTATGGATCAAGTTTTGAGCAATTTTCCGTATATATATAGTGCCCCACTTGGAACAATTCCTAGATTCGCCAGAGTGTTATCTATGAGAAATTCATTCTTCGAAATTTCGGAAACAATTTCAAAAGGACTTTGGTATTTTACAAAGCTCATTGTATTAGTACACTCTTGCCTAGAGCGGTTAGTTTTCAACTTAAATCATGAATCTGATTGTATCGACCCAATCCTAATTGATTTACAACCGAAAAGAAAAATTCGTAACCAGAACTAATCTTATCTGAACTAAACATGAAAACCTATTTTACCCGAAATAAAACGACCAAAACCCAACCTGCTCCAACCTGAATTTAACCCGATCTGAAGTGACCCGATCTATTGACAATTCAACTCGATAATAAACCGATTAGTGGCAACCTAAACTCGATTCAACCCCATAGAAAACCAACAAGGCCTAATTGATAGCTACCCTTAATTCAATTTTAGATGACATGTTCAAATCCAAACTATTGTTGATAAGGTTGAGAGTTATAAGTCATAGATACGCTATTATATAGTTCACACAATTTTACGATTTGATCCGATCTAACGATCAAATCCTACCAAACCCTTCCTATCAAAGTAAAATCACAATCCTAATAACACTACTGATGTTTATTGGCAGGAGTGGAGAGTCAAAGTAAATCATATCTACCAAGAGGGAAATAGAGCAGCAAACTGGCTTGCCAACCAAGGGGTTTTAAACGATGCTTATTTCGCACTTTTAAAAAGTGCTCCTACAGATTTTATCGTATTTTGGATGAGGATGCTCATGGAGTAACTTTCCCTAGATTCATCCCTCCCTAATTTGTAGCTCTTCTTTATTTTTGGTTTCGTTTAGGTTTGGTTGCTTGTCTTTTTCGGTTTCTATTTGTTTTTCATGTTTGCTTGTTGGTTTTGCCTCTTTTGGAAATATATAAAAAAAACTAATCATTGTCAAAAAAACATACGATTTACAAAATAATTGTAAAATGTAAAATAGTCATGAATAAAATAAATTGTCTAGAAATAAACTGTATTAACCCATTCAAATTGGACTCAACCCACAGTCAAGCCAAATCCGAAATAAACTATCTCAACTCTTTTAAATCCAAAACATTCTAACTCAAACCGCTCAACCCTGAACCATGCAAGCCCCAATCGAACCCGATCTTATTATTATCGTGAAGGAAACCGACTTGATAATAATCAACACGCTCAATCCGACCCGATAGTACAAAATCCATTAGTACTTGACCAAACCTGACCGATAACCCGAATTGATACTCCTACTCTTGACACACAAGTAGGCAAAATTTTCAGTATAAATGAGTACTGGATCTAAAATACGTTCAACATGTCATAACCACAGGTTAATAAGCTCCCGGAAACGCATCTCAGTAATGATCGAGTGTACATCATCCATTGGCAGCGTATTGTAAGTCAAAACACTATAAAATAATGTGCGCAGCTACCTAGCACTAAAAAGGGGTTCAACATCAGGTCTTGGTTGGGATCTTCTTGTGTATTTGAGCAGCAAACCCTCCGAAGAAAGACCAGGTACCTTCAAATCCCTACAAAGTCAGACAACTTATTAAACAGACTACATTTTATAACAAGATCATACATGAAATAAACTATAATATCAGTAAAAATGAAGTACCTTATATAAGGATCAAGATCCTTCCACTCCCATTTGGGTCTCTCTTTGAAGAGAATTGAGAAACGCTCAGCAGGAGTTGATGGCAGAGAAGAAACACTAAAAGCACGAATCCAAACTTCCACCCCGATCCTCTCTGTTAAGACTTCACCTTCCAACATATCAAAGCTTGTCTGCATTCCAGAAGGAATTTTATTGTTCCATTCCTCCAAAAATGTGTCCTTTTTCACCTTTCCATTCTTCAGAATTCCTTTGGCAAAATGCACGCAAACCAGTTTTTCATCCAGTTTCCACAAAGATACGCCATCATTATTGTCAACTTTATTTCCATACACTCTCAAACAGTGGGTGGAAAGTTTGGGTGGAAACCCATCAGACTCCAACATCATGATCACATCATTTTCTGGAAGTGCATCCAAAGGCCAATCATTTATTACTGCGTTATGCAACAGCATGTTCAAAGCTGAATCCATGCAGTTGTCATCTACAATTCTCCAATATCCATTGATTTCTAAAGCATTAAGAGATTCTAGGCCCAATCTCAGCTCAATATCACTTGCTTGAATCCGTCCAATAAGATCATACCAACTATATAACGAGTTCTGTTCCTCACTCTCTGGACAGGTATCCATTTCTGACAATTCAACTATGCTAAAAAGTTTCTGTGACAGAAGTGATTTCAGCTTGTCCAATCTTGGAGCAACCTCAATGAGCTCCAAGCTACCATAAGCAACCTTCAGCACAGATGCCCTACGAGGATGGTCCAAGTTTTGCTCATCACACTCAATAGAATTTTTGGGAAACAGTGATGTGTTTGCTGGAGGGAAGAGAAAGACCGAATTGGAAGTACCCACAAATTTGATCCCATAAGTCTTTGACTGGGTACAAAATACCGCCTCATCATCCAGCTCTCCCCTAAGAGAAACTCTATCATTAAACAACACAGTGAGTTAACTGAGAAAACCATCAGCACATACAGATGCAACTTTACCAACAGGCACACTTCGATCAGATACTTACCTTTCACTGAGCACATCAGGAAGAAGTTTTTCATCAAGCTCGAGGAGAAGTAGGTCCTCATGAGGACCAAAATCTGGATGATAAGCCACAGAAATTGAAGAGTTGGGTTGAAGATCTAAAAGTGCTTCAGCGTCTTCACTTCTATCCATTCTGAAAAGCACTTCAGCTCACACCCCTTATTAAAGATTGCTCTACAACAAGCAAAGGAGCCACCTGCAACTTAAGACATCAGACCAGCCACGGCAGCAACAACCATCAATACATTGTTATCCTAAGCACTGGTAATATAATACATTTTCAGAACCGTTTGGCCTCTCACATGAACCATGACAGCAGAGCAGTTCAATGAAATATTCGCAGAACACCCGTAGGACAATCAACAAAACAAGACAAAGCTTCAAGCTAATATTGAAACTATGAGCACCATTACCTGGCATTTCCTTAACCATGGCTACAGCATTTGTTCAACACTCTGTAAGGGGAGACAAGGACCACAAGAGGCACATAAAGAGCGAGGAGGGATGACATACAAAGAACACTAAAGAAGATTGCGCAACGCCTAATGTCATTTGTCGATGTGAAGGGTTCAGACAATTAGAAATAATTCATTTTTTCACGCTATTTCTATTATTCTCCAGACCTTAATCTGCATAACTTGAGTTAACTGCAAACTATATAGAACGCAACACACAACGCCTACAAGGATCCATGGCGACTGATAAATAAAACAATTAACCAACTGGAAAACTCGTTGATGGTTTCAAAGTAAACAACGATATAATTCTTCATGGTATCTAAAATATAGTTTAAATTTTTTTTTTCTCTCTAAATTAGTAAAATAAATAATTATAAAAATTTAATATTCTAAAAATTTATATCGAGATTTGAATATATTATTTGTTATAAATTTATAATAAATAAATAAAAAATTTATTTGAATTTATAATAAATTTTTAAAATTTTAACTCTATAAATTATAAATGAAAATGTAGCCATTAAAATAGGACGCACGGTGCACTATCTATTGAATTAGTCAAAAAGTTCAATGCCAAAAAAATAAAAACACAATACAACTAAACAATAAACAATAAACAATTAACACGATATTATACGGAAGGATAGGATATAACCAATAAAAATTCCGCAAATCAGACCCTCTATAAATGAACGGAATTCAACTAGTTTCTCACACTACGGCTCTATTCAGTTCACCTTACATAAAATATTATAAGCGTAAAAATAAATTTTAATCAGTACTCATATATATCAGCATTAATAAATAAAATTAGGTAGCAATTGCTAAAAATAATTTTACTACAGTATAAAAAATCAGACGAATTTTTCAGGGCCCAATTAGTAATGCATAACAAAATCTGAAGAATTCGATTGTAAAGCAAAACCCTAGAAAATACTAGAAACGATTGTAAACAATTATAAAAATAATGGATTTAAATAGAACTTTAGTTATGGACACGCAAAGAAAAAACGAAGTTGCAGTGAGAGAGAGAGAGAGAGAGGATGACCTGTGAAGTGATGAATGATGATAGCGGATTCAGCAGACGGGTTGAGTGGAAACTTGTGTGTGTACTGAAAGAGGGCTTTCTCGTTATTGGCGGGAGAGGGAAATGGAAGTTTTACAAAAGGAGAGGATTGAAGAAAAAACAAACAAAGGACTTAAGAGGAGGGATTATATTTGCGAAGGTGGCGAACTATCCCCCAAGTGGTTAAGAGAGATGATTGTAAATTATACAACTTGATAAACAACGTCCGTAAATCTTCTGTCTTATATCGTGGTTAAGCATTATGTCGGGTTTGTAGAATTAGTTATTCTTTGTCTAAATGGTTAAATTATAAATATATATTTATTTAAAATTTAAATTGTATTCACACATATAGATATGGATATGGATATAGATATAATATACATGCAAAAGAATACCGTTTCAAAAATTTCAAGCACAAGGATACAAATAATGATAAAATAAAAGTTCAAATATGTGTAAAACTTTAGTTAATAAGTGAAATTAATATCAAACATTGATACCACAATAAATAAATCGTCATTTCAACTTGTGTGTATCCGTTTTGGATTTTTGGTCTATATCCTTTGCCTATATTGAAGATTGAGAAGAAGGAGGATAAACATCTAAGACCATTTAGCTAGCTAATTCTTTTTCTCTCACCAATTGCTTTTAGGATGGAATCTTATTGGGTTGTGTGGGGTCAAACTATCATCTAGTTATGGAGTTTCACTCAATCTAATAGTTACTCTCTTTAAGCATGTTTAAGGTATTTATGTCCGACACAAGATACTATTATTTTCATCATATTTTTATACCTATTGTAAGTCTTATTTTTAATGGTTAAATATATTAAATTTTAAATTATGATCAAAGTTCAAACTCTTAGACTTTGATTGTTTAAAGTGTTTAATTTACTTGTTAAATATTGCCCACAATTACTTGACATCATCACTTGTAAATTGAACATGAACTTTCTATTTTGTCTGTACCTCATTCTTCCTTTTAAATCCATCTACACAAAACTATCATCACCACGTAAGATGTCATGAAGATCGAGGAAGGTGGTGGAGGCACCATAGGAGGTCATGGTGACGGCAGCATCATAGGAGGTGGTTGTACAGTGACATGTTTCTCAGACGCCCCCAACATGAAGGAGGCATATAGTAAGACAGTCTGAACTTTTTTTAAGAAAGTATTTTAAAACATAATTCAATATTTAAAAGTCTAATGATTATGCTTAATTAGTGAAATTATATTTTAAAGAAAATTAATTGTGAAAATTAATAATAATATTAATTAGCATTATATCTAATTTGTTTATTAGTGTATAATTGTTATTATTGGTACTTGGTGCATAATGTTATAATTTGTTGATAATTATTAATGCATATTTAATTTGTGTATTGTTGTCTTTAAATGAAAATTATTATATTTATTAATGTTAAAATGTTAGTATTATTATAATGTTAGGATATTAAAAATCAAATCAATCGTCAATTTGGTCAACCCTTAAAACCCTAAACCATCATTATCGCTATAATAAAATTGTAAGATTGTCTCTCAGAAAAGCCTGTATAAAGCAATATGGGTAAGAGATGTGCTGCAGTATAAGATCATTTATTTGGTTTGATTTGTTATATATTTCTTCTATTATGAAGGTCATTTTACGATGTATAATGAATTAACTCTTATTGTTAAACAAAATTTTGGATACCAATTAATCTTGATTTTCTTAGAATGGAAATGTTTAGAGTCAAATTAGATGAATTTCATGACTTATGGGGTCTAATATGACCTTTAGACACCAAAAATTTCCAAAATGACGGGTTCCTTTCAAGAGTTATAATACATAGATTTTGAGATTTGTAAATAATTTAAAAGTTTTCCAAAATCATTTAGGTCAACCATTCAAAATTCTAACTCGTAAGTACTAAACCCTAAACAACTAATAATAAACCCTAAACAACCATTTTTTGGCAATAAAATTATGTAAATTTTCAATTTTTCTTTTACAGGCCTATTTTGAAAAAAATAATAATGGGGCAAATCTCTTAGGAAAATTTTCCACCATGTAGGTCTAGAAAAAATACACATATTTTTTTTTTGTATAAAAAATACACCACATATAGAGTTTTAGAGACAAAGTTATGCCTTCTTAAAAAAATTTCTCAAAATTTTTACATATGCAAAGTGAGGGTTTTAGGGGGAACATGTGCATGTATAAAGCCCTAAAAATAAGCTGATTCATAAAAAATTTTGCTCCAATTGAATTCTTAGGCTAAGAGATTTGCCATTATGTGTTTATCGTAACCCTCATAATGTCCCCGATTTCATATGGGAAACGTGCCGCAGCTACTACCAACTCCTCTATCTCCGCCTTTGCCGCCATTGTTGCCTCCTATGGTGGCACAACCATCTTCCTCGATAATGGTTGTTTTGTATAGATAGGTTTAGATAGAATAACGAGGGGACGGGAGAATAAGGAAGTTCATGGTCAATTTGGAGACAATGCCAAGTAAATTGTGTGCAATGAATAGTACTAAATTCCTTCATTTAACCTTTTGTATAGGCGTATACCAGATTAGATGAAAGCTCCTCATCGATCTATCTCACTGGAAATGCTTGCTCTCAACAGCTTAATTAAGGACATCAATGGAGTGGGGCGGATGCAGATGTTGTAACTAACCCCTGCCAATGATTTCGCCCCCATCTCCACCCACCACTTGTGGCAAGTCCCAAATTTATTTTCATATCCATCCTTGCCTAACGTTTTTCATCCTCTTTCGTGCCTCACCACCCATCAACACCCTAGAGATATTTATGGTATAAAATAGATTAAGTTTAATATAATTTATTCCCTCTGTTATGTTTTATTCTACCTATTTGGAATCAGGGTGGGACACAAAGAAAACATTAAATAAGAGTAAGATTTCACTTATTTCCAAGAATAAAAAACGTTAAAAAATCATATTCCCCGCCTATAGTGATGTTAGTGGGTTGGGCTGGCCCAGTCCAAAACTAGCCATGCCCACTTAAAATGTGGACCAGTAACTTAGCCCCAACTTGCACCAATTCAGGCAAGATCGAGATAGCTCGGCTCGCTGACCACCCCTATCCATTTAAAATAATATAATAAATAAAAATTCTAAGAAAAAATATTTAATTTTAGGTGAGTTAGGAAAATAAAAGGTAAAAAAATAAATTATATAAGAAAAGACAATATTCAACTTATATAAGAATGTCAGTAAGGTTAAATGACTCATAAAAATAGGGAGAAAGAAGACATTATTAAATTAATTAAAGGATTTTTGTTAAAAATTTAGATCATATATAAAAATTAATATTCAACTTAAATGACTTATGTATTTTCAAATGGGGAATAATAGATGAACAAAGAGAAGGAATGGAATATTTACTTAATTAAATCATGATACAATATGGATGATAAGCATGGGGTGGATGAGGCACATAGAACTTCAACTCCAATTATTGCTCCATCGTCCATAACAGGGTATGGTTTCATCTCCACTTCCACCCCTACCCCAACCTTATCAAATCTCACTCCATCACCGCCACATATGGACATGTCTCCCACAAAACCTACCCTACTAACATCCCTAAGCCAATTAGTGGACTATGCATCAAGGGATGCACAATGCTCACTGCTTACACCTCTATGTGGTGATGTAAAAATTAGTAAAGAGTACTAGAAATTACAAGTTCTCAAAAGGATTTTCAAAAAGATGGGAATGTGTTTTTAAGTTTAAGATAGTTGTTTTGGGCTTAGAATAGTTTTAGTTTTCCAAAGGGTAGGCTTTTAAGGATAGGAAATGAAGAGAAAATGTGGGAATAATTTTTAGGGATTGGGGTATGTATTAGGGATGTTTTCTTTAGTGGGAAAAAGATTTAGAAATGATTTGAAATGTATGGGCAATGTAGGACATTTTGAAAAGAATGGGTGAGTTTGAAAGAATAAAGAAAAATGGTATTTACAAGGAATACTAAGAAGGATATGTAAGTAAGAAATACTCACTTAAACCTATTATTTGTAGTACCTTAGAAAGGAATACTTACTTAAATCCATGAATTACAAAATTTGTGTGGAAAGAATACCCACTTGACCACTCAAACTCTTTAAGAGAAACTCTTGGAAACTCACTTATCCAATCCTCTCAATTGAGCTAAACAAAGGATACTTTTTTCATCAAAAGTCAATTACATTCAAAATACAAGTGCCACTCCTATTTAAGGCTCCAAGTCAGCCAAAGAGCTCAAAAGTCCTAAGAAAATGAAAGGTACGTTATCAATATAAAAAACAAGCCCTCCAAAAATCGGAATATAACAACCTTAGGAAAACTGATCAGTAACTAATTAGCTTAATTACAAAAATCTAATAAGCTAAGTTAATAAGCTACCTTAATAGTTGAAGGGGGAGCTTAAAGGACCAAAGAATCCAAGAGAAAACAATAAGTTGGATGGCTAGAAAAAGAAGCATTTCGCTGGACATCAATTGCTAGAGTTTTAATAAAAATAATTAAGCTAATTATTCCCCTAAATCCCCTTTAATCCTTCTTTAGTTATCCTTTCAATGCAAAAGATCCAAGGACTTTAATAGCTCTATAAACATTCAACTTCATTAGCTTAGCGAAACTGTGACTGAAAACTTCTTAATGTAAGGAAAGCAACTGAAAACTTCCTTAATGTCCATAAATGTAACACCCTCCTAATTCTCCACTTTTCTAAAACATTTTATTGAATTATTAAACCCAAATAAAAATAATTACAAGAACATTACCACCATGTGAAAACGGTTTGATCGGCTCTTCAGAGTTTTGCAGCAGAAAATTTACTATTACTAGTACTATAGAACTTTATTCAAAATACTCAAAGTAATTATAAAGTATTTCAAGAACACAAAAACCAAATCTTTAAATTTCATCATGAAACCAACAAAAATTCTTAATAAGAAAAACAAACGATAAAGTAAAGAAACTCGCCACTCAAGTCCCCAATATGAATATGTCACTTCTAAACCTACAAATGCCACAAACCTTAACCTTGGTGGCGACTGCTCACCAACAACATAAATGTGAACTTGGGTCTTCATAGGGTCAATTAAGGAATAAGTCATGACTAACAATAAAGTACACACAATCAGCAAAGCTGAGTATATACATATTAGGAAAATAACCTAAACCTAACATGCATCATTCCCAAAACATATAATTGGTCACATGCAAAACATTTGGTTCAACTTACTAACAAAACACTTAAACGTTAAAAACTAGTATTAACTTTAAATCCACTTCAATTAAACTACAATTATTAATGGTTTAGCAATGAACGAGTTTGTTGCTTTGTCCATAGGGGTTACTAAGGAACGGTACAAAGTCCAAATCCAATACTAATATTGCTATGTCACTATTATGAAAATGATAAGATCTAAGCACTACTAAGAAGAAAGATAACATCGTCATGTCACCCAATTGGATCCTTGGGCTACCATTAAGTGCCCCCCATTGTTCAATACTCAAAATAAATTCGACCCTCGCATTTTATTGCTAACCTCTTCCAATTTAAGTGATTAGTATGTTAAAAGACTTAACAAATTAAACTTTTTTGACAAATACGACAAAAGATACTCATCATATAATTTCTCATTTTATCTTTGTTTAACATATAGTGGACACATAGTATTTTTGTGACACTTTCCTTTTCTTGCCTACTAACCTATGGACAAGATTAATAACAATGTTCAACTTATAAGACATGCCATAAAACACATAACTTTCCTTCCCTGCAGTTCATTTTAAGACTTAAGACATGAATGAACTTAAACCTACTACTACTAACATGAATTACCATTATGAAAATAATTCATGCAACATACTAAAAACATATATCAAAACTTTCTCATGCTTGTAATATAAAATTAAACAAACATATTAACTCCTTTAAACATGTCAATACACATGCATTCAACTTAGCTCATAAATTGAACCAATCCTAGGCCTGGTACTATATAAAAAAATATTGAGCAATAACAACTTTCCTATACATACAAGTATTCCAACATGTGCATACCTTGAATAGGTAGTTAGGTTATCCACTTTAGAAACTTAGAAATCTCCTAAGTAATACTCCTCTCCTAAACTAGTAAAGAAACTCAAATAGTTCTCTATGTAACAAATTTTACAGCAACTAATCTAATTTTTAGAATTTCTTAAACATGCTATAACTTTCATAAATTAGGATTAAAATCATATTTCAATAATAGGGTGCAATCCCTTAATTTAAAATCCCAAAATTCCGTAGTTTATGTCATAAAAACTAACTTTAGA
This sequence comes from Dysphania ambrosioides, assembly GCA_026401315.1. Classification (NCBI taxonomy): domain Eukaryota; kingdom Viridiplantae; phylum Streptophyta; class Magnoliopsida; order Caryophyllales; family Amaranthaceae; genus Dysphania; species Dysphania ambrosioides. The sequence goes on from CM048667.1 coordinate 8,215,898, forward strand.
ATTCATTATATAAATTAAAAATTTATAAACACAATTATAAAAATATTCATAATGAATTTCATTTTATTATGCTTACAATATTTCTAAGGATAATTTACATGAAACTACCACGTAAAAACACCATCTTTTGAAAAAATACCATATAAAAACAAACTTGTGAAAAACTAACACATAAAAAATACAATTGTACGATACAACCACATGGTGGTTTTCTGATCATTGACCCGGTTTTGCATTGTTGACTTTCACGAGGAAGGCACATGTTCGACTTAATTTTTTATATTTTTTCTCTTGTTTCTTTTAATTACTTTATACTGTCTCTCACTGCTCATTTCCCTTACCTTCTACTCAACCTTCATCTTCTACTGTCTAATTTCTTTCACAAAAATTTACTAAGTGAAATTGCAAGTTGCAACGTGCATTAAATTTGCTAAGTATTGAAAGCAGACAACATCCCATTTAAGTAGAAAGAAAAATAAGTAAATTTTATACTACTCTACTCCTCTGCATTCCTAAATTAACGAAATTGCACCAAAATCTAACAAAATCGGGTTGAATCATGGTGAAAGGAAAGCGAAAGGCAATTTGACGAACTATATAATTATCTAAAAGTACACGTAATTTTGATAGGAAGCTTTTTTTTAATGGGAATAGAAGTATTTTTTAATTTGAGTTGTGTTTAGGGTGTAATTGTGCTAAATTAACATGCTTATTGAATAATTATTCTATAATTACAATGTTAAATATTGCTGATGTTGAAATTATTAAGTTTTGGACATATAATTAGGTTGAATTTGAGACTATAATGTACATTCTCTGCTTTTGGGTATGTTTGTTTGTGTTCATCAAGTTTAACGGTAGAATAAACATGGATTATCCAATGTATAAAATGATTATTGAGCATGTGATCATTCAATTGTTTTATGGAGGAGGGTTTATTACGAAATAGGGGAAAACTACATATGAGAAGTGTAGTGATTATTATGGCTTGTCATTGCATCCTAAAGTTGATGAGGTATGTTATTTTGAATTTGTTACTTAGGTGAGGAATAGGTTAGGTTTTAAAGAAGTAGGTGAGTTCTGGCATAGGAGGCATGGTTGTAGTTTGTTCAAGGGGAGGAAGCAGCTGAAAAGTAATGATGATATACCTAAAATTTTAAAGGCGAAAGAAAATGATGGTTGGCATGTACCTTATGTAATACATGAGAGAGTGAAGGAGGCACTAGTGGCTTTACATGGGCAGAAGAAATTAGATTCCATGATTAAGGGTTTTTGTGAGGGCTATAGTACTAATGCTGAGTCACTTATGAGTGGTCCATCGATGTCAACATGGGTGTGTGTGGAGTCAAGACCTAGCTTTGGTCAAGAATTGAGTGTCTCTTATCCACTAAATATCTCCCCTATTAAAACAATACCACAGCTATCTCCTCCAAACATTACCAACAATATCACATAATAAAAAATTCTATCCACCTCAAACCTATCAAAGAGAACACCTAGATCTGTTGTGCAGAAGAGTTTAAATCTTGAGGCTATTATAAAAGAGATTGAAAAGGAAGGCGAAGGTGAATGAGGCTTAGATACTGGTGATAGGGATGCAAGTCTAAGTGAAGGAGACATTGAGGATGAAAGTAATGATGAATTATTTGTTGATAACATTGATTTTGAAGTAAATGATGGTATTGGGAGCTTAAATGAGCAGGTTGCACAAAATGATGGTACTAGGAGCTTAAATTAGTAGGCTGCACAAAATAAAGCTATTGGGATCTGTAACCAGTGGGATAGTATAGATGAAGAGCAAGAAGATTCCTCTACTAACATATACTTGCCTAGTGATGAAGACCTAAATGACACTAATGATGATCTCATTAGTTTTAATGGTTTTGATAAAGAAGGTCCAAAGTACCATGTGTTTAATCTAGCACTGATTTCAAGTATGGAGTAAGTCTTAGTCTAGGTATTAAATTTCCTACTTTTTAGATCTTTAGGAAAGCTATAAGACATCATGCTATTGATAATAACTGTGATTATTAATTCATGCATAATGGAGGTAAAAGGGTAACTATATATTATGATAATAAATGCAAATATCCATGGAAGAGAGCTAGGATATAGAGGTGTTATTGCAATTTGAAGACAAAGTGTAGGTTTTTGGTTCATTGTGTGAAGGTAAGATATGAGGAAATTGCTCAGATAAGAGGGCTTCGATTGGAACATGTTTGTGGGTTTCGACATGTAAACCCTAAAGTGAACTCATAATACGTTGCTGAGAGATATTTGTAAGAATGGAGAGATGACCTCACAATTAAGTTATGGACAATTAGGAAGAGTTTAGTAAGGGAACTGGGTGTTGGAATAGAATACCGCAAGACTTAGTACGCAAGAAAAATAACTTTTAGTATGATTTTTGGAGATGCAAAGAACGTGTATAGAAGAGTCTAGGACTATGATAATGCAGTTAGAACATATAAACATGTAGTACAGTAGTAGTGAAGGTTGAAGGGATTGAAAATCCACTTCCCTTGTTTCAGAGGATGTACATCTGTCTCTAGCCTTGCAAAGAAGGGTTCATTGTAGGGTGTAGGCCTATTCTAGGAGTAGATGGGTGCCACTTAAGAGGGCTATACCCACACATTTTGCTCACTATAATTGGGATGATGGAAACAACATCATCTTCCCTTGTGGCATGGGTAGTGGTAGAGACTGAATGTTGAGAAACATGAAAATTGTGTAAAATTTCAAGTACACAAGTGCATTTAGACATATTAAATGTTGCGATATTTTAAAAAAAAAAAACTACAACACTCGTGAAATTTTTTTTTATTGAATTTTTTTTAATCTTGAACTACCAAGTGCTGTGGTTTTCTGGAAAAATCGCAACAAATAATCCTTAAATGCTGAAGTTTTTCCAGAAAACCACAACACTTGTTGTAGTTTTGTTTTTGGGGGTTTCATTTGCTAAGAACATTATGGCACTACTTGCTCAGTAAATAGTATATATGTTCTAATTACATAGAAGTTTTGTATATACTAAGAATTGGTATATTGCAAAATTGTTATATTATTACAAATAATGTACATTTTATGATTACACCTTCAAGAAAACCTAATCTAAGCTAGTTTGATTAAGCTTACTGATAAGATCATAATGCTAAGAATGTATGTGTTAAAAATAGTTTGCAACAAATAAACCTAATGATGCTAGCTATTGAAAGAAATCTATCTAATGGCATACAAACAAAAAATATGATCGAGCTACCTAAGGTTGTCATGACCCTATAAAGTACTCTGCCTAGATTTCCTTAATCTCCATCAGCTCGGATGGCAAGTATGACATTGTTCGTGAAAAGTCTTGAAAAGTTGAGAAAAGATAGACTATATTATAGGTTAGTACAAAATAAGATTTTAGCCATGATAAACACACAAACATCATTGTTGACACACTTTCAAGTGTAAATTTCAGCAGATTTTCATCTGTAATTAGGACTATTTCAATTTTCTTAACAACACAAGGTACGTGTTTCCAAATAACATCGTAACAATCACAACTCAACCACGGCATAAGGGACACTCATTCCCATTCACTCTATTCAGTTCACATCCATATCTACATTGAAACATCTATCAATCTCAATTAACTACAAAAAGGAGCAAAGCATTCGAAAGTTGCAAGACCATCACTACTATGATGCAATTGAAGCATCTTATACACAAAACGTATGGCATAGTAGCTACACTCCGATTGACGTACTTGTTGAAGACACTGCATTCGAAAAGCAAAAATACGTAAATCAAACATATATTTGGACCGATTTAGGCATATATTTATTAGGTCATACTTGCTCTATTCTACCCAAATACTAGTTCCTTGACTACTATGCATTCTATTTGAGCTACTTTGACTCAAATTGATTTATTTGGACCGATTTAGGCATATTTAGGTCAAACTTGCTTATTTCTATCCAAATACTAGTTTCTTAGCCAAAATGCTTCCTAATTGAGTTATTTAGGCTCGAAGTGTTGGACTAGGACCGATTTAGGCATATTATAAGGTCATACTTTTTCTATTCTACCCAAATGCTAGTTATTTGTCTTAGATGCACCCTATTTGATCTACTTTGACTGGAAATAGTGTATTTGGACCAATTATGGCATTTTTAGGTTGAACTTGCTCATTTCTACCCAAATACTAGTTTCTTAGCCAAAATACAAAGGATGTTGTCTTGAACAAGTCCACAAAAAATCGTGAATTTTGTATGGGCATCAAATTCCAATCCTAAAGGGTAAGAGCTACTCCATTGTAAAGCTGGCAATCAATAAATAACAAAAATGAGAATTAACCAACTAAATAACCCAAATTAAGAAATCTTCAAGCAATTAATAAACCCAAATCAACCGAAATTTTAGGGTTTGAACCCCAACAATTTTGGGGCTCGCAATTGCAATTTCTTAATAATCGAATTCTTAGGGTTTGAATTTCTTTTTTTCATAGCAAAAACATAATCTGGTAATAAAGCAGCCATAAGTGCACCATTAAGAAACCAATAATAAACCTAAAGTTTCGAAATCTTCAATCAATAATAAACTTAAAGCAACATTCTCCTAAACTAACCCACTAAATAACACGTACATGCAAGGCGAAGAATTGACAAACCCAAATTAAATAACAATAACGTAGATTAGGGTCAATGCAAACCTTTAGATTCCCAAGTTTGGAATATGTAGACTTCTAGAAATCAAAATGAGGGAGAGAGAGAGGGCCAATGTAAAAACCAAAGCTTCACAACGCCATTTCCATGGAGACAAGAGTGGGAGAAAGGAATAGGCTTTGAAGTGCGTTAGAGAGAATGAATTATGGACTCTTAAGAAAGAAGTTATGGTTAGGAAGGCAATGTGAGGAATAGGGAATGGGAGGAGTAAGGGTTATGAGGAGTTAGGGTTAAGGAAGTTGAGGGCTTTGGTATGCATTGAGAGAAGGAAATGTCCTGAATTTTTTTTCTTACCTGAAATTATGCTTGACAGCGCTTTTGTTGAGGAATATGTGTGTTACATGTGCTACGGTTTTTCAAAAAGACGCAACATTTGATGATTAGGTATTATGCAATCCCTCAAGTATTTCGAATTCTAAATAACCACAACATTTGTACTTAAATAATTGATTGATAATCTACTAGTGGAATAAGGGGACGAGAGAAGTAGGAAGTTCATGGTTAAAATTTGAAGACAATGCCAAGTAAATTACATGCAATGAAGAGTAGTAACACCCTTCATTTAACCTTATGTATAGGCTTATACACAATTAGATGAAAGCTTTTCATCGATCGATCTCCATGGAAATGTTTGCTCTCAACAGTTTAATTAAGGACATTTATGGGATGGGGCGGATGTAGATGATGGTCCAAACCCATGCCTAAAGTTTTCGCCCCCATCTCTACCCTCCACTTGTGGCAAGTTCCAAATTTATCTTCATGCCTATCCTTGCCTTACATTTGTCATCCTCATTCATGCATCACTACCCATCAACACCCTAGAGATAAAATAGATCAAGTTTAATATAATTTACTCCCTCTGTTATCTTTTATTATACCTATTTGAAATCAAGGACATAACTAAGAAAACATAAAATAAGACTAAGATTTCATTTATTTCCAAGATTAATAAACATTAAAAAATCATATTCCCACCCATAGAAATGGCTAGTGGACTGGGCCAACCCAAAACCACCTTGCCCACTTGAAATGTGGGTCAATTATGAATTAAAATCCTCCAATCTAGCCCCAGCTTGCACCAGTTCAAGCCTAACCTGCCTGCCCTATTCTCTCCCCGGGCCAGGCCAACTCGGCCTACATACCACCCGACCCCGCCCACTATTCATTCAAAGCAATAAAAGAAAAAAAAAATCTAAACAAAATTATTTAATTTGAGGTGAATTAGGCAAATAAAAGCTAAGAAAAACAATAAATTATATAAAAAACGACAATATTAAACTAATATAAGAATGTCAAATGACTCATAACAAGAGGGAAAAAGAAGGCACTATAAAATTAATTAAGGGTATGTTCTCTTAAAATATAGATCATATATGAAAAGATTTAGATAGGAAGAATTTTATGAAATATTCAGGTGGTAGGGGAATACAAGATGAACAAATAGAAGAAATAATGAAATTTTCAGGTGGCTGGGGAATACAAGATGAACAAAGAGAAGGAATAGATTATGTACTTACATAATCAAATAATAATCCAATATGAAGGATAAGCAGGGGGCTGAGGTAGATACAAATCCTTGCTCCGTCATCATGACGAGGTAGGGTTTTTATCTACATGCCCACCCCCACCCCTATTCCAACCTTATCAAACATTACTCCATCACCGCCCATATGAGGTGGATGCAGGGTGTGCCTCCTACAAAACCTACCCTACTCACATCCCTAAGCCCCCTACTCACATCCCTAAGCCAATTAGTGGACTACGCACCAAGGGAGATTAAAAGTGTAAAAACTAATTTACGACAAAAGAAGTACACATTGCTTGTTGAAATGAGTAAACCAAAGGCAATACACATCAAAGAATACATCAAATCACCAAAATTTTAAATAGTACTATAATATTACATGTCAAAAATAAAACAGGAAAAAAGAGAGGAATACAACCGAAGTCGCAAACTCCAGCTCCTAAGAGTTGGTTGGAAGTCAAATTTGCAAGCCTCACTCAATAAACTGATAATTGAACTTGTCAATTATATTAGGACAAGGAAGGAGCAAGCACAGGAGCTCTTTTAGAACCTCAACAAAAAAAGCACCACCCATTTGCCACTATCGCATCTTGTAATGCTGAGTCCTCGAGACAACGCAATTTTTGCCATTGAACGAATAGTTGAGTGTTATGTCGATGTCACGAGGATTCTTCTTGTTCTGGGAAACTGTCATACTTCCAACAATAGCCTCTCCTTCACATATTGTAATCCTATCTTCAAGGTACAGAACTGTCTGCTTCCAGTGAGTACCTCTTGATCTTGGTCCTAAAACAGTTCCAAAGGCATTCAAATATCAAAGGATTCAAAATCAAGGAATTCAACTGTCACAATGCATTTTGGAAATAATGCGCTCTGATGATGCAATTTCAGTGTAAGGAAAGGGCTGGTAACAGAAAGAGTGCAAGATATACGAAGCACATCACTACCCAAAGTTTTTTTTTATTTGGCTTTAACTTCTATTTCATACAAGTACTTCGTAGCAATCTTTCTATAATTTTTCTTGCCCATAACAATATCCTGTATTTGAATGAAATATTTTTATTGATACCCCTCACTTGATCTAAACATTGTCTTGAATGGTTTTCACTGTAAAAATTTGCAAGAAAAGCAAAAGGAATGGTAGATTATTCCTTAGAATGAAATATTTTAATGATAATCCATTTCTTAATTTGATTGGAATCAACAATTTGCAATAATTATTTGAGAAAGTGTTTAACAATAATTAACCAAGAGAGTGATCCACTAATCCCAGATATTGACAAGTCCCCAATCTAAATCATACAAAAATTGAAAACAAAATTCAACAATTCCATTCCTGTGCGTTGCATTCCATAAACCATACTCCATATTCCCAATTTACCCTCAAAATTATTCAGTTTTGTCATTTGATGGTATGGGATTGTATATAATTGTCAATCCTCTAAGTCAGCCAATTTTTTTTTTTAAAAAAAAAGAGGTGTACAGGAAACAAACCTGTTGAGAAGCCCATTAATTTATGGCACCTTGTAAATGACACATCAAAATAAGCTACGAGAGCGTGAATGTAGTCATTGCGTTCTGCCACAAGTCTAAAAGGCGCAGTGAAGGATGCATCACCTGGTGTCATCTTAGATATGTCCATTGTCTGCAAAATTAAATTAAAAAAGGTTCACGTGGTAACTACAGCAAGGAGTTTAAAGAAAGTGACTACAGCAAAAAATTAGTCCAAAAGGAATCAAAGAAAGGAAAAGTAAAATGAACTTACCTTGAGCAGATGACATTTTGTGACAATTTGATTTTGGTCGACTGTATCAACTAGTGGCTCAAGCATTGCTTGCTTTCTAATACAGCTCATATCAAAACCATAAACATCGTTCCAAACTGACATAGACATCAGTTGTACAAGTGAATCAGAAATGCATAAAAGTAAAATAGAAACCGGTACTACCATGTAGAGAACAACATGAACATGCTTGAGAAATAAACCAGCAGAAGAGGATATGCTTACATTCAATCTTTTCTTCTTTGTACTCTGCATCCTCGATTGCTGTCAAATAAAGAGAAGCTTTATCTGGAAAGACGATACCATTTTCAACCTACAAGCATAAAACAGGTCTTAATTGATTGAATCAATTTGACATAGAGCACTGAAGAACAAATAGACTTATACATGAAGAGCAAAATAATGTAGCATCAAATTCTAAAGCCAAATTTAAAAATGAAAGTATGATACAATTCAAATCACCAAGGAAATCCTTATTCCAGGTGCAGAGAAATGATACAGATTGAAGAAATAAGACATTTCTCAGTTTTTTTTTAAGCAGTTGAAACAAACAAACAAACAAAAACTAGGCACCTTTCCTAGCTGCAGTTGCTAGGTTGTGTGCTCTTGAAACTAATATTCTAGACACTTTGAAACACAATAAAAATTTGAATTCAGTTGAAGGGGTATTATTTCCACTATGAGAACAGTGACTTAATGGGAAGTGTCAACTTAGACAATCTCAATGCAAACGCAAGTGGGTAGTAGTGCTGTGAGCTTTCTTGTCATACGAATGGTTTGGGGATAGTTCAAGGAGAACAAGACTGGTGTATGCTATGAACTATATGAATGAAGATCTTTGTTAGATAGCAGATACAAGACTGATGCCATTTAGTTTATTGCCTGAAGTTAAACCCATCTGCACTTGCCTCCGATCATTCTCTAACTATATCTTTAAATCGGTCGCTTCATCTCCATCCATATTGCATAGTTATATTCTAGTTCCTAATATGATAAGCAACACCTCTGAGACATATATATCATTCTACCAAACCCAACAAATCTTATCACTAATTCAAAAACTTGAAATCAATAAAATAAATTAGCAGTGAGAACTACTGCTATTTCTCACAAAGTTACAAGTCTTATCAATCAACCTCATACAGTCATACCAAACTTGAGATTAAAAGAAGAGGGAAATGCATTGACTGACCGGTTGACCTGCTAAACCTAGTACAATCCAAAAGCTATTAAAAGCAAGCAAAACAAAACGCTCCGGGGAAAGTTGCATTTAAACATGGACAAAACGCACACAGCAACAATCCTTGAACCACTCACCAGCCATTTATCACGGGCATAGAGAACTGTATTCAACATATTCTCATACAAAAGAAAATAGCCCATCCACTCTGACACAATAATATCCACTTTGACAGGAAGGTCAATTTCTTCAATTTTCCCCTTGAGAACAGTGATGACTGTCACATTGAAGACAGGTTAGCATGCATATGGAGATAATACAGAAGATGCAATTAATAAAAATATATGAGTCATAGTAGTAACATCACCTTCAGAGTATCCATTGGTTTTAACAATCTCCTTTGCCATGTCTGCCATGTCAGAGCACTCTACCTAAAATCGAGAAGGATATCAAAATTCAAGTATAAAGTTTCATTTAGTCAACTAATAGAACACAAGAATAACCCATACTGGCCTATTAGTTGAACAAAAGAGCACAAGATATGAATGGACATGTCAACAGATCCAGTTTTAGTTTGTCTGGACGAGATAAATTTGAGAGAATGGGAGGCAGAGAAAGGAAATATTTTTTGTTGTTTCAATGTTATGCTTGGGTAAGGGAGGGAAAGAATAGGAAGGGGATATTTTCTTTCTCTTTTAAATAAACTAATCCTTCCAAAAGTATAGAAAATTAAAAAAAAAAAATTTGAAAGAATATCCCTTTTCTCACCTTCCTTCCCCTACCCTCAAAAATAGTTATTCTAACACAATGCTGAAGTCCAAAGGAAAATGTGTTGCATCCCTACATCTAAGTTATCCAGCATGCCATGTCACAAGCATCAGATTAGGAAGCAGGGAACCTAGTTTTTCTTAGGTAATCTACTAAATGCTTCTGTTGTTACTTGTTAATGCATTCCCATGTCCAAAGCAGGTATGAAGAACCAGCAAGAGCATGACGTGGATACATCTAGGTAGGTGAAAGATTAGAGTAACATAAGAATGCAGATTAAGTGCCACTTAAAACTTCCAACTTTGCCAGACACAAGAGCAGCTTAGGCTATTTTATCAACTAACATATGTTGTTAACAGCGTCACTGAACATATGTACCTCCTCTAACGCAAATGAGTTACTAACAATAAAAATACAGTTGGGCACATTAATCTTGTGCAAATAGTTGTGATCGTATTTGTAAGCCCCACCTCATAATTCATGTCAGCTAAAGAAACATGCAAGAAAATCCAAATATTAACAACCTACAGCCACGTGCAGATGACATGTTAGATTGTTAGTTAACAAATCATACTTATTTCAATAGTTCATCACTCCTATCCGTCTGGACTCCCTCCACATTATTAAATAGCAAGTAGTTTTGGCTTATTAAATCAAGTGAAAGTTAGAAAGAACCTCTTCAAAACAAATAATAAAGAGAGAGGGACAAATGGAGAGGGTGTCCAACATACCGCGTAGACATGCTTAGCCCCTGCTTTGGCACAAAAAAGAGACAAGATACCAGTCCCCGCCCCCACGTCAAGAACCACCTTGTCTTTAATGAGAAAGTCATTTTTATATATGACATTTTGATATGTCTTGGTTCTCACCACATCCTTCAACATTTCCTGCAATGCATAATCGTTAGTTAAAAGCATTCAAGATCCATCAGACAGCTAGGAATGCCAATGTTCAAGCCAAATAAAGAGCCGTGACATGGATCAGAGTATTGGACTTACTTCATGAATACCTGCAACAGAAACACACAGAAAAATATGTTGAGAACAGAAGATAACAACACAGTGTAAAAAAGGAAGGGAATATAAAATTTGATTCACAAGTCTGCAAGATACTATTTCAGAGAGTGAACTACTAAGCAAAACAAAGGAAACGAGATACAGCGATATTCAAGAGGTCAATCTGTATCACCATCCCCTAATCATTTGCAAGTAAAGCACGAGAAGGAATTATGCATTAGCATAGATATGAAACCTTATGCCCCTCCATTCAAAGATAGCAGTCAGTCCAGTCACATTGTTCCAACTCTAAATATAAGATGTGACATGATTTCATTGAAAAATCTTTCTGAATAATGAGACATGTCAAGCTTTCCGTATCACTCAACTTATGTATACATATCTTAGTAAGTTCAATCATAAACCCTTTTGGTTTAAGGAAATGTAAAAACTAACTGAAAAGATATCACAGAGCAGTATATAAGACAACTACTTCTGAACAGCGGTAATAATGAAGAAAAACACAAGATTTTTATAGGGTTTATATGGCCCAAGAACAGAAGCTAAATTTTGAAAGCTTTTTAGAAAAGTTTGCACTAATCTTGTTAATAATCTTAGTTAAAGGAAAAAAAACAGAGCATTCAAGGGAGATTCGGGTTGAAACTACGTAAATATCATTGACTTAGTTTGCAAATAGAGAAAAAATAGCTTGTATTTAGGACCCCCACTCCTTTATGAAACTTAGCTAAAGCATAACAGTATATGTACATAAAAACAACCCCAGTTGAATAAAGTTCAAATTTTGGTACAAGCTTACAATTTCATAACTTTAGCAGACAATCAATGAACTCCAAAAAGTAAATATCAGCAATTTTTCCCAATCAACATTGAAAAACTAGCTGATACTTCAAATGCATCTTAATTTCAATAAATACATTCCCATTCCCTTAATTCCTTCACAATCAGTTATATAACACACTATAATCAAAACCCTGCCCCAATTAAACACTCCACCTCTAACACTTACTTCAAAATCCTAACTAATTTCAAGCTCACATACCATATATTCAGTATATTCCATTTCCGTTGTAAGACATATTACAAAATTTGAACATAAATGATAGAGAAACAATCCCAATAACATTTAAGTACAAAATTTAGTTTAAGCTAACAGTATTGAAACCTTAGAACATAACCAATATACAAGAAAAATTACAAATCTTTACACAAATCATGATTAAAAACGATAACTCTGTCGAAAACTTCAAAAAATGTTTATTAATTTCAATTCAACATACCAAAAAAAATATATACACCCCGCTTCCCTTCAATCGCATATGCATTACTTCACATTCAATCTTAACACACAACAACTAAAACCCAAACACAACAAAACCTAAAACCTAAGTCAACTAACACAAACACAACAGAACAGTTTGAAAATATAATAACAAGATAGGTATAAAATTTATACCAAAGTGAGAGTAAGAGTCGAAGTAATAGTCAGCACTGGTCCTATCATTGGAAAGATTGGAGCTTGCAGCAGCTCCTTCATCAATGGTGATTTCGTCAACACTCATACTATCTGGATCTTCAACCTTGCCATTTTCGGATGATTTGTTCTTGTTACGACCCATTTTCTTGTGCTTGAAGGGTGTTTAAGGGGGCTTTGGAATGCCAGAATGGAGCAACGTATTAGGGTTCTAGGGTTCGAATTTTAGTATCGACAGAATGGGTTAAAATGTTAAATAATGGACATAAACATCCTAGTCAAACAGACGAACCGTAGAAACATGTTGCTCGCGGTAATTGAATGTCGGGCCGGGTCGGATTTTATCCAAAAACATTTACCTTCTTGGAGCACATGTATAGAGTCGAGCCGATTTTTATTAATTCAAGTAACATTTTCAAGCAAATTAAGGTAAGATTTGGGGTTAGTTTGGGGGCGGGTCTAAATTTGATTTAAAATATTAATTTAGGGATGCTCGAAAATTTGGAGCAAATCAAGCCAAAAATAATGTCTAAATAGACATTTTTCTTAGAGTGAGCCAATTTAAACAACTCTATATCATGTGAAACTTGCAAGCATATACAAGTCTCCAACGATGCATATAAAATGGTGTTGTCGTGTGGGTTCTAGCAATGTTTTAGCAGAGTTGTCAAAATCATATTCGATAAGTTACCTGAAACCGATCAGAACCAAATCTGATCATGATCCGAAAAGTGAGATTTGAAAACCAACCCAACCTGACCTGAAGTCAACCCGAAACCGATTTTGACCTGATATTCGAAAACTCAAACCTGATCTGTGTCCGACCCGTTGTAAACCCGACCCATTACATAACTGATCCGTTATAGACCCGACCTGAAGAGAACCCTAAACCGATTGAACCCGACACATAACCAATATAATATGACTTGATTTATAACAACTCATGACCCGAATTAACTCGATATATTAACAATTTGAATATATGTGAATGTGACATAATCTTGCTCGACCTATTTTTATCCAATTTCCAATAACCTTGAAACCAAACATTTTTCATTAATGACCCGATAAAGCTTAAACCGGAATCGAGGCAACCCATTTTTATTATTGACTTGACCTGAAATCTACCCGAATCTGAAATAACCCGCTATAACTCGTCTAGAAACTGACCTGATTTTACTTGAACCCACCTTGACCCGAACCGAATACAACCTGACCCGAACCCGAACCGAACCCGAGCAAGCAAATAACTGATTTAACCTGACCCGATAATAATCTAACTAGACCTGCCTGACCTGACAGGTCAAATTGACCTTGATTTAACCCGAACCGAAAAGAAACGACATGTGATGGGTCAACCCAGATTCGAGCCAGAGACCCAATTTGACACCCCTAGTTTCATTTTGGTACACAGAAAATTAGACATTTTATCATCAAATTTGACTATTTTGTTATATTGAAAGTTTATATTTCATTTGTTTTTTAAATCAGCTTACATGTAACTTTTCTCTAGTAATTGTTTGGGAAAAAATTGTCAACATTCTTTTTATAAGAAGCTAGGGGTTTCAAATCAGGTCTACAAGTCCGTTTTGGGTTGACCCATTGAGAGTCAGTTTATCAGTTTGGGTTAAATTGGGTCAATTTGGCCTGTTGGGTTGGGTTGGGTCATTATCGAGTTGGATTTAATCAGTTATTTACTTGCTCAGGTTCGATTCGGGTCAAGGTTGGTTAAGGTAAAATCGGGTCGATTCCTGAACAAGTTATAGAGAGTTATTTCGAGTTCGGGTAGATTTTGGATCAGGTCAATGATGGTAATGGGTCGCCTTGATTTTCGGTTGAAATCTGGTTTGGGCTTTATTGGGTTCGCACCGGATCGTTAATAAAAAATATTTGGTTTCATGGTTATTAGAAATTGGTAAAAATATATGTCGGGCAAGATTAGGTCACATTCACGTATGTTTAGATTGTTAACATATTGAGTTAATTCGGGTCACGGGTTGTTATAAATCAGGTCATATCAGTTATGTGTCGGGTTTAGTCAGTTTCACGTTTTCTTCGGGTCGGATCAATTTTATAACGAGTTGGGTCTATAACGGGTCGGATACGGGTCAGGTTCGCTTCTTTAAATATTGGATCAAATCGATTTTGGATTGACTTCAGATTAGATTGAATCGGTTTTTGAGTCTCTTTACGGGTCAAAATCGGGTTGGATTCAGGTCAATTTCGATAAACTTATCAAGTAGGGTCGGATTTTAACAGCTCTATAAGAAGTTAGTATGTCTTGCAATCAATAGCAAGTGCCTAAGTGGTAAATACAAAAAATACAAAGCCAAGCCATGCTGAGTCTAGCTAGGGACTTGCAGAATGTTAGCCTTGAAGTTCAAATGATAAAAACATGAAAAACATTATAAAAATTTAAAAATATACAAACACAAATAATATAAACAATGTATTGGTAAAACTATATTTAACTTCTTTTCCTAATACTTCATATTTATATATTCAACTTTAATATATAGTTTTAATTTTCTCAACTTCAAAAAAGAAAATAGAGGTAAAATAATGAACCCATGCCAAAATGGTAAAATTATGTACAACATTATTTTCCAATTGTACAACTTCAATTCTCAAAAGTATAATTTAAAAAAAAAAAATTACCCATTTATCTTTGAAGATATACATTTATTGCATATATCAAATATAGAATCGGACACCATCCAAAAATAGTCGACTATTATTTGGTTGAATTTAGGCCATTTTAAAGGTCCATATTCCCATAAAATTAGGAATGTGAAATACTTCATAGTTCATACTCCATAATAGTATAATACGCATATTAATACCTTACAATAAGAAGCCCAAGTGCGTGAATATTGGACCCATCCCATCAGAAAATGCTGAAACGACGGACCGCGTTGCGAGGCAAAACCCCAACCAGCTTGCATTGCTGTGCTTTTAGGAAAACAGTAGTTAAATGCTTTTATTATATAGGGTTGGCATTGCAATCACTGTGGTATACCCTCCCATTTATTGCACCCCCATCCAACTTCCAACCTCTTCTCATTTATTATTATTTTTTTTATCTTTGCATTACAATTTAGCATACTTCACAGTTCACACGTACTGTATTCTACTACATCATTTGTTCAATGACCTTTCCTCTATGAAACTAAACATGAATTATGAGTGAAAATTGATCAGACCCTAGCCGGCTAACCTACTTATCATTTATTCAAAATAATAATATTGGAGTTCACACTAACCTAGATTGACCTAAATATTTTGTACTCCCAAACTGAAATATTTGCCTACAACTCCTAAGATTTTTATTATGACCACTATATCCTTACTCGACAATATTATTTCTGATGATGCAACTCAATTTATCATTTCATATAATAATCCATAAATTTATCATAATTTGGCTTTGAGAATTGTAGTTAAAAAATTTTAAAATAAATTTCTGTTATACGAGATAGAAATTTTAAAAATAAATCGGATATATGTTTGTAAACGTATATCACAATTTTTTCCATTTTCTAAAAGTATATATATATATATATATTCATTTACAAATGGTACAAATTCAATTCTCAATAGTAAAACTTCAATAAAGTAAATGATGGTAAAGAAAAGGGTCATACGAAAAAGCACCGTTACATATATCGGATATAGATTCGAACACGTTCGGACAGGAATAATATCACAGCTTAATTTATATCTATATTGAAAAACATGAATTCTTAAACGAACTTGTTTCCACTGAGAAAGAGTTAACAACTCATGCAATAAGATCACCATCGTATGCTTAGCTGTGGCCTTAAGCCCTTAACTATCTCTCTCATTGCATGCAAATAAAATGGACTTATTATTATTACCATCACAGTTAAATCAAGTCTTCGTCTAATAACTCCCCAACCTCCCAAAAAATCCTAGTCAAATTCACGAATATCTCCCCTCTCCATACAATCTTCATTTCACCTCTTCATCACTTCCTCACACTTATCTCCCACTTTACATAAATACACACACCTCTTCAAACTCCTCTCTAGCTTACCCAAACTACCCTACCATTACAACACACAACGTTAGCAAAAAATGGAGATAGAACAACCCAACAAAGGGCACCACCACCACCACCACAACAACAACAACGACAACGACAACTCAGGTACGACAACGGTTGCGATACCGGGGTTGAGTCCCTTAAGTGAGACACTATGGAGGGATCATGTGATGAGTAACAACACAGACTTCATAGGGGACGTGTCGGCGAGGCTAACTTGGAAAAATCTAACTGTGATGGTTACACTAAGTAGTGGTGATACGCAAACTGTGTTGGAGAGTTTAACAGGATATGCTGAGCCTGGGAGTTTTACTGCTCTAATGGGACCTTCTGGCTCGGGTAAATCCACACTACTTGATGCTTTATCTAGTCGTCTTGCTGCTAATGCTTTCCTCTCTGGTACCATCTTGCTTAATGGTCGCAAAACTAAGCTCTCCTTCGGTACCGCGGTACGCTCCCTTCGTCTTCGTCTTCGTCTTCATCTAGCTTTTTCTAATGTACTTTTAGATGTGAAAATAATTTTTGAGTTTGGATTTTATAAAAAAAAAAAAACACAATAAAAGGACCTTGTTCTAACTTAATTTTGTTGAAACAAAAACAGCAAAGAATCAGCCTTCTTATTTTAGTCCACATAGAACTAATGAACCTCGCTTTAACTTATCTTTAGATTATTTCCGATAAATTACAGTGTATAGTATGGGCTATGATATGGTCTTACTTAAAAATAAACTGAAATTAAAAAAAAAATGAAATGGTATAGTTACACAAAAGGTGGAGCAAAAACAAGTAAAATGAAAATTAAAACTAAAAAGATGGATTACAACTAGCTTAGTGGTTATAGTCGTGAATGGTAGTATCAATGAGATCGAATCCCATCTACGTCAATTTGTCTTGCTAGTTGCGAAATCCGCCTTTTCCTTAAAAAAAAAAAATGGGATGATGAATATAGTAGTTTTCTATTTTATTATTTTGGTTCATTTGTAAAAAAAAAAAATTGGTTATGGAAATGGATATTTCTAATACGATGTATTATTAAAATTTGGTAGTTTGGTAGTAAGTGGCTGACGAAATTAATGAACATTAATCAAACACATTTACCCTTGTTCCTACTAGTAGACTGTACTCCATTATCTAAAATATTGACAGGAGAAATTTAATGGAGTTTACACTTTACTGATGTTATTGCTATATTTGTACTTCATCTCTTAGCTCGCTATTTTAGGATTGATGTCAATTTGATCCATTTAGAAATGCCCACTTCTGAAAATGTTACGCCTACGTTATATTTAAACTTGGCTAAGCTACAAAAATTGTGTGTGAATCTAGGCTTATGTGACACAAGATGATAACTTGATTGGGACCTTGACAGTAAGAGAAACAATAGCATATTCAGCTCGGCTTCGTTTACCGGACAAAATGCCTCGGTCGGAGAAGCAAGCACTCGTCGAAAGTACCATAATCGAAATGGGGCTACAAGATTGTGCAAACACTGTTGTCGGAAACTGGCATTTGAGGGGCATTAGTGGTGGGGAGAAGCGAAGGGTTAGTATAGCTGTAGAGATCCTTATGAGACCGCGATTGCTCTTCCTCGATGAGCCTACTAGCGGTCTTGACAGGTTATTTCATTTCAAAACAAATTTTTCCTATATTAAACTCTATTCGTCCCAAATTAGTTGTTATATTTGACTTTTTACGATTTTTAAGACACAATTTAAAACGTTTTTTCTCTCTATATTTGTAAGACAAAAAAATTATGAAAACTTGATATTTTAAAAATTTATACTGAGATGCATCTAACATGATCGCATTTGAATATATTATTTGTTAGAACATAATTAGAATCTGTGGTCAAAGTTTTAACTCCAAAAATAGAAATATAGCAAGTAAATTGAGACGGAGGTAGTAACATGTTTGTGCTTGATTGGTTTATCAAAGATGATGTTAGCTAATACATGGGGCTGTAAATTTTGTTGTCTGGGGCATGCAGTGCATCTGCTTTCTTTGTAACAGAGACATTGCGTGGACTGTCAAGAGATGGGAGAACTGTCATCGCTTCTATTCATCAACCTAGCAGCGACGTTTTCGAGTTGTTTGATCGTTTGTACTTGCTGTCTGGTGGAAAGACCGTTTATTTTGGGCAAGCGTCAGAGGCTTATGAAGTAATTAACTCTGAAATGCTTCGTTTTTGGCCTTAATATGTTCTGTAAACAGTGTGTATTTTTGGTTTAACTTTTTGTTGGAATTTTGCAGTTCTTTGCACAAGCTGGCTTTCCTTGCCCTGCTTTAAGAAATCCATCTGATCACTTCCTTAGGTGTATCAACTCTGATTTCGACAAAGTCAAGGCTACCCTTAAAGGATCGATGAAATTACGGGTACATATCTTTTCTTTCTGTTCAAGATTTAGCATGAGTTTACAATTGGACAAATGTTGCTAGCATCATCAGTTTCCACCATTAATTTGATTGTGTATATCATCAAATTTTCACTTGGAGCTGCTTGTATTCATCAGTTTGAGGCAAGTGATGACCCTTTAGAGAAGATCACAACAGCTGAAGCTACACGAACTCTGATCAGTTACTATGCCACGTCTCAACAATCGTATTCAGCTCTACAGAGAGTGGAAGAAATCTCTAAGAAGGTATGTTTTTCTTCTGTTTTCTCCTCTTACCTATTCTTCTTCTTGATTTCGTGTTGGATGATTTTGAAGCTAAATTCTGTAAACCTTGGCAGAAAGGAACTGTTTTAGACTCCGGAGGAAGTCAAGCCAGCTTCTTGATGCAGACGTTCACCTTGACTAAACGCTCTTTCACGAATATGTCAAGAGACTTTGGTTATTACTGGCTGAGGCTGGTAATCTACGTCGTGGTCACTATCTGCATCGGATCAATCTTTTTTAATGTTGGAACTAGCTTCAACTCTATACTGGTAATCCACGGATGACATTACGCATATTTTCATCATCCTCAATATTTTGCTGAAGATGCACTTTGATCATTACTACTCTTTCTTTGCTGTTACAACAGGCTAGAGGCTCTTGTGCGTCATTTGTTTTCGGTTTTGTCACATTTATGTCTATTGGTGGATTTCCGTCCTTTGTTGAAGATATGAAGGTATAATTTACCCTTAACCTCTAAATTTATTTCTAACTTCTTACACACGAATTTCGAAAGCATATTAGGCCACTATTAGAACAGTTCGCAGCACAAACAAAGAGGTACAGCATAAGAGTAATTAAGGCTTTTTTTTCAGGTATTCCAAAGGGAACGATTGAATGGGCACTATGGAGTGACTGCATTTGTGATTAGTAACACAATATCTGCAATGCCATTCTTAATGCTGATAACCTTTCTTTCTGGGACTGTATGTTATTTCATGGTTCGTCTGCATCCTGGGTTTGAGCACTATATCTTCTTTGTGCTATGTCTTTATGCAAGTGTCACCGTTGTTGAGAGCTTAATGATGGCCATTGCTAGCATTGTCCCCAATTTCCTCATGGGTATAATCACTGGCGCTGGCATACAGGTAAAACTTCAAGAATTAACGCTTAACATATTTTAGACATTATACATTTGCTATTTGCTAATCAGTAATAAAGGCAGTGAAGTAGACATTCTGTGTTTCAATAATGAATCTCTGCCCGCTATTTTCAGGGAATTTTCATGCTAGTTTCGGGCTTCTTCCGGCTCCCTAACGACATACCAAAGCCAGTATGGCGCTATCCCATGTCTTACATCAGCTTCCATTTCTGGGCTCTCCAGGTACTTACTCCCCTATATTAGGTGCTTCTCTACCTTGGGAAATAAGATAAGTACTAGATGCTAAATGAGCAATAAGTTCATTTATCTAACTATTCATACAAGTTAACTTGAAAAAGACATAGTAGAATCCTATGATCAACGTGTAATTAACTCCATACTCGTAGTGGCAAATCCAGGATTTTCCGTCTGGTCCGTCACAATCGATAATCAAATATACAATAACTTTTTTTACCAAACAACCAAATAAAAATCCCAAAAAAATACATCCAAATGTTTTTATGGTCTGACTGGTGAGTCATTTGACCCACTAGGACAACAGCTACATCTGCCACTGTACACTTGCATATGTGCCACTTTGGTATCTATGGACAAAGTTACAGTGAAAGTTTTACTCTACTACATATAAGGAAAGTTGAACCAACCTCATCATATCATGTTTTGTCCACAAAAAAAGTTTCAACCTTAGCTTGTTGCAAATAACATCATGTCTTCATAATGCGTAATATGTCATTGTTAAGGCACTAATGCACGGTGTAATGGATTCCACGTACAGGGGCAGTACCAAAATGATCTTAAAGGGGTGGTGTTCGACAACAGGACCCCAGATCTTCCAAAGATCCCTGGGGAGTACGTACTGGAGAACGTCTTTCAAATTGATGTTAACCGTTCAAAATGGGTGGACCTTAGCGTGATCTTCAGCATGATTGTAATCTATCGAATCATCTTCTTTGTGGTGATCAAGATCAATGAGGATGTTACCCCTTGGATTGGAGGCTATATTGCTAGGAGAAGAATTCAACACAAGAACCGTAACCAGAATTATACCACTGTTGCACCTGACCGCCTTTCGCAATCCCCCTCTCTTAGAGCTTATGTTGGTCGACGTTCAGCTAATGTCTCGGCTAATACCCTTAGAAGAGTGTGATTCCCTCCAAATATTTCCATACTTGCTTAACAATATGAATATTTTTTATATAGATATGCGAAAGTTGTGAATGTATGATTTACTCTTTCGTCTATACAGTATCAGTTTTATTGCAGATTAAAACAAGAAAAAAGTTTAAAATTTTTAATTCAAAGGTAAATTACTAAAGTATATATACAAATTGAAATTCTCTATCTAATTAATCATAATTAAATTAATTTAGATTAATTAAATATAATTACTATTTAATTAAGCAACTCAAAAATTTGGGAGAGTACAACATTAATTGAGATGCATGTTGCACTTATAATAGAGGTCCAAATTCCCATTTGTTCTTTGTATCTAGCATTAATTTCAAGTAAAACGTAGTTTCAAGAATTTGAAAACGTATTCGAGAAAAATCTTGCCCAACTTCTAGTAGATAATTGCTCTTTATTCTTTGCTAAGGATACTCTCTCTCAAAATAATAATCCCGTACATTTTATATGAGGTAAGGAGGACCATGCTCCGAAACTTCAAGTGGATACAATGTGTATTTATTATTTAGATGTTCAGTCAAAATTTCCTTGAAAAGAAAAGGACTCCACCTTCAAATATTATTGTGTCTAAAAGTTTGAAGAGACCAAGTGGGAAAGGCTAATGAGCGAGCAACTACGACTCGCATCGCTGCAAAATCTTTTGTGTCAAATTGTAATAATATCTAGTGGTACTTTATTTCGTTCAATTCTGAAGTGTCACAAAAAAAAAAAAAAAATAATTCCATAAACCTGAGTGGTCAGGCAATGGTGGTGAAGAAAAATTAGAGCGACATTCCTCGGCATACATGGAAAAGAAAAATATAGGCCTTATTTTGTAGGACTTTTATCTCTAGTTCTATGTTTGACAAGTTAGTCGAAGAAATCTTCGAGCTCTAAATTTGGGGGAGCCAGCATGGGATTATGAAATGAGCTTTAAGATGGATTTTGATGAATACATAGAACCAAAAGTCTTATAAACTCATTAATGAGAACAGAAATGTTTATCATAAAATAAATTTGACAAAATATTATTGTGAAAAATTCTAACTTTGAGAATGAAGATTGGCTGAAGTTGATATATTACTTGTCATATTGTCCCAAATTTCTATTGGACTCTAAAAGCGAATCATGAACCAAGATATTGGATTTCAAAAGAAGTAATCTAATGGAAGATTGAAGCACCTAGCTTAGTTAGAGTTGTCATAACCACAGCATGCAGACTTAATTAAACCTGCCATTCAGCTAATGTTTGAACTCAAAGGATAATCACATTTCACAACATTTACAACCGCCCAACTTCAAGAATCCTCCCACTACCCCCTCTCCCCAGCCCTACCCCCAAAAAATAAAAATTAAAAATTAAAAAAAATTCACCCCTGAAGACTTCAAAAGAAAAAAAAAATATATAAATGAAAAAGGTCAAGAAAGGGGAAAATGGAAAAAAATTAATGTTGAGAATGTACTAATAGGCCTAAGTAAACATGTTAAAGTAACAAATCAAAGTTTCTGATGTTTGTCACAAGATAGAATACGACTTGGGCCAATAAATTGGGGCACCTGTGGTAACAGCACTGAGCAGGCCAAGCACAAGGACAAAATGACACCATATATTCCTTCAAAGATGATCAGATTGGATAGTCATAGGCTCTGTACCCCAGACAGCATACCCACAGGTACTTAAGCAGTAGCCCAGCACATCGTTTAAAACTAAATGTTTTACTATTCCTAGGATGATATGGGTTCATAAGGGTACGACAGCCAGGGGTGCTTCAAGGCCTCTGATGCAGACGGACGCTTTTTTGGGTTTATTTCAAGCAAATGCGCAACAAAGTCTATAAAGCCTTGGTCTCCCATAGGTAGCCGATGCCTAAGAGAAGTCTTTTTAGGAATCAAGTATTCCAGCCTGCTAGTTTCCTGCAAAGACATCCACCATCAACTAAAGAGGCATAGATTGAAGACTAGAGCTCAAGAAAGATCACAAAGCCCTATTTTGATTAACATATCCAAGAACAAAAATGTTAAAAAATTCAAAAAAAAAAACCTGGGTGCCAAATAAAATAACATGAATACACACAAACAGTTCCCTTTGTTGGCTTTTACTCCAGTTAATTTCTGCAGCAATAGGGTATGCCACTAAGCTGTACCTTGGACATCGGATCAAACAATATAAACGAAGCTTATAGGCAATCAAATCAAATCAAATTGCAGTCATCAGGAAATGGTTTGAACAATATTGAAAGGCTAAGAGATTATGAAATTCCTTATAAAATTAGGCATCCTAAATTCCTATGAATATTTAGAAGTGAACCAGTCTCCGCAGCCTACATTGTCAACTTCTTCCACGACTGGAAAACGACAAGGATTTATTATCTTAAAACTATGATATCCTTTTGAAATTAGTAGTCTATTCATAAAAGATGAAAGATATTTTGGAAACCTGCAGTAGTGTCTCAGTTTCAAAGTCTCCAACTTCTGGAAATGGATTATAGGTCCATAATAATAACACAATCAGAATTCAGTGGCAAATTCTCACTATCCATGAAATTCAATAAAACAATTTGATGGTACTCAGGCTGCATCAAGTGGCTCATGTAGCCAATGTAGTAGAAACTTGCGGTGTTAATAATTTCCATTCAATTTTGTTTCATTCTTAGGGTGTTTATAATAAAATTAACAACTTGGAAAACATATACAATGCATTACTCCTTGCCACTCTTGCCAGACACTAAATGAAAGGGCATATAAGGATAAAGTAACAGTCACTAACCTGGTTTCGTTCATAAAGCATGTGATTCTTGGTAAAATATTTGTATGTATCTCTTCCCTTTGCAAGCATGTCTTGGTCAATGCGGCCAATGATCCCAATAACCCGAGCAAGTAACGTTGCAGGAGAATCATTTTGGAAGAGGACCTACATTACAAACCCCATTAGTATTAAATATTAATCCACTCAATCAAGAAGATTAAATCTCAGTACAAAAACATAAAATAAGATTGAAACAGAATCAAATTTAATCAGGATTCAGGATCTTCAAATAGTAGTGTAAGATTCTTCAAAATGCAAAATGATAATATCGGAGAGAATCTCTGTTCATCGTAAAATGATAACTAAGGACTAAAGGAGATACCCTGTGAGAAAAATATAAAAAGTAATCAAGAAAAATGAAAGATAAAAAAATCAGACTTAGTGGTACAATAAATCTAATGAAGCATCACTGTAGAGGATGCTGGGTCCAAAAACCCCACAATTCGACCATCAACCCTCCAAGTGAACCAGAATAATTTGTCTAAGGTTTCTACTGTTTTCAAGCACATTAAGACAAAGGCCTGTTCTCCTGAGCTTATTTAAATAAGTTTACCATAGGTAGGATAAGAAGACTCACCCTCCAAGTAAGGTACTTCATAAAATGCTTTTATGCAAGTGGAGGTCACAAGCTGCTGAGTTATTGGGTCACCTTGACATTAATATGGCTTAATACACTAATTTGTTGATTTTGAAGCATTACCAAACTATGCTGCTAGCTTCCAAAAAAACAGGAACATAGTTCAGTGATTAAATTGAATCTTTTGGACTAAGAGAAACAAATGATAAAATAGTGGCTAGAATGCAACACTGATAGCAGCAAGTGCACAGCTAGTAGACTACCAAATGAATTAGGAAGCTTTCATGGCCACAGGTATGAATATCTACAAATCCAACAGTCCGACTAGAGAAATTTTCAATATCAGTGACTCAGGAACCACTTTAAAGCATCCAGAACTTAGAAACAGGTTTGGTAACACGGCAAACAATTTAAATAATGCAATCATTCATAATTCTATTATTTAGCTATTCTTAAGATATATATAAAAAGGAACGACCGCAGCTGATAAGAAAAGAAGAAATAAATAGAGCAAAGATGCCAGCCAGCA
Source organism: Dysphania ambrosioides (assembly GCA_026401315.1). Lineage (NCBI taxonomy): Eukaryota > Viridiplantae > Streptophyta > Magnoliopsida > Caryophyllales > Amaranthaceae > Dysphania > Dysphania ambrosioides. The sequence goes on from CM048667.1 coordinate 8,241,029, forward strand.
GTAAAGTTTCTCTCCTCTCCTCACAACATGCCGCAGAGTCAGCAGCCTCTGAGGAATATTTTGGTGGGCTCTCTCTCAGGCTACCTAAAGCTCCAAATATCCATCCTTCATGTCTTTTATTTGGTGTATATTGTGTCCACACCTGGTTTTGTTGCATGGACACAGATACTGCCAGGACAAATGCCGAGTTTGATCACATTTAAAAAGATGGTGGCATAAATATACTGAACCTTCATCATAAAGAATCAAATCCACTCATCTTTTTACACAAAAACCTAAGATTTAGACTTCTAACAGAAAACATTTATCTGAACTTATCTAACATAAATTGAACCCCAGTAACCTTTATCTGAACACTTGGAAGTCAAACATGTCTAAATTTATTTTTCCTGAAACTTAGTTATTTCAGGTGAAAAGAACACAAGCCAAGTCTATGTTACTTGGACTCTTTATATTACCTAAGAAAACCGTGTTGAATCTTCAACCCTCTGACTCAGGTATGGACAATCAGATAAAAAAAAGGGCCAAGTCAGACACTAGGGCACCTTGTCCAACACAAACTAATGCAGGCCAAAGTAACACAATGGATCATGAAACTTAAATGCTGAACATAAACGTGAAATTTTCTTACATATATGTACACTAAACTATAACTTCAGAAAGGGGAACAGAAAATCAGAACCCCCTGAACTTACATTGCCTGTACAAAGCTCTGCCAAGATGCAACCAAGAGACCATACATCTATCTTTTTGTCATATGGCAAGCCCAATATAACCTCAGGTGCTCGGTATGACCTCGATTGAACATATGAACATAGATGATCTGTTTCAAAACAACTACTTCCAAGATCAATTACTTTCACTTCACATCTGCTGTAGCTTTTAACTAGGATATTCTCAGGCTTTAAGTCGCAATGTATTAGGCCAAGGCCATGCAAGAACTGAAGTGCCTCCAACACTTGAATTGTAATTGACTGCATAAAAGAAAATATTAACTTAGAAGAGCTCAAAATCATGTATTTGAAAGGAAACAAAATATAGAAGCCTTGCACTCTTAACCTGCAATCTTGGCATAGTAAAATAGACCTCCCCACCAGATTCTCTATTGAACTTGTGAAATTCATACAAGTTTGCCTTGAGAAGTTCGCAAACAATTAACAAATGTTCCTGCAAACATATCAATGCAAGTTGGCATCAATTTTTAGCTCATATGGATTATTAGCAACAACAAGAAACATATCAATCATCAAACTTAAAACATAAAATTGGCAAGTTGGCACTCTTTTTTAATATTATTTGGTGTAACCCTTTTGAATTTTCGCAATGGGAATATATAGATCATTTGTAAGTAAAAACAGACCAAGATAGGATCTACTTTACCCACTTTCATTGAAAATGTAACACTTTGACTTTAACCAAACACTAACATTGTCCACGTTTCTTGCCTATATACAAAATACAAATGTTATTATGTAAATTGTAGTTGGATTAGACTTGATTTGTACTTTCAAAACATCATATCTTTTATAGGTATGACTCTTATTAATAAACAAAAAGGGTAAAAGTTGTGAGTTGGCAATCGTGAAAGTCAAATTGTTGCAATTTTGATAAAACTGAGGAAGTACTCCATATATTTTATGAGCAAACAATATATAGTCCAGCTCTTTAAAATCAGTTTTTTACTTCTTTTATTTTCGTTGTGTTTTGGTAAACAATTTCCTAGTACAAAAAGGAAAAGACCCAGCCTCCAAGTACCACTGCATTAATTACCAGATCTGACCAATTGTATTACCACCTCAAGTTACATAGACAGCCACTTTATTTACCTACTAATCAGATTTGTCAATTTGTAGATGAAGAAGTCCAATCCAGAGTGAGGAACAATTCATTCATTTAAGGAGAACTATTATATTAAGCAACCTTTATCGAATTATGATTTAACTTGAATTTATTAAATTGGATAAATGTTGATTGTCTCAATACAATTTGCCAACTTTTCAATAGTGTGTATCAAGTATTGTCTCAAACTTCCTCTGATTCACTAGTTTGAGGCAAATGATAACCCTTTAGAGAAGATCACAGCAGCTGAAACCACTTGAACTCTAATAAGCTAAAGAAGGAAAGGCCTAAAATCAGTGATCCAAAGGCTCATCTCACCTGATTATATCATTTTGAGCATAGAAGTCCTCTAGAGCAGTTTCGAAATCAACATAGCCAAATAACATCCTCATTCAGCCAGAAAATTGGTCCATGTATGATCTTGGTCCTTGTACCTCTAGTTGGCTTTTAGTTTGCTTAAAAGAGGGCCAACTAAAGCAATTGATATCAGCTTGAGGTAAGCCACAGGGCTTAAGATTGCAGCTGCAGCAGCTACCAAACCTAAAGTTTACAGTGCACTAGGGTGCACCTTTTTTATCTATATGCAAGATGCCTGCTCAACCAGCCTACTTTTTATAATACTTTGCAACTTCTTTCTACTTTCCCAAGTATCCATGCACAGAAACGAGAGCAGAAGAAATAATTTTCATATTTACAAATTTATAGTTTCATGTTTGTTAATACTGGTTCAATTCATCTAAGGTTTAGACAACCTTAAGTGTGTGAGGCAATCAGCATCTATGAAGCACGGGTACGCCTAGAGAGCACCGTTTCCCGTACTGGGTACGCCGGGTACAGGTACAGGTTTGCACTGGATATGTCCCCAAATCATCCCTAAAAAGTGGGTACGGCTAAGCTAAAATGGGTACGGCTGGGACTAAATATGGCCGTATCCCTTCATAGCTAGAACCGCCATTGTCGAGTGTCGACTACAAGGCCATGTGAGGCTGAAAGTAAGTTTACCAATCTCTATGTTATTATCTCTTGTTTGGATCAAATTTTGCTATTTATCAAATTCCGAATACTATTTTGATTTTAGCTACCCCACCATCGCCGTCGATTGTTGGAGGAGAGGGTGGTTGGTGTTCTATTATTTTTGTGGCATGGTTAGATTGTCGACGGTGGAGGTGGTCCATAAATTGTTGTTTTTGTGGTTGAGATCCATGAAGCATGGGAGGACTGCATTTTGAAATTGAAGGATGGAGAAGAATATTAAATGGAGGAGCCAAGATGGAGAAGAAAAAGAAGTGGAGGCCGACTGTTTTTTTGTTTTAGTAAAGATTTAGGGTTAGTGAAAAGGGTTTTGTAATTTAGTTTGGGCCTTGGACCTAATTTTTTTTTTTGGGCAATTAATTGATCCAATTATTCTTTAATGTTTCTATTTTTTTATTTAAATTATGTTTTATTAAGAAACAATTTAATTTTCTATAATTTTTGTTTTTTTCCATACCCATGTCGTACTCATATCTAGAAATTTTGATTTTGCCGTTTTCCATACCCGTATCTGTATTCGGATTCGTATCGGCGCAACATAGATCAACATTATCTAAAGGTGAGATAAATTTTAAGTACCAAACTTCATTCTTCAATATTCCAAAATTAAGCCACCTAGTTCTATCCTGTTTTTAAGCAAACGAATCAATATCTTGATAATAATTCTGTTTTCATTCTATTTAGGATTAACGTGAACTAAAATAAAGGCAGAACATTTCTAAGCACATTTAAAAGAACATTACTCGTACCAAAAAATAGTGACAGAATGGACATACTTTCTGCATAAATGGTCATGGATAAAACCATTAAGTGGGAAGAAAAGAACAAAAGATCAAAGAAAGAGAAAGAAAGAACTTACGCGGTAGTAGAAGTAATCATACAACCGAAGTAGGTGGTACTTATCAGCAGGATCATGTTTGTTTACAAACTTGAGAAGTTTTATCTCATCAAGACTCTGATCAAAAAAATCCTTATTATTCTTGATAATCTTAACACAAACATCCATGCCTGTGTGCAGATCATGAGCTTGAATAGCTTTACTGAAAGCAGCAGATCCAAGATACTCAGTCACATGGTAACGCCCTGCTAAAACTGAATTCAATACTACATGAAAATTTTTGTCCTCTTCAAAGCCAGTTCTGGGAAAAGAGCAAATCCAGAAGAACCAAAGTTATAAACATGAAATGATATACACAAATAAAGGTTTGAGAGTCATAACACCAAAAAAAAAAAAAGGAATTGCACCTTCTCAGATAAATGAGTAGAGAGGGGTAACCAAAAAAAATTTCCTTCAAGATAGCAAATTAACTTCAGTTTTATCACAATTATATTAAATCCATGTTCACTAAGCAAGGTTTAGTAACAATTGATTACCAATACTCTGCATTATGAAAGATATCAAAATGACACTCCATAAGCTAACACAAGTTTTCAACTCCAACTTAAAGCACAATCTATACAATAAACATTACAAAGAGTCAAAGACTTATCCATTTCACAGAAGTATACTCCCTACATCTTGTATGATACACCCACTTATAACATTTTGAGTAAAAGTTTATGAACTTTGACTGCTATTGTCAATTATCTTAATTTCAACTGCAATATGAAGTATTGCAATTTAATTTTTTCATGAGAAAAATATATAAGCACTGAACAGAAGACAGGAAAGGGAAAAAAGGGGGACTAGAATTCAACCAACAATTAAGGCACCAGAAATTCAGAACTCCAATCTAGTAAACATGGAAAAGGGGCTGTATTAGACTGGAAAAACCAGAATATATGAATGTGGAAGAAGATGAGAAAGAAGAGAAATTTTCTGAAAGATTGATAATCGATTGTATTAAAAGCAATAACAGTGTACAGCTACCCCAAAGAATGATTGGATTACTTCTTTTACCCTAGTACCAAAGAACCTCCAAATCTTTCCTGTCGACCTCATGTATATAATCTGCAGATCAGCAATACATTGCTCTTAGCCTTGCAAAGAATTTTACATACGACTATCATTTTCTAATTTACCCATTCATGCATTAATTACCACATCAGCTTTATCACTTAGCATACATGTATTTGCTCTCTCGACCGAGTAACCAAAAAAACTGTATTCATAGGGATTGATATGCTCTTTCTGTTCGGTATCCTTAATTCTCTCATCTCAACCTTTTGTTTAGCATTAAGAACACACATCATGAGAAAGAGCATTACAAGGTGTCAAAAACCTTACATTGTCATAATGTGTTTCTCCATAATAACAAGCCAGACAAACAACTTAACCCTCCTCAAGATGGTAGGGGTGTAAGGCTTTTCTAAAACATGTTTATAAAAAAGAGTAACAGAAAAAGGTCCAGACAAGTCTACAAACCACAGTAGAGTATCAGAAATTGAATCAGAATCAAGGATACCAAGAATTTAGTATGATCTCCCATCACAAGCCTCCATCCAATAATGGAAATTGCGTAATAAAGCATCACCATTCTCACCTCAAAGAAACAAACAGGAGTACAATGAGCAGCGGACATGTAAAGAGAGAAATCAATTATTCTAAATGTCTCCTACCCTGATGCCATTATTACTCCTAAAAGATGGCATTGTGCTTCACATTACACACCTCATAGTTGACCTAGGGAAAAAGAAACCTATGAAACAGACTACAAAGGACTAGGTAAGTAACCAAAAACCCTTTATGATAAGTACATTCTACTAGTATATAAACTGCAACAAACAGACGCACGAGGAAATTTAAAACATGGAATCATTACTGCCTTCAGCCTTGCCTGACTACATCAAATTCATGCAGGCATGACACCATAACCTAAACTACCAACATAAAGAAGCATAACCAAATTTAAATTTGGACTTATTAAAGGCTTTAACATCCTAAAATATGTAAACAATTTCCAACTCACCATGTCATGATTGAACATTGAGCAACATCATTTATTAAATAAATGAACATACTTATCAGTCATTACATAACCATGTCAGATGTTACACATTACAACCTATTTATCAACTCGTTACCATTCATTTCACAAATAAGAAAACTATGTACTTGTATCTAAAAACTCAATCAGTTGGGTTTGAAAATTATTTCAATGACTACAAGAAGAAAATTTCAAATTTAAGCTCTGCATCTCAAGAATCAAAGATCTTAAGTTAACAACTGCAAGAAAAAGAATTACCTGTTCTTTCTATGCACTATTTTCAAATTGAAAGTCTCAAATTCTTCTTCCTGGGCCTTTATCTGCCTCACTTGTTCTTGAACAGCAGCTGCTTCTTCATCCTCTAAACATGCACCAACATCATCTTCTCTCAAATTTTCCGATTTTTCATCACCTCCCCTTTTAACACGCTCCTTTTCAACATAAGCATAGTCTGAGAGTGTAGAAGGTGTCGATTCAGCTGATCTAACAACAGGACCATTATTTTCATCTACAGGACTCTGTGCAGGAGAACCGCTACTTTTGTGTTTCCATGAGGCAAGCATATCATCATCCCTTATAAAATCATTATATTCATCACCAACAATATTATTGCTGCTTGACCACAAAGGTTTACTAGAGCCTGCAGGCTCACCGCTTACTGGAGGAGCAAAGGAAAACCCTGCATCAGAATGACTTCTGAGCTGCAAGCATGTATCTTTATCAGTTTCCAACAAATACTTATCAGTGTCGTGACTGGAAATTTTATTCCTATCCTTGACTGTCCTAATTTGAGGATGTTTAGATGTGCCTAAACCAACTTCATGATTACGAAAGTACTCAAAGTCCCTTTCACTGCTTCCAGCAAATAAGCCATCACGTACTTCGTTACCAAAGGCGGCAACATCATTGTTGATTCCCACACCAATCGACCGAACAGAACCATGCTGGTCATCATCAATGCACCCATCATCCAGCACAGGCCTTCCACATTCATTCATAGCCTTGCCATCCCCCAACAAGATCAGATCATCTGACTGTGTCACGAAGCCTTGCCAAACAGGTTCAGAGTGCATCAGATTCAGTTCCTCCTCATCCATCAATTGCCCATCATAATGAGCTATTATATCATTGGCATCAGGTTTCTCATACACCTCGGTAACAGACAGCCCAATAGGATCCTCCAAAGCTGATATAGGTTCCATGTTCTTTGAATGGATATATTGCTCACCAGAAAAATAAGAATCCTCCTCAGCAAAAGACTGATCATCCTCCTCCACTTTGGTAATAGCTCTTTCCTGAGGATCTGGAATACTCCCATGTCCATTTCCTTTTTCATTATCGCTTGGATAGTCAATTTCATGAGCTAAAAACCAAGCTTCATCTTCAATAGGTTGTCTCATGTATCCAACATCGTCATCATCATCATACTCATCAGAGTCCCAGTAGTCATTAGGGTAGTCAATAGATTCACTTAATCCATCACCAATAGTTGCAAAGCCAGAAACCAAATCAGAAGCATCTTCAGTGAGACCGCGGCTGACTGATAACCAATTGCCTCCAGTCATTCTTTTGGCACCTGGATCATCAAATTACACCTTAAGCATCTTGTGCAATATCATAAAAACTATTTCATGAAAGCATGCAGGATGAAACCAAAAGAGAAATAAGGGATGGGATACGAGAAGAAAACCATGTATGACTAAAACTTGAACTAGACAAAAACAAAGCCCAAGTGTAATGGAAAATCTTGGAATTGGTCAAGCAAGGAACAAATAATGTCGGTTCTTTCAAGCATCACCCACAGCATACAGCTCTACATATATACACAAAAGCTGGAAAGGGTTAAGACAAAAAAAATACCGACAGCAGAAAGATCTTATAATAATGGTGTTTTTTCAAGACTCGAAGATAATAGACATATCCTTCGTAACCTGAGGTCTCCTTTCACATATTGTCCTCCCCACACCCCATGTAGTGAAGTCCCAACACAAGAAGGCTGATGGGTGGGTTAGCCCAAGCAGGGAGACTCGCTAATCTCTCAAAGAGACCTACTTCTAGGGCCAAAATCATAAGCGATTACATTGCACCCCCTATCATTTTGGAATGAGGAATCATGTGCTTCTAGCTATGATATAATCTATGCTGACTACATTCGAGAAAGTGCAACGAACCTTGGTTAGGAATGGCGCAAGACTAAAGAATGCTCAAGTACAGAAATGTTTGGTTGTATTAATTTCTTGTCCCCTCTACAATATTCGACTCTACATATATATATAGACTGTAATCCTAACTGAATTAGCATATTCCCTTTTTATAACAAACTCAATACATTTATTTGTTATATACTATATATGGTATTCTGTTATGCCTAAATATTCCCTGTGGTTCCTTCAATGTGTTGTTGTCTGCTTGCACCCAATTCTTCTGCCCTCTTCTTCTTGCGTGTGTAAACCTGTTTGATAGGTGGTTTGGATTGATTCAAAGCATTACCCCGAGCCCAAAAAGCCACCTTGAGGTCAAGGTGGAAGTCAGGAAATCGTTGTGCTATAGCCTGATACCCTTCCCAAGTCGCCTCAAACCTTGGCAGATCCTTCCACTTGAAGAGAACTGCACCCCCCTCCAAGGTCCAACCTTCACATCCAATATATCCTTGGGGAAGGAGTCAAAATACAGCTCCGCTGTAATCACCCCAGGAAACTCAGGGAGATACGTGAAAAATTGGGTGTACTTTGGCCTGGGTCAGGAAGCTTGAGTTTTTATGCTACACTTCCAATGCGTTGTATGATCTCAAAGGGTCCATAAAATCGAGCTAATTTCTCCAAGTACCTAGTAGCTAACGATTTCTGACGATAAGGCTGTAGCTTTAGGAAAACCATTTCACCCACTGCATACTCCACGTCACGCCTCTACCTATTCTCCTGGTTTACCATGCATTGCAGGGCCTGGCACAGGTGCGCCCTAAGATCATCAATGACTGCATCCCTCTCCAACAACTGCTCTTCCAAAGAGAACACCACACTAGAGCCCCTTTCATATCTCAAGAGAGTGGGAGGGTCACGACCATACACCGCCTTAAAAGGAGAGCAATGTATAGCTGAATGATAAGCGGTATAATAGCAATACTCCGCCCAAGGAAGCCACTTTGCCCAATCCATAGGTTTCCCATTAATGAAACAGTGCAAGAAGGTCTCCATGCCCTTGTTTACCACCTCACTTTGGCCATCGGTTTGAGGGTGGTACGCCGTACTCCGTTTGAGGGCAGCCCCTTGCAGCTTAAACAATTTTCTCCAAAATATACTCATAAAAATTCTGTCCCTATCTAACACTATTGACTCGGGGAAACCGTGGAGACGAACAACCTCCTTCACAAATACTTTGGCCACTTTAGGAACTGTAAATGGGTGTTTCATTTCAATGTAGTGAGCAAACTTGGATAAATGATCGACCACTACCAACACGCTGTCCATTCCATGAGAGCCGGGAAGACCTTCTACGAAATCCATGGCGATGTCTTCCCATATGTGAGTGGGAATGGGCAGAGGTTGCAATAAACCAGCAGGAGACAAGGAGGAATGCTTCTGACAAACCACGCAACTCCTGACATAGTTGGAGACCGCTCTACGCACCCGACAATACCACTCCGTTGCTAGCCTTTGGTATGTTCTAAAGTCACCAGCATGCCCCTCGATAGGTGTGTCGTGATACTCATACAACAAGGATTGAGTTACAGGGAATTACCACTCGGCCCTTATACTTTAATACGCTCCCATCCAATGAATAACCCTTAGGAACTACACGGCCTTCCGCAATATCACTCTTAATCTTTTTAATGAAAGAATTGGTGGCTATAGCATCTTGTATTGCCTTCCACTCCACCCCCTTAGCGCTAATCATGGCTCCCAATTCCAGATTTCCCATAAACTCCCGTGATAACACATCAGCTGCTCATTGGACGAACCCGATCGATAGACAATGTCAAAATTGTAGCCCAAAAGTTTACTCAACCAACGCTGGTACTCGGGCCCCACTTCCTTTTGATGCATCAGAAATAGCAAACTCTGGTGATCAGTTTTGATGACAAACTTGCTGCCTAACAGATAATGACGCCAACGTTGGATCGCGAGAACTAATGCCATTAATTCCTTCGCATAAATCGGTTTAGATTGTTCCCGGACCCCCAAAACTCTACTAAAGTAAGCAACCGGATGGCCATCTTGAGTCAAAAAAGCCCCCACTCCACTGGAGCACACATCAACCTTGATAATGTAAGGCTTTGAGAAATCCGAAAGGACTAAGACAGTGACGCTCATCATCGCCTGCTTCAGGCGCTCAAATGCCTCCGCAGCTTGGTCATTCCACCCGAAGCTCTCTTTTTAAAGTTGTTTAGTAAGTGGGGCTGCCAATCTAGCATATCCTTCAACAAATTTTTGGTAGTACCTAGTAAGCCCAGGAAACCCTCTTAACTCCTTCAATGTCCCCGGTACTGGCCAATCAATCATTGCTTGGATTTTCGATGGATTAGCCTCCACCCCATCCCGTGAAATTATATGGCCTAAATACAAGACTCGCACTCGCCCAAATTCGCATTTCTTCTTGTTAGCATACAACTTGTGCCGATCCAATAAATGTCTAGCATGTTCAAGTTCATTAGGGCTATACACCAAGATGTCGTCAAAGAAAACCAACACGAATCTCCGTAAAAGAGGCCGAAAAATGTCATTCATAAGTGTTTGAAAAGTTGTCGGGGCATTTGTCAACCCAAATGGAATTACCAAGAACTTGTAATGCCCATCGTGGGTTCTGAAAGCTATTTTGGGAACACCTTCAGCTTTACTCGAATTTGATGATAACCTGACTTTAGGTCTAGCTTGGAAAACACCGTGGCCCCATTCAATTCGTCCAACAACTCATCAATCACCGGAATCGGATATTTATCAGGAACTATAACACGATTAAGGGTCCTGTAATCCATGCAGAACCTCCAAGATCCATCCTTCTTCTTTACTAGCAAGACTGGGCTAGAGAATGGGCTACAAGAAGTCTATATATGCCCCGCTCTCAGCATATTCTGTATCAAACACTCAATCTCATCTTTCTGAGTCCGTGAGTATCTATAAGGTCTCATGCTAACTGGGTTTGTCCTTTCTAGCAGCGTGATGGCATGTTCATGCCCTCTGTTGGGTGGAAGTCCCTCATGCTAGTGGAATACCCCTTCAAACCGCTGTAATACCTTTAACAAAAATTCCGGAACCTCGGGTTCCCTGATGTCTTCTTTTTCCTACTCAGTTGTCCCAATTCAACGAGATATCCTTTTTTCCACTGTATAAAGCCTTAATCATCGCTTTTAGAGATATCAAGGACCTACCTAATGATGTATCCCCTTGTAGAGTTACTGTTTTCCCCTCTACTTCAAACCTCAAGGTCTGTGTTTTCCAGTTTATTGCCATTATCTCTAATTTCTCCAACCATTGAACTCCTAAGATTAAATCAAAGTGTCCCAATGGCAGCACTAAGAAGTCCTCAATGATCATTATACCCGGAAAACGCAACTCTACCTACTTACATTCACCCGGGCCCTCTACCTCGTCACCGGTGCCCAACGATACCTCAAATGGTCTCACCTTCAACACTGAAACCCCAATATGCTCTGTTGCCCATGAGATAAAGTTATGGGTTGCGCCTGGGTCAATCAAAACCGTGACCTCGTGACCCTTCACCACCCCTTTGATCTTCATTGTTTTCGGATTTGAGAGTCCCACCAGTGAGTTCAGTGAAACCTCTAAACCTCTCTATCTACCTCCCTCTGTTCCGTTCCTTCCAACGGAAGTTCATACTCTACTCCCAATTCCTCCCATTCTTCGTCCTCCATAGTCACCAACACGCTGAGCTCCCTCCTCTTACAACGGTAACCTGCTGACCACTTTTCATCGCAACGAAAACATAACCCGCGCTCCCTCTTTTCTTGGAGTTGTTTATCGGTGAGGCGTTGTATGCTACTGTTAATGCTCCCCTCCGACCAACAATAGTTGTTAACCGAATTGCTAGTATTAGGGCTAGAATTGAAAGAGTTCGAGTGACGAGGAAAAGAAGTAACAGACTTGGAATTTCGAACCTGTGAATTTGGTGTTGTGGAACCCGAGTTGGGTCCCTGGAAGGTTGGGCCTGAGTTATGATAGCTCACTCCCTGACTTCTGCTCCCAATGCTCCACACATCCCCGTCTCTTTCCCATTACTCATTGCTTGTCTTCCACCTGTTGGGCTATCTCCATAGCCTGATCCAGGGACCTAAGCCCATGCAATCTTACTCCTGCCCGTACCACTTCCTTGAGTCCATTGATGAATTGGCCCTTGGCCACTTCTTCGGGAATATCCAGCAGTGGAGCCATGAGCTCTATAAATCGTCTTCGATACTCATATACCAAAGCGATCTGCCTATGCTCAAGCCATTGCTCGTGCAAGGAACCGACGAAGGAAGGCCGGAGAAAAAGATCTTTCATCTCTTCCCATCTTCTCACCGGTCGTCTCCTATGCTCCTATTGATACCATAATAAGGCATCTCCCTCCAACGAAACCACGGCTGCCTCCAGTTGCTCTTCTTCCAACAACCGATAGAACTGGAAATATCTTTCAGCTCTAAGGATCCATCTATCCGAATCCTCACCGCTAAACAAAGGAAGATCCAACTTCTTGATGCGCCAATTAGTTCCTCCACCCGGTCCCCGCCTATTCTCGCTATGTTCCCCTTCTATCTCATCAGACGAGAGCTTGGAGGGTGGTGGTCAATTTAGCAACTCCTCTTGTAATGACCTCTAATCCTCCCGCAACTGATTCATCATTTACTCCTATGCCGTGCGAGATTGTTGGAGACTCGCAACAATCTGAGCCATCTGGGCCGTTGTCTCCCCCAATTTCTCCGAAATCTGAACTCTCAATGCTTCCACGTCGTCCTCGATCTTGTCCATTCGTTGTGAGTGCGTTGGTGCCATCATCACCCTCCCCCACAACAGTGGTTCTGATACCAAGTGCAGCGAACCTGGATTGGGAATGGCGCAAGACTAAAGAATGCTCAAGTACAAAAACGTTGCTCCTTGCTTTCGAGAGGCAAAGATCTCTCCCAATATTTGGTTGTATTAATTTCTTGTCCCCTCTACAATATTCGACTCTACATATATATAGACTGTAATCCTAACTGAATTAGCATATTCCCTTTTTGTAACTAACTCAATACATTTATTTGTTATATACTATATATGGTAATCTGTTATGCCTAAATATTCCCTGTGGTTCCTTCAATGTGCTATTGTCTTGCCCTCTTCTTCTTGTGTGTGTAAACCTGTTTGATAGGTGGTTTGGATTGATTCACATCAAAAAGTCTTCAAAGTAGATATGCCCATCGTGGATTCAGGTGCTTCATTAAATGATGCTTTTTCTACAGATCTGCTCCAAATGATTTGAGGCGGTAACGTTTGTTGTGTTGAAATTGGACATTTGGAAGGTGTCATCACATTTACCTTGCATACTAAAGCAATGACACCATTACTCCACAACCAGCTCTCCTTTTCCATATTCCAAACCACAAATTGAGAAAGAAATAACTATTTAACATAACAAAACCTTGACGTTCCGTACAAGACAAGCTCCTTTATGAGTAATCCTTTCTTTCATATAAACTAGATATACATGCATTTCATAGAGCAAGGCTTCACAGCTGAAGACAAGGGGAAACTGAGTTCCTAAGTTTCTTTTTATCTTAGAGCAAAATATGCAATAAGCAATCATGATTATGAAGAACAAAATTCAATTATTTACATTACTTTATCATCACTAGAAGTTTTTCTTTCTTCCATGAAAACTCTTTGTTTTGGTGATTTATCCCAAAATGCCCAGAATAGATTCTAGTATACTAAACTTGTTAGTGTAGTTGGACATTTCAAATCAGTATGAAACCCTCAAACCTAAGAGTCTAGGAAGATCCAGTCTTTGGATGTGTAGCCATAGCAAATGGGACCTAAAATGGGATACCATAGAATACTGACCATACAACTATAACAATCACATAGACAAAAATAAAATGACTACTGTCTAGATAATACCAAAACAACACATAGAGTTCACAATATTCTCCCCCTTTTCATCCACAACACCCCCCACCCCTCTTTTTTCCTTTTTCCACCTATGGCTATAACAACAACAGAGTATACAGCTCCATCCTAGCCAAGGGAATCACGTATTAGTATATTGTATGACATAGACCTTAGAACTTACTCAACCCTCTACAATGAAACCTAATATTGGGCCTTGCAAGAACAAGAATCCCAAAGGTAAACACTTACATATCTTTTACAAATTTCAAAAAAAAAAAAATTACATATCTTTTACAACTCATTCCAAGCTAGGAAAGAGAGATATGAGTCATGGTCAATGGAACCAATTATGGACTATAATAGGGAGGAGGTGAATTAGTGGAGGTTATAGAGATAACTTCACAAAGGAGAGAGGAATGAAGGTAGGGAACTATTATGTAACTGCCCTAGAAATATTAGAGGGGGAGAACCTAATACCTCCATTTGAAAACTAAATACTTTCTCTTCATTTTATCCAGAATAGGAAAGTTAGACACTTGACACATTGACAAGGATATAAAGTCCTTACCTCAAGATGTACTTAACCATCAAAATCTCAATCATCTTGAACCAAGTACCGGTAAAAGAAAATTTTAAAAAAAAAAAAGAAAAAAGAAAGGAAAGAGGAAGTAGGTGAAGTAGAATATGTTCAAATGGGCTTAACATTTTATGTTGACCTGATTGCCAGCTTTGTATTGCCATTGTTCAAGAATACAACACCCATGAACTGTACTCCTATTTTTATCAGAATTGTATTCACAAATGTAGTATTCCTCATAGGCCTCATTCCATGCCCATTAAGTAAATAGTACCCCCAATTCCAAATCTTTAAATCTAAGCTTATCTAACACTAGGATGTGCATCCATATTAAAACCTTGACCCATACCAGGGTAACATAGTTTGGGAGTGATCTGCTAAACGTGTTAGACTCCCCCACTACTTTGTATCATAGTTTAGAGAATTGAGACCCCAAATTAGGTTTTCAAACAGCTTCCTATTTTTAGTGAAGAGTTCAGAATCATGTAAATTATCCAATCTTCAAAACTAGACAAATAGCTTCAGCTTAAATATTCAGTATGCTAAAATAAAACCCATATTCAAAATTCTTCCATCTAATACTATAGGAAAGAAAATACAAATAGCAGATAACTGATATTGACTGAACAAGGATAGAAGAAGCTTCTAAACAAGCAAGTGCACAGTACATTTAGAATGGAAAATCAAATAATATAAACCGCAATCGCCAAAGGTATGCAACTAGGGGTTCAGTGAATCATCATAAATGTGCTAACCTGATGAGCTGATCTCTTGGCCAACAGGAACATCCAAATACGACCCTAAAAGATAAGAAGTGTCAGCCCTACTTAACTTCAAACTGGGTCCATCATCAAATATCTCCTCCCAGTTGGCACTCAGAGGCTTATCTTCTGACTTGAGTCTAACAGGAGGCAACCTTGGGTAATCTTCCTTCTGACTTTCAGAAATCAGAGGAAAACCTGAATAGTCAAGATCCTTTTTGTCACAGATACCTTGAAGCTTTGTGAGATATAAAGATCTTCTGACCTCATCCACTTGCTCCTTAATAGATACTCTAATGTCAACCATGTCTGACGTCCTAGATCTTTCCTTAGAGCCAGAAACAACAGCACTGTCACTAGCAGTTGGAACGTCCATGTTAGAAAATGAGAGCACGGTCTTGACTTTACATTCATTCCATTGGCTTGATGAGGAATTAGGAGTATCTTGGTTTCTAGACCCCATTTCATCAGCAGAATTGCTTTTAGACTGTATAACGTCACTTTGCTTTTGTTTGTCAACATCTTTAAGATCACTTGGTAGGTTAGTCTCGCTGTCACTTGCTTTAGCAGAGCTAGCCAATCGCTTTTCTGGGAAGGCAATATCATTATCAGGTAGCAAATCGACTCCCCCAATATTAGTTGACTCAGATACATGAAAACTTGAAGGGCCGCTTCTCTGCAACTCAAGAGGACCAGAATTCATGTTACTAGTGCTGCTTTTACAGGGATCGCCAGAGCCATTGTTTTGATTGTATTTCCATGTACATAGATCAAGCACCATATCATCAGGACCTTTTGAAAAAGAGAAGCTTTTATCACTTACTCTAGTTGCCTCACCAGAAGCTCTATGTTCAGCAGTGGCTGCGGTTGAGTTCCACTTGTTCTTCTTAGCATGACTAGTGTTCCCACACTCTATTTCTTTGACAATAAGCTCTTTAGAAACCTCACAATTATTCCTAGAACTGGACTCCTGATTTCGAACCGGTATCTTCTCCACTTTCTCTTCCAATGCCTTCTTACCCCTCTCCTTCTCTTCAACGGCTAATTTTTGAAACCCATTATTATCCCAACGGTTACCCAACTCATTGCGCAAAGCAGCCTCAGCCCGTGAAAAACCATTCTTTTGCAGATATTCCAAAATGACATCAACCGAGCCAGCATTCTCCATTTCAGCACTTTACGAAACAGGTAGCAAGATTTAACTTTAAAAAACCGGATACATCTTCGATCAGCACATAATGAATCAAAAGGTATCAATCCAACCGTCGCTCTTCATCACATTGCAGGTACCATTCCGTGTCTTGGTCCATGTTCCCTATTCTGTGCTCATTCACAGGTCACCCTATTTTCACCTCTTCTCCTCTCTAATTCAAACATAAACCCGAACCCGAAATGAACAATCTGTCGATAACCCACGTTAATACGAACATTATCAGCATTGAGCCACTATCAAAAATTTCACATATCCCATAATTATCATTCAAATAAGACAACATAAACCTCAAATTAAGCTAATATTTCCAAACCTAGGCACAAAATTGAAACATTAAACACAAATTGTACAAAAAATACAAGCAATGCAGACCCTGGATCAAAAAATGCGCAACAATAAACCAAAATACCTCACCTCAAAAACAGCTCAACTTCAACGAACAAGGAGATAATTTTCGAAATTAGAGAATGGAATTGGGATCAAGAAAACCCTAGAAATGAGCGCAGATCTTCGTAATTGGGGTTTCCAAAAATCGAGAGGAAAAGCTAATTGCAATTGAAAACTTGGAATTTGGGGATGGTATGGTGTGGTAGGGCTAAAAAATTTTAACTAACGACGGGGGAGAGAAGAGGAAGTGGGGGAAATGAAAAATATTGATGGACAAAAATTTGTTTGAGCCGTTTATTGGTTTTTTTTGGTTTGTTATTGCCTTATTGGGATATTTGGCAACTAGAGCTTTGCACGTTTTTGTAATCAAAAGTCTAGCACCATTCATATTAATGGGAAAAAATTTATAAATTGCTAAACAACACCAGCGAATATCTAACTAATGGTTGAAAATATAATATAAAATTAATTTTATGTCCTTTCTTATTCTTTGGCCCTATCAAACTTTATTTTCCCTCTTCACTCTAAAATCCATTGGACACTAATGTCGAGACGGCCCGAGAAGACAAGATGGTTGCTGGCAAATGAGGTATGAAATGCTTTTTTAATATGGGTGAGGCTTTCAAAATGGAAGTTGCCACCGTGGCAGTGGCATACACTCTGGACGTTGTCACTGTCATCCTTCTTGTTTTTTATTGTATTTCAACATAAATTATAATATAGTAATAATAATAGTAGTAATTATTATGATTATGATGTAAATGCTATTATTATTATAAATATTATTGTATCTGAAAATATTGTCTGATACCGTCACATTAGTTGAGTGGTATGACATAGATAAAGTATAAATGTTATCCCACACTCATTTCAATTATAGATATAAAGGTTTTAGGTATTGAATTTATTATCTCAGTTATTCAAATAAAGGTCTCAGGTATACAAATAAATATATCATGTATACAAATAAAGTTATCATGTATACAAATAAAGGTCTCAGATATACAAATAAAGATATCAGTTATACAAATAAAGATATCAGGTATACAAATAAAGGTCTCGGATATACAATAAAGATCTCAAGTATACAAATAAAAGTCTTAGGTATACAAATAAAGGTCTCAGGTATACAAATAAAGATCTAATGTATACAAATAAAGATCTCAGATATACAGATAAAACTCTAAGGTATATTAGAGTTTTCCTTGCATCATGTATCGAAATGAATTGTGTTGTCATCTCGTGATGATTTTTATTATGCTACACTTCTTGATTTTTTAAATATATTTTATTTTATTTGAAACGTACATGTTGACCAATGAAATTATTAATAGTATAGTACAGAGTACTATAGTGCAGTTGAACAATAATAGAGTGGGAATTGGACTATGAAAGAATTAATAGTATATCTATTCAATAATTTCGTAGATAGTATTTTGCTTTTAATAAGAGCAAAACCAAGATAAATCAAAATTTGTAAAGAAGAAAAAAAGAAGTTTAGCAGTAGCATTGTTGGAGGACTATTGGGCACTACCTAGGGTGATGAAGGAGGAGAGGGTCATGGCTATGGTGGTGAAGAAAGAGAGGGTAGATGAGATGTTAGGGTGGTGTTGTAGGTGGTTCTCAAGTTTGGGTAGAAAGAAAAAGGCAAAAACTAAGGTTAAGGGTTATTGATGAGTGATTGTGTTGAGTTTGTCGCTATTATGTGTTTATTGTCTCATCGATGAGATGGTGAGACAAGTGATACATAATACCAACTAATTATTGTATACGTAATAATAGTAATTAATAATTTGAATAATAGTAGTAGTAGCAGTAATTATTATTATTATTTGTGTTCTTATTTTTACTAATATTATTAATATTATTATTAATATTATTATTGTTATGATTTTTGCATAATTAGGTAATTATTATTATTAATAATAATAGTAATTGGTACAACTGTTGTATGTCTATCAAAAATAAACCTAACCCTAACCTTCTAAAATGTAATAAGGTAAGGTAGGATCGATCCCACATAGAATTGGATTTATCAAATTATTACTTGTATAAGTTAGAAACCCCTGTTTTGTAGATAGACTAATGTGGTCTAATATATGAGCTACAAACTCAGAAAAAGAACAAAGTATGGAGAAATAAAACTAATAGTATTACTAAATGATCAAAATCAAGAATGACAGAATAGGGATCGGGAGATATAATATAGCATTGGAATATTGATTGATCATCGAATTACCTGTATCTTAATGTTAACTAATGAACACAAGCAAATATTCAAAACTTTCCTTAATTGCAAATAAACCAAACAAGCTCTTGGTCCATTGTCTAACTAACTAATAATCTAGAACAAGCTTAGCTCTCTAGACTCGATTAATTAGCAGCATTAATAACAAGGAAATAATTAATTTAAGCCACAAATCTCACAAGCTCGAATTCGTGCAACTTAAAGGGTTGATAATCATAGGTATTCGGACAAGTTTTAGTCACCAATCAAACACCTAATTACTACTAAAGAATACTAACCCGGACAATTATATATCACATATTAATATTCTAGCAATTAAACTAACAACTTATACTAAAGATGGTCGGTCTAAACTATAATCTGCCTAGTCTAAAATAATAAAACAGATTATCAATCCAATCAAGATATAAACATAATACCAAGAATGAAAACATATTCACTCTCACAATACCACAATCCAATGCATAATTTATCTCCCTATCCACTGACAATATAGCCTACCATATCAAGAATCGAAAATATAACAAGGGCAATTATATAAATCATGTTTCTGAAATAGGAGATGAAGAATTAAAATGAAACAACCTGTAAAATTATTTAACAAGATCTAACAAAAGAGTGAAACATTGAAAGCAGAAATAATTTAACAGAGCCCAGTATCTCACTACACCAAACTACCCATGCTACATACATCAATTGTAAGCAGCCAATTAAATTCAGAATATCAAAGCAATCGAAGAGCAGCCACGAACGACACCCCAATTGAATTCCTTCACCCCTGCCGATTTGTACTCTTTCTCGTTAGTTTTCTGCTGATTTTCTTCCCTTCTTCGTTAGTTTTTTTTTTCTTCAGCTCACTAACTCCAAAATTCCCAACGTAACGTCCCAAAAGAAATCCTCCACGTTCTTCCAGAGATTTTGCTCTTAGTATTTGTTCTATTGGCTTACCCCCAAATTCGTATCAAATTTCGGCCCGAATATTACGCCTCCACCTTCTATAATTCCAACAACTTTCCAATTTCATGCTTATCATCTTCTTCTTTGAGAAGTCTACAATCCCGCGAATCTCGCTCTAAAGAGATTTGGGGTACTTGATTTTCGGTTGTCTGCATGGGAGGTAAGTCTTAGATGGGTATTTGTGAAGGCTATTGATTATCAAGTTTTTGAGCTTTCTTTTGTAAATGCCCACCCATAGTACTAAATCAACACTTTATAAAAATAAGAGTAATACACGTGTGAGTTAGACCTGAAGTTTAAGATAATCCATTTTGGTGCCGAAGTTCTCCATCCTGTAGACAATTAAATAAATAGTAGTAACTCATGTCTTGAAAGGAAAATTGCATAATGTACACTTAAATTATTAAAAATCAATATAAAATCAAGAGACTAATATATATAAATATTATAATTTACGATCATGTCAGTATTATTAATTATTATTATTATTATTATTATTATTTTGGTTATTGGTTATTTAGATAAATGTAGTAGGTTTTGCATAATGAATTATTTAAGTATGAAATGTGATAGGATATTGTGAGAGTTGATTTTGGTTATTTTGACTTGTATTGAAGATGTCAAATATGGATTTGATTTGAAAACCAAATTTCAATACCTTGGTAGTCCTATGTATAGATTAAATTCTATAGAAATTTATATAGAATTTGTGTTAGTATATTTATTAAGGTATAACATGTCATGTAATTATAAAACTTTTTGCAAGTTTCGTTTGGCGATTATAATAAAAATTATAACAGCACAGAACGAGGTTTGCAAAAAGTTATTTGTTTGTTTACACATTTTTATAAATAATTGGAATGTATATTACTATGTTGATAGTATGCTATGAGATTTATATAGCTAACTTTTGATTATATGTTATAAACAATTAGGTAAAGACATATACAATACACCCTCGATTCGATGACTACCTTGGAGGCAATAATTTGATTAGTTGAATATTAAAATTTTAATATTAGTTTTTTGCTAGTATGGGATATATGCAAGTGAATATGTTGCCATTTTTTGTCCTAACTCGACGGCTAAGGTATAAAGGACCATGTACATGGGTCTAATTTAATATTGGGATATCATAGAAGTGTATATGGTCTAGCATTGTATCAGCTTGGGACGTCCAGATTATCCCCCTACTCCTATGCGACCTAACCATATAGTGTGATTGTCATACCCAAAATATTACACTCTAAAGTATCCAGAAGTTATGGTCACCTCAATATAGGATCAGCTTTTGATGACGGAAAGCATAAGTACCACTATGCTCTAGTGAAAACCCTGCGAAGGTAATACATGAATCATAGGGAGTCATGAAGAATAGGGAGGAGATGTTGAATGAAGAATTGAGGGCTACATGTGATCTTATGTAGCAAGTCTTCGAGCAGTGAAACTTATTGTCATAGTAGGCTTATTGAGTGCATTTAAAAAAGCTGACCTGCTGTAGAAGTTCTTACCAGCACAGCCAGAGTCTGCCTGGTTTATAATCCCATTAAAGAAAGCATCGGTCACCAGACTTCGGACAGATACGGCACCACTTGATGGGGTTAGCAAAAACCAGAGGCACAACCGCAGTTTTGAGCCATATAGTAGGGCACTTGACATATAAGTAACTGCCACGAGTATGGCGATAATTGGTCCAAGGGAAGACATTTTTTTGTTTTAAGAGTTTTGAAGTGAGGGATGATAAGGGAGAATTGAAGAGCAATGTTTGAGATGAGGAAACAAGGCCAAGGATTAGAGGTTTATATATGAAAAACGAGATAGGTAATCTAGAGGAAGAGTTGTCTCCCACTGCAAATGGAGTGTCCAAATCCACTCAAGGATCTTCAATTATTAATCTAAAAAACCTTTTGTGCGTTATCTCTATTATAATTATCATAACTCACCGCATTCTTGAAATGAAAAATTCGATTTTTTTTTTTGGGTGAAGATCACTTGATAAGTTGATGTATGTTGACATGAGCTACTTGCCCTTCACTCCCTCCCTATAAACAGCTAATTCCCCTTTATTTTTTAATAAATCTTTGATGGTGTAATTTAAAATAAGAGAGATTTCCAATATAATCTACTACTCACATGTACTGATTAATTAAAATTGAAGTTGTACTATTCGAAAATAAATTGTACTAATAAAACATGAAATAGTGTTATTAGAAAATATAACATTTTAGTTCTATTTTCATGGGATCCCTATTTGTTATATTCTTTATTCTCTTAAATTTTTGGGATGCTATATGCAACTAGTCATATATATTAGATATAAATTTAACATTTTTGTAAGAAAAATCTTTATAACATCCATGTTAGGGGTGTCAATTTGGGTTATCAATAGGGGTTCGATTCGAGGTTGCATGGTTCGGGTTTGAGTGGTTTGGATTAGAACGATTTGGGTTTAAACGGGTTAAGATAATTTAATTCAAATTTGGCTCAACTTTGTGCTGAGTCCAATTTGAAAGGGTTAATATATTTTATTTCGGGCCATTTTGAAACAATTGTGGTTTGATTCATGAATATTTTACATTTTATAATTATGTTGTAAATCGCATTTTACAATAGTTTGGTTTTGAACATGTCGTCTTAAATTAAATTAAAGGTCGCTATCAATTAGGCCTTGTAGATTTATTGTCGGGTTAAATCGAGTTCAGGTTATCACTAATCAGTTTAATATTTAGTTGAATTGTCAATAGATCGAGTCATTTCGGATCAGTATATTTTCGGCTTAGAGCAAGTCGGGTTCTGGTTGGATTTATTTCGATTTAAATCAGTTTTCGAGTTGAGGTCGTGTCGGGTCGGGTCGGGTCGGTTTGGGTTACATCAGATCGAGGCGATACAGTCATGCTAGGTTCATGATTCGGGTTGAAAACGAATAACTCTAATCCAAGTATAGAGCTCATGGTCTTATGTATCCCCTTTTATAAAATAACCTAAGTTTTCTAAAGTTATTAGAACTTAATAAATTTTATTTTAGCTCTAAACTGAATTTCAAAAGCCCTTGTTTCCTTTAACATGACTCATTTTAGAGTTGGGTATGGGTCGGACAGGCATGTAGGCCCAACAAGCACATCACACTTTTGGCACGGTAAGACATAAGCGCAGTCTTGGCGCAGAACACTGTCCATGGAGTGGGCCACAGGCCAGGTCGCAGATAGAAAAAATTTAGGTACGAGCACGCAAGTGACATGCTAATTTGGCACGAGGCACGACCCAAAGTACTCTATTATTTAGGATTATTTAATACTATTACTATTAGTAATAATATTATTATTACTACTACAATTAATATTACTATTATTTTTAATATTATTATATTTTTATTATTTAAATTAAATAAATTTTTTTTTTCAATTCTACTGTGTACTTTATTTTTATTTTTGTTAAAAAATTAGGTGAGCACGAGACACGATACAACACGAGGCACGTGGGCCGTGTTAGACCATGGGCTGAATTTAGGGAAATATAGCCCGACACGACACGACCACAATTAGGCACGGCACGACAATAGGTCAAACACGAGCTGCCATGCTCCATGGCGTGCACGACACGACCCGTATCACCTCTAGCTCATTTCTCTTAAAACTATCAAGATATGAATTTAGTTTACCTAACCTAGATGTGTAATCTTATTTATTTATAAAAGAGATTGCAGTGGTTAAGCTCTTTAGTCTACAAAAGGATAAAAGTTATCTCCTTCTTACAACTATCTTTTTTGATTGAGCTCTTGAAGTATTACTTCTTTTGTTCCACAAAAATCTTTTCATTTACTATGTCTCTAGAATTTGAGGAGATTTTTTGTTGTAGAATTTTTTTCGAAATATAGATGAATAAAAAGTAACATGGTGAATATTTTTTTTATATTTTTTAATTTTTTTATTAAGGTGAGAGGGAGAAAATAATTTAAAAAGTTTTAAAAGCTCTCAAGTCACCAAAAAGGCAGAAATAAATTAACTTATCACCTTGGTACAAATATCTTCTTATGACAATTGAGCTTGTGAAGTAATTTTCCCTCCATTTCACAACAAACTTTTCATATGGGCAATAAGTTTTAGAAAATTTTAAATTGTTGAGTTGTATTAAATTTAGGTGAATAAAAAGTAAGATGGTGAATACTTTTTACATTATTTTTTTTCTATTAAGGTGTGAAGGGGAAAATAGTTTAAAAAGTAAAAAAAATGAGATGATAAAATAATTTTAAATTTAATAGACTACCATATAAAGTATAAATGAAAATTAATGGGAGAAATTTTCATGAGACGAAGGGTGCGTTTATTAAACAACTTGACTATACGTTGCTTAACATTAGACAATATGGTTTTCTTTATCATTGTTCATTAAGGGGCGGCTTCCAATCACCGTAGAGCTAATTGTTGCTTATGTAACTTTGGATTCTTGCTTCCACATACAGGTGCAATTGTACATACTTGTCTTAATTACAAAAATATCTTGATAATTCTATATGATTGGGTTAGGTCTTTCCTTAAGTTTGGCAACTTGAAAATATAGAACTAGATGATCTACTAACTAGGAATTCCAAATATATCTCTGAGATATATCTGTAAACATTGTTCACAATTTGTAATAGTGCAATTTTCATGTCTTTTAGACAATTTCATTTGAAATAGTGTAACTTTATATCTAAATAGTACAACTTTAAAAAAATAAAGGTAAAACGGTAAATATTGTTAATATATGCACAACTTCGTTTCCTAATAGTGCAACTTTAGTACAACTTAAAAAAATAAAGTTAAAACAGCGAAAATTGTAAATATATGCACAACTTTATTTCCTAATAGTGCAACTTCATATTCTATAAGTAAAACTTTATTGCATATAGTATAATTTTTTATTTCCTAATAGTGCAACTCCATAATATATTAATAAGTTTTCATTTGCTAATAGTACAATTTTAATTCTCAAAAGTACAATTTCAAAAAGAAAATGAAGGTAAAACAACAAGCCACACGAAAATGGTGAAACTCTGAATAATTTCATTTCCTAAAAGTGCAACATTAAATTCTATAAGTACAATTTCATTTGCAATAGTACAACTCTAATTCTCAAAAGTAAAACTTTAAAAAACTGATAAAAATTTACTAATTTACTCTCAGAAATAGACACATCTGTATATCTCATAGGCTCACATATATATTAGGAAAACCTTTATACTAACCTCCTTCCACAACTAGTCTCCAAAGTTCTCACTGTCTCGCTATATCTTAACATTCTAAGACAAAGCTCTCGTTAATCTTTTCCATCAAATAACCCTTTGTTTAAGATTTGATAGAAGAGTTTATATTCTTGAAATTCGACACTATTTTATACCCCTTTTGGATATTTAAAATTTTGTGTCATAAGTCATAACTATTTATGGCTCTTATGCTGTGATACTGAGAATACTTATAATAGTTAAACTCATCAACTTAGCTATATTTTGTTCACCATAAAAAAAATGCACAAGAAGATAACCATATTTATTTATTAATCAAGCAAGTTGAAATAATATAATACTCATTGTTAAGGTAAACATGTAGTGAAAATGTTGGATGAGTCGGTCACATTAACAGATTGGTGTGACATCCAATATTTCAATAGTCCATTTTTAATTTTAAGTCATGACCAACGCCTTTTCATTCATCCCAAAGTCACTTTTCCTCCCAAAAATGTCAATTTCTCTCTTTCCAAAATCCTTCCTCACCACCACCCCTCTTCTCTCCATTATCATCACCACTTCACAATGTCCACATCTTTGATGTTTGTGTGTCTTAAAAATTCTCTCATAGTTGAGCTTCCGAAAGAAATAGCTCACTGCCAGAAGCTACGTCATCTTCTTGCTTATCCTAGGAAAGTCGACTTTGGCCCTCTAGAGAAGAACACGACGATGAATGAACGTCAAGATGGAGTCTTAGAAAAAATCATAGAGCTGTAAAAATTAGCATGTGTGGAAGCCAGTAGAGCTAATTTACTAGAGGAATTACAACATCTGAAGAAATTAAGGAGGCTACAACTCACGGGGCTAAGAGAAGAACATGGGAGGCTACAATGTTACGCAATAGAGGAAATGAAATATCTTCAATCACTTAGCCTAGGATCAATGAGCCATGATGAGATACTCGACATACAACACATAACAAGGCCACCTCTTCTACTTGAACATCTCTACTTATATGGTTTATTGAAGACTTTACCTGACTAGATTGCTAAGTTTCATAACTTGACGCTATAAAGCTTGCACTATTCAAGACTAAAGGACGACCCACTGACCATCCTCAAAGGGCTCCCTAATTTGGTGGTTCGAACCTTATACGACGCATATGCTGGTGAAAAGTTAGATTTTTGGATTACATACTTCTCTAAGCTTAAAGTGTTGGGATTACGCCTATTGAATTTATTATCTCAATTATATAAATAGATTTATCAGATATACAAATAAAGATCTCATGTATACATATAAATGTCCCGGGTATACAAATAAATATCTCAGGTATACAAATAAAGGTCTTTAGTATACAAATAAAGATCTCAGGTATATAAATAAAGGTCTCAAGTATACAAATAAATATCTCAAGTGTACAAATAAATGTCTCACGTATACAAATAAATATCTCAGGTATACAAATAAAGGTCTCAGGTATACAAATAAAGATTTCAGGTATACAAATAAAGGTCTTGGGTATACAAATAAAGATTTCAGGTATACAAATAAAGGTCTCATGTATACAAATAAAGATCTCAAATATACAAATAAAGGTCTCAGGTATAAAAATAAAAGATCTCAAGTGTACAAATAAAGGTCTCATGTATACAAATAAAGGTCTCAGGTATACAAATAAAGGTTTCAGGTATACAAATAAAGATCTCAGTTTAGAATTATAATCTAAGGTATAGACATTTTAATATTAGGCAAAAAAAAATTCTAATATTAGATTTACAAAAATAACCCTTAGGTATTCTAATGTATATGTAAGATATACAAAATATATAGAATCATTTACAGGTTTTTGTCAGCAGATTTGGGTTTATTTAAATTAGGTTTGTCATACCAATTAAATGGTATGACTTGTCACAACCAATTCCATCTAAAACATGTAATACTCACTTATTCCCTGATGTAGAAAAACACACCATTTCCTTAATATGTTTAGAAAAATACAAAGATATTATTGTCACGTGATAATGTAAGATAATAACTATTACTTTCAATCTATATATTTAGCTTTGTATATTGTACGCGAAATTAACTAAATATATACTTTAACAATTACTTAATCTAAATAATAACAATAACAATTTACGTAGTTTATAACACTAGTATAAAACCAAATTAATATTCAATGAAACTATTATTATAAACTTTCTCTACATAAACCGCTTCATGAACATGTACACTAAACTTAACCTATCGTGAAATAGAAAATCGTGCTACACATTCAAAAGAGCATGTTAATTCCACATTACGTGTCAAGTAGTGGGTGACCTTGTAATATTTTGTTCTTAATTAATCAAATCCCACTTATTAAGTTATATATATACCCAATTACAGAAATGCACATATAATCATCATAAATCAATACTGTATAATAGATAAGTGTCCTTTGATGGATTGGACTACTTAGCCGATTAATTATTTATTTATAAAAAATTAATAAAAGATAATAGTTATTGATATTAAAGATAGTCGGCTTTATCTGACTAAAAATCGGGCTCTCTAATTAAATATAAGGGAGGGATCCAATAATAAGGGATCCAATAAGATATATATATATATATATATATATATATATATATATATATATATATATATATATATATATATATATATATATATAGGGGAGAGATCATGTGAGAACCCTTTTTATGTGAGAACCCATCTAAGACCATTGGGTGAGTGAAGATTTATGGTTGTAATGATATTAAAAATCAATGGCAAATCTGTAAATATCTAAATATGGGGATGTAAAGTTGCTTTTTGTTCGGCTGGTAGAGTTGAAGTAAGACGAAATGTCAGTTGCTTTTGTTCGACTGGCACATTTCACTCTACTAAGCTATTGTACTTTTCTTCATCATTGTGAGTTTCCTTTATATTTTCATCGTTTTCTTCATTATTGTACATTAATATCTCATCGATTTCCCGGCAAGAGCTCTCCTCTCATTTCAAGCAATTTTTTTCACCTCTTGTAATTTTTTGATGCCTGTTAATTATTTTTATTGGTGAAAATGCGAAATTTTTGTTGTATTAGAATTGAGTGGAAAATGTTTTAGATTCATAGTTAGTCATTCATAATTTGGTGATGGTTATGTTTTAGTTTTGGAATGTGTGAATTTATGAAATTATATGAATCACTAACTTATTATATTTGAAAAAATATAGAAGAAGACGTTAGAACAATATGAGGTAAGTTTCGAACAATGAGAACATCCGTTTAGAACAATACCCGAAAAGTTTAGAACAATATATAGAACATTAAAATAAGACATTAGAACAACAAGAGACCAATTTAGTATATTTGAAAAAATATAGAAGAAGACGTTAGAATAATAGGAGCTAAGTTTAGAACAATGCGACCATCTGTTTAGAACAATACCCGAAAAGTTTAGAACAATAGGTACTTGGTACAATTGAAAAAAATATAGAACTTTAAAATAAGACGTTAGAACAACATGATACCAATTTAAAACAATGCAAATTTATGTTTAGAACAATAAGACAAAAGTTTAGAAAAATAACCATACTTGGAACCGAAGTTATAAAATATGTAATTTGACATGTAGTTGTTAAAAATTTAGTGATGTTTGAATATTTTTAGAACAATGAGAATATTCGTTTAGAACAATGAGAACATTTGTTTAGAACAATGAGAACATTCGTTTAGAACAATAACACAAAGTTTTAGAACAATAAGACTTACTTAAAACATTTGAATATAAGTTATACTTGACGTTATAAAATATGTAATTTGACATGTAGTTATAAAAAATTTAGTGATTTTTGAATATTTTTATATTTTTGAAATGTTTTAAAATTTGAAATTTTATGAAATAATAGCTTAGTTCATTTGAAAAGAACATTGGATGAAGACTGTAGAACAATAGGAGTTTTTTTTAGAACAATGAGAACATTTGTTTAGAACGATAACACAAAGTTTTAGAACAATAAGACATACTTGAAACATTTTAGACATAAGTTATACTTGAGTTTTTTTTAGAACAATGAGAACATTAGTTTAGAACAATAACACAAAGTTTTAGAACAATAAGTCATAATTGAAACATTTGAACAGAAGTTATACTCGACGTTATAAAATATGTAATTTGACGTGTAGATATCAAAATTTTAGTGATCGAATATTTTTATATATTTTGGAATCTTTGGAAATTTGAAATTTTATGAAATAATAGTTTAGTTTATTTGAAAAAATATAGAACATTAGAAGAAGACGTTAGCACAATAGGAGTTTTTTGTAGAACAATGAGAACATTCATTTAGAACAATAACACAAAGTTTTAGAAAAATAAGACATACTTGAAACATTTGAACAGAAGTTATACTTGACGTTTATTTGGTGATGTTTGAATATATTTTTATTTCCAAATATTTGATATTTTAAAATTTTATGAAATTTTATGAAATATTTTTTAAAAATATAAAACATTAGAAGATGACGTTGGAACAATATGAGACCATTTTAGAACAATGAGAATATTTGTTTAGAACAATAGCATAATTATTATATTATCCTAAATATGACATTTATTGTTATAAGGAGTAGCTATTATGGTTTTTGTAGGCAATGGACAATGAAGAGAATTGTAGTGGTCATAGTGAAAATAGGGGTAATACATCAGAAGTGATACCTGTGTGTACGCCTGGAGGGTCCAAAGCATGGATCCCAATTTTCTCTAGCGAGTTAAAACAGTATGTGGGAATGAAATTCTCAAGTATTGATGAAGGGTTTTCATTTTATGAGGCGTATGCAAGTTCGGTTGGTTTTAACGTTAGAAAATCTACTACAAAAAGAAGGAAGAATGGTGTTGTTAGTTTTCAATATTTTGTGTGTAATAAAGCTAGATATAAGTCTAAGAAAAAGAGTAATTTGCAAGATATGAGAAGTGAAAATAAAGGCGAAGATAGAAGTGGAGTTGTTAGGAGAAGTTTGGTCACTCATGTTGGATGCAAAGCACGTATGGTGTTGAAGGTTTGCATTGATGGGGTTATGTTGTATTTAATATTGAAGAAAGACATATCTATTCCCTTTATTCATCAAATTCTGTACATTTTCAAAAAGCGAGGAGAAATTTGAACATTTTACACAAGAGAAATGAAGTGTATAGGGTGAGTTTGGAAGAGAAAAGAAGATTTGCAGATGAGAGTAAGATTAGGCATAATAAATCCCAAGTTCTTGAGTTGCTGACTAGGTCTAGCACTCCCTGTGAAATAGTGGTTAGACCTCCAAAAATTTTGAAAAATAAAGGGACCGGAGTACACATTGGGAGCGAAAATAGCAGTGGAACTACTTCAAAAATATTGAAGGGTGATAAGGAGAAAGCAATTGAGCAATGTCAAAAGAGAAAAAGGTTATGTCGAGGGTGTGGGGAACTTGGATATCATGATATTCGAAATTATCCAAATAGAATATTTTGATACTAGTATTGAATTGTATATAGTATGTTAGATTCATGTTTGAAAATTATACCAAATAGCATATATAACAATTTAATATATATTTAGATTAATAGTTTAGGTATATTGAACAATAGTTTTGAAGTATAAAACAATCAGTAAGGATGTTTAGAATAATCGGTTTCGAAGTATAGAACAATCTGTAAAGACGTTTAAAACAATTAGAAAAGATATTTAGAACAATCAGTAAAGACGTATAGAAAAATCAATAAAGATGTTTAGAACAATCAGAAAAGATGTTTAGAACAATCATTAAAGACGTATAGAACAATCTGTAAAGACGTATTGAACAATCAGTAAAGACGTATAGAACAATTAGTAAAGATGTTTAGAACAATATTTTTGAGGTATTGAACAATCAGTATCGATGTTTAGAACAATATTTTAGACATTAATATAAGTTTAGAACAATCAGTAAAAATGTTTAGAATAATCAGAAAAAATATTTAGAACAATCAGTAAAGACGTATAGAACAATCAATAAAGACGTTCAGAACAATATTTTCGAAGTATAGAACAAAAAGTAAAGACATTTAGAACAATATTTTAGACATTAATATAAGTTTAGAACAATAGTTTAGGTCTATTGAACAATAGTTTTGAAGTTTAGAACACTAGTTTTGAAGTATAGAACAATCAGTAAAGACGTTTAGAACAATCAGTTTCGAAGTATAGAACAACCTGTAAAGACCTTTAGAACAATCAGTAAAGACGTTTAGAACAATCAGTTTCGAAGTATAGAACAACCTGTAAAGACCTTTAGAACAATCAGTAAAGACGTTTAGAACAATCAGAAAAGATGTTTAGAACAATGAGTAAAGACGTATAGAACAATCAGTAAAGACGTTTAGAATAATAGTTTCGCAGTATAAAACAATCAGTAAAGAAGTTAGAACAATCAGTAAAGACGTTTAGAACATAACAATAGAGATATAGAAGAATGTAATAGAAATTTAGAACATTCTACAATATGACCATAATTTAATAAAGTTGATAAATAATCATACCAAAGTAATATTTGGACAATAAAAAACTAATTGTGAATATAGTAATATAATGTTAGTACTATTGTTCATAGAGTTCATTCAAATCAAAATAATCAATCAATGTTGTAGTTCCCCCTAATCATCATGACGATTCATCTTGTTGCTTTAATTGACCCTTTGCCCACACCTTTGATTTAGAAATTACTTCATTTTGAACTTGATTCTCATTGCTCGTCAAGATTCTTCCACAATATTCAATGCGTAATTTCTTAATCATTTCAGACTAAAACAGAGAATGAAAGGAAATTAATGTGTAGGAATGGAAATTTGAATAATTCAAAGGACTTGGTACTCTACAAACTAGTAACTTACATTGGTAGCTTCTACTCCTATGTCCCACTGTGAATCACTTTGGTTTTGGTATGTCTCCATGTGCTTTAAAATGAACACTCCACAATCATTTACATTTTTGTTGTCCCTCCATTTCATTTTTTTCAATGATGGTTTAAAAGTAGAGACGAGTTCACCATTCCCTATCTGTTTCTCTGTTAAAAATCTTGCAAAGGCTTTGGACTATGTTATAAAAAAAACATTGTAACGTAAGGTTAGAACAATGCAAGAGCAGTTTAGAACCCTAGAACAATACACAAGTAAATATTTAGAACAATAGCATTAATTCTTAGAACATTATGAAAGGAGATTTAGAACAATAAAACAGAAGTTGTAGTGTATAGTAAGAACAATAGAACAATAGACTAATTGAAGAATCAAATAGATTTAATGTATAGTTACCATTGTCTTATGGTAGTTTTTATATTTTGAGGTAAATCAGATTCCCTTCTCCAAGAATCTGTTGTCAATCACCTCGATTCCCTTTGTGATGAAATTGAAACAGAATAAATATTAGTGTTCGAAGGCTACTATGGGGAAGAACACCTGAAAATTTAGTAATAATAAAAACATAGAGTTTATACTGTAATTAAAAAAATTATTGTCTTATTGAAATTCAGTAATTATAAAATTATTGTTCTTACCAATTGCATTTTGTCAAGGGTAGTGACATTGGAGTGTTCCATTTCACTCTGCATTCTTGATGCGAAGGCCTGGTATCTTTCATCAAAAGTAGTTGATATAGGGAAGTACCTATTAATGTAGACTATGATCTGTAATATACAAAATTTTAGAACATTATAACAATAGTATAACACTGTTTAAAAGAGGGGAAGAACAATGAAACAATAATTTAGAACATGATGACAACCTTTTTAGGACATCAACAAGATAATTTAGAACAACATTTGGATAAACAGATTGGAAGAAGATAACTGAAGTTTATAACAAGAACAACTTTTTTAAAAAATAATTTATTCAAAGCTCAGAGGTGAAGAAAAATTTGTTCTTTGATTCAGGATTTCTCCTTCTATTCTGAACGTTCAATATATAGGCCCATGAATCAATAATGTTATTCATGATCAAATTGTCATCTGCAAGTGACGTTACATCTTCCTTACTGATCCAGATCTGATTATCATTATATAACTCCTCGCTTATAGTCATGGGGATAAACAAATATAAAAGTTTAGAATTGTATTTGAATGTAAGAACATCAGTGTTAAAATTTAGAACATTAAATTAAATGTTTAGAACAATTGATTATAAACTTAGAACATGTACCTCAAGGGTCCTATTAAAAATGCATATTCGGCAACCCTTCTTTGTGTTGCATCGACTCTTTTCAAAGCCGTTTCATTCTCGACCATGAATGGAGAGCGTAGATACAAAGAAAGGTTTTATGGACGTCTTTTTTCTCGTTGTGGTACTTTTTCATTCAACTCGACCACAACGTCTTGCTCAAAAATTTAAGTGGTTTAGGACATTCAAATAAATAGAACAATAGATCAGATTTATAGAACAATAGGCCAGATATTTAGAACAATAGGAATGAACATTTAGAACAATTGAACAGATTTAGAACAAAAGCGTAGTAGAGAATGATTACCTGTCCTTTGCAATATCTTGCACAATTGACTGTGTCACTTTGTGTATTTGCTCTTCCAATTCTTGTTTTGATGCATCACAATGTTTAGGAGGAGTAAGAGTAAAAGCAACTGGGTTGATATTTTGCTCTGCTTGAGCCGGGGAATCAATAATAGGTGGGGCAGGTGAAGCAGGAGGTGTTAAAAACAGTGCATCAGTGGGGTTGGGGGTAGGGGAAGCTGGGGGAGTTGGAATAAGAGGATGGGGATATGACACTGTTTGTGATTAAGTAAAAAGGTCAAAGGTAGGGTGAGATGAAACAACCCACATCCTTAGGTTGATATCTTTCCCGAGCTTTACCCATTACATCGTTGAGCTCCTGTATAAAAGCAGGCTTATCAAAAAGATGTTGGTCCTGGCTGAGAATGGTGGGACTACTCATCAAATCTGGGCGCTGAGTGTTTTGTACTGAGGTATAGTTGTTCCAAATGTTGGAAACTAGAGTATTCATTTCGTCTCTCATTTCAATTTCTCCCAATAAGCTGCTTGCTTTGTCAATCATAGAGTACATGTGATTGACATTGGAAGCAAGAGTCTTTGCCAAACATAGCCCCATTTTTCCAATCACTTATTGATTGGACCATGTGCTTGTAGGTGAATTCACACCAATCAAGAGTTTTGATACTGCTTATGTCTTCGCAGTAGGACAAGAACTTAATGTTGAGTGAATGGTTTATTGTGGATTTAACACAGCAATTGATAACATCTATGACAAAGTTCCACAAGAACTCCTCGCACACATCCCTTTCTTTTAGTTCCTCTATTTTAGCAATAAGGGCTGAGTTTGTAGGACTCCTAGTAGTAATGCCAAACATACTTCTCCAGCGTTGCACAAACGCTTTTGCCTTTTTGTCCTGGTCAATAAGTTCCTTTTCAACAATATGGGTCCCTCCAATGGAAAGACCATAAACTAGGTAGACATCATCAGCTGATATTGGTATCTCTTGGCCATGCGAGAGTACTAAAGAAGATCTATCTTCATCAAAGCTATTGACCAATTCTGCACAGAAGCTAGACTTATGACTATCTAAGTGTAGTTCTAGGAAGCCCCTAAAGCCTATATTTTTTATTGCTTCTTTGTGTTGGTCAGAGAGGTTAATTAAGACATCGGTTATAAATTTCTTGGGTGGAATTCTTTGGGTAAGGACATTCCTTTTTTTGACGATTTTGGAAGTGGTGGGGATTTTCTTTTCCTTCTTTTGTTGCTTGTTCAAAGAAACATTAGTGGCT
Source organism: Dysphania ambrosioides (assembly GCA_026401315.1). Classification (NCBI taxonomy): domain Eukaryota; kingdom Viridiplantae; phylum Streptophyta; class Magnoliopsida; order Caryophyllales; family Amaranthaceae; genus Dysphania; species Dysphania ambrosioides. The sequence continues at coordinate 8,276,039 of CM048667.1, forward strand.
TTTTGTTTTTGTTTAGTAACAATTAGTTGTCTTTCAACGCTCCTACATGAGGTAAGAACATTGCAACAAGAGTTTAGTACATTGGAAACGAAAATTAAAACATTAAAATAATATAACAGTATTTATTGTTCGTCTTTTGAAAATTATTGCTCTGTTGTTGTTGTACTGCCTTTTGAAATAGTAGTGCCGACTTTTGCTGCTTTTGTATTATTCGTCTTCTGAGCTGTAGACTTCTGCATTTCGAATTATTGATTAATCTTGAAGTTTGTAGGAAATTCGGGCTAACTCATTATCAACAGTGATTTCAATTAGTGAATTTTCTCGAATAGGTCGTTCGGTAGAATACCTAATAGCACCAATGAGAACCAATTCCTTAAACTCATTCTGTGCTTGGGAAGTAGACCACCGACATTTTCCTGAATGAATTTGACGACCACAATTTGAACATCGGCCAAAATAACTTTACCTTCGTTTGATAGCGCTTTTTGATAATTCTTGAAAGGGTGGTTGTTGCTCATTGCGGCGCCATTGCTTTCTAACCTCATTGCAACATGAGAAGATTTCACGCCTGAGATCTGAGGGAAGCTCAGGATGAGCGAAGTAAAGGGTACATAAAAGATTGAAAAAGAAGGAGTGCATAATTACAATAAGTCTTCATGTTCTGGCTGTAGACTTTTCATTCACGGCCAAACATATAAATAGAGGAAAACCTTTCCTTTTCCCTCTTTTTTTTTTAATTTCTCAAAAGGGTCTTGAGAGCAAGGACCATTGAAAGGGTCAAAAGCTATTTCAGAATCTGAGCAGTCAGATTCAATGTCATAAGAGGATTTTGAAGAGGTTGTTCCTTTGATGAGTCTTCTAGCAAAGTCTGGATCGGCATAAAGTTTCTCTAATGCTTATTTTTGAATAGTACTAAGGTTTTTGTAGGAGGAAGTAGTTTTGCTCTCTTCTTCGAGAGGAAGAAGAGGTAGTTGTTTTTGAGACTTGATGGATAACCCATTCAAGTTTTTTACCGGTTTGGATAAAGTCTTTCATATTTTCAGGGGAGCAAAGTTCTATGCAGAATTTCTCCCACCATTTAACCTTAAATTATCGGACTAACATCTAAGGGTATGGAGAAGGGAGTTGTGGCTTTAACTCCAGTAGAGTATCCAAGGGATTTTGAACTCAGCGTGTAAAAGAAGAGGATTCATGAATTTTTCTGACTTAGAAGCTGATGAAAAAATTTGGAATCCTTCAAGACAAGGAGGAGGAAAGATTTCTTGAATTGGACCATAAAAGTGCCACCAATGGGAAAACCATAATGGTATTTGATCTTTTAGGAAAAAAATATCAAAAGAGAAAAACCATGAGTGATTAAAAGCCTAAAGGAGGAAGGCTCTTGACCAGACCATTTTGTAATCAAAATATGAATAGGTTTGAGGGAAAAAGGTTTTTGAAAGTGATTTATTATCATAGGGACTTAGCCATTCGGATTGGTTAACAATCCTTTTAATAATACATTTTGAATAGATTATATTTCCAGATGGAGATTTAACATGTTGAATCTCAGTGGAATTTGAATCAACGAATATGAATTCATAAAATCTTTGAACTTTTGCAGGGTTTTTAGGAAACCATTCATATCCTTTTGGGAAGGATCATCTATTGAAGGCTTTTATGGTGTCTGGACTTTGAGGGGAAGAGAACTTTGTAAGGCAGATGACTTTTGTGGCTTCTTTTGTGAAATAGGCTGATTTTAGGTTTTTGGAATCTGTTTTAGAAGAGGTTAAATTTGTGAAGGAGTTTTGAACAATTTGAGAATAAGCTAGTGGTGGAAAGTTTTGTAAACTGGCAAATTGATTTGTAGTTGTAAAATTTTTTGAATCTGAAGGGAAATCCTTTTGAGGTTTCATCCTTTGAATTTGTCAGATTTCTTCTTGTGAGACATTTTGATGACCTTGTGAGAATTCTCCGGTAAGAAAATCAGGAATATAATTATTTTTGCCTCTGATGTGCTCAATTTGAAAATCAAATATAGATAAAATAGCTTACCATCGGGCAAAGATTTGTTTTGAAACTATATTTTTAACTTCTTTTTCCAGAACTTCTTTAACAGATTTGCAGTCAATGCGAATAAGAAAATTTTTATTGTATAAATTGCTTTGAAATTTTGATACACATAAAACAATTGATAAAACTTCTTTTTTTAATAGTAGTATAATTCTTTTGACGACCTAACCAGACTCCGGAATGAAACCTCACTAGTTGTTCTAGACCATCTACTTTTCGCTTCAGTATACCACCGTAGCCCATGTCTGAAGCATCTGTTTCTACTATCATGTATGCAGATGGATTAGGTATGCAAAGACATGGTAATGATTTTATCTTTTCTTTAAGGGTTTTAACTATCTCAATATGTTCTTTTGACCAAGCACGGGGATTTTTTGTAATCTTTGGAATAAGGGAGCGCATAATTGACGTAAGTTTGGGAAAAAAATCTGAAACATAATTTAGACATCCTAAGAATCTTTGAAGTTGAGTTTTTTCTTTAAGCTCATTAGGAAATTTTGAAGCAAATTCTACTGATCTATTGATGGGTTTAATGGTTCCTCGAAAAATGTCATGACCAAGGAATCTAATATTTGTTTGGAAAAGTTTCATTTTTGAGCTTGAAACAATTAAACCATTTTTTTCTATCGTATGTAAAAAGGTTAGTAAATGTTTGAAATATTAATCTAAACTATTAGAGAAAATTAATACATCATCTATGTAAACTATTATGAATAGGAATGGGTTGAGAATATCATTCATGATATGTTGGAATTCAGAAGGAGCATTTTTTAAACCAAAAGGCATGACATTCCATTCATAGTGGCCAAAAGGTAGTCGTTCCAAACTAATGAACATTATGTTCTAAACTAATAAATAAAATATTCTAAAGAATTAACATAATGCTCTGAAGAACTACTTAGAACAAGGGAACCATTATGTTGATTAGTTTAGAACATTATGTTCAATATTTTAGAACATTATGTTGATTAGTTTAGAACAATATTTTGTAAATTGTCAGTCCATTGAGGTTTAGAACATTATGTTCATTCTTTAGAACATTTTGTTCATTAGTTTAGAACATAATGTTTATTAGTTTGGAATAACCCACTAAACTATTTTGAACTAATGAACAAGCGTTTAGAACAACCAACTAACCATTTTAGAACATTAAGTTCATTGGTTTAGAACAACCTACCAAACTACTTAGAACAAGAGAACCATTATGTAGAATGACGGGTTCCGAACTACTTAGAACATTAAGGCCTTGTTTAGAACAATATAAGTGTTCTGAAGAACATTATATACTGAATTTAGAACATTAATCAAGAATTACGGAAATTAAACAATATTCAGTGAATTACCCTTCCGTCGAGTTTGTGGGTGTGACTGAAGATGATTCCGTGTCCTCGGTAATCCTTTCGCTTAGTTTTTATATCGATTTGTGTTAGGTTATGAAAATTAACCAAAAAAAAAAAGAAAAAACACCATTGTTGGAGGTTACTACTTACAGAAGTCCCGCAATCGTGTTCTTCGACGGTTGTGAATCTTTGTTGGAGGATTCCATGAGTAAAGTACTATGAAAAAGGCAAGCACCAATGGGGGCGAAATGTTCTACTGAAGCAACAATGGGGAAGACGAAAAAGCAAGCAAAAATCGAAATTTACAGCCAAAATGTTGAAGAAAGACACCGAAAATTCAGAAAAAGGGCAGTAGAAGACGAAAAGTGTTTGGAGAAGTGAAGGAATGATTTGACAAATCAAAAAAGTGAAGTGGGTTATCATATACCAAAGTGTTAGTTATTTGTTTGGAACCAACTGTTTTTTGTCAGTTATTGTGGTAATTACGGATTTGCCATTATTTTCATGTTAAATCCTATCCGTTAGATCTAGCAAAGTGTATGGTTTTAGATGAGTTCTCATCCACAAAAAAGGTTCTCATATTAAGGGTTCTCACATGAACCCACCCCTATATAGATATACCATCTAAAAGCCTTTCCATACTTAGTTTAATCCCCCAACCCACCTATAGCAACTTTTGCTTGTATATTTCAAAAATATTATTATATTCATCATTTAAAATTTAAATATCATTTAGGCTAAATGAGAACCATTGTAATTGCCACTCTATAAATTTTTTTATTACTCTAAAATATAATCTTTTCAAAATTTACATTTTCAAAGCATTTAGTCCACACTTAGCAGATCAAAATCCACGAAAAACTTTGCTTAATGGGAAAGAACTTGAAAACAACTTAACAAGTGGGTGTCAAAGTGTCAGTTCAGTGGTCCCAGAACAAAATTCTCAATTATTTGCACTTACCTGTTTATTTGGATCAATTTTCACTGTCATCATTATTACAAATCCAAACACGTCATTAAATCCTACTACATAAAATGGTCCAAACCCTTACTTTTTCATTCTCTTCTTTATTCCTCAATTTCTGCTCCAAGCACAAACAAGTACCCTTTTACAATTTCTCACCCCTTTTTGCATCATTTCATCATGCAAATGACAAAGCTGCTTCACTAAAACGTAGAAATCATGTCACTTTGATTGATCTTCCCAAAATCCCATCTCAATATCTCATCATTCATGCTGTGATCTCCCAAAAACTGAAAAGGTTATCTTACTTTACTAAAAAAACTGAAAACTTTCAGTTGAAAATTTACAAAACAATTGAAAAATATGAGAACTTTGTGATTTTTGTGAAGTGGGTATTGACGGGTTTGAGCTGAAACTGGGTGTAGAGTTGAAATTTTTGAAGGGATGAATTCGAATCAGAAGAAGGTGGTCGTTATTGTTGCTGTGAAAGCTACCAAAGAAATTCCAAAATCCGCAATGGAATGGACACTTGCTCATGTTGTTCAACCTGGGAATTGCATTAAGCTTTTGGTTGTCACTTCTCCTCAAAATTATGGTATATTTTTAATCTTTTACTGCTTTTTCTATGGGTCATCTTTAATCTATTGCTGTTGTTTTACTTCTTTAATATTCTTTTTTTAAGCTTCTTGGTTTGTTTTGGGTAACTAATTGTCATTTTGTTTGGTTGTGATTTATTGGTTGTTTTGCTTCGGGATTAGCATGTCCATTTGTTAAGGATAAGATTGCATATTTTTTGAACTATCGAAGGGTTTAGGCTGCCTGCTGTTGTAATTCTACCTCACAACTATAACTAATGTGTTTTTGTCTTTTTCTGAGTCTGTTTTCTGTTCTCGCTATGAGTGTACTCTCCCAGTCTGGAATTAATAGTCGCGTAGATATAGTAATTGGAACTAATAATGTCACTGATAAATCCTGACGGAGGGAGTAGATTAGGAATGTAAAATCAGTTTGTGTGGGTGTAGGGGAAATGCAAACTTGTAAATTTGTAATCAAAGAAAATTTTAGCTGTGGAAATCGTGATTATTCTGCTTTTGCAGTGCTTACGGTGTGAAATTCGGACTATTCTTGTTTTTGAAAAGAAGGATAACTGTTTTCTACAACTCTTAGCTACTTTCCTGTTATAAATTTGATTATTTCTTTCTTGATTTGATTTGTTTCTAGTCAGTATGCTTGGTTATTATCAGTTGAGCCAGAATATATACCTAACATAAATGTCTTCTCTTCCTAGTAGCAATAAGTATCTAATTCTTGATGTTCCATTGAGTATAGAAAAATGAGCTTGACTTTCCTGATTGGATATGTTATTGGCCGGAAACAGTCATAGTTCACTCAGGAAGTTTCGGTGGTATTAATTGAACCAGAGAAAATAGCAAGCATACAAACCTTGTCTTCTCAGTAGCAATAAGTCCAAGTATCTAATTCTTGGTGTCCCTATATGTCTTGAACTTCTAGTACATATCTTGTGTAGTTGAAAGTCAAGTGTGAAGCTTTAATTTGAGTCTGCTTTTTCCTTTGACCTTCTGTCTCTATCTAGCAATCTATTCTTCAAGTAAAGTCCATCAGCCCACCTGATTGCTCTACTCGCAAAACTGAGGAAGTATCAATGCATTTTAAGGCTTAATGTAATTGGATTAGGTTACCTGCAAAAGCAGTCACATTCTGATCAATTTAATGCTTAGTCATTAGATACCTAACAATGACATTCAGCCATTTTAGGTATAGGTTTCTGAGAACTGAAACCCAATAGACTAGCAGGTCTAGCACCAATGAATAGAAGGATGATATGCTCCTTAGTGAGCTATCTTGCTAACCCTTTTTAGATTGTGAGAAAAATTTGCCTTTTGTGCTTGTTCAAAGGTGGATTTGAATTTCAAACAACAAATTTTTTATTTTCATTGCTAGAAATCAGTAGAAATGACATGAAATGGAAAACTTTATTCTTGGAGTCTTTCTGCTTTTTATTGCTTCTCTTTTCATGTACTTTTCTCTTTAAAGGGGGTGTGATGGATGCAGAATTTTTATATTTCCTCCATTATCTTGTGGCTGCAACATATTCCATTTTAAGAAGTTGCCCATTAATTGCATCATTGCTTTATTTGGTCAAAGCTCCTCTCTCTCTCTTCAACACATGACTCCCTTTTTTTATTATACTCTCTCTCTCTCCTAAAAAATTATGCATCCCTCTGCATTGCAATTAAAATAGAATGGATGAAGTACATATTAAGATTCTAAAGTGCAATCATAGTGTTCTAACAAAAGATTAACCTGTTTTTGATGACCATCCTCAGAAATTGTTGTTGCTCGTGACTATCTGTATGGTTACCTACTGAACTTTGTGCTGAAATAAGATTGTGCATTGATATCTAATACATTTTTTAGGAAAGAAGCTCTGGGGTCTTCAAAGATTTACCACTGATTGTGCAAGTGGAGCATGGAGATCTCGCATAGGAACCCCTTTGGATCAAGAGGAAGACATTACTGACTCTTGCTCACAGTTAATGGATCAGTTGTGCAAAGACCAGAAATCATGCAAGGCTAGTTCTTTGATTAAGCTTCTTATCTGAAATTTTGATGTAGCCTTGTTTCAATCAAGTGACATATTTTCCCTTACTGATTTATTTACAGATAAATGTGAAGATAAAAGTTCTGTCTGGTTCTAATGATGGAGTTGTGGCGGCTGAAGCCAAGAAAGATCAAACGAACTGGGTGATATTGGATAAGTAATAAATATAGTTTTTATTTTCTTTGTAGTTGATCTGTTGGTGTACATATGTTTTGTTCTTTCAGAATTTTCATATTCAATAGAAAAATTCCATTTTAACTTAAAGCTATTATGCACTTCTTTTTAAGATTTTGGTTTCTTTACAGAAGGTTAAAGAATGAGGCAAAACACTGTATGGAGCAGCTTCAGTGTAATGTTATCATGATGAAAGGATCTCACCCCAAGGTTCTTAGATTGAATTTAAATGGATCAGGTGATGAGGAACCTGAAGTGATGCACTCACTGTCATATATATCTGAAATATCCAATTCAAATGATGCATACAATTTTCCAGATACAATTCAAGTGCCAAATGTGACTCCCATGAGTAGTCCAGAGCATGATACATCATACACTGCAACTGATGTAGGTACATCGTCCATATCAAGCTCAGATGCAGGAACTTCATCATATTTCCTCTCAGGGACAATTGAGGACCAAAGGAAAGCACTGCTATCAGTTGCTAATGAAATTGATAATTTAGAGGATTCTGATACAGACAATGAATCAATGAGCTCAACAAGTTGTTCTCAGCCATGGTTACTGAATAGTCCCATGTTTGGTAGTGTCAACTTAAAATCTGACATGGGTGGTTCACTAATAACTACAGATCAGATTCTGGCTCGTGCTTCTATAAATCTTCTGAAGCGATTTTCAGTTGCTGAAATGCCAGATCCTAGGCAGAAACTAAATTCAAACTCCATAAGTGTTCGAGAGGCTATATTGTTGTCTAATAAGTCACCTGCTGAACCACCACCTCTATGCTCAAAATGCCAGCATAGAGCACCAATGTTTGGGAGGCCTCCACAGTCTTTCAAATATGCGGAGTTGGATATGGCAACGAATGGATTTTCAGTCAACAATTTTTTAGCAGAAGGTGGGTATGGTTCTGTTTATCGTGGGGTGCTACAAGATGGACAGATCATTGCTGTGAAGCAATATAAACTGGCTAGTTCTCAGGGCGATAAGGAGTTTTGTGCTGAAGTGGAGGTTTTAAGTTGTGCCCAACACCGTAATGTCGTAACCCTGATAGGCTTCTGCGTGGAGGGAGGAAGAAGATTGTTGGTGTATGAATATATATGCAATAATTCTCTGGATTATCATCTTTATGGTAATTTTGTTACTTATTACTAATTCTAGGTCATGTACTGGCACAAGGTCTTGACTGCTGAGTTACGTATATCACAGTATCAGTTATACCTGCTCATCTATGCGAGAAGCTTAAAATAACCCACTTAATGAGTGCTCTTGTGAACAAAATCAACTCTTTCTCTCTAGCCACAATTGTCAACTTATTGATGTAGGTTGCTTCACCTATATCTTTCCATTTTCATGTGATCTTCCTTGCTTCCACTTAGATGTAAGCTCACTAGAGTTGTCTAACAAGATTTAAACATTATAATGTCTAATCCATATCTACCAGCCCTTTTTTTGTAAATTGTTTCTGTATGGCCTATTATGTTCAACTACATCAGAATGATTATCATTTACTAAACTTATTTATGGTTGAACAGGTCGTAGCTGTAATATATTAGAGTGGCCTGCAAGGCTGAAGATTGCTGTTGGAGCTGCTCGAGGACTGAGATATCTTCATGAAGAGTGTAGAGTTGGCTGTATTGTCCATCGTGATATGCGACCTAACAATATCCTATTAACCCATGATTTTGAACCATTGGTAATGTTCTCTTCTGTGTTTTTAAGATTGTTTGCAAAGAGATTTGCATGACCCACTTCCATGAAAGACTATCACAATAAATTGTCAGTAGTAAAAATATATTTTCTTGTACAGAGCTATCTTAGTTTTCATGTGATAATAGATGTTGTTTAGTTCCTGTTTCTTCCTTTAAGTTTTCTTGTCCCGTATAAAAATTTGCACAATTTGTATAAACAAGCTAAAATAGATGGAAACCTTCTGATAAATAGGTTGGGGATTTTGGATTAGCTAGGTGCCAGCCGGATGGAGGAGTAGGTGAGGAAACAAGAGTAATTGGGACATTTGGGTAAGTTCAGTTTCAGCTTCCTGATTTTCTGTGTGATCTGCAAAAGATAGTTATATGAGTTTCAATTCAGGTATCTAGCTCCAGAATATGCTCAAAGCGGTCAGATCACAGAAAAAGCTGATGTCTATTCATTTGGCATAGTATTATTAGAACTTATCACAGGACGGAAAGCTGTAGATATAAATCGGCCCAAGGGAGAGCAATGCCTCACTGAATGGGTATGATTTTATTCCTCAGATATTCTTTAAGAATCAATGAATATTATGCGAAAGAATATGATTACATTTCATTAGATGGTTTTCCAGGCAAGACGTGTTGTCAAAGAAGAGAAGATCAGAAAGTTGATTGACCCGTGCTTGGGGAACAGCTATGTGAAAGAGGATCTTTGCTCTATGCTACAGTGTGCCTCGCTGTGCATCAGAAAGGATCCTGATTCAAGGCCTCGGATGTCTCAGGTGAAAGTTCGCACTATCATTTAGACTAAGATCTGGCTTTGCTTTTTGGGTCTAGGAATGGAATTAAAATATATATAGAATTTATATGCTCGAGTAGTAGGTTCATCCCTTATTAGATTTAGCATTTACCTTCCAATGTCCATTATTTATCTGTGTAGGGAAATATTCAAATAGAAATTATGACTTAATCAATGTATACAGTTGCATATCTGTAGCAGCTTTCCATGGGGGTTGGGACTTGGGAGTGGGGTAATGGCAGGAGCTGCTACTCTACTTTATTAAGAGGCATAGGGTGTGGTTATAGATGTAGGAGGGAGAGAGGAGATGGAGCAAGTCTGAAGCCCAGCTGGCTAGTGTCATAGATGAAGGTCTGTTATAATGTAATGTGAAAAGTGGGTGTTGACTATAGAAGACCTATGGCTGTTAGAGTCGAAGCTCATGCTCAGATGTCAAGATGGTTTGCTGTTGAGAATCATAAAGTGACACAAGAAACTTAACAGTTTCTCGTGCATTTGTGACCGATTTGAATCCAATCTATATCTATAAATCAAACTGTGATTTGGATTTTGAATCCTATAAATGATCAGTTTCTGAAATATCTATGTGAACATTCAAAACCAGAAAGTATCAGGGAATGTGTTCTATTGGGCTGGGAAGGAACCAAATAAGCCAATCTTTTAGGCATGTGTAGTAGTTAACTCTAGTGATTTTCAAAGTAGGAAGTTTATTGTAGTTGAAGATTGTAACAGCTGGGCTTGCTTGAATGTCGGATGGTATATGCACTTAAGCAGGCACTCTGACTTAGTCTTAGATTAATGACTTTTTCCTGTGTTCAGTTTATTTTTGGTAAAGGTAAAGAACAAAGCCTTCCTACAAAGCACCTAAATACAAACTCAGATAAAGATTTGATCCCACATCTGGGATGTGGAAGGCCAAGCCAACTATGATCTCAATGATAATTTTATCATCACGATAGTGATTTATGAATGATTATATCACCCATAATATTGACATCCATCATGTATTAGGTTCTGCGGATGTTGGAGAATACCGTCTCAGACTCTATCAGTTAACTCCCAGGCACTGGATCCTGAAAAATATGGCAGAAGTAGGACTCGACAAAGTAAGTAGCTTCTTCAGTTTTGAGTTCATTCTGGATTTGCCCTGGAAGTTTTGTGCATGCAAAGAACAAGTACTCCTGAAAATTGAAGAAGTCTTGTTCAAATCACCTCAAAAAAGTCAGACTGATTATCAGTTAAAGTTCAGTTAATGATATCTGCAAATGGGTACCAGTGTCCCTAGGAGACCTCACGCCAGTATTTTTGTGCCTTCAAGGTAGTGATATTTATTCTTCTTTGTTTTCCAGTTTCATTTTTGTAAACATGTAGACCCCGTAGCATATACTGTATAGGGTTATCTGCTGCAGACTAATGGAATGTGTACATATCTAATAGAGCAATCATGCATACACATCTTTAGAATAATTCATGACTCATTACTTGATAAAATAAAGGTCCTCATGGAGAGCTAATTGTGTGGCTTTGGAGTTTGGACAATTTTCATCTTCATACATATTTTGTCTCGCAAGGATTTCCATTGTTATAAAATTTAAATGCAATGTTGAAAGTCAACCATGGACACCCTTGATTAAATCGATCATACCCATGTTGCCACCATCAGCAATCAGTCTCAACAAATTCAAACTGTTTCCCGAATTCGCAAGAATCTAAAGGGACCCAAAGTGTACGATAACAATCCCTTTTTTTTTAGTAAATCATAAGATAACAAATAAACTACACATACAGTGAAATTTTATAGGAGGGACTTCTTTGAATGATTGACACTCTCATAGTGCGGTGCAGTCTTGCCTTTTGGTGCAAAGGTGCAATTCAAATCCCTAATTTGATTTAGCAGTTTTACAACTCATTTCTCTATTGTGCTCATGTGGTCCTTAACCATAGCGAATCAATTTAATAGCCTTAGCATTTAATTCCATTTTTTCAAAGTCTTCTCTATCATATTCGAAAATGGATCTAGGAACTTCCTCATTATTAGCGTTAGTTTTTAGTCACTTCGAAATCTCCTACGTCTATCACATGCCATACTTTGTAATTTTCTGCCTTAATAAAGATTTTCATTCTATTTTTTCAATAGGTATAAAATTTACCATTGAATATGAGTGGACGTTAGTAGAATAACCTTCTTTAAGCTTCTTGTAATAATTCATCTTTTAACAGGATCTTTCCTCTTCAAGGTGTTTTGAATTTGATGAGAAACTGCTTTTACACAAATTGTTATTTAGATGGATACTTACAAGAGGGGGTGAATTGAAAATGAGGGAAAATTTTTGATTTAGCGGAATTTAAAGAATTGGAACAGAGAAACAGAACAAAACAACAAAAATGAACAATAGGGAATTTTCACGTGGAAACTCTTGTAAAACCATGACCCTACTCAGGGAATTTGAACTCTCTACCGTATGGGCAACACCTAATATACTCTATAAGGATTTATCTTCCCTCTCGTGTTACAAATTGAACAACGAATTCCCTTCTCTATTCAGTCTAATCCCCTTTGACTTAACTTATAAAATAATCTCAACTTAAGAGGTTTAGATCATGTCCTATACTTAATTCCCACCTCTTTGTGACTTGTAAATGCTTAATTATATGTCCCCAATATTTAACTAACGCATCTCAAAAACACTTAATCAATATAAATAATTCCAAATCATGTGAACATACTAATAAATATGTTATGGAGTATATTATAAGAAAATTAACATAAAGAAGGTCTTATATGCTACAATTGTGCGAATTCCCCTTTAAAAAATTAATAAAGATATTGTATACTTTTAATCATATCTCAAATATATAACTCACACATCTAAATTGAAAACACTTAATCAATACAAATGATTCCAAATCATGTGAACATACTTATAAATGTGTTGAGCATTTCACAAGTTTATAAGAAAATTAGCAATAAAGAAAGGCTTATATGCTACAATTTTGCCCATTTCCCTCTCAAAAAATTAACATAGATATTGAATACAATAAATTAAAAAAGAGGGGATTAATTTAAATTTTTATGGTATACGAACTATCTTATATATCTAATTAACAAAAAAACACAAAGCTTATGGTATACGAACTATTTATAATATATAAAGAGAAACGACCATAATAATAAGATACTTGGTAAATAAAAACTTTTATGAAATGGATTGTTCACGATATTGTTTAAATTGAAAATTTTTATTAATGATTTATGTGATTATAATGCAAAGTATTATTTTTAATCATATTTTTTTGAATAGTTTATTTATTTTGTGAAACCACTATTTAATTTTTTGTATTTTTCAAACAAGAACATAAAATAATACGAAATTTATTATTAAATTTTAGGGCTCAAATTTCTTATTTCGTCGTAGGCCTCTAAAATTGAAGAATCAATAAGGAGGCGGAATAGGATTAATTATACTCTAGAGGGGGGGGGGGGGGGGGGGGGGGGGGTGAATAGAGTATAATCGATTTTCGCATTCAGGATCTCAAGGTCTTAAACTGACTTTCAAAGGCGGAATATAAGTGTTAAGACTTATCTTTCAATCTAGATGTCAACGCCTTGAAATTGGTTTCAAAGGCTTTTGCTCAGGCTTTGACCGGTCACTGCTTTAATTAATGAACGAAACAAACATACAACGTAAGCAATGAAGACAGAAATAAGATGAGACAAAACACGGAGATTTGATACGAAGTTCGCCAACTAATTTCCCTACGTCTCCACCTAGGGTTGTCCAACCCTTAGGATTTAACTCGCTCTTTTATTACTTCCCTTAGAGACCTAAAGTACCCTAGAAGATCTTAATCCCCATCTTCTACTCCATAGCACCCCAACTACACTTTAGCATCTCAGATCCTAGTAATAAAAAGCTCTCTCTCTTTTTCTATACGTTTGAGTATTATGGGTATACTCTTAGTATAACACTCTCTCAAAATATTCTTTTAAACAGTCGAGAGTTTATACTTTGATTTTCTCTCAATCTAAATATAAGATAAGGTTTGTGGAACTAGAGAGAAAATAACGAAGCTTTGTTGATGTAGCTTGTGACAGAAGTCCACGATTAAAGCTTCTATTCTTGTCTCACTTTTTGTCTCGTTGTGTCTCACTTTTTTCTTCAACTTCAAAGCTTGGGAATATATACTGAACTTGATTTCAAGCCGTTGAAAGGAGGCTCAAAATAGGCTGCTGAAAAGCTGATTTGCCTTTAATACTTTTAGCAAGATTTCCTCCAATATGGTTGTAGAGAATCATTCATTTTGGGTGTTGAAAATTGATATCATTTGAATATTTTACAGCAAGAATCTTTTCACTTTATTTGCTGCACTTTGAAGCTTCAACATATTTCTTTTTCCATAACCACAATGCTTGAATTTTGGTAACTATCAAAATTAACTTGAAGAATCTTCAACATATATGAGCATTATTTATTTGCTGAAAAGAAGAGATATCTTTGACAATAAAATCATGTCTAATTAAGTTAGGTTAGAGAATAAAATAAGCGAAATAAGGAAAGGATAAAACTTAATATTTAGGCAATTAGAATATTCTTATCCTTTGACAAAGAGTTTGAATTTTGCTGACTGCTTTGAGACGTGGCTCAAACTTTGAGGACGTGGCTCAAAAGTTATTCTCATCCTTTGACAGAGGGCATAACACTTTGCATTATAGCTTCCATTACTTCCATCACATTGTCAACTCTATGCATTTTGGTTTCCATGATATTTTCAGTTTTGTTAGACTTTGCATTTTGGCTTCCATCATTAGACTTAAAAAAGTTAGTAATACAGGTAGAGTCTTCAATCTCCCCCTTGATGGAAGACAAAACATTATATGCAAACGTCAAAGAATAAAACGCATAAACAAAAATATTCTCCCCTTTAAATAAATAATACATAAATACTCTCCCCCTTTTTGGCTTCCGACAAGGTGGGAAAATATAAATGTTGGATCATAAGAAGACTTTTTCAAAATAACAAAAAGATATAAAACAGTAAAACCTTTAAAGACATGAAAAAAAGACGTTGCTTAAAGAATGTCAAAAAGTCAAGGCTTTGAAAGCTAAAAATAAAAGACGTGAAAAACTTTAAAAACTGCTTCAAGGCCGTGAGAATTTTTAAAACAAATGGAATGAGATTTTAAAAACATTGAAAGCAAAAGCAACAGATCCATCCGCAATTTTTGTATCCAAAACATTTCAAAAATCATTTAATAAATATATGATAATTATCTATAGGATAAGTACCGAACATTTTGATCCAATATTAATATTAAAAAGTGACAGTATGTTAAGGCAATGACAAGAATGTCAAGACTTTGACATACACATGCAAAAATAAACATATACAACTTACTCAAATAGCTCCCCCTACGAGGATGCTTCCCCGTTTAACATTCCAATCTTAAGACGAATAAAGTTAAACCATTCTTCGCTCAAAGGCTTGGTGAAGATGTCAGCAAGTTGCAAATCAGTAGAAATAAAAGATATAGACACGTCTCCTTTCTCCACATGATCACGTATGAAGTGATGTCTAACATCAATATGTTTAGTGCGAGAGTGCTAAACTGGATTCTTCGTTATGGATATAGCACTTATGTTGTCACACTTGATAGGTATACCTTTGAAGTCTAACCCAAGGTCTCTTAATTATTGAGATATCCACAGTTATTGTGAACAACAAGCACTGGCTGCAATGTATTCGGCTTTGGCAGTAGAGAGTGCCACCGAATTTTGTTTCTTTGAATGCCAACTAATGAGAGATGATCCCAAGAATTGACAGCAACCTGAAATACTTTTTCTATCCACTTTATAACCTGTAAAATCATCATCTGAATATCCAACAAGTTCAAAGTTACTATTACAAGGGTACCAAAGACCGAAATCCTTTATCCCATTGAGATAGCGTAGAATCCTCTTAACTACACTCAAATGAGACTCTTTGGGGTTAGCTTGAAAATGAGCACACATACACACACTAAACATAATATCTGGCCTACTTGCCATGAGATAGAGAAGAGATCCAATCATACCTCGATATTCCTTTTGATTTACCGACTTACCATTTTCATCTTGATCTAAAAGTAATGTCGAACTCATAGGAGTCTTAGCCTCTTTAGATTGAGTCATATTGTACTTCTTAAGGAGATCTCTTGCGTATTTGCTTTGATTTATAAATATACCTCCTTTCTCTTGTTTAACTTGCAATCCAAGGAAGAAGTTCAACTCACCCATTAAACTCATCTCAAATTCCCTACACATAATCTCAGAAAATTCTTTACAAAGGGAATCGTTAGTAGCACCGAAAAGAATATCATCAACATAAACTTGAACTATTAATAAATCTTTACCTTTGGTTTTTACAAAAAGAGTTTTGTTAATCAACCCTCTTTTGAAATTATTTTCTAAAAGATATTTTGAAAGACGCTCATACTAAGCCCTTGGAGCTTGTTTCAAACCATAGAGCGCTTTGTCAAGTTTAAAAATATGATTTGGAAATTTGTCATTTTCAAAACTGGGGGGTTGAGCAACATATACTTCTTCTTGTAAAAGCTTTTAAACTCAGGGTCCAAGCCTCGGATTCATCCTTTGACACCCAGGTCAAGGCCTTGAAAACTGAAAATACTTTTTAAAATGAAAGCTCACCTCTTTGAGTTATTGTAATGATAACTTGGAGAAGGAAAAGAAGCTATTGGCTGGGAAGTGTAGAGAGCAACATAATTCCTTGGTTAGATTTTCTCACTCCAAATCTACTCTTGAAAAATGCTAGGTGAGCACCAATCATCCATGAATAAAAGCGGTCTTGGTTACAACAAAAATTTTCCAAATAAAACCATGACCACGTTTGTAAAAGCAAAGGATAATTGGCGAACACCTACATGTTTTTACTGTTGCAAAAAGGGTCATACTAAGCTAACTAGTCCTTTTCGTAGGAATGACCCTCAAGTTCTTAAAAATTCATTTCCTATTTTTCTTCGAGACCAGATCAAGCAAGTATGGGTTCCTAAAGGGACTAGACCACCCAAAATGGTCCATCCCGATTATGAATCTAAATTTGCAATTTGGTCTAGTCGAAAGGTTTGATGTTTTGTTCTTTTGTAGGAAATCACACAGAGCAAAGATTATAAGTGGATTCTAGATAGTGGATGCTCACGGCACATGAGTGGGAAGTCCTCTTTATTTTCAATAATCAAAGAGCAATCTGCTAGAATAGTTACACTTGATAATAAAGGAAAGTGTAGAATAATTGGTATTGGAAAAGTTGGAGATAATGCATCAAACACCATTGATGATGTGTACCTAGTTGAAGGTCTTAAATACAACTTGCTTAGCATCTCTCAATTATGCGATAAAGGTAATAAAGTCATCTTTGATGAAGAAAAATGTGAGGTGCAAAGCAAGGTGGACGGTAAAATTATTCTAATTGCCCCTCGTTGCAATAATATGTATGATTTTCATACTAATCAAGTTGCAAGTACTAGCTTGAAGTGTCTTAAGGCCTTGACTAGCAACACAAGGCTCTGGCACAGAAGGTTAGGTCATATAAATATGCATACCATGAAGAAGCTTTCCTCAAAGGACTTGGTATGTGGACTACCAAAGTTAGATTTCAAAGAAAAAGAGCTTTGTAAAGCATGTGCAAGAGGTAAACAAACAAAAGGATCCTTCAAAGCCAAAAAGGTTGTAAGTACCTCTCACCCAATAGAGCTTCTACACATAGATTTATGTGGTCCCATGCGTGTTAAATCACCTAAAGGTAAACAATATATCCTTGTTGTTGTTGATGATTTTTCCCGTTTTACTTGGATTTCATTTTTGCGTGAAAAACTAGAGGCTTTACTAGAGTTTTCAAAAATTTGCAAAGAATTACAAACCTTAAAAAACCTACCCATAGTTGCTGTGAGAAGCGATCATGGTAGAGAGTTTGATATACTAAAGTTTGATAACTTTTGTGCTAAATATGGTATTTCTCACAATTTTTTAGCTCCTAGGACACCTCAACAAAATGGAGTTGTGGAACGAAAGAAACGCACTCTTGAGGATATGTCTAAGACAATGCTTTTGGAAAATGATTTGCCAAAATACTTTTGGGCAGAAGCTGTTAATACAGCAAACTATATTTTAAACCATTGTTTGATTCACCCTATGTTAAAGAAAACTCCTTACGAATTGTTTAAAGGTAAAAAGCCTAATATTTCCTATTTCAAATCTTTTGGATGTATGTGCTTTGTTCATAATAATGGCAAAGATAACCTTGGTAAATTTGATGCACGTAGTGATGGAGCAATTATGTAAGGTTACTCTTTGAATTCTAAAGCTTATAGAGTTTTTCAATAAGCGTACTAAAGTTGTTGAAGAAAGTATACATGTGATATTTGATGAAACCGAGAACGGTATCTTGAGTGATGGTTTTACAGGTTTAAAATTGAATAAACATGAAGGTTATTCATTTGAGACAGAAGGAGAAGAAAGTTCGTTAGATAATGAAATGGAGAAATCTGCCCAGAATATGCAAGAGCCAATTTTAGACGCAGATGAATTAGATCAAAGCCTTAACCAGCAGCCTCAAGATCTTGAAACTTCATCTCAAAGCCTTGAACAAATGGACAATATTATATCATAAGCCACTCCAGGGCCTTCAGACCCATCTCAAGGCCTTGAAAGGGTACTTCAAGATACTACATTAGCTCCTTTGATGATGCCACGAAAGTTCAAATACTCCTCTTCTCATCCCATGGACAATATAATTTCAGATCCAAAAGCTGGTATACAAACACGCTCTAATGTTAAAAATTTGTGTGCATTTCACGCTTTTGTTTATCTTGTAGAATCGAAGAATATCAATGAAGCACTTCAAGAGCCCAATTGGATTTTAGCTATGCAAAGTGAGCTAAATGAATTCAAAAGAAATAAAGTGTGGACACTCACACCAAGACCAAAGGATCATTCAATTATTGGAACAAGGTGGGTGTTCAGAAATAAGCTTGATGAGAATGGAAAGATAGTGAGGAACAAAGAAAGATTAGTAGCCCAAGGTTATAATCAAGAAGAAGGGATAGATTATGAAGAGACATTCGCTCCAATGGCTAGAACGGAGGCTATTCGAATAAGGCTTTGATATTAGTTAGTTCCTTAGCGAGACTTTCAGAAATACTTACCTGTTGGTTTAGCTTCTCCTTGAGAATCTCAAGATCTTCTTTCTTTGCATCATCATGATTAGCCATAAGATATAGGGTTGCTTGTTCATCTTTTAAGTCACTAGATGAATCTGAATCACTCCATGAAGCAACCATAGCTATCTTCTTATAATCCTTTTTGTGGAAAGGCTTCTTTTTTCGTTGAGGGCAATCTTTCACTAAGTAATCTCTTTCACCACACTCATAGCATGTTAGTGTATTAACTT
The DNA here is from genome assembly GCA_026401315.1 of Dysphania ambrosioides. Taxonomy (NCBI): domain Eukaryota; kingdom Viridiplantae; phylum Streptophyta; class Magnoliopsida; order Caryophyllales; family Amaranthaceae; genus Dysphania; species Dysphania ambrosioides. Next base: position 8,295,132 of record CM048667.1, read on the forward strand.
TATTCACTGAGTTAGATGACTTACCTTTATATTTATTTGAATGATAGTCTCTGCCTCTTGAGAAATTCTTCTTCATTTTTAGAATCTTGGCAAGACTTCTAGCGATGAGAGAAAATGGATCTTCATCATCACTATCATCACTATCTTCATTGTCCGTTGTAGCTTCTTCTCTCTTTGCTTTGAGTGCTAAATTTTTGGTTGAAGATACTTGTTCTCCATCTTCTTTATTAAGGGACATCTCATGTGTGATCAATTTTCGAAGAAGATCATCCAAAGGCAAGGTTCTCAAATTTTGAGCTTCTTCTATCGCGGTTACCTTCGGACCCCACTTTGATTTTGGAAGACACCGTAGAATCTTTCTCACCTTTTCTTCATTTGTGAATAACTTACTAAGAGAATCTAGATTATTTACTATTTGGTTAAATCTTGTGAACATTTCTTTCACGATTTTATTAGGCGTCATTTTGAAAAACTCATAATGTCGAAGGAAGATGCTTATCTTGCTCTCTTTGACTTGACTCGTTCCTTCATATGTGACCACCAATTTAACCCATATTTCTTTAGCACTTTTGCAAGAAGAAACTCTATTGAATTCATTTGCATCTAAACCACAATAGAGAAGGTTTATGGCTCGATAGTTTTTAGCAACACTTTCCAAATCCAATTGAGTAAAATCATCATCTTTTTTAGGAACCATTGTGCCGCTTTCATTAGTCTTCATTGGTACCCTAGGACCTTTCTTAATAATATCCCAGAGTTCCAAATCTTGATCAATCACAAACATTTACATCAATGAACGCCAATGGGCAAAATTGTTACCACAAAATAGATGAGGGCGGTTGGTACACCTTCCTTGAGCAAAACCACCATCACCTATTGAATTCATTTTTCCTCACAGATGATTAAATCTTTTCCTTGTGAGTCTAGCTCTGATACCAATTGAAGAATCAATAGGGAGATGGAACAGGATTAATTATACTCTAGAGGGGGGGGGGGGATAGAGTATAATCGATTTTCGCATTCAAGATCTCAAGGTCTTAAACTGACTTTCAAAGGCGGAATATAAGTGTTAAGACTTATCTTTCAATCTGGATGTCAATGCCTTGAAATTTGTTTCAAAGGCTTTTGCTCAGGCTTTGACCGGTCACTGCTTTAATTAATGAAGGAAACAAACATACAACGTAAGCAATGAAGACATAAATAAGATGAGACAAAACACGGAGATTTGATACGAAGTTCGCCAACTAATTTGCCTACGTCTCCGCCTAGGGTTGTCCAACCCTTAGGATTTAACTCACTCTTTTATTACTTCCCTTAGAGATCTAAAGCACCCTAAAAGATCTTAATCCCCATCTTCTACTCCATAGCACCCCAGCTACACTTTAGCATCTCAGATCCTAGTAATAAAAAGCTCTCTCTCTTTTTCTATACGTTTGAGTATTATGGGTATACTCTTAGTATAACACTCTCTCAAAATATTCTTTTAAACAGTCGAGAGTTTATACTTTGATTTTCTCTCAATCTAAATATAAGATAAGGTTTGTGGAACTAGAGAAAAAATAATGAAGCTTTGTTGATGTAGCTTGTGACTGAAATCCACGATTAAAGCTTCTGTTCTTGTCTCACTTTTTGTCTCGTTGTGTCTCACCTTTTTCTTCAACTTCAAAGCTTGGGAATATATACTGAACTTGATTTCAAGACGTTGAAAGGAGACTCAAAATAGGCTGTTGAAAAACCGATTTGCCTTTAATACTTTTAGCAAGATTTCCTCCAATATGGTTGTAGAGAGTCATTCATTTTGGCTGTTGAAAATTGATATCATTTGAATATTTTACAGCAAGAATCTTTTCACTTTATTTGCTTCACTTTGAAGCTTCAACATATTTCTTTTTCCATAACCACAATGCTTGAATTTTGGTAACTTCCAAAATTAACTTGAAGAATCTTCAACATATATGAGCATCATTTATTTGCTGAAAATAAGAGATATCTTTGACAATAAAATCATGTCTAATTAAGTTAGGTTAGAGAATAAAATAAGCGAAATAAGGAAAGGATAAAACTTAATATTTAGGCAATTAGAATATTCTTATCCTTTGACAAAGTGTTTGAATTTTGCTAACTGCTTTGAGACGTGGCTCAAACTTTGAGGACGTGGCTCAAAAGTTATTCTCATCCTTTGACAGAGGGCATAACACTTTGCATTATAGCTTCCATTACTTCTATCACATTGTCAACTCTATGCATTTTGGTTTCCATGATGTTTTCAGTTCTGTTTGAGTTTGCATTTTGGCTTCCATCATTAGACTTAAAAACGTTAGTAATCAAGGTGGAGTCTTCAAAAATGTTAGGAATGAGCCTACCCTTAATATAATAAAAGTTATTCTTTAATACATCAAAGTCACTCCTATAACAAAAAATATCACCATTTCAACTTATAAAGAATAGAACATATTAAAAAAATTTAGAATTTATTATACTAAATTTACCTTTCAATACAAATTATTGCGAAAAACATGAGTTGGCTTCCAAATCTCACAACACTAAAGCATTAACTTCAACAGTTCTCCCACTCTTTTCACTCTTCACTCTCCTTCCTCGGAACTTTCTTCGGTATCTCCCTCTTACTCTATCTACTTTCTTCATAAACAAGTTCTAGCTTTTTTTCCACAGATGCAGCAGTAGATGCTTCTACTGCTTGGGACCCCACTTTCATCCATCCCAACTGCATTGTACACCCCAATGCCACTCTTTGTCAGGTGGGTTTACATTCAAAACTTTATATTAGCATGATTTTATACTGTATAAAAACTATACATTATACAAATAATTAAAAGTAATGATCTTTCTAATGTTAGATATCTCTATAGGGCCATTTTATACTACTGGGTCGTGAGTAAATCTGGGTAATTCTTATAAATTGTATCCAAGTAGTCATAATTTTGGGTATTCTCAGTTGGGTGATAATTGCGTTCTTATGAGGTTAGTGTAATCATTATTTATGAATTATTTTTTATTTTCAGATGATTTATATGATTAAAGTTTAACTTTTTTGATTTGGAAATTTGGTGGATTAATTATAAGTAGTGTTGCTTTTGTTGGAGATGAGTTGCCTCTGAAGACTGTGATTGGATAAAACAATGTTATTGGACATCATGCTGTTGCGGGTGTCAAATGCCAATACCTGAAATATAAGGTCTTTCTTTGCATATTATTCTCAACATTCCATTGTTGAAATAATGCTGAAAACATGTGGAATTTTGGTTGCATTTTTTGCTATAGTGTGCCTTGTGTTTCATGTGCCTTGCTTATGAGGTTACAAGTATCTTAATGTCTAAATGATATGATTTTGTATCTGGGTGTTAGTTTGGAGATCACACGGACTGAAACTAACAATTCGATCAAAGTCATCAAATGGATTAATAAGAATAAAAATGCATATGCTAGATGGGAGAATAAGCATCTCACTTAGTTTCATACAAAAACTCTCAACTTCATTTCTCAATTACTCACGTCAAATAAATTGCAACCTGAAGCCCTTTTAATATTAAATTAGGTGTGCATATTAAAGAATCAATAGGAGATAGGATAGTATTAATATACTCTAGAGGGGGGGTGAATAGAGTATGGTCGTTTTTCAAATTTAGGTTTTCAAGGCTTTGAAACGAGTTTTGAGATGCGAAAAATAATAAAAACAGGTTTCAAGGGCTTTGAAATATGTTTCAGGCTTTTGATCTGAATAGGCTATTACGAGATGAATGAATTGAGTAAAGCAAAACGATATGTAAATACAAAAGTAAAGTGGACAAGTATTTGTTACGAAGTTCGGCAATGTGCCTACATCTCCGCCTAGGGTTTCCTACCCTTAGGATTTAACAACTTTTATTTCCTCATTTAGAGACCTAAAACCACCTTCAACGATTATCACCCAATCTTCTATACCGTAGCTTTCCCTAGCTACACTTTAGCGTCTCAATTCCTAGAATTAAAAATCTCCTTTATTTTTCTGAACCTTTGAGTATTATAATTACTACTCAAGGTATATCTCTCTTTTGATATTTCTTTTTCACTCACAAGATATACTTTGTATTCTTTTCTCTCAATTCTAAATTACAACAAAGAGTAAGTACTAGAGAGGAAAGTTATTTGCTGTAGCTTGAATATGTATTTCATTAGAAGTCTCTTGTTGTTGTGTCTTCAATGCTTCAACTTCACTCTATTTATAGAGTCATATGTGCAATGGATAGGCTTCATAACAACTTATTCAAAATGCCGTTGCTTCAGGCTCTTGACTGACCATTTCAAAGCAGTTCCACATTTTTCGCTTTTGAAGACCAGTTTGAAGTTTTGAAATGTAACAAAACGTCATTATTTGAATTTCGGTTGAAGAGTTATTGTTGACTGAAGTTCTTCCATATAGGCATGTCCAACAACTTGTTCAACTCAGCATATCTTTGATTCAACTCCATAAACTTAGGAAGACTAATTTATTCAAACTTATCTTGATAGAGTTTTGAATGTATTCAAATGCTTCAAAGTCCATGGCATAGCAAACTCCTTTATTTAAGGAACCAATTTAAATTTGAATTGTTATACCTGAAAATTATTTAAACATAATCCACTAACAACAAACTCATTAGATAAAACATTAGGAGTACATAATCTGATAAGCATAAGCATAGGAACTGTTGTATAGGATTGCAACTACATCAACTACATACGTACATAATGATTAAAACGAATGCATGGCATATATGTGAACATGTTTATTCACTTAACCTTTTTGACTTCCATCATACATATAAGATTAGATACATCATATATAAATAAAATTAGATACATCAAGGTGGAGTCTTTAATCTCCCCCTTGATGAAAGTCAAAACATATGCAGCATAATAATATCTAAAATGTACACGCACAACATAAGCAAATAAAATAAACATGTTCTCCTTCTTTTTGACTTTTATAAAGGGTGAGTAATTATGTAGGATCAATTATAAGGATTGAAAAATACCAATTTGAAAACAACTATGTAAAACATAAACAACAATTCATAGAAACGAAATTAGAAATTATCCATTACAAACCAGAATATAACAACAATTAAAGAGTTCAACACACGAATTAAACATAAGTAGCTAAAACATAAATTATTTCTTCTTGGTTGATTCAGAAGACTGGGCAGCAGCAAGTAATGCATCAAACCTATCATCCATCAGGGCATGAAAATCCGCAAGATCACGCCGAACACAATCCAACTTGAATTCCAAATTCTCGAGCCTTGAAGACACATCCGCAAGAGAGGAACTTGGGAGCTTGGAGACACCTTTGACTGGGGGAAGCTTTGCCTATGTCTCAGGAGAAAAATCTTCCCGAAGCTTCCATGACCCATCCTTAGATGCATAAATCCCAATTCGGTTTAAGGATTCAAGGGTCATTCGAGATTGTACATAGCTTTCATACTCTTCATTGTGCACAGGGATTTTGAAGTAAGGAAAAATCAGGGGAAGCAAATTTGCATAAGGCAGGGGATTTGCATGAGAGGATGATATGGCATGATTCATATGGGAAAGGATGGTGATAGGCAGGTTGATGTCAAAACTATTCATAACCAAAAACAATAGGGCCAAGAATTGATCAGTGAGAAGTTCACGAGAGTTGGTTTTAGGGACAACACACCTAATAAGCAACGCATAAACAATTTTGGCCTCTACTTGCAAAACACTATGGGTTAACTGTTTTGAGGCAAGAGGATTAGGGAGAAACAAGGTTTGTTTGGCCTGGGAGACAAACTCAAAATAATTAGGCTGGGAATTGGACCAATCTTCATTCGGGACTTTCAAGATTTTGGACAGAAGTTTAGGATTCAATGAAATAGGGATACCCTTGACAATCGTGCTCAAGGTCAGGACACCTTTTTCACGCTTAGATTGCATGTTCAAATAGAATAATCGGGTTAGACAAGGGTAAAATCTATCACCTAGATTCAACATCCTGGCCAAAGAAGTTCCCAAAAATAGATAAACACCACCTAATTTAGAAGACCTTAGAAGAGTAGGGTCAACCAATTCACAAACACACAAGCGCTTATTGCGAAAACCATCTTGCCACACACTAGCTAATTGACAAGACCTAAACCAAGACTAAGGAAATGAGCCAAAAGGGGTGTGAATAATACTTGGTACCTTGGGTCTGGGAGGAGAAGGAACGAGGGGTTCCTCGGGAATTGGGAGCTCATCAACAGAAGGCGGTGGAGGAGGAGAGGAGCATTCGACTTTGGCAACCTTTGGAGAGGGAGCCACTAGTTCTGGGTTTTTGGTAGGGCTGCAATATGAAAGCACCAATTAAGGAGATGAAGGAGGAGTAGGGGATGCAGAGGGCACCGAATACTCCACGGTGGGTATAGATACCTTTGCCGACCGAGAAGGGAGGGTTCGGGTTTTCTAGGGAGCTGGCTTTTTGGATGCAACGTGTTTGCGTTTGGGAGCCATTGGTGTTTGAGAGGTCTGTGAGGGAGTGAATTAATCTTGAAGGGGAAGGATGAGTACAGTGGTGAAGTGAAAGGAGGCAGATGGAGTTATTTAAAGGAGAGGAAGTGACAGTTGAAAAGAAGAAAAAGTTGGAAGGTTTTAAAGTGACGGTTCAGGGTAGGGGCTAAGGGTGAGGCACGACATTTAAGGAGAGGAAATGCAAAAAGACTTAATGAAGTTTCCTAGCATAATGAAACACGTACCAGCATTTAACAAAGCAGATTTTTAAAAAATAAAAGAAGTGTTATAATTATCTAAAAAGATAATCATCACACCAATTGATCCATTTTTTATATGATAACGTTTTAGTCAGGGAATGTTTAATTAAAACACCTTGATTTAAACGAACCAAAAAAAATATAAACATGCATGAGAAATCACGTAAACCAAACAATGCAACAGGTTAGATAATCATGACAATAATTATTATAGAATATGCGTACCTTAGCTCCCCCTAAACTAATGCTTCTTTATTTAGCATACCAAGCTCGAACCGAATGAAATTAAAACTCTCTTCACTTAAGGGCTTAGTAAAAATATCGGCAAGTTGAAACTCAATAGAAATAAATGAAATATTAACATCACCTTTTTCAACATGATCACGAATAAAATGATGTCGAACATCGATGTGCTTAGTTCATGAGTGTTGCACCGGATTATTTGTTATGGAAATAGCACTTGTATTATCACATTTAATTGAAATTCCTTTGAAGTCAAGTCCAAGGTCTCAAAGCTATTGGGATATCCAAATAAGTTGAGCACAACATGCACCGGCGGAAATATATTCGGCCTTGACTGTGGATAAGGCTATGGAATTTTGCTTCTTTGAGTGCCAACTAATAAGAGATGATCCTTGGAATTGGCAGCATCTGGAAGTGCTCTTTCTATCCATTTTATAACCTGCAAAATCAACATCCAAATATCCAATAAGTTCAAAGTTGCTATCCCTAGGGTACCAAAGACCGAAGTCCTTAGTCCCATTGAGATATCTTAGTATCCTTTTTACGGCACTTAGATGAGACTCCTTGGGGTTAGCTTGAAACCGTGCACACATATACACACTAAAAATAATATCGGGTCTACTTGCAGTAAGATAGAGTAGAGAGCTAATCATACCTCGATATTCCTTTTGATTGACGGACTTACCACTTTCGTCTTGGTTTAGTAATAAAGTTGAGCTCATAGGAGTTTTGGCTTCTTTTGATTGAGTTATATTGTACTTCTTTAGTAGGTCTCTTGTATATTTCCTTTGATTAACAAAGATACCTCCTTTTATTTGTTTAACTTGTAATCCAAGAAAGAAGTTCAATTCACCCATTAGCTCATCTCGAATTCCCTACACATAATCTCAGAGAATTCCTTGCATAACAAGTCATTAGTAGCACCAAATAGAATGTCATCTACATAAACTTGAACAATTAAAATGTCTTTATCTTTGGTTTTCACAAAAATATTTTTATCAATTAAACCTCGTTTAAATTCATTTTCCAAAAGAAATTTTAACAAATGCTCTTGGAGCTTGTTTTAGGCCATAGAGGGCTTTGTCAAGTTTGAAAACATGGTTTGGAAATTGTTCGTTTTCAAAACCGAGAGGTTGAGAAACATATACCTCTTCTTGTAAGTATCCATTTAGGAATGCATATTTTACATCCATTTAGAATAACTTGATTCGTATGAATAAGGCAAAAGCATGTAATATTCGTATGGCCTCCATTCTTGCTACCGGAGCAAATGTCTCTTCATAATCAATGCCTTCTTCTTGATTGTAGCCTTATGCAACAAGACATGCTTTATTCCGTACTATCTTTCCATTCTCATCAAGTTTATTTATGAACACCCATCTTGTTCCAATGATTGAATGATCTTTAGGGCGTGGAATGAGTGTCCAAACTTTGTTCCTTTCAAACTCGTTTAGCTTGCTTTGCATGGCAATGATCCAATTGGGTTCTTGAAGAGCTTCACTTATGTTCTTTGGTTCTATAAGAGACACAAAAGCGTGAAATGCACAAAAATTTTTAGCACTAGAGCGAGTTTGTATACCAGACTTTGGATCGGAGATGATATTGTCAATTGGGTGAGACGAGGAGTGCTTAAATTTTTGTCTCATCATCAAAAGGGTAGAATCTGACTGTTGAAGTACTCCTTCAAGACCTAGAGATGGTTTTGAGGGTCTTGAAATGACTTCCATTAATTGTCCTGATTCTTGAGGTGGAGTTTCAAGTCTTTGAGTCGGCTTGTCAGGCTTTTGAGGCTGCTTATCAGGGTTTTGATCTACCTCATCCGCATTTCTTATAGGTCCTTGCATATTACGAACAGGTTCTGGCCTTTCTTAATCAGATGAGCTTTCATCTTCATCAGATAAAAATACTTCATGTTTATTCAACTTTAAGCCTGTAAAAATGTCACTCAAAGTACCATTCTCGGTTTTATCAAAGATCACATGAATACTTCCTTCAATAACTTTTGTACGCTTATTAAATACTCTGTAAGCTTTAGAATTCAAAGAGTAACCTAATAAGATTGCTTCATCACTATGAGCATCAAATTTCCCTAGGTTATCTTTGCCATTATTATGAACAAAGCATGTACATCCAAAGGGTTTAAAATACAAAATGTTAGGCTTTTTACCTTAGAAAAGCTCATAAGGAGTTTTCTTTAAAATAGGTCTTCTTAGACAACGATTTTGAATGTAATTAGCTGTATTAATAGCTTCAGCCCAAAAATACTTTCGTAAACCATTTTCTAAAAGCATAGTCCTAGACACATCCTCAAGAGTTCGATTCTTACGTTCCACAACTCCATTTTGTTGAGGTGTCCTAGGAGCCGAAAAATTATGAGAAATACCATATTTTGCACAAAATTTGTCAAAGTTAAGTTGATCAAATTCTCTACCATGGTCACTCCTTACGGCAACAATAGGTAGGTTTTTCATAGTTTGTAGTTCTTTGCAAATTTTCAAAAACTCTTGTAAAGCTTTAGATTTTTCTCGTAAAAATGAAACCCATGTAAATCTTGAATAATCATCAACTACCACAAGGATGTACTATTTACCTTTAGGAGATTTGACACGCATAGGACCGCATAAATCAATGTGAAGGAGTTCAATGGATCGAGAGGTACTTACAATCTTTTTGGCTTTAAATGAACCTTTGGTTTGTTTACCTCTAGCACAAGCTTTGCACATTTCAAAGTCTTTGAAATCCATTCTAGGAAGGCCGTGTACTAAGTCTTTTGATGAAAGCTTCTTTGTGCACGTTAATATGACCTAGTGGCCTATGCCAAAACTTTGAATCGCCTGTCAAGGCTTTGAGACACTTCAAGCTAGCACTCAAAACTTGATTAGTATGAAAAGCATAGACATTATTGCAATGAGGGGCAGTGAGAATGACTTTACCATTTTCCATGCATTGTACCTCACATTTATCTTTGTCAAAAATAACTTTGTTACCTTTGTCACATAATTGAGAGATGCTAAGCAAGTTGTATTTAAGACCTTCAACAAGATAAACATCATCTATGGAGTTTGATTCAATTTCTCCAACTTTTCCAATGCCAATAATTGTGCATTTTTCTTTATCACTAAGTGTTATTGTTCTAAAAGTTTTCTCTTTGATTATTGAAAATAACGAAGATTTCCCATTCATATGCTGACAGTAACCACTATCTAGAATCCACTTATGATCCTTGTTCTTGGTGATTTCCTATAAAATGAAAAGACATCAAACCTTTCTAGACCAATATGCAAATTTGGTTTCATACTCGGGATGGGCCATATTAGGTGGTCTAGTCCCTTTTTGAATCCATATTTTCTTTACTTGGTCTCGAAAATACATAGGAAAGGAATTCTTAATAATTTGAGGATCATTCCTTCTAAAAGGACATGTTAACTTAGTATGACCCTTTTTGCAACAATAGAAACATGTAGGTGTTCTCCAAGTATCCTTTGCTTTGACAAAAGTGGTCGAGTTTTTCTTTGGAAAGTTTTTATTAAAACTAAGACCGCTTTTGTTTAAGGAGGCTTGGTATACACCCAACAGCTTGTTTAGAGTTGCCTCCGAATGAGTAAATTTAACCATGGTATTATGTTGTTTTCTACACTTCCTAGCCAGAAGCTTCTTCTCCTTCTCTAAGTTATCATTACAATAACTCAAAGAGGCGAGCTTTATTTTTAAAATGGTGTTTTCAGTTTTCAAAGCTTTGACCTGAGTTTCAAGACATGACTCTGTGGCCTTAGCCTTGCTTTCAAAGGCTGACTGGGTAGCTTTGAGATCACATAATTCCTTTGAGAGACTTTTCAAAATACTTACCTATTTTCTAAGCCTTTCTTTAAGGATTTTTGATTCAAGAATCAAGCTTTATTCATTCATTATCATGCTTTGCATAGGTTTACATTTGTAGGGCTTGAAATTAAATTCTTTACAATTACCTCAAGGTGTTCTCCCTTTTCGCTTTCTTCATGATTAGCCATTAAGCATAGGTTTACATGTTCTTCTTCTTCATCACTTGATTCCGAATCACTCCATGATGCAACCATGGCCTTCTTTTTAAAATCCCTCTTAGGATATGTCTTTTTCTTTCGTTGAGGGGATTCTTTAACAAGATGGTCTGTTTCACCACATTCATAGCATGTTAGTGTATTAACCTTATTCATTGAGTTAGATGAATTACCTTTGTATTTATTAGGACGATAGTTGTCTCTTTCTCTAGGAAATTGCTTCCTCATCTTCAATATCTTTGCAAGACTTCTAGCAATGAGAGCAAACAGATCTTCATCATCCTCATTATCGTCACTTTCACCATCTTCATTGGAGGCTTCTTCCCTCTTAGCCTTAAGTGCTAGGTTCTTCGTTGATGAAGCTGGTTCTCCATCTTCTTCATTTAGAGACATTTTGTGGGTGATTAATTTTTCAAGTAGATCATCCAAGGGCAAGGTTCGCAAGTCTTGAGCTTCTTCTATTGCCATCACTTTAGGACCCCACTTAGATTTGGGAAGACATCTAAGGATCTTTCTTAATTTTTCTTTATTTTAAATGTTTTACCAAGTAAATCCAGATTATTCATTATTTGGGTAAATCTTGTAAACATCTCCTTCACATTTTCATTATTAGTCATTTTGAATAATTCATATTGTCAGAGATAGATACTTATCTTTGTTTCCTTCACTTGGCTAGTTCCTTCGTATGAAACCACCAGCTATCCCATATTTCCTTCACACTTTTGCAAGAGGAGACTCTATTGAACTCATTCGCATCCAATCCGCAATAGAGCAAGTTCATAGCACGATAGTTCTTTGCGATGCTCTCCAAATCGGTTTGAGTGAAGTCACCATCTTCTTTAGGGATTGGAACGCCACTATCATTATTCTTCATGGGCACCTTCGGACCTTTCTTTATGATGTCCCATAATTCAAGATCTTGGTCTATGAGAAACATTTGCATTAAGGAGCGCCAATGGGCAAAGTTGTTCCCACAAAACAATGGAGGACGATTTGATGAATGTCCTTGGGAAAAACCACCATTACCTATTTGATTCATAAAGCCTCACAGATGTTTAAATCTTTGATTAGTGAGTATATCTCTGATACCAATTGAAGAATCAATAAGAGATAGGATAGGATCAATATACTCTAGAAGGGGGGTGAATAGAGTATGGTCGTTTTTCGAATTTAGGTTTTCAAGGCTTTGAAACGAGTTTTGAGATGCGCAAAATAATAAAACAGGTTTCACGGGCTTTGAAGTATGTTTCAGGCTTTTGACCTGAATAGGATATTACGAGATTAATGAATTGAGTAAAGTAAAACGATATGTAAATACAAAAGTAAAGTGGACGAGTATTTATTACAAAGTTCGGCAATGTGCCTACATCTCCGACTAGGGTTTCCTACCCTTAGGATTTAACAACTTTTATTTCCTCCTTTAGAGACCTAAAGCCACATTCGAAGATTATCACTCAATCTTCTATACTGTAGCTTTCCCTAGCTACACTCTAGCGTCTCAATTCCTAGAAATAAAAATCTCCTTTCTTTTTCTGAACCTTTGAGTATTATAATTACTACTCAAGGTATATCTCTCTTTTGATATTTCTTTTTCACTCACAAGATATACTTTGTATTCTTTTCTCTCAATTCTAAATTTCAATAAAGAGTAAGTACTAGAGAGGAAAGTTATTTGCTGTAGCTTGAATATGTATTTCGTTGGAAGTCTCTTATTGTTGTGTCTTCAATGCTTCAGCTTCACTCTATTTATAGAGTCATATGTGCAACGTATAGGCTTCATAACAACTTATTCAAAATGTCGTTGCTTCAGGCTCTTGACTGACCATTTCAATGCAGTTCCACATTTTTCGCTTTTGAAGACCAGTTTTAAGTTTTGAAATGTAACATAACGCCCTTATTATTTGAATTTTGATTGAAGAGTTATTGTTGACTGAAGCTCTTCCATATAGGCACATCCAACAACTTGTTCAACTCAGCATATCTTTGATTCAACTCCATAAACTTAGGAAGACTAATTTATTCAAACTTATCTTGATAGAGTTTTGAATGTATTCAAATGCTTCAAAGTCCACGGCATAACAAACTCCTTTATTTAAGGAACCAATTTAAATTTGAATTGTTATACCTGAAAATTATTTAAACATAATCCACTAACAACAAACTTATTAGATAAAACGTTAGGAGTACAAAATCTTATAAGCATAAGCATAGGAGCTGTTGTATAGGATTGCAACTACATCAACTACATACGTACATAATGATTAAAACGAATGCATGACATATACGTGAACATGTTTATTCACTTAACCTTTTTGATTTCCATCATACATATAAGATTAGATACATCATATATAAATAAAATTAGATACATCAAGGTGGAGTCTTCACATATGATATGTATGGAGACAGGATTAAGATGTGTGCAAAATAGTAGCAAAAGAAGCTAAGGAAGAACCCTAATTATAGTTTAGTTGAGATGTTTTTAGAGGATCTTCATATTATATTTTGTTTGAGGATGTTGTGATGACTTAATCGTTGTAGCAGTGTGCTATTATTTCATTCATTTGATTATTAGGAACTCTATCAAGGATTGGGGGAGGGTTCTCATGATTAAACAAGGATTTTTTGAAATGTTGTCCAGTAAATCTGGTAATGTTTTATGCTAAGAGAATGTTTGAAGTACTAAATGAAGCACTAAAGTTTCAACATGATAATTGGTATGCAGAATATAAGCAATGGATGTAAGGAATGTCTGCTGAGAGTAAGTTGTGGATTTCCATGCTTAAATTATTCATCTTAATCTGTCACCAATAGTTTCTGTGGAATCAGTCGTTAGCAATGTCTGCCTTGAAACCTATGAATGACACACCATTATGAACTTGTTTGTAAATTCATTTTTGTGATACTAAGGAAGACTGTTAGTTAAAGTTTTTATGCTTTAATTTTTTATGAACTTGTTTTGAGAGATTACATTCAGATTAGAAAGTAAGCTTCTGTCATGCAAGTTTCAACTTATTTTTGTAGGTTATCCCATAAAGATTTTGTTAGGCTTGTAAATACTATATGATAATCTATATTATCTATAGTAGTATATACGCCATCAAGCTAGTCCTATATATTTCACTATGAGTTTTGGGAGTATGAGACTACCTTACATACCTGGTTATTTGTTAATTCTAAAAAAGGTTTTGCACTGCATAAGAGACAAAGTTGAGTTACGAGCATCCTATGTGAAGAGTTTTGTTCAGTAGTTTAATGATAATTATTTGATGTTTAGAAGTCTTTGAGTGTCATTAGAAACCTAGGTAAGGTGGGAATCACAAGTTTCCTTGTTGCATAAGGATTTTACATGTTTCCTTGCTCAACGAGGGATACGAGTAAATTGGTGTTTGTGTTTAGGAGTTAAGGGTAGCTATTGCTTGTCGTGGCATATACCTGTGCTGCAACACAATACTCTCTCACGCAAGTACTCACTCACATCCACAAAGAACCGCTCGTCAGGGATAGTTTCCAACGACCCACAAAAAACCGAACCCACCATGACACTCATCGGTGACTGACAAATTTCTCAACTGCATCCCCGTCGCTAGCCAGCCATCGTAGCCCCAGCCACGGCCTCCCACCAAGTCTCACATTGCGTAACAATTGCGCATATTTTGGGGCAAATCAATCAATTTGGGGCAAAATCTAGTGTTCATATTTACGAATGTTTAATTGAACAATTATTGAATGAATTAACATAATCAAATTGTGTATACATTCTATCCAACAATAATAACTCAGAATCTAACCAAAATAATGCCAAAAATTCACAATTTTGTGCTTGATAAATTCGAATTAAGGCTTGTTATGAATACGATAAATAAACGAAATAATTTCAATTAAATTCATGTTATTCATGATTAATCCCATTATAAAAGTGCATTAAATTAATCAATTCCAATTGATTAAAATCTAATTTTAATCTATATATTAAACCTCCCTAAATTGAATTAAAATATAATAATTTTTTTATAAAAAAATATTAAACCATATAAGAGGCTAACTGATAATATTGGAAGAATTTAGATGCAATTAGCGAAAGTGCAAGAAATCCTTTATTAACATCTATTCAGTATCTCATGCATATAATAATATGAACTATCATTGTAGAGAACCATACCCTTAGGCAAGGGCATGTCTTTACAGTTGGACATCTCTAGAAAGTCAATTGCGCGCCGGTCTTCTAATATTCATCCACAAGTAATAATTAGATCTCCCACGTATACAAGTATAGAATGTAGAATTTTTATTAATTGCTTTTAGGGTTTGAGTTATGTGAAAGGATGCAAGATGAGCATGGAAGTTAGGGTTAGGGTTTTCCATTAACCCCTTATGCTTATATTTATATACATAATATTTACATATATAACTCAAGGTGGTAATTAAGTGACATAATATGACTTAATTAACCTAATTAATTCCATTGCAACTCCCCATATAACTACATCATATTGTCCAATCTACTGATGTTCTGACTTGCTTCCTAACAAGTCTTGACATATTCATTTTACACCCTTCCTTGTGGCTTGTTTATCTAAGAGAATTGGACCGTGGGAGCGTAGTAAGTGCTGTACTTTGGCTCATGCACTAGTGTTTAAACTGCTTGTAACACAATCAAGATAGTAAGGTTTGATGGGCAACACGGAAAGTGGGAGAGAAAATACAGAAAGTAGATTTTGTATTGTTACACACCACCAAACCTTTGTTCCTTTTACAATTTATCATTTGTTTGAATGTCTTAGTACTAAAATTGTCTTTGTCACATGCATGCCAACATGTACACTAATTACACTTAAATATAGTGTATGGGTTCAATCCTTATTCGGCCTATAAGCTAAAGCCCTACATCAAACTGCATTCCTAAGCATCCTAGTCTCATTCATATATGGGCTGTAATTCATCTCCATAGTCAAAGGCCTAACAAAAGCACCTGAATTGGCCCCACCAGTTCCAATTCCATAAATACCCATTTATGGGCAAGGGGAATGAGGCCAAACTTATTTCAAAAATCAAACACATTGATTACACACATATACTCCAATAGCAGAACATCTCTCAAGTAAGGATATTCTTTGCAACCCCCCCCCCCCCCCCCCCCCCCCCCAATCACTCCAACCACAAGAGACTTTCTTTTAGGATCCTTAGTCATACCACTGACTTAGGCATCAAAATTGGTGTCCTTGGAACACCACCCCCGATACCAGTAATCTTGCTCTTTGTGCAGATCGTTAACTAAAAGAATTTGGTGAGTTTCGGCATAAGGGGAGTACTTGTGTGGATTTTCAAGATGATGTAGACGGATTTTCAAGTTTTGAGTGTCATCCTTAAAACTTTAATTATTTAACATAGTAGTTACAAGCTATTATAATTTCTTTGTACAATTTGGGGCTTTAAGAGTACTCCAATGTCAAATCAATAGAGCTGATTGAGTACACATTGATCGAGTGATTCCGGGTAGTCTATTCTCATTTTTCCTATCTACGAAAGCATTGGTGCAATAATTATATCAAATAAAGGGTTTTAATAAGAGAGCATTTTCAGTGTCGTATCAGACTTTTTTCGCATAAGCAAGAATTTATTGCACATTCAATGGTATTTCAAGTTAATTATAAACTAATACGTAGTACGGAGTGTGAATGGCTAAACAACGCTTGCAAATATCCAACTAACGCTCGCAAACATATCATGAAATTGCTTTCCTACCCTTACCTTCTTAGCCCTAAACTCTCATTCTCCTCCATTTGAACTTTATTTACTCTCTCCACTCCGGTGGGGCATCCGTAGGGGACGCCTCCATTACGGTGGCAGCGTCCTAGCTTGACGCCACTGCCTTCCTTTTTATGATTATGATTATGATTAAAATGTTATTATTATTATTATGAATATTATTATTAAATAATAATAGTAATGAATAATTTGAGTAATAATAATAATTTTTATTTTTGTTTTTATTTTTTTATTATAATAATAATTATTTAGGTAATTATAATTATGTTTTCATAATTAGGTAATTATTATTATTATTATTATTATTATTGTTATTATTATAGAAATTGGTTATTTTTATAAATTTAGTTGGTTTTGCACAACGAATTAAGTATGAAATGTGACAAAATGTTGTGAGAGTTGATTTTGGTTGTTTTGACTGGTATGAGGATGTTGTTGATATAGATTTGATTTGGAAATCAAATATCTATAACTTGGTAGTCCTATTTATAGAGTAAACTTTGTGGAAATTTATATAGAATTCATGTTAGTATATTTATTTAAGTATGAAATGGTGTGCAAATGTCATCCGACTATTTACCCATTTTTGAAAAAATATGGATTTATATTATTATGTTGATAGAATGCTATGAGAGTGAATAACTAACTTTTGATTGTATGTTACATGTAATTAGGTACAAAGATGGTTTTCGTACATGCCATGAGAGGGTATCAGGAGGAACTTTTAGGCCCAAGCACCCACCCAAGATCTCGTGGTATTTTCGCATTGGCAAAGAAGGAGAGGATTGATGTTCAATAGCAACAATTATAGGAGAAAGAAGAAGTGGATGGGAAGGAGGAGATGGAGGAGCCATATGAAGATATCAGTCCCTTTAGCTTGAGGGATAAGGAAGGTAAGACATATCGTTATGAGATGCAGGAAGGGTAAGGGTGGTAGGTTTATTAGTAGGTATGGTACATCTTCATTCACTGTGTCCGGTCAAAATAAAAAAGGTCTAAGGGAGAAAGTTCATGGCCGGTGACAAGTAAGGTGATGGGTGGGCCTATAGACAAGATTGTTATTCCTAACTTTATAGGGCGTATTGTTACTCGCATTAGGGATAAGCAGGGGCATCTTGAAGTACTAAAATCAGGGTATATTTTACTCCGAGTTGGCATCATGGAGTGAAAAGTGCGATCATCGTACTCAAAAAATTAAACCATGGAGTTGCCAGAAGTTATGGTCACATTAATATGGGATCAATTTTCGATGGTAGGAAGCATAAGTATCACTATGCTTTAGAGGCCGCCACTTGGGTTGAGTTCATGATGTTGATTAAATTACAAAGAAAACTTTCTTGGGATTTTACTATAACATAACAATTCATATAACCACACTATTGTCAATTAAGGCTCCATTTATTACGGTGTAAACCGTTTTTCTTAAAAATTACTTTTCCCATTTTACATTGTTTGGTTTGGAGTAAAATATAGGATATAAAACTAGGAATGTAAATTTATTTTACACCCTATTGAAATATTTTCCTTCAAAACTTAGAGTAAAATAATTTTATATTCATTCACTCCAAAAAAATACCAACTAACAAATAACTCATGTATAGAGGTGGACACAAGTCGTGACGTGCCTGTCATGAATCACGTCAGCTTGTGTATGGTCTCTTGTCGTGTCATGTCGTGTTGTGCCTAATTGCAGTGGTGTCGTGTTGTGTCGAGCTACCTTTCCCTAAAACTCAACCCAAGGCCTAACACGGCCCACGTGCTTGACGTATAGTGTTGTGCATCGTGCTAGCCTAATTTTTTTAACAAAAATAATATTAAAGTATATAATAGAATTGAATAAAAAAAATAATTTTAAATAATATAATGTATATTATAAGAATACAATAATATTAATATAAATTGTAGTAGTAATAATATTATTCTTACTATAAATAGTATTAAATAATACTAAATAATAACGTGCTTCGGACCATGCCTCGTACTAAATTGGCTTGCCGCTCTCGTGTTAAGTACCTAATTTTTTTTTGCTATTAGCAGCCTTACCTGCGGCCCACTCCATGGACAGCGTGTCGTACCATAACCGTGCTTGTGTTGTACCGTGTCAAAAGCGTGTCAGTCGGCCCATGTCCAGTTCTATTCACGCATTCTTCATTTCTCATCTTCTCGGTAGTCTCACTCTCTCTACTCCACACTTTCTATCTCTTAAAAATTAGGGAAAATTCCATAATTTTCTTTCATCTTTTTTGAATATCATCAGTTTAGTACGTTTCTTCGAATATCATGTCTTAATTATTGAATTATCATATTATATCATGAATTTAAAAAAATTTTATCCATTTTAGTCGAAATAAAAAATCCTAAATTTCTCTCCCATTTAATTGAACCGTGAATGTTTCTCATAAAATGTGGGCATTCAACAGTTTATTTGAAATTAGAATAAAAAAAATTCTTTCTCTTAGAATTTAGAATATAAAAGTACAAATTATTATATTACAACTAGTTGATTGATTTACCTATTTGATGGCGAATACATTTACCTATTTGATTGGTTTGCTTATTCGATCACAAAAACTCTTTTATAGTTAGTTTAAGGTCTTTTTATAATGTTGAACCAGATTTTTTAGGGTACTTTGATTTTATGACATTATTCTGTATAATGTAACATGTTATTACTATATTAGACTAATATATTGTAGATTTTATAAAAAAAATATTTGTTGTAGCATAACAAATTTAGCTAATGACAAACAACTAGAAAATACAATAGAAAAAAAGAGATGAAAAATGACAAGAAAAAACTATTAGAAAAGTTAATACGGGTAATTGATTTTCAGTTCAACCAAACAATGAAAAATAATTAAATGTAAAGTCATTTTTCATGCAACCAAACAATGAAAAAGTTCCATGAAAATGAGTTTTTCGCTGTAAACGGTTTTCCATGGAAAACCATTTTTAGTTGAAAATGTTTTATGTCAAACTAAACGGAGCCTATATGTTAGAGAATTAATTAAGAAAGCTACAAAGTTGTATCTCATATAATAGATAACAATGTAGGTAAAATGTAGAACCATCCCCCACATTAACATGGAGGACGATAATTCCTATAGTAATTCACGGTATAAAAGTAGCTAATTCGTTCCACAATTGATCCGCTCTTCATAACTTTCATCCCACCCTTCCACGTCCGTTAGTCCACCCACTGCAAAATCCATGACCGCACACTTGTGTATATTGGCAATGAGGAATAGCTTTGACACAACCTCCATCCAATGATATTGACCACAATGTCCTCCTCAACAGATATGATGAAGAGCATTGTCCAATCCGTCACCGTAAATCTCATGATATAACTCCCTATTCGCGATTTTTCATTGTAAATGTTCTACTTTGGTATGAAATAGTTGTCCTCACCTATGTGAAAAACGTCATAAACACATACAAAATTAAAATTACCGTCAACGACTACATCATTCCCCCTCACTAGTATGACATGATAATGCTAGGAATTATGTCCTTGTAGGGGAATTGATCGATATCCATTCCTTGTGTTTCATTAGACATATGACATGGTAACTAAAGTACAAGATTATCCGGTGAAGGGAATGTTTTTGATGACGAAGACCAACCACAACCTAAAGGAACTCCCTATAAGGATGACCGTTCACCACCGCGATCGTGACCTCCACAATTTTTTTCAAATGCACTTCGATTATGTCATGGTTGTCGACCTCGGAGTCGAGTGTTCCTTTTGATGGAAGGGTGACTAGATGAAAATGATCAAATAGTTCTCGAAATCGCTCCACATCCTATTGTGATCGTTCGATGGTCCATTATACATGAATTTGATCAAGATACAATGACGAACCTTCCTAATTATAGCGGTGATTAGTGCAAGAGCAAGGAATCCCATGGGTTGCCATGTTGGGGAACTTTCAACATCATCACTTAATGATTGGATCCTCTTGAATTCCTCATTATTCAAACCTAAACAATGGTGTGTAATGCAACCGTGGACCTTCTGATATATGAAATGTCTATACCCTGTGCCATGTCGAGGTCTAGAATCCTTCACATAGTGCTTAATGTGTTGTTGAACTTAGAGTCAAGTGCCTTGTTCACCCAATCAAACAGCAAGTCTAGAGCCAAGGTGGAAGAATTTAGTTAGTCCTTCAAGGTGTTGGGCGCACTTTCCACTCTACATGTTGTAGTGTTCTCATTATCAAGGATTCGGTTAGTTCTATATGAAACAAACGTCTCCTTGTGAGGCATCTATTAACCCTTGATATATTGCACTATTGTTGGGCATCATTCATAAGAATGCTTAAAGAACTCTACAGCTCACTCGTACTCCCTTTTCGTAATGGCGTCCATGTTTTAAAACCATCTACCCCTTTTTAAAGTTTTTGCATTTTTCTTGCTCACAGTATGCTTTAGTTTTCACACAATTGTTGATATGCCACGTGCAAAGTAAATGTTTAGATTGTGGAAATATCTCCGCAATCGGGGCAAAAAAGACCTCCCTCCCTCACAATCGCTAACCATAGCTAAGGGGTGTACACCAAGGTCAATGTAATTCCTCATCTTATCCAACACCCTACGATAACTTTCAGTCTTTTCGTCCTTTATACACAAGTAGAAATATGCTTAATTGTTGAGAAAAATATTGGTGTTATTATTGAGAAATTAAAACAATATAATATATATGTATGATATAACAAAGAATAAAAATACAGCAAATAATATATCATTCCACAAAAAATTAAAAAATATTAAATACATAAGTGCTTTGTTTTTTTTTAAAAAAAAAAAACCCGAAGCAAATACTCATTTTTGGTGGAATTATTTTTTAAAAAAATTTAAACTTATTTGCTTCAGTTTTTTTAAAAAAAAACTTAAGCAAATATTTAATATTTTGTGGAATTTTTGTTTTTTTTTTTTAAAAAAAACCCTTATTTGTTGTGTTTTTTTTTTAATAAAATCAAAGCAATCATTACAATTAATTTCTCTGGTTTTATTGAAAAACCGCAACAAATATCTTGATTAATTGCTTCGTGTTTTAAAAACCTGCAGCAAATAAAGGGATTATTGCTTCACCAAAAAACTACAACACTTGTATAATTTTCAATTGTTTCGTCTATATGTGCTTCGCATTGAAAACCGTAACAAGTAACTCTAGAAAACCACAAGAAATTAGACATTTTTCTACTAGTGATAATTGCAAAGCCAATTAAGAAGTTCCTATTTGTCAGAGTCATCCCAACTATTTCAACTAGAAGGTACTTGTGTTTGTTTGTTTTGTAGATTGAATCAATGAGAACAACCCATGGCCACAAGCATAACATCTCAACACAGTGTAAGAAAAATAAGTAAGTCACCTTGTACACCTCCACATCGCCATCAATCCAGAACAGGTAACAATATTTTTTTGCTTGGCTTAGGAGCTGTTGAATCAGGTTCCTTTTGACCTTTCAAACCTCATCTTACATCTTACGCTATAGATGTGTCTTTTGTTTGGCTGGTCTTATGGAAATTGCTCCAACAAAGCTACCAATATCTGCGCAAGCTTCACGTGCGACTCACTCATTAGCAGGACTGAGACTGCTAATTTGTCGATGTCCCACAGAATACTCGATCAATTCATGGTTATGCAACCCCCATTTTGAATAGCCTTTTACTTCCCACCCAGTACGACTCAGAAGCTCATGTACCTAAACCATGAATCGACAACCACAATCTTTCCTATTCATGTCAAACCAAATCTCGTTCTTCTCGCACGCGCCATCAATCACATCTGAAGATTCTATCCTTTCCACCATGTCGTTGCGTTTCATATGTTGCTGCAACCAAACAAGAACCAGATCCTTTTGCAGATTGTTTTGCCCAGTCAATTACTTCTCGAACTTCTTTGAAAATCCATCGTATTCAAATACCCCACCGTAATCAACTATGTCACCTCCAAAGTCTCCATAATCATCTTGTACGTTGAATTCATAATTACATTGTAGCATTAAACCAAGAAATGGATACGAAACAAAAAAAAAGTTGTGTAGCTTTCGAAACCGGTGTTTGGACCAAAAGCCACCACCATCTGGATCCAAAAGCCACGCATTTTTATTTGCATAATCTACCTCCTTTTCCGATGGCGTTGACAGCCCGAATGTAAAAAGGGTGAAATCGTGAAATTGGGTTGTTTGTGAGCAATGCATTATGTGAATATTCACAGGCATCATTTAGTAACATCCGTACTGAGTACTACATTTCTTTTTGGACCTCCATGAAATTAATCGGACATCATGGGATACAGGAGTAAGAAATTTTCAAAGCAGTTCCTAAATTTATATGGTATAATGCTCAGAACGATTCATCATCAATCCTAACGGCCAAAAAAAATATATATATCAGTCTTTTTGAAGGACAGCTATCAGAATAGATATTACATTGCAGTATAGCTCATCAAAGTAGAGAACAATATTACTCAAAAATATGTTCAAGTTTCAACGTATCTAAACATATCACCCAACTTTCTGAATCTCTTCAGCAGGCATAACACGGTTTTTTTCTTTGCACCCATGCCATTTCCCAATTACAGAAGATATCTAAAACCCTAACCATAACTTGAGAAGGAATCATATAAAAGCTATACACACGAGATTAACAAAAGAAAAGGAAAAAGAAAAAAAAAATTCCATCACAGCCACCACTAAACAAATCACCAAATATACTAAACAAATCACCAGATATTCCAAAATAGCAGAACCTTCCATGATTGTGCTATTGCTCTCACACAGGAATAACGTCGATCTTCGATGTGTCTTCGCATCTCAAAACAATACCTTCTAGGTTGGCAGGAAGTATGCATTTTGACCACTGGCATCCTGTTGGCAAAGGCTCTGGAGGAGGAACAATCATAAGCACATTATCGTTCCTTTGTACTACCCCCATCACACTCACGGTGCTACCTTCTTTGATGTACCTGTCATGATCAAACAATACCGAACAAAATCAAAACAAGTTACGCAACGGCAACACAGAATCATTGAAACCTGAGAAAGGGCAACTTGTTGAGCGTTGAAGTTATCTTCGTTACTGATTAGCAGATTAATTGAAACAACAGCAGCTGAATACAAAATAGTTTAACAATTGCCAACAGAAAACACACAAGACTATATTAACCAATACCAATTTCACACAGATGCTGAAGTCATTTTATTTCAACTAACAAGAGAGATAGAGCACTCTCAAAGAACAAGCCTGCGGTTCACAATTTCTGAAACAAGCAAAGGTTTGATAAATGGTAATTACCCTTCTTTTAAACGCATGACACGATCATCACTGGAGAGGTTTCTCTCAGCCAACCACCGAACAAAATCAGGTGATATATCTTTGTTTAATGGATTGATATCAATGACAACGGATTCATCAACATAAGGAGTCACTCTAGCACCATAGCCTGTCTTGACAAGAGCTCTCAGCCCAGATTGGAAGTCAGAAATGTAGAAATCAACCACATGCCGCTGCAATTACAGGAAGCTTCTCATCACATACAAGTTCAAAATAGTTCACTCAATTTTTAACAAGTATAGCAATTGACAATTGCTCATTTGCTCTTACAAGAATAAACAGTGAACAGGGGTTAGTGCCACAAAAAAGCAGCTTCATACTACCACTACAATTACAACATTTTCGCACAAAAATTAGAGCTTGTAAATGGAGGGGCATAAAAAGAAAAAAATGCATTCAATCGGTGGATTCGCAGAACATTAAAGATTCTTCGAAAACAAATCATGGAAGCCCTGATCAACTATCTCTTCACAAATAAATCAAGACAGCAAGTTGAACAAAACCCTGCATAGCATATTAGAAAAAGGCAATGTCACAAACCAGCTTTCATTTTCATCTTGCAGAAGAAAGTTTTTAAACACCCTTTACCTACAATGGAGTAAACTGTAACATCAGAGTCTAGTTAACACCAATTCCATATTAAGACAAAAAGCTGACAATTCCACTGAGTTACTGAATCCACTAAGTTGGTTCTAAAGACTTTCCCTTCAAAATAGCAAAGTTTCACATTTTCAAAGAAGACTAACTGTAGTCCATAGAAAGAACTCGTGCAAACTAAAAGGCAGTGTGATCTCAAATTTAAGACAGTCCAGAGCAAGTACCTATCACCCTAAGAAGGATGGGAAACCCTTACAACCATCATGAGAAATAGAGAGCTTGGTAGATATATTATCAAAATTACAAACATTATACTTCCCACTGAAAATATAGTGCAGCTGATGCAGACACAATAAATATACTCACCTTGAAGTACAAATCAAAATAATATTGTGCAGACACCTACACTAAAATAATCTACATCAAAACCAATCAATTGCAAAATTAAGCATTTGATATTAATATGAACTTCAGAATCCTCATCTTTAATAAACAGTGAGTTTCTTCTAAAAGCAATAGCAAGTATTTAGATCTCTTTTCATCACTAAATAGTTTGATATCTTTGAGAAACAACAAAAATAATCTTCAAAATTTTGGTATCTTACAACAGAAAAAAAGCAAACTATCTTTAAGACATACTTGGCAAAAGAACTTCCCAGCATCCACCTGAAGATATGAAGTCTCTATCAGTACCCTAGAAGCAAAACTAGAATTTCACTACTCCCTCCATCCATAAAGAAAGTACATAATAAAGTTTAATAGAGATAAAACTGTTAAAAAGAGTAAATTGTGAAAGTGTGGGGGTGAGAAGGAAACGGTAAATAAGTGGCAATAGTGAAGATATTTTATGACATCCATTTAAATCAAGTGTAAATTAGTAGGGATAGAGGGAGTATTAAATTGCTACTATTAACCAAGCAAGATACCATTAACCTGATTTGCCATCTTCCTATGGAACTATAAACCTTTTTTTTTTATAAACTATTAAATGAGCTCTCAATCAGAATCTGGATTGATGGTGATGTCAACAAGCAAATAACAGCAACCCTGGAACCAACATTAGCATTAGTACAATATGATGCCACCAACCTACTTAATCAGAGCTCAAAATGCCTGGAAACTCAACAAACTCAAAGAAAAAAGCAAACAGTTTGCTTGTCAACAAAACAATAGATACAAGTGAGAAAATAAAAGCATGCAATAAAGGCTCAAATATTACTACTAAAAAAAATGGTAACACCTCAAACTAATTATCAGAACTTTGCATATTACTCAGGCACACAATATGCCAAATTATCACCGCAGGATAATGATAGTGCTATAAAAAAGAAAACATCTTTGAGGTCACCCAAATATGTAACTTTAGCGCGACAGCCATTCAACGAGGTAAGCTCCCCCTCGATTTGAACTTGCTCCTGATCTATAATCACTAGATGGTAGAAACTCTTAAAAAACTATGTAAAGTTATGCTAACTTTTGAAGTTATGCATCGCGGATGATCCAGTTCAAAACCATTGGCAAAAGGCAGCACTATTCGGTATGTTTGCCATCGGTATCACTTGTTCAACCGTTAGATCATTATTTCGGTTAATAGTGGTTCAAATATCATCGGGTCAATGTACTTCTACAATTACTCCATTAACAACGC
This sequence comes from Dysphania ambrosioides, assembly GCA_026401315.1. Classification (NCBI taxonomy): domain Eukaryota; kingdom Viridiplantae; phylum Streptophyta; class Magnoliopsida; order Caryophyllales; family Amaranthaceae; genus Dysphania; species Dysphania ambrosioides. The sequence continues at coordinate 8,321,513 of CM048667.1, forward strand.
TCTAAAACTAAAGGAGTCTCCTTAGCCCAGATAAGGGAGATATGATTTCCTCTTTAGGGATTACAAAATCAAAGACTCCTTGTTGATCACCTACCCGATTATATATCAACATTATCCTATTTGACGATTGACACTCATCCAAAATGTCGCCAAGGCCAAATCGTCTCAATGTTACTAATAGGGTTACTTTTCTTAACGATTAAACAAATCCTGGTGTGGAATCTTTAGGCTCATCGTGATCGTCAAGTGCATCCCATAAAATACTTTATTCGTGGAAGACAATAAAATAAAAATCGGCCATATCAGCATCTAGTTAAGCACCATTTTCAGGCTCGGCATCTTGATGTTAATCTTGAGGTCGCCGTTGAAATCAAAAAGATACTAATATGGCCGATTCTCCTCTTCTTGTCATCCATGAGGAAGGTATCATATGAGATGAACTTGATGATCATTATGAGCTAAGGGTCACCCAATTGTTGAGTGTATCAAATAGTTGTTAATGGAGCTCTTTGCCGGTGGTTTTGAAGAGAAGCATCCGCCAATACTAGCATAAACTTCAAACACTTCGAATAACATTACGCAGTTTCTTTGGAACGTCTACCATCTAGCAATTCTAAATCAAGAGCTAGTTCCAAAAATTGAGAGGAGCTTACCTTGCTGAACTGTTGTCTTAACACTAAAATTAAATAATCGAGTGACCTTAGAGATGAGTTTTTTTTACAGCTCTATAACGGAGGGCAATTACACGCGAGATAATCAGCATAGAGCCTACCGAATACTATGCAAAGTTCTGATTACTAGGCAAAATACCGAATATAGTCAGGTTTCTATTTACTAGGCCACATACCAAGCCCATATGCGGCCTAGAAGGTGCTAAAGCATAACACAACCCACCCCACACCACCACATACACTATCAAGGAGCAAGATATATACCTAATAACTGCACCAAAGAGAAGGTATCAAGAAAAGAATTAGAAAGATGTTATCTCACCTCAAGAGATCTGAGTCCCCAAGTAAAACGTCGATGACCGGGGTTAGCAGCTTTTGAATCCCAGCCTCGATATTCGAACAAGCTAGTTGATGTGTAAACACATCGAGGAACCTTTTGGAAAGATGACTCGAGAGGTACATTCCCACACGTTACCACCTTCATATTACAATAAGAAACTTCGTTAAAACTTTGGCTCTAAAGACATCAAATGAATTGTATAAAGGGAAACAATGACGACAAGAATTAGAAAACAAAAAAAAGTAAAAACAAATAAACAGCAACATAAAAAATCAGACACTGAACTCAAAAAGACTGACAAGCTTGGATAAGTATAAGTCAAATTGTATTGCGTAAAGCAAGAAACATCTTTTAAAAATTTCACAGAAAAGGTTGCCTTAAACCCAGATCTAAATAACACATAGACTAAAGAAAAACCATTTGTTGGGAAGGGCTTAATTTAATCTCCAGATATCAAAATACGCATCAGCCTATCAGTTACCAAGTAGCACATTTGAAGCGCAATACTTGAGGAAACTTGTTAACTATCTAGTTTAATTCTCTCCAACAGGTAAGCCAATTTTTTCTTAACTTTTAATAGAAAAATTCATTGGCCCTAAGTAAAATATATGACACACCACCCCACCCAACTTATCATATCACAATTGCACACCATAATCTGCCAGATAATACAACATTACCTGCTTACACATTCCTCACCTATTGTTTCTCTTTACAATACTAAGAAAACTTGTGTATGCCAGAAATAATGCTTTCTTAAAAGAGAAAACAAAGTACCAACAGATTCAGTTTTCACCTATCACTAGAAACTTAGAAAGTAAAAATCCTGATCATTTATATTCACTTAAAGTATTACAAAAACTACATATCACCTTAAACCAAGGAACCAATACACAATCTCATTAAATAAAACATTTCTAATGCCTCACCTAATCTATTGGTGTTTTAGATTAAGTACAGAGAAACTTCTTAATATTCCTCTTAATTTTATAAATAAGATGACTAGAAAAGTCAATCCCAATTACCATTGCAAAAAAAGTCATAATTGCTATATCTTATCTAGTATGCAAAAACCAACCTAACCCATCTTCCACATAGTTACCATTCAGCAGCCACTAAAAGAAATGAGAAGATTAATGATGAAGATGTAAACAAATAGGTCCATGAAAATGGTTAAACTTGCACAAGCATAAATACAATTTCCACTCAAGCAATAAAAACTAAAAAGCAGTAAGCATCAACCAAATTGAGCACAAATATTATCTGTCAACAAAGCACAAACATTTCTCCATCTAGCAAAGCACTTAAGTCATCCTAACAAAGAATAGTAATCAACTTAAAATTTAAGCAAATTGTACTCCTTCCTCACAAGATATTAGAAAGAGAAATAAGACAAAAACAGTGGAATTTTGTAATTCATAAACAGGAAAAAGGCCTAAACAAGCATTATGACATTTTAGCTTCAGCAATTGCACTTAAACAGTTTATCACAATGACAAGAACATACTAACGAGATTTTAAAAAAGAGAGAAACAACAATAAACACTAGAAAAATATTATACAACTGATGAGCATATATTCTATAAAGTCAGGCATTAGAAACATGCAATCAAGTTCATAGACATAAAAAGAGAATATTGTGCTTGAAAAACCCAAAACTTTGGTACAATGCCCATGCCAAATAAACAAAAGAAAACCACTTTATAGTATTAAGATAGATACTACATACCCCAGAAACTTTGACAAATTGCCCATCCCTTGCTGTTCGAAGCTCAGCATCTGGATATTGAGCAATAAAGCCCGTTATAGCTCTCCTTCCCCAAAGAGTATTCCATGTGAAGACAGCTGCAACAGCACTAAATAGCACCACCACAACAATGAGAAGAATTGGATTGTGCACAGCTCCAAGGATAAAACCACCAGCGATGAAACCCATCACAAACAGAAGAACCATTGCCCACAAAATTAGCTTTGGGAAGCTCTTGTGGAATGAGTACTCATCTTCATTACTGAGCTTTGTCACAGCCTGGTTGTTTACAATTGATGCAGCATGATGTTTCATGGAACCAATGGACTCTAGCGGACCAGATTGTTTTCGAGGAGCTCCAGATGAATTCAAGGGTCCAGACGAAATAGGTCCAGAAGTTATCAAGCCAGTTGCAGGAAGAATTGGTGCAAGAGGGCCAGAATTTTGCCGAGAAGCACCTCCACCAGCTTGAGGGCCAGAAGACTTTTTCACTGGCTCACCATGTTTGTTGAGTGGACCAGAGTTGGACTTTTTCATGGAAATTGAACCAGAACCACCAACATTAACAGATGAAACCCTATTCACAGAATTCTGAACAATTGGGCCTGAATGAGATGCAGCTCCTCCAAATGATCCAGTCCTAGTAGGGGCATTACTAATATGTCCAGATTTACGTGACCTCGACCCATCTGCATGTATATCAAACATCTTTCCAAGTTCCCCAGACTTTTTGATATCACCTCCTGTGTAAGGCATGGCCACAGAACTCATGGTAGGCTGTCTCTCCTTAGGTTGTTCAGGTCGTCCTGACACATAAAGCCCATTGCTGAGCTGATGGGATTGGAACCGTGAACCCATCAGGCTGGTCTCTTTGATCACCCTGTACGCACACCACTTCTAAACCAATCAAATTCCTATGGAGAACTGAACAGGCAGGGTTAGTCTGTCAATTTAACGTCATGAACATAAATAATCCAAGGAATAGTGCACAAGAACATACAAAGAATTTAACAGGCACTATGGGGCTCAAACAAGTTATCTCCTAAAGGAACCTTAATAATTTATATGAAACTAAACGGCCTTCATTTGGTCAGTTCTGTAAATATTTTGGCAGGAGAACACGCCTAAATAATCCAAATCCAATACATCATATACTATTCACTTCATAAGCACATAAATCATGGAGAACTGAAATCTACTTTCTCTATCCTATCTATACTATCTTCCCTCTCTTCACAACAGTGGCTTCCAATAGCTTGCACAATCACAAACACATCAAGAGGCAAGAGAGAAGGCAAGAGATCTATGGCAGCAGGAGTAAGAGAGATTGGGGCACAGCAAGAATGACCTCATCAGGGACAAAGAAGGAATAATCAGAGAACAGGAAGAAGAAAAGATCAAGACAACTACAAATATATCTTCCTCAAAGCTCTTTGTTCAGAAGCTGGTTGGATTATTGAGCCAAATAATGTCAACCTACCCACAACCATACAAAAACATTCTTAAATCAACCACATGACCATGGATAACTCAAAACCACGATAGCTATTTTTCACACCTACCAACTCCAGTACCTACTCCCACAATCATATTGAACAGAACTATCGTATTGTCGAGATTAAATCTTTACAGGGACTACCGTAACTAGATTAAAACTACCCTATTGTCAAGAACACAAAGTGGTCATCAAAGATCCAGGTCCGAACCAACATTCAGATAAAACTAATGCCCGAAACGACATTCCTTTGTAACGAATATATACAAGTACAAATACAGTAAAGCAGCAAAACAACCAAACAAACCAAAACACACACACACGCACACAAAGCTATATGAAAGCCAGTCCAAAAACCTGAATCATTCAACAATCAACTGTTCAACTACTCAATCAACTAGGAGAAAAAACTTGAAAACTACAAAAACCCGATCACCGAAAAAACAGATCCAGAATCCAAATCTAGGGTCGCCTCATAAATCAAAAATGAAAACAATGCTAAAAAAGGAAACAAAGAACTGCCCACATTATCATATCAACAAAATAGCAAGTTAATCAAACAAGATCACATATTTCACTACAACTTAATTAAAAAAATGCAAAAAAATTCTAATAATTTACCCCAAAAATAGAACAAAAGAGTGTTAGAGTTGGACAAATCTGAGGAGTTAGAACCGCAGTAGATCCAGTCGTATGGGCAATATTCGAACCCCCATTATTCCAAACACACACCCCAACTGTGAAGCAAACTCAACAAGACTCAACAAGGGCAATGGCCAATGGGTAAAGAAGATAGTAGAGAGAGAAAATGACTTTTGCGTAGAGAGAGAGTGTGAGTGAGTTATTGGTGGAAAAAACAGTGATTGGGTTGGACGAACCGAATAATAATTATTATTTTCATTTTTATTTTTATTTTCGTAATAATAATAATAATAATTGTGTATTACACTTATTGTATAAAATATGAAAAATACAAGAATTTACTGGCAAAGTAAGATTGAGAAACCAAAATGAAAACATACCCTTCAGCTTTCTGGAGGGAGTTGTTGATGTTGATGTTGTTGTTGAAGATGACGATGCAGATGGCTATGGCCAAAGTCACTTCAAAATATTGTTCCTCGTTTTGCGCCGGAATATCTTAGCCTAACACTATTTTTTTAGGATGGTAGGCATTGTCGTTTACTCTTACTTTCCTCATTTTTATATCTTCAGTTTCATAAGTTTTAATTAAGTAAAGTTGATAACACATGTATTAATAAGATCGTAAATTATGTATTAAGATACTCCGTAATAAGAGTAAAATTTTGGTCTCCTTTAATTTATAATCTTTTATTAGTGAGATTTTTATGTTTATATTTTGTATGGTTTTTTGTAAATAAGCTAGGTTTGTTTTTATCGATAGTGAGGTGATTTTGTCCGTTGAGATTGAGGGGGGTGATTTTCTAATTATATTGGTTAGTGTATAGTATTAGTTAATGAGATTTTTTTTTTATGTTGTGATGCAAATATAGAATTATTTTGATATAAGGATTTTTTTTTCTTACAGAAATATTTGCCTATAAAAAATATAGATTGGTAATTATATATACTTTATTTATGTGGATGTTAATTAACTTTATCGGTAAAGTTTAAGATGATAATTAAAATATAAGACAAAATTGAGTGTATATCAACTCCCTTTGTGACTCTCTCTATATATTGTAAAAAAAAAAATCTTAATTAATCTATCACATTATTTATAGAAATGGGTATATAAGAAGTTGGAGTGGTGAAAGACATGTTAAATTCTGATTCCTTAAAAGTATGTAAGTATTTAATTAATAAGAGCTCAATTGAGTGATTTAAAAAAATTAAAATGTGCACCTCAAAAATCATAGAAAAAAAGACAATAATAATTTTGTAATCTTGTAGTACTTGAAAACAAGAAACACTTAGGATTTGTTCTCCTTAAAGTTTTTTTTAACTCAGTTCTTCTCTTAAATTTTTTTAACTCTATATTTATTAAATATAATTTGATTTACTAAAGTTAAATTATTTTTAATACATTTAAATTTATTTCATTGAATAAAATTTAATTTAGGATGAGGATTTTTAGCTAATAGAACTAATCATTGATAAATAGTCGTTGACATCTACAAAAAAAATATTGACTACTAACATAAACTTCTTGCATTTATTATACACTTTGATGTTTGCACTAATCACAAGTCTAATTTGATTTTCTTTGGTGAACTATCTTTTTTTTAAAAAAAATAGTTATGAGGGATCTTGTTAGATTTGTCATGATATATAGTTTCACTATATCAACTTTTTATAATTTTTATTCATGTATAATTAGAAGTATTAACGCTTAAAAATGTACAGTGGCAAGTGTGTTTTGTGAAGTGTTGCAAGTAAAAAAAAATAAAGGAAGTGCATAATAATTAGATCAATTCAAAACCTTTTTCTTTTTCTAAAATTGTTTCATATAAACATTTTTTCATATCCATGTGTTTCATTTTTGTATTTTCTCGCATAAATGTTTACCAAAAAATCAATGAATAATCTACACTTAACAAACTAAACAAATTATACCATCTCACTATATGAGAACTTACTACATACATGAGTTTTTTAAGATATTTAACTAGGATTTTTATTACTAGCTTTATAGTATGATTTTGAATCATAAAGGAGTAAAATTTTAGCATGAGAGAATTTCCAAACACGAATTTTCGTTTTTAAAGAATATGTCTTTTCCTACTTCACGGACATGACCATCAATTAAGGACTTTTCTAATATTTCAAGTACTTCCCTACCTAGAATATTGTAAATATTTCCTTTTTCCACACAAATATCTCACAATTTTCTCAAAGCAAAGCAAGGTCATTTTCCTAAACCCTACACTTTTCAAAATTTTATTTCTCGTCCTTCTTTGATATGTTTTAGCCTAGACCCGTTGTCTCGTAGCCACCGACCACCACCTAAAATTGCTAGCCGATAGCGCACCACACCTTGGCTACCTTGCATAATGTTTGATAATTTCTACCCTCGTTTATAAAAAAAATATATTTAATTTTCTATTTTGATGTTGGTAATTTTTATTAAATTTTAGAATATAATTAGAAGTTTTAAAGTTGTTTTTTAAGTCCTAATGTATAGGCAATGAAGCTTTTATAGAAAATTTAGTGTAAAAATATGCTCAATAATCACTTATACACTAGTCAAAAATAAAAATGAAATACTTTGTAATGAGTGTAGTTTGTATTGTTGATAAGCATGAATTTTATGCCTTATTTCAAGTTATAATGAAAGAGGTCAAACAATAAATCTTTTGGTTGAGTTCGATTTGAGTATTAAATAAAGGAGGGAATATTACTTAGTAGTAGCCCAAGTTTTCTACAGGTTGTAAGATGTTGCTCTATGTTCTTAATAATAGTACTTTAAATTCCGTTACTTCCATAATAGTGACATAGGGTTAATAATAACACAGGTAGCGGACCCATCGGACAATCCTTGTTAGTCCCTTGTATACATAGCTCTTTTAGCTGTTCATTGCTTATACCAAGTATATAGTAGCATTTTCAAAAGAAAGTTTAAAGGTTACAATTTATAGTTTTAAGTTAAAGAAAAGATTTATTTGAATTAATAACTTAAAAAAGGTGTTTTTAAATTAATAGTTGGAGCAATAATATGCTCTTAATACTACATGCAACTAAGATATTTATTTTAGAATCATGCATGTTAGGTTTAGAGTAAATCTTAATATATATATATATACATATATATATATATATATATATATATATATATATATATATATATATATATATATATATATATATTCAACTTTTCTCATTGTGTGTGTAGGGGGATTTTTGTGTGAATTTTAAGACTTAGGAAGCTAACTAGGTTTCGGGTGGATGACTTGATTATTGAGCCGCCACTATAGGGATCGGTTTTTTACAACTTAACATTCCCTTCTCGGCGAAGAGAAAGGAGCCCTCCCTTACTAGTGCCCTACTTATTATGCACTTCGTTTAGGATTGGCTACGCGGCTTTTACCATCCTATTATGAATTGGGTCCGAAGGGTCAACATGAGTTGTGACCAAACCTTTAAGGGTGGTTCAGCCAATTGGGTTGGAATCCCAATACAGTGACTCACTTTTAGTGATCTACGAACCAAAGGAGGGGTTCAGAAATGAGCAATCTACATCAATTTAAAAATGTTATGCAAATAATTTTATTAAGATGGAACAAATTAAGCTTTGATGGTTCCTAGGCATTCAAGCACAATCAAGGGAAACACACCTCTGGTTTAGGTTATTTAGCAAGTTAAGATTCATGAAATTAATCTAGATTAGGATGATCATTTCTTAGAATCCATAAAAGTAAGGGGTTAAAGACTGATTGTCCAAATTTATCTTATTATGCATAAGAGTGCATCAATAGGTCTTGATTATGCACAATAGATAAATTTGGTCACATAATTACAATGTAATAAGGAGCATGTTGACAAAAGTGCATAATTAAAAGCGTAGGAATTTAAATAAAACAATTAAAGAAAATATTTAAAGATGCAAAGTATGGTTTGAGCTTGCAAATAAGTTAAATGTTTACTTATCAATTGAGAGAATTAGCTTAAGGAAGCTACTCCACATGACATACTTCAACCAAGAAATGATTCTAGTTTTAGAGGAGTTATATGGTTTAGCCCTAAAATATCACAGACTTGAAATAAAAGGAACATCAAAATATGCTTTACGATTTTAGAAAATGAGCTTTTGGGATAACACATTGATATTCATTCAAGTTTGATGAACATTTAGGGCTTATCTATTGTAACGAGAATATTGAAATAAATTTAGAGAAATTTAAAGATGTTCAAATCTCTTTGTCATAGGCTAAGTAAAAATAAAAGGTGTATAAATACATTACAAGTCAGTAAAGATGCAAGGGAAGGGGGTTACATTAGGCTTAATAGGAGTCCATCTCATAAGAGTGGATCCTTGAAAATAATGCTCAAAGTAATCTAGGCTTATCACGCTTAACTTAGTAAAAAAAAGGAGTTTCTCCTTGTCAATCACATCGTAGGAGATTTGAAGAGACATATAACTAAAAGTATATGTAAGTTGATCACAAGAGTTCATCAAAGTTGATGTCCCTTTGATTGATTAAGGCTCATCAAAGTGCATAAAATGTATATAAGAGTTCATAGGAGGTTTGTATCCCCTACCCTCATCACATAAAGTGGTTTAAATTAAACCATTGAATGGATAGAATCTAGGGGTATTCATCAACGGTTAATTATACCGCTAACCGTTCAATTCATTTTTCCATTGTTTTTCTTTGGCTCTTGCTAACTTATTAAATAACTTAAATGCTAGATTATAAGTTTACAACAAGTTTACAATACATGATTACATGTCATAAATTCTTTAACATAGAATTTTTAATTCAAAGAAGTTTAATTGAAATAAAAGATAAAATTTGAACTTTGGCAGAGGCTTTTTGAGTACAAAATATTTTTACTAAAAAAAACCTAGGCAAAATTCTTATTAAAGTCACAAATGATAATATTAAAAAGTTACGCGTTACCATTTATATATTTTTTCAGTTAACCAAATGTAAATTGGAAAATTATATGGTTACCGTTGAAAATTTCCCCCCAAAAAGATCTAATAGTTGGTTAAAACTCATAGCAGCTCATTAAGCATGCATGTTCACCTACAAACAAACTGTACTATCCTAATATAGGATAGGAAATAAACAAGCCAATTCCCTTCAATAGTCACATTAAAACACATAAACCCACACCCATTCTGATTAAATCATCCCATTGACTAGACATAGGGAGATCTAGATGTATGTAATCTTTTACTAGGCAAAGATCAACTGAGACCACATTCACACATGTTTGACCAAAGCTAGCCTGCATTTTACTTTTTGAAATCCTTAAACCTTTAACAAAAAATTATATACTGTCCCATGTTGTATTCGTGAATAAAATACAAACTGTATAGTCCTCTTGTCTGAAACACTCAACATAATTAAAGCAACCTCAGTGAAGTAACAGAGTGGATAGAGTTAACCCACTAAAAAGAGAATCATAGAACTTTGGAAACTTTAATATTTCACCAAAGAGAAATACCTCTAGTAGTTATAATATAAAGTCCAAATCACAATCCAAAGAAATTATGTCCAATTCACTGCCATGTCAACACAAAACTCATCCATCTACAATGAAAGAAAAAAGAAAACTTACTTAAATGGTCCAAAAAGTAAAGGGCAGTGGAAATATTAGTCCAAAAAAATTATATTATCGGTTATCGACGGTTAACCATTAAAGAAATTTCATAACCGTAACCGTAACCGTTAACCGTTAATGTTAACGGTACGGTAATCGTAACTGTTAATATTAACGGTTCGGTAAAAAAACCGTTAACATGATCCGGTTATTTACGGTTAACGGTTACGTTTTTTTTTTCACACCCCTAATAGAACCCACTAGAGATCAAGAGGAGTGGTGAAGGAATAGAAGTACGCAAAGCAAAGTAAAAGTATGTAAATTTGAAAGGTTCCATGGTTAATTACTATTAAGAATGAGTCGTTTTCTTAATTCTTGGATGAGTGCTTGAAGGAGTTATTTTTCTTGGGTTAAGTGGAGAAGATTTTCCTTGATTTTGGTCTAGGTAAGGATTAAGAGAAATTTAGGAGTTTTTAAGAGTGTATTTTGGCAGAGTAATAGTGCTTAAGATTTGGAAAATGTCGGACCTTATGCTCATAAAATTTTGGGGTACTTATAGACAAGAAAGACCGATATATGAGCGACAAATGCTAAGTTTAAGCATCCAGCGACAGGTATGAGTGTCCAACACCTATGTTGAACGTTAGAGGACCAATATAATGGGGATGGACAATTTTGATGGAATTAATGATTGAATGATAAAACATTAAATCTCGCAAGATTAGAGGATCTCTTCCTAATTAAGTCGCAACTAATGATGTTTAGGTTTAACAAATCAACAAGCACACAACTCAATTTTTATCAAAACAATCTCTCTGTCATGTTTGAGTGTGAGGCTTTATTATAGCTTTAGAGTAAGAGTAATACAAAGCCTTAGTAACTCCTAAGCTCCTTTCTAATATTGAATAGCCTCAAGGGTGAAGAACAACTTCTCCTTTTATTCCTAATCTTTTCAAATAGCCTAATCCCTTTACTAACTAAAATTGGACAGCCACAAGAAGAGAAATGGCTTTTTAGTCATTTAAACACCTCATTAAACCTAGTTACATCATTTAAACACCTCACTAAGGCTAGTTACATCATTTATTCAAGTGAAAAGAAATTAACACACTAATGATCATTTTAACCTAGGTAAATCATGAATTGGGGCAAGTTAGTAAATCTAATGAAATGTTCATAACCACATCATATTCCCCCTTCCTCAAAGAAACTTGTCCTCAAGTTTCGTCAAAATATGGAATCAAGTCACATGCTTTAAGCGAAACGCAAACAAAACACCATATCCTAACAAAACTCGATAAGTATCAAAGTTTTCATGGTGAACCACCTTAAAAGGATCTTCTTTAATTGGCTCAGCGTTCCCCTTGGAGTAGTAATAAAGCTTTTGAGCATTAAGTGACAACCAGGCATAATCACCCACACCAAATGGTGTTCCTTGGCGATTTTGTAATTATTCTTGCCTCTTAGCTCTCCTCCCCTTATTTGATTTCCTACATTTATGGGCATTAAGAAAAAAAATGTTAGAAATAAAACACGAAATACTTGATGTTGTTGCCTCTTTAGAAAACTGTGGATGTAGTGAAAGTTGTAGGATCACTTATTGCATTATTAAGACGTAAGTACTTTGATGGAAGAGGTTTTAGCCCAACTCTTCATCCTTCAAGAGCTATTGTATTTTTATTAGGCTTGCATAGATGAATTTCATCATGTCCTACTACCATAGTCTTCCAAATAGTAAAGAACACACATCCATACGAAGAATATCACACCTAATTTCATCCTTGAACTCGCCCATTTTGAACTTTATCTTGCTTCTTAACCCATATATCTCTCTTATTATCCACCCAATTCAACTTATAAGGCCTAAGATGATATCTTTGTTTAAGATCCAAGGTATCAACTATCTTCTTATAAGAAATAGAATAACAAGATCCACTATCAATGATCAAGGAACAAGAACGACCTCTACTGTGCAATGTGATTGTAATAAGTTTTCTCTTCGTTCACTATACTCAATGTTGAATGGTGCACTATGTAGAACAGTTCTAATGACCAAAACATTTGGATCTAAACCAAGAATAGGGCCATCAAATGAAGAAGAGTGTTTAGCATGTTCATTACATCCTTTACCAATCTCTAGATTGCCCGTAGGATGTAAAAAACATCCCTTCTCTTCTTCCTCTTCCATAGCACTTAGCGTGAGACCAAATTGATCTTCCAAGATAATCATCACTTTATTTGTATAATTTGATAGAATTTTTCAATCCTACTACAATTTAAACACATCTTAGCCTTCATATCTTATTGCCATGGACTCAAAGGTTGAGTTATGTACTAATTAATATCATTAGACAAACATAAACCAGCAATATTGATTTGCAAATCTAAAAAGTTTAAGGCCTAAGTGATTTTTTTTGAATTGAAAAATGACCAATACCCCTTAGCCTTAATTCATATTGTTGCCTCTCAAACGTACTAACAAGTGTGCATAATTCATCAAAAGATTCATAATATTGTAATCCAACAACATTAGCTACTAATTTGTTTAATCCAAGTAAGAACTTGGCTGATTTTTGCTCTTCCTCATCTTTACAACCACAAGATAAGTATAATCTCTCAAATTCATGAACATAGTGATACACACTTAGCTATTTTTGTTCCAAAATGTTTAACAATATGTAAAGTTTTTGCTTAGAAGACTTAGATATGAATTGTTTTTTGCATCTTGGATTTTAAGAATGTTTAAGTATTAACCTTTTTGCCAAACTTTTTACACATTGATCTTATATGTTTTTTAACTAATCTGAAGCATAGAGTGTGAATTTTAAGATAGCTTATGAGAATTTCTTAGAATTAGTCATACCTTTGTAGTAAAATAGGCGATCCATACACCTCTCCTAATCTAGTTAAGAACCAAGATCTTTCTGTCCATCAAACTCCGATAAGTCTCATAGCTTCATCTCATCCTCTTTAGCGATTTGATTGATTTATAACTTAAGAGCTTCTATATTGCTAGCAAGCATAAGAAAATATTCACCATAATCTATATTATAGTGTTTTGTGGCTTTAAAGTAAGGGCTTCATACCAAGTGGCTTCATCTGCCATTACTTAGGAAAAAATTCAGAAGAAAGAAAAACTTCTAAAAATTCACATCAAAAGTTATAGCTGCGGTGGATTTGCTACTAATTGAAAATTGATACAAATTGAGGAGAATAAAATATGACAATGTAAGGAGTCTAGCAAAATAAGAATCAATGAAAAATTCAAAGTGGAACTCTAGATATGACCAAAAATACTCTTTAAGTATTTTGAAATCGCGTAGATTCTGAACACATACTAAAGTCACGCTCAAATTACTGGCCAATCAATCTTGGAAAATCACTTAACTTTTCAAGAGAAAAGTAGACAAGAAAACTAACTAATTTCAAGTAAACAAGCACTAGGAAAGCTTTTGAAACAAAGCAAAATATTTTGATCAACGAATTTGATCTTCTTGTGCGATTTTTCAGTAGAATTATGCATTCCCCTTTCACCAAAGCTTTAATACCGATTTGATGTGTAATGGGGAAGGAAAGATTTTGATGGAGTCAATGATTGAATGAAAGAACTCTAAATCACAAAAGATTATAGGGTCTTTCCTAATCACGACTAGGGGATAATCACAAGATGTTTAAGTTTAACAAACCAACAAGCACATATCTCATTTTTATCAAAACAACCTCTAGCTCAAATGCTCATGAGGCTTTATTTTTAGCTTTAGAAAATAGGAATACAAAGCAATAGCAACTCCTAATCTCTCTCCTAAAATCCAACATCCTTAAGGGAGAAGAACATCTTGTCCTTTTATTCCTAATCCTTTTAAGTAGCCTAAACCCTTTACCAACTAAAACGACAACCACAAGAACAGGAACAACTTCTCAGTTGTTTAAACACCTCATTAAAGCTAGTTACATCATTTAAACACCTCATTAGGGCTAGTTACATCATTTATTCAAGTGAAAAGAAATAAACACGCTAATGATTAGTCCAACCTAGGTAAATCTCGAATTAGGGAAAGTTAGAAAATCTAATAAATTGTTCATAACCACGTCAAGGTATCTTTTTCTCAAGTGCTTTCGAGGTTGCAATGGACTAGGAGTTGTAACACCCCGGTAATTCCCATTTTTCAAAAACCAAACCTTTAGGAAACTACAGTGTATTACCGCCACATGTTTAAACGTTAAGGCTATAAAATAGAGTTTTGCAGCGGAAACCAAAAGACTTTTTAAAATGACATTAATCGTAAACTAAACTCCTAACATAACAAACTGGAACTATTAAGGCCCTAACTACAATGTACCAAAATAACGTTCAACTCAAAACCAAAACCAATAGTCTAAAATCAAATCAAACCAATGTAAAATATTCTGAAATCTAAATTAAAGCAACACTCCACTCAACCCACCCATATATGATTGCTCAACTAGATACTTGTCAATAATCTGCTCCCCAATAATACAAATGTAAATATTAGATCATCACAATGTCATTTATAGGAAAAAGTCATGACAAAAAACACAACAAAAAACACACAAAGCACGTAATCAGCAAGCTGTGTACAAATAGATTACAAAGTATAACAATCAAAATAGAAATTAAATAAATAATAAACACATAATGCAAGAACGTATTTACACAACATTTTACTCAAATGTCATGATAAATTAATTAATTACTTGGATTAAGCAATAGACAAGGTTGTCTCCCCCATTTCCTAATTTGGACATCAAATAGATAAATAACTCATGCACTCCTATCGGAAAGCATCAAAATAAAATCAAGATGGTAAACAGGCGCGACTTCGTCACCATAGCTAGATGAGATCTCAACATAACTAGATGAGATCTCAACTAACCCCAATTTTAAGTTTAAAACTTTATAAAGTGAGACTCATAGATTACACGACCTCTAATAAAAGCCACGGATAATACCCTGTGAACCTCTAACCCCTAATTGTCAATACTCTAGACGTGCACTAGCCTAGAGTTTTATTGCTTATTCTCTTTCTCTTTACGTGATTTATTGTTTAAACTTAGTATACATAATCACCATAGCACACATAACAATCTCTATTATACTGTAGTTTTTAACCTTTTAATTTCCATCTTAACTTTTAAAAGTGTTGACCAAAGTCAACTACTCTCGTCATTAAGACTTGAAATTCACCTTTACTCAACTCATACTATCAGTACTGAAAGAGTAATAATAAACAACCTCATGTATTAATTAAAAATTTAATTCCAATTTACTAAATCAAGATTTCTCACCATAAATAATTCTTTCTTGATTAGTATTAACAACTCACAATTATAACTTATCAACAATACCAAATCATGCCCCTAATGTAAAAGAATATGAATTCTTTCAAATGAATAACCAAACAATCTCATCTAAAAGGATCTCTAAACATGATACTATGTTTGCAATTCTAGCTAGATCATGCTCCTAAAGGTAACATTTTTCGTAATTTGTACATACCTTGAGTAAAATAAACGGGTGGCCACTTTCTCTACTATTAAGCACCTTCTACAAAGTGTTCTCTTTTACCAAATAATATAATCTAAATCAATATACCAACAATCAAATTTACAACAATCATACAAAATTTTCTAAGACTTTAAAATCATCCCAAAATACATTTTTAAGTCTCCGAAAATCACAAGTTAGTAGTTTAAATGTAAGGCTACAATTGTTCATTGAAAGTTTATCAAAATAGACACCAATCACACTTTACATCACTTGCATAACCCTCTACGAGACCATATTGATGAGCATCATACAAAGCCAAGGAAAACTACTCCATCCCAGATCAGCACTACTATTTTTACTTCCAAAATTCTACTACACTTTATCTAAGAAATCCCAAGACGAATCACAATAATTTGACGCATCTGATCCTAATTGCATTTGACATCAATTAGGCAAAACCCAAATAGAATCCTAGTAATATAGAACTCCTTATCACCGATCTAATCTAGAAATCACATATCCACAATAAATTCTAGATACAACAATCTTTACGTACAAATTAGCTACTATATTAAAATCATAACTTATTAGCTACTATATAAAAAAAATTACTCATTAGCTACTATATGAAATTCATAACTCATTAGCTTGAATAACGACACTTATTCTACAAAGATCAATTCAATCAATGACCTTATATCTATCCCTTCAACTTGTCTTATTCCAACCAAAACATCCTACAAATGAGACTAGCTTAAGATTCTAAATATCCACGCATCCAACCTTAAAACCAAGATGTAGTTACCATCTAACTATAGGTCACCAATCGATCAAGTCAACATGCTTACTAAAATCACAATCAAGAAATACCCAATTACTTCTAAATAATACTCCACACTAAGAATCAAATAAGAATATCACAATAAAAAAAACTTGTCAATAAACACCCCACAATGACATCTTAACAAAATGGTAGCAGGGTCACTAAAATCAATATGACACTCGACAAAAATAATATCATGATTTAACAACACTTTACAACCCAAACAATCATGAACAAACAAAGAGGACAGGAGAAGGAAAGGAAGGACGATAGGTTGAGGTGGCCGACTGCGGCGGTGGTGCTGGAGGGGCGACAGCAGGTGGGGTAGTTGGCGGTACGCAGGGGTAGCAAGCAAAGGAATTGGTTTGACATAATGGGGTTTTGAAGTTTTGGGGTTTTTTTAGTTTTTTCTTACTTTTACACGTGAATGGGTTTGGAGTTTTTTTTTGTAGTGTTTAGTATTAAGTAAACTTACTTAGGTTTAGGTAATTATTGATTACTAGGTCTCATAAAATTTTGGGCTTGATGGGTTTCTAGAGAAAAATTATCTTTTGTCAAAAAAATTGTTTAAGATTTTAATAATTCTTTACATACTAACCAAATATTTAAATAATTATTTACATACTAGCAAAATAATGTGTTATTAATATAGGGAGTATATATTTGTATAGGAAATATATGAGTTTCCAAAAGTATGTCGATGTAAATAAAAATTATTTTCGATTACAATGTAGTCAAAATTTTATAATTTTACGAGGGATTACAGAGGGCTTTTGGGGGTGCTTTGAGCCCTGGGGTTCCAATGCTAAAACTAGGCCACTCTACTTAGTGTTCAATACTAAGTTTACACGCTTGGCACCTTGATGGTTGGTGCTTGGCAGTGAACTCCAGCGTAGTACGACGAGCATATTCTGCTATAGTCGGTTTTTAGGGAATCTTTGTGGTTAAAGTTGTGTTTTAAAGTCTTGTGTTTGGGGCAAATTTGGGATTTGGGCTTAATTATGCTTGAGACTTTGAGGGTTTAGTATTGTTTGTGGGGCCGTGACACTGGGAGACATAATTTCCTGTCTATATTATGTATCTTTGTTGTTTAGTTATGGTATATTCCTTATTAGTGATATTATTTGTAAGTAGTTTCTCAAGAGGTGTCAAGGATTTGAATTTATTGGTGAAGTTTATATATCTTTACATAGGGGAACGAGTGGATAGGTTGCTTTAGTTGTTTAGTTATGTTAGTTTAACTTTTAAAGACCTTGGAGTACTTTAAGTATTCTAAATAAATTTTAATATATATACATTTGCATTGGACTTAATTAAGGAAAGCGCTAAAAATTAGCCCAGTAAAATAGCAAGCTTTGCATAGTCGATCGACTACCTCATCGTTTTGTCAGCATTTAGCGAAGAAAAAATTTGATATTTCTAGCAATGACTCGGTCGAGTACTTTGCACACTTGATTGAGTCCCTCTTCTTTCTTCACTTTTTCACTTAATTGCTCTATTTTTCCGAATTCCGAGCTTGCACTCTGATGAGTCATCTGCAATACTTGTTTGAGTCTCCTTGCTTTTAGGCTCATGCATTTACTACTTCGACTCCTTTGCTTCAAGATGATTTGACCATTGATTAACCACTTCTTGTAGCTTTTTGTTGCTTCAAAGTGACTCTCAAGACTTCATAGAATCCCTCCATTAAATCTTGAACTCATCTCATACTTTGGGATCTTAGAAATCCTAATAAAATATCACAAACACTATGAATACTAGTGAACACATCATATGAAAGTAAATGAATTAAACTTAGGTAAATCTAAACTAAAATTCATCTAAACTACATGCAAATAACCCTAAAATACCCTTAAACCATTTACATAAATGAGACTTATCAAATTCTCCCAAGCTAAACGAATGCTTGTCCCCAAGCGTTCAAGAGCAAGAACGAGAGAGATAAGTCAACATCCTCTCAGGAAACACACATGCCTTGATTTTATAAAACTCTAAGTCAAAAACATATTTTAAAAAAAAATCACCGAATGCAAGAGTTTTATAAAAGCAATGAACATTTGATTATTGAGAAGAATTACTATATACTCCCCCAAGGTAGTCTCGTTCAAATACTATAGACTTCTCACTTTAGGTGTGCATAGGAAAATAAGTCACTCATGTGTTTATTGGGTTAGAATTTTCTCTCGACCTAGTAATGCATCAACTCTGTAAGATCTGATGCGTAATAGGAGGGGGTTTCACGTTTCTTTAAGTTTCTTTAATTGAATGCGACTTAGGATCGAAGGATATGGCTTGAACAAGAACCAATCTCTGGAAATTGTGCAAGTCTCGTTAACAACCTTCAACCAATCTCTGGAAGAAGATCACTAACCCTCTCACTTTAAACGATTCACTCGGGACAAAGCTTAAGGCCTCTTAACCTTTAAATGATTCACTCAAAACAAAGAATTAAGGTTGAACAAGAATCTCTCAAGTTCTAATTGAATTCTCACGAATACAAGGTTTATTTTTGTGAAAAGGTTGAATGAATTACAAATGCATAAGACCCCCTATTTATAACGAAAGAAACCTAAACTAACTAGGACTAGGACTCTAATGACCGACTTGGGCAGCAAGCAAAAGACTTGGTCAAAACAAAGACTTGGTCAAAGCAAAGACTTGGTCAAAGCAAAGACTTAGTCAAAGCAAGAAAGTTGAGTTTGACTCAATCTCAACTTCTAACAACACTAATTTATTTCATTGCCAAATCCACTTGATCTTGATCCATTTTAATCAATGTGACCCAAGTTTGACCCTTTTGCAAATCAAATCCACTCGGACACACCATCAAGTTAATTGGATCCGAATATGAATTGCCCTTCTTCTTGATATCCATATCAAGATCATCCTCTTTAGGCTTTCTTTTTGTCTTTATCCACTACTAAGTATGATGCTAAACTAAATAAGATCATGATTCTCCAGATTGGGTAGGTTTAGTTAGATAAAAGGCGATATTATTCAGGAAAATGGTGGTTAAAAACCTAAATAAATCTACACTAAAAACTTGTTATATGGGTTCAAACCATCCTTATAGCCTCCTAATCATTCAAATTCAGCCTCTTCTTCTTAATACTTTGATCCTTACTTCCTCTTGACTCATATCAATTGTATTAACTTCTTTTGCTCATTTGAGGGTGAGCAAGATCTCTTTATAAAACTTTTCCAATAATCTTTTTTTTCTTTCCCTTTTATTCTTTCTTCTTCTTTTTAAACTCTTCTCTTCTTTTTTTCATCTTATTTCTTTTCAAATCAGTGCAAGAGTTGAGGATATGCTCTATATATATATTCAATACATCTCAAGAGGCATTAAACTGTTGTATATCACTCCCTCAAAATAACCCTAGCAAAAAGGCTATAAGGCTTTTTATTCTAAGGCATCAAGAAAGGGAAATATAGGCTCAATGAGTTCATCCTAAGAGTAAATAAAAAAGAAAAATAACTTGTGGAAAATATCCTAATTAAGTAATGAGAAAATGGCTCTAAATTCTAAAGGATAGTTTAATCATTCTAATAAGCTGCACCATAGAGCCTCAAAAAGTCAATAAGCTAACCCAATATTAGATCTCATAGAGGACAAAGTCTAATACACATGAAAATAAAATACCGAAATAATGTCATCAGTCTAAGGCTCAAGTCCTCACAAGTAATTACAAATCAATAGTATTGGGTGAGACATAAATGCATTAAGGACATAAATACTGTAAATCAAAATAATTGTTAGTGCCATGATTGTTAAAAGCCAACAGAATATTACATATGAAAAACATTTTGAAGCACATGTGTATCTATATATCCTCATTGAAGACTTATCCCATTAATAAATAAAATAAGGATATAATGCAATGCTCTAAACTAAACAACTTACATACAACTAGAAAATTGAAAAAAGAAACTAAGAATGAAACTAAAAATGTATGCTCAAGGTTATTCTCTATAAATGACCTCTCCCCCCAAGACAAACCTTGTAATGTCCTCAGTGAAAGCACGAGACATTTGAGGCAAGCCGGGAGAGAAAGGATGCAAATAACTACTATTGATCAGAAGGAGGGGGAGAATCATACCTGGGGGAGGGGCTACGTCCACCCCTAAAGTACCTACGCATCTCCTCACTCATCATGTGGAAGCTCGTTTGCATAACGCAGTAATCGGTCCTCGTATGCTGCAGACATGGCTCAATGGGACTCTTGCATCACGTGGTAAAAAATTAGTCCACATATCGTAGAATGATGTGCTCATGGACTGGTGCAATACACACATCTCACCGTATCCATCTTGAATACTCCCAAAGTTGGTCCGTAGCAAACCGAGGTCATGCTATAAGAACGAGATTACGTTCACTATAGAGTTTTGGACATCCTCTTTCATATAGGTGATGCGTGCATCAATGTGAATGACGAGCATGTTGAAGAATTATTCCAAGAAAGTCAAGAAAGCATGAATCTATACTTGAAAGCTTCTTCAATAGGTCAAGCTTACTATCTGGGGCATCAAGACAAAGCCACGCTTTGTATGGTGGCGTTCTTAGGAGTTTCTTGAAGCTTCTTGATAGTTCTTTAAGGTTTCTTTAAAAGCTTTCTTAGATTTTTGTCTACAAGTTTTTACCTTTCACTTGAAAGGGTTTTTCTTGGTTTAGACCCTAGGTTTCTTTATTTTCTTGATTATTTTGTACGTGTGAGTTAGTTAGAGTAGTTAGTTAAGAAACCGTGTAATGATACTTGGCGCCCAATGTTACGTTTCCTATTTCAAGATGGATTCCTACTCAAGATTGAATTTTAATAGGTGGCGGCTGCTTGGAGATCAAGGCGAATTGAAGGAGTTTTATTCAAGCTAGAATTCTAATATTTTTAGGAAAAGGAGTTTTATTCAAGCTAGAATTCTCATATTTTTAGGAAAAGAAGGAGTTTTATTCAAGCTAGAATTCTAATATTTTTAGGAAAAGATTGCTATAAATATTCTTTGTAATTCACGGTTTTGAGACGAATTCAGGAATTTGATTAAAAAAGAAACACATTTATTTACAAGTGATATTTTGGTTGGATTACCTAAATATTTCTTTGGCTAATTTGTGAGTTAGTTGTTGTTTTGGGTGTTTTAGTTAAAACATTCATTGGTTTGATTAATTAGGTGGACTCTTAATTAATTAAACTCGGTTCTAGCCTAGTTCTTGGTGATTTATCTGTATAGGACGAAGCTTAGAACATATCCTTGTGAAAACTTGGTTTTCGGATCAAGAATCACATCAATAGGTGATGGCCTCTCGATCATCATCCACTTCCTCTAAAGAAAGTAAAATAGTACACCTTTAGCCATTAGGGAAAGCCACTAAAAATCAAGTTGCAATATCCAAGACCATACTCCCTCTAGAGGTGGCAACTACTCTTGGGGTAGAAAAGCATAGGGGCCAAAATATTCAAGAGAAGCCGACCCACCAGCCACTCGTACCTAGGAAGTGGAATAGTACACCTTTAGCCATTAGGGGAAGCCACTAAAAATTAAGTTGCAATATCTAAGACCATGCTCCCTCTAGAGGTGGGAACTACACTTGGGGTAGAAAAGCATAAGAGCCAAATATATTCAAGAGAAGCCGACCCACCAACCACTCGTACCCTTGGTTTCAACCTCTACGAGGTTAAATCCACTTCATAGACTGCGTACTGTGCAAGGTGATGTGCATAAGTTCTAGAGCCTCATACGGTGCATAACTTGAAACATTTATATCGCGAAAAAGCATAAGCAAGGTTAGAAGAACCCCTATAGCTATCATTGTAGAACCCCCATCTACCTAGGGTAACTACTCCATAAACCAGACTGCTAAACACAAAATACGGGGACCTAATGACCTCTTTGCCCCAAGAATAGACCTCAACTCATTGGCATGCATATGCCATAGGAAATAAAGCTTACAGGCCAAACAAACACCACCCCAGCATCTTTTGAAAAAGGGTCTAAGCTAGAATCCTATAGGCTATTCTAACTACCGGGTGAATAATCCATGTAACCTTAGACCTACTAGGGTCATAATTAGTGAGCTAGATAATGTCTCTCTTAGAAGGCATTATACTCATAGCCTTCTAACCTTGGGTAATGAGGAGTCAGCAAGTCATTAAAGAGAAAGCCTTAAATCTCACGAATATCCTTAAGGGTAAATCACATTCTAGTACCAAAACAATTAAAGTAAATCTTTGTTGGGGTATTATCGATGGCACTATAGTTTATATTAAAAGTGGAGAGGATCACTAGGGTTAGATTCCTATAAGTGGGTGTGTATAAATCAATTAGGGACTCCCTCCCAAATCTAAAGAATAACTCATGAATCACCTTATCCACCCTAAGGTCCTCGTAGCTGAATGGTCATAGAAATGGGTAGGGATGAGGTTTCTTGAGCTACTCCTAAGGAAATTTTTCTTATAATCTTCATTATGGACAAATTATATCCCATAGGTTTCAACAATATGTGTTTATACTGCTAGGGGAGGAAAAAGCTTCCTTAATCCTAAAGTGGATGTGCTTCAAAAGTTGTTCCTACGTGGAGGCATACTTTAAAAAACTATATTAAGATTGAGAATTTTTAAATATGTGCAAACTATTCTACAACAACTTAACCAAACCCAACTTAAGTAAATTTAACTAACTTTTTATAAAGTTAGGTTGAGCATGAGATGGAAACATGAAACTTTTCACTATTTATGTTTATAAGTTTAACTATATTCTTTGTTTTTCGAGATTTTCTAAGCAATCCTCGAAGGATGTTTCATAGACCAAAAAGTCATCCATGAAAAATTCCATAGTGTTTTCGATTAAATCTGGGAAAATTACCATCATGCATCATTGGAAAATGGCAGGAGCATTCCATAAATCAAATGGCATTATGCTATAAGCATAAGTACCATATGAACACATAAAAGTGGTCTTCTCCTGATTGGCTGTACAGATAGGGATTTGGAAAAATCCTAAATATCTATCTAACCAAAAGAAGTAAGAATGCATTGTCAATATTTCCATTTGGTCAATGAAAGGTAAGGAAAAATGATCCTTTCGAGTAGCCTTGTTTAGGCACCTATAATCAATACACATACGTCATCTCATGACCATCCTTGATGGGATTTATTCCCCTTTGTCATTCTTGACAACGACCATGCCTCCTTTATTAGGGATAACTTGAATGGGACTAACCCACTTACTATATATTACCCCCCCCCCCCCCCCCCCCCCCCCCCCCCCACACACACACACACACACATCAAGTAATCTAAGAACCTATGTTTAGAGTACTTCCATCATAGTTAGATTTAGTCGTCTTTGAGGTTCTATGGAAGATGCATGATCATCCTCAAGGTTGATCTTATGAGTATAAAAAGAAGGGTTGATACCCAATGGCCTTCCTATGTTTCTTGAGAACTCTTAGTAACTTCTCAGTTTTCTTACCATTAACTGCATCATTCACTATAAGAGGGTATGTCTTATTAGAGCCAAGGAATTCATACTTGAGTGTAGATGGGAGTGGTTTGAGTTCTACTTGTGGTGGAGCATTTGAAGATTGCAAATCAATGAATTCACTAGTAGAAAACACTTCAATTGCTTCGTCTCAAATGTTGCGGTTAAATACATTTCGAAACACATGAATAGGGTGAACATACTTTTAACCTAAATGTTGCGGTTATTTAAAATAACACAACACTTATAACCACAAGTGCTACGATTATTTTTCGAAAATCGCAGCATTTATTCCTGTCATGAAATGGTCTAGGAAAAAGGAAATCTGGGAAAATATCATTGAATAAGTGCTGCGATTTTTTAAATAACTGCAGCACTTATAATCACAAGTGATGCGGTTATTTAAAAAACCACAACATTTATTCAATGATATTTTCCCATACTTCCCCTTTGCCAGACCATTAATAAATGATGCGGCTTTTTTAAATAACCGCATCACTTGTGGGTATAAGTGTTGCGGTTATTTAAAAACCACAATACTTTTTCATTCATATGTTACCCCAGACTGCCCTTTTCCGGGCCATTTCAAAACACGAAAACTTTTCCCTAGACTCCCAACACTTCAGCGCATGAAAAAAACCCTTTACCCTCTTCTTCTCTAGCCCTAACCTTTGTCTTTTCTAGCCCTAACTCCATAACTTAATATCCCCCCTTTAACTTTCTTACTCATGCAATTTGAAACCTACTCCTCTCTCCTACTTGTGCCTCCATGGATATGGCGTTGTGAAGCGTTTTGAAGCTTAATCATCTCTCCCATTTTGAAGAAGTTTACATACTCTAAAGTTCAAAATCTAAAGGTTTGTATATGCCTTAAACCCTAGTAAATATTTTTTTTTAAATTTTTTTCGCAATTTGTTAATATATTAATGTAAAGATGAAAAACTCTTGTATGTTCAGATCTGCATGTTATATGTTGTGTTTATGAAGGAACAACCCTTAACAATCGAATTTCATAGATTATATGGTATTAGAGGCATTTTTTGGAAAAACAAGTGGACTAATCTCCTTCAGCATATTTGCGGTCTCTAAATCTCGAATAAATACCCAATTTAGACATATTAAAAACCTCATTCGGAGTCCCGTAGCCAATTTTATAGCTTCTCAAAGATTTTTTATTTATAATCTCAAATAAGACATCATCGAGGCCATGAAAGGGTAATATAGTTGTGTAATACTTCTAAAAATTGGGGGTTTTAAAAAAAAATTATGCCATTCGGACTACCAGGCTAAGAGATATGTCTCTCTGAAGTTTCTGAAACCTCGGAATAAACCCGAAATCTATGAAGAATGATTTGATTGTTTGTTTTGATGTAAATTATTGTAGATCGCAATTTTGTGTGCCAAAACGAGTGGTCATAATAAAATTTTGGATTTATATGCTTCACGGTTGATCATTTCTTAACTTTTCTTATCTTTTATGTCATATTATTTAACACATTATGCATGATTTCTTAGCTTAGATCAGATTATGTTCTTAATTAAATGTGTTGTGTTGTAATAGTATATAACAACTATATTTGCAAATATAACAATTTTGAGAGATATTAATTATAAATAATATACTTTATATGTAATTAACACATAAAATGACCTATTAATTTTTTTGTTATGGAAATCATCAATTGCTTCGGTTTTCTAATATAATCACAGCAGTTAATTTATATGTGCTGCAGTTATATTAGAAAACCGTAGTACATATAAATTTCAGAATAAAAAGAATAAAAAAAATAAAAACCAATTAAATGTTGCGGTTATTAGAAAAACTGTAGCAAAAATATCTATTAATTGTTGTAATTTTTCCAAAAAATCGCAGCATATAATGATAAAAAAAAATCAATTAGTTTTATTTTTTAAAAATATATGGTGCAGTTTTTTGGTAAAACCACATCAATTAATAGATATATTTGCTGCGGGTTTTCTAATAACCGCAACATTTACTGTTTTTATCGCTGTGTCTTAAAAACCGCATCATTTGTTGTTTTCCATGTGCTTCGCCTATATGTGCTTCATATGAATAACCGCAACATTTAAAGCTAGAAAACTGCAGTATATAGACATTTCTCTACTAGTGATTATTCAAGCTCCCTCGATGGTTCCTCCTCAATACTTAGCACACTTTCCAAAAGGTTGGCATATTCCAAAGTCTCTAGTGTTCCTATCTCACCACCTAACAAAATGGCTTCTAGGAGATCCCTTGGTTCACTTGTGCCAACATGGTCGGCAATAGCTTCATCAATGGAATCAACTCTGTAAGCTATTTCCCTTATGGATGGTGTATCCATTGAATTCACCAAAGAGTATTCCACCTTCTCTTCTCCAACCTTAAAAGTGATCTTGTCATTCTTCATGTCAATGATAGCTCCTAATGTAGCTAATAACGACCTACCAAGAATAATTAGGATGTATGCATCCTCTTCCATCTCCATAACTATGAAATCACATGGAATGTAGAATTTCTCAACTCGGAGAGGAAAATCTTCTAAAATACCTAAAGAAAACTTCATAGTTTGGTCTGTTAGCTGAAGAGAGATACGAGTAGATTTTAACTCACCCACTTAGAGCCTCTTGCAAATAGACGGTGGTATAAGGCTTACACTTGTTCTAAAATCACATAGATCCTTCTAAATCTCCAAATCCACTAATCTCACTAGGATAGAATAACTAAATGGATCATCTAACTTCTTAGGAAGAGTGTTTGGAAGGATAGCACAACACTCAACTATGAGGTAAACTATGACATTTTCCTCAATCTTCTTCTTACTTGATAACATATCCTTTAAAAACTTTGCATATGAAGGCATCTCTAAGATAACATTTAAGAATTAGATATTGATGTGCAACTTCCTTAGATTCTCAAGAAACCTTCCATACTTCTTCTCTAACCTTGCTTAAGCTAACCTTTGAGAAAATAAGGTACGTGGCATGTACGGTGCTATAGATGGACTCTTCTGCTCCTTTTCCTCCTCTACCTTCTCCGGTGCCTCCTCATTCTCAAGCTCATTCAAGGGAATGGTGACTTTTAATGATGGCCCTTCCAATTCCTTATTGGTCCTCAAAATTACAACATTTAATTGTTTCTTAGGAGGAATCTCGGTATTCCTTATAAATTGTCCAAGGAAATTTGAGAGATGGCTCACCTATTGATCCAATTGGTTCAATCGAGTCCTTATAAGTTTTGTTTGAGCTCTTAATTTTATATTCTATTTTTCCTGCTCAGTATTTTGCTTGCTCTATGAAGCTATGAAAGCTTCATTATAACCTCCAAATTAGAATTTTGAGGAACCTATGGCTATTAGAAGGTAGGTGTAGTAGCATTGAAGTTGGGTGTTTCTGGTTGCTAGTTATAGTTGTTGCGTTGTGGAGCCTAGAATTGGGTTGAGTTTAACACATTTTGGTTATTGTAGTGTTTTGGTATATTTATTTTCCTATCTTTGATGAAGAGAAGTATCTTTGTCTCTAATTGTTTAACACATATATTAAATCTGATTTTGTTCACATAGGAACACTCAAATGCTCAAAATACAAGTAACTAAGAACTTACATATCTTCAAACACATGAACGTAAGCCTTATCATCTTTCGCAGAATATGAAACTTTTTTGCCTGAAAATATATTTTGTAAAATTACATATAGAACAAAAAATAGACCAAAATTGAACAAATTCATTATATTATATAAAATATATCATAATTGAATAATTTATAACAAAATAAACGTTTACAAAAGTATGAACATAATTTATGATATAATTGAAAAAAATTCACTAGATCACACATTGGATTTTGTCATTCATAATACTATAATGTCATATATTCAACAAATGTCTCATGTTTCATCCGATCTCGTAGTTTTGAGTAAAAAATGAACATAATTGAGAGAATTTACAATATTGTACAAAAATAGATCAGAATTAAACAAATTACATCAATTTAAAGTTTTTCAAATTATCAACAAAAACTTAGTTATAATTTAACAAATTTTATTAAATTGAATTCCAACAATTTAAAACACAATAAATTCAAATGTAAAACAAATCCCTTAAGTTTCTCAAGGTTTTGTAGTAAAAAAAATGACCAAAATTGAATAAAAGTAGACATGAATTGAACAAATTTACTATGTTATAAGAACATAGATCATAATTAACAAATTACATCAAGTTATGGTTTCGACAATAAGAATCAAAATTAAAATATAATCAGTTAATAACAATTGCCTCATGTTGCACTAAATTTCAAGCATAAAATATCTACAATATACATCTCATCCAAAAAATTATGAAATCTATAAATCAAGCAATAAATTTTAAAAAGTAGATAAACACTTGTATAAGTGCAATATTTTTTATTCATGACGTTTGCAATGTAGAAAAAGCTGTCATTCCAACGCTGATAAAAAAAAAGTAAAATAAAGGTTTCTCTTGATTGCAAAATGAACAAAGTCATGTATAACTTCATATTTTATCCTACCTTGTTCTCGTTTCGGATTCTTGCTCATTTCCGATTCATTGCAAATATCTATTTTAATTTCATTAAATCTTTGAAATTGTTCTTAAGAGTCTTTGTAATGTTTAATTTATGGTATGGAGTATATCCATGAGTAAATCCTCCAATTTGTGTCATTCCTAGAAATATTTGAATTGGGTTTGTGTTTGTTTTGCAGTTTTCCCACAATATTGTGCATTGTGACTAGCACTATTCATAAATATCTGTAGTTTCCTCTCCAGCCCTGGCCTGTCTTGCGACTCTGTCCCATTTTTCCAATCCCCCTTACGCAGTCCGGCTGCCCACCACTTTTGTGTCTCTACCAACGCCGAGAACTTCAGAACCATCCAATTTCATGCAAATATCACACTAAAAATAGCGTCTTTGATATACTATATGCTTCTTATGTCATTGTGCTTATTTGGGCATATCATGCATTGAAGTTTAGGGTCCAAAAACTTTGATGTGCTGGCAATTTTAGAATCTGTTTTTTAGATGATGCAATTTCCAGAATAAGCCGCTTCACAGATTGGACGCAAATTGATTGGGAAGAGAGAAATAAAACTGGGTTTTATTTGAGTTGAATAGCAGCAAATTCTAGGGTTTCAAATAGTGGTAAGTTGTTAAATTCCCTTTTTTAATGCTTCTTTTTTTCCTTTTAGTTTTCTTGAATGTTATGTTGTTAGATTACATGTTGTATTCAATGAATTTAAGTACTTTGAGATGGGATTATCAGTTTTGTTGTTGGGTGATGAATAATGGCAGATGGATTTGAAACCCAAGACCGGGTGTGGAGCAGTTGATGGGGGTATAGGGGTACTGAGTCATATGCAGAGTTGTTCTCAGTTTTCAGGTCTCAGTATTACATCTGAAGGTTCTGCACTTAATTTTGTGTATCATAGAAAGGATATTCCAAAGAACCCTGCTCCTGTTTTCCCAACCTTAGCACCTGATAATATTACTTATATGTATGAAAGAAAGAAGAATCAGAATAGTGCAGTCAATAATTTTAAGGCTATGATCTCTGAAATTTCGTCCCCTAATTGTGCTTGTACTTCCGCGAATAGATCAGAGAACCTTTGTGTACCCTCTTGCCAGAGAAAGAGAGGATTGGTTGACAGGGAAGCTACTAGGGTTTTTTCAATAGAGCAGCCATTGACTACTTCGGAAACCAATGATGGATATGTGACTGAGGACCTTGGTTCTGATGTGAAAGACAAGATGAACAAGACTTTTGAGTTGTATAGTGTAGATGATAGTTGTTCATCGTCAATGCTTGATATGAACAGTGGTTCATCTCCAATGAAGAGTAAAGTGGATGACACTGATGAATGTTCGTCCTCTGGGGCAGTCGTTGTCGATGTGATGGGAAGTGATCAATCTCTATCTGTTAAGAGTCTTTGTGTTACTATTCTTCGAAGTCATGGGCTGTTGTCAGATTCTGGGTCAAATAGATTTGTTGTGTCCAATGAAGATGATCCATCATGTAGTGGCAGTAGTTGTTCTTGCACTTGTATTGTCTGTAGTATGATTGGTACAGCAGCTATAGATATGCTAATTTGTGATGAATGCGACAAAGCCTTTCATATATCTTGCTTCAATCCTTGCATAAAAAAGATTCCCACTGATGATTGGTACTGTCATTCTTGCTCTAAAATGAAGCATAACTTGTTAAAAGAGAGAGCAGTTAGGAAGTCATCAATTATCAGGACTGAGAAGGGGTCTGTGTCATCTGAGGGAGATTTCAGTCCAGTAACACTGATGTTAAATGATCCTGAGCCTTACATAACTGGTGTTCGGGTTGGTAAAGGATTCCAAGCATTTGTACCTGAATGGTGCGGACCTGTTACACGGTATGTTCCATAAATTTTGCTTTAAGCATTTCATGACACATTTTTACTATAACATTTTCGCTTTGAGGGTTAACTAACAACTATAACTATTTATGAGTAAGTAGTTAAATTGCAATTAGTACCTCTTAATTGCATGGTGGAATGGTGGTATCTTGAATGGTTGCATTTTTTACATCTTTATACTTAGATTTGAGAAGCTTCATCATGATTTTTCCCTATTTTAGGATTTATTTGAGATCAAGATGAGTGGGGTTGTTATTATTATTAATATTATTACTAATGTTATTAATATAATTCTTTTAGTTAAGCATTAAAAAAAAAGTTCTTTTAGGTAATAGGAATAAAATTTGGTCATGATGAAGAGTAAGAGTGTAACACATATTGTATACTTGCTAACTAAACAAAAAAATTGAATCTCGTTGGTCGTTTGCAGAGGTGATGTGTACAAGGATCTCTTTTATAATGTATTTGTTACCTTACCCTTTTTGTCTTTGGTCGATTTTTCATGATGAACTACAAGGATTTATTATACTGGGAAAACTTTCATATTACCCTTTAAGATGGTGTTTTGAGGATTAGTTTGAGGTTTTGGTGTGGGAAACTTCATTTCTTGGACTTAATGTTTGGGTTATACAACCATTTTGCTATGTTAATCTGTTGGTAGGCAGAGGGTGGGACTTTCGTTGCTCGTAGGGTTGGAATATCTAGAGGATTCTCATGCATCTTTCAATGAGATTCTCCTTGTTGGGTAGCTGGTAAGCTGGATGTATGAGAACTAGAAGTATGAAAATTGCATATTTGTTTCCTTGGCTTTACTTCTTTTTCAAAAGCATTATGGATGTTAATGACTACAGAATGACAGCTTGACATGGTTAGTATTTTTCTCTGCTAGTCAAGAATCTCGATTTGATTGTTTAGGATATCAGGTTGAATTGAGCTTATCTTCTTCAGATACTTTGCCTGCTATGGAATTAGGGTTGTGCTGTTGCCTTTCATTGAATCCAATTGCTATGTTATTAAGATTGAGGTCATTGCAAGAGTAGTTAGAAGCAAAACAATTTTGATAGGAATGGGTGAAATGTATTCAGATACAGAGTAGATTCATATTGTTTTTCCTTCACAAGTGTCTACAATCTTTATCTTTTGATTATGTATTAGATAGAAAATGGTGATTGTATCTCTTTTCAGGGAGCCATGCTGCCTTTTCTATGTAACCTTTCATTCCTCTACTTACTGTTTATTGTTCTTCATACACCCTACTTTCACTTTCTTAGGTGTAGCTGGACTGATATATCTTGGAACTTCTAATTTAAAAAGGAGCCTTATGATTTTGAAATAGGGGAACTAGCAACCCATTTGACATCCGTAAAATTTTCTCAAGTTCATTCAAGATTAACTTGGTTGGCTATTACTTGGGTTGGTTTGAGATGTCATGACCTGTAAAAGAAAAATTCTAAGGTAAACCCATTCTTATTTTTAACCTCATTGAGAAAGTGAAGTTTTAAAGTGTATTTGAGCGTTTTTTGGAAATCGGTAAAGAAAAGTCTTGGCTTAACATAAGTGGTAATCCTTAGGTTTGAAAGCCATATAAGGCACATTTGTGTAACTTAGCTACATTTTTTGGGAAAACGAGTATGTCCTTTCCTCCTTGTAATGGCTGTGAATGAACTAACTATTTCCATCCTAGATGAGCTGCCATGTTGTATGTTGTATTCATATTGTTCTTGTTTTTTTAATGGATGGGTTCAGAGTATTTGTTTGTGACGAGTTGAAGTTTAAGAGATAAGTATTAGAAACTCAAAGACTGTGCTGAAATGCAATAAAATAGATTATTTAGAGTACAACAAAAGCAGATCACAATCAAGATATTGTGAATCTAGATGTAAAAGTACCAATAAGTTAGTTCATTGTACCAGTGTTTAATCTATTCTCTTTGTTTGTGAGGTTCAAAAGTAGGGGATGGTTATCATATTAGATTCTGGGAAGATGTTTGAAGTGGAGAGCAGCCTTTCTATTTCTTTTAACTTTCCTCCACAATGCCCTTGTGACTAGTTGTTTTTACTGTGAATATTTCTTGGGATTCACTGTTTCGGACGCCACCACATGATAAGGAGTTAAAGGAGCTCTCTTTTTCACCATATATTCTTGATTTTGTGCTAGCTAAGGAAGGATATTAGGTTCTTGACAGGGATATATTCTAGTCTTTTTTTATGTATATCTTTTCTAAGGTGCTTGAATCTAGAGTGAGGGCTTTTGTGTGGACTTTCTCATCAAGAAGGATTTACATTAATGACATGCTACTGAAGGGTCCATTGGGTTTATTTATTTTGTCAGACGTGTGATTGCTTATGTCTTGCTATTAGTGAGTCTTGCTGAATTTTTTTCCCATTGTGAATTTTGTGAGTTACCTCTAGAGAGGATTGTTTGTACTACATGAGGAATCTTGGAAAGGTTTTGGATTGGCTGCATATTTATTCTAGCGGGTTTGGTAAGGATAAGGAGAAGAAATTGTTATGGCGCAATGCTTTCATGGCAATGATGTGGTGTTTGTGGGTAGAGAGAAACTCCTAGATTTTCTCACAGAGTTCTTTATCTTCTGATATTTTGAGGCGGCAAAGATTACGTGGTAGGGGAAGTTCAAAGACGTTGGGTTAGTCTGTAATCTTTGTTTTCGTGTTTAGAGGATAGCTTGTCCTCTTTGTTTGTGCTCTTCATTTGAGCTGATACTAATCCTTTTTTCTTATGAATTAAAATAAGTTAGTCATTAAATATCATGGATCTGTCATGTAGAACAATGGACATTTTGGCTGATATAACAAGTAAACAAATGGAGCTTAAGTTGTGATTATGTCCCTCTAAAGGTGAAGGAAAAGTATAATAGGATTGCTTTTTTTCTTTGAAACATTAGGCTTTGAAGAAAGATCATGTGTAAAAGATGAATGTGGGTGGCAGATGTGTGTACTGGAAGGTAGATCTGTGGTCATGAAAAGAGATAGAATTGCTAGTGTAGTAGAGTCGGGGTGACTACTTGAGACTTTGAGAGGATGAGATGGTGAAGACTAACTATGGTGACATGTCAAAAAACCTACATTAGGTAGCACCGGCCATTTGAAATCATGAAGACATTTAGAGAAAGTAAAGGAGGACTAAACCTGGAAAAGGATTTTAAATAATTGGGTCCTTGGATTGGATAGGGGAGAGTTACTGAGTGGAGGAGAAGGTTTCTTGTGGGGATGATTTAGTATCTGCTATCTGGTGTTGTTGTTGTTGGAATTACTTATGATTGTTATGAGTTATCACTTTCATTTGTCATCTCAATGACCCCATACATCCTTTTTCAAGCGTATAGTTTTAAGCATAGGAACAAGGGACACTTGTCTTCCATTTTAGCTGTTGGATTCATACTAAGTTTGCATGGACAAGCCAAATGCTATGTTGCTAGGATATTAGTGTCAATATGACATGCCTTAGACATTATTTCACATTTGAAATCTGTGTTGGATGCTTCTCTAAGACATGGCTATATATTAGGTAGAGAAATTAAGGAAGAGAGTTTAAGAGACTATAGATCATGTTATATGGTCTTGGTTATTGTCTCTTAGACTTGTTGAAATGGGCCCATTTCTATGTAATGCAGCATAGTGAAAAAAAGTACAAGCATCAAATTTAGACCTGGAAGAAAAATCTTTAGATTTAGCGGTTAAGGTGAAATCCATCAATACCAAAAACAAAAGATGTTAACTTTGGCAACAATTACCTTTTCTCCATCGATGTCCCCCATCCTTATTCTATGAAATCATTTCTTGCTCATAGTGGCCTAGAAAGGATTATTAATTTCTAAGGCATAGTGAGTTTGGAAGTTTGATAATTATGTATTAGGGTGGTTTTTGTGGGGACTTCTTTAGTTCTAAATGTTTTTGTCTCTTTATGTATAAAGTTTATTTTGTTGGGAAAAAAGTGAGGTTTTTGTCCTCAGAGAGAGTTGTCTCTTAGAAGTGAATCTTTATGGTTTTAGGATTATCTAAACCATTTGTTGGTTCTATGGTGGTTAATGATTGATGTTATTGTCTTTGCATGATATTTGGTGCGGGCGTGTTCTCCATGATACGAAGAGTTTCATCATTTCAAGTTGCGTAATATTTGAACTACATTTTTCACTTGAATGCTTAATTTTTGAGCCACAATTTAGTCCAAAAATATGTTCTTTGAAAATGATGAACTTGTGGCTCAAATTAATACAGCTGAAGCAAGGAATTGTAGCACCTACTTTTCAAATCCAAGCAACTTTCGACTCGACCTTAAATCTATATGTATCTACTCTCTTTGTTCTTTGATGAGTCTCCTGGTTTACATAAACCAAGGAATAGAGGTCACTAGGTCAGATGGTGGAATTGAATCCTTTTTTTACTTTACGGGTGGCAGAGATGGTTAGGGATGATGGACTAAACGAATCTCATGTGGTGAGGTAAGGGAGGGTAGATGTAGAAATAAAATTGACAGAATATGGAATGAAGTAAAGGTAGGAAGAACTTTTTGGTACTGATTAATGGTACTGATTAATATGGAAAGTAGGAAGAATTTACAAGATGGAGTATGAGTAATATAATAATATGGAGTAGTAGTTTTCTTTTTTGGGTGAAGTTGTGTTTACAATGCAAGATGTCATATGTGCTATTGGTTTTTTGCAGGGGACTCTATACCTTTCCTGAACCAATGGAGTTGAATCCATCACATATGGTTGGTTTATCTGTGAGATTTATAATCTTCTTTTAACATTATTTTGGTATGTCTTATATTATTTACGA
Source organism: Dysphania ambrosioides (assembly GCA_026401315.1). NCBI lineage: Eukaryota > Viridiplantae > Streptophyta > Magnoliopsida > Caryophyllales > Amaranthaceae > Dysphania > Dysphania ambrosioides. The sequence continues at coordinate 8,356,998 of CM048667.1, forward strand.
GAAAAAGTGACCCTTTATATTTTCTTTTCACAGGGGCCAATTTCTGGCAAACCTCGTAAGGCCTACATTGGAAATTGGCTTCAGTGTAGAGATGTCATCATTGGTATGGGAGATAGCTCTAATGGAACTATATGTGGAAAGTGGCGCAGGTAATATGAGATGTTGCGTTTTGTTTGGGGTCTTCTTTAAGTGAGAAAGCATGAGTTATTTCGAATTTGTTAGATAGTAACTTAATTGGGCCTTAAATTAGGTTCTTTTTGTATAATAAATCAAGTGTCAGCTGTTCCACTTCAAACCCTCATGATTTATAAAGATAGAGCTAACTTTGTTGTGTTTTATGAAGGATTTGAAATTATGGGCCATTGTACTATCATGATCACAACTATAGGTTGAGTCGGCAAGATGCTTGGTTGGAAGTTTTCTCTTATCCAAGTTGTTAAGCAAGGGGAAGATCCTCTTTTCTGGAAACATAGGATGATCCTTTATTTTTCATGGTTGCTGTGATTTGTGGCTAAGCTATAAGTGAGAGGAAGTTTCTTGGTTAGTGTTCATGTAGCTAGTTTACTGTCTAACACTTGTCAAGGATCGCAAGCAAGGGAATTGATTCAATGGAACAGTGGAATGCCAATGAAACAATGAATGTATGAAAATGATAAAAGGGATTATGGTGCCTTCTTTCGAGAGGAAGGTGCTCTCCCAAAGGATTGTACTTAACTTTCTCTGTGTATATCTCAACCTAACCGACTCATTTAAATACAAAACATTCCCCACACCTCCATACACATGCCACAGATATTCTAACAAACTTTTACTAATATTCTAACAAACTCCTTTAACCACTTAATTAATATTCTAATAGAACAATTATTACATTATGTATTTATTGTGCCTCAATATTCCTTTTGCTTGTGTCCATGCTCGCGTGCTTGTCCATGTGCTCCTACTTCAGCTCTCCTTCCCTTTCTTACGCCTTGCATAGGTGACCACGATTGGAGGCCTACAAACATCCTCTGCAATACCCCTCGCCACGAGATTCACCTTCAAGGTGGAGATTCGGAAAACTCATGTTCATCTCTGAAAATAATTCCCACATGGCCTCACACTTAGGCGTCCCCATCCATTTAATCAACACCTTAATCCCAAGGTTCCTGTCCATTCAAGCGATTGCGAACTCCCAACACTTCTTTAGGAAAACGTCTAACACCAAATCATAAGTCAATTGTTCAGGTAAAGGAGAAGGGGTTACATGTTGTCCCACAACTTTCTTTAACTGTGAGATATGAAATATTGGATGGATTTTAGCTTCATTAGGCAGCTGCAGCTTATAAGCCACTTCACCTACTCTTTGAAGCACTTGATAAGGTCCATAGAATCACGGCAAGAGTTTCTTCCACCTTCTGGCAGCCATTGTCTTTTGTCTGTACGGCTGAAGCCTCTAGAACATCCACGTTTGTTAAGATTCTCATAAAGTTTCATATAATCCCGGGCTTTCAAAAGATGAAACCTTAAGATCATCAAGCACGACGTCTCGTTCAACCAATTGCTCCTCCACTGAAGATACCGGTGTATTTCCTTGAACAAATTTGAGAGGCAGCCATAGAGGATTTTGAATGGAGTATGCTTGGTTGCGGTGTGAAAAGCTATGTTGTACCATTATTTGGCCCCAGGGATCCACAAGGACCAAGACTTTGGCCTTCCATTCACGAAACACCTTAAATTAGACTCCACGCCCTTATTCACCACCTCTGTTTAGCCATCGGTTTGTGGGTGATACGCGGTACTCCGAGTTAGCTGTGAGAAAGGGTGTTTAAGGAGGATAAAATGAGCATACTTGGAGAGGCAGTCCATTACTACCAGAATTATATCCCACCCTTTAGACTTTGGTAACCCTTCAACAAAGTCCATGGAAATATCATTCCAAACCTTATTTGGAATCGGTAAAGGTTGAAGGAGTCCCGTAGGACTTATAGTGCTAGCCTTGTTTCGCTGACAGAGCCTTCACATATGTTGTCACATCCTTCCTCATGTCAATCTAATATCACTCTGCCGCCAAACGCTGATAGGTCTTCAAATCCCCCGCATGCCCCCCTAAAGGAGAGTCGTGATATTCTCGAAGTAAAGATGTAGTGAGTGTGGATTTCCTAGGAATCACTATCCTGTCCTTGTATTTCAATACCCCATGATCCCATTCAAACCATTTCGGCCACTTTTCCCCTTTTCTCAACGTATTGCTTATTCTTGCTAGAAACTCATCCTGCTGGACAAGGGCTTGAACTTGACTCCAAGAGACTCCACAAACAGTTCCCAAAGCTGCACACGAAACATCCATAATGTGTTCCCTGGAAAGGGCGTCAACCACTGTATTAGAAGAGCCAGGCTTGTACTGAATTACAAATGAGTATCCCATGAATTTACTAACCCATTTTTGGTAAGCTTGCCCCACTACGCGTTGTTCTAGCAAGAAGCAAAGGCTTTTTTGATCGGTCCTCACGATGAAAGGTCTTCCCAATAGGTAATGTCGCCATTAGGGATGGCAACGGACCGGATCTTGCCAATAGGTAATGCAAGATCCGCTGGGTATGAAAAGTAAGGATCCAGATCCATATCCAACGGATCCGGGTCCAAAATGAGTCCAAAACGGATCTTGCATATTTAGGTGTATTTACCACCATAAGGGATAATTTGGGCGGGAAGACATTTTTTGTGCTATTATATTATTGTTTATAATACTCCGTAACTAGAAAAATGAATTTGTAATTGAAATTATGGACTTTATTATACACATTAGAACATTTGCCTAGACATTAATGAGAAAAGAACTTTATTTTTCAGATCGAATTATAAAGCAAATTACAGTATTTCAAATTAGACAAATTAAAAAAATATTATCAAAATCAATTTTTCATTCTTTTTTAATAGATATCCAAATCGACCTTATTTGAATACTTCTTACTAACGGTCGAACTTTACCTTACTATCATTCTCTCCTTTCTTTGTTGGTTACTGGTTTGTAAATATATTAGTATCACGAAAAATATTTCAAGACGGGTCCAAAATGGGTATTTTGGTTGGACCCGTACCCGGATCCGTTTTTCAGTCATAGGACCCGGATCCGACCCGGATCCGTCGGGTCTAAATTTTGAAGACCCATATCCTTAAAACGGATATGGATCCACGGATCCGGGTCGGGTCCAATACCCGTTGCCATCCCTAGTCGCCACCTTTCTATTGCCCCTACAATTGCAATTAATTCTTTCTCATAGATGGGTTTATGAAGTGTCCAACTCCCTAAAACTTTGCTGAAATATGCTATGGGATGCTATCGCTGCAAAAGAATTGCCCTACCCCATATCCGCATGCATTCGTCTCCACTGTGAAAGTTTCTTCCAAATCGGGAATTGCTGGGAGGGGAGCTTGTGTCATTGCTTCTTTAAGCCGTTGAAAGGCCTCAATAGCTGAGTTATCCCAACCATAGCAATCCTTCCTAACTGTTGTGTCAAAGAATGTGCAATGTATGCGTAACCATTGGTGAATTTTCTGTAATATCCGGTCAACCCCAAAAATCTCCGGAGTTCTTTCAAGTTACGCGGCAATGGCCAGTCAGTCATGGTTTGAGTTTGCTAGGGTCTACAGATACCCCTTCATTAGACACAATGTGCCCTAAGTATGCCACCTTGCCTTGCCCAAACTCACATTTTTTGTAGTTTGCGTAGAGACGGTGCTTCCTCAATACTTCCAATACTACCTGCAAGTGATTAACATGGTACATCCAATCTCTACTATATGTCGGGACATCAACAAAAAAATATGAAAACAAATTTCCTTAAATAAGGCCAAAATACCATTTTCATCAACGATTGAAAGGTGGCCGGTGCATTTGTTAAACCAAAGGGCATTACTTAAAATTCGTAATGGCCATCGTGAGTTCGAAACGCGGTTTTATGCACATCTTCCTCTCTTACTCTGATTTGGTGGTATACAGACTTCAGATCGAGCTAAGAAAATATTCTAGCACCATGCAACTCGTCCAAAAGCTCATTGATAACAGGAATGGGGAATTTATTCGACAACGTGTACTTATTAAGAGCTCAGTAGTTCACGCAAAACTGCCATGAACCATCCTTCTTAACTAAAAGAATTGGGCTGTTGTAGGGGCTCTTAGCAGGTTGGATGAGGTTGGATGATTCAAGCTGCAAGCATATCCTTCACTAGTCTCTCAATTTTATTCTTTTGGTTGTGTGGATATCTATACGGCCGGACATTGATCGGGTCAACACCTGCTTTCAACATTATGGAGTGCTCAATGTCTCGCCTAGGTGGGAGCCCCTTCGGCTTCTGGAAGACATCCCTAAAATCTCCAAGCAATGGCTGTAAAAACCCAGGCACCTCTGTCGTATTTTCCACCCCCTTAACTCCTATTGTACCCTTGTTAAGCTCTACCAAATACCCTTGTTTCTCCTTCAACAGAGTTCTAAACATGGCTTTGAGAGTGATGCCAGTTCGTCCCAATGACGGGTCTCCTTTAAGGGTAATACTCTCATTTTCCCAACAGAACTTTATGATTTGAGTCTTCCAATTTGTTGTCACTGCCCTATTTTTTCAAGCCATAGAATACCAAGTATCACATCCAAATTACCCAAAGGGAAGGTGAGAAAATCCTCCACAATAGTCAGCCCCTTAAGTTCCAGCACCACTCCCTTGCATTCACCATCCCCTTGTACCGATTCTCCATTGCCCAAAGTAACTCCAAATCCCCTATTCCCCACTATAGGAATTCGTAATTCCTTAGCTGCTTTAGAAGACATGAAATTATGTGTCGCCTTGGGTCGACCATTACTACCACCCTTTTACCACTGATCATTCCATGTAACTTCAGAGATTTAGGGTCAGTGAGCCCCATTATTGAGTTTAAGAAAATTGCGGGTGGAGCAAGCTAGATGTTCTCACTCTCATCATCCCCTTGTAACTCTGTGAGTTTGCCTACCTCTTCCACCCCATCTTCCCAGGTCATCAATACACTCAGCTCATCGGAAGCAAAGTCCCTGCTCTCTTTTTTGTTGCAATTCTTTTTCTTTCAGCCTACGAACCTCCTTCTGTTGTCTTTGGTATGGTGATTTGTTGTTGTATGCGGGTTTTAGGGCATCTAGGGAATTGATCGTGGTAGAGGTTTATGTATTCAAATGTTTAAGGTTTTGTCTATAAGTTGAAGGAAAACTTACATGTGAGGTGGCATTTGGGTATGCCTTGGCTGGCATGTGGGCTCGGTCCACTTTCTAACCCCTACCTTGAGTTTTTCCTCTACCCTCAAGGAGAGATCAATTGCTTCTTCCAAGTTCGTGGTCTTGAGCAAGCGGACTTCAGCACGGACATCTTTTCTTAGCCCATTTAGATATTGCCCAAGGGCAATTGGCTTCGGAATCCCATCAATTGGTGCCATCAATTCCACAAACTTCTTGCCATACTCCATTACTGTCAGATTCCCTGTAAATGTGCCAACCATTGTTCATGGAGGCTTCCTACCGCCTAGGGTTTAAATCTCCGTAGTAAAAGGCCCTTTAACTCTTCCCATCTGATAATCCTCCTCCTCCTATGCTCCCACTGAAACCAAAGTAAGGCGTCCCCTTTCAAAGCTACAATGGCAGCTTTCAAGCATTCTTCCTTACTCAACCGGTAAAAATGGAAATATCTCTCTGCTCTCAGAATCCACCCATCAGGATTTGTACCATCGAACATATGTAAGTCTAGCCTCTTCATCCTCCAATTCGTTCTAGATTCCCCAATATTCTTTAGGTCAGCAATGGAAATTTCGGGATCTTCCGGGTTTCCCTGTCATATTCCTCTAAAAAATCCTTGAGTGTGGGTCACCGTTGTTGGTGGTCGCCACTAATTCTCCACCGGATGAGCCTCTATCTTCTGGGCTAACTCCGCAACTTTCGCCTTGAACTGCTGCGTGGATCTCTCCACTACCTCCGGTGTTTGGCACATGAAACGCTGCTCCATGGCTTCTAGTGTAGTGGTGATCGCTTGAGAAATTCTGGAGTCCAACGTAGATATCTCCAACTGCATCGCCTCCATCCTCTGTGCATTTGTTGCCGGCGCCATACCCTTTCTTCCCCGGCAGTTGCTCTGATACCAATTGCTAGGCATCCGATGGAACGCTGGCTATTTGGGATCGTGGATTTCAGGGATCGCAAGCAAGTGAATTGATTTAATGGAACAATGGAATGCCAATGTAACAGTGAATGTATGAAAATGATAAAAGGGATTATGGTACCTTCTTTCGAGAGGAAGGTGCTCTCCCAAAGGATTGTACTTAACTTTCTCTGTGTATATCTCAACCTAACCGACTCATTTAAATACAAAACATTCCCCACACCTCCATACACATGCCTTTGATATTCTAACAAACTTTTACTAATATTCTAACAAACTCCTTTAACCACTTAAATTAATATTCTAACAGAATAATTATTACATTATGTATTTATTGTGCCTCAATATTCCTTTCGCCTGTGTCCATGCACTCCTGCTTGTCCATGTGCTCCTGCTTCCAGCTCTCCTTTCCTTTCTTACGCCTTGCATAGGTGACCACAATTGGAGGCCTACAAACCCCTGCAGGAGGTTGCTGTTTTATAGACAGTAAGATATTTTTGGAACTTCATGGGAATCCACTGTAATCAACTGGCTATCATAAAGGAGGAGGAACTGGTTGTGCTATATTTTTAATATTTCTATGGTTTGACTTAACTAAAAAAAATTTAAAAGCGTTGTGTAAAAAAAGTAGGCTCTTCTTCCCCTACTGTTTATCTTTGATATGAAATCTGATTGAATTTGTAATTAAAACAGCTGTCATGAATCTATCAGGAGGAATTGCATTAAGAATGGCTCACTGCCAAAAACTTGTGGTCTGCCATCCATTATATTTTTGCTGAAGAGAGGTTTAATATTTTGTGAACCTAACTAAAGAATTATGGGTTGCCTGAGACTGAGCTCTTGTTATATTGGAGGGGATCATATGGTCTTACTATTAAATTTATTATATCTGATTCATCTGATTTCAAAGTGCTCCTGCTGCGGTATTTTACTGATTTTTGAGTTGTGGGTTATAGCTTCTTCCACTGTTTTATGGAAGTCTTGTTTTGGAGCTATTATTTAGATCCTATTTTTGGACGTTACTAAGAGGCTACAAAAGAGACTTGCAAGATGGAAAACTAATCTCACTGAGAAGGTGATAGATTCTCTGATTTACCTAGATAAAGAGCTGCTCATCTAGCTGTATTATATAATTTATACTTATATCCATATTCACTCTCTAAATCCGATGGGGCTTGTGATGTACTCAAAATAAAAAAAAACACCTCATCTTTGCTTGCAAAGAGACTATAAATTTATTTCATTGGGTTAATTGACCTGATCTCATTTTAAGTAGGATATGTCATGGACATTTGACTCCTAGAAATGAGGCTTTTGGTGTCATATTTGTACGTTTTGGGAGATATTCATCAAACTTAAACATAGTGTCAAGTTTAGATTGGCTATAGAGTAGGCTTTTGGATGTCCATTTTAGGGATTTTTGTATTGTATTTATTTTGTGTAAAAGTAAATAGTGGATTTAGGGTGCGACCTCTCTTCTCGTGCAAATGTATAGTAATCCGTATATGTGGCATGGGAGTTTGTGAGTATTAGAATTTGATGGTAAAATTTCTACTTAAATTTGAAGTTTAGAATCCCTTAGTTTGAAGATGCCACTTTTCTAGAATGAGTTTATTTTTTATGATAGTTTATCATAGGAATGAGTTCATCTTCTTAATTGATTTAGTGCTTTTGAAGATAGTAGATAATGCTTTTGTTGCCTGATGCCGCGATGGAACATCCTGTTCTAGTCAATTGGTTTTGATTTTACTTGAAAAAATTCATTAGTATACTCAATCCTATTACAAAATGGGTGAAACTGGATGCATCGGTCATTATATTGGAACATGCCCCCAAGGCCCTTGTAAAGCTATTTATATTAGTCAAAGTATCACTTTGTGTGTATTTACTTTTCCTTGATAATTGATAAGAATGCCTCAAAAGCGGAAATTTTATGTTGTTTTGTCTTGTCTGCCAGAAGGAGAATGATCAATCAAGCACTTCTACTTTTGTGTTTTCTTCCTCTTCCATGGAACTTATTGTTAACTTTGTTTGGGATATGCTTGTCTAATCTTGCATGCCCACTGTGAAAGATGGTGAAAGGTTTGGATCACCAAAGTGTGGAAACTGGTTCATTTGGCTGTGTGGTGGTGTGCATTGAAGGAAAGAAACCTACAGATATATGAGGTCTATGGCACAATGCATTTTCACTTTAAGGATTTCAGTTTCTTTCTTTTCAGGAAGTTGTAGGTAGCATAAAGGCCCGCTAGCTAGGGAGTACTAGTTTTCTTTATTATTTAATTGGACTAGATTAGCATTTTTATTCTTCCTATCATTTGTTTTTTCGATTTTTTTCGTTTGTTTTTTATGTGCAGTGACCCCTCTTTTATATTGCTCACACCCCCTTGGTATATCACTTTCAAATAAAACATATATATTCACTCCAAATATGAGAACCCCTTTCTCACAATAGTTTGCTCCCCTTCCCTTGTCATCCATCCCACATTAGTTTGCCCGTTTCTGAAAATGGCATTGACCCACTATTTACGGTCTGTTACCACTCTTTCGACACCTTCTCTCATTTAATTTAAAAAAATTTTTAATACTATTGTCTCTATAACTATTTCTCTTTCTCTAGAAGTAGAATGAAGGACCCTTTTGCATTAACTTAATATTATTCCTTGGTTTGTGTAGTTACAATAACTAGGAATAAATCTTATGAAACAGAGGGAGAATTTTATGCAAGCATACTATTGTGGAGTGGTGGGAGTAATTCTTATTTCATCTGCTATATTCAAAGCCTATATATATATATATATATATATATATATATATAAACTATAGATAGCTTTCTTCAGACCTTGAAGAGCTAATCTAAAGTATTCTTGAAGTAAAGTAATACATAGATCTGAAATTTTTTCTCCCCCTAGCCCCTCAACTGAAACAAGATGTTCTACAGTAGACATTGTTGTTTCCATGCCAGGACAGGTTAGTTGTCTGGAGTTTGTTGAAGGGTAGTTTGGTAACTCTGGCTAGTGCTTGAAACTTGAGTACCGTGTAATAATGTTTATTTTAAGCGATTTTCTGTTTAACTTGTCTGAGTTATCTTTGTAATCTTCATTGCTTGATACTTGCTTGTAGGCTTTATTGTTGGCATGATTTTTGTTTAATGAGCCTACTCAAATCAAAGAGTCGTTTGCTTGCAGGGCACCTCTGTTTGAGGTCCAGACTGAAAAATGGGATTGTTTTCGTTCTGTCCTTTGGGATCCAGGTCATGCTGACTGTTCTGTACCTCAGGTAAGAACAAATTTTCCTGTATCAATACCTATATAAGTCATATCTATCTCAGTTCTGGATGGCTTTCCTTTTCTTTCCTAATGTTTGTGGCATATATTTTCTTAGGTATAGCTTTATAATATCGGTATATGAAGATTGAAAAACCATATCTGTCTACCCCCCCCCCCCCCCCCCTCTAACATCCTGCCTATGTGCTTGAAATAGGAAATTATGTGCTACTTACTCTCACCTAAATCCTGCTTGTGCGCATAACAATAGGAAGTATGATGCTATTATCTTGTTCTCCCCTTCAGGTAGTGGTTGGTAACCCCTCCATTTTAGTATTACAGTATATTGATCATGATGCTCCCTTGTACCAAATTTGCACTCTACTAAATTTATTTCAATTTAGTTCTATTCAACCTGTAGTCAACTCTCAATACATGTGCTAGCTTGTCTACAATAGTTAAATTATCTGCTGTTCTGTACCATGCTTCATCGCACCTCATGTCTCTTCAGTGATTCTTGCAAATAGGTTAGTACTGGGTAAGTCCTTGGTGAAATGATATGTTAACTGAAAACTCTGGCACCTAATTAAACATTTGTTGTTAACTTCACTGCATATATTCTGCATTATGTAGATATATTTTGCATGTTACACCCTTATTTGTCAATGGTCATCACAGTACATACTTGGTGCCTTGTCATAAGCCTTCAAAACCCATAAAATCATCTATGAGTTCTTGTGTTGTTTACACTAGAAAGTGCAGGAGATGGTCATCATTCTGTTGTTTACAAAGATTCTATGGTAATCTTTTTTGACATCTGAAATATAGTATTAGAAAGTTTATTTTGGAAACAGAGGAGTACGACTGTATTGAATTATATTGATCATCATCAAAATGATGTGTGTACACTTTTTTTTAAAAAAAAATCCTAAATCGTGTATAATTTTTCTTTTGCTTCCCTGTTGATTTATATTAGAAAAAGATTTTACTGTTTATTTGTGTGTACATGTTTGATATGTCTTAATTGGATCCCCCCCCCCCCCCCCCCCCCCCAAAGATTAAAAATCTTTATTTGGAGCCAGTATGGTTTGAGTATTCCTATGAGTTTTTGCACCTTTATTTTGCCAGGAGCTGGAAACTGAAGAAGTACTGAAGCAATTGAAGTACATTGAAATGGTATGGAGTTGTGCTGTTTATGATTTATTTTTAATTTAATTTGATGGAGAAAGGGGTACGTTTATTTATTTGTGGAAATGCCTTTAGCAGGTAATGTAGTCCTACAAATAAGGCTTTACTTCAGTATGCATGTGTTTGATTGCTACGTATGCTTTTTGCAAGCTCTGTCAAAGGTCGCTGATAAGAAATTGATTGAAACACGTGTTCTGGATTGTGGTTTCTTATAGAGGACCTTCGTTTGATATTCCTACTCAAAGACTGTCTAGTGATATCTTCCTAGAACATGGATGTGACGAGCCACATGTTTTTAACCTGTGTGCTAATAGTATGAGAAATGGAAACTTGATAAATGTTGTTTCAACCTGTCACTATTTTACCTTAGCTGGCTTGATGCTAAGATTTTTTTTTTTAAAATGTAATTTTATGGTGCTGGAGTATGAGAACCTTGTTGATTGCTTATTATGACTTGTGACAAGTGACAACTGTCTGATACTCACTGGCCAACCAAAGGTCGTCAAGGCATCCAGTTAGTTGGCCAGCAAGTATTATCCAGCTCTGCAACAATATCCTTATTGGTATAATCAGGCAAGTTTGGTTTGAGTTATCAGTTTGTATTAATTTTCTCGTGGGAGCTTTTGTTGGAGAATTACAGGTGCCAGTTAAGCAGAAATAATTAAAAAAAAATGTATATTCCTGTTTGCTAGTGGCTTAAACAGGCTGCACCAATTAACTATGGTTTCATTTATTCTTGCAGTTGAGACCACGATTGGCAGCAAAAAGGCGAAAGTTAGATATTTATACAGCTAATGGTTCTGAGGCTCATATAGAGGATGCGAGCAAATGTACAGGCTCTGTAGATGTGGGAAAGAATTCATAGTTTTGCTGCTCAATACTGGTGGATTTAATGTCAAAGATTTCAGGGGTCTGATTTTGGTTCACATGTATCCCATGTGTGATGACCATGCTGTAATGAAAACGATAAGCGAGTAGTGTACTTCGAAAAATGGTCTATAAGCTAGCTGTTTCTGCCTACTGAGGATGAAAAAAATCTATAATCTTTCCCATGCATTTTTGTTGTGGTTGTAGGGGAAGACTTCTTTGTATTTTGTATCAAACACAGTTGCTCCAGTTGTTGGTTTAATGAATGAGGTATCTGAAAACATCAGCAAATATTTTTATTCTAATGTCTGGTACTGTTAGTTGCTTTTTGTCGGGAACCAAGATTGTGGCTTTGGGAACCAAGACTGTTAGTTTCCAAAACATCACTCTGCAAGAAGGAAACGAAGGATGTACATACGTGCAGTCCATCAATATCTAGCTTTGGAAGTCTATGAATAAGATATCGTAGAGATTCGGTATATATATATATATATTTTAATTTTTACATATGAATACTTAGAGATTTAGAGAACACAAACATTCACTCTCTCTCGAGTTCTAGAGATCTCCTTGTGAACTCGCGATGAATTTACCTCTCTCTATGTCTTTGACTAGGGGTTAATCGTAACCAACCTATTAAGTAACGGTAATCGATAAATGATTAACCAGTATTTGGTTAACGGTTAACCATTTTATTTTTATGCACTTGTATACCTACATTTAGCTACTATTTGCTTTTACTAAGCCAATTGACATGAATAGCAAGTAAATTTTATGTAACGTGGAGTTTCTCCACTTAGATTATTTAAGTGAATAGCAAGTGAATTGTGAATTTTAAGTGAATAGTTGGAGTCAATCTCAATCTTTGGATGGGTTACTACTCGTTAAGTCATGATACATATCATACATTGATACACTAAAGATATATATCCTATACTAGTTTGATACGATAATACACATTTAAATAAGTGGAGTGCTAGTTGTCGCCCCCAATATACTTGTCTCCATCGACGATTGTAACTGATCGGGAATTAGGGTTGATGGCTGCTACTCGGGAAGTTTTTCCCAAAACTCCAAACTTACTACGTACATGTCACATCAATATGGATGTGGAGAATAAAGTTGGTAAAATTTGTAGAGATATGAAGGTCAAGGAGAGTTTCAAGCAAGGAAGATAGAAGAGTATCATGGCAGCGAAGAATCAAGATGATTATAATCATGCCATAGGAGTTCTTCACGGGTCTTAGGGAACTGCATTCCCTGTTGTTATCACATACTTGGAGAGTACATGGCTCGTTCACGGCGAGAAGTTTGTGAAGCGGTGGACGAATGAGAAACTTCATTTTGGAAACATAACTAATTGTCGGGTTGAGAGTGTTCATTCTATGCTAAAAAGTTGGTTGTCATACTTTAACGGGTAGTTTGATACTGTTTAGCATAAAATTAACATAGCCATTGATACATAGCCAACAGAGATTCGACAAACCCTCGAGGTAACGAGATGTACACATGACCAACAATATCGACACATTCCGTTCCACCATTTGGGTAGATGGACATCCCATTATTGCTTGGAGTTGTTGGTTGAGGAAGAGAAGCAAATGAAATCGTTGGATAATGAAGTGCACAATCTCTGTGGTTGTCGTACCAGACAAGCCACGGGATACCATGCGCATGTCAGATTTACGATACTCTCGCGGACTGCCAATTCTTTAAATTGTAGCAAGTCCATCAATTTTGAAGAACACTGGAGGTGAATAATTGAGAGATTGCGCGCATGTGCTTCTCGAACTTTATTCTCCAACTCAGGACGTGCAATTTTGAGGTAAGTAGAAGTGATCCTATTGTTCTTCGTCATGTGTCTCATATTATCCATGCATAACTCCATCTAGAGGAGTCGGGTTACATTCAACCTGAGCCAAGGATGTTAAACCGAGGACAACCTAGCACACACGGTGAACGATCCTCATGGGAGTACTCAAGTCAAGGGCGTGGACAATGTCCGTGAATATGTCTAGTAAGTACTATTGTTATAGCATTTAATGATAATTTTTAATAGTATTAATACTGAAATATTTTATATATTAGCTTGTTTAGATTTCCATGCAGATACTACAACATACCCGATTGTGGATAAGATTCTGACGATTATGCTTGAATACATTGTTGATTATCTCGACGTTCGGGGTGATGATAACTGTGGTTTCCGAGTGGTGGCAAACATATTCTTAGGTAGTAAGGAGAATTGAATCGAAGCACAGAAGATCATATTCAGTGAGTTCTTGGCGCATCAAGGTATTTACGCATCCATCTTCTACGAAGGCATTGACAATGTCGTGGCTCATATTACATGGTATGGAGGGAGCTGCACTATGGATCATTGGATGGAGGTCCAACATGACTTATTTTCAATAGCTCAGTTTTGGAACTATGCAGTCATATTACTCAGTGTTGGGTTAGATGGATCTGTTTATCCTTGCAAGACTGTATTACCATGGTCTGCACCCGTGAATGTTACTCAGCCATGAAGGGAGATATGCATTGCATACCTTGGTAGCTACAAGCATTACTTTAGACTAACTCTATTTCGTGACTGTCCTATGCCGCCCATATGTACGTTGCAGTTTCAGGTTCAAGATTATAGTGTTGTAGGTTTGGAGCAATTGTATAAGTTACGAATGGAACTTTGGCGAAAATTGACTAGTCTGTGACATAAACTAAACCTATATTTGTATTAGAGAGTGAGTCATCTCGTTTGACAACGTATATATTTTATATTTTGTAATATAAAGTAATCTCGTTGTTGCGGCTAACATATTAAAGATCGAGTTGATTTAATTGTTGATAAGACACGGAATTTGTGACATACACATGCGATATTTAAAACAACAGTTTCCTATTGATTACTCTCTTTAACAACGTATATTTATGCATCGATTATAAGGCACTAGTGAGGGAGTTGATGGAGATGGATGAGGGTTTGAAGAAGGAAAAGTATGTCTCGTGCAAACACAATGGTATACTTCTCCTTCGTTGAAGCCTTCTCCGTCTCCATCAACTCCCTTGCTCTTGTCTCGTAATCGGCAACGAGAAACTACATTTTCAAAGATAAAAATAGTTTCAAAACTTTAATAATATATATAACAGTTTACAAGAATCCATGCAAAATAATACAGTCCAACTACATAAATCATTACAAAATACTAAATAAACCGTACATACATCTAAATGTCTAAATATAAGAACTACATATACAAAAGAGTCTCATCCAGTGTTGATGGCGTCAGCACAAGCCCCCAACTCGGATGTCAACGCCCTAGCATCAGTGATAGGCTAGACGATCCTCAACAACTTCTTGACCCACTACAAATAAGAAAAAACCATATAAGTAAGTGGGAATATTGGGTATATAACATAATATAAACAAAAAGATAATCAAATTCCAATTAAGCTTACTTAATGGGCGTTCGTCCTCTTCGGTGCAATGGGAACAACCTCCTCGTCGATTAGGATAGGATGGGAGACCTGATAAAACATTGAATGTAATGTAATCCGGAGATGAGGCCTCTGCGAAGTCATTTGCCGGATGAAACCACCCTAACTCAAGTCGGAAGGCATTAGAGAAAGACTGTCACGCCGACTCTATGGCCGAAACAGCAAACTCGACCCGATAAGTACCCTTCTGGATTCTTTATGTTGACTTCGGCTTCAAAGGTGCCGTGGAATCATCTGTACAAACCCGAACTAACATATCATCCGATCATGCATATACGGCTCGATGATGTCCCGATATTAAATCCATCCAATGAATGTCGACCTCGAGACACGTGGTGCATTCAATCCGTACATGATCCAACAAACCTAAGAAAATAGATGTCAATATATGCACATTGTTCAATATAAGTACAAGTAAACAACTAAATAAATAAAAGTTTGAGTAATACCTCCGTGGGCTGCAAACGATCCAACTACATCCGGAGGGCTACCAATCAGCCAGCGTCACCTAGCTCCTTTCGATGATTCCAGAGCGCAGTACGAGGTTGATCATGTCTAAGACCAACATGTAGCAGATGAGGCCATAGAAAGGGAAAGTGCTCGTGAATCCATGCCTATAGAAGGGCGAGGCAACCTGCAAGGTTTTTGGAATCTGCTCTACTCGCCTCTCCTAGTTGTCGATATAAGACAACCAATGCCGCAACACCCAAGCATAACTTCCTAAATCACGTATGGATCCTACTCTGAGCTCATGTAAAAACAGGGGCCACATCTTGTTACCGCTCTTGTCCATGAATAATGTGGACCTAAACATGTACAACAACCAAACAGACTCAGCAAAATATCTACCACCTTGATCTACGCCGCGTCAAGTGTCAAGAATGGAAGTCATAAGGAAACCTCCCTTATCTCAGAGAGTTTTCATAAATTGTGGCAACGTGAGTCCCATAAACTCTCTAGCCTCCTCTATCAGATCATTAGGGCCAACATCCTAAAAACTGCTCATCCCTTAACAGGAATATGTAGTTAGTGCCACACATTCAGCAGTGTGAGAGTCATCTTCCGGAATGGAGGTGGAACGAGCTCGTGTTAGGCTGCAAACGTTCATTAAAAGTTGTAAGCAAACTCATGTCGAGGTGGTCAAAAAGGGAATACGACAAATGAGCCAGTCCGGTACCATCAACAACAACAACTTTAGACTCCTGTGACTGAAGGTCCTCCCTCCAAGAATGCAATATGGTGCAGTCCTTTATCCTACCATGGCACTTCAGCACCCCTTTCTCCTCTCGAGTCCAAATCCCATGTGCTACATGACCCTTGTAGCTAGGAATGACACTGCCGTCTAGTGGCGCACCCAACATTGCTCCACGTACAAGCTATGTGTCATCTGCAAGTGTTTGATGCTTGTGACTACGCGAGCTCGTGCTAGTGCTCATAGTCTATGCCCTAACAAACCAGCCCCTCGATCGAAATGGATCACAACAACCCTGAGACTGACATGGAACAAACTCCTTGTCAAACGCTTGGTCAAGCTCCGTAATAAAGTCCTCCCCATCCTGATTAATGTCGTCATCATCATCATTCTTGCCTTGTCTTCGAAAGGACGGGAACCAAAAGCCCTAGAAACGACAACTCGGACGATCCTCAGGAAGGGAGAGTTGAATGCTCTGACTTTGGCTACGGCTGTGGGTGTGGCTATATCTCCCTCTCCCTCCTAACAAAAGCGTCAAAACCTCGAGCCCGGGTGTGGCGTTGGACATAGAACTCATCCGTGGTCATGAAATCTGGAATGGCATGTCCCGTAACCCTCTATTTATTAAATAACGACATAATTTTTAGAACTCCTTCCATAAACATATTACCAAATTTATTGTTATATATTTGATTTCTATTACTAAATATTCCTAACTAACTAAATAATCCTAACTTAAAAAATCTGACTTCTAATTTTACCAAGTTAAATACTCATAACTAACTTCGAATTTTCCTAACTTTAAATATTATGGACGTACTTTATTATTTGTAAATTAATAATTTAGTAGTTCTAGATTATACTTATCGTAATTTATTATTTTCCTAACTTCAAATTTTCCTAACTTAATAATATTTAATTATTTTCCTAAATTAAATAACCCTGAAATTATCTTTACTTACTTTATTTTCATAGCTTATTATTTTTAATAATTTATGATTAATTAGAATACAAAAGTTATTATTTTCATAATTTACGATTAATTTGATAATTTCATTATTCATTTCATAATTTCTTAATATATAATTATTTCCAAAATTTACATTTAATAACTTAAGTCAATATTCCTAAATTCTAATTTTCCTAACTTAAAATATCCTAATTAAGTTAATATTCCTAAATTATAATATTTTCTTAACTTAAAATACTTACTTATAATATTCCAAGCTTAACATAACATATTCCTAACTATGCTATTATTCCTAACTTATTATTATTCCTAACTTAACTTAACATATTTCTAACTTATAATTTCCATAATTTTCCTAACTTATAATTTTTTTTTTCTAACTTAACATACTCCTACCATATTCCATATTCCATAGTTTCTAACTTATAGTTTTCCAAATCTTAATTTTTAAATATTCTAAATTAAGTTCAAATTTCCATACCTAACTTAACTTCAAATATTACTAACTTATTTTCCAAATCTAACATACTCCTAATTAATTATTTTATAATTATAATCTAAAACTTCCTAAACTATTATTTAACAACAACAATTAACAATAATAATAATTAAACAATAACTAACTAATAAATAATTAAAAATAATAACAATGAACGAGAGAAGGAAGAAGGATGGAGGGTAATATAGTAAACTCAGGAGGCGATTCGAGTATTTTGGGGGCGGAGTTTAACAAGTACCTTAAATGATCATTACCTCATAAATATTTTGTTTTATAATAACTTATTGACATCATCATTGTCCAATTTATAAATTAAATATCATATAAAAATAAGTTATAACATGGCCTGACTCGAAATAAGTCAAATGACCTGATATGACCTGGGATGAATATAACACCTCCGTGACTATAGCTAGATGAGATCTCAACTAACCCCAATTTGGATTCAAAACATTATAAAAGAGAGACTCATAGATCACACGACCTCTAAGAAAAGTCACGAATAATACCCCGTAAAGCTCCAACCACTAATTGTCAATAATCAAGATGTGCATTAGCCTAGAGTTTTATTGCTTATCCTTCTTTATCTTTACGTGATTTACAATTTAAACTTGGTTCCCAAGATTACTACGACACACACATGAAAACATCACAATTACACAATCAACCTCTATTATACTCTAATTTTAACCTTTTGGCTTCCTTCTTAACTTTTTAACATGTTGAATAGAGTTAATTACCCTCGTTATTAAGACTTGAATTCACCTTTACTCAAATCATAATATTAGTAATGAAATATAGATACTAAAATACCTCATGGATTAATTAATAAATTAATTCCACTTGAATCAATTGAGATTCATCAACCAGACATAATTACATCCTCATTAGAATTAGTGTTTACTCATCAATCAACATACACCAATACCAAAATATAATCTAGTACAATCCAAGTAAAGAGTATAACTCGTTAATGTATAGTCAATAATCCTCTAAGCTTCAAACATGAACTAAGCTTTCCATTTTTTATCCTAACTCATGCTTCTAGGTCAAGGCATTGCAATCCTCACGTACCTTGAGTAAACCAAGCGAGTGGCCACTTTCTCTATAATTATGCACCTTCTACGAATTGATTTCCTACATAAAATAATACCACTTATATCAACACACCAATACCCAAAATTTACAGCAATCATTCTAAGCTTTATTAGATTTTAAAACTATTCCTTAACATATTTTTAAGTCTCTTAGAAACATAATATAGTAGTTCAAACATAATACAAGTATTAGATGAAAATTCATTAAAATACACGCTCCCTTGATTAGTTTCAGCTTAGTTAATAAAGCATAACAAGCTGGAAATTTTATTTTTCATAAGATTATTCCAATTTTGAAACTCAAATTTGTAACATTGCATTACAAATCAATCTAAACATATTATATACTTAAATCCTTTATTTTTAACCCTTAAACTCATAAGAAATCATAAAAGTCAAATTTGCTAATTTCTGAAAAATTCATGAAGTGTACGTAAGCTTAATTTTTATATTCTATGCATGTATTATAGTTCTTATATTGGTATATTATAGAATAAGCTTTAAAAATCCTCCAAATACTTGTCATAAAACTCACTTTTTATAACTTTATAAATCTGAAAATTTGTTTTCAATATATTATAACTAAATTACTGACAATTGTATCACAAAATAATCTTAATTTAATATAAGTTCTAATAGTATATAGTTTCAAGCTTTGAAACATGAAATTCTCATCAATCAAACTATGATTTAACATGTATGATAATTCTGAAAATTTATTCTAAATACCATAGTATTAATTTTTATCAAAATACATCATACTATAGTCATAATTTCATGAAACAATTACTAGTATAAGTAATTAAGCCTTTAATGATGAAAACAAACACTTTTATACTAAAACATATGATCATAAAATCTGAAAATTTCTTTAAATTACAATCTTATATAAACTGTCATAGATAATTCACAAAATACTTATAGTTTCATGTAGAAGTCAAGAACTTAGTATTAAAATTCCTAATTCATGAAACTAGCATACCAAGCCACTATATTTATGCATAGAAAATTATGAAAAGTTGTAGGATGCATTACTTAATTTATAGAACATAAAAATTTGTATAATATTTAAATGAAACCCATAATAAAGTCAATACAACACCATATAAAAAACTTATTAAACATGCATAATAGAGCATAAGAATTATGGGAGAAAAGAAGAGAAAGAAGGGAGGGGAGGTTGTCCAACTGGCCGGTAGCTCACCTGTGGCGGCCCACAGGCAACATCAGGTGAGGGACGATATGCTGGGTTGAGGTTCCACGGCAAGGGGAAGATTTTAGGGTTGCTTTTTTTTTTTCTTTTAAGTGAATTGGTTTGGGGCGGTTTAGGGGGTTCTGTTTCTTTTTTGTTTTTCGTAAAGTTTAGTTTTAAGTAAACTTGCTTAGGTTTAGGTAATCATGGATTTCTAGGTTTCCTAGAATTTTTGACATGATGGGTTTTAGAGAAAAATTATCTTGTGTATAAAAATATAGTTATTTGATTAAACTAAATAATTACATAATTAAAAAAATAAATTATTAACATAGGAAGTATGTATATGTATAGGAAATATATGAATTGTGAAATTTATGTAGATGTACATAAAAATATTTTCGATTAAAACGTATCAAATCTTGATAATTTTTTAGGGGATTATAATCTACCCCAGTTATAAGAAGTTTTGTCCCTGAAACATTACCCCAACATTCAAGAATTTTGAAAAATATTGTTGTAAATTGCTTATAATTCCCTTACGGTAAACAACAATAAAAGCACGAAATTATATCTCATTCTATCCCTTTTAAAAGAAAAGAGTTATGACCCCGTAACTCACCTCATCAAATAGCTCGGGATATTCCTATTTCATAGCATCTTCAGTTTCCCAAGTAGCCTTTTCATACTCATGGTTAGATCAAAAGACTTTTACCAAGCATATGTCTTTATTTTGGGTACTCCGCACTTTTTGTTCTAAGATCTTGACTGGTCTTTCTTCATAGATTAGGGACTCGTCTAATTGAATTGTCTCTGGTTGCAGAACATGGATTTTGCTTGGCACGTACTTCTTCAACTAAGAAATATGAAAGACATCGTGCATTTTCTTAAACTCCATTGGTAAGGCTAACGTATAGGCTACGTTTCCCACGCACTAAGTTTTCCCTTATTTCCAAACCTCATTATGCCTTTAGAAGGTGACACTTTAAAAAAGTCTTTATCGCCTACGTTGAATTCATCTTCTTGCCTTTTTTAGTAGGCATAGATCTCTTTCCTATCCTGAGCTATTTTGATCCTTGACTGAATCACTTTTACTTTACTCAACATGACTTTTATATATTCTATCCCTAAAGTCATACGCTCTCCAAAATCATTCCAACACACCAGGATTCTACATTTTCTTCTATATAGTGCCTTGAAAGGTGCCATCCCAATGCTAGCATGGTAACTGTTATTGTAGGAGAATTCTATCAAGTCTAACTGGTCCTCCCAAGTACCCTGGAAATCTATCGCACAAGTTCTTAACATATCTTCCATAGTTTGATTCGTCCTCTCCCTCTATCCATCAGTTATAGGGTGCAATGTTGTATTCATTTTCAAGGTAGTCCCTAGGTTATCTTGCACCTTTTGCTAAAAATTTAGACAAGAGCCTTGAATCACTGTTCGACACTATATCCTTAGGAACTCCATGCAAACAGACTACATTTTTCATCTTTTCCTTTGTTAGTTGATTTTCTTCCAAGTTTCCTTAATTGCTATGAACACGGCTGATGGTTTTTCTATCCATAATCACCCAAATTATATCATTACCCGTACTAGTCCTTGGTAAACCAGTTATAAAGTCCATGGAAATTAAATCATACTTCCATTTGAGTATTTCTAGTGGTTGCATCTTTCCCATTGGTCTCTTATGGTCTATTTTCATCTTTTGACACATCAAACATCTAGACACATAATCAACTATTTCTCTTTTCATGTTTGTCCACCAATATATCTGCTTCAGAACTTTATACACCTTATCGCCGCTAGGATGTACTAAATAAGGAGTATTATGACTTTCATCCATGATTTTTATTTTGAGATCATCATAGTTTTGAGGCACACACCATCTCCCTTTAAATCTCAAGCTACCACCTTCATGAATTTAGAATTTAGATTCTACCCTAGAAGTTAACCTATCTCTAATTTTCCTTAAGGATTCGTCTTTAACTTATTTTTCCTTAATTTCTTCAAAAATGGATGGTTCTAGGGATAAAGCACTTAAGAGATTTCCTAATTTCCCATGATTCATGACTTCCTGATTCAACTTCTTCATCTCCTTGCATAACTCATCGATTACCACTGAAACATTGATACTATGACTCAATTTTCTACAAAGAGCATTTGCAACAACATTTGTGTTTCCTTCGTGATATTGGATATCAAAATAATAGTCTTTGGTTAGCTCTAGCCACCGACGTTGACGCATGTTTAAGTCTTTCTAGGTGAAGATGTATTTGAGGCTCTTATGGTCTGTAAAAATTTTGTAAGTGGCACCATACAGATAATGTCTCCAAATCTCAAGGCATACACAATTGTGACAAGATCTAAGTCATGAGTAGGATAGTTGGCTTCATACGGTTTCAATTAATGTGATGCATAAGCAATGACCTTTCCATTCTCCTATAGTACACATCCTAACCCATATTTTAAGGCATCACTAAATACCTCAAATCCTTCGTTCATGTCAAGAAATGTTAACACTAGCGCGATAGTCATTTGCTCTTTGAGGGTTTGGAAAGCCAACTCGCACTTTTCATCCCACACAAATTTATTCTCTTTTCATAAGGGTGGTCATAGGTCGGGCTATTATGGAAAAGTCTCTGAGATACGTCCTATAATACCTTGCCCCCAAGAAACTCCTAATGTTAGTCACGTTCTTTGTAGTGTGCCATTTCATAATCGCTTCAATCTTTGCAGGGTCTACCAAAACACTTTCCTTGGAAATGTAATGCCCTAAGAATGCTACTTGCTCCAACCAAAACTCACATTGGGAAAAATTTGCATATAATTCATTACTTATAAGGGCTTCCAAAATGGTTCTCATGTCTTTAGCATAATCCTCCTTATTCCTCAAATACACGAGAATATCATCAATGAATACTACTATGAATTTGTCCCGGTACTCGTAAAATGCTCGGTTCATCAGATCCATAAAGACAGCGGGTGCATTTTTTAGCCAAAAAGACATAACTGTAAACTCATAGTGCCCATAACGAGTTCTAAAGACAGTCTTTGAGATGTCCTTATCAGAGATTCTCATTTGGCGATACCTCAATCTTAAATAAATTTTTGAGAATACACTAGCCCCTTCAACTGGTCAAATAAGTCATATATTATGGGTAATTGGTACTTATTCTTTACAATCACATTATTCATCTCCCTATAATAAATACATAGCCTCATGCTTCCATCTTTTTTCTTCACAAATAGCACCAGAGCTCCCCAGGGTGATAAACTAGGTATGATAAACCCCTTGTCCAACAACTCTTGCAACTAGGTCTTCAACTTTGCTTACTAAGAACATTCTACAAGGTGCCTTAAAAAGGGATACAACTCCCGGGGTCAGGTCTATGGTGAACTCAACCTCTCTAGTTTGTGACATTCCCGAAACATCATTAGGAAAAAATCTGAAAACTCATTCACTATGGAAATGTCTTCTATTCTTCTACATTATCCCATATTTAAATCCTGGACATTACAAAGGTATACTAGGCATCTCTTTGTTACTAAGTTCCTCATTTCCATTGTTAAGATCAATCCATACCTTATAGGTTTCCCAAATCGTTTATAAGACATGGTTTTCCCAAAAGAACTTAGGTTTGCATTTCACAATCTATTTTGGCATTAACCTAGCCAATCCATCCCCAATATTACATCCAAGTCTCCCAAGTAATATTCTATGAGTTCAAATGGATAAATAGTCTCCTTAATCTTCAAAGTTAAATTATATGGAGCCTAGTGCAAGGAACTACCTTACCCATAGGTAAGCAGACAAACAACTCAGCAGGACTAGACTTAGATAAATTTAACTTGTTCACTATAGATACAACAATAAAGAAATAGGTTGCATGAGAATTAAATGAGGTTTTCACAATAATTGAGTTAATAGAGAAAGTACCAATGAGTATACCGGAGGATCTCTCCACCTCCTTCCTGCCCATTATAGACAAGCACCCAGAATTGTTGCCTCTGTTCTGGCTGGTATTGTTGCTAGTGTTGAAGTTGTTACCGTTGCTAGAGATATTGTTATGGTTAGTACTATTGCTATTAGCACCGTTGTAAGGTTCCCCATTTTAGTTACCCGGTCTATTGTTTCTCCCACCTTGCTCAAACATGGTTTTAGCTCGCTACTGGTTGTTTGCACCATTCCCTTCATTTTTCTTCTTTGTATAATACTCGTACTCCATATGACCCCTCTTCTAGCAGTACCAAAAAGTCACCAGGTTTCCATCATAGTCTTTCCTAGGGTAGTTCCTCTTGCATCTTTTACAGTAGTACCTCCTATCCCTAGTTCCTTGGTTAACCGTATTACCCAACTCTTAGTTTCTACCCTCAATCGATTTCCTGTTCTTAGGCCTCTTTGAGTTATTCTAGTTGTTCCCATGGAGCCTAAAGTCCTTTATTTTATCCCCAGAATAACTACCTTCAATGGGATCCCTAACACTCAACCCGTACAAGTGAGATGTTCTCTCATAAACCTTGTCTAGGGTTTTGAAAAATTTCCCTCCCAAATCTTTCTAAAGTTGCCTAGTCAACCCTTTCTCAAAACTTTGTGCCTTTAGTTCTTCAGTGGGTACTACCTTAATAGCAAACCTAGCTAGAGTGGTGAACTTATGACAGTAGTATGAAATGTTCATGCTACCCATTTAGAGTTTAATGAATTTATAAGCTTTTTGCTTCCTCAGGTAGGGAGGGTAAAACTTTTCTCTCATGGCTACTTTAAAGGTTTCCCACCCGAAATCAGGTTGGGCTTTCAGCCTAACAACATTGTCTATCCACCATCTATCAGCCTCATCCTTTATATACATAGTAGCTTGATCTACTCTAATCTCCTAAGGACAATTCATAGCAATGAACATTTTATCAAACTCACGCTCCCAGATCTCTAAATAGGTAGGGTCAACTCTCCCTTTAAAAATAGGTGGTTTCACCTAAGCTAGCTTCTTTAACATTTTCGCGTGAGGGTCAAGCATTTCCCTACGTTTCTTGTTCAATTGTTTAGCAAGTGCGCATATGACATCGGCTAAGGCAACATTGTTTCTTGCCATTAAACTTCTACGCTTGGAGGGTATATTAAACGTATTCAAGTTGTCAATTTTGCATAAAACAACTTAACATAAAACTCCAATCCAAATTCACATTCATATTCCAAACAACTAAACAATTTAAACAACCAAGTAATTTAACACACATTAAGCATTCTATTCTAGTTAAATAATTAAAATTGGTTCCCTCCTTGTGAAATTTTCACTTAATTGATAGGAAAGTGAGCTAAACCTCAAAGATCAACTGTCATCAGTTGCTTAAATGGATTAGAACTAATTAGGTAACTTAGTATAAGATCAATAATTAATAAAGTAATAATATCAAATAACTAAGATAATATGGAATAACTTACGAATACGATTTATAATATACTACTTTATCCAATCATTTATAACCCACGATAACCTAATATAATCAAATATTATTGTAATTCAGCTACCTTTTTAGATTTCTAAAACATAATAAACTATTTAAGAGACTACATTCAATTTATCGTCCTTCTTCTCATTATAATCTTCCAGATTGAAATCATGGTCCTCTTTACCTTTGAATCTTCAATAGTAATAGTTTTGTTTGTAGGTTCCCTATTCCTAGTGGTCCATTTTTCGGCATGAGGGTTTACTAGTTCCACCTCCAACCATTTTAAATCCTCCTCATTAGTATCAAAGTCTAAGGTGTACTAGTGAAAAATTCTTTTATACATCTTTAGTTTATCTTTCTTCCTAGCTACCTATATTTGAATCAGTCTTGGTATATTTCCTCCAATTGTCCTACTTTGGGTATAGAATTTCCTCCATTAATTTTATGTCGTCTCCACTGATTATTTTCTTATCTTGATAACTCCTATGTATGGATTTGGTATTCATCTCTCTATATTATCCCAAAAAAATTGAACAATTAAGCTAATCACACACGAAAGTATAAAAGAACTAATGTATAAACGCAAAACATAAAGAAAATGTTAATTATATGCATGGCTTCTTAACCACCCCAAATCTCTCTCATTTACTAAAAATTTGAGACTTAACAAATTTGAATAAATAACTAAATAAATAACTAAAAAATTTAAATGAAATATTAATTTATTTGTAATATAAAAAATGATTTTTTTACCTTGAGCTAGCACTCAATGGCCACTCAGTGCCTGCTCATGATTCTTTGCTTGTTTCTGCGCTTTTCTAAAAAACAATTAAGTGGGTGCTCAGACCTACACTAAGCGGGTGCTCAGTTAAAAAAAAACTATAAGTCACGTTTAAATCAATGTTTAACTTTATAAACCTAATACTCAAAGAATTTGATTCGCAAATCATTTTCCAAAATGTTTTAAAATTTAGGCTCCAAAAAAAATCATTACGTGGTATAAAAAATCTAACATAAAGCTCCTAGATACCACTTTGTAACACCCCTATAATTCTCCCTTTCTAAAGACCAAACCCTTGGAAGAACTACCGGTGTGCTACCGTCACATGTTCAAACGTTAAGAAGTGAAAATAGAAAAGACTTTTGAAATAACATCAGTCTTCAAATATAAACTCCTAACAAACTACAAACTAAAACCGTTAAGGTCCTTACTTTAAATTACCAAAACAATGTTCAACTCAAATCGAAAAACTAATGACTAAAATCAATCATAGCAAATGCAAATAAATTGAAAACTAAATGAAAGCAACACTCCACTCAACCCACCCAGGCATAAATGCTCAACTGGATACCTGTCAAAAATCTGCTCCCCAATAATACAAGTATAAGTATTGGACCATCACTGTGTCATTGAAAGGCAAAGTCCATGACCAAAACTCACACAAAGCATGTAATTAGCAAGATGAGTACATACAGAATTACAAGGTATAATAATTGAAATAAAGTATAAACAAAGAATAAGTATAGTATGAAAGAATGTATTACGCAACATTTTACTCAATTAATTGACAAATTAATTAATTACTTGGATTAAGCAATAAACAAGGTTGTGTCCCTCATGTCTTGATTAGGACATCAAAATAGATAAATAACCCATGCACTCTCGTCGAAGGGCATCAGAATATAGTATAAATCTAGATGGTAAATGGGCGCGACTTCGTGACCATAGCTAGATAAGATCTCAACTAATTCTTTTTAATTCAAAACATTATAAAAGAGAGACTCGTAGGTCACACGACCTCCAAGAAAAGCCACAGATAATACTCCGTGAAGCTCGAATCCCTGATTGTCAATACTTTAGAAATGCACTAGCCCAGAGTTTTATTCCTTATCCTTCTCTCTCTTTACGTAATTTATAGTTTAAACTTAGTTTCCAAGATCACCACAACACACACATGCAAATATCAAAATTACACAATCAAACTCTTTTATTCTATAATTTTAACCTTTTGGTTTCCTTCTTAACTTTTAATTTGTTGAACAAAGTCAACTACCCTCGTCATTAAGACTTGAAATTCACCTTTACTCAATTCATACTATTAGTAATAAAATAGAGATACGAAACAACCTCATGATTCATTAACAAATTAATTCCACTTGAATAAATTGAGATTTATCAACCAAACATAATTATATCCTTAATATAATTAGTGTTTACTCATCAATTAACACACACCAATACCAAAATATAATCCAGTACAATCCAAGGTAAAGAGTACAACTCGTTAATGCATAATCAATAATACTCTAAGCTTCTTAAACATGACCCAAGCTTTCCAATTTATATCATAACTCATGCTTCTAGGTCAAAGGCATTGTAATCCACTCGTACCTTGAGTAAACCAAATGGGTGGCCACTTTCTACATAATTATGCACCTTTTATGAATTGATTTCCGACATCAAATAATACCACCTATATAAGCACACCAATACCCAAAATTTAGAGTAATCATACTAAGCTTTCTTAAGTTTTAAAACCATTCCAAAACATATTTTTAACTCTCTTAAAAACGTAATCTAGTAGTTCAAACATAATACAATTATTAGTTGAAAATTCATTAAAATATACATTCCCTCAATTAGTTTCATCTTAGTTAATAAAGCATAGCATGTTGGAAATTTTAATTTTCATTAGATTATGCCATTTTTAAAACTCCAATTTGTAGCATTGCACTATAAATCAATCTAAACATATTTATATACTTAAATTCTTTTTTTAATTACTTAAACTCACAAGAAATCACAAAAAAAAAATTTGCTAATTTCTTAAAAATTCATAAAGTGTACATAAGCTTGATTTTCATGTTCTATACATGTATTATAGTGCTTACATTGGTATACTATAGAATAAGCTTTGAAAATCCTCCAAATGCTTGTCATAAAACTCACTTTTTATAACTCTACAAATATGAATATTTGTTTTCAATATAGTATTACTAAATTACTCACAATTGTATCATAAACTAGTCTGAATTTAATGTTATTACTAATAGTATATAGTTTTAAGCTTTATAACACAAAAATCTCATCAATTAAACTATGATTTACCATGTATGGTATTCTGAAATTCGTTCTAAATACAATAGTATTAATTTTTATCAAATTACAACATACTATAGTTATAATTTCATGAAACAATTACTAGTATAAGAAATTAAGTCTTAAATCATGATAACTAACACTTTTATACTAAAACATATGATCATAAAATCTAAAAAATTCTTTAAACTACAACCCTATAAAAACTATCATAGATAATTCACTAAATACTTATAATTTGATAAAAATCAAGAGCTTAGTATTAAAAGCCCTAATTCATGAAACTAGCATACCCAGTCACTAAATTTTTGCATAGAAAATTATGAAAACTTCTAGGATGCATAACATAATTTATAGAACATAAAAATGCTGTCATTCTACATTATGCCCTTCTTGACAGCTCAACTAAAGTGCTGTCATTCTACATTATGCCCTTCTTCCTTCCTTTCTAATCACGTGCGTGGCATACTTGTTGATATTCTAGCTCACATTAATATCCCTTCTTGAGTTGATATTTGTTCCTTAGGATCAAATTTAGGGTACTTTTGTTCAATCCTATGAGCATCCTCCCATGTGACATCTTAGTTGGACCATTGTACTAATCATTAAACCAAAACATGGTTGTTCCTTTTCACACTTTTCTTGTTTATATCACAACGTATTTTAGCTCATTTTGTCATGGAATATTAAGGAGGCTATGGTCCAAGGGGGGCGATATAGGGCCATAGTAAGCTTTTAGTTGAGAAACATAGAAGGTGGGGTAAATTCTAGCTGTGAGGGTATCTATAGGGTATTAGTTACCTTTGTAACTTTCTTTAGAATATGATAGGGCCAAAAATACTTCATTTAAAGCTTCTGGTTAGGCCTTAATTCCAAAAATTATTGTTTGTAAGGCTAAAGTTTGAAGTAGACTCAGCTCCCTTCTGCAAAACTCCTGTCACTCTTGTGTCTATTAGTTAGTTGCTTCATTTTATTTTGAGCAGTGCTAAAGTGTTTCTTAATTGAGAGTAAGGTATTCTCTATCTATTGTAGACTTCTCTTGATACTATCTAGAATACTAGAGCCAGCTAAGGTTGGGATGTGAAGGGGGGTGGCTTTTGGTAAGAGTCCAAGTGAGGCACTAGAGTAGTACTTGCTTCTTTGGCAGATGGTACATTATTTTATGTGAGTCGTCACATCCTTCTTTATCCCTACCCAATAGAACAAAGTATTGATCCTTTTTAAAGTAGCCCCAATGTCATAATGACCCCCTATGGAAAATTCATGCATCCAAATTAAAATCTTGTTCGTAAATGATTTGTTGTCCCCAATCACCAATCTTCCCTTTCTTCCGAGCTGCCGATCTCTCCAAGTGTGATGCTTATATGAATCTGGATTTTCTTATAATTATTTTATTAGTTTTTGAATTTTAGGATTCTTTTCCCAAGACGCCTAGATATCTTCTAAGAGAGAAGAGTGTATTGAGATAACCATCATATGTATAATCTATTATTTTGGTAACCTTACCAAAGCATTAGCTGCATTGTTTTCCTTTTGCTTCCTATATTCAATTACGTAATCCAAGCCCATAAATTTGGACAACCATTTTAGTTGGAATGGTGTCACGACCTTGTACTCTAGGAAGTACTTGAGGCTTTGCTAGTCAGTTATGATTGTTTAGGGCATAGTCATCAAGTATTGCTGCCATTTATGAATTGCAAAGACTATGGCTATTAGCTCTCTTTGAAAGCTTGACAAGTTTGAGCTTCTTTAATACAAGGCCTTACTAATATAAGCAATAGGGTGGCCTTCCTGCATCAACACAACACAAATACCTTTGCTTGATGCATTTGTCTCAACCACAAAGGGTTTATGGAAATCAGGAAATCAGGTAAAGAGAGAACAGGGGGTTGTGGTCATTGCCAATTTTAATTCCTCAAATGATGTAGTGGCATCTTCATTCTAATAAAATAATTCTAGTAGCATGGCTAATCATCCTCATCCATCTGCCCAAATCTTCCTCCACTACCACATGCACCACTAGAGGAACTACCACCAAAGTAGTTTGGGTCAACATTGCCCCCCATCCTTCCGAAAGGAAAGTCTTGGCCATAGCCATCAAATGAGTATTCAATGTAAATACCCTAGGAGGTGTGATCTACATAACCATGTGGTAGTGGTTGGTACTAGTCTGGGTGGATAGCATTGTCGGGAATAGCACCGCGACCCTAGTTCCGCTCAACATACCCTCACCTCTGGTCAAGGGAGCCAACCATCCTTCTAAGGTCTCCCTAGGTCTACTCTATATGACCTAAAGCTTGACCTATCCTCTGAAAATCGCAAGTAGACTCGGGGTCAAGTCTAGGGGGTTGTTGAGGTGGTGATGGTGATGCCACTATGGATGTGCTACGCCCAAGGCCTGGGCAATGAGTATGTTATAGGTGTAAGAATTTTGTCTAGGGGAAAAGCAGTCAATTAAAGGTTTGGAAGAGGAAAGATGGCCAAAGGAGCTCCTCCTACCCTAACATGCCACCTGAAAATCCGGTGGTTAGTTGGCTTCATCCAATATAGGCTCTGAAGATAAGTTAGATTCATGAGTGTCCCTCCCCAACATTTGGTTACCCCTCGTATCTAGACTCTACAAACCTTGCCTTTTTTAGAGCTATCTTAGTAATGAGGCCACCGAAACAAACAGGGATCTTGGCGAAGCCGCCACAAGTGGTGGCGTGCCTACTCAAAATGGGCTATGATGTATTTAGCTATGTTAAATCTCCCTAACCTATATACATAGTAGCCTAGGATTTTTAATTCATTGGTTTGGGTGTTATGGGGCTCATGGCGAGCTAGAAAAAAAGTCCCCAAAAATCTTTGGAAGATCAAAGATTTTAGGGACAAGGTGGTGGAAGGGTCGGGCTTTAGCATGCTAGGAATTTGGATAGGGTAAACCCACCAAAGCATAATATATATCATTCGACTGGTAGTTCTCATTCCATTGGGTAGGGGGATGAGGATCAAGATCAAAGAGTTTGGCAAATTCCATATATGTTAAACTAATATTTGTATTTTTCAACCTGTAATGCATAAGGAAACAAGCCTTTCTATTCCTAACCAACCTAAATAGTCTAAATTATCAAGTAACCAAATTGATTTTAATAGAAGAATTAAACTAAAGAAATTAAATAAATGAAAGCAGATTTACTAATGAAGAAATCAAGGAAACAAAGTCTAGGGTATAGGTTCACCAACAAATAATATTTCAAGGTAAAATATAATAGTTAATTATCAATGCACGAATTGATCAGATCATAAAGAGACTTTGCTACTTATTACAATGACAAAATTAATCTACCAGTATTAAATCGCATCTCTTGAATCTTTATCTGATTATTTATAGATTAACCCGCCAATTGAAACTAAGCCTAAGAATCGATTATCATCTTTCGAATCTTGATCAATATTGCTTGACTCATACAATTAAACCTGGCTAAATCTAATTATAAAACATTTAATCAATAAATAGAAAACCAATCAAACATTGATAATCAACAATAATAAATTACCCAATCATATTAATAATGGATCCCCACCACCCTAGAAATAAAACTACTCACCTATAATAGAATTTAAACTAAGGAAAGCTATTAAATACGACATGATAAAAGACCATTAAAATTTTGAAGATAAATAAAAGAAGGAATCGTTACCAAATTGTACAGAAATTCTGAATTGCATAAAATCCGAAAAGTATAGACTGATAGAGTACTTAACCAAAGCTAAATGACTGAGAGAAAACCTAGAAACTAACCTAGGAGTCTGAAAAAACAAAGAACAAGCACTCTCCCATGAAAACCCTAACTCTAAACCTAATACATGGAAAGAAACACACGCGCCTGGTAGGGCGAATGCTCACCCGGCTTGGCGCATCTCCAAGGCAGAGCATCCTTAATGTTGTGTCTCGCCCGGGCTGGTGCGCCTTAGGGCGAGGACTGCCCATTAGGGTGAGGCTTCCGAGCAAGCTTTATTAACTCCTAACAAGCCCAATCCGATCTTCTTGGATCCTTAAGGCTCGGTCCAATGTCTCAAAATCTTCTTCTACACCGAGCCCTTTAATCACTAATTTGATGAATCCAACCGGTCTTGGGCTATAAATTATTGTCACAGTAATGTGGTCCTACTCCAATGCTCTTACTGGCTCAACTAAACCCGAGAAAATGCTCCAAATCCGCAATTTCCTATAAAATTGTACCAAATCTATGAAAACACTAAAAAACACATATTGTAATAAAAGTGGCTTCGTAGTGCCAAAAATACTCCTAAATTTGACTAAGGGATGGGGGTAAAACACTTTATAAAATAAACATATCATCCACAACCAGCTCATCTCACGTAACTCTTCTTTCAACTTGAGACTGAATATTGTTGCTACGACTTTCCCTTCTTCAACGCATGGGAGTGGAGTTTCCAACAATGTCACTTCACCTACTTCTCATGCAATTGTAGTACTTAAAGATAGTGGCCTAAGTAAGGATGCTATTGTTGCGTGCAACTCAAATGATTTTCTATCCTCTAAGATGCCGAAACACACATTGAGTAGTTTTGTTACGGCCCAAACATCTACTAGATCTAATCAACATGGTTTTAAAGGCATCTTCACTAGTAGGGAATAATCCTGTATCTCTAGCAACCTTATTGTGTATCTCAACACTTTTGGACTTTGGGTAGCAGCCCTCCTCATGATATTCACATGGGACTAATTAGAAATGGCAAACGCAAAGCAATTTCAAGACAATATCATCATTATCTATATTTGAGAATATCAAGTGGGAATCCATCTACAAATATGTGGATTGCTTCTCAAAGAAGAGGTGAGTTCGTAAGAAAATATGGATGGCATGGGTTTCTTATAGAGAAAAATGTTTGACTTATCTTAGCTTCGTCTTGGTATCGATTTGCCCTATAACAACAAGAAAAGACCGTATGCTAAAATAAAAGAAGCTCGAGCTTTTTCTTCCTTAGTTAACAAAAGGCAATGTGTTCTGGATAATGCGTTAGAGTTTGATGCATGCTTGAATTTGGGAGCTGGTCCTTCTCAGCTTCCCTAAGTTCTATGATGCTAGTTTCCTAGAACCCTGCAGAGGGTTAAATGACATCTCCTCCTCATCAGTTCCTTATGTTTTCTGGTTTTACAATAACTATAGTCCTCTATTTATGCATTTTCCAAAGAAAAATATGTCGGTCTCCCAAGTTAGTATTATGTTTAGTTATTTGGCCCCTTCTTTTTTTTGTGGTGTAGACTCTACAGGGTTAAGAGGGGTCTAGTGTTTTTAGGGTGGTCATCTTTTGATGCACCATGTGTGTTTAGCTCCAACAATATCATAGTCTTTAAAATCCTAGAACTCCTTTATAGCTGCTGGTTTGTGATATTTGTATATAAAGCTCTAATTTTGGGAGAAAGATTGTCAATCTAGAGTTCAATGCAAGATATGTTGAATCTTTACTCTCTTTGCCTAATAGAGGATAATTTTAATCAGTTGGATTATTTCACTATAGGTTCATCACATATTTAGGGTCGCTAGAATTTTGTTGATTGGAAACTTGTTTATGAGGTTATAAATGTTCCTTGTTTAGGTCCAAGATAAAATCTGGTCTAATTTCAAACATAATAATGATTTGATTATGGAATGAATGGATAGAGCTTACATGGCTCCCCCTTTTTTTGAACTGTTTCCTAATACTAGAGTTGAAAACCAACCTATCATAATCTTTGATCATGCGATAATTTTAGTCATTATGCATTATGTTTCCTCCAATTCTTTTCGGCTTTACCAAATAGAGGAATGGTGCTTACCCTTTATGGAACTTTCTCGCATGCTTTTGTTGGATTAGTATATGTATTTGTGGTTCCCCTCTACTAGTAGAAAAATTCACATATGCTACATATTATATGCTCTGGTTCCTTGAAGTAATGAAGCATAAAAGTATTGGAATTACATATGTTACATATTACATGCTCCGGGCTTATATAAACCAAAGTGTATAATAATCATATACTCCGGGCTTCTATAAAACGGAGCATATAATGATCATATACTCCGGGCTAGAATAAATTGCAGCATAAAACCCAAGCTAGAAATTAAAGGGTTTGTAGCATCCCGCCATTTCCCACGCATTCCCTCTTAAGTCTCACCCAGCAAAATTCTAAAACCCTCGCATTCCCTCTCACTACCTCCACCCACAAAACTATCATCTAAAATCTCATTCCCTCTCACTGCCTCTCAAATTTTCCAACCTAACTCTTGCATTCCTTCTCACCCCAAAAATCTCTCACCTTTGCATTTCAATGCACCAAAAGTATGTACTAAATTTTCAACAATCCAATAAGTTTGGTTAAAATGAATTTATGTATTTCCAATTTATTTGTGTTGTTTAATATGTTGTATTTTATCATCTTGGTGTTTTGAAGAATAATTAGTTTTATAATGTACGTATGTAGTATTTATTGGTATGATTAGAAAATGGGTGATTGCTAAGATATCGTACTTCGTGTAAATATAATGCTCACATGAATTAACTCGACTTAAAATGGGCAGAACTTCTAGTTTTATGGCACAAAGGGGCTTGGCCCCTCCTGAAATTTTTTGGCTTTTGGATAATATTTGAAATTTATGGTTAATGTTTTAAAAAAGGGATCTTTTGTGAAATTATACAGCACTGTCGTGAGTTCGAGAATCAAGATGTATAAAACCACTAATTTAGAATTGAGGGAACATGAAGTATTTTGTTGATACGGCTAAATAGTTAACCACATTTACAGTCCTTGAAGGAGTATGAGAATTTGAAGGGTAAAAACTAGTTTAGAGTAGTGTAGAATTATAGTAATAAGAAATGCATAAACATATTGGAGTTTAGAGTGATGACCCGATTCTATACTGACAAAGAAATTACCTTGGGAAGTAGGGAGTATATTCCAAATTTCCAATACTACATTGCTATCATGTTATGGAGTAAGTGTTAACTATAAGTAGTTTAATTTAATTTTTCTTTTTTAGACATAGTGTTAACTACATGAGAATTTTTAAAGCAGATTGGGATTGATAAACACTCCATGGCAACTTAAAAATATTTTTCTTTGACTACTCCATATTTTTTATGGATACTATTTCATTTACACCTAATCGGTACAATATACGAATTTAGGTAACTATTGAGTAATTAAATATATAGTAACTTATTTGGTTTAGGGAATTGGGGGTGAGCATAAAGATTTAGTGGGAAATTGAATCAATTAGGAAATTGATGTTCCCATACTATATCGTACAATGAAACTGGATATAGTTGTTGTTTGTAAGTTAAAAAGAAGGGTAATTCTTACTCGTTACTTGTAATTCTTTGAATAGTAAGAGGATGGCAAAAGATTGTTCATGGATGTATTGTAGCATTGAATCATCAGAATTTTTGAATGGGGTCTTGGAATTTTCTAGTATTGTTATTGAACATCAAGCTAGGACAGGGGAAATTGGATTCTATTGCCCATGTGTTAAGTGTGGCAATGTATCAAAGGTTGATAGTATTGACATCCTTAGGGAGCATATACTTTGGCGTGGGTTTAGGCTTCAGTATCATGTTTGGGTTTGGTATGTTGAGGAGGGAATTTATGAAAGATTCAAGCGCTTGTTTTCTATTAAGAAAGATGCTACAAATTTGAGGTGGCATGTAGATAGGGTGAAGAAAGGTCGTTCCCTCACACATCTAGCTGATTCTCCCGAGTGGAAGACTATCAATAGGTTGCATAAGACATTTGGGGATGAAGATCGTAATTTGAGGCTTTGATTGTGTACTAATGGAATGAACCCATTCGGCACTCTTAGATCTCAGTATAGTACATGGCCGATGCTCTTAGTTATCTATAATTTTCCTTCTTGGTTGTGCATGAAACACAAGTACATTATGCTTTCTCTTTTAACCTTGGGTCCTAAACAACCTGGAAATGATATTGATGTATATCTTGCACCCCTCGTTGAGGATTTGGGAAAGATGTGGTATGAAGGGGTTTTCGTGTATGATGCACATGCTAGTGAGGTGTTCACATTGCGTGCAATGCTTTTTATGCACCATCAATGATTTCCCGGCATATGGTAACTTATCCGGGTATAAGAATAAAGGGAAGAAAGCATGCCCAATTTGTATCAATGACATAGAAGCCATGTGGATTCCCAAGTGTACATGTCTTCATGCACCATCGAAATTCCTCCCACGTGATCACCCCTACGTAAGAAAAAGAAGGCATTCAATGGAGAGGTTGAAGAGCGTATAGCTCGTCGACCGTTAACCAATTATGAGGTTTACGAATAAGTTAAGGGTGTTGAAACAGTTTTTGGTAAACCAGGGCAAGGGGGGAAGGGTTATGGAAGAAATAACCAATCTTTTGGAAGATTCCATATTAGAGAAATCTACAAGTTAGACATTTCCTTGACATTATGCACATAGAGAAAAATTTATGTGATGCCATACTCGGGACGCTCATGAACATTCTGGGTAAGACGAAGGATGTGAAGGCCGTGTGAGATTACTTGGAATATAAGGGGCTTTGGCCAGAGTTTTGGCCACAAGTTAAGGAGGGTAAGAAAAGAAATAATGCCGAAGAAGGAGGTGACAAGAACAAGGGAAAAGGAAAGGGTAAAAATGTTAAAAAGAACTATTTATCTCCAGCTTGTTACACATTGTCCAGAGAAGAGAAGCGATTTTTTGTGAGCCTTTATATGGCATTAAGGTTCCATTGGGTTACTCATTTAACATGAAAATATTTGTGTCTTAAATGGTGAGTTGAAGTTGGGAAGCATGAAATCCCACGATTGCCATGTCATGATGCAAGTGTTCTTACCAATTGCAATCCGAGGGATATTGGCAAAACATGTGAGATATGTTATTACTGAACTATTTTTGTTCTTCAACACAATATGCAATAAATTGTTTGTTCCCTTAAAAGTTGATGCCCTTCAAGTTGATGTGATTGAAACTTTATGCAAGTTTGAGATGTATTTCCCTCCTTCGTTTTTTGACATTATGGTTCACCTAATTGTCCATCTTGATCGTGAAATCAAGCTTTTAGGTCCTTTTTTTTTTGAGGTTGTGTTATCCTTTTGAAAGACACATGGGGGTTTTACAAAACAAAGTGAGGAACTCGGCATAACTAGAGGCTAGTATGATTCAAGGCACTGTAAGCAATGAGATAGGTAATTTTATAGCTGAGTATATGGCCAGTGTAAAGCCTATTGGACTTCCTACCTCTCGACATGAAGGGAGACTTGAGGGAAAGGGAACAATTAACTCAAAATTGATCATACCTCCTAGAGACCGGCGCCTACAAGCACACTTGTATGTCTTACATCATGTTCCAAAAGCCCATCCCTTTTTCATAGAGAATTAAGAGGAATTGTGCGTCAAAAATCCTTCGCAAGGGGATAGGGCATTGATGTTATTGCATAATAAGACTTTTATTGAGTGGTTTCATAACTGAGTAGTTTGTGAACAACTTGAGGGTGTGTCTGAAATCGTGAAGTGATTAGCTTTTGGTCCTCGTGAAGATGTCAACAAATATGAGGGTTATGATGTCAATGGGTACACCTTTTGGACTGAGGGTCAAGATCAGAAGTCCTCTTTCTTTCAGAATAGTGGTGTTTCTGTTTTGGCGTCATCTACATTTTACGCGAGTGCCAAGGATCAATCACTGGTAAATGCCAAGTTGTTATACTATGGGAGAGTATAGGAAATATGGGAGCTTGACGACTCTAATTTCACATTTGGTCTTTTTGAATGCAAGTGGGTAGATAACAATCGACGATGTGTTAAAAATGATGACCCTTGTGGATTTACTCTTGTAGACTTAAGTCATTTGCGGGATAGTGAAGAGTCATTTATACTTGGCACACATGCTAAGCAAGTATTCTATGTTATAGATCCCAATGATAAAAATTGGTCTATTGTTGTACCGGGGAAAAGGAGTATCCTCAATATACGTGATGTTGATGATGAAGAAGAATACGATGTTTTTGAGGACTCTCCACCTTTTACTTATCCAAAATCCAATGTGGAAGGCGATGGAGATGCCGACACAGATTACATGCGCATAGATCACACATAAGGAATACATTCGAATTTTGATAAGTAATGTACAAGGTATAATAAGCTCGAAGTTTGAAAAATTGGCTTGGTTTTATACTTGTTGTGTTCATCATTACTTGTTTTATAATAGTTTTTGTGATTGGTTTATTTAGGACTACTATAATTTGAGACACTTTTCTTTCCTTATTTCTTTACCATGTTGCACATTCATATTTTGATCATTTCTTCAACCTAGAAAGAAGCTACATAAAAGATATGAAAAACTAACCTTAAGTTGTGCATGATAAAGCAATATGATATGTGTTAAGTCTATTTTAATAGTTTCTAATGGTTTAGGATTCTCTGGGGAGTGGTAACTCATCTAATCAATTGCATGGTGCTTTCTACTTAAAAGTTTTAGAATAGCCACTTCATGATGCATGTTGATCATGTTTTTATAGATTTTTATTTTCTTTTACCTCCAATGAAGTCACTACAATATTCTGAATACTTTAATTATTGGACTAATCTGTAACTGTTGGACTAATATGTAATTCTTTGTCTAGTCTGCAGCACCAAGATTTTTGCATCTAATTCATTCTCTGGGAAGCTTCCTTTGCCAAAACCCTAAAGTTGCATCTACAGCAGTCCCTGTCTTGAGTGTCTTGAGTGTCTAATCTGCAGCACCAAGATTTTTTATTTCTATGATGTTTAATGCATAACGTTTTAACCACATAATCTATCAGTCATGCAAGTTTGTAAATAGTTTATGTTCTATGCCAATCTCATTAAAATCTAAGCCTTGCAGTTGCCAGAGTTTTAATCTTTTAGACATTAGTCCGTCCTATAACATTACTAAGACATCACAATCATGAGTTATCCAACTGAAAATGAGCACTGATATCCCCTACTTAATTCAAATGGATTGACCACAACAACACTTAAGCTGTTAACCAGCCAATGAAACTTGTTCTTAAAGGTAATTGACTCAGGCCTGAACTGCCAATTCCTTGTGAAACACCACAGAGAAGTCATTAGCCACAAAAATTTTTAAATGAGAACATGCATAGCTAACAGTATCATCAGGGTCTATAAAAGCCTTCCAGGTGAAGTAAAAATTTAACTAGGTTCTTTATGCATCCTCCCTCCAGCATTTACCATTCAATATCAATGATGTGCCTATGCCTCTATCTCTGCCTTGGCTTCAGCTTTCTTATGAGACTTGGACTTCATCTAAAAAACATAACACATCGGGTTTTAATTGTTTGCAAATATAAGGAGCAGAATAACTGTCAAAAATTACAAAAGGTAAGGAATGTGCAAAACAAAACAAAAGAGGGAAGCAAGCTAGCTAGGGTGAGGAATAGATTAACATTTAGTTAGTAACATGGAGAAACAAATTTTTCAGAATGATAAAGCTGATAGCAGTATTAGAAACCCTGTGGTGACCTAGGGAAGGTGGACGGCCTAGCCACTGCTTCATTAATGGATTACAGATGTAGTATTATATACATCTTACAATAAGGACATTGTAAGGCGAAAGCAAACTAAGAGGTCTTTGTGACAGGCCACTATCCAAATGGGGTGTGATTCCCATGACCGAAAGCAAGGGAGGAAACCCAGATTGAATCCCCGTGTTCTGAAAACATATGTTGTATGTCTTTGTCATTCATATTTATGCTTATGTCTTTGTCATTCATGTTTATGCTTATGTCTACCCTTTGGTATTCGGAATCTACTTCATTCTTCATTGTATTATACACATTATCATAATTATCAAGCATCTTAAACCTTGTACTTAATCCATACTTGTGTTCCGTTGATTTTGCTTCATCATCTACGTTTTATCTTGGAAGTTTTGCAACAGACCTTAAGGCTGTCACATATATGTACAACAGACCTTCAGTGTTGAGAATTGTCACATAAATTGCTCCAATTATGGTCCTTGCCACTCAATCTCATGATGCTAACTAGAATGGTTGCTTAGAGCATAATGTGCAATTTGAAAATTGGTTTAGTTGTGCTATGCCAATCTCATTAAAATCGAAGTAATTTAGAAACTAAAAGTGCAGTCGACTTCAGAAACTAAAAGTGCTAAAAGAAATAACATAGTTCAATCAAATTGAACAATCTAAGTAATTTAGTCTAAGTATAAAAACACAATAATTCAGTCCAAGTACTGATTTGTGATTATTGCATTATAATTGAACATCATATATACATAAAGTACAAACTTAATACTAATTTGTAAGATAAGGATCCAACTAAAAGTCACATCATATTAGTTGTAATATGGAGTATTAGAATTCAATCAGTGATCATCAAAAGTCAATACCATATAGTTTTCAGTCAAATTATCAAACATCCTATTAATATCCATGTGGTATGTTGTTGTAGGCTAGCAGGAGCAACCTCTTCTCTTGTACAGATGAATCTCTTTAGAGATGGCATAGTTCCTAAGGAGGAGGATTTTGATAATGAGTATAATGATAATGATAAGGAATACAATATAGAGATGGAGGAGGATAAGGGAGACTCCGAAAATAAGGCTTATGATGACATTTCTTCTAGGTGGGATCAACATGAGTTAATGGTAGACCAAGCCCCACCAATTGAAGACTTTCTTAAGACAACTATAAAGGAACGTGAGTTGATGGTGATACTTCAACAAACACAGGTTGGGTCAACCACCACTAGTAAAGATAGTTCTAAGTAGAGAAGAGGGAGAGGTCCAACAAAGAATCTCAATGTGACAGGACCAATGCACCTTGAGTATAATAGCTTAGGTCAACCATGTGGGAAGTGACGAAGACAATGTGGAACACAACTTGGCATTTGTATGCGCAAAATTTCCATCTTATACACATGAAGTGAGGTACCAGAGGGTTTAAAGAAGTCAACATGTGAAGATACAATACTTAATGATATCCTACGCATTATTGCTAGAGTAATTGAATTCAATTTTTTTAGAGCATTATTACTAGACATAAAACTATCCAAAATTTTCTTTTTTTGTAGAATTTATTTCATATTCAACCCAATCAAAGCAAGAAGGATATTTTTCTTTCAGCTGTTGCGGAGAGATTTAAAGATTTTAAGTCCGAAGTTAGTGAGTGGATGGATTTCTAAGAA
This sequence comes from Dysphania ambrosioides, assembly GCA_026401315.1. NCBI lineage: Eukaryota > Viridiplantae > Streptophyta > Magnoliopsida > Caryophyllales > Amaranthaceae > Dysphania > Dysphania ambrosioides. The sequence continues at coordinate 8,398,674 of CM048667.1, forward strand.
GAGAGATAGATCTCAGTCTTGTAAGAAGATTAAGACAGGAATGGAAACTAACCAAGACGAAGATCAGTGTATTAAGGAAGCACCCCAGTCAATGCCATATGAAATATGGGGTCACATCACTCAAGATAAATGGAAAGCATTTGTTTCCAAAAAAACAACTCTGAAAGAAGTTATAAGTCTAAACAATAGCATTTAAAATGATATCTACTCATTAAAAACTTCATTAAATTAGCATTTAACTTAGTTTTGATTTCTATTGATTCATTAGGAAAAGCGTAGGAAAGCTTCACAATTTTCGAGCCAAAGGAAGTTTTACCATCACATGAGTCGTAAAACTTATGATGAGTCTCGAAAGGAGTGGAGTAATACTGGTTTTTACCCTATTCTGAGCTCATCCTCATCGGCGACAACTAGTTCTGTAGTTAAAAACAAGGGATATTGGGTTCTTGATTGGTAATGTTCGCTTCATGTTCGAGATTCACGCAGTAAAAGAACTATTTATGATTTGGGATTAAAGAAGATAGGTGATGCAGTGGTGAGTTAATCATAATCTAAAGTTAATGATAATCAAACACATTTCTAATATAGTAAAGACACTTAATTAGAATACCAACTAAACATTTTCACATTTTCTTTGAATAGATGGGATGGAAGACCAAGGAGGCTACAAATGAGTTCAATCCTAAAGGCAATGTTGATGCTTTACACATGGTACTAAAAAAAGATCATAGAGGCCGCATGAAAGGCAAAGGAGGCATTCGTTTAGGGATGAAAAAAGCCTTTAGAAAAGATTGTGTGGCCGCACAATCAAGTACAAGCATAATTACACCACAAGATATGAAGGTCATCACTTCTAAGATAGAAAAGCAAGTTATGGAGAAGATGAATAAGAAATTTGCCTCCATCTTGGAGCAAATGGGACTACCCATTGTTAACCTGTTGGATGTTAATCATGGGGACAAATTAAGCCAAAAAAATACAGAGAATCCACTCAAGATATTTGAGGATCGACCAAGACCTAGCCCTATAGATCCATCAATGCCTGTTTTAGAGGTAAATAATTTGAATATATTTAATAAGTTAGGTAGTTAAATTAGAAGACCCTTCCTTATGATGTTAATTATGCCCAACATTGTTTTCAGGAAGAGACTCCTTGTTGTCTTTTACTACCCCAACTAGGTATGGCCAATGGTGGTGGGTTACTTGAGGTTGCATTTGGTCGGGCACAATCACGAATGGAGGGCCAAAAGGTGCATTTGTTGCCTGTTTCTGGTGGTCAATTAAGTATGTCCATAGACACTATTGTTAGTGGCTTTGAAGATTTCTCGTTCCCGGTTCCAAGGCTAGAATGGAACCTCAATACAATGTCGAATGTGCAAGGTAGTTTTATAACATGGCCATGTGCTTGGGTTCAGTTTTTAGATGAAGTAATAATTATGTATGCTCTTTTTTGTAACTATTCCACGTATGCTATTCTTTGCAATTAATCAAAGTGTTTAAAGTTCTATATAGGTTTTGCAAAAAATAAATAAGGCTTCTAATAAGAAAGGAGATGAGGCAAACAAGGAAGGATTGCAAGCAAAAGAAAAGGAAGTGGAGGCCAAAAGTAAGCAAAAGAGAGTAGTTTCATCAAAGGGGTCAACTCCACTATGAAAAACAAAGGAATATCCACTTGTGAGTATTCAAGTTCTTGAAACTCTTACCAAAGATTGTTTATGGCTCCATACATGTATTTGCAATGTGCCTAATGAGAAGCCAATTTAAGTTGATCAGGCAAAAGAAAAGTTCCACTATATGGAGGACACATTAACATGGGTATATAAAGTGGATGTTCGTGAATATCTATCAATTGAGATGTTGAATGTATCCATAATACAAGTCTTCATGAGGTGACATGTACTTACACTATTGTATGTTGTTGGTTAAATGTTTTGAGTTTATTTTCTAACATAACTTATTTGTTGTGAGTTTAGTTCACTTCACGAAGATTTGAATGAATGCGAGCCTATTTTGAAAGTTGGGTGGTTATGTCCACAACTGATTTGTGGCACACACTGCATGACAAACCAACTCGAGGTGAAGGAATACATTGAACAAACTATGATAAAGTCAATTAGATACGGGGACAAGTTTATTATGGCTCCGTATATTGAATAGTATGTCCTTGTTCCAACATTTTGTGTCTTTTGTTAATGTTATCTAAGTTATCCTTCTCCTATTTATTAACTTTAAATTTGTGTTTGTAGTAAACATTGGTCTCTCCTAGTTATATGCCCTTTTACTCACACAGTATATCAATTCGATTCTGTGCGTCTACAACTACCTCGGCATTTACTAATCAAATCCTTGTTGATTAGGTACCTCTAAGCTGACTAGTTACGATTTTGTTTGATTCTTAATTAGCTTTGATATCACATTGATATTTTTTCTTATCGGAGTGTAGTGTAATAAAGAAATTGCGTGGATGTATTGGATTACATTCAAGAGCCACATTTCCTAAATGGAAATCAGTAAAGGTACATGTTTCTTGAATTTAAATGGTTTTTGGTAGCCCAAACATTGATTTACTTTGATTTTAACATGAATATACATTTCATTCTCATTTAGTGTGCACAACAAAAAAATGAGGTCGATTGTGGCTATTATGTTATGAGATTAATGTACGACTTAGTCTCTTTTACCACGAAAGTTGATGATGTAGAAAAGGTATATCTAATTGCTTTACTTACATTTGTTTATATGTACATATATATTAGACAAGTATTCTTAGCTTATATAAGTAGATGTATGATAATCATGAAGGATGAAATTATATGGAATTTTGGAATCGTTGAATTGTGAAGTTGTTGAATGGTTGAATTATTGAACATGTTTTTTGGATTAAAACATTGGGATAATGTTCATTTTACAAAGGAAACTCTGCCGAATTTTTTTGAACTTTTATAGATAACTGGAATTTATTACATTTGTTTAAATATAAACATATATAATTAATTATACATGTATATACAATAATCTAATTTGTTTATTATTATGTTTATGGTGGCTAAATTTAGGTTTTTGACACACCGAGAGAATAACCTTTCACCATTGACGAAATCAAGAAAATAAGAGACAAGTTTGCACGGTTTCTTACTAACTGCATTTAGTTGTTAAGTTTAGATTAGTTTTCATACGTTGAAGCAAATTAGTTATGTTTATTTTAGTTTGTAATATAACTCAAATTATGCATACTTATATTTGAAGGTTTTTTCCACATATTTATGGAAATGATATTATTTCTTTCATATAAAGAGTATTGAAATCCTTTCATTTTTTAAAAAAACAGGATTTTATGCTTCGATTTTCTCAAAGTCCACAACATAAAGTCCAACTTATGCTTCGGTTTGAACCGCAGCATAAAATCTTTTACAATATGCTCCTATTAAATCTACTTCGGGTCAAAATTGGAGCATAAAGCCTTAAAAAAACCGCAACATATGATTTTTTTCCACTAGTGCTCTATTTAGTTTGTCTAGAAGACTTGACCTTATTAGGCGTAATTTAAAAGTATGGTGTCTAGACCATAAAAAGTTATGGGGAGTTAATTGGATAGCTTGTTCCCTTTCTTTATCATGTATCGAGACTTTTGTTAGTTCTTTATCTTTAAGTTAGGGTACAACAGATCTCCAACCTATGCAACAAAACATTCACCATTTGAGGTTGTCTATGGAGTGAACCCAAGACTAACTATTGATTTCATGGGGATTCCCAAAGGGGAATTAGTGCACAAAGATGCGAAGGCCAAGGTTGCCTATATGCAAAAGCTTCACGCCAGGTGAGAGCGAGGATTGAGAAGGTCAATGACATCTATAAGGCTAGAGCTAACAAACACAAGACTCAACATACTTACAAAGAAGGAGACTTGGTTTAGTTGCACTTGAGGAAGGAAAGATTTCCAAATCAACGCAGGAATAAGCTTATGCCTAGGTGTGATGGTCCCTTCAAAATCATCAGCAAGGTGGGTGATAATGCATATAAGCTTGATTTTCCTAGAGACTATGGAGTTCATGCCACATTCGATATAGGAGACTTAGCACTTTATGTGCCTGATGTTCAACTTTGAGGTTTGAGGACAAACTCTTTTGAAGAAGAGAAGGAGGATGATATGATAGAGGATATCAACTTCGAAGGATTGATTGAAGCTTTAAAGAAGGATGCTACCATGGGAGAGTTGTTGGCTTATGGAGACAAAAATCTTCTAGGTGCATCAAAGGGGAACATTTGCGTGTGTATGATAACATGCAATACTTAGCAAATGTGAATGATTATTGGTGAACATAGGGAATAAGTTGGTTTTTCCTATGAGCTTCTCCCACCTCATTTGATAGGGTTTTTCTCATTTTAGGCATAGGTGTTTTTTTAATTTTCCTTTTTTAGGTTTTATGATTCTATAATGTGTGGAAGCCATAAAGTTGATAATTGGTAGAAAACCTTGATCAAAATTTAAAATATTGGAGTAATTTTCATAGATTGAAAATTTTGACCAAGGAGGAAAAATTTTAAGACAAGGGGAGGTGCTTGTTACATTAGACGGTGCTTGTTACATTAGACGGTGCTTGTTACATTGGACGGTGCTTATTACATCTTGTCGGTGCTTTATTACAACTTCAGTGATATGGCAAGTGACATGGCATGGGCATGGACATATATTTAATGTTTTACTTTAAATAAAATAGGTTAAGAGTAGTTAATTTGTAATTTTATCTTTTTTTATAGGATATGATTCTAATTAACATAAGATAATGTTAGAGTTTTTGTAGGATTATGTAATATATAGGTGGCATTATCCTATTGGCTATTAGGTGGTTATTAGGAGTCCTTTTAGATGTAGGAGTCCTAATCTAAATGTGATTCAAACTCACAAGTTATGGGTATAAATAGATGTGCACCCAAGCTTGGAAAAATCAGATTATGAGATTCTTAGCTTTGTATTCTTCAATAAACTTAGAGAGCTTGTAGTCTTTCTTTGTGTGTAACTAAGAGTTGTGAATTGGTTCTTAAAGCTTTAGATTCACGTGAGGAAGTATAGGAATTGAGGGTACTTGGCTTTAATCAATTCTCAAACTTTTATCCTAGATTTTAAACCTTTGGTGCGTAGCTTTAGAGGGTTTGATATCTAGTTCTATCCCTTTGTGTGGATTAAGGTTTTCATACCAAGATTCACATCATCTAAGGAGGAAGGAAATGGATCCATGAGTGTCTTTGTCTTTCCTAAAGAAGTTTGGTTGCGATCTTGGGTAGGTATAAGTCAAGTTCTTAATCAAAGCATGAAAAATTAAGGATTTTTGCCACTCAATGCTAATCATGTTGAAGTCTTTAAAGATTTCCTCACCATTGGGTTTGCAAATACAAATCCTTAGGATTTCACTTGACTGAGGAAAAGGTGGGTTTGCTTAGCTATGGGTCATAATCACAATAATCTCATCCACTTAACAAAAGTCCATCCTAAACTCTTTCATATGCAATTTAAGTTTAAACCATGTAAGCTCTTAGTGTTTAGGAAGGAAAACATTCAACAAGATGAGTGTTCAATTCATGTGCAACTTAATGCAAGAAAAACAAATCAAAAGAAAACTACTGCCTTGTTAAATAAAACTCAAAATATTTTTGGATTTTTCAAATTTTGTAAGTGAAAAGCAAACATAAGGAAAAATAGGACGAAGCATGCACTAGAGTATCTAAGTAATTCAACACAAACAACTAACCACGGTTATCAAAACACCAATGTTTTCCAACGAAATAAACCTCAAAAATAGGCTAAATGCCTTTCACAATAAAGTACCATACATCCTTGAACAACTAACTTTCCTAGACTAAAAGTAAAGAAATACACACTAAGGAAAGCAATAAAAAGGGGAGTCAGTGAGATTATGCATTCGCGTCTTGCATTACATTTCCATTAATACTCATAAACATCCAATGATTAGTAGAACAAGTGAACATAAGAATAATAGTTCCTACTCTAGCTAAAGAAAACACACAAAGAAAAACAAAGAAAAAAACTATACATGGATTTAACCAAGTAAAAGGAGAAAGGAAACTAAATTCCAACCTTTTTGGGAACAAACCCCCCAAGCTTAAGTAAAGCGCAGTCCTCGCGCAAAAACCGAGAAATAAAAGGGGAGGACACAATCAATCATGATAGGACTGGCTAGTACCGGGGCCCTTGCCCTTCCTACGCCTCTCCTCATCGTTATTAGTGGAGAAGTTGTAGGTTGGGTCGACATCAATACCCGATGCATCAGTATAGGGAGGCTAGTCATACCGCGATTTGTCGAGATAGTTCCCGAAGGATGGTATACGAGCTGGGCCATACCACCCACCTATATAACCTAGGGGCCAATCCGATCCATCATATGGGTAGGCAAAATCTCCACAGTAATCACTCCCCCCCATGTAGGCATAATGATAAGAGGGAAAAGAGGGAGGAGTGACAATAGGGACGGTAGGACCCGTCCAATAGCGGTAACTAGGTTGCCATCTTCGGACCAAGAAGGGATGGGGCTGAGATGAGGTGGATCATAAGGGTAGTTAACATAGGGCGTAAAATCCCCATGTTGGACATGGTAATCATAGAATTCTCGCGAATAATACTACTCCTTTGGGACTCAACTTATCCCTACATCATTAGAGTAAGCTTCCTAAACTCATCTTCTATGTTAAAAGAGGGGGAGTGGACATGGGAGGAAGAGGTACCTTCCGAGGCTTGGTGTGGTTGCCTTTGGTGAGCACAGGGGCCTGCGGCTCTGGCCCCTAATGAGTGGAATCTTCCAAAGCTAGCCCTCTTCCCCCTCGATATTGGTGAATGGGTTTGGAAGGTAGCAGTGTACTATCCTCCTTACATTCCACCCAAATACCTTGGGGTTGGGGGTGAACTAGATGAAATCTATTCTCTTTATCGCGTCGATGTAGATATCGTGTGCATCAACGGGCGCAAGCATCTTGCATTACTCTGCAAAGCCCAAAGCATGTGCTATAGTCACTAATCAAACTGCCCCTTTCGTGCTTAATGCACCCGGCTAAGATCTGACCCCTAAAATTCAGCATATCCCCCAACTGCTCATTTCTATTTGCTACCATCTAGAGCAGCTCTACCTCATCCCTAGAGGTCTTTCCTAAATCTTTTATATCAAAAATAGTGTACCCAAAAATTATGTGCAGGATTCCTAGACATGGGCATATTATGTGAGATTTGTGGTAGGTGTTGGACAGGTATTACCTATCATCAGTAATCTAGCTCCACCATCGCGTCTCACTATACTCCATAAATTGACCCATATCTAGAGCCCGAATGTTGTTGGTGGGGTCCCATTTGAAGAATTGGTTCAACTTTTCTAAGGTGATGGTTTCGGGTTGGTTGAACAATTGGAAAGCAATTTGATAGTTGTTCTCACCTATTAAAGTATCTTAGAGAGAAGCTAGGAATTCTAGGATGAGTCTCACATTGGTGAAGATTTTTAGCTCGGAAAAGTCACCCTATCCTATGGCATTGAGCGGCCAATAAAGGTCCTCCTCTATTCCTAGATTCTCCAAGAAATCTGGCTCATAAAATCTGGTGCTAAGTATTATTCAGTTTTTTATTTTTTCATAAAATTGTTTGTGGTTCGAGTTGAAGAGTTTTAGCACGGGAACGATAGGTTGTGAAGATTGGGAAGCACTAGGTTGTGAAGAGTTTTAGAGGTCTTAGATTTCTTCCCTGAGAACATTTTACTTAAGTAATGGTTCACCCAAAGATCAACAACCTAATTTTTAAAGATTCGATGACAACCAACTATGACAAACCAAATTTCTAAACCAAAACTAGCAACCAAATTCCTAAACCACTATATTCACCTTAAACAACTACTCCAAAATATATAATTAAGCATCAAAAATCTCCAGAATATACCAAATAACACATATTACCAACAATTCACAAGAAAAAATGAAACAAAAATTGAAAGAGAGGAGGTTTGTAGGAAATACAAAACTTTCCTCCAAATCGCTCCTTGTATACCAAATTCAAGTCTAGAATCAAGAAACTTGAAAATTCAACCAAAAGTTTTTAAGGTGTGAATTTGGGATTTCTCTCAAATGTTGATGATTGTCAAAGATTTTGGTATCAAAGTGTAGATCGGGAAGAGAGGAGTATAATGGTGGTGATTTGGAGTGAAAAGGATGAGAGATGAGTGAGTTTTTTTAAAATTGAGAGGGAGTTATGGGGTTTTTAGAGAGAGAATAAGTTTTGAGAGGCTGGAGAAGAAGAAATGAAAGAAATAGGGGAAGAAAAGGGTTGGCTTTACAATTTCAAGGAATTTGGAGAACTCACAAAATGCAGTTTAAGCGGGCGCTTAGAAGTATTATGAGCGCCCGCTCTTAAGGTTTAGACACCCAATTTTTCCTTCAAAGGGAACTCTTAGAAGGATTATGAGCGGCGCCATTTGATAAGGTTAGATAATAGAATCTGTAAATTCTTGGAATATGATTTGTTGTCGAGGGTGAGAGGCCTCACGTTTGGGTTTTTTGAGGTTTTGGGTCTGATTTTGAACCTTGGTTTGTTTTGGTTTTGATTTTGCAATTCTGATATTATGAGCTTATTGTATTACATTCTGTTTTCTAAAACCACGAGTTTTCTTCTATTTTGCAGCATGGCTCCTCGTATCTGAGTTAAAAAACAAGCGACACAGGAGCCTTCTAAGTAGCTAACTCATCCTTAGGAAAATTTCAGAAATAATGAAATAAAATTACTAGTTAACACTAGAATCACCAAAATCTTGTAAAGAACCTATTAATCAAACAAATTCAATAATATCAATAACATTAATTTATGAAAATTCTGTATAATAATAATATTTTCAAAAGGGGGTTGTCTAAAAATGACCAACCTTAAAGAGAGCTATCTAAAAAAAAACGACCAACACTAAGACCAGCTGTTTGTGTTAGACGGTCCAATCTAAGAGTTGACCTCTATCACAGATGGCTGACCCCAAGACTAATCGGTTTTGTGACACGGCTCCCCCCGGGCTTGTTATCTAACTTAGGGAATTGACTATTCAAATGTCCCCATAAAAATAATATAGCAGAATTTTAGACAACTTACTTGAGCCGAAGACATTGAGGGCTCCTCATCCATAATGGCGTCAGGTTATTAAGCAGACCAAACTCGCGGATATATAGTGTCTGGCCGAAGGGCAGCAGCCGAGTGGCGGTGGATAGCGGTAGTTGGCGACGGTCGAGAGTGGTGGTGATCTGGGTGAGGAGAATAGAAGGGGTGACGATGCAAATTAAAGCATGGCATTTTAGTTATTTTTATGGGCGATATCAGCTAAAGTAGCTGGTTTATTTCACTTTCCTAAAAAGTCTCATAAAGCAAACTATCATACCCCTTGGACAACTACCTCTCACTGAATTAGGTGGTTTATTTTAATTGCCCATTTTTCTCCAAAAGCTCTCATAAAGCAATATATATAGCGCAAGTAAAAATGGGACAAAGGGAGTACTTTGTATCCGCCTTAGCTTTGGAGAGTTTGGACATCATCAGAACTCGAACAATATTCACAAAACCATAATGGATATTGATCAAACAGTAACTACACGTCGTACTACATATTTTTCAAATATAAAACCACCTAGTGTACAGTAATCCAACAAGTACTATTGCAGTAGCATGTATAGGTAAACAATCCGGTATGATGCGGGGTCCGTCATCTGTATGGTGTACACAGTTTGTTCCTATACACTTGAATTGTTAGTCCTCGTTTTTCTTCAAGCAGCTCTCCAACAGTTATTCACAGATTTGTACACCAGAATAAAGAGACTACATGCTCATCAGAAACCGAAATTCGCAGTAGCACCATTCCCTTCCCACCATTTATCTTTCCAAAACCCGAAATAATTCAATGTGAAACAGAATGAATCAAATAAAAAAAAATCTTTACTCTGCAAGAACTGGTCATAATCTATCAGCAACTTCATGACCTCGCATCTTTTCAACAATATGCCTACTCTTTTCTTCAATATGTCGCCTCTTCTCCTCAAATTTTTCACCCATTTTTTTCCCCAAATCAAACATCCTAGCTTTTCTTCCCACCAGCTTCTTAGACTTTGTATCATCATCATCAACACTGTTCCTTTCTTCTCTCAAGCTTACATACCTAGAAGGTGATTGACCATCAGAATTCTCTTGTTTCCTATGCATGAACAAATCTCGTGTTGCTTCATTTTGCAGTAACGGCACTTCCAAGTCCTGTGGAGGGACACTGCTCTCAGAAGAACTTCTGCGCAAGGTTGTCGAGGATACAACTTGACCATTATTATCACTTACAGATTCCCTAACAGAAACAAATTTATTCTGCTTCCCTTGCTTGCTCACTGAATCTCGATCTTCTGTTCTTTTGTCTTTAGACCCTTCATTTAATGAAGTATCAGGAGGTGTTTCCCTATTTAACCACATCAATGGTGCAGTATTATACGGGATCCAATCATCCTTCTCTGCTATCATCCATGGAACACACACACTTTCACAGTTTGGAAGAACTAATGTATCTCGAATAGATGCCTGCATCAGAACCAATAGAATCAGCAAAATACAAGCACCAGCAGTGTATATAACAGATAGAATATAATGCAGTTCATCCATGAGAGTTGGAGCTGTATCCTATGTATTGCAATTTTCTAGATAAGATCTATGACAAATGACACAGCCATCATGAAAATCAATGCAGTTTAAAATGCAACAGACATGATCTGATATTGGTCAAGATTATGATCCTCGGGAACATATAGATGTTGAAGGTTGGCATATATTCAATTATAACAGGAACTAAATACATGACGACAGAGCTACCACGAATCATAGAAGATAGGGTATCAGCAAAAGATTGCAGTACATAGTAGAGATATCAGAAACATTATAAGTCGGTGCAATTCAAATCCATGGAAAATGGCAAATAAAGATTGGGCAGCATTATTGTGCATGTCATAATAATTATGAAAATCAAATTAAAAAAAAATCATGAAATATGATTTAAGAAGGAAACTCCTATTCCTTACCTTGAACCGATTTATCAGAAAAGAAGCTACACGTCCATTGGTAACTTTGTGGTCTCGAACAGAAGATTCCAATTGGAATTCTATATCGGGCATGCAGGTAAAGCCAAACCAAACCTGATCAGAAGGTGGCGGCTTCATCTGTAACTGGATTGTTCCTTTCAATGTTGCCACCCTTATAGTTAAAATAAGAGGTACCTACATAGTTCAAGAAATTTCCAAGAATATTATTCAGAAAATTTACACACATGACAGTAAATAGAATAGCAGGAAAAAAAAAAAAGATAATTCACAAAGGCATTGTGAGTAGTCACAATGCACCCAAAATCATGCACAACATAAACAAAAACAACAACAATAATAAATATGATGGCAGGCTACATGTCTAGCTATCACTTAAAGAGCTGAAAGTTCATAAGATCACAACTTATTCACCATCATTTATTGCCAAGGAAAGTTGATGTTTGGTTAAAGGAAAACATCAGAACGTCAGAAAACAAAATCTTATCTTAAAATTACCATACTGTGATACATTTGGGTCGTTAGGTCACAATATCTGTACCTGCATAAAATTAATGCATGTTTGCCAGAATCGTTATCAGTTAAAAACTTCACGAATCAAAAGTCCCTTATTAGGCAGCTAAACGAGTTCCTTCAGTCAAAGAAAATTGTTCAATACTCAATTAAGAGGGATTATTTTAGCATTCTATCCATTGAGGAGTCCATACTTTTGGAACCTGCTAGATAAAAAGTGAACTAAATATGCTAATTATGGGGATGGCTTGTGACAACATTTGAAAAGGCAATCAAGCTGAATTCAGTTTCACTAAAAGCCAAAATAGCAAGATCTATGTAGGTAGCCCAGAAAAGAGTATTCAATTAGGGCCAAGGAAATCTCATTAAATAATTCAGATCAAGAGCGAGCTACAGAAGAAAATCCTACCAAGCCAAAAAGGATGGTTTCTTTATCTCAGAAGTCAGAGGGCAGGAATATCGTAATACTCCAAGCAATAAAACTTTTGTCATTTCAATGAAGAGCTTATTTCATATAAGCTAGGTGTCGTCAACTATCCCTTCCATAACTATATTGAAACAACACAACCAGAGAGAGGACACAGGATAGAAGTCAGACTCACCATGCTGTAGATGGATGTTGACGATTATTACATAAAACATACTAAGTCCAGAGAAAAATAACCAAAACATATGTCCTTAACCTCTAATAAGAGAATCTATTAAGTCATAACGTTAGAAACAATTTGGCAATAAGTGATGCAGCATAAATATTCCAGCAGAATCAGCAAAGTACCAAGCAAGTTCTTTTTGTATAATCTTTCAAACTAGTTTTATAGCATCTAACTTCAGCATCACCTAATGCAAGTCCGTTTTGTATAGTCTTTAAAACTAGTTTTATAGCATCTTACTTCAGCACCACTTCCTCCAAATGCATGGAATCAACATTAACTTTTATAGGCCCCTCTCAAACCCAATATGTATTTTGTCTCATTACTTCTATGGTGAATAAGCATTTGCTACTTCACTGTCCATTTTGCAGGACACATCTGGAAAACAGGAACTCCTTAGAGATTTTCAATCATTTTTCTACGTGAGGAATCCCATGGTATCAACTAGGGATGGGCATGGGTCCAAGACTCAACTTGATCTCAGCCATTTTCTAGGGTCTGGGTCAAAAAAATTGAGACCCATTGGGTCCGGGTCAGATCAGGATCGAAAAGGAAAAATTCGAGTCTTGGTCCAGCTCTAAGGTTCCCAAATGAGTCAGACCCAACCTGATCCCACCAAAGGAAATGATATGAATTTTTAAATAAAATAAAGTTACTATAATAGAACCGTAGATACTCATCCCTTATTATCAAGTCATCACACTCTTAAAAATAGAAATTTACAAATAGCAATTTTAATTTGATAAACTAATTGAAACTAGTTTTTCGGAATTTTTATGAAACTTCGTATGAAGTACTTGTGATTATGGTAATGGATGGTCTAAATAGACTTTTTTTTCAAATTTAATCATTTATAAAAGCATGCAAAAATAAAATAGAGGTGAAGAAAATTGAAAACTAATTGATAGTCAAAGACCCATATAAGACCCGTTTTAGACCCTAGACCCTATGTAGCAGGGATCATCATTTGGTTGGTGTCTCCTGATACATCTCTGATTTCGGGTACATCAGTTAATGGTGTGTCGTACCCATTATTCAATAATATTCAAATTTGCCATTTTTCGCTCCCATACCCATACCATTTTTTGACCCGCTCCCGTATTGGTACAACATAGCATAGACCTGCCAGACCCACACCAAATCAGGTTAAGGATCTGAAGTTTTGGACCCGATAAATCTGATTCGGATCTGGATCCATACCAAAATCTTTAGGTCTGAGTCTGGATCTTGTTATACCCAACCTAGATTTGATCCATGCCCATCCCTAGTATCATCTGCACAAGGTTTTGTAAGCTACGGGGCTTTAGGACAGAAGGAGAAGCAAATATGTGGAGACACCCTTGCCCTAATTTACAGATCATGCATTAAGCAAATTCAGATCAAAGCAATAATAATCTATAATATCTTTTACGACTTTTAGGGGTAAGGATGTATACATTTGAACCCCCTTATCTGATCAAAGATGGGAGTCTCTCACTCTATGAAATTATTTTTGTTAAAGTTGACATCTTGGCTTAGCAGATTATTATCTCCAAGGATGTCAACAAAAAACGTCAAAGTCTCAAAACCACAACAGGATGTAGTTGGCCACCAAAGAATTTATCTTATGTTAACGTTGATGGATATCCATTTCCTCCATTCACTTCTATCAAGAGAAATATGCTCTTGCAACTCCTAATTCTTCAGAACATTCTTAACTGCCAAACCAATTTATCTTTAGTTTCCTTCAGATGCTTCAAAATTGCCAAAATTCCAACTCTCTTCTCCCCTCATAGGTGCATCTTTAATTCTATGTGATGCATGCTCAAACCAATGTGACCAGCTCTTTGGTAGCTTATTCTCAATATCAGCAAAACCAACCTTTCAACAAATATTTTCATTCTGAATTCTATCAATTGCAGTGTTTCCTTAACCTTTCTCCAGGCCTCCAGGGTTGTCCAAGTATGAAATTTAAACAAATAGCAGATCTATGAGACCTATGCGGCCTAATTTCTGGCTGTGTCTGTTAAACATCTTCTTTCCATGTATTTCTTTTGTGTCAGTGGAACACTTTCTATAATGAAAGAATGAAAAGTACAATCAGGAGCTTCTCGCATGAAAGGCTGAACTCAGGCTCAGAGCACCATACTAACAGCTAATGAGCCCCCGGCTAAAATCAGAAAAGTGTTACTTTAGACTATCCGCTCAAACATAGCAAATGTCCACACTCGACAAACTCCACCCTTATCCATTTGCCTTAAAGACTTCAGTGTGAGACACTTGCAGCAAAAAAGAGGAATGAACAGGAACCCTTTGCCATGTTCCAACTTCCAACATTTTGACCGGTCAATCTTGATGAACAGATGTCAAGAATAAAAATAACAGACTATATATATGTGGTATTCAAGGTCTATCAGAAACAGGAACTTCAGTCATCGCATGAAAGCGTCATGCAGGGGATTAGGCAACATATCAAAACTCCTCCTAAATTTTGAAAATTCTGGTAAATTTTACAAGGGAAATGTATTCTAAAACATACAATAACAACATATCAAAACCACTACTTATGAAACCAACCTAAACCAAACAAGTCAGGGAAAGTTGCAAGCAAACCTGAGACACATGTTTGGCAACAGAGTTCAAGATGGACTTCCACCTTGAACCAGAACTCCCAGTGGTCAGACCTGTCCTGGAGTTCCTCCGCAGTTCTGAAAATTATCAACAGAAAGAAGAGAAAAAAGAGAGCCATCTCAGAAAGAGTTTTCAAATAAAAATTAGCAATACTAATTAATGTTAACAAATACGGCATACCCAGAAACGGAAAAGGTAAAACTTCAGGCCCCATAGTTATAAAGTCATAACACGTATTTGTTAGCATTTCAATTTATCAAATTTCTACCTCCAACATTCATAGAAATATGCTTTAATAGCTTAATGGTAACATGACAATGTTGTTTTGAACATTCATTAGCAATAACACATTAAGTGCTTTGAGCGTTTATGACGGATTATTGCCAAGTAGTTGTTAAGGAGATCAGGGAGAGTTCTTATTTTGACAAGAGAAAGCAGGGAGGAATTGTTAGATTCATAGTTGGAAATAAACCTAACCCTAGCTCATTGACTCTCAACAAAGATCCTTTCATCCTTAATGTGGTAGCTTCTACTCTAAAGTAAAGTGATGCACGTTTCTTCAGCTCATTTGGACCATGGGAAGTTTCTTACATTGATTTGCAGAATTTGACAATATACTAGCTTGTTTTAAGTTGTCTTAATTTCTGTTTTGCATTAGTTTGAATTCAGGAGAGTTTTTAGGGAGTTTAAATCTTCAATGAGCTTGAATTCAAGGAGTTGCTGTTCAGAACTTGTTGGAGGAATACGCTGGACGTGATTTAAGGGGATAAACTATGAATTTTGTTGCTTGAACTTGAAGAAAGGGCAACTGAATTCAAGAAGAAACCCTAGTTGTTGCAACTAATTCCTTGATCTTAGGCTAGTTGTTTAGCTTATTTGAATTTTAACTTTTGAAGCTGAAATTATATTCATTTGGCCAGCATT
The DNA here is from genome assembly GCA_026401315.1 of Dysphania ambrosioides. Lineage (NCBI taxonomy): Eukaryota > Viridiplantae > Streptophyta > Magnoliopsida > Caryophyllales > Amaranthaceae > Dysphania > Dysphania ambrosioides. Next base: position 8,414,462 of record CM048667.1, read on the forward strand.
CTTGTACTATAAATAATAGTGGAATGGAATGAAAAAACAATAAGTTTGTTGATTCACAATTTTTTCTTGAGTTTATACTCTTTCCTTGAGCTGAAAATTTCAAGGTTGCTTGACACGTTGAGTGGTGATCTTAGGAGCGAATTCTTGGTTGTTTAGTGAAGTCGTTGTATCTAAGTAATTAGAATTCTTGTCGTACTATCCCATTTTCACTTCTTTAAACCAAAACAACAAAAACTACAAAATTTATATAATTCGACTTAAAAGCCCAACTATACAACATCTTGATATCAGAGGGTTTAGGATTTAGGATTTAGGGTTTAGGGTTTAGAGTTTAGGGTGTAGGGTGTAGGGTGTAGGGTTTAGGGTTTAGGGTTACGTTCATTGCCATTCATGGCTTCAACCAGTAACAACCTTACCCCACAAAAGTAGTTGAACGCGAGTTTGATTATCAACTTGGTGGGCTCGTGTGTGTGTGTGTAAAGAGGGAAAGAATGGGAAAGGAGAAGGTGAAAACGAGGATAAAGATGAAAAAGCTACTCTATAAGAAGTTTTTGCCTATGTACTATGTTCAAAGAGAAGTTTTCTAAGTTCCATCACCTTGAACAAGGTACAAAAACGGTGGAGGGGAATGCAAGTGGCAGGAGATGAACCAAAAACCTTAGTTTGACTCGTTGGAGGCTTGGATCCCAAAATTACTAGAATTGTTAAATCAAACTACAACAAAAGTAAATGTCAAAACCCTCTTTCAGAGTTTAAAAAAGAATCAAAACCCTCACCTCCAAAAAATCACCCATAGCTTAGCCCATTGCTTCACAAGTTCACTCATATATTTCCTAGTGAAACTCCCACTGACCTACCCTCTAAAAGAGACATCCAACACAAGATAAACCTCATTCATGGTTCTATCCTACCCAACAAGTTGGCCTATAGAACAAACCCTAGAGAAACTTAAAGAGATAAGAAGGTAGGTTGGAGAGTTGTTGGAGAAGAGTTTGATTCGTGAATCATTGAGTCCTTGTGTTGTGCCTACATTATTGATGCCAAAGAAGAATGGAGAGCGCCATATGTGTGTTGATAGTAAGGCCATTAACCGGATCACAATCAAGTATCGATATCCAATTGAATGATGTACTTGACGATCTTTACGGTGCTACAGTGTTTCCAAAGATAAATTTGAGGAGTTGCTACCATCAAATCCTAATTCTTGAAGGAGATGAGTGGAAAACAACTTTCAAGATCAAAGAAGGGTTGTATGATTGGTTAGTGATGCTATTAGGTCTTTCTTATGCACCAAACACGTTCATGAGGCTTATGAACCAAACTTTAAAGCCTTTTCTTGGCTCATTCGTAGTGATCTACTTTGATGAAATACTAGTGTACTGTGGTTTGAGGAAGAACAAATAGAGCACTTGCAACGAGTTTTTGAAGTCTTAGAACAGGAGAAGCTCTATAGAAACCTAGAGAAATATCTTTTGTTTACTTTTCAAGTTTTGGGTTTCATTGTATCCAACCAAGGGATACAAGTTGATGAGAGAAAGGTGCAAGCCATTCAATACCGTTCCTACTACCAATCAACAAGTGAGGAGTTTCCATGGCTTAGCCTCTTTACATAGAATGTTTGTTTGGCATTTTCATTATCATAGCAGCTCTCCATGAGTAAACAAAGTTGAAGAAGTTTGAATGGAATCCAAAAGCATAAGCCGCATTTGATGACGAAGTTTGAACAGAATCCACAAGCACAAGCACATTTGATGAAATCAAAAGGAGATTGACTATGGAACCTATTCTTACTCTCCTAAACTTTATAGAAGTTTTTGAAGTGAAATGTAATGTATCCCAAGTTGGGATGGGAGCCATTTTGTCCCAAAATGGAATACTTGTAGCTTACTTCAGCGAGAAGTTGAATGAAGCTAAAAGGAAGCATTCCACTTATGATAAGGAGTGTTATGCACTTGTTTGAGCTTTGGATCATTGGAAGCATTATTTGAACCCAAGGGATTTCATTGATCATTCAGATTATGAGACTTTGAAGTATTTTGCAAAGTCAACAAAAGCTAAAGCCGAGACATGCTCAAATGGGTTGAATTCCTTTGATCCTTTAACTTCAAGATCAAGCACATACCCGGTAAAATAAACAAGGGAGCAGAAATGCTGAAGGAGTGCTTTCAAGGTGATCCGGATTTGGGAGATTTGTATTCAGAGTGTCAAAAGCAAGGAAATGGCGAGTTCTATAACTTTGAAAGATTACTATTCAAGAGCAACCGAGTATGCAATCCTAAGCATAGTTTGCATGAATTTCTTCATTAACAAATGCATCAAGAAGGCTTAGCTGGTCACTTTGGTATAAAGAAGTCGAGTTCTTTAATAGCCGAATATTTCTTTGCACGTGAAGTGGAGTTTGTGACCATGAGATACCCTACTTGTCAAAAAGCCAAAGGTTATTTATTACCTTTAAGAATACACATGCCTTTGCCTGTTGCACTAGCTCTTTGGGAAGATGATAGTCTAGACTTTGTTATAGGGTTATATCATGGTAGTGGTGAACAGTTTTTCTAAAATGGCTCACTTTGTTCCATGCAATACTACACATGATACGGTCCAAATTGCAAACCCCAACTCAAAGAGATTGTTCGTTTGCACAGCATTCCAAGATCCATGGTTAGTGATTAAGATTCTAAGTTTTTGAGTCACTTTTGGCTTACTCTTTGGAAGAAGATGGGATCTAAGCTGAAGTTCAATACTTCAAGTCACCCCAAACTGATTATTAAAGTGAATAGTTGATTAGCTTATTTGAATTTAAACTTTTGGAGCCAAAGTTCTATTCATTTGGCAGCATGCTTGTATAATAAGTACTAGTGGAATGGAATGAAAAAACAAGTTTACTGATTCACATAAGTTTTTTTTGAGTTTATACTCTTTCCTTGAGCCGAAAAAATTTTAGGAGTGAGTTTTCAATTCAATTCCTTTGCTAACTCAACTTGGCACGTTAGTAGTGATCTTAGGAGCGAATTCTTATATCTAAGTAATTAGAATTCTTGCCATACTATCTCATTTTTTATTCTTTAAATCAAAAAACAAAAACAAAAATATAAAACCAGCCTTAAACACAAAACCGAACACTAAAACCCTAAAACTAGATTTTGAGTACTCTTCCTAGAATCAAAAATTGTATAATTACATACAACATCATATCGTAGAGTTTGGTAACTTCACTTGCTCAACATATATGTGAACAGTGTCAATAATTTGAGGATTTCAGTTAAAATGATCTTTTCCCTATGGCTATAGACATATGCTAGAGAACGTTAAGTTGCATAACAAATTTTAGGAAAAGAAAAAACAATTCACTCTCCAAACATAACAGATGAACATCATTTATTAAAACAAGAAAAATATCCTCCAAAGCCCCAAGCAAGTAACATAAAGTTTTAGAAAATGTTACAAAAACTCAAGAGCCCCAAAAAAATATATTTATTGCATAAAATTCAAAGAAAAAAATATCATACAATGATAGACTATTTGTGAGTGTATAATCCACCTAAGGGAATTGAGAAGTGATGAAAAGTATTAGAAAATTTTACAAAGATATTCTTGTTTCTTTTGTAATGGATTCTAGACTTCTGTTAGATATTATGTAGTCAAGTGCTAGTTAGTAACAAGCATTTTCATCTAGTTATTGTGAAGAATACCATCTCAAGTGGACTATTACAAAGATCAAGGATATATCAAAGAAATTCCAATGGTATACATTTCTTAAGGTTAAAAAGGCACAGTTTACTCTTGCACACCAAGTGGCAGCTAGCTACCTACTTGTGCCCTTGTAGTTCCTTTCCACTATTGTTTAAGCTTATGTCCAAAAAAATAATTAAAATTTTACAATAGATGATTATATAATCACAAATAGTCAATCATTGTATGGTATTTTTTGCTTTACATTTTAATCAATAAAAATATCCTTGATTTTATTCTGTTCATTTTGTTTGTGTTTCCAGTTGTTTTCAACAGAAGTATGCCATCCGATGTCTTTTTTACTTATACGTTATAAGCAGCGTAGTAAAGAAAAAAATATAATAGCATTATTTTAAGCTGACATTCTTTTATTAAGACAAGTATTCTTTTTTATTTTTTTTGTTAAGGTAGAAGAATCAAGTTGTAAGCTGTCACAGAAAAACATGGTGACATAGATACAGCAGATCAAGGCAAATCATCATTTAGATTTTGACTACAAGTGAAGATCAGCCATATAAGTAAGGAATCTCAAATAAACGGACAATGAAAGTTTATTTCTTCTCTTTTAACTGTGGCAAATGAAGAGCTGTAGTGAAGGGAAAACAAAACTCCAAAAACTCATCTAGTTTGGCAGCTCATTTAAGTTTCATGTATTAATGAGTAAAACATATTGACTCCCACTGTTGGAAAGCAAACAAACTAAAAGATGATGAACAAGAAAAAGTAGAAGAAGAAAAGTTAATGATAAACCACAGGTCTCTTTTTTCTTTTATTGGAATATATAATGGATGAACTACCTTTTCTAGTTTTATATACCACTTTTACAAACATCTAAAAAGTGATATCTTTTTACAAAATTAAAAAAAAAAAAAACCAAAAGATACTTCAAAAGTAACTCAGGCAACTCGAGTAAAAGAAATTTGAGTTTATTGGCTTCAAGTTTCATATGGATTTGAGTTTCAGATGTAAATGATGGCCCAAATCTCGCCCACAAGGTGTGGGTCATACATAAAACTTAAATAAAATAAATCTGTTAGATAATAATATAACTCAGGTGACTCGAGTAAAAAAATTTGTTGAATAATGATGTAACTTAGGCGACTTTTATCTAATAAAGCAGTTTCTAGTGAAAAATTGAATATTAAAGTCAGTTTCCCACAAAATTCCTTTTCAAAAACAATTCACATGACAAAACTTACCATGTTTAAGATCATCTGCATCCTTCTGCTCTGAAGAATCATTATTCCCACCATTAAGCTTCAAATCCTCTTGCAAGTGCTTCAAATCTTCCAAAAGATCAGTTGCTGCCTCCCCAACAGAGCTTGAATCAGCATTGTGATCTATCATACCACTATGAGAATCTAGTTCACACACTTCAAGTCTGGCTTCAATATATAAAACCACTCCACCAGAGTACTCTATGTCCATTTCCATGGCCAAAACGTCATTCATGTCAGATGGAACAGCCCTTATCCCATGTATATAAGGGGGCAAGTTACCAGGATCCAGATCAGTGCAGGTCACTTCACCAATGTAAGGGGGCAATCTCATGTTTGACAGTGATCTCTGTTATACCATACAAGAAAGTAAGAGAACAGAAAGTGATCCACACAGCAGACTCAGTGTTTTACCATTTTCACAAGAAATAGAAAGAGTGACGAGAAAGTTAGTTACTAAGGCGCTCAAACTCCTTCAGTTCTACAACGAAATGAAGTTATTTCGCAACAAAGATAGGACACATTGTCAACTCATTTTGACCATATTTAAATCCTTCCACCAACTATCAGGACTAGATTAAAAAAAGGCACGCGAAAACTTCTTTGTAGAACACATAAAGTTGATACAAAGGGGCAAACAAAAAAATCAAGAACAGGAGAAATATGAGACCCCTACTATATCAGAATTAAAGCCCACAGATTAATTTAAAAATCACAGATCTCCAAATATGTCATGAAAGAACTTGAATGCATAGCAAGAGGACAGATTAATTTCTCAGGATCAAAGCAACAAAAAGAACCTGAATCCGAGCCTTTAATGCAGTTTTAATGTCTACGTTGCTCTTGGCATCAAAAAACAACCGAGAGACTAGTAAGTTCCAGCAGAGTGTGCCCTCATCAATAAACGGTTTCTCAACAGAGTCCACATCAGGTATCTCATACCCATGAGATGAGTTCCCTGAATGAGTGGATGCTCCAGAAGAAACAGACTTGCTTTCTTCCTCACATTCATTTCGCATCTTTGCTGGAATGGCAGTCGTTGTAACACTTTGAACAGACGCATGATCTTGAAAAACATGAGATTTATCAGCAACCCTTTTTTCGTCAAGAGTGGCCAAAGAAGTCTTCCTTGAAAGTTTTCTCCAAAACTGACGGACTTTAGATGGGGGATCATCAAGCCGGTTAACCTTATCCAGGGGACCACATTGATAGCCAACTGAGGGTTTGATAAGAGAAGGATATCCTTCACTTAATGATTTCAAATAGCCTCGAAACTCTTCACTTAACCTAGAAAACCAGAGTAGTTTTTCTTTGTCATCAAATGAAGCTATGCGAAGAGCTTTGCACCAAGATTCTTTCTCACAGGAAGTTTCAGCAAACACATAGAACACCTTATTCCCTTCATACAGAACAGAATTTTTATTTTCTACTTTGATTGGAAATCGTTTTGCCCTGGAAAAAATAAATTTTATAGATCAAATCAGTAATAATATCTAGTTCTCCCTCAATACTATTTACCATTGAAAAAAAAGAAACAGTTCACCCTCACAAATGAAGGCAAGCATTGTGAGGAAAACACAGAAACATGAGCCACATTTAATCAAGTTGACTAAGAGAGTAAGATAGGATAAAACATTAAGTAAGCTATTCCATGACTTCAATCTTATTTGCATGCATGCTTGTAATCATTTTAGGGCATCAAATATTAAGCACATACACCCCGTTCTAGGTTTACATTCAAAGATACAAGTTGAAATTTTGTGGTTCTCTGGTGACTATAATTCCAAACTTATCAAATAAGAATTTAAGACTTCATCATGGTGACTTTTAGGACTTCATCATGATGACATTACAGTTGCAAACTCATGTTTATATCCTTCTTTTAATTATCTCAGTAATACAGTGACAGTTTCTAAGGAATGTACTTTATCCATTATATATGCTTTATTTTCCAAATTTCCCTGTGAATGCGTAGAAAAAAATTGCTAATCCATGTACAGAGGAACGAGAATGCAGAGATCTTGTAGCTTAAGCTTTGATACAGCTTCCAGCCAATGCTATATCTTGATCAGAAATCAAAATAGAAAACCCAAATCCTAAGTTAATTTATCTTTATCTATTGACAATCTCCAAGACTTTAGCAATCAAATAATTAAAAAGAAAAGAAAAAAACAGTCCAACCTTTTTCTCTCATCATTCCTTTTTATTATCTTCTATGTTCATAGACTTAATTCTTAAGAGACGGTATTACAAAAACGGGCCAATACTGACTTCTAGGTTCATTCCATTGAATAAATCATTCTTCTTCTCTTCATAACGTAATTATTCTTTTTTTTTTATAGGTGCCTGGGAAATAGGATAAAAGATAAACTTAAAAAGGATCAAAAAATATAAAATTTGCACAATCAAACCGCAAGAATCACACTGCATCAGTAAACCTGATCCATCAAAGGAATTTGTGTTACCATTTTCTAGAAGGCAGGCTTGTAGCCGAAACTGCAACTACTTTACAGCCCTTCAGCAATACTTTTGTGAGTGAACCATCTGCATTCTTTAGAATAAGCGTACGGTCTTTAATTTTAGCAAATTTCCGGACAGGGGAAACCTCTAAAATTTCTTTCTTTCTAGTCTGCTCGGCTGAAGCAGGAATCTTTGCATGTTTTTCTGGTTCCAAAATCCAAACCAATCCCTGCAAGAAAGAAAGTTGTGAAGTTAAGTAATAAGAGAAGAAAAAGTTATACCCAGGCTAAGGACTAGCATAAATTTATCATCTTCTGAGAAAGCATTGAATAAAGAACCTAGAAATTGGTGAAATGAAGACATTTGAGAGAAATTACATAGGCATATAATACAATGAGTGAGGTATGAAGAAATGCATATATCATCTTTGAAAGCTATAGAGACCATCATCTATAGATATCCATTGACAAACACTTTAAAGACTGCTTACGCAAGTTCTTATTATATCATTACCATACAGCTTCATTTTTCATCTAGAAGGAAGGTTCCAACACGCACTCTATAAACTGACCACCAAACATGATCCAATAATGCTCTATCTCCTTCATATCTCAATTTTGATATTAGTAATGCTTTTGTTATGAAGCTGAAAAATTGTTTGACCTATCTCCCCATACATTTACTCAATCTTGTGGAACAAATCCAACCAACAAATGGATATACACTAACATCTATACCAAGTAAAAAAAATAACTCCCTCAAAGAAACCTGACTACAAGATCACCTTTGAAAGATGCAGCAGCTTATTTCCCAACTTCAAAACCTTAATTGTTTCCATGCTAATAACAGCGATCTCCTACGATTATTCCTCCAAAAATTCCTTAATATAGTGCCTACAAGGCTACCAAAGCCTCAACTAAGTAGCACAAAAACGGAAAATTTTCCAACTGCAGGAAATGGAGGTGCAAATTTAGTTTTTTAACATACAACTTTACACATTTGCTATTTTATGATATATATTTGAAAAGCTTCGCACACCAAATATAATCTTTACTTTCCTTCTTACTAAACCAAAAGACTTTCTTTTAAAATATACTGTTGTAACGCACAAAATAAAAATTAAAAACAGTTTCACCCAACTGCAATTAACTCTCATCATCTAGAAACAAAAAAAAAACCCCACAAAATCCAGTTTCTTACCCACTTAATCAAGTCCAGAAATTTCCAAAAATTGACAAACAAATAGCAGTATTCTAACAACACAGATCAAATCCAGCTCTAAATCACATTTCTCTACAATTTAAAGCAAACATTAAAAAAAATTCCAAAAAAAAAACCAAGCATGTAGCTACCCACTTAATCAAACACAGAAATATCCAATTAAAACATTCTAAACAATTAAATCAAACCCCCACCTCTCGTTTACATTCATTTAGCAATATAAAGCAAACAAATCCAAAAACGTGGATAAAATAAAGAATCACGCATGTTGCAGGACCCACTTAATCAAAAATTACCCACAATTGATGAACTGTAAAACATTCTAACAGTTCAAATAAAACCCAACCTCAATTTACACATTCACCAATAACATAAAGAAAAATGACAAAAAATAAATAATAAATAAATAAAACCAAGGTTGCTGCTGCTACCTATATGATCAAACCCAGAAATTTCCTCAATTGTACAAACTAATTGCATAATTATACAATTCAAGTCAAACCCAACTCAAATTTATATTAACCTATGATACAAACCAATAAAATCCAAAATATAAAGAATCAAGCACGTCGCTGGACCAACTCAATCAAATCCATAAATCCCCCACAATTTACAAACTAGTTGCAAAATCTTACTAAAAAATTAAACCCAACTTAAAATCACATTCCCCTAACTTACAAACCAAACAAAACAAAAAAAATTACCCTAAAAAATAAGAAAGTACCTGTTTCTGACATAAAGAGGAGAGAGATTGGGAACAATCGGGAGGGTTTTGAGGATAAACAACTTGGGTTGATTTAGTGGAGTGAGTAAATCTACGGATCAAATACAAAATCACAATTGCTTCAATTGTAATGACTGATAATACACCAAGTATGAACCCCAGGAATAACCACAATGTACTCATCACCATATTGTAGCATATAGAATATGAACACAAAAAATTGTATAATATTTGGTTGTGATTTGCATCAAATCAACTAAAATTTGATGGATTGTTTAGTGGTTTTGTCTTTTAGTTGTGTGAGGAATGTTGATAAGGAAGAGGAGACGGTTTGCTATTTTGTGGCCGGTTTACTGGTGTTTTTTACGGCCTTTTTTTGGTTTTGAAGTAACAAAGGTAAGCATAGGAAAGTATTATGCGATTGTGAGGATTCGGGAAGGTGTCAATTTGGGTGCTCTAAGAGGTTCGATCAAGTAATATCGGAATCTAGGTTATATTTAGTTTAAATAATGGGATTAAGTTTTGGCTTAACTTGGGTTTAGCTTGGATCAAGTTAGGTCTGATTATTTAACCTTTAGGGTACAAGTCAAGTTTGGTTATGTTAATTCGAATTTGGTTCAATTTCGATTTCGGATTGTACTAAGTCGGGTTTGAGCTGGTTTTATATTGGGTATTTCGGTTCAGGTCATATTTAGGTCAGATATTATCAAGTCGGATAATTATCAAGTCGTATAGTATCAGATTTGAATCAATAATTAGGACGTTTAGTCAAGCATTTTCAGGTTCACGTCAGATTTGAGTCGGATAACTAGCTCAACAAATACATTAAATTCTAGAAGATCATCATAATGGGTCGGATAAAATCAAGTTATAGGTTATTTTGACTCTGGTCAATAGCGAATCGGGTCAACAACAGATCGAAATAAAACGTGTCACGAGTCGTTATAAGTCGGGTCCACATCAGGTTCTATCAGGTTATAATCAGTTTTGGGTTCTAATTAGGTTGGGTTCCCGTTTCGAGTTTGCGTCATTGTCAAGTCGGTTGAAATCGGTTATCGATTTATATCGGTTTGGGGGCATGTTTGGGATCATATAATATCATATTAAATCGATTGTCGGTTAATATTAAGTCAAGTTCATGTCGGATTACATGTAACTAGTTTCATAAATGAAACAAGTACAGCCATAAAGATAGGGTTCAAATCCTAACATATTTGAGTCGATAATTTGAGTTGGGTCAATTTTTTATAGTTCTAATTAGTGATGTCCACAGGGTCGTTCAGTTTTGGCCTAGACCGGGATCGAGATCGGACCATAGAGGGGAGTGAGCTGAACTGGTTACAAGCTGGGCTAGGGGAGCTCAATCCGTAACGAATAGGGTTGAAGTCAAACTAGGTTGGGTTAGTGGGCCGAATGGACTTAGGGCCGATTCAACAAGCTGAATAGGGTCGAATTATAGGGTTGCGTCGAATAGGGTTTGGGTTGGACTTGTGTTGGCCTCGGTCTCAACTTGACGATTTTGCAACTTATTCACAAACATATATGCATTTAGAAGAAATAAATTGTCGAGAAAATAATTAAATATTTATAGTCACATAAAAATAGTCGTTATAAACTTTTATATTCACGAAATTACATTCATTTTTCATATTTTATCGATATTTTTATATTTATATATTATCGAGATTTAGTTATCGATATTCTCATGTTCATTACATATTTACATATATTCTTTTTATTAAGAGTTCATGGTCTCCTAAAAATACGTCACTCTTAAAGTTCATATTTTTATCAACTCCTACATTTTGTTATTAATTTATGTAAATTTATTATGTCCTGACAAAGGATCAACTTCTATTCAACAATAGTTTTTCAAATCCCTCAAGACCCTATCTTTAAGCTTTTAATCAAAGGAATAATCCTTTTAGGATGATCTCCACTTAATCAATCAACCTCTTCGCCTTACATTTTTTATGCCTTGTTTATCCTTAATTTTTCTTACTTTGATTAATGATGTGTATGGAGGACCATTTCTAATATAATAGATTCTTTAAAATCACATGATGTTTTCACGAGAAACATTAGAAAACTCATCATCCTTAATGACTTATTTTTGTTTAAATTTTTAAACTTTTTCATACATAAATCATATATTGCATTTGTATAATTCTACACCTTTAAGTATTGGACTTGTATTGCTTTATTTATATTGTTATAATATTGTGTTCCACCTTTATTTTTCACTAATTCAAGACCTATAGAAGTGCACCGCTCATAATAAGATAATCTTTAAATAACCAGTTTTAGGACCCCTTAATTTTGTAGACAAATAAGAAACGATCACAAAATTCAAGATTTTACATGTTCTAACTATGTAAACCAACTAGATATAAAGTTTTCTTTTTTATGTGCATGTGTCTAGGAACTATTATTCTTATGTTGTTCCATCAAAATTGAGTTTAAATATGACATCATCCTCTCTAAGTGGATTTCTCATTCCCGAACCTATCTTTGGTAACAAGACCTATTTGAGGTGTTACTTGGGGTTTGATCCCAAATATGTGTCCAAAATATCTTAAGTGTTTATTGGCAACTACTCAATTGATTTCCAACCTAATTCATATAGGGATAGTCTCAAAGTTGTAGTGTTGACCATAAAAGTCTATGCAAATCGTGGGGCTAGTAGGAAAATGATTCCCCTCTTTTCTTCCTCGAGATAGCAAGAGGGTTGAGTTACCAAGCCTTTTAGTGGTAACATAGTTTAATGATCGAGCTATGCTATGAAAAATAAATAAAATTTTTTCTACAATATTATCTTCAATTGCATACCAAAAAAATATCATCATTGCCATAAACAATGGACTAACAAAATTATTACCTCATAGACATCAAAACACATTTATATTTGAAGAGGAATGTATAAAGTCTATTAATTAGAGAATAATAAGGTATAAAATGCTTAAATACGTTGATTTTTACATAAATATATAGAATATTTATTGTATGTTACAAGGTTTTATTAATTCATACAATCTTGATTGTAACTTTATTTTGATTCTTAAATATATTTTTAAAAAAATGAATCAAATCCATTGCACATTACTATGAAAAAATAATCTCTTTATTCTCTTATTCTCTTTGTAACATATTCTTTTGTATTATATTTATTTTTCAATTATATTTAGTCATTTGGACACTAATAGAAAAAAAAATATATCTAATTTGTTTTAGAGTTTATAAATATTCAATAATATTTATTTGACCATTGATAGAAGTTTATACTCAAATTTATGCTTTTCCTTTTTAAGAATTTTATTTTAATATAGTTACATATATGTTCATTTGGCGAATCACAAGTATTGTTTTCATTTTAATGCATGTTCATATGGCTTTGTAGAAAAATTTTATTCCATAATTTACAAATGTTCATTCTCGTTTCAATTTATGTTCATTTGGCATATTGTGTTTATTTCAAGAAGTACAATATTGATGATAATGAACAAGCAAGGAAAGTAACAACACTTTAAAAATAGAGATAAGACAAAGAGAATGAAGTTATCAACAAAGAAGATGCTAAAAAATAGGTTACAAAAGAAGCACCGAATATCTAAAATAGAAACCTATCTGTGTTAATTTCTCTCTCTAAGTGAGAGTATTTTTAGAGATCTTTCTCTAATTCCTAAAAACTTTCTCTTTAAAACTCTAAAATTTCTTCTCTTCTAAGACCTGGTAAATGGATAGGTCTACTCTAGATAGAATTTATAGTCTTCAAGATAATCTCAGGCATATGGCCTAATAATCCAATCTACCCTAGCTGAGCATCAACTTGCATTAGCAGATGGTCAACGATTAGTAGTTAGAGAATTCATTGACTAGAGGAATGTAAGCATTTCTGTTCATGACATCCAATGTTGGATTCGTGCATCGTGGACAACCCGAGGAGTTGTTCTTGTCAATAAAATCCAAGGTATCTTCCTATTTCACTGTCAGTCTCAACATGATTTTGATAAGCTCCCTAGTTGTAGAATTCTCAATTTTAAGGGTGCATGTATGATTCTCAAGCATTGTCATTCATTCCGTGCTATTAGATCTCTAAACTTTGATTTTCAGTATCTTTAGATAAGGGTAGAAGGACTCTCTATAATCTATAATTTAAAGTGTATTGTCAAAAGGGATTTCCAAGGGATAGGTCCTATAAAAATTTTGATTCTACCTCCTCTATTATGGACTTAAAAGGAATTATGAGAGTCTTAGTAGGAATTCAAATTTCCCGACCTTTGGTTACATGTTATTATTTTGAAGTGAGTGAGGGGAATTTCATCTAGGTGGATTTTAGGTATGGAGGGGTGTTTGTATTTTGCAAGAGATGTGGTTGAGTTTTTCATAAACTTGGAGCCTGCAAGATCCCTAAGAGCAAGCTCAAACCCAAATAGCAAATTCGTTAGTTAGGGCCTGTAATGGTGTGAGCTATAACCTTCATATGAATAGTTCTTTCTTGCCTCTCTACTCAAACAAGCTTATAGGGCTCAATAAAGTGGAGAGGAATAGGACCTCGGTGATTGATTTAAGAATGTTGAAGGAGGAAAGCCCTTGGGAAGGTGCAAGTAGTTCTGAACTATGTCTAGAACAAGCAACTCACCTATGGAATCAGTTATGATTAGAGTTGTTGATAACATCTCATCTCATGAGTCTAGTACTTAAATAGAGGAAGAAAATAATCCAGAGGTGGAGGGGAATGAAGATGATAATGATTAAGATAATTATGATGGTAGTGGAAGTGGAAATAATGGGTCCGGAGAAGATGATCCTAGTAACAAACCTAGTGAAGATAGCAACAACAATGGCAGTGAAGGTCACCCAGGTCATCAAGGAAGCAATAAGGATTAAAATTATCATGCTGATAGTAAGAACTGTAATTGTTAAAATAGGGGAATAAAGAGATCATGAAGGAGGTCTATAGACGTCGGCCCAATCCTCATTGAAAAAGCCTAGATTGGCTCACCCTGCTCATGGAAAGGACAACTCATCATATGTGAAAGGATCTTCTTACAGCAATAGTATGGGATTGGTAGGTGGAAGCAGACACTCTCGGTTCATGGCTTTGCCTAGGAGAAGAAGAAGGCACGTATGGTGGAGAAGGCCCTCTAGCGCAGGCCAGGTTCGGGTTCTCTCTAGTGTATTTATGGAGCTCTCCTCTCATGCAAGTGTGCAACGTCCATCTCACAGGTTGTAAAGCAAAATTCCATCTCTACCCCAACCTCCCACTCTAATCTTCTATTAGTAAGTAAGGGTAATATGGACTTTTTGCCATCCTCTAAAGCACTTCTTAATTCTTCCCTTGCAAATATTCAATACCCTTAGATGGATTTATGCTCTTCTCTTTATGATTTATGCTCTTCTCTTTATAATTGCACCTATATTTTGGCTTAATTGATTTGGATGATCCACAAAATCTCCCTACCCAAGGAATTTACTGTCCTTGCAACATCCCTCCACTCTAATTATGGTAACTCTTCAAGTGTCCCTAATCAACTTTTCTTTAAAAAGCCCTATGTTTCTTCCCCCAACCAACCCTCTTCTTCAACAAGGCACATGCAAATATCTTAGTCTAAGAGTGATCAAATGGACATCCATGAATCAGTCTCTAACAGTCTTTAACTGGAAAGCTCGAACAAAGAGTCCACTTAGACATATAAGATGGACCGCTTTTTGGTCCCTGATCTCTCAAAGGTAGATCCTCTCGTCCTTTCCCTTATTTTTGGTCCATCATAGGGCCCTACACCATGCAACTCTCCCGAATAAGATACCAACAATAACCTCAAACACTCCCTTCCCTTTGAACTCAAACATATACCTACTCATCCTTATGGTAGCTTTTCCCCATTTTTTAAGGATACCCATTCTCAACCCAAAATATCCCATACAGATGCTGATTCTTCCTCTTTTAACTCTACTAAGGACCATCCTTTAAAACCCTGGCTTTTCTCACATATATTGCAGCTACTTCCTAGAAACCCTTTATCTAAGGAAATGTCTCAAGCTGCATTACCCATCACACCCCCGCTCTTTAAACTAAAAAAGTATCCTTCTCTTTGGGTACCATCTCTGAGGAAAGTCCAAAAATTTCCAATGACTCTATGAGGGATTCCTCTACAGCTGGAAGCTCTTCAAGGGTCTCGAGGAGAAGGAGATTAAGAAGGGAAAAAGAATTTTGGAAGGCTAGGGGAATTTTGGCTCATACTATGGGGGATAATATCAACATGAATCTAGCAAATGTTGGGGCTAGACTAGACCTATAAGCTCTTAACAACCCACCAAGGAGGGTTTTGTTCTCTATAAAGAAAATCAGAGCCAAAAAGATCAAGGTGACCAAGATATACAAAGGTTTCTTTGCCAAGAAGTTTGGCCTGTCTAACTTTGATGATGATGTGTTGATTTATGGAATGAAGAATACACTTGGGGAAGAGATGAGTGAAGAACTAGAGGGAGTGAAACTTGCTGATGTCCTGCTGATATGTGTCTGATGGCTAACCTTGAAGAGCCACCGGTGAAAAATTGAAGATTTTGGATTGGAATTATAGGGGTTTGAACTCCTCCTTAACCCCTACAATTCCGTTTATTATTATTATTAGTAGTAGTAGTAGTAGTGTGAACATTTCTCCTAATTTTGTGAAAATGGGCTTCCCCTTCTCTTATGGGGTTGATGGGGATGATATGTATAAGGATTGTTTTTGTGTTGGAGAAGCTCAGTTAGGTTGAATGTGTGTGAAACTTATACTATTATTATCTCCTGCTCAGTTGTATCTAATAGTAATGAAGTTTTTTATATGTCGTTTCTTTATGGTGCCCCAATAGTAAATCAAAGGGCGCAAGTTTGGAGAAATCTAGAAAACTTTATCCTTAATGTTGAAGGTCGTCACTGTATTATAGGAGACTTCAACTAGGTGGAATTCCAAAATCAAAAGTTGAGATGTAGTACCCAAATTCGAGGACTCTCGCAATTTTCTAATTGGAGACTTCAATGTGGCCTTTTGGATATCCCATCCAGGGTGCACAATTCACATGGACAAACAACAGAAAGGGCCATAACTACATTATGGAATGTTTGAATAGAGGCTATTGTAATAGTTAGTGGAGGAATATGAGCCCCGAAGTAATTATTTTGAACTTTCTTATCTTCCTAATTGGTCATAGTCCTATTGTACTTGATATTGATTTAGTACAAGAAAAGATAACACAACCTTATCGGCTGGAGGCTTAGGATCTCTGTTTTTGAAGAAGTCAAACGCATTGTTCAGGACTTTAGGGTGTGCCACAAATGCAAAAATCCAATGGATTATGTTTTTTGAAGCTATAGAATTGTCTCTAAAAGGGTGAAAAGATGGTTTCTAGATTATAAGAAGAAAAAAATATATGTTGGAATGATATTAACTTTGGCCTTCTTCAAGACCAAAAACAAATCAACTCCTTTCAACAAGCTGAAAATGCTCTTAAATCTCGAGATGATATGATGATTGATATGTTTGTCAAAAGGTGGTACTAGAGGCAAAGAGTGAAGTTAAGATGGGATGCTTATGGTGATAACATGACTTCTTTCTTTTTCAAATCTATGAAAGAAAGAAAGGCTAGGAATCGGATTTCTTGTCTCAAAATTCTCAACGACATGTGGACCATGGAAATCAATCAGATAAAAAGCGAATTTGTGAGCTTTTTAAAGGACCTTTATGTCAATCCAAGTTCCTCTTCTTTCTCAAGGGCAAGCACCAACTCCCATAATGATGGAAACCATGCTACGCCATCTAATAGCTCTATTTTGTTTTATGACATTCCGAATTTGTCTGCTCAACATAAAGCCTATCTCTCTATTTCCATCTTAGTGGATGAAATTTGAGAAGATGTCTTTAGTCTTAGTCCAATTAAAGCTCTTGAGCTGAATGGTTTTCCACCTATTTTTTTCCAAAAATTCTAGGTAGTTACAGGTGAGGATGTCACCTAGGCAATTCTCAGTTTCTTTAATGGGGAAACGCTCTTAAGAGAATGGAACAACACATTTATAGCCCTTGTCCCAAAGTGTTAATACCATTTACAAGATTATATCTAAGTGTATGGTACTCAGACTCAATCCAGTCATAAAAGACATTGTTAGCGAATATCAAAATGTTTTTGTTCCAGGGGGACTTATGTTTGATAATTGCCTTAGAGTTCATGAAGTGGATCTTAATAAAGCTTATGATAGAGTCCGATGAGATTTCATTGATCGGGTGCTCACAGAAATGGAATTCCTAGCTTCATGGCTTTTGTGGGTTTCCCAATCCATTTAATTACACTTATAATAGGGTTAAGAAAGTCACTTAACTCAGCTAAACCTTCTTGAACCGAGATGTTCATAATATGAGCACTGCAACGTACATGTAAAGACCTCCACTATTTAACAATTTTAAGCAAGGTTCAGATATTAAACATTCTACACATTTTGTGTTTGCTGAAGCATTATCAAAGGCAAAGGAAAAAATTTATTAAGCAAGTGAAAGTTCTTAAGGCATTATATTATCCTTACCTTAAGGTTGTAACCAACATATCTCTCCTCCATAGCCTCAAAGCAAATGATACATTTTTTTAATGTACCACTCATCATCTATCTAATGGGTGGTTATACAAAGAAAAGGCTCACCGAAAGTAAGGATAATACGACCGTTTAAAGTGCAAAATATTTCTATTAAACTACTTTTATATTGGTAATAAGTAGTTTGGGTATGGCGTTTAAGTGTGTTCCTAGGGACACGTCTATAAGCTGGTTGTAAGGAGGTCCTAGCAAAATGTTCAAAATTTGGGCTCTCACCATGGCTAAATAGTAATTCGTTGGTAATTATAAAGTTAGCTAATTCATCAATCATCCTATCTCTATTATACATCAAAGGCATACCTCCTTCGGGCATGGAGCCCATATACCCGTGTAGTTGCGTTTGATTTGATGATTCTATTATGCTTGCGGATTTAACTACTTCTAGGTTAATTCCGTGTACTCTGGTCAAGTGACGAGATATTTTCCCCGTCCCATAACTGGTCTTCTGTGAATACGAAGCTATCGACTTCTTTCCTTGTTGCTTGCAAATCAAGCAATAGCACATGAACTTCTTCCCTTTGGAAGAAGCGTCGGTCATTGGAACCTTCTCGAATTATGGCTTTCTACATTGAGTGAATTCGGGTACTCCACCTTCACCATCATATCATCTTCACCTTCATTTCATATGATGTTATAAACATTAAGCCAAAAACTAACATTATTAGTTCATTAACTAACTAATTAACATCATCAATCTAATTAAACTAATCAACTTAATATAACATAATCAACTTCATAAAACAAATAATAATTATCAAGTTAAACATATCAGCTAATTATACATCATAAACTTACTATAACGTAATCAACTAATCTAATTAATATAACATAACTAATTAATTTAACTTAAACATTATCAACTAATTAAACATCATCAACTTAATATAACATAATCAACTATAACTAGTCTAACTAAACTATTCAATTTAACTTAAACAATATCAACTATTTAAACATCATCAACTTAATATAACATAATTAACCAATCTAACATAACTAATCAATTTAACTTAAACATTATCAACTAATAAAATATTATCAATTTAATATAACATAATCAACTAATCTAACTAAACTAATCAATTTAAAATAAATATTATCAACTAATTAAATATCATCAACTCAATATAACATAATCAACTAATAATTTAACTTAAATATTATCAACTAATCAAATATCATCAATTTAATATAACATAATCAACTTATCTAACTAATCTAACATAACTAATCAATTTAACCTAAATAAACTAATCAATTTAACTTAAACTAATCAAAATAAATAAGTCAATTTACTTAAACTAGTTAAACTAATCTATCTAAATAAACTAATCAATTTACTTAAACTAACATCATCAACTTAATATAACTAATCAATTTAAATTATTTCACTTAAACTAATTAAACTAATCTAAATTAATCAACTTATTTATCATCATCGACCTAATATACTTAATTAAATATCATCAACATTATACTTTAATCAATATATTATCTTCAACTAATTAAAAATCATCAACTTAATCTAACATTATCAACAAATTAAACTAATTCAACATATTATCATCAACTTAATCTAACATCATCAACTAATTCAACATTATCAACATAATCTACTTTATTACCATATTCAATTAATTAAACTATTTAAGATAATCAATTTAATTAAACTAATTGAACTAATCTAACTTAATCTACTTAATTATCATCATTAACATAATCTACATAATTAAACATAATTACATAATCAACATAACAACTTAATCTACATATTATCATCGACTAATTAAATATCATCAACTAATTAAACATTATAAACTTAATTAATCTATCTAATTAAACTAACTAGTTTTCATATTAACATTAATTAATTCGAAGTTTAAGAGGATACCTTGACCAGTAGAAAGAGGTGGACACATCTCCAAAGTTGGAGTTTGAGAAACTTGACCAGTAGGAGTACCGATAAGTTGTTCCTCCAAGTGTTGAGCGTAATTTGAGGTATCTTCGTACGAGCTACTAACACTGAGTCTACCTCTTGAAGCCATTTCTTTCATAAAATGTAGTAGTAAATAAGTAAATTAAGAATAATAAACTAATTAGTTAAGATAAATAATGAAGATTAAGAGAGTAATTAAGAAGAAGGTTAGTACTAATAAGTAAACTAATTGTATTTAGTTGTAATTGAGATATTGAGAGAATGAGAGTTTGAGAGTTTGAGAGATTGAGAGTAAGTTTGTGAGGAGTGGAGGAATTGCTCGATTTATATAGGCATCATTCGAATGACACGCAACGGTTATTTTCCAGCGAATAAATCCGGTCCGGGCTGGTCCGACTCAAATAGTGGGCCGAGTCAAATTTTTTAATGAACCGAATTGAATAGGGTCAGGGTTGGGAAATTTGGATTCGTATTCAGCCCACTAAAAATACTGGCCAAACCGGGCTTGGCCGGTTTGTGGGAGGGGGGGGGGGGGGTCGGTCTCAGCCAGGCTTTGACCGGGCCGGGTTGGGGCTAGGCCCGACTGAACTGGCCTAGTGGCCACCTCTACTATAATCTATGCACATCCTCCTTCCAGTTACAGTTCTCATAGAGATCTGTTCACATTTATCGTTCACAAGCATAATTATTTCTCTTTTCTTAGGAATAACATGCAATGTTGCCACCCACTTATTGTTAGAGATAGGGTAGATGACACCTGCAATGAGGAGTTTGAGAATTTATTTCTTTACCATTTCCATCATTGGGGGATTGATTTTTTGTTGCCTTTCAATGGAAGGCTTAGCTCCATCCTCTAATGATATAAGGTGCATGTATAGGGTGGGGATTATTCCCTTGATATCATCAAGTGTGTACCCCAACGCCTTTTTATGTAGCCTCGATACATCAAGTAAACTTGATGTTTCCTCTTTTCCTATAGAAAAACTCACTATGATTGGGTAAGTGGACGAGGGACCAAGAAACTCACACCTGAGGTTTGAAGGTGGAGGCTTCATCTCCTCTTTTGGGGCTGCCTTGTTCTCATCTAGCTCGTTTTTTACCTTAACATCTCCAATCACAAGATGTAGGTATTCCTGCAATAATAGTGAGGGGATAGAATCAAATTTCTTCCTCACCTTCTTCAATCCTGCATATCTTGTCTTCATTCAACAAAACTCACTCACATGGATCATCAATTCCATGCAAATGTTCATGGGAAGTGTCAAGTATAGAATTCTCAATAAAATTAATTTGCATGTAGTAACCAATGTTAAATGGGCATTTCATTACCTATGCTAGACTAAATTCAACCTTATCATTAGCAATTGTAACAGTCAACTTACCATTCTTTACATCTATTGTTGCTCCTATAGTTGTGAGAAAAGGTCTTCCTAAGATAATAGGCACATCGAGGCCTTCCTCTGTATCTAGAACAACAAAGTCAACTGGGATATAAAATTTGCCTACTCTTAGAGGGACATCTTCTACCTTCCCAAGAGGAAACTTCACCAAATGGTCTTCAAACTGAAGAGAGATATTGGTGGGTCTTAATTCCCCTGAGTTCAGCTTCCTACACAAGGAATATGGCGTTACACTAATGCTAGCCCCTAGATCACAAAGTGCTTTGTCTATAAACATCTCACCTATCGAACATGGTATGGAAAAACTTCCATGATCCTTTCACTTAGTAGGAAACTTATTTCGAATAATGGTACTACAAGTCTCTAGCAAGCTAATAGTCTCCACAACACCTACCTCACGCTTATTGCTCAGGATATCTTTAAGGAACTTGGCATAGGTGGGCATCTGCTTGATTGCATCGGTGAATAGGATGTTGACGTACAACTTACCAATGACCTCTAGGAATTTTTCAAACTGCTTATCTATCTTAGAGCATGCAAACCTAGTTGGGTAAGGAAGCTTCTCATGAGAGGGGGTGACACTCATTTGCTTGTTCTCTTCCTTACTCTCCTCTATATCACCCTTACTTCCACAAGTCTCCTCCACATTTTTTTCTTTAGAACTCTTGGCTTTCACTCACCTTCTCAACCACTCTTTTAGGTGTTTAACTCAGAGACTTACCACTCTTAGTCACACTGGCATTAGTATGATCAGTGGTATCAATGCCTTGGCTAGGGATTGAAGGTCTTGGGCCATCCTTAAGGGCATTGGAAAGCTAGGCAATCTAATTCTCAAGCATTTTATTGTGGGTTTACATTTGCCTCAAGATTTCCTTAATGTCATTATTCTTCTTGGTCTAGGTGTCCATAAAGCTCTCCATCAAAGACTCTAAGTTAGACTTCTTGATCTGGGTGGCCTAGGTCCTAAATTAAAACCAGGCCGGTTTTGTTGGTTATGGTTTTGGAATTAGCCTAGATTCAGGTTTTGAAACCTATTTTGATTTTGATTTGTCTATAATTCCCATCTCCCTGTCCTCTAAAATTACCCTCATCGTGGTTCTCATAGTTACTATTGCCTTAGAAATTCCCTTGCCCCTTGTTCTGAAAGTTTCCTTGGTTATGCTCATTAAAGTGCCCATTCCTCTAGTTTTGCCCATTTCTCCAACCAAAATTTGGGTGATCTCTCTACCCTAGGTCAAAGGTGTTAGAGTAAGGATCGAATTTTGGGTAGGGGCCATATTATTCATGGCATTAACTGTTCCATGCCAGATTGTGCATTCCCTATAGAGGTTAGTAAATGACATTGCAAAGGATTATGGTCATACTCACCACAAACATCACAAAACAACACCTGCATAAAAGCATTATAACTAGATGCTTATGGGGATTGCATGCCACTCATTGAACTATTTAAAGCAACCTCATTAAATTTGTTAGTAAGTATATCCAAATTAGATGAAATTAAACTAATAAAGTCTACTTCATACCTTTCTCCTTGTTTGGGCTCCACTCTCTCACCTTTGTCCTAGTTAGCAAAATTTTTGACTGCCCGATCAATCACTTTAAATGCTTTGGCCGGGCTCAATTTCATTATGGCTCCACTAGCTCCTACATCAAGGCTAATCTTAATCTGTTGAGTCAGTCCATTATAGAAGCTATGAAGAAGTAACCACTTCTCCATTCCATGATGTGGGCATGCCTCTATCAACCCTTTGAATTATTCTCATGCTTCAAATAGAATTTCATCTTCTTTTTTGTGTAATGTTACAACTTTAGTCCTCATTGCAGTCGTCTTTGATGGTAGGAAGAACTTATGTAAGAATACTCTAGTCACTTCTTCTCATGTCCTCAAAGAATTGGGCTCCATCTTCTTAAGCCATTTAGTAGCTTTGCCCATAAGAGAGAACTTGAATAAACTCAGTTTGATGTAATCTTGAGTCCCCCCATTTAATTTTACTGTATCACAGTATCTTTGAACTACTTAAGATGACTATGTGGTGACTCATGTTTCTCTCCTCCGAATGGATGGCTCTCCACCAAAGTGATTAGTGATGGCTATAAGTCAAAGTTATTGGCTTATGTACTGGGCTTCATTATATCACTCTAGACTTAGTAAGCTCTAGGAGTTCCATACAACCTCAAGGGTTTGTCTGTACCATCATCCATAGCAAATAATGGATTACAATGAGATGAAAATAAGGTATGGCTGAACTCTACTTCTATAGGAATAGGGCTACATGAATCCAAATCAGCGTATTTTCCCTCTACTTGAAATAAGCTATTTCCTACTCTTAACCCTCTTCTTATAGCTCTAATTATGCGCTCAATTTCAAGATAAAGTGGAGCTAATGGTATGTTTGTGCTCTACCACTCCTGCTTGATGGCATACAAAATCAAAGCTAAATGGAAGGTTAGCACTAACAATCACAAAAAAGGCAACAAAAGAACGAAAGTAAATGAAATAAAATTAAATAAAAAATGAACTAGACTTGTAAAAACCACAAAAAACTCGATACTAAACTTCATTCCACGGCAACGGTGCCATTTAATAGGGTCAGATATCGGTTGTTTCGACACCTACTAACAACAAAACCTCGACTTAACCTATTTCAAGTAATGGGTAAGTAAGGGTCAAATCCACAAGGAAAAGACTTCTAATAGATATTGAATCTAGCAATTCAACTACAAGCGAGCTCAAACTAAGTCAAGGAATAGTTTAAGTGTAACTAAAAGCTAAATAAAGGTTCTAAGGGATTTGTTCTATAAATGTAAAAGCACTAGGGGTTCAGGATTAAATACCTTTTCCTAACACGAATGAGCTAAAACCGGGAATTGGACTCTGAATAAGATAATATGAGGCTCAATAACTCACTATCGACCTATGAACCAAACTTAAACACTCTATAAGGAAGGCGTTTAAACCAGGAACCAACCTTTAGGATTACAATTAGGATTTCTTGCCAAATCGTATTATAAATTATCTAAGCAACACACTAGATTCAAATTAACAAAAAATAGCTTGCAAGTCACCAACATTTCACATTGGGTCTCTACCTAAATCTACATTTCTCAATGTCTTCGACATAGGGACGTAAGTGGAAGAAATCTATATGGCCAATCTAGACTCTAACCAAAACCTGACATCAAATCACACATTAATCAATAAGAAACCAACTTTATATTTTAAACATCATCCATGCTTGGGATCGGGTTTTCACCCTATCCCCTAACTAATGTAACTACTCATAACTAATACTAGAAAACATCGTAGAATTGAAATAACAAGACATTCTAGCAAATTTATGAATAACAAAGAACAAAACTATGCTAAAAATTAAAAGTAATCAAACATAAACTAACGAAAACAGAAAATAAATTGAAACTACGAAATATAAAACAAGAGAAAGTAAAGAAATACTGATATATTGATTGAGAAATCAATGTTTGATAAGTATTGATCGCAGATCCATTAAAAGTAGCGAAAACTGATAACAAAATCTACCAAAATCTAAGAGTTTTGTGAAAGAATTTTGGGCTAAAACTAATGAATGAACGATAATCATTCGGCGGCCTTCGTGCCTTATATTCCCCTTTCTTTCCCATAGAAAAGTAGGAACAAATTACTAAACTACCAAAATAAAGTCGAGTGGATGCTCAGTTTAGGGTCAAGCGCTCGTGCATAAGGCCAAAATATGGTATTCTGGTGAACTGAGCAGTCGCGCAGGTGAACCATGTGCGACCGCTTAGACCTTAAAGCGCGTTCTTGGAAATCGCTCAACACCCGCTCGTGACTCTCTGTCTTTCAATTTCCATTGAACTGAGTGGCCGCCTGGCCTATTCTGAGCGACCTCTGAGACCTTGTTCTCATGAGAGGCCTCTTAGTTCAATTCTTGAGTGACCTCTTGGCTCGGCTCTTCTACTATGTATCTTGATTCTTAGATTCTCGTGCTTAAGCTTACTAGATACCTACATCAAGCCACGAAAACATGCATCAAAATAGAAAAGATAACGGGAAAACAAGGAAATATAGGACAAAAACACGAAGAATACTCCTAAACCTAGATTTAAGTTTAAGGAATTAATCTTGTAAGTATTATTCTCTTGGAATGAACCTCTTCTTCAAATGCCTCTTCAATTCAGACCATGTAGCAATTCGTGGTTCCTCCTTTCTTAACCTTTTGGCATGTAAGCTTTCAAACCATATCCTAACATACTTGGTGAGTTTTAGATGCACCATTTTAAAGACCTTATGAGCATTGAACCCCTTATACTCAATTACCTTCTCCAATTGATAAATCCACTCCATCAAGTCTTTAGCAGCTCCATCCCTCGTAAAATCATGGATTTCAACTAGCTTTAAATCTTTATCATTATAAATGGGAGGTCTAGGGAAACCATGGTGTCTAGGCTCACCAGTGTTCATAAAATAAAGACCTTAAACTTGTTCATATAAGTTTTGAAACAGCAACAAACCAAACCCAACTACTAATATGAAACAATGAACTTCCAACTTTAAGTAAGAAAATCAAATTCACAAACCAAAACCAACTCCTAGCAGCAATAGACAACTTCGAACAAAATCGAATTCTAAGTAGAGAAATGAAACTTTGAAACCCAACTTCAAGTAGGAATAGGAATACAATAATTCAATATCCTCAAGGAAAAGTATTTGCCAAAAAAAACAAATCCAACGAGGAAAAGAAAAACTAATCAAACACAAACCCAAATCAACTACCAAAAGGAAACAAGCCACGCAACCCAAACCAATCTCTAGCATGAATACAATCACCAAAACACCAAAAATGAATAGGAACAAATTTGCAACAAAACCAATTTTGACGTGGTAAATGAACATAACAAATCCAAACTCAACTCGGAAAAGGGATTACAAAACCTAGAAGAACTTGGGAAAACAAGCAATGGCGGAAAAACCAAGAGCACTAACTAGTGTCGAAACGGTTGGATCTTCGAAAATTTTCTTCGATTAAACCAACAAGAAACAAACCTCCTTTGATCAAACTTTGAAAAAATCACAGAATCTTGAAGAAAACATCGAATCTTGTAAATTTCTTGGTCAAATAAAATCACCACCTAAATCTGATACATATGATGTAGAAGCTAACTAAAAAACAAACAAAACTTAAGGATTCATGTTCCTTAAGGTGGAAACGTGCATATAACTCAAGATCCTAGCTTTAAGGCTATCACATAAACTACAAAGCAATGAGCAGAAGCTTGAACTTCTGAAAATACTTCTTAATTCATTGATTCGATGTGTTGGAAATCCTAGCACATAAGCCCCTATTTATATACATGTCTAATCGTATTCGATTAGGACTATGACTCCTACTTTGATTAGAATTAAGTCTCTTTATGTTAAATTTTTGGATACTCAGATCGAAAAATACAAGTTAAAATTGCTCAAGAAATTTGCTAACTATTGCGCCACTAACGATTGTTTTTCTGAATGTGTTTAGGCTAGGTTTTTTGTGAGTTATGAAAGAACAAATAGGTAAAGTCGTTGAATGGCTCTAAGGATTGTTTGAATATAAATTCACCACCAAAGAATCCAAAAAGCTTCCTGAGAACACCACCAATTTCATTAACGAGTGAAATAGGCTAGCAAAGGATGACCACACTAAACTTTAATCCAAAAGATTAAAGAATTCAAAAAGTCACAAATGGAAAAGGGTTTAATTCATCAAAATATGATTTCATTCAATGCCATTTGACTCCATTATATAGTAGGAGCTCCCTAGGGTTTACAAGAAGTTTAAAAATACCAAAACTCTATCTAAACACGTGAATAACAAGCTAAACACATGAATAGCAAGTAATTAACAAAATGCCTACTCTAATATACGTGAACCCCTAGGAATGAAGATAAAATCTAACTTTGGCTAACTATCCTTAAGATAAACTTAACTAGAAACATTAAAGAAGCAACTTCCTAAGAGAATAATACACTAAAATTCCTATGATTCGCTAGATATAGTAACATTACAATTGAAAAGACTTAAAAGATAAGACTTCTCAACTAGCTAAAACTCTATTTGCTTTATCCTTGAAGAGGTTGAACCAAATGACTCTCTTATCCCTTGATAGGCATGTCTATCTTCAAGTCTTACATCTTCCATCAAACTCTTTAAGTCTTCTTATCATATCCCACTTATCAAGTCATTACGAATTAGCAAAACTCTTCAATTCCCATGCCATCTAGGAATACACGAACATGGACCAACTCCTCTGGTCAAACTTTGACTCCCACGTTGACCTAGCTTTGACCAACTTTAGAGCAACTTTGACCAAGCCTAGATTCAAGCCCTACTCCTAAAGTTCAAATCTTTATTGTTCAAAATGTTTTATTTAATCCCTACTTCCATATTAAGCAAGTTCCTACTACCCCTTTCCCAAAGTAGAAAGTTTTCAATTTGGAAAGTTTCCATTTTAGGAAAGGCAAAGAAAGTCAATGCCTTATAAGACCATACTAAAATAAGTATGTTTCTCTTGTTGACTTTCCACCATGTTTTCAACACGTTGGGCTACATCTCTAACAATTAAGGGATCTTTTGTAATTTGTAATTGCATAACTTCTAAATCCCCAACATCCTCCCCTTCTTTAAAAAAGTTTTCCCTCAAACTTAGTAAATCATCATGAGCTTCATAGATAGGACTAATGTTGGGTTCCTTAGGTTTTGAATGATGACAAACAGCTAAGGGAAACAGGTTCTACATAAGTGTTAAAACAGTTGGTAGGAACCAGCTGACTTCAGTATACTGTTACCCTAGACAAGTTATTATTTACATGAGTTTTTATATTGAACTAACTTGTCTTTATACAGGAAACAGTTTAATAATAATTATGCTATGTACTGGTAGGGAACCAGTATGTACTGTTTCTGTAATATACTTGATATTGTACCTTAACTGTGTTACGTGTGCAGTAATTGAGTTTGTACCAAGTCTTGAATCTTGAAGTCCTTTGAAGCTTATTAAAGAGCCATTATTCATGATGAGATGATTCGAAGGAAGCATTCAAAGACTTGAAGTTTACATGAAGAAAGATCCACTTCAAGAAAGAGTGTTTTAGGATTTTCATGTAAATGCTCCGTAGTATGTTTTATTAATAGATATATAAAGTGCTTTGAATATATTAAACATCGTTGTGAAATTTGGTACAAGGATTGGAACAAATTTCATAACATGTTTAAGACAGGGAACCAGGTCAGGGGACCAGGTCAACTGTTCTGATTATTAGAGCTGCGATTTTAAAAAAGATTTTATAAAAAGATTTTATTTCGAAAATTAAGTTTTGGAAAATATTTTGACAGCTATTAACAGATTTGATATAATCTTTTAAGTTACCTAAATTCTAGAGTAATTATCTTAGATTGATCTTATCCTATAATAAAATCAATCTAGGATAAATACTTTCCTAAAGTCATGTTTATCTTTTTGGCATGATTTTTGGAAATACTTTCCTAAAGTCATGTTTATCTTTTTGGCATGATTTTTGGTAACTAGGGTTTCGGTTACTTAAGGGTTATAAATAGGATCTGTTTAACTAATAATCATCACTTCTCTCACGCATTATTAAGGAGCAATACATTGAGAGAAAAGCACTAAGTCTATTGATATTTCATATACACGAGCATCTTAGATTAAATAAGTTTCTCTATTTTCACTTATTAAAGAGTGTGATCATTTAGAGAGTGTTGATTATTGTAAACGTGAGTCTTTGGCAAGGGGGCTGAAGGCTAAGTGAGTGTTTGTGAGTTCAAACACGTTTAGGACTTACGAGTGTAGGTCTTTAGCATACTCGGAGTAGAGTGTGGGGTGCTGGTCCCGGAGTAGGGAACAGTAGAGTGCTTTGTGTCTTTGTTTTTCGGAGAAGATTAATAAAGAACTTAGGATAGGAGGACGTAGGCCAGAGTTGGCTGAACCTCGTTAAATTGTTGTGTTCTTTATTGTTTTGTTTTTAATCCGCTGCTCAAGGGAACCAGCACAACTGGTCCCTTAACCATAATCCGAAAAGAGGTAGAATTTACCAACGATTGCTAAACACTCAATTCACCCCCCCCCCCCCTTCTTGAGTGCCCATAGAACCTTCAATTGGTATCAGAGCCTAAGCTTCTCGAAAGAGTAACATCTAGAGGAGTTAAGAATGAGTACTCAAGAACATAGTGCAATCGGTTATGACAACAAGACTCCCAAGTTTAATGGAAATAATTATGCTTGGTGGAAAAATAGAATTAGGAATGTTATCATGGGTATTGACTATGAATGCTGGCTCATAGTTAAGAACGGTCCAAATGTCTTCCTCAAGAAAGATGCCGAGGGGAACCAGGTACCTAAAAAAGACAGTGAGTTGGACACGGCTGATTACAAATTGCTGGAGAAGAATGCCAAGGCAATGTCTATACTACAACAAGCAATAGGTGAGACTGAAACAAACCGTATCTCTGGATGTAGTAGTGCTAAGGAGATATGGGACACCCTTGAACTTGCGTTTGAGGGAACCAGCGAGGTAAAACGGTCTAAAATTGATTTAATCATGTCTAAATATGAGTTATTTGCTATGAACAAAAATGAGAAAATCAATGATTGCTTTCGTAGGTTTATGACTATTGTTAATGATCTTAGATCACTTGGTAAAAGTTTTTCTGACGAAGATCTTGTGAGAAAAATTTTGCGTAGTTTAACAGATGCTTGGACAGCTAAGGTAACAGCAGTGTATGAAGCAAAAGATCTGTCTACATTGTCTCTGGAACAGCTGATTGGTTCCCTCATGACTCATGAGATGCTGATTGACTCCAAGACCGAGAAGGAACCAGCTAGAGGCATTGCACTGAAGGGAACAGTAGAAGAAGAAGAAGATGAGATCAGCATGATTGCAAGGAGATTTGAAAAATCTCTTCGTGATCAAAAGAGAAACTTCAAAGGTAAGAATTTTAAAAATTCTAAAAAGTCTAACTCTTCCTCTTCTTCAGGTTGCTTCAAATGTGGAGAAAAAGGACATCTTATTCGAGATTGTCCTAAATGGAATGACAAACAGTCTAAGACTGTAGATAAACGAGCATACAAGAATGCCATGATAGCTTCCATGTGGGGAGACACTGACTCAGAATCAGAAGATGAAGGAGGATCACCTAACTCGGATGTTTGTCTAACTGCCTTCACAAACATCAAGGAGAACAGCACTGGTCCAGGAACCAGAGGGGGAACCAGCACACTCGAAAAATGTCTTATGGCAAAGAAGGATGTACTACTTGAACGCAAGGTAAGTTTAGAACAAATTAGAGAAGATATGCTTGAATATGATAGAGATAACTTGCTTGCATGTATAAACTCTTTGTTAGATGAATGTTATAAGCTAAGTGAAACATACATAACTTGCAAAAGAGATTTAAAAGAAAAACGTAGTAAATGTGAAATTGCTATTGCTAGTTGTGATCACTTAGAAGGTGTGTGCCATGAGCTCAAAGATCAAGTGGCAGAACTAGAAGTTGAGTTGGACAAGTGTAAGGTGGAACTAGAAAGGACAAGATCTTCTAAACCTGATTACTCAAGTGACAGTGAAGAAGATCTGACCTCCTGGTTCCCCAAAGACTTATCAACTACTAATGAAGCTCTTGATCTTTCAGCAGTTGTGAGTAAAGCAAATTCGTGTAGTAGAAACTCTTTGTTGGAGGCTTTTGAAATACTAGCTTCTAACCTTGAAAATTCTCACAAAGAAATTGCTTCACTTAAAACTGCTCAGCTTGCTGTTTCCCCTACTGGAACCAGTATAGAAGTCAGTAATATGATTGATAAATATGAAAGTGATATTTGTCATTTGCATGCGAAAATCAATCAATTGAAAAAGGACAAGCACCCAGTGGTTGTTGACATGTCTATTGACAATATGGTTTCAAAGCTTAATCAACAATTCGAAGTTTTAAAAGATAATTTTGATTTTCTTAAAGAGAAAAACGAATTGTTGACTAAGACACTTGAAACTAGAGAAAAGGAACTTAATGATAGTCATAGACATGTGGACAAATTATTGAATGCTAAAGAATCCTTAAATCATCTGACTTTATCGAGAGGAAACAGAGGAAAGGCTGGTCTTGGTTATACTAGACAGAGAACCAGGACTAACTGGTCTCCCAGAGAAACCACCTGGATCAAAGAATACCAACGAGGTAAGTATGTCATGACTAAAGAGATGCATGTGTGTTTTCATTGTGGTAAGAATGGACATAAGATTCATGAATGTCCAGCTAAGAGGCTTAGTGCTAATAAGAACAGCAAGAATGTTAAATATGTTTGGATAAGAAAAGATCAACAAAATGTAAATGTTGTTGAAAAGGGACCCAAGTTTGTTTGGGTTCCTAAATCTAATGTTTGATCTGCTCTTGAAGGCTAGAGTGAAGGGAGACACCTATTGGTATTTGGACAGTGGTTGCTCAAGACATATGTCCGGGGATAAAGATCAATTCCTTTCACTAGTGGCCTTTGATGGAGGAAGTGTCACCTTTGGAGATAATAGTAAGGGAACCATCACTGGTTTAGGTAAGGTTGGTAAGACACTTTCTCATGCTATAGACGATGTATATTATGTTGAAGGCTTGCAACATAATCTTTTGAGTATTTCTCAATTATGTGACAAAGGCAATAGAGTCGAGTTTCAAGCCAATCTTTGTCATATAGTTAACTCACAAACAGGAGAACTTGTATGTGAGGGAACCAGGAAGCATGATGTTTACATTACCTTCCTAGATAAAATTCCTCAAGACAAGTCCATCTGTTTGAGAGCTGTTTCTGATAATAATCAATGGATTTGGCATAAGAGGTTTGGACATGCTAGCCTAACACTTCTAAACAAACTTAAAGCACGTGACTTAGTGGTAGGACTTCCTAACATTAAGTACGAAGCTGATAAAGTTTGTTCTGAATGTGTAAGGGGGAAACAGGTCAAAACTTCTTTTAAGCCTAAAACAGTTATGAGTACCAGCAGGCCCTTCGAACTTGTACACATTGATTTATGTGGTCCTATGAGAGTACAAAGTCGAAGAGGTCATAGATATGTCTGTGTTATGGTTGATGATTATTCCAGGTACACTTGGGTGATGATGTTACACACAAAGGATGAAACGTTTGAAGAATGGGTAACATTGGTGAAACAAGTGGAGAACCAGCTCACTCATAAGCTGGTCTCGGTAAGATCAGACCATGGTACTGAATTTGATAATGCTAACTTTGTTGATTATTGTAGGGAACATGGAGTAAGTCACAACTTCTCAGCCCCTAGAACACCTCAACAAAATGGTGTTGTAGAAAGAAAAAATAGAACTCTTGAGGAGATGGCCAGAACGATGCTAATTGAAAGTGGTCTTCCTAAGAGATTTTGGGGTGAAGCTGTTGACACTGCTTGCTATATTTTAAATAGAGGTCTCATTAGACCAAAGATAAATAAAACTCCTTATGAACTCCTTAAAGGTCGAAAGCCCAATATTTCTTATTTTCATGTTTTTGGATGTAAGTGTTTCATTCATAACAATGGGAAGGACCAGCTTGATAAATTTGATCCTAGGAGTGATGAGGGGATCTTTCTTGGATATTCTTCTCACAGCAAAGCATATAGAGTCTTTAATAAAAGGACTCTTTGTGTAGAGGAGAGTATTCATGTTATCTTTGATGAATTTAATATGTCTTCTGAGAATGCGCAGGTACAACCTGATGAAGAAATTGGACTAATGGACTTTACGGGGAACCA
The DNA here is from genome assembly GCA_026401315.1 of Dysphania ambrosioides. Lineage (NCBI taxonomy): Eukaryota > Viridiplantae > Streptophyta > Magnoliopsida > Caryophyllales > Amaranthaceae > Dysphania > Dysphania ambrosioides. The sequence continues at coordinate 8,447,569 of CM048667.1, forward strand.
GGCTGCTGGTCCCTCAGATGACGAGCAAGCAAATCTAGGTATACCAAATACTCCACCTGATAACAATGATGATGTACCTAGAGAAGGAAATGGTGGCAACGAGGATTCAGAAAGTGAACCAAGTCCTGATGGTTCCACAAAAAATAGACAGGTAATGAGTTCAGGGGGAACAGCAGAAGAAACCACCTCTGAACCTGAGGTAAGCAATGATAGAGGAAACAGCATGAATGTGAATCCTCCTGGTTCTTCAGTAGAAGAAGAGATTCATGATTATGCTGGTTCCCAACCTAATTTAGAAGCACAAAATGGTGTAAATTTTAGATCTCATAGATATCAATCTTCTCATCCCACTGATCAAATAATTAGTGATATTAATAAAGGAGTTCAAACGAGAAGAAGTGTTTTTCAAAACTTTTGTGCTTTCTATTCCTTCCTGTCTAAAGTAGAGCCTACTGACTATAAGATGGCTTTGACTGATCCTGATTGGGTATTAGCTATGCAAGATGAATTGAATCAATTTCAGAGGAACCAGGTCTGGCACCTGGTTCCCCGTCCCAAAGAAAGATCAGTCATTGGTACTAGATGGGTCTTTAGAAATAAGTTAGATGACCTTGGTACTATAGTCAGAAACAAAGCAAGACTAGTGGTGCAAGGTATAATCAACAAGAAGGAATTGACTATGATGAGACGTTTGCACCAGTAGCTAGGCTTGAGGCTATTAGAGTTTTAATTGCTTATGCTGCTCACATGAACTTTAAGCTGTTTCAGATGGATGTGAAAACTGCCTTCCTTAATGGATACCTGAAGGAAGAAGTGTACGTGGAACAGCCTCCTGGTTTTGAAGATGCGCTGTTTCCCCAACATGTATATAAATTGGACAAGGCCTTGTATGGATTGAAACAAGCTCCAAGAGCTTGGTATGAACGGTTGTCCACTTTCTTGATGGAAAATGAGTACAAGAGGGGAACAGTAGACAAAACCTTATTTATCAAAACCAAAGGGAAACACTTGATTGTAGTACAAATTTATGTTGATGATATTTTATTTGGTGCTACTAACAAAGTTTTGTGTGATGAGTTTGCTAATTTGATGCAGAGTGAATTTGAAATGAGTATGATGGGTGAACTAGGATTCTTCCTAGGGCTGCAAATCAAGCAAACAAATGATGGAATCATGATCCATCAACAAAAGTACTTAAAAGAATTGCTGAAAAAGTTTGGCATGGAGAACAGCAGAGCTTATGATACACCTGTTCCCACATCTGCTAAATTAGATGCTGATCTTAAGGGAAAAGATGTTGAAGCCTCTCTCTATAGAGGAATGATAGGTTCTCTTCTTTACCTAACAGCTAGTAGACCTGACATTGTGTTTTCTGTTGGATTGTGTGCTAGGTTTCAAAGTAAGCCAAAAGAATCTCACTTAAAAGCTGTTAGAAGGATACTTAGGTATCTTGTGGGAACAGCAGATCTGTGCTTATGGTACCCCAAAGGCAGTACCATCAACCTGGTTGGATATACAGACGCAGACTATGCTGGTTTCCTTGTGGATAGAAAGAGCACATCAGGTATGGCACACTTTCTTGGCTCTTGTCTAATCTCGTGGGGTTCTAAAAAACAAAATTCAGTAGCCTTATCCACAGCAGAGGCAGAATACATTGCAGCAGCTTCATGCTGTTCCCAGCTACTGTGGATAAGGAACCAGCTGAAAGATTTTGGTGTTATTTATGAAAGTGTTCCTATATTTTGTGATAACACCAGTGCTATTAATATTTCTAAGAACCCCGTTCAACACTCCAAAACCAAACACATTGAAATAAGGCATCATTTTTTAAGAGACAATGTGGAAAAAGGATTGGTTGAAGTGTTGTTCTGTAATAGTGAAGATCAAATAGCTGATATCTTCACTAAGCCTTTGTGTAGAGAGTCGTTTTGTAAGTTAAGGGTCATGCTAGGTCTAGTTAAATTTTAGTCTTTGGCTTCAATTATTTCCTTCAATGATTGGCTAGATTAGGTATGCTTTTGTATTGATTATGTATATAACTATGTTGCTAGCTTACAAATGTTATGTAACCTAATTCGTGATCTCAAAAGGATTGCAAAATTGGTTGTGCAAAGAAACAGGAGATATCGAATTGAGATAAGCTAGAAACAGCATAACTTGGTTTAGTACAGGTACCAGCAAGAGGGAACAGCAGTTCAGCTCTGATATGTCATTCGAAAATATTTAAGATATTTTTGGAAGATTAATATAAGATAATTCTTTTTGGAAAGATTTATCTTATTTCAGTTATTAATCCCTATCTAAAAGGCAAGTATATCTTATTGCCTATCTTTTAGTTGGTTGATAAAATTATGGTAACAAGATAATTACCATATCTTGATTTGCAATCATATCTTTCCGTTTTCATTGCTTCAACCGGCTATATTTTTGAACTTCCTTAATTGTGCAACGTTGATATAAATACACTAACCCATTGCAGAGCTCATTCATCACATCATTCAATTCTTTCTCTCTTCTCTCTCGTGCTTAGACCCTAAACACTGTTCATCCGAGTTCAACTTCGCTTCTTCTTCAATTTCTCTTGGTTGTTCTTCTCCCAAATCACACAATGGGTAAGAAAGCTACTGCTGCATCATCTAAGAAAGGGAAGAAGAAGAGTAATGCTTCCAATTCATCACAATCAAAGGTGAAAGAGACCTCGGTTCCACCTATACCAGCTGAACCATCATCTCCAAAAACCGTCTCTCATACTTCACCACCCACTGAAACAAAACACCTATCACCAAAATCATCATCATCCACAAAATCCCCACCTTCCCCACCTTCCACAAAAATCCCATTACCAAAATCACCTGAGGTTGAGGAGGAGATTGTGAAGGAACCAGCCTCTTCACTAGGGGAACAGCCCAGAAGCACAGAGGAATTCTTTGATACTGAGGGTGGAAAGGAAGAGGAAGAAGTTGTGAGCGGGGAAGAGGATTTACAAATCCTCGGGTCTACTGAGAAACCACCCAAGCCCATGGTTCATAGCAGGGCAACAAGATCTTCTCTGAGGAGGATCAAGGAAGAAGTACTGGAAGAACAGTCCACTGATTCTGCTGCTGGTTCCAAAAGAAAAAGAGGAACAGCACGAAAGGCCACAAAAGGTATGTCCTTAGAATCACCTTCTGGTGGTTCCACTGACTTAAGTTCTAGAGTAGTTCTTTCTGGGTGTAGAACTGGGGATGGTTACTTTGATGAAACTGCCTTACAAGAAGTGAAAAGTCTGCTAGAATACCAAGGATGGATGTCCTTATTTAATGTCTGTGATGCAAACACTGCTGGTGTTAGGTCTTTCTTTTTGAACTTGAAACAGCAGCCTGATATGTCTTTAAGTTCAACTGTTCATGGTGTGGATGTTAATATGTCAGTAGCTAGCCTGTCTGCTTTGTTGAGAATCCCTAGAGATGGGTTTGATAAGTTCTCTGGTGATGGTTGTCCAACACTCATTGGGCTAACTCCTGATGACATTCATGACTTTGTGTTTGGAGGAAGAATTCCAAAGAAAACTGGAACATTCAAAACTGTCAACTTGAAGGAACCAGTAATGCTGGTCCTTCATTCCATTTGCAACAAAATGTTGTTACCTAGGGCCCAAGGTAGAGGAATGGTACGCATCATGGAAATGGTGCTAATTTACTTGATTATGAAGAAGATTAAGGTCAATCTTCCATCTCTTATGATTGACCATATTATGTATAGTTACAATTCCTCTCACCATTCTCTTCCATACGGTTCTTATATCACCAAGCTCTTGAAAGAAAATAATGTTAGTTTGAGTGGATCTACTGTTCCTGTGGTAGTATTCACCAAAGCAATCCTGAAACAGAAAGGATTGGACATCAGCTCTGGTGAGCTAAGGTTCAGGGATGAGGAACCAGTAGAGGAAACCCCTAGGCCAGCCAAGAAGAGGAAAGAGGAACCAGCAGGTCAGACGGTTCTCTTACAGAGGCTGGAGGCTCAGGAGGAAATGTTGCATAAGTTGATGGGTTTGGTTGAGGGTTTGTCTGCTTCCTTTAATATCAGAATGAGTGCTGTGGAGAAACAGATTGCTGGTAGCAGTAAGGAACCAGTTCCAGTTGAGGCTCAGGCTGCAGGGGAACCAACAGCTGAAGAAAGTGAGGATGAGGCAGAGGAGGACCAGGATGCAACAGATCCAGAAAAGTCCGAGGAAGATGATGAAGAAGAGGAGAATGAGGATGATGAATGAGCTTGATTCTTCCTTGTTTATGCCTGCCTTACTACTATTATTTCTCTAATAACTGATTATGTTGAACTGTTTTTAATTCCACCCTATCCATAGATTTCTTTTGGTTATGGATTTGGGTCCTTTTGGTTAACTTTTGCTTGGTATGTCCTAAACTATTTTATTACTGTTGATGGTTTGTTTTGATTTTGATTGATCTTAATTATCTTTGCAGCATATTGTTTGTATAATGGTTGGTACCATTGATTGGTTTAGCACATTATCTTGTGCATATGATTCTACTATTGCATATCTTTTTAATGATGCCAAAAGGGGGAAAATAGTTGAAGTTGAAGCCTAGAGTCTTTACTAGTTCCTAGTTTAGGTTGAGTAGTTTCTGTTTTAGTTTTTGAGTCTTTTTCTCTTTATTTTATTTGTTCTGTTTTAGTTTTTGAGTCTTTTTCTCTTTATTTTATTTGTTCTGTTTTAGTTAGGGAACCAGTTGGCTTAACTGACTCGTTCCAGTGTGTCTCGAGTCCTTGAAGTTTTTGACGATTTTATTTTGAGTATGATAACAGGTACAGAAACTTCAAAATGTTTTTCATCATCAAAAAGGGGGAATTTGTTGGGTTCCTTAGGTTTTGAATGATGACAAACAGCTAAGGGAAACAGGTTCTACATAAGTGTTAAAACAGTTGGTAGGAACCAGCTGACTTCAGTATACTGTTACCCTAGACAAGTTATTATTTACATGAGTTTTTATATTGAACTAACTTGTCTTTATACAGGAAACAGTTTAATAATAATTATGCTATGTACTGGTAGGGAACCAGTATGTACTGTTTCTGTAATATACTTGATATTGTACCTTAACTGTGTTACGTGTGCAGTAATTGAGTTTGTACCAAGTCTTGAATCTTGAAGTCCTTTGAAGCTTATTAAAGAGCCATTATTCATGATGAGATGATTCGAAGGAAGCATTCAAAGACTTGAAGTTTACATGAAGAAAGATCCACTTCAAGAAAGAGTGTTTTAGGATTTTCATGTAAATGCTCCGTAGTATGTTTTATTAATAGATATATAAAGTGCTTTGAATATATTAAACATCGTTGTGAAATTTGGTACAAGGATTGGAACAAATTTCATAACATGTTTAAGACAGGGAACCAGGTCAGGGGACCAGGTCAACTGTTCTGATTATTAGAGCTGCGATTTTAAAAAAGATTTTATAAAAAGATTTTATTTCGAAAATTAAGTTTTGGAAAATATTTTGACAGCTATTAACAGATTTGATATAATCTTTTAAGTTACCTAAATTCTAGAGTAATTATCTTAGATTGATCTTATCCTATAATAAAATCAATCTAGGATAAATACTTTCCTAAAGTCATGTTTATCTTTTTGGCATGATTTTTGGAAATACTTTCCTAAAGTCATGTTTATCTTTTTGGCATGATTTTTGGTAACTAGGGTTTCGGTTACTTAAGGGTTATAAATAGGATCTGTTTAACTAATAATCATCACTTCTCTCACGCATTATTAAGGAGCAATACATTGAGAGAAAAGCACTAAGTCTATTGATATTTCATATACACGAGCATCTTAGATTAAATAAGTTTCTCTATTTTCACTTATTAAAGAGTGTGATCATTTAGAGAGTGTTGATTATTGTAAACGTGAGTCTTTGGCAAGGGGGCTGAAGGCTAAGTGAGTGTTTGTGAGTTCAAACACGTTTAGGACTTACGAGTGTAGGTCTTTAGCATACTCGGAGTAGAGTGTGGGGTGCTGGTCCCGGAGTAGGGAACAGTAGAGTGCTTTGTGTCTTTGTTTTTCGGAGAAGATTAATAAAGAACTTAGGATAGGAGGACGTAGGCCAGAGTTGGCTGAACCTCGTTAAATTGTTGTGTTCTTTATTGTTTTGTTTTTAATCCGCTGCTCAAGGGAACCAGCACAACTGGTCCCTTAACCATAATCCGAAAAGAGGTAGAATTTACCAACGATTGCTAAACACTCAATTCACCCCCCCCCCCCCCCCCCCCCCCCCCCCTTGAGTGCCCATAGAACCTTCAACTAAGATAAGCAATATTGAAGATAGTAGATACTCCATAATCTCCTAGAAGTTCTACCTTATAAGCATTGTTGTTGATCTTCTCCAAGATTTTAAATGGGTCGTCAGATCTAGGACTAAGTTTGGAACGTCTTTTTGATGGAAAATGTTCTTTCCTTAGATGAATCCATTCATAATCACCCTCTTTAAATCTCAAATCCCTCTTCTTTCTATCAATTTGTGCCTTGAATTTTTCATTCATCTTCTCAATTTAGAACAAACTTGCTCATGCATCTTCTTGATCTCTTTAGTTCTCTCTTTGCCTCTTGGCTAAAGTTAGCCTTTACTGCAAATGGTGCTAAATCAATAGGCGTACAAGGATTAAACCCATACACCACTTCGAAGGGACTAAGACATGTTGTCTTGCTTATGCAAACTCTGTGTGTGGTAGTACCTTTTAGTATTCCCAAGGTGCAATTAGTCACTTCAGTTTTCCCCTCAGTTTGAGGATGACTAGACGTACTAAATTTTAATTTTGTACCCATCTTCTTCCATAGCGTTAGCCAGAAATGACTGAGAAACTTTGAATCACGATCACTCACCATAGACTTAGGGATCCCATGTACAAATCACCTCTTTAAAGTAAATATTAGAAACCTGAACTACATCATAAGTAGTGTGACATGGAATGAAATGCGCCATTTTAGAGAATTTGACTACAACCACCATGACTGAGTCTTTGTTGCGCTGAGTTTGAGACAGTCTAGTGATGAAGTCTAGAATAATATCTTCCCAAGGAGCTTGAGGCACAGGTAGAGGCATATGGAGTCCTTGGGGAAGAGAGGGCCTTTTATCCTTTTGACATGTAGGACACCTTTTGACTATGAACTCCACATCATGTGCCATTTTGGGCCAGAAGAAAAGTTCAGCTAGAAGGGCTTTGGTCTTTTCAATACTAAAGTGTCTAGTCATGCCTCCTTCATAAACTTCCTTGATGAAGAACTCTCTCAAACTGTGTTTAGGGATACATACTTGGCTTCCTTTGAATAGATACCCTTCAAACAGATAGCACTCCCTCATTTCTTTCTTTGAGCATTTCTCAAAGAGTTCTCCAAAGTCAACATTTCCCTTGTAGCATTCCTTCAAGATCTCAAGGCCTACAATGTTAGTCTATAACGAATTTAGAAGGAGATAAATTCTTGAAAGTGCATATTCTCCCTTATTGAATTTTCCCGACTTGTGCTTTATCATGAAGTGGAAAGATTGAAGGAACTCAACCCATTGAGCATGTCGAGGTTATAAATTTTTGTTGGCTTTGTAGATACTTTAAGGCCTCATGATCAGAATGAAGGATGAACTCTTTTGGGAATAGATAGTGGTGCCAACGATCAAGCGCACTTACTAGGGCATACAACTCCTTGTCATAAGTAGAGTTCTTACACTTGGCTTCATTAAGATTTTCACTGAAATAGGCTAAGGGCCTTCCATTCTGAGATAATATTGCGCTAATACCGACCCCCGATGCATCACATTCTACTTCAAAGATATCTTCAAAGTTTGAGAGTGCTAGGATTGGTGCTGAAGTCAACTAATGCTTGACCTCTTCAAATTCCTTCTAAGCTTAAGGACTCCACTCAAACTTCTTTAGTTTTGTGATTTCTATAAGAGGAGCCATAATAGTACTAAAATCACGAACAAATCTTCTATAGAATGATGCCAAACGATGAAAGCTTCAAACTTGTTGGGTACTGGTAGGAACATGCCAACTTCAAATTGCTTTCACTTTTCTTTCATCTACCTGTATACCTTGAGAAGAGACAATAAAGCCTAGAAACACAACTTGCGAAGTATAGAAGTCACATTTTTCCAAGTTTCCATAGAGCTTTTCACGAGTCTAGTACTTTATATACCCTTTCCAAGTGCTCTTGATGTTCTTCTTTAGATTTACTATAGATCAGAATATCATCAAAGTAAACCATGAAAAAAGAACCAAGAAAGGGATTAAGACACGTGTTCATAAGCCTCATGAAAGTGCTAGGTGCATTTGAGAGGCCAAAGGGCATCATAAGCCACTCATACAACCCTTCTTTAGTCTTGAATGCAGTTTTCCTTTCATCCCCTTCATGGATTCGAAGCTGATGATATCCACTCCTGAAATCCACTTTGAAAAACACCTTGGCTCCATATAGATCATCCAATAGGTCGTTTAGCATAGGAATGGGAAAACGATATTTGATGGTGATCTTATTAATGGCTCTACTGTCCACACACATATGCCACTCTTCATTCTTCTTTGGTACCAATAGAGTAGGCACGACATATAGGGTCAATGACTCCCTTATCACCCCTTTCTCCAACAATCCCTCTACTTGTCTCCTGATCTCCTCAGTTTCTTTAGGGTTTTCTCTATAGGCAGGCTTATTGGGCATAACAAATCCTAGGATAAGATCTATTTTGTGTTGGATGTCACGTTTAGGAGGAAGCCCAAGGCGAATCTCCTTTGGGAACACGTGATCAAAGGTTTCGAGCAAGAGGGTGAGTAAAGGGTGGATATGTTTCTACTTAATTGGTTCCTCCTCTTCCTCCAAACTCGCCAATATAAGGGGTGGTATAAGCTAATGCTCATGTTATTCAGCTTTCAGAATAGTGGTCAGGGTATGTGTTTTAGCTTTGGGTAGGCTAGGGTTTGCTTTAGTGGTGGTAGGTTTATTTGGTATCATAGGGTTTAGGGTAATGGGGTGGTTTTTTTAGTAAAGCATATGTGTTTTTATATCCATCATGTATCACCTTCCTATCAAACAACCAAAGTCTTCCCAACCACACATGACATGCATCCATAGGTATAATATCACACCACCGTTCTTCCTTATATCTACCAATACTGAAATTGAGTAAGACACAAGAACTTACTTTGATTCGTTTGCCATGATTGAGCCATTGGATCACATAGGGATGTGAATGCATTGATGTAGGTAGATTGAGCTTCTCTACTAATGTTTGAGATGAAATATTAGTATAACTTCCTCCATCAATGATCAAAGAGCAAACCTTTCCTTTGACAGTGTATTTTGTGAAGAAGATAGCCTCTCTTTAGCGTTGATCTTCTGTTTGGGGCACGCTACTCAACGCCATTCTCACTAGTAAAAACTATCCTTCATCTAGCCCAAAACTCCCTGATTCATCTTCCTCATTCTCCCCTTTGTCAACTGCTTTTTCTTCCTTAAAACAAGGATTGCTATGCATGGAGTATTCGGGTAGTGACACAATCTTTTTGTTAGGGCAATCAGATGTAATATGCCCTAGACCTTGCCATCTAAGCACCTCATAGAATTGTGTTGGGGTTGGATTGGGTTAGTTTATGGAGTAAAATTTGTTTTTGGTGGGTTAGAAAGGTTGGTACGTGTTTGAGTAGGGTAGGTTCATGTATTTTGGGTGGGTTTAGAATAGGATCTGGTGTTTTCGATTTTGGGTTTGGTTTTCTATTGGTTTTCCACCTTATGCACCAAAAGGATTAACTCTACTAAGGTTGAATATGGATGCAACTCCATTACCCTAGAAATTTGATCCTCCAAACCTCCTAGAAATCACACCAATGTCTGTGGCTCATCCTCATCACCACACTTCAACAAATACCCCTTAAATTCCTGTGCATACTCCTCTACCATTTTTTCACCTTGTTCAAGATGATGAAATTTCATAAAATTTTCTTTAACAAAGTAGGAAGGTAGGAACTTCTCTTTTAACACTTTTTTCAACTTTTCCCAAGTCCTCACCTTATCTTTTGTCATCCTTTCCCTCTTGTTACACACGTTTGCCCACCAAGTGGAGGTATATTTGCGTAACTTCAAGGCAACCACCTTTACTTTCTTATCATCAGATGTTTCTTTATAATCAAACACTCTTTCTACTACTCTCAACCAATCTACAAATTCATCAGCATTTAATCTCCCATTATACTCAGATATATCAACTTTTAGATTAAAATAGGAAGAGTTTGAGTTTGAGTTACCAAATCGGTTGTGCATAGGAGACATTGGAATCTCCTCCTATGAATGGTGTGACGGTGGACCATCCCCTCTTTATCGAATGTGCTTTGCTTGAAGGTCTCTAAGTTGCGCCCTCAATAACTCAACTTCTCCCTCCAAATGCGCATTCCTCTCACCCAAAGACATGTAATCATCATTCTCGCTTTGGTGATGATGACTACTTGAAGAAGCCATGGATATGCGTGATTTAATATCCCAAGACTCTTTTAGCTCTAATATCAGATTTTGTATTATTGGATACTCAGATAAAAAACTATAAGTTAAAATTGCTTAAGAAATTTGCCAATTATTGCGTCACTGAACGTCTGTTTTTTCTGAATGTAGTTGAATGTGTTTAGGCTAAGTTTTTTGTGAGTTATAAATTAACAAATTGGTAAATTCGTTGAATGACTCTAAGGATTGTTTGGATACAGATTCACCACCAAAGAATCAGAAAGTTTCCTTAGAACACCACCAATTTCATCAAAGAGTGAAATAGGCTAGCAAAAGATGAACACACTAAACTTTAATCCAAAAGCTTAGAGAATTCAAAAAGTCATGAATGACAAAGGGTTTAATTCATCAAAATTTGATTTCATTATATGTCATTTGTCTCCTGTATATAGTAGGAGCTCCCTAGGGTTTACAAGAAGTTCAAAAATACCAAAACTCTATCTAAACACGTGAATAGCAAGCTAAACATATGAATAACAAGTAGTTAATGAAATGATAACCCTAATATATGTGAAATCCTAGGAATGAAGATAAAATCTGACTTTGGCTAACTATCCTTAAGATAAACTTAACTAAAAACATTAAAGAACCAACTTCCTAAGAAAATAATGCATAGAAATTTGAAATTCATATTATTGGCTAGATATAATTACATTACAATTAAAAAGACTCAAAAGATAAGACTTCTCAATTAGCTAAAACTCTATCTACTCTATCCTTGAAGAAGTTAAACCAAATGGCTCTCTTATCCCTTGATAGGCGTGTCTATCTTCAAGTCTTCCATCTTCCATTAAACTCTTTAAGTCTTCTTATCATATCCAACTTATCAAGTCATTACGAATCAGCAAAACTCTTCAATTTCCACGCCATCTAGGAATACATGAACATGGACCAACTCTCCTGGTCAAACTTTAACTCCCACGTTGACCTAGCTTTGACCAACTTTAGAGCAACTTTGACCAAGATTAGATTCAAGCCCTACTCCTAAAGTTCAAACTTTTATGGGTTCAAAGCATTTTATTTAAGCCCTACTTCCATATTAAGCAAGTTCCTACTACCCCTTTCCCAAAGTAGAAAGTTTTCAATTTGGAAAGTTTCCATTTTAGGAAAGTCAATGAAAGTCAATGCCTCTGAAGACCATACTAAAATAAGTATATTTCACATGTTGACTTTCCACCATGTTTTCAACACATTGGGCTACATCTTTGATAATTAAGGGATCTTTTGTAATTTGTACTTGCATAGCTCCTTGATCCCCAACACTTTACTACTATATAAGTACTTTGAATCAGGTTATGATTACACTAACTCAATCTAATTCGAACATTATCACTTAATATCCGAATTCTATCTATATGAATTCGAAGCTAACTAGAATACAACTTTGGAAGCGAAAGCTTAATCCAAATTCAGTACAATATTAGCTAAGGCTTAAAATATGGAAATCCCTCTCAGGTCAAAGGTAAACATATGTAAGAAAAATAACTAAGACTCCTAATACAAACTTAACTCGTGTCTTTAGCTACCCAACTCACGCAAGACACTAAACATGAGTTTCAAAGCTCAAACTCTCATGTTTCTAACAAATTGGGTCAAACGAGCTTAGATGGGTCTGCCCACTCCTTGTAGCGTTCTTAAGTTCCTCTTGATGGTTTAAACAGAAATCGAGGCGATCCATTACCATTGACCCAAAATCTACCCGAATTTAAAATAATCAGTTATAACCCATCTAAGAACCACCTGAATTGACCTGAACAAACCTTAACATCAACCGAATGCAACCTCACCTGAATCCGAGCAAATAAAGAACCAATTTGAACAGACACGACACGGCACGATACGACACGACGACTTATGGTAGGCTTTTAAAAAAAGTGTACATTTACACATCAAATAGGCTTTACCATATTAAGTCATCTTGGTAACCAAATAAATTGTAAGTCAATATCTAAAAAACAAATACAACCACTAGATCTATAGTGGGCTAGTGGCAATTAAGTTCTTTAAATTGGAGCCATGACTCAAAGTGGGGCATTGCACTAAGCAAACACCATTTTCTTCATTACTTGGGGTTTTAAATCCACACCATCCTTTCTCTACAAGTCTACACGCATTCATCGTTCCGCAAAACTAACCCACCACACTTTCACGGTTTAACCCACACAACCAGACCGCGGCGCACATTACAGTCGCACGGTTAACTATACCAATGGCGGGTGCAGGTATTCATCCTTATCACCACCAACAATGGCCAGCAGCGCCGGCCCCACCTCCAGCTCCCGGGGCCGCTCCTCCGCCACCTACCGCCGTCATTCCTATGCCGCAGCCTCCTCTCGATAACCACTTCTCCGACGATGTTTGTTTCTCCTCCTTCGCTCCGCTCTCCGGTGTTTGATTTGATTTTGATTTTGAGAATTGTTTTTTGAGTAGGTGAGGACGATTTTTATATCGGGGTTACCGGAGGATGTGAAGGAGAGAGAATTGCTGAATTTGTTGAGATGGTTGCCCGGTTACGAAGCGTCGCAGATTAATCATAAAGGAGAGCATCCTATGGGTTTTGCGTTGTTCTCTTCTCCTGAGTTTGCTCACGCTGCTAAAGATGCGCTGCAGGTCAATTTTTATGTAATTTGATCTACTTATTTGCTTGCAAGTTATAGAATTGTTCGTTTTCTGATGTGAATCTAGGTAAAGAAACCTTAATCCACACAAGGGATAGAAATTAGAATTTAAATCATATAAAGTCATGCACCAAGGATTTGAACTCTAGGTTGAATAGTACTTGAATTGATCAAAGCAAAGCACCCTCAATTCTAGAACTATCCTCATAAGTGAGTCTAAAGCTACCACCTACTCACAAACTCTTTGTAACACTCAACAAAGAAGGAAAAATTCTTAAAGTTTTATTGCTTAGACTTCAAAAATCTGATTTTTCAAGCTTGGGGTGTACATCTAGCTCAAGTTTTTAAATCCTACTTTAATTAGGACTCCTACTACTAATATAATTGCTAACAACCAATAGGATATTGCCATCTAATTATTACATTATCCTACCATAACTCTAATATTATCCTATTTAAAAAGATAAGATTACAATAACCTACTTCTAACTAACTATTGACCGAGTAAACTCTTATGACCGATAATTACTCTTGACCGAGCTAATGATGTGCAGCCACGCCTCATGCCACGTCCTCCTTCCATGTCACTAGAGGTTGTAATAAGGCACGCTATGTCACTTGAAGCACTGTCCAATGTAATTAACACCGGCCATTGTAATAAAGCACCTCTTCTTGTCTTAAATTTTTTTATCTTATGGTCAAAATTTTCAATCTTCAAGAAACTCTTTCAAGATTGAATCTTTTAATAAGAAAACTTCCCCAATGTTCCTTTCCATGGCTTCCACACACAATATGACACTAAAGACTCCAAAAGAAAAACTTCAAACACCTATTCCTAAAATGAATAAAACCCTATCAAGTGAAGTGGGAGAAAACTCATAGGCAAAATCAACTTATTTCCCTATATCCACCAAAAACCGTCGTTATTCACGTGTGCTAAGTGTTGCATGTCGTCATGCAAACGCAAATACTTCCCGTGGATGCACCTAAAAGATTTGTATCTCCATAATCTGATAATTCCCCCATAGTTGCATCCTTTTTTGTAGCTTCAATCAAATCTTCAAAGTCATAACCTTTAACCGTATCATTTTCGCTTATTATTTTTGCGGTTTTCTTATGTAGAATATGGTTTTTGATGCGGAGTCAAAGTCCGTTTTGCACACAGAGATGGCTAAGAAAAATCTTTTTGTCAAGAGAGGTCTGTGTTTTTTGTTACTTTTTTGTTCATTTTGTTTGTATTGTTTAGATTGTTGTTGATTGTACGGTGTTGAGTTTGTAATAGGATTATGTTGAATGTCTTATTTTGTTCAAGTGGAGATGGCATAGAGTTTTATTGTTTTATGTAGCTGTTGCGAATGTTGAAATAAGTCCATGTTAATTTCATAGATGTGCAGTTTAAAAGTCAAATGTGTTTGAAAGAGTTAGTGTTCAGAAGAAGGATGATTCCCATGTTCTATAGTCTGTCTTGACTTCTGCCCTTAGTCAAGCTTGAATGATGAGCATGATTCTTTGTCCATGACTCTATGCCATCTGCTAAAACACGTTAAAAAGCCATGGTTGTTAGCTAAGTACTGAACTACTGATATACTATGCTATCTTGATTGTCGACATTGTCTATATACCAAACTACAGTTTTTTTAATGCATTGTTCCATACTTTCATGATATTCTTTTTCTTCTCCATTTACCCCCTCCCTCACAGAACAATACCAAGAAAATAAGCACTGATTTATAAACTTCTGTTTATATATATTCCTTTTTTTTCCTGCTGAAGGAAGTCTTACGACATGTGGTGCACCGTAATGTGTATCCTTTATCCATTTCTATAAACTTCAGTGGCTTGTGGTACAACTTGTAAATAGCATCTTATATTTTAAATTTAGTTTATCGATGAAAGCAAGGTAGCAACTTAAATTATGCCTTAACACTTATTTACGGTAGCTTTCTTGAGTGTATACGTGTTGTATTATCTTGGTATAGTAAATGGATTTTTGAATGCCTTGTTGAAATACAAGGTATTTGGGCAGTATTAGTATTTGGCACTAAAGCAATTAATAGCATTTTCTTCTCATCCACTCACAGTATTAGTTTGATTTAATGAATATATATGTTTTGATAGTTACAAATAAGTTCAACCTTGTGCTGATTATTTTTAGTCTTGTTGGGTAAATAGATTTTGTTGAATCATAAGTTTGATTTGTATTTTATTTTATTGTGACTTATACATTCAGTTCAGATAGACACAGATATGTTAGGATTTTTCAGGTGAGAAGTACAGTGCCTTATTCTAATAAAGAAATTCAGTAAAGTTGGTACCATGATGCTAGACTTATGACGAGAGGATAATAGGATAAAAATTATTCGCATTTAATTGCCTTAAAAGGTGAGAATGTATTGTGCATTAATATACATTTATGCTCCAGTAGTCAAGTATAATAAAATTGAAGGATTTTTTTGCTAGAAAGGGTGGGGATAGATTTTTACAAGTTTGTAACTTAATAATAATAAAGTTTATTTTTCTTCGCATTGTTTTATTTATTTCATGTACTGTGTTTTCCGTAGTTTTAGGGTCTTACCTTATTTGTTCATTGTTACTTTCTAATTGTCTTTTCCTTTTTCATCCTATATGGAGTAAAGAGGGCTGTTTGGTTAACACTTAACATTGTTATGTAATTGATGATTCCCATGTTCTATTTTGTCTGCCTGTATAGGTATTGTAGCAGACACAAATGCTTACGACCAAAGTAAGCGTCTGCGAACTGGTGGTGACTATACCCATACTGGTTATGTTAGTCCATCTCCATTTCACCCTTCTTCAGCACCTGTTTGGGGGCCACATGGGTACAGTTTCTTCTTCAATTCTCAGTGAAAGCAAAGGGCTTGAGAACCTTTTATTATTTCAGCTGAAAGGTTTTATCTTGTATTGAGAGTATCAATTCCTACTAGAATGTTCTTTTCTATGTCTTAGGTATATTGCCCCCCCTCCTCCTCCTCCTCCATATGATGCATATGGAGGATATCCTGTACCTCCAGTGCCAATGCCTGCTCCTGCTCCTGTACCTGCTCCAAGCAGTTATGTTCCTGTGCAGGTACTCTTCTTGAAATCCATTTCGTGCATAAATTTGAATAGCAATGGATGCTGTAGCAAGAATTCATTCTTTTCTGTTTTGTGGCCTGGATTTGAACTGTGTAATATGCCTTTGCATTTTGTGTTCCTAATAATCATACCCTAATAAGCGCCTTACATTAACCCACTGTTCTTACCAATAATATCAAACATAACCAATAAGAAATTTCTAGATAATGTTGGCCTTGATGAATGTTAAAATCTGTTGTCCTGTCCTACAAATGAAGATCTTTTTCTCCTGATAAAACTCTATGGGATTCATCAAAAGTGCCCCTCCCCTTGCAATGTAATGCTGTAAACAATTTCGCTGGGTATATTAGCATTCACAAATATTTTGGTATTTTTCTACATAATACCCTAGTATACTAAAGAATAAACCACTAAATCGGGTTTTCCTCCTAAAATCCCTTCTAAAATATCAAGGCTTTATCGATGATTGCATCAAGATTAGGGGTGGCAATGGGTCCAAGACCCGATCCAGACTGGTTAGACCCGACCCATTATTTAGGGTCTGGGTCTAATTTTTTTAGACCCATTGGATTCGGGTCAGATATGAGTCTAAATGCCATTGGGTCGGATATGGGTCCGGGTCCAAAAAATTTAGACCCATATCCGATCCATGGACCCGCACTCTTTAAAAAAAAATAAAATCAAAATCTAATCTCCATTTAGAACTAAAACTAAAGATTCATTCACATTGCTCCGCCGCCTCCAACTCTTTCTCATCGCCACTCACCAGGTAACATATTCATATAATTTTGATGTATACTTTGTGATTACTAGCTTCTCGTCGCCATGCCCCCGCAAACATATTCAACTGGGTTTGAGAATACTAGCTTCTGTACGATTTTAAAACTTGCAAGTAGCGATGTACTTGATCTTGAAAATATTGTAATAGAGTACTGTTGAGTTTAGGACTTTTGATTTAGTGTTGGATTTTGACTCTAGTGCTTACTTGTTTTCCACTCATTGAATTAAAGATTATTTTGCAAGTATTAAAACGATACAAATTGTGTGCTTAAGAAAGGATTTATTAATTTATCTCATTTGACATAATAATGCACTTTATCTTCCTTTATAACACTTAATCGGTAAACAATTATAAGGTCTGAAATGCGAAAATATATCAAATTATAAAACATATGAATAATTAGCATACAAAAATAAAAATATGTTAGGGATTCATTTTGGACATGAGATCCATCACATCTAATGGATCTAGGTAAGGGTTTGAAATTTTAGGACCCAATGGGTATGGGTCGGATATGGGTCTAATTTGGAAATAATGGGTATGGGTCGGATATGGGTCTAATTTGAAAATAATGGGTATGGGTCCGAGTCTAATAAGACCCGACCCATTGCCATTCCTGATCAAGATGTTATCAAGGGTCTTTTTTCGTTACTAATCAATAAATGTTTGCATTGAAAATTAGATCTTCATTAATTGATGCTCTATTTTTGAAGAATTGCATTGCATTGCATACTAGAGTATAATGTAGGAGTTCCTAATTGTTAATCATATTTATTTCTAAAATTGGGCATGTCTTGAAGGTATTATCTATTTTCTATTTCAGAATGTAAAAAGTATTATCTATTTTCTATTTCTAAAAAAAAGTTGTTTTTAGACTATAATTTTTTCTACAAGAACATGTTTTATGTACTGAAGTTGACATATTTGATGTGAGGCAATGAAGAATCTTGAACTTTAGTGAACGATTACCTCTGCGTGAAAACAAAGAAGTGAATAACTGCAATTTTTGTTGTGGTGTTTATTCTTTGACAAGTCTGGGTCAATGGGAGACTATAGTTAATGCTATCGCATCTCCTTTAAATGCAAATTACATTATTTTCTTGCGAGTATTCCATATGTTTTTCATCAATACTGTTCATGGTGCTGAGTACATTCTTTGACATATTTGAATCTGAGATCAATGGCTAGCATGATCTTCACTGAGGATATGTAACTGTACATGCGTTTATTTTGAAATCATTTGGGGTGCCATTTATTGCATGTAATTTTAACTCTAATGCATTAATGTTTGTGCTGCTGAAGTGTTTTCTTGTTTGAAAATGTCGATTAATTTCCTGAGGACTTTATTTTGATGTGGAAGCACTGATCATAGTTGATATTGTGGTGAACAAAGTGCCACATGTCACTGACAATGGTTTCTAGGGTGGTCAAACTTTTATTTAGTCCATCCTTTCCTTTAATTTAGTCTACTTTCATGCTTTCAATGTGGCCAAGTTGCATTTAAGGCTTGGTGTTGAATTCGCAAGATGATCAGAGGGATAGGAAAGAGTGCGGAAGCTAGCAAATCAAACCTTAACAACCAGCTGTGGTTTGTTGCATGTTTGTGAAATTCAGTGAGCAATTTTTGGACACGAGTCCTAGTTGTGCAAAATTGTAAGCTTATACCAAAATTCACATGATTGTGAAATTGGCTTAGACTTTGCATAGACGTTTTTGCAAAACTTACACAAGCTTGCACGATAGTTGTTCTATGCAACATGAGTTACCCTTCCATTATGATCTAGTATTGCCCAACTTTTGATCTTAGCCTTTGATTGTAATGTAGTGACCTTTGTTTTGTGGTCAGTTAGGTATACTAGTCTTCCTAACAAAATGTACGAGGGAACATGCCCCTATGCTCTTTGCTAATCCTAGATAGTTTCTCATCGGTACTTTATGAATTTATCCATTATGGGAAATCAGGAAATGTGTTATCTCTCCTTAGTGTTAAACCCTTCTTTTATTTACTCTTTTTTCCGTGTTTTGATTATTAGGCGTAGTTTTTTGTGCTAAATTTTATTTCAAGATTGTACTTCGTATTTTTCCATGTTCGATGCAAAACCAAAAATATGAGACTCCTTGCGCTTGCTCGCGCCTAATCAAAAGTAGTATGCGTAGCCAAAGGTTCTGAACCTTAAAAATCTGTTGGCCAGAAGATTTGGAAATCATTGAAGGCTAGTTAGTGTTTTTGTAGAGAGTCAAAACCTAAATATTCCAATTTTTTTCCTTATTTCAGTTGATTCTGTTTACAATCTTTATTCTCCGATACAGTACATTTCTAAGCTCTGCAAAATCATAACTTGTGGTAACATGTTCCTATATTTTTTGTTGAATTTAAATATGAAACTATCTGTCTTCAGTGCTTTGTAAACCTTTCATGTTGGAACACCTTGGTATGTTATGATCATTCCTTTGTGATAAACCCTGGGCTTATTTGATCTCTACTCTGTGTGTTGATTATTAAATCTTAGTTGTGAATTGGGATTATATTTAGTGCTTGATTTTCTTTCAAGATCATATCTTTTTTTCCTTTGTTATTTATGCTATCTGATACAAAGGCCCAAAAATTTGTTCCAATATTTATGATTTTTCTTTTCTTCTGGATTTTTTATGTTTTTGTTTTATTTCCTTGGGAAGCTTAGCATTTAATTTTATTGTTTTTGTTCTCATCAATGTTTTTTTTGTTGTTGTTGTTTCTGTGCAGAACACAAAAGATAATCCTCCTTGTAATACCCTTTTTATCGGCAACCTTGGGGAGAACATTATTGAGGATGAGTTGAGGGGTTTGTTTAGCATGTAATCTCTTCTATTGTTCAAATTCTAATTTTCTTCCCCTTTTTTGAATTACACAGCCCTTCATGTTTTTTTGAGTTATTAAAGGTACAAAGGTTATATTTATTGACATATGCGAAGACCACGAGTCTTTGCTGACCTATGCAAAGACACTGAGTCTCCCATAAAACCTGCCCTACCAACATCCACCAATTCTACTTGGGAAAAAGAAGGGATTGAGTGAAGCAATGCGGGAGAATATGGGCTCATCAATGTTCCAATACTGCTTTCGGCTCTCAAACTATGAAAGACATACTGCTTTAGGCATATCAATTGAAGCAGTTGAAATGATTTGTAAATTTAGATTTCCAGACTTTTCCATCACCAGCCTGACATCATTGAGTGAATGAAACCCTGTTAGTAGGAGGCCTGTTTATTTTCCCAACTGGATAACTGCGAGTAAGACTATAAGATATATCCAGACTTTTCTTGATCTGATATCTTCTTAGGGCTTTTTATTGAACATAAGACAGTTGTCATTTTTACCTTTGATTTAGAAACAACACTTGGATTTATAATTAAGATTGTGTACATCATGTGAAGCTTACATCTTTCTGCTGGGTATATTCTTACCTTTAAATGCTATTTCTCATCATTTTGTGATTTTGCTAGAGTTTGAGGGTGTGACTTGTGAGAATCACAATATTATGTGCTTTTGGTTAAGGTTTTATTTCTTTGCTAAGAACAATCTGTGTGGCTTAGAAGTATCTAGGTCTTTTTCCTTTATGATCATGTGCATGTGTTCAAATCATGGTGTTGAGGGTTGTTCAATACTGATGCTGAGGATTTGCAAAACTTTCGCTTATTTTAATGCTCTGTTTAATCCATGAGTTTACGTGATGCAGACAACCTGGCTTTAAGCAGATGAAGGTTCTGAGACAGGAAAGACATACTGTGTGCTTTATTGAGTTTGAAGTGAGTGTTTAGTGCAGAGGTTAAATAGTGTCTTTCTGTTTCATTTCCTTTTCCACTTAATAGAATTCATTTCCAATATTTTTTCCTTGCAGGATGTTAATAGCGCTTCTCACGTCCATCATAATCTGCAAGGGGCTGTTATTCCTAGCTCTGGTTCTGTTGGCATGAGGATACAATATCCTTTTATTTGTTGATCATTTTTATCCTGCTCTTAATTTTATGATTTTTGAGTTATGGTTTCTTTTGACTTTGGGTTCTTTATGCTTGATATACCTGGTGTTTGGTCTTTGTGGAATGCTTAGTTCCTAGCTAGCTTGCATGTGGCTGCTTATATCAGTACTTAGATAGCAAATTTGTCTGCTTTATGTCTTTATGATTAAAGGCATCTCTGTATCACAATGTTCATGATTTTAAGTTTGTTTTGCTTACTGTTGTGTGCTTGAATAGTTACATAATGTGTTTGTTTGTATGACATCCTGTTGTCTCTAATGTGGTCTGCATGATGGCTATTGGTTGATTGTAAATTGTTTGAATAAGAATATCTTTTGTCGCATCTAGTAGTGCAGCTTTCAGTTCACTTGTCTGCTAACGTCTTGAAAACTCAACTGTTTTTCTTGACTTCGACACGTTTTCAAAAAATCCCTTTGGTAAGAGGAAGGATGCCATTCACCCTGCTGCTGCCGCCACTGCTGGGGCTGCCCCTACAAATGCTATAGCTGGAGCTACCCCACCAATGAATTACCAGTAGTCTGAAGGGGATGTACTCTGCTTTTAATGCTCAGAAAATGCTTCTACATGATAGAGATGCATCATGCAGCTGTTGCACACATACATGCATCAGCATAAACATTATTTATCATTTGAATGAATGCACATAATGGCATTATGAATGTATCATTGGGCCATGTTTTGCCTTGACATCTTAGATATGCATTTGATGAAGCATCCACTAACTTCCTTGATGACGTCATATATCTCATACATTTGTTTTTTGTAGGACTGGTGCATTCCTGTTGTAGTTTTATGGATGTGTCATGTGTGTGTAATGTTCATATTGACCATGCTTTTGATTGACATATTATAGAAGGATAGCCCAGTTTCGGCTGGAACTTTATTACCTGGTCTTGTGTTTCATTTAATGGACATGTGATATAGGAGATTTAGGGCTTACGTCACTGTCTCTGATCATGATTGCTTTTGCCGTTATCATTGGCATCATGATTCATGTTGCTCCTATCCATTGCCGTTATCATTGGCATCATGATTCATGTTTCTCCTATCCTTCAATCCATGATATCCACTGGTTTAAACGGGGGACTTCATGTATTTTCATGGTTTACGGTTTTCAAACAACACATACATACTGAAAAATATGAGAAAATGTGCTCTGATCTTATCGTGCAGGCTATTCCAGATAGGTGACTAATGTTTTCATTGCTTTGTGTTCGAATGGTCGCAGCAGCTCATTTTCAGGTCTTCGGCCCCACTAGTTCAGGTCATTATGGAAGTTTCTGGGATGATATAATTTATTTTTGTGTGGTGAAGGGGGTTATGGTAGTAGTCACATGGTCTAGAGAGTCGAGGGTTCATGTCTTGCGAGCCTCTTTTATGCTTTTTTTTTTGTTGTGGGAGTTCTGTTGATTTAGGATCCACTGTTATAGTTTTGACTTTGTAAGCAGAATTTATCAACTTAGAAAGTGGTGAGTTCAGGACCAGATGCTGCTATTGTTTTGTTGCCTCTTGAACTGTTATCGCTTTTATTGCCACATGTGATCTTGGAAAGGTAAGATGTTAAGATGGCCAATGTTGTATTTGGACTGGAAAGGTGGGATGCAGGCCTCGGCATACTGCAATTGTGCAAAAGGCATGGGTGCCTATAACCGTTAATCATAGCCTTGTCAACTTTGTATGATGAACATGTTAGAGAAAAATATAGCTCTACACCGAGCCTTTCATTTGCTATAACATTCTTTGAACTTCGGCAACATGTTCGGCATTCTTCAATTAGCTTTCACTGCAAGCTGTGGCATGGGCATACTGCAAAATTAATCCTGGGTTCGTAGATTGATGCCTTCTAATTCAGATTCGAAATTTTAGCGAACTAATTGCACGACTTATTTGGATGCGTAAGATGCTGAGAACCGAGTACCTTGCAAACTAAGATATTGGTGGGATTTGACTTGGTGAATACCAATGCCAACAGTTATGATAGAATTTATGAGACTGTTGTGAATACCAATGGGTCCAAGACCCGATCTAGACTTGGTTAGACCCGACCCATTTTTAGGGTATGGGTCTAATTTTTTTTTATACCCATTGAATTTGGGTCAGATATAGGTCTCAAATGTCCTTGGTTTGGATATGGGTTCGGACCCAAAATTTTTAGACCCAGATTCGACTCATTGACTCGCAACTAAAATTAAAAATAATCTCCATTTAGAATTAAAACTAAATATTCATTTACATTACCCTACTGTCTTCCTCTTCTACTCTTATCTTCTCCATCCCCCATTTTCCACTCTACTGCAAGCCTGTAGCTCTTTCTTATCGCCATTCGTCATGTAACATATTCATATTATTTTGATGTATACTTTGTGATTACTAGGCTTTCGTCGTTACATCCACACAAACATATTTGACTGGGTTTGAGATTACTAGCTTCTGTGCGATTTTAAAACTTGCGAATAGTGATGCACTTGATCTTAAAAACATAGTAACATAGTAGTGTTGAGTTTAGGACTTTTGATTCAGTGCTGGATTTTAACTCTAGTGCTTGTTTATCACTTACTGAACTAAAGATTGGTTTGCAAGTATTTTCAACAATACAAATTGTGTGCTTAAGAAATGATTTATTAATATTCTCATTTGACATAATAATGTCATTTATGTTCCTTTAAAACACTTAATCGGTAAATAATTTTAAGATCTGAAATGCGAAAATTAGGGGTGTTCATTACCGGATACCCGATATATCGAGTAGTTCAAAAATTGGCCCATAACCCGATTTGTTTTTATTATTATTTTTTTACTAAAAAACTTGTATTCAATGACTATTTTCCCAAATGCAATCAAACAAGCATTGAGATATGATCATATGAAGTAGTAAAAATTGTGAGACTGGATTTTATGATAAGGAATGCTTCGTTCATAAAGAATAGGCTTTAATATTAAACTGTTGCGAACAAAAACAAACAAGCCTCTAACTATCTCTCTTTTATTTTCCAATGGCAGTCTCGAAAGAGAGAAAAAAAATAAATAAAAAAGGAATGCCTGGATTCGTGCAATCTCAATAGTAGGCGTACAATGCTTTCATTCCCGTAGTACCTTTTAAAAAATTAATTAAAAAATATATATATCGGGTACCCGTGTACCTATCCGGCCCATGACTCGACCCGATTATTTTATTTCTTACCCGATCGAGTACCGAACCCGAAAAAACAAATTTTTTTAAAAAAATACCCGACATTTTATTGTCGGGTCAGTCGGGTCGGGTATTTTTGAACACCCCTAGCGAAAATACATCCAATTATAAAATATGTGAATAATAAGCACATAGAAATAATATGTTAAGGATCCATTTTGGACTCGATATCTATCAGATAGGACCCAATGGATTTTGAGCGGATATGAATCTAATTTGAAAATAATGGGTATGGATCTAACCAGACCCGACCCATTGCCATCCCTAGTGCGTGTACGCATATCATGATTAATTTAGGAAGTTGTTAAACGCCGCCCCTAATACGCTCAAACCGCCCCTTATATTTCTACTTTTACCCCTTGTCTTCCCACCTCCTTCATTCTCTTTTCCTCTCCCTAATTCTCTCTATCTCTCTCTAAGTCTCCTCCCCCCGCCACCTGCCGAATCCCCCAACCCGTCGGAAGCCGCCGCGCCGCCACAAATTGTCGCCGGAAATGAGTTGTCGCCCCAATAAAGATATTGCATCCACCGTAGAGGGAGGAAGACCACCGCGTTTAAGGATATGTTTTTTTTCGAATTTGCCGGCGGGGAAGCCGTCTAAAAATTCTGGCCAACCCTAGGGAAAGTCGTCTAAAAATTCCGGCCAACCCTAGGGCGAGCCGTCTAAAATTTTCGGCTTGCCCTAGGAGTGGCCGGATATTTCAGACAACCTGCCCTAAGGTTGGCCGGAATTTTTGGAAGGCTCCCCCCTGCCGCCGTTAATTTTTTTTTAAAATTTGTATTGTTAATTATTGTTTAATTATAAATTATTGTTGTTAATTTTGTTAGTTAATTGTTATTTAAATGTTATTATTGTTAATTAATAGTGTAGGTAGTTTTAGATTATAATTATAAATAATTAATAATTAGGAGTATTGATAATAGAAAATAAAATTGAGTTTTGGAAAATTAGGAAATTAGAAGTTAGGAATAATAACTTAGGAATATGTTAAGTTATGTTAGGTTGGAATATGTTAAGTTAGGAAAATTAGAATTTATGTATTTGAATTATTAATCAAGTAGTTAAAGTATTTTAATTTAGGAAAATATTATAACTTAGGAATATCCACTTTAATTAGGACTTTTTAAGTTAGGAAAATTAGAATTTATGAATTTAGGAATATTAAATTTAATTAAGATATTTTAAGTTAGGAAAATTAGAATTTATGAATTTAGTAATATTAACTTTAATTAAGATATTTTAGTTAGGAAAATTAGAATTTATGAATTTAGGAATATTAACTTTAATTAGGATATTTTAAGTTATTGATTTAGGAATATTGACTTAAGAATTTAGGAATTTAGTTAGGAATGTTAAGTAATGAAAATGAGTAAACTTAGGATAAATATGAAGGACGTTCGGAAGTATTTCTAAAAATTATGTTGTTATTTATTGAATAGAGGGTTACGGGACAGGTCATTCCCGATTTTATGACTACGGACGAGTTCTCTGGCCAGCGCCACACTCGGGCTCGAGGTGTTGACACTTCTGTTAGGAGGGCGAGGTCGACACAGCCACACCCACAATCGCAGCTTGAGCTAGCGCGTTCGAGTCTCCCTTCCCCGAGGACTGTCCAAGCTGTTGTTTTTGGGGCTTCTGGTTCCCGTCCTTTCAACGACGAGGATGATGATGATGTTGATGACAGTGATCAGGATTACTACGGAGCTTGACCAGGAACTTGACGACGAGTTCGTGCCACGTTAGTCACAGGGTCGTCGTGGCCCATCTCGATCGAGAGGTCAGTTTGTTAGGACAGAGACCACGAGTACTAGCACAAGCTCACGTAGTCACAAGCACCAGGCACCCACAGATGACACCTGACTTGTACGTGGAGCAATGCCGGGTGGGCCGCTAGATGGTAGCGTCATTCCTAGCTACGGGGGCCATGTAGCACATGGGATTTGGACTAGATCGAAGAGAGGGGTGCTAAAGTGCCATGGTAGGATGAGGGGTTGCGCCGTATTGCGTTCTTGGAGAGAGGACTTTCTGTCAAGGGAGTCAAAAGTTGTTGCTGATGGTACTAGACTATCTCATTTCTCGTATTCTCTCTTCGAACACCTGGACATGGCTTTGATTACAGCTTTTACTGAACGCTGGCAGCCTGAAACGAGCTCGTTCCACCTCCCGTTTGGGGAGATGACTATCACACTGTTGGATGTGTGGCACATACTACGTATTTCGGTTGAGGGACGTGCAGTCTCTAGGATGTTGGGCCACAATTTATGGGATTTACGTTGCCACAATTTACGAAAGATCATTTGGTTAAGGGAGTTGTCCTTATGACTTCCATTGTCGATACTTGTCGCGGCGTGGACCGAGGAGATAGATATTTTGCTGAGGATGGTTGGTTGTTGTACATGTTTGGGTCCACATTATTCGTGGACAAGAGAGGTAATAGGATGCGACCCCAGTTTTTACATGAGCTTTGACTCGGATCCATAAGTGATTTAGGGAGCTATGCTTGGGGTGCTACGGCATTGGATGTGTTATATCGACAGCTAG
This sequence comes from Dysphania ambrosioides, assembly GCA_026401315.1. Classification (NCBI taxonomy): domain Eukaryota; kingdom Viridiplantae; phylum Streptophyta; class Magnoliopsida; order Caryophyllales; family Amaranthaceae; genus Dysphania; species Dysphania ambrosioides. The sequence continues at coordinate 8,474,344 of CM048667.1, forward strand.
GAGAGGCGAGTAAAGCAGGTTGCAGACACATTGCAGGTTGTCTCACCCTTCTACAGGCATGGATTTACAAGTACTTTCCCTCACTGCGTCCTCATCAGCCACATATTGGTATTGGACACGATCGACCTCGTACTGCGCTTTGGACTCCTCGGAAGGAGCCAGGTGATGCGGGGCGATTGGTAGCCCTCCGTCGGTAGTTGGACCGTATGCAGGCCAATGAGGTATTACGTAATCTTTTTTCTATTTAGTTGTGTAGTTGTACTTATATTGAACAATACATTGACATTTGTTTTCTTAGGTTTGTTTGACCCCTTACGGAATGAACGCAGTATAGCGTGTCCCGAGGTCGACATTCACTGGATGGATTCGATATCGGGACATCATCAAGCCGTATATGCCTGATCGATTCCTCCTTCAGTTCGGGTTTATATAGGTGATTCCCATGGCACCTTTGAAGCCGAAGTCGCAATCGAGACCCGGTAAGGGTACTTATTGGGTACAGTTTGCTGAGTCTACAATGGAGTCGGCGTGGCAGATTTTCCCTAATGCCTTTCGACTCGAGCTTGGGCGGTTCCATCCGGCAGACGACGCCCTAGAGGGATCATCTCCAGATTACATTCAGTGGTTTTTTCAGGTCTCTCACCCTATACTGATCGACGAGGAGGTTGTTTCCACTACACCAGAGAGAACGAACACCCATTACGTAAGTTTAATTGGAATTTGATTATTTTTATTTTTATATTATGTTATATTCTCGATTATCACTCTTACTTATGTATTTTTTACTTATTTGTAGTGGGTCGAGAAGTTGTTGAGGATCGTTCAGCCTATCACTGATGCTAGGGCGTTGACACCCGAGTTGAGGGCTTGTGCTGACACCATCGACTCATTTATGTACGAGTACTACGCTGGATGAGACTCTTTGTATATGTAGTTATTATATATTTATACATTTCCATGTACGCACGATTTTTCTCTTTTTCGTACTTATTATGTAGTTGGACTGTAATATTATATATATTATCTAAGTTTCCGAATTACATCAATCTTTGTAAGCGTAATTTCTCGTCGCTGATTATGAGGCAAGAGCGAGAGAGTTGATAGGGGGGAGGGAGGTTTGAGGAAGGAGAAGTATGTCATTGTGTTCGCATAAAACATACTTCTCCTTCATCAAACCCTCTCCCTTTCTATCAACTCTCTCGCTAGTGCCCCATAATAGGTAATATGTTGTCAAAGAGAGGTATAACTATGAAACTGTTGCTTTAAATAGGGTCCTGTATATGCATTAATATGTTAGGACACTATACTATGACTTACTCTCAATATCAACAATATTATCAATAATATGTTCAACAATATCAACAATATTATCAACAACATGTTCAAATATATACGTTCGTAACAATATCGTACAATATACGTTCACAACAATATAGTACAATATAGGTTTAGTTCACGTTATAAACTAGACAAATTTCGCCAAAGTCCTAAACGTGCCTCATACAATTGCTCCCAACCTACAACACTATGATCTCGTACCTGAAACCACAAAGTGCATATGGGCGGCATAGGACAGTCACGAGATAGAGTTAATCTAATGTAATGCTTGTAGGCGCCAAAGTCCTAATGTAATGCATATCTCCCTTCGTGGTCGACTAACGTTCATGGGTGCAGACCATGGCAATACAATCATGCAAGGATAAAGAGCTCCATCTAGCCCAACACTTCTGGTAACCTCACTCACGAGAGACTGGAAAAATTGCACGTCTTGCATTGGAGAATCAGATTCGATAAGCATCTGCACGCTATCTCCTTCATTCACCTCTAGTGTTCTCCAAAATTGACGGAGTTGCTGCAATTTAAAGAACTGGCCGTCCCCAATAGTATCGTAAATCTAACATGCGCACGGTATCCCGTTGCTTGTTTGGTATGCACAACCACATAGATCATGCACTTCATTACCCAAGGATTTCATTCGCTTCTCTTCCTCAACTAACAACTCCAAGCAATAGTGACATGTTCGTCCATACAGATGCTGGAACGGAATGTGTCGATACTGTTGGCTATGTGAGCGTCTCGATGCCTCGAGGGTTTGTCGAATCTCTATTAGCTGGGCATCAATGGTTGTGTTAATTTTACGCCAAACAGTATTAAACGACCCATTAGAGTATGACAACCAACTCTTCAGCATAGAATGAGCACTCTCAACCCGAGAGTTAGTTGTATTCTCAAAATGAAGTTTCTCATTTGTCCACCGCTTCACGAACTTGTCGGCGTGAACGAGTCATGTACCCTCCAAATACGTTATAACAGCAGGGAATGCAGTTCCCCATGACCCATGAAGAACTCCTTTGGCATGGTCATAATCTTCTTGAGACTTCGCTTCCATGATACTCCTCCATCTTCCTTGCTTGAATCTCTCCCCGACTTTCTTATCTATGCAAATTTTACTAACCTTATTCTCCACACCCATGTTGATGTGCCATGTACATAGTAAGTTTGAAGTTCCGAGAAAAACCTCACGAATAGCTGCCATCAGCCTTAATTCTCGATCAATGACAATTGTCGATGGAGACAAGTCATTGCCATACAAGATTTTCAACTTATCTAACACCCATATGTAGCTACCTGTAGTCCCATCAGATAGGAATGCATATGCAATCAGGAAATTCTTGTTGCATAGAGTGACACCGCATATCTCAAACAAGGGCATCTTGTACATATTTGTCTTATAAGTGGAGTCCATGCCCAAAACCCATGGATACGTACATAACAAGTTCGCAGAAATAGGATGCGCCATAAACGCATGGGTGACAACATTCGTTTCAGGATCAGAGCATAAAAACTTCACGTACTTGCTATCAGTAGCAAGATGAAGGAACTGACTAATAAAATCCCGTCAACCAGCCTCCTCCCATCTCATCCTATCTCTGAAATTATAGAAATGTCGCGCATTGGGATGATCATCAGGAAATCGGGAGTTCACCGCAGCCAAAATAACCTTAGGCTTTGCTTGAGCCACAGACATATCTCGCACCAACTTCTTTGCTTCGGGGCTAAGACCACTTATCTATCGATTTCCTTTCGAATACTTAATCATTTCGTGATTGTGCTTACGGTTATCCTCGGGACCCAATACTATCAACCACCCCTCTACAGAACATGAAATCTTAATCAGAAACTTACAACCACAAGCTTGAGATTTAGTCCCCGATCGTTCAACATTTTCTAAATCTCTATTCGCTCCTCTATTTCTCTCTCCCCGATTGCATCTCATGTATAAATTTCCTCTTTTGTACGACAAATAAGCCAATTGAAATCCGTGTTTTATAGCAACTGGTTTAGCCCATGCAGAAGCCATATCTTTCGTCGGATTTCCGTAGTCGTAAAATGAGGGTAATAATTAATACCATTGCCGCCAAAATCTTCTGTCGGAACCTATAAAAATAAAATAATTTTTTTAAAAAATAAATTCAGCCCAAGGGCAAGCCGTCTAAAAAAAAATGCTAGCCCTAGAGGGTGCCGTTTTTTTAGACTGCTAGCCCTTGGGCTGACCATTTTTTTTAGATGGCTAGCCCACCGGCTAAGCCATTATTACCCTTACCCGATCTTGAACTAAGATTTTTACCTGCGATGTTGTCGACAACGGCTCATCCATAGTTTTCGGTGAATTCCAGTATCCCGAAGTGCGGTTTCCGACAACTAAATAACGATTTTCCAGCCACCGCAGAGGCCGATGAGTCAAAGTTGGAAAATTTAGTGGAGTTTCGTTTTTGTTACGTTTTTACGAGATGTGAAGTGAAAAATAAGAATTGAAGTGTACGATATTCGATTTCATTAAAATTGAGTCAAAGGAAAAAATCGTCAATAAAGGGAACGGTTTGAATATATTGGGGCGGTAAATAGTACTCCATTTAATTTATTCATGTTTGTACACAAACGTTGGTAGTACCTTTTAACTATTCCTCTCCTGGCCCTATTTGAGGCATTATCTAGGTAGGGCCAGTCGTTGACAACATTAGTAGCCTGCAACATTGATGTATTTGTGTGGTAATAAAATTAAATATCTAATTATTCGGCAGAGCCATCTCTCTTGAATCTCGGACTTTCACATTTTCATAACCTTGGAATCTCTTGGAATAATATAGTACAATGTACAAATATTTGAGAATGTATGTCTACAATTTGGGTCAATGTCTCATGGAGTCCTCTCATACATTCGACGACCAAATTTATATTGAGTTGTGTTAAGCTACATTAAAACTATTTCCTGAAAATGAGCTACACAAAAGCAATGAAACTTTAATTAATACTTAAAGAGAGTATATGTAGAAAATTTTGGATTTTATCCTAATCACTAAGCTTTAAACCTTATGAAGAGTCTAATCATTAGGCTTTAAATCCAATCTATAAGCTTAAGTGTATATTTGGGCCTAATCCAAGATTATAAATCCAAATATTTGACTCATGTTCTACTATACCCAAAATATAGAATATTCTAAAAAAACATGTCAAAAATTGATATGTACTACGTAAAGTGCAATAGTATTGCAAGCAAAATTGTATTCTTACTCGGTGAACACAAACGTTGCGCAAAAGTTTTGTGCATTACACAATCTTCTTACGTAATGCTAAAAATGTTTGTGTATCATGCAATGTTTTTTGTATCTTATGCAATTTGTTTGCTCGTTGCGCAAACTTTCTTTGACCCAATTGTTCATGACTACTCCCCTAATCTTCTAGATAATCCACCTACAACCTCTTAATCAACATCAAACGTTAACTACAATTTATCATTTACCAACATTTATTATTCAACTTCCACAGTAATATAAGATTAAACATCATAATCCCAATTTGTAAGCAATCTATAAGCACATTTTCTAATCAACTTATTTTGAGAGTCTGAATCAATCAAATAACAGCGACATTGACAGCTCCTCCATAGCGTTGATGGTTTATGACGTCAATAACGGTGAGTTTCAATGTGGTAGTTGGTGTTTGTGCAGTGATTGATCGGATTCCGGAGAGTTGGGTTGCCAGAAAACACGGTGGTCGAAGGCTGGGATTGGTGGTTGGAGGGGGATTGACATTAGTGTAAAGGGATTAAGTTAGAATCTATGAATATATTGAATTTGGCGGTTGGAGGAAAATGGTGGTCTTGCAGTGCTCCATAATATTTAAGTTATATATGACAAACTACATGAAGTAAATTTTATGGTGGTCTTGCAGTGTACTATGGGTATATAGTATAGCTATCAATTTGGGTGCTTTAGTCGGGTTTGGATCAGGTCATGTCGGGTTTCGGATCATATTTGGGTCAAGTTATATTAAGTCAAGTATTTATCTTGTCCTATTTAGACTTAGCTCGGTTTAGCTCGGATCAAATCATATCGGATTATTTATCCTTTCGGGCACAAGTAAGGTTTAGTTCGATCAATTTGGGTTCAGTTCAATTTTGAGTTCAGCTTGTACTAACTCAGTGTTTTTAGCCAGGTTTGTGGTAGATAATTTTGAGTATAGGTCATATTTAAGTCAGATATTATCAAATCAGATAATTATCTAGTCGGATAGTACCAAGATTGACTAGGACATTTAATAAACTATTTCGGGTTCAAGTCTGGTTTTTATCGTATAATTAACAAGATGAAACATTAAGTTTTAAAAGAAATTCTATCCCTTACAAAAGTAATAAAACGTTACAAAATATTCAATCAAAGTTAGGTAAAATAATCATTAAGTGGGATCTTATATTATGCAAGTCAAATTTGGGTACTTCATAAAAAGTATGTTAATCTTTCTTGAAAAAAACAAATTAGAGAAAGCATGTACATCTAATAATCCGAATCATACTTGAAATTTGGAACAAAAAACTTATTTGGCAGGGCATCCAAAATTATATTAATTAGTCAAAAGTCATTAAGATGTATTATTTGATCCATCAAACACTTTATATAAATATTTTTTTGAAAGTAAAATACAACAAACATAATGCAATTTCTCCCAAATTATATTTGGTTATAAGTTATTACGACTTTAGTCAATAACTGGTCGAATCAATAACGAATCAAAATAAAATAGTTCATGGGTCCCAATAGGGCGAGTTTATAACAAGTTATCTTGGGTTATAATTTATTTCAATTATAATTAGGTTGGGTGTCATTCGAGTTTGCTTCATTGTCAAGTCGGTTCTAGTCAGTTATCGATTAATGTCGAGTCGGGTGCCAATATGGGTTCGAGTCAAATAATACAAGATAAAGTGGGTTGTCGGTTATCAAGTCGAATTTAGGTCAAGTTACATGTTAACAATTTCACATTTAAAACAGGTATAGATTGAGTTTTAATCGTTGTAGGTACGAGCCGCTAATCCGGATCGAGTTAATTTTTGACAGCTCTTACTATATAGTGCACAAACATAAACCCTGTATATTAATAGATAACAAGTACATTTAACATTGCAGGAGGCTATGCATTTAGTAAATGCATAATTGTGTTAAATTTGTTAGTTTATCTATTATATCTAATTTTTTTAATAGTAAAATAGAATAAAAGGTTAAAAAGAGAGGACTATCAATAAAACGAGGGGACCATTACGAAAAAGAGACATAAAATTAAAACAGTTGAAGAGAGAGAAAGAGAAGTAGAATAGAGAAAAACTCATGGGCAAAATTACTCTAAAATCACTTTTGATATAAATTGATAAATAGAGCTGTTAAAATCAGGCCCGACTCGAAAGCTACCCGAAACTAACTCAGATCCAATTTGATTATGACCCAAAAGTGAGACCCGAAAATTAATCCAACCTAACTCGTAGTCAACCGGAAATCGATTTGATCCGATATTCAAAGACCCAACCCGATCCATGTCCGACCCGTTAAGGACTCGACCCATTATAAACCCGATCCGTTACTGAACGAACCCGTTATAGACTCGACCAGAAGTGAACCCGAAACCGATTGAACCCGACACATATCCGATTTGACCCAATTTATAACAACTTGTGACCCGAATCAACTCGATATGCAAACAATCTGAATATACGTGAATGTGACTTAATCTTGCCCGACTTATTTTTACCAAATTTCTAATAACCTAGAAACTAAACATTTATCATTAATGACCCGATGCGAACCCGATAAAAGCTCAAACCGGATTTCAACCAAAATCAAAACGACTCAATAATTAACTTGTCCCGAAATCTACCCGAACCCGAAATCTACCCGAATCCGAAATAACCCGCTATAACCCGTTAATGAACCAACCCGATTTTACCTGAAACGACCTTGACCCGAACCGAATACAACTTGATTTGAATCCGAATCGAACCCGAGCAAGCAAATAATCGATTTAACCCGACCCGATAGTGATTTGACCCAACCCGACAAACCAAATTGACCCGATTTAACCCGAACCGATAAGAACCGGCCTGTGATTGGTCAAACCAGAACCAACCTATAGACTCGATTTGACACCCTATAGATAAATACGAGTACTACTTATGAATATGTTTGTATCAAATAAATATAAGTCTGCAAAATAAATATTTTATAGAATAAAATACACCGTCAAAACATATATTGATACTAATTGAACACTCAAAAACACCCTCTTATACATAATTTGGATGTTTAACAATGTAATACTTTTGTAAGTGAGGTTCATGAATCATGATCCAACTGTAACAGAGGGAAAGGAAAAAAGTGAGGTTCATGAATCATGATCCAACTGTAACATAATTTCGCAGTTACGTTAATTACGCGGCACACACACTGACACACACACGAGTGTAGAAGGAACAAAAGAAAGTGGACCACTTTTGATACGTAGTACGGAGTAGTCGTCAACAAGTTCACACTTGTTCACACACAAGTACACAACTTTGCCCTTTACCTTAGTACTACAACAAAAAAGACAGTGGTCATTCAATATGGAAACCGCGTGGAATTCATACAACCAAAACATACATTATTCCTCTACTTCTGAAATCCCGACATTTATTGTATCCTTCTATTGTTGATTTACACACCTTTATCACTACTCAGTAATACTTCTGTAGGTGGATTAGTACGACTGCAGTGGACGGTGGACCTATCCTTTCGACGATTGGACTTTCGTATCGGTTATAAGGGGTTACTTATTTACATAAAGTCTAGAAAAGTGTGAAATTTTCTTATGGGTGCCATAGGTTTCTGTTTCAAGCTCTAAAAATAAAGTAAGCTTCAAGCATTTCCTGCTGCAAAGTTGGTACATTTCTGATCTTCCTTCCTCTCTTAGCTGAAATTTTTAATGGCAGAAGCTAGGAACTTCAGTTTCAGTTGCACCATTTTTATGTTCTTTTGCATTACATTTTTGTTTAGAAATGCAATTTCCTTAAATTTAGATGAAAAAGCTTTAACTTCACTTTTAGCTAACTGGATTGTTCCAAATTCAGTGAAACTTAACTGGGGTTCTCTCAATATCAGTTCATGTTCATGGGTTGGTGTTCAATGTGACAAAACCCATCATGTAATTTCTCTCAACCTTTCAAATTTTGGCATTTCTGGGTTTTTAGGCCCAGGAATTGGTCAATTATCTCATGTGAATACCATTGATCTTAGCTCTAACACCATATCTGGTTCCATTCCTACTGAAATTTCCAGTTGTAGTCTTCTTGAGTATGTAGACCTTTCAAACAACAATTTGACTGGTGAAATTCCTGAAACCTTAGGTGATTTGCGTAATTTGCAGTATCTGAGTTTGTTTGATAATGCTTTGACATCCAGGATTCCGGAATCATTGTTTCGGATTCCAAATTTGCAGTTTCTATTTCTGAGTAACAACAGGCTTACTGGCTCTATCCCTTCAAACGTTCGAAATTCTAGTGAGCTTGTTTATCTTTATCTTTATAGCAATCAGTTATCTGGCATTATACCTTCTTCCATAGGACATTGTTCCGCCCTCAAAGAAGTCTATTTGAATGATAATAAACTAGTGGGTGTACTGCCTGAGAGTCTGAACAACCTTGATAACCTGGAATATTTGGATGTTAGCATAAACAGCTTGGAAGGTACCATTCCTTTAGGCTCGGGTAGTTGTAAGAATTTGCAAGAGCTCATTTTGTCGTTTAATAAGTTTCATGGAGCAATACCACATGGCTTGGGTAACTGCAGCAACTTGGAGCTTTTTGCTGTGGTGGATAACCACTTAACCGGACATATCCCACCTTCCTTTGGTCTGCTTTCCAAGCTTTCAAAACTATACCTTTCAGAGAACTCTCTGTCAGGAAAGATACCACCAGAGCTTGGGAACTGCGAGTCATTGACAGAATTACAGCTCAAAGAGAACCAAATTGAGGGTGAGGTTCCAAGTGAACTGGGGTTTTTAAGAAAATTAAGCAGCCTTGAATTGTTTAATAACCGCCTGACAGGGGAGTTTCCAGTTAATATATGGAAAATTCAGACGCTTGAGTATGTTATTATATATGGTAACAACTTATCAGGAGAGCTGCCTCAGGATATGGCAGAGCTGAAGAACCTCAAGAACATCTCTTTACATGGGAACCATTTTTCTGGGGTCATACCGCATGGTTTGGGGATCAATAGTAGGTTGGTGCAGGTTGAATTTACAAATAATAAATTAACAGGTGAAATTCCTTCTCACCTTTGTTTTGGTAAGAAACTGAAGGTTCTGGATATGGGTCAAAATATGCTTAGTGGTAGCATACCTCCTGATATTGGAAGTTGCTTGAGTTTGAGTAGGTTGAGACTTGATCAAAATGAGCTGACAGGGATGATTCCTGAATTTGCTGAGAATCACAACCTCTTTTTCATGGATTTAAGTGCAAATAATATTCAGGGGAAATTACCCCCGAGCCTTGGAAATTGTCGCAATATCTCCACAATCAATTTGTCATTGAACAAGCTTATTGGGTTTCTGCCACCAGAACTTGGAAACTTGACAAACCTTCAAGCAGTGAACCTATCTCACAATCATTTGGGAGGACCATTGCCACATCAACTTGGGAACTGGAACAAATTGCTTCAGTTTGATGTGGCTTTTAATTCCCTGAATGGTTCAATTCCATCAAGCCTAAGAAGCTGGACAGCCTTATCTACCTTAAAGTTAAGAGGGAACAGTCTTACTGGAGGAGTTCCTGACTTTCTATCTGAACTCAAAATGCTTTCAGAAATTCAACTTGGTGGCAATATGCTCAGAGGACAGATTCCTTCTTCCATTGGGTTGTTGAAAAATTTGAAATATGGTTTGGATCTTAGTAACAATAAGCTAACCGGAGAATTGCCTTCTACTCTGGGGGAATTGGCCAATCTACAGTGGCTGGATGTGTCTCACAACAATCTATCAGGATCCTTGGTAACTCTTAGTTATATGCCTTCTTTGGTTGAGCTTGATATCTCATATAATCTGTTCTCTGGTCCAATACCCCCAACACTGGTAAATCTATTGAATGTATCACCGCCATCATTTTCAGGAAATTCTGCACTTTGTATTGACTGCTCTCATGTCACTGGCTATAATTGTACAGCTCGAAGATACATTAGACCGTGTGATGATAGGCCAGGGACGAAAAAAAATAAGCTACGCCTTGGCAATATTCAAATTGCAATTATAACTCTTGGGTTGTCTCTATTGGGTATGCTTCTAATCCTTTTCATTTGTTTCACAAGTGTCAGATGCCGAGACAAACAGAAAAAAGATGTTGAATTATCAAATCAGGAAGGTACTTCCTTCCTGTTAAACAAGATAATGGAGGCCACTGAAAATTTCAATGAAAAGTATATCATTGGGAGAGGAGCTCATGGAGTTGTTTATAAAGCTTCCTTTGTTCCAGAAAAAATATGTGCTGTCAAAAAGATTGATTTTGTTAGGGAGACAGGTGCAAATGAGAGTATGATCAGTGAAGTGCAGACACTAGGGAAGATCAGGCATCGAAATTTAGTCAAACTGGAAGGATTTTGGTGGAGGAAGAGTTATGGCCTGATATTGTATGATTACATGGAAAATGGAAGCCTTCGTGATGTTCTCCAGCAGGCAGACCCTCATTTGTTGCCATGGGATACAAGATACAATATAGCTCTTGGAACAGCACAAGGATTGGCGTACCTCCATTTTGATTGTACTCCTGCTATCATACACTGTGACATCAAACCTGAAAACATTCTTTTGGACTCTGATTTGGAGCCTCACATCTCAGATTTTGGCATCGCTAAGATTTTAGATCAACCACCAACTTCAGTACAATCTGTTGCAGTTCCTGGAACAACCGGCTATATTGCACCAGGTATTGTTTTTAGACTGCTGCCTTTCCCCCCTTATTTGACTGTTCTCAGGTTCCTCTTCTGTTCTGGGTTTTACCAACCGTCAAGAATATTTCTCAAGTGTTGACTCTTACTTTATCAATCATATTTCTTTTAAAAAATCCATTTTATTAAACAGTAAATAAGGTTTGACAGGTGAATCTGATGCTTTTATGTAGCGGAGCAAGGCATTCTGTTATACTGATGAATTGATGTTTGTAATCTTTCTTAGGTAGATCATAAAATTTATTTGACAATATAAAATGAGGTTTATTTTGTATCATTTCGTTTATTCTATAAGCAAATAATACTTGTTCACCATATTTCTTCTGCAGAAAATGCCTTTGCAACGAAGAGGAGTAAAGAGTCGGATGTCTACAGCTATGGAATTGTAATGCTTGAACTGTTAACCAGAAAGAAGGCAGTAGATGCATCATTTCCAGAGGGAATGGATGTTATCGGATGGGTCAGTTCAGCTTTAAACAATTCTGAGCAGATTGATCTTGTGGTTGATGAAACCCTTCGTGAGGAATTTCTGAATTCAAAGGTCTTGGAACAAGTATTTGACGTACTTTACTTAGCCCTGAGATGCACTGAAAGGGATCCATGCAAACGACCGACCATGAGAGATGTTGTGAAACAGTTAGAGGACATCAATCCTACTGCAAGAGGGATGAAATCATAGTTGCTTTATTCAGATTTCTCCACTCTAACTCTCCTTGTTTAGCGTCTTCAATGATTTTTTGGACGTCTATGCAGAGTCCAGTCAGTCCACCTTTTAATTTCATGCATCATATATATATAAGTGATCCTGTACTATGCTTTCCAGAAGTTTTTAGTTTATCCAAATGATTTCGTGCTCTGTATGATGCTTTTATGCTACAGCTGGCACAGGAAATACCCTCTTCGCTGATGTTATGTATGATGACTAGCTAGTTGGCTAGTTGCTACTATGATGGATGCACAATATGCTTGATCTTAGTACATCTTTATTTAATGGTCTCAAACTAATCAAATATCCACTGTATTGTATCTCTGCACTTTGGTAGTTTTTTTTTCCTGATAATTTAACTCAAAAAAGAAAACATTCTGACTAAATTTCACCTTTTAACAGAAATAATTCATTTTATTTTAATGAAATGTCAATTTCTTTGTTTAGTCCATGGTAGAAAAATTAGAAAAGAAAAAGGTTAGTAGGAGGGAAGAGGGTGAAAGGGGGAAAAATGATATGTTTTCTACGAATAAGTAATTTTAGCTCATGAATATTTTTTTTTGACATTTTCATAAACTATATGTAGAAAAATATGCGCAACATAGGAGGGAAAAGATTCCCTTGCAAGCATTAGCTATCTCATGGGCCTTCTTGATTTGTTCTCTCCTCACCTTAGTCGCGAGATAGAAATTGAAATATAGACCTATTACTTTTATTTTTTTCAAGGTGTGAACATAGGAACGTATATTAGCTTCTCTGTCATGATTTGTACCCTAAGGAGAAGGCCCACGTTATTTCATCCAAACAAGATATTGCTTCTGCATGAAGGGTAGATGTTGCATTGATGGTGTTCCCACTTTAGGTAGGACCTTCCCCTATGTTCGTGACTAGGCATAATCCTATCTCGGCTCTCATGTTATCCTTGAGCCACAAACCATCATCCATAATATGAGTAGGCTTAAAGCCAAACTTGTGAAGTCCTATAGAACAGTTGAAAAACCAAGCGGATATGGGTTTTAGCCCTGTATACGTTGTTAACTGTTCACGCTCTTCCCATTACTTTTTGTGAAAATTTGATTTTGGGTTGTTATGTTATCGGGGTCTCCTAAGAAAACAATGTTATCTCTGTTCCCTCAACCAAAAACTTGATTGTTTCGTGCAAGCCAAATGCTCCAAAGACTGCGTATGAACTTCTGAACATCCTGTCCCTATATACTCTAAGTTGTTGAATAATTGGATGTGGTGATAGATCCAATATCTTATGGAGATTGAACGATGGTCTTCTCGATTAAAGACCAACGGGCAATAGCTCCAGTAAAATTTGGTCTTTTGATAATACGTAAAGACGTGAGATAATTCCTCTTCTTTCGAACCACACATGGGGTAGGCGAAATCAATGTCCACACCTCTTTTAACAAGGTTGGCTATAGTTACTAGCTCGTCAAACCAAATTTTTCTTATGAATAGTTAAATTTTGGGAGGATATCTTGTTTCCACAATGTTTTGAAGAAAGTGCTTTTGTCTTTAAATTGAGAGTTATCCCGTTTTCTTCCTTGAATGAAGGCATATCCGGTTTTAACTATGTACTTGTTAGAGACATGGAGATTCCAATACATATAATCCTCACACCTTGAGTGGGGAAGTTTAATGGAAAGAATAACTTGTGTGTCATGAAACTAAAAACTACTCATCTTATTACCTAGATCCCATTCAAGCTCTCTTGCCTTAAGAAAGTCGTTCACCGTCTATATCCATGCTTGTTACATAAAGACATCTGAATTTACCTACAGTACTTTCCCCTATCCATCTATCACTGGACACATGAATGCTAGTACTTGATCCAACCTTCCAATTGCATCTGCTGAGACAATTATTTCTTGCTTTCCTTAGCCTTTTCATCGCCAAAGAGATTCCCTGTTTCCTTCTTGTCCTCACAAGATTTAAAAGAAGTGTGATTGGTGTTTTACCCTTATAAAGTATAGAAATCAAGAGTTGTGGATGTTCCTGTATCCTCCACAGTTGTTTCATAAGCAAGGTGGAGTTAAGAGACAAAACTTCCCTAATTCCTAGACCTTTCATTCCTTTACAAAAACACAACGTTCTCAATTGACCCAATGTATCCCTTTGTTACTACTGTTATTGTTTGTGCTTCAAAAGAAATGGTTGATGATGGAATTAATTTCTATGCAATTAAGATAGGAAAGGGGATGCAACTATGGATATGGGAAGTCATAGAGACAAGGATGATGTTAATAAGGATTCATTTTGTCAATTAGGAAATCAGATAGAGCTCCATGCTAGAATCCTTGCATTGATTTTGTCCACGAGGGGAAGAATAATATTTTCGCTACTAGTCAAAATATCATTCAATAGTCCTTTTAATCTAATATCCCTTTGTTACATCTTACTTCTTTATTTAATGATCTAAAAAATAATCAAATATCAAGTGTATTGTATCTCCACACTTCGTATTTTGGTTTTTTTTCTTCTTCAGATAATTTCACTCAAAGAAAATATTTTAAACTGAATTTCACCTTTTCATAGAAATAGTGTATTTTATATTTATGAAATGTCATTTTCATTGTTTGTTCTATGGTATAAAAGTTAGAAAAGAAAGAGGTGATAAGGAGGGAAGAGGGTGAAATGAGGAAAAATAATTTGCTTTCTATGAATAACTCATTTTAGCTCATAAATTTTTTTTTTTTACATTTTCATAAAGTAAACATAGAAAATATGAGCTACTTAGGAGTAGAAAAGGTTCCCCTGCGAACATTAGCTATAACAGGGGCTTCTTAATTTGTTTTCTCCTCACCTTAGTCAATAGTGAGAAATTGAAATATTGACCTATTACTTTTATTCTTTCAAAGTAAAGAACTATACTTATATTTGGCAGGTTGCTTGTTAGATTGTGCAAATCAGCCATGACAATGAGCTCTTCATACCCTAAAGAGAAGGCCCACGTTACTACATCCAAACAAGTTAGTGCTTTCGCATAAAGGGAAGATGTTGCATTGTTGGTGTTCCCACTTTAGGTAGGACCTTCCCCAATGTTTGTAAATAGGCATCATCCAATCATGGCTCTCATGTTATCCTTAAATCACAAACCATCAACCATAACACGAGTAGGCTTAAAGCGAAACTTGTGAAGTCTTATAGAATCGTTCAAAAAACCAAGCTAACATGAGTTTTGGCCTTGTATAAGTTGCTGCTTGTTCACGCTCTTCCCATTTCTTTTAGTGAAAGTTTGATTTTGGGACATTGTGTTATCGAGGTGTCCTAAGAAAACAATGTTATCTCCATTCCCTCAACCAAAAACTTGATTGTTTAGTGCTAGCCAAATCCTTCGAAGTCTACATTTGAACTTTTGAATATCCTTTGTCCCTAAATACTCTAAGTTGTTAAATAACTAGATGTAGTGATGAATCCAATTTCTTATGGAGATTGAACAATGACCATTTGGCTTAAAGGTGAACTAGAAATAGCTCCAGTAAAATTTTTTCTTTTATAATAATACCTAAAGACATGAGATAATTCCTCTTCTTCTAAACCACACATGGGGCAAACGAGATTGATGTCCACACCTCTTTTAACTAGGTTGGCTATAGTTACTAGCTCGCCTAACTAAATTTTTTATATGCATAGTTCCATTTTGAGAGGATATCTTGTTTCCACAATGTTTTGAAGAAAGTGCTTTTGTCTTTAAATTGAGAGTTATCCCGCTTTCTTCCTTGGCTGAAGGCATATCCGGTTTTAACTATGTACTTGTTAGAGATATGGAGATTCCAATACATATAATCCTCACACCGTGAGTAGGGAAGTTTAATGGCAAGAATAGCTTGTGTGTCATGAAACTAAAAACTACTTCTAATCTTATTACCTAGATCCCATTCAAGCTCTCTTGCCTTAAGAAAGTCGTTCACCGTCCATATCCATGCTTATTACATAAAGACATCTGAATTTACCTACATTACTTTCCCCTAGCCATCTATCACTGGACACGTGAATGCTAGTACTTGATCCAACCTTCCAATTGCATTCTCTGAGACAATTATTTCTCTCTTTCATTAGCCTGTTCATCGCCAAAGAGATTCCATGTTTCCTTCTTATCCTTACAAGATTGGAAAAAAGTGAGATCGGTGTTTTACCCTTTTAGAGTATAAAAATCAGAGTTGTGTATACTCTTGTATCCTCCATAATTGTTTTATAAGCAAAGTGTAGTTAAGAGACGAAACTTTCCTAATTCATAGACCTTCCATTCCTTTGCAAAAACACAACGTTCTTTATTGCTCCAAAAGAAATGGTTGATGACAGAATTAATTTTCTTTGCAATTAAAATAGGGGGGGGGGGGGGGGGGGGGGGGGGGCAAATATGGATATGGGAAGTCATGGAGACAAGGATGATGTTAATAAGGATTAGTTTTTTCAATTAGGAAATCAGACAGAGCTCCATGCTGGAATCCTTGCATTGATCTTCTCCACGAGGGAAAGGATAATATATTTGCTACTAGTCAAAATATCAATCAATAATCTTTTTAATCAAATATCCCTTTGTTACATCTTTTTTTTAATGATCTAAAAATAATCAAATATCCAGTTTATTGTATCTCCACACTTCGTAGTTTTGTTTTTTCCCAGATAATTTCACCTAAAGAAAACATTTGAAGTTGAATTTCACCTCTCATAGAAATAGTTTATTTTATATTACTGAAATGTCATTTTCCTTGTTTGGTCCATGTAGAAAATTTAGAAAAGAAAGAGGTGATAAGGAGGGAAGAGAGTGAATTGGGGAAAAAGAATTTGCTTTCTACAAATAACTCATTTTAGCTCATAAATATTTTTTTTGACATTTTCATAAAATAATTATAGAAAATATGCGCTATTCGAGAGGAGAAAAGGTTCCCTTGTAAGCATTAGCTATCGCATAGGCCTTCGTGAGTTTTTCTCTATTAACCTTAGCAACCAGACATAAATTGAAATTTTGAATTATTACTTTTATTTTTTTACAAGGTACAAACTATATTTATATTTAGAATGTTTCTTGTTATATTGTGCAAATTATTCATGACAATGAGCTCTTCATACCCTAAGGAGAAGGCTCACATTACTGCACCCAAACAAGCTAGTGCTTCCGCATAAAGGGCAAATGTTGCTATGGTGTTTCGAATTTTGGTAGGACCTTCCTTATCTTTGTGACTAATCATCATCCTATCCCAAATCTCATGTTATCCTTGAACCATAAACCATCAACAATAATATGAGTAGGCTTAAGGCCAAACTTGTGAAGTCCTATAGTACCGTTGAAAAAACCAAGCGGATATCAGTTTTGGCCTTGTATAAGTTTCTGCTTGTTCATACTCTTCCCATTTCTTTTTGTGAAAATTTGATTTTGGATCATTGTGTTATCGAGTTGTCTTAAGAAAACAATGTTATCTATTTTCCCTCCACCAAAAACTCGATTGTTTTGTGCTCGCCAAATTATCTAAAGACTGCGTATGAACTTCTTTAAGTAGTCGAGTCCCTACATACTCTAAGTTGTTGAATAACTAGATGTGGTGACAAATCCAATTTCTTTTGGAGATTAAATGATGGGCTTTTGGTTTAAAGGGCAACGGGCAATAGGTCTAGTTAAATTTTGTCTTTTGATAATACCTAAAGACATGAGATAATTCTTCTTATTTTAAACCACACATAGGGCAGGCGGGATCGATGTCTGCACCTCTTCTAACTAGGTTGGCTATAGTTACCAGCTCATCAAACAAAATTTCTCATATGAATTGTTCCATTTTGTGAGGATATCTTATTTCCACAATGTTTTGAAGAAAGTGCTTTTGTCTATTAATTGAGAGTTGTCTCGCTTTCTTCCTTGGATGAAGGCGTATCCTGTTTTAACTATGTACTTGCCAGAGACATAGAGATTCCAGTACATATAATCCTCACACCCTGAGTGGGGAAGTTCAATGGCAAGAATATTTTATGTGTCATGAAACTTAAAACTACTCCTAATCTTACCTTAATCCTAATAAAACTCCCTTCCCTTAAGAAACTCCTTCATGGTCCATTTCCATGCTTGTTGTATAAAGTCATCTTAATTAACCTCCAGTACTTTCCCTATCCATCTATCACTGGACACGTGAATGCTAGTACTTGATCCAACCTTCCAAGTACATCCACTCAGACATATGTTTCTCTCTTTCCTTATCCCGTTCATCGCCAAGTAGATTCCATGTTTCCTTCATAAACTCTCCGGATTTGAATGAAGTGTGATTGGTGTTTTTTCCTTATTGACCCATTGTATACTATTGTTATTTGTTATGCTCTAAAAAAAATGGTTGATGATGGAATTAATTTTTTTTTTTCAATTGATATCGGAAATGAGAGGCAACTAAGGATATGGGAAGTCATGGAGACAAGGATAATGTTAATAAAGATTAGTTTTGTTAATTAGGAAATCAAATAGAGCTCTAAGCTAGAATCCTTGCAGTGATCTTGTCCACGAGGGGAAGGAAAATATTTCCACTACTAATCAAAATATCTATCAATAATCCTAAATGGGATCCCATACTCTGAACCTCAGGTATCTTAAAGGTTGCTAAAATATAAAGTTAGGCCTCCTGTGTTATGTGATGAGTGACATTTATGTCGCTCATTTATGCCTTTCTAGTGGAGTTTTTGTACTTTATGTGCCTGAGTTCATTCCATTTTGTGCTATATTACATTAGTTTATACATGATTCTGTCTAGTGATTATTTATGGCTTTTCTACCCAATTTCCCTTTTCATTTCCCCGTGTCTTTGCTACTTTTGTGTGTGTTTTGTTTGTTTGATGCAGGAACATAGTTGGCACTATCACAAAACGAGGAGCAAAGTTGAGTAGTAGAAGGGTCAAGAAAAGAAGCCGAGAGGCCGATCAAGCAAAGAGTCAAGGGGCCTCCAAAGCGCCTATTACCAAGCAAGCGCTTAGAAGGATTCCAAGCGGCCGCTTAGTTCAATGCGGTTCATAGATAATAACATATATGAGGAAACTTAGTGGGCCTAAGAGGGTGCTCAGAAGGGAAAAAATCCTCTTGAGTGGGAGTTTACAAGTATTACTTAGCAGCCATTCAGTTCAATAAACAACATGAAATTATTCAATGAGTGGCTGCTCATAACTTGGCCTAGTGCCTGCTCAAGACAATTCTAGACAGATACATGTTCTTTTCAAACTCTTTTATGGATTTTTTGAGGAGTGCAATAGGGAGGACTCATCATTATTCAGTATTAGATATTTTTCACAATAGAGAAGTAGTTCTAGAGAGCTTATTAGGGTAGAGTATGAGCTTTCCTATTGTATTGGTAGATTGCTTTGGATATTTGCTTCATATTTTGCTGTCATCAAGATTTAGCATCAAGGATTGTTAAACATCAAATTTTTCTTCAATATATCAGTAATTTCTAGTACTTCTCTTATTCTAAATTTCATTACTTTTTATTGGTTTTCTGTTTATGTTTAGTTTTTGGTTATTTGCCTTAGATCTTCTTCCTAAACTACTTAAATTTGATTTTAATTGTAACAATATGTTTCCTTTGATTAATTCTATGGAGTTTGTGAGTCAAAATCATGAGTAGTTAGATTAGTAGAAAACCCAATCCCGAGCATGGATGTTGGTTAAAAGTGGGGAATTGGTTCGGTTATGAGTATAATATGGTGATTCAATGTTAGATTTTGGTTGGAACCTAGATTTGGCCATATAGGTTTTACCCATTCATGTTCTTAGATCGAGTCATTGAAAAATGCTAATTTAGGTAGTGAGCCTAATGTTGGAATGTTGATTTTGGAGATGTCGATTCGTTGTTCAATCCTTATTTTGTTGCTTGGGTTACTTATATAACAATTAGGCGAGAAATTCCGATTGTAGTGCTTTCTTCCTTGAAGATGATCGAAAGGTTGGTTCTTAGATGGAACCCATTCCATGCAGCATGTTTAAGGTTCTATTCGTAAGTCGATAGTTATTTTGTGAACCCCTATTTATCTCATTTTCGTGTCTAATTTCCCGCTTTAGCTTATTCATGTTGAGAATTGGTCTTAAATCCTAAACCCCCTAGCATTTTTCTTATCTTGTGTTAGTTGTTCTAGAACCTTGCATTAGAATACTTTAGTTATAATTACCATGGATTATACACCCGGTAGTTAGAGTAGCCTATGGGGTCCTTGCTTAGACCCTTTTTTTAGAGATACTGGGGGTGTTTGTTTGTTTGGCATGTGAGCTTTATTTTCTACAGAACATGCTTACCAATAAGTCGAGGCTGATTCTTGGGGCTAAGAGGTCATTAAGTCCTCAAATTTTGTGTCTAATAGCCTGGTTTATGGAATACCTAGCCTAGGTATATCTATAAGGGGTATTCTAACCTTACTTGTGCTTTCTTGTAATATAAATCTTTTAAGTTGTGTACCTTATAAGGTAGTGGGTCTTATGCACATTACCTTATGCAGTATACAATCCATGCAGTGGATTTGACCTTGTAGAGGTCAAAACCAAGGGTACAAATGGCAGATGGGTTGACTTCTCTTGAACATTTCGGCCCCTTATGCTTTTCTACCCCAAGTATATATAGCTCCCTGATGCGTGCATCAATGTGAATGACGAGCATGTTGAAGAATTATTCCAAGAAAGTCAAGAAAGCATGAATCTATACTTGGAAGCTTCTTCAATAGGTCAAACTTACTATCGGGGGCATCAAGACAAAGCCACGCTTTGTATGGGGGCGTTCTTGGGAGTTCTTGAAGCTTCTTGATAGTTCTTTAAGGTTCTTTAAAAGCTTTCTTAGATTTTTGTCTACAAGTTTTTACCTTTCACTTGAAAGGGTTTTTCTTGGTTTAGACCTTAGGGTTCTTTATTTTCTTTATGTTCTTGATTATTTTTGTACGTGTGAATTAGTTAAGTTAGTTAGAAAACCGTGTAACGTTACTTGGCGCCCAAGGTTAAGTTTCCTATTTCAAGATGGATTCCTACCCAAGGTTAAGTTTCCTATTTCAAGAGGGATTCCTACTCAAGATTGAATTATAAGTGGCGGCTTCTTGGAGATCAAGGCAAAGTGAAAGAGTTTTACTCAAGCTACAACTCTAATATGTTTAGGAAAAGTAGGAGTTTTACTCAAGCTAGAACTCTAATATGTTTAGGAAAGTAGGAGTTTTACTCAAGCTAGAACTCTAATATGTTTAGGAAAAGAAGGAGTTTTATTCTAGTTAGAGTTCTAATATTTTTAGGGAAGGATTGCTATAAATACTCCATGTAATTCACGGTTTCAAAACATTCATTCATTCACGATTTTGATCAATACAAAACACATTTATTTTTGAGTGATATTTTGGTTGGATACCTAAATATTTCTTTGGCTAACTTGCGAGTTGGTTGCTGTTTTGGGTGTTTTAGTTAAAACATTCATTAGTTTGATTAATTAGGTGGACTCTTAATTAATTAAACTCAGTTCTTGCCTAGTTCTTGGTGATTTATCTGTATAGGACGAAGCTTAGAACATATCCTTGTGATAACTTGGTTTTCGGATCAAGAATCACATCACTCCCACTTCTAGAGGGAGACAAGACTTGGATACTACACCCTATTTCCAGTGGCCTCCCCGATGGGTAAAGGTGTTCCACTTCCCATATTGAAGGGGGATAAAGATCAGGAGGCAACCCCACATATGGATGAGGATATCCCAAACTTTGCCCTACTCCTTAGAGGCTTAGATGGAAGCCCTACAATATGACTTTAGTCTTCTAAGGAGTGACTTTGGGCATATGCAGGTTATGAGTGACATTTATGTCACTCATTTGTATCTTCTTAGCAGAGTTTTGTACTCTTTTTGGCTCAAGTTGGTTCCATTTTGTTCCATTTTGCATCACCTTGTGCATGGTCTAGGCTTAGGAGCATTCTTTGTCTTTTTGTCCTATTTTCCTAGATTTCCCTTATCTTTTCTACTTTTATGTGTGTTTTCGTTGCTTGATGCAGGTTTCTAGTGAGCTTGAGCATGAGAATCGAGGAATAGAGATGCATAGAAGAAAAGTTGAGAAAAAAACTAGAGGTTGCTGAATAGGTTTTTGTACTCCTCTAAAAAATAAACTAACACCTACTAATATAGCTAGGGAAGTAGGGATTATTTCCTCAGGGAAACACTATAATTCTATTAGCTCTTAAAAGTCTAGATTGTATAAAGGGCCTTGGTTAGAAGGGTATCTAAGCAAGAAACTAATAATAAAAACTTTAGTGAAGACTTGATGGAAATTAGCTAAAGCCTAGGGCAATTGTTTACCATGAACAAACAAATCAATTGAGAACTGACAACTAACGGGTTTCATGAATTCAATGAACTAGGGCTCACTAATTCTCTCGAACTTAGACTCCTTCAAGACTCTTCTATCGGCTCTCACTCTTTCCTAGATTTGTCAAGCCTATTATTCATTGGTCTTATTGTTGTATTTTTACCTCTCGACATCAAATTCAACAATTACCCAACATACAATCCAACTTGGACATAATCCAATTGTAAGCAATGATAAACCAATAATAGGAATTCAATTATAAATTTAAAACCAATTAATCAGCATAAAACTATATCATTAAAGTGTTCATGGATCCCCAAAACCCTAGAAAGAGATCTACTCACAATTTATGACTAAATTGATGAAAACAGTAGCAACCATAAACATGAAATTCATGAATGAGAAATAAAGAAAGAAATTCTAATAATCAATAATAATAGAAATCAAAAAAATAAATAAAATAAACTAGAGAAGAAAGCAATAAAAAGTACCTCTATAAGTCTTGATTAATGAAGAAAATATAACTAGAGTTTTTCATCATGGAAGAGAGAAAAATAAAAACTGCTATGTTGTAGAGAAGAGAAAACTTGAATAATAAAACCCTAAGGAAAATAATAATGCATAAGAATAAAATAATAAGTCCCTACTGTATTTTTTTACTACTCTTTTTAAATAGAAAGATAAGATGACTAAACTGGGTATTAGGGTCAAATTAGAGGTTTAATCCGATTATAACTCGGATTCGGTGCTTTTCTGCGGTCAGGTTTCTAGGGTCACCTTTGCAAAGCTGTAACTTTTGTTCTAGAAATGTTGACAGGGCGTGTTACCTACCATTATGAAGCTCTTTAAGTTTACTTTAAGAGTGAATATGTGTCAAATTTGTTCTTCTTAGACTTCTATATCTCCTTCTTTTCAACTCAAATTAACCTTGTTAGCTATTTTTGGACCCTTGTGGAAATCAAAATAACTTTATATGAATACAATCATCAATAAAATCATCCATGAGCATGAATCCATCAATCAAAATCCTCAATTTGCTGATTACGTTTGCAACAATTATCCAACTCATCCAAATTTGCTTCGAAGCATTCAAATAGCTATAAAACTATCCAAATTATTAGAAAAACAACAAACAAAGCGTAATAGTGCACAAAATAGATAATCTATGCAAATGATACTTAAAATGCAACTAAATGAATTAATATGTTCTAATAATGTAACCTAAAAATGCCTAAAAACTCAATAAAATTGTGTTTCATCAAACTCCTCCAAGCTAGACTGATGCTTGACCCCAAGCAACAAAGATGTGATTCTCAAAACTTAAGTAGGTTTCACTATATAAAAGCCACATCACGAAGCACTTGTGACCACATCCTCTAAATCAAAGCATTCAAATGGTCTAATGCCTATCCAAGAGTAAAAAACGTTCAAGAGGAACCAAGCCTTATTGAATCAAAAAAGAATGAGATCTCACCGGAGACACTCCTCTCTTTGTGGCAAGTTGAAGATAAAATTGATCGCTCTCCACCCATAAATATGCAAAAGATGTGAATATGGATAAATTTTTGTAGCCTAGGATACTAAAAAGACACCTCTCATCTTACCAACACTCGTGAGTTTGAAGGGAAAATAATAACACTTATCCTAGAAAAGTCGACTCGAAATGAATACACATACCCTACAACCTTGGAAAGACATTGAATCTAGAAGACACATATAAAGCATGATTATCAAGAAGGTCTTTATCAGCCTTGTAATGGGGCTTAGGCCTAGGGTAGGATAATATTTGGAAATATGCGAGCTTAAAAAGTCTATTTTGGGGGAGCAAAATCTAATATGAAACATAGCCTAATAATGAGGCTGAAAACAAGTCCAACCAACACTACCAAATCAGTTAAATAACTAAAATGCACCCTTATATCATCATCAAATATATGATAAATTTACAACTTGCAAGGCAAACAAATACATCTAAGTAAAAGGGTTGAAACTCTTTTTTTTTCTCTTTTTAATTTTTTTCTTTTTTTTTGTTTTTTTCTTCTTTTCCTTGCATAGATATTTTTATTTGAAATAGATGATGGTGATACAACAAACCGATAAAGTGAACTCCAATAGAAGAAAATCAGTCCACCAAACTCCCACAACGAGCCAAGATGTTAATAATAACATCACTCACTAATAAACTAAATTTCTCCCCTAAACTAGACTTGGGTTGATCAATTGAGGCCAAAAGGTTTGTAATGTGGTTAATCATAAAAGAAAGGGTAAAGGCTCAACATAAGGGATCAAATGGTAACTCTTGCCTTCTAAAATCAATGTAGCATGACTCCTAACAAAAATAGTGCCTTCTATCATGCTTATCACACAATTATATAACTATCTAGACCAATATAAAGCCAAGATCAAGATCAAGATCAATGTCACACCTAGAACTAATCACACAAGAAGGAAATAAATAAGATTTTAATTAAGGCTCAAATCCTTACAAGTTAAACTCTTCTCTGTTCCAAACAATAGACAATAAGGCTCAGAAACTCATGTTTGAATCATACTAAAGAATCAATAAAGAAACTAAGAGTTTGTAATGACTAGTTTCAACAATCACAAGTTTCAAAAAAATTTAACCATAGGGCACAGGGAAACATACTTAGTTAAAGAATCCAATAGTAATATCAAGGGAAAATAAGAAACATACTAACAACTATTTTTCTTAAAGCCATAAAGAATTAAGTATCAAAGCTATAAAGATATGAAACACAGTGTCCTCACTGTGGAAATGCATAACAATATGAAAGAGGGAAAGAGGAAGCTTACTCAGTAGTCACATCAACCTCTGAAGAGGATTCAAGAGGAGAACTAGTAGAAGGAGTGGTGATGCCAGAAGCTCCTATCTTTTGGTGCAAGGAAGTAACCGCACAATCTTTTGCCGTAAATTTCTCTTCAAGTTTGTTCAAGCGAGCAAGCACATCTTGAGAGAAGCGATTGATATTATCCATTAGGAGGCTAAATTCCTTTGCGGTGGCTGGTGTAGAGAGTGGGATGCCAAGATCACTAACATTGAAGATATGATGTAGGTTTTGTTGTATAGTGGTGTGGGTATCAACACATGGCTCATCAACTTCCAATGGCACGGAAAAGAAAGCACCAAGTGAGAACAATAAGGCACCATGGTTACTCAGACGGGTGGCAGGATTAGGTAAATAAGCATAAGAAACCCATGCAACATCTTTTCCTTCGCCTTTGACAAACAATTCATAAATATCACCATGTGTTAGTAACCATTTATAGTTCATCTCCATTTGTCTAATATCAAGGAGAGCATAGCCGTTCAACTTGGCATGAGAAGATAAGTCAACTCCATAGTGCTTGGAAAAAATGGTTACATAATTACCCATAGTGATAGAGCTAGTATTATGGTTTCTTTCCCATATGAAAGCATCAATTAAGAACCTTCCAAAATCAAGTTGACCTACTTTATTAGGATCACCATAAACAAACCACCAAAGCATCCTAAAATCATTGGTAGCCACCTGTCTCGTTTCACCTTTAGGATGCAAAAGGCGAATAACATGATTGACATAAGCATTAGACTTTTTTGAACCAACAACCCAATTATTACAACCCGTAACTTCCTTCCAAAATTTCTTAGGAGCAAAAGACATGCCAGTTGCATTATAGCAGAAGGTTTTGAATGACTCGGGACCAATGCCAATGGTTCCTTCTAAAGGGAATTGAAATAATTCATTAACTTCCCTTGCATTCATTCCTCTTTTAACACCACTAATTAAGAAGGAGATTTCATTCTTCTTTGAGATGACCTCAAGAGAGGAGAGGAACTCAAAGACAAAATTCAAATAGACCTCCTCTTTCAAATTCAAAATTATTGAAAACCTATGTTTTTGAGCAAGCGGTGTCAAGAAATCGACAACCCCTAACTCTATAGCATCATGATGTCAGTAGCGGAGTGCAGGCTTGATTCGTCTCTTTTGAAGAGATATGAAAATTTCTTGTTGGGGATTGCATAACCAAGAGAAAATAGGTTGTAAAGAAACAGGGAGACTAGGTTCGGGTGAGGATGATCGAGGTGGTGGAGGAGCTTGTCTCTTTTGGGCAATTTTTTTGGTGGGCAATGAATTTGTTTTGCTTTTTCTTTTGGAAAGGTTTCTTTTTTTGAATTTTATGATGGAAATCAATCTCTTTCACCAAATAACCAATTTAGAATCACTATGGTGTCACAAACCACCAATGCCAATGCTTAAAGCTCACAAAAAATAATTCAACATCATAATTTCATCATATTTCACCACACAATTTACCATGAATATATTCCCAAACTAATTACATCAAGCATATAATCAAATGAATCAAAGCATTTTATCAATCCCGAAATGTATGCTAGTAAATCATCACAATATAATCCAAATCAACTAATTACTCCAAATTGATAATTATCCAACAAAAATTGAAAAACCAAAACTAATATAAGAAGTTAAGGCTTTAAAATATACCAAATTGGAGGAGTGGATGGGTGTAATCTCTGTAAATTTGCGAAAATTTTGACTATAAAAGAAATGAGAAATACTATATATACATATAAATTTTGCAATTTATATACATTTTATAAATACATACTTTCTATATAAATCATATATTATTTTTTATAAATTAATTGTGTAATTATTTTTTTAAATAATCATAAAATTATTTTTTTAAAAGAAATTTTTTTAAGCCATCAAACCATAAAGCCCAATAAATTATCTTACCCATTAACCTTATTATTTAAGTAAATCCTCTTATTCTCCAAACCCTAATTTCTCTTTACTCACAACCACTCCACCCTCCTCTCCCAATGTTGCTCTTAATGGCCAGGTTAACGTCTACGATGGTGCCTCCGTTTGGAATGGTGCTTTCCTTTGAGGCTATCTCGATCAATAAGATTACTATCGGGTTTTT
Organism: Dysphania ambrosioides; assembly: GCA_026401315.1. Lineage (NCBI taxonomy): Eukaryota > Viridiplantae > Streptophyta > Magnoliopsida > Caryophyllales > Amaranthaceae > Dysphania > Dysphania ambrosioides. The sequence continues at coordinate 8,501,602 of CM048667.1, forward strand.
ACTCTAACGTTCAGGAGAAGTATGTTATTCACGCTGCCTGGTCTTCTCCTATAGGTTTTGCTTTTGATTGAATTACTTCTTTTGATAGCTTTTGTAGTTACTATGAAATTGTGATAGAAATACACCGATTTGAGTGGAAATTAGGGATATGAATGAAAATGTGGGATGTTTGATATATTATGTGATGTGGCATAGTTATTAAGTGATTTTATATTGTTTTTAACGAAAGTTTTTTCCTTTCAATTAGAACAGGTTGAATTGTACTACACATTGTACTGCCACTTGATTCTTAATTAGTTTGTTAGGGTAATAGGACCTTGATGAACTAAATTATTACAATTGAGACTTCAAACTCAAAAGTAATCAAAACATCCTTTTTATTTGTGCCGCCCTTGCCCTCATATTTTTTATGCTCAGTTTGTCATTATAGCTAAAGTATAAGTCTAGGATACTCTCATAATGGGTTTTGCAACGTGAACACATTTGGGTAGGATTTTCCTGTGGATGAACCAAAAAGAACCATTGGATGACATTTTAGCACTAGTAGAATTTAATTTGCAGCGGGTTTTTTAATGTTATATGCGGCGTCAAAAGGCTAGCAACATTTAGGATAGCAGGAAATCAAAAATTACGCCGTAAAATATTACTAATATGTGGCAGTTTCTGGCTTAATACGCCGCATATGAATCAATTGAATTGCGACGGTTTCCGGCATAATACGCCGCATATTAATCAATTAATTTGTGGCATATTTTGTATTATACGCTGCAAATTATTACTTTTTTGGAATGCAAATTTTCTATAATAGAGTAATAAGCGGCGGGTCTTGGGGACACCCGCCTCATATAAGTGTTTTTTTGTACGCATTAATTTGATCCCTACTATGTCCAAATTTCTAAATTCAAACCTGTTATTACATTTGCAATTACACTAACTAAAGTACATATATACATATGATGATCCATCTCTCATTTACATACTAATAGGATTATAAAATCACCCATTAAGTGACATCAAAACTACAACCCAATAAATGAACTTGATGTAAAAAACTATAAAATACACAAAAAGATAATATACATAATCTAAAAAAAGTTATTTGTCCAACACTTGACCAATTTGTTGCTGACGACATCGATTTTTTCGGTGGAGAAGGGCTCCTCGTTGAATCCTTTGCATACCTAAGATTGATTACCATATCATTAAAGTATAAAACTATAGTACAAACATATGGTTCCAATTACAAAACCGACCTATATATATTGACTCATATCGATGTAATTAAGTTAAACACGTCATTTTCTACCCAAAATTGCTCCCATTTGACCTACTTTGAGTCATATCGTCCTATTCGAAGTGTTTGGGCATGTTTAAGGGGAAATACGCAAATATCGACCGAAACTTCCCTATTTGACATATATTGAATCATATCAATGTTTTCAAGTGTTTATGGCATTTTCTACCCAAAACCCCTCCAATTTGACCGAGTTTGACTTAAATCATTTTATTTCAAGTGTTTATAACATGTTCTAGGGTAAATACGCCTTTTTCTATCCAAAACTGCTCCCATTTAATGTATATTGACTTATATCTTCCTATTCGAAGTGTTTGGGTCATGTTCTAGGAGAAATACGCAAATATCGACCCAAAACCGCCCTATTTAACCTATATTGACTCATATCGATATATTTGAAGTGTTTAGATCATGTTATACCCAAAACCTCTCCCATTTGACCGATTTTGACTCAAATCGATGTATTTCTAGTAAACCTCCAAGCTATAAATCCTAAAACAAACATTCACTTTATTCAAATCATATTTCCCCATGTAACGAACTTCTCCACTAAAATACTTGGCTTTTAACCGACTATAGATTGCATTTAAAAAAATTTGGATACATTTAAGCACATAATTCACACTTGCTTTATTTAATTTACATGAAACATACTTTCTCCTATTCTTGAGAAAGTATATAACCTTAACTTACAACAATTAATCATAATTGATCATTTAATTCGACCTTCCTTGATTGTACTTAAGTATGCTTGAAATTTTTTAAAACTTTGCAACTATTTTATTTTTAAAACTTTTAATAGTGTACTTGACTTCTATGCGAGTAAATCAAGCCAATGGTTTCCTAGGTAAGTTACGTGCGACGTTGACGAGAGCATTTCTTAGCCAGAAACCATTACTTAACGAAAAACTCCCCTAGGTCAGACGAACCTTCCTTAGATAGAGTGTTACACTAGATCACCAACATTTTCTTCTTTTCAAAACCAAAATAATTTTTATGAAAACTCTTTTATGCATGAGAATGCGAAAGTCTATCCTACATGCCCATTGTTAAGTCTAACCACAAGTTTATTATTTCCAATTTTAATCTTTTATAACCTAACTCTGATACCACTTTATAACACCCCCAAATAACTTACATAATAATAATAAAAATAGTAATAATAATAATTATTATTTTAGTAACTTAGGGGTATTACCGCCACGTGTCACCACGCTTTGGCTATGCTAACTAATTACTATATTGCAACGGAAGTAAAACTTGATTTATTTATTAAAAAAAATTTTGATTATCCAAAAGTACAAAAGTTAAATAAAAAAATTTATGAAAACTCCTAACTAGTATATGCCCCTTGATATAATACTCTCATGCACATTTATTCCTGCAAACCTACTCACTATAAATAAAAATTAGGGCGAACAAAAAATAAATAGGAAAATATATGTCAGTGTAAATACATTGTGTATATATACATGCTAAAAGAAAAACTTTGACTTTTAAATTCCTTTATTTTGAACTTGTCTTCTTATAAATTAATAAATTTTAAACCTTTCTTTATAATAATCTAATACAAATGGAATTATTAAAATAGTTGAAGACTCCACCTTAATTACTAATGTTTTTATGTCTAATGATGGAAGCCAAAATGCAAAGTCAAATAGAGTTGAAAACATGATGGAAGCAAAAATGCAAAGTCAAATAGAGTTGAAAACATGATGGAAACCAAAATACATAGAGTTGACAATGTGTTGGAAGTAATGTAAGCTATAATGAAAAGCTTTATGCATTCTGTCAAAGGACGAGAATAACTCTTGAGCCACATCTTCAAAAGTTTGAGCCACGTCTTCAAAAGCTTGAGCCACGTCTCAAAACAGTCAGCAAAGTTCAAACACTTTGTCAAAGGATAAGAATTTTCTAATTGCCTAAATCTTGTGTTTTATCCTTTCCCTATTTTACTTATTTTATGCTCTAACCTAACTTATTTATACATGATTTTACTGTCAAAGATATCTCTTAATTTCAGCAAATAAGTGATGCTCATATATGTTGAAGATTATTCAAGTTAATTTTGGTAAATTACCAAAATTCAAGCATTGTGGTTATGGAAAAAGAAATTTGTTTGAAGCTTTAAGGTGCAGCAAATAAAGTGGAAATATTCTTGCTGTAAAATATTCAATGATATCAATCTTCAACAGCCAAAATGAATGATTGTCTACAACCATATTGGAGGAAATCTTGTTGAAAGTATTGAAGGCAAATCATATTTTCAGCAGCCTATTTTGATCCTCCTTTCAACGGCCTGAAATCAAGTTCAGTATATATTCCAAGCTTTAAAGTTGAAGAATAGTAGAAAGACAACGTGAGAAACAACAAGACAAAAAGTAAGACAAGAGCAGAAGCTTTAATCGTGAATTTCAGTCACAAGCACATCAACAAAGCTTCATTATTTTCTCTCTAGTTCCATAAACTTTATCTTGTATTTAGATTAAGAGAAAATCAAAGTATAATCTCTTGAGTTTTTAAAAAAAGAATATTTTGAGAGAGTGTTATACTAAGAGTATACCCATAATACTCAAACGTATAGAAAAAGAGAGAGAGCTTTTTATTACTAGGCTCTGAGATGCTAAAGTGTAGCTGGGGTGCTATGGAGTAGAAGATGGGGATTAAGATCTTCTAGGGTGCTTTAGGTCTCTAAGGGAAGTAATAAAAGAGCGAGTTAAATCCTAAGGGTTAGACAACCCTAGGCGGAGACGTAGGCAAATTAGTTGCCGAACTTGGTATCAAATGTCCGTGTTTTGTCTCATCTTTTTTCTGTCTTCATTGCTTATGTTTTATGTTTGCTTCGCTCATCAATCAAAGTAGCGAACAGTCAAAGCCTGAGCAAAAGCCTTTTAAACCAATTTCAAGGCTTTGACATCCAGTTTCAAAGATAAGCCTTAACGCTTATATTCCGCCTTTGAAAGTCAGTTCAAGACCTTGAGATCCTGAACGCGAAAATCGATTATACTCTATTCACCCCCCCTCTAGAGTATAATTAATCATATTCCATCTCCCTATTGATTCTTTAATTAGTATCAAAGCTAGACTCACAAGGAAAAGATTTAATCATCTGTGAGGAAAATTGAATTCAATAGGTGATGGTGGTTTTGCTCAAGGAAGGTCTACCAATCGCCCTCCTCTATTTTGTGGTAATAATTTTGCCCATTGGCGTTCATTAATGCAAATGTTTGTGATTGATCAAGATTTGGAACTCTGGGATATTATCAAGAAAGGTCCTAGGGTGCCAATGAAGACTAATAAAAGCGGCACAATGGTTCCTAAAGAAGATGATGATTTGACTCAATCAGATTTGGAAAGTGTTGCTAAAAACTATTGAGCCATGAACCTTCTCTACTGTGGTTTAGATGCAAATGAATTCAATAGAGTTTCTGCATGCAAAAGTGCTAAAGAAATATGGGATAAATTGGTGGTCACATATGAAGGAACGAGTCAAGTCAAAGAAAGCAAGATAAGCATCTTCCTTTGACAATATGAGTTGTTCAAAATGACGCCTAATGAAACCGTGAAAGAGATGTTCACAAGATTTACCCAAATAATGAATAATCTGGATTCTCTTGGTAAGGTATTCACAAATTAAGAAAAGGTAAGAAAGATTCTACGGTGTCTTCCAAAATCAAAGTGGGGTCCGAAGGTAACCGCGATAGAAGAAGCTCAAAATTTGAGAACCTTGCCTTTGGATGATCTTCTTGGAAAATTGATCACACATGAGATGTCTCTTAATGAAGAAGATGGTGAACCAGCATCTTCAACCAAAATTTTAGCACTCAAAGCAAAGAGAGAAGAAGCTACAATGACAATGAAGATAGTGATAATAGTGATGATGAAGATCTATTTGCTCTCATTGCTAGAAGTCTTACCAAGATTCTAAAAATGAAGAAGAATTTCTCAAGAGGCAAAAACTATCATTCAAAAAAATATAAAGGTAAGTCATCCAACTCAATGAATAAAGTTAATACACTAACATGCTACGAGTGTGGTGAAATAGATCACTTAGTGAAAGATTGCCCTCAACAAAAGAAGAAGTCTTTCCACAAAAAGGATTATAAGAAGAAAGCTATGGTTGCTTCATGGAGTGATTCAGATTCATCTAGTGACTCAGAAGATGAACAAGCAAACCTATGTCTTATGGCTAATCATGATGATGCAAAGAAAGAACATCTTGAGGTAATGGTGAAAAATTTAATCTCAAGTCCAGTTGATGTTCTGTCCGAATTCTTGCAAAATATGATTATAAATGAAGAGAGTTTGATTCTTGAATCCAAGATTCTCAAGGAGAAGCTAAACCAACAGGTAAGTATTTCTGAAAGTCTCGCTAAGGAACTAACTGATCTCAAAGCCTCTCAGTCATCTTTTAAACTCAGGGTTCAAGCCTCAGAGTCATCCTTTGATACCCAGGTCAAGGCCTTGAACACTGAAAACACTGTTTTAAAATGAAAGCTCACCTCTTTGAGTTATTGTAATGATAACTTGGAGAAGGAAAAGAAGCTACTGGCTGGGAAGTGTAGAGAGCAACATAATTCCTTGGTTAGATTTGCTCACTCCAAATCTACTCTTGAAAAAATGCTAGGTGAGCACCAATCATCCTTGAATAAAAGCGGTCTTGGTTACAACAAAAATTTTCCAAATAAAACCATGACCACGTTTGTAAAAGCAAAGGATAATTGGCGAACACCTACATGTTTTTATTGTTGCAAAAAGGGTCATACTAAGCTAACTTATCCTTTTCTAAGGAATGACCCTCAAATTCTTAAAAATTCATTTCCTATTTTTCTTCGAGACCAAATCAAGCAAGTATGGGTTCCTAAAGGGACTAGACCACCTAACATGGTCCATCCCGATTATGAATCTAAATTTGCAATTTGGTCTAGTCGAAAGGTTTGATGTTTTGTTCTTTTGTAGGAAATCACCAAGAGCAAACATTATAAGTGGATTCTAGATAGTGGATGCTCGTGGCACATGAGTGGGAAGTCCTCTTTATTTTCAATGATCAAAGAGCAATCTGCTGGAACAATTACACTTGGTGATAAAGGAAAGTGTAGAATAATTGGTATTGGAAAAGTTGGAGATAATGCATCAAACACCATTGATGATGTGTACCTAGTCGAAGGTCTTAAATACAACTTTCTTAGCATCTCTTAATTATGCGATAAAGGTAATAAAGTCATCTTTGATGAAGAAAAATGCGAGGTACAAAGAAAGGTGGACGGTAAAATTATTTTAATTGCTCCTCGTTGCAATAATGTTTATGCTTTTCATACTAACCAAGTTGCAAGTACTAGCTTAAAATGTCTTAAGGCCTTGACCAGCGACTCAAGGCTTTGGCACAGAAGGTTAGGTCATATTAATATGCATACCATGAAGAAGCTTTTCTCAAAGGACTTGTACGTGGACTACCAAAGTTAGATTTCAAAGAAAAAGAGCTTTGCAAAGCATGTGTAAGAGGTAAACAAACAAAAGGATCCTTCAAAGCCAAAAAGGTTGTAAGTACCTCTCACCTAATAGAGCTTCTACACATAGATTTATGTGGTCCTATGCATGTTAAATCACCTAAAGGTAAACAATACATCCTTGTTGTTGTTGATGATTTTTCCCGTTTTACTTGGATTTCATTTTTGCGTGAAATCAAAGGCTTTACTAGAGTTTTCAAAAATTTGCAAAGAATTACAAACATTAAAAAACCTACCCATAGTTGCTGTGAGAAGCGATCATGGTAGAGAGTTTGATCAACTAAAGTTTGATAACTTTTGTGCTAAATATGGTATTTCTCACAATTTTTCAGCTCCTAGGACACCTCAACAAAATGGAGTTATGGAACGAAAGAACCGCACTCTTGAGGATATGTCTAGGACAATGCTTTTGGAAAATGATTTGCCAAAATACTTTTGGGTAGAAGTTGTTAATACAGCAAACTATATTTTAAACTGTTGTTTGATTCGTCCTATTTTAAAGAAAACTCCTTACGAATTATTTAAAGGTAAAAAGATATTTCCTATTTCAAACCTTTTGGATGTGTGTGCTTTGTTCATAATAATGGCAAAGATAACCTGGGTATATTTGATGCACGTAGTGTGAAGCAATTCTGTTAGGTTACTCTTTGAATTCTAAAGCTTATAGAGTTTTCAATAAGCGTACTAAAGTTGTTGAAGAAAGTATACATGTGATCTTTGATGAAACCGAGAACGATATCTTGAGTGATGGTTTTACAGGTTTAAACTTGAATAAGCATGAAGGATATTCATTTGAGACAAAAGGAGAAGAAAGTTCGTCAGATAATGAAATGGAGAAATCTGCCCAGAATATGATAGAGCCAATTTTAGACGCAGATGAATTAGATCAAAGCCTTAACCAGCAGCCTCAAGATCTTGAAACTCCATCTCAAAGTCTTGAACAGACGAACAATATTATATCAGAAGTCACTCCAGGGCCTTCAGACCTATCTCAAGGCCTTGAAAGGATACTTCAGGAAACTACATCAGCTCCTTTGATGCTGCCACGAAAGTTCAAATACTCCTCATCTCATCCAACAAACAATATAATTTTGGATCCAAAAGCTGGTATACAAACATGCTCTAATGTTAAAAATTTGTGTGCATTTCACGCTTTTGGTTCTCTTGTAGAACCGAAGAATATGAAGTACTTCAAGAGCCCGATTGGATTTTAGCTATGCAAAGTGAGCTAAATGAATTCGAAAGAAATAAAGTGTGGACACTCACACCAAGACCAAAGGATCATTCAATTATTGGAACAAGGTGGGTGTTCAAAAACAAGCTTGATGAGAATGGAAAGATAGTGAGGAACAAAGCAAGATTAGTAGCCCAAGGTTATAATCAAGAAGAAGGGATAGATTATGAAGAGACATTCGCTCCCGTGGCTAGAATGGAGGCTATTCGAATGCTCCTTGCCTTTGCTTCCTTTATGCGAATTAAGTTATTTTAAATAGATGTCAAATGTGCATTCTTGAACGGTTATTTACAAGAAGAAGTATATGTTGCTCAACCCCCCAGTTTTGAAAATGAGAAATTTCTAAATCATGTTTTTAAACTTGACAAAGCACTCTATGGTTTGAAACAAGCACCAAGGGCTTGGTATGAGCGTCTTTCATATATCTTTTAGAAATTAATTTCAAAAGAGGGTTGATTGACAAAACTCTTTTTGTGAAAACCAAAGGTAAAGATTTATTAATAGTTCAAGTTTATGTTGATGATATTCTTTTCGGTGCTACTAACGATTCCCTTTGCAAAGAATTTTTTCAGATTATGTGTAGGGAATTTGAGATGAGTTTAATGGGTGAGTTGAACTTCTTCCTTGGATTGCAAGTTAAAAAAGAGAAAGGAGGTATATTTATAAATCAAAGAAAATACACAAGAGATCTCCTTAAGAAGTACAATATGACTCAATCTAAAGAGGCTAAGACTCCTATGAGTTCGTCATTACTTTTAGATCAAGATGAAAATGGTAAGTCAGTAAATCAAAAGGAATATCGAGGTATGATTGGATCTCTTCTCTATCTCACGGCAAGTAGGCCAGATATTATGTTTAGTGTATATATGTGTGCTCGTTTTCAAGCTAACCCCAAAGAATCTTATTTGAGTGCAGTTAAGAGGATTTTACGCTATCTCAATGGGACAAAGGATTTCGGTCTTTGGTACCCTTGTAATAGTAACTTTGAACTTGTTGGATATTCAGATGCTGATTTTGCAGGTTATAAAGTGGATAGAAAAAGTACTTCAGGTTGCTGTCAATTCTTGGGATCATCTCTCATTAGTTGGCATTCAAAGAAAATAAATTCGGTAGCACTCTCTACTGCCGAAGCCGAATACATTGCAGCCGGTGCTTGTTGTTCACAAATTTTGTGGATATCTCAACAATTAAGAGACCTTGGGTTAGACTTCAAAGGCATACCTATCAAGTGTGACAACACGAGTGCTATATCCATAACGAAGAATCCAGTTCAGCACTCTCGCACTAAACATATTGATGTTAGACATCACTTTATACGTGATCATGTGGAGAAAGGAGACGTATCTATATCTTTTATTTCTACTGATTTGCAACTCACTGACATCTTCACCAAGCCTTTGAGCGAAGAACGATTTAACTTTATTCGTCTTGAGCTTGGAATGTTAAATGGGGAAGCATCCTCGTAGGGGGAGCTTTTTGAGTAAGTTGTATATGTTTATTTTTGCATGTGTATGTCAAAGTCTTGACACTCTTGTCATTGCCTTGATGTACTGTCATTTTTTAATATTAATATTGGATCAAAATGTTTGGTACTTATCCTATAGATAATTATCAAATATTTATTAAATGATTTTTGAAATGTTTTGGATACATATATTACGGGTGGATCTGTTGCTTTCGCTTTCAATGTTTTTAAAAATTTCATTCCATTCGTTTTAAAGATTCTCATGGCCTTGAAGTTGTTTTCAAAGTTTTCCGCGTCCTTTATTTTTAGCTTTCAAAGCCTTGAATGATTGACTTTGTTTTTTTAAGCAATGTCTTTTTGTTTTCATGTCTTTCAAGGTTTTACTGTTTTATATCTTTTTGTTATTTTGAACAAGTCTTCTTGTGATCCAACATTTATATTTTCCCACCTTGTCGGAAGACAAAAAGGGGGAGAGTATTTATGTATTATTTATTTAAAGGGGAGAATATTTTTTTATGCATTTTATTCTTTGACGTTTGCATATAATGTTTTGTCTTCCATCAAGGGGGAGATTGAAGACTCCACCTTGATTACTAATGTTTTTATGTCTAATGATGGAAGCCAAAATGCAAAGTCAAATAGAGTTGAAAACATGATGGAAGCAAAAATGCAAAGTCAAATAGAGTTGAAATTATGATGGAAACCAAAATACATAGAGTTGACAATGTGTTGGAAGTAATGGAAGCTATAATGCAAAGCTTTATGCATTCTGTCAAAGGACGAGAATAACTCTTGAGCCACGTCTTCAAAAGTTTGAGCCACGTCTTCAAAAGCTTAAGCCACGTCTTCAAAAGCTTGAGCCACGTCTCAAAACAGTCAGCAAAGTTCAAACACTTTGTCAAAGGATAAGAATTTTCTAATTGCCTAAATCTTGTGTTTTATCCTTTCCCTATTTCACTTATTTTATGCTCTAGCCTAACTTATTTATACATGATTTTACTGTCAAAGATATCTCTTAATTTCAGCAAATAAGTGATGCTCATATATATTGAAGATTATTCAAGTTAATTTTGGTAAATTACCAAAATTCAAGCATTGTGGTTATGGAAAAAGAAATTTGTTTGAAGCTTTAAGGTGCAGCAAATAAAGTGGAAATATTCTTGCTGTAAAATATTCAATGATATCAATCTTCAACAGGCAAAAATGAATGATTCTCTACAACCATATTGGAGGAAATCTTGTTGAAAGTATTGAAGGCAAATCAGATTTTCAGGAGCCTATTTTGAGCCTCCTTTCAACGGCCTGAAATCAAGTTCAGTATATATTCCAAGCTTTAAAGTTGAAGAATAGTAGAAAGACAACGTGAGACACAACGAGACAAAAAGTAAGACAAGAGCAGAAGCTTTAATCGTGAATTTCAGTCACAAGCACATCAACAAAGCTTCATTATTTTCTCTCTAGTTCCATAAACTTTATCTTGTATTTAGATTGCGGGAAAATCAAAGTATAATCTCTTGAGTTTTTAAAAAAAGAATATTTTGAGAGAGTGTTATATTAAGAGTATACCCATAATACTCAAACGTATAGAAAAAGAGAGAGAGCTTTTTATTACTAGGATCTAAGATGCTAAAGTGTAGCTGGGGTGCTATGGAGTAGAAGATGGGGATTAAGATCTTCTAGGGTGCTTTAGGTCTCTAAGGGAAGTAATAAAAGAGCGAGTTAAATCCTAAGGGTTAGACAACCCTAGGCGGAGACGTAGGCAAATTAGTTCCGAACTTCGTATCAAATGTCCGTGTTTTGTCTCATCTTTTTTCAGTTTTCATTGCTTACGTTTTATGTTTGCTTTGTTCATCAATCAAAGCAGCGAACAGTCAAAGCCTCAGCAAAAGCCTTTGAAACCAAATTCAAGGCTTTGACATCCAGTTTCAAAGATAAGCCTTAACGCTTATATTCCGCCTTTGAAAGTCAGTTCAAGACCTTGAGATCCTGAACGCAAAAATCGATTATACTCTATTCACCCCCCCCCCCCCCCCCCCCCCCCCCCCACTAGAGTATACTTAATCATATTCCATCTCCCTATTGATTCTTCAACAGTTAATAAAGAAAATTTCTTATTCTTATATCCCCTTCTTGATCCTAAGTGTGCACACCCCCCAAGTTAGTTATCCCATTACGGATCTATTCTTGAATTTTCATTTTATTTGCCAACAAGTAAACTTTGAAGCATGAACCCTTCTTGATTATAAAATCAAGCGGTAATGTATAATAATAATAACTCTCCTTTTATAACTCCTTTTAATACAAAAACCTTGCTTTAATTATTAAAGCTCATTAAAAATTATTAAATCTCAAATGTCATTCGGCCCTTTTGAAACATGATAAATATTAATTAAAATAAGATAAATGTATATCATCCTTTTTTTATAATCGGAATTTCAAATAAATATCCATAAAAAGATTTAACACATATACGTACCTTAAATTCTAGTACTTTTTAGCAACTTTCTACTAAACTTCAAGATAATATTCCTACCAATTAACACGAACTAATTAATGCAAAACACTAATATCTATAAAATATTAAAACTTTAATTAAATTTAGAAATAGTTTTAATAATTAAATAGTTTGTAAAACAATTAAAACAATTAAATAGTTAGGAAAAGAAGATGCTTATAGAGGCTAGTGGTTGTTGATGGCACAAGGTAGCCAAAGAGATGTAGAGAGTGGCTTGAGAGAGAGGGAGAAAGTTAGAGAGAAGTAGAAAGGATTTAATGATTTTTATGTGAAGAATTATGTGAGTTTTAAGGGTTTATTTATAGTAGAAATTAGGATCAATTTTAGGATTTAAAAATACTAAAAGTTAAATATGAATTTAAAATGATAATTATCCTCTAAATTTTCAGAAAAATCTTTTATTTTTAAAATATTTAAATTATTAAATAGTTTAACCAATTAAAATTATTTATTTAAAACAAACCAATTAGAATTAGTTAAAAAAGATAAAATTTTATAATTATAATAATATAATTTTTTTGAAATATAAATCATTGAAAAAGGATAGGGTAAGGTTAGAATTTAAATTTATTTTTTTTGAAAATATATTATTATTAAACTAAAACTATCTTTTCGATTAAAACTATCTTTTAAATTAGGATAAAATAAATATAATAATTTTAATCTTTTTTAAATACTATTCATGGTAGCTGGCCATGATTAGATATGGTCGAATTTATTTTTATTTTATTTTTTTGGTAAATATATTTGATTCTTAACATGATCGTTTTAAATAAAAAAATATTTATTAATATCTTAAACTGATTTTTTTTGCTAAGAATAATATCTTAAAAGATTCTAGAATATTCTAGAATAAAAATGGATACTTGGGATATTTTTCAAGATATTTTGGAGGGCTTTTTGGGAATTTAATGGAATAATTAAGGAATCAAATTTTTATTTATGAAATTAAATAATTTTCTTAATAAAATTATAAAATAAATATATAAATTGTGGTCCATAATTATAATTGGGCCAAAATAATTTTTAAATTATTTAATTATACTAAATCGCTCTTAAAATAATTTTATTTTAAATTCTAATATATAATGTACATTTAATTTTAAATATAACTTAGCATATAAAAGTTTTTAATATAATGTCTAAAATAAGGGGTATTACAACCCGTCCTATGTAAAGTGTTTGAGGCGTGATTAAGATGGAATACACTATTGAAGATACTCAAAACAATGAAATTATGGACAAAAGCTCTTACCTCTTCCATGGGCATGCCACTACTGCACTCGTTGAAAATGTCAAGCATGAAACGCATCACGAAGTAGCCGCACTCAGTTCCTCTATGTTGTTGAGCACACTATGAATTACAAAATAGAAATGTTAGCCATATGTATGATAGTATTATTTTACAATGTTTTAATTAGTTAATGAACATACCATCACATCTATCCATGTTGATGTCTGCTTTCTAGCTTGTTGTCCTTGCAATGTAAGTCTTTTTAACATACTGGAAAACGACATTGATTAGTTTAAAAATTTAATTTCAATCAACCTTAGCTTGCAATGTAAATCTATTGATAATACTTACTAATTAATAATCGATAAGTTTCGAGGTGAACATCGTACTCAATGTCCTCATTAGTGACATCACTAATTCCAAGGATCTGTCATTTACTAGGGACAATAACAGCCCATCGGGGGTTATTTATGTATTTAATCTAGAATACTTGTTTAGCTAGTGATGCAAGTATAAAAGGTTCATTTGTATCACGCATCTGACTCACGTTGACTAAAGTCCAATTCGATTCATCTTTCTTCACCGAACCACGCTGACTGATATTTGTCCATTTTCATTGAAAAAGGGGAACCTTAAAGCTACAATATTCAAATTAACATATCTCTTGAAGTATCCCATAGTAAGATAAGGTCGCATCAACTGGTGGTTTATTTTTTGAGCTAGCATATACTCGAGAAGAAGCCACTATTGAAACACCACTATTTTGGACAGAATTTGATTTCTTATCCTAACTTTTACATGAAACCAATCAATGAAGGTGTTTTTGTGTTCTTGCATTAATGCTCATTCACCTTTAGATGGGTACTTCACCTTCAATTCATTCATATGTCTTTCTAGGTAAGGATGAACCTCTGTGATATGGTTTAAAACAAAAAAATGAGCTTGGCTCTCTTCGGCAATGGAATTAAGACCTCCTTAGAACCCACGGTGCCGTGCCCTTCAAGCCTCCCTTCATGCCTCGATTTTGATAACCCAATTGCCTCCCTCTTAGATAAGAACTCACTAAGACACTCACCTACCTCCTCTGTGGTTATACCTTGAATTATACTACCTTCAGGGTGTGTTGGGTTTCTTACCTTCTTCTTTAAAGTGCCCATGTATCTCTCGAAAGGATGAGCCCAAATGGACCACACAACTTGATTTCTCGAATCAAATGCACAACTAAATGTACCATAATATCAAAGAACGAAGGTGGAAAATACATCTCTAGTTGATATAAGGTCGTAACAACACTAGCTTGTAACTCATCCAAACCTGACGGATCAAGCGTCTTGCTGCATATTATATTAAAAAAAAGAACTAAGTCTAGTGATAGAATTCATAACATGATTGGGTAAAATATAGAAGATGGTAATTGGTAGAAACAATTGCATCATAACATGACAATCATGAGACTTCATACCCACTAATTTCAGATCTTTCATGGACACGAAGTTCTTCAAATTTGATGAGTACCCACTAGAAACCTTGATCCCATACAGACACTCACAAAATATCCTCTTTTTCTGCTTGGGACAAAGTGTAACAAGTCGGAGGAAGATACCTGACCTTTACACTTGAACCTTGGTATTATGGGAAGGTACCACAATACCTTTACACTAGGACCTTTAATCCCTACTTTAGGCTCTATCCCATGTGGGAGTTTGTAATGTGACTGCCCATATTTAGGACATTGAATGAACTCTGTATACTCATTTTTATACAATATGTAATCATTTGGATAGGTATTACTCTAAACCAAGGGGACACATTAACTTCTTCGCGTAGTACGTGGATATAGGCAAATCATTTCCCTTTGGAAACATGTCCCCTAATACTTTTAATAAGGTTGTGAAACTTGTATCAGTCCAACCATATTTCTCTTTTTAAGTTAAATAACGTTGATATAGAAGAAAACTTAGTGTATTTAGTATATCCAGGATACAACGGTTTCTCAGTAGCCTCCCACAAACGCTCAAAAGTACGAAATGGACTACCAAATAAATCCCTAACACCTTTAAGCATTTCATCTATTTGATCTTTATCATTAGGGTCAGTATCCTCCAATTCATCCTCCCCATCATCTTCCTTCTCAACATCAATATCTTCACCGTCATCAGATTCCAATTGGCCATGATGGTCTAGCTCAACATGATGAATATGAATTTTGTTAGAACACGACCCCATGTCATTAGAAGCAGGAACCTCACCATGTCATACCCATACGTGGTATTGTTGCCTAAACCCACGCCAGATCACATGGTCACTCAACTCTCTTATACTACTAACTGTATTCACATTATCGCAATTAACATAAGGGCAACACACCTCATCATCTCTAATGTTATTTAGGTGTTTCAACGCTTGTCTATAGAAATCCTCAAGTTCATTCATGAACTCCAACAAAGCATGATTACTATACATCCAATTTTGATCCATAATTTGTGTTATTCCCTATTTAACATGTAAAAGATTAAATAATAATAATCTAATCAACACTCGTTTTACGCATAGTTATATGTATAATTGCATCTAAAGGGTCCTCAAGTAGCTTACCAAAAATAAGATAGCAAACTCCACAATGACCCACAAACACTCGATCTATAGTTTAAGTTACTAAATTCTTCTGCGATATTATTTATGTTCTATGCTTTGTAAATCACTACAAATTCTACAAAAAATTAGGCAAAGTTTCCTTTGTAAATCCAATATTTCCCAATTTCGAAAATAGATTTTCAAACCTGTTTATATGAATTTATATACAACTACAACCAACACATAATGCCATTTTACACACAATATCATAGAGATGAAATTCACATTAATTTACACCACTTTAATTTCACCGTCTTTACATTGCTTTCTATGCATGTTTGCTTGTTTGTTTGATCATTAAGATTAGCTTTTGCTCTCATCTTTTTTTCTCTTAGCTTTTGTCACCCTTTTAAAGCCCATCAAAATGACTACTTCAAAGTAAGATCGAGCCTTCCTTACCTTTCTTTATGTTTGTTTGTCTTGATCATTAAGCTTCAATTCCCTACCAAATAATCCAACAATCCCCTTTCCCTAACCCTAATTCAAACAATCCCCTTTCCTTAACCCTAATTCGAACTAACCCCAACTAACCCCTAACCCAAAATTGAATTATACCCTTTCCCCTAATCCTAATTCGAACTAACCCCTTCCCCTAACCTTAATTCAAACTAAACCCTTCCAGTAACCCTTATTCAAACTAACACCTTCCCCTAACCCTAATTTGAAACTAACCCCAACTAACCCTAAGTCAAACTAACCCCAACTAACATAACCCTAAACCAAACTAGTCCTATGTCTTCATTCGAACAATCCCCTTCCCTAGCCCTAATTCAAATCCCCCTTCATTAAAACAAAATTTATAGAAAATGAAATATATAAAAAAACGAAATTATATACACCAAAAATCACAACCTAAAACCCACAAAATATCATGTATCAAAATATGTATAAAACAAAGAACAAATGGGAGACTAAACTTGAATGACATCATGAGACGACAACATGGTGGGTGGGTGGCAAATGTGGGCCACACCAATAGTGAGGGGAGTTGGCAACAGTGAGTGAACTCCACGGTGGGCAGGTCAAGTTGGTGGCAACAGCGCGAGAGAACACGGGCGCAAAGAGAGGAATTGAAGAAAACACGAGAGGCATAGCACAAGAGAGGAATTGCAAATAAGAAGTGAAAAGAATGAAAAGGAAGTTGTCGGTTATTTTTTAATTTAAGGCAGATCAATATGCTGCGGGTCTAGCCTACACCAGCCACATATTAATGTAATTAGTAAATAAAAAGTGGCGGGTTTAGCTGAATACGCCGCATATTATTGAAACTTGGAATTAAAACGCGATGATTTCACAAATATACGCCACATATTATTAACTTTCCTAATTAAATTGCTGCATTATTGGTTTTATGCCATAAATAGGTAGCCGCATTTGATTATTATTTTACTAGTGTAGTTAGAAACATTTCAGAAATACCACTTCTACTCCTCCTTTCCTTCATTCTTTTTCCTTTCCTTTCTCTCTTATTTTTATACCCTAGATTTCATGATTTTTGGAGAGTTGTTTCAATGATTATTTTGATTATTTTCAAAGATTAATTATATGTTAAAGTGTTTATAATTATAATTTTTATGTATCTATATATGTTTTACAAATTGGTAGATTCTTTATACATAAAATTATGGGTTAAACGCACTAATTTTTATATTTTATGATTTATTAGCATATATAATTGATTAATTCATGAACCTAAGATTATTTTGTGATTTATTTGATGATGATTAAAATTTATTTTCATATTTTATAATTTATTGAATGTGGACTTTTTTTGAGTTTTTGAAAGGATTTTTTATAATTTTATGTGTAGTATATGATCCTAATCAATATACTAAATGTTTTGAACATTATAATCAACATTTTGCTAACTTTTGAAAAATTCTAGAATTTATAAAATTAATTTTCATTATGTTTCAAGGATTTAAGTATTAAAAATAAAGTTTTAAAGAATTTACATGATTTTTAGAAGCCTTTTTAAATGGGTATAGTTGATGTAAACTAATTTGTTAGGGTATTGATTAAGCTTGTATTATTTGGCTTAGGAAAATGATTCGTAGAAGAAGATAATCATAATGTTTTATATGGTAGTTTTTTACAAGATTTTTGTACTTGATATGTTTTGATAATATAGTATTTTTATGTGATGGCTTTTTGCAAATTACCCTAAAATTTAAGATGGAATGTATGATTTACCAAAAACATCAATAATAATAATAAATAAAATAAACTAACAATAAAAATATAATAATGAAGCTAGAATTACAAAACCTCCTTGATTATCCCAGCCAAGTTGAGTAATGACAAAAATAGAAGTAAAGGGTCACCCACAAGCAATGACAAAAAAAAGAGGCAAAAATGAGAAAAGTATATAAACAATCGAGAACAGTGTCTAATATGATATGGATAAAGAGACTGACATACAATTTGTTGAATGGGATGAACACTTCATCTTTATTTTTCAACTTCTTGAGAGGCATAACACCTCATCTTTATTTTTCAAGCCACACAGTAAGGCATTTCACCACCACCAATGATCATCAACAATTAATTTTTAAGCCATGTGGCAAAGCGTCTTCACCATCATGGATTATCATTTGAGTAAACCAAAACCATCATCTTTATTCTATTTTTATTTTTACTTTTATTCGTAGTGTGGTTACACTATGA
The DNA here is from genome assembly GCA_026401315.1 of Dysphania ambrosioides. Lineage (NCBI taxonomy): Eukaryota > Viridiplantae > Streptophyta > Magnoliopsida > Caryophyllales > Amaranthaceae > Dysphania > Dysphania ambrosioides. The sequence continues at coordinate 8,520,152 of CM048667.1, forward strand.
AAATAAATTGCATAACTCCAAGTCTGATCCTAAAAGACCCTAAAACAATGGTTTCCAACAATAGCTATTTTAGACTAGGATTTTTCTTCCCACTAATTCGACAAATCGTTATGTTGGTATCTGGTATGATTGTATAATCATCCTTCTATAATGAGAAGTATGCACCTAAGATAGACATTTTGTAGTACATAATTTGAGTTGCAAAAAAGTTACAACTTCATTACCTACATACAATTTGTTGAATGGGATGAACACTTACAAGAGGGGGGTGAATTGGAAATGTAAGTTAATCAAAAACTTTTTGTAGAATTAAACTAGAACTTGTAGACAGAAAGAAACTTGACAAAAGGAACAAAAGAGATTTTAGCATGCAAACCCTTTGTGCCTAACCTAAAGGGAAAAACCACGACCCACTCGGTATTTTCAACTCTTTTCATTAATAGGGCAATCCTCGATTACAATCTATTAGCTACTCTCTACTCAACTTCCACTCAAAACTGGAGTTCCCTTTAGAAATGACTCCCTCGAGTCAAAGCGCACTCTCTTGCTCTCTCTCAGACATAACTCTAAGTCTATACAAGATCCCTCAACCTTGTCACCCTAGTACAACTCAGTACTACGAACTCTTACAAGGTTCCTCATTCTTATCACCATAGTACAACTTAGTACTACACACACCCTAGTATAACTTAATAATATGCACACCCTAGTATAACTCAGTACTATGCACACCCTAGTACAACTCAATATTATGCACTCAAAGATTACAACTCAATAAATAACTTGCATAAGGACTATAGAGTTTGGAACAAGGATTTAAGCCTTTGACAAAATAGAGTATAAAATATTTTCTCTCAAGAAAATATGTTTAAGAGTAAGCCATTTGTGTGGAAAATAAGTTTCGAAGTACGTTTCTATATAGAGTTCTACATAGTTTTGGTTTGGCCCAACTTCTCCATGATCTCCTTGATTCAAGGAAAATATCCCATAGAGTTAGGAATCCTCCTTTATATAAAATTGATATGAGATCTAGATTCCTTGCCATACAAATCATTTTGTTATGATAGCAAATTCACTATTTTACATATTTACTAACCCAACAACACTTCCCTATAGAAATTAGAAACTTGCTAAGATGTAGTCTGTGTAAAGTGGAACTTGTAGCCAATAAAATAGGAAATATAGGATATATTTTCAAGATCACGTTTTTATGATAAAATCATTTATAAAATCATGTTCATTATATCAAAACAAGGGTAAGGGTAGGTGGAGCATGTTTATATGGTTAGCATAAGAACACTAGTAGCTGATGTTCCAAACCAAGAAAAAATATAATGTTTCTTATGAGATATCTTAGGCACTTGTGCTTTTCTAGCCTTTTGGAACTCGTTCCACACTCTTCATATCTTCTTCTCATCAACATACATCACCCCTATTCCTTTCGTCTCCTATTCTTCTTGTTCACAAATATTGAATTATCTGTGATACTAGAACTTTGCATTTATCACTACCTTCATTAGTATTCTTCTTTTCCTTCATTTTTTTAATTTTTTTTTTAATTTGAGAATGTGCAAGTCTCCCTTGTTAGTACTTGAAGTTATGACTTTGACATAGAAGACTTTTTGGAGAAACTATCGTAAAACAAACTTTTAAATATGGACCTTTACTATTTCCCCTTCATACATCATAATTACCATATACCATAGATAGGAACTTCCAAAAATATAGATATGTATTCCTTATGAAATGAAAATGATGTTCCATTACCTTCATTTGAGCATACACCATCCACACTTTTAACATTCTCTTCATAAACTTCTTCATCAACCTTGTGTATTCCCCCTGAGTTCAAGCTCCATCCTCAATTTAATGATGGATTGATAATTCTTGTTCCAATAGGGATAGGATTTCTTTTGGGTTACAAGATATGGGATATTTTATGGGTGGATGAATGGGATGATAGTATTGGTGAGATATCCATGGAAAATAGATTTTTGTGGTTCTCGGCATTTTAGGTGAAGAAAAAGAGTGTTTTATGGAAAAGTCAAGAATTTGATGAATATTAGCTTGTAATTTTATGATTATTACATATTAGAAAACCAACCCTATTGTTTAGGTTATAGGAATCAGATAGGTTTAAGAGTTATTTGTTTTAACGATTGCACTCTCATTAATTGGTGTGTTATTTTTATTTTATTATAATAATTTGTTCACAAAGTTTTCTAATATACGAAAATTATGAAATTCATAAAATTTAATGTTTGATCATCAATACTCAACCTAAATCACAAATTAATAAAATAAGTTTTTGTTTACATAAAGGATTCAAGTTAATCGCATTTTTCCATCAAATGTTATGCCTTGTTTTTAATGACAACGGCAAGCTCGCATCTAACAAAAAATGATGAAATATTATGTCAAATGAATTTGAATTTATATATTTCAATATAAGTTACGGTTAATCATAAAGTACTTCTTATAAGCTTGTGAACCGTCTAAAATTTTGCAATTTTTTTAATTCCTCGACATTAAACTATAATCATTTTAAAAGTGCTCAAAATCAAGTGATTAATTGCACTCTCTAAAAGTTACTATCCCGTTAATATTTAGGAACTAAATGAACTTAAAAATATTGGGTTCAACTTTTTTTTTACGTTCTTAACCCATTTCTTTATTATTCTTTATTAGGCACTAAATATCCATAGAGAAAATATTTAGGCATAAATTAAAAGATAAATATTGTAATAAATAATATTGTAAAAAAAATAAAGTATTTGGACACGTTAGACTAAACATTGGAAATATAAATTATTAGAAAAATACCTTTTTATAATCATTTTATTATCATTAAGTAGCACTAAAATTACTTATATATATATAAATATATATATATATATATATATATATATATATATATATATAATTTCACAACAATCAAAAAGGGTTGATATAGATAGTGGCTAAGATTCGTTATTAAAAAAAAAAGAAATAATAAAAAAAATTCTCACTTTACGTTAAGACTATCAATTCACCTTTAAAAAAGTGCATGTATAAAAAAAATTCCTTAATAATAAATAAATTTTTTATTTCTGAAATAGTGTAATGAGTTCTGATTCAAATATCATGTTTTTACCTACATTAAACTATAAAAAATGTCCTTTATTAAAAATGTTAGATCAATTTTGTGCATAAAATATAAGTAATAAATTGTGAGCAAACTGAGTGTTTAAGCCTAGGTCATAAAGGGTGGGTGGCCTAAGTTTCAAGTTTAAGGTCAATATTGGAATTCACTTATAAAATCCAATAGATTAATCTACGTCTGTAAAAAAATTCGATCATAAAATTTTGGAAATTTAATTATCAATCAACAATGATTTAATAGTCACTAATTACCTTTTATTTGGAAATAGAACCTAAATAAATATCATATTTCAAGTGGCCAACTTCACCAAGCCTATTAATCTACAAAATTTTCTTTTGAGTGTAATTACCCACAAAGTGAGATTGTTAAGAAAAGAACTCTAAATACCATTCTAATCCTTGTAAAGTCATTAATTGAAAATAATTTACCTTTAAAATCGTCTATTACAAATAATTATTGTGGTTATTGCTAATATGGGCAATTACCTCTCATCAAGTGGATTGCTTCAATTTTATGAGTGAACTCCTTTCTAAAATCATTTTCAGCCTAATAATACTCTACTTAATAAACTATTAATCATAGTGGAGTTGGCCATTATAAGGTATGATACATTTGAACTATGATGGTTTTGATCCATGAGTGGATTTGAATCCCATATGATCGGTACATAGTGGAACTTCAGTGCTCAAACCTACTACATATCAACAGTTATGTACAATTTAGGTATCATAAATCTCGTATGCTTGCATGTGTCTGACTACGTGAAATTCTATGCTTAAATTTATTTATTCTTAAAAAATAGACATAGTCAACTTAATGAAAAAATTATTTTATAAATATATTTTATAAATTATTCTCGTAGATACAATTTATAAAATGGTATAACAAAAAATAAGAAAAATAGAAAACCGTCCTTATTTGGATAAAAATAAGGAGGCAAATTTACCTTCAAAATTAGTTATGCAAGACTAAATCATAGGATTCCATCAAATAATTAGCAGCCAATCGCAAACCGGATACCACATCAAGGAGAACTAGAGCAAAACGCACATGAGTATAATCAAACTACGATGAAGATAAAACTGCTTGAGGCTTACAACACTCAGATCTTGAAAATGCTTAGGAGGGTCCTTGGCCTCCCTAAACCTGTCAACTGTGAGAAAGCTAATGGCTACAAACATCCGTGTTTACCCCAGAGACGGACGATGTAATCATCCCCTAAAGAGTAGTGTTCCCGCCATGGACTCTGGTTTATGATGGGACAACTAACTCATACACCCACATTGAAGTATATAAGGCTAGAATCACCAATATGTGCTACATAAAAGAGTATCGTCATGTTTTTCTATACAAGTCATTCGATTGTATGCTCATCGAACCGGTGTTATTGTGGCTGATAGATTTGAACCATTTTCTTTCGATAGTTTTAGCATTTTAATTGACAAGTTCTATGGACAGCTTGCTTCTAGTCGACAGCTAGAGAAACTGATATGCAAATTGTATCACATTATTTAAGAGCTTGGAGACTTGATTCATGATTTTTTCTCCAAATTCAACAACAAAATTATTAGCATTAAGTGTTATGACTCCAAACTGCCATTAAAGCCTTTAAGTGGGTGTTTACCCTAGATTCCAACTTGAATATAGAAATAACCAAATATTTGTGTGCTAAATTTGAAGATGATAGAAACCATGCCTTGGCTTAGGTAAGACTCAAAGACAACCGAGATTCGAGAGGTCTTTCCAGATCTAGCCACCGGGGTTTTCTAGATCCAATTAACCATCAGAGGACATGTCATTTTTAGTAATTTTATCATTCATGTAGTTCTTGAATTCTAGTAATTTTTGTTGACCGCTTTTGATTTATTTCAATAAAAAATATAGCTTTAGCATTGGAGGGTCATTTGGGCACCAACGACCGCCCTTAGATATTGTCTTATAATATTTTTTAGGACATCAACAATAAAATAAAAAGTAGCAGTTGTCAACAACAACAAAGGATTTGACACATAATAAATGCAAAGTGGACATAACCAGACATACATTGAAAGAGCTCTCACGACAATAGTAGACCATTGCCAATATAATGTCCCTTAGCCAAGGACATTGCATTTGGAATGAACATCAAAAGGACATGCACCACCTAACCAGTGCTTAAAACATCTGAGTTCCTAAACGATCGTCACTAGAATAGTAGCAGAGTTATGGACTGCAACAAACAAAAGTATGCATAAATGCAAAATTTATATAAGTATTTCAATCAAGTCACACAATGAAATTTATTTTATTTTGCCAGTGCACATAGTCATCATGTCATGACCCAAGAGTGACTCAGTCATTAGAAATTATATGTCATGATACCAAAAATGACCTATTCGTCAGAAATTATGTGTTTTGTCACTACGAGTTACTTTTTTCCAAGTATCATAATAGTTCATTTCAAATGTTTATATCATTAACTATCGTGTTAAGTGATCTCATGATGGCTTTATCGGTAAGGCCAGTAATACAAGAAATGGCCTTGTCACCAGACATCAAGGTTGGCTTTAACACCAATCACGAGGATTCTCCTTATCTTATGGTAATCTATTGATAATACTAAAATGACATAATAGCCAGATCTCTTCTTAAAATACTTAAAATGGCCTTATCGCCGAACACTATGAAGTGCTTCTCCGCTAATATACTTTCAAAGGGCACAAGTATTAAAACATATTAAACGATCTTGTTTTCACATATACTTTGTCACTTATTTTAGCCAAACACTAAAATTGTTCCTTCTAAATATTTCAAGTTGATGCTTTAATGACTATGAATATACATATGTGATTCATGAATCTATGGCATAGAGAACTCAGTGTTCTTTACTTCTTCAGTTTGCATCATCAACAAGTATAAATTCTTGTAGAAGTTGTCACATCCAACCAAGCGACAAGACTAGGTGACGCCAGTTACAAATCATAAATGGTAGACAAAAGACTATTTTCCTAAATTTCTCAAGTTTCAATTACGAAAATCAGGGCTATCATTGTAGGTAAAAACTACCAGTCATGACCATATGACATGTATCCAAGCTTCAAGAGTAGATAAAAATGTAATTATTGTGTGACAAGGTTGTCTCAAACCTATCCAAAATACCTAATTTCCTTAACTAATGTAGTTTTGGCAAGTAGGGTCAAATTCCAAGAGACTATCGGACTAAACAACTACATTGACTTCAACTACTACTAAGTCAAAACAAATGAGTTAAGAATGAAGATAAAGCTAAACTTCACTAATGCAATGAAATAAGAAATAGTTTTGAATCAATGAATAAAAGATATCTAAGGTAAATAATTCCCTCTAACAGAACTAAATTGCACATGACTGCTCCCTATCACATTAATATCAACCAAAAATCAACTCTTAAGGCGAATGCTCTCTAAATAATACCAAAGACCTATATTATCAATTGATTCCCTCTAATGAAATTATTTATACTTTTTTAGAATCATGAAAAAGAAAGACATTAAACACAACACTCCCAAAAGCCCTAATGCTCCCAACATCTACTTTTGTGATGACACTCACACCTTAAACTAGGATTTTAAGATTGATTAAAAATCAAATTTTTCTATGGACATAATCCTCTTTATAAAATAAACAACGTCTATCCTTTTTTAGATTAAAAACTAACCTTAGATTAAATATCAGAAATTAGGATCAAGCATGCATTAAGTAATGTTACAGTTCATTAGAACCCCTTATTAAAAGACTACTCGCTAATTGTAAACATAATTACTATGCAAAATAATAAATAAAAATATAATAGAAGAATTAAAAAATATAAATTAGAGAAATGGATCGGATTAGATTACTTAATTTATTGGCCAATGAAAATAAGGAAGATCTTCTATACCAAGTAATGAATCAAAGCCAAAACGAAGAATACTTTAATGTCAATTTAAAAGTTAGACTGAATGCCTTACAAAGTGCTAAAATTCTTCTTTATATGGCCTAAAAACTTAAAGAAATAACAAAATGGTTGTACGAATTTAGGCCTTAAGAGGCATGAATGTGCCATGTTGCAAATAGAGATCAGAAGCATCAGTAGTGCAATCCAGGGAAGAGGCATAAATGTGCCTCATGTCAAATTTTGGGGAGGCACATACATTCCTCCTTATCTTCCAGAGATTAGTAGCTTATGATCACTTTCCATGTGATGAGGCACGGGTGTGCCTCCTTACTTTCTTCAATTCCTTAGCTTATTCTCCACCTTCACTTAAGAGTTCTTTCATTTCAACAAAATATCATAGGAATCCTTCTTAGACATGGATAGAGACCATTCTAAACATCCCTCACTTGCTTGGTTTAGACGGATCATGGCTTGAAACTTTAATTATGAATCTTTGAGTCTTCAAAATACATGTGACTCTTCATCGACTCACTCAAATGGCTCCAAATATACCTGAAACACATCAAAACCAGATAAATATCCGTGAAAGCCCAAAGGGAGCATAAGAGAGCTAAAAATACCATAAAACTATCCTAAGTGCACCTAAAAAATATGAAAAGGACCCTAAAAATACTTCAAAAATGCATATAAATTGGACTTATCATTGTGCCTAAGTTTCAAGAGCCAATCACTGGCTGTTGAGAAGGTAAGTTGAAGAATCTTGAAATCTACTTATGGATATTCAGGTAATATTCCCTAGAGGTTGCACTTGGGCATACAAAGAAGACTCACTCGGTGCCTACGTGTAGTTAGAAAATTGATAATAGATGAAGGATAAGGTATAAATAGGTCAACCGAAGGTTCATGAATGAGTTGTAACTATCCCAATTCCAAGTGCCAGCTCTATCCATTCGAGATCTTAAGCGAAAAGCTCTACCTATCATTCTAAGAATCAACTCTACCCATTCGAGATTCCAAGCATTATTTCTAACCTCTAAGATTCTAGGGAAATGAGCTTATCTCAATCAGACTCATTGCCCATGATCAACCTCTCTAAAAGACAACTCAAAATAATTTAAGGAAGATTAAGACTATTCACTCATATGCCAATATAAAAATATAATCTATTACCACTTACATCTCTCTCATTAGTTCCTTTAACACTTGTCTCTTGTTGTACTCTCCCCCTTATTTACTCTCAATTTCATGTTACATCTCATGTACACTCAACGAAAGCATCTCCTTAATTTAACATAGTGGAACAACATTACCAATTTGCTATGTTATTTGCACTATTTTCCTACTTTGCTCTATACATTATTTTCTATAAGTAATTAAACTAGTTGTTTAAAGTTGAAGCCTTAAGCTATCAATATACGATGATTTTTAGCAGAATCAATAATATACACCTTTTTACTATGTGCAATAGATGGAACAAACTCAGATTGTTGCATCTCAAACCAACTTGCTATATTTATATAGTAATTCAAAAAATACTTACAGAACCTACTATCATCTTGAGCACACATATTAAAGATTTAACACACAAAGCTTTTCTTTTTTAGGGCGGGAGGACCCCCTTAAAGATATATTTTAGGCAAGATACCCTAAAGTAGGGTTGATCTTATATGATTGACCTGTCACTTCTAAACATCATATGCTAGTCTTTATTTTAAAGAGAATTCAATCATTCCTATAAGTTTCACCAAAAAGTATAAATTAGTCATATAGCAAACCCAAGAGTAAAATCATACAAAGGAAGGCATCTAACTTACATGAGAAGAAACATATCGGAATAGTACCATCGGTCTAAGACTCAAGTCCTCACTGGTAAATACAAGTCTATAACATTGGATGAGTCTAATTACAAAAGGGAGAAATAGCCTAGTTCTTAACAATCTAACATGATTATCGAAAATCAACTGATATGTCAAGTAAAACCATATATCAACCTGTAGATGACATGCTTTCTCATATACCAACTTGTAGAGACTCATTCCTATAGGCATCTTAAATGTTGTCCAATACACCCACAAGGCATCATCTAGTCAAGAAGCTCAGTCCTTACGGGAATTTTCCACTGGTTTTTTCCATATTGGCCTTCTCGGTTTGACACCTCTACTTGACCACTTTTATGTGGATGGTAAGAACAACCAACTCTATCATGCACTCCATATTTTTTCAATATAGCTTCAAACTTATTCTGCAAGAAGTGTTTTCCCCCATCACTTATCAAGACCCACAGGATTCCAAATTAAGGAAAAATCATTTTCTTGAAATATTTGCTGACAACTCGAGCGTCATTATTCAATGATGATGTAGTCTCTACTTATTTAGGCAAGTAATCCATAGCAACCAAGATATAGCGATTCCCATAAGAGGATGGGAAAGGACCTATGAAGTCAACATCCTATACATCAAATATCTCAACTTTTATAATGATATTCAAAGACTAACCATTCCTCTTTGAGATGTTCTCGGTGCACTAGCAATGATCTCAAGACTATACAAAGGCATGAACATCCTTAAATAAGGTTGGCCAATAAAAACCACACTGAAAGACCTTAACACACATTTTGGTCGAGCTAGCATGACCACCATAAGACAGATCATGATAATGAGAGATGATGGAGGATACCTCACTCTTGGGTACACATCTCCTAATAATACCATCAACACACGATCTGTACAGGAACGAGTTATCCTAGAAATAACTCTTCGCATCGTGGAAGAACCTCTTCTTTTGCTGTGAGAAATAACCATGAGGGATAGTTCTTATGCTTAAGTAATTTGCTAGATTGACATACCAAGGCATATCCATGATAGACATCACAAATAGTTCCTCATCAAAGGAAAGAATCATTAATTAGGAGTTCATTTTCAACCTTCTCAAAAATTAATCGGAAGAGATGATTAGTAACTATATTCTATGATCACATCTTGTCTTTCATCTCTAAATAAAATTCCTACAAAAGAAAAATACATCTAATTAGTGTAGGATTTGCATCTTTCTTACTCATTAGACACCTGAGTGTCGTGTCGTATGCACTATCATCCTCGAGCCCACTAAATAGGAACATAATTTGTCCATTGAATAACTACTGCTAAGAACTTCTTCTCAATAGTGGCAGAGTTCACTTGAGCTAGATCCTAAGTGTGCACACCCCCCAAGTTAGTTATCCCATCACGGATCTGTCCTTGGAGTTTTCTTTTATTTTCCAACAAGTGGATTTTGAAGCATGAACCCTTCTTGATTATACTAGTAAAATATTAATCAATTGCGGCTAAGGATTAGCGGCGTTAAACCAAAAAAGCCGCAAGTTTATTTAAGTTATTAATAATATGCGGCGTATAATCTAATAACCCGCCGCATTTTAATTACGGAGCAACTAATATGCGGCGTATAGTCCAGTAAACCGCCACATATTCATATTTCCCTTGGAAGCTAAGCTAACTGACCTATTAATAAGCGGCGGGTTTACCCTTAACCCATCGCATTTTAGTCTTCCCTAGGTTAAGAAAACACGGGTTTGGGTTTTCATCTTCTCCATATTTCATTGCTTTTCCATTCCCTCTGGCAAACCCCTTATAGCACCGACCCTCCATACCTTAAGTACCACACTTTACCCTAGAAAAAGTCTAGCACATCCACCATATTCTGGCGCCAGCTACCCCTCACAGCGTCGTCACCAACCCAGTCGTGCTCCATCTCTTCCTCTCTAGCGTTGTCACCAACCTAGTCATGCTCCATCTCTTCCTCGCAGCATCACCAGCTACCCCTCGCAGCGTCGTCTCTTCCTCGTCGTGTTCCACCCACAACGTCCTTCCCCTCATCCGCCATTAATGTTGAGGTTAGTGCACTTGACATATTTGGATATTTGAAGTTTAATTCAAATTACATAATGGGGATATGTTTATTTGTGTGTTTGATTCATATGTATACAATCTCATAATGTGTTGATGGAACCATTCAAGGTGAAAGAATTAGAATATATTTATTTGTGTGTTTGATTCATATGTATACAATCTCACAATGTATAAGGAGGATAAACATTTCAACAATAGTCATAGTGCTTTCGGGATAGAGTCGTACGTGGGTTATTGACATGATATATATGGAAATGATGATGTTGGAGGATTGAGATGATGATTTGCTAGTTTAACAAAAGGCACAAAAGGTTAAAAATATTCTAATTTCCAATGCTTACATTAGTTGTGATAGATGCTATCAAACAATGAGTAGAAAATGAAATTTTTTAAGGGTAGCTAGTTGCTAAGTTAGGGATAGCTCATTGATTACAAGTGATGGATATGGTTTGTCAAAATTTAATGGATAAGATTTGGAGGGAATTGAAAAATGTATATATAGAATATAAGGAATAACAAGAGTAAGATAGTTTCTTTAAGGTAATAACTTAACTTACTAAAAGGTATGTAAATAAAAGAAATACAGTAAAGAAAAAGAAACGACTTAGCCACCTTAGATCAAGACATAAGATTAGTGTTAAAGTTAAAATTTAATAAATATAAGCTCAGCAAAAATAGGTTAAAGTTTAATTAATATTAGATAGAAAGTTATAAAACATGTTTAGAAATCAATTTTCAAAAATGGTAAATGTTGGGTTTATAAAGAAAACTCTGCGAAATTTATGTAGAATTTGTAGTGATTTACAAAACATAGAACAAAAATAATATCACTAGAAGAATTTAAAAACTTAAACCATAGAGTGAGTGTTTATGGGTCAGTATGCTTAACCTTATTTTCGGTAAGCTACTTGAGGACCCTTTAGGTGCAATTATATATATAACTATGCGTAAATTGAGTATTAATTAGATTGTTATTTAATCTCTTACATGTTAAATAGGGCATAACACAAATTATGGAGCGAAAATGGATGTATGGTAATCGCGCTTTGTTAGAGTTCATGAATGGAGTTGAGGAGTTTTATAGACAAGTGTTGAAACACCTAAATAACGTTGGAGATGATGAGGTGTGTTTCCATTGTGTTGATTACGATAATGTGAATACATTTAGTAGTATAACAGAGTTGAGAGACCATGTGATCTGTCGTGGGTTTAGTCAACAATACCACGTATGGGTATAGCAATGGTGAGGTTTCTGCTTCTAATGATCTGGGGTTGTGTTCTAACAAAATTCCCATTCATTGATTTGAAACACATCGATTTGAGTCAAGATAGGTCAAACGGGATGGGTTTGGGGTAGAAAGTGACCTAAACACTTGAAACACATCAATTTGAGTCAATATAGGTCAAATGGGATCGGTTTGGGGTAGAAAATGACCTAAACACTTGAAACACATTAATTTGAGTCAATATAGGGTCAAATGAGATTAGATTTGGGTAGAAACTGATCTAAACACTTGAAACACATCAATTTGAGTCAATATAGGTCAAATGGGATCAGTTTTGAGTAGAAAGTGACCTAAACACTTCAAATATATCGATTTTAGTCAATATAGGTCAAATGGGATCGGTTTCGGGTAGAAACTAACTTAAACACTTCAAATACATCGATTTGAGTCAAGATAGTTCAAATGGGATCAGTTTCGGGTAAACAGTGATCTAAACACTTGAAACACGTTGATTTGAGTCAATATAGATAAAATGTGATCGGTTTAGGATAGAAAGTGACCTAAACACTTAAAACACATCGATTTGAGGTAATATAGGTCAAATGGGATCGATTTCAAATAGAAAGTGACTTAAACATTTTAAATACATCAATTTCAGCCAATATAGGTCAAATGGGATCGATTTCAAGTAGAAAGTGACCTAAACACTTTAAATGCATTGATTTGAGTCAAAATAGGTCAAATGGGATCAGTTTCGGGTGGAAAGTTACCTAAACACTTCAAATGCATTAATTTTAGTCAATATAGGTCAAATGGGATCGGTTTGGGGTAGAAAAAGACCTAAACACTTGAAATACATCGATTTGAGTCAATATAGGTCAAATAGGATTGGTTTTAGGTAGAAAGTGATGTAAACATTTGGAACACATCGATTTGACTCAATATAAGTCAAATGGGATCAGCTTCGAGTAGTAAGTGACCTAAACACTTCAAATATATCGATTTTAGTTAATAGAGGTCAAATGAGATCAGTTTGGGGTAGAAGGTGACCAAAACACTTGAAACACATCGATTTGAGTCAATATAGGTCAAATGGTATCGATTTCAGGTAGAAAGTGACTTAAACACTTCAAATACATCGATTTCAGTTAATATAGGTCAAATGGTATTAGTTTCAGGTAGAAAGTGATCTAAGCACTTAAAACACATCCATTTGAGTCAGGATAGTCAAATGGGATCATTTTGGAGTACAAAAAGAACTAATCACTAGAAACATATCGATTTGAGTAAACATAGGTCAAATGGGATCAGTTTCGGGTATAAAGTGACTTAAACACTACAAATACATCGATTTGAGTTAATATAGGTCAAATGGGATCGATTTCGGGTAGAAAGTGACCTAAACACTTGAAACACATCGATTTGAATCAAAATATAGGTCAAATGGGATCGGTTTCGGGTAGAAAGTGACTTAAACACTTCAAATACATCGATTTGTGTCAAGATAGGACTAATGGGATCGATTTCGAGTAGAAAGTGAAATAAACATTTGAAACACATCGATTTGTGTCAATATAGGTCAAATGGGATCAGTTTGGGGTAGAAAGAGACCTAAACACTTGAAACACATCGATTTGAGTCAAGATAGGTCAAATGGTATCGGTTTTGGGTAGAAAGTGATCTAAACATTTGAAACACATCAATTTGAGTCAAGGTAGGTCAAATGGGATCGGTTTTGGGCAGAAAGTAACCTAAACACTTGAAACACATCGATTTGAGTCAATATATGTCAAATGGGATCGAGTTCGGGTAGAAATTGACCTAAAAACTTGAAACACATCGATTTGAGTCAATATAGGTCAAGTGGGATCGGTTTGGGGTAGAAAATGACCTAAACACTTGAAACACATCGATTTGAGTCAAGATAGGTCTAATAGGATCGATTTCGGGTAGAAAGTGATCTAAACACTTGAAACACATCGATTTAAGTCAATATAGGTCAAATGGGATCTTTCGGGTAGAAATTGACCTAAACACTTGAAACATATCGATTTGAGTCAATATAGGTCAAATGGGATCGATTTCGGGTAAAAAGTGACTTAAACACTTTAAATACATCGATATGAGTCAAGATATGGGATCGATTTCTGGTAGAAAGTGAACTAAACAGTTGAAACACATCGATTTGTGTCAATATAGGTCAAATGGGATCGGTTTGGGTTAGAGAGTGACCTAAACACTTGAAACACATCGATTTGAGTCAAGATAGGTCAAATGGTATTGGTTTTGGGTAGAAAGAGATCTAAACATTTGAAACACATCAATTTGAGTCAAGGTAGGTCAAATGGGATCGGTTTCGGGTAGAAAGTGACCTAAACACTTGAAACGCGTCGATTTGAGTCCATATAGGCCAAACGGGATCGGTTTCGGGTAGAAAGTGATGTAAACACTTCAAATATATCGATTTTAGTCAATATAGGTCAAATGGGATCAATTTCGAGAGAAAGTGACCTAAACACTTGAAATGCATCGATTTGTGTCAATATAGGTCAAATGGGATCAGTTTCGGGTAGAAAGTGACCTTAACACTTGAAACACTTCGATTTGAGTCAAGATAGGTCAAATGGTATCGGTTTCGGGTAGAAAGTGATCTAAACATTTGAAACACATCAATTTGAGTCAAGGTAGGTCAAATGGGATCGGTTTTGGGCAGAACGTGACCTAAACACTTGAAACACAATGATTTGAGTCAATATAGGTCAAACGGGATCGGTTTGGGGTAGAAAGTGAACTAAACACTTGAAACACATCTATTTTAGTCAATATAGGTCAAATGGGATCGGTTTGGGGTATAAAGTGACTTAAACACTTCAAATAAATCGATTTGAGTCAATATAGGTCAAATGGAATCGGTTTCGGGTAGAAAGTGACCTAAACACTTGAAACACATCGATTTGAGTAAATATAGGTAAAATGGTATCGATTTGGGAGAGAAAATCACCTAAGCACTTGAAACACATCGATTTGAGTCAAGATAGGTCAAACAGGATTGATTTTGGGTAGAAAGTGAACTAAACACTTGAAACACATCGATTTAAGTCAATATAGGTCAAACGGGGTCATTTTGGGTTAGAAAGTGAACTAAACACTTGAAACACGCCTATTTTATTCAATAAAGGTCAAATGGGATCGGTTTCGGGTATAAAGTGACTTAAACACTTCGAATACATCGATCTGAGTCAATATAGGTCAAATGGGATCGGTTTCGGGTAGAAAGTGACCTAAACACTTGAAACACATCGATTTGAGTCAATATAGGTCAAATCGGATTGGTTTGGGGTAGAAAATGACCTAAACACTTGAAACACATCGATTTGAGTCAAGATAGGTCAAACAGGATCGATTTCGGGTAGAAAGTGATCTAAACACTTGAAACACATCGATTTGAGTCAATATAGGTCAAATGGGATCAGTTTGGGGTAGAAAGTGAACTAAACACTTGAAACACATCTATTTTATTCAATATAGGTCAAATGAGATCGGTTTGGGGTATAAAGTGACTTAAACACTTCAAATACACCTATTTGAGTCAATATAGGTCAAATGGTATCGGTTTCGGGTCGAAAGTGACCTAAACACTTGAAACACATCGATTTGAGTCCATATAAGTCAAATGGGATCAGTTTGGGTTAGAAAATGACATAAACACTTGAAACACATCGATTTGAGTCAAGATAGGGTAAATAGAATCAATTTCCTGTAGAAAAAAATCTAAACACTTGAAACACATCGATTTAAGTCAATATAGGTCAAATGTGATCTTTCGGGTAGAAAGTGACCTAAACACTTGAAACATATTGATTTGCGTCAATATAGGTCAAATGGGATCGGTTTCGGGTAAAAAGTGATCTAAACACTTAAAACACATCGATTTGAGTCAAGATAAGTTAAATGGGATCAGTTTGGGGTACAAAAAGAACTAATCACTAGAAACATATTGATTTGAGTCAACAAAGGTCAAATGGGATCAGTTTTGGGTATAAAAGGACTTAAACACTTCAAATACATCGATTTTATTCAATATAGGTCAAATGGGATCGATTTCGGGTAGAAAGTGACCTAAACACTTGAAACACATCGATTTGAATCAAAATATAGGTCAAATGGTATCAGTTTCGGGTAGAAAGTGAAATAAACACTTGAAACACATCGATTTGTGTCAATATAGGTCAAATGGGATCGATTTCGGGTAAAAAGTGACTTAAACACTTTAAATACATCGATTTGAGTCAAGATATGGGATCGATTTTGGGTAGAAAGTGAACTAAACAGTTGAAACACATCGATTTGTGTCAATATAGGTCAAATGGGATCGGCTTGGGTTAGAGAGTTACCTAAACACTTAAAACACATCGATTTGAGTCAAGATAGGTCAAATGGTATTGGTTTTGGGTAGAAAGAGATCTAAACATTTGAAACACATCAATTTGAGTCAAGGTAGGTCAAAGGGGATCGGTTTCGGGTAGAAAGTGACCTAAACACTTGAAACGCGTCGATTTGAGTCAATATAGGCCAAACGGGATCGGTTTCGGGTAGAAAGTGATGTAAACACTTCAAATATATCGATTTTAGTCAATATAGGTCAAATGGGATCAATTTCGAGAGAAAGTGACCTAAACACTTGATATGCATCGAATTGTGTCAATCTAGGTCAAATGGGATCAGTTTGGGGTAGAAAGTGACCTTAACACTTGAAACACTTCGATTTGAGTCAAGATAGGTCAAATGGTATCGGTTTCGGGTAGAAAGTGATCTAAACATTTGAAACACATCAATTTGAGTCAAGGTAGGTCAAATGGGATCGGTTTTGGGCAGAACGTGACCTAAACACTTGAAACACATCGATTTGAGTCAATATAGGTCAAACGGGATCGGTTTGGGGTAGAAAGTTATCTAAACATTTGAAACACATCAATTTGAGTCAAGGTAGGTCAAATGGGATTGGTTTTGGGCAGAAAGTGACCTAAACACTTGAAACACATCGATTTGAGTCAATATAGGTCAAACGGGATCGGTTTGTGGTAGAAAGTGAACTAAACAGTTGAAACACATCTAGTTTAGTCAATATAGGTCAAATGGGATCGGTTTGGGGTATAAAGTGACTTAAACACTTCAAATACATCGATTTGAGTCAATATAGGTCAAATGGGATCGGTTTCGGGTAGAAAGTGACCTAAACACTTGAAACACATCGATTTGAGTCAATATAGGTAAAATGGTATCGATTTGGGGTTGAAAATGACCTAAACACTTGAAACACATCGATATGAGTCAAGATAGGTCAAACGATATCGGTTTTGGGTAGAAAGTATACTAAACACTTGAAACACATCTATTTTAGTCATTATAGGTTAAATGGGATCGATTTGGGGTATAAAGTGAAGTAAACACTTCAAATACATCGATTTTATTCAATATAGGTCAAATGGGATCGATTTCGGGTAGAAAGTGATCTAAACACTTGAAACACATCGATTTAAGTCAATATAGGTCAAATGGGATCTTTCGGGTAGAAATTGACCTAAACACTTGAAACATATCGATTTGAGTCAATATAGGTCAAATGGGATCGATTTCGGGTAAAAAGTGACTTAAACACTTTAAATACATCGATATGAGGCAAGATATGGGATCGATTTTGGGTAGAAAGTGAACTAAACAGTTGAAACACATCGATTTGTGTCAATATAGGTCAAATGGGATCGGTTTGGGTTAGAGAGTGACCTAAACACTTGAAACACATCGATTTGAGTCAAGATAGGTCAAATGGTATTGGTTTTGGGTAGAAAGAGATCTAAACATTTGAAACACATCAATTTGAGTCAAGGTAGGTCAAATGGGATCGGTTTCGGGTAGAAAGTGACCTAAACACTTGAAACGCGTCGATTTGAGTCAATATAGGCCAAACGGGATCGGTTTCGGGTAGAAAGTGATGTAAACACTTCAAATATATCGATTTTAGTCAATATAGGTCAAATGGGATCAATTTCGAGAGAAAGTGACCTAAACACTTGATATGCATCGAATTGTGTCAATCTAGGTCAAATGGGATTAGTTTGGGGTAGAAAGTGACCTTAACACTTGAAACACTTCGATTTGAGTCAAGATAGGTCAAATGGTATCGGTTTCGGGTAGAAAGTGATCTAAACATTTGAAACACATCAATTTGAGTCAAGGTAGGTCAAATGGGATCGGTTTTGGGCAGAACGTGACCTAAACACTTGAAACACATCGATTTGAGTCAATATAGGTCAAACGGGATCGGTTTGGGGTAGAAAGTTATCTAAACATTTGAAACACATCAATTTGAGTCAAGGTAGGTCAAATGGGATTGGTTTTGGGCAGAAAGTGACCTAAACACTTGAAACACATCGATTTGAGTCAATATAGGTCAAACGGGATCGGTTTGTGGTAGAAAGTGAACTAAACAGTTGAAACACATCTAGTTTAGTCAATATAGGTCAAATGGGATCGGTTTGGGGTATAAAGTGACTTAAACACTTCAAATACATCGATTTGAGTCAATATAGGTCAAATGGGATCGGTTTCGGGTAGAAAGTGACCTAAACACTTGAAACACATCGATTTGAGTCAATATAGGTAAAATGGTATCGATTTGGGGTTGAAAATGACCTAAACACTTGAAACACATCGATATGAGTCAAGATAGGTCAAACGATATCGGTTTTGGGTAGAAAGTATACTAAACACTTGAAACACATCTATTTTAGTCATTATAGGTTAAATGGGATCGATTTGGGGTATAAAGTGAAGTAAACACTTCAAATACATCGATTTTATTCAATATAGGTCAAATGGGATCGATTTCGGGTAGAAAGTGATCTAAACACTTGAAACACATCGATTTAAGTCAATATAGGTCAAATGGGATCTTTCGGGTAGAAATTGACCTAAACACTTGAAACATATCGATTTGAGTCAATATAGGTCAAATGGGATCGATTTCGGGTAAAAAGTGACTTAAACACTTTAAATACATCGATATGAGGCAAGATATGGGATCGATTTTGGGTAGAAAGTGAACTAAACAGTTGAAACACATCGATTTGTGTCAATATAGGTCAAATGGGATCGGTTTGGGTTAGAGAGTGACCTAAACACTTGAAACACATCGATTTGAGTCAAGATAGGTCAAATGGTATTGGTTTTGGGTAGAAAGAGATCTAAACATTTGAAACACATCAATTTGAGTCAAGGTAGGTCAAATGGGATCGATTTCGGGTAGAAAGTGACCTAAACACTTGAAACGCGTCGATTTGAGTCAATATAGGCCAAACGGGATCGGTTTCGGGTAGAAAGTGATGTAAACACTTCAAATATATCGATTTTAGTCAATATAGGTCAAATGGGATCAATTTTGAGAGAAAGTGACCTAAACACTTGAAATGCATCGATTTGTGTCAATATAGGTCAAATGGGATCAGTTTCGGGTAGAAAGTGACCTTAACACTTGAAACACTTCGATTTGAGTCAAGATAGGTCAAATGGTATCGGTTTCGGGTAGAAAGTGATCTAAACATTTGAAACACATCAATTTGAGTCAAGGAAGGTCAAATGGGATCGGTTTTGGGTAGAACGTGACCTAAACACTTGAAACACAATGATTTGAGTCAATATAGGTCAAACGGGATCGGTTTGGGGTAGAAAGTGAATTAAACACTTGAAACACATCTATTTTAGTCAATATAGGTCAAATGGGATCGGTTTGGGGTATAAAGTGACTTAAACACTTCAAATAAATCGATTTGAGTCAATATAGGTCAAATGGAATCGGTTTCGGGTAGAAAGTGACCTAAATACTTGAAACACATCGATTTGAGTAAATATAGGTAAAATGGTATCGATTTGGGAGAGAAAATCACCTAAGCACTTGAAACACATCGATTTGAGTCAAGATAGGTCAAACAGGATTGATTTCGGGTAGAAAGTGAACTAAACACTTGAAACACATCGATTTAAGTCAATATAGGTCAAACGGGGTCATTTTGGGTTAGAAAGTGAACTAAACACTTGTAACACGCCTATTTTATTCAATAAAGGTCAAATGGGATCGGTTTGGGGTATAAAGTGACTTAAACACTTCGAATACATCGATCTGAGTCAATATAGGTCAAATGGGATCGATTTCGGGTAGAAAGTGACCTAAACACTTGAAACACATCGATTTGAGTTTATATAGGTCAAATCGGATTGGTTTGGGGTAGAAAATGACCTAAACACTTGAAACACATCGTTTTGAGTCAAGATAGGTCAAACAGGATCGATTTCGGGTAGAAAGTGATCTAAACACTTGAAACACATCGATTTGAGTCAATATAGGTCAAATGGGATCAGTTTGGGGTAGAAAGTGAACTAAACACTTGAAACACATCTATTTTATTCAATATAGGTCAAATGAGATCGGTTTGGGGTATAAAGTGACTTAAACACTTCAAATACACCTATTTGAGTCAATATAGGTCAAATGATATCGGTTTCGGGTAGAAAGTGACCTAAACACTTGAAACACATCGATTTGAGTCCATATAAGTCAAATGGGATCATTTTGGGTTAGAAAATGACATAAACACTTGAAACACATCGATTTGAGTCAAGATAGGGTAAATAGAATCAATTTCGTGTAGAAAAAAATCTAAACACTTGAAACACATCGATGTAAGTCAATATTGGTCAAATGTGATCTTTCGGGTAGAAAGTGTCCTAAACACTTGAAACATATTGATTTGCGTCAATATAGGTTAAATGGGATCGATTTCGGGTAGAAAGTGATCTAAACACTTAAAACACATCGATTTGAGTCAAGATAAGTCAAATGGGATCAGTTTGGGGTACAAAAACAACTAATCACTAGAAACATATCGATTTGAGTCAACAAAGGTCAAATGGGATCAGTTTCGGGTATAAAGTGACTTAAACACTTCAAATACATCGATTTGATTCAATATAGGTCAACTGGGATCGATTTCGGGTAGAAAGTGACCTAAACACTTGAAACACATCGATTTGAATCAAAATATAGGTCAAATGGTATCGGTTTCGGGTAGAAAGTGAAATAAACATTTGAAACACATCGATTTGTGTCAATATAGGTCAAATGGGATCGGTTTGGGGTAGAAAGTGACCTAAACACTTGAAACACATCGATTTGAGTCAAGATAGGTCAAATGGTATCGGTAAAAAGTGATCTAAACATTTGAAACACATCAATTTGAGTCAAGGTAGGTCAAATGGGATTGGTTTTGGGCAGAAAGTGACCTAAACACTTGAAACACATCGATTTGAGTCAAGATAGGTCAAATGGTATCGGTTTTGGGTAGAACGTGATCTAAACATTTGAAACACATCAATTTGAGTCAAGGTAGGTCAAATGGGATCGGTTTCGGATAGAAACTGACCTAAACACTTGAAACGCATCGATTTGAGTCAATATAGGTCAAACGGGATCGGTTTCGGGTAGAAAGTGATGTAAACTCTTCAAATATATCCATTTAAGTCAATATAGGACAAATGGGATCGATTTCGGGTAGAAAGTGACCTAAACACTTAAAACGCATCAATTTGTGTCAATATAGGTCAAATGGGATCGGTTTGGGGTAGAAAGTGACCTAAACACTTGAAACACATCGATTTGAGTCAAGATAGGTCAAATGGTATCGGTTTTGGGTAGAAAGTGATCTAAACATTTGAAACACATCAATTTGAGTCAAGGTAGGTCAAATGGGATCGGTTTTGTGCAGAAAGTGACCTAAACACTTGAAACACATCGATTTGAGTCAATATAGGTCAAACGGGATCGGTTTGTGGTAGAAAGTGAACTAAACACTTGAAACACATCTAGTTTAGTCAATATAGGTCAAATAGGATCGGTTTGGGGTATAAAGTGACTTAAACACTTCAAATACATCGATTTGAGTCAATATAGGTCAAATGGGATCGGTTTCGGGTAGAAAGTGACCTAAACACTAGAAACACATCGATTTGAGTCAATATAGGTAAAATGGTATCTATTTGGGGTTGAAAATGACCTAAACACTTGAAACACATCGATATGAGTCAAGATAGGTCAAACGGTATCGGTTTTGGGTAGAAAGTATACT
Organism: Dysphania ambrosioides; assembly: GCA_026401315.1. Classification (NCBI taxonomy): domain Eukaryota; kingdom Viridiplantae; phylum Streptophyta; class Magnoliopsida; order Caryophyllales; family Amaranthaceae; genus Dysphania; species Dysphania ambrosioides. The sequence goes on from CM048667.1 coordinate 8,542,499, forward strand.
AAACACTTGAAACAAATCTATTTTAGTCATTATAGGTTAAATGGGATCGATTTGGGGTATAAAGTGAAGTAAACACTTCAAATACATCGATTTGAGTCAATATATGTCAAATGGGATCGAGTTCGGGTAGAAAGTGACCTAAAAACTTGAAACACATCGATTTGAGTCAATATAGGTCAAGTGGGATCGGTTTGGGGTAGAAAATGACCTAAACACTTGAAACACATCGATTTGAGTCAAGATAGGTCTAATAGGATCGCTTTCGGGTAGAAAGTGATCTAAACACTTGAAACACATCGATTTAAGTCAATATAGGTCAAATGGGATCTTTCGGGTAGAAATTGACCTAAACACTTGAAACATATCGATTTGAGTCAATATAGGTCAAATGGGATCGGTTTCGGGTAGAAAATGACTTAAACACTTCAAATACATCGATTTGAGTCAAGATATGGGATCGATTTTGGGTAGAAAGTGAACTAAACAGTTGAAACACATCGATTTGTGTCAATATAGGTCAAATGGGATCGGTTTGGGGTAGAGAGTGACCTAAACACTTGAAACACATCGATTTGAGTCAAGATAGGTCTAATGGTATCGGTTTCGGGTAGAAAGTGATCTAAACATTTGAAACACATCAATCTGAGTCAAGGTAGGTCAAATGGGATCGGTTTCGGGTAGAAAGTGACCTAAACACTTGAAACGCATCGATTTGAGTCAATATAGGTCAAAAAGGATCGGTTTCGGGTAGAAAGTGATGTAAACACTTCAAATATATCGATTTTAGTCAATATAGGACAAATTGGATCGATTTTGGGTAGAAAGTGACCTAAACACTTAAAACGCATCGATTTGTGTCAATATAGGTCAAATGGGATCGGTTTGGGGTAGAAAGTGACCTAAACACTTGAAACACATCGATTTGAGTCAAGATAGGTCAAATGGTATCGGTTTCGGGTAGAAAGTGATCTAAACATTTGAAACACATCAATTTGAGTCAAGGTAGGTCAAATGGGATCGGTTTTGGGCAGAAAGTGACCTAAACACTTGAAACACATCGATTTGAGTCAATATAGGTCAAACGGGATCGGTTTGGGGTAGAAAGTGAACTAAACACTTGAAACACATGTATTTTAGTCAATATTGGTCAAATGGGATCGGTTTGGGGTATAAAGTGACTTAAACACTTCAAGTACATCAATTTGTGTCAATATAGGTCTAATGGGATCGGTTTCGGGTAGATAGTGATCTAAACATTTGAAACACATCAATTTGAGTCAAGGTAGGTCAAATGGGATTGGTTTGGGGTAGAAAATGACCTAAACACTTTAAACACATCGATTTGAGTCAAGATAGGTCAAATAGGATTGATTTCGGATAGAAAGTGATCTAAATACTTGAAACACATCGATTTGAGTCAAGATAGGTCAAACGGGATCGGTTTGGGGTAGAAAGTGAACTAAACACTTGAAACACATCTATTTTAGTCAATATAGGTCAAATGGGATCGGTTTGGGGTATAAAGTGACTTAAACACTTCAAATACATCGATTTGAGTCAATATAGATCAAATGGGATCGGTTTCGGGTCGAAAGTGACCTAAACACTTGAAACACATCGATTTGAGTCAATATAGGTCAAATGGGATCAGTTTGGGGTAGAAAATGACCTAAGCACTTGAAACACATCGATTTGAGTCAAGATAGGTCAAATAGGATCGATTTCGGGTAGAAAGTGGTCTAAACACTTGAAACATATCGATTTAAGTCAATATAGGTCAAATGGGATCTTTCGGGTAGAAAGTGACCTAAACACTTGAAACATATTGATTTGAGTCAATATAGGTCAAATGGGATCAGTTTCGGGTAGAAAGGGACTTAAACACTTCAAATACATCGATTTGAGTCAAGATATGGGATCGATTTCGGGTAGAAAGTGAACTAAATAGTTGAAACCAAAGATCTTGCTTTAATTATTAAAGCTCATTGGAAATTATTAAATTTGGAATGTCATTCGTCCCTTTTAAAACATGATACATATTGAATAAAATAAGGTAAATGTATATCACACTTTTTTGTAATCGGAATTTCATATAAATAACCATATATAAACATATATTTAAAAATTATCTTAACACAATATAGTTCAAAAAATAAAATATTCAATTGCACATAAAAAGATTTAACACATATTATAATATTGAAATTTTAATTAAATTTAGAAATACTTTTAAAAATTAAACAGTTTGCAAAACAATTAAAATAATTAAATAGTTAGGGAAAGTGGATGCTCACAGAGGCTTGTGGTTGTTGGTGACACAAGGTGGGCAAAGAGATGCAGAGAGTGGCTTGAGAGAGAAAGACAAAGTTTGAGAGAAGTAGAAAGGATTTAATGGTTTTTGTGTAAAGAATTAGGTGAGGTTTAAGTGTCTATTTATAGTAGAAAATAGGATAAAGTTTAGAATTTAGAAACACTAAAAGATAAATATGAATTTAAAATTATAATTATCCTCTAAATTTTCAGAAAAATCTTTTATTTTTAAAATAATTAAATTATTAAATAGTTTAACCAATTAAAATTATTTAATTAAAAAAAACCAATTAAAATTATTTAAAAAAGATAAAATTTTATAATAATAATAATAACAATATATATTTGTTTTTAAATATCAATCATTGAAAAAGGATATGATAAGGTTACATTTATTATTTTTTTTCTTTTTCTTTGAAAATCTATTATTTTTAAATTAAAACTATCTTTTCAACTAAAACTATCCTTTAAATTAGGATTAAATAAATATAATAATTAATATTTTTTTAAATACTAATCATCAGCTGGCCATGATTAGATATGGTCAAATTTTTGTTTGTATTATTATTTATTATTTCTTTGGTAAATATATCCGATTTTTAACATTATCCATTTTAAATTAAAAACTATCTTTATAAATATCTTAAACTGATTTTTTTTTACTAAGAATAATATCTTAAAAGATTCTAGAATATTATATAATAAAAGTTAATAACTAGGATATTTTTCGGGATATTTTAGAGGGCTTTTTGGGAATTTAATGGAATAATTAAGGAATTAAATATTTATTTATAAAATTAAATAATTTTCTTAATAAAATCATAAAATAAATATATAAATGGAAGTTCATAATTATCATTGGTGCCAAAATAATTTTTAAATTATTTAATTTGTACTAAAATGTTCTTAATATAATGTCTAGAACACGGGGTATTACATAGCATCTGTTCATCCGGCGTTGATGACCCTAGATCTTGTTGTAATTGCTATAGGGCAGTCTGAGAAGGCTTCAACATTGTGCTATAGCATTTTCTTGTGAGATCTTGCTTACCCCTTATCTCCATGTCCCCTCTTTGTAGGGAACTTTAGGCATTGGTGGAAGGTGGAGGGGATAGCCTTCATCGAGTGTATCCATGGTCTTCCCATGATGAGATTGTATGTAGATGGTACATCCACCACATTTAACTTCACCCTTTTGTCCACACCCTTTGCGGTGACAAGTAGTTCAATATCTACCAAAGTGTGTCTTGACTCTCCACTAAAGCCGGCCAAGACTGTTGTTTTTCTCATGAAATCTTCAATACTCAAACCCATGCTTTCCAGTTCATTTAGGAAAAGTATATTGGTGGAGCTTCTTCTATCTACTAGGACCCTCTTAAGCAAGTAGTTTCCAACTGCCAAGGAGATTACCAGTCCATCGTGATGGTGCTTTTCCTCCCCAAATCATGGTCATCAAATGTGGTGGGTTGTCGCTTAGGGCTTCTTCAGTTTCTTTGTTTGGGACATCTTTTATAGTTTTTGTGACATTCTAAGATACTTTTCTGGAAGTTGAATATGTTATCCCACACCCATCTGATCCTCCTATTATGACATTGACCACATTGGAATGTATCGTCTCTAGTAGAGGTGTAACTTTTTCGTCTAGTCCTTTGGGTGGGGCTCGGTGTTCTTTACTTTCTTGTAATTTTTTCAAATGGACTTTCACCAATAGGAAGGAAATCTCCTTTTAAAGCACTATGTGGCTCTTTGTCTGGTGCTCATGGTCTTGGTGGAACTCGCACCAAACCGACTTGTCATTCAGGTCATTAGGCTTGTTGCACTTTCTTGGTCGTCTAATGGATACCCCTAGTTCCTACAAGGCACTTACTACACCTAAATTATTAGTGTTAAAACCATGTTTCTTTAGGTATAGGTAGTTACCTATTCATACTACGTTCACGTTCCCCTAGGTTTCGTAGGGTTTAAACTAGAAGTCATTTCCTTAGCGTAAACGTCCTCCGTTTTCTATTCTCTCCTTGGTTTTCATCTTGATATCCATCTTTGAGTAAGCCTCTGAAAGCTCTGTCATCCTCTAATCATATCTATGATAGCGCATGGTTCCTCACTTCCTCAAAGGTAGCGAAAGGATATTTGGTCAGCTCGGTATATAGCTTAGAGTCAATGATCAGTCCTCGCTTGAAGTCTTCAATTATGGTTTTGGGGTCACATTATTTAATTCTTAACATCTCATTGTTGAATTTGGTGAAGTTTTCTCTAATTGTGTCCCCTAGCTTTTAGATAATATGATAGAGGTTGCTTGTCTTATTCTCCAGCTGTTGGCTTATAGCGAATTGCGCATAGAACCTATTAACTAAAACATGAATGTTTTTAATGGAGAAGGGTTTCAAACCTATTAGCCAAGATAAGGCTGGCCCTCTAAGAGTGCTTCCAAATGACTTGCACATGAGAGCATGGAAGTACTCTTTAAGGCAGGACATGTTGGTGATGCAAGCTTTGTAGACCTTTACGTGTACATAAGGATCTATGGTACCATCATGAAGAGGTGTCCATGATGGAAGACAAGCCATTTGGGGATGACTACATCAACTATCTATGGCACAACACAAAGGCTTTAAATCCATATTCCTTCTCATAGTTAACAGGGGTTGGACCCTAGGGACTCTTTTTAGCATAACACAAAGGCTTTAAATCCATCCTTCTAATAGTATGCGAGCATTTTGGGCTTCTAACTATGCCATTCTGCTTGCCATATAATTTGTCCCTAGAACTTGAGTTTGCATTGCTTGTTCTTCCACTTGATCAGGATGTCTTCCTCTTCTTCTTCTTTGTACTCGTCATCCATGCTAGATTCCTCCAGGTAGGGGACATGAATGATGTTTGTCCTAGGGGTTCTAAATTTCAAGGTGCTCTTGACCAATTATAACTCTTTCTGCATGATCTCTATGGAGTTCTTTATCGCAGTTTATTCCTGTAGGATATCTTCTACCTTCTTCTAGGTGTCTTCTAACTCATCTTGAGCTTTCATAAACGCAACTATCAGGTCATCTTGAGTCATGTTGTCAAAATTCACATTCTGTTTCGTTAATAAGAGATTTGATTGATTAAATCAGATGTTGCCCAACGGTAAGCGCCAATTTTTCTGCCAAAAATTGCCAACTTAATGACAATTTAAAGTTTGAGACGTTAATAGCTAGTCGGGCTACATGTATGTTGAATGTTTACGATAAACGAAATAAATGAAAGACAATATTTGTTGAAAATAAAGGATTTTGGGTTGCCTAGATCAAGTGTAATAGCCCATATAATATACTAGGTTAAATATTACCCTACATAAAATAGTCTTAACATGAGGGAAAAAGTTCAAGCCTGAAATTATATCCCCCAAAAGAAGGGTAATTTATTACCTTTAGGGGACCCAGGGAAACTTTTCAGGGAGTAAAAAAATTGGTGTCATTGTAATCCATGGCTTTTCCATCTCTGATCTCCACCACCACACAGTACCAACACTCCACCTCCTCCCCCACTTTCACATTCTTTCTCCTTGTTGGCGACTTCTACCCTTACTTTTCGCTCTCAGCCCACACCTCCTCCTCCCACTCCATCTCCACCTCCACCTTCGACTCCTCTCATCACTTTCCGTCCCATCTACGCCGCCTCAAAACCCTAAAAAAACCCGCCTCTAAACCCTTACCAAAATCCCCTTCAAATCCCCTTAAATCCCTTTGTATTTCTCAAACTACCCCTCCGGATTAAGTTTGTGCTTTTGATCAAAGGGCATGAGGATTTGGAGAGGAATAATAAGATATAAGGAGGAGGGGGAGGGGGAGGGTGAGCCCGCCGATGAAGGGGAAAGGAGTGAAGTGAGGGAAGGGAGGGAGGGGGGAGGGAGAGAGGGAGGGAATGAGGAGAAGAGGGTTTTTGAGAAATTTAGGAGAGAAATTGAAATGATTGAGAGAGGCAGGAGCTGGTGGAGACAAGGAGTTATACCCTTTTACATGATTCCCTCAAACCAACCCATAGCAAAACCAACTCCCATAATCTTCCCTCCCATAACTACTTCTCTAATATCAATTACTCTCAGAATTTTTACCCTATTAATCAATACTCTAATACCAAGCAAGCCCTTAAGGTTAAGACGCTAAAGAAAAAGAGTGATCAAAATTGCAAACATATTATTATTATTATTTTCCATAAGAAGATTTGGTCAGTTTTGGTTTTTTTTAATATAAAGAATTGTCCTCTTTTGAGCTATTATAGTTTGCTCTACTCTTCGATAGGCTTATCCAATACCTCTTAGTACTATATACCTATTACCTAATAGAGGGTCAACCAAAAGGAAGAGCTCCCACCAAGAATAGAACAAACTAATGTTCCTATCCCTAGTGCTTGGATTTGTATATGGCCACTCTACAAGGATTTATATACAAGATCAAGTATAAAAAAAATTTGTAACGTCAAATTGTTTCGCAAGTTGAAGGATATTTTGTGCCTTATTTCTTCTTTTCTAATATAAACTAGAGTGTGCCATGTAAAATGTCAAAAAATTATTCGCTTCTATTAAAGTTTATAGAATTTTAGAAGAGGGTATTAGGGGAGTTGTACCTTGTCTCATCCCTCCATATGTATGCTAGTTGATTGCTCTGGTTTGTTTTGCACTTTACTTGTTTTTTATCTTTGAGTCAATGATAATCCTCATGCACATCAAATAAAAAAAAGCTTCAAATATGGATTAAACTCTAGGATTGAGCACTTATTACTTTACTTTTTCATCATTCAGTCAATGATTAATCCTCATGTGCATCAAATAAAAAAAACTAAACTTCAAATATGGATTCAAAAATCTAGGATTGAGCACAAATTACTTGGCCATTCTAAAACAATTGAACAATCATTAAAAGTTGAACAATGGTTCAAGCATTCAACATTGCCGTTAGAAATTATATAATATTTAGGGGAAAAAAAGTTGAATTTAAGGTTCTATTATCTTATTACCATTTTGGTGTGACCAAGTATTTTAGAGTTCATATTATCCTTAAGTTGACTCTAAGTTTGAAAAGATTTTAATGTTGAGATATATAATTTGTGTGACATCTTTGTTGTATACGGATTATCACCCATAAGTCTTACAAAAACAACTTTAATCAATGACTAATCTTTATTTCTTCTTGTACGTATCAGGCTCTTGTTTTCTTCTAAAACCTTAAGTATCAAGCTTATGAGCCAAGTCGAATTGATTTTGGCTAAGCTTGAATCGAGTTTGAAAACTCAACTTCAAGCTCGACTCGAGTTCAAAAGCTTATGAGACAAAAAACCGTAGCTCAAGCTCAAATAAAAAATTTGATTCTCAAGCTTGACTCGAACTTAAGCTCTACTAAAGCCTGTTTCAATCTCAAACTCAAATTAGTTTTTAACTTGTTTAAAGTTCAATAAGCCCAAGTATTTATAGCCAAATTGGACCAACAATTAGCCCAAGTTTTAGTATCAATAAGCTTGATTTGATTGTGGGTAGGTTTATACATACAACTATATCCAACCATCTTTCATGTCACTCTAATCATATATCACAAGTATATTTTTATATTATATATTATAAATAAAAATCGAGCTTCTCACGAGTTTTTTGGGTCGAGCTTTGATTTTCTCAACTTGACTCATTAATTAATCGAATTGAGTTCAATATCGAGTCAAGTCCATTTGAGTCGAGCTTTGACAAAGTTTTGGCCGAGTCAAGGTCGAGTAAGTTGCGTGTAGCTTCATTCAATAATCGCTCATAATCTCGATCTTATCCACTCCTAAGTTTTCATCGTTCTTTACTTACAGCCGCAGTAGCTCACTTTCATGTATACACCCATATGTGGACACAAGCATAAGGTGCATCTTGTGAAAATTCCTGAAGAGGACACTGTGTCCTTGTTTATGACACCACTCCTGAACTCATTAGGAAACGGAAACGGACCATTGTATAAGTTTTATCCCATAACAAAGCACAATACTAAAAAAATGTGCTACAAGAGTTTTAGAAATTGTAGATGTTCAATTCTGACTGCTATAAGAGAGACTAATTGATGTGAATGCTTAAGTGTTTTTGTTCGAACTTAGCAATAAAAACTTAAGTGTTTTTGTTTTCTTTGTCGTGTGTTAGAAAGAACTTGTGAGTTGGTGCTTATGCTTTATACTCACGTGAAGATAGTTCTAAGGATTGAGGGTGTGTGTGCTTTAATCAATTCTTAAATTATTCGACTTAGATTCAAGCTTAGGGTGCCAAGGCATTACAAAGTTTGTTTCTAGCCTATCCCTTGTTGTGAATTAAGATTTCTTAGCAAGAATCACATCACTGATGCAAGCTCACACATCATATGCCGACGGATCATGACTGATTGTCACAGATTGTCAGCTTTGAGACCCAAAATACAAACAAAATCAGGGAATAGGATTCATAAAATGAGAAAAGGAGATGCAAGAAGAAAAATCAATTAAAAGTGGAGTTTTAATTTGAATGTATTCATCCAGGATTCAGATGCGATATACAACGATCATATGACCCATTAACAGAGCACAATGGTGCTCTCAAGTCTCTCCAGAGCAACTCCTATAACATGTACAGATGGCCACTATACTCTACTGTCAGTGTGTAGCAAACGCGACAATTTCTCATACATTTACCAACTATGAACAAAAAAAATCAGCATAAAAAATCATTATCCAGCTCTCTGCTATGTATTTTTAGAGAACAAAAGATGCGCATCTACTGCTGCTTGTTCTGATTATCACAACTGAAATCTTATCTAGTTCGTTCTTGCAGCAACTTCAATCCCATATATCTGACAATGAATACAATCGTTAGGAATTTCGGACATGAAAAGAAAATTTTTAAGTTATATCAAGTACTTAACAGCTACTCACCTTCCAAGCATTAGAAGTGTGGCTTGAGGATTGGTTCCTGGAGACACAGTTAATATAGAGCCATCGATGACTCTTAGAGCATCAATACCAATCACCTGAAGATCAGTATCCACAACCTTTCCGACGATGCAGCCACCATGGTAATGCCATATAGTACTTACAGTTCGGCGACAAAATTCACCCATCAGTGTATCATCTGTTAGGTCAGTTGGTAGTGCAGGTCCAAGAAATCTGAAATCTCTACCTCCAGCCCATGTAAACTTAAAATCGTCCATGGACCTGCTTCTTAATATATCCCCTATCTTACGCAGGCCAACAATGCACAACTCTAGATCTTTTGGGTCGCTAAAATAGTTGAACCTGATGCTTGGATTGAGCCTAGCATCTGTGGAAGCCAATCGAAGTGACCCAGATGAAACTGGACCAGATATTTTCTCCATGATTGTGGCCACAGTCAGGTAAAGAGGAGAAGATGGTGACCGAGAAAAAACAGGGCGAGAAAGGGCAGCAAAGGGGATCATATTTGACGCAGCCTCCAGGTAAGCTCCTGATTCTGTGATGCCCACAACTTGAATAAGTGAATGTTCCAGAGGTGTTGGAGGCACAATCGAGATTCCATTTCTTGGGTTGTCATACAGAAATTGGCCCACATAAGGCGAGTGATGGGCAACTGGAATACCCCACGACGATAAGTATGGTCTTGAACCGATTCCACTAAGTAATAGAAGCTGAGGACTCCCAATGGCACCAGCAGAGAGAATGACCTCCCCATCACTGCGCACCATTGCATGATGGTAATGCCCTGCTCTATCACGATACACCACTCCAATTGCTGACAGTTTCGAGTTGTCAGTTGCAGAAGATGTGGCAAGTATAATCCTCTCTACATTTGCATGAACAGCTACCTTTATATTTGAAGCTGTTCCATAGCTCAAAAGGTCTGCAGCACTGTGCCTTCTACCAGAGCTATCAAATGTCGATCCACCAATTTTTGTTCCTAAAACATGCTCCAAACTAAAATCATTATATGGACTCACCCCAGCTTCCAACAGGCCATCTCTTACAGAAGATTGCCAACTTCTTAAGTCAGGTCGGAACACAATAGCATTCTCCACCCATTCATAGGATTGGTTCACCATTCTTAAGTCCCAACTAAGGCCAGATTTGGCATAAAACTCCTGATCAGCTCTGCTGTAAAACCCAGCATTTATAACACTGCTTCCACCAAGAACCCGACCACGAGTATTGGGCACACCCTCCTCTGAAGTAAATGCTTGTGCAGGGGAATCAAATGTATCAATCTCCAAAATGGTGGCCAAGAAGCCTTCTTGGGTCATCAAGTTTGGGTTCCCATATGGTACTCCTCCTCTTTCCAACAACAGAACCTTGTAATTCTGTGACAAGGTGGCAGCCAATGGACACCCAGCAGTTCCACCTCCAACAATTATATAATCATAGTAGTCTTCAGCAGGGAATTCAGTAGCATTTGCAGTAAAATGGATATAGGAAGGAGCTGTAGAGGGGATAAAATTTGTATCAGAAAGTTGTGCACTCTATCTAAAGTATCATAAAGCTCTTTCTCTTGAAAAAAGCATGAACATATTATTACTCAGAAAAGTTACCAAAATCATTAATGTGATTACTGCATATCAACTGCTGCTTCTAAATGGATAATCAAATAGTAGTTACTTTTCCAAACATACCAACACCTGTGTAATGATTTCATTTAGTCCCTGAACCAAGTCCATCATTCATAAATTCTTAATGGAACACATCAAAGAGGTGACTAAGTGAAGATCATGCAAATTTACTAAAGAGCATGGATGGACACTGAATCTATTGATAGAAGTGCTCCTATATGACGAAACACGAGGCATATACTTCCACCTTAGTGCATAAGAATGCATTTTATCAGACTTCAGCAAAAAGATCAAGTCAATGAGCAAATTATACTGTTTAAGACAGATTATTGTACCGGATACTATCATATTTATTCCATAGACCCACCACCCCAATCCAAGCTTGTTTCAAGCACGTAGTTAACCATTATGAATACAAAAATTCAAGCTTGTTTCAAGCACGTAGTTAACCATTACCAGTACGAAAATCCAAGCTTGTTTCGAGCACGAGGGTATCAGAAACTAGAATCACAATGTCGTATAACATATTTTGCTGCTTGGATCAGATCTCAGACCTACCCGAAACTCCTCCAGTACAAGTAAGAGTTGTTAATCCAAAATCTAAAGTTAATTACTATACCCAAATAGATAAAATTTTACACATAAAAGGGGTATTTTCTGAAATAACACATGCTCTTGAAATTACAAAAACTGGAAAAGTATGACATTGAAAATATGAGCATTGCAACTGCGCAACATTGAGAATTCAAGAGTGCTTGCTCCACAAATATAACATAATATATAACACCAAATAATGTTCGGAATGATGATCATCAACCATAGTTGCTCGCAACATAAACATTTAAACGTAAGAATTACCCAAGCTTCATTGTAATACATTAAACACTCCAAGATTATCAAACAAACGTAAAATCGAAAAAAAACAAAACATAAAAACGTACCAAATTCAGTAATATAAAACATGCATTAAATTAAACTACCACTCAATAGTAGTCATAATTGAACCCAGTAATCTTGAAACCAAAATACTACTTTCAGAAGCATTTCGTCCAATACGGGTGTCCGTAATCTAAAAGCAAAAGAAAACCTAAAAAAAACAGAGAATTGAAACATACCCTCTTGCGGTTGTGGTCTGCAGAACCCCAAGAAAGTGAGGAAGAACAAAAAACAAAGAAACCCACTAAAGAATCTGCCATTTAAGCACCTGGGGATCTCCACTTTCGCCATTTTCTTGATGAATTGCAGCTTTTCTTTATATGGGAATGCCAAACTGAGAACAACAGAGGGTAGAGCCGGAGGGAGAGAGAGGGGGAAGGGGGAGGAAAGTTGGATAGGTGGGGCCAAGAAATTCAGTTGGAGATTTGGTTTTGCGAGGTGAGTTAAAGAATTTGTATCATGCAAATTTAATACACCGTACTTTGTTAAACCGGCTTCCCCATTTTCCAAGTTCAGAAGTTCTGCTGGTTTGGCTTGGTTTTGTATGAAATGTGAATCAGACCGTCTTTTATAATGTTTTGAACTAATTCCGTATGTTTTGGGATTGTGTTTTGAGGTTGACCCACTTTGGGTGGGGAGTTAGCCGCTTACCATCATTTGAAGTGAGTACTCGTCTTCGTTTGAAGTGAGTACTCGTCATTCATTTTTTGAAGTGAGTACTCGTCATTCATTTTTTGAAGTGAATACTCAAGTTTTATAAGACGGTCAATTTTCAACCCAAATCGTGAATCTGATTGTATAGTTTGATCCATTTTAACCTGAATTGCTTTACAATTCAAAAAGTATAACCTATAACCCATATCGACCCGATCCAAATTCAACTTGGAAATCAATTTAACTTGAAATACAATCAGTCTCGAACCCGATCAGCGCCAACTCGAATATCACCCATTTTCGAAATGACTCGTCCCATTAACAACCCAATACCCTTAAACCAATTTAAGACAATATGTTCAAAATTAACCTGTTAAAAAACCAATAGTATAGTTATCATACTCAAATCACATTTTCTAGCAAATTATAGGATTCTTAACAAATGACTTATTATTTTGCAAAATTCTAACTTAGAAGCATATTTCAATATATGTGAAATAGTGAAATACGTATGTTACATTCTAATAAAAAAAATATTTCTACAAGATTAATGATAACCATATAAAAAATTTAATTATGATTTTAGAATTATTTTATTTAAACTGATTTGTAAAAATTTTAAAAATTGTTAATTGCACAAAACTGCATATAAAGATTATCTAATAAAATAGACTTTCATTCGTCATTAATTGGCATCCACTTTATCTTTTCAGATGCAAAAACAACTAAAAATGCTTAAATCTAATAATGTTGTCTATTAAATTATTTGAATTCTATGTAGATAGAATTATAGAATTTATATTCTCGTAATTTCATTAGTATCTTACTATGTTACTTTACCAAAATGCAAACTTTTAGTCAATTGTATATCACTTATAGATCTATAGTTAGTTAATTCTTATCATTTAATTTGAAACGTTTGGTCTACTAGTTGATTTTTAGGGCTTTATACTTGATTGAAATGTTAATGGAGCATCATTTGTTGGTTATAACTAGGGGTGTTCATAAACGGTTAACCATACCATTAAGTCTTAACGATACGGTTAACCGTTATAACGGTTACAGAAAAAGGCTAATCGTAATCGTATCGTTAAGTACCGGTTATTGATAAATGGTTAACCGGTATTTAAAAGTAAGGTTAACGGTTATTCGCTAACCATGTCATTCCATTTTTATGCACTTGTACACCTAATATTGTGAAACTACTTGTATGATTCCTTAGCTTATTTGGATCTCCTAAAACAGTAATAACACATATTTACACAAGGTTTGATCATGCATAAAAAAAAAAAAAACTTGTGGTATTCATTCATGTTTTAGCCTTTTAGATTTAGTTTTTTTTTAAATAATAATATCGGTTAACCGACGATTAATCGTTAAAAAAAATTTATTACCGTAACCGTAATAGTTAATTCTTAACGATTCGGTAAAATAATCGTTAATATGAACTGGTTATACACGGTTAACGTTTACGGTTATTTTGCACACGCCTAGTTTTACCAATTTTGAATAAGATTATGATTTTGGATATATGATTCGAACCCGGTCAAATTCGAATCGTTCAAACCTTAATCGAATTCGAACCAAACCGATTAAGTAAATAACTTATTGAACCCGATCCGATTATTAACCCGAAATCAAACCGATCCGAAAATAATTAACACCCTGTTTCAACTCGATCAGACAGTACCGAATCTGTTAGTATCAAACCGAACCCGTACTGACATCCCTACTCGTCTTGTCTGTCTATCCTACTTCTAATAGTACCTTATTTTTAGGGAGTTACTAAACAAAGCCCGTAAATATCCAGCTAAATCCCACAAACATAACACATTTTGATATTTTTGCCCTTTTCTCATATTCTCTGAATTTCTTCAATCGGACTTCGGAAACTCGTAAACACGAGCGAAATCATTTACGGAATTCGTAGTCGCCGGAGAATGTGGATGAGTCGTCGACGACCGCCACAAAATCCGGTAAGTCACCGGATTGTTTTGACCAGCGTCCAAACGTCCAAAGTGGACGCCACCACCACTAAATTTTTTTTATTTTTTATATTAATTAATATTAAATATAATATTATTAAAAATCGTAATTAGTAATAATAATGTTATTAATATTATTTAAAAGTTATTATAATTAATATAATTATATAATTTAATATTATTTTTTATTCACATTTTTTATCCCTCCACTGCCGCTGGATCCACCCACCTCACTACCTCCTTTTCCGGTCTTCTCGACATCATTGAGAGACTTTCTTTAGAATGATAAATTGAATGTGAAAAATGAATTTAGAAATGAAGTAAAAGTGAAAAATTAAAGTACAAATAAATAAATTAAGGGTAAATAGATAATTTTATAATTTAATTGTGGGTTTTAACAGGATATTTACATGCTTTGTTTAAAAATTCACTACGTCCTTTCAAACCCAAGCCATGACATACTCTTCGCTACTCCATTCTACTCGGTTGGCGTCGGATTTCTTGTTGGAACTTTGTTTCACCGCCACCTTAATTTTCGTCGACAAATCCGAAGCAGAGACGAATCTGCCGCTACAGTATTATCGAGGTCTTTCTCTCTCTCCCATCTTCAAAATTTTATTATTACTTTGAGCAAAAATGGAGTAAATTGTGGAAATGTCTAGTGTATTAATTGCTTAATAAATAGAATATGTCATGTTATCTGAAAATTAATTGTGTGCGTTAATGTGCGAACATGAATATTGATTTTCTTAGGATAATTCGATGGAATATTAGCTTTTGAATTCATATTTTCATCTTGAATTATTCGATTTTCTAGAATTTCTTCATCAATTTAGATAGGCCAATTATAATTTGTTCATGAATTTTTTTTTAGTTTGTTGATTTTGTTTTGGAATAGCAAAAACTAATCATATGAGCATAATGGGAATAAGGGCGACAAGGACCAATTGGAGTCATTGAGATCCTTAGGATGCATTGACGTTCTTTCAATATAAAAAAAGGTACGTGTAGTAAAACTTTTTGGGATCTTAATTTTAGAGTTGACAATGGGTTGAGTTGGGTTGAATTCGGGTTCAACCTAGTTGGGTTTGGGTTGAGATTTGTCGATCAAAACCCAATTTGTTTTAAATGAGTTGAAAATTTCAATCCAATTCAACTTGTTAAGGGTTGGGTCAACTATAATTAACCTAACTTGTTTAAAAGTTAAAGTCTTATAATTTCTATTTTTTTTAAGTTCCAAACAATGCATAATGAAACCAAAACCATTTTCGACTCTTTCCTTATATTTTCAAGATTCTCATCATCATTTTCAAAAACATCCATAAAGCATTTTTTCTTCTCCATTACTAACAACAATCGAGACAAATTAGATTGATATAGTTTAAATGTTTAATATAGACATACAGTTCAACATCATTGTTACTACCCATTAGTATTCTTATAACCATGGGGCATGGGTAGTGAAAACAAAAAAATAGAGATAAAAAAGGGACTATCAACATCATCTCTAGTGAAAACAGAAAATCCGATATATTTGCTCGAAAGTCCAAACTTATAAGCAACATCGTACATAACAAGTTTGCTTTGAACTGATAAGCTTGCCAAAACATGCTTTTATATTTAAACAACAAAGCATATTATTGGCTAGATTTTGTTGGTTTGTAGATTGTCGACAAAGTTGCAGAGCTTAGATCTATTGTTTGTGTTAGAGCAATTGCATGAATTGCATGAACAACTGCTTCTCATAACGAGGTCATATCATATACTAACAATTCTTACTAAGAATGCATAGTTAATCCAAACAAAATTAAAAAAAACTATTAAAATTATTAAATTACCCAAATTAATTAAAAACGACAAACTTGATGAAGTCGTCACGAAGAGACATAATGAACACTAATGCATAATTGACCTTAAGCAAAATATTTATGTAACACTTTGAAGGTATATTGTTTTTTAGATATTTAAGGTAACACTTTTGTAATAGATTTTTTTAGGTAACACTTTAAAGTAACACTCACTCTGAAGTAACATTTTAATAAAAGGTAGCTCTTTATGTAACACTTTGTTTATGAGTATTACTTTTATATAATGCTTTGTTTTTAAGTAACACTTTTGGGTAACACTAAATTTTTTTTAAATATTTTAGTAACACTTTTTATATATTGAGTAAAAACAGTAAAAAGAAAATTGAAATCTAAAAAGTGTAAGGAAATTGACTCCAAATTAATTCATATCCTTATCTATCAATCTCCCACTTCTCCACTCATCTCCTTCACTTTGCTACTCTCACCACCCACCACCCATTCATGGATGTTGCATCGTCAATCAACCGCCAAGATAGTCATTGGGGCCACCTTAATCTAGCATGTTGAAGTACCTTTAAAACCAAGCTCTTTGTGCCTGCTTTAGCTTGTCGGAGGTCGTAACGTAAATCGCTTTCTTGAGCTTGCATACTAAGTGAAGATTCCTAGGAGAAGAGAAGCTTGGAGTTGGAGGAGGCTACATAGAAACAATTACATTGCCTCCCTTCCCTTATGTTGTTGAAAGGCACTCTTCACGCATTGCCCCTTAGTCTCGCTTTCTCATCTATTCTAGGTGCCATATTCGTAGGAGCCCCACCCTTGTCTCCCATTTTAGGTGCTACTCATGGCTCCTTCTAAAGGTGTTTGACTTATTTCCATTTCTCTAAGTACAACTAACTAATGTATTTTATATTTATTTATGCACGATGTCATGGTTGAGCGTTTTTGGGGTACTCTCAAAGTTGAGCATCAAATACCGAGGCTGGGCGTTAGACACTTTGCAAGAGGAGCATGAGTTGTAATGGAGCAAAAGAGTGTCGACACTGAGCGCCAGGCGCCTAGTGAGCTTTGAACGCCCATGTCGGGTGTTTGACGCCCAGTTTGTGCGTTTAACGCTTAGGGTCGTCTGATGGACTTCCTGCATTCGACGCTTGCTTCGTGCTTCAAGCATAAGAGCTCCAAGCCTTGATTTCGCTAGGGGTTTGTTTTTGGTGTTTTAACGATGTGATTTTGTGGCTTGGATTATGTATTTGGGCCAAGGTAAGTATCTTGGTCTCAGGTTTGTGTTTGTGTCTTTTCAGGGGTTCAGTTTTGAGGTGTTTTTGATTTTACACATACTCAATCTCTACCCAGGCTTAATCCACTAGTCAAGATTATTTCGTCATCGAACCGCTATATGGGAAGACACGATTTCGTGTATATAGTAAGATAAATAAAAGTTGTATAAAATAAAGACAATTTCAATAAAAGACGTAAACTATAAACCACGAGTATAGATTTCCATGTCGTCTTAACCCGCATATCTCCTTAACTACTGTACATACTGTGTGTCATGTGTTTATCTTACTGCTAGGGCTGTTAATTTTCAACTCGAACCGTAAACCCGACTGTACCAACTCGATCCGTTTTAACCCGAACTGGTTTACAACCAGAAAGGTGTAACCCGCAAGCCATACCAACCCGACCCAAATCCAACCCGAAAGCCGATTCAACCAGAATTACAACCCGAATCAAACTTAATCGACTCCAACCCGAATATAACCCGATTCCAAAATGGCCCAACACATTAACAACCCAACCCGATTGTGAACCGATTTGTAACAACCTGAACTTGATTCAACCTGACAAGAAACTGATAAGGCATAATTGATAGTGACCCTTAACCTAATTTAAGACTACCTTTGTCAAATTAACCTGTTAGAAACCCAATATTAGAGTTATCATACTCAAATCACAATTTTTTGTAAATTATTATGATTTTTAACAAATGACTTATTATTTTGCAATATTCCAACTTATAAGGATCAATTACTTATGCCTATTAACTATGAATATTAAAATATTAAGAATATTATCTATGATTAGGCTATAAGGTTGCCTCTAAGACTAGAATTACAACATTTGAAAAGTTTTTTCAACTGCTAAGGTTATAATTGCATTCAAATTATCATCCCAAAAAAGTTGTCTTACACTTCAACAATTTATGCATTTCAAAATGTATCGTTAAATACCGGTTAATCGTTTATCGGTTACCGTTACTTAATGGTATGATTACGGTTAGCATTTTCCAATAACCGTTACCGTACCGTTAAGCATTAACGGTACGGTTAGCCGATTATGAACACTTCTAATTGTGACCGTGTGTTTCAATATATGTGAAATACTAAAATATGTATGTTACAATCTAATTAAAAAAAAAGATATTTCTACAAAATTATTGATAAGCACATAAAAATTTTAATTATGAATTTACACTTATTTTATTTAAACTAATTTGTGAAAATTAAAAAAATTGTTAATTGCACAAAACTACTAAAGAAGTTTAAAGAACAACTAATAAAATAACTTTCATTCGTCATTAATTGACATCCACTTCATCTTTTCGGACACAAAAATAACTAAAAATGCTCAAATATAATAATGTTGTTTTCTAAGTAGATAGAATCATAAAAATCATATTCTCGTAATTTTATAACTATCTTACTATGATACTCTATCAAGATGCAAAATATTAGTCAATTGTATATTACTTATAAATCTATAATGAGTTAATTCTTATTATTTAATCTGAAACATTTTGGTACACTAAGTGATTTTTAGGGCTTTATACTTGATTGAAATGTTAATGGAGCATCATTAGCTGGTTTTAACTAGGGATGCTCATAAATGGTAAACCGTACCACTAAGCCTTAACGGTAATGGTATGATTAACCGTTATAGGAAAAAGCTAACCATAATCGTACCGTTAAGTAACGGTAACTACAAGGTTAACCGACCATTTCATTCCATTTTTATGCACTTGTACACCTAATATTGTGAAAATACTTATATGACTTCTTTGCTCATTTGGATTTTCTACAACAGTAATAACACATATTTACATTGTATAATCAAGCATAAAATAAACTTGTGACATTCATTCATATTTTAACCTTTTAGGTATAAATTTTTTAAAAAAATAATAATAACGGTTAACCATTACAAAATTTTATTACCGTAACTGTTAATTCTTAACGGTTCGGTAAATAGCCGTTAATATGTATTGGTTAAACACGTTTAACGGTTATGGTCATTTTGCACACCCCTAGTTTTAACGATCTTGAATAAAATTATGATTTTTTGATATGATGATTGATATTTTTATCGAAATAACAAATTTAAACCTTTATACTTTATTTGTATTGGTTTCCAATAAGTTGATGATTATGGTTTGTTTTAACAATTTATAGTTTAAAAATTTATCCTTTTTCTTCTTCAAAAAAATAAAAAAATAGGAATAATGATAAAGGTCGAGAGTTATTATGTAGGATTGCATGATTCTGCGATTCGATTAGATCCTGTCAAGCCCGTCATATCAAAATAAAATCATGATCTTAACAATATTGTTTATTGTCAAAGAATTGACAAGTACATCATAGAAACTAAATAATCATGAATTTAAGCTAACTTGTAAAATGTGATTTACAACATAATTGTAAAATAATCATGAATCAAACCAAAATATCTTGAAATGATCCGAAATAAATTGTCTTAACCCGTCCAAATTGGACTCGGCCCAAAGTCAAGTCAAACCCGAAATAAACTGTCTTAACCTGATCAAACCCAAATTGAACCCGCACCAAAGCAATTAAGTAAATAACTGATTGAACTCGATCCAATTATTAATCGAAACCTAACCAAACCGATCCGAAAATAATTAACAACCCGTTCTAACCTGACCCGATAGTACCAAACCGAACCCATACCAACAACCCGATTTGACACCCCTACTTTCCGCACACATAGAGCTGTCAAAAACCGACACAAATTGGTGAAATCGAATTGTTCAGAACTGTTCCAAGAAGGAACCAAATTGTTGAGAACCCGTATGTTGAAACCAAACCAACCCGATTAGATTAAATCCGATCTTGAACCGAACCCTATTTTTGGGAAACAGTTAATGACCCGTAACGTAATGACGCCGAATCGTTACAACCCAAACCGATTACGTCCGAACCCAATAGTAACTCGAACCGATGTAAACCAAAACCGTTAAAACACGACAAAAACCTGATAAACCAAAACTATTTACAGCTCGTAAACCGTTATGATCAAACCGTTTAAAACCCATAAACCGTAATGATCGAATCGTTTACAACCCGTAAATCGTTATGACCGAACAGTATACAACCCGTAAACCATTATGACCAAATTGTTTACAACTCGTAAACCGTTATGACTGAACCGTTTACAACCCGTAACCTATTATGACCGAATCATTTAAAAATTGTTACCTCCACTTTACATTTTGTGTTGTTTAATACATTTGAATATTTGATATATTATTTATATTCCTTAAAAATGATTTTTCCACCTAGTTTTAATCTAAGCATTACAACCTGACTTTGTGAGCCTTTTCTTAAATACTACAATAATGTAATAGCGTGAAATTAAATCATTAAAAAATATTAAAATGGTAGTATTTTAACAAATAGTGATAGTCGGAAAAATCAATACAACAAATCTAGAACATTACATTAAAAGCACATAAAAGCGCTAAAGTAGTACATTAGATATGGAACATTACGTTCCATTGATAGATAAAGCCAATACTACAACTTGCTTTAATAATACTCACAAAAATCAGATACACAAATACTATTGATTAATTATAATACTAAGTTGTTTTGAAACATTACATTAAAAGCACATAAAGGCACTAAATTCCCCAATTGGCTGAACAACCAAAGCATCACAAAAATCAGCTGCAATCACAAAAATAAACTGTAAATTATAAGGATTTCCACTTGGGGTGTATCTTAGCGCATAAGTCTTACTTGCTATTCCTATATACTTTGGAAACACATTTACACAAGGTTTATTTTTCAACTGGCCTAATTCATCCTGAATCGATTATGACCTAAACTAATTTTACCAATTTTTTGAGCCAAAATTCGTTTTCAAATCGAGCGATATCAACCCAAACCAATTACAATCCGACCCAAATAGTACCCGAACCGATCATGACCGGAACCAATTATGAACCCAAACCGATTATGACCCAAACTGATTATGACCCGAACTGATTAAAACTCGAATCGTCTAGTACCTACATTGTTTTGACCCGAAAACCGCTTTAAACGGGCACAACCCGTTTTCAGCCGATTACAACCGAACCGATTACAATTCGACCTAATCAAGACCCGACTTGAATAGAAACCGCAACCAAACTGAATTTACCCGATAATTTTTAAAATCGACCCAAACCGAACTTCTAAAGATGATAAACCATTAAAACCGATCCGTTAATAATCGAAAACCGAATCCAAAATCGAACCGTATAACCATACGCACATATTTACTCCCCTAGTCCCCTCTCATTTTCTGATTTTCATTTTGCACCTTTCCTCAGCTCTGATTGGCCATCTCCTCTTCAGTTTTCACCACCTTCATCCGCGCGTGACTCCCGAACTCCACCACCTTCACCTTTCCCCTTTGTTTTAAATCTGGATTCTACTTCGTTTCTTATTGCAAATCCAACACGGTTACACCCCCTTAACACCCCACCCCAAATACTCCACTTCCTCGAACCTTCTCCTCATCAAAAGTGAGACTATGTACCAAATTTGAAAAAATCAAACATTTGAACCAAAACCTCCTCCGTGTTTGTTATTTTTCTGTCATGGCGTTCTTTCTATTCATCCAACCTTAGACTTTATTCTATGTCATCTTTTATATATATGCTATAGTGTTTATATTATTTCTTATCATCAATTTATAACATCAACAAGATGAATCCCCCACCACAAACGACATCTTCCAACCGGTCTCGCCGTCGGCCCGACTTAACCCTCCCCTTACCCCGCCGCGACCCTGCCCTCGCCGTCCCGCTCCCTCTCCCTCCATCCTCCGCCCTTTCCTCCACCTCCACCTCCAATAATTCCAACTCAAGCAACAACAACAACACCAATTTCAGTTTCGCTGAGTTAGAAAGGAAGAATCGGGTCGGGTCAGGAGCAGGCGGAACAGTCTACCAAGTAATCCACCGTCCAACGGGTCGGATCTACGCCTTAAAGGTCATATACGGAAACCACGAAGAGATGGTCCGGCGCCAGATCTGCCGCGAGATCGAGATTCTCTGCGACGTCAATAATCCTAACGTGGTGAAATGCTTTGACATGTTCGTTCACAACGGCGAGATCCAAGTCCTGTTAGAGTACATGGATCGCGGATCACTCGAGGGAAAGCACATCTCGGACGAGCTCTACCTCGCCGAGCTCTCGAAACAGGTCTTGACCGGTCTTGTATACCTTCACCAGAAACGGATCGTACACCGAGACATCAAACCATCAAACTTACTCATCAACAGCAGCCACCAAGTGAAGATTGCCGACTTCGGAGTGAGTCGTATTCTGGCTCAAACTATGGACCCTTGCAACTCTAGTGTTGGAACGATTGCATACATGAGTCCGGAGCGGATAAACACGGACCTCAATCAAGGTATGTATAATGGATATGCTGGGGATATCTGGAGCTTTGGTGTAAGCGTGTTGGAATTCTATTTAGGAAGGTTTCCCTTTAATGTTGGGAGGCAAGGTGATTGGGCGAGTTTAATGTGTGCTATTTGTATGAGTGCTCCGCCTGAGGCGCCGGGTTCGGCTTCTAGAGAGTTCCGGGACTTTATTCGGTGCTGCTTGCAGAGGGAGCCGGCGAAGCGGTGGAAGGCGGAGAGGTTGCTTAGCCACCCTTTTATTGTTCAGAATGTGGGAGGTGGTGGTGCTATTCAGAGTGGTCGGATGAGTGGTGGCCAGAACCATCAGGTTCATACTACCTCTCTTCGCCAAATGTTACCCCCTCCCTTACCTCATCCTTTGAATTAATTTTCGGGTTTCTACTTTAAATTTTCGAATTGAGAATTTCATCTTTTCCTTTTTCTGCTTTTATGTAATTTAAATATGATGATGATGAAAAAGAGGGATGTGAAATGGAAATTTGGGAGAGGAATGATTGTAGTAAAAGAAAGTAATCATCAATTACTGTAGGTTATTTTTTTTTTTTTTGGATAGTGTTGATTATGCAATGGTAAAAGAAAGAAAAGAGAAATTGTCTTTACTTTCACCATCTCCAATGTTGATTTATAGCTCGATTTTAAAAATAAATTGGTGATTATTTGCTAATTAGGAGAAGTATTGAGGTTAAGGTCTATTTTGCTACTTATATTAGCAAGTGTGTTTGTTATCTTTGTTATATTTGCACATTACTCAAAGTAGGAATTGTGTAAGTGTTTAGTTGTCATTGTTTTCTTAATATTTTAAGGTAGTCTAATCATCAGGAAATCGCAAGGATTAATCATATTTGTGAAAGATTATGTTGGCTGTTGGAGGTTTAAGGTTGTTTGTTGAGTTGGGTAGGATCATTGAGTATGTATTCCGTGGCGGATGTAGCGGTTGTCCTAGTGGTCGACCCAATTTTAAATGTATTTTTTAGTATTATTATCTGGTTGTTTGGTAAAAAAAATTTATTATGTGTTTGATTATCGATTGTCGGGAGGATAGATAATATCAGTTAATTTGGTACATGTGGGTTTATTTCATATTTGTCAACTCGTGTGGTCAGACGTTTTTGCTGAATGCAAATGGCGTGATATGTATGTCATGCTGGGGAAGTATTACCTCAGTGCAGGTTTTTTCAGCCCATTCTTACTCATCTTTCTCCCCGGAAGGAGGAAATATTCCTCCCCCTGTTTTATGACTTCCATTTTTATGCATCTCATGGCACTTGTGGATAGTACAAGTAGACGTTTACTTGAGAAACTGATGGGAAAACTGCTAGTTGCTTAACTTCTTGTTTGTTTGAAGTCTATAAATCGGTCATGACTGTACTGCTGATTCTTGTTCTGCACTCTGATTCTTGTTCGAACTTCAACCTTGAACTATTTTACGTGTGATTTCTCCAAGGGTATGCCCTTGTAATCTTGTATGGTCCATGGTTGGAAAACCATACTTATGTCATTTGCCTGCTGGTTTAATCTTAGTGCATACTTGTCACATATTGCTGCACTTCTAGATATGTCAAAATCAGACCCGACTCGATAAGTTACCCGAAACCAACCAGGACCCGAACTGATTATGACCTGAAAAGTGAGACCCGAAAATCGACCCAACCTGACTTAAAGTCAACCCGAAATCGATTTGACCCGATATTCGAAGACTCGAATTCGATCCATGTCCGACCCATTAGGGACCCGACCCATTATAAACCCGACCCGTTACAGATCCAACCCGAAGAGAACTCGAAATCGATTGAACCCGATATGATCCGATTTATAACAACCCGTGACTCGAATTAACTCCATATATTAATAATTTGAATATATGTGAATGTGACCTAATCTTGTCTGATCTGTTTTTACCCAATTTTCAATAATCTTAAAACTAAACATTTTTCATTAATGACCCGATGCGAATTCGGTAAAGCTTAAACCAGATTTCAACCAAAATCGAGGCGACCCATTACCATAATTGACTTAACTCGAAATCTACCCGAACCCGAAATAACTTGTACAAGAACCGACCCCAACCTTGACTCTAACCGAATACAACCTGACCCGAATCCGAACCGTACTCGAGCACGCAAATAACCGATTTAACCCGACTCGACAAACCAAATTGACCCAGTTTAACCCGAATCGATAAAAACCGATCCGCAATGGGTCAACCCAAAACCAATCCGTAGACTCGATTTGACACCCCTATGCACATCTAACTGTTTGATGGTATAGAGGCATCAACCTAATTAAAAATCAATCTGATTTGCTTATTGTCACAGCTCCCTTCAGTTTGATTCTGGTCAACTTTTGTCGTGGTAACTATTGCTCTTTGTAAATCTAATCTGTTACAATTCGATTTATATCTATTACCGGTCTTTTTGCTTTTTTTAAGAGTTTATACTCCGTAGCTATAAGTTTATCTTGATAAATAATGGTGATTAAAAACTTAAGGCCCATAATAAAAGGCTTTTAAGCTTCCTTTTCAATATCCTTGCCCAAAAAAATAATAATAAAAATAATGGTGGTTAAAGTTGATGGGACATGTTGTGATGTGCATAATATTGAAAGAAAAGATGTAAAGAATTGCATTTTTTCTTTCTTTTCAATTGTGATGGGCAAGACAGACAATGGAGCTAGCTGAGGATTTGGGACAGGGGTATGGAAGTGGGAAAATGTATATTAGGTTACTTTTGATTTGTAAAGTTGTGTGGTGAATAGGGGGTTTCTAGCTTATAATTGGTGATTAATCAACATTGAAACAATCAAACCATGAGTTTATCTCTTGTGATCATTGACAAATATCCTCTTCTTTTCTTTTCTTTTTTTTTTTAAGAAAACCCTCTTCTTCCAATTTAAAGTTACACTTGTAGGCAAACTCTTTTTCTCCATATTTTTGCTAAACTTTTCTATCCTAGCCATCGGTTGTATGTCTTGATCATGTTTGAGGTTTTCATTACTCCAACTCTTTCACATACTCAAACTATTGTAATCAATTATTCTTTGTCGCTCAACATTTCGAGCTACACAATAATGTCGGTCTAATTGTTGTTTTATAGAATTTTCTTTTTAGCGTATGAGGATCACGCAATAGTACAATGGCTTTCTATTTGAGTCACCCAAATTTTAATTTATGGGTGACATTTTGATCAATATTTTTATTCCTTTGAAGAATCGACTCCAAATATTTAAAATATTTGCTTATAAGTAACTCCTTGCCACTTAAAGTCATACTTTCATCATTTGACATCTTTATAATGTTAAAATGATACTTTGTATGCTTTGTTTTATTCCTATCAACTTTGAAACTTCTAGATGTGTCAATTAAATGTACTTTTATCTCGAGGTGATATTAAAGTCAGCTAGAGCTTATTTCTAGATGTATATATGCTACCAATGTCCTTGCCACTTAAAGTCATACTTTCATCATTTGACATCTTTATAATGTTAAAATGATACTTTGTATGCTTTGTTTTATTCCTATCAACTTTGAAACTTCTAGATGTGTCAATGAAATGTACTTTTATCTCGAGGTGATATTAAAGTCAACTAGAGCTTATTTCTAGATGTATATGCTACCAATGTTAGTATTTAAACCTTTAGAGAAGCATAACATTTACATAAGTGAACATTTCCTAAGAAATTCAACAGTAATCCTTAACATGTATATATTAAAAAAAAACCCTATGTGTTATTTCCTCCTCTTTTACTCTTTAGGGTTTTCATTTTTTAAAAGTTTCAAGGTTGAAAATAGCAAAATTTTGCAGCTTGCGTCCTTTTCTCTTCAATTTCCAAATAGTTACCAAGTGGATGATAACACGAGATAGATTCTTGATTTTTGTAGTTGATTCTATCTTTTTGGGATTAATTCTTGGCTTTGTTATTGAATTGAATAAAGCTACATTGTTTAAGTGTAGTAAATGCTCTTATAGCGGGTTTAGTTGAGTATTGTAAGTTATTTATTTAGAATGATCAGATGCGTTGATGTATTTTTTTGATGAAAATTGTCAAATCCTTATGATGTATGTGCAATTTTTAAAGATAATCTCAATATGAAGCAATTTTTAGAGTAAAAAGAGTTATAACATTAACTATAGAAAACTCCATACATCTAAAAAATGTTTTTGATGTCGAATGATAATTTTCATAATAATGCATTCTTAATGTCTTATGGTTGTATAAGTCTTAAGATTTCAGAGCTAATCTTGAATATATTTGCCATTATTTATCTTGATGGAGAAAATTATAATATTTTAGCTATGTTCTATTATTTGGAGAATTTTGATTCTAAATATTGTAGATCTCTATTTAATGAAAACTAGCATGTGTTCGTGCAATAGCACGGTATTAATATTTCGTAAATTAAACCGAAAAAGTTGGATTATTAACATAAAATTTAGTTATAATAAAAAACATAACAAATGTTTAATATGATGATTTCAAGTTGTTAATATTTTACTTAAGTTAATAAACTTCATCATCTAATTTGTTTTGAAAAATTACTGCAACTCTTATTTCTTCATTCTCTCATTGGAAAAGTAGATTGATTATTGACTAAAAAATAATATTAGGCACATTATCTTATCATATTTGATTTTTAATTTATTTTAAAGAATATTTGATTTAACAAAGTCTTTAGGCAAATTATGTTAATGTATTTTATATAAATCTAATGCCAACAAAAAATTATTTAAATCATTCAACTAAGCATATTTGATAGAGTTAACGAAGTTACCTGAATTTGGCGAGCAAATTGTTGTTTGTTTTGAAGTGTCTCACGATTAGCAAGTATTTCATACTCAATATACCATGATTACAAAGTGCAACTATAACTGAAAAAAATATAAAAAAAAACAAATTATTTAAAAAGTTGTAATGGATTAAAAAATATATGGATGATAACGAAATAGGTAAATGTGTAACTATGATGCACGTCAATACAACTAAAACTACAACTAAAAGTATTTCTAAACAACAAGAAGATGGATTAATTCATATATATATATATATATTTGATAATTTAGTATATTAAACTTTATTCATGTTTTTTCCACCACCTATAAAGACGTATATAATATTGGTCTCTATATCTATATGAGTAATGAATATCACTCAGCATTGTGGTATTACGGAGTATAGAAAGACGTAAACATTGTGGAGTATAGATTTTTTTTACTCTTATGTCGATCTTTTTATCTTTCAAATTACTACATATTACACAACATTATGTAGTATTGGAAGATTTTTTTGGCTCTTATGTCGATATCTTTATCTATTAGACTACTATATATTAGTCGACATTATGGAGTTTCACAAGACATAAATTAGGTAAATATTACTAAGCATCATATATTATAGATTTTTTTGCTCTTATGTCGATCTCTTTATCTATTAGCCTACTACATATTACTCAGCATTATGGAGTATCGTAAGATATAAAATGGGTAAATATTACTCAGCATCATAGATTATAGATTTTTTTTTGCTCTTATGTCGATATCTTTATCTATTAGACTATTACATATTACTCAGTATTATGGAGTATCGGAAGACATAAATTGGTTTGTGTCTTGAGGAATATTAATACCAAGTTAACTTGTTATTTTGAAACTCAATATAAAAAGATTCAGCAATACCCATTCCTAGTAAAGTATAGATTTAGTGGTAGCCATTTCACGCCAGTAGTATTATTGCTTCTTTGCTTCACTTTTTAAACTTTGACTACATAAATAGAAATGACGCAAATATTAGAGGATGGAGGAAGTACCTTTAAAGTGGTGTAGTATTAAATAAGCATCCAGAATGATCCAAGACAATGGACTTTAAACCTAAAATTCCACTTAAGTTAATAATCCCACTGATTTACTGTCACTTTGTCCCTTCCCTTCAGCTCAAAAATCATTTTCTAATCTCTCTCCTTTCTATTTAAATTAAACTCCCTCTCGTCATGTCTGCCTCTAATCATACATCAGACCAACATTTCCTCCAATTCCTCACAATTGCATTAGTACAAGCAACACCTTCCAAAATTTAAATTACCCATTATTTCAAATTTCTTGTAATTAGACCCATCTAATTATAATTCTTTTTCTTCTCTTTTACTCTAATTTTCCTTCAATTGTTGGTTGCATGTTCATACTCTGCTACTTTCCTACATTTGTCCCCCTTTTGATTTCTTGCTTAGTTCATGACCTTCGAGTTCATTGACTCGATTAAGGGCAATTTTTTTTTATTTTATAGGTTTTTTGTAATTGATTTTGGGGGTATTTTGTGAATGTTTGATATATAAATGTCAAGATATCCACTTTTTTGGTACCCACAAGCTAGGAAATTTAACAATTTGCTATGTAATTGCAAACCATTAAAATTTCAATATCTATTATAAAGGTTGTATGTGTATTTATGAATGCATCAATTTTCTTGATTTCAATAAAATATAATAACAATCACTTAACGTGACAATTATAGTTGTTCACTACAGTACTTGATCACCCACAATTTTCCCTACTCAAGAATTGTATAGAACATAATGCAAAGTATGATTGTTCAGTAAAGAATTAGAAACAAATATCATACCTGTATTTTTGATTCTCAGTGCTTTGGCAAGTAGAATATAACTCTGTGACCCAGAAAATGGGAATCGTTGATTGCGTCCTCCAACATGTATAGTATGATTGTGATTTTCTTTAATTGTAATTTAGAAATTTTCTATAACTGAAAGTGATTTTTTTGTGGTACTTTCCTACTTACTAAGAGGAATGTTGATAATGGTTATCGTGAGATTGTTGACAATTTATTTTATTAAATTTATGTGTTTATATTTTGATTTTTATTTTTGTTTTATTTTTTTAAACCCTGCCTTCTTACTAAGAGCAATGTTGATAATGGTTATCGTGGGATTATTGATGGTTTATTTTGTTGAATTTATGTGTTTATCTTTTGATTTTTGTTTTATTTTTTAAAACTCAAAGATACCATTTTAAATTTTTTATCCACCTAAAACGATTCATTTGTTACCCAACCCTACTTTTTTTTAATTTTTTGAATTTATTTCACCCGAAGCAATAAAAAAACTCCGTTTAGATTTTGAAGGCCTCACATTCATTGTATCTCTGAAATAATAATTTAATATTTTTTTTAAAAGGACAAAAAAATGCTTGACATGTAAGCATTATATTGTTATTTTACTTTAAGAGATATGAATGTCAAATTATCTCTTTATAAAATATTCTCACTTCGTTTAACAAAAATCGCCTCATTTTTCATTTTAGGTTGTCCTCTATAAGATTGTCCCAATCTCTTCAAATTTTTTCATTGTTTTAAAAAATTTATATTTTGTACTTAGAATAATCTTTAAGGGACGTAGAGAATACTTTAGAGAACTCTACGTCTATCCTTACGCAACATCCATCGTATGCGTATCATTATGATTTCTGAAGGGTGTTAAAGCCATATATACTTGCTCAATTAGATTCAAAAAGTGGCCGACAAATATATGCTTCAACATTGAGTTGATTTTACATTCATAGTTTCATACATAGCCAAGTTTGTCCCAGCTTGATAAATGTTGGGGTTTGGGATTTTTTTTGGTTTAAGAGAGAGACTTAATTAAAATAATACTTAAAATAAAAAGGATGTGAAGGATTTTATTCTTCA
This sequence comes from Dysphania ambrosioides, assembly GCA_026401315.1. Taxonomy (NCBI): domain Eukaryota; kingdom Viridiplantae; phylum Streptophyta; class Magnoliopsida; order Caryophyllales; family Amaranthaceae; genus Dysphania; species Dysphania ambrosioides. Next base: position 8,573,133 of record CM048667.1, read on the forward strand.
AATAGTAAAATCAAATAACCTTCTTTAAATATATAGTGATTTAATTATTTATTTTTCACAAATAATAACTTTTTTAATTTTATAGGGATTTACATTATGTAAATTTTTTTTGCGTTAGACCTCTTAAAGGATTAAGATTATTTCTCATCCTTCTTATTTTAAACATTCTTCTCATTAGATAAATAACCTATTAAGTAGAATTTTTTAATCTTTTTTTTTAAAAAAAAAATCGAAATATAACCTCTGCACCAAAGTATTTCGAAAAATGATTAAGAAATCAGGTTTGGTATAAAATCGTTGTCCAAGACAACGATTTTTGACTTTGAGTTTTTTTAAATACTTTGATGTTTTTTTTTAAAATTTTTTTCAAATTAAAGTATAATATTTTTAAAAAAGTTAAAACAAAAAAAAAATTAAAAGTTGTTGTCCAGTAGCAACTTTTAGTTTTTTTATTTATTTTAAAAAGGTTATTTTATTGAAAAATGAATTGAAATTTTTTTCTCAAAATAGTTGTCAAGGACATCAACTTTGACAATTTTTTTTAAAAAAAGCTATTTTCAGTTAACAAAATAAGGAAAGTTGATGTTTGGGACAACGACTTTCACAGGTCTTGGACAACGACTTTATATCAAATATGTTTTTAAGGTCATTTTTCGTAATACTTTGGTCTGGAGTAGGAATGAAAATAGATCAAAGTTGGAGTGGATTCAACAAAATCTAAATCCGATCCGACAAGTTCGCGGATCTTAATTTTAATTTGGATCAGAATCCGACTTCGAATATGCAAACTTTGACTTCAAATCCGACCCGATCAGGGATTTTGGAACTCCGAATCTGATATGATCCATCGGACCTTCGAATCCGATCCGTCGGACCTCCGAATTCGATCCAAAATTTAATATATTGTAAATTTTGCACTTTTCTTACCTATTTTTGTATTACTAATCTTATATTATTATTTCAGAGACACAGTGAACGTGAAAGCCTCCAAAAGCCAAACAAAGGTTTATCATTGCTACGGGTGGAAAAATAATTTTAAAAAATAAAATAATAACTTCAAATAACTAATTAATCGTAGGTTCGGTTGGAAAAAATAAAAAATAATTTAAAAAGTAGATTTGGGTTTTAAAAAAACAGATAAACATTATATAACTATATTTGAAATAAAATGTTTTTTAAAAAATAAAATAGATAACTGTAGGCCTATAGCTTTGGGTGTAAAAAATAGATAAATATTCCCTTTAACTGTCTCCCACTATTAAAACGATTTATCGACACCTCTCTAATGTCCCTTCATTTCCCAACCCTTCTCTGAATTCCAATACGGACTACTTCCTTTTCATTCACATTTGTTGAGCAAGACGATCATTTGCTATTATCAGGGGTCGTGTTGAACTTCAGATCAAGAGGATAGTGTACAATACAAATCGTCAAGTCACATTTTCGAAGCGAAGGAACGAACTCATTAAGAAGGCCTACCACACCCACACATATGCCTTATAATTAGTCCATGAAGCAAGTAGGGGTGCACAAGAAACACATACATAAGATGATGATGATGATGATGTTGCTGCCACACCCCTATTGCTCACTGAGTCAATTTGGGTTATAGTTGTAGTGTTAATTTTGTAAATGTTTGATGACTTGGTTGTGTACAAGTCTAAACTATGTAATTTGTTTGGTTTATATAATACTTGAATAAAATCAATATGTTATTGCAGTTGAATATTAACAAAGAGTAGTGGATAAGTATTATTAGGTTGTCATTTGATTGTTTAGTATAACAGTATGCTTGATTTGGAGTTTTAACCATTGAATTGAGTAGCATTACCCGACCCTAACTTGATTCATTTTTGGGAGTAGGAGGGAAAATGGCAAGAGTAGGAAAAATAATGGAGTTGAAGAGGAAGAAGCTTCAGCAAAACAACTAGAAATTCCGCTTAAACAAGGAGAGAGATTAGCGGGTGTGAAACTGTTCTCAATCAGGGTTGTTTGGCACTTGCGGTCATCGAGATGGAGAGGGATTTGATTAAAATAAATACGGACTTATTGAGTACATATTTGTTTTTAGGAGAATCTTATATTATTACTTCATATTGAAAAATCTTATATTATTATTTCAGAGTCAATCAGAGGGTTTTCATTGCTTTGAGTGAAAAATATTTAAAAAAATATAAAAAATTTGCTTCGCGTAACTACATCAGTGTACGTTTGGCTGAAACAAAATTTAAAATCACATTGATTCGGTTTGAAAAAGAGAAAACAAAGATAATCTTCTAACTACAAATAGGACCAACAACCCATGATTAACAAAAGTTAATTAAAAAAAGAGGATAAGCTTCAATAACTAAAAAAAAAGAAAACCCGAAATTACTCATACTAAACCTTTTATAATCTGATTAATAGTTTCATTCAAACAGTGTTTTCGTCCTCTTCCTCTCATTTTCCAGTATATATATATCTATATCTATATATATATATATATATATATATATATATATATATATATATATATATATATATATATTTAATTTATTTAATATTTTTAACAATATTGATATGGATAAACCCACGATTTTCTCATTTTATGGTTGCCTTTGTTTCTTCATTCTTCTCTATATTTTGGGTAATTTTATTTCTGTTTTATTTTTGTGAAATTTTTGGGTAATTCATATACTGATTTATCGTGCATTAGCACGGGCATATATTAGTACTATAATTTATTTATAATAAATAAAGTAAATTAAAAAAAATTATACAACACAGGCAACACTCGTAATAATAATGATTTGCGATTAAAAATATGCGGCGTAAAACTGAAAAGCTGCATTTTAATAACAGAATAATTTAATATGCGCTGGGCTAGCCTATAAACAACCGCTTTTTAATCACGACCCAATTAATATGCGACGTATTAATTAAGACCCGCCACATTTTAATACTAAACTACATTAATATGCGACGTTTAATTAGGACCCGCCGCATATTAATACCAAACTACATTGATATGCGACGTATTTACAAGGACTCGCCGCATATTAATCATACCCTATCAGCTAAATAACCACCAGCACGCGTATACCCCCACATTTCTTCAACCTTTGCTTGTATTCCTTCAGTTGCGCCCTAGCCCTTACTGGTACTCATATTCGTAAATCATCCCTTTATAGGTGCCCCATTCAACCCAATTACCCACCGCCTCTTTCATTTGTGCCCTAGCCCTAGAGATGGCACCGGGCCGGGCTGGGGGGGGGGGGGGGGGGGAGGGGACCGGATTCGGACCGGTCAAGGGGTCGGGCCGGTTCGAACCGGGCTGGGGTCGGGGTAGTGTGATTCGCTACCGAATCAAAAATGAATCACGAACCGAATCGAATCACGAACCGAATCGAATCGAATCGAATCGAATCGAACCGAATCGATTACCAAATCGAACCGAATCCTGACCGAATCGAACCGAATCCTGACCAAATCGAACCGAATCCTGACCAAATCGAACCGAATCCTGACCGAATCGAATTGAATCCTAACCGAATCGAAACGAATCAAACCGAATCAAACCGAATTATGTTTTTTTTCTTAATTAAGTATTATTAAACTAATTACGTATATTTACCTAATTTTATATTTACGTATTAGAAAATCTAAAATATTTCAAATAAATGAACTAATTCACTAAAATAAGTAAACTAAAATCATATTTCATATTTTTGACTTTTAAGAAAATCAAAATTTAATTAAACATGTTTTGGGGGTTGGGATAAGAAGAAAGGGCTTGCACTTAATTTAGAAAATCAAATGTGTCTATGTATAAATAGAGGGCTATGTATAATGTATATTCATTTGTTTTTCAGTGTCCCTAATGGGTTATTGTTTTGTTGCCCATATCTAGGATCTTTTCTATTCAACAACTTTTGTCTTGTTTTATTTTATTTTATCTAAAATTATTTTGTTTTAATTTTTTTCCTAAACTTATTTTATTTTTCTTGAAATAAATCACAATAAGTTGAAAAGAACAAAATTCTAAATCGATGGTAAATCTAAACAAAATATTAATTAAGCATGATGTTTATGCATCAATTAAATTAGTAAATCATTAGATTATCCATTGTTTTCTTTTCTAAGTACTAGATGTATAACATAGCTCATAATATAGTTATACTTATATGTCAAAATTCTTATTATTCTAAGAATGTATATGTTATGTATCTTAGTGTAAAAAGGGATAAAATTAAAGAATAAATTTTTAAAGAAGTTACACTTGAAACATTTAGATTCTATTTGGCTATCTATTTACTCTAGGAATAATTGATGTTTCCGGCTTACTTTACTAGATATCTAGGCTTTGACGATGTTCATGTTCACGTGAATACATAATTGATTATGTTTTCCTATTTTCACTATATTTATTTTACTTTTATTGAACCTATCTTAATTTGGATATCCTATTTAATTCACGTTGTAGTTAATTTATTTAAAATGAAACTTCTGTAACTAATGAAGATTAAGAGAGTAATTAAGAAGAAGATTAATACTAATAATTAAGCTAATTGTAGTTAGTAAAGATTGAGAGATTGAAAGAGAATTTGGTGAGGATGGAAAACAAATTGCATCGGTTTATATAGGGCAAAGGCAACGGTCATCAACGGCTAGTTTCAAACGATCGAATTTGGGCGAATCAAACGGTCCGGGCTGAATTGACGGGCCGAACCGAATTGAATCCGGGCCGAACCGAATTTTTTCTCGAACCGAATCGAAACGGGTTAGGGTTGGAAAATCGGGATTCGTATTCAGCCTGCATTTGGGATGGGCCGAACCGGGCTCGGCCCGATTCATTGGTGGGCCGGTTCGAGCCGAGCTGGGGACGGGCGGGGCTGAACCGGCCCACTGGCCATCTCTACCTAGCCCTCACCGTCGAGAACACCCCAACGCCGCCGTGCCTATAAACCACCGTTCATTTCTTCAAGGTGCGCCTCCCATTTTGTTCTTTGTTTTTTTTTTTTTATATATTTTGATTCTTCCTATTTTGTGGGTTTTGATTCATTAGTACATGAGGTTCGTGGGTTTCGAGAGTTGCTAAGGATACTTGCTATTTATTTTGCTATATACGTATAAGAAGATTCGTGGGTTTTGTGTATAGGGTTTTATACATGGGTATTTGGTTGGTGTTGTTAAATGTGAATGCAAATATGTTAAGTAGTTCAAAACATTGAAATACGTATATGAACTAGTATGGTTTTGAATTAGTATATGCATTAGTATGAATTAGATTATGTTAGTATATGAATGGCTATGTATAATATTTGGAATTGAATTAGACAACTTATATGAAGTGAGTAATGTAATAGGTTTGAAACTCTTAAGTTTGCTTTCTTTCATGTTTCAAAGTCTCTAGAATTTGCAAGTAAAGTATTTCTTGCATTATGCATGTATAGGTTTATTTTGGATTCCTTTAAATCAATTCTTAGATAAGCTAGATGTAAAATGACATTGTATGTTGGTTGTGGTTGTATTGAAATGCATATACACAGGTTTGGATATTGATTTTCAAAAATGGAATTTGGGTTTACAAAGGAAACTCTGTCAAATTTTTTGTAGAATTTGTAGGGATTTACAAAGTATAGAACAAAAATAATATCGCTCGAAAAATTTAGCAACTTCAACTATAGAGCGAGTGTTTGTGGGTCATCGTGGAGTTTGCTTAACCTTATTTTCCAATAAGCTACTTAAGGACCCTTTAGGTGCAAATATAATATATATATATATATATATATATATATATATATATATATATATATATATATATATATATATATATATATGCATAAACTAGTGCTGATTAGATTGTTATTTAATATCTTACATGTCAAATAGGGCATAACACAAATTATAGTTCAAAATTAGATGTATGGTAATCGTGCTTCGTTGGAGTTCATGAATGGAGTTGAGGAGTTTTGTAGGCAAGCGTTGAAACACCTAAATAACATTGGAGATGATGAGGTGTGTTGCCCTTGTGTTGATTGTGATAATGTGAATACAATTATTAGTATAAGAGAGTTGAGGGACCATGTGATCCATCGTGGGTTTAGGCAACAATACCACATATGGGTATGGTATGATGAGGTTCCTACTTCTAATGACGTGTGGTCATGTTCTAACGAAATTCCCATTCACCATATTGAGCTAGACTATCGTGGCTAATAGGAATCTGATGACGGTGAAGGTATTGATACTGAGAAGGAAGATGATGATGAGGATGAATTAATATTGGAGGATAATGACCCCGATGATGAAGATCGAATAGATGAAATGCTTGAAGGTGTTGGGGATCAATTTGGTGGTCAATCTCGTACTTTTGAGTGTTTGTGAGAGGTTACTAAGAAACCGTTGTATCTTGGATGTACTAAATACACTAAGTTTTCTACCATATCTACGTTGTTTAACTTGAAAGAAAAATATGGTTGGACTGATATAAGTTTCATAACCTTATTGAAAGTATTAGGGGACATGTTTCCAAAGGGAAATGATTTGCCTATATCCATGTACTATGCGAAGAAGTTAATGTATCCTCTTGGTTTAGAGTATAATAAGATTAATGCCTTTCCAAATGATTTCATATGGTATTGAAATGAGTATGCAGAGTTCATTCAATATCCTAAATGTGGGCAGTCACGTTACAAACTCCCAGATGGGATAGAGCCTAAAGTGGGGATTGAAGGTCCTAGTGTAAAGGTGTTGTGGTACCTTCCCATAATACCAAGGTTCAAGCGTTTGTTTTCGATTAAGAGAGATGCAAGGAATTTGAGATAACATGTTGAGAAAAGGAAGAAAGATGGGATGATTCGACATCCTGCTGATTCTACCCAGTGAAAAACAGTTGATGAATCTTTCAAGGCTTTTGGCATGGAAGATAAGAACCTAAAACTTGGTCTCTGCACAGATGGTATGAATCCTTTTGATACCTTAAGCAATCAACATATCACATGTCAGTTTTGTTAGTGATATATAATTTTCCTTCTAGGTTATGCATGAAATGTAAGTATGTTATTTTATCGCTTCTAATATCAGGGCCCAAGTAACCTAGGAATGACATTGATGTTTATCTTGATCCCTTTATTGAAGATATGTAGTTGTTGTGGGATGAAGGTATATCTTTGTATGGTGCATATGCTAAAGAGACTTTTACACTTCATGCAATGTTATTTAGTACCATTAATGACTTTCCAGCCTATGGGAACTTGTCGGGGTATAAGGTAAAGGAAAAGAAAGCCTGTCCAATTTGTGTGGATGATATGGACTCAATATACTTACCACATTATGGGAAACATGTGTATCTCATGCATCGGAGGCTCTTGAATAGGTTTCATCCTTGTCATAAGAGAAATACCTCATTTGATGGTAAAGTTGAGCAATGTAGAGCCCTTATACCGTTGACTGACAATGAGGTTTATGACATTGTGAAAGGAATAGATAATGTATTTGGGAAAACTTTAAAACTTTCAATATGCCTTCGACTCTTTGGCTGGGGTTGTGAAAGGTTTATGACATTGTTCAGGGGTTATGGAAGAAATAGTCAATATTTTGAAAACTTTAGTATTGGAAGTATTTACCCGTTAGACATTATCTTGATGTTATGCATATAGAAAAGAATGTTTGTGATGCCATCTTAGGGACGCTATTGAATATTCTTAGTAAGACTAAGGATGGTCCTAATGTCAAGAGAGATATGCAGACAATGAAGATTCGATCCAAGTTATGGCCTAAAGACAGAACGCCTAGGAATGGAAAAGGTAAATCCACATATCTTTCTCCGGCTTATTACACTTTGTCCTGAGCAGAAACAAGGATATTTTTTGAGTGTCTGTATGGGATCAAGGTTCCTAGTGGGTACTCAACAAATTTCAAGAACTTCGTGTTCATGAAAGATCTGAAATTAGTGGGTATGAAGTCTCATGATTGTCATGTTATGATGCAAGTGTCTCTACCAATTGCCATCCGCCATATTTTGCCCAAGAATGTTATGGCTTGTTCTTTTTTCAATACAATATGCAGCAAGGAGCTTAATTCTTCATGTTTGGATGAATTACAGGCTAGTGTTGTTACAACCTTATGTTAACTAGAGATGTATTTTCCACCTTCGTTCTTTGATATTATGGTACATCTAGTTGTGCGATTGGTTCGAGAAATCAATTTTTGTGGTCCAGTGTTCCTAAGATGGGCTTATCCTTTCGAGAGATGGATGGGTACTTTAAAGAAAAAGGTGAGAAACCCAACACACCCTGAAGGTAGTATAATTCAAGGTATAACCACAAAGGAGATCGATGAGTTTCTTAGTGAGCTCTTATCTAAGGGGGAGACAATTGGGTTATTAAAATCGAGGCATAAAGGGAGGCTTGAAGGGCATGACACCGTGGGTTCTAAGGAGGTCATAATTCCATTGCCGAAAGAGAGAGAAGCTCATTTATTTGTTTTGCACCATATCAAAGAAGTTCATCCTTACTTAGAAAGGCATATGAATGAATTAAAGGAGAAGTACCCTTCTAAAGGTGAACGAGTATTGATGTAAGATCACAACAACACATTCATTGATTGGTTTTATGAAAAAGTTATGCATGAATTGTCTGGAATAAGCCATAACATTTCTGATACAATTAAGTGGTTAGCTTATGGCCCTTGAACAACTGTTCAATCTTTTGAGGGATATGATATCAATGGATATACCTTCTACACTAAACGTCTGGATAAGAAATCAAAGTCCGTTCAAAATAGTGGTGTTTTAGCAGTGGCTTCTTCTTGAGAATTCAAATGATAAAGCACTAATTGATGCGACCTTGTCTTACTATGGGATAATTCAAGAGATATGGGAATTGGAATACTGTATCTTTAAGGTTCCCCTTTTTCAATGCAAGTGGTCAGATATCAGTCGACATGGTTCGGTGAAGAAAGATAAATCGAATTGGACTTTAGTCGACTTGAGTCAGACGCATGATACAGAGGAACCTTTTATACTTGCATCACAAGCTAAATAAGTATTCTACATCGTGATGCTCACAAGCTAAACAAGTAATCATAGTGTGCTTAACAACATGGCGGAACTGAGTGTGGATACTTCGTGATGTGTTTCATGCTTGACGTCCTCAACGGGTACAGTAGTGGGATGCCTATAGAGGAGGTAAGAGCTTTTGCCCATAATTTCATCGTTTTGAGTATCTTTAATATTTTATTCCCTTTTAATCATGCCTCAAACACTTTACGTAGGATTGGTTGAGTTAATATAAGTCAATTAGGAGTGGTTTTGGGTAGATTATTGGCCTTCACACTTAAAATACATCGATATGAGTCAGTATAGGCCAAATAGGACTGTTTTTGAGTCGTTATAGGCGTATTTCCCTTTAACATTCCCCAAACACTTCGAATATAACGGTTTCCTGTGTTACGTTTACTTGTCCTTCCGCCTTCATCATAGTCCTCTACTTTCCTATAAAATGATCTGGTTTTCTCTGTTCTTTTTTGGAACTTTTACAAGAAAAAGATGGAGAATTTTTCTGTAAGAAAGAGAATAAGGAGTCAAAGAGCTAACATAGTGATGGAACAAAACAAAAGGGTGCATCTTGCTACGGTTAGGAAGTAGTAGTCGATGAAGTAGACTCATGAGGGTAGTATTAGTCGAATAAAAGATAAAAATATGAGGGTTTTGATTGGTGATAATGAGGCTGTAGTGATTGATGAAGAAGAGGTTTTAAGAAGGGTTTTTGGATTCATAAGATTTAACCCCTCTTGAAAACTCTTCTTTATTAATCACAATAGCTTCATTGTCATCCATCAAATCCCTTAAATTTTGATCTTCCATTTAGCTAGTACGACCTACATCAGTCTCTTTTATCGATTGCTATTTCCTAACCGCAGCAAGATGCACCCTTTTGTTTCGTTCCATCACCATTTTAGCTCTTTGACTCCTTGTTCTCTTTCCAGCAGATAATTTTCCATCTTTTTTTCATAAAGTCCAAAAAGAAAAGACCCTAACAGAGCATTTTATAGGAAAACTGAGGAATGTGATGAAGGTGGAAGAGCAGAAGAACAAAACATAGGAAACATTATGAATTACACCATAAATCGGTCAAATGGGGGCGATTTAGGGTAGAAAATGACCAAAACACTTCAAATATATCGATATGAGTCAATATATGTCAAATAAGGTGGTTTTGGGTCGATATTGGCATATATTCCCTAAAACATAGCCCAAACACCTCGAATAGGACGATATGAGTCAAAGTAGGTCAAATGGGATTGGATTTGGGTAGAGAATGACATATTTATCCCAAAATATGTCATAAACAATAGAAATACATCGATTTGATCAAAATCAATCAAATGGGAGATGTTTTGGGTATAGAATAATCTAAACACTTGAAATACATCGATATGAGTCAATATAACTCAAATAAGGCGATTTTGGGTTGATATTGGCGTATTTCCTCTAAAACATGGCCCAAACACTTTAAATAGGACAATATGAGTAAAATAGGTTAGATGGGAGTAGTTTTGGGTAGAATATGACATATTTACCATAAAGCATGTCATAAACTCTAGAAATACATCAATTTGAATCAAAATCGGTCAAATGGGAGAGGTTTGGGTATAAAATGCTATAAACACTTGAAATACATCGATATGAGTCAGTATATGTCAAATAGGGAGGATTTTTCTATGTCCATTTAGCTAAACAAAATCGGCACAAGTTGGAACCAAGGGCTTTGAAGTAGAGGTGGCCAGTGGGCCGGTTCAGCCCAGCCCAACCCTAACCCGGCCCGCTAAATACGAATCTTGAATTTCCAACCCTAACCCTATTCAATTTGGTTTGCAAACAAGCTTGATTCTGCCCACTGATTCAGCCCGGACCGGCCCGCTGATTCGGACAGGCCCGACACGTCAGCTCGGCCCGGCCCGGTAAATTCGGTTGAACTAGCCGTTGCTATGTGACCGTTTGTAACCATAGCAATGAACCCTATATAAACCCCTCAATTCGGTTTTCAATCCTCATAAACTCACTCTCAATCTCTTAATTACTACTAAGTACAATTAGCTTACTTATTAGTATTAATTTTCTTCTTAATTACTCTCATAATCTTTATTAGTTATCTTAATAACTTGGTTTATTATTCTTAAGTTACTTGTTTACTACTACATTTCAATATTTCATAAAAGAAATGGCTTCAAGAGGTAGACATGAGCAGCTCCTTCGATGATACCACATAGTTTGCTCAAAACTTGGAGCAACAACTTTTCGGTACTCCTGCTGCTCAAGTTCCTCAAACTCCAACTTTGCAGATGCGTCCGCCTCCTTCTACTCAATGTAACTCTTAAACTTCTAATTAATTAATATTGATATGAAAACTATTTAGTTTAATAAGATTATTTGATTAGTTATGTTAGATTATTTGATTATGTTAGATTAAGTTGTTGATGTTTAATTAGTTGATAATGTTGAAGTTATGTTAGATTATTTCGATTAGTTACGTTAAATTACTTGATTATGTTATACTTTGTTGATTATGTTAATTAAATGATTAGTTAGTTAATAATGTTAGTTTTTGGCTTAACTTGATATGAAATGAATGTGAAGGTGAAGGTGAAGGTGAAGATGATGAAGGTGGAGTACCCGAGTCTACTACCTGTAGAAAGAAATCTTCACCTATATGGTTATATTTTGAGAAGGTCCTAATGACCGATGCTACTTCCAAAGGGAAGAAATTCATGTGCTATTGCAGGATATGCAAGCAACAAGGGAAGAAGCCAATAACTTCTTATTCATAGAAGACCGATTATGGGACGGGGACATTATCCCGTCACTTGACCAGAGTACACGGAATAAACCTAGAAGCATCTTAATCCGCAGGCGCAACAGAATCTTCAAGTCAAACACAACTACATGGGTATATGGGTTCCATGCCCGGAGAAGGTATGCCTTTTATGTACACAGAGATAGGATGATTGATGAAATGGCTAACTTCGTGATTGCAGATGAATTACCGTTTAGCTATGGTGAGAGTTTGAACTTCGAACATTTTGCTAGAACCTATTTATAGCCTGCTTATAGATGTGTCCCTAGGAACACGCTTAAACGCCATACCCAAACTTCTTATTACAAATATAGAAGTAGTTTAATAGAAATGTTTCTCACTTTTAACGGTCGTATAAGTCTTACTAATGATACATGAACCTCTTGTTTCGGTGAACCTTTTCTTTGTGTAACCGCCCATTAGATAAATGATGAGTGGTGCATTAAAAAACGTATCATTTGCTTTGAAGCTATAGAAAAGAGATATACCGGTTACAACCTTAAGGTAAGGATAATATAATGTCTTAAAACCTTTCACTTGCTTGATAAGGTTTTTTCCCTTTCCTTAGATAATGCTTTAGCAAACAAAAAATGTATAAATTATTTAATATCAGAACCTAGCTTAATATTGTTGAACAGTGGAGAGCTTTTACATGTTCGTTGTTGTGCACATATTATGAACCTCTCGGTTCTAGAAGGTTTAGCTCAGTTAAGTGCCTTGCTTAACCCTATTAGGAGTGTAATTAAATGGATTAGGATTACGACCTCAATTAGAAGGAAGTATATGGCCTTGTGTAGGGAAAGAAGCCTTAAGAAAAGACAATGGAGTCTTGATACACCCACACGTTGGAACTAAACATATAGACTGTAAAAGGATGCCATTAAATATCGTGAGGTTTTGACCATTATTTATAGTGAAACCCGAGCGACTCTTGATGAACTTATTGTTGATTTCCATTGGAATACCGAAATTTATATCCGTGATATTTTAGCAGCATTTAACCATGCAACCAAAATTTCCTATGTTTACGACGCTAACATTCATTTAGTTATATTAGAGTGTGTTAGTGTAGTTAGCACTCTTAGCAAGCATTTCAACATCACCCAAATTATTGATGTAATTACTAGTATGCTAAGTAAACGGTACTCTTACTTTAGTGAATTCCCCGTCATATATGGTATAGTTGCTATTCTTGATCCCGGGGTCAAGACTACGGGTTTAGAAAACATGTTAGAATTTTATTATAACGCTCTACGTTTATAATACGATGTGAATGACTTTATAGAAAAATGTAAAAATGTTTTATCTAGTTTATATGATCATTATGCTTCTATTTATGCACCTTCCCAAAATTTATCGTCGTCCAGTGGAAAGTTTGGTACGCGATGGAAGCAAGTATTTAATAAAATTTTTAAAAAAAATAAAAAATATCGGCTTCTTCTTTTTCTTCACTTTATATTATCAATGAATATTTTTCTTACCAATATGAAACCGATGCAAATTTTTCAATTATTAAGTGGTTGCGCGATCACGAACAATAATTTCCCATTCTGGCGAGAATTACAAAGGATATCCTTGCGATTCCCGCCTCTTCTATTGCTACCGAGTGTGCTTTTAGTCAGGTAGACGAGTACTTGACGAGAAGAGATCCCGCTTATCTCCAGAGAGCATAAAAATATGCGTATGTAAGAAAGATTGGGATCAGGCGGAGCGTAGGACCCAAGGATTGAGGGAGGACGACAACGACGAAGACGATCCTTGGGTGATGATGGACATGAGCGAATAAAGCAACAACGCAGCATATATGGTATAGCTGTTATTCTTGATCCCGGGGTCAAGACTATGGGTTTAGAAAACGTGTTAGAATTTTATTATAACGCTCTAAGTTTACAATACGATGTGAATGCCTTTATAGAAAAATGTAAAAATATTTTATCTAGTTTATATGATCATAATGCTTCTATTTATGCACCTTCCCAAAATTTATCGTCGTCTAGTGGAAGTTTCGGTACGCGATGCAAGCAAGTATTTGGTAAAATTTTTTAAAAAATAAAAAATATCGGCTTCTTCTTTTTCTTCACTTTATATTATCAATGAATATTTTTCTTACCAACATGAAACCGATGCAAATTTTTCAATTATTAGGTGGTTGCGCGATCACGAACGATAATTTCCCATTCTGGCGAGAATTACAAAGGATATCCTTGCGATTCCCGCCTCTTCTAATGCTACTGAGTGTGCTTTTAGTCCAGATAGTTGAGTACTTGACGAGAAGAGATCCCGCTTATCTCCAGAGAGCATAGAAATATGCGTATGTAAGAAAGATTGGGATCAGGCGGAGCGTAGGACCCAAGGATTGAGGGAGGACGACAACGACGAAGACGATCCTTGGGTGATGATGGACATGAGCGAATCAAGCAACAACGCAGCATATATGGTATAGCTGTTATTCTTGATCCCGGGGTCAAGACTATGGGTTTAGAAAACGTGTTAGAATTTTATTATAACGCTCTAAGTTTACAATACGATGTGAATGCCTTTATAGAAAAATTTAAAAATATTTTATCTAGTTTATATGATCATAATGCTTCTATTCATGCACCTTCCCAAAATTTATCGTCGTCTAGTGGAAGTTTCGGTACGCGATGGAAGCAAGTATTTGGTAAAATTTTTAAAAAAATAAAAAATATCGGCTTCTTCTTTTTCTTCACTTTATATTATCAATGAATATTTTTCTTACCAACATGAAACCAATGCAAATTTTTCAATTATTAAGTGGTTGCGCGATCACGAACAATAATTTCCCATTCTGGCAAGAATTACAAAGGATATCCTTGCAATTCCCGCCTCTTCTATTGCTTCCGAGTGTGCTTTTAGTGCAGGTAGACGAGTACTTGACGAGAAGAGATCTCGCTTATCTCGGGAGAGCATAGAAATATGCGTATGTAAGAAAGATTGGGATTAGGCGGAGTGTAGGACCCAAGGATTGAGGGAGGACGACAACGACGAAGACGATCCTTGGGTGATGATGGACATGAGCGAATCAAGCAACAACGTAGCTGATAACCGGTATTTTAGGTCGTTAACTAAAAGACAGGTTATGCAAACAATATTTATTCCAACCTACAAACTATACAAGCATAGTGGAGTAGGGGGTCGAACCACGAAGACAAGGTATATCAAGACTTCAACTTTTAACACAACCGGACTAGTAGGAGTTGGAAATTCAATTAAAACTAATAAGCACAAAATAGATGACAATAAATCACGAAGTAAAGCAAGTAGAGAAAAACGGGGACAAGATTGGGTTCACCCTAGGAATGAAGCTTTTAAAACCGAACATGATAGATTACAGAAAATCTGTTAATAACTAGCATGAACATCCAAGAATACGAGAGGAAGTTTGTGACCCTATAAATCAAACGAACGACCTATAATCGCCCTATGTCTCCAAAGGAGTGGAAGGACAAGATTCGCATCGGAATCCAAAACTACTTATTAACATCGTTTCTACAATCTTAAGCAATAAAGATCATAGCTTTCCTAGGGTTTCACCAATCAAAACCCCTAAAGGAATTACTCACTCATATTCATGCTTAAAGACATAAAGATATTATAAGAAATGAACATGGAAGGAATTTACGAGAATGAAAGCAAAATCAGAAATTATACTAATAAACGATAAAATTAGAACTAAGCATGCAATGAAATAAAGCAATGAATTAAGATTAAAGGAAGGAATCAAACTTACAAAAGCTTCAATTTGATATCCACGAAAAGAAATCGAACTACAAAGCGTTGAAGAAAAACTGAAAACCGAAAGCTAAAACTAAAAGAATTTGGAGGCTAAGAAATCTAAAAGTGCATAAAAGTATAAATCCTAGCTCTCCCTCCTCTCATCAGAGGAAGGGGGTATTTATAACAAAATAAGAAAAACCTACGAAAAACCCTAAAATGCATAGGAGCCGGCCCTAAAAAGAAGTAGTTTATCCGGAGGAAAACATTGTCATTCGCCCGAATATAGGTCTCATTCGGCCGAATGTGATCCCATTTGCCCGAATGGTCTTCCATTTGCCCATTCATGAGGCTTTGAGGAATCGATCCTTGTCAAGCATTCGCCCGAATGTACAGGTTGATTCGGCCGAATGGAAGCTCATTCGCCCGAATGAGTTCCATTCGGCCTTTCCAGTGGCAAGGCTCAAGATCTCTGAAGACAGTCATCCATTCGACCGAATGAGTCTCAGATTCGATCGAATCTGAAACCATTCGGTCGAATGTCTCTCAGATTCGGTCGAATCTGAGACCATTCTTTCCTCTTTTCACTTCCCTCTTTTCTGAACTCTGTAAAATCTTCATGGGTGACTTCAAACACTTGCCCAAGCTAAGATACGTGTGTCAAAGGCTCGAATGTATCGCCTTTCACCTTGAAATCATCAAAAGTGCCTGAAACAAACTCAAGATAACTCGAAAACAAGATCAAGGTAAAATCAAGCATAATATACATAAAACCAATACAAAACTACGAGACTTGACACTAAAATGAGGTAATAAATGTGCTCTAAAATGAGCACATCAACTTCCCCCCAGCTAGACCGTTGCTAGTCCCTAGCAAACAAAATAGAAAGGTGAAATGACAGCTTAAGGCAATATGAATGAAGAAATGAATGAAGAGACTAATGAAAAACATGGGAAGTGAAGCTTAAGTCAATGTAAGCCGTGCACGTGCGAAACTCCTCCCTAGCCGTGGGTGTGCAAGTACAATGGGATTTAAAGAGCATAATCAACTTTTTACACCTACTCAGGATTGCCGAGCAAGCCACATCATAATTCATTCCGCCCACTACCTAATGAGGTCGCAAGTCTACGCTCCCAAGGTTATTTCCCACGAGGTCTGGGAAATTTCCATCACGCTCATGTGTTTATAGGATATGTGTTTCACTCGAAATGATCCGACTAAAGATGAGTCGGGAATTAAACACCTAAGCAGGGAGAAATCCCATAAATCGTGTCTTATCTGCTCTCCAGCACTAATCTTACTAATCAGGTTAAGTCGAACAGGTTTGGAAAGGGTTGTAATGTAGGTTTGGATCGAGGTATGGTAGAATTTGGGAATGTGGAGTTGAAATAGAGGATAGTAAGTGATCCAAGGAAATAAAATCGAGGAAGATTATGCCTTCCGACAACCATGTCAATCCCAAAGTTCCCAAATAGTAGACTCTAATACACTATGTCAACTTTTTTCTCAACTTTTTTCTCTAATTTCTTTTTGTTTATTTTCTTTTTTTCTTTTTTCTTTCTTTTTCCCCTTTTTTTTTATTTGTGCTTTTCAAGCTTTTTCTGAACTTTCTGTGTGCATACTTCTTTGAAATGCACTAAAACTAGTGTACCGTAGTCAAATCATCCAATGATCATTTCCCCAAACCGAAATCCTATATTACAATGCTATAAATATCAACTTCACTATGATCACATGACTATCCTCTAGGTAAAAAGAGGGAACATTTGGTTCATGTGGAGTTTAGATAGCATGGCTACAAAAAAGAAGGCAAAGGCACAAATTTGGCTCAACCTAGAGTAAATTGATTTTCATGGTAGGCACTTTGGCTATGTAGCTTTTAACTACAAATGTGTTATCATCCCTAACCTTTAGAAAAGTAGACTATGCTGGAGGAGAATAGACACAATTCTTAAGATTCCCTGACTAACACTCATCAATATAGGACTCATAATAAAGTCCTAAAGGCTCAATCCTTACTAGGTTAGTTGAAATGCGCCTTAATAGGTAGTCATCCAAACCACATACCAAGCAAGCTCAGATCCCCCCAAGCTAAGTGAAAAACAGTTGATAAACTCATACCCAAAACAGGCACAGGGCTACGGGAATACGAGTTTGCATAAAGTCAGTGCACAACAGAGGCTTGTATGCTTGTTTGGGATGTATGATGGGAAAGGGGGCATGTGATGCAAAGAAGGGTAAAAACAAATATAAAAATAACTAAAATACATAAATTTGGATTTTCGCATAAGAAATCATACCAGTATTGGGTGCAGCGGCATGTGGAACTTCTTATATATATACTTGAAAACAACACCAAAAAGTAAAGCGCAAAGCACAAAATAACACCTAGAAATAGACACAAAACACGAAGCAACGCAACACTACACAACACTAAACTGACAGCCAAAGAACGAGTAGTGGACTACGGATACCCCCCCCCCCCCCCCCCCCCCAAGCTAGGATGAAGCCGTCCTCGGCGCTAAGGGAGGCCGTTAGGTCCACCACTACTCATCCCCCATAAAGTCTTCATCATTCCCCTGGTCATCCTCCTCATTAACCTCCTCCTCCCCACCCGTGTAGTCCATCCCATAGTCGTCCGAGGCTCTTCTAGGAGCCGGCAGAGTGAAGTTATTAAACCTACACCTACCCACCCGCAACCGGTCAAACCCATGACTTAGTGATATCTTGTTATAGTTGTCATGGCGAGGGTACCAAGAAGGGGTGGCCATGCTTTCGCCAACCATGTGGGAGCGATAGGCCATATCATACCATGGGTAGTTCGCCCGCTCGAAGTTTTGTTCGAGGTGTTCGAGCCGGGCGGTGTGGTGGGCTTGGGTGGTGAGGACCTGATCAAGCCTTCTCTCTATGCGTCCTAGGGAGGACATAATGTCAGATTCAGACTCATCGCCTGAATCGTCATGGTCCGGTAAGACCGAGGTAGAGGCTCTAGGTCGGTCACACATAGAGAGGGTGTGAGGGCGAGGAGGTGGTACAAGTGGGGGCTCGACAGCGTATCTCGGTACATCGCCTTCTAAGAGATACGAGGCCCCAAACTGGACCAGGGGAGGTAAATGAGGGCAGGGAAGTGGGATGGTGCGGTCTTTCAAGTACCGCCATCGCATGGGGTCCGCAAAAATGAAGCCAGCCCGTACGAGACATTGCTCGTGAAGGGTAGTGGAACTAGCATATCTTTCGCTAAATTCCACAGGATTCATGACGTTCAGGAATTCAGCAATGCGAAATACGTGTCCCCCTAAACATAAGTCAGTAGTAGCATTTAGGGTGGCTGTGTTGTTTAGAAACTTCCATAGCGTCATTGGCAGGCTTAGTGTAGTGTCGTCGTGTGGTGCAAGATAACGGTCCAAGATGTGCACCTCGTGTGTTCGTACTAGGTGAGGGCTAGGGGAAGGGAACAAAGTCTCCCTAGCAAATTTAAAGAACATGCGCAAAACCGGGTGTTGCACATCAGAAGCATATATGTTCCTATTCGGATAAACAAGCCGGCCAGCTATTTTAGGCCATAGCTCGGAAACCCAAGTCCGGTTGTTTATCCGGAATAGGCTTATTATTGAAACCAAATGCGGCACAAAATGCAGCATAATCAAGAAAATAGGTTGCATTCCTTAGCCTAAAAGATAAATGCAACCTACCATCCCGTTGGCATGGGGTTAGGGAACTAAGAAACTCATAAGTTAAGAGCTTATGAGTCGGGTGCCATATGTTTATCCAGTTTTCTAACCCACATGCAGTTAATAATGCAATAAATTGCTCGTATATACCCATTCGTTGCAAAATTGAAAGGTCTAAATAACGAGTAGAGTTGATTTTTCGTACCTTAAGCCTTTGGAAACGCTCATATTGCTCCAAAGATACGAAAATTACCGTAGGATGGTCCTCATCAAACCATAGTTCCTGGCCGGGAAGTCTTTGTTGGCCTTCCGGTTGTTGAGAACCGGTTTGTTGAGCTTCCTGAGCCGCACCCGAAGAGGAACCCTCTCCATGTTTGTTGGACCTTTTGAAGGGGTTCCTTAAGGTTCTTCTTGGACCCATGGTAATTGAGGACGATTTGGAAGGGAGTAGAGGAATTTGAGAAAGAGCAAGATTGTGGGGGAAATCGGCCGAGTGGAAGGAGGAGAAAAAATTCTGTGCGAATTTACGTGGAATGAGCTGATATTTATAGAACTGACTTCCATTCGGTCGAATGGAGCTTTCATTCGGTCGAATGGTGACTCATTCGCCCGAATGGATAACCTGTTCGGTCGAATGGAGTAGAGTTACGAAGAAATCTTTGCTCCCATTCTACCGAATAGGTTTAGTATTCGGTCAAATGTCACTACATTCGGCCGAATGTTGGCTTCATTCGGGGTTATCAGCAGCCTCGTAAATGTTCCCATTAGATCTATTCTACCGAATGGAACACTCCATTCGGTCGAATAAGATTCATTCGGCCGAATTGAACCTTCATTCGGCACTATCAGGAACTTGGCCAAAATTGGATTTAGCTCCATCTTCAATTTCATTCGGCCGAATGGGCAGCAATTTCGCACTTTCTTAGATCAAATCACTTGTGCCCTCTCAAAATCAATCAATGTACTATGGTTAAGTTGTTTGAAAATCCAAATAAACCGGGTTACCTCCCGTAAGTGCTTTGTTTAACGTCGTTTAGCTCGACGTGGCTCGCTACAAGTTTAGATAAAATAAGAAACAAAAGGAATTATATGGGCTATAGGAGTGGACTCACTCCTAGCATCTCCATCACCTCTGGCGTGGGGGGTCAAGACCCTCCACTGAGCATCGGTGGCAGAAGTAAGTAAGGTCGAACCAGGGTCATCCGGAGGAAGGCTATAATGCGGGGGTCCCCCAAGCCAGGGCGGAGCCCTCGTTCTTTTTTTGGACTTTTTCTTTCTTGTAGCCCTCTTCCTTTTTGGGACTGGCTCATTAGGATTGTCAAGATTCTGACAAATATCCTGCATCACAACGAACTCCTTCTCGACTTCGAAAATAACACCCTTCGTTGTCACTTCCTCCTTGGTCACCTCCACAGACTCTGGCACGGCAAAAACATTACACCCCTCAACTATGCTGTCAAAAATATCAAAGGAACAGATTTTCTCGACCATGGGTTCCCTGGAAGACTTGGAAAAGGCAAACACCACCTTCTCATGGGCTACCCTCACAGTTATAGTCTCTGATTCATAGTCGATCAGGGCACCCAAGGTCTTCAACGCATCCCTCCCTAAGATGAGGGGGGTAAAGGGATCCTCAACCATATCAAGTACCATGAAGTCACATGGAACCACTATGTTCTCGACTTGGATCGGGAGGTCCTTAAATTCCCCACATGGTAACTTTATACTACGGTTGACAAGTTGGATGGTTTTCTTTGATGGCTTGAGGTCGAAAGTTAGTTGTTTGGCGATGGACATCAGCATTAGGCTAATGGAGGCCCCAAGATCAGCAAGTGCTCCCTTAGAATTAAGTTTTCCAAGGGTGACTGGGAGCACAAAGGGTCCTCTAGCTTTTTCTTTCTTTGCCCACGTGCCCTGAATGATGGCACTTACCTGCTCTGGCAAACTAATCACTTTGCCCTCAAGCTTTCTCTTGTTCCTTAAGAGGGTTTTCAGATACGTAGCATATTGTGGCATTTGCTCCATGGCCTCTAAGAATGGTATTTTCATTTCAAGTTGCCGCATATGCTCTAGGAATTTAAGAAACTTTTCTTGAAGTTGTTTCTCTACCTTTTTATAAGGAAAAGGTAGAGGCGGAGCATGTTGACGCTCAAGTTTCCTTCTTTCTTGTATCTCCCTCCATCTCTCATCCTCATTCTTCCTCTTTACCTTATACCCATTTACCTCGACATTTGGTGCCTCTTTCACTTCATCAACCTCCTTCTCTTCCTTTCTTTCAAGGTCCTCTTTGTGTTCATTTTCTATTTGAAAATCACTATCCCTTGAGGATCCTTCTCCTAAATCATCTTTTGGAGCTATAGCAGGATCTGAATATGAAGTTCCCGATCTTAAGAAGATCGCCTTGCATGTGTGATGTTTAGGGTTAGAGTCAGGATTGCTTTGTGGTGGAGGTTGGGCGGATGGGTTTTGTTGAGGGTGAGATGGGAATAGTAATGGTGGAGGTGGGTTGGCTATCTGAGTAAGTTGAGTTTCAAACAACTTTTGCTGAGCTTGAAGTTATTGCGTTTGTTGGATTAGAGTCTAATTAATCTGAGTTAGACTCTGGTTCTGCTGAGCAAGAGTTGTTACCTGGGAGGCTAATTGGTCGTTGCCTAAGTTATGGCCTTATTGTGGTTGAGGAGCCACATGATTAGGTTGACTAGGCGAGAAGGGTAGGTTTGAACCATTTCTAGGCCCTTGGTTGAACCCTGGGGGTCTATACACATTAGGTTTAGGCATATTCCCATTAGGTTGGTTCCCTTGGAAACCTTGGTTGTTAAACCCACCTTGACCATTTCTGTTGTATCCCGAGTGGAAGTTTCCCTGATTTTGGTTAAAGGGAGGTTTGTACTGCTGGTTGTTTGAGAAAGGTTGCTGCCCATACCCTACTCCTTGCCCCTGTCCACTATAGTTAAGGGCTGCCACATGATCAGGGTTATACCCATAACCGTCATAGTTCATAACTTGCGGTTCTGGGTTATACCCTCCATAGTTAACTGCAACTACGTATTCGGAGTGTGAACCACCACAATAAGATGTAACGTGGTTGGTACCCCCACATATGGCACATGCAAAGTGCTTTTCACGCACTAGAGGGGTGTTCGTACTACCGACTAGGCTTAGCTTGGACAACTTTTTATCAATAACGGCTTCTATTTTGGCGCTAATGTTGTCCAAGTTAGTTGTGTCTATCGTCCCTCTAGGTAATCCCTGACTCCTAGTTCTTCCCCAGGCACTATTCTTAGCAACTTCCTCTACTTTGGCCTTTACCTGGGTGCAAGGAAATTTGGAAAGCTGGCCACCTACAGCTGAGTCTAGAAGTGCTTTGGTGGAGTCATTAAGACCATCGTAAAAGAATGTGTTGAGATGGTTTTCCCTGTACTCATGGTGGGGACATGCTCTAATCATTCTTTTAAACCTACTCCATGTAGCACTAAGGTTCTCATCATCCTCTTGGGTGAATGACGCAATTTTCTTACGCCAATCCTGTGTTCGAACCGTAGGATAGAACCTTTCTAGAAATGCGGTTTTTAGTTGAGCCTAATTAATAATTGAATTGGGTTCTAAGCATTTATACCAATCCTTGGCATCTCCTGCTAGACTTAGATGGAATAGATGCATTCGCACATAATCAGGGCTATTAGGACAAGGAGGGATAAGTCCACAAATATCTGAGAATGCCTCTAGGTGTTGAAGAGGACATTCATTTCTTAAGCCACTGAATGGTGTTTCCTTAACCATTCTTGTGAACTGAGGGTGAATTTGGTAAGGTGTAGTAGCAACAGGAAGTACTACACCCCCTTGGAACTCTTGTGAGCCAGGAGTTCCGAATTGGCCAAACAATTGATGTTCGTCGGCCATTATGGATATGGAAGGGTTTTGGACAGATTGTGAGGTATACTTTGAAAGGCCTTGTCTACTAACACGTTGGATTTCAGGATTTAAGGGTATAATTGGCCTTGTCCCCGGCAACGGCGCCATTTTGATAACCGGTATTTTAGGTCGTTAACTAAAAGACAGGTTATGCAAACAATATTTATTCCAACCTACAAACTATACGAGTATAGTGGAGTAGAGGGTCGAACCACGAAGACAAGGTATATCAAGACTTCAACTTTTAACACAACCGGACTAGTAGGAGTTGGAAATTCAATTAAAACTAATAAGCACAAAATAGATGACAATAAATCACGAAGTAAAGCAAGTAGAGAAAAATGGGGACAAGATTGGATTCACCCTAGGAATGAAGCTTTCAAAACTGAACATGATAGATTACAGAAAATCTGTTAATAACTAGCATGGACATCCAAGAATACGAGAAGAAGTTTATGACCCTATAAATCAAACGAACGACCTATAATCGCCCTATGTCTCCAAAGGAGTGTAAGGACAAGATTCGCATCGGAATCCAAAACTACTTATTAACATCGTTTCTACAATCTTAAGCAATAAAGATCATAGCTTTCCTAGGGTTTCACCAATCAAAACCCCTAAAGGAATTACTTACTCATATTCATGCTTAAAGACATAAATATATTATAAGAAACGAACATAGAAGGAATTTACGAGAATGAAAGCAAAATCAGAAATTATACTAATAAACGATAAACTTAGAACTAAGCATGCAATGAAATAAAGTAATGAATTAAGATTAAAGGAAGGAATCAAACTTACAAAAGCTTCAATTTGATATCCACGAAAAGAAATCGAACTATAAAGCGTTGAAGAAAAACTGAAAACCGAAAGCTAAAACTAAAAGAATTTGGAGGCTAAGAAATCTAAAAGTGCATAAAAGTATAAAACCTAGCTCTCCCTCTTCTCATCAGAGGAAGGGGGTATTTATACCAAATTAAGAAAAACCTACGAAAAACCCTAAAATGCATAGGAGCCGGCCCTAAAAAGAAGTAGTTGATCCGGAGGAAAACACTGTCATTCGCCCCGAATATAGGTCTCATTCGGCCAAATGTGATGCCATTCACCCGAATGGTCTTTCATTCGCCCATTCCAGAGGCTTTGAGGAATCGATCCCTGTCAAGCATTCGCCCAAATGTACAGGTTGATTCGGCCGAATGGAAGCTCATTCGCCCGAATGAGTTCCATTCGGCCTTTCCAGTGGCAAGGCTCAAGATCTCTGAAGACAGTCATCCATTCGACCGAATGAGTCTCAGATTCGATCGAATCTGAAACCATTCAGTCGAATGTCTCTCAGATTCGGTCGAATCTGAGACCATTCTTTCCTCTTTGAACTTCCCTCTTTTCTAAACTCCGTAAAATCTTCATGGGTGACTTCAAACACTTGCCCAAGCTAAGATACGTGTGTCAAAGGCTCGAACGTATCGCCTTTCACCTTGAAATCATCAAAAGTGCCTGAAACGAACACAAGACAACTCGAAAACCAGATCAAGGTTAAATCAAGCATAATAAACATAAAACCAATACAAAACTACGAGAGTTGACACTAAAATGAGGTAATAAATGTGCTCTAAAATGGCATATATGTTATAACTGCTATTCTTGATCCCGGGGTCAAGACTACGGGTTTAGAAAACGTGTTAGAATTTTATTATAACGCTCTAAGTTTACAATACGATGTGAATGCCTTTATAGAAAAATGTAAAAATATTTTATCTAGTTTATATGATCATAATGCTTCTATTTATGCACCTTCACAAAATTTATTGTCGTGTAGTGGAAGTTTCGGTACGCGATGGAAGCAAGTATTTGGTAAAATTTTTTAAAAAATAAAAAATATCGGCTTCTTCTTTTTCTTCACTTTATATTATCAATGAATATTTTTCTTACCAACATGAAACCGATGCAAAGTTTTCAATTATTAAGTGGTTGCACGATCACGAACAATAATTTCCCATTCAGGCGAGAATTACAAAGAATATCCTTGCTATTCCCGCCTCTTCTATTGCTTCCGAGTGTGCTTTTAGTGCAGGTAGACGACTACTTGACGAGAAGAGATCCCGTTTATCTCCGGAGAGCATATAAATATGCGTATGTAAGAAAGTTTGGGATTAGGCGGAGCGTAGGACCCCAGGATTGAGGGAAGACGACAACGACGAAGACGATCCTCAGGTGATGATGGACATGAGCGAATCAAGCAACAACGCAGCATATATGGTATAGCTGCTATTCTTTATCCCGAGGTCAAGACTACGACTTTAGAAAACGTATTAGAATTTTATTATAATGCTCTAAGTTTACAATATGATGTGAATGCCTTTATAGAAAATTGTGAAAATATTTTATCTAGTTTATATGATCATAATGCTTCTATTTATGCACCTTCCCAAAATTTATCGTCGTCTAGTGGAAGTTTTGATACGCGATGGAAGCAAGTATTTGGTAAAATTGTTTAAAAAATAAAAAATATCGGCTTCTTCTTTTTCTTCACTTTATATTAACAATGAATATTTTTCTTACCAACATGAAACCGATGCAAAATTTTCAACTATTAAGTGGTTGCGCATTCACAAATGATAATTTCCCATTCTGGCGAGAATTACAAACGATATCCTTGTAATTCCCGCCTCTTCTATTGTTTCTGAGTGTGCTTTTAGTGCAGGTAGACGACTACTTGATGAGAAGAGATCCCGCTTATCTCCGGAGAGCATAGAAATATGCATATGTAAGAAAGATTGGGATCAAGCGGAGCGTAGAACCCAAGGATTGAGGGAGGACGACAACGACGAAGACAATCCTAGGGTGATGATGGACATGAGCGAATTAAGCAACAACGCAGCATATATGGTATAGCTGCTATTCTTGATCCTGGGGTCAAGACTACGGGTTTAGAAAACGTGTTAGAATTTTATTATAATGCTCTAAGTTTACAATACGATGTGAATGCTTTTATAGAAAACTATAAAAATATTTTATCTAGTTTATATGATCATAATGCTTCTATTTATGCACATTTCCAAAACTTATCATTGTCTAGTGGAAGTTTCGTACGCGATGGAAGCCAGTATTTGGTAAAATTTTTTAAAAAATAAAAAATATTTGCTTCTTCTTTTTCTTCACTTTATATTATCAATGAATATTTTTCTTACCAACATGAAATCGATGCAAAATTTTCAAATATTAAGTGGTTGCGCGATCACGAACGATAATTTCCCATTCTGGCGAGAATTACAAAGGATATTCTGGCGAGAATTACAAAGGATATCCTTGCAATTCCCGCCTCTTTTATTGCTTCTGAGTGTGCTTTTAGTGCAGGTAGACGAGTACTTGACGAGAAGAGATCTCGCTTATCTCCGGAGAGCATAGAAATATGCGTATGTAAGAAAGATTGGGATAAGGCGGAGCGTAGGACCCAAGGATTGAGGAAGGACGACAACGACGATCCTTGGGTGATGATGGACATGAGCGACTCAAGCAACAACGCAGCATATATGGTATAGCTGCTATTCTTGATCCTGGGGTCAAGACTACGGGTTTAGAAAACGTGTTAGAATTTTATTATAACGGTCTAAGTTTATAATACGATGTAAATGCTTTTATAGAAAAATGTAAAAATATTTTATCTAGTTTATATGATCATAATGCTTCTAATTATGTACCTTTCCAAAATTTATCGTCGTCTAGTGGAAGTTTCAGTACGCGATGGAAGCCAGTATTTGGTAAAAATGTTTAAAAAATAAAAAATATCGGCTTCTTCTTTTTCTTCACTTTATATTATCAATGAATATTTTTCTTACCAACATGAAACCGATGCCAATTTTTCAATTATTAAGTGGTTGCGCGATCACGAACGATAATTTCCAATACTGGTGAGAATTACGAAGGATATCCTTGCAATTCCCTACTCTTCTATTGCTTTCGAGTGTGCTTTTAGTGCAGGTAGATGAGTACTTGACGAGAAGAGATCTCGCTTATCTCCGGAGAGCATAGAAATACGCGTATGTAAGAAAGATTGGGATCAGGCGGAGCGTAGGACCCAAGGATTGAGGGAGGATGACAACGACAAAGACGATCCTTGGGTGATGATGGACATGAGCGAATCAAGCAACAACGCAGCATATATGGTATAGCTGCTATTCTTGATCCCGGGGTCAAGACTACGGGTTTAGAAAACGTGTTAGAATTTTATTATAATGCTCTAAGTTTACAATACGATGTGAATGCCTTTATAGAAAAATGTAAAATTATTTTATCTAGTTTATAAGATCATAATGCTTCTATTTATGCACCTTTCCGAAATTTATCGTCGTCTAGTGGAATTTTCGGTACGCGATGGAAGGCAGTATTTGGTAAAAATTTTTAAAAAATAAAAAATATCGGCTTCTTCTTTTTCATCACTTTATATTATCAATGAATATTTTTCTTACCAACATGAAACCGATGCAAATTTTTCAATTATTAAGTGGTTGCGCGATCATGGAAAATAATTTCCCATTCTGGCGAGAATTACAAATGGTATCCTTGTAAGTCCCGCCTCTTCTATTGCTTTCAAGTGTGCTTTTAGTGCAGGTAGACGAGTACTTGACGAGAAGAGATCTCGCTTATCTCCGCAAAGCATAGAAATATGCACATATAAGAAAGATTGGGATCAGGTGGAGCGTAGGACCCAAGGATTGAGGGAGGACGACAACGACGAAGACGATCCTTGGGTGATGATGGACATAAGTGAATCAAGCAACAATATTCTTGATCCCGGGGTCAAGACTACGGGTTTAGGAAACGTGTTAGAATTTTATTATAACGCTCTAAGTTTACAATACGTTGTGAATGCCTTTATAGAAAAATGTAAAAATATTTTATCTAGTTTATATGATCATAATACTTCTATTTATGCACCTTCCTAAAATTTATCGTTGTCTAGTGGAAGTTTCGGTACGCGATGGAAGCCAGTATTTGGTAAAATTTTTTAAAAAATAAAAAATAACGGCTTCTTTTTCTTCACTTTATATTAGCAATGAATATTTTTCTTACCAACATGAAACCGATGCAAAATTTTCAATTATTAAGTGGTTGCGCGATCACGAACGATAATTTCCCATTCTGGCGGGAATTAAAAAGGATATCCTTGTAGTTCCTGCCTCTTCTATTGCTTCCGAGTGTGTTTTTAGTGCAGGTAGACGAGTACTTGACGAGAAGAGATCCCGCTTGGGTGATGATGGACATGAGCGACTCAAGCAACAACGCAGCATATATGGTATAGCTGCTATTCTTGATCCTGGGGTTAAGACTACGGGTTTAGAAAACGTGTTAGAATTTTATTATAACGGTCTAAGTTTACAATACGATGTAAATGCTTTTATAGAAAAATGTAAAAATATTTTATCTAGTTTATATGATCATAATGCTTATAATTATGTACCTTTCCAAAATTTATCGTCGTCTAGTGGAAGTTTCAGTACGCGATGGAAGCCAGTATTTGGTAAAAATGTTTAAAAAATAAAAAATATCGGCTTCTTCTTTTTCTCCACTTTATATTATCAATGAATATTTTTCTTACCAACATGAAACCGATGCAAAATTTTCAATTATTAAGTGGTTGCGCGATCACGAACGATAATTTCCCATTCTGGCGGGAATTAAAAAGGATATCCTTGTAGTTCCTGCCTCTTCTATTGCTTTCGAGTGTGCTTTTAGTGCAGGTAGATGAGTACTTGACGAGAAGAGATCCCGCTTATCTCTGGAGAGCATAGAAATATGCGTATGTAAGAAAGATTGGGATCAGGCGGAGCGTAGGACCCAAGGATTTAGGGAGGACGACAACGATGAAGACGATCCTTGGGTGATGATGGACATGAGCGAATCAAGCGACAACGTAGCAGGTGAAGGAGGTTTGGTCCCTTAGGGGACTGTCCCTGGCTAGGCTAGGCACCCCTCGAACTACGTGGGCTTTGATTCTTTTTAGATAGTAGGCAACTTAATTTTGAAAATCAATATTTAATTATTTAATTAAATTTTGATTTCCGAAATTAAGTGTAAGCCCTTTCTTTTTTCCCCAACCCCAAGGCCCAAACATATGTTTAATTAAATTTGTTTTTATAAAAGGTTAATTAGTTTATTTAGTTTTTAGTTTACTTAGTTTATTTGCTTTAATAATACGTAAATATGAAATTAAGTAAATATACGTAATTAGTTTAATAATACATAATTTACAAGACAAAAAAAATAAAAAATGACCTTATTTAAAAGTTTACAAACGTTTAATAATACATAATTATAAATGATTAATTACAAGTAATTAAAAATTTAATAAAGTTTTAATAGTTACAAACGTTTAATTAGATTCGAAACATTTTCTTTATTATAATTTGTAAATGTGTTTTTATGTAATTTATTTTGATTCGATTCGATCATGATTCGGTTCGATTCGGTTTGTGATTCGGTTTGATTCGGTTCGTGATTCGGTTCTATTCGGTTCGTGATTCGGTTTCGATTCGGTATCGAATCAACCAACCCCAACCCCAACCCCTACCTTGAACTAGATGGTCTGTTTCACCACACTCAAGCTACAACAAATTACTTTCCTCTCTAGTGCTTACTCTTTATTGTAATTTAGAATTGAGAGAAAAGATTATCAAGTATATCTTGTGAGTGAAAAAGAAATATCAAAAGAGAAATATACCTTGAGTAGTAACTAATACTCAAAGGTTCAGAAAAAGAAAGGAGATTTTTATTTCTAGTAATTGAGATGCTAGAGTATAGCTAGGGAAAGCTACGGTATAAAAGATTGGGTGATAATCTTTGAAGGTGGCTTTAGGTCTAAAAGGAGGAAATAAAGATTGTTAAATCCTAAGGGTAGGAAACCCTAGGCGGAGACGTAGGCACATTGCCGAACTTCGTAACAAATACTCATCTACTTTACTTTTGTATTTACATATCGTTTGCTTTACTTAATTCATTCATCTCGTAATAGCCTATTTTGTTCAAAAGCCTAAAACATACTTCAAGTCCTTGAAACTTGTTTTAATCATTTTCCGCATCTCAAAACCCGTTTTAAAGCCTTGAAAGCCAAACTTGAAAAACGACCATACTCTATTCACCCCCCCCCCCCCCCCTCTAGAGTATATTGATCCTATCCTATCTCCTATTGATTCTTCAATTGGTATCAGAGCTATACTCACTAAACAAAGATTTAGACATCTGTGAGGCATCATGAATCAAATAGGTGATGGTGGTTTTGCCCAAGGACGTTCCTTAAATTGTCCTCCATTGTTTTGTGGGAATAACTTTGCCCATTGGCGCTCCTTAGTGCAAATTTTTCTCATAGATCAAGATATTGAATAATGGGACATTATAAAGAAAGGTCCGAATGTACCCATGAAGAATGATAAAAGTGGCGTTCCAATCCCTAAAGAAGATGGTGACTTCACTCAAACCGATTTGGAGAGTATTGCGAAGAACTATCGTGTTATGAACTTACTCTATTGCGGATTGGATGCAAATGAGTTCAATAGAGTCTCGTCTTGCAGAAGTGCTAAGGAAATATGGGACAAGCTAGTGGTTACTTACGAAGGAACTAGCCAAGTGAAGGAAACAAAGATAAGTATCTATCTCCGACAATATGAATTATTCAAAATGACGAATAATGAAAATGTGAAGGAGATGTTCACAAGATTTACCCAAATAGTGAACAATTTGGATTCTCTTGGAAAAACATTCACAAATGAAGAAAAGGTTAGAAAGATCCTTCGTTGTCTTCCCAAATCTAAGTGGAGTCCTAAAGTGACGGCAATAGAAGAAGCTCAAGACTTGCGAACCTTGCCCTTGGACGATCTACTTGGAAAATTAATCACCCATGAAATGTCCCTAAATGAAGATGATGGTGAACCAGCTACATCAACAAATAATTTAGCACTCAAGGCAAAGAAAGAAGAAGCTCCTAGTGAAGATGATGATAGTGATGATGATGAAGAAGAAGAAAATCCATTTACTCTCATTGCTAGAAGTCTCACCAAGATCTTGAAGATGAAGAAAAACTTCTCAAGAGGCAGAGACAACTACCATCCAAACAAATACAAAGGTAAGTCTTCTAACTCAATGAATAAAGTTAATACACTAACTTGTTATGAGTGTGGTGAAACAGACCATCTAGTGAAAGATTGTCCTCAACGAAAGAAGAAGTCATACTCAAAAAAGGACTATAAGAAGAAGGAAATGGTTGAATCAGACTCTAGTGATTCAGAAGAACAACATTTGAATTTGTGTTTAATGGCAAATCATGAAGAAAGTGAAAAGGGAGAACATCTTGAGGTAATTGTAAAGAATTTAATGTCAAGCCCTATAAATGTTCTATCCGAATTTTTGCAAAGCATGATAATGAATGAAGAAAGCTTGATTCTCGAATCAAAAATCCTCAAAGAAAGGCTTAACAAACAGGTAAGTATCTTGAAAAATCTCTCAAAGGAATTATGTGATCTCAAAGCTACCCAGTCAGCCTTTGAAAGCAAGGCTAAGGCCATGGAGTCATCTCTTGAAACGCAGGTCAAGGCCTTGAAAACTGAAAACACCGTTTTAAAAAGAAATCTCGCCTCTTTAAGTTATTGTAATGATAACTTAGAGAAGGAGAAAAAGATTTTGGCTGGGAAGTGTAGAGAACAACATAATGCCTTGATTAAATTTACTCATTCGGAAGCAACCCTAAACAATTTGTTGGGGGTACACCAAGCCTCCTTAAACAAAAGCGGTCTTGGTTTTAATAAAAATTTTCCAAAGAAAAATTCGACCACTTTTGTCAAAGCAAAGGATACTTGGAGTACACCTACATCTTTCTATTGTTGCAAAAAGGGTGATACCAAATTAACATGTCCTTTTAGAAGGAATAATCCTCACATTATTAAGAATTCCTTTCCTATGTATTTTCGAGACCAAGTAAAGCAAATATGGGTTCAAAAAGGGACTAGACCGCCTAATATGGTCCATCCCGATTATGAAACCAAATTTACAATTTGGGTTAGAAAGGTTTAATGTTTCTTTATTTTGTAGAAAATCGCCAAGAGCAATGATTATGTGGAGAAAGGTGATGCAACCATCTCTTTTATTTCTACTTGTTGTATTTTTATTACGCCATTGAGTGAAGAACAATTTAATTTGAGCTTGATATATTGAATAAAGAAGCATCAATTTAGGGGGAGCAATGGTACGTAATTATTTAATGTTTGATTTTAGTTTACGTACTTGCATAAATTTATAACATATGGCATGTCAAGGTCTTGAACTGTATTTCGTTACCTTGACTAATAGTTTTTTTTAATATATTAACTTGGATTAACTATTTTTGGTATTATATTTTTAGATAATTGCTAATTATCTTTTTGCAAAATAATTTTTTTAAAAAAGTTCTATTTAGGCCGTGATTTCTTTTCGGTTTTATTAGCCTTTATTTGAAAAAGTGTGTTGAACTTTTTGTGTTGGTTTGTAATGGATAATTTCTATTTTAATCTATGCATTTCTATTTTTGTTAAATTACAAAAATTTTCAATTGGTATATTTTTCACTCTTTTTACTTGATCCTACATTATTACTCACCCTTTATGAAAGTCAAAAAGGGGGAGAATGTTTGTGTTTATTTTGTTGCTTATGCTTATTGTTGTGTGTGTATGTTTTAGATTATTATGCATATGTTTTGACTTCCATCAAGGGGGAGATTGAAGACTCTACCTTGATGTATCTAGTCTTAATCATTCTTAATTATATATGGATGTATGATGGAAGTCAAAAGACCCTATCAAAAAGCATACGTGAACATGTATAAATAGTCTAATGAATATGTACTCGTATATACCATGCAATGTATACGTTCGTAGTTGGTATATGTCTAATGCATATGTTGCTTTATACGTTCCTCGACTCACGCTGTTTCAATCTTATACTAACGTTTATCTAATAAGTTATTATTAGTGGATGATGGTTAAATAATTTTCAGATATAGCAATTCAAATTAGTTCCTTAAAATAAGGAGTTTGTTATGCCATGGACTTTGAAGCATTTGAATTATTTCAAACTCTATCAAGATAAGGTTGAAAAATCTTCAAATTGGTCCTCCTAAGTTTATGGAGTTGAATTGAAGATATGCTGATTTGAACAAAGTTTGTTGGATGTGCTCATATAGAAGAACTTCAGTCAACTACCGAAATTCAAGTCATACGGATATTCTGTTATATTTCAAGCCCTTGAAATGGTCTTCAAAGCGGAAGATGTGGAATAACCTTGAAGTGGTCAGTCAAGAGCCTGAAGTAACGACATTTTGAATAAAGTTGTTTTGAAGCCTATCCGTTGCGCTTGTGTCTATATAAATAGATTGAAGCTGAAGCATTGAAAAAACAACAAGCCCTCCAACGTGATACACATTCAAGCTACATCAAATTACTTTCCTCTCTAGTGCTTACTCTTTATTGTAATTTAGAATTAAGAGAAAAGATTATCAAGTATATCTTGTGAGTGAAAAAGAAATATCAAAAGAGAGATATACCTTGAGTAGTAACTATAATAATCAAAGGTTCAGAAAAAGAAAGGAGATTTTTATTTCTAGGAATTGAGACGCTAGAGTGTAGCTAGGGAAAGCTACGGTATAGAAGATTGGGTGATAATCTTTGAAGGTGGCTTTAGGTCTCTAAAGGAGGAAATAAAGATTGTTAAATCCTAAGGGTAGGAAACCCTAGGCGGAGACGTAAGCACATTGCCGAACTTCGTAACAAATACTCGTCTACTTTACTTTTGCATTTACATATCATTTGCTTTACTTAATTCATTCATCTCGTAATAGCCTATTCTGTTCAAAAGCCTAAAACATACTTCAAGCCCTTGAAACTTGTTTTAATTATTTTCCGCATCTCAAAACCCGTTTTAAAGCCTTGAAAGCCTAACTCGAAAAACGACCATACTCTATTCACCCCCTCTCTAGAGTATATTGATCCTATCCTATCTCCGTGTCTTCCTTGGATATAGAGCATTGCAAAAGGGGTATAGGTCCCTAGATCTAGAGACACACTGAATATACACAACAATGGATTGTGAGTTTGTTAAAGATACATATTACTACCCCCAACTTTGATCTTAGAGGGAAACTAAAGGTGAGGATCTAAGTTGGTTAACCTGGTCCACAACAGTTCAAAATAGTGATACATCTAGTCACATAATACAGTCCATTACACCACACCCTACTATGACTTCTATACCTGTTACCAAGCATCAATAAGATGAGGAGATAAGGCCAAATGAGAGTTTATTACCTGATGATATAGATAATGTTGAGATGGTACAAGGTAGGAATATAGAATAGAATGACGAAGAAAGAAGTGAAGTAAGAGGTATCAATTACCTTCCAGGATTACGAGAGGAGTTCCTCCGAAGCAATATGATCCTGAGTATTAAGCTCAAAGATCACGATATCTAGTACGAAGTCTATCTATGGCAGGACTATCTCAAATCCGCTGCAACATTTAACACTGCCATATATTCATAAAACATTCCTACTTCAATTGAAGAGGCTCTTCAAAGTAAGAACTAGAAGGATGCAATAGAGTAATAAGTTGATGCCCTCATAAAGAAACAAACATGGGAGAAATGTGTCATTCCAGGAGGGAAGAAAGATGTAGGTTGCAAATGGATATTCACTATCAAATATAGAGTTGATGGTGGCATCGAACGATATAAGGCATGATTAGTTGCAAAAGGGTATACACAGGTATATGGAATTTACTACTTCGAAACACTTTCACCGGTGGCTAAGATTGATACAATAAGAGTATTGTTCTCAATTGCTGTAAATCTGAACTGGTCATTACATCATTTTGGATGTAAAAAATGCTTTTCTACATGGAGATATAGTTAAATAAATATACATGGAGTCACCTCTAGGTTTTTCAACTGAATTCTCAACAAGAGAAGGATGTTGGCTGAAAAAGGCCTTGTATGGTCTGAAAAATCTCCTAGAGCCTAGTTTGGGAGATTTACTCTAGTAAATGAATAGTAAATGAAAAAGTTTGGGTATAAGAAGAGTAACTCATATCATACCTTATTCCTCAAGAGGAAAGAAGAGTTAACGACTTGCCTAATCATCTATGTAGATGATATGATTATTACTGGTGATGATAAGGAAGAAATCAGGTCGTTAAAAGAAAAGTTGTTTCTTGAATTTGAGATGAAAGATTTAGGACAACTCAAATACTTCTTAGGAATTGAAGTTCTTTGATAAAAAGGGGAATCTTTATTTCCT
Source organism: Dysphania ambrosioides (assembly GCA_026401315.1). Classification (NCBI taxonomy): domain Eukaryota; kingdom Viridiplantae; phylum Streptophyta; class Magnoliopsida; order Caryophyllales; family Amaranthaceae; genus Dysphania; species Dysphania ambrosioides. The sequence continues at coordinate 8,608,599 of CM048667.1, forward strand.
AGAGGAAGTATGTCCTTAATCTATTAGCTGAATCAGGAATGCTAGATTGCAAACCTGTAGAGACCCCTATGATGATGAATCAGGGATTGTGAATAATCGAAGGAGCTAAAGCGGTTGATCAGGTCAGATATAGATGATCTTGAGGAGACTTATTTACCTAGCGCACACTAGGCCTCATATTGCTTATGCAGTTGGAGTGGCAAGTAATTTTATGCATCATCCTTAGATTCAACACTTAGAAGCTATTTTAAGAAACCTAAGATATCTAAAAGGAGCTCCAGACAGAGGAGTAATGTTTAGAAGAAATAACCATCTAAAGCTTCAAGTCTACACAGATGCAGACTAGGCTAGAGATAAAGATAGATGAAGGTCAACTTCAGGATACTTTACCTTGGTAGGTGGCAATGTAGTAACCTAGAGGAGTAAAAAACAAAAAGTCATTGCAATGTTGAGTGTTGAAGCTGAAGTTAGGGGAATCGCAAAAGTGGTTGCTGAAATTATGTGGTTAAAGAAGTTGATTTGGGGAATTAGGAGTTGACACAGAGGAAAGTTGTGAACTCTTCTGTGACAATAAAGCAACGATAAACATTTCTAAAAATCTAGTACAACATGATCGAACCAAAAACGTGGAACTTGAAAGACATTTTATAAAGGAAAAACTGGAAGCAAAGATTGTTACACTTGTGTTTGTACGGTCAGAAGAACAAGTTGTAGATATTCTAACTAAACCAGTTGGAGTACAAATATTTGAGAAAGCATTAGACAAGTTAGGAATTGGAAGTTTCAATTACCAACTTGAGGGAAGTGTAGAAAATGGGATTACATATACAAAGAGTCCTTAGCTACACTAAATATAATTAGATACAAAGATATGATTAAAGATTAACATAGGAAAAGATAGAATTCTTGAGAAGTTGAATCCTACACAAATAAAGAAATAGGGTTGGTATAAATACCGTGAATGTATTAGCTTGAACAATCATAAAAAATCAATCAAATATAATCATCTTTCTTGTAACTTGTTAGTGCATTCAATCTGATCAACATTTAAGTTTTGTAGTTTAAAATATGTGGAGTTTTTATTCGAAAATTCAATGGGGCACCCGGGTGCACCATGAGCATAGTGTACCCGCTCCAAAAAAATATATACATTACATACATAGAGAATGTACATTAGGTACATGGAAAATGTACATTAGGTAAATGAAAAATGTACATAGTACACATGTCAGTTATGAGCATGGTGCACCTGGGTGCATTGTCCACCCATTGGTTTTTATTAAGTTTTATTGATGGTACGTTAAGGCTGTCTGTTTCCAAGATTCTGCTTGGTTCACTGCTGCTACATGTTATGTGCTTGTTGCTTCTTGCGACTTGTCTACTGTTGAGGATGTTGATTATCCAAGAGTTATTTCTGAGGTCAAGCAATAATTTCGTTCTGAGTGTGATTCTTTTTTATCTGCTATGACTGGGAGAAGTTTGCTGATCTTATAGAAATTTTTTATAACTTGAAGATACTGCAGATGGTTTTACTTGTTCTTGTCCATCAATGTAAAAAGGCGGCATGAATCACACGGTGTTCTTGCAAAGTTGCAAGGCATTATCTATTCTGCTTTAGTTGTTTGTACGTAGGCTGGCAAATTTGTTGTCATTTGGTAATATACTGACTTCTCTTGCGGATGAAATGTGCCGTGTAGTTACAATGATTTGTGTATATTTTTTGGGTCTGATCTTAGATTTTAAAGCAAGATAGAAAGGGTAAATGACCCCCTTTGTAATCAACGTTCATGTTTGATGTTTCTCTTGATGGTAACACCAGATGAGCCAAAGCTCTGTCTCAGACATGCCTTGTTTAAATGTGGACAGCAATTCTTCTTCTGTTGATCCAATATTATCATACCCAGTTTCAGTTTTCCAATCAAAAAAGACCAGGCTCAGCTGTCAACTAATATTTTTCAGATTACAGAGATAATCATGCAATTAGTTTTCATATACCTCATCAGATCGCTATGATTCGAGTTAGAACCTCGTCTGCCTGATAGTTTTATCGTTGGTTTTATTGCTTCACTCACTTTTCCAATTTTGTCGTATTTTATAATGCAATGCTGGTTGGTCTGATCCGACTCTGGATGGCATGAGCCAGGCAGGGAGGAACGTGAGGTTCTTTTGTTTTTCATGTAGACCTCACTCGCACATTGCTCTCATGAAGCAATGTCTCTCAATATTTCCTTTGATACTTCAGACAATAACAAAAGCAATATCTCTGAACCACCAAGTACGCCGCAAAAGGTTGAAGTATCCTCCATCATCACACTTCCAGCAACACAAATGTGATTTAGTACCAATCAGTAAAGAAGCAGTGTCTCTCAAATGGCTGTCAGTATGTCACACTTCTTTGAACATTGATAGGGAAAACAAAATATTCAAATCACCTTAATCATTCAAAGCAAAATTTGAGAAACACCTGTAAGTTACCTTTACAAGCTACTTTGTAAGGAATTTCGGTTGACCTTGTGAGTTTTGATGATGACACAAATAACTTAGTGTTCCTAACTATTTGCAAGTAGTATAATTAGGTTCAAACATTCAGATTTGAGATGTAGAGTTGGGCTAGTTCAAAATTGCTCAAGCCTTCGGTGTTCTGTTCAAATGTTCAGAAACTGACAGTCTTGTTCGGATTGCTCAAAACTTGAAGATGGGCTTGCTTGAGAATGCTCAGATCCTAAGAGGAGCTTAGTTCAATGAAGTTCCAAGTTTTTCATCAAGTGAAGCACAGTTTGGAGAATACTTCAAGTTAACTGAAGCTAGAGAAGGTTTCCAAGCCCATGGATGCTTAGATATCAAAGTAGAATAGTTACAATATGTTGGAAATGCTACATGATATAACAGGGTCTTAGGCCTAAGCTAAGTGTGCGTATACGATAATCGTACTTGAGTCTTTTTATAAACGGGTTAAAATCCATTGTAGTAATTAAGCAGATTTAGTTACATGTCATATTAGATTAGTGTAACTAAACATGTCTTATTAAAAAAAAATTTAGAGGTTAGAATTTAAGGCCTCTCTTAAAAGACTACAATAGAGTTTGAGTCTTCCACTGTACTAAGTTATTGTTTTATCCTTTAGTCGTCAATCCTTTCCCAAGCCTTGGAGGGATTTTTTCCCCACTCTCATATCACCGGGAAACTACTCTCTTCCACACGGGTGACTTCAATTCAGCCCAAGAATAAGACAAATTTCAAGTATTGGACCACGTGAAGTGGGGCTCATGTGGTCCATTTTTTTTTCTTTTGTTGAATTTGATGACATAATACGAAAAATAAATATAATTGTGTTAAATGTATAGGAAGAGAAAATATGGCAAAGTATGGTGAAAAGTAATAGAGAGTGTGATTGAGAGATTTTTTAGCTCATTGATGGGAAGAGTTATGGAAAAAAAATTTTACTCATGAAAAATCTAATGTGGATGAGAGATAAAATGGGTATAGAAAGAGGGATGGAGAGATTTTTACTCACTGATGTGTGTGCTCTTAGTCAATGATCCTAGCTATGGTCTGCATTAATTAGAGTTAGGACTAGAGATCTTAAAAGATAATATATCGTTGTATTGAGTTAAATGAAAAGTGTAACTATAATGTATCTAGACCTGTGCATTGGGTTTGGTCAAGGCCTAGATGTCGAGCCAATTAAAAAAGAAGCAAAATGGGTCGAGTCGGGTTGAGCTAAAGAAGATACAAAACGAGCTGAGTTAGGCTGGGCCGTCTAAAAATAGTATAATTTTTTTATCAATAGAGAGTAATAGTTTGCCTATATCAGCTCCAATCTTTGACAGTGAATCATTGGCAATTAAGTGAAAATAATCTATTACTTGATAGTATTTAAAAATCTTGAAAACTATTAGTCCATTTTTGACCAATTAAAGACTTAATAAAACATGAATCTTTAAAAAGCGACTCAATTAAGTCCATAATTGATTAGATTCTTCTATAAACGAGCCGATTAAGGGTCTTTAACGGGCCCCTTTCATTGAACAAGTCTAAATGTATCCTATATAATTAGCTTGTTTAGACATTACGAGTTTTTTTTTATTTTTTTCTTTTTATCAAACTTTAGAGCATTTGCATTAGAGAAAGTATTTAGTTTTATGCTTAAGTCTAATCTTGTTCCACATATGGCGCAAAGATCTTGAAATCTTATTGTTAATTCTATTGTGATTAAGTTTTTAATTAAACTCTTGTATTGTGGGGTGCTTAGAGGGAGACTCTATAATCTAACACTAGCTGCGGTAAGTTAGGATTTAGGCAAGGGAGTAGATTTTCGGATAGATAAACTCAGGATTCTAAACTTATAAAACTTTATCTATTTTTGCCTATATTATAATGAAAAGTATCAAGTCAAATCTCACTTATACGAGGCTTTTATCACTTCCTAATTAGAGCTAGGGAGTTTTTCCTCATACAAATCTCTGTCTTATTCACTTTGCTTTACAATTTACTATATGGCTCTTGCTTGTCATTTAGTCATCAGAAAATGAGGAACCAAAGAAATTTTTGTTAACTTAAAAGTTCAACTTTACTCAAATTAATGAAGTTATAAGCTAATTTTCTTATAAAAGTATTTTGTTACAAGACTTGTTTTCAAAAACATATTAGTTACTTGTACGCGCATTTTCTTAACATAAACAACGAAGGACTAGAATCGCGGCCGCCAAATTAGTCGACAATAGACATGTTCTAATGAGACTGACCCTTTTGCGAAATGGTCTAATTAATAATGAGTCTAATAAATCAGTTTCTTAAAGAGTCATGTTTTGTTGAGTCTTTAATGAGTCAAATCGAGTCAATAATGAATCAATAATTTTCAAGGCTTTTAAACACTATAAGGTAATGAATCATTTTCACTTACTTATCAATGATCCACTATCAAATATTGGAAATGTTACATGCAAACTATCACCGTTTATAGATAAAAATTATACTATATTTGGACAACCCAATCCGTAATGTATCTCTTTTGGCCCGACTTGATCCAACTCGCTTTGCATCTTCTTTTGTCCAGTCAAACCCAACTCGTTTTGCATATGACCTATCCCGGCCCTAATTCAACCCAATGCACAAGTCTAGGCGACGATGGTAAAACAATTGATTTGTTTAGCTTACTTTTGAGCCTGGTGGCCTCTTCTTCAGAATCAAGGATCCGAAATCCATTAGGAACAAAATAAGTGCACTAGCTGTAACCCGAACACGAGTAAGTTTAGCCTTACAAAAATATGATAAGGTTTTGAAATTTCTGTATGGAATATGTGGAAACAACACCAAGTATACAAAGACCATTCTTTCCCATGTTTGCTCACTTCCTGAGTTTCACATATAACACTTTACAGAAGGTGATACATCAATTGGGTATAAAATAATGTGCTCGTTTAAATTTCCTAAATCATAAATGATGTACTACAATTGCAACCAAGAATAGCTGCAACAGTTGAGCCATTATGAGATATTCATTAATAAACCTGTCCAAATAGTATTTAAATTTTTTTTTCAGCGGGTCAGAAACTTGCATCCTCTGTTGAAGGCCGTCTCAAGAAATACCGCAGACTATTTGCAACAACCTATACAATTGTAAGTTGTTAGATTCGCATATTTGCCTAAGCATCAAAGCCTCAAGAGTATAATGCCTTGTGCCTAAACTGTTACCTGCTGAAGAGGCTTTATTAGGGCTTTACCCTGATAACTGACATGAAATTTGGCCTTTGCAAGTAATCCCTGTACATTGATTGAAGGAATTGATTACTTTATCTTCTTAGTTCCATTGCAAGAAGCCAAAATACAACATAGAGAAATATACAGAAAATGGAGGAGTACAGAAACAGTAAATTTGAACTGTTTAGGAGACAAAATAGATCAGTCAAAGGTACTTTTGGACTACTCTGGAGATTTAAGAAGAGAAAGTTCAAGTTATCACCTCAGTGTCAAATTCTCCAGATTCAACAGCAATGTTAATTTCGGTTATTACTTTCACCAGATCCACCAACAATCCAGGATGATCAACCGTTTCAACATAAAGCAAGCTGCAAGATGCACATTAATCTGTTAATAAAACACCTTTTTTCAGGGTAAATCTTCGGTAGTCAGCTGAGCTAAATCATTCACTTAGGAGATCTGAAGCTTAGGGTCTTAGGCAATTAGCAAACATAAACGTAATGGACAGATGCTATTATAACAATCGATGAGAGTGCACAAGGAAGCTTAGCTTCCAACCCTAACTCCCAAAGGAATATTCTACAAACCCAACTCCCAAAGGAAGCTGGCTGAATGAACAAGCATGTTATCCTTATCCCTCAGAGTAGCTCATGTGAATACATATTAGAATACAAAGCAATACGCAACAATGCAGACAATATATGGTAATTTTTAAGAATTACTATGCAAGTAACGCGAAGAAATACTAGGAAAATACTAATCCCGGGGAACTTATAAATGACTGTAAGTTCAGGAAGTATGGATTTATAGTTCGTTCTTCTTGACTTAATTTTGTTAAACTTATTTTTGCTAAACTTATTATATTTTTGCACTATATAACTTATTTTCGTGGAACTAATCTTATTCCTGCTGAAATTATTGTTTTTCTAAACACATCTTTTGTTTAACTTATTTTCTTGCTGAATTTATTTTATTTTAGTTGAACTTAAACTATTTTGCTGGAAGTTGTTTAAATAAGTAGAACAGAACAGAATCGAACCTTAATAAGTATATTGTATTATAAAGTGCAAAACTGTAAAAATCATGAAAATGTGAACAATTCAGCAAATTTTTTTAGATCAATTCAACATATTTATGACACTCTACCAAGAGAGTGATGAACTCAGCGTTCAACATTCTGGTCCAACGCCTACAATTTTTATGTGGCCCTCCTAACTTTTCCACAGTTATATCCTTCGAAATAGGTGGAAAGTAGTAGAAACTATTAAAAATGACTAGCAAGCCTGTTAGTCAATGAAACTTTATAGATATCTAGTTTTCTACTTTATTGTGACCATTTAAGAAGATATTTTCAGTAGCCTCTTCCACTGCCCTGCTTTGTTCAATAGAACTATTGTAGAGGTCCACTTTTGGGCAAAATTACTCAAATTAAATAAAAATCAAACATAATGCATTAATATTTTAACCTATCAATAGATTTTGTATACATACGTACTACAATAACTTTGTTATATCCTAATAAAAGTTATCCCCTCAATATAGCTAAAGTTATCTTTAACACAATATATCTCGGTCTTTATCAACTTTGGCATAACTTTTGTTATATTAATAGGTAACTTTTTTCGGAATACAACAACCTTATTATATCCCGTGTTCATAAAAGATTTTGTGTTAACATATAGCAAACATTCATTAGCATTACCTGCGGTTCGGACCATCATCAACAATACTTATGCGAGTTGCTATATCCACATCAACCTGACCAATTTTTAAAATAGTTAAGATAGATGTGAGTCCCTATATCCACATCAATCAAATAAAACATGTGTATTTTCTGCCATGCCATGCTTGGGATCTAATCAAATAAACAATCAGACTAAGTAATTTTAAGCATACAGATAATCAAACAACTCGACAAACTAATCAACTAGGCCAAAAATTATCAAAATATAGGAAGAAACGGAAGCAAATAGAGATAATTGTCTGCTTTATTCCGGATCATAATACTAATCATGCTCTCATTTGTACGCAAACAGGCCCACATTTGTGTGTTATGTTTCTATAATATCATGCACTAGTTCAACTCACAATGCTGGGAAAGAGTGAACAATAAATAAAGCCTTTCAAATTGTATTAACTAGGTTCATTAAGTAATATTTATTGTCAGATACAACAGTTAGGAACAATGCAAAAACTAAGACAAAATCATAAGAGAATATCAAGTATTGAGATTATTAAAAGATATGTCACCTCTTTTTTTGGAGGAGAGATTCCAAAAGTAGCTCCCATTGCCAATTGCTCACTTGACTCCTAAAAAACAGAATTGCACAAAGAAATGAACAGTAGTTGATTGAGTCTGCTATCACAATGTTACTCACACTTGAGAGTAGTTCTCTTTCAGTGTACTTACCGGATGATATTGAAGCAAATTGTTAATAATAGTCAAGCGTATTGATTCCAGCAACTCTGGATCCTCGACCTTTCTTCCGGTATCACTGCAAGAAATCCACAAAAATAAAATAGTGGAGTTGCAGTTTGCCATACAGAATCAAATTACGAAGAAGCAAAGGAACAGCAATCAAACAGGAAAATAAAAACAGCTTTTTCATATGGCCCCTAGTACGCTACAACAATCACAAGTAGAACAACCAACAAAATCTTTAAGATGTTAAGTAAATAAAGATACAATACAAGATTTTCCAAATAAGCTTGCAGGGTGCCAATAAAAAAATTCTTTGCAAAACATGGCATACGAAGGCGAAGGCGCAAGTAGTGCAAAATGTACCAAACAGCTTGCAATAGCTCATATCTATAATCAATCGCAGTTTTGAAACTAATATATCAAGCAAAGGGTTAGTTTTTTTTTGGTAAGGAAGCAAAGGGTTATAAAGCAGTAAAAGAGCGCTCATAAGTTTTCACTCATATCACTGAACTAGTGATGGAATATAATATAATAGTATTCTGGGCAAATATATACTCCCTCAATTTCGTAATGTTTGCCCCATTTTAACCAAAAAGATCTTACAAAAATTGGTCAAATTTACAAAAATGGGACAAATATTAAAGAACAGGAAAGATAAAGTAATATAGAAACAATATATAAAGATCTATTGACATTGGCAGTGTGCAGGTAGCAAAAACATGGAATAGCACCAACAATTACAAGAGTGATGCGAACCAAAAAAAGTAACCAATAAAAATAAATTCCTTCAGTAGCACCAGACATACGCTTTAGTGATGGAAAAAGTGTTGTGCTTCCCAGATGAATCAAGAAAGACATTTGCCTTCACCACATTGAGCCCAAGGTTTTTCAGTGCATTCATCTGGAAACCACATTGATGTCATAGTTTAGTTTAAATTTTGACAACTAACACTGGAATTCTGGATGAAGTATATGAAGAGTATCAATACAAATAAGCAGCATATGTATAATGTATTAGGTAACATACAGTATCAAGAAGAGCACCCAAACGATCACCAAAGGTTATCTCCACAATGGTCGCATTTGGGTCCGAATCCAGATCAATAATAACTTTTGGGGTCGGAACGTCATCTGTTTCAGGGTAACTTCCATCCTAACACCACCGAAAGAGTACAATTAAACCACAAATTAGCAAGCTGAAGGTCAAACTATTCAGCCACAGAGCCTTAAACTGAGTCGATACCTCCACGGCTGTAGACAATGATGCTTGTGCACTGACTGTGAAGGGTGCTGTCAATACTGAGAATCTGATGCAAAGCACACTTGTTTATTAAACATTGTTTGAAAGCTAATGCAATCCAACTATCAATTCATAGCAGACTTTGTTAAAAAGCTAAGCAACATAATTAACAAAACCCGAATAAATCAATCATATTAGGCTTATTTATGGGTTATATTATAAATAGCTTATTACCTCGTACACGTTTGAGTATAGCTAGGACACTTTTTGTATATATAGGCGTCTATTTGTTGAGATAATGAAAATCAAGGGAATCGTTTTCTCTAAATTATGTCAAATCAATTAAGGAATACACACTTTTCATACTTTGCAAAAATTGTGCTGCATTTTCATAGAAACAAAACATTATCATAAAAATCAAATCGTTCTCCAAAATAAAAAAAATTAAGCAAACTAACTCTTTTTGGATAATAAGAGAGACTGAACTCTCTTTTTCTTTTTGTTCTTTCTATATTCCTGGTCAAAATATTTTACAAAATCCTTCCAACTTTAAATCTGTTTTATTTTAAGCATATTTTTATAACTATTTTATTCTTATAAATTATTATTTTATTCTCGTCAACCTAAAATTACTCTTATTATATTTCAATCTTTTTCATTTACTCACATTTTCTGTTACAACGTTTTTTTTGTCTTTCTTAAATAATTTTCTTTTAATTTTACTTATGAAACAGTGATAGTAAATAAGAATTTGAATATTTAATTATTTATTTCTCGAAAAACTACCAAAATTAATGGCAATTAGTTTCTTCGATTCCAAATGGAAAATAAAAAAAGAAACCGAAAAAGTATTGGTTAAATTCAGATTTCTATTGTATACAATAGAAGCTAAACATCATACTCAGCAATAAATAGTTTTTTATTTTTTTTTGGCAAAGAGCAATAAATAGTTAATTCCCATTTAAACCAACCAACAAAGAATACCAATCATTTTAAAAAATGAAAAATTTATGCTGCAATATCTATTATTTTAATAATGTGCTAAGAACCCAGACCACCCCAAAAGAATTAATCTTTAATCATATTAACAACACCCAATAAAATCAATTAATTAAGAGTAATTAAAACATAAAACCATACTTTTGCTTAGGAAAAATGCACACTTTTCGAGATGTGAACCCAAACACAGCCTTAGCGTAGAAGGGAATTTCAGTACAATTACAAAGAGTATGACGAGCCCCAGCTAAACTCCCAGACGCTATTACAACAGCAGCCATTTTTGCTAAATCAATGAAATTCAAGAAATCAATATACCTAGAAAATTTGGAGCCAATATCAGTAAGAAAATGCAGAAATTTTGAATGGAAATAAGAGGAAACCAAGGGGAGGATTCTAGAGGAAGGCGTGCTAAAGTTGAAAGTTTTTGAAGAAATGGACGAAATTAATTGAGTGAAGAGTTAGAGAAGAATATCTATTGTAGTTGGATGATGTTGTTGATATTGGATTATCCGCCATGAGTGCGTGTAAGAGAGAGAGTGAAGAAAGAGACTTTTTGTAAGGATGATTTTTTAAGAATTACCGAGTACATGGAAGTTTCGTTGTCCAAACGCGCAGTTAGAGGTGGCCCGTGGGGCTGAACCGGGCCAGCACTAATTTGGCCCGGGTTCTGGCCCGTCTAATCTAGCCCACTAAAGACCCGGTTCAGCCTATTAGCAAGGTGGGTCAAATACGAATCTAGTTTTCCAAACTCTGACTCTATTTGATTCGGACCAAAAAAAAAATTCGATTCGGCCATGAGCTGGTTCAGCCTGGCCTACTGAACCGGTTCGGTTTGGTTCGGCCCGACCCTATTCGGCCAGCTTTGCTATCGGGCTGAACTAAACTAACATTTATATGAATCAATCAATGTTAGTTTAGTTTATATGAATGTTAGTATAGTTAAATTTAGTTTAGTTTATACGACTTTATGAATATTAGTTTAGTTATATGAAAGTTAGTTTAATTGAGTATGATTTAGTTTATATGAATGTTAGTTTAGTTGAATATAATTTAGTTTATATGATTCAATAAATGTTAGTTTAGTTGAATATGGTTTAATTTATATGAATCAGTGAATGTTAGTTTAGTTGAATATATTTTAGTTTATATGAATTAATGAATATTAGTTTAGTTCAATGTAGTTTAGTTTACATAAATGTTAATGTAGTTGAATATAGTTTACTTTATATGAATCAATGAATGTTATTTTTATTGAATTGAGTATGGTTTAGTTTATATGAATGTTAGTTTAGTTGAATATAGTTTAGTTAATATGAATCAATGAAAGTTAGTTTAGTTGAATATAGTTTAGTTTATATAAATCAATGAATGTTAATTTAGTTTATATGAATTAATAAATATTAGTTTAGTTAAATATAGTTTAGTTTATATGAATGTTAATGTAGTTGAATATATTTTAGTTTATATGAATCAATGAATGTTATTTTAGTTGAATTATATATAGTTTAGTTTATATGAATCAATAAATGTAAGTTTCATTGAATATAGTATAGTATGTTTATATGAATTAGTGAATATTAGTTTATTTTATATGAATGTTAGTTTAATTTAATATACTTTAGTTTATATGAATTAGTGAATATTAGTTTAGTTTATATGAATATTAGTTTAGTTTAATATAGTTTAGTTTTTTATAAATATTAGTTTAGTTGAATATAATTTAGTTTATAAGAATGTTAGTTTAGTTGAATATAGTTTAATTTAAATGTATCAATGAATCTTAGTTTAGTTTATATGAATGTTAGTTTAGTTGAACGTAGTTTACTTTATAAAAAAATCAATGAATGTTAGTTTAGTTGAATATAATTTAGTTTATTCATTATATGAATCAATGAATGTTAGTTTTGGTTAATATAGTTTAGTTTATATGAATAATGTAAGTTTAGTTGAATATAGTTTAGTTTATATGAATAAATGAATATTAGTTTAGTCGAATATAATTTAGTTTATATGAATCAATATGATTATATCTTTTTGTGATTATATGTAATATATATAATTTATGTAAATATGTAATGAAAAATGAAAAATATTGATAAAAGAAATGAAAAATGAATGTGATTAGGCGAATATAAAAGTTTACAAAGAATGTCAAGATGTGATTTGTGAATATAAACGTTTAATTACTTTCGGAACAAATCATTTCTACTAATTTCTAAATGTCATTATGTGAAATTCGGTTCGGTTTGATTCGATACGTGAATTCGATTGATTCGAATCGTGATTCGATTTGATTTTATTCGTGAATTCATTTCAATTCAGTTCGTGATTCAATTTTCGATTTGGTGCGAATCTGAAAATCCCAATCCCAACCCCAACCTCAGCTTGGACCGGCCCGCCCTAAGGACCAGTCTGATCCCCGTACCGAATCCCCTAGCCCCGCCCCATGGCCACTACTATGCGCAGTCATCCAATAAAAGAAAAATTAAATATAATATTTTGTTCTCTCCATTATCAATTTTCCCAGAATATGTCAATTTGCTTACAAATCAGTGAGTGTTGACTCCGTATCTAGAGCTGTCGAAATCCGACTCAATCTTATAAATTGTTCGAAATCAACCTTGATCCGATCTAATTATGATCCAAAGATAAAGAACCCGTAAACCGACCCATCCTGACCTAAAGTCAAGCCGAAATCGATTTGACACGATATTCAAAGACCGAAACTCGATTTGTATTTTACTCCTTACAAACCTGACTTGTTACAGACTTGATCCAAAGACAATCTGATTTCGATTGAACCTAACAAATAACTGATATGACTTGAATTATAACAAGCTCTGACCCAATTTCATCCGACACTTTAACAACGTGAATATATGCGACCTAATCTTACTCAGCATGTTGTTTATTTAATTTTAGATAACCTTTACACTATTTTTTTAATAAATTTGATTATTTAATAGGTATATTTGTGAAACTAAAATTTTGAAAGGTTTATCGAGTATGTGCCTACGTTATGACTTACGAGTGTTACGGCTATTAAATGTCATCAAATTTGTTGTCACGTAACGCAAAATTTTATTACTATCATAGTCATTTTTGTCATCATATTAACTTAAACTTGTCACGTAATACAATTTGTTGTTATCATAATAATTATGTGAACTTCACATCTTATGTTATAAGTATATATTCACAAATGATCATACATTTATAACATTATCAATATTTTCTAATTTTCTATCGGTGAGTAACTTAAATCATTCATGAAATACAAAACTCATTGTCATTGTTGTAATTTTTATATTATTCAAGGTCTAGTGATCAGTAAGATTATATTTGATTTTCTCTTTATGTTTATTAGTAAACTTGATTTGAAACCATACAATTTATTTTAATAATATTTATTAGGAAAAATTGATGGGAATAATCGAATCTTTACCTGTTTTCGCTTTTATTAATCCAACATTTTATTTATTTCTAAATACACCTACCTCTGCCCACTCTTTACTTTCACTAAGCAATCCCCCAATTGTAACCTGCAATTGTTGGTCATGAAGTGGTAATTGATACAATTGCAGGTAGTTGTATCAATTAATTAACATACTATAAAATTAAACCCTCAATTAATAAAAAAAAGCACAATAACATCAAATATTTGTTGGATAGCCCACAATGAAAGTGGGACCAATCCTCCATTATTGATAATACTTGACGCCTGAAGGTCATAGCTCGTCCTTTTGCTGAGCGACCTCTATGCCTAAACCTAGCCAATGAAGGAAGGCATCTCACCTCTGCCTTGTGACCCTAGTAAAGTCAAGCCAATGAGCGATTCAAGGAACTCAAATAAAAGGCAGTTTACTTATTTACGCATTAGAGTAAGGGTGAAGGAAGAACTTTTGGGATAGAGTTTCATTTTTAAGAAATGCTTACCAAAGGAAGACGCTTATTCTTCCCTGCTTTTTGGGATACTAAATGAAGTCCCTGCCTTAGGCCCTTTACTGGTTGTCCTTTGTAATGCCTAAGCCTAGGCTATTACTAGTAAGAATTTATTTTGCTTCTTGGTTGATTTCTTTTATTCTTCCTCCAATGCGCTTTTCTTTCATTTCTTTGCTTTCAAAGGTCACCTTACATTCATAACATCTTATGCCTGATTGACTGTGAGACCGACTGATCGAATAGAGACGAAAGTCGACCATATTGATCTGGGAGTCTCGTGTGGAAGAGCTCTCACTCAACAGATCAAAGGTATGTCAGGGATTTGATGACGTCTAAGGGCTCTTATCAACATGTATATAGATTATATTATTGTACTAATTAATCCAATCGAATGGTGGTTATGATTCTAATTCGAGAAAGGGGTCAAGTAAGATGCTTTCAGCATTCCAAGGCCTACAAGCTAAAAATCTTATTGAAGCACTAAATTTGGTCATACACTCTACTACTAAAATCTGTGGTGGCCAAGACAATGGTAGAGTGGGAAGGGACTAGGTGGGGAGAACAAGTAAGAGCGAGAGGTGACATGAGAGGAGTAGTGGAGATTTAATGGAATTGGTTTATTGTGTTTTGATTAATATAGAAATTGAATATTAGATCTTGAATCAACTTGCTATTTAGGTAGCTTGTAAACAAGCTCGATGAAATAAAAGAGTGACCAAAGATAGGTTTATTCAGAAATAAAGAAAATGTTGGAATAATAAAAGTGAATCGGTTAAAAATTAGATTATTCTCATCAATTTTTCTTATTTATTATTTGAACTTGTCCTTCTTCCTATTCAAACCAAACATATTACAGGTTCTTAACTTATACTACGTATAATTATATAAACATAACATCATATGTTATAACTTTTTAGTATATATATTAACAATTACACATTTATTAATATAACAATACTACTTAATGTTCACTATTGATTTGATTTGATTAAATTTTTCATGCTTAGTTGATTATCCAATTTTGAGTTTGTTTGATACATATGTCTATATATGATATTTTACTTGTTCATATTTGATAGAATAATTCAATCATCAAATTGATTATATATTTATATGATATGCACTAATGTAGATAATCGATATAAATATTATAATGATACATTGATACATTAAAGATACACATCATATACTCGTTTGATACAATAATGCACAGTTAATAATCATTACCTCATAAATATTTTGTTTTGCAATGACTTTTTGACATCCTTATTGTCCAATTTATGAATTAACTTTCATATAAAAATAAGTTATCACATGAGCTGACCCAAAATTACCAAATATGAATCGAGACTATTACAACAAAATAGTAAAATACCAAGTCATAAATCAATAATAATATGTCATTAATTACTCCATGTTAACTAGATAAAGCTCAACCCGGGTTTTAACCAAAATAGAGGCGAGCCATTACTATAATTGACTTGACCCGATATATCCTTAATCTTGAAATAACCCACTATAACCCGTCTAAAAACCGACCCAAATTGACCTTAACCAAACTTGACCAGAATCGAATACGATATAAGCCAAACCCAAATTGAACTCGAGCAAGCAAAGAACCGATTTAACTAGACCTGATAATGACCTAACCTAATTTGGCCGACTCGATAGGCTAAATTAACCCAATTTAACCTAAACTGATAATCCACCTGAACCGATAGGTCAACCCAGTTTTGACCCGTGGACCCTTATTGATAACCTTATTTGCATCTAAATTTTATCTCTAAGTGGAATCTAGTCACTCTAATAAGCAGATAATATTTTTTTTAATTAAAACTTTATGGCAAACAATGTTGGCCGACCTTGGATAGTCTCTTTCTGATTTGATTTAGCAAGTTAGGTCTAATTAGGTTTAGCATTGAAACAGAACTTTTATCACTCCCTAACTTATTTGAAAGTTAAAACATCTTTTATAGTATACAAAATGCTTACAGGGAAATTTGAATTTTAACTGCTTATTTAATGGGGAAGAATATTCTGCTATTTCCACTTGATTGGGTCACTCTGATAAGGAGATAATCTTTTATTCAATTGAGACATTAATGTTTATTAGGAGACTATTGATTCAAGTCTAGCAAATTGGATATGATTAGGTGTGGGAATTAGGGAAACTTTTCTTAGTTTTTAACTTGTTTGAAAGTTAGAACATCTTTGAGAGTATCCAAAATTTGAAGAAAGAATTTCACTACTTATTTATCGGGGAAGGATAATCCACTATTTCCCACTTATGTTGTGAGGTTTAGTGTCCTGATTAAAACTAATATGTTAACTAATAAGTCCCATTTAAATCTATGATTTATGGGTGTTTTAGGGTCATTTGCATATAGTTTAGGTGCATTTTTAGTAAGTTTAGTTAGATTTTAGCTCATTTGCTTTCATATAATGCATTCATAGGTGTTGTAGTGTTTTTGATCTTTTTAAGGAATACTAGTAACTTGCACTCAAGTTGCAAAATCTACTTGTAACTTTCAAGGTTCATAAGAGCAACTACCTTGACATTTCGTATTTGATATGAACATCCAACAAGAACTAACATAGCTTCTCCAAGGCACTAACTAAAGGTCTATGGTTCAATCTCTGACAAAAAAAATTACAATGATGTAAAATCTTAAAACGACGAAATCACAGGCAAACAACTTTCAATAAAGAGGATGATTACCAACTCCTCTTTGAGGTACATTTTATGAACTGCATCTAGATAAAAACTGCCATAAAAAATTAGATGAACAACTTGCAAGAAAGTTATAAAGACCAGGGTAAGAAAAAAAAATCCATCAGTCACTAGTAAAATAATAATCAATTGCGGCTACGGATTTGCGGCGTAATACCAAAAACGCTGCAAATTAATTAGAGAACTCACTAATATGCGATGTATTATTGAACAACCGCCGCATATTAATACCTAGAAATAATAATATGTGGCGTATTAGGGTTAAACCGCCGCATATTAGTTGAATTCTCGAATTAATTTGTGGCGTATTAGGGTTAAACTATTGTATATTAATTGAATTCTCGAATTAATTTGCAGCGTATTAGTCGACACCCGTCGCATATTGCTTCTTTAAATTAAAACCACCGGCTTTTTCTTCAGTTTATTTCTCTTTGTGTTCTCATTTTTCTTCAGTACTTCCTCTAGTTGCGTTTTTGCGCCCCCATTCTCTGTAATCCTTCGTGTACTTCTCTCTTATTCCCTAACTACATCTCTTTGTGTTCTTTTTCCCCAATTTCAACATTGATTCTTCTATACCGCCGCTGTGTAGTTCGTCGTCTCCTCCCCCCATCTCTTCGTCTCGCGCGTTCCGCCTTCTTCAAGGTATTGGGTTTCAATGCTTTTGATCTTTTATTTATTTAATTTGTAATTGTGCATATATGTATGTATGTTTGTTTATTTGTTTGTTTGTTTGTTCAATGGAGTAATATATGGGCATTGCGTATTAGGGGCGTTTTGAGTAGACTATGGGTTTCGTGTTAGGGGCATTGTGTTTGTTTGTTCAATGGAATAATATATGTCTTTGTATTTGGGTTTTGAGTTTAGGGGCGTTTTGAGTACGTAGACTATGGAATAATATACGGGCAATATGTATTAGGGTTAGGGTTAGGGTTATAGGAAGAGGATTGTTTGAATTAGGGTTAGGGGAAGGGTATTGTTGGATTATTAGTCAAAAAGTTGGATTATTAATCAAAGTTGGATTCATATTTTAATTTGTATGTGTATTAGTTGGAATTGAATTATGTTAGTATTCATATTATTAGGAATTGAGTTAGTATGTGTTTGAATTAGTTTGTATATTAATTGGAATTGGGTTATGTTATAGAGTGTTTTGTATAATAGTTTGAATTGAATATAGAGTGTTAATATACGAATTGGTTATGTTTATCAGTTTGAATTGATTTAGTTAATGCATATGGATTAGTACGTATATGAATTAGTAGAAATTGCTTTGGCAATGTATATGAATTAGTAAATGGCATTGTGTGTTGGTTGTGGTTGTTTATAAATTCATATAAACAGGTTTGAAAATCTATTTTCAAAATTGGAAAATGTTGGATTTATAAAGGAAACTCTGCCAAACTTTTTGTAGAATTTGTATTGATTTACAAAGCATAGAATAGAAATAATATCGCTAGAAGAATTCAGTACTTAAACTATAGAGCGAGTGTTTGTGGGTCATTGTGGAGTTTGCTTAACCTTATTTTTGGTAAGCTACTTGAGGACCCTTTAGGTGCAATTATATATATAACTATGCATAAATTGAGTATTGATTAGATTGTTATTTAATCTCTTACATGTCAAATAGGTCATAACACAATTTATGGAGCGAAAATGGATGTATGGTAATCGTGCTTTGTTATAGTTCATGAATGGAGTTAAGGAGTTTTGTTGACAAGTGTTGAAACACCTAAATAACATTGGAGATGATGAGGTGTGTTGCCCTTGTGTTGATTGTGATAATGTGAATACAGTTAGTAGTATAAGAGAGTTGAGGGACCATGTGATCCGCCGTGGGTTTAGGCAACAATACCACGTATGGGTATGGCATGGTAAGGTTCTTGCTTCTAATGACATGGGATCGTTTTCTAACGAGATTCCCATTCATCAAGTTGAGCTAGACCATCATGGCCAATTGGAATCTGATGACGTTGAAGATGTTGATGCCGAGAAGGAAGATGATGGGGAGGATGAATTGGAGGATAATGACCCTAGTGATGAAGATCAAATAGATAAAATTCTTGAAGGGGTTAGGGATCAAATTGGTAGTTAATCTCGTACTTTTGAGCATTTGTGGGAGGCTGCTGAGAAATCGTTGTATCCTGGATGTACTAAATATACTAAGTTGTCTGCCACATCAACGTTGTTTAACTTGAAAGCGAAATATGGTTGGACTGATACTAGTTTCACAACCTTATTGAAAATATTAGGGGACATGTTTCCAGAGGGTAATGATTTGCTTATATCCACGTACTATGCAAAGAAGTTAATGTGTCCCCATGGGTTAGAGTATAATAAGATTGATGCCTGTCCAAATGATTGCATATTCTATCGAAATGAGTATGTAGAGTTCATTCAATGTCCTAAATGTGGGCAGTCACGTTACAAACTCCCACATGGGATAGAGCCTGTAGTGGGGATTAAAGGTCCTAGTGTAAAGGTGTTGTGGTACCTTCCCATAATACCAAGGTTCAAGTGTTTGTTTTTGATTAAGAGCGATGCAAAGAATTTGAGATGGCATGCAGAGAAGAGGAAGAAAGATGGGATGATTCGACATCATGCGGATTCTCCCTAGTGGAAAACAATTAATGAATCTTTCAAGGCTTTCGACGGGGAAGATAGGAACCTAAGAATTGGTCTCTGCATATATGGAATGAATCCTTTTGGTACCTTAAGCACTCAACATAGCACATGGCCAATTTTGTTAGTGATATATGATTTGCCCCCTTGGTTATGCATGAAGCGTAAATACGTTATGTTATCTCTTCTAATATCAGGGCCCAAGCAACCTGGGAATGACATTGACGTTTACCTTGCTTCCCTTATTGAAGATTTGTAGTTGTTGTGGGATAAAGGTATATCAGTGTATAATGCATATACGGAAGAGGTGAAGGGAAAGAAAGCCTGTCCTATTTGTGTGGATGATATGGACTCAACTTATTTGACTCATTGTGGGAAACATGTGTATCTCATGCATCGGAGGTTCTTGAATAGGTTTCATCCTTATCGTAAGAGAAAGGTCTCATTTGATGGTAAAGTTGAGCATCGTAGAGCCCCTATACTGTTGACTGACAGGGAGGTTTATGGCATTGTGAAAGGAATAGATAATGTGTTTAGGAAAACTGTGAAACACAAAGATGATCAGGGGTTATGGAAGAAATAGTCCATATTTTGGCAACTTCAGTATTAGAAGTATTTACCTGTTAGACATTGTCTTAATGTTATGCACATAAAGAAGAATGTTTGTGATGCCATCTTAGGAACGCTGTTGAATATACCTGGTAAGACTAAGGATGGTGTTGAGTTCCTTGAGTTTTGATGTTTTGAATGATGACAAACAGTTACAGGAAACAGGTCACAAGAGATTGGAACTGTCTCCTTGACTGCTATGCTTAAAGCAGTCACATATTATCTATTGCATGTTAACCATGTTATATGTGCAGTAGTTAAGAAGATTCCAAGACTTGGAGCATAGAAGCTTTTCGAAGACATTCAAAGAAAGATACTTTGCTCAAGATAAAGCATTCAAGGAAGATTCAAGTCTTGAGGATTACATGAAAAGAAGATCATTTGTACTTTACTGTTAATCTAGTTTTTCATGTAATATGCTCCGTAGTATGACTTATATGAGTAGGTAATATAAGTGTTTTAAGTGAGATAAGTCATGTTATGAATTCTGGTACAAAGCTGGAACAGAATTCATAACATACTTAATTCAGGGAACCAGGTTCAGAGAACCAGGTTTACTGAATGAAATATCAAGCTGCGTATTTTTGAAAAGATTTTGTAAAAATATTTTCTAAGATTTATTTTTGGAAAATATATTAAAGCAGCTGGTAGATTAGATGAGAATATATTGGTTACCTAAAAGCTATGAGTATTTATCTTAATTGATTCTATCTATATGATTAAGTCAAATAAGATAAATACTTTCCTAACTTTATACTTTCCTAAACTCACATAAGGTGACAGCTCAAAAGATTATGTGATTTTAGGAAAGCTGGGGTTTTTGTAATCACATATATAAACTCATCTAATCAACCTAATTCAACAAGTCTCGCACGTGAACAAAACTGAGTTTATCTCTAGAGAGCATTATACACACTTAAGCATAAAAACCTTTCATTAAGTCATATACACGAGCAACTTTAGAACTTATATTTTTCTCTCATATTAGCTTTTAGAAGCAAGATCAAAGGAGAGTTTGATTCTGTAAAAAGCCTTCAACAGAGGGGTTGATAGGCTGGGAGAGTGTTTGTGAGTTCAAACACAAAAGGGCTTACTAGTGTAAGTCGAGTGCACACTCGGAGTAGAGTGTGGGGTGAACTGGTTCCCAGAGTAGGGAAACAGTTGAGTGTCTGTGTTCTTTGTTTTTCGGAGTAGATTAATAAAAGAGAATAGAGTAGGAGGACGTAGGCCTGAGTTGGCTGAACCTCGTTAAATTGTGTGTCTTCCTTTATTACTCTACATACATTCCGCTGCTAAATAGGAACCAGCATAACTGGTTCCTCCCACTGATCGAAAAAGGGAGAAAAATAAGCCAAGACTATTTAACACTCAATTCACCCCCCCCCCCCTCTTGAGTGCTCTAAAACCTTCAATTGGTATCAGAGCCTAGGCTTCTCATAAAAGTAACATCTAGAGAAGTCAAGTATGAGTACTCATGAATTAAACGCTATGAGCTACGACAATAAGACAACAAAGTTCAATGGTAACAACTATGCTTGGTGGAAAAATAGGATCAAGAATGTGATCATGGGAATTGATTATGAATGTTGGCTAGTTGTCAAAAATGGTCCCAATATCATTTTCAAGACAGATGAAGAGGGAAACAGGATTCCAAAGAAAGATAGTGAACTAGTTAATGGTGATTACAAACTGCTGGAGAAGAATGCCAAAGCAATGTCAATTCTACAACAGGCTATAGGTGAGACTGAAACAAACTAGATCTCAGGTTGCAGCAATGCAAAAGAGGTTTGTGATACCCTCGAACTTGCTTTTGAGGGAACCAGTGAGGTAAAAAGGACCAAAATTGATTTACTTATGTCTAAGTATGAATTGTTTGCTATGAATAAAAATGAAAAGATTAATGACTATTTTCATAGATTTATGACAATAATTAATGATCTTAGATCTCTTGATAAGAACTTTTCTGATGAGGATCTTGTGAGAAAAGTTTTACGCAGTTTGACAGATGTATGGACATCCAAGGTAACAACAATATATGAGGCAAAGGATTTATCAACTCTATCTCTGGAATAACTGATTGGTTCCCTCATGACTCATGAAATGCTGATTGATTCTAAGTCTGAGAAGGAACTAGCCAGAGGAATAGCTCTTAAGGGAACAATAGAAGAAGAAGAAGATGAGATTGGAATGATTGCTAAAAGATTTGAAAGAACTCTTCGTGATCAAAGGAAGAATTTCAAAGGTAAGAACTTTAAGAAATCTAACTCTTCTTCTGTAGGTTGCTTCAAGTGTGGAGATAAGGGACATCTTGTTCGAGATTGTCCTAAGTGGAAGGACAAACAATCCAAATCTGGAGATAAACGGGCCTTCAAAAATGCAATGATAGCAACCATGTGGGGTGATTCTGATTCAGGGTCTGATGAAGATGAGGAATCACCTAACTCTGATGTTTGCTTGAATGCCTTCACCAACATTCAGGGAAACATCACTGACTCAGGAACCAGAGGGGGAACCAGTACATTCAGAAAATGCCTAATGGCAAAGAAGGATGTGCTACACGAACACAAGGTAAACTTAGAACAAGTTAGGAAAGATATGCATGACTATGATAGAGATAATATGCTTGAATGTATTGACTCTTTATTAGATGAATGCTATAAACTTGGTGAAACTTACATAACTGGCAAAAGAAAACTTAAAGAAAAACGTGTTGAATGTTAAATTGCTGTTGCTAGTTGTGATCATCTAGAAGAAGTTTGCTTTGAATTGAAAAATCAAGTAGCTGAACTAGAGGTTGAATTGGACAAGTGTAAGGTGGAACTAGAGAAGGAAAGGTCTTCTAAATCTGACTGTCCTAGTGATGATGAGGAAGATCTGACCTCCTGGCTCCCCAGAGACTTATCAACTGCTAGTGAATCTCTTAATTTTTTAGTAGCTATAGGTAAAGCAAATTCCTGTAGTAGAACTTCCTTGTTGAAAGCCTTTGAAATATTGGCTCATAACTTGGAAGAAATACACAAAGAATTTTTTTCACTTAAGGCTGCTCAGTTCAGTATTTCCCCTACAGGTACCAGTGTTAAGATTAGTGATGTAATAGATGAGTATGAAGATACTATTTGTGATTTCCATGATGAGATTCATAAACTAAAAAAGGATAAGCAATCAGTAATTGTTGACATGATTATTGATCCTATGGTTTCGAAACTTAATTTACAACTTGAATCCGTAAAAAGTGATTTTGATTTTCTAAAAGATAAAAACGATTTGTTGATTAAGAATCTTGAAACCAGAGAGAAAGAACTTCATGAAAGTCATAGACATGTTGAAAAATTACTGACTACATAGGAAACTTTGAATTCTTTAATTTCTTTTAAAAATTACAAAGGAAGAGTTGGTCTTGGATATACTAGACAGAGAATCAGGACTAACTGGTCCCCCAGGGAAACCATGTGGGTTAAAGAATTCAAAAGAGGTAAGTATGTAATGACTAAAGAGATGCATGTTTGTTATCATTGTGGAATGAATGGGCATAAGATACATGAGTGTCCTGCTAAGAAGAACAGTGAGAATAAGAACAATAAACATATGAAGGTGGTCTAGAGAAGAAAAGACCAACAAGAGCCTAATATCGTTGAAAAGGGACCCAAACATGTTTGGGTTCCTAAAACTAATGTTTGATTTGTTCTTACAGGCTAAAGTGAAAGGAGATACCTATTGGTATTTGGACAGTGGTTGCTCAAGACATATGTCCGGGGATAAAAGTCAATTCCTTTCACTAGTAGCTTTTGACGGTGGAAGTGTCACCTTTGGAGATAACAGCAAGGGAACCATCACTGGTTTAGGTAAGGTAGGTAAGACACTTTCAAATGCAATTGATGATGTATATTATGTTGAGGGCTTACAACATAATCTCTTGAGTATTTCTCAATTATGTGACAAAGGTAATAGAGTTGAGTTTCAACATAATCTTTGTCATATAGTTAATTCTCAAACAGGTGAACTTATATATGAGGGAACTAGGAAGCATGATGTTTACATCACCTTTCTGGATAAAATTCCTCAAGAAAAGTCTGTTTGTTTGAAAGCTGTTTCTGACAATAATCAATGGATTTGGCATAAGAGATTTAGACATGCTAGCTTGACACTTTTGAATAAATTAAGGTCTCGTGATTTGGTGGTAGGACTTCCTAACATCACTTATGAGGCAGATAAAGTTTGTTCAGAATGTGTTAAAGGGAAACAGGTTAAAATCTCTTTTAAGCCTAAAACTGTTTTGAGTACCAGCAGACCCTTCGAACTTGTACACATTGATTTGTGTGGTCCCATGAGGATACAAAGTCGAAGAGGCCATAGATATGTCTGTGTTATGGTTGATGATTATTCCAGGTACACTTGGTAATAATGCTACATTCAAAAGATGAAACGATCGATGAATGGGTAGCATTGGTGAAGCAAGTGGAGAACCAGCTCTCTCACAAGCTAGTCTCGGTAAGATCAGACCATGGTACTGAATTTGATAATGCTAACTTTGTTGAATATTGTAGGGAACAGGGAGTTAGTCACAACTTCTCAGCCCCAAGAACACCACAGCAAAATGGTGTTGTTGAAAGAAAGAATAGAACTCTTGAAGAGATGGCCAGAACAATGCTCATTGAGAGTGGTCTCCCTAAGAGTTTCTGGGGTGAAGCTGTGGACACTGCTTGCTATATTTTAAATAGAGGTCTCATTAGACCAAAGTTAAATAAGACTCCCTATGAACTCCTTAGAAGTCGAAAGCCTAATATTGCATACTTTCGTGTATTTGGATGCAAATGTTATATTCATAACAATGGGAAGAATCAGCTTAATAAATTTGATCCTAGGAGTGATGAGGGAATCTTTCTTGGATATTCTCCTCAAAGCAAAGCATATAGAGTTCTTAATAAAAGGACTTTGTGTGTTGAGGAGAGTGTGAATGTCATTTTTGATGAATTTAACATGTCTTCTGAGATTGCGCAGGTACAACCTGATGAAATGATTGGATTGATGGAGTTTACAGGGAACCACGATACTGGTCTCCTAAATGAAGTGCAAGCAGATCTAGGCTCACTTGATACTCCACAAAATAATGATAATGAGGAGCCTAGAAAAGAAAATAAAGACAATCCAGAAGAGGAACCAAGACCAAATAGTTCATCAAGTAATAGACAGGTAAGGAGTTCAGGGGGAATGAATGAAGATGCCTCCCCTGAACCTGAGGTAAGTAATGTTAATGGAAATAGCGTGAATATGAATCTTACTGGTTCTGAAGAAATTGTTGAGATTCATGATCATGCTGGTTCCCAATCAAATGAAGAAGCACAAAATGATTTCTCTTTTAAAAGTTTCAAATATCAATCTTCTCATCCTCCAGATCAGATCATTAGTGATATTAATAAAGGAGTTCAAACGAGAAGAAATATTTTTCAAAACTTTTGTGTCTTTTATTCTTTCCTGTCTAATATAGAGCCAACTGACTATAAAATGGCACTGACTGATCCTGATAGGGTTCTAGCAATGTAGGATGAATTAAATCAGTTCCATAGGAATCAGGTTTGGCATCTTGTACCTAGACCAAAGGATAGGTCAGTTATTGGTACAAAATGGGTCTTTAGAAACAAATTGGATGACCTAGGTACAATAGTCAGAAACAAAGCTAAGCTAGTGGTGCAAGGTTATAATCAACAAGAAGGGATTGACTATGATGAGACTTTTGCACCAGTAGCTAGGCTAGAGGCAATTAGGATTTTAATTGCTTATGCTGCTCATATGAATATGAAATTATTTCAGATGGATGTAAAGACTGCCTTCCTAAATGGATATTTGAAGGAAGAGGTATATGTAGAGCAACCACCTGGTTTTGAAGACAAGCTGTTTTCCCAACATGTTTACAAGTTAGACAAAGCTCTATATGGATTGAAGCAAGCTCCAAGAGCTTGGTATGAAAGATTGTCTAAGTTCTTGATGGAAAATGATTACAAGAGGGGAACAGTAGACAAGACACTGTTTATCAAAGCCAGGGGGAACAACTTGATTATAGTACAAATTTATGTTGATGATATCTTATTTGGTGCTACTGATCAAGTACTATGTGATGAGTTTGCTAATCTTATGCAGAGTGAGTTTGAAATGAGCATGATGGGAGAACTAAGATTCTTTCTAGGATTGCAGATTAAGCAAATGGAAAACGGAACCATGATACATCAGCAAAAATACTTGAAAGAATTGCTGAAGAAATTTGGCATGGAAAACAGCAAGGCTTATGATACACCTATTCCCACATCCACAAAATTAGATAATGATCTAAAGGGAAAAGATGTTGAAGCCACACTTTATAGAGGAATGATTGGTTCTCTTCTTTATCTAACAGCTAGTAGACCTAATATTGTGTTTTCTGTTGGATTGTGTGCTAGGTTTCAAAGTAATCCAAAGGAATCTCACTTGAAGGCTGTTAGAAGGATACTTAGGTATCTTGTGGGAACAACAGACTTATGCTTATGGTACCCCAAAGGAAGTGCAATTGATCTTATTGGGTACACTGATGTAGACTATGCTGGCTTTCTTGTTGATAGAAAGAGCACATCAGGTATGGCACACTTTCTTGGCTCCTGTCTAATATCATGGGGTTCTAAAAAGCAAAACTCAGTGGCCTTATCCACAGCAGAGGCAGAATATATTGCAGCAGCTTCATGCTGCTCCCAGCTACTGTGGGTAAGGAACCAGCTGAAGAATTTTGGTGTTGTTTATAATAGTGTTCCTATATTTTGTGACAACACTAGTGTAATTAATATTTCTAAAAATCCAGTTCAGCATTCCAAAACCAAACATATAGAGATTAGACATCATTTTCTAAGAGATAATGTAGAAAAAGGTTTAGTAGAAGTTTTGTTTTGCAAAAGTGAAGATCAATTAGCTGATATCTTCACAAAACCCTTATGTAGAGAAACTTTTTGTAATTTAAGAATCTTACTAGGTCTAGTTAGATTTTAGTCTTTGGCTTCATCTATTTCCCTCAATGATTGGTTAGAATGGTATTCTCTTGTATAGTATGTGTACATACCTATGTCGAAATCCTTCAAGTTTTATGTAAATGTTTTGTGATCTCAAAAGGATTAAAAATCATTGTTGCAAGAAACAGGTGAAATTAAACTAAGTTGCCAAAAACAGAATAAAATGGTTTTAATCAAGTATCAGGAAAGGGAAACAGCAGATCAGCACTGATATGTCTTCCATATAATATTTTCATATCTTTGGAAGATTATTATAGGATATTTTCCTTTTGAAAGGAAATAATCTTATTTCAGTCATTTACCATAAAAATAATGGCAAATCAATCACTTGCCTAATTTATAGGATGGTTAAGATATTTATGACAAGTAATGATAGCTATCTTTTCAATTTTTAAAACTTGTCATACTTATCAAATCACTTAATTGTCATATTTTTTTTGAATTTCCATATTTCTGTTATGCTTCAAATATATATATAACCCTTTGTGCAGCTTCATTACCTCTCATTCATCACTCTCCTTTTCTCTTCTGCGTGCTGCTCAACAATCTGAGTGCTATTCATCATCTTCATTCTCAATTTCTCTCTTAAAATGGGAAGGAAGACTGTTGCTTCATCTAGGAGAGGCAGAGGAAAGGGGTCTGCTAGTGACTCCACTCAATCAAGAGGAACCCCCATTGGTGTTCCACCCACCTCTCATCAAAAATAAACCCCAATTGAACCTTCATCACCCAATGTAGCTTCATCACCTTCAGAAACTCCTACCACAATCCCAAATTCTCCTCAAAAATCCTCCTCACCACCAAAATCAACTAAACCCTCATCAAAACAACCTAAGCCTATCTTCCATCCTCCAGAAACTGATGACTCTGTCATCAAGGAACCTATACCATCTCAGGGGGAACAGGAGACAGAAGCTCAGCAATCTGTGAGCCAAGGAGTGGAGGTTAGTAGTGCTGAAGAGCACAGTGACGAAGTGGAAGTGGTTGAGGTTACTGGGTTCAAAGAAGGATCACCAGATGAAAAGGTTAGGAGAAGTGGTCGTTTCACACGTTCTTCTGTAAAAAGGAAAATTGATGACAACCAGGAGGACCAGTCTGCTGATTCTGTGCAAAAGAAATAAGAGAAAGAGGTTGCCTGCTAAGACCTCTCATGCTTCAAAAGGTAAATCTGTAGAATCCATTCCTACTGGTTCTATTGATTTAAATTCTAGACTAGTGTTGTCTGGGTGTGGTGTTGAAAAAGGATATTTTGATATTGCTGCATTATCTGAGTTCAAGGAGTTGCTTGATTATCAAGGTTGGTTAATGTTGTTTGATGTTGGTGCTGCAAATGTGTCTGGAGTTAGGGAATTTTATGTTAATATCAAGCAAATGCCTGATATGTCCATAAATTCATGTGTGAATGGGGTTGATGTCAGTTTATCAGTTGCTTCTCTGTCAAGTCTGTTAAGTATACCAAGAGATGGTTTTGATAAGTACTCTGGTGACTGGTGGCCTATGCTTGTTGGGGTCACACCAGAGGAGATATATACTTTTATGTTTGGAGAAAAGATGCCCAAAAAGCCAGGGGTTCTTAATTCTGTAAATCTGAAGGAACCAGTCATGCTTGTTCTACACTTTCTATGTAACAAGGTTTTAATACCAAGGGCTCAGGGTAGAGGTACTGTGAGAATAATGGAAATGGTATTGATGTATCTATTAATGAAGAAGGTGAAAATCAATCTTCCTGCATTAATGTTGGCCCATATGATGAACTGCCATGGGTCATCTCATCACTCCTTGCCTTATGGATCTTTTATAACCCACCTGCGTAAATCTAACAATGTACCCTTGAGTGGTTCCACTGTCCCAGTTACAGTGTTTACCAGGGTCATCTTAAAGCAGAAAGGTTTAGATATAAGTGGGGATCAGCTGCTGTTTAAATCAGAGGAACCAGTGGAGGATGTGAGATCTCCAACAAAGAAGAATAAGAAAGTAGAGGAGCCAGTAGGTCAGGCTCTAGTCTTGAAAAGGTTGGAGGATCAGGAGATTTTGCTCAAAAACATCATTGGTCTGGTCCAAGATTTATTCTCCTCTATTGATTCTAGGTTTATTAATCTAGAAAAGAAGCTTGTTGGTTCTCATGATCAAGAAGCACCTGGTACAAGTGCTGCTGCTCCACAGTCTCCTCCTGAAGAAGAAATGCATGATGCTGAGGAAGGAGATGAAGATGAGTAACCAGCTGATGATGGAGACCAGGATGCTGACAGAGAAGAGGAGGATGAGAATGATGAAGATTGATTCTGCTTTGTTTTTTTTACCTACCCTATCTATTTTGACTGATTCTGTTGATTTGCTTCTTCCCACTCCATGAACTGTTCTTTTGATATGGAGTTGGGGTATCTAATTTGTTGAACTTTGTTTGGTATTTGCTTTGAACAATTTTACTTCTGCTATGACATGCCTCGTTTGACTAATCTATTTTTTGCAGCATTTAACTTGAATAGTGGTTGATGCCACTGCATGGATGAGTACATTTAATAATTTGTGCATTTTATTTTTACTTGAGTATACTTTTTAATGATGCCAAAAGGGGGAAAGAATTGAAGCTGAAGCCTAGGATCTTCTTAGCCCTTTAGGATTTTTAGATTAAGTCAAATAGGAGTGAAATTTTTTTTTTCCAGTGTGTGTTCATTTTTTGTCTTAAAGATTGTTGATGTACTCAATCCTAGTTGAGTACTCTATTGGAGTTTGTATGTTTTTAATGTGCTTGGATTGCAGGAACTTCAATTAGTTTGTCATCATCAAAAAGGGGGAATTTGTTGAGTTCCTTGAGTTTTGATGTTTTGAATGATGACAAACAGTTACAAGAAACAGGTCACAAGAAGTTGGAACTGTCTCCTTGACTTCTATGCTTAAAGCAGTCACATATTATCTATTGCATGTTAACCATGTTATATGTGCAGTAGTTAAGAAGATTCCAAGACTTGGAGCATAGAAGCCTTTCGAAGACATTCGAAGAAAGATACTTTGCTCAAGATAAAGCATTCAAGGAAGATTCAAGTCTTGAGGATTACATGAAAAGAAGATTATTTGTACTTTTCTGTTAATCTAGTTTTTCATGTAATATGCTTCGTAGTATGACTTATATGAGTAGGTAATATAAGTGTTTTAAGTTTGATAAGTCATGTTATGAATTCTGGTACAAAATTGGAACAGAATTCATAACATACTTAATTCAGGGAACCAGGTTCAGAGAACCAGGTTTACTGAATGAAATATCAAGCTGCGTATTTTTGAAAAGATTTTGTAAAAATATTTTCTAAGAATTATTTTTGGAAAATATATTAAAGCAGCTGGTAGATTAGATGAGAATATATTGGTTACCTAAAAGCTAGGAGTATTTATCTTAATTGATTCTATCTATATGATTAAGTCAAATAAAACAAATACTTTCCTAACTTCATACAATCCTAAACTCACATAAGGTGACAGCTCAAAAGATTATGTGATTTTAGGAAAGCTGGGGTTTTTGTAATCACATATATAAACTCATCTAATCAACCTAATTCAACAAGTCTCTCACGTGAAGAAAACTGAGTTTATCTCTAGAGAGCATTATACACACTTAAGCATAAAAACCTTTCATTAAGTCATATACACGAGCAACATTAGAACTTATATTTTTCTCTCATATTAGCTTTTAGAAGCAAGATCAAAGAAGAGTTTGATTCTGTAAAAAAGCCTTCAACAGAGGGGTTGATAGGCTTGGAGAGTGTTTGTGAGTTCAAACACAAAAGGGCTTACTAGTGTAAGTCGAGTGCACACTCGGAGTAGAGTGTGGGGTGAACTGGTTCCCAGAGTAGGGAAACAGTTGAGTGTCTGTGTTTTTTGTTTTTCGAAGTAGATTCATAAAAGAGCATAGAGTAGGAGGACGTAGGCCTGAGTTGGCTGAACCTTGTTAAATTTTGTGTTTTCCTTTATTACTCTACATACATTCCGCTGCTAAATAGGAACCAGCACAACTGGTTCCTCCCACTGATCGAAAAAGGGAGAAAAATAAGCCAAGACTATTTAACACTCAATTTACCC
Organism: Dysphania ambrosioides; assembly: GCA_026401315.1. Lineage (NCBI taxonomy): Eukaryota > Viridiplantae > Streptophyta > Magnoliopsida > Caryophyllales > Amaranthaceae > Dysphania > Dysphania ambrosioides. Next base: position 8,639,960 of record CM048667.1, read on the forward strand.
CCCCCCCCCCCCCCCCCCTCCTCTTGAGTGCTCTAAAACCTTCAGATGGTCCTAATGTTAGGAGAGATATACAGACGATGAAGATTTGATCCAAGTTGTGGCCTGAAGGCAGAACACCTAGTAATGGAAAAAGTAAATCCACATATCTTCCTCTGGCTTGTTACACTTTGTCTCGAGTAGAGAAGAGGATATTTTGTGAGTGTCTATATGGGATCAAGGTTCCTACTGGGTATTCGTCAAATTTAAAGAACTTCGTATCAATGAAAGATCTGAAATTAGTGGGTATGAAGTCCCATGATTGTCATGTTATGATGTAAGTGTTTCTACCAATTGCCATCCGCCATATTTTGCCCAAGCATGTTAGGGATTCTATCACCAGACTTTGTTCTTTTTTTAATACAATATGCAGCAAAGAGCTTGATCCGTCATGTTTGGATGAGTTACAGGCTATTGTTGTTACGACCTTATGTCAACTAGAGATGCATTTTCCACCTTCTTTCTTTGACATTATGGTACATCTACTTGTGCATTTGGTCCGAGAAATCAAATTGTGTGGTCTAGTGTTCCTAAGATGGGCCTATCCTTTTGAGAGATACATGGGTACTCTAAAAAAGAAGGTGAGAAAACCCAGCACACCCTGAAGGTAGTATAATTCAAGGTATAACCACAGAGGAGGTAGGTGAGTTTCTTAGTGAGTTCTTATCCAAGGGGGAGGCAATTGGGTTATCAAAATTGAGGCATGAAGGGAGGCTCGAAGGGCACGACATCGTGGGTTCTAAGGAGGTCGTAATTCCATTGCCGAAAGAGAGAAAAGCTCATAATTAGTAAGTATTAACAATAGATGTACGTTACAAGCTGAGGTTGATATGAGTTGGACTTTTAAACTAATCAATTCCATTTTCCAGTGTGCTAAAAAGACTTACTCTACAAGGAGAATGAGCAGGGAAGAAGACATCAACATGGATAGAAGTGATGGTAAGTTCCTTAACTAATTAAAATATTGTAAAATAATACTATCATAAGTATGGATAACACGTTTATTTTGAAATTTCTAGTGTGCTCAACAACGTGGCGGAACTGAGTGCAGCTACTTCGTGATGCGTTTCATGCTTGACGTCCTTAATGGGTGCAGTAGTGGGATGCCCGTGGAGGAGGTAAGAGCTTTTGCCCTTAATTTCATTGTTTTGAGTATCTTCAATATTGTATTCTCTCATAGTCATGCGTTTCATGCTTGACGTCCTTAATGAGTGCAATTGGTTGTGTTAATATACTTCAAGTACGAGAATAAGGATAGATTATTGGCCTTAAAACTATATGGTTTCCTTTGTTACTTTTACCCGTCCTTCCGCCTTCATCGTAGTCCTCTGCTTTCCTATAAAATGATTGTGTGTCCTCTTTTCTTTTTTGAACTTTTATGAGAAAAAGAAGGAGAAGTTATCTGTGGGAAAGAGAACAAGGAGCTAATGAGCTAAAATTGTGATGGAACGAAACAAAAGGTCGCGTATTGCTGCGGTTAGGAAGTAGCATTCGATAAAAGAGACTGATGAGGTTCGTAGTAGCGGAGTAAAAGGTAAAAATATGAGGGTTTTGATGGGTGAGAATGAGGCTGTAGTGATTGATGAAGAAGAGTTTCTAAGAGGGGTTATTGGATTCATGAGATTTAACCCCTATTGGAGACTCTTATTTCTCAATCACAACAGCTTCATTTTCATACATCAAAACCCTCAAATTTATATCTTATATTCGGCTACTACCACCCTCGCCAGTCTCTTTTATCGAATGCCACTTCCTAACTGCAGCACGACGTGCCCTTTTGTTTTGTTCCATTACCATTTTAACTCTTGGACCCCTTGTTTACTTTCCAGCGGATAAATTTTCCATCTTTTCCTCGTAATAGCCGGAAAAGAACGGAAGGGCACAAATCGTTTTATAGGAAAGATGAGGAATGTGATTAAGGCGGAAGAGCAGGAGAACGGAATATAGGAAACAATGAATGAAAACTTGTAATTAGTCTATATTTGTATGTTAGTGCAAATTATTGGTTAATTTGATAAGAAATGTGGAAAATAGGCGAGGTAGAACCCTTTCCGGCCCCCTTTCCCTTGAAAATCACGAACATCGTCCCAAAACTTAGTGAAATGCTTCTAAGGTTTGTTTTCAATGCATGAATACTTGTAATTAGGTTATATTGGTATGTTAGTGCAAGTTATAGGTTAGTTTGACAAGAAATGTGGAAAATAGGCGAGGTTGAACCCATTCCGGCCCCCTTTCCCTTGAAAATCACGATAATCGTCCCAAAACTTAGTGAAATGCTTCAAAGGTTCGTTTTTAATGCATGAATACTTGTAATTAGGCTATATTGGTATGTTAGTGCAATTTATAGGTTAGTTTGATAAGAAATGTGGAAACTAGGCGAGGTTGAACCCTTTTCGGCCCCTTTTCCCTTGTAAATCATGAACATCGTCCCAAAACTTAGTGAAATGCTTCTAAGGTTCATTTTCAATGCATGAATACTTGTAATTAGGCTATATTGGTATTTTAGTGCAAGTTATAGGTTAGTTTGATAAGAAATGTGGAAAATAGGCGAGGTTGAACCCTTTCCGGCCCCCTTTCCCTTGAAAGTCACGAACATCGTCCCAAAACTTGGTGAAATGATTCTAAGGTTCGTTTTCAACGCATGAATACTTTTAATGAGGCTATATTGGTATGTTAGTGCAAGTTATATGTTATTTTGCTAAGATATGTGGAAAATAGGCGAGGTAGAACCCTTTTCGGCCCCCTTTCCCTTGAAAATCACGAACATGGTCCCAAAACTTAGTGAAATGCTTATAAGGTTCGTTTTCAATGCATTAATACTTTTAATTAGGCTATATTGGTATGTTAGTGCAAGTTATAGGTTAGTTTGCTAAGAAATATGGAAAATAGGCGAGGTAGAACCCTTTCCAGCCCCCTTTCCCTTGAAAATCACGATTGTGGTCCCAAAACTTAGTGAAATGCTTCTAAGGTTCCTTTTCAATGCATTAATACTTTTAATTAGGATATATTGGTATTTTAGTGTAAGTTACATGTTATTTTTTTAAGAAATGTGGAAAATAGGCGAGGTTGAACCCTTTTCGGCCCCCTTTCCCTTGAAAATCACGAACATGGTCCCAAAACTTAGTGAAATGCTTCTCAGGTTCGTTTTCAATTCATGAATACTTGTAATTAGGAAATATTGGTATGTTAGTGCAAGTTATAGGTTATTTTGCTAAGAAATGAGGAAAATAGGCGAGGTTGAACCCTTTTCGGCCCCTTTTCCCTTGAAAATCACGAACATCGTCCCAAAACTTAGTGAATTGCTTCTAAGGTTCGTTTTAAATTCATGAATAATTGTATTTAGGATTTATTTGTGTGTTAGTGCAAGTTATAGGTTAGTTTGATAAGAAATGTGGAAAATAGGCAAGGTAGAAAACTTTTTGGCCCCCTTTCCCTTGAAAATCACGAACATCGTCCCAAAAGTTAGTGAAATTCTTCTATGGTTTGTTTTTAATGCTTTAATAATTGTAATTAGGCTATATTGGTATGTTAGTGTAAGTTATAGGTTAGTTTGATAAGAAATGTGGAAAATAGGCGAGGTTGAACCCGTTTCGGCCCCTTTTCCCTTGTAAATCACGAACATCGTCCCAAAACTTAGTGAAATGTTTCTAAGGTTCGTTTTCAATGCATGAATAGTTTTAACTAGGATATATTGGTTCGTTAGTGCTATTTATAGGTTAGTTTGATAAGAAATGTGGAAAATAGGCGAGGTTGAACCCTTTCCGGTCCCCTTTCCCTTGAAAATCACGAACATCGTCCCAAAACTTAGTGAATTGCTTCTAAGGTTCGTTTTAAATTCATGAATACTTGTATTTAGGGTTTATTTGTGTGTTAGTGCAAGTTATAGGTTAGTTTGAGAAGAAATGTGGAAAATAGGCGAGGTTGAACCCTTTCCGGCCCCCTTTCCCTTGAAAGTCACGAACATCGTCCCAAAACTTGGTGAAATGATTCTAAGGTTCGTTTTCAATGCATAAATACTTTTAATTAGGCTATATTGGTATTTTAGTGCAAGTTATATGTTAGTTTGATAAGAAATGAGGAGACTAGTCGAGGTTGAACCCTTTTCGTCCCCTTATCCCTTGAAAATCCTGAACATCGTCCCAAAACTTAGTGAAATGCTTCTAAGGTTCGTTTTCAATGCATGGATACTTGTAATTAGTCTATATTGGTATGTTAGTGCGAGTTATAGGTTAGTTTTATAAGAAATGTATAAAATAGGCGAGGTTGAACCCTTTTCGACCCCTTTTCCCTTGTAAATCACGAACATCGTCCCAAAACTTAGTGAAATGCTTCTAAGGTTTGTTTTCAATGCATAAATACTTTTAATTAGGCTATATTGGTATTTTAGTTCAAGTTATAGGTTAGATTGATAAGAAATGTGGATAATAGGCATGGTAGAACCCTTTCCTGCCCCTTTCCCTTGAAAATCACGAACATCATCCCAAAACATAGTGAAATTCTTATAAGGATAGTTTTGAATGGATGAATACTTTTAATTAGGATATATTGGTATGTTAGTGCAAGTTATAAGTTAGTTTGGTAAGAAATTTGGAAAATAGGCGAAGTTGAACCCTTTTCCGCCCCTTTTCCCTTGAAAATCACAAACATCGTCCCAAAACTTAGTGAAATGCTTCTAAGGTTTGTTTTCAATGCATGAATACTTGTAATTAGGCTATATTGGTATTTTAGTGCAAGTTATAGGTTAGTTTACTAAGAAATTAGGAAAATAGGCGAGGTTGAACCCTTTTCGGCCCCTTTTCCCTTGAAAATCACGAACATCGTCCCAAAACAGTGTGAAGTGCTTCTAAGGTTCGTTTTCAATGCATAAATACTTGTATTTAGGCTGTATTTGTCAGTTAGTGCAAGTTAAAGGTTATTTTGATAAGAAATGTGGAAAATAGGCGAGGTAGAAACCTTTCTGGCCCCATTTCCCTTGAAAATCACGAACATCGTCCCAAAAGTTAGTGAAATTCTTCTAAGGTTCGTTTTTAATGCATGAATACTTGTAATTATTCTGCATTGGTATGTTAGTGTAAGTTATAGGTTAGTTTGATAAGAAATGTGGAAAATAGGTGAGGTTGAACCCTTTTCGGCCCCTTTTCCCTTGTAAATCACGAACATCTTCCCAAAACTTAGTAAAATGTTTCTAAGGTTCGTTTTCAATGCACGAATACATTTAATTAGGCTATATTGGTTTTTTAGTGCAATTTATAGGTTAGTTTGATAAGAAATGTGGAAAATAGCCGAGGTTGAATCGTTTCTGGTCCCCTTTCCCTTGAAAATCACGAACATCGTCCCAAAACTTAGTGAAATGATTCTAAGGTTCGTTTTCAATGCATGAATACTTGTAATTAGGCTATATTGGTATGTTAGTGCAAGTTATATGTTAGTTTGATAAGAAAAGTGGAAAATAGGCGAGGTAAAACTCTTTCCGGCCCCCTTTCCCTTGAAAATCACAAACATTGTCCCAAAACTTAGTGAAATGCTTCTAAGGTTTGTTTCCAATGCATGAATACTTGTAATTAGGCTATATTGGTATTTTAGTGCAAGTTATATGTTAGTTTGATAAGAAATGTGGAGACTAGTCGAGCTTGAACCCTTTTCGGCCCCCTATCCATTGAAAATCACGAACATCGTCCCAAAACTTAGTGAAATGCTTCTAAGGTTTGGTTTCAATGCATGTATACTTGTAATTAGGCTATATTGGTATTTTCGTGCGAGTAATAGGTTAGTTTTTTAAGAAATGTAGAAAATAGGCGAGGTTGAACCCTTTTCGGTCCCTTTTCCCCTGTAAATCACGAACATCGTCCCAAAACTTAGTGAAATGCTTCTAAGGTTCTTTTTCAATGCATGAATACTTGTAATTAGGCTATATTGGTATTTTAGTGCAAGTTATAGGTTAGTTTGCTAAGAAATTAGGAAAATAGGCGAGGTTGAACCCTTTTCGGCCCCTTTTCCCTTGAAAATCACGAACATCGTCCCAAAACAGTGTGAAGTGCTTCTAAGGTTCGTTTTCAATGCATAAATACTTGTATTTAGGCTGTATTTGTCAGTTAGTGCAAGTTAAAGGTTATTTTGATAAGAAATGTGGAAAATAGGCGAGGTAGAAACCTTTCTGGCCCCATTTCCCTTGAAAATCACGAACATCGTCCCAAAAGTTAGTGAAATTCTTCTAAGGTTTGTTTCCAATGCATGAATACTTGTAATTAGGCTATATTGGTATTTTAGTGCAAGTTATATGTTAGTTTGATAAGAAATGTGGAGACTAGTCGAGCTTGAACCCTTTTCGGCCCCCTATCCATTGAAAATCACGAACATCGTCCCAAAACTTAGTGAAATGCTTCTAAGGTTTGGTTTCAATGCATGTATACTTGTAATTAGGCTATATTGGTTTTTTCGTGCGAGTTATAGGTTAGTTTTTTAAGAAATGTAGAAAATAGGCGAGGTTGAACCCTTTTCAGTCCCTTTTCCCCTGTAAATCACGAACATCGTCCCAAAACTTAGTGAAATCTTTCCAAGGTTCTTTTTCAATGCATGAATACTTTTAATTAGGCTATATTGGTTTGTTAGTGCAAGTTATAGGTTAGTTTGCTAAGAAATTAGGAAAATAGGCGAGGTTGAACCCTTTTCGGCCCCTTTTCCCTTGAAAATCACGAACATCGTCCCAAAACAGTGTGAAGTGCTTCTAAGGTTCGTTTTCAATGCATAAATACTTGTATTTAGGCTGTATTTGTCAGTTAGTGCAAGTTAAAGGTTATTTTGATAAGAAATGTGGAAAATAGGCGAGGTAGAAACCTTTCTGGCCCCATTTCCCTTGAAAATCACGAACATCGTCCCAAAAGTTAGTGAAATTCTTCTAAGCTTCCTTTTTAATGCATGAATACTTGTAATTATTCTATATTGGTATGTTAGTGTAAGTTATAGGTTAGTTTGATAAGAAATGTGGAAAATCGGTGAGGTTGAACCCTTTTCGGCCCCTTTTCCCTTGTAAATCACGAACATCTTCCCAAAACTTAGTAAAATGTTTCTAAGGTTCGTTTTCAATGCACGAATACATTTAATTAGGCTATATTGGTTTTTTAGTGCAATTTATAGGTTAGTTTGATAAGAAATGTGGAAAATAGCCGAGGTTGAACCGTTTCTGGTCCCCTTTCCCTTGAAAATCACGAACATCGTCCCAAAACTTAGTGAAATGATTCTAAGGTTCGTTTTCAATGCATGAATACTTGTAATTAGGCTATATTGGTATGTTAGTGCAAGTTATATGTTAGTTTGATAAGAAAAGTGGAAAATAGGCGAGGTAAAACTCTTTCCGGCCCCCTTTCCCTTGAAAATCACAAACATTGTCCCAAAACTTAGTGAAATGCTTCTAAGGTTTGTTTCCAATGCATGAATACTTGTAATTAGGCTATATTGGTATTTTAGTGCAAGTTATATGTTAGTCTGATAAGAAATGTGGAGACTAGTCGAGCTTGAACCCTTTTCGGCCCCCTATCCATTGAAAATCACGAACATCGTCCCAAAACTTAGTGAAATGCTTCTAAGGTTTGGTTTCAATGCATGTATACTTGTAATTAGGCTATATTGGTATTTTCGTGCGAGTTATAGGTTAGTTTTTTAAGAAATGTAGAAAATAGGCGAGGTTGAACCCTTTTCGGTCCCTTTTCCCCTGTAAATCACGAACATCGTCCCAAAACTTAGTGAAATCTTTCTAAGGTTCTTTTTCAATGCATGAATACTTTTAATTAGGCTATATTGGTTTGTTAGTGCAAGTTATAGGTTAGTTTGCTAAGAAATTTGGAAAATAGGCGAAGTTGAACCCTTTTCCGCCCCTTTTCCCTTGAAAATCACAAACATCGTCCCAAAACTTAGTGAAATGCTTCTAAGGTTTGTTTTCAATGCATGAATACTTGTAATTAGGCTATATTGGTATTTTAGTGTAAGTTATAGGTTAGTTTGCTAAGAAATTAGGAAAATAGGCGAGGTTGAACCCTTTTCGGCCCCTTTTCCCTTGAAAATCACGAACATCGTCCCAAAACAGTGTGAAGTGCTTCTAAGGTTCGTTTTCAATGCATAAATACTTGTATTTAGGCTGTATTTGTCAGTTAGTGCAAGTTAAAGGTTATTTTGATAAGAAATGTGGAAAATAGGCGAGGTAGAAACCTTTCTGGCCCCATTTCCCTTGAAAATCACGAACATCGTCCCAAAAGTTAGTGAAATTCTTCTAAGGTTTGTTTCTAATGCATGAATACTTGTAATTAGGCTATATTGGTATTTTAGTGCAAGTTATATGTTAGTTTGATAAGAAATGTGGAGACTAGTCGAGCTTGAACCCTTTTCGGCCCCCTATCCATTGAAAATCACGAACATCGTCCCAAAACTTAGTGAAATGCTTCTAAGGTTTGGTTTCAATGCATGTATACTTGTAATTAGGCTATATTGGTTTTTTCGTGCGAGTTATAGGTTAGTTTTTTAAGAAATGTAGAAAATAGGCGAGGTTGAACCCTTTTCAGTCCCTTTTCCCCTGTAAATCACGAACATCGTCCCAAAACTTAGTGAAATCTTTCCAAGGTTCTTTTTCAATGCATGAATACTTTTAATTAGGCTATATTGGTTTGTTAGTGCAAGTTATAGGTTAGTTTGCTAAGAAATTAGGAAAATAGGCGAGGTTGAACCCTTTTCGGCCCCTTTTCCCTTGAAAATCACGAACATCGTCCCAAAACAGTGTGAAGTGCTTCTAAGGTTCGTTTTCAATGCATAAATACTTGTATTTAGGCTGTATTTGTCAGTTAGTGCAAGTTAAAGGTTATTTTGATAAGAAATGTGGAAAATAGGCGAGGTAGAAACCTTTCTGGCCCCATTTCCCTTGAAAATCACGAACATCGTCCCAAAAGTTAGTGAAATTCTTCTAAGCTTCCTTTTTAATGCATGAATACTTGTAATTATTCTATATTGGTATGTTAGTGTAAGTTATAGGTTAGTTTGATAAGAAATGTGGAAAATCGGTGAGGTTGAACCCTTTTCGGCCCCTTTTCCCTTGTAAATCACGAACATCTTCCCAAAACTTAGTAAAATGTTTCTAAGGTTCGTTTTCAATGCACGAATACATTTAATTAGGCTATATTGGTTTTTTAGTGCAATTTATAGGTTAGTTTGATAAGAAATGTGGAAAATAGCCGAGGTTGAACCGTTTCTGGTCCCCTTTCCCTTGAAAATCACGAACATCGTCCCAAAACTTAGTGAAATGATTCTAAGGTTCGTTTTCAATGCATGAATACTTGTAATTAGGCTATATTGGTATGTTAGTGCAAGTTATATGTTAGTTTGATAAGAAAAGTGGAAAATAGGCGAGGTAAAACTCTTTCCGGCCCCCTTTCCCTTGAAAATCACAAACATTGTCCCAAAACTTAGTGAAATGCTTCTAAGGTTTGTTTCCAATGCATGAATACTTGTAATTAGGCTATATTGGTATTTTAGTGCAAGTTATATGTTAGTCTGATAAGAAATGTGGAGACTAGTCGAGCTTGAACCCTTTTCGGCCCCCTATCCATTGAAAATCACGAACATCGTCCCAAAACTTAGTGAAATGCTTCTAAGGTTTGGTTTCAATGCATGTATACTTGTAATTAGGCTATATTGGTATTTTCGTGCGAGTTATAGGTTAGTTTTTTAAGAAATGTAGAAAATAGGCGAGGTTGAACCCTTTTCGGTCCCTTTTCCCCTGTAAATCACGAACATCGTCCCAAAACTTAGTGAAATCTTTCTAAGGTTCTTTTTCAATGCATGAATACTTTTAATTAGGCTATATTGGTTTGTTAGTGCAAGTTATAGGTTAGTTTGCTAAGAAATTTGGAAAATAGGCGAAGTTGAACCCTTTTCCGCCCCTTTTCCCTTGAAAATCACAAACATCGTCCCAAAACTTAGTGAAATGCTTCTAAGGTTTGTTTTCAATGCATGAATACTTGTAATTAGGCTATATTGGTATTTTAGTGTAAGTTATAGGTTAGTTTGCTAAGAAATTAGGAAAATAGGCGAGGTTGAACCCTTTTCGGCCCCTTTTCCCTTGAAAATCACGAACATCGTCCCAAAACAGTGTGAAGTGCTTCTAAGGTTCGTTTTCAATGCATAAATACTTGTATTTAGGCTGTATTTGTCAGTTAGTGCAAGTTAAAGGTTATTTTGATAAGAAATGTGGAAAATAGGCGAGGTAGAAACCTTTCTGGCCCCATTTCCCTTGAAAATCACGAACATCGTCCCAAAAGTTAGTGAAATTCTTCTAAGGTTTGTTTCCAATGCATGAATACTTGTAATTAGGCTATATTGGTATTTTAGTGCAAGTTATATGTTAGTTTGATAAGAAATGTGGAGACTAGTCGAGCTTGAACCCTTTTCGGCCCCCTATCCATTGAAAATCACGAACATCGTCCCAAAACTTAGTGAAATGCTTCTAAGGTTTGGTTTCAATGCATGTATACTTGTAATTAGGCTATATTGGTTTTTTCGTGCGAGTTATAGGTTAGTTTTTTAAGAAATGTAGAAAATAGGCGAGGTTGAACCCTTTTCAGTCCCTTTTCCCCTATAAATCACGAACATCGTCCCGAAACTTAGTGAAATCTTTCCAAGGTTCTTTTTCAATGCATGAATACTTTTAATTAGGCTATATTGGTTTGTTAGTGCAAGTTATAGGTTAGTTTGCTAAGAAATTAGGAAAATAGGCGAGGTTGAACCCTTTTCGGCCCCTTTTCCCTTGAAAATCACGAACATCGTCCCAAAACAGTGTGAAGTGCTTCTAAGGTTCGTTTTAAATGCATAAATACTTGTATTTAGGCTGTATTTGTCAGTTAGTGCAAGTTAAAGGTTATTTTGATAAGAAATGTGGAAAATAGGCGAGGTAGAAACCTTTCTGGCCCCATTTCCCTTGAAAATTACGAACATCGTCCCAAAAGTTAGTGAAATTCTTCTAAGGTTCGTTTTTAATGCATGAATACTTGTAATTATCCTATATTGGTATGTTAGTGTAAGTTATAGGTTAGTTTGATAAGAAATGTGGAAAATAGGTGAGGTTGAACCCTTTTCGGCCCCTTTTCCCTTGTAAATCACGAACATCTTCCCAAAACTTAGTAAAATGTTTCTAAGGTTCGTTTTCAATGCACGAATACATTTAATTAGGCTATATTGGTTTTTTAGTGCAATTTATAGGTTAGTTTGATAAGAAATGTGGAAAATAGCCGAGGTTGAACCGTTTCTGGTCCCCTTTCCCTTGAAAATCACGAACATCGTCCCAAAACTTAGTGAAATGATTCTAAGGTTCGTTTTCAATGCATGAATACTTGTAATTAGGCTATATTGGTATGTTAGTGCAAGTTATATGTTAGTTTGATAAGAAAAGTGGAAAATAGGCGAGGTAAAACTCTTTCCGGCCCCCTTTCCCTTGAAAATCACAAACATTGTCCCAAAACTTAGTGAAATGCTTCTAAGGTTTGTTTCCAATGCATGAATACTTGTAATTAGGCTATATTGGTATTTTAGTGCAAGTTATATGTTAGTTTGATAAGAAATGTGGAGACTAGTCGAGCTTGAACCCTTTTCGGCCCCCTATCCATTGAAAATCACGAACATCGTCCCAAAACTTAGTGAAATGCTTCTAAGGTTTGGTTTCAATGCATGTATACTTGTAATTAGGCTATATTGGTATTTTCGTGCGAGTTATAGGTTAGTTTTTTAAGAAATGTAGAAAATAGGCGAGGTTGAACCCTTTTCGGTCCCTTTTCCCCTGTAAATCACGAACATCGTCCCGAAACTTAGTGAAATCTTTCCAAGGTTCTTTTTCAATGCATGAATACTTTTAATTAGGCTATATTGGTTTGTTAGTGCAAGTTATAGGTTAGTTTGCTAAGAAATTAGGAAAATAGGCGAGGTTGAACCCTTTTCGGCCCCTTTTCCCTTGAAAATCACGAACATCGTCCCAAAACAGTGTGAAGTGCTTCTAAGGTTCGTTTTCAATGCATAAATACTTGTATTTAGGCTGTATTTGTCAGTTAGTGCAAGTTAAAGGTTATTTTGATAAGAAATGTGGAAAATAGGCGAGGTAGAAACCTTTCTGGCCCCATTTCCCTTGAAAATTACGAACATCGTCCCAAAAGTTAGTGAAATTCTTCTAAGGTTCGTTTTTAATGCATGAATACTTGTAATTATTCTATATTGGTATGTTAGTGTAAGTTATAGGTTAGTTTGATAAGAAATGTGGAAAATAGGTGAGGTTGAACCCTTTTCGGCCCCTTTTCCCTTGTAAATCACGAACATCTTCCCAAAACTTAGTAAAATGTTTCTAAGGTTCGTTTTCAATGCACGAATACATTTAATTAGGCTATATTGGTTTTTTAGTGCAATTTATAGGTTAGTTTGATAAGAAATGTGGAAAATAGCCGAGGTTGAACCGTTTCTGGTCCCCTTTCCCTTGAAAATCACGAACATCGTCCCAAAACTTAGTGAAATGATTCTAAGGTTCGTTTTCAATGCATGAATACTTGTAATTAGGCTATATTGGTATGTTAGTGCAAGTTATATGTTAGTTTGATAAGAAAAGTGGAAAATAGGCGAGGTAAAACTCTTTCCGGCCCCCTTTCCCTTGAAAATCACAAACATTGTCCCAAAACTTAGTGAAATGCTTCTAAGGTTTGTTTCCAATGCATGAATACTTGTAATTAGGCTATATTGGTATTTTAGTGCAAGTTATATGTTAGTCTGATAAGAAATGTGGAGACTAGTCGAGCTTGAACCCTTTTCGGCCCCCTATCCATTGAAAATCACGAACATCGTCCCAAAACTTAGTGAAATGCTTCTAAGGTTTGGTTTCAATGCATGTATACTTGTAATTAGGCTATATTGGTATTTTCGTGCGAGTTATAGGTTAGTTTTTTAAGAAATGTAGAAAATAGGCGAGGTTGAACCCTTTTCGGTCCCTTTTCCCCTGTAAATCACGAACATCGTCCCAAAACTTAGTGAAATCTTTCTAAGGTTCTTTTTCAATGCATGAATACTTTTAATTAGGCTATATTGGTTTGTTAGTGCAAGTTATAGGTTAGTTTGCTAAGAAATTTGGAAAATAGGCGAAGTTGAACCCTTTTCCGCCCCTTTTCCCTTGAAAATCACAAACATCGTCCCAAAACTTAGTGAAATGCTTCTAAGGTTTGTTTTCAATGCATGAATACTTGTAATTAGGCTATATTGGTATTTTAGTGTAAGTTATAGGTTAGTTTGCTAAGAAATTAGGAAAATAGGCGAGGTTGAACCCTTTTCGGCCCCTTTTCCCTTGAAAATCACGAACATCGTCCCAAAACAGTGTGAAGTGCTTCTAAGGTTCGTTTTCAATGCATAAATACTTGTATTTAGGCTGTATTTGTCAGTTAGTGCAAGTTAAAGGTTATTTTGATAAGAAATGTGGAAAATAGGCGAGGTAGAAACCTTTCTGGCCCCATTTCCCTTGAAAATCACGAACATCGTCCCAAAAGTTAGTGAAATTCTTCTAAGGTTTGTTTCCAATGCATGAATACTTGTAATTAGGCTATATTGGTATTTTAGTGCAAGTTATATGTTAGTTTGATAAGAAATGTGGAGACTAGTCGAGCTTGAACCCTTTTCGGCCCCCTATCCATTGAAAATCACGAACATCGTCCCAAAACTTAGTGAAATGCTTCTAAGGTTTGGTTTCAATGCATGTATACTTGTAATTAGGCTATATTGGTTTTTTCGTGCGAGTTATAGGTTAGTTTTTTAAGAAATGTAGAAAATAGGCGAGGTTGAACCCTTTTCGGTCCCTTTTCCCCTGTAAATCACGAACATCGTCCCGAAACTTAGTGAAATCTTTCCAAGGTTCTTTTTCAATGCATGAATACTTTTAATTAGGCTATATTGGTTTGTTAGTGCAAGTTATAGGTTAGTTTGCTAAGAAATTAGGAAAATAGGCGAGGTTGAACCCTTTTCGGCCCCTTTTCCCTTGAAAATCACGAACATCGTCCCAAAACAGTGTGAAGTGCTTCTAAGGTTCGTTTTCAATGCATAAATACTTGTATTTAGGCTGTATTTGTCAGTTAGTGCAAGTTAAAGGTTATTTTGATAAGAAATGTGGAAAATAGGCGAGGTAGAAACCTTTCTGGCCCCATTTCCCTTGAAAATTACGAACATCGTCCCAAAAGTTAGTGAAATTCTTCTAAGGTTCGTTTTTAATGCATGAATACTTGTAATTATTCTATATTGGTATGTTAGTGTAAGTTATAGGTTAGTTTGATAAGAAATGTGGAAAATAGGTGAGGTTGAACCCTTTTCGGCCCCTTTTCCCTTGTAAATCACGAACATCTTCCCAAAACTTAGTAAAATGTTTCTAATGTTCGTTTTCAATGCACGAATACATTTAATTAGGCTATATTGGTTTTTTAGTGCAATTTATAGGTTAGTTTGATAAGAAATGTGGAAAATAGCCGAGGTTGAACCGTTTCTGGTCCCCTTTCCCTTGAAAATCACGAACATCGTCCCAAAACTTAGTGAAATGATTCTAAGGTTCGTTTTCAATGCATGAATACTTGTAATTAGGCTATATTGGTATGTTAGTGCAAGTTATATGTTAGTTTGATAAGAAAAGTGGAAAATAGGCGAGGTAAAACTCTTTCCGGCCCCCTTTCCCTTGAAAATCACAAACATTGTCCCAAAACTTCGTGAAATGCTTCTAAGGTTTGTTTCCAATGCATGAATACTTGTAATTAGGCTATATTGGTATTTTAGTGCAAGTTATATGTTAGTTTGATAAGAAATGTGGAGACTAGTCGAGCTTGAACCCTTTTCGGCCCCCTATCCATTGAAAATCACGAACATCGTCCCAAAACTTAGTGAAATCTTTCTAAGGTTCTTTTTCAATGCATGTATACTTGTAATTAGGCTATATTGGTATTTTCGTGCGAGTTATAGGTTAGTTTTTTAAGAAATGTAGAAAATAGGCGAGGTTGAACCCTTTTCGGTCCCTTTTCCCCTGTAAATCACGAACATCGTCCCAAAACTTAGTGAAATGCTTCTAAGGTTCTTTTTCAATGCATGAATACTTGTAATTAGGCTATATTGGTATTTTAGTGCAAGTTATAGGTTAGTTTGCTAAGAAATTAGGAAAATAGGCGAGGTTGAACCCTTTTCGGCCCCTTTTCCCTTGAAAATCACGAACATCGTCCCAAAACAGTGTGAAGTGCTTCTAAGGTTCGTTTTCAATGCATAAATACTTGTATTTAGGCTGTATTTGTCAGTTAGTGCAAGTTAAAGGTTATTTTGATAAGAAATGTGGAAAATAGGCGAGGTAGAAACCTTTCTGGCCCCATTTCCCTTGAAAATCACGAACATCGTCCCAAAAGTTAGTGAAATTCTTCTAAGGTTTGTTTCCAATGCATGAATACTTGTAATTAGGCTATATTGGTATTTTAGTGCAAGTTATATGTTAGTTTGATAAGAAATGTGGAGACTAGTCGAGCTTGAACCCTTTTCGGCCCCCTATCCATTGAAAATCACGAACATCGTCCCAAAACTTAGTGAAATGCTTCTGAGGTTTGGTTTCAATGCATGTATACTTGTAATTAGGCTATATTGGTATTTTCGTGCGAGTTATAGGTTAGTTTATTAAGAAATGTAGAAAATAGGCGAGGTTGAACCCTTTTCGGTCCCTTTTCTCCTTTAAATCACGAACATCGTCCCAAAACTTAGTGAAATCTTTCTAAGGTTCTTTTTCAATGCATGAATACTTTTAATTAGGCTATATTGGTTTGTTAGTGCAAGTTATAGGTTAGTTTGCTAAGAAATTTGGAAAATAGGCGAAGTTGAACCCTTTTCCGCCCCTTTTCCCTTGAAAATCACAAACATCGTCCCAAAACTTAGTGAAATGCTTCTAAGGTTTGTTTTCAATGCATGAATACTTGTAATTAGGCTATATTGGTATTTTAGTGCAAGTTATAGGTTAGTTTGCTAAGAAATTAGGAAAATAGGCGAGGTTGAACCCTTTTCGGCCCCTTTTCCCTTGAAAATCACAAACATCGTCCCAAAACAGTGTGAAGTGCTTCTAAGGTTCGTTTTCAATGCATAAATACTTGTATTTAGGCTGTATTTGTCAGTTAGTGCAAGTTAAAGGTTATTTTGATAAGAAATGTGGAAAATAGGCGAGGTAGAAACCTTTCTGGCCCCATTTCCCTTGAAAATCACGAACATCGTCCCAAAAGTTAGTGAAATTCTTCTAAGGTTCGTTTTTAATGCATGAATACTTGTAATTATTCTATATTGGTATGTTAGTGTAAGTTATAGGTTAGTTTGATAAGAAATGTGGAAAATAGGTGAGGTTGAACCCTTTTCGGCCCCTTTTCCCTTGTAAATCACGAACATCTTCCCAAAACTTAGTAAAATGTTTCTAAGGTTCGTTTTCAATGCACGAATACATTTAATTAGGCTATATTGGTTTTTTAGTGCAATTTATAGGTTAGTTTGATAAGAAATGTGGAAAATAGCCGAGGTTGAACCGTTTCTGGTCCCCTTTCCCTTGAAAATCACGAACATCGTCCCAAAACTTAGTGAAATGATTCTAAGGTTCGTTTTCAATGCATGAATACTTGTAATTAGGCTATATTGGTATGTTAGTGCAAGTTATATGTTAGTTTGATAAGAAAAGTGGAAAATAGGCGAGGTAAAACTCTTTCCGGCCCCCTTTCCCTTGAAAATCACAAACATTGTCCCAAAAT
Source organism: Dysphania ambrosioides (assembly GCA_026401315.1). NCBI lineage: Eukaryota > Viridiplantae > Streptophyta > Magnoliopsida > Caryophyllales > Amaranthaceae > Dysphania > Dysphania ambrosioides. Next base: position 8,656,795 of record CM048667.1, read on the forward strand.
TTAGTGAAATGCTTCTAAGGTTTGTTTCCAATGCATGAATACTTGTAATTAGGCTATATTGGTATTTTAGTGCAAGTTATATGTTAGTTTGATAAGAAATGTGGAGACTAGTCGAGCTTGAACCCTTTTCGGCCCCCTATCCATTGAAAATCACGAACATCGTCCCAAAACTTAGTGAAATGCTTCTAAGGTTTGGTTTCAATGCATGTATACTTGTAATTAGGCTATATTGGTATTTTCGTGCGAGTTATAGGTTAGTTTTTTAAGAAATGTAGAAAATAGGCGAGGTTGAACCCTTTTCGGTCCCTTTTCCCCTGTAAATCACGAACATCGTCCCGAAACTTAGTGAAATCTTTCTAAGGTTCTTTTTCAATGCATGAATACTTTTAATTAGGCTATATTGGTTTGTTAGTGCAAGTTATAGGTTAGTTTGCTAAGAAATTAGGAAAATAGGCGAGGTTGAACCCTTTTCGGCCCCTTTTCCCTTGAAAATCACGAACATCGTCCCAAAACAGTGTGAAGTGCTTCTAAGGTTCGTTTTCAATGCATAAATACTTGTATTTAGGCTGTATTTGTCAGTTAGTGCAAGTTAAAGGTTATTTTGATAAGAAATGTGGAAAATAGGCGAGGTAGAAACCTTTCTGGCCCCATTTCCCTTGAAAATCACGAACATCGTCCCAAAAGTTAGTGAAATTATTCTAAGGTTCGTTTTTAATGCATGAATACTTGTAATTATTCTATATTGGTATGTTAGTGTAAGTTATAGGTTAGTTTGATAAGAAAAGTGGAAAATAGGTGAGGTTGAACCCTTTTCGGCCCCTTTTCCCTTGTAAATCACGAACATCTTCCCAAAACTTAGTAAAATGTTTCTAAGGTTCGTTTTCAATGCACGAATACATTTAATTAGGCTATATTGGTTTTTTAGTGCAATTTATAGGTTAGTTTGATAAGAAATGTGGAAAATAGCCGAGGTTGAACCGTTTCTGGTCCCCTTTCCCTTGAAAATCACGAACATCGTCCCAAAACTTAGTGAAATGATTCTAAGGTTCGTTTTCAATGCATGAATACTTGTAATTAGGCTATATTGGTATGTTAGTGCAAGTTATATGTTAGTTTGATAAGAAAAGTGGAAAATAGGCGAGGTAAAACTCTTTCCGGCCCCCTTTCCCTTGAAAATCACAAACATTGTCCCAAAACTTAGTGAAATGCTTCTAAGGTTTGTTTCCAATGCATGAATACTTGTAATTAGGCTATATTGGTATTTTAGTGCAAGTTATATGTTAGTTTGATAAGAAATGTGGAGACTAGTCGAGCTTGAACCCTTTTCGGCCCCCTATCCATTGAAAATCACGAACATCGTCCCAAAACTTAGTGAAATGCTTCTAAGGTTTGGTTTCAATGCATCTATACTTGTAATTAGGCTATATTGGTATTTTCGTGCGAGTTATAGGTTAGTTTTTTAAGAAATGTAGAAAATAGGCGAGGTTGAACCCTTTTCGGTCCCTTTTCCCCTGTAAATCACGAACATCGTCCCAAAACTTAGTGAAATCTTTCTAAGGTTCTTTTTCAATGCATGAATACTTTTAATTAGGCTATATTGGTTTGTTAGTGCAAGTTATAGGTTAGTTTGCTAAGAAATTTGGAAAATAAGCGAAGTTGAACCCTTTTCCGCCCCTTTTCCCTTGAAAATCACAAACATCGTCCCAAAACTTAGTGAAATGCTTCTAAGGTTTGTTTTCAATGCATGAATACTTGTAATTAGGCTATATTGGTATTTTAGTGCAAGTTATAGGTTAGTTTGCTAAGAAATTAGGAAAATAGGCGAGGTTGAACCCTTTTCGGCCCCTTTTCCCTTGAAAATCACAAACATCGTCCCAAAACAGTGTGAAGTGCTTCTAAGGTTCGTTTTCAATGCATAAATACTTGTATTTAGGCTGTATTTGTCAGTTAGTGCAAGTTAAAGGTTATTTTGATAAGAAATGTGGAAAATAGGCGAGGTAGAAACCTTTCTGGCCCCATTTCCCTTGAAAATCACGAACATCGTCCCAAAAGTTAGTGAAATTCTTCTAAGGTTCGTTTTTAATGCATGAATACTTGTAATTATTCTATATTGGTATGTTAGTGTAAGTTATAGGTTAGTTTGATAAGAAAGGTGGAAAATAGGTGAGGTTGAACCCTTTTCGGCCCCTTTTCCCTTGTAAATCACGAACATCTTCCCAAAACTTAGTAAAATGTTTCTAAGGTTCGTTTTCAATGCACGAATACATTTAATTAGGCTATATTGGTTTTTTAGTGCAATTTATAGGTTAGTTTGATAAGAAATATGGAAAATAGCCGAGGTTGAACCGTTTCTGGTCCCCTTTCCCTTGAAAATCACGAACATCGTCCCAAAACTTAGTGAAATGATTCTAAGGTTCGTTTTCAATGCATGAATACTTGTAATTAGGCTATATTGGTATGTTAGTGCAAGTTATATGTTAGTTTGATAAGAAAAGTAGAAAATAGGCGAGGTAAAACTCTTTCCGGCCCCCTTTCCCTTGAAAATTACAAACATTGTCCCAAAACTTAGTGAAATGCTTCTAAGGTTTGTTTCCAATGCATGAATACTTGTAATTAGGCTATATTGGTATTTTAGTGCAAGTTATATGTTAGTTTGATAAGAAATGTGGAGACTAGTCGAGCTTGAACCCTTTTCGGCCCCCTATCCATTGAAAATCACGAACATCGTCCCAAAACTTAGTGAAATGCTTCTAAGGTTTGGTTTCAATGCATGTATACTTGTAATTAGGCTATATTGGTATTTTCGTGCGAGTTATAGGTTAGTTTTTTAAGAAATGTAGAAAATAGGCGAGGTTGAACCCTTTTCGGTCCCTTTTCCCCTGTAAATCACGAACATCGTCCCGAAACTTAGTGAAATCTTTCCAAGGTTCTTTTTCAATGCATGAATACTTTTAATTAGGCTATATTGGTTTGTTAGTGCAAGTTATAGGTTAGTTTGCTAAGAAATTAGGAAAATAGGCGAGGTTGAACCCTTTTCGGCCCCTTTTCCCTTGAAAATCACGAACATCGTCCCAAAACAGTGTGAAGTGCTTCTAAGGTTCGTTTTCAATGCATAAATACTTGTATTTAGGCTGTATTTGTCAGTTAGTGCAAGTTAAAGGTTATTTTGATAAGAAATGTGGAAAATAGGCGAGGTAGAAACCTTTCTGGCCCCATTTCCCTTGAAAATCACGAACATCGTCCCAAAAGTTAGTGAAATTCTTCTAAGGTTCGTTTTTAATGCATGAATACTTGTAATTATTCTATATTGGTATGTTAGTGTAAGTTATAGGTTAGTTTGATAAGAAATGTGGAAAATAGGTGAGGTTGAACCCTTTTCGGCCCCTTTTCCCTTGTAAATCACGAACATCTTCCCAAAACTTAGTAAAATGTTTCTAAGGTTCGTTTTCAATGCACGAATACATTTAATTAGGCTATATTGGTTTTTTAGTGCAATTTATCGGTTAGTTTGATAAGAAATGTGGAAAATAGCCGAGGTTGAACCGTTTCTGGTCCCCTTTCCCTTGAAAATCACGAACATCGTCCCAAAACTTAGTGAAATGATTCTAAGGTTCGTTTTCAATGCATGAATACTTGTAATTAGGCTATATTGGTATGTTAGTGCCAGTTATATGTTAGTTTGATAAGAAAAGTGGAAAATAGGCGAGGTAAAACTCTTTCCGGCCCCCTTTCCCTTGAAAATCACAAACATTGTCCCAAAACTTAGTGAAATGCTTCTAAGGTTTGTTTCCAATGCATGAATACTTGTAATTAGGCTATATTGGTATTTTAGTGCAAGTTATATGTTAGTTTGATAAGAAATGTGGAGACTAGTCGAGCTTGAACCCTTTTCGGCCCCCTATCCATTGAAAATCACGAACATCGTCCCAAAACTTAGTGAAATGCTTCTAAGGTTTGGTTTCAATGCATGTATACTTGTAATTAGGCTATATTGGTATTTTCGTGCGAGTTATAGGTTAGTTTTTTAAGAAATGTAGAAAATAGGCGAGGTTGAACCCTTTTCGGTCCCTTTTCCCCTGTAAATCACGAACATCGTCCCGAAACTTAGTGAAATCTTTCCAAGGTTCTTTTTCAATGCATGAATACTTTTAATTAGGCTATATTGGTTTGTTAGTGCAAGTTATAGGTTAGTTTGCTAAGAAATTAGGAAAATAGGCGAGGTTGAACCCTTTTCGGCCCCTTTTCCCTTGAAAATCACGAACATCGTCCCAAAACAGTGTGAAGTGCTTCTAAGGTTCGTTTTCAATGCATAAATACTTGTATTTAGGCTGTATTTGGCAGTTAGTGCAAGTTAAAGGTTATTTTGATAAGAAATGTGGAAAATAGGCGAGGTAGAAACCTTTCTGGCCCCATTTCCCTTGAAAATCACGAACATCGTCCCAAAAGTTAGTGAAATTCTTCTAAGGTTCGTTTTTAATGCATGAATACTTGTAATTATTCTATATTGGTATGTTAGTGTAAGTTATAGGTTAGTTTGATAAGAAATGTGGAAAATAGGTGAGGTTGAACCCTTTTCGGCCCCTTTTCCCTTGTAAATCACGAACATCTTCCCAAAACTTAGTAAAATGTTTCTAAGGTTCGTTTTCAATGCACGAATACATTTAATTAGGCTATATTGGTTTTTTAGTGCAATTTATAGGTTAGTTTGATAAGAAATGTGGAAAATAGCCGAGGTTGAACCGTTTCTGGTCCCCTTTCCCTTGAAAATCACGAACATCGTCCCAAAACTTAGTGAAATGATTCTAAGGTTCGTTTTCAATGCATGAATACTTGTAATTAGGCTATATTGGTATGTTAGTGCAAGTTATATGTTAGTTTGATAAGAAAAGTGGAAAATAGGCGAGGTAAAACTCTTTCCGGCCCCCTTTCCCTTGAAAATCACAAACATTGTCCCAAAACTTAGTGAAATGCTTCTAAGGTTTGTTTCCAATGCATGAATACTTGTAATTAGGCTATATTGGTATTTTAGTGCAAGTTATATGTTAGTTTGATAAGAAATGTGGAGACTAGTCGAGCTTGAACCCTTTTCGGCCCCCTATCCATTGAAAATCACGAACATCGTCCCAAAACTTAGTGAAATGCTTCTAAGGTTTGGTTTCAATGCATGTATACTTGTAATTAGGCTATATTGGTATTTTCGTGCGAGTTATAGGTTAGTTTTTTAAGAAATGTAGAAAATAGGCGAGGTTGAACCCTTTTCGGTCCCTTTTCCCCTGTAAATCACGAACATCGTCCCGAAACTTAGTGAAATCTTTCCAAGGTTCTTTTTCAATGCATGAATACTTTTAATTAGGCTATATTGGTTTGTTAGTGCAAGTTATAGGTTAGTTTGCTAAGAAATTAGGAAAATAGGCGAGGTTGAACCCTTTTCGGCCCCTTTTCCCTTGAAAATCACGAACATCGTCCCAAAACAGTGTGAAGTGCTTCTAAGGTTCGTTTTCAATGCATAAATACTTGTATTTAGGCTGTATTTGTCAGTTAGTGCAAGTTAAAGGTTATTTTGATAAGAAATGTGGAAAATAGGCGAGGTAGAAACCTTTCTGGCCCCATTTCCCTTGAAAATCACGAACATCGTCCCAAAAGTTAGTGAAATTCTTCTAAGGTTCGTTTTTAATGCATGAATACTTGTAATTATTCTATATTGGTATGTTAGTGTAAGTTATAGGTTAGTTTGATAAGAAATGTGGAAAATAGGTGAGGTTGAACCCTTTTCGGCCCCTTTTCCCTTGTAAATCACGAACATCTTCCCAAAACTTAGTAAAATGTTTCTAAGGTTCGTTTTCAATGCACGAATACATTTAATTAGGCTATATTGGTTTTTTAGTGCAATTTATCGGTTAGTTTGATAAGAAATGTGGAAAATAGCCGAGGTTGAACCGTTTCTGGTCCCCTTTCCCTTGAAAATCACGAACATCGTCCCAAAACTTAGTGAAATGATTCTAAGGTTCGTTTTCAATGCATGAATACTTGTAATTAGGCTATATTGGTATGTTAGTGCCAGTTATATGTTAGTTTGATAAGAAAAGTGGAAAATAGGCGAGGTAAAACTCTTTCCGGCCCCCTTTCCCTTGAAAATCACAAACATTGTCCCAAAACTTAGTGAAATGCTTCTAAGGTTTGTTTCCAATGCATGAATACTTGTAATTAGGCTATATTGGTATTTTAGTGCAAGTTATATGTTAGTTTGATAAGAAATGTGGAGACTAGTCGAGCTTGAACCCTTTTCGGCCCCCTATCCATTGAAAATCACGAACATCGTCCCAAAACTTAGTGAAATGCTTCTAAGGTTTGGTTTCAATGCATGTATACTTGTAATTAGGCTATATTGGTATTTTCGTGCGAGTTATAGGTTAGTTTTTTAAGAAATGTAGAAAATAGGCGAGGTTGAACCCTTTTCGGTCCCTTTTCCCCTGTAAATCACGAACATCGTCCCGAAACTTAGTGAAATCTTTCCAAGGTTCTTTTTCAATGCATGAATACTTTTAATTAGGCTATATTGGTTTGTTAGTGCAAGTTATAGGTTAGTTTGCTAAGAAATTAGGAAAATAGGCGAGGTTGAACCCTTTTCGGCCCCTTTTCCCTTGAAAATCACGAACATCGTCCCAAAACAGTGTGAAGTGCTTCTAAGGTTCGTTTTCAATGCATAAATACTTGTATTTAGGCTGTATTTGTCAGTTAGTGCAAGTTAAAGGTTATTTTGATAAGAAATGTGGAAAATAGGCGAGGTAGAAACCTTTCTGGCCCCATTTCCCTTGAAAATCACGAACATCGTCCCAAAAGTTAGTGAAATTCTTCTAAGGTTCGTTTTTAATGCATGAATACTTGTAATTATTCTATATTGGTATGTTAGTGTAAGTTATAGGTTAGTTTGATAAGAAATGTGGAAAATAGGTGAGGTTGAACCCTTTTCGGCCCCTTTTCCCTTGTAAATCACGAACATCTTCCCAAAACTTAGTAAAATGTTTCTAAGGTTCGTTTTCAATGCACGAATACATTTAATTAGGCTATATTGGTTTTTTAGTGCAATTTATCGGTTAGTTTGATAAGAAATGTGGAAAATAGCCGAGGTTGAACCGTTTCTGGTCCCCTTTCCCTTGAAAATCACGAACATCGTCCCAAAACTTAGTGAAATGATTCTAAGGTTCGTTTTCAATGCATGAATACTTGTAATTAGGCTATATTGGTATGTTAGTGCAAGTTATATGTTAGTTTGATAAGAAAAGTGGAAAATAGGCGAGGTAAAACTCTTTCCGGCCCCCTTTCCCTTGAAAATCACAAACATTGTCCCAAAACTTAGTGAAATGCTTCTAAGGTTTGTTTCCAATGCATGAATACTTGTAATTAGGCTATATTGGTATTTTAGTGCAAGTTATATGTTAGTTTGATAAGAAATGTGGAGACTAGTCGAGCTTGAACCCTTTTCGGCCCCCTATCCATTGAAAATCACGAACATCGTCCCAAAACTTAGTGAAATGCTTCTAAGGTTTGGTTTCAATGCATGTATACTTGTAATTAGGCTATATTGGTATTTTCGTGCGAGTTATAGGTTAGTTTTTTAAGAAATGTAGAAAATAGGCGAGGTTGAACCCTTTTCGGTCCCTTTTCCCCTGTAAATCACGAACATCGTCCCGAAACTTAGTGAAATCTTTCTAAGGTTCTTTTTCAATGCATGAATACTTTTAATTAGGCTATATTGGTTTGTTAGTGCAAGTTATAGGTTAGTTTGCTAAGAAATTAGGAAAATAGGCGAGGTTGAACCCTTTTCGGCCCCTTTTCCCTTGAAAATCACGAACATCGTCCCAAAACAGTGTGAAGTGCTTCTAAGGTTCGTTTTCAATGCATAAATACTTGTATTTAGGCTGTATTTGTCAGTTAGTGCAAGTTAAAGGTTATTTTGATAAGAAATGTGGAAAATAGGCGAGGTAGAAACCTTTCTGGCCCCATTTCCCTTGAAAATCACGAACATCGTCCCAAAAGTTAGTGAAATTCTTCTAAGGTTCGTTTTTAATGCATGAATACTTGTAATTATTCTATATTGGTATGTTAGTGTAAGTTATAGGTTAGTTTGATAAGAAATGTGGAAAATAGGTGAGGTTGAACCCTTTTCGGCCCCTTTTCCCTTGTAAATCACGAACATCTTCCCAAAACTTAGTAAAATGTTTCTAAGGTTCGTTTTCAATGCACGAATACATTTAATTAGGCTATATTGGTTTTTTAGTGCAATTTATCGGTTAGTTTGATAAGAAATGTGGAAAATAGCCGAGGTTGAACCGTTTCTGGTCCCCTTTCCCTTGAAAATCACGAACATCGTCCCAAAACTTAGTGAAATGATTCTAAGGTTCGTTTTCAATGCATGAATACTTGTAATTAGGCTATATTGGTATGTTAGTGCAAGTTATATGTTAGTTTGATAAGAAAAGTGGAAAATAGGCGAGGTAAAACTCTTTCCGGCCCCCTTTCCCTTGAAAATCACAAACATTGTCCCAAAACTTAGTGAAATGCTTCTAAGGTTTGTTTCCAATGCATGAATACTTGTAATTAGGCTATATTGGTATTTTAGTGCAAGTTATATGTTAGTTTGATAAGAAATGTGGAGACTAGTCGAGCTTGAACCCTTTTCGGCCCCCTATCCATTGAAAATCACGAACATCGTCCCAAAACTTAGTGAAATGCTTCTAAGGTTTGGTTTCAATGCATCTATACTTGTAATTAGGCTATATTGGTATTTTCGTGCGAGTTATAGGTTAGTTTTTTAAGAAATGTAGAAAATAGGCGAGGTTGAACCCTTTTCGGTCCCTTTTCCCCTGTAAATCACGAACATCGTCCCAAAACTTAGTGAAATCTTTATAAGGTTCTTTTTCAATGCATGAATACTTTTAATTAGGCTATATTGGTTTGTTAGTGCAAGTTATAGGTTAGTTTGCTAAGAAATTTGGAAAATAGGCGAAGTTGAACCCTTTTCCGCCCCTTTTCCCTTGAAAATCACAAACATCGTCCCAAAACTTAGTGAAATGCTTCTAAGGTTTGTTTTCAATGCATGAATACTTGTAATTAGGCTATATTGGTATTTTAGTGCAAGTTATAGGTTAGTTTGCTAAGAAATTAGGAAAATAGGCGAGGTTGAACCCTTTTCGGCCCCTTTTCCCTTGAAAATCACAAACATCGTCCCAAAACAGTGTGAAGTGCTTCTAAGGTTCGTTTTCAATGCATAAATACTTGTATTTAGGCTGTATTTGTCAGTTAGTGCAAGTTAAAGGTTATTTTGATAAGAAATGTGGAAAATAGGCGAGGTAGAAACCTTTCTGGCCCCATTTCCCTTGAAAATCACGAACATCGTCCCAAAAGTTAGTGAAATTCTTCTAAGGTTCGTTTTTAATGCATGAATACTTGTAATTATTCTATATTGGTATGTTAGTGTAAGTTATAGGTTAGTTTGATAAGAAATGTAGAAAATAGGTGAGGTTGAACCCTTTTCGGCCCCTTTTCCCTTGTAAATCACGAACATCTTCCCAAAACTTAGTAAAATGTTTCTAAGGTTCGTTTTCAATGCACGAATACATTTAATTAGGCTATATTGGTTTTTTAGTGCAATTTATAGGTTAGTTTGATAAGAAATGTGGAAAATAGCCGAGGTTGAACCGTTTCTGGTCCCCTTTCCCTTGAAAATCACGAACATCGTCCCAAAACTTAGTGAAATGATTCTAAGGTTCGTTTTCAATGCATGAATACTTGTAATTAGGCTATATTGGTATGTTAGTGCAAGTTATATGTTAGTTTGATAAGAAAAGTGGAAAATAGGCGAGGTAAAACTCTTTCCGGCCCCCTTTCCCTTGAAAATCACAAACATTGTCCCAAAACTTAGTGAAATGCTTCTAAGGTTTGTTTCCAATGCATGAATACTTGTAATTAGGCTATATTGGTATTTTAGTGCAAGTTATATGTTAGTTTGATAAGAAATGTGGAGACTAGTCGAGCTTGAACCCTTTTCGGCCCCCTATCCATTGAAAATCACGAACATCGTCCCAAAACTTAGTGAAATGCTTCTAAGGTTTGGTTTCAATGCATGTATACTTGTAATTAGGCTATATTGGTATTTTCGTGCGAGTTATAGGTTAGTTTTTTAAGAAATGTAGAAAATAGGCGAGGTTGAACCCTTTTCGGTCCCTTTTCCCCTGTAAATCACGAACATCGTCCCGAAACTTAGTGAAATCTTTCTAAGGTTCTTTTTCAATGCATGAATACTTTTAATTAGGCTATATTGGTTTGTTAGTGCAAGTTATAGGTTAGTTTGCTAAGAAATTAGGAAAATAGGCGAGGTTGAACCCTTTTCGGCCCCTTTTCCCTTGAAAATCACGAACATCGTCCCAAAACAGTGTGAAGTGCTTCTAAGGTTCGTTTTCAATGCATAAATACTTGTATTTAGGCTGTATTTGTCAGTTAGTGCAAGTTAAAGGTTATTTTGATAAGAAATGTGGAAAATAGGCGAGGTAGAAACCTTTCTGGCCCCATTTCCCTTGAAAATCACGAACATCGTCCCAAAAGTTAGTGAAATTCTTCTAAGGTTCGTTTTTAATGCATGAATACTTGTAATTATTCTATATTGGTATGTTAGTGTAAGTTATAGGTTAGTTTGATAAGAAATGTGGAAAATAGGTGAGGTTGAACCCTTTTCGGCCCCTTTTCCCTTGTAAATCACGAACATCTTCCCAAAACTTAGTAAAATGTTTCTAAGGTTCGTTTTCAATGCACGAATACATTTAATTAGGCTATATTGGTTTTTTAGTGCAATTTATAGGTTAGTTTGATAAGAAATGTGGAAAATAGCCGAGGTTGAACCGTTTCTGGTCCCCTTTCCCTTGAAAATCACGAACATCGTCCCAAAACTTAGTGAAATGATTCTAAGGTTCGTTTTCAATGCATGAATACTTGTAATTAGGCTATATTGGTATGTTAGTGCAAGTTATATGTTAGTTTGATAAGAAAAGTGGAAAATAGGCGAGGTAAAACTCTTTCCGGCCCCCTTTCCCTTGAAAATCACAAACATTGTCCCAAAACTTAGTGAAATGCTTCTAAGGTTTGTTTCCAATGCATGAATACTTGTAATTAGGCTATATTGGTATTTTAGTGCAAGTTATATGTTAGTTTGATAAGAAATGTGGAGACTAGTCGAGCTTGAACCCTTTTCGGCCCCCTATCCATTGAAAATCACGAACATCGTCCCAAAACTTAGTGAAATGCTTCTAAGGTTTGGTTTCAATGCATGTATACTTGTAATTAGGCTATATTGGTATTTTCGTGCGAGTTATAGGTTAGTTTTTTAAGAAATGTAGAAAATAGGCGAGGTTGAACCCTTTTCGGTCCCTTTTCCCCTGTAAATCACGAACATCGTCCCGAAACTTAGTGAAATCTTTCCAAGGTTCTTTTTCAATGCATGAATACTTTTAATTAGGCTATATTGGTTTGTTAGTGCAAGTTATAGGTTAGTTTGCTAAGAAATTAGGAAAATAGGCGAGGTTGAACCCTTTTCGGCCCCTTTTCCCTAGAAAATCACGAACATCGTCCCAAAACAGTGTGAAGTGCTTCTAAGGTTCGTTTTCAATGCATAAATACTTGTATTTAGGCTGTATTTGTCAGTTAGTGCAAGTTAAAGGTTATTTTGATAAGAAATGTGGAAAATAGGCGAGGTAGAAACCTTTCTGGCCCCATTTCCCTTGAAAATCACGAACATCGTCCCAAAAGTTAGTGAAATTCTTCTAAGGTTCGTTTTTAATGCATGAATACTTGTAATTATTCTATATTGGTATGTTAGTGTAAGTTATAGGTTAGTTTGATAAGAAATGTGGAAAATAGGTGAGGTTGAACCCTTTTCGGCCCCTTTTCCCTTGTAAATCACGAACATCTTCCCAAAACTTAGTAAAATGTTTCTAAGGTTCGTTTTCAATGCACGAATACATTTAATTAGGCTATATTGGTTTTTTAGTGCAATTTATAGGTTAGTTTGATAAGAAATGTGGAAAATAGCCGAGGTTGAACCGTTTCTGGTCCCCTTTCCCTTGAAAATCACGAACATCGTCCCAAAACTTAGTGAAATGATTCTAAGGTTCGTTTTCAATGCATGAATACTTGTAATTAGGCTATATTGGTATGTTAGTGCAAGTTATATGTTAGTTTGATAAGAAAAGTGGAAAATAGGCGAGGTAAAACTCTTTCCGGCCCCCTTTCCCTTGAAAATCACAAACATTGTCCCAAAACTTAGTGAAATGCTTCTAAGGTTTGTTTCCAATGCATGAATACTTGTAATTAGGCTATATTGGTATTTTAGTGCAAGTTATATGTTAGTTTGATAAGAAATGTGGAGACTAGTCGAGCTTGAACCCTTTTCGGCCCCCTATCCATTGAAAATCACGAACATCGTCCCAAAACTTAGTGAAATGCTTCTAAGGTTTGGTTTCAATGCATGTATACTTGTAATTAGGCTATATTGGTATTTTCGTGCGAGTTATAGGTTAGTTTTTTAAGAAATGTAGAAAATAGGCGAGGTTGAACCGTTTTCGGTCCCTTTTCCCCTGTAAATCACGAACATCGTCCCGAAACTTAGTGAAATCTTTCCAAGGTTCTTTTTCAATGCATGAATACTTTTAATTAGGCTATATTGGTTTGTTAGTGCAAGTTATAGGTTAGTTTCCTAAGAAATTAGGAAAATAGGCGAGGTTGAACCCTTTTCGGCCCCTTTTCCCTTGAAAATCACGAACATCGTCCCAAAACAGTGTGAAGTGCTTCTAAGGTTCGTTTTCAATGCATAAATACTTGTATTTAGGCTGTATTTGTCAGTTAGTGCAAGTTAAAGGTTATTTTGATAAGAAATGTGGAAAATAGGCGAGGTAGAAACCTTTCTGGCCCCATTTCCCTTGAAAATCACGAACATCGTCCCAAAAGTTAGTGAAATTCTTCTAAGGTTCGTTTTTAATGCATGAATATTTGTAATTATTCTATATTGGTATGTTAGTGTAAGTTATAGGTTAGTTTGATACGAAATGTGGAAAATAGGTGAGGTTGAACCCTTTTCGGCCCCTTTTCCCTTGTAAATCACGAACATCTTCCCAAAACTTAGTAAAATGTTTCTAAGGTTCGTTTTCAATGCACGAATACATTTAATTAGGCTATATTGGTTTTTTAGTGCAATTTATAGGTTAGTTTGATAAGAAATGTGGAAAATAGCCGAGGTTAAACCGTTTCTGGTCCCCTTTCCCTTGAAAATCACGAACATCGTCCCAAAACTTAGTGAAATGATTCTAAGGTTCGTTTTCAATGCATGAATACTTGTAATTAGGCTATATTGGTATGTTAGTGCAAGTTATATGTTAGTTTGATAAGAAAAGTGGAAAATAGGCGAGGTAAAACTCTTTCCGGCCCCCTTTCCCTTGAAAATCACAAACATTGTCCCAAAACTTAGTGAAATGCTTCTAAGGTTTGTTTCCAATGCATGAATACTTGTAATTAGGCTATATTGGTATTTTAGTGCAAGTTATATGTTAGTTTGATAAGAAATGTGGAGACTAGTCGAGCTTGAACCCTTTTCGGCCCCCTATCCATTGAAAATCACGAACATCGTCCCAAAACTTAGTGAAATGCTTCTAAGGTTTGGTTTCAATGCATGTATACTTGTAATTAGGCTATATTGGTATTTTCGTGCGAGTTATAGGTTAGTTTTTTAAGAAATGTAGAAAATAGGCGAGGTTGAACCCTTTTCGGTCCCTTTTCCCCTGTAAATCACGAACATCGTCCCGAAACTTAGTGAAATCTTTCCAAGGTTCTTTTTCAATGCATGAATACTTTTAATTAGGCTATATTGGTTTGTTAGTGCAAGTTATAGGTTAGTTTGCTAAGAAATTAGGAAAATAGGCGAGGTTGAACCCTTTTCGGCCCCTTTTCCCTAGAAAATCACGAACATCGTCCCAAAACAGTGTGAAGTGCTTCTAAGGTTCGTTTTCAATGCATAAATACTTGTATTTAGGCTGTATTTGTCAGTTAGTGCAAGTTAAAGGTTATTTTGATAAGAAATGTGGAAAATAGGCGAGGTTGAAACCTTTCTGGCCCCATTTCCCTTGAAAATCACGAACATCGTCCCAAAAGTTAGTGAAATTCTTCTAAGGTTCGTTTTTAATGCATGAATATTTGTAATTATTCTATATTGGTATGTTAGTGTAAGTTATAGGTTAGTTTGATAAGAAATGTGGAAAATAGGTGAGGTTGAACCCTTTTCGGCCCCTTTTCCCTTGTAAATCACGAACATCTTCCCAAAACTTAGTAAAATGTTTCTAAGGTTCGTTTTCAATCTACGAATACATTTAATTAGGCTATATTGGTTTTTTAGTGCAATTTATAGGTTAGTTTGATAAGAAATGTGGAAAATAGCCGAGGTTAAACCGTTTCTGGTCCCCTTTCCCTTGAAAATCACGAACATCGTCCCAAAACTTAGTGAAATGATTCTAAGGTTCGTTTTCAATGCATGAATACTTGTAATTAGGCTATATTGGTATGTTAGTGCAAGTTATATGTTAGTTTGATAAGAAAAGTGGAAAATAGGCGAGGTAAAACTCTTTCCGGCCCCCTTTCCCTTGAAAATCACAAACATTGTCCCAAAACTTAGTGAAATGCTTCTAAGGTTTGTTTCCAATGCATGAATACTTGTAATTAGGCTATATTGGTATTTTAGTGCAAGTTATATGTTAGTTTGATAAGAAATGTGGAGACTAGTCGAGCTTGAACCCTTTTCGGCCCCCTATCCATTGAAAATCACGAACATCGTCCCAAAACTTAGTGAAATGCTTCTAAGGTTTGGTTTCAATGCATGTATACTTGTAATTAGGCTATATTGGTTTGTTAGTGCAAGTTATAGGTTAGTTTGCTAAGAAATTAGGAAAATAGGCGAGGTTGAACCCTTTTCGGCCCCTTTTCCCTAGAAAATCACGAACATCGTCCCAAAACAGTGTGAAGTGCTTCTAAGGTTCGTTTTCAATGCATAAATACTTGTATTTAGGCTGTATTTGTCAGTTAGTGCAAGTTAAAGGTTATTTTGATAAGAAATGTGGAAAATAGGAAAGGTAGAAACCTTTCTGGCCCCATTTCCCTTGAAAATCACGAACATCGTCCCAAAAGTTAGTGAAATTCGTCTAAGGTTCGTTTTTAATGCATGAATACTTGTAATTATTCTATATTGGTATGTTAGTGTAAGTTATAGGTTAGTTTGATAAGAAATGTGGAAAATAGGTGAGGTTGAACCCTTTTCGGCCCCTTTTCCCTTGTAAATCACGAACATCTTCCCAAAACTTAGTAAAATGTTTCTAAGGTTCGTTTTCAATGCACGAATACATTTAATTAGGCTATATTGGTTTTTTAGTGCAAGTTATAGGTTAGTTTGATAAGAAATGTGGAAAATAGCCGAGGTTAAACCGTTTCTGGTCCCCTTTCCCTTGAAAATCACGAACATCGTCCCAAAACTTAGTGAAATGATTCTAAGGTTCGTTTTCAATGCATGAATACTTGTAATTAGGCTATATTGGTATGTTAGTGCAAGTTATATGTTAGTTTGATAAGAAAAGTGGAAAATAGGCGAGGTAAAACTCTTTCCGGCCCCCTTTCCCTTGAAAATCACAAACATTGTCCCAAAACTTAGTGAAATGCTTCTAAGGTTTGTTTCCAATGCATGAATACTTGTAATTAGGCTATATTGGTATTTTAGTGCAAGTTATATGTTAGTTTGATAAGAAATGTGGAGACTAGTCGAGCTTGAACCCTTTTCGGCCCCCTATCCATTGAAAATCACGAACATCGTCCCAAAACTTAGTGAAATGCTTCTAAGGTTTGGTTTCAATGCATGTATACTTGTAATTAGGCTATATTGGTATTTTCGTGCGAGTTATAGGTTAGTTTTTTAAGAAATGTAGAAAATAGGCGAGGTTGAACCCTTTTCGGTCCCTTTTCCCTTGTAAATCACGAACATCGTCCCAAAACTTAGTGAAATCTTTCTAAGGTTCTTTTTCAATGCATGAATACTTTTAATTAGGCTATATTGGTTTGTTAGTGCAAGTTATAGGTTAGTTTGCTAAGAAATGTGGAAAATAGGCGAGATTGAACCCTTTTTGGTCTCCTTTCCCTTGAAAATCACGAACATCGTCCCAAAACTTAGTGAAATGCTTCTAAGGTTCGTTTTCAATGCATAAATACTTTTAATTAGGCTATATTGGTATGTTTGTGCAATTTATAGGTTAGTTTAATAAGAAATGTGGAAAATAGGCGAGGTTGAACCCTTTCGTGCCCCCTTTCCCTTGAAAATCACGAACATCATCCCAAAACTTAGTGAAATGCTTCTAAGGTTCGTTTTAATTGCATTAATACTTGTTATTAGGCTTTATTGGTATGTTAGTGCAAGTTATAGGTTAGTTTGATAAGAAGTGTGGAAACTAGGCGAGGTTGAACCCTTTTCGGCCCCTTTTCCCTTGAAAATCTCGAACATCGTCCCAAAATTTAGTTAAATGCTTTTAAGGTTCGTTTTCAATGCATAAATACTTTTAATTAGGATATATTGGTATGTTAGTTCAAGTTATAGGTTAGTTTGATAAGAAATATGGAAAATAGGCATGGTAGAACCCTTTCCGACCCCCTTTCCCTTGAAAATCACGATCATCATCCCAAAACTTAGTGAAATTCTTGTAAGGTTAGTTTTGAATGTATGAATACTTGTAATTAGGCTATATTGGTATGTTAGTGAAAGTTATAGGTTAGTTTGGTAAGACATGTGGAAAATAGGCGAGGTTGAACCCTTTTCGGCCCTTTTTCCCTTGTAAATCACAAACATTATCCCAAAACTTAGTGAAATGCTTCTAAGGTTTGTTTTCATTGCATGAATACTTGTAATTAGGCTATATTGGTATGTTAGTGCAAGCTATAGGTTTGTTTGATAAGAAATGTGGAAAATAGGTGAGGTAGAACCCTTTCCGGTCCCTTTTCCCTTGAAAATCACGAACATTGTCCCTAAACTTGGTGAAATGCTTCTAAGGTTTGTTTTCAATGCATGAATACTTGTAATTAGGCTATACTGGTATGTTAGTGGAAGTTATAGGTTAGTTTGATAAGAAATGTGGAAAATAGACGAGGTAGAACCATTTCCGGCCCTCTTTCCCTTGAGAATCACGAACATTGTCCCATAACATAGTGAAATGCTTCTAAGGTTCGTTTTCAATGCATCGATTTCATATGAAAAATTGGCGAGGAATAACCCTTTTCGTGTCCGAGTAGAAAGTGACTTAAACACTTCAAATACATCGATTTCATATGCATTGCATTTTATATACACGTTAATGTTATATATGTTAATAAATATTAGGTATGCAAAGGATTCAACGAGGAGCCTTCTCCAACGAAAAAATCGACGTCGTCCGCAACAAAGTTGCAAAGTATTGGACATATAACTTTTTTTAGATTTTTTACATTACCTTATTCTTGTGTATTTTGTAATTTATACATCAATTTCATTAATTGGATTGTATTTTTGATGTCACTTAATATGTGGTTTTTTTACGACCCTATTAATACGCATAAATGAGAGATCGATGGATCCTGTGTATATATGTATCTTGGGTTACAGAAATTGCAAATGTAATAAGTAGTTTTTGAATTTGAAATTTGGGCGTTGTAGGGATCAGATTCGTGTGTTTAAAAAAAAACAACTCATATGCGGCGGTTCTTAGGAGGTGACGCCGCATATTTATATATTACAGGTCAATTTATTGTAAAAAAAACTACCAATTAGCGGCGGTTTTAGGGAGGTGACGCCGCAATGTGTAGGTAATATACGGCGGGTGTAGGGTAGCTAACGCCACAAATGTACGGCTAATTAGCGGCGGTTTTAATCTTGGTGATGCCGAAAATTTACAAACAATATGCGGCGTATTATTTACGCCACAAATTAAATATATTAATTTTCTGCTATCTGTATTGCTGCTAGCCTTTTGACGCCGCATATGTATCTAAAAACCCCGCCGCATTATTAAGCTTTTCTACTAGTGAGTTGAACAAAAAATAAGAATAGGTATTCCTAAGTAATTTATGAGGCACATGACAGAATGGTACAAGTTTTACACACATTATTTGAAAGACCACAATTGAGCCATATTTATCTACATGATTGGTAATGTATTACAGGAGCTTTGGTATGTCTGGACGGCAAAAGACATCCCACTAGACCCCACAAGATCCAAGGGGACCTTTCTTATCTGTGTTGTTGAGACCCCCTAAATCCACTAGGTAAGGAATAAATCATTGATGCATCAGAATCAGTATCAAAACTATTAGCTAGCTTAAATGTGAAGATTTATCATTGTAGACATTATTAACTATAGAAACACCATTCAAAGCAACTGACAGGGCTGTTGCTACACTATCCACATAGCGTGAAAATCCCAAGAGACTACTAGGGGTGTATGATATCTACGGTTTCTACTTCTATTAGGAAGGTCACAAAATAAGAAAGGATTATAACTAAACTAAACACTAGACTAAACCAAGCTAAGACACAAATTATAACTAAGACATAAATCAATATAGAAACAAACATTTAGGACAACGAATCCCCACTTATAGATACAAAATCATGTCTCCCAATGTAGAGATTTAATGACGAAAACAACCCGGATGAGCGAACTTAACAGAGGTCGAGTTTGAGTGTATCTAACCCCAAAAACACCTCAAAATTGAACCCTCAAAAGGCCTCTAACACAAACTCTAGCCCAAGAACTTACCTTGGCCCAAACACAAAACCTAAGTCACAAACTCACCAAAACACCAACTTAAGCTAAAACCCGAAACTCTTTTGCTCAGCGCATAAGCATGGAGTATCTCTAAGAAACCAAGCCCAGGCACCAAACGCACGGCCCTAGGGAGCTTGATGTCTAGCATAGACACTCAACACCCATTCTTTGTGTACTTGATGCTCAAAAGTGTTCTAGCTCTGCTTTGCTCTAGTTTTGTAGCATCTCATTCATCTTCAAGCATTTGACACCGAGCCTCAATGCTTGACACTTAGTCTTGGCGTCCAACGCACAATAGGTGTTTGATGCTTAATTCCAGCATTTGACGCACAAACCAAGCGTTTGACGCCCAAGTCCTTGAAGTGAAAAGGACTCTGATCAGTTGTCAGTTCTAGCGCATAACACACAACTTCAGCGATTTATGTTCATCGAGCGCTTGATGCATAGACCTAGTTCCTGACTCTTACCCAATATTTAACGCTCAAACCCAACACTCGATGCTCAGGAAACCAACTTTTTAGCCTATAAATACCCCCTTATTTGACGACCCAAGGGTCGGCATTTATGCTCCTAAATTAAAGAGCTGTCAAATACACTCAAATATAATCAAAGCCTCTCAAACATCCTTAACACTTACCAAGGATCAATCTAAGTACATTTGACACAACCAAACAAGGAAATCTTTCCACTTTAATACGTACTCAAGGAAAAGGAACAGTAAACACCGAGGACCCCTAACTCTTTCTATTACATTTTACGTTTTCTTTGCTTCTACTCCATTCACTCTCTATTATTTGGATCTAGTGGTTTCCATCCATTAAAGGCCCTTGGATTAGAGTTATTTTGTGATGATTATGTGAGGTGCAAACCCTTAATACTCTCTTGAGATCAACTCACTCACTCTATTTTCAATGTCTCATTTTGCATATGATGTGAAGAGCTAGGAGAAACTCCTACTTCACTAGGTCAAGCCTCAAGATTCTAACTTTCAGATTCTTAATCAAGGAATCATCTTCATAGATTGATCTCCTTTCAATCATTCTAGTAAATCTCCTTTCCTTTACATCTTTTATTTATTGCAAGTTATATCTCTTATCTCTTTTACACGTAGTCTATTATGCCTAGATTTAGAGATCTTTAATCTAGCTAAACTTGACACATTTGAACCATTTTCATAAGAAAACCCTAGATATGTATCAACCTTGAATACATGGTTAGGAGTTAATCTTAAAGCTCATTTCTTGCGTTAGATTTAATGATTCTTACATTAATTTCTATTTTGCATTATCAATGTCAATGATGTTCTATGAATAAACCATATTTTTCATTAGAACTAGACCCATTTCTTGAAGTTGGAGCATTTTCATGAGGAATAGGCTCTCTATACTCACTTCTTCATTTGATCAAGCAATCTTTTCCAACTTATCATGCATTATTCTTACATCCATTATCTCTAACTCTAACCCTTATATGTTGTTTGTCTCTTGTCTCTTGTCTCATGTCTCATTGCCTCACTTTTGATTATTCACCTTCATTACATAAATCTTATCTTGTAATTGCACGTTCATCTTTATCTTATGTTTATAAATAAGACTTATTGTTTGTAATTGCGCTTAATAAAATAATCTTGGACAATTAGCCATAGGAACCCTAAACTATGGACAATTAATGTAAGTGATCACCGAATTTAAATTATGTGCACAAATCTTAACTTTCTTGACCCACTAAATTAGAGTGTGATATCTCTTGTATGTGCATTTTTACCTAGGAACTAAACTTGATATGTTCTTCCATCTTTATGCCATTTGTTAGATCACACTCCTGGATTAAAATAAGCCGCTCATTCCTAAACCTTCTCATGGTTCGTAGACCACTTACGTGAGTCGTTTGTGGATTCCAGCCCCAAGGTTTCAAAGCAATCTATCAAATGTTTGGTGGCAACTCTTTGACCTTATCGATGTCTCTAAAGTCACATTGCTGATCCTTATGGATTCGCAAACCTATAGGGTATTAGTGGGGGAGAGGTCGTCCCTCTTTTTTTCTCTAAAAAATGAGAGGTTGGGTTGCAAAAAATGAGCTCTCTAGTGAGTGGCAATTCTTTCATTGAATAGCCATTCGAAACCTAGTTGGGTTCCAGACCCTTAAAATTCGCGAATCACCCCTACAATTTGGAGACTTTGCTGGGGAATAGTAATCCTAAAGTTTACTTAGCTATGCGTGCTAATTAGCAACCAAAAAAATCAGTTTGTGTGCTTACAATTGGTTAGAGGTTATGTTAGGCATACTTACATTCATGCATGTAACTCTCCTCGTGTGAAAGTTACACCCTAGGTCTCTGTCTCATACGAATGTGTTTGACATTCATACACCTTGGGAGTGGAGGATTAACCAATAATTGATTAAGGCTCTTGGCCGAAAGCTCACCAAACTGTTGCGTGTGACACGCACTCCTGGCGTTGTGTTGTGGGGTTGTCCTCTTACCTTGGCCTCTTTCGAGCAATGGCTCTGGGTAAATAAATCTTCCTTAGTGCCATGGAACCTTTGACTCACAAATCTAACCCTAATTCATGATAAAACTCAGAACCCTAGCTAGGTGGAGACTTGTATTTGTCGCAATCATTCAAGCATGGTAGCGTGACTACGTGAACTTGCATGTTATTACCATGTTTTTTGCACTAATGCTAGATCTAACTTTGAAAAACCCTAGGGAAACCTAAACTCCTAAAATGTGAATTACATGCATCCTTGGTCATGATCACCAATTAGGCATATTTGCATCATTTCATGCATCAAAATCACGTCTAAACCACATTATGTCCATCCCTAGTCTCACTATGCCCGCGTCATACCAAACCATACCACACAAAATCCTAGCATTACGCTACAAAAATGACCTAAACACGGTGAAATTCTGACCTTACCTACCAAAATGACTCAAGTCTTAAAATTGCCTCTCAAATTGCCTTAAACACAATGAGAACCCAATATCATCCATCAAATGTACCAAAACAATCAAAACCACAAGGAAAAACCATACATCTCCTCTAAAATGACCCATGCTACTAGGGAAAATCCTACCTCTCCTCTGAAATGCCCCATGCTACTCGAGAAAGCCATACCTCTCACCTCAAATTGACCCTAGCTATCGGTAAAAATCTTACCTTACCTCCGAAAATGCCTTAAGCCTCTGATAAAAAGCCTACCTTACCATCAAAATGCCTCAAGCTAAAAAGCCTACATTACTCCAAAATGCCTCATGCCCCATACCTACGGTAAAAATCTTAACTTACCTCTATAATGGCTCATGCCTTATGTCTCCGATAAAACCCTGAAATTACCTCTAAAATGTCTCATGTACTGGGTAAAACCCGAGTTTACCTCTAAAATGACCTATGTCTCTGGTAAAACCCTGAGTTCACCTCTAAAATGTCCCATGACCCCGGTAAAAACCTGAATTTACCCTTGAATTGCCGCCCGATAAAAACCTGAATTTACCCCTGAACCATTGTAGTGGAAAAACCTTGATCTTCCCACTAAAATTCTATTGCAGTAAAAACCTGAAATTGGCCCTTCAATCAATAAGACCCTAATCTTCCAACCGAAACCCTAATGGGGTAAAATTTTGAAATTTCCCCTCCTATCGTTAAGGACTTTACCTTCCCACTGTAACCCTATTAGAGTAAAACATGAAATTTCCCCATTAATCAGTAAGACCCTGATCTTCCCACCTAAACCCTATTGGGGTAAAAACTTGAAATCGCCCCTTCAACCGATAAGGCATCGACCTTTCCAAAAAATCATTTAGGGGTGAAAATCTAAAATTGCCCCATCAAATTGGTAAAAATAAGACCTTTCCCCCAAAACCTTATATGGGTTAGAATCCCAAAACTATCCTTTACCGGCAAAAACCACAAATCGCCCGCCGGGTAAAAATCCGAAATTACCCCTTGAGCACCACAAAAACCTTAACTTTAACACATGCATTGTGTATTAAGTCCATGCATATCAAGTATATCTCATACATCTTGAATCGTTTTGTAATGGAGGCTAACTCCCTAAACTGAGCCTTGCATCCATATGCATTAGAGATGACTGTGTAGTTACCTCATACTTGTAATTGCATCATGTATAGTACCACCTCTCTCTTAACGCTGACCCAAAAACACCCAACCCTAACCAAGTCAATGATTTAGCTAAGTCGTTGGAGGGCATGAACGCCCGTCTAAAGAGAATCGAGGGTACCAATCTAACATTAATGGTAGAAAGTATGGTCCATCCAATCACCAATAATGCACAATACTTAGACATAGCTCGAGATAAACTGAATGGGAAAATTAATTTCCCAGAGAATGTCTCCACTAAAGACATCCTAAAGTTTAGTTCAACAAATGATCCAAGATATCATCTTCACAACTTCAAGACACCTTAGCCATAAAGGGGATAGATCCTGAATTATTCCTAGTAATTTTTCTTATGTCCCTAGAGCCATTCTATCGAAAGTGGTTCTATGCCCTAAAGGACAAGGAAACTGAGACATGGGAGGACATAATCAATTCCTTCATGAATCAGTATGGACCTAATGTGCAATTGTAAACAACTCTCTGAGAGTTAGAAGTTCTTTGACAAAGCATCAATAAAGGGTTCACGATGTACCTGAATCGTTGGATGAAACTAGCCTCTCAAATGGTCTCAAGGCCATCAGAAAGAGAACTTGTGAAGACCTTTATATCAAGTCTCTTACTTGATTATAAGGACCATATGAAGTACTTGGGTCTCGAATCTTTTGGGCATGCGTACAACATTGGCAGCTACATTGAAGATGATCTTGCATAAAATCACATCGCTCTATACGATGAGCAATAGATAAGGACCGAAATTGAAACTAACTCCCTCTTGAATCTGATGATGATATCAATGCTCTTGAGGCTCTAGTATCTCAAGATGACACTTACTGCAACAACAACAATGACTTTATCAATGACCTATCCGCTTTCAAATCAACTTGTCTATGAGAACGGTTCTACTAATAGCCTATCTTCCTTGATCACCTTCAAGGGATCCCACCACTAAATAGGAAAATCATTTTATCTCAAAACTTTAAAAAATAGCACACATGGAAACAATGATAAATATGAAGAATCATCAAAGCCAATTGAATGCGTTAATCGTAAGGTTTTCTCCTTGTTCCTTGGGCTTGAAAACTGAAAGAGAAGTCAAAATGTATCTCCTAAGAAAAGACATTCATCCATCAAAATTGATAGTACCCGTTCCTAATGTGGTTCATGGATGAGAAAAGACACCAAAGATTTCAACTCCCAATGGCAAGAAGCTGGAGATTGTTACTAAAGAAGGCCCAAAGCTTAATGAGTCGAGTCGTCTAAGTTGTAGTCTAAGTCCATGTCTTAGTCTAAGTCCAAGTCTAAATCAATCAAGTCTATATGCATTAAATCTAGGCTTGTATAGGTTGTGTCACATGGAGAAACATAGAAATCCCCCCTTAATGTAACAACCCCTGAAATCAATTAATAAACATTATTTTTTCTACTTACTCCTTTTTCTTCCACCCTAATCCCTACGAATTACTTTGTCTCTAATAAACATGACTTTGAATTCATTAAAGCAATAGAAGAACTTGAAATCAAATCACCTATAATCAAAGAAATTGAAAATATTAACAAGTTCCAAACAGGAGATAATGCATGTGCAAAGTGGGATAATGCTAACCCCTGAAAAACACACAGAGCAGACACAGTTGCTCACAATGCATTGATGTCTATGCCTAGTCCTACCCAGATATGCATGTGTAGGTTTCTTGATCGAATTGCAAACATTACACCTGTCCTAGAGAAGGACCGCAAAGTCCGAAAATGTATGGATTACCGAAATCTAAACCAGGCTAGAGCAAAAGACGCGTTTCTGCCACCCTGTACCGGCACTCTTATTTATGAAACAAACTGCCTTGCTCTCGTTTATTAATAGGTATGCAAGCTACAGCCAAATAATAGCAAAAGAGGATATGAATAATACCATCTTCATAAATCAATGGGGCACTTATCGCTACACAGTCCCGCCGTTTAGCATCAAGAACATGGGTGCCACATACAAATGATACGATCGTAAATAATAGAGATCAACTAGGGCACTTCATTGCCCTCTAAAAACTTCTTGAGCGACTTAGACAATTCAATCTAGGGATCAGCTCTTTGTAACATCTAGCAAGTTGTCATCAGCTCTTGAAGCATTAAGATAGATCCTAACATAATCAAGGATATCTTAGCAGTGACACCCCCTAAAAGCAAAAAAAATCTAAAGCTTCTTGAGTCATTTGCAATACAACATTGTACAAGCCGATGTTCCAAAACTAAAGAAGAGTACACCAAAGATTGCTAGAAAGCTTTAATTTTGATAATAATCTATATTCTCTTGTGCTCTCTCCAGCATTACTAAGAAATCCTCTCCACCTATACCTCTTAGTTGCCAACTCACCAGTTGGGGCTTTCCTAGCTCACGAGGTATAGGGAAAGGAAAATGAAATCTATTTTGTTAATAAGGCAAAGTCACTTTGACAAACTAGCATGGACCCTCGGGGAAAATTTAGACCAAACTCAGTCAGACCCTTTATCATCAAGGAAATCCTTTTTAGAGGAGCAATGAAGCTAACAAACATGGACCGTAATGAGTTTTGTTCATTGAAGAATCTCAATCAGTTGAAGAAATTCTTATCACACTTTAGAGCTACGTCTGGGCTTGATTCTCGCAGTGGATACATAGGCAACCTTACAAGAGGGTCTGCCATGAAAATATGTTTAAAAATCTAAATTAAAATCTTAGAACTACACCTTCCTTGAGTTTCAAATCTGATGGAAACTAATGAAATGCAAATGACTCAGTCTCTCCACTTGTAGAACTATATACGGGCCTGATTTCCTCAGCGAATACGTAAGGACCCTTGCCAGAAGCCTGACCACTATCTCAAGTTTCGGAATCTGAAGAGGAAACCAATGAATACACTACAATCACCTTGAGTTTCAAATCTAAGAAAAGCTTTTGAAATGCCAATAACCCTGTCTTTCTGTATGTAGAGCTAGGTTTAGGCCTGATTCCCGTAGTGGATACATAGGCAACATTATTAGATGCCTAAAAATAAACACTTGTTTTTATATCTAAAGAGAAACATATGAAGTACATTATCTCCAAGTTTCAAATCTAAATGAGACTTTTGAAATGCAATTGACTTAGTCTTGCCACATATAGAGCTACGTTTGGGCTTGGTTTCCTTAGCGGATACGTAGGCAACGTCACTCGAGGCCCGAATGCCATCTATGTTTCTTAATCTAAAAGGAGACCTCTAAAATACACCATCTCGAGTTTTCAAGTCTAAAAAAACTTTTGAAAAGCAACATATCTAGATATAGGTTTATGAATCTAAGTAGAAACCTTTGAAATGAATTGTGTCATGATTTCAAATCTGAAAGAAACTTCTAATTAGAGTTAAAACTTGATGTGATTACTTCAAAAGAATACATAGGAAACCTCCCACAAGGCCTAATTACATCAATAACAATCAAGCTTTGCATCCCGAAAAGCCTTTCCAGCACATATGCAAAAGAGCTCCTGTCTCAAGTTCTCCAGTTTCTTCAGTTGTGATATTTAATAACTTTGAGCTAAGTTATGGCTTGTTCTTACATGATTGCTTTAGCTCTTAGTCTTGTTAATTGATTTTAAGTTTGTAAATTAAAAGTAATCCATAAAACATTTTATGGCACCTCATAATTTAAACAAACTTATATTAAAGACTAAAGAATAATAAGTCTATATGAGAGGAGACAAAGCAAGACGTTTTAAACCTAATCAAATCTCTTTCTCTTTCATTTTGCAATTTTATACATAAACTTAAACTCGAATGTGTTAGTCCTTTTCCTAGCCATTAGTGAGCCTTTCTTCGACCGGCTTCACTGTCTTCCTAAACCTCTCCATCGATGACACGGCCTACACCTCCTAGGTTCTAATTGTTAGAATTTCATTTGATTTTGAAAAGGACAAAGTCTATGAATCATTCGGCTTGCTTAAATAGAAAATCAAGCCACCTCCCTTATGAATGCCTCATAAGTTTCAAAAATCATGTCTTCCATTCAAACTCAAAAGGGGATGCCTCTAACCTGTGTAAGCTCCTAATGCCTCTCGTGCTTCCACACATTAACCCAGGCATACCCTGACGACTCTTGCATTCTCTTCACTACAAAAACTTTGCCTCCTCGCAAAAATTTTCCTAAAAGACTCCCCTCAATTCTTCTTTTCTTTTGTGTTGAGAGAGAGTCGGTACTACATCCGTGTTCGAGTTCGTGTCCATGTCCATGCAAAATCATACATGCATCATGCTAAGCCTCATTTGCATGATATGCATTTTAGGTCATGCTAAACCATACCTACATTAGACCCATGCATAATAAGTCAAACCTTGTCACAGTCACATTTAGCAAAGTCACCCAAGTTTCTAAAGCTACATAAATCTAGCCTACAATCAAATCAGCCACAATCCTAAAACCTATGCAAAGCTAGAATCCTGACATTGCAGGAAAATCATTTATCAAGCATTAGTTAGCAGTCAAGCCATCATCTTAAAAAATTGGCAAACAGAAAAGTACAAGCAAGCATGATGCTGGGGGCTGAGACCTCCTTGTAAAGGCATCTAGGGCCTCTTCTTCGCGTCCCCTTACATCTCCATAATGAAGCTCAAAACAAAACACTAGGTTTTTTAAACCATATTTGCCTCTGACCCTAGCAAACATAAAACTAAAACTTCAAAGCCAAATCTCCAATAGGGTGGTACCCCTAGAAAAACCTGACAACCAAAATAATCAAAGGTAATTCTCATGACCTATCCAAACAACTAAAGGTTTATAGACTGCCACTTTCAAAACCGGGAGCTTATCAATCAAATGTATTCTACAAACAAATATAAAATCGGGGGCTTATCACTCAAACCCGTTCCACGAACACATCAAAATCGAGGGTTCACCACTCATACTTGTCTTCTTCCAAATCAATAGACAAAAGAACATTTTGCCTCTGAAATACAAAAATGACATTCCAAATGTAGATCAAAAGCTGGGTTGACCTCACATGACTCATAAGCACTTTAATGACCCAATGACTCAGTCTTAACGGCTTGAGAGGCATCCCTAAAATACGCATTGACTCAAGAAGCATCCCTAAAATATGCGATGACTCAAGAGGCATCCTTAAAATAAGCATATTGTTCCATGGATTGAGAGGTGTCCTTATAATATGGAGATTGGCTTAAGGCTCAGGAGACGTCCCTAAAATACGCAAATTAGCTCAAGGCTTAGGAGACGTCCCCTCAATACGTTAAGGAAATCCAAAAAGTCGTATACTCAACAAAAAAAATTTCCAGCGGGTCATCTTAAGGGTTTCAACCCCAAACAAAACTAACTACAATCTTTATTCCCACGGAGTTGCCTCGTCAAAACTCTTCCCCAGCAGATAAAATTCCCAATATATGAACACCCATAGCGAATAAGCATCCTCAGCAAGGATAAAAATGGGAAAATGCCTCAAATGGGATCTCCACAACGAGATTGCAAACTATGATTCCACAATGGAGTTCATCAATCCCTAGCAAAGGTCGTAGGTAGTAAGCCCTTTAAATTTATGATTTCAATAGTCGAATCAATTAGAAAGTTAATTAAATTGTCTAAAGCTGTGAATCAACATGAGTTTAAGGGCCAATATAAATGTAAACTCCCCAATGGAGTATGGTAGCACACTCTTAAAGCGCTAAATCCTTCTCAGTAATTAGCATGGGCGTAAGGAACACATGACTCAGTTCCTCCTCAACTTTGAGCTGCTACAACGGTTCCTATCACGCATAGAAGGTCATGTCTCTAGTACAATATGTCATTTCTCTAAGCCCCACCACCCTGATAGTAGTTCCCTGTTGGCACAACATGCCATATCTCTAGCACAACAAGCCATGTCTTTCAGCCGCGCCACCCTGATAGTGGCTCCCTATTGGCACAGCAAGCTAAATCTTTGGCATGGTAGGCAATCTCACTAAGTCACACTACCCCAAAAAAAAATTCATCATTGGTATCAGGCTAACTCATTAACCATAACACTCCGATAGCAGCTCCCCATTGGTACATCAAGCCAATCTAAGAGTTGCGCCATCCTGGTAGCGGCTCCCATTTAGCATCAGCCTTCCTTGCAGAGCATTTTAAGACTTTAACCTTAGGCACTCAGGTCAATCGACAAAAGTTCCAATCCTAAACAAAAATTACTCAGCGGCACTTGACGGATAAGTACTTGCGGACTTACCCTGACCCTTATTTGTTTCACAGATACAGGCGTTACAAGGGAGGTTTGAGTTTGTAGAACGTCTCAGATCTTCCTCTGTCCCTAGTTGTACTTTGAACTTCGTCTTATCTAAGACTCGGTCAAAGTGGGGGCTTCTATAGACACAAATATTGCGTCTCCCCATGTAGCGGTCCAATGATGAAACAATCCTGATGAGTAGACTTAGCTTTGGTAGAGTTTGACTATATGTAAACCTAAAAACACCTCAAAATTGAACCCCCAAAAGGCCTCAAACACAAACCCAAGCCTAAGAACCTTACTATGGCCTAAACACAAAACCCAAGTCATAAAATTACATCAGCAAAATCACCAAAACACCCACATAAGGTGAAACTCAGAGCTCTTTTGCTTAACACACAAGCAAGGAGCATCTTCAACTACCCGAGTCTGTGTGCCAAACATATGTGAAGGTTTTAGAGCACTCAAGATGGGGGGTGAATTGAGTGTTAAGTAGCCTTGGCCTATTTTTCTTTCTTTTCGATTCTATGAGAGGAACCAGTTGGGTTGGTTCTTGTAAGCAGCGGAATGTACGAAAGGCAATAACGAAAACACAAGATTTAACGAGGTTCAGCCAACTATGGCCTACGTCCTCCTACCCTATGCTCTTTTATTAATCTACTCTGATTAATAAAGAACACAAATGCTCTACTGTTTCCCTACTCCGGGAACCAGTATACCCCACACTCTACTCCGAATGTGTGCTCGACTTACACTAGTAAGCCCCTTGTGTTTGAACTCACAAACACTCACCTAGCCTTTCAACCCCTCTGTTGAAGGCTTTGACAAAATCAAATTTTCTCTTTTAATCTCACTTCTAAAAGCTAATTAAGAGAAAATGTTTAAGCTCTAATAGTGCTCTTGTATATGACTCGATGAATAGGCTTTTGTGCTTAAGTGTATATGACTCTTAAATATACTCCTTTTTAATTTCAGAGAGACTTATCAGAATATGAGAGACTAGATGGGTTTATATACTTGGATACAAAAACCCTAGTTTCCTTAAATCACGTAAATTTGATGAGCAAGTAATAGCATGATTTTAGGAAAGTATTTATCTTATATGATTTAATCATAAATATAGAATCAAATAAGATAGATACTCCTAGTTTTTAGGTAACCATAATATTATCATCTAATCTCCAGCTGCTTAGGATATTTTTAGAATAATTCTTTAAAAAAGTATTTTTACGAAATCTTTTATTTTTCTCAAAACATGTAGCTCAGATATTCTGTATAGTGAACCTGGTTCTTCAACCTGGTTCCTTGAATTGAGTATGTTATGAATTCTGTTCCAGCTTTGTACCAGAATTCATAATATGACTCGATACACTTATAAGCACTTATTTTACCCAAACATGCAAGTCATACTACGGAGCACATTACATGATTTAAGCATTAAAGTACAAATCTTCTTTTCTTCATGTAATCTTCAACACTTGGATCTTCCTTGAATACTTCCATTTTGAGCAATGTATCTTTCTTCGAATGTCTTCGAAAGGCCTCCATGCTCCAAGTCTTGGAATCAACTTCACTACTGCACATGTAACATGGTTAATGTACAATAGAGAGTATGTGACTGCTTTTTAGCATAGCAGTCCAGGAAATAGTTCCTACTGGTTTCCCACCAGTACATGGATCAATTTACCTCCAACCATTTCCTACATATAGACAAGTTAGTTAAATGAATAATATGAATAAGTAATAACTTGTCTAGGAAAATAGTGTTCAATTCCAGCTGGTTTCCAGCCAAATATTCGCAATGCTTATTGTAACCTATTTCCTATAACCGTTTGTCATCACTCAAAACCTAAGGGACTCAACAAATTCCCCCTTTTTGATGATGACAAACTAATTAAAGTTCCTGCAACCAATCAAGTTAAAAACATAGAAAAACTCCAATTAAGTACTCAAATAGATTTGAGTACAACCAACAGACTCAAGACTCAAATGAACAAGTTAGTGAAGCTAACTAGTTCCAAAGACTAACTATCAAACTGACTCCCCTAAACTATCAAACTAAGCTAATTGACACAATCTGAACTATCTTAGGCTTTGGTACACTACGGTGGACCCACTCATAGTAACATTGTTATCCATAAGCAATTAAGTAATGACAGAACCATAAGGCAGAGAATGGTGAGATGAACCATAACAATTCATAATGTGATCCAGCATCAAGGAGGGGAGATTAATCTTAATTCTCTTCATCATGAGATACATTAGATACATCTCCATGATGCATACTGTTCCCTTCCTTAAGCCCATGGGATCAAGACCTTGTTGCACAACGAATGCAGAACCAACATTACTGGTTCCTTCAAATTAGCAGATTTAAAGACACCCGGTTTCTTGGACATCTTTCCTCTAAACAAATGCTCATAAATCTCATCAGGAGTGACCCCTACCAACACGGGCCATCAATCACTAGAATACTTATCAAATCCATCCCTGGGCACCCTTAACATGCTAGACAAAGTGGCAACAGACAAGCTCACATCCACATCATTCACACGAGAACCAATAGACATATCAGGCAACTATTTCAAATTCACATAAAAGTTTCTAACTCCAGACACATTAGCAGCAATATAATAAAACAATGGCATCCATCCTTGATACTCAATCAAACTTTTAAACTCAGACAGAACTCAAAATATCCCTTCTCAACCCGACAACCAGAAAGAACCAATCGAGCATTTAAATTAGTAGAACCAGTAGTTAGAGATTCTACAGATGTACCTTTTGTAGTACAAGGGGTTCTTGCTAGTACCCGTTTCCTCTTGGTTCCCTGAACAGAACCAGTGGATTGAGCCTTCGGAACTTCCTCAATAATCTTCTTCACTGAAGACCGAGTTACTCTACCACGTACCAGGACTTCTTCAGTGAATGCCCCCTCCTTGTGACCAGTGATCTCTACTTCATCATCTTCTACACTCTGACTGATATCTTCTAACTCCTGGCTTAGGGTTCTCCGTGCTTCATGTTGATGTTCCCCCTGAGACTAAGCTAGTTCCTTGATGATGGAACCATCAACTTCTGAAGGATCGGTAACAAGCACAATTTGTTGTGATTTTGGTTGGGTTGATTTTGGTGGTGAGGTAGATTCTTGTGCTGGATCAAGGATGATGGTTGGTAATTTTGTGGGTGATGAAGTTGTGGAAGTGAAATTGGGTGGTGGTTTGGTTGGATTTTGATCGAGGTGAGAAGAGTGAGGAGTCACATCAGTGTTTCCCTGAGATTGTGAGGAATCACTTGCATGTCCCCTTCCCTTGCCTCTTTTGGATGCGCTTGATTTCTTACCCATGGCGATTATGCAGTTGAAGATCAAGGATTGAAGACGACGCTGATGAACAGTAACCGTTGGGTATAGAGAATTTTAAATAGCACAAGAAAGAGAGAGAATTTCGAATGATGATGAGAGTTGTGAGCTGCACAAGGGGTTAGAGATCCTATATTTATAGCACAGAAAGAGGAGAGAAGAGAGAAAAAAAATAAGTCGGTTAAGCCAAGAAGAGCAACGGCATAAAATTTAATAATTGAAATCAATTTTGGCTATGATTCTTTGCCTTGAATATCTCAACCGACCTAAAATTTAGGCATGTGATATATTGCCTTGATCAATAGGTCAAATAACTGAAATAAGATTATTTCCTTTCAAAAGGAAAAGATCTTATAATAATCTTCCAAAAAATATAAAAATATTAATCGGATGACATATCTGAGCTAATCTGTTGTTTCCCTTTGCTGGTACCTATACAGAACCATGTCACCCTGTTTTAGGTAACTTAGCCTGATTTTACTTGTTTCTTGCACCAATAATTCTCAACCCTTTTGGGATCTTGAACCATTTACACAAAACTTGAAGGATTTTGACATAGGTATATACACATACTATATAAAAGAATACCATTCTAGCCAATCATTGAGGGAAGTAATTGAAGCCAAAGACTCTCGATACAAAGGTTTTGTGAAGATATCAGCGATCTGATCTTCACTTTTACAAAACAACAATTCCACCAAACCTTTCTCCACATTGTCCCTTAAGAAGTGATGTCTTATCTCAATGTGTTTGGTTTTGGAATGTTGGACAGGATTCTTTGAAATATTAATAGCACTAGTGTTGTCACAATAGATAGGAACACTATCATAAACCACACCAAAATCCTTCAGCTGGTTCCTTATCCACAGTAGCTAGGAACAGCATGAAGCTGCAACAATATACTCTGACTCTGATGTGGATAAAGCCACTGAATTTTACTTTTTAGAACCCCAAGAAATTAGGCAAGAGCCAAGAAAGTGTGCCATACCTGAAGTGCTCTTCCTATCAACAAGAAAGCCAGCATAATCTGCATCTGTGTACCCAATAAGATCAATTGTACTACCTTTGGGGTACCACAAGCACAGATCTGTTGTTCCCACAAGATATCTAAGTATCCTTCTAATAGCCTTCAAATGAGACTCTTTCAGATTGCTTTGAAACGTGGCACATAATCCAACAGAGAACACAATGTCAGGCCTACTTGTTAGATAAAGGAGGGAGCCAATCATCCCTCTATATAGTGAGGCTTCGACATCTTTTCCCTTTAGATCAGAATCTAATTTAGTGGATGTGGGAACAGGTGTATCATAAGCCTTGCTGTTCTCCATGCCAAATTTCTTCAGCAACTCTTTTAAGTACTTTTGCTGATGAATCATGATTCCATTTTCTATTTGCTTAATCTGCAATCCTAGGAAGAATCCTAATTCTCCCATCATGCTCATCTCAAACTCACTCTGCATAAGATTAGCAAACTCATCACATAATACCTGATTAGTAGCACCAAATAAAATATCATCAACATAAATTTGTACTACAATCAAGTGGTTCCCTCTGGTTTTGATGAATAATGTCTTATCCACTGTTCCTCTCTTATATTCATTCTCCGTCAAAAATGTAGACAACCTTTCATACCAAGCTCTTGGAGCTTGTTTCAATCCATATAATGCTTTGTCCAGCTTGTATACATGATAGGGGAACAACGTGTCCTCAAAACCAGGTGGCTACTCTACGTATACCTCTTTCTTCAAGTAGCCATTCAGGAAGGCAGTCTTTACATCCATCTGAAACAATTTCATATTCATGTGAGCAGCATAAGCAATCAAAATTCTAATGGCCTCTAGTCTAGCTACAGGTGCAAAAGTTTCATCATAGTCAATTCCTTCTTGTTGATTGTACCCTTACACCACTAGCCTTGCTTTATTTCTGACTATTGTACCTAGGTCATCCAATTTGTTTCTAAAGACCTATTTTGTACCAATGACTAACCTGTCCTTTGGTCTAGATACAAGATGCCAAACCTGGTTCCTATGAAACTGATTTAATTCATCTTGCATTGCTAGAACCCAATCAGGATCGGTCAAAGCCATTTTGTAGTAAGTTGGCTCTACATTAGACAGGAAGGAATAAAAAGCACAAAAGTTTTGAAAAACATTTCTTCTCGTTTGAATTCCCTTGTTAATGTTACTAATGATCTAATCTGGGGGATGAGAGGGTTGGTATTTATAACTTTTGAAAGTGAAATTATTTTGTGCTTCTTCATTAGGTTGGGAACCAGCATGATCGTGAATCACTTCTTCTTCTCTAGAACCAGAAGAGTTCATATTCACGTTGTTTCCATTAACATCACTTAGCTTAGGTTTAGGGGAGGCCTCTTCATCCATTCCCCCTGAACTACTTACCTGTCTATCACTTGGGAAGTCATTATGTCTTGGTTCTCCTTCTGAATTCTTGTTGTTCTCATTTTCTTCTCTAGGATTTTCACCATCATCATCTGGTGAAGCATTAGGAGAGCCTAGAACTGCTTATACTTCACTTAGAGAACCAGTGTCATGGTTCCCTATAAACTCCATCAGTCCAATCATTTCATCAGGTTGTACCTACGCAATCTCAGAAGACATGTTAAATTCATCAAAAATGACATGGACACTCTCCTCAATACGCAAAGTCCTCTTATTAAAGACTCTATATGCTTTGCTTTGAGTAGAATATCTAAGAAATATTCCTTCATCACTCCTAGGATCAAATTTATCTAGCTGGTTCTTCCCATTATTATGTACATAGCATTTACATCCAAAGACACGAAAGTATACAATATTAGGCTTTTGACCTTTAAGGAGTTCATAGGGAGTCTTATTTAACTTTGGTCTAATGAGACCTCTATTTAGTATATAGCAAGCAGTGTCAACACCTTCACCCCAGAAACTCTTAGGGAGACCATTCTCAATGAGCATCGTCCTCGCCATTTCCTCAAGAGTTCTATTCTTTCTTTTAACAACACCATTTTGTTGTGGTGTTCTGGGGGCTGAGAAGTTGTGACTAACTCCTTGTTCCCTGCAATAATCAACAAAGTTAGCATTATCAAATTCAGTACCATGGTCTGATCTTACCGAGACCAGCTTGTGAGAAAGCTGGTTCTCAACCTGGTTCACCAATGCTACCCACTCGTCAAATGTTTCATCTTTTGAATGTAGCATTGTCACCCAAGTGTACCTGGAATAATCATCAACCATAACACAGACATATATATGACCTCTTTGACTTTGTACTCTCATGGGACCACATAAATCAATGTGTACAAGTTCGAAGGGTCTGCTGGTACTCAAAACGATTTTAGGCTTAAAAGAGATCTTGACCTGTTTCCCTTTAACACATTCTTAACACACTTTATCTGCCTCGTACGTGATGTTAGGGAGTCCTACCACTAAGTCATGAGATTTTAGTTTATTCAAGAGTGTTAAGCTAGCATGTCCAAATCTCTTATGCCAAATCCATTGATTATTGTTAGACACAGCTCTCAAACAGACAGACTTATCTTGAGGAATTTTATCCAGAAAGGTAATGTAAACATCACGTTTCCTGATTCCCTCACATACAAGCTCGCCTGTTAGAGAATTAATTATGTGACAAAAATTGGCTTGGAACTCAACTTTATTACCTTTGTCACATAATTGAGAAATACTCAAAAGATTATGTTGTAAGCCTTCAACATAATACACATCATCAATTGCGCTTGAAAGTGTCTTACCTACTTTACCTAAACCAGTGATGGTTCCCTTGCTGTTATCTCCAAAGGTGACACTTCCACCATCAAAGGATACTATTGAAAGGAATTGCTTCTTATCCCCGGACATGTGTCTTGAGCACCCACTGTCCAAATACCAATAGGTACTTCCCTTCACTTTAGCCTGCAAGAACAAATTAAACACTAGATTTAGGAACCCAAACATTCTTGGGTTCCTTTTCAACAACAATAAGCTCTTGTTGATATTTTCTTCTCCAGACTAATTCCATATGTTTATTATTCTTATTCACACTGTTCTTCCTAGCTGGACATTCATGAATCTTATGTCCATTCATACCACAATGATAGCAGACAAACATCTCTTTAGTCATAACATACTTACCTCTTTTGAATTCATTAATCCATGTGGTTTCTCTAGGGGACCAGTTAGTCCTGGTTCTCTGTTTCGTATATCCAAGACCAACCTTCCCCTTGTTACCTTTTGATGAGGTTAAAAAACTCAAAGTTTCCTATGCAGTCAATAATTTTTCAACATGTCTATGACTATCATGAAGTTCCTTTTCTCTGGTTTCAAGAGTCTTAGTCAATAACTCGTTTTTCTCTTTTAGAAAATCAAAATTACTTTTTAAGGTTTTAAGTTGTAAATTAAGCTTTGAAACCATAGAATCAATAGTCATGTCAACAACTACTGGCTGCTTGCCCTTTTTCAATTGATAGATATCAGCATGCAATTTACAAATAGTATTTTCATATTTATCTATCATATCACTAATTTCTACGCTGGCACCTGAAGGGGAGACACTGAACTGAGCAGCTTTAAGTGAAGTAATTTCCTTGTGAGAATCTTCCAAATTGCAAGCCAATATCTCAAAGGCTTTCAACAAAGAAGTTCTACTACAGGAATTTGCTTTACCCCTAGCTGCTGAAAAATCAAGAGATTCACTAGTGGTTGATAAGTCTCTAGGGAACCAGGAGGTCAGATCTTCTTCACTATCACTAGGGTAGTTAGGTTTAGAGGATCTTGCCCTTTCCAGTTCCACTTTACACTTGTCCAATTCAACTTCTAGCTCTTCCACTTGATTTTTCAGATCATGGCAAACTTTTTCTAGGTAGTCACAACTAGCAATAGCAATTTCACATTCAACACGTTTTTCTTTAAGCTCTCTTTTTCCAGTGCTGTAAGTTTCACCCAATTTATAGCATTCATCTAATAAAGAGTCAATACAAGCAATCATATTATCTCTATCATATTCATGCATATCTTCTCTAACTTGTTCTAAGTTTACCTTGTGTTCATGTAGTACATCCTTCTTTTCCATCAAGCATTCTTTGAATGTACTGGTTCCCCCTTTGGTTCCTAGATTAGTGTTGGTTCCCTTAGTGTTTGCAAAGGCGGTCAAGCAAACATCAGAGTTAGGTGATTTTTCATCCTCATCAGACCCTAAATCAGAATTACCCCACATGGATGCTATCATAGCATTCTTGAAGGCTCGTTTATCTCCAGATTGGGACTGTTTGTCCTCCACCTAGGACAATCTCGAATAAGATGTCCCTTATCACCACACTTGAAGCAACCTGCAGAAGAGAAGTTAAACTTCTTAAAATTCTTACCTTTGAAGTTCTTCCTCTATTCTCGAAGTGATCTCTCAAATCTTTTAGCAATCATGTTAATCTCATCTTCTTCTTCTTCTACTGTTCCCTTAAGAGCCATGCCTCTGGCTGGTTCTTTCTCAGACTTAGAATCAATCAACATCTCATGAGTCATGAGGGAACCAATCAGCTAATCTAGAGACAAGGTGGATAGATCTTTTGCTTTATAGACTGCTGTTACTTTGGTTGTCCATGCATCTGTCAAGCTGCGCAAAACTTTTCTCATAAGATCCTCATCAGAAAAGTTCTTACCAAGAGATCTAAGATCATTGATAATTGTCATAAATCTACGAAAACAATCATTAATCTTTTCATTTTTATTCATAGAAAACAGCTTATACTTAGACATAAGTAAATCAATTTTGGACCTTTTTACCTCGCTGGTTCCCTCAAAAGCAAGTTCGAGGGTATCCCAAATCTCTTTTGCATTGCTGCAACCTGAGATCTGGTTTATTTCATTCTCACCTATAGCCTGTTGTAGAATTGACATTGCTTTGGCATTCTTCTCCAGCAGTTTGTAATCAGTAGATACTAATTCACTGTCTTTCTTGGGAACTAGGTTTCCCTCAGCATTTGTTTTGAGGATGATGTTGGGACCATTCTTGACAACTAGCCAACATTCATAATCAATTCCCTTGATTACATTCTTGATCCTATTCTTCCACCAAGCATAGTTATTTCCGTTGAACTTTGGTGTCTTTTTGTCATAGCCCATAGCATTTAGATCTTGAGTACTCATGCTTGACTCCTCTAGATGTTACTCTTGTGAGAAGCCTAGGCTCTGATACCAATTGAAGGTTTTAGAGCACACTAGAGGGGGGGGGGGGGGGGAGGTGAATTGAGTGTTAAGTAGCCTTGGCCTATTTTTCTTTCTTTTCGATTCTATGAGAGGAACCAGTTGGGCTGGTTCCTGTAAGCAGCGGAATGTACAAGGCAATAACGAAAACACAAGATTTAACGAGGTTCAGCCAACTATGGCCTACGTCCTCCTACCCTATGCTCTTTTATTAATCTACTCCGAAAAATAAAGAACACAGACGCTCTACTGTTTCCCTACTCCGGGAACCAGTATACCCCACACTCTACTCCGAATGTGTGCTCGACTTACACTAGTAAGCCCCTTGTGTTTGAACTCACAAACACTCACCTAGCCTTTCAACCCCTCTGTTGAAGGCTTTGACAAAATCAAATTTTCTCTTTTAATCTCACTTCTAAAAGCTAATTAAGAGAAAATGTTTAAGCTCTAATAGTGCTCTTGTATATGACTCGATGAATAGGCTTTTGTGCTTAAGTGTATATGACTCTTAAATATACTCCTTTTTAATTTCAGAGAGACTTATCAGAATATGAGAGACTAGATGGGTTTATATACTTGGATACAAAAACCCTAGTTTCCTTAAATCACGTAAATTTGATGAGCAAGTAATAGCATGATTTTAGGAAAGTATTTATCTTATATGATTTAATCATAAATATAGAATCAAATAAGATAGATACTCCTAGTTTTTAGGTAACCATAATATTATCATCTAATCTCCAGCTGCTTAGGATATTTTTAGAATAATTCTTTAAAAAAGTATTTTTACGAAATCTTTTATTTTTCTCAAAACATGTAGCTCAGATATTCTGTATAGTGAACCTGGTTCTTCAACCTGGTTCCTTGAATTGAGTATGTTATGAATTCTGTTCCAGCTTTGTACCAGAATTCATAATATGACTCGATACACTTATAAGCACTTATTTTACCCAAACATGCAAGTCATACTACGGAGCACATTACATGATTTAAGCATTAAAGTACAAATCTTCTTTTCTTCATGTAATCTTCAACACTTGGATCTTCCTTGAATACTTCCATTTTGAGCAATGTATCTTTCTTCGAATGTCTTCGAAAGGCCTCCATGCTCCAAGTCTTGGAATCAACTTCACTACTGCACATGTAACATGGTTAATGTACAATAGAGAGTATGTGACTGCTTTTTAGCATAGCAGTCCAGGAAATAGTTCCTACTGGTTTCCCACCAGTACATGGATCAATTTACCTCCAACCATTTCCTACATATAGACAAGTTAGTTAAATGAATAATATGAATAAGTAATAACTTGTCTAGGAAAATAGTGTTCAATTCCAGCTGGTTTCCAGCCAAATATTCGCAATGCTTATTGTAACCTATTTCCTATAACCGTTTGTCATCACTCAAAACATAAGGGACTCAACAATATGGCCCTAGGGCTCTCTCCATCTAGCGTACAACAGGCCTTTGACGCTCATTCCCAACACTTGACGCATGAGCCCAGCGTGCGACGCCCAAGCTCTTGAACGGAAAAGGGATATGGTTAGTTGTTAGTTAAAGTGCCTAGTGCACAGACCTAACGCCTGACGCTTGCCGAGCATTTGACACTTGAACCCAACGCTCAACTCCTAGGAAACTGACTTTTTAACCTATAAATACCCCCTTATTTGATGACCGAAGGGTCAAAATTTTTACTCCAAAGCTGAAGAGTTGTCACTCTACTCAAAGACACTCTCAAATACAATTAAAGCCTCTGTAACATCCTTAACCCTTGCCAAGGATCAATCCAAGCATATTTAACACATACTCAATCAAAGACTCAAGAAAAAGGACACTCCTTAACGGTAAACACCAAGGACCCCTAATCTCTTTTAATTACATTTTACTCTCTTCTTCTACTCTATTCACTCTGTATTCTTTGGATGTAGTGGTTTCCATCCACTTAAGGCCCTGCAATTAGTATTGTTTTGTGATGATTGGGGTGAGGTACAACCCCTTTACACATGAACATTGTATTTCAATCTTCTTATCACCTTTGATGAGCCTTGTGATCAACTAACCCTTGATTCTCTCATGAGATCAATCTTATTTTTAACATTTTGAGTCTTTAGATCAATGTTCTTATCACCCTTGATGCTCTCTTGAAATTAACTCACTTACTCTATTTTTAATGACTTATTTTTCCTATGATAAGAAGAGCTAGGAGCAACTCCTACTTCACGAGTTCAAGCCTCAAGAATCTAACTTTGAGCATCTTAATCAAGGAACCATCTTCATAGATTGGTCTCCTTTCAATCATTCAAGCAAATCCCCTCTCTCTTGCATATTTCATTTATTACATGTTATGTCTCTTTTGTCTCTTTTACACTTGGACTATGAAGTATAGATTTAGACATCTCTAATCTAGCTAGACTTAACACATTTGACCCATTTTCATGACCAAACCCTAGGTATGTATTATCCTTAAATACATGTTTAGGAATTAATCTTAAAGTTCATTTCTTGCTTTTGTTTCATGATTTTTACTTTAATTTCTATTTTTCATTATCAATGTCAATGATGTTTTATGACTAAACCATCACTAGTGGAAAAAACCTCATATGCTCTGGTTTTTTAAAGGCTGTATAGTTTGGTTTTGACCCAAAGTAGATGTTACCAGAGTATATTGCAAATGTATTTATGCTCCGATTTAAACTAGAGTAGAATGGATACTTTATGTTTTGATTCTAGGAAAATTGCAGCATATAATGCCATTATATGCTCCGGTTTTCCAAGTACCCGAATAAAGTATATATATTTTTTTTGCAAATGCTAATTATTGTTATTGGAAATATTATTCAATGAAAATATTAGAACAAGGCAAGCTCAAAGGCTTTTAATACTCTTTATATAAAACTATGTTATATATATCTTCAAGATGTCTTATATATATAATGCTAATTATTGTTATAATGCTATTGCTAATTATATATACTTAACATCGTATGAGTACCAAGGATGCCGTACTCAAATAATATCTTCTGAGGAGGATTCTCAACGATGTTGTTCGCTTTCTTTTCTTTCATCTTCTACTTTCTCTGCTTCTTTGCTGAGTTCTCGAACTCGTGATTAAAAGAAATCAACTCATCAAAACCTGTACTACGAGGTGTTCATACAACAAAAAACTTGAAAACAAAGATCAAATAGACAAACAAAAACAAAAATCCTAATAGAAACAAAAACTAAACAAAAACTAAAATAACAAAAATTAAAATGTAAGTCCCTGGATACATACAATGCCAAATTTTGACAAGGCTGTCACTACCCTATCAAATTTACTTATCCACCAAAACTATGAAGTTTGGGAAAGTTGGTCAAAATCCCAAGAGACAATCAGGGATTTATGCTACCTATGGTTCTAAATCTATTAGGTTACGAAATAAGAAAAGATTATAACGAAACTAAACACTAGACAAAACCGAGCTAAGACACAAATTATAACTAAGACATATATCAATATAGGAACAAACATCCCTAGATAATGTCAATAAGGCTAGAGTCTAATCTAAGTGCTTCAAAGAAAATTCTAAGAGAACTAGAGAATACTTGAGAGAAAACTAGAGAAAAACTCTTAAAAGCCTAAAGTCAACCATCCTTTTTAACCTATAAAAGCATTAAGTATATATATAAAACAACCGAGCCTAAATAAGAAATGCGTTGAAAAATATGTCCAGTAGAGGGGACTGATTGAGTGTCTTCTCATCTGGCTAAAACTGAGCGAAGTTCAAAACTGGATGATCTAAGAGAGACTCGATTGACTGCTCTGCACACTCAATAGAGTGTCATCTTGTTCTTCTCTTTTTCACTTGGAAGCCACTTTAATTTATGCCTTGTTTGATGCATACACTTGGTTGAGTCCTCGACTTTACTCGACTGAGTCTCTCTACTTCAGATAGGTGCATCTCTTATTCGACTTCTTTGCTTCCTTTGTGTTTTGGCTATCGACTAACCATTTCCTGTAGCATTGTGTTGCATCATTTGGATTCTTAAAACTTTATAGGACCCTTTCATTACATTTTGAACTCGTTTTATTGGATCTTGACTATGTCCCATGAGATTTTGAACTAGTCCATGACACGGAATCTCAAAAATCCTGAAAAATAAAACAAACACTACGAAAACTTTTGAACACATCATATGAAAGCACATAGAAAGAATTTAACTAAAATTAAGCTAAAATGCAATTAAATTTATGTAAATGGCCCTTACATCCCCTGAATTTTTATGTATAAAGACTTATCAGCAACTGAGAAGAAAGAAGCACCAACTACCCTATGTAACTCTCTTGCTTCAACTGAATGGTCATTATTTAATACTCTATTATTCTCATCTTCCATATCCTTGTTAAAAGACTTACCTTTATCCTTTGTGGTATTATTCTGATATATTAACTTCTTAATCTTTCACCTGCAAAAGAGTACCAAGAAGAACGAGTTCAAAATTTTAGTGTTCAATAACAATTACCCGAAGATGTTCATGAGGTTCGAAGCTTTCATGGTTTAGCTTCATTTTATCGTGTCTTCATTAAGGGTTTCTCTACACTCATGATGCCATTAACAGAAGAAAGGTGCATTTCAATGGAATGGAGCAGCTCAAAAATCCTTTGAAGATGTCAAATTCAAGTTATGTAATGCCCTAATTCTTGAATTACCAGATTTTAACAAGTTGTTTGAAGTAGAATGTGATGCAAGTAGTGTAGGTATTGGTGTAGCTCTTATTTAAGAAAGGCGTCCCATTAGCTACTTCAATGAGAATTTAAGCGGTGCTAAGCTTAATTATTCAAATTATGATCGTTAATTTTATGTTATTGTTAGAGCTTTGATCATTAGTCTCATTTCTTAAGGCTAAAACCATTTGTTCTACATTCAGATCATGACGCCTTGAAATTTGTCCATGGTCAGAACAAAAACTCAACTATAGAAATCCAAAATAGGTTGAATTCCTACAATCCTACACTTTCAGTTCAAGTTACAAAGAGGGGAAGAAAAATGGGGAGGATGGTGCATTATTAAGAAGGAGCTATCTACTTGCTACAGTGTATACTCAAATATTAGACCTTTCCCATCCAAAAGCTTTAGAAGAAAATGATGAAGATTTTTATATTAAATTTTAAAGCCCACCCAAGTATATGTGATTCATGATGGATTCTTGTACAAAGGAAACAAGTTATGTATTCCCAAGAGCGGGGTACAGGAGTTGTTGGTCCATGAAGTTCATGGAGGAGGTATTGCCAATCATTTTGGGGTTTACAAGACTATGGAGATACTTAATGAGCATTACTATTGCCCCAAATGATTAGAGATGTCACTCTTATGGTAGAGAGATGTTCTACTCGTCAAAAGTCCATAAGTATCTTTCATAAGGGTTTCCATTCCCCCTTACCCATTCCTAATACCCCTTGGGGAGAGGTAAGTATGGACTTCATCATGGGTCTCCCTAGGACCCAAAGAGGTAGGGATAGCATCATGATAGTCATTGAGTTTTTTTTAAAAAATGGCTCACTTAATTACTTCCATAAAATGGATGATGCCTCAAGGGCTATTGATTTATACTTTCTTGAAATCATACGCTTACATGGAGTACCTAAAACCATTATTTCGGATATGGACACTAAGGTCCTAAGTCATTTTTGGAGAACTATCTATAGATTGGTGGGTACTAAGCTTCTTTTTAGTACATCTCATCATCCTCAAACAGATGGTCAAATAGAGGTCACAAATTGCACTTTGGGTTCGTAGTTATGTGGTCTAGTGAGTAGAACCCAAAAGGATTGGGATGTGA
This sequence comes from Dysphania ambrosioides, assembly GCA_026401315.1. Taxonomy (NCBI): domain Eukaryota; kingdom Viridiplantae; phylum Streptophyta; class Magnoliopsida; order Caryophyllales; family Amaranthaceae; genus Dysphania; species Dysphania ambrosioides. Next base: position 8,701,366 of record CM048667.1, read on the forward strand.
AGTTGGCTCATGCTGAGTTTTCCTATAATAGATTACCATCCTCTACTACTACCAATGCTCCTTTTGAGGTAGTCTATTGGGTAAATCCTTTGCTCCCTATTAAGCATCTTCCACTGCCCAAGAAAGATTTAGTTCATGCCAATTTGAAAAAAAAGATGGGAAGCATTTCAAAGACATATACTCAAGTCAAGGAGAAGATTGAAGCCATGAATGCAACTTATAAGGAGAGAGCTAATAGGAGAAGAAGTAGCAAATTCTTGCTCAAGAAGATTTGGTATGGCTACATTGGCAAAAAAAAAAAAAAAGCATTTTCCTAATCTTAGAAAAAACAAACTTAGGCCAAGATTGGATGGTCCATTTCGTGGGATTGAGAAGATTGGGGATAGTGCTTACAAGCTTGAACTACCAAGTGATGGTGACGGAGCTAGTGCCACTTTCAACGTGGGTGATTTTATCACCTTACCTTGATGATGAAAGTTTGAGGGCAAACTTCCTTGAAGAGAGGGAGAATGATGAGAATACTGTCCAGGAAAATCAACCTACTGTCCATGTCTTAACCACGAAAATATTAAACAAGTAGCCTCCGTTTATGTGGGATTCTCTTCTAAGTATTCTTTTATTACTTGCATTACATGGGAAGTTGAAAGCAAGGAATAATGTAGAAGGGGAGATTATTGTTTCAAATAGTCTGACCAGCCAAAAAGGGACGTTTTCCTTGGAGCATTTGTGGGGACGTTTGAAGAGCAACAGTTAGGCATCTTAATTTAGAACAAAAGTATTTTAATTTTTAAAAGCTATAACAAATAAGTCATAAATCAACCTTCATTTTTATATCGGGAAGGCGTGATTTTAGGGTTATTTTCAGACTTAAAGCTTATTAGGAAGTCAAAGTGCCATTTTAAGGCTTGTAAACGTTTTCATTTGCTTTACTATAAAAAAGGACTCATTGCCACACGTTCGAGACAAGTGAGCTTCAAAACAAATTATGATTTTCCTTTGCGAATCTCATGATTTTACTTGGTGTTGCACAAACCTTTTACCCTTGAAAGTAAACTAGCTAAGTGTTCTTTTACTGTTTAAAACCCCATTCAATTAAATAATCAATTTCTAAGATTCTGTGGCTTATCTTGATGTGTTTCTTGTTCAAGTCTGTTTTAAACCATTCACAATCATTCCAAAAACGATCCTATCCAATCCACATCACCGAAGTACAGCACTGGGCATAAATGTTTTTGGTCAAGTGATTTGGCGAGTCTTTGTCTTTTGTAATAATATTTTGGATTGAACAGCTATCAAAAATAAATGGAAAAAAGAATGTCTCAGACACAACAGCAGAATTCAACATACACTAACATCAAGAAAACATCCCTCTCTTAACTTCAACTATAAATCATACTGCAAAATTTCCCCCCACAAAGGTTATCTCAGATTGCAGTCACCAGAGCTGCAAACCTCTGAGTCATAAGCGATGTTAGATCTGCTTCAATCTTTTACCTCACTTCTGCCTTTCTTCAAGTCTTCGTTTTCTATTCTCAAGCTTGTCAAGCTTAGCCTGCTTGCGTTGCTTATTGATGCGCATTGATTCATAAAGCCCTCTCTTGCGGCGAGACATCGTCATTTCTGTCATGTCAGGCTCCTCAGAGATCTGATCCGTATCAGCTTGATCATGATCCGGAGCCTCGACATTCTGGATAGTATCAGTAGCATGGCTGACACCTTGAAGTTCCTTTTTCAGTTCTTCATGATACTGTTTCTCAAGATCCAACATCTGCATACATCAATTAGGAGATTTAGAAAATTAAGAACAAAGAAACACAGGCCAAACTGATATGACTGAATCCCTTCAAGGGGCATTTAGTGATACATAGGATTATGAAGAGTCATACACGTTGTCGTATCTTTTAAAACACTTGTATAATTCAATATAACCATATAATAAGGAGATCAATTAGACCCGGTTCAGCAATAGCCGTAATAGTACTTATTTGTAAAGGTACTATCGAGTAGTTTAGAGGTTAGAAGTCAAAATAATTATTTGAATAATAAGGGATATATTATTACTAAAAATAAATAGAAAACAATTTTCTACTTCGAAAACTAATTTTTGAAAACCCTGCCTCTACCTCTAAGCTAAACCCAAGACGCTGCCCCACAGAACAATATTTCTTACTGTTGCAAATTTTGATTCAAAAGAGACTCTAAAACCTAGTTGAAACTTGAAAGCCTAAGACAAAACACTTGCCAACAGCACTTTGGCCTAATTTCTAGCTTTCAACCCCTGATCACTTCACTTCCCCTATACATCAAAAGAAAAACTGATAAATCGGTCAAAATACAATCAAATAGTTCATACCCAACCTTGAGTCATTTTTCTTGCTCCATTAAACCTTTGAACAAGCTCCATATTACCGGCACCGTAGATGAACAAGATATAGATTTAATGGAGGGAAGAAACTTTCAAAAGAATATACCTTTTTCTTTTTCTCAGCTGCCTTGTTAGCTTCTAGACGATCAGCAACACCTTCCAATAGTAGGGTCTGAGTGTCAGATAGGTCTTCATTCCCAACTGCAGGTACTGGCAGGACTTGTTTCCTAGCAGCAGCCTGCAGTTGCTTGATTTTCTGTGCGTAATCAGGGGTGTACCCCTCTGCCTCATTGTCAACAAAGGGAGAGAGATGTGGTGGAGGGATCCTGCAAAAGCATCATAAGTCTACATAAACAAGTTTCTTCCAGGCAAACATTAACTTATTTCCAACAAGCCAGAACTGTAGATGAGATTTTCATGATCAAAACTGTGGACATTATTCATCCTCTGTATCATGAAATTTAGCAAAGTTCAATAAAACATAAGGACAAATTTCATAGATGGGCAGTATAAGCTTTTTCATATTGATCTTATACCCATCGCATGGCTGTCTTCGTAGTCACAATAGAAAACTTTCTATCCAAAGATGCATTCACATTGTAAAATCACATGTAGGTCTACAAGGCCCTCAACATGAGGACTCAACATGCCCTTTAAAATTAATAGCAAAGGAAAAGCATATAACAAATGAAGAACACAAGTCAAAACATTTCTCATCAATAACAGCCTTAAACTTTCATGAAAGTCAAAGTGAACAAAAAAGATAGTTGCAAAAAGGTAGAGAAAACTGAATAATTCCACGTATGTACCTTCCCACCACATAATCTTCAGTTGGCAGAATTATGCATGCATTTACAGAATCAAAGACCCATTGAGGCTGAATGTATTCTCTAGACAGGAACATGTGATTCTGAGTTGGCCGATCAACAATCTACAGGACCGAAATATACAATAAGAATAGTCTTTTCATAGTTAATATCCTCCATATCTAATAAATATACTGCACCACCAAGTGACAATCTAAACACATTTCAGATGAATTCCTTCTGTTATTCCATGCTTGAGTACAAGATGTGCCTGAGTTTTTTTCATTCTTTTCTTCTTTCTTTCTCACCTATTTATCAGTAAGGTCCCAGTAACCTTTTTTATTGAACATATAACATGCAGTAACACAAAACAATTCCAATTTAAAAGATAAAAAGTAGAATACAGATTTCCTCTGTGCACCAATATCACTAAACAGCGCATGGGAAATTAGGCCAGCTAGCTTACCTGATGAGTAATGCTTGGGTCAGATTCCTCAAAAGGAGCTCCGTCTCCCTCCCAGGAGACTGTCCCACCAAAGGCAGAGATCACAAAAAGCAACGGCTCTCGCGGAACCTATTATAAAATGGTAAACATATGCACAAGTGAGTTCACTGCAAAGAAGTTACAACAATCAACAAAGAGATGTAATACTTTGACCAAAGCCCAGATAATAAAAAAAATGTAGAGGTGAAACAACTGGTTCCTTGCAACCTGACCCCCTTCCCCTCCACACATACTGGCAGCTACCACATAACCATAGAAGTTACTAATAGTATCTAGTCTATAGCCATATACACACGAAGAAATGCAAGCACACACGCTCAATAGTATTGACAGTATAATTCGTCAGTAGTCAACCACGGGTGGTAACTACTGAAGAAAATGTTGCCAATAGGGAATAAACCTTTAGCTGAATCAATTACGGGGATAAAAAAAGTTGCAAATTATAAATAAGAAAACCACCTCTCGGCTCAAGAAGAACTTCATGTTCTTAAGAAGAGACTTGCACTCCTTTGTTTCTTCGTCTGCATCATCCACAATCTCAGTTTCTTCAACAAGATGCATTAACGCTCCAGGCTCATTAGGAACCAACTGATGTTGAAGTTGTGCAAGTGTTAATTGTGATTCATCTACTTGATGAACCATATCATGGTTGTCTTGGCCCTTGGATCTACTGGCAATGTACCTTGAAAGAGCATATAAATCTGCAGCAGATAAGAAATAAATCAGCCTTGAAGAAACTGTAAATGCCCTATGCATCCTGCAATTGCATACTGAAGATTTATGATCCATATAAGAAATGGTAATTTGATAGATTCATTAGCAATTTATGTACTTTGCTTGGTATTCACAAACTTTAATCAGCCTCAGCAATGACACTATTTTCCCCTGTCCATGCAGAATCAGAAAATAATTCCCCGGAAGCAAAATGATTCCATGAATGATTTCAAGCTTGACACTGCTTTCCAAGAAAATCAACTATTGCAACCATGAGAAAAAAAAACTTGCGATGAAAAAAAATTTGCTTTCAAATCTGCATTCTATCATGTATTATTAGAATATAATATGATTCAAGTACAAATGAAAAAAACATATCCCACTCAAGAATCACCACCCACTGATTCCCCAAAAATTATCATCTCCCAATCAAAGATAACAATTAGCAAGCCATCAATGGGTAGTGCAGTGACTGCTCTCTCACTTTAAGTTTTAGTAAACCACAAGAAAAATAAGCAACCCTTAGCACAAGCTTTTTGCTATACTCAGCTTTGTGCGTTCGCCATCATCTACCAATGGTGATTCATATTATGTAACAAGTAAAGCCAATCAAACAGGCACAAAGAGGCACCTTTTTAAATTAGAAATGCTTGTCATAGAAAAGGCTCTTTCTATCTCTCTTTTGAAGTCAAAAATGTAACAGAAGAATAAATAGCAATCAGGATATTTCAGCTTTCCTCAGCTTCACTACCAAGTATCAACTACCAACGTGAATCATATTTTTTAAAAAATGTGAAATTCTAGGCCTCCTCAGTTTTAAGACGTATCAAACCAATGGGAGGGGACAATGTCAAGAATATCTAAAATGAGCTTTGAGGGTGCAATAAAAACAATTAAGGCCAGAGTGGAACTTTCAAAAAGACATAAACATACAAACCATTTGAAATCCATAGTTTATTTCCTCAAAACCTATGTTGCAATTGTACGAATCTAAATACGGATATGGGTACGAGAAACGGTAAAATCAAAATTTCTAGATACAGGTACGGCAAAAGAATAAAACATAAATTATAAAATAAGAAGAATAGATGTTTGGAGGGGTTGGGCTTATATGAGAATTTGGAGGGCTTATATCTATAACTTGCACAACCCATACAACCATTGTAATACTACCTTCAAAAAACTAAGCGTAGTCAATTAAAAACCTCAATTGAGAATGGGTTAGAGCTGACGTTTGGAGCAAAAATTTGGAGGGATTATATGAAACGACAAAAATGTTATAGATATTACTTTCAAATTTAAGTACTATTGTAATACTCCCTTACAAAAAAGATATGAATCTAGATATGAAATTTGATGGGTTGGACTTATATTGGTTTTGTTTTGTTTTTTTTTTTTTTGGCTGATGGGTTATGAAAGAAACCCAAATCAATTGGATACGGGTTGGATATAACCCACCCATACCCGATCGATATGTACCCAACCGTACCCATAGTCAACCACGTGTACCCGAGTCGTACCTGAAGTCTTGGAGATGTACCCGTGCCGTACCCGATACGTACCCGTATCGGGTACGTGGGTACG